>CM060928.1:175343421-180343421 GCA_030765085.1 Allium cepa | reverse complement strand
AGGAGGGAGATTATGCATCACCACCACACACGCGCGCGCCACCGCCGCCGTCCGTCCGACCGACCGACCGAACCAGGCCGGGCACGGGTACGGGTACGGGTCTAAAATGACCATTCTTTTGCTTGGCCATTGTTAACAGTTTTTTGGGCTTCGGCTGAAACTGGGCTGGGCCTGGAATATGAAGAGAAGCAGCAGGCGGGTAAAAACGGACGCGGGACTGAAGAGACACGACTTCTGAAGCGCGTGCAAACGAACAGGTGCGGCCCATGTGAGGAGACGCGGCCGAACAGAAGCAACATGCGCGACAGTTTGGACAAACGGGTGCAGTCGCGACCGTTTGAAGGGATACTGACCAATTATAAATAAGGAGGAAAACTGATCACTTTCATCACCGAATTTAGAATCTAACTTATCTCTTCTCTTCTAAACACAACTGCTGTTCTAATATTCAAATCACAGAGTGATATACTCATTACAATTTCGTGCAGAATTCATCAGTTGTATCTTGGGAGAATTTTGAAATAAAATTCTTAAGGAAATCATTACGACGAGCCTCAGACGTAATCCGGTTAGAATTCTAGTCTGATTGTATATTTATATACATTGTTCTATATTTCTATCCATTATTCTGGTTATACTGTTTATTCAAAAATAGTATAACGCTGTTGTTGTAATTTATTTACAACATTCATATTGTTATAATAATTACTACAGAATTCCAGTGTAGTGGAAATCTGAGTTATAAACTTGTGCGACGAGTTTATAATTGATTATTCTTTGCTTTGGTATGCTAGACATATAACATTAAGAATTTTACTGTTTTCTTACTAAAAATGTTATATGTCTAGTATACCAAAACATAGAATAATCAATTATAAACTCGTCGCACAAGTTTATAACTCAGATTTCCACTACACTGGAATTCTGTAGTAATTATTATAACAATATGAATGTTGTAAATAAATTACAACAACAGCGTTATACTATTTTTGAATAAACAGTATAACCAGAATAATGGATAGAAATATAGAACAATGTATATAAATATACAATCAGACTAGAATTCTAACCGGATTACGTCTGAGGCTCGTCGTAACGATTTCCTTAAGAATTTTATTTCAAAATTCTCCCAAGATACAACAGACAAATTCTGCACGAAATTGTAATGAGTATATCACTCTGTGATTTGAATATTAGAACAGCAGTTGTGTTTAGAAGAGAAGAGATAAGTTAGATTAAAAATTCGATGATGAAAGTGATCAGTTTTCCTCCTTATTTATAATTGGTCTGTATCCCTTCGAACGGTCGCGACTGCACCCGTTTGTCCAAACAGTCGCGCCTGTTGCTGCTGCTCGGCTGCGTCTCCTCACATGGGCCGCACCTGTTCGTTTGCGCACGCTTCAGAAGTCGTGTCTCTTCAGTCCCGCGTCCATTTTTACCCGCCTGCTGCTTCTCTTCATATTCCAGGCCCAGCCCAGTTTCAGCCGAAGCCCAAAAAACTGTTAACAATGGCCCAGCAAAGAATGGTCATTTTAGACCCGTACCCGAGCCCGGTCCGGTTCGGTTCGGTCGGTCGGACGGACGGCGGCGGCGGTGCACGCGCGTGTGTGGTGGTGATGCTTAATCTCCCTCCTCACAACGAAGCATACATTTGGGAGCCGCAGGCCCCCAACCTCCTCATGAGAAAGCTATATTTAAACCAATATAGCTCTCACAATTTGGAGATGTGGGACTTTGTATATTTCATTCAACTTATTCTTAAGGAATTCCAACAATCCCCCACATGAATGATAATATACATATCTTCTGTAAATTTTTGTTTTTTGTTTTTGGTCTTTGACCTTTCAGCCACAAATGCCTCCTCGCTTTGTTTTGTTATTCCACGGTTATCTGCCTCAATTTTCAATCGGACTATGAGATCCTGTGAAGAGATTTCCTTCTTCTTATGCTTTAGATGGTTGCGGTAATCTCTCCATGATGGCGGAAGTTTTCCCATGATGGCTTCAACCAAAAACGATTCTCCAACCACATGACCTTCCGCTTCGAGTTCATGAATGATGATTTGCAATTCATGAAGTTGAGCAGTCACCGGTTTGGAGTCAACCATCTTGTAGTCCATGAATTTGTCTACAATGAATTTCTTAAGACTGATATTCTGCGTCTTGTACTTTGTGGTAAGTGCATTCCAGAGTTCTTTTGATGTCTTTGAAGGCTGATATACTTTGTATAGCATCTTGTCAAGACAATTCAAAATATAGTTGCTGCATAAAAATCAAAGAATGATGCATATTCAAAGAATATACCTTCATTCCTTTTGTGCGGAAACACATCTTCAAAGAATGATGCATCTCTTGATTCTTCATGTTGGAAAGAAGCAATCCAAAGTGAGATTGATTCAACTCTAAGTAATAAAACTTGGGAAATTGTTGATATTCCACCAGGAATAAAACCAATTGGCTGCAAATGGATTTTCAAGAAGAAAATGAAAGCAAATGGCTCTATCGACAAGTATAAAGCCAGATTAGTAGCCAAAGGATATCGTCAAAAAGAAGGAGTAGACTTCTTTGATACATATTCGTCGGTAACACGAATAACCTCTATAAGAATGTTAATAGCAATTGCATCCATCTATAATCTAGAGATTCATCAAATGGATGTAAAAACAGCATTCTTAAATGGAAATCTCGATGAGGAGATTTACATGGAGCAACCTGAGGGATTTATTTCCAAAGGAAATGAAAACAAAGTCTATAGATTAGTCAAATCATTATACGGACTAAAACAAGCTCCAAAGCAATGGCACGTAAAATTTGATAGTGTCATGATGAGAAATGGTTTTCGTATAAATGAATGTGACAAATGTGTTTATTATAAACAACTTGGACAATCATATGTGATGATTTGTCTATATGTGGACGATATGCTAATATTCGGTCCAAATACTCAGGTAATTGAGACCATAAAGAAAATGTTGATCAACAATTTTGACATGAAAGACTTGGGTGTTGCAGATATTATTTTGGGAATAAAAATAATAAGAACATCTAATGGAATTGAGTTATCTCAATCACATTATGTAGAAAAAGTGATTGAAAGATTTCAAAACTTTGGAATTAAAGGAGTAAATACACCTTTTAATCCATCAGAAGTACTGCATAAAAACACTAATGAGAGTGTAATGCAACTGGAATATTCTCGTGTAATAGGATGTCTCATGTATCTCATGAATTGCACAAGACCAGATATAACTTATGTAGTAAGTCGACTAAGCAGGTATACAAGTAATCCAGGGAAGGAACACTGGAAAGCACTAATGAGAGTGTTGGGATATTTAAAGAATACCACTAATTTTTCCTTACATTATGGAAAATATCCTGCCGTCTTAGAAGGATATAGTGATGCAAACTGGATTGCAGATTCAGAGGAATCAAAATCAACGAGTGGTTATGTCTTTACCCTAGCAGGGGCAGCAGTGTCATGGAAATCTACTAAACAAACATGCATAGCTCGATCCACTATGGAATCAGAGTTCATTGCATTAGATAAAGCAGGCGAAGAAGCATAATGGCTTCGTCACTTTTTAGAAGATATTCCGTTTTGGCCTAAACCTGTACCGGCCATATGTATACACCGTGATAACCAAGCTGCGCTAAGTAGAGCGCACAATTTTGTGTATAATGGAAAGTCACGACATATTCGTCGGCGCCATAACACAGTTAGGCAGTTACTCTCTAATGGAACTATTTCCATTGATTATGTGAAGACAAATGATAACCCAGCGGATCCATTTACTAAAGGTTTATCAAGAGAGAAAATTGACTGCGCATCGAAGGGAATGGGCTTAAAAGCCTAAACCATCAAGAGTTATCTTATACGGAAACCTATCCTAGAGACTGGAGATCCCACGGACTAGGATCAATAGGCAAACCAGTTCTGAATAACTCAAGACGTAATGCATTTACGTGGACATAGTCCAACTCCATTCCTATGGTGCAAAATATAAATGCATGCCTACAGAGGTGTTTAAAGGTTAAAACTATGTTTTTTAATGATGACCATATCTTGACAATAACAAGTGGGGTATATGTAGGATACTCTTAATGGCTGCGATCACCTATGTTAGTGTGAGCTGGGTCGGCTCTATGAGAATATTCAAAGGCTTTTATTCTCTAAAAACACTCGCAGAACCAAAAATTGTTCTGGACCAAAATGAACACAACCAAGAGATTGGATGAGAAGGGAATCAATTCTTCGTAAAGCTTATTGTCTGGATATACAATGAAGGCCGACGGTTCAAGATGAAATAATTCACCGATTAGCCAAGTAGATCCGATAAGTTTTAACTAGGGAAAGTTCAAAGTGAAATATCTACTTATCCACGACAAAGCATTATTCCATATGTACTCTGTGATATTTCGCTTTGTGTGGGGGATATGTATATTATCATTCATGTGGGGGATTGTTGGAATTCCTTAAGAAAAAGTTGAATGAAATATACAAAGTCCCACATCTCCAAATTGTGAGAGCTATATTGGTTTAAATATAGCTTTCTCATGAGGAGGTTGGGGGCCTGGGGTTCCCAAATGTATGCTTCGTTGTGAGGAGGGAGATTATGCATCACCACCACACACGCGCGCGCGCCGCCGCCGTCCGTCCGACCGACCGGGCCGGGCTCGGGTACGGGTACGGGTCTAAAATGACCATTCTTTTGCTGGGCCATTGTTAACAGTTTTTTGGGCTTCGGTTGAAACTGGATTGGGCCTGAAATATGAAGAGAAGCAGCAGGCGGGTAAAAACGGACGCGGGACTGAAGAGACACGACTTCTGAAGCGCGCGCAAACGAACAGGTGCGGCCCATGTGAGGAGACGCAGCCGAACAGCAGCAACAGGCGCGACTGTTTGGACAAACGGGTGCAGTCGCAACCGTTCGAAGGGATGCAGACCAATTATAAATAAGGAGGAAAACTGATCACTTTCATCACCGAATTTTTAATCTAACTTATCTCTTCTCTTCTAAACACAACTGCTGTTCTAATATTCAAATCACAGAGTGATATACTCATTACAATTTCGTGCAGAATTCGTCTGTTGTATCTTGGGAGAATTTTGAAATAAAATTCTTAAGGAAATCATTACGACGAGCCTCAGACGTAATCCGATTAGAATTCTAGTCTGATTGTATATTCATATACATTGTTCTATATTTCTATCCATTATTCTGGTTATACTGTTTATTCAAAAACAGTATAACGCTGTTGTTGTAATTTATTTACAACATTCATATTGTTATACTAATTACTACAGAATTCCAGTGTAGCGGAAATCTGAGTTATAAACTTGTGCGACGAGTTTATAATTGATTATTCTCTGCTTTGGTACACTAGACATATAACATTTACATCCTATGCCAAACAGAAGTATAAATGATTATGGGGAATAATCATTGGGACGTATTTGTAGAGATTTTAAATTATTTTATAATTTTTTTATATAAAATGATTTTTGAAAGTTAAAGGTTATCCATTAGTGTGTCGATCCATTAGTAATCAGAATTGCGAAGCGGAAGCGGATAAACTATTTCCGCTAAGCACCATATTTTTTTGCTTATTTAATTATAATTAAATATTAAATGCATGATAAATGTTTGCATCTTTGAATTGTTATTGATGGATTTTCATTTTTATAAGAATTTTGAAATTTTTTTTGTGTTAAATTGCCCGTGGAGTTTGTTATGAATTCTGGTCGAGACGTGGGACGCCACGGTATCGATAGGGATTTCTAAACGCTTTGACGAGACAGTCCGACACAACAGTTTATGTTCGAATATTAAAAATGTTTGTTTTTGTATTAAGTTAAGATGACGTCCATAACCACCGAACCTTAGCAATAGCAAAAATTTGTGGCGAGGCTGTGTTGATTTTGCAATCAACATCGCGGCCATTTGACAAAACAATTTGCTATTAATAGATGGCAAGACAACGTCATTAGATTGATTGTTAAAATTGCAAATTTTTAACTATTAAATTTGTTATATGTTAAGAAGAATAACATATGAGATTTGCTATGTAAAACAATTTTATTTCATAATATTTGAAGTATTTAAATAATTGTGAATATATGGAAAATAATATTTAATGATAAGAATGACTTTTGAGTGAGTTAAATATTATTTCAAATTGAGATATAAATGACTTGGAAAGCATATTCATATATGCAAATGTGTTAAGTTTTCAAAACAAGTATTTTGGAAATAAAACATTGCTAATGCCTTATATATAAAATGGAATGATTGATTTGGTAGTAAATATCATTATTTATGAAAATAAAATATTCTATTAGAAGTTGAATTTGAATAAGTGCTTTCAACAACAAGTTTATTTCAATTTCCCTTATTCCAATCCTTGGCTCTGAAAGCCGCTTTAAGCTTTCCTTTGGAAACATTTGAATTATTAATTTTTGCAATTTTCACTATAAATGTCTTGTTTGTTTTCAATATGATTTCATATTTTCAGTTGAGTAAGAAATTGAATTAAACGTTCTAATAAAACAAGTGGTATGAAACGCTTATGTTTACTTCATCGATTAATTTTCGGACTTATTCGATTGAAACCATATTTTAGTCAAGTGGAATTTATCATCTTTTTTTTAAATAATTAAGTAACGAAAAGTGGTTGTTGGACATTGGGCGACACTCATTTATTTACTAACTGAGAGTATATTATACTTATTGATCAAGAATGATCATTTTATAATTTGACTTACTATGAGCTTGTCTCTAGTATCCGCGAGGGGATTATACCTCGATTGTGTTAGGCGTTATCTTTTGATATGTCTCTAATTAGGCGTAGCGATGTGCTCTTTTTAATTATATCCTGGTTTTCAGGCCAGACTTTGATTTTTGATTATGGGATATGTCCATTGGTTTTTAGACCATTTTTAGATTTGGATTCATGAGAGCTTATGCTCACTTATGGAGCTTTCCGCTCATTTGTGTTTTATGGATTTTACATCCATTTATGGGTCCTTGGGACAATTTATGTAAACTACTGTGTTGGATAGATTTGTATGCTCACAAATTGGGATATTTTGGATATCTCACCATTTTTGCTTTTCTAGATTTCTTTTGCTGATTACTATATTATACATGATTTGAGCTTCCACTTATAATCATCTTGAGTATTTCTTTTCTTTTCTTTTTTATGAAAAAGTGCAATGTTTGACATATTAATGTTTAGCATTGTTTCAGAATTCTTTTTTTTTTGAATTCTTTGAAGTTTGAGTTCTTACATGATTTTGGAGTGTTTGCATTTTTTTTACTAAATTGAATTGGTATTTGGATGAATCAGCTTTTATAAATGTTGATGTTCTTTTGTGATTTCCATTAAGGCAAAATTTCATGAATTTAAGAAATTGTAGCTCATTTTATTAGGAATTGGATTTCCTAGTTTATAAAATACTAATATGAAAATTTATTAAAAATGGAGTTATGAACGAATCTTTGTCATTTTTATTATGTTAAGAAGAATAATTATTTGTGAAAACCGCTATAGTAAAATAGCGATATCTTATTGAATAATCATCGGGATTGGTTCAACCATTTTGTCATAGAAAGTTATTTAAATAATATAGAAATTATATTTTGATCATTTTTTCAAATACTGCATTTAAGAGAATTTAAATTGAGGTTGAAGCCAGTGTTATGGTTTGACCATATAATAATTTTTTGAGATGATACCTGAAAGTAAAATGGTCATAACTTTTTAACCATAAATCTAATTATGTTGATTCTTTTTGCAATACAAAGAAATTTCTCTAAGAAAAACTTTTGTTTTAATCAATTTTTCAGGTTTTGATGTTTTCGGGGTTGAAATCAGGTTTTAAACAGAGACATAATCGCTGTCCTGAAAAATATTTTCTATGCTAAAACAGTGTTTGTAATCTGGGCATAACATTTTCATTTTTTATCGGATTCTGAAAATCTTTGATGTTTTGGAAATCCCAAGCAGTGTTCTTTAAGTCTAATTTATTATGTATTGAATTTTTTTTAAATTAAGATGGTCGAAACTGCACATCTCTTTCGCTGTCCTAGGGAAAAGCGACAAACATATTGAAAATTTGAGACTGAGAATTGATTTGGACATAAATTTTTAATGGCTTATCCAAATTCAACGGTATTACCCATTCTGGAAAGCTAGATATATAATGAACATTTTTTCTTTTGAAGTAAATTGCAAGATTTTAAAATTTGTTAGGCCTTAAACGTAGTCTTCTATCGCTGCCCTACTGTAACAACCCGCATATTTAACGATTTTATATTTAAATGTTTAATTTAAATATAGCATCGTTAGTCGGATTTTGGGTCCGAAATGTTACTTTTTGCAAACGGCCGAATTGGGACTCGAAACCATTTCCATTGATTACAAAATGGCGTTTGCGATCTTTTTGAGTGTAAGCTTTGATATGTTTGGAGTAAGTCGAATTTTTCTATTTGCTAAGTGGGCTTTGGGTTTGGGTTTCACCCAAACTGTTCTATAAACCAACTCATCCCTTCTCTCCTTCTATTCACTTATTCATTTCATAAAAGCATAAGCTAAAACTGAAATGGGGGAAGAGAAAGGAAATTAGAAACTCCTAGCCCTAGATCCTCTTGCAAATCCAAATTCTTGCTCCAAAATCATAGAGAAGCCATTGGTAAGCTCCTCTTCATCTTCTCTATCTCTTTCTCTCTTCAATCTAAGAAATTTCCTAAACCTAATTTAGGAAAATACTTGTATTATTCTTAGATTGAAGCTAGTAGAGTTGAAGTGGAGATTTGTTGGTCTTCTCCTTGCAAATTGAACTCCTTCCTCTTTGTTTTGAGATAAAAGGTGAGTTTTGAACTCACATCTACTTCTCTTGATTTCATTGATGTTGGGTATGAATTCCTAACCCCTTGTTCATATGCATTTGCCTTTAGTTTGAATTGAATTGGTGAACATTTCATTGTTGGAGTTTTGGAGTCAAATCCTTGAAAATCATAACTTTGATGTTTGATCATGGTTTTTGGTGGTAAATCGGAGTCAATGGTGTTGGGTTATCGATTGGCAAAATCCCCTTAAGTACATTGCTTGATATGTTGCAAATGGGGTGAGTTGCTCCTCCATTTGCTAGGCTGGAAAACATTTCCAGCTACAGCCAGTCGACTGACCCCCTGCAGTCAGTCGACTGAATACAGAGAGTAAAAACTCTCAGGTTGTGGTTCAGTCGACTGACTGCAGTAGGCCAGTCGACTGACCTGCTTCATTTTGTCCAGTATGCCTATTTGTTTGTGATTTTCACTTTTATCGATGTATATTGATTCTAACTAGTTGTTTATGCATATTTGACCTTAATGATTCCCTTTTGAATTCATTCACGGGTTTATAAATGATTTCTTCAAATCGTATTAAAAGTTCGCTTCTCCGATTTATAAATTCTATTTAAAATACACGCACAATTTCGCAATTCGAGTGAAGTGGAAGGGTGATTAAATGGTTAGGCAAAACACGGACCATGAATCTGTGTGTTTATCTTTCCGATTAGTCCCCGACCTATTCTATTGATCATTTTGACCTTCGGGTTTGGTTTACCGATGATATGAGGTAAACTTTGTACTATTTTGAGTGTGAAAGTGGCTGACGGATAGTAAACCGTTTAGTGCGAACGAGTGGTTATGGGACATACGTTAACACTTTTCGGATTCCTTTTTGAGAGTTATGACACATTCCGCCAGTTAGTGGTGTCCAGTACTGGGTCTCTGACCTTCACCACTACGGTTTGTTGCCTTCGGGTATGTTGCCTTCGGGTATGTTGCCTTCGGGTTTGTACCTTCGGGTTTGTGCCTTCGGGTTTGTTGCCCTTTAGTATCGCTTCCAATGTTGGTCGTTATAAGCCGCATGGGTGATATTGGGTTGCCCTTTAGTATCGCTTCCGATGTTGGTCGTTATGAGCCGCATGGGTGATATTGGGTTTGGAGTCTTCGGGCTCATGGATCCTTGTTTGTACAGTACTGAGCTCGAGCAATTTTCTGATGTTTCATTCATATGTATATTCCCTTGTTATTGCCCTTCGGTGTTGGTCTTTTTGAGCCGCATGATGTGTAGCGTTTACCTTGTGGAACTTGTATACCTTATTGGTATTTGTTATTGCCTTTTTGGCTTGATTTAGGATATTTGCATCATTTGTTTCTATATGTTGCCGATGATATGAGGCTTGTTATCATATGATTCATCTTTTGTTGGATGATTGTGTTATCTCCCTTAGAGATATATGTTATACCTTGTAACCTTACAGGTTTATTGTTGTTCAGTTTATCTAACTGATTTGTTTAGTTAGACTAACCCGTGTATTTTATACTCGGGTCAGACCGAGATGTTTCAGGTTAGGTACTTTTGGACTTAGCCTATTTTGCTTCCGCATGGACTACTCCGCTAGCTTCTTTTTGTCATAGCTTTTGAGTAGTCCTATCACGTTATAACTCTGATATTTATTCTTGTGAACTCGTCTGTATATTGTGGTCTGCTGTACCACTTGACATGTATTATTTTGTATACTCTGCGATGTATCAGTATATGTGTATATGATGATTTACTGTTCTGTGATGTATATTACATTTGAGTTGTCATATTCTGTTTTGATAGATCCTTCAACCACTTATGGTTTTGTTTTAAGTATTCATTGGGTATGTCGACCTGCTTGATATGTTTATTGTCGATGTATTCAATAGATAGTTAGAGCAAAGCTATAGATGGTCGCTCCCAACCAGCCTTATTCTCCGTGTTAGTTGACGGCATTACTCTGTAGTGTCCTTGGCTAGCGTGGGTATAGAGGTGGGGCGTAACAGCGTGGTATCAGAGCTGAGTTTAGAAAAAAATATGATAAACACAGAATAGATGCACATATTACGGTACATCAAAGTGTACAAGTGATACAAATCTTTGAATCATCGTGTCTCTTTATTCAATCAAGGTTAGATAGAGTTTGGGAATACGTCTAGGAATGCATTTTATTCCGTAGTATTCCGTAATGAAGTATCTACCTTATGAATAATCTTGTTCTTATCTTACTTTCAGCGTATGGCTGGAAGAGGCAGGGGACGACGTTCGGATGTTGGGCAATCCAGTGGCTCACATCCGGATGGCGTTTATATGTCTGCTGATCAGTTCTTGGAGTTGTTTAGGAGCACTCAGCCTTCAGTTCCTCCTCGAGTGTCTCCACCTCGCAAGTCTGGCTTTGCACGGCAGTGCAGTGATTTTGCTCATCTTGGGGGAAAGCCGTTTAAAGGCTCCGAATCTGTTCTTGAAGTCCAAGCTTGGCTTTGCACGTGCGAGCGTATCTTCTCTCGCATGGATCTTTCCGACCATGATAGAGTTCTTATGACTTCTAGTTTATTACAAGAGCATGCTCTTGACTGGTATGAGCTTCTTGTAGCCGAGATTGATGAGCCTACTCTTTCTTGGACTCAGTTTCGGGGACGATTCAAACTCAAGTTCGTTCCTGAATCTGAAAAAGTTTTATTGACCCGTCGCTTCCTTGATTTGAAGCAAGGGAAATCTTCTGTTTCTGAGTATGTTGCATCGTTCGAGGCTTTATCTCAGTATGGTCTTGTATTCATCAGCACTTCTTACAAGAAGAATTTGAAGTTTGTTTCTGGTCTTAAGAAATATCTTAAGAAGTCTTTGTTGCTCCAGCTTAAACTTTCTTTTGAGGAGTTGGTTGATTCGGCACTTCATCTCGAGACCGTCGAGAAGGAGTGTGATAGTGATGTTGATGTTGAGGTTTCCAAGAACCCCAACAAGAGGCCTTTTCCAATTCAGAAGAAGCCTTTTCCTTCTAAGAAGAAGAAGACTGGTGGTCCTAGTTCTCAGCCTCAGTCTTCCGGAACATCTTTCGTTCGAAAGTGTTTTAATTGTGGTTCTTCGGATCATATTATTCGAGCTTGTCCTAAGCCTCTCTTCTGCCGTTATTGCAAGAAGGAAGGTCATCATGTTTCAGCTTGCCCTACTGTTCCGGCTAGTGCCAAGTCTAGCAGGCTTTATGCTGCTAAGGCTTCTGAAGGTCCTTCTCAGCCCAAAGGTATATCTTCATCTATTTTGGAAGGTTCTATTTTGTTTCATGATCATAGTATTCGAGTTCTTTTCGATACGGGTGCATCACATTCTTTCATATCGAAAAAGCTCGTTGATGATTTATCTTTGGATGTTTCTTGTTTGGTTACTTCTTTAAGGATTGCGAATCCAATTGGGGGATCTGCGACCCTTAGTTTGCTTTGTGATGATGTTGAGATTGTTTTATGTGGCTTTTCTTTTCGTGCGAATCTGCACGTTATTTCTTGTTTGGGATTTGATATGATTTTGGGTATGGACTGGCTAGTGAGATATGATGCCAGGATTATTTGTTCGGAGAGAACTATATATCTTCGACATCCGGATTCGCCTACTCAGCTATCTCTTATTCTTCGGAATGTGGATAATTTCGAGATGGCTTTATATTCTTTTGACTCGCGAGATGATGATAATGTATCTCGTATTCCTGTTGCTTGTGACTTTTCTGATATTTTTGAGCCTGTATCGGGTTTGCCACCCAACCTTGCAATTGAGTTCCGCATTGATCTCATTCCAGGCGCGCAGCCAGTTAGTCGTCCTCCCACGAGGATGTCTACAAAGGAAAATGAGGAACTCAAGAAGCAGCTTTTAGAGCTAGAGTCCAAGCAGTTGATTCAGTCCAGTTTTTCTCCGTGGGGATCCGCGGTCATCTTCGTGAAAAAGTCTGATGGAACTCTTAGGCTCTGCATTGACTATCGCAAGCTTAACGAGTTGACCATCATAAATAGGTATCCATTGCCTAGGATCGATGATATGTTCGATCTATTGAGTGGTGCTAAGGTCTTTTCTCAGCTTGACCTTGCCACAGGTTTTCATCAATTACGAGCCGCGGAGGATAGCATACCTCTTACAGCTTTCCGCACTCAATATGGTTCTTTTGAGTGGCTCGTTATGCCGTTCGGTTTGACGAACGCTCCTGCTTTCTTTGTCGATCTCATTCGAGTATTCCAGGAATATCTCGACAAGTTCGTCCTTGTGTTCATTGATGATATCCTTATTTATTCTAAGTCTGAAGCCGAGCATGCTAATCACTTAAGAATTGTCTTGAGTACTCTCCGTCATCATCAGCTTAGAGCCAAATTCTCCAAATACCACTTTTGGGAGAATAAGGTTAAGTTCTTAGGCCATGTTGTATCTTTCGATGGCATTTCTGTCGATCCTTCAAAGATCGAAGCCATTCAGAATTGGAAGAGGCCTGAGAATGTTCATGAGATTCGTAGTTTCCTTGGATTGGCGGGTTATTACTGTCGGTTCATTAAGAACTTTTCCCGTGTTGTGCTTCCTCTCACCTGCCTTACTCGTAAAGGCATTCATTTTATTTGGTCCAACTAGTGTGAAGCTTCCTTTTTGACATTAAAGGAACTTCTCACTAATGCTCCTATTCTTGTGGTTCCCGAAGGGAATCATGATCTTGTTGTCTACACCGATGCTTGTGGTAGTGGTCTCGGTGCTGTTCTTATGCAGAAGGATCGGGTAGTTGCTTATGCTTCTAGGCAACTGCGTCCGAATGAAGTCCGCTATGCCACTCATGATCTTGAGTTAGCCGCCATTGTCTTCGCCTTGAAGATTTGGCGACACTATTTGTTAGGCGAGCGCTTCATCCTCTATACCGATCATAAATCCTTGAAGTATTTGTTTACTCAGAGGGAACTCAATATGAGGCAACAGCGTTGGCTCGAGTTTCTTGCTTCCTATGACTTTGATATCCAGTATACCCCTGGTAAGGGTAATCGTGTTGCTGATGCGCTTAGTCGCAAACATTCGGCTATTATTTCTATGATGCTTGCCGAATGGGATGTTCTTGAGACTCTATCTTTTTGTGAAATTCGTGATCGAGGTTCATCTTCTGATTCTCCTATTCTATTATTTAGTTTGGGAGCTCGACCTATTTTATTGGATCGTATCGCCGATGCTCAGCGGCGTGATCCTGGTTTGTTGCATCTTATTCAGCTTTGTGAGTCTGGATCCTGTGATGAGGCGTTGCGGGATTTCAGCATTGATTCTCATGGGTGTCTTCGCAAGAAGAACCGTCTTTTTGTGCCTTCTGATTTTGCGCTTAGGCATGACATTCTTGATGACCGTCACCGTTCTAAGTATACCATTCATCCTGGTAGTAGCAAGATGTATGCCGATATGCGTCGTCTTTATTATTGGGAAGGCATGAAGAGCGATGTGGCGAGTTATGTGAGCAATTGCATAACTTGTCAGCGTTTTAAGGCTGAGCATCAGCGTCCTTCGGGTCTTCTTCAGCCCCTTGAGATTCCATTGTGGAAATGGGATCAGATTTCTATGGATTTTATTGACGGCCTACCTCGTTCGAGATCAGGCCATTCTAGCATTTGGGTTGTTGTTGATCGCCTTACCAAGTCTGCTCATTTTGTCCCTATTAAGTCTAATAGGACAGCTTCGCATTTGGCTAAGTTGTATGTCAAGGAAATCGTGAGACTTCACGGTGTTCCTAGTTCTATTGTGAGTGATCGTGATCCTTTATTCACGAGTCATTTTTGGAAGAGTCTTCAGCAAGCCTTGGGAACAAAGCTTAATTTTTCTACAGCTTATCATCCGCAGTCTGACGGACAGACTGAATGGGTGAATCGTACCTTGGAAGATCTTCTTCGTATTTGTATTTTTGATTTTGGTGGTAGTTGGGAAGATCACCTACCTCTTGTAGAGTTCTCCTACAACAATAGTTTTCAATCTAGTCTCGGTATGGCTCCTTTCGAAGCCTTATACGGAAGGCCATGTCGATCACCTTCATGTTGGTTGGAATCTGGAGAGAAGCTTATTCTTGGTTCAGATTTTGTTCGTGATTCTTCCGAGAAGATTGATCTTATTCGATTGAGAATGAAAGAGGCACAGAGTCGCCAGAAATCCTACGCGGATAACCGTAGGAAGCCTCTCGAGTTCTCGATCGGCGATCTTGTTTTTATTCGTGTTTCTCCTTTGAAGGGGGTTATGCGTTTCACTGCGACTGGGAAATTGGCTCCTCGCTTTATAGGACCATTTTCTATTACTGAACGTATTGGCCCTGTGGCTTATAGAGTTTCACTTCCAGCTCATTTATCTGGCATTCATGACGTGTTTCATGTCTCGCAACTTCGGAAGTGTCTTCGGGAGTCGGATTCTGTTATTACTTCTCCTGATTTGCTAGAGCTTGAGATCTCACCGGACTTATCTATTGTACAGCAACCTATTCGCGTGCTTGACACGGAGGTGCGACACCTTCGGAACAAGGATGTGCCGCTCGTTAAAGTTCAATGGTCCACTAATCCCAATGACTGTACTTGGGAAACCAGAGAGTATATCGAGCGATCTTATCCGGGGTTTCTATCTTATCTTGTGAATGGTGGGTATGTCCTTTCATCTCAAGCTTATTTCCTTTTTCTTTTGAATGTTGTATGTATGTAGTTGTTACAAATATCGTCTCTAGGAATTGCGGGGACGCAATTTTGTAAGGAGGGGAGATCTATAACAACCCACATATTTAACGATTTTATATTTAAATGTTTAATTTAAATATAGCATCGTTAGTCGGATTTTGGGTCCGAAATATTACTTTTTGCAAACGGCCGAATTGGGACTCGAAACCATTTCCATTGATTCCAAAATGGCGTTTCCGATCTTTTTGAGTGTAAGCTTTGATATATTTGGAGTAAATCGAATTTTTCTATTTGCTAAGTGGGCTTTGGGTTTGGGTTTCACCCAAACTGTTCTATAAACCAACTCAGCCCTTCTCTCCTTCCATTCACTTATTTATTTCATAAAAGCATAAGCTAAAACTGAAATGGGGGAAGAGAAAGGAAATTAGAAACTCCTAGCCCTAGATCCTCTTGCAAATCCAAATTCTTGCACCAAAATCATAGAGAAGCCATTGGTAAGCTCCTCTTCATCTTCTTTATCTCTTTCTCTCTTCAATCTCAGAAATTTCCTAAACCTAATTTAGGAAAATACTTGTATTATTCTTAGATTGAAGCTAGTAGAGTTGAAGTGGAGATTTGTTGGTCTTCTCCTTGCAAATTGAACTCCTTCTTCTTTGTTTTGAGATAAAAGGTGAGTTTTGAACTCACATCTACTTCTCTTGGTTTCATTGATGTTGGGTATGAATTCCTAACCCCTTGTTCATATGCATTTGCCTTTAGTTTGAATTGAATTGGTGAACATTTCATTTTTGGAGTTTTGGAGTCAAATCCTTGAAAATCATAACTTTGATGTTTGATCATGGTTTTTGGTGGTAAATCGGAGTCAATGGTGTTGGGTTATCGATTGGCAAAATCCCCTTAAGTACATTGCTCGATATGTTGCAAATGGGGTGAGTTGCTCCTCCATTTGCTAGGCTGGAAAACATTTCCAGCTACAGCCAGTCGACTGACCCCCTGCAGTCAGTCGACTGACTGCAGAGAGTAAAAACTCTCGGGTTGTGGTTCAGTCGGCTGACTGCAGTAGGCCAGTCGACTGACCTGCTTCATTTTGTCCAGTATGCCTATTTGTTTGTGATTTTCACTTTTATCGATGTATATTGATTCTAACTAGTTGTTTATGCATATTTGACCTTAATAATTCTCTTTTGAATTCATTCACGGGTTTATAAATGATTTCTTCAAATCGTATTAAAAGTTCGCTTCTCCGATTTATAAATTCTATTTAAAATACACGCACAGTTTCGCACTTCGAGCGAAGTGGAAGGGTGATTAAATGGTTAGGAAAAACAGGGACCATGAATCTGTGTGTTTATCTTTCCGATTAGTCCCCGACCTATTCGATTGATCGTTTTGACCTTCGGGTTTGGTTTATCGATAATATGAGGTAAACTTTGTACTGCTTTGAGTGTGAAAGTGGCTGACGGATAGTAAACCGTTTAGTGCGAACGAGTGGTTATGGGACATACGTTAACACTTTTCGGATTCCTTTTTGAGAGTTATGACACATTCCGCCAGTTAGTGGTGTCCAGTACTGGGTCTATGACCTTCACAACTACGGTTTGTTGCCTTTGGGTATGTTGCCTTCGGGTATGTTGCCTTCGGGTTTGTACCTTCAGGTTTGTGCCTTCGGGTTTGTTGCCCTTTAGTATCGCTTCCGATGTTGGTCGTTATGAGCCGCATGGGTGATATTGGGTTGCCCTTTAGTATCGCTTCCGATGTTGGTCGTTATGAGCCGCATGGGTGATATTGGGTTGCCCTTTAGTATCGCTTCCGATGTTGGTCGTTATGAGCCGCATGGGTGATATTGGGTTTGGAGTCTTCGGGCTCATGGATCCTTGTTTGTACAGTACTGAGCTCGAGCAATTTTAAGATGTTTCATTCATATGTATATTCCCTTGTTATTGCCCTTCGGTGTTGGTCTTTTTGAGCCGCATGATGTGTACATTTACCTTGTGGAACTTGTATATCTTATTGGTGTTTGTTATTGCCTTTTTGGCTTGATTTGGGATATTTGCATCCTTTGTTTCCATATGTTGCCGATGATATGAGGCTTGTTATCATATGATTTATCTTTTGTTGGATGATTGTGTTATCTCCCTTAGAGATATATGTTATACCTTGTAACCTTACAGATTTATTGTTGTTCAGTTTATCTAACTGATTTGTTTAGCTAGACTGACCCGTGTGTTTTATACTCAGGTCAGACCGAGATGTTTCAGGTTAGGTACTTTTGGACTTAGCCTATTTTGCTTCCGCATGGACTACTCCGCTAGCTTCTTTTTGTCATAGCTTTTGTGTAGTCCTATCACGTTGTAACTCCGATATTTATTCTTGTGAACTCGTCTGTATATTGTGGTCTGCTATACCACTTGACATGTATTATTTTGTATACTCTGCGATGTATCAGTATATGTGTATATGATGATTTACTGTTCTGTGATGTATATTACATTTGAGTTGTCATATTCTTTTTTGATAGATCCTTCAACCACCTATGGTTTTGTTTTAAGTATTCATTGGGTATGTCGACCTGCTTGATATGTTTATTGTCGATGTATTCAATAGATAGTTGGAGCAAAGTTATAGATGGTCGCTCCCAACCAGCCTATTCTCCGTGTTAGTTGACGGCATTACCCTGTAGTGTCCTTGGCTAGCGTGGGTATAGAGGTGGGGCGTCACACCTACAGCGTTTATGTACATTTTTGAAAGATCTAAACCAAGTAAAATGATAATAACTCGTACCACATATTATATATGATTCGTAAGCTGCTTGGAAAGTTAATTCAATATGTAACACATCATTCTGTGAAACTCGTCATTATACTTTCGTTGTGAACGAGTTTTTATGTTATGGTTAGAAACTTGTTTGATGTCAATAATAATCGAGAACTATTATATCATTATATACATATTGTGAATTTCAAAACGTTAATCGCGCAAAGGAGACTATGGTGAATTTTTTTTTCAAAAATATAAACGTGTTAGAATTTTTTTTAGGACTTGGCAAATTTTTGCTAATTAAAATTTCATAAGAAAACTTTATATTGCTTTCATGAGATTATCATACGTATACAAAGTGGATTTACAAAGTAGATTATAGACTTTTCTCTTAATTGGAATTGCGAGGACGTAATTTCTTTAAGGGGTGAAGTATGTAACAACCCGCATTTTTGAAATAATAAAATAAGTGATTTTATTGTAAATTTATCAATGCAAACTTGGTTAAAAATCTTAATTATGTTATCAAAGTAATTCATAAATTTCATTATGAAGAAATCATAAGTTTGAGAACTAAAATCTATTTTAAACATGTTTTACATTTTTGTACATTCCTGAAAAGGTCCATTTTCAATAAATTATTTGAAGGGTCTACCGACCATAAAAATGAGTGATTTTAGTTTCATTGCGAAGATTAAGTCCCGTACTTAATGTTTGAAAATAAGTTTGCATTTTTATGAGCTTCGGTTTAGGAGATATTATTTTTCAAAAATAGACTTAAAAGGTGTTTTGTGTGTGTTTAAAATAGTGAAAAAATTGATTTATTAATTGATTTGGGCTCAAATCTCCAACCTAAGCCCATTTACAAGTGAAGATGGGATAACTCCTCTCTTCTTTGCTCTGTACGTTCATTAGATTTCTTACAGCTCTTTTCACCAAACTCTACCTGTTTCAAAAATCACAATAAATCAAATAAATTCTCAAAAATTCTAAAATTTGAGTATATTATTGCTGATATGTTCCAGCACCTCTTCTCCAAATTTTGTGGCAATTGGTTTAGTTTTGATGGGTCAAAGGTCTTGTTTTCTCTAATGGTTTTCGGGTTAGATCTGGGCTAAAAACGAAGGTCAGTAGAAAATTCATAACTAATTGTAGAAAAATCATAAAAATATGAAATTTTAATATGTTGTTCAAACCTCATGAATACACCTTCTGTAAAAATTTAGTAGGAAATTACTTCGTTTTGATATGCTAAACCCTTGCTGCACTGAGGAGGAAAACGCAGATTTTTTCAGTGATTTGTTTATTTGTTGATGCATGCGATTTGGAAGATGATAAGGTGAGTTTTGAACACTCACATCTATCTTTAATGATTAGGCTATGAAATGATTTTTTTTCTGCATTCTAATTTATTGTATGATGGTTGTTATGATGTAAGAGTTAAAGTGGTTGATTTGGTTGCTTAACATTATGTCAATTTAGATTCATTAATTTGAGTTGATATTGATGGTTAAAGAATATGAAATCTGTACCAATTGGTCTTGTTTTTGGCTTTGAAATTTTATACTTATAATCTAGACTAATATTAAAAGCTAATGTAAAAAGTTTGAGTGAAAAAGATTAAATCTCGAATTTATATGATTTTTGTAAAGTGGGTATATATATACTGAAATTTACAAATCTGAGTTGAAAATGGTGAATAAAAAATACGAAATCTGTACCAATTGGTCTTGTTTTTGGCTTTGAAATTCTATACATATAATCTAGACTAATATTAAAAGCTACTGTAAAATTTTTTAGTGAAAAGGATAAAATTTCGAATTTATATGATTTTTGCAAAGTGGGTATGTGTAAACTGAAATTTACAAATCTGAGTTGAAAATGATGGTTAAATAATATGAAATCTGTACCAATTGGTCATGGTTTTGGCTTTGAAGTTCCACATATATAATCTAGACTAATATTCAAAGCTACTGTAAAAAGATTGAGTGAAAAAGATTAAATTTTGAATTTATATGATTTTTGTAAAGTGGGTATATGTAAAATGAAATTTACAAATCTGAGTTGAAAATGGTGATTAAAGAATATGAAATCTGTACCAATTGGTTAGGTTTTTGGCTCTGAAATTCTACATATATAATCTAGACTATTATTCAAAGCTACTGTAAAAAGTTTGAGTGAAAAAGATTAAATTTCGAATTTATATGATTTTTACAAAGTGAGTATATGTAAACCAGGATTTACAAATATGAGTTTAAAATGGTTGTTAAAGAATATGAAATCTGCACCACTTGGTTAGGAATTTAACTTTGAAATTTTCTATAAATAAAATAAACTGACATTCAAAGCTACTATAAAAAGTTTGAGTCACTTGCCTAAGTGTGTTTAAATGTGTGTTATCCTTACCTTTATTCTGTTGTTTTGCACTGTTTCTTCTGTATTTTCAGAGATGAATTATGATGTTTTCAAAAGAATGTTTCTATACATTAGATAGTCGACATTCTATGATGATTTTAAGTTGCAATGTTTTTGATTTATTCGAGTTCTATTTGAGAAAACTCAGTTGAATTTGAATTGATTTCGATGATTTCGCGCATGGATTTTATAATCGATTTCAAGATGATATTTGAATTACACGTTTTTGCACATTTCGAGCGAATGAGAAGGAGAATTAAACGGTTTGGTAAAACACGTGGTATAGGACACGTGCGTTTATCTTATCGGTTAATTCCCGACTTGTCCGTTTGATCGTTTTGGCCTATGGGTCTAGTTTACCGATGATATGAGGTGAAACTTTTATTGCTTTGAGTGTGAAATTTACTAGCGGTTAGTAAACCATTTAGTGCGAACGGGTGGTATGGGACACACGTTAACACTTTTCGGGTTCCTTTTCGAGAGTTTGTGACACATTTGCCTGTTGGCGTGCCAGTACTGGACCTTCGGGTCATTTGCCATTGCGACGTATTTGTCTTCGGACGTTTGCCATTGCGGCGTATTTGTCTTCGGACGTTTGCCATTGCGGCGTATTTGCCATTGCAGCGTATTTATCTTTTGATGTTTGCCTTTGGGCGAGGTACCTATTATGTGAAACAGTACTCGGCAAAAATAGCACGTGCAATACCTTTTTGAGATGATTTTTACCCTTATGTGTCGTCATTTTGGAATCGGTCCTTTGAACCATTCGGTGGAGATTACTTTGGGATTTTTGGACTCTTGGGAGTTCTTTTGAGATTTTCATTGCCTACACTGGCGTGTTGAGATTTGCCTTTTGGCGTATATATGTTGATTGCCTATTGGTGTTATTTATGGGATTTGCCTTTTGCGCCATGTAAGATTTTTATCTCTTTTTTGACATTTGCCTTATGGCTTATGTCGAGATGGCTTGTGCTTAGGTTTTCCTTGAAGTTGTCGATATGGCGGTGTGGGAATTACTCATTTAGGAGTTTACATTATACTGTTCCCTAAGCCATTCTTATTTGATTTATGATTGCCGATGATATGAGGCATGCTACATTTTGGCGATTCATGAGATTTTTCCTCTCCTTTGTGTTTTAGGCTTATTGAAGCAATAGTGTTCTATCAGTTAATGTAATTATATATGCCATACATGATGCATATCCTCCATATGTCTATGGTTAGCTTTCTTATTGTTTCTTCTTATTTAAGAAGAATATCACTATGCTCTTATGCTCTATTATTCTGCTATCACCTTTTATTGATTCGTTTAGCTAGAATGACCCGAGTATTTTATACTCGGGTCAGACCGAGTTGTTTCAGGTTAGCTATCAGTTACGGGACTTAGCTCAGATGCATTTGCTTGGATCCCAACTTAGCATTTTTGTGTAGTTTATATTTTTTTCTCCGCTTGACTCTGATATGTATTTGATTAGATGTATATAGTGTGGTCTCTGTACCACTTTTGTGTATCAGTTTGTATCATACTGGGATGTATCTGTGTATATGTATTTATATATATGATGATTACTGTTCTGTGATGTGATATGCATTTTATTATTGTATTTTGTTCTGATAGATCCATTAGCCACCTATAGTTTTGCATTAAACATTTATTGGATATGTCGATTCACTTGAAATAGAAAAAAAATATAAAGCATTTATCGACGTATGCAGTAGATGTTTAAGACAAGATTATAGATGGCCGCTCCTAACCAGCACTATTCTCCACATTAGTAGACAGAATTACCCAGTAATTCTCTTTGTTAATGTGGGTCTCGGGGTGGGGCGTCACACTTGGTAGGCTTCGGCTATCTGAGAAGCACGTGCGCCGTAGCTAAAACTCGCCACCTGCTGGGATCGATCCACTTTTATGTTGATTTTCTATTTATCTTATTTTGATTTCTAGATTTTGCGACTGATGATTTTCTAGTTATCTATTTTGATTTCTAGATTTTTTAAATTGCTGCTTTGAATTCAATTATGAATTTGGAAGTTGAGTTTGTGTATAATCTCATCTGAGATTATAAGTTTGCGTATTGCTGTTTTAAATTCAAAGGTGAATTTGAAAACTGCTTTTGATGGAGTTTAATTTGAGATCTCTTCATTTAAATTATGCTGATTATTTATGCTGTATAGTCTCATTGGAGACTATAATTATTTATTTAAGCGTTAATTATTATTCACTTATTTCTGAGAATAAATTAGACTGATCCGTTTATTATTTTCTTTTAAATAATACTCAGGTCAAACCGAGTTATTTCGGGGTGATCTCTATCTTTGATTCTGTAGCAGCTTCAGCTTTTGGAATTCACATCATTTTTTCTAGTCCTCGAGGAGTACTTTTGGTTTAGTAGCCCTCATCTTATGTATGTATTGATGGATATGTATATGTACATTTGGATCATGTGAACTATCGTTTGTTGTAGCATGTATTCCAGACATCTCTTTCGCTATATATCTGATATTTCTGTTCTAATGTGATTATACTATCTTTGTTGTTGTTATTATGAGTTGTTCTGGATTTTCCTTTAGCCGCTGTAGTTTAGATTTAGATTTGGATTGAATTTATATCTTTGGGAGTAAATCTCACAACTCCTGTCGATGTAATTAATACTCGTCTAAGGCATAACTTACGAATGGTCGCTTCTAACAAGCCTTATTCTTCACAATAGTAGACGTTATTCTTTATAATAACCTTTCTTATTATGAGCATAGAGGTGGTGCGTCACAGCTTGGTATCAGAGCTGAAATTCAGAATAAATTATAATAAACATAGAACAGAAAGAGAATGGAACATGTGTTACAACTTTTCGAGGTTTTATTCGTGCCTTTCTAATCTATTCTTTCCACTTTAACATGTGGAGTACGTCTAGGAATAAAAATTTTATATTCCGTAGTATTCAATTTGTTAAATTTCTTATCAATTGTGTATTGTTTTAACTAATCCTTACCTTCTCTTGTCTCTCAGCCTATGGCTGGAAGGGGTAGAGGGAAGCGTTCTTCCGCAGGCCCGTCTAGTGGTTCTCATCTGGACGGTGTCTATAGTCAGCTGATCAGTTTATGGAGCTATTTGGGGTACCCAGCCTCCTGTTGCTACTCCCGCAGCTCCTACTCAGAAGTATGTCTTTGCCCGCATGTGTAGTGACTGTTCCCACCTTGGAGGCAAGCCTTTCAAGGGATCAGAAAGCGTTATGGAGGTTCAGACTTGGTTGCGCACTTGTGAGCGCATATTTTCTCGGATGGATCTTTCGGATCATCATCGCGTTCTTGTGGCACCTAGTATGTTGCAAGAGCGTGCGCTTGATTGGCATGAGCTTTTTATTGCGGAAGTTGATGAGTCCGCTCTCTCTTGGGTTGGTTTAAGGAACGATTCAAACTTAAGTTCGTTCCTGAATCGGAAAAGGCTAACCTTGCCCGTTGTTTCCTTGAGTTGAAGCAAGGAAAGTCATCTGTTTCTGATTATGTTGCATCTTTTGAGGCCTTGTCCAAATACGGAGTTGAGTTCATTAACACTCCGTGTAAGAAGAATCTTCGTTTTGTTGATGGTTTAAAGAAGTATTTGAAGAAAGTTCTTTTGCTTCAGCTTAAGCTCTCTTTTGAGGAGCTTGTTGATTCGGCTCTTTGTCTTGAAGCTGTTGAAAAGGAACGTGATAGTGGTGATGATGTTGAGGTTTCTAAGAATCCTAACAAGAAGAGGTTTCCATTTCGTAAGCCTAATTCTTCTAATCGGAAGAAGAAGCAAGCTACTTCTAGTTCTCAGCCTAGTAGAGCACCTTCTGTTCAGAGGGCGTGCTATAATTGTGGTTCGTTGGATCACTTTCACCGTAATTGCCCTAAGCCTCGCATTTGCCGCTATTGTAAGAAAGAGGGTCATTAGATTTCTGATTGCCCTACTGCTTCTAGGGGTCTCAAATCAATGAAGCTTAATGTTGTTAAAGCTTCTGGTGTTTCTTCTCATCCCAAAGGTATTACTCCTTCTGTTTTGGAAGGTTTTATTTTATTTCATGGCCATTCTATTAGAGTTCTTTTCGATATGGGTGCGTCACATTCATTCGTGTCGAAGGAGCTTGTTGATTTTATTCATTTGGATGTTGTTACTCTTTGTGACCCTTTGAGGATCATATATCCTATTGGTGGATCCGCTACCCTTGGTTTGTTGTGTGTTGATGTTGAGATTATTCTTTGTGGTTTCTCCTTTCATGCGAATCTGCATGTTATGATCATCTTGGTTTTGATATGATATTGGGAATGGATTGGCTCGTCCATTATGAAGTTCAAATCCTATGTCCCGAAAGAACTTTATATCTTAAGCATCCTGATGCTAGCGAGCAGTTATCTATTGTATTTCGAGATATGGATCATGCTTCTAGTGCTCTCATTTCTTCCTTCGAGCCGGAGGATATCATTGCTAATATTCCGGTTGTTTGTGATTTTTCTGATGTTTCCGAGCCTATTTCTAGATTGCCTCCGAAAAGGGCAATAGATTTCCGTATAGATCTTATCTCCGGTGCACATCCTGTCAGTCGTCCTCCCACGAGGATGTCTGCTAAGGAAAATGAGAAACTCAAGCAACAATTATCTGAGTTGGAAGCCAAGCATTTTATTCGCTCTAGCTCGTCTCCTTGGGACGCCGCCGTTGTCTTCGTTAAGAATCCAGATGGTACTCTTAGGCTTTGCATTGATTATCACAAGCTTAACGAGCTCACTATCAAAAATAGATATCCATTACCTAGGATCGATGACATGTTTGATCAACTAAGTGGCTCTAAACTGTTCTCCCAACTCGATCTTGCTACCGGTTTTCATCAGTTACGAGTGGCGGAAGATAGCACTCCTCTCACCGCATTCCGTACTCGTTATGGTTCTTATGAATGGCTTGTTATGCCGTTTGATTTGACGAATGCTCCGGCGTATTTTGTAGATCTTATGAATCAGATATTCCGGGAATATCTCGATAAGTTCGTCTTGGTTTTCATTGATGATATTCTTATTTATTCCAAATCTAAAGTCGATCAACATTTGGAGATTGTTTTGAGCACTCTTTGTCAGCATCAGCTTTATGCCAAATTCTCCAAGTGTCACTTCTGAGAGAATAGGGTGAAGTTTCTTGGTCATATTGTTTCTTCCGATGGTATCTCTGTCGATCCTTCCAAGATCGAATCTATTCAGAACTGAAAGAGGCCCGAGACCGTTACTGAGATCTGTAGTTTTCTTGGATTGGCGGGTTATTATCATCGGTTTATTAAGGACTTTTCTCGTATTTCTTTACTGCTTACCACTCTCACGAGAAAAGCTGTTCCTTTTATTTGGTCGGATAAGTGTGAGAATTCTTTCTTGAAGTTAAAAGATCTCCTTACTCATGCTCCTATCTTAGTGGTTCCCGAAGGAAATCATGATCTTGTTGTTTATACCGATGCTAGTGGTTTTGGGCTCGGTGCTGTTCTCATGCAGAAGGATAGAGTAGTTGCCTATGCTTCTAGACAACTAAAGCCTAACGAGACTCGTTATGCTACCCATGATTTGGAGTTAGCCGCCATAGTCTTTGCTCTAAAGATTTGGCGACATTATTTATTGGGCGAGCGTTTTATTCTCTTCACTGATCACAAATCTCTGAAGTGTTTATTTACTCAGAAAGAGCTTAATATGAGGCAACAACGTTGGATTGAATTTCTTGCTTCATATGATTTCGATATTCAGTATACCCCTGGTAAGGGTAATTGAGTTGCTGATGCGCTTAGTCGCAAGCAGCAGGTTGTTGTTTCCATGATGCTAGCAGAGTGGAATATTTTGGAAGCTTTATCTCTTTGTGATATTAGAGATTGTCCTTCAGTCTCTAATTCTCCCATGCTTTTATTTACATGGAAGCTCGTCCTAGTCTGTTGGATCGTGTTGCCGATGCCCAGAAACAAGATCCACATGTTGCTTATCTTATTCAGGGTTGTAAATCGGAATCCCGCAGTAATGATCTAAAGGATTTCAATATTGATGTTCATGGTTGTATTCGAAATAAGGGTAGATTGATCGTGCCTGATATTTCTAATCTTAGAAATGACATTCTTGAGGACTGTCATCGTTCTAAGTATACTATTCATCCGGGTAGTAGTAAGATGTATGCTGATATGAAACACTTATACTATTGGGAGGGTATGAAGCATGATATTGCAAGTTATGTAAGTCATTGCATGACTTGTCAACTTGTTAAAGCAGAACACTAACGTACCAGTGGTCTTTTGTAGCCTCTTGAGATTCCATTGTGGAAATGGGATCAGATTTCCATGGACTTCATTGATGGTCTACCTCGTTCGAGGTCGGGCCATACTAGTATTTGGGTGATTGTTGACAGAGTGACTAAATCAGCCCATTTTATTCCTATCAAGTTCAACCGGACTGCTCCTTTGTTGGCTAAGCTGTTTATTAAGGAAGTCGTTCGACTTCATGGTGTGCCTAGTTCTATTGTGAGTGACAGAGATCCGCTTTTCACTAATGGTTTCTGGCAGAGTCTTCAGAAAGCTTTGGGCACTAAGCTCAATCTCAGTACATCATATCATCCACAGTCTGATGGTCAGACTGAAAGGGTGAATCTGGTTTTAGAGGATCTCCTTCGCGCTTGCATTCTTGATTTTGGTGGTAGTTGGGAAGACCTCTTATCTCTTGTTGAATTTTCTTATAACAATAGTTTTCAATCCAGTATTGATATGGCTCCTTTCGAAGCTCTTTACGGAAAACCGTGTCGATCACCATCTTGTTGGTTGGAATCAGGGGAAAAGTTAGTTCTCGGCCCCGATTACATTCGTGATTCTTCTGAGAGGATTGATATTATCAGACAGAGAATGAAAGAGGCTCAGAATAGGCAGAAATCTTATGCCGATCATCGTAGGAAGCCTTTGGAATTTTCTGTTGGCGATCTTGTGTTCGTTCGTGTTTCCCCGATGAAGGGTGTGGTGCGTTTTAGTAGCTCCGGGAAATTGGCTCCTCGTTATATTGGGCCGTTTCCTATTATAGAACGCATTGGCCCAATTGCTTATCGTATGTTGCTACCTGTTCAGTTTTTGGGAATTCACGACGTATTTCATGTATCACAGCTTCGTCGATGTCTCCAAGATTCATATTCTGTTATTGATCCTCATATGTTGCAAGATCTTGAGATCTCACCCGACTTGTCTATTGTGCAAAATCCTATTCGTGTGCTAGCTACGGAGGTAAAACGCCTTCGGAACAAAGATGTTCCGCTCGTGAAGATTCAATGGTCTGCAAACCCCAAGGATTGCACTTGGGAAACTAGAGAATTCATGGAGCATTCTTATCCCGGTTTTCTCTCCTCTACGGGTGGAGGTGAGCATTCGTATCTATCTTTTCTTTTTAATCTTTGTTTTGATAAATTGTTGTGTTATTGACCGATTCTAGTATGAAAATTGCGGGGACGCAATTTTTATAAGGGGGAGTCTGTAACGACCGTAATTTTTGAATTACCGTCAGAGTGAATAATTTAAATAGAAAATTTTTAAAATTAAAATTGAAAAAAAAGAATGTTGTAAAGTCAGTAACCAAAATTATAGTAGCCTATTTGGAACGTGCTGTCGCATTTGGGCAAAACAAGTGCTTTACATTTTTTTTCTTTCCTTTTAACCTTGCATTACTGTCAGTTAGTAATAAAACTAAATGTGAAGACATATTCACCTCGCTGTCATCTATTGAAATAGAAAACTTGTTCACATTCTAGTGATAAATCAAATGCTTAAACAACAATGTGCAACTGTCACTAGCCATCAAGTAGCCGTGTATCATATTGCAAATGCACGTTTGCATTTAATGAAATGGTACAAAACATTTTTCAACACTCATTCTCTTTGACTTGTACCAAATGAAGGAAGAAAATGATATTTTCTCTGCATCATCTTTTTCATTCATTTCAGAACCTGAGAAAACGATTAATGGCAGCAGCTCTAAGATTTGAAACCCCGGTTCTAGCTAAATTCGAAACAAGTTAATGTGAGTTATTCTCACATCTAATTTATGTCATCAAGTCTCTGCTTTTATTTTGAAACGTGGGTTTTCTTTCGATTTTCAAATTCTATTCCGTTGTAAATTTTTGCATCTCGGCTTCCTGTGTTTTTGCACCACAACTTCACACTGTGATTTCGAGACCACTCTTGAGTGCTTGCATGTATATCTAAGCATTCATATTTGTATTTAGATGTTTTCAGTGTCCATCTCAGTATGGTGTAGTTTTGCCTTGCTGTGGCTATACACACGTGGCCACTGTATTTTATATTTGCATGCTAAAGTGAAAATTTGAGCTCTGTCCTCCCTGAAATCTTTTCATACCTTATTAGTTTGGTTAGCTTGCTTTGATCACCTGGACTTCATGTGTAGTAAATTGCGTGCAATGATAACGTCAAGGTTATTTTATCAACATTTTATATCTACAATGTTTTGTGTTGCATATAAACCTGGTTATAATAAACTAGTACTAGGTATGTTGTGGCATATGGTACAGGCAGTAGAGCAATTCTTGTGTCTATTTTATGATTTGCGCTGGGATTGTTTTAAAGAAGGCATGTCATTCATGCGTGTGTACTGTCCTGCATGCGAGTATTTCATTTTTGGATACATGCGTGCGTATAGTTGTAGTTGGAACTTGAGTTTTATGCATTTGTTTTGCTAAAATGCAAGTGAAAATTTTGGTGTAAAATATATGTTTAATTACATAGTTATAAAAATGTGTTCACTCATGTAGTTAAATAAGTGTTTACACGTGAATTTGCATTTGTGTGCATATTTTTGGTTCAAAAAAATATATAATATAACTTGCGTGCTTATCATGGAATGTGAGAATGTTGCCAACTTGGTCTCAATGCATATGTGCGTACATTACATGAACAATATTCATGTGCAATATTGTATGTTTTATGCCCAGGTCCATTTGAGTTAGAAATATTTGCATGGGAAAAGTATAGTGAGACCAGGATTTACATGAGTCCATTATATACGTGTGTTTAAAATATTTTCAAATGTGTTAATGCAGTTTATCAATATTTTTACTCTCATTATATACGTGAATTCGGTTGATTTATGTGAACCAGTATTTTTTTTAAGGAAATTTTGTTATGATTTACGTACCAAAATGAACAAAGTTTGTGTACAATTGGACCAGTGCAACATTTTGTTAAGTTTATAGTAGTGACACCTACCGGTAAATTTAGTTGAACCGATGTTTGGTTTTAAACGTAATTTGTTGCCGTTATTTTTATAATGAAATTTTTACACCGGTACTGTAGTTTTGAAGCGCGGTGTTTTGTTGACATTTTTGATGAATGAAAATTCACTATTATTTTAACATCAGTAACCGTTAATTTAAAGTTTATTTTCAAGCGGTTATCCCGCAACACTGATTTGGTATCCGTTTTACGGTGTTTTGGGAAATGCAATTTCCTCGTCGAAATTGCTACAGATGTTACTGTTTTAATCACGTGTTTTAAAAATTGTTCTAGAATAAGAATTGTTTCCAAAATTTTTATAGATTGCGCTTTCAAAAGAATTAGGAAGCGATTTAAACGATTCAGCAAAAGTGAGGACTATGAACCCTTACTTTTACTGATTCGGTTAATTCCGGACTTGTCCGTTTGAGAACGTAAAATGTTATTTATATAAAATACACAATTTTACAGTTTCAAAAAAATGATGAAGAGATTTAAACGATTTCGCAAAAGTGCGGAGTATGGAACCATAATTTTACTATTTCGGTTAATTCCGGACTCGTTAATTGAAACATTTGCCGTCATTTGATGATTATGATGATTTTGTTAGGCTTTCGAGCCACTATACGGGACCTTAGGGTCATCTGATGGACCTTCGGGTCAATTACTAGTACTAGACCTTCGGGTCACTCTGCGGACCTTCGGATCATCTGATGGGCGCCAAAATTTATAGTACTTGGTAGGCTTCGGCCATCTGAGGTGCACGTGCGGCGTAGCTAAAACTCGTCATCTGCTGGGATCGATCCACTTTTATGCTGATTTTCTAGTTATCTTATTTTGATTTCTAGATTTTGCGATTGATGATTTTCTAGCTATCTATTTTGATTTCTAGATTTTATACATTGCTTCTTTGAATTCAATTATGAATTTGGAAGTTGAGTTTGTGTATAATCTCATCTGAGATTATAAGTTTGCGTATTGCTGTTTTAAATTCAAAGGTGAATCTGAAAACTACTTTTGATGGAGTTTAATTTGAGATCTCTTCATTTAATTATGCTGATTATTTGTGCTGTATAGTCTTATTCGAGACTATAATTATTTATTTAAGTGTTAATTATTATTCACTTATTTCTAAGAATAAATTAGATTGATCCGTTTATTATTTTCTTTTAAATAATACTCGGGTCAGACCGAGTTATTTCAGGGTGATCTCTACCTTTGTTTCTGTAGCAACTTCAGCTTTTGGAATTCGCATCATTTTTTCTAGTCCTCGAGGAGTACTTTTGGTTTATTAGCCCTCATCTTATGTATGTATTGATGGATATGTATGTGTACATTTGGATCATGTGAACTATCATTTGTTGTAGCATGTATTCTAGACATGTCTTCCGCTATATATATGATATTTCTGTTCTGATGTGATTATACTATCTTTGTTGTTGTTGTTATGAGTTGTTCTGGATTTTCCTTTAGCCACTGTAGTTTTGTTTTAGATTTGGATTGAATTTATATCTTTGGGAGTAAATGTCACAACTCCTATCGATGTAATCAATACTCGTCTAAGGCATAACTTACAGATGGTCGCTTCTAACAAGCCTTATTCTTCGCAACAGCAGACGTTATTCCTTATATTAACCTTTGTTATTGTGAGCATAGAGGTGGGGCGTCACAACTGCTGTGTATCATTTGTTGATTAAAGCATGGCTTTTGTTATAAAGCATTGCTTTGTGGACGAGATTGCATCAGGACCTCACAACTCGGAAATGGTCGAAACAGGAAAGATGTGGCAAGGTTATGAGGGTCGCTCCCTTTAGGGTGTGTCATTCCTGTTAGCACCAAAATTGCTCACTAACACCCTTAGAAAGATTATGTAGAGAGATTAATGAAGAAAGTAAATTAAAATAGAGAACATAATATAAATTTAAATACAGAGAACAAGAACACCAAATTTATAGTGGTTCGGCGTAATTGCCTACGTCCACTTTGAGGTTAACCTTAATTACTTTCTCCATTACTTGAGTACATATACAATTCGTAAATCAATCCCTTGAATACAAGTTTGAATGAAGAAGAAGAGAGTATAAAAAATGGTAGAGTCTCCCAGTGTTCTTGAAAAAAGATCCCTTTTTAGTGTGCCCCTGCCTCCCTATTTATAGACAAAGGTGGGTTGGACTTCCCTGGTGGGCTTGGTAGCTGAATACCTCAGCCCAAATGGAGTGGTCTCTGTGTGCCGAACTGAGCAGGCCAATGGCCAAATGCCGAATCATCCTCTTCATGCCGAACGGTGCGTTTGTTGTGTGGGAAGAGTATGCCGAGTAACAATCGAAGCCGGTCATGTTGGGGAGAATACCGAGCCATCTTTGAATGCCGGATGTCCTTGGTATGCCGAACGAGGCGTTTGGCTGAACGCTCCTAGATGCCGAGCGATATCTTTAGCCAAAGGATGCCTTTGACCGATCGCTCCTGGATGCCGAGTGATACCTTGACCAGACGAAGTCTTTAGCCGAACGATGCCTTTGGCCGGCCGCTCCTGGATGCCGAGCGATACCTTGACCGGACGAAGTCTTTAGCCGAACGATGCCTTTGGCCGACCGCTCCTGGATGCCAAGTGATATCTTGACCGAACGAAGTCTTTAGCTGAGTACTAAGTTGCCTGGCCAAGTCTCCAGGAAACACTAGCCCCCCAAAGTGTATTACGTGACCGAACGTAGTACGCTTTGAATTACGTATCCCCCATGCTCCGCCTCGAACCTTAGCCCATCACTCTTGGGGATTTCTCTCTCGTGAATACCAATTATGAAGGCATATGCCGAACAGTGTAGCCGAGGCCGAACGATATAACCGAAGTGAACATCCCACGTATGCCGAACAAGCTGATGCCGAACGAGGTGGCTTTGACCGGTTCTACCGGTTATCGTCGTTTCGCCTTCTTCTTCTTATTCCCTATAATGGCGAGTGTCTTTCCTCCTTCTTCTCTTTCCACTTTCTACCTCTGCTACCTTGTACTCGCCAACCTCACCTGCTAACAGCCTTCACAGATCAATCAAACCCTTTCCAAGTTTCGACCTTCTAACTAGGTACCGATTCTTCTACCTAAATCCTTTCCCATAACTAAAAAAGTTTTTATGCTCAAGTTCATAGATTGAGTAAAGTCTTGATTGAGGTGGTTTAAGAGTTTTTAAAGTTAAATGATGAGGGGGAAAGGAGGAGTGATTAGAGACGAGATTATTAGGAAGCTATGGGGAGACGTGTTGTGGTTGGCATAGTTACCTTGTGCCGAACGAGATTGGAGGAAGAAAGAATATAGGAGGAGTAGGAGACAGTTGGGATGCTGGGAGGCACGGTCTGGCATGATTTTCCGAGCGCTCGGCCCTCGTTGTTCGGCATGGACGATGGAAGATTGTAAGTGTCGAGCGTTGGAGTTCAGCGTAATTATGGTTCGCCATGACTCATCACATGCCGAACGGTGGGATGGAAGGTTAGGGAGGAAGCATGAGTTAGTTGGGATGCCGAACGTTGCCCTGTCCGGGCAGAACTTAGGTCGGACGTTATTTAGGCCGAACGATAGTTTGCACGGTCGACAGTTAGGCCGAACAATCTTTAGGCCGAACGATAATGGATGCCGACCCATATTTCAGCCGAACAATACTTAGGCCGAATAAACATAAATGCTGAACCACACTTAGGTCGAATAAACATAAATGCCGAACCATACTTAGGTCGATCAAATAATTGCCTTGCCTAATCACATAATAGGACAGGGACAGAAACTCCAGCATACTAGTATATCGAACTGATTTGGACTGGTAGCCCCCTAATTTCAGCAGACATAAACCTGAACTTAAATTGACACAACCGGATAACTTCTTCTAACATTTTCTGAATCCGAAACCGTAAACACCATAAGGCAGGCTTTTGGAGACTGTCAGCGATGGCGGTCTTCGAAGGCGATGACTGGAAGCTCAATTTTATGTCATTTACTCTGCGATTTTCAATTTTTCAGCACTTATATACGATTGACCGCACTAGTTCACACACCACATAGGGGAAATCTTGTGTTGTTAATTCTAACGTCGAACGTTTTTCAAGTATAGTTCACACAGGTGCTTAACCGAATTCACTATTTATTGAAGACGTCTAAAAAATCCAGCTCCGCCACGATCTCTGACAGACCGAGACCATCCTCTCGATAGGAAGTTGCAGATGTTTCGAATCCATCAACCTCCCCTGCACATAACTTAGCCCCTGATGCCCTGGAGGCATCGATTTTCTTGGACAACCCTGTCAATTCACAGGCTTCAAAAATCAATGAAGTTGCGCTCCGGGGAATATGCTCAATCCATCGAATACCTTTTGACGACGTGCTGGTTCCATCGGGGCACGACAGACCACACTTGCCCCCCGTCGGATACACAGCATGCAATAAATTCATTAGCTGGGTTGGCAGTGTGCCACCTTTCAATTTGTTTCTTCGGGGTGTACTGCAATACATCGACATCGCCCCGTCGCAGTTGCACCCGAACGGTCACGCCTTCATCTATGGCACTTACATACTCTTCATGACCGTCTTCTCTAGGCCTCCCACTCCTGGCGACAGATATATTTATATGATCGAGAAGCGGAGAGATAGCCCCTCCTTTGTGTTCCTCGAGCCGCACCATAAATGCCAAATTTTAACTGGGGCGTGGAGCAAGTTTTTCCTGTACAAACAGGAATGGTTCTATGTGCGTAGCCCCCTGGTTTCGCGAGGAGATGGGTCGAAGGAAGTAAGTCTTCTTCTTGGAACGATACTCATGTTTTGGTCGAAGCTATGCATATTCTAACTCTTGTTTCATCTTCTCTGGTATCAATCCACGTCCCGACGACCGCGGATACTCTGAGGCCGTTGAAGCTATTAGAGCTCATCCCGCCGAAGAACGAGACATTCGAACTCTTATCTCAAATGAGTCACTATCGAGGTTCGGATTGTTAGTAGAAGGTCGCCGGGAAAGTCTTCTCGAAGGCGTTATGGTACCCAAGCCGGTCTCTGGCAAAGGGAAAAAATTAGCCGAGTCGTCGGCATGCCACACTCCTGATGTACAAGAAGAGGGGAAATCAAGGAGGGTGAAACACCCGAAGCACAAGGTGAGAATTTAGGTCCAGCCCAAGATCCTATAGTTGAAGTGCACGATATCGAAAAGTTGTCTTCTCCTTCGCAGAGGAAAAAGGGATTGACGTACAAGATCAGAAAGGAGAAGGTTGGCGGAACTTCGAAAGTTACGCTTATACCGATGGAGAAAGAGGCTTCTTCGTAGCACGTAGAAAGTTCTTTAAAGGGCTTATCGAACCTCTCCATTGCGGATGATCTGCTCAATTATGACTTTGACAATCCGGAGGCATTCAAACTTCATTCACCCATCAGAGACGACGCGGGCGCTCCGACCCAGAGTCAGGGAGAGAAAACTCCTATTAGCAAAGCGACTGGTCCGTTAGGGGGAAACACTAGGACACACGAACACTTGCACTTCAATTTTCGCTTAGATTTTTGTCTCACACTACTCTTTGCTAATTTGCTGTTATTTGAATTCTGTACAGGTGGTATGGGGCATTCACATGGATTCGATCACCTTGTGGCTCGTCTGTTCTTCACCACTCTGGACGGGACTCGGGTTCCGGAAGATGACGTGATAGGGATGGTGACGGCGATAAAGACTATCATTCTCAGGACTCGTCATCTCGGAGGAAAACTTATTATCAGCCAAATACCACCAGGATACCTCTTCTCACGTGGAGCAAAGTAAAGACAAGCGCGGCCAAAAGAGGTTGCAACCTAATGCTCCCCGAGACCAGCACTCCGACTCCTCTTCCACTCGACAGTCCCGAGATTCTTACGGGAGGGGCAAACTTTCAAAGCCGTCTGCTCCCGCTCCTGTAACAGACCCAACAATATCAGAGAGGCTAGCCGAGCTTAAAGATAAATTTCTGAAAATCTGCTTCGATGGCTAGAAATTCCTCTCGGCGATTTACCCTATTCCCGGACATTCCAAACAGAGCGCCCTTGCCTGTACGAATGACGTCTATGTTCAACATGGCGCGTTTGTTCAACTAGCTGAAAAATTTTCTGAAGTTTCCGTGGAGCACCAGCATGAAATCGACCGCCTGAAGCTTGAGGCTATCCACGACAAGGATATCATTAAAGCTCAAGACGAAGATATTGCCACTTACATGTCTGAGTTCGAGGTCGCCCATCAGAGCGCTAAGGACACTACTGAGGCCGTTGGTCGTCTGGAGTCAACTCATAAGAAAGAACTTGACGAGGCAGTTCAATGACGCAGGGCCTTGGCTCTAGAGAGGGACTCAATTCAGAAGGAGAGGGACACACTCAGCCTCCGCATCAAAGAACTTGAGGAGCAGCTCCATAGGGAAAGGGAAGATAAAACGGCCGCTCAAGAAGAGTCGGTACTGTGACGAAATAGTTACTACTTGACTCTTAAAAGAAAAAATTGAGGTCGAGCTTTCCCAGGTTGAGGCGATAAAGAGTGAAGCCCGAGAAGAGGGCAAGAAGAAAGCGTTCGTGGATATCGATTCGCGTCTCGAGGCGGTTAGAGAAGAGGGCAGGGAAGAAGTCAAAAGCATGACCCGCTAATTGCTGAGTTCAACGCCCGCGTTCTCATGCATAGAGACTTGACTTTTTTGGGAGAGGACTATCTTGAATCTTTAGCCAAGGCATGGGAGGATCTGATAGAAATCAGGAAGGCCGAGCAGGGCACCGAAAAGATTGATGAGGGGGCATTGATAAAAGAATATCTCAAGGGAAATGAGCCTTCGGACTTGTCGGCGGCCAAAGCTATCTATTGCAAAGGCTCCCCCTTACAGAAAGGGAAAGAAGTTATTACCGGTCCATCCGGGGCCGTGCATCCAGCTCATGCGCCTATTCTATCGGCCGATCGGCCGATACTCGATCCATTCGAGCAGCATATTGGTTACAATCCGGAGGACCCTGGCCTTGGTTTCCATATTCCGTCTCCCATTCCGGAGGGTGAGACCCCCTAGATGGCTGAGAGCCTGCCGGAAGCTGGTAGCTAACTCTTCACTTTGAGATTCCAAATGTCGTCATCCTGCGACTATTGTATTTTAATGCTTATTTTCCATGCTTTCGCATAGGTCGTTCTGATCCCGGGCCCACTCCAAGGAGCGATGTCGCCAAGGAGGTGGAGGAGAAGATAGGTGAGGCTAGTCAGGCAGGAGAAGCTCCCGGGCCAGATGCTCAGGTGATTGGGGCGCAAGATGAAGATAAATCTGAGACTTCTTCTCCATCGAGGGGAGTTATGAAGTAGAGATCACAGGCGCCTCCGAAAACACGTCTGAGCTGGGTATGAAGGAGCGGCTGGAGAAAGAGAAGAGAGAAACGACCAAGATCAAGGTCGAACCTCAATCCATGGACCCCGACGATCCTTTGAATAAGCCACTGAAGATCATTCTCCCTGGCAGGTCTAAACCCGTGGATGTCCCTCATACTTCTCCGGCTGTCACTCCTCTCTCAAAGAAGGGTACCTAGGGTAAACGTGGAGGAGAGGGGTCATCTGAGAAGACAAAGGAGGTGAAGAAGGCCAAGAAGCATAAGAAGTAAGCATTACTCTCGTTCAACGAGCGTTAGTTTAGATTAGGCAAGTACTTTTGTTTTCTTAGTTTGTGTAAATATACTTTTGACTCCGAGCTTCAAAGGAGTTGTAATGGAAACTTATCTTTGATGAATAAAACTTAGTTTTTTCTGTCTTTCCATGGCTCTTCTCGTTCAATTTTCTTTGTGATTGTGATTCAAATCCAAGCTATTGTGAATATAATAGACCTCTCGGTTCATCTTCATATAGCTCAGAAATTCTTTGAGAACTATCTGTTTTTTCTTCCGCGCCCCGAGCACTTAGAATATTTTCTAATACGCACACTGAAGGCTCGATGTCTTCAAGTCATTTATATCCAGTCCGTCTTCAGCGGACCTGGTCATTTAAATCGTTTATACTTGAGTCTGTGCTCCGTGGGCTTAGAGTACTCCAGTCCGCACTCCGGTGACTTGGAGATTTTAAGTCGTTTACACTCGAGTCTGCACTCCGGGGACTTAGAGTACCGTAGTACGCACTCTGGGGACGTAGTGATTTTAAGTCATTTATAATTTAGTCCGCGGTCCGAGGACTTAGATTACTCCAGTCCGCGCTCCGGGGAATTCGAGATTTTAAGTCGTTTATACTCGAGTCCATGCTCCGAGGACTTAGATTACTCCAGTCCGCGCTCCGGGGACTTGGAGATTTTAAGTCGTTTATACTCGAGTTCGCGCTCCACGGATTTAGAGTACGCCAGTCCGCGCTCCAGGGACTTGGAGATTTTAAGTCGTTTATACTCGAGTCCGCGCTCCGGGGACTTAGAGTACTCCAGTCCGCACTCTGGGGACTTGAAGATTTTAAGTCCTTTATACTCGAGTCCGCACTCCGGGGGCTTAGAGTACCCCAGTCCGCACTCCGGGGACTTGGAGACTTTGAGTCGTTTATACTCGAGTCCGCGCTCCGGTGAGTTAGGGTACTCCAGTCCGCGCTCCGGAGACTTAGAGTACTCCAGTCCACGCTCCGGGGACTTGGAGATTTTAAATTATTTATACTCGAGTCCGCACTCCAGGGACTTAGATTACTCCAGTCTTCGCTCTGGGGACTTGAAGATTTTAAATCATTTATACTCGAGTCCGTGCTCCGGGGACTTAGAGTACTCCAGTCCGCACTCCGGGGACTTCGAGATTTTAAATCATTTATACTCGAGTCCGCGCTCCGAGGACTTAGAGTACTCCAGTCCGCACTCCGAGGACTTGGAGATTTCAAATCGTTTATACTCGAGTCCGCGCTCCGGGGACTTAGAGTAATCCAGTCCGCACTCCGGGGACTTGGAGATTTTGAATCGTTTATACTCGAGCCCACGCTCCAGGGACTTAGAGTACTGTAGTCCGTACTCCGGGGACTTGATGATGTTAAGTGTCCATGCGCGTTCGTACGTTAGCCGGGATAACATAATTTTATTTGCCCGTCACAGGATCATCATTTGTAGAGACATTAGTAATTCATGGAAATGATGGCTTCAAGCCTTTATTAATTAGAGCAAGCTAAATTGCCTTATAACATGCCAAGAATTAGAAATAAAAGCATACTGGAAATAAGTGCAACTAATATATGAAAGAAATAGACTAAGTATAATAATGCCGCAAGTGCTCATTGTTCCATGCTCGGGGGAGTGTCGCACCATCGACGGTCGCTAGCTTGAAAGTTCCTTCTCCAAGCTTCCGTTCGATGACGTATGGACCTTCCCATGTGGGATTCATAGGAGACGGGATCAGGAAAACACATTTCAAAACGAGGTCTCCCACACTAAAAATTCTTGGTCGGACCTTCTCATTATAATATTTAGCGACTTTATGTCTATATGCGGCCGCTCTCAAATTGGCTTCTTCGCATATTTCATCAATAAAGTCCAACAATTCCAATAAAAGTTTCTGGTTCGACTCAGGGTTGTAATAAGTTACTCGATGTGATGGGACTTCAAGTTCCACGAGTATGAGAGCTTCCGTGCCATAAGTCATACGAAATATCATATGCCACTTGGGCCTTCCGCGGACCATCATTACAGACAATAAGACTCAATTCGAAAGCAAGGAGTTCAAAGAATTTTGTCAGAAATATGGCATTGAAAAGAAGTTTGCAGCGGTGGCTCACCCGAAGGCCAACGGACAAGTGGAAGCCGTAAACAAGATAGTCAAGTCCATATTGAAAAAAGTCTGGAAAAGGCTAGAGGCAGGTGGGTGGATGAACTTCCAACAGCACTTTGGGCCTACAGGACCACCCACAAGACCGCGACTGGCCGCACTCCATTCGCGTTAGCATATGGCACAGAAGCTGTCATACTCGTGGAGCTTGAAGTCCCATCACATCGAGTAACTTATTACAACCCCGAGTCGAACCAGAATCTTTTATTGGAATTGTTGGACTTATGATATTTCGTACGACGAAGTTAATAACCTTCTTGGTGGTTATCGTGGCCAGAGGCTCTGCTTCTGCCCATTCGGTGAAGTAGTCGAACGCAACTATTGCATATTTCGCTCTACCTTTGGCTATGGGTAAAGAACCAACTAAGTCAATTCCCCACATTGCAAATGGCCAGGGACTAACCATTTGTGTGAGTTTTGTCGGCAGAGTTCTTGGGATTTTTGCATATATCTGGCATTTATCACATCTTCTCACATAATCTGCAGCATCCCGATTCACAGTTGGCCAGTAGTATCCATAACGGAGGATCTTCTTTGCTAATGTCTGCCCCCCAGTATGGTCGCTGCACTCTCCTTCATGGACCTCCTCCAGGACTCATTTTATCTCATCATGGGCAATGCATCGGAGTAGTGGGGTCGAGAATCCCCTTCGATACATTATTCCGTCCTTTATTACATAATGAGAAGCCATACGAAGGACTTGTCGTCTTTCGCTCCATTCTTTGGGCAAGATCTCGAATAGCAAGTACTGCTTGATTGAGGTCATCCACGATTCCTTCTCGATTTCTGTTTCCAACACGAAATCTACCTCCATCATATCTATACTCGGAGCATGGAGGGTCTCAACAGATAATAATCCCATTTGTTGTGCGTCGCCTGTGCTTGCAAATTTTGCCAACAAGTCGGCTGCCCTATTTTGCTCACGCGGGACATGTGAAATATCATAGTACTCAAGATTCGGTAGCAGTTTCTGAACTCGAACCAAATATGGGGCAAGTCCCTGCCCCTTGCTTGGTAGTCACCTCGCACTAGGTACACCACCAGCCGCGAGTCGCTGAAGATTTCAACCGATTTTACTCCCAGTTCTTTGATAAGTTCAAGCCGGCGATCAACGCTTCATATTCGGCCTCGTTATTCGTTGCTATGAATTCAAGATTCAAAGCGTAGCAGACCGATCGGTTTTCAGGAGTTACGAGAACTATGCCAACCCCCGAACAACGGTCATTAGATGCCCCATCGATGTACATCTTCCATCGAATGGGAGGTATGACATTATAATCGTTTAATTCGTCTATTATAGTGAATTCAGCAATGAAGTCAGCTAGTGCTTGACCTTGTATGGCCCTTCGCGGCAGGTAGGTGATGTCGAACTGACTTAGCTCAATATTCCATTTTAACATCCTTCCGGAAGTTTCCGATCGTTGGAGTATCTGTCACAAATGCTGATCAGAATAAACACTGATTGAGTGTGCCTGAAAATACGGACGAAGCTTGCGTGCTGCAATAACCAAGCAATAGGCTAGCTTTTCAATCTTCGGACAATTTATTTCTTCCCCCGTCAAGCGTTTACTAACATAGTAAACGGGCTTCTGGACCCGGTCTTCCTCGCGAACCAGGGCTGTGCTGATAGCGTGCTGAGATACAGCCAAGTATACGTACAACATTTCGTGGTCTGTTGGTTTCGACAATATCGGGGGACTTTACAAGTGCCTTACAAGAGTCCGGAATGCTTCCTCACAGTCGGATGTCCACTCGAAATTCCTCTTTCCTTTCTTTATGACATCGAAGAAAGGAATACACTTGTCTGTGGCTTGAATATGAACCGGCTCGGCGCAGCCACCTTTCCATTCAAGCTTTGTACCTGTTTTATTGTTATTGGCACTTGTATATCTCAGATAGCCTGAATCTTCTCGGGGTTAGCCTCGATTCCCCGGTCATTCACAATGAATCCCAGAAACTTTCCCGACACTACACCGAATGAACACTTCAACGTGTTGATCTTTATTCCATAATGCTTGAGTATGTCAAACATCTCCGCCAAGTCTCGGATGTGGTCGTTTGACTGCCGTGACTTCACGAGCATGTCATCCACATAGACTTCCATTGTTTTACCAATCTGATCTTTGAACATTCAATTAACCATGCGTTGATAAGTCGCTCCTACGTTCTTCAATCCAAATGGCATTACTACATAGCAGTACAATCCTATGTTCGTGACGAAACTGGTGTGTTCTTGGTCTGGGAGGTGCATTGGGATTTGATTATATCTATAGTACGCATCCGTAAATGATAATAACTCATGTCCGGCAGTTGAATCGACCAGTTGGTCAACCCTCGGCAATGGGAAACTGTCCTTCGGGCATTCTTTCTTTAAATCAGAATAATCAACGCAAGTTCTCCACTTTCCATTCGCTTTCTTTACCAGCACCGGGTTAGATACCCATTCAGGATAGAGGGTGTCATGGACGAATCCATTGGCTTTGAGTTTGTCCACCTCCTCTTTGAGAGCTACGGACCTCTCCGGGTCCATACCTCTCCTTTTTTGTTTTACAGGAACGTATTTCGGGTCTATGTTCAACATATGAATCGCAATCGCAGGAGAACTCCTGCACATATCAGAATGTGTCTAGGCGAAAACATCAAGATTCGCTCGGAGGAAATCAGTAAGGCTCTCAGCGGCCAAATGGTCGAGTTGCGATCCAATTTTAAGAACTCGTGATGGGTCGCTCCGGCTAACGGGGATGTCAATGGTTAGTTCAGCCGGTGCTGCATTTGTTTCCCTGGGTTCCCCACCATCGTCTCTCGGATCTATGTCTCTATAGATCCGAAAATGTTGCCCGAGCCAGGGCTCTGGCTCTACTTGACAATAATCAGCATTTCGGCAGCGGACGGAGCGGTCCGCAACCTTTCCTTTCTCTCTACGTTGAACCTCTCTCAGCTCAGCCACATAGTAGGCACGTCCGGTCGCCTGGTCATCATGCCCCACTCCAACATCGCTGTCTGTGGGAAATTTTAACGTTAAACACCAAGGGGCCAATGCTGCCCTAAATTCTGCCAAGGCTGGACATCCTAGAAATACGTTATATGGAGAGTCAACGTCCAACACTATGAATGGTAGGATTCGTACCCTCCCACGCTCGTCTTTCCCCAGTTCAACTATAACTCCACATATCCCAACGCATCCGTTGTTGCGCCGTTAAAGCCATGGATTCTGGCATTGGATGGTTTTAAACCCTTAGCTTCCAGTTTCATTTGGTCATATGCCTTCTTGAAGATGATGTTAACGGAGCTTCCACAATCAATTAGAATTCTCTTCACAAACGCCGGCCCGATTGTCGCAGATATGACCATCGGGTCGATGGTAGGGGCCTCCACCTTGTCTGCATCTCGGCTCCTGAATACAATATCATCATCCATCGTTCGCTGCTGTTTTGCAGAACTCCCATCCTCCACATTCAAACAGCAATCATATTCCACATGTCTTAAAGAGTTAGCATATCGCTTCATCTCCTGCCAATTCTTATCCGTAGGATGAGGTCCGCCCACAATCGTGTTGAAAACCAATTTACCCACAGTTCGAGCTGGTTGCTCTGGTTGGCGTGGAGCTAGCCCACGTCCGGGATCCGAGTCTCTTATCTTCCGTCTTGTGGATCTTTGACGAACTCCTGCAGCTTCATCTATCTAATCAGCTTTTCAATAGCGTCATGGAGGTGTCTGCACTCCTCCATGTTGTGCCCATAAGACTCGTGAAAGCGGCAATGCTTCCCAGTCCGCTTCTGTTCTTTCGTTGATTCCTTTGGGCGTGGTTTTCTATACTGGAAAGTGTTGCAAGTTGACAAATAGATGTTCTCAAGAGATGCATTCAATGGGGTGTATTCATTGTAAGTCGGGATCCTCACTTCCATTTCAGCGCCTCTCTTTTCTTCTCGGGATTTCCACCTTCGGATCCTTTAGACTGTCCAGGCTTGTTTTTGACATTAACTTGAGTTTTTCTAGAGTTATCGCCTGCTTGCTTTATGGTGACGGTACTTTTCACAGTCTCCTGAGCAGGCCTTGGTGCCTTGTCTCGTCTCATCCATCGAGCTTCTTCACTTCTTATGAATTGATGAGCTTTTGAATAAAAACGCTCCAGCGTGGCTGAGGGCTTTCCCGCCAACCAATCTCTCCATGCATTACCGCCATCAAAATTGCATGGTTGTTTGGATTGCTCACTTCAGTAGCAGCAACATGAAATCTCTGCAAGTATGTTTTCAATGACTCTCCCGGAGCTTGGATTACGCTTGATAAAGACATCACATCCTTTGGACGAGTGGTGTGTATCCTGAATTGTTCTATAAATTTCGTTGCTAATTCGTCAAAGATGGATATAGATCGAGGTGGGAGTCGAGTAAACCACATGGTGGTAATACCGGACAAAGTGATTGGGAAGCACCTACACTTGGTCGCATCATTGGCTCTTGCAGAATCCATCGTCCATCCATGCCTCATCACATGCTGCCTGGGGTCAGTCTTCCCCTCATAGGCTGGGATATTTGGCATATTGAACTTCTTGGGGTACTCAACCTGCAGGATACCATCCGCAAAGGGGGTATGGCTTCTGGTCACTCCCCAATCTTCATTGCTCAAGCTTTGGTTTTCTCTCATCAACTGCCTAACCATAGATATTAAGTCCGGAGTTCGTGTGGAGGATGGAAGGTTGGGTTCCCTTCCACGGGACCGTGCAGGTTGATGTCTCGCCTGATTTGGGTCTTGGAGATTCGGGTGTCCGGTCTCTTCGCGGGCTTGATTCCCAATGCGTGCTTGTGCACCTTCCTCCTTACAGCGTCTACGCCTAGGAGGTTCGTCAACTGAGGTTGAGCTATCAGATTTAGAATAAGGGGCAGGGTTACCTCCAGCATTCTGGCGCTGCTGCTGAGCGAGCTGAGTCATGAGGTTAGTGTTGGCTTGAATCTGTTCAGCAAGCTGCCTTCTACTTTTCTCGAGTTCTCTTATCAGGTCATTGAACTCTTTTCGGGAAACGACTTCTGCTTGGATTTTGTAAAGACCCGCAAATCCGTACTCCTTGAATAGACACTAATCTCCAGTGATTAACTCAAGATGAACGAAAATACGAACCCTTAGGGTTTTAAGAAAAAGAAATAGGTAGAAGAAGAGAGAAAAGATAGAACAGAACAGAAAGAAATAACAGAACACAACAATAGAATCTCACAATCGCAGCGGAACAACATATAATAGATAAATGAAAAATCTTTAAACAAAGAACTATATCAGTTATTACATCACATTACATTTCATCATCAGAGTGTACAACAACAAACAACAACAAACAGCGGAAAAGAAATACTATATACTAGTAATTACGCAATGCCATCCATCTTGCCTCCAGCAACTCTAGAATATCTAGAATATCCTGATAAACCTAACTCTTGACTGCCCGTGTGGAAATTGGTGGGCACCCAGAGTTTAGGAAGGAAAACAATAAACTCCGAGTCAGTCATGTGACTGGTGTGAGAACTCAAAACAGTTTATTTTATCTTTAAAATCAAAATAGAGGAATATTTTTAAAGTCAATTCGCAATGCTTTTAAAAATGAGACTACCATAAGGCCTCCCGCACACACACACAATGCAAACGCAGAATCAGAGGAGATTTCTCCTTATGATAGTCAAAGATGCTTGATACGCATTAAAAAGAACATTTGATATTATTACTAGTGCATAGTGTAGAGAAAATCATTTCGAAAATAAAGATATAAATCTTAGCCAGCATAGACATTTCGAACTATGCCTACTATAGCTATCATCCAAACAGTGGGGCGCCACCATAAGTGAATGATAGGTTCTACAACTAATACCGTACAAGATCGTATTGTTTCTTTGGATTTCCAACGAATGGTCAGGCCAAGGAACTTCCCATTGCCACATGAGAACGCCTCTGGAAGGACGTCCCCGAGAACCAAACCGGATCTCTGCCGACACAAGGCCGGGTTACCCCTAACTGGGTAACTACTGACATGAGTATGCCATCCCCCGGTCCTTTGGGACCTTTAACCGAGCGCTCGTAATCAACATCACACCATAATAATAAGTGTTTCAACATGAGTAAGCATCTGGGCTCCATTCCACGATACCACCCTTTTCCAGAAGGAAATGCACATACCCTAAAGGGAGCTACCCCTCATAACCTTGCTGCATCTTTCCTGTTTTGACCATTCCGGGGTGTGAGGCTCGACGAAGTCTCGTCCACAAAGCCACGCTTTATACAAAAGCTGTGCTTTGGGTCAACAAACGATCATAGAAATGATCACAAAGATAAACGATCAAACAAATGATCTTATCACAAATGATCAACACAATGATCATTTCACAGCAACACTCAGCATGTCACGTTACCAAATTGGGAATATATTGCTGATAACCATCAACTATATAACCTTTGAGCTCGTACGTCTCAGAGAAGGGTGTGAAGCTAAGAGAATAAATTCTCCGCCACCAACAGAAATATATTTGAAAGAAATCGGCTTTATATCTCAATTTGTAATGTCAGACATACTATCCATACAAGTCTGTTCCGGGATCGAACAGAACCGAAGGCACTTACAAAGAAGTCCTTGCAATCCGGATAATCTCTAATCACGTCCGGATTTCCCATCACATATGGAGATCTCCATACCGGGGATCAGCCAGTGCAGAGACAATCAACAAGAAACCCTTTCGTTTTCGAAAATATCCAGTCTTCAACACCGATCTTCAAATGCAATTCATAACGACGTATCACATATTCGGAATGGGTTATACGACCCCAAGGTCCTTTCCCGGTTAACCCGAATAGTGAGCGCTTATTTTTAAAAGAAATAAGTGTGGCATTCAATTTCAAGCAAATCACAACAAATACCTATTTAAAGGTAAATATTGATAGTCGGTTATTGAACTATCAATGGATATGCGCAACATCACCAGATTCCAAATAATTTTCCAAATTATTTATTTTCCAAAAATATCTTTACAAGATATATATATAATTTCCATACGTTTTAAATAAATCGATATTCATTTTTAAACCCATTTTCCCAATTCCATTTATAAATTCCATATTGAATTTATATTTCCAAAAATATTTATGAATATACGATTTCCATTCGATTTCTAATATTCATTTTCAATTTATCTTCAAAAAGATAAATTCAAACTATTCATTTAATATTGGAAAAAAACATTTCCATACTTATTTATTTATAAGTAATTCACAAGTCTTTTTATTTTCTACACTTGGAAAATATTCAATATACTCTAATCGAAATTAAGTATATATTTCATTCTTTAAGGAAATCATTCTCTTAAACATATTTATTTGGGCCAAAACGAATGTTGCGTAAAACATCGTTACGACAACCCAAAATCACTAGTATAGGGATTCGAAATTAAAATAGATATATAAATCCCAATACCATACAAAACATTTCCTTTCGGAAATCATCTATTATAACAACAGTGTTATAATCTACCATTTCCTTCTATTTCTCGAAAACGTCTATTTCAACAATGAATGTTGAAATCTATGATTTCAAATCTTAATACATTTAAAACATCGTTAGATCGTTTTAATTCTATTTAAAACATCACATTCAAAACCATTTCTTTAACATATTATTCACTATTCAAAAACGTGAATATACTTGTTAACCAATTTTATCATTTCTATACATTTTGTTTTACAGGATTATTCACTGTCTAAAACGTGAATATAACTCCATTAATAAATTACAACAATTTTACTTATCAAAATAAGTCGTTGTGGATTTATAAAACAATGTTCATAAATTCCATTTCTATTTATTTTATAACAACTTCCTTTTATAATTTCCTTTATTAATCTATTCAATCTCATATCTCAGTGATATACCAAAAGTTCATATTATAAGTTAAATACTTAAAATTTATTTGCTTGCAAAAATGTTCTTTTAAACTTCCCAAAATTTAAATCTTATAAATTATAAGATTTATTTATTTATCCAAAATTTATTCTTTTAAATAACTTTACAAATTTTATAAACCTACTATTTATAAAATTCCATTTATAACTTCACCGTTATAATCCTATAAATTTCATTCGTTTATGAAATTCATTCACAATTCATTCTAACACTTATAAAAGCTCATTTTACAATTCCAATATTTTTAATTTATAAATATCAATTTATAAATCTTTTATATGGATCAATTTATATCATTCATTTAAAACGTCTTTAAACTCCTTTATAATTTCATCATTCTCTTAGATTTACAAAATTGTCAAATTTCATAAATCCTATATTTAAACTTTTTATAATAAATTCAGAAATCCTAGTTTAAACTATTTTATAAAATCATTAATCCCATATTTTCAAAAAAAATCAACTTTTAACTGTATTTCTCAAAAATCATAATTTTTATAACATTAAAATTATAACGTTTATTTATTTAAGATGAATCAATTCCAAAAATATTTTATAAACGTATACTTTCAAAAATCACTTTAGAAATTCCTTAAAAATCAAAATCGTTATTTTTAAACTTCAAAGTTGGATCCGATGATGCAACACATCAAATAGTCAATCACGACTTTCCAACATCATATATCGATATGATAAACAATCAAATATCACAATATCTGAATCAAATAAATATTTGTGAGGAATCCAGTTGGATCCCTCCAACCTGTTTCCCTGCATCCACAGACATTAGCACAATACCCATTCCACTTCGAAGTGGAATATCGCGGTATATGGGATTTATAAAATATTATCCGCTTAATAGGCGGCGCAATAGGGTCTCATCCGCTATACAATGCGGGAAATCAATCAACTGCAATATATACATATGCCAATATATATATATATTGCTATATATATAGATATATCCTACTATATCTAATATCACAACTAACAACAATCAATAAATAACTGCAAATCCAACTTTAAATTTTTGAGTGAGAAGTTCTCACCTTAGCTTTTTATTTGCAATCCATTTCCTTTTTGACTCGATTTTCTTGATTTATACCTTGTATGAATATTTATACAGTTCATTAATATTCGAACAGATCGAATAATAAATTTTCATTTGATTTAACTAGTTTATAATTTAATTTGGACTTAATCACTCATTCCAAACAAATTCCCTTTTAATTTTAAACAGATTACTCTAAACAAATTTATCTAATAAAAATTAAATTTCAACTAAATTTACTTAAATAAATTTATTTAACTAAACCTTTTAATTTCAAACTAACTTCCCTTTTACTTTAAACCAAAATCTCATTTTCATAAATATTTCAAACATTTTGCTTATATAAATTTCTTCAATCTTTTAAAATTCCTTTGTTTAATAAATTATTTTAACTAAAAATTTAATTTTGAAACAAAATTTACTTTAGGAAATTATTTTCAAAATAAACGAATAAATTTATAATGTATTCATTCATTTATTTTTATTTTTACTTTGAAACTATATCTCATATATATATATATATATATATATATATATATATAGACACACACACACACACACATTATTTACTGTTAAAAAAAGTTATTTACCTTGTATATAATAATACATACATGAACTGTATATTTATACCTAACTAAAACTGAAACAGATTTACATCTTACTGTAAAATAAATCTTCTGTTTATAAATTTAAATACTGGTTTCACATTATTATTATTTTTTCTATTGATTCAAACTAAAAATCAATTTAATAAATTTCCTTACCGTTAACATTTATTATTCATAATGAAATCAAAATAAACTTGTAATTATACCTCACTGCCCTAGCTATCACCATCCACCACGGCATCGTCCTTGAAATCCCCAATCACGCGCGTACGCGCCACGTTTGCCAAAACTCCTTCGCTGCCCTAGCCTCGACTTCGTCGCCGCAGCCTCGAGCGCAAGCACGACACTTCATCGCAATCCCCGGTCCTTTGCTCGCTCGCGACTCCAGTAGCCGCGTTTTTCCCTAATTCGTGCTCGAGCCCCCACGGCGTGGCGAATGCCGCCGCCCCTCGTGAAACCCTAGGCGAGCGTGAAGAACTCACGGCCTCGGCCTGCGCGCGCGTGCGCTCGCGCCCTCGATGATTCTCACGACAAGATTATGATTTGGGAAAGGAAAATGAAGGCCGCCATTATATTTTTTTTCTTTTGGACTTAGTGTATGCGGCCATTTTTATTTCGTTCGAAATTTGTTTGCAATGCCTGCTTTTAAAAAGAAGAGGGGGGAACACGAGTACGTGACTTTGCAGAGAAAGTCTTTGATATTAACGTGCCTACCTTACCTCTACAGTGTTTTGATTTGAGGCAAAAGAGTGCTGATGTTGACTAAATTTAAATTTAAATTTAATTGAATTCGTTGAAAATTTCAACGCGTTTACTCAACGTGTGCTCACATATCAATTTCGAAAAATACGAAATTTGAAATCCGAGAATAATTCAATATTACGGACCCAATGGAACTAGTTTCGTCGAATTCCGAGACTGTGCCTCGGAAGGCTATTTTTAAATATCGATTCAAACGATATAATTTCAAAACTGAACAAATTATAATCAAATTCGATTCTGAAGCTTCTATTATCTTCAGTATTATAAATATGGATTTTACAAGCCTTTGAAATATTTTTAATCAGCTTAAAATTGAAGATTCAAATTTTTATTCAACTCTGAATAGATTAAATTCTATAATTTAATCGCCAAATTCATTCTGATAATTTGAAATTCAAGTCAAACGATTATTCAAATATTTAAAATTAATTAAATATTTCCAAATTAAATTGTTCAAAATTCTGGGTCGTTACAATCTTCCCCCCTTAAAAGAATTTCGCCCCGAAATTACAAGTTAAGAAGAATGCCCTTATCCCGTCTATTATTTTTCACAATCTAAATAGTTTTATCAACTTTCCAAAACAAATCTTTTTACTAGAGATTCATTATCATTTCAACTAGCTTTCCAACTTCAATTATAAGTTTCAAACAACATTGTTTTCCTAAAAATTCAAATTTAAATTCAAATTCAAATTTTAAACTTTCAAAATTTCTCAAAAATTTTCTAACACCCTAAATTTTCGAAAAATTTCGCCAGCGTCTCCTTTGCGCGGCTAGCTCGGTACAACTACAAAATGGCACCACGGCCCCTCAGAATCAAAAAGAAAAGAGAAAGCCAAGTGGCTGGAGAAGAAAATCATCAAATTTCATACCGAAATTGAAATACGTACCTTTTTATCGAGCAATTCAGTTTTATCTTCGAAATCAAAATCTCAATTCCATTTCTCTTAATACACCTGTATATCCTGCTAGTCATAATATCCAATTCTAACATTCAAACCATTTTGCCAACTCCATTACAAAATTTTCAACATATACTTCTTATACATTTTTACTTCACTATTGAAGTTACACATTCATTTTCATTCAATTTCAATTTCAATTCAATTCCATTCAATTTCATTTGAATTCAATTCACAATTTCAATTCAATTTGAATTCAATTCTCAATTCTAAATATTGAATTCTATTTTATTTTATTTTCTCCAAGTTTTGATTTTTATTCAATTTGATCAAATCAAATCTCATTTCACCATTCAATTCCAATTCATTTATTTACAATTTATTTTACAAATCCCAATTGTATATGAATTCATTTCCTTATATTTTTTTAATTCATATTTATAAATTTCATTTGTTAAATGAATTTATCTCTAATCTTTGGTTATACATTTTATTTCTTACTTAATTTCATATAATAATGATAATAATTTAATATTATTACTTCCTATCAATCATGCAACCATATACTATAATAATTCATAGAAAATCATTTCTTCTCTATCAAAAAATAGTTTTGGGCAAAATTATCTTATTTACCCGATTCAAAAACAATTTTATATTCACTAACAAATACGCGCTCATATTTATTATTACACTCAAACTCATTCTAGAGTACTGCTGACTCTATCTCTAATGAGTAACACCCAACAGAGCCATGGTTGTCGCTTAACCATATGCTCTGATACCAAATGTAAAGACCCGCAAATTCGTATTCCTTGAATAGACACTAATCTCCAGTGATTAACTCAAGATGAACGGAAATACGAACCCTTAGGGTTTTAAGAAAAAGAAACAGGTAGAAGAAGAGAGAAAAGATAGAACAGAACAGAAAGAAATAACAGAACACAACATCAGAATCTCACAATCGCAGCGGAACAACATATAATATATAAATGAATAATCTTTAAACAAAGAACTATATCAGTTATTACATCACATACATTTCATCATCAGAGTGTACAACAACAAACAACAACAAACAGTGGAAAATAAATACTATATACTAGTAATTACGCCATGCCATCCATCTTGCCTCCAGCAACTCCAGAATATCCAGAATATCCTGATAAACCGTACTCTTGACTGCCCGTGTGGAAATTGGTGGGCACCCAGAGTTTAGTAAGGAAAACAATAAACTCCGAGTCAGTCATGTGACTGGTGTGAGAACTCAAAACAGTTTATTTTATCTTCAAAATCAAAATAGAGTAATATTTTTAAAGTCAATTCGCAATGCTTTTAAAAATGAGACTACCATAAGGCCTCCCGCACACACACACAATGCAAACGCAGAATCGGAGGAGATTTCTCCTTATGATATCAAAGATGCTTGATACGCATTAAAAAGAACATTTGATATTATTACTAGTGCATAGTGTTGAGAAAATCATTTCGAAAATAAAGATATAAATCTTAGCCAGCATAGACATTTCGAACTATGCCTACTATAGCTACCATCCAAACAGTGGGGCGCCACCATAAGTGACTGATAGGTTCTACGGCTAATACCATACAAGATCGTATTGTTTCTTTGGATTTCCAACGAATGGTCAGGCCAAGGAACTTCCCATTGCCACATGAGAACGCCTCTGGAAGGACGTCCCCGAGAACCAAACCGGATCTCTGCCAACACAAGGCCGGGTTACCCCTAACTGGGTAACTACTGACACGAGTATGCCATCCCCCGGTCCTTTGGGACCTTTAACCGAGCGCTCGTAATCAACATCACACCATAATAATAAGTGTTTCAACATGAGTAAGCATCTGGGCTCCATACCATGATACCACCCTTTTCCAGAAGGAAATGCACATACCCTAAAGGGAGCTACCCCTCATAACCTTGCTGCATCTTTTCTGTTTTAACCATTCCGGGGTGTGAGGCTCGACGAAGTCTCGTCCACAAAGCCACGCTTTATACAAAAGTTGTGCTTTGGGTCAACAAATGATCATATAAATGATCACAAAGATAAACGATCAAACAAATGATCTTATCACAAATGATCAACACAATGATCATTTCACAGCAACACTCAGCATGTCACGTTACCAAATTGGGAATATATTGCTGATAACCTTCAACTATATAACCTCTGAGCTTGTACGTCTCAGAGAAGGGTGTTAAGCTAAGAGAATAAATTCTCCGCCACCAACAGAAATATATTTGAAAGAAATCGGCTTTATATCTCAATTTGTAATGTCAGACATACTATCCTTACAAGTCTGTTCCGGGATCGAACAGAACCGAAGGCACTTACAAAGAAGTCCTTGCAATCCGGATAATCTCTAATCACGTCCGGATTTCCCATCACATATGGAGATCTCTATACCGGGGATCAGCCAGTGCAGAGACAATCAACAAGAAACCCTTTCGTTTTCGAAAATATCCGGTCTTCAACACCGATCTTCAAATGCAATTCATAACGACGTATCACATATTCGGAATGGGTTATACTACCCCAAGGTACTTTCCTGGTTAACCCGAATAGTGAGCGCTTATTTTTAAAAAAAATAAGTGTGGCATTCAATTTCAAGCAAATCACAACAAATACCTATTTAAAGGTAATTATTGATAGTCGGTTGTTAAACTATCAATGGATATGCACAACATCACCAGATTCCAAATAATTTTTCAAATTATTTATTTTCCAAAAATATCTTTACAAGATATATATATAATTTCCATACTTTTTAAATAAATCGATATTTATTTTTAAACCCATTTTCCCAATTCCATTTATAAATTCCATATTGAATTTATATTTCCAAAAATATTTATGAATATACGATTTCCATTCGATTTCTAATATTCATTTTCAATTTATCTTCAAAAAGATAAATTCAAACTATTCACTTAATATTGGAAAAAAACATTCCATACTTATTTATTTATAAGTAATTCACAAGTCTTTTTATTTTCTACACTTGGAAAATATTCAATATACTCTAATCGAAATTAAGTATATATTTCATTCTTTAAGGAAATCATTCTCTTAAACACATTTATTTGGGCCAAAACGAATGTTGCATAAAAAATAGTTACGACAACCCAAAATCACTAGTATAGGGATTCGAAATTAAAATAGATATATAAATCCCAATACTATACAAAACATTTCCTTTCGGAAATCATCTATTATAACAACAGTGTTATAATCTACCATTTCCTTCTATTTCTCGAAAACGTCTATTTCAACAATGAATGTTGAAATCTATAATTTCAAATCTTAATACATTTAAAACATCGTTAGATCGTTTTAATTCTATTTAAAACATCACATTCAAAACCATTTCTTTAACATATCATTCACTATTCAAAAACGTGAATATACTTGTTAACCAATTTTATCATTTCTATACATTTTGTTTTACAGGATTATTCACTGTCTAAAACGTGAATATAACTCCATTAATAAATTACAACAATTTTACTTATCAAAATAAGTCGTTGCGGATTTATAAAACAATGTTCATAAATTCCATTTCTATTTATTTTATAACAACTTCCTTTTATAATTTCCTTTATTAATCTATTCAATCTCATATCTCAATGATATACTAAAATTCATATTATAAGTTAAATACTTAAAATTTATTTGCTTGCAAAAATGTTCTTTTAAACTTCCCAAAATTTAAATCTTATAACGTATAAGATTTATTTATTTATCCAAAATTTATTCTTTTAAATAACTTTACAAATTTCATAAACCTACTATTTATAAAATTCCATTTATAACTTCACCGTTATAATCCTATAAATTTCATTCATTTATGAAATTCATTCACAATTCATTCTAACACTTATAAAAGCTCGTTTTACAATTCCAATATTTTTAATTTATAAATATCAATTTATAAATCTTTTATATGGATCAATTTATATCATTCATTTAAAACGTCTTTAAACTCCTTTATAATTTCATCATTCTCTTAGATTTACAGAATTGTCAAATTTCATAAATCCTATATTTAAACTTTTTATAATAAATTCAGAAATCCCAGTTTAAACTATTTTATAAAATCATTAATCCCATATTTTAAAAAAAATCAACTTTTAACTGTATTTCTCAAAAATCATAATTTTTATAACATTAAAATTATAACGTTTATTTATTTAAGATGAATCAATTCCAAAAATATTTTATAAACGTATACTTTCAAAAATCACTTTAGAAATCCCTTAAAAATCAAAATCGTTATTTTAAACTTCAAAGTTGGATCCGATGATGCAACACATCAAATAGTCAATCACGACTTTCCAACATCATATATCGATATGATAAACAATCAAATATCACAATATCTGAATCAAATAAATATTTGTGAGGAATCCAGTTGGATCCCTCCAACCTGTTTCCCTGCATCGACAGACATTAGCACAGTACCCATTCCACTTCGAGGTGGAATATCGCGGTATATGGGATTTATAAAATATTATCCGCTTAATAGGCGGCGCAATAGGGTCTCATCCGCTATACAATGCGGGAAATCAATCAACTGCAATATATACATATGCCAATATATATATATATATATATATTGCTATATATATAGATATATCTTACTATATCTAATATCACAACTAACAACAATCAATAAATAACTGCAAATCCAACTTTAAATTTTTGAGTGAGAAGTTCTCACCTTAGCTTTTTATTTGCAATCCATTTCCTTCTTGACTCGATTTTCTTGATTTATACCTTATATGAATATTTATACAGTTCATTAATATTCGAACAGATCGAATAATAATTTTTCATTTGATTTAACTAGTTTATAATTTAATTTGGGCTTAATCACTCATTCCAAACAAATTCCCTTTTAATTTTAAACCGATTACTCTAAACAAATTTATCTAATAAAAATTAAATTTCAACTAAATTTACTTAAATAAATTTATTTAACTAAACCTTTTAATTTCAAACTAACTTCCCTTTTACTTTAAACCAAAATCTCATTTTCATATATATTTCAAACATTTTGCTTATATAAATTTCTTCAATCTTTTAAAATTCCTTTGTTTAATAAATTATTTTAACTAAAAATTTAAATTTGAAACAAAATTTACTTTAGGAAAATATTTTCAAAATAAACGAATAAATTTATAATGTATTCATTCATTTATTTTTATTTTTACTTTGAAACTATATCTCATATATATATATATATATATATATATATATATATATATATATATATATATATATATATATAGACACACACACACACATTATTTACTGTTAAAAAAAGTTATTTACCTTGTATATAATAATACATACATGAACTGTATATTTATACCTAACTAAAACTGAAACAGATTTACATCTTACTGTAAAATAAATCTTCTGTTTATAAATTTAAATACTGGTTTCACATTATTATTATTTTTTCTATTGATTCAAACTAAAAATCAGTTTAATAAATTTCCTTACCGTTAAAATTTATTATTTATAATGAAATCAAAATAAACTTGTAATTATACCTCACTGCCCTAGCTATCACCGTCCACCTCGGCATCGTCCTTGAAATCCCCAATCACGCGCGTACGGGCCACGTTTGCCAACACTCCTTCGCTGCCCTAGCCTCGACTTCGTCGCCGCAGCCTCGAGCGCAAGCTCGACACTTCATCGCAACCCCCGGTCCTTTGCTCGCTCGCGACTCCAGTAGCCGCCTTTTCCCCAATTAGTGCTCGAGCCCCCACGGCGTCGCGAATGCCGCCACCCCTCGTGAAACCCTAGGCGAGCGTGAAGAACTCACGGTCTCGGCCTGCGCGCGCGTGCGCTCGCGCCCTCGATGATTCTCGCGACGAGATTATAATTTGGGAAAGGAAAATGAAGGCCGCCATTATATTTTTTTCTCTTTTGGACTTCTTGTATGCGGCAATTTTTATTTCGTTCGAAATTTGTTTGCAATGCCTGCTTTTAAAAAGAAGAGGGGGGAACACGAGTACGTGACTTTGCAGAGAAAGTCTTTGATATTAACGTGCCTACCTTACCTCTACAGTGTTTTGATTTGAGGAAAAAGAGTGCTGATGTTGACTAAATTTAAATTTAAATTGAATTCGTTGAAAATTTCAACGCGTTTACTCACCGTGTGCTCACATATCAATTCCGAAAAATACGAAATTTGAAATCCGAGAATAATTCAATATTACGGACCCAATGGAAATGGTTTCGTCGAATTCCGAGACTGTGCCTCGGAAGGCTATTTTTAAATATCGATTCAAACGATATAATTTAAAAACTGAACAAATTATAATCAAATTCGATTCTGAAGCTTCTATTATCTTCAGTATTATAAATATGGATTTTACAAGCCTTTGAAATATTTTTAATCAGCTTAAAATTGAAGATTCAAATTTTTATTCAACTCTGAATAGATTAAATTCTATAATTTAATCGCCAAATTCATTCTGATAATTTGAAATTCAAGTCAAACCATTATTCAAATATTTAAAATTAATTAAATATTTCCAAATTAAATTGTTCAAAATTCTGGGTCGTTACAATCTTCCCCCCTTAAAAGAATTTCGTCCCGAAATTACAAGTTAAGAAGAATGCCCTTATCCCGTCTATTATTTTTCACAATCTAAATAGTTTTATCAACTTTCCAAAACAAATCTTTTTACTAGAGATTCATTATCATTTCAACTAGCTTTCCAACTTCAATTATAAGTTTCAAACAACATTGTTTTCATAACAATTCAAATTTAAATTCAAATTCAAATTTTAAACTTTCAAAATTTCTCAAAAATTTTCTAACACCCTAAATTTTCGAAAAATTTCGCCAGCGTCTCCTTTGCGCGGCTAGCTCGGTACGACTACAAAATGGCACCACGGCCCCTTAGAATCAAAAAGAAAAGAGAAAGCCAAGTGGCTGGAGAAGAAAATCATCAAATTTCATACTGAAATTGAAATACGTACCATTTATCGAGCAATTCAATTTTATCTTGGAAATCAAAATCTCAATTCCATTTCTCTTAATACACCTGTATATCCTGCTAGTCATAATATCCAATTCTAACATTCAAACCATTTTGCCAATTCCATTACAAAATTTTCAACATATACTTCTTATACATTTTTACTTCACTATTGAAGTTACACATTCATTTTCATTCAATTTCAATTTCAATTCAATTCCATTCAATTTCATTTGAATTCAATTCACAATTTCAATTCAATTTGAATTCAATTCTCAATTCTAAATATTGAATTCTATTTTATTTTATTTTCTCCAAGTTTTGATTTTTATTCAATTTGATCAAAACAAATCTCATTTCACCATTCAATTCCAATTCATTTATTTACAATTTATTTTACAAATCCCAATTGTATATGAATTCATTTCCTTATATATTTTTAATTCATATTTATAAATTTCATTTGTTAAATGAATTTATCTCTAATCTTTGGTTATACATTTTATTTCTTACTTAATTTCATATAATAATGATAATAATTTAATATTATTACTTCCTAACAATCATGCAACCATATACTATAATAATTCATAGAAAATCATTTCTTCTCTATCAAAAAATAGTTTTGGGCAAAATTATCTTATTTACCCGATTCAAAAACAATTTTATATTCACTAACAAATACGCGCTCATATTTATTATTACACTCAAACTCATTCTAGAGTACTGCTGACTCTATCTCTAATGAGTAACACCCAACAGAGCCATGGTTGTCGCTTAACCATATGCTCTGATACCAAATGTAAAGACCCGCAAATCCGTACTCCTTGAATAGACACTAATCTCCAGTGATTAACTCAAGATGAACGGAAATACGAACCCTTAGGGTTTTAAGAAAAAGAAACAGGTAGAAGAAGAGAGAAAAGATAGAACAGAACAGAAAGAAATAACAGAACACAACATCAGAATCTCACAATCGCAGCGGAACAACATATAATAGATAAATGAATAATCTTTAAACAAAGAACTATATCAGTTATTACATCACATACATTTCATCATCAGAGTGTACAACAACAAACAACAACAAACAGTGGAAAATAAATACTATATACTAGTAATTACGCCATGTCATCCATCTTGCCTCCAGCAACTCCAGAATATCCAGAATATCCTGATAAACCTTACTCTTGACTGCCCGTGTGGAAATTGGTGGGCACCCAGAGTTTAGGAAGGAAAACAATAAACTCCGAGTCAGTCATGTGACTGGTGTGAGAACTCAAAACAGTTTATTTTATCTTCAAAATCAAAATAGAGGAATATTTTTAAAGTCAATTCGCAATGCTTTTAAAAATGAGACTACCATAAGGCCTCCCGCACACACACACAATGCAAACGCAGAATCGGAGGAGATTTCTCCTTATGATAGTCAAAGATGCTTGATACGCATTAAAAAAACATTTGATATTATTACTAGTGCATAGTGTAGAGAAAATCATTTCGAAAATAAAGATATAAATCTTAGACAGCATATACATTTCGAACTATGCCTACTATAGCTACCATCCAAACAATGGGGCGCCACCATAAGTGAATGATAGGTTCTACAGCTAATACCATACAAGATCGTATTGTTTCTTTGGATTTCCAACGAATGGTCAGGCCAAGGAACTTCCCATTGCCACATGAGAACGCCTCTGGAAGGACGTCCCCGAGAACCAAACCGGATCTCTGCCAACACAAGGCCGGGTTACCCCTAACTGGGTAACTACTGACACGAGTATGCCATCCCCCGGTCCTTTGGGACCTTTAACCGAGCGCTCGTAATCAACATCACACCATAATAATAAGTGTTTCAACATGAGTAAGCATCTGGGCTCCATACCATGATACCACCCTTTTCCAGAAGGAAATGCACATACCCTAAAGGGAGCTACCCCTCATAACCTTGCTGCATCTTTCCTGTTTTGACCATTCCGGGGTGTGAGGCTCGACGAAGTCTCGTCCACAAAGCCACGCTTTATACAAAAGCTGTGCTTTGGGTCAACAAATGATCATAGAAATGATCACAAAGATAAACGATCAAACAAATGATCTTATCACAAATGATCAACACAATGATCATTTCACAGCAACACTCAGCATGTCACGTTACCAAATTGGGAAAATATTGCTGATAACCTTCAACTATATAACCTCTGAGCTCGTACGTCTCAAAGAAGGGTGTTAAGCTAAGAGAATAAATTTTCCGCCACCAACAGAAATATATTTGAAAGAAATCGGCTTTATATCTCAATTTGTAATGTCAGACATACTATCCGTATAAGTCTGTTCCGGGATCGAACAGAACCGAAGGCACTTACAAAGAAGTCCTTGCAATCCGGATAATCTCTAATCACGTCCGAATTTCCCATCACATATGGAGATCTCTATACCGGGGATCAGCCAGTGCAGTGACAATCAACAAGAAACCCTTTCGTTTTCGAAAATATCCGGTCTTCAACACCGATCTTCAAATGCAATTCATAACGACGTATCACATATTCGGAATGGGTTATACGACCCCAAGGTCCTTTCCTGGTTAACCCGAATGTTGAGCGCTTATTTTAAAAAAAAATAAGTGTGGCATTCAATTTCAAGCAAATCACAACAAATACCTATTTAAAGGTAAATATTGATAGTCGGTTATTAAACTATCAATGGATATGCACAACATCACCAGATTCCAAATAATTTTCCAAATTATTTATTTTCCAAAAATATCATTACAAGATATATATATAATTTCCATACTTTTTAAATAAATCGATATTTATTTTTAAACCCATTTTCCTAATTCCATTTATAAATTCCATATTGAATTTATATTTCCAAAAATATTTATGAATATACGATTTCCATTCGATTTCTAATATTCATTTTCAATTTATCTTCAAAAAGATAAATTCAAACTATTCACTTAATATTGGAAAAAAACATTCCATACTTATTTATTTATAAGTAATTCACAAGTCTTTTTATTTTCTACACTTGGAAAATATTCAATATACTCTAATCGAAATTAAGTATATATTTCATTCTTTAAGGAAATCATTCTCTTAAACATATTTATTTGGGCCAAAACGAATGTTGCGTAAAACATCGTTACGACAACCCAAAATCACTAGTATAGGGATTCGAAATTAAAATAGATATATAAATCCCAATACTATACAAAACATTTCCTTTCGGAAATCATCTATTATAACAACAGTGTTATAATCTACCATTTCCTTCTATTTCTCGAAAACGTCTATTTCAACAATGAATGTTGAAATCTATGATTTCAAATCTTAATACATTTAAAACATCGTTAGATCGTTTTAATTCTATTTAAAACATCACATTCAAAACCATTTCTTAAACATATTATTCACTATTCAAAAATGTGAATATACTTGTTAACCAATTTTATCATTTCTATACATTTTGTTTTACAGGATTATTCACTATCTAAAACGTGAATATAACTCCATTAATAAATTACAACAATTTTACTTATCAAAATAAGTCGTTGCGGATTCATAAAACAATGTTCATAAATTCCATTTCTATTTATTTTATAACAACTTCCTTTTATAATTTCCTTTATTAATCTATTCAATCTCATATCTCAGTGATATACCAAAAGTTCATATTATAAGTTAAATACTTAAAATTTATATGCTTGCAAAAACGTTCTTTTAAACTTCCCAAAATTTAAATCTTATAACTTATAAGATTTATTTATTTATCCAAAATCTATTCTTTTAAATAACTTTACAAATTTTATAAACCTACTGTTTATAAAATCCATTTATAACTTCACCGTTATAATCCTATAAATTTCATTCATTTATGAAATTCATTCACAATTCATTCTAACACTTATAAAAGCTCGTTTTACAATTCCAATATTTTTAATTTATAAATATTAATTTATAAATCTTTTATATGGATCAATTTATATTATTCATTTAAAACGTCTTTAGACTCCTTTATAATTTCATCATTCTCTTAGATTTACAAAATTGTCAAATTTCATAAATCCTATATTTAAACTTTTTATAATAATTCAGAAATCTCAGTTTAAACTATTTTATAAAATCATTAATCCCATATTTTCAAAAAAAAAAATCAACTTTTGACTGTATTTCTCAAAAATCATAATTTTTATAACATTAAAATTATAACGTTTATTTATTTAAGATGAATCAATTCCAAAAATATTTTATAAACGTATACTTTCAAAAATCACTTTAGAAATCCCTTAAAAATCAAAATCGTTATTTTTAAACTTCAAAGTTGGATCCGATGATGCAACACATCAAATAGTCAATCACGACTTTCCAACATCATATATCGATATGATAAACAATCAAATATCACAATATCTGAATCAAATAAATATTTGTGAGGAATCCAGTTGGATCCCTCCAACCTGTTTCCCTGCATCCACAGACATTAGCACAATACCCATTCCACTTCGAGGTGGAATATCGCGGTATATGAGATTTATAAAATATTATCCGCTTAATAGGCGGCGCAATAGGGTCTCATCCGCTATACAATGCGGGAAATCAATCAACTGCAATATATACATATGCCAATATATGTATATTGCTATATATATATATAGATATATCCTACTATATCTAATATCACAACCAACAACAATCAATAAATAACTGCAAATCCAACTTTAAATTTTTTAGTGAGAAGTTCTCACCTTAGCTTTTTATTTGCAATCCATTTCCTTCTTGACTCGATTTTCTTGATTTATACCTTGTATGAATATTTATACAGTTCATTAATATTCGAACAGATCGAATAATAAATTTTCATTTGATTTAACTAGTTTATAATTTAATTTGGGCATAATCACTTATTCCAAACAAATTCCCTTTTAATTTTAAACCGATTACTCTAAACAAATTTATCTAATAAAAATTAAATTTCAACTAAATTTACTTAAATAAATTTATTTAACTAAACCTTTTAATTTCAAACTAACTTCCCTTTTACTTTAAACCAAAATCTCATTTTCATAAATATTTCAAACATTTTGCTTATATAAATTTCTTCAATCTTTTAAAATTCCTTTGTTTAATAAATTATTTTAACTAAAAATTTAAATTTGAAACAAAATTTACTTTAGGAAATTATTTTCAAAATAAACGAATAAATTTATAATGTATTCATTCATTTATTTTTATTTTTACTTTGAAACTATATCTCATATATATATATATAGACACACACACACACACATTATTTACTGTTAAAAAAAGTTATTTACCTTGTATATAATAATACATACATGAACTGTATATTTATACCTAACTAAAATTGAAACAGATTTACATCTTACTGTAAAATAAATCTTCTGTTTATAAATTTAAATACTGGTTTCACATTATTATTATTTTTTCTATTGATTCAAACTAAAAATCAATTTAATAAATTTCCTTACCGTTAACATTTATTATTTACAATGAAATCAAAATAAACTTGTAATTATACCTCACTGCCCTAGCTATCACCATCCACCTCGGCATCGCCCTTGAAATCCCCAATCACGCGCGTATGCGCCACGTTTGCCAACACTCTTCGCTGCCCTAGCCTCGACTTCGTCGCCGCAGCCTCGAGCGCAAGCTCGACACTTCATCGCAACCCCCGGTCCTTTGCTCGCTCGCGACTCCAGTAGCCGCGTTTTTCCCCAATTCGTGCTCGAGCCCCCACGACGTCGCGAATGCCGCCGCCCCTCGTGAAACCCTAGGCGAGCGCGAAGAACTCACGGCCTCGGCCTGCGCGCGTGTGCGCTCGCGCCCTCGATGATTCTCGCGACGAGATTATAATTTGGGAAAGGAAAATGAAGGCCGCCATTATATTTTTTTTTCTTTTGGACTTCCTGTAAGCGGGCATTTTTATTTCGTTCGAAATTTGTTTGCAATGCCTGCTTTTAAAACGAAGAGGGGGGAACACGAGTATGTGACTTTGCAGAGAAAGTCTTTGATATTAACGTGCCTACCTTACCTCTACAGTTTTTGATTTGAGGCAAAAGAGTGCTGACGTTGACTAAATTTAAATATAAATTTAAATTGAATTCGTTGAAAATTTCAACGCGTTTACTCACCGTGTGCTAACATATCAATTTTGAAAAATACGAAATTTGAAATCTGAGAATAGTTCAATATTACGGACCCAATGGAACTGGTTTCGTCGAATTCCGAGACTGTGCCTCGGAAGGCTATTTTTAAATATCGATTCAAACGATATAATTTCAAAACTGAACAAATTATAATCAAATTCGATTCTGAAGCTTCTATTATCTTCAGTATTATCAATATGGATTTTACAAGCCTTTGAAATATTTTTAATCGGCTTAAAATTGAAGATTCAAATTTTTATTCAACTCTGAATAGATTAAATTCTATAATTTAATCGCCAAATTCATTCTGATAATTTGAAATTCAAGTCAAACCATTATTCAAATATTTAAAATTAATTAAATATTTTCAAATTAAATTGTTCAAAATTCCGGGTCGTTACAATCATCCACCCTTAAAAGAATTTCGTCCCGAAATTACAAGTTAAGAAGAATGCCCTTATCCTGTCTATTATTTTTCACAATCTAAATAGTTTTATCAACTTTCCAAAACAAATCTTTTTACTAGAGATTCATTATCATTTCAACTAGCTTTCCAACTTCAATTATAAGTTTCAAACAACATTGTTTTCCTAACAATTCAAATTTAAATTCAAATTCAAATTTTAAACTTTCAAAATTTCTCAAAAATTTTCTAACACCCTAAATTTTCAAAAAATTTCGCCAGCGTCTCCTTTGCGCGGCTAGCTCGGTACGACTACAAAATGGCACCACGGCCCCTCAGAATCAAAAAGAAAAGAGAAAGCCAAGTGGCTGGAGAAGAATATCATCAAATTTCATACTGAAATTGAAATACGTACCTTTTTATCGAGCAATTCAATTTTATCTTCGAAATCAAAATCTCAATTCCATTTCTCTTAATACACCTGTATATCCTGCTAGTCATAATATCCAATTCTAACATTCAAACCATTTTGCCAATTCCATTACAAAATTTTCAACATATACTTCTTATACATTTTTACTTCACTATTGAAGTTACACATTCATTTTCATTCAATTTCAATTCAATTCCATTCAATTTCATTTGAAGTCAATTCACAATTTCAATTCAATTTGTATTCAATTCTCAATTCTAAACATTGAATTCTATTTTATTTTATTTTCTCCAAGTTTTGATTTTTATTCAATTTGATCAAATCAAATCTCATTTCACCATTCAATTCCAATTCATTTATTTACAATTTATTTTACAAATCCCAATTGTATATGAATTCATTTCCTTATATTTTTTTAATTCATATTTATAAATTTCATTTGTTAAATGAATTTATCTCTAATATTTGGTTATACATTTTATTTCTTACTTAATTTCATATAATAATGATAATAATTAAATATTATTACTTCCTAACAATCATGCAACCATATACTATAATAATTCATAGAAAATCATTTCTTCTCTATCAAAAAATAATTTTGGGCAAAATTATCTTATTTACCCAATTCAAAAACAATTTTATATTCACTAACAAATACGCGCTCATATCTATTATTACACTCAAACTCATTCTAGAGTACTGCTGACTCTATCTCTAATGAGTAACAACCAACAGAGCCATGGTTGTCGCTTAACCATATGCTCTGATACCAAATGTAAAGACCCGCAAATCCGTACTCCTTGAATAGACACTAATCTCCAGTGATTAACTCAAGATGAACGGAAATACGAACCCTTAGGGTTTTAAGAAAAAGAAACAGGTAAAAGAAGAGAGAAAAGATAGAAAAGAACAGAAAGAAATAACAGAACACAACATCAGAATCTCACAATCGCAGCGGAACAACATATAATAGATAAATGAATAATCTTTAAACAAAGAACTATATTAGTTATTACATCACATTACATTTCATCATCAGAGTGTACAACAACAAACAACAACAAACAGCGGAAAAGAAATACTATATACTAGTAATTACGCAATGCCATCCATCTTGCCTCCAGCAACTCTAGAATATCTAGAATATCCTGATAAACCTAACTCTTGACTGCCCGTGTGGAAATTGGTGGGCACCCAGAGTTTAGGAAGGAAAACAATAAACTCCGAGTCAGTCATGTGACTGGTGTGAGAACTCAAAACAGTTTATTTTATCTTTAAAATCAAAATAGAGGAATATTTTTAAAGTCAATTCACAATGCTTTTAAAAATGAGACTACCATAAGGCCTCCCGCACACACACACAATGCAAACGCAGAATCGGAGGAGATTTCTCCTTATGATAGTCAAAGATGCTTGATACGCATTAAAAAGAACATTTGATATTATTACTAGTGCATAGTATATAAAAAATCATTTCGAAAATAAAGATATAAATCTTAGCCAGCATAGACATTTCGAACTATGCCTACTATAGCTACCATCCAAACAGTGAGGCGCCACCATAAGTGAATGATAGGTTCTACAACTAATACCGTACAAGATCGTATTGTTTCTTTGGATTTCCAACGAATGGTCAGGCCACGGAACTTCCCATTGCCACATGAGAACGCCTCTGGAAGGACGTCCCCGAGAACCAAACCGGATCTCTGCCAACACAAGGCCGGGTTACCCCTAACTGGGTAACTACTGACACGAGTATGCCATCCCCCGGTCCTTTGGGACCTTTAACCGAGCGCTCGTAATCAACATCACACCATAATAATAAGTGTTTCAACATGAGTAAGCATCTGGGCTTCATACCACGATACCACCCTTTTCCAGAAGGAAATGAACATACCCTAAAGAGAGCTACCCCTCATAACCTTGCTGCATCTTTCCTGTTTTGACCATTCCGGGGTGTCAGGCTCGACGAAGTCTCGTCCACAAAGCCACGCTTTATACAAAAGCTGTGCTTTGGGTCAACAAATGATCATAGAAATGATCACAAAGATAAACGATCAAACAAATGATCTTATCACAAATGATCAACACAATGATTATTTCACAGCAATACTCAGCATGTCACATTACTAAATTGGGAATATTTTGCTGATAACCTTCAACTATATAACCTCTGAGCTCGTACGTCTCAGAGAAGGGTGTTAAGCTAAGGGAATAAATTCTCCGCCACCAACAGAAATATATTTGAAAGAAATCAGCTTTATATCTCAATTTGTAATGTCAGACATACTATCCATACAAGTCTGTTCTGGGATCGAACAGAACCGAAGGCACTTACAAAGAAGTCCTTGCAATCCGGATAATCTCTAATCACATCCGGATTTCCCATCACATATAGAGATCTCTATACCGGGGATCAGCCAGTGCAGAGACAATCAACAAGAAACCCTTTCGTTTTCGAAAATATCTGGTCTTCAACACCGATCTTCAAATGAAATTCATAATGAAGTATCACATATTCGGAATGGGTTATACGACCCCAAGGTCCTTTCCCGGTTAACCCGAATACTGAGCGCTTATTTTTAAAAAAAATAAGTGTGGCATTCAATTTCAAGCAAATCACAACAATACCTATTTAAAGGTAAATATTGATAGTCGGTTATTGAACTATCAATGGATATGCACAACATCACCAGATTCCAAATAATTTTCCAAATTATTTATTTTCCAAAAATATCTTTACAGGATATATATATATAATTTCCATACTTTTTAAATAAATCGATATTTATTTTTAAACCCATTTTCCCAATTCCATTTGTAAATTCCATATTGAATTTATACTTCCAAAAATATTTATGAATATACGATTTCCATTCGATTTCTAATATTCATTTTCAATTTATCTTCAAAAAGATAAATTCAAACCATTCACTTAATATTGGAAAAAAACATTTCCATACTTATTTATTTATAAGTAATTCACAAGTCTTTTTATTTTCTACACTTGGAAAATATTCAATATACTCTAATCGAAATTAAGTATATATTTCATTCTTTAAGGAAATCATTCTCTTAAACATATTTATTTGGGCCAAAACGAATGTTGCGTAAAACATCGTTACGACAACCCAAAATCACTAGTATAGGGATTCGAAATTAAAATAGATATATAAATCCCAATACTATACAAAACATTTCCTTTCGGAAATCATCTATTATAACAACAGTGTTATAATCTACCATTTCCTTCTATTTCTCGAAAACGTCTATTTCAACAATGAATGTTGAAATCTATGATTTCAAATCTTAATACATTTAAAACATCGTTAGATCGTTTTAATTCTATTTAAAACATCACATTCAAAACCATTTCTTTAACATATTATTCACTATTCAAAAACGTGAATATACTTGTTAACCAATTTTATCATTTCTATACATTTTGTTTTACAGGATTATTCACTGTCTAAAACGTGAATATAATTCCATTAATAAATTACAACAATTTTACTTATCAAAATAAGTCATTGCAGATTTATAAAACAATGTTCATAAATTCCATTTCTATTTATTTTATAACAACTTCCTTTTATAATTTCCTTTATTAATCTATTCAATCTCATATCTCAATGATATACTAAAAGTTCATATTATAAGTTAAATACTTAAAATTTATTTGCTTGCAAAAACGTTCTTTTAAACTTCCCAAAATTTAAATCTTATAACTTATAAGATTTATTTATTTATCCAAAATCTATTCTTTTAAATAACTTTACAAATTTTATAAACCTACTGTTTATAAAATTCCATTTATAACTTCACCGTTATAATCCTATAAATTTCATTCATTTATGAAATGCATTCACAATTCATTCTAACACTTATAAAAGCTCGTTTTACAAATCCAATATTTTTAATTTATAAATATCAATTTATAAATCTTTTATATGGATCAATTTATATTATTCATTTAAAACGTCTTTAAACTCCTTTATAATTTCATCATTCTCTTAGATTTACAAAATTGTCAAATTTCATAAATCCTATATTTAAACTTTTTATAATAAATTCAGAAATCCCAATTTAAACTATTTTATAAAATCATTAATCCCATATTTTCAAAAAAAACCAACTTTAACTGTATTTCTCAAAAATCATAATTTTTATAATATTAAAATTATAACGTTTATTTATTTAAGATGAATCAATTCCAAAAATATTTTATAAACGTATACTTTCAAAAATCACTTTAGAAATCCCTTAAAAATCAAAATCGTTATTTTTAAACTTCAAAGTTGGATCCGATGATGCAACACATCAAATAGTCAATCACGACTTTCCAATATCATATATCGATATGATAAACAATCAAATATCACAATATCTGAATCAAATAAATATTTGTGAGGAATCCAGTTGGATCCCTCCAACCTATTTCCCTGCATCCACAGACATTAGCACAATACCCATTCCACTTCGAGGTGGAATATCGCGGTATATGGGATTTATAAAATATTATCCGCTTAATAGGCGGCGCAATAGGGTCTCATCCGCTACACAATATGGGAAATCAATCAACTGCAATATATACATATGCCAATATATATATATATTGCTATATATATATATATCCTACTATATCTAATATCACAACCAACAACAATCAATAAACAACTGCAAATCCAACTTTAAATTTTTGAGTGAGAAGTTCTCACCTTAGCTTTTTATTTGCAATCCATTTCCTTCTTGACTCGATTTTCTTGATTTATACCTTGTATGAATATTTATACAGTTCATTAATATTCGAACAGATCGAATAATAAATTTTCATTTGATTTACCTAGTTTATAATTTAATTTGGGCTTAATCACTCATTCCAAACAAATTCCCTATTAATTTTAAACAGATTACTCTAAACAAATTTATCTAATAAAAATTAAATTTCAACTAAATTTACTTAAATAAATTTATTTAACTAAACCTTTTAATTTCAAACTAACTTCCCTTTTACTTTAAACCAAAATCTCATTTTCATAAATATTTCAAACATTTTGCTTATATAAATTTCTTCAATCTTTTAAAATTCCTTTGTTTAATAAATTATTTTAACTAAAAATTTAAATTTGAAACAAAATTTACTTTAGGAAATTATTTTCAAAAAAACGAATAAATTTATAATGTATTCATTCATTTATTTTTATCTTTACTTTGAAACTATATCTCATATATATATATATATATATATATATATATATATATATATATATATATATATAGACACACACACACACACATTGTTTACTGTTAAAAAAGTTATTTACCTTGTATATAATAATACATACATGAACTGTATATTTATACCTAACTAAAACTGAAACATCTTACTGTAAAATAAATCTTCTGTTTATAAATTTAAATACTGGTTTCACATTATTATTATTTTTTCTATTGATTCAAACTAAAAATCAATTTAATAAATTTCCTTACCGTTAACATTTATTATTTATAATGAAATCAAAATAAACTTGTAATTATACCTCACTGCCCTAGCTATCACCATCCACCTCGGCATCGCCCTTGAAATCCCCAATCACGCGCGTACGCGCCACGTTTGCCAACACTCCTTCGCTGCCCTAGCCTCGACTTCGTCGCTGCAGCCTCAAGCGCAAGCTCGACACTTCATCGCAACCCCCGGTCCTTTGCTCGCTCGCGACTCCAGTAGCCGCGTTTTTCCCCAATTCGTGCTCGAGCCCCCACGGCGTCGCGAATGCCGCCGCCCCTCGTGAAACCCTAGGCGAGCGCGAAGAACTCACGGCCTCGGCCTGCGCGCGCGTGCGCTCGCGCCCTGGATGATTCTCGCGACGAGATTATAATTTGGGAAAGGAAAATGAAGGCCGCCATTATATTTTTTTTTCTTTTGGACTTCCTGTATGCGGCCATTTTTATTTCGTTCGAAATTTGTTTGCAATGCCTGCTTTTAAAAAGAAGAGGGGGGAACACGAGTACGTGACTTTGCAGAGAAAGTCTTTGATATTAACGTGCCTACCTTACCTCTACAGTGTTTTGATTTGAGGCAAAAGAATGCTGATGTTGACTAAATTTAAATTTAAATTTAAATTGAATTCGTTGAAAATTTCAACGTGTTTACTCACCGTGTGCTCACATATCAATTTCGAAAAATACGAAATTTGAAATCCGAGAATAATTTAATATTACGGACCCAATGGAACTGATTTTCTTCGAATTCCGAGACTGTGCCTCGGAAGACTATTTTTAAATATCGATTCAAACGATATAATTTCAAAACTGAACAAATTATAATCAAATTCGACTCTGAAGCTTCTATTATCTTCAGTATTATCAATATGGATTTTACAAGCCTTTGAAATATTTTTAATCAGCTTAAAATTGAAGATTCAAATTTTTATTCAACTCTGAATAGATTAAATTCTATAATTTAATCGCCAAATTCATTCTAATAATTTGAAATTCAAGTCAAACCGTTATTCAAATATTTAAAATTAATTAAATATTTCCAAATTAAATTGTTCAATATTCTGGGTCGTTACAGATTTGGGTGGAGGGCCCTGCACCTCTGGTTGTTTGCTGATTTCCAGCTCCAACTTATTATAGGCTAGCAGTTTCATGGACATCTGCATTTTGAGAGGCCGATCTGGTTCGTGGTCTCCCCATGGTAGAGTAGTTGGTTGTAACTCTGAGTAGAATCAACAGATGCCTTGTCAATGATTTAGGATCTCCTTCGGGGGATTTGTGCAATCCAGTAGCTACAAAGCAGATCCTAACAGCCTGGGAATTCAATTCTCAGTGAAAGCACCAAAATGTTAGCACCAAAATTGGTCACTAACACCCTTAGAAAGATTGTGTAGTGAGATTAATGAAGAAAGTAAATTAAAATAGAGAATAGAATATAAATTTAAATGCAGAGAACAAGAACACCAAATTTATAGTTGTTCGACGTAATTGCCTACTTCTACTTTGAGGTTAATCTTTATTGCTTTCTCCATTACTTGAGTACAGATACAATCCATAAATCAATCACTTAAATTGAAGAAGAAGAAGAAGAGAGTATAAAAAGTGGAAGAGTCTCCCCAGTGTTCTCGAAAAAAGATCCCTTTTTAGTGTGCCCCTGCCTCCCTATTTATAGACAAAGGTGGGTTGGACTTCCCTGGTGGGCTTGATAGCTGAATACCTCAGCCCAAATGGAGTGGTCTCTGTGTGCCGAACTGAGCAGGCCGAACGGCCAAATGCCGAACCATCCTCTTCCTGTCGAACGGTGCGTTTGTTGCGTGGGAAGAGTATACTGAGCAACAATCGAAGCCGGTCATGTTGGGGAGAATGCCGAGCCATCTTTGAATGCCGGATGTCCTTGGTATGCCAAATGAGGCGTTTGGCCGAACGCTCCTGGATGCCGAGCGATATCTTTAGCTGAACGATGCCTTTGGCCGATTGCTCCTGGATGCCAAGTGATACCTTGACCGAACGAAGTCTTTAGCCGAACGATGCCTTTGGCCGACCGCTCCTGGATGCCGAGGGATATCTTGACCGAACGAAGCCTTTAGCCGAACGATGCCTTTGGCCAACCGCTTCTGGATGCCGAGCGGTACCTTGACCGGACGAAGTCTTTAGCCGAACGATGCCTTTGGCCGACCGCTTCTGGATGCCGGGTGATATCTTGGCCGAACGAAGTCTTTAGCCGAGTTCTAAGTTGCCTGGCCAAGTCTCCAGGAAACAATTCCCTTCTGGAAAAGGGTGGTATCATGGTATAGAGCCCAGATACTTAACTCACGTGGTCACTGCAAATCTATTACTTTGTGATTGCTTTGTGGTTGAGAGGCGCCTCTGATAAAGGTCGCAAACGACCGGGGGATGGCATGCTCGTGTAGTAGTTACCTAGTTACAGAGGTAACCCGGCCTTGTGTTGGCAGAGAGCTGGTTAAGCTCTCGGGACGTCCCTCCAGAGGCGTACCCATATGACAGTAGGAAGTTCCTTAGCCTGACCATTTGTTGGAAATCCAAACAAACAATACGAGCCCGGTACGGTTTTAGTTGTATAACCTGCCATGGAATGTGGCGGTAACCTGCTATTGAACATGGTAGCTATAGTAGGCATAAGTGCGAAATGCCTATGCTGGCTAAGATTAATATTATACTTTCGAAAGATTTTCTGCACTATGCACTAATATAATATCCAATGACTTTTGCGTATCAAGCATGTTTGACTATCATAAGGAGAAATCTCCTCCAATTCTGCGTTTGCATTGTGTGTGTGACAGGAGGCCTTATGGTTGTTTCGTTCTCCAAAAAGCATTGCAGATTTCAACTTAATTTCTTTTGTTGTTTGTTTTAAAGATAAAACTATTTTTGTTTTCTAATACCAGTCCCATGACTGACCTGGAGTTTATTATTCCCGTCCAAAACTCTGGGTGCCCACAATTTTCCATACAGGCAGTTTAGAGTTGGGGATTTTCAGATAATCAAATAATAGGTGTAGATTCGATAGCTTTCATCCTTAGGATTTGGCAATCGCATTTGGATCGAGTTGCTTCACTTCATCTTGATTGGGAGTTCGAGCGACTTCTGGATTGGTGCTTTGGAGATGGAGTTACAGTTCTGGATTCTATCTCTCTTTCTCTCTTGAAGACCATATTGGAGATATTGTTCCGCTGTTGGTGTTATTTTTTCTTTCCGCTGCTATTGTCTTGTATTATATCTCTGATGTATATTGATATTCATTGTATCATTATTGTATCTGAATATTGTATCAAATGTTGTATATCAAATGTTGTATATCAAATGTTGTATATCAAATGTATTATTCATTTCTTCCGCTGTGTTGTACTTAATGTGTTATAAGCTCCGGCGAACCAGATTTGACGTTTGGATCTGCGGCATTTGAATACGAGTGTCATATTCGGTGCCGATTTCGAAGGCCGAGTCAGGGTTGTTACACATTGTCTCGTTACACTCATTTTGAAATCACCCTCAGAGTTAATGACGATAACCCTTGCACTCTGAAACTCTATCTCGAACCTGAAAGCACTATTTCCGTTATACTCGTATTGGAATCACCCTCAGAGTTTTTAACGATAGATAGTTCTTATACTTCGAGTCTTCAGCTTGATCTTCACTTGAATTCACGACCTAATATTTAACTTGGATTGATGTGGTTTTCGGATAATCAAATTTGATACCCGATCCCGGTCTCATTGAAATCTAAACGTATCTTAAAGGCCAAGTTGTTTAAAGATTTAAACAATTCAATTCAGTACTTGAATTTACACAGCATTTAACAAAGATAAATATCACACATTTATCATTGATATATCCAATATCACATCACAAAATATCACCGCATACCATCAAATAGATATCATCCAATATATATCATCCAATAGATATCATCCAATAAATATCATCTAATAGATAACCCACTTCAGATATTCTACATAACCAATCATCCATAAACATGAATTATTAAACCATATCATAATTAATTTAATCAATTTAAATTAAATTAATTACTTAAGAATTAATCTCCTAATCCTGCTCAACTAATCATTAATTAATTACAAACTTTTAAGTAATTAATCACTCCTTGATTACCATATCAATCAATTAATTAATCTCTATCACAGATTAATTATCCTTTAATTAGCAATTAATAAACCGTAATTACTAATTAATCTCCTTCAATACAAAGTAATCAATACTTAATTACCTTTATAATCCATTAATTAACCTTTAATCAACTGATTAATTATCCATTAACTATTAATTAATAACCTTAATTATTAATCAATATCTCTTAATACAAATTAATTAATCCATAGTTAATCTTATAATTAAGTTTATTAATTAATTACAGTTAATTAATTAATGAAGTAATTAAAGGTTAATTACTGTAATTGTTTGTGAATAATTAATTTGTGTAATTAATTAAAGGATAATTACTTAAATTAATTAGAGAATAATTAGTCTAGGGTGATTAATTAAGATGGAGATTTAAAAGATGATTAATTAATTAAAAGACTTGTAATTAATTAATGATTGATTAAGCAGGAATTGGTAATTAATTCTTAAGTAATTAATTCAATTTAAGTTAATTAAATTAATTATAATATGGATTACTAATACTTGCTTATGGATGATTGTTTGAGTAGAATGTCTAGATTGGTTGATATCTATTGGATGATATTCTGTGATGTGATATTGAATATTTCTGTGATAAATGTGTGATATTTATCTGTGGTGAATGCTGTGTGAATTCAAGTATTAAATTGAATTGAATTGTTTAAATCTTAAACAACTTGGCCTTTAAGATACGTTTGGATTTCGATGAGACCGGGATCGGGTATCAAATTTGATTATTCGAAAACCACATCGATCCAAGTTAAACGATAGGTCATGACATCTCAAGTGAAGATTCAAAGAAAGGCTATTGTCTTTAATTCTGTGGGTGAATCCAAAACGAGTATGTATAGAGATGAAGATTTAAAGTGCAAGGGTTATTGTCGTTAGCTCTGAGAGTGATTCCAAAATAAGTGTAACGAAATGGTGCCTTCGGTTTCGTTCGAACCTGGAACGATTTTGTATGGATTAAATGCTTTCAGAACATCGTTAGGTGGATGATGAGCATTCTAAGATAGATGCGTTCTATTAAAGGTAATCGTAGCCTCAAGCCTCATCAACAGGGAATGGCTAAAACATGGGAGGTGTAGCAAGGCTAAGTGGGTAGCACCCAAGTAGGACGAGATTTACCCCTGTCTAGAGTCCCTTTTTATTCGGCTGTGTGGGCAGTTGGATCGAAACAGCTGTGGGGTTGTCTTGTTCGGGACTATCCAGTAAGGGATGGTTCCAGCCTTGTGTTGCAGGGGATTTAGGGTGGATCTTCGGTACAGTGATCTAGGCCACGTACTGTGACGGGCGGTGCCCCAGTAGCCCTGTCATTGTATGGAAATCCAAACTCCAATAAGTGCCCTCGGATTTGATTGTATACCTATGTATGCTGGAATTTAATAAATATAACAATTTCGGCTATGTGAATATTTATTTGAAAACCCTAGACACTATTATAATATCATAGAGTTTCCTATCAAAGTTTTGGTTAGCGTAAGGTAAAAACTTACCCATGTTTATGTGTGGGAAGTCTTACGTGATACCTTTGTTTTGAAAGGTTTTCAAAGCTAAACAACTTTAACTCGTTTACTCACACCAGACCCATGTCTGACCTGGAGTTTATTTCTGTTTTCTTAAACTCTTGGGTACTCAAATTTTTGTGAATAGCCAGGGGAATCAGGTTAGCTTTGATGAATTATGGAGGAGATATGGAGCAGGAGGCTTCTGCATTGTAGATATATAGTGGTTCCGTTGTGTTGATCTCTGTGTTGATATTTGTATTGTATATTGAGTTGTAATAACTAGACAGGTGTTTATAACTATCTAGTACGTGATGTATAAGCTGTGTAACTCTGATGTATATGATACTATGTAATATCTTATGTGATTAATATAATTTATTCGTTCCGCTGTTGAGATTCTGATGTTGTTTCTTTCTTTCTTCTCTTTCTTTCTCTTTTCAATCCCTTTCTTTCTTACTAATGATTCGTCTTTCTGTAGAGTGAAAGATAGGTTGTTACTAGTGGTATATGTGATACTCCGAAATTTCAAGAAATTAAAAACATGATAATCTTTTTTATTTATTATTTTTAATTGGTAATTAACCGATTTTGTTGAATTGAACAAATAAAACTTTGGATAATTAGAATATATTTGGATATGTATATAGATGAAGTTGAATAAAATAAATTGGATTTAAAAACTTTATTTATATATTTGTATATATTGTAAATAGAAAAAAAAACTTGTCAGGACACGATTCTTCGACTTCCGAAAATTCGACATCGACACTCACTTTATCGACTGCCGAGAAATCGAACGACGGAAAACCGAACACTGAGGGTTTTTTAAAAAGAATTTTAGAAAAGAAAAAGAGAGAAAGGTAGAAGATAGAGAAGAGAGAGGAAAAGAAAATAGAAATTAGAGAGAATAGAAAACAGAAAGAAGATAGAACATTTTAAAATATAAGAAAAAGAGAAAAGAACAGAAAGAAAATAGAGAACTCGAAAACAGAGAGAAGGGAAAAGAAAAATAGAAAATAGAGAAAATAGGATGGAACAGAAAACAACAGAACAACATCAGAATCTCACAATTCGCAGCGGAACAACATATAATAATAAATGAATAATCTTTAAACAAAGAACTACATCAGTTATTACATTTTATACATTTCATTACATCATATCATCAGAGTGTACAACACAACAAACAGTGCAGCGGAAAAAGAAATACTATATAAATAATACGCCATGCCATCCAGCTTGCCTCCAGCAATTCCAGAATATCCAGAATATCCTGATAAACCTTAACTCTTAACTGCCCGTGTGGAAATTGGTGGGCACCCAGAGTTTAGGAAGGAAAACAATAAACTCCAAGTCAGTCATGTGACTGGTGTGAGAACTCAAAACAGTTTATTTATCTTTAAAATCAAAATAGAGAGATATTTTTAAATTCAATTCGCAATGCTTTTAAAAATGAGACTACCATAAGACCTCCTGCCACACACACAATGCAAACGCAGACTTGGAGAAGATTTCTCCTTATGATAGTCAAACATGCTTGATACGCATTTAAAAAGAACATTTGATATTATTACTAGTGCATAGTGTAGAAAATTCATTTCGAAAGTAGAATATAAATCTTAGCCAGCATAGGTACCATTATATTATGCCTACGAATAGCTACCATATTAGATGGCAGGTTCTACAACTAAAACCGTACAAGTTTCGTATTGTTTCTTTGGATTTCCAACAAATGGTCAGGCCAAGGAACTTCCCATTGCCACATGAGAATGCCTCTGGAAAGACATCCCCGAGAACCAAACCGGAACTCTGCCAACACAAGGCCGGGTTACCCCTAACTGGGTAACTACTGACACGAGCACGCCATTCCCCGATCGTAAACGACCTTTCTCACGGGATCCCGAAAGCCAACAACCACAAAGTAATAAATTCGCAGTAACCACATAGGTTAAATATCTGGGCTCCATACCATGATATCACCTCTATCCAGAAGGAAATGTACATACCCTAAAGGGTGCTACCCCTCATAACCTTGCTGCATCTTTCCTGTTTTGACCATTTCCGGGGTGTGAGGCTCGACGAAGTCACGTCCACAAAAACATACTTTATACAAAAGCCATGCTTTGGGTCAACAAATGATCAACACAATGATCACCAGATAGACGATCAAATAAACGATCCTATCACAATAATCAACACAATGATCATTTCAGCATCACTCAGCATGTCACATTACCAAATTGGGAATATATCGCTGATAACTTCAACTATATAACCTCTGAGCTCGTACGTCTCAGAGAAGGGTGTTAAGCTAAAAGAATAAATTCTTCGCCACCAACAGAAATATATTTGAAAGAAATCGGCTTTATATCTCAACTTGTAATGTCAAACATACAATCCATACAAGTTTGTTCCGGGATCGAACAAAACCGAAGGCACTTACAAAGAAGTCCTTGCAATCCGGATATTCACAATCCTGATCGGATTCACCATCACATATGGAGAACTCTATACCGTAGCTACTCGGTGCAGAGTAAATCGACAGGTCATCCTATCGCTCTCGCAAATACCGGGTCTTCAACACCGATCTTCAAATGCAATTCACAACGACGTATCACATATTCGGAATGGGTTATATGACCCCATGGTCCTTTCCTGGTTAACCCGAATAGTGAGCGCTTATTCAAAAATAAGTGTGGCATTCACATTCAAACAAATCACATCAAATACCCATTCAAAGGGAAATATTGATAGTCGATTATTGAACTATCAATTGATATGCACACATCACCAGATTCCAAGTAATTTTCCAAATTATTTATTTTCCAAAATATCTTCACTAGATATATAATTTCAATACTTCAAAAATAAATCAATATTTACTTTTAAACAAATTCCACTTCCTTTTATAAATTCCTTAGTGAATTTATATTTCAAAATATCCATGCATATGATTTCAATAATTCATTTCAATTTATCTTTTCAATTTATCTTCAAAAAGATAAATTCTTAAAATATTCACTTTATATTGGAAAACAATTCCTTACTTATTAAAAATAAGTAATTCACAAATCTTTTTATTTTCAACATTTAGAAAATATTCAATATACTTAAATCGAGATTAAGTATATATTTCATTCTATTAAGGAAATCATTCTTTTAACATATTTATTTGGGCCAAAACGAATGTTGCGTAAAACATCGTTACAACGTCCCAAAATCACTAGTATAGGGATTCGAAATTAAAATAGATATATAAATCCCAATACTATACAAAACATTTCCTTTCGGAAATCATTTACTATAACAACAGTGTTATAGTCCATCATCTCCTTTTATTTCTCGAAAACGTCTATTTCAACAATAAATGTTGAAATCTATGGTTTCGAATCTCAACACATTTTTAAAACATCGTTAGATCGTTTAATTCAATTTAAACATCTCATTCAAACATTTTACTTTAACGTGTTATTCACTATTCAAAAATGTGAATAAACTTCATTAACAATTTCATCCTTTTATTCATTTTAATTCAAAGGATTATTCACAGTCAAAAATGTGAATATAACTCCATTAATAAGTTTCAACAATTTACTTATCAAAATAAGTCATTTCGAATTTATAAAACAACGTTTATAAATTCCATTTCTATTTATTTATAAAAACTTCCTTTTTATAAATTCTTTTATTAACCTATTCCAGTTCATAACTCAATTATAAACTAAAAATTCACATTATAAGTTAAATGCTTATAAAACGATTATTTTACAAAAATCGTTCCTCTGAAGACTTTCCAATTTATAAATCTTATAACTTATAAGATTCATTTATTTAACCAATCTATTCTTCAAATAATTTCACCAAATTTATAAATCTTACTATTTATAAATTTCTTTTATAACTTCACAGTTTATAATTCTATAAATTTCATTCTTTAATGGAATTCATTTTCACTTCATTCAAACACTTATGAAAACTCGTTTTATAATGTCAACATTTCAGTTTATAAATATCCATTTATAAATCTCTAAATATAATTCAATTTATATTATTCTTTAAAACGTCTTTAATCTCCTTTATTATTTCACCATTTTGGTTCATAAAATAATTAAATTTCATGAATTCTATATTTAAACTTTTCACAATAATTCTAAAATATCTCGATTTAACTATTTTATAAACTCAATAGCATCATATTCTCAAAAATCAGTTTTTTACTATATTTCTCAAAAATCATAATTTTTATAACATTAAAAATTATAACGTTTATTTATTTAAAATGAATCAATTCCAAAAACATAGTATATTTTTCAAAAATCACTTTAAAAATCATTTTAAAATCCCAAAATCTGGGTCCAATGATGCTACACACCAAATAGTCAATCACGACTACAACGATATCATATATCAATATGAAAATCCATCAAATATCAAAATATCTGAAATCAAATAAAAACTGTTGAGGAATCCAGTTGGATCCCTCCAACCTGTTTTCCTGCATCCACAAACATTAGCACAATACCAATTTCGCTCCAGTACGAAATTATCGCGGTATATGTTCTTATTAAATATTATCTGCTTAATAACGGCGCAATAGGGTCTCATCCGCTAAACAAAAAATGCAGGGAATCCATAACTCCAATATATACATATGCCAATATATATATATTGCTATTATATATAATACCAATTTCACTGTTTATGAAATATTCGCGGTATATGTTTTTAATAAATAACATCCGCTTACTAACGGCGCATAATGTCTATTTTAACAATCAATAGATATTAATCAACATTCAAACATGCATTCAAATATTTTAAATCTAACTATTTAAAATAAAATCGAAACTGATTCGATTGAGTGAGAAGTTCTCACCTTGATTTTAATTTCGTTTCAGCTTTTATTTCGAATAAAATTAAACGCGCGTTTAATTTTACCCGAAATTCTCACTAACTCCAAACGACTCCAAACCAACTCCATCGCGTAGTGCTCGTCCATACGATTCCAACGCAACTGGTTTCGCGCGTTTTCGACCTCGTATGAAAAAGTTATGAATTATTGAAGTTTACTCGAATTTATATGCATAAATTACAACATAACTAAACCTAACTTTAATCAAAGCCATTGGATCCAACACCATTGCATCTCCACCGTCCCTTTGCTTCTTCCCCCTCACACACACTTTACAGTAACTCACGAATGCACATGAACCCATAACTTAGAACTAGGGTTACAAATTCAAGCCTCTTCACTCAACGATAATTCGATCAGGAAGCTCCAGTGCATAGCCCTACTCCACCACCATGCTCGGCCTGTAGAGCATCATGCTCGGCCTCCCCTAGCACCTAGAAACACGTGCATGACCTGTAGAGAACGGCCCCTCCTATCTCCTCCTCCGTTGCACCAAAATCCATCATCACCGTATGGATTTAAAGATCTCGTCGTGCTCTTCCATTCTCTAGTTGAAACCTAAGGCTAATTCTTTGTAGATTGGGAGAGATTGAGGGGAAAGTGAGAATGATTTCTGGCCATACATACTAAAGTGGCGGCTGGAGTTATAAATTAGGGTTAGGGTTATTTTTTTTATCAATTTATGAAGAGGTGGGTCTATTTATAGAGTTTCGTTCGACACTATTCATCCGGAAATTCCGAACTCCGATTTAGGCGCCGTAACCAGCGTTTCTAAGGTTTACCCCACGTTCCGGACACAATGGAACAGGTTTCGAAAGCTAATTCGGACATCTGTGCGAGTTATGGCTGTAAACGCTTAATTTAAATTAAACCGATTTAAGTCGATTTCTAGGCGTTTTAATTTGTACATGACAAACGGTAAATCCAATTGACTTGAAATTTGAAACCTTACAATAATATCACATTACGGATCCGATGAAACTGGTTTCGTCGAAATCCGAGACTTTTTGAAAAATGGCTATTTTCACTCGTCAAATTTAAATTAAAAATAAATCGATGCGTTTCGAGCTGCCACGATCAAACGATAACTCCGATTGACACAAAATTTGAAATCCGATAATAACTAACTATTACGGATCCAATGGAACTGGTTTCGTTCAATTCTGAGACTGTTCAAAAATTGACTATTTTTACTAGTCGATTTTAATATTAAAATATTCAATTTCACAAATTAACTTTTAATTCGATTTTAAAAGTTCTAAAATATCATTCTAACTTCAATATGATATAATAAAATTTTACAAATCATTTTCAATCATATTTAACCCAATTTTCAATTATTTCCATAATTTAACATATTAAATTATCGATTTAATTACTCAATTAAATCCAATAATTCAAATAAAAATTTATTTGACTTATAAATTCACTTATTAATATTTAAAATTAATTAAATATTCAAATTTTAATTTCTAAAAATTCTGGGTCGTTACAATCTTCCCCACTCAAAAGAATTTCGTCCTCGAAATTATCAAGTAAGAAAAGTTACAGAATCTATTAATTTCCCCAAAATTCATAGTTAAACTTCTTATAATAACTTTACTAAGTTTTCAAATCATACTTAGTTATCTTTTCAAAAAAATCTATATCATTTAACTTTCAATTCAAAATCAAAGTTAAAGTTTTCAAAAAAAATTCCAATTTTCTCAAATTTTTTCTAACGCCTTAAATTTCCGGAAAAATTCGCCATAGTCTCCTTTGCGCGGCTCGATCCGAAAAAAAATGACAGTATATATATCACAAATATACATCTCATCAAGTAATGAGGCATCCCGCAGGGAAAAAATGTAAAAGTACGGTATTTAATCCGAGATATGTACCTTATATTTTATTAGCGAGCATATACGGCTAATATAGCGCAAAAGCGAGCTCCAAATGCGAAGCAAACGCGATCCGCACCTACTAATTACTCAACAAACAACATGAGAATCATGCATGTAGATAATAGTATCAATATATAACATATAGCAACATATCAACTATATATGTCACATAGCAAATGTAGTAAAACAACATATATTCAACCATCAACCAACTATCATCCATATTCTCATTAATATTTAATGAATTGGTTTTCAATTTAATCACATTTGATTCATTTACATTGGGTTTACTAACATTCATTTTCAATTCAATTAGTTTATATTCACTAATCAAATCCTATTCACATTCAATTCTATTCAAATTTATTTACTTTCTATTTGAATTCAATTACATAGCTTTAAATTTCACTAATACTTAATGAATTATATACAATCAACTAACAATCATATAACAACCAATGTATATTAATTACAACCAAATTCCTTTGCTTATCAATTGGTTTAATTAAATTGATTTTCATTCAATTATTCAACTTTCTAATAACATTAGATTTTAATGAATTAACACTTATATCCATTATTCCATATCAACTTAATTTACATTTAATTGATTATCATCCAATTCATTCATTCAATTCAATTACAAGAGTTGAATTTCCTTTATATAACTTAAGTTCATATTTATCACTTAACTTTAACAATTTAGTTTGATACCAATATCAATTTCATTCAATAACTCTTAAGTTATACTTCCATTTCTAAAGTAAATTTCCATTTAACTTTAAATTCATTTTTATTTATAACTCATATTCATAAATATATTCATATAGTTTCACTTCTTATATATAAGTTTATTTCACAATTGTAAATCACTTTAATTATAATTCAATTCTTATAATTCTTTTGCTTATACAATTATTCTTTTATTTAGGTTATTCAAACAACTAAACAATCAATTTATATACATTTAAATAATTCTGAAAAATTATTCCTTCATATATAAAATATAATCAAGGTAAAATTATTTCATTTACCCAATTTAAAAAAATATTGTGCCGAATTGTTCTATTCAAGTGTTTAGAAACCCCTTCGGCATAGTTGTACATACCGTGCCGACGAAGGTTCATATGCCACTCAATAAACCAATCATCACAATATAAAACAATTTTATATTCACTAACAAATACGCTCTCATAGCTATTATTACACTCAAACTCAATCTAGAGTACTGCTGACTCTATCTCTAATGAATTATACCTAACAGAACCATGGTTGTCGCTTAACCATAAGCTCCGATACCACATTGTCAGGACACGATTCTTCGACTTCCGAAAATTCGACATCGACACTCACTTTATCGACTGCCGAGAAATCGAACGACGGAAAACCGAACACTGAGGGTTTTTTAAAAAGAATTTTAGAAAAGAAAAAGAGAGAAAGGTAGAAGATAGAGAAGAGAGAGGAAAAGAAAATAGAAATTAGAGAGAATAGAAAACAGAAAGAAGATAGAACATTTTAAAATATAAGAAAAAGAGAATAGAACAGAAAGAAAATAGAGAACTTGAAAACAGAGAGAATGGAAAAGAAAAATAGAAAATAGAGAAAATAGGATGGAACAGAAAACAACAGAACAACATCAGAATCTCACAATTCGCAGCGGAACAACATATAATAATAAATGAATAATCTTTAAACAAAGAACTACATCAGTTATTACATTTTATACATTTCATTACATCATATCATCAGAGTGTACAACACAACAAACAGTGCAGAGGAAAAAGAAATACTATATAAATAATACGCCATGCCATCCAGCTTGCCTCCAGCAATTCCAGAATATCCAGAATATCCTGATAAACCTTAACTCTTAACTGCCCGTGTGGAAATTGGTGGGCACCCAGAGTTTAGGAAGGAAAACAATAAACTCCAAGTCAGTCATGTGACTGGTGTGAGAACTCAAAACAGTTTATTTATCTTTAAAATCAAAATAGAGAGATATTTTTAAATTCAATTCGCAATGCTTTTAAAAATGAGACTACCATAAGACCTCCTGCCACACACACAATGCAAACGCAGACTTGGAGAAGATTTCTCCTTATGATAGTCAAACATGCTTGATACGCATTTAAAAAGAACATTTGATATTATTACTAGTGCATAGTGTAGAAAATTCATTTCGAAAGTAGAATATAAATCTTAGCCAGCATAGGTACCATTATATTATGCCTACTAATAGCTACCATATTAGATGGCAGGTTCTACAACTAAAACCGTACAAGTTTCGTATTGTTTCTTTGGATTTCCAACAAATGGTCAGGCCAAGGAACTTCCCATTGCCACATGAGAATGCCTCTGGAAAGACATCCCCGAGAACCAAACCGGAACTCTGCCAACACAAGGCCGGGTTACCCCTAACTGGGTAACTACTGACACGAGCACGCCATTCCCCGATCGTAAACGACCTTTCTCACGGGATCCCGAAAGCCAACAACCACAAAGTAATAAATTCGCAGTAACCACATAGGTTAAATATCTGGGCTCCATACCATGATATCACCTCTATCCAGAAGGAAATGTACATACCCTAAAGGGTGCTACCCCTCATAACCTTGCTGCATCTTTCCTGTTTTGACCATTTCCGGGGTGTGAGGCTCGACGAAGTCACGTCCACAAAAACATACTTTATACAAAAGCCATGCTTTGGGTCAACAAATGATCAACACAATGATCACCAGATAGACGATCAAATAAACGATCCTATCACAATAATCAACACAATGATCATTTCAGCATCACTCAGCATGTCACATTACCAAATTGGGAATATATCGCTGATAACTTCAACTATATAACCTCTGAGCTCGTACGTCTCAGAGAAGGGTGTTAAGCTAAAAGAATAAATTCTTCGCCACCAACAGAAATATATTTGAAAGAAATCGGCTTTATATCTCAACTTGTAATGTCAAACATACAATCCATACAAGTTTGTTCCGGGATCGAACAAAACCGAAGGCACTTACAAAGAAGTCCTTGCAATCCGGATATTCACAATCCTGATCGGATTCACCATCACATATGGAGAACTCTATACCGTAGCTACTCGGTGCAGAGTAAATCGACAGGTCATCCTATCGCTCTCGCAAATACCGGGTCTTCAACACCGATCTTCAAATGCAATTCACAACGACGTATCACATATTCGGAATGGGTTATACGACCCCATGGTCCTTTCCTGGTTAACCCGAATAGTGAGCGCTTATTCAAAAATAAGTGTGGCATTCACATTCAAACAAATCACATCAAATACCCATTCAAAGGGAAATATTGATAGTCGATTATTGAACTATCAATTGATATGCACACATCACCAGATTCCAAGTAATTTTCCAAATTATTTATTTTCCAAAATATCTTCACTAGATATATAATTTCAATACTTCAAAAATAAATCAATATTTACTTTTAAACAAATTCCACTTCCTTTTATAAATTCCTTAGTGAATTTATATTTCAAAATATCCATGCATATGATTTCAATAATTCATTTCAATTTATCTTTTCAATTTATCTTCAAAAAGATAAATTCTTAAAATATTCACTTTATATTGGAAAACAATTCCTTACTTATTAAAAATAAGTAATTCACAAATCTTTTTATTTTCAACATTTAGAAAATATTCAATATACTTAAATCGAGATTAAGTATATATTTCATTCTATTAAGGAAATCATTCTTTTAACATATTTATTTGGGCCAAAACGAATGTTGCGTAAAACATCGTTACAACGTCCCAAAATCACTAGTATAGGGATTCGAAATTAAAATAGATATATAAATCCCAATACTATACAAAACATTTCCTTTCGGAAATCATTTACTATAACAACAGTGTTATAGTCCATCATCTCCTTTTATTTCTCGAAAACGTCTATTTCAACAATAAATGTTGAAATCTATGGTTTCGAATCTCAACACATTTTTAAAACATCGTTAGATCGTTTAATTCAATTTAAACATCTCATTCAAACATTTTACTTTAACGTGTTATTCACTATTCAAAAATGTGAATAAACTTCATTAACAATTTCATCCTTTTATTCATTTTAATTCAAAGGATTATTCACAGTCAAAAATGTGAATATAACTCCATTAATAAGTTTCAACAATTTACTTATCAAAATAAGTCATTTCGAATTTATAAAACAACGTTTATAAATTCCATTTCTATTTATTTATAAAAACTTCCTTTTTATAAATTCTTTTATTAACCTATTCCAGTTCATAACTCAATTATAATCTAAAAATTCACATTATAAGTTAAATGCTTATAAAACGATTATTTTACAAAAATCGTTCCTCTGAAGACTTTCCAATTTATAAATCTTATAACTTATAAGATTCATTTATTTAACCAATCTATTCTTCAAATAATTTCACCAAATTTATAAATCTTACTATTTATAAATTTCTTTTATAACTTCACAGTTTATAATTCTATAAATTTCATTCTTTAATGGAATTCATTTTCACTTCATTCAAACACTTATGAAAACTCGTTTTATAATGTCAACATTTCAATTTATAAATATCCATTTATAAATCTCTAAATATAATTCAATTTATATTATTCTTTAAAACGTCTTTAATCTCCTTTATTATTTCACCATTTTGGTTCATAAAATAATTAAATTTCATGAATTCTATATTTAAACTTTTCACAATAATTCTAAAATATCTCGATTTAACTATTTTATAAACTCAATAGCATCATATTCTCAAAAATCAGTTTTTACTATATTTCTCAAAAATCATAATTTTTATAACATTAAAAATTATAACGTTTATTTATTTAAAATGAATCAATTCCAAAAATATAGTATATTTTTCAAAAATCACTTCAAAAATCATTTTAAAATCCCAAAATCTGGGTCCAATGATGCTACACACCAAATAGTCAATCACGACTACAACGATATCATATATCAATATGAAAATCCATCAAATATCAAAATATCTGAAATCAAATAAAAACTGTTGAGGAATCCAGTTGGATCCCTCCAACCTGTTTTCCTGCATCCACAAACATTAGCACAATACCAATTTCGCTCCAGTATGAAATTATCGCGGTATATGTTCTTATTAAATATTATCCGCTTAATAACGGCGCAATAGGGTCTCATCCGCTAAACAAAAAATGCGGAGAATCCATAACTCCAATATATACATATGCCAATATATATATATTGCTATTATATATAATACCAATTTCACTGTTTATGAAATATTCGCGGTATATGTTTTTAATAAATAACATCCGCTTACTAACGGCGCATAATGTCTATTTTAACAATCAATAGATATTAATCAACATTCAAACATGCATTCAAATATTTTAAATCTAACTATTTAAAATAAAATCGAAACTGATTCGATTGAGTGAGAAGTTCTCACCTTGATTTTAATTTCGTTTCAGCTTTTATTTCGAATAAAATTAAACGCGCGTTTAATTTTACCCGAAATTCTTACTAACTTCAAACGACTCCAAACCAACTCCATCGCGTAGTGCTCGTCCATACGATTCCAACGCAACTGGTTTCGCGCGTTTTCGACCTCGTATGAAAAAGTTATGAATTATTGAAGTTTACTCGAATTTATATGCATAAATTACAACATAACTAAACCTAACTTTAATCAAAGCCATTGGATCCAACACCATTGCATCTCCACCGTCCCTTTGCTTCTTCCCCCTCACGCACACTTTACAGTAACTCACGAATGCACATGAACCCATAACTTAGAACTAGGGTTACAAATTCAAGCCTCTTCACTCAACGATAATTCGATCAGGAAGCTCCAGTGCATAGCCCTACTCCACCACCATGCTCGGCCTGTAGAGCATCATGCTCGGCCTCCCCTAGCACCTAGAAACACGTGCATGACCTGTAGAGAACGGCCCCTCCTATCTCCTCCTCCGTTGCACCAAAATCCATCATCACCGTATGGATTTAAAGATCTCGTCGTGCTCTTCCATTCTCTAGTTGAAACCTAAGGCTAATTCTTTATAGATTGAGAGAGATTGAGGGGAAAGTGAGAATGATTTCTGGCCATACATACTAAAGTGGCGGCTGGAGTTATAAATTAGGGTTAGGGTTAATTTTTTTTATCAATTTATGAAGAGGTGGGTCTATTTATAGAGTTTCGTTCGACACTATTCATCCGGAAATTCCGAACTCCGATTTAGGCGCCGTAACCAGCGTTTCTAGGGTTTACCCCGCGTTCCGGACACAATGGAACAGGTTTCGAAAGCTAATTCGGACATCTGTGCGAGTTATGGCTGTAAACGCTCAATTTAAATTAAACCGATTTAAGTCGATTTCTAGGCGTTTTAATTTGTACAGGACAAACGGTAAATCCAATTGACTTGAAATTTGAAACCTTACAATAATATCACATTACGGATCCGATGAAACTGGTTTCATCGAAATCCGAGACTTTTTGAAAAATGGCTATTTTCACTCGTCAAATTTAAATTAAAAATAAATCGATGTGTTTCGAGCTGCCACGATCAAACGATAACTCCGATTGACACGAAATTTGAAATCCGGTAATAACTAACTATTACGGATCCAATGGAACTGGTTTCGTTCAATTCTGAGACTGTTCAAAAATTGACTATTTTTACTAGTCGATTTTAATATTAAAATATTCAATTTTCACAAATTAACTTTTAATTCGACTTTAAAAGTTCTAAAATATCATTCTAACTTCAATATGATATAATAAAATTTTACAAATCATTTTCAATCATATTTAACCCAATTTTCAATTATTTCCATAATTTAACATATTAAATTATCGATTTAATTACTCAATTAAATCCAATAATTCAAATAAAAATTTATTTGACTTATAAATTCACTTATTAATATTTAAAATTAATTAAATATTCAAATTTTAATTTCTAAAAATTCTGGGTCGTTACAAAACTTTAGAACCATGTTTTCAAATTTAGTATATAAATTGTGATTTGGTATGTTTGAATTTAAATACCTTTCAAAAGGTGTTCAAAATTTAATCATACATTTCCAAAATATATAAGGTTAATGTTTAATTGTCTAAAAAGATATTTTTCTCAAATAAGATTTAATTAAAGGTTTATTTCTTTTACTTTTAATATTCTTTCTTTCTAATTTTAACTTGCATAAATATAAATTGAATATATATAAGATAAATACCTTAAAATGAATTATAAAATATATATGAATATGATTTTATTAGTATATAATTTGATTTATATTATTTTCTTTAAAATATCATATTTATATAAATTAAGGAAAGTATTAACTAAATATAATATAAAATATAAAGATTTATAAAACATTTAAAAATATATTTACACATACAAAATACAAGTGTTGAAATATTAACACATAATTTAACAAATGTAAGACTAAGAATTTATCCAATCAACAAGTGTCATAATTTTCTTAACATTTTCTTTTATTTTTAAATCATAAACTAAAGCTATAAATATATCTATACATCCTCTTTCAATTCTTTTTTATTTTCATCCTTTAAAACAAAGAAAACAAGAACTCAAAAAATTCAAACCAATAAACAGATTCAAAACCTGAGCAAATCAAAACAAAAACATATTCAAAGCAATTTTAAACTGGAAACATCAATCTTGGAAGCAAAGGCAAACATAATGATTCAAACTCAGATCTGAAGTAATCAAAGGCAAGATCAAGATGAAAGAAGAAAACTCAGACCTGAAGCAATCAAATTCTCAAAGCAAACAAATTCAAGATCAAAATATCAAGTAATCAAACAAGCCTAAGTTTTTGATAGAGACAGTCCAAACCAGAATTCCTTTCCTCTGTTTTCTGTTCAAGTTATATTGAGGTGAGTAGACTTTAATTCTTTTAGGTTAAAATCATCTATAAAATTGGTGCATGCCTCAATTGATGATGGAAATAACTTTAATTTGATGTGCATGAATGGGATAATGATTGTTATGTTTATAGATAGAAACTCTGATTTGCATGCCTGAGTGCACATATGTGAATCTTTGTGTATCAACAGAATAATACGTTTAAATAAATTTGAATGTTTCCCTAATTTATTTTAGCATATTATGATTAAAGAAATTTAGATGTAATGATGTAATTCAAATTAAAAAATATATTTATAAGTATGGTTCCAGGTTCATTCAAAACAGGCTTCCCTATTCATACCTATGAGTAAACCTTTAAAACAGTTTTGAATCTGGTCAAATGTTTTATCTGTGTAGTAGCATGATATAAAATGCTATACATTTTGTTTGCATGGATTTTTATGATTTGAATATAGCCTTAATTAATTTGTATATGATATTGTCCGGTCTGTGTTTTAAAATGTCAAGAAAAACATAGAAAAATTCATATCATTCTTCCTAAATCAATTCGAGCTTTGAGTCCTGATAATAAACGTCTGTAATGACGCAATATCATTCTTAAAAAAAATTCAAGAAATTTTATCAAGTACTTTATTTCAAAATTAGTAAATTGCAGAGAAAACTAAAAGCAAGTAAAAATTGAGTATCTGGAAATCATGATTTGAATGTGTAATCAAGTTCATGCTTAAAAATGTTGAATTTAGATAAATATAACTTGATTTTTAGTTTGAAATTCGTCGAGATAATCCGGCTTAAGTAAATTTGGGTTTATCATCGATTTTCGTTGATCAACTTGATAATTGTCGGCGAAACTGTGATTGAAGTTGGTTTGAGGGTGGACGATCACCAGAAAAATGAGTAAGAAATTTTCTAGTGATCGTAGTGGCTCGTCGAAGTAATTGTAGGGTTCGAGTACCATTTTTAGTCGTATTGGCATTTGGGTTTTCTGCGGCAACGACTGGACACTGGAGTTGATCGCGAGGGTGGGAACAAGAGCATGTTCATGTAGTGAAGCTCTGAGCAAGGCGATGCATGGACAAGTGGTCGTGGGTGAAGTCGCGGTGGAGTTTTCTGTGATTGAAATTTGGTACCTAGGTTCACTCAGGTGACTCGATTTTGAGTTAAGGGAATTTGGTGTTTTCTGGGTGTACGGGTGGCACATTGATATCATCGCCGACTTGATGAAGGTTGCGGCGTCAGTAGGAGGTGACCAGGAGGATTGTGCACGTGCACATGCAGTTTTGTGTCTGATTTTGGATGCTGAGCGTTTGGGCTTCGGGAGGAAGGAAGATCGTACTCGAAGGGAGGCACGAGAAAATGAAGTGATGACTCGTGTTGATTCTGAAGCATGGAGTTAAGCTCTGTTTTTATCGAGTAATGACTTGGGTTTTGATCGAGTAATTGAATTTTGGGTTTAGGTCTGTGTCAAGTTTTGCTCAGATAATAAATAAATTGAGTTTAAGAAGATTAACAAAGGGATAAGTTTTAAAACAAGTTTTTCCGAAGGTAATAAAATTTAAAATTGTTTGTTTAAAGTAAATTTTATAGTAGGATAATTCCTTTTGTTTTTAAAAGGTGATTTAAATGATGTTATTAAATAAAGTATAATTTATTTATTGTATTAGGGATGGTTAATTGATTAATGGAACTAGTTAAGAAATTATTAATCAATTAAATTTAGTTTACAAAAACAAATTTGAAAGATTAATTTATTTAGAATTAATCACTTAAAGAAGTTAATTAATGATAATTATTTAATGAAGTAATTATAGAATAATTATTTAATGTCATTAATTAAGGTGGATCATTAATGGAAAATTACTAAACGTGATTTATTAATGGATAATTACTTGATGTGAGCAAAAAAAAAGGGAACTACTTAATGTTAGTAATTAAGGATTAATTACTTAGTGTAATTACTTAAAGGTTTGATTATTTATAAAATTAAGTGTGGATTAGTTAATTAATGGGTGTGATTAATTAAAGGATAATTAATCAAAATAAGTGATTATGGAGTAATTAATTCAAATAATTAATTAAGAATCAATGTAACCAATATGGATGGGTAGAGGTTAATTTATTTGTGTGTGTAATTAATTAAGAGTTAACTACTTAAATGTAATTAAGGAATAATTAACCAAGGATGATTAATTAAAAATCGATTAAGATGGGTTGTTAAGGAATGATTAATTAATTGAGTTGTAATTAATTAATGTTAAGTAAGCAAAATTAAGGTAATCCAAGTGATTAAAGTTGGTGATTAACTTAAATGGAGATTAATTAAATTAATTAAAAATTATATATCTTATAAATCTTGCTTATGGATGGTTAAATGATATTGAATGACTTGGATTAATGATATCTCGATGGGAAATTGAGATGTGTTGTGATATAAATGGGTTAAACTGTGACAATGTAGGTACTTATCTGAGTTGAATTGTTTTGTGATATGATATCTTGGATATGAATTGTATTGTTTAAAACTTATCGACTTGGATTAGAGATGACTTTGAATTCGAAGAGATCGGGGTCGGGTGTTAGTAAATACCCGAAACCACTTCGATTCGTAATCTATAATAATTCTATATAGATTTGATTCGTTAAATCAATAGGCTGGAATGGGATAAATTAAAATGACTGGACCATTTAAACTAAGTAAAGGTACTTAGCGATTGATTTGTGAATATAAGTATAACAAGTTGCGAACTTGTAGTGAAGTACGAGTTACCTAGGTTTTTCTTTTATGGTATTTCAAATTGTTTGGGTTTATTCATGCTGGTTTCCAGCCTGACTCGGGTGTTACTTTAATATAATGCTCGGGTCAGACCGAGTATTACCGATTTTCATGTAAGGACATTCTGGAGCTCAAGAGGCGAGCTGGATGGCAGGAACGTATGGAGTGTATTCCGCTATGATATATTATAGTTTATTTGGGACATGTTTTTTTTAACTGTCTAGTGATTGGTGAAATGTTGTAACTCTGATGTATTAAAATGTAATTGACTGATACAGCTTTCTTTGTGTAAAGATATTATTTGGTATTATATTTTATCCGCTGCTAATTGAGATTTTGAGTTTGGTTTTCTGTTTCTTCTTCTATCTCTTTTCTTCTTTTCCTAACTATCTGGAATTTTCGGGATCGCAAATTCCGGGTCGTTACAATTTGGTATCAAAGCGAGGTTAAATGGGAACCTTGGCTCTAGTGGGTTTATTCATTAAGGATAAGGTCAATGATACCCTAGAATGAGTTGATTATACATATATAAAAGAGCGTACTTGTTATTTTCTTATATAAAGGTTTTAAAATGGTTTTGAAAGTAAATGAATCTTATATAAGTTTATTGAGAAATAGTTTTTTAAATATATTAAGGTAATTGGTTGTTGCATTAATTGAATTAAAAATAAGAATTAAGTGATAATAGAAATACAACCAAACTGAAATTAAACGAAGATAAGTTTGAGATGGATCCAAACTGAAAATTTAAAATTTTGAATTTTTTAGAAGTATGTCCATAATAAGATAATTTAAATTATGAAGTTTTAAAACCGAGTCCAGAAATTTGGAATTTGTTCCAAGTTTTTGAAAGAATAGCCATAAGCTCGAACTCCCAATCAAGTTGTACTAAGCAAGGTCAGTCATCCAAAGACTGAAGAAGATTTCCAGAGACTAAAGGCTACTGAATCTACTCCTACTATTTGATTATCTGAAAAACCTAACTCTAGGCTACCCATGTGGAAAATTGGTGCACCCAGAGTTTAGAAAGGGAACAATAAACTCTGCGTCAGTCATGGGACTGGTATGAGCAAAAAAAAAAACACTTTATCTTTAAAGTAAACAACAAAAGAATTTAAAACATTGAAAAATGCAATGCTTTTTGGAAAATAAAACTACCATAAGGCCTCCCGCCGCACACACCATGCAAACGTAGAATTGGAGGAGATTTCTCCTTGTGATAGCCAAAAATGCTTAATACGTGAAAACCATTTGATATTATTATTAGTGCATAGTGGAAAACATTTCGAAAGTATAATATTAATCTTAGCCAGCATACAACATTTCATTGTATGCCTATTATAGCTACCATGTTCAAAAGCAGGTTACCGCCACATTCCATGGAAGGTTATACAACTAAAACCGTACGGGGCGCGTATTGTTTCTTTGGATTTTCCAACAAATGGTCAGACTAAGAAACTTCCTATTGCCATATGGGAATGCCTTTGGAGGGACGCCCTAAGAACCTACCCGGTTCTCTGCCAACACAAGGCCGGTTTACTCCCTTCCCGGGAGTAACACCTAAGATATGCCATCCCTGGTCGTTTGTGACCTTTATCCGAGGGCCCTCAACACCATTAACCCAAAAGTAATGTATTTGTAGTAACCACATAGGTTAAATATCTGGGCTCCATACCATGATACCACCCTTTTCCAGAAAGAATGGACATACCTTAGGGGCGCAACCCCTACAACCTTGCCGCATCATTCCTGATTCGACCATTTTTGATGAGTGAGGTCCGACGAGGTCTCGTCCACAAAGCTACACTTTTCACAAAAGCCTTGCTTTGATCAACAAATGATCAGCAGCACTTCGTATTCCACATTACCAAATTGGGAATGTATCAATAGTAACCATGAACTACATAACCTCTGAGCTCGTACGTCTCAGAGAAGGGTGTTAAGCTAAGAGAATAAATCTCCGCCACCAAACAGAAATGTATTTGATAGAAACCAGCTTACATCTCAATGTGTAATGTCAGACACACATCTATACAAGTCTGTTCCGGTTCGAACAGAACAGAAGGCACTTCCAAAGAAGCCCTTTCAAATCCGGGTAATCCCTAATCACATCCCGACTTCCCATCACAAAGGGTGATCAAATCTCTATACCGAGAGCCATTCCGTGCAGAGACATTTGACGGGTTATCCTTTGGCTTTCGAAAATATCCGGCCTTCACCACCGGTCTTCAAATGCTATCCATAATGTCGTATCATTATTCGGAATAGGTTATAAGACACAAGGTTCTCTCTCGGCTAAACCGAATAATGAGTGCAATATTTAAAATCATATGGATATATGGATCTCAGTTAAGTCACAACTTATTATCCAAAACCTTTCTTTCAAATGGTTTAAACCAATTACCATTTTCAAATCTTTAAACAAAAAGATTTACTTCACAAAGTTCACCCATCTTTCACAAAGATTCATTTATAGCCCTTCAAAACAATTCCATTTCAATTTCAAATCTTTTATACAAAAGATTCCTTTTTCCAATTTCAAAACAAAGTTAACAATCTTCTACAAAGATTCAATTATAGCCTTCAAATCAATTCATAATTCAAATCTTTTATACAAAAGATACATCCTTGAGATCCTCTTATTTTGGAAACAAAGTTCATAAATCTTTAACCCAGATTCATTAATAGCTTTCTAAATAATTTATAATTCAAACATAAAATCTTTTCAACACAAATTGGAAATTCTTTCTTTATATGAAAGCTCTTATTATTTGAAAACAAATAGTTTTCATTTCGGAAAAAATCCGATTATATTTATACAAGTTAAAGCCCTTGGGTTAAATTCAAATTCCTAAAACAATACTTTTAAAAATGGTTTTAAAAACCCATATAAACACATTTATAACTTGCATAACCTTTTAAATCATAATTTTCAAAAGAATTTAATTTAAATTCTTGAATTCAAATTCAAATCAAATTATTTAAATTTCAAAACTTTATCAAGTTATTTAAAATAACTTTTATCTTTGAAATCCCTTTTCAAAAGCTTTTCATATTTAGTCCAATTCCATTTCCAAAAACCCTTTGGATTCAAAATTCATCTTAAAAAATCAATTTTCAAAAATCTGTGACTTAACCAATTTCCTTGTGCAATCCATATTTGTGTGTGTATAGTGTAGTCCAGGGGTTTTACACAGTAGTGCAACAACATCAATCATCACAGATTCAATCATATCAATATCGACAAGCAGTATAATCTATAACACTTATCTTCCATTCATAGATTTACAGATAAATGTATTACAGATAAATAAATAAATAAATAAATTACACACAACTCAATTCATAGAACAGAATATTACAGTCCAAAGATAACAATCAATTCAACGCATTTCATACAATGCAAACATTCATAAGCATTCCAAGCATTCAATAATCATCTATAAACAGGATTAATTGATTAATCCTAAATAAATTCAATTTAGTTTTCAATTAAAGTAATTACTCATGAATTAATTATCAAATCTTGATTTAATTTATTTACAAATCATTTGATATTAATTTACGAAATTAACCAACCTTAATTATTTATCTTAATTAATTACCTTTACTTAATTAATTGTTTCTTAATTAATCATATTAAATTAGTTATCCTTTATTAATTACTTTAATTAATAACTTTTAATTATTAAGTAATTAACCTTTAATTACTTTCATTAAGTAATTATCTTTGATTAATAAATTAATCTTAATTTATCATATTAATTAATTATCTCTTTAATTAATTATCTGTTAATTAATTATCCTAATTAATTAACCTTAAATCTATCACATAAATAATTTAATCACCTCAATTAATTATCTTTTAGGTTAATAACATAAATTAATTAACTTTTAATTGCTGACTGAATAATTAAATCTTTGATTACCCAAGGCTTAAATTTACTTAAGATAACCTACTTATCTTAATCACATATTTAAACACATCATCAAATTTTTATTTGAAATGGTTAAAAATATTTTAAATAACCATCCGAATATAGTTAAACAAATTTTAAAACATTCCTTAATTTTAACATCAATTCTCTGAAAACTTATTATAAAAACTTGTTTAAATAAATTTACTTTTGAGAAAACTTAGTTCAAAAATCTTTTGAAAACTAATTAAATTTAAAACTTATTTAACCTTAATAAATTTAAAATAATTTGTACAAAACCTTTACTAATCTCAAAATTAAATCAGGAAAATTAGTGTTTAAAAACAGTAGGTTAACAAAAATCAAATTTTGATTTGTTTTAAATTTTCAAAACTGCCGTTATAATCACTCGAACGAACCCCGAGATAATCCCGACCTAGACCCGAGCTCAACTTAGGGTTTCTTCTCTTCTTTCCACTTTATATATTTTCTTAGTTTCAAATTTTCACAACTGCTTAAATATGACAATACACACTTGAATATACTCGAGTAAATACCCAAGACAGCAACGACATTCCACGAGGTTGACTTCGAGTTCCTCCTCTCTTCTCCAAAGCTTGAATGACTAGAAACAAATATGTATGTGCGCGTACACCAGAGGCCTGACCACCTCCAGTCATTGTTACGATCACCAGCATGTCGATGAAGACCCCATCGACGATTCCCATTACCCAGATCCATCAAATTATCGAACATCAAAATCAAACCATTTTGCTTCTTCCTAGAACCAATCTATCGACCTAAAATGCCCTTGTTCCGACGAACTCAGTCGTCTGCATCCACACCATCGCGTCCACACATTCGCCAAAGCCTACCCCTCCTGATCCCCATCGACCGATCAACTGAATCACCTCGACGATGACGAATTTCCCTTTTGAACGTTATCGACCATACTGGGTTGTTAAACATAAATCCACATCATTCCATCGCCACAGCGAATTATAAATCCCCTAACTATTTTTCCATTGATCAACAACAACAAGGCTGCCATTGATGTTGAGCATGACCCGTAATTCGACGTTGGTCATCAGAGTTTTACGAAAATACAATTTCTGTTCAACAAACAATTTCTCATGATTTACAAATCTAAAGATCTTGAAACAATTCTCTAAAATCATCATTTTGCAAATCGAAATTAGTTATGTAATCGAATTATGAAATTAAAAGATTAAATTTTCCTGTTTTATTTCAAAGCCTTACTATATATATTGTTTTTAGAAAAATTACAGAGTACAAACACCTGAAATGATTTTTAAAAATAATATTACATCCTTATTCACCTTTCATCTTCAAGGATCCTAACCTATTACTGATTGTATAATTAGAATTTGGATTATCAAAATGGATCAAGCCTGTAAATTATTTTAGACAGAGAGATATGTCCCTATAAACAAACATGCACACATCACATATATATTCAGACATGCACACCTATATATATATATATCCAACATGCAGGCACTTTAAAACAATCATACTTTAGGTGTCAACCACAATATAATAGCATATAAGCAGATACAAGTGAGTTTGCTCACCTTGAAGTCTGGAACAGACAGAGAGGTTTTGTACAAAATCTGGGAATTTATTTTACTTTGATTGATCTGACATCTTGCTTTTGTCCTCTGAAACATGGTTTATCTGGATATGTTTTGTTGACGATGATCTGAAATTTTGTTTCTAGATTGAATTTAGGTTGAAAATTTGAAGAGAGGTTGCTTAAACTCAAATCTGATTTGCTTTGAACTGAAGCTCAATTTTCTTTCAGACTTTTGATTGCTGCCTTGCTTCAAAACTGAGTTGAATTTGATTTGCTTTTGATCTGAGTTTGCTTTGATCAGGTTTTAAGTTTTGATTGCTTTCAAATTTGAAAATCTCAGGCTCAAATGATTTTGTGTTTTGAATTGGAATCTGGTTTCCAGGTTTGAGATTTTGATGTTGTTTTAACTTTTCTTTCCTGGTTTTAGATTTGAGAAGTTTTACTAAGAAAGTTTTTTTTAATTCATGTTTGTATAATTCAAATTCAAAAGAAGAGATGATGTTGCCACTTATTTAATTAGTGAACACTTACGAGTTTATATTAACACTTGTTTTACAAATGTCCTTCGTTATTTAAATTGTGTTTTAAACCCTCTTCACTATTTTATTTACAAGTTAGTTTACACCTATGTTTATAATTTATTTGTAACTTTGTTTTAATTTTTACTTTATTTTAATTTATGAAACATGCTTTATGTTTTTAAATCTTTTTATTTATCTCATTTGAATTTTAAACTTAACTTAAAAATATGTTTATATAAATCCTTTTTATTTCAAAACATATATATATATACACACATAAATAAATAATACATATACATATATACTAAAATTAGACAACAAATTTTTATTAGTTTTAAAGATATAGTTTTAAAATTCAATTTATATTTCAATACATTTATATTTGAATTTCAATTCCAAATTTTTATTTACAGTCCAATTCTATTTAAATATTTATTTTTAGTTTCAAATTCAATTTTTAAAATTTATATGAATAAACAAGTATATATCTTATTAAATTTGAAAAATTCAAATTAATCCACAATTTTAATCCAAAAATTATATAAATTATCAATTTGAATTTGACTCAAAAATCGGGATTGTTACAGATTCCCCCTCTTAAGGAAATTTCGTCCTCAATATTTGTCAGGGAGACAATAGAGATAGATGAACACGTAAAGAAATGGTTCACCAGATTAAACTAAATAGTTATTCTGCCTTGGGCTTACCAAATCAGAATATCAACAATATGAGAACAAACTCATACGATATTTTACCAAACACCCGGGTCACTCAGATTTACGGAATAAGTAGGGCATTGGTTAGTCCGAAGGGATAACTAACCGTTTGTAGAATATATAGGGAACCAAAAAGAACAGATAATGGGCTAAATCTTCCATAATTCTCAAACACTAGGTATGTATTCCAAACTCAGGTCGGAATACCCCAAAGTATATATTAACTTGTCCCTTTTTGGACTTTGATACTCACAAGAAATTACAATAGAATTTCAAATTTAATTTTAATCGATATCGTTTATCGATACAATTCGAATTTAGCTTCATATTCTATTAATCGATTTAAAATTTCCAATTCATTTGAAGATAAGACTGAAGACGAGAATACGAAATAGAACTTATCCACAACGATTTGCAGTGTCACCACACCAAAGGTTCTCCCTCGAGCTGCCATGAAGCAACCAAATAATTTGAAATTGTATCAAATGAGATTGATAGGGAAAGTTTTTTCCATTTTTATTACAGGTATTGACCATTGGAAGTGGTATTTCCCTGTCCCCTACCTCATCCTCTTCTTGCACTCATACTCACTATCAGTGGATAGTAAGAGAATTTACTGAGGCATACAGACTGATATGTTAGGGTATACTCATTCTAGGGTATTTATAACCCTATCTCTAATGAGCTACCTCAAGTAAGAAGATCAAGATCGAATTATAGTTTCAAATTCAAGATTTGTAGGTTCATGCCTAAAATCAAGATCCAGTTATAGAAGCAAAAGAAACTTTCAGTTAAAAAAAGGAGGGATTCTCTGTTCTTCAAAGTAATAGGTGAGTAAACAGTGCCTTCAACTGTTTTTTTTAATTTTGATGCATGTAGTGAAACTTGAATTGAATTGTTGTTAAATGATCTGTGTTGTTGATATCATAATTTATGTATATATATCTAGATATATATGAATATACTTGTGTAACGTTTGCGATTTTTCGTTGTCGAAAACCGACATTAATACGTCCACTGTATCAACTGCCGAGCAATCGAAAGCCGAAAAACCGAACCGTTAGGGTTAAAGAAGAAGAAAAAGATAGAAGAAGAGAGAAAAAGATAGAACAGAACAGAAATAACAGAACAATATCAGAATCTCACAATTCGCAGCGAACAACATATAATAAATAAATGAATAATCTTTAAACAAAGAACTATATCAGTCATTACATTACATCACATTTCATTACATTATCATCAGAGTGTACAACAACAAACAACAATAAACAACATTAACAGTGGAAAAGAAATACTATGTACTAGTAATACGCCATGCCATCCAGCTTGCCTCCAGCAACTCCTGAATTCTAGAATATCCTGATAAACCTTAACTCTTGACTGCCCGTGTGGAAATTGGTGGGCACCCCGAGTTTAGGAAGGAAAAAAATAAACTCCGAGTCAGTCATGTGACTGGTGTGAGAACTCAAAACAGTTTATTTATCTTTAAAATCAAAATAGAGGAATATTTTTAAAGTCAATTCGCAATGCTTTTTAAAAATGAGACTACCATAAGGCCTCCTGCACACACACACAATGCAAACGCAGAATCGGTGGAGATTTCTCCTTATGATAGTCAAAGATGCTTGATACGCATTAAAAAGAAACATTTGATATTATTACTAGTGCATAGTGTAGGAAAAATCATTTCGAAAATAAAGATATAAATCTTAGCCAGCATAGGCATTCCGCACTTATGCCTACTATAGCTACCATCCAAACAGTGGGGCGCCACCATAAGTGAATGATAGGTTCTACAACTAAAACCGTACAAGATCGTATTGTTTCTTTTTCCAACAAATGGTCAGGCCAAGGAACTTCCCATTGCCACATGGAAACGCCTCTGGAAGGACATCCCGAGAACCAAACCGGATCTCTGCCAACACGAGGCCGGGTTACCCCTAACTGGGTAACTACTGACATGAATATGTCATCCCCCGATCGTAACCGATCTATCCGAGGATCCTCGATTTCCAACAACCACAAAATATGCAGCAACAACATAGGTTAAATATCTGGGTTCCATACCATGATACCACCTCTATCCAGAAGGAATGACATACACTAAAGGGGTGCTACCCCCTAATAATCTTGCCGCATCCTTCCTGTTTTGACCATTTCCGGGGTGTGAGGTCCGACGAAGTCTCGTCCACAAAGCCACACTTTATACAAAAGCCGTGCTTTGGGTCAATCGAATGATCGTAGAAATGATCACCAAGATAAATGATCAAATAAATGATCCTATCACAAATGATCAAACAATGATCATTTTACAGCAACACTCAGCATGCCACACTACCAAATTGGGAGTATATCACTTTTGACCTTCAACTATATAACCTATGAGCTCGTACGTCTCAGAGAAGGGTGTTAAGCTAAGAGAATAAATTCTCCGCCACCAACAGAAATATATTTGAAAGAAATCAGCTTTATATCTCAATTTGTAATGTCAGACATACAATCCATACAAGTCTGTTCCGGGATCGAACAGAACCGAAGGCACTTACAAAGAAGTCCTTGCAATTCGGATATTCATTAATCACGACCGGACTTCCCGTCACTAAGGGTGATAAAACCTCTATATCGAAGATCAGCCGATGTAGAGTAACTCGACGGTAATCCTTCCGTTTTCACAAATATCCGGTCTTCAACATCGGTCATCAAATGCAATCCATAACGACGTATCACATATTCGGAATGGGTTATACGACCCCAAGGTCCTTTCCCGGCTAACCCGAATAGTGAGCGCTTATTCAAAAATAAGTGTGTCATTCAAATTCAAACAAATCTCAACAAATACCTATTTAAAGGTAAATATTGATAGTCGGATATTTAACTATCAATAGGCGTGTTCAACATCACCAAATCCAAATAATTTACCAAATTATTTACTTTCCAAAATATCTTTACTAGATATATATTTTCCACACTTCAACCATTTGAAAACAAATTTTCAAATCACTTTTCACCTTTACCACTTTTGAAAACAAATTTCAATCATTTTCCCTACGCGGAATTTCTTTCATTTCAACATGGTTCATTTAAACCAATTAAATAAATCCTTACCGATTTACTTTATATTTACGTTCCAAATCCGTAAATTAATTCCCACACTTCAAAAATAAATCAACATTTATTTTTAAACAAATTCCCGTTTTCATTTATAAATTCCATAGTGAATTTACATTCCAAAATATTTATGATTATACGATTTCAATTATTCATTTTCAATTTATCTTCAAAAAGATAAATTCTCAAAACATTTCATTTCACATTGGAAAAACATTCCCATACTTATTTATTTATAAGTAATTCACAAATCCATTCAATTTCAACACTTGGAAAATATTCAATATACTTAAATCGAAAATTAAGTATATATTTCATTCTTTAAGAAATCATTCTCTTAAACACATTTGTTTGGGCCAAAACGAATGTTACGTAAAACATCGTTACGACGACCCAAAATCACTAGTATAGGGATTCAAAGTTTAAATAGATATATAAATCCCAATACTATACAAAACATTTCGTTTTGGAAACCATTTACTATAACAACAGTGTTATAGTCCACCATTTCCTTCTATTTCTCGAAAACGTCTATTTCAACAATGAATGTTGAAATCTATGTATTCGATACTTAATGCATTTTAAAACGTCTTTAAAATCATTAACTTCATTTCATAATGTTCCTTCCCCAAAAACATATCCATTTCATTTAATAATATATTCACTGTCCAAAATCGTGAATAAAATTCCTTTCATATATTCCTATATCCAACTTATCAAATTCAATTGATTTCGGATTTATAAACAACGTTTATAAACTCCATTTATATTTTTATAAACTTTTATTTATAAAAATCCTTTTTATATCTCATTTTAAATGCCAAAATCCGATTTATAAGTTGATTACTTATAAATCTTATATTTTACAAAATCTATCCATTTTATATATTCATATTTCATAAATTTATAAATCTCAATTCACTTATGAAATCCATTTTTTATTTCACTTTATTACTTATAAAAACTCGTTTTATAATTCCAGTATTTTTAATTTATAAATATCAATTTTATAAATCTTTTATATAAACCGTTTATAATAATTCAAAATTCCTAATTAAACCATTTTATAAATTAATCACTATTTATTTCAAAAATCTTAATTTGGTTATATTTTACAAAAATTATAACTTTTATAACATTAAACTTATAACGTTAATTTATTTAAAATAAATCAATTCAAAATTTTAATAAAACGGATACTTTCAAAAATCACTTTAAAAATTCCTTTAAAAACCAAAAATCATTATTTTAAAACTTCAAAAATAGATCCGATGATGAAACAGCACCAAATAGTCAATCATGACATCCAAATATCATATATCGATATGATAATCAACAAATATCAAAATATCTATAAATAAATCAATACAGTTGAGGAATCCAGTTGGATCCCTTCAACCTGTTTTCCTGCATCCACAAACATTAGCATAATACCAATTCCGCTCCAGTACGGAATTATCGCGGTATATGGGATTTATAAAATATTATCCGTTTAATAGACGGCGCAATAGGGTCTCATCCGCTATAAAATGCGGGAAATCAACAACTGCAATATATACATAAGCCAATATATATATATTGCTATTATATATAATACCAATTTCACTGTTTATGAAATATTCGCGGTATATGTTTTTAATAAATAACATCCGCTTACTAACGGCGCATAATGTCTATTTTAACAATCAACAGATAACAATCATCATTCAAACATGCATTCAAGAATTTTAAATATAACTATTTAAAATAAAAATCGAAACCGATTCGATTGAGTGAGAAGTTCTCACCTTGATTTCAATTTCGTTCTAGCAATTTATTTCGAATAAAATTAAACGGACGTTTAATTTTACCCGAAATTATCGCTAATTCCAAACGACTCCAATCCAGTTCCATAGCGTAGTGCTCGTCCATATGATTCCAACGCAACTGGTTTCGCGCGTTTTCGACCTCGTATGAAAAAGATATGATTTTTACAAGTTTACACGATTTTTTTTTATAACTAATTTACAACATAATTTTATAATTTTAACCTGAGCAGATCATCACCGTAGGATCTCACCCCTCAACATCAGGCCTTCCCCTGCATTATCTTCCCCAACGCAACTCCTTCTCCAGTAATTTACATGCACGCAAGAAACCCAATCCATGAATCAGGGTTAAAAATTACTCCACCTACGACGAACATGAACATAATCAAACACCTCCATGTTGTAGCCTATAGCCGACTCTATACTCGGCTCGAATAACAAGGAGCTCGGCCTCCTCCATGGCCTCGTATGGCGTGCGCAACACATGGCCGTCGACCCCTCCTTTCTCCCCCTCTGATGCTCCAAACACGATCATCACCTTATAGATTGAAAGCTCTCGTCGAGCTCTTCGACTTTCGTGTTGAACACTTCGCGTAATTCCTTGTAGATTGAGAGTGATTGAGGAGAGAAAAGAATGCATTTATGGCCTTCCATTTTGAAGGTGGCGGCTGCTTCAGTTTAGGGTTAGGGTTTGATATTTTTTTGCAAATTATGAATGGGGGGGGGCTTTTATAGAAAATTCCACGAGTTACTATTCACCCGGAATTTCCGAACTCCAAACGAAGCGTGCCGGTTGGTGTTTCTAAGGTTTATCCCGCGTTCCGGACGCAATGGAAAAGGTTTCGGAAGCTAATTCGGTCATCTGTGCGAGTTATGGCAATAAACGTTCAATTCAAAATTAAACCGATTAAACGATTTTCTAGGCGTTTTAGCTTGCACCGGACAAACGGTAAATCCGATTGACACGAAATTTGAAACCATACAATAATATCACATTACGGATCCGATGGAACTAGTTTCGTCGAATTCTGAGACTGTTCGAAAAATGGCTAATTTCACTAGTCGATTAAATATTAAAATATTCAATTTTCACAATTTAACTTTTAATTCGATTTTAAAAGTTCTAAAATATCATTCTAACTCCAACATGATTAAATGAAATTTTACAAATCATTTTCAATCATATTTAACCTTATTTTCAATTATTTCTGTATTTTAATATATTAAATTATCGATTTAATTATCCAATTAAATCAAATGTTCGAAATAAAATTTATTCGACTTATAAATTTCACTTATTAATATTCAAAATTAATTAAATATTCAAATTTAAATTAATAAAAATTCTGGGTCGTTACAGACTTCCCCCCTTAAAAGAATTTCGTCCTCGAAATTACCAAGTAAGAAAAGTTACAGAATCTATCAACTTTCCAAAATCCATAGTTAAATTTCTTACAATACTTTACTAAGTTTTCAAATCATACTTAGTTATCCTTTTCAAAAACAACTACTATTGTTTAACTTTCAATTCCAAAACCAAAATTATAGTTTTCACTAATTTTCCCAAAATTTTCTAACGCCTTAAATTTTCGAAAAAATTCGCCATAGTCTCCTTTGCGCGGCTCGATCCGAAAAAAACATGACAGTATATATATCACAAATATACATCTCATCAAGTGATGAGGCATCCTGTAGGGGAAAAAGTGTAAAAGTACGGTATGTAATCCGAGATATGTACCTTATTATATTATGAGCGAGCATATACGGCTAATATAGCGCGAAAGCGAGTTCCAAATACGAAGCAAACGCGATCCGCACCTACTAAACACTCAACAAACAACATGAGAAACATGTATATAGACAATAGTATCGATATACAACATATAGCAACATAGCAACTACATGTGCCAATATAGCAAATGCAACAAAACAACAAATGCAACCATCAACCAACTAGCATTCAACTAATTCATAACCAATAAATATTCATTCATATTCTCATTAATATTCAATGAATTGGGTTTTCAATTTAATCACATTTGATTCATTAACAGTTGACGTTTTTACTAACATTCATTTTCAATTAGTTTATATTCACTAATTCATATTCAAGTTGGTTCACTTCCAAGTCAAATTCAATTCTATTTAAGATTTACTTAACTTCCATTTGGATTTCAATTACTTTAGCTTCCAATTTCATTAATTCAATTTCATTAACACTTAATGAATTATATACAATCAACTAACAATCATATAACAACCAATGTATATTAATTACAACCAAATTCCTTTGCTTATATTCATTCAATTTGGTTTAACACCATCACTTTCAATTAGTTTAATTAAATTAATTTTCATTCAACTATTCAACTTCTAATAACATTAGATTTTAATGAATTAACACTTATATATTCATTATTTCATATCAATTGTTTACATTCGATTGATTAACATTCAATCCATTTATTAATTCAATTGCTAATTCCTTTAACAATTTAAAGTTGAATTTCATTTATATAACTCAAGTTCACATTCTTAATGACTTCATTTCATTAATTCACTTATATTCATCATCTTATAAGTTATACAACTTATATTCAACAATTACTACTTGGATTTTATTGATTTACTTATACTTCCTTTAATTTAACTTCATCTTTTAAGTTAAATTTATTCTATCAAAATTCAATCTGTATAAGTTATCAACTCATTTATCATTCCCATAAATCTTAAATGGGATTCCAGAGTCTTTTCAACCTTTCAAAATCATTTTTGAAATCAATTCAATTTCTTTTGAATTCCCAAAACCAAACTCAAAATTTTCCAAACAACTTCATTTAAAATAATTTGGCAGCAATTCCTCTTTTGGAAACCCGAAAATGAATTCTAATGATGTGGCCATCATCATCAGGATTATTTTCCAGCGACCGAAAAGAGTTTAGAGCTTTAATTTCTCCAAAACAATTTTCCAAAATATCAAATCCTTTCAAAACACTTCTCTGGAATTTTGTTTTCAGATTATAAATCACATTTATAAACCTTTTACTTATATATTTTCACTTCTTATATATAAGGTTATTTCACAAGTGTAAATCTGCTTATACAATTATTCTTTAAAAATTGTTATTTTCATTCAACAACCAAACAATCATTTCATATACACTTTAATAATCCTGAAAAATTATTCCTTTATATACAAAATATAATCAAGGTAAAATTATTTCATTTACCCAATTTAAAACAATATCGTGTCGAATTGTTCTATTCAAGTATTTAGAGATCCCTATCAACAACGTTAATTACTCGTGTTGACCAAAATCCATATACCACTCAACAAACCAATCATCACAATATAAAACAATTTATATTCACTAACAAATACGCGCTCGTATCTATTATTACACTCAAACTCATTCTAGAGTACTGCTGACTCTATCTCTAATGAGTAACACCCAACAGAGCCATGGTTGTCGCTTGACCATAAGATCTGATACCAAATGTAACGTTTGCCAATATATGTATATTGCTATTATATATAATACCAATTTCACTGTTTATGAAATATTCGCGGTATATGTTTTTAATAAATAACATCCGCTTACTAACGGCGCATAATATCTATTTTAACAATCAACAGATAACAATCATCATTCAAACATGCATTCAAGAATTTTGAATATAACTATTTAAAATAAAAATCGAAACCGATTCGATTGAGTGAGAAGTTCTCACCTTGATTTCAATTTCGTTCTAGCGATTTATTTCGAATAAAATTAAACGGACGTTTAATTTTACCCGAAATTCTCACTAACTCCAAACGACTCCAATCCCGTTCCATAGCGTAGTGCTCGTCCATACGATTCCAACGCAACTGGTTTCGTGCGTTTTTGACCTCGTATGAAAAAGATATGATTTTTACAAGTTTACACGATTTTTTTAATAACTAATTTACAACATAATTTTATAATTTTAACCTAAGCAGATCATCACCGTAGGATCTCACCCCTCAACATCAGGCCGTCCCCTGCATTATCTTCCCCAACGCAACTCCTTCTCCAGTAATTTGCACGCACGCAAGAAACCCAATCCATGAATTAGGGTTAAAAATTACTCCACCTACGACGAACATGAACATAATCAAACACCTCCATGTTGTAGCCTATAGCCGACTCTATACTCGGCTCGAATAACAAGGAGCTCGGCCTCCTCCATGGCCTCGTATGGCGTGCGCAACACATGGCTGTCGGCCCCTCCTTTCTCCCCCTCTGATGCTCCAAACACGATCATCACCTTATAGATTGAATGCTCTCGTCGAGCTCTTCGACTTTCGTGTTGAACACTTCGCGTAATTCCTTGTAGATTGAGAGTGATTGAGGAGAGCAAAGGATGCATTTCTGGCCTTCCATTTTGAAGGTGGCGGCTGCTTCAGTTTAGGGTTAGGATTTGATATTTTTTTTGCAAATTATGAAGAGGGGAGGGGGGCCTTTTATAGAAAATTTCACGAGTTACTATTCACCCGGAATTTCCGAACTCCAAACGAAGCGTGTCGGTTGGCGTTTCTAAGGTTTATCCCGCGTTCCGGATGCAATGGAACAGGTTTCGGAAGCTAATTCGGTCATCTGTGCGAGTTATGGAAATAAACGTTCAATTTAAAATTAAACCGATTAAATGATTTTCTAGGCGTTTTAGCTTGCACCGGACAAACGGTAAATCCGATTGACACGAAATTTGAAACCATACAATAATATCACATTACGGATCCGATGGAACTGGTTTCGTCGAATTCTGAGACTGTTCGAAAAATGGCTAATTTCACTAGTCGATTAAATATTAAAATATTCAATTTTCACAATTTAACTTTTAATTCGATTTTAAAAGTTATAAAATATCATTCTAACTCCAACATGATTAAATGAAATTTTACAAATCATTTTCAATCATATTTAACCCTATTTTCAATTATTTCTGTATTTTAATATATTAAATTGTCGATTTAATTATCCAATTAAATCAAATATTCGAAATAAAATTTATTCGACTTATAAATTTCACTTATTAATATTCAAAATTAATTAAATATTTATATTTAAATTAATAAAAATTTTGGGTCGTTACAACTTGGGTGCATGTCTGTTAATAGTTCATAGGCTCTGTTCTTCTATTTCTGTGTGCAAATATAATTCAAAAATCAAGAATCACATCACCTACTTCATAATGCATGTTGATATAAACTAAGAAAATGTTTATTTCTTAATATAGTTTTAGTTAAAAATTGATTCCTGTGGAAACAAACTGTATAGTTCATTTAAATTAAGATTTATAGTAAATATCATATTTTGGTGAAATTTCAATGAAGTTGAATCAAAGTTTTAAGCTTGCATGATGATTTTCCTAGTAAAGATAGGATTTTTAGAGGTGGAATTGTTATTTTTAACATCCCATATTGTAAGAAATTTGGGGATGAATGAATTCCGCTTAAAAAATTATTTCTTGTGATCGGTTTGATAAGGGGTGTTGTGCTTTGGTTGAAAGGGAGCCTAGCTTCATGTGCTAGGGTTTCACCGTAGCCGATTCTCGAATTTGGCTTCGATTTGAGCTGGAGTGCTATTTTTAGGTTTTAAGGTAGTGTTGGAGTTGAGCTTCCAATCGGTGGGTGAGTTGTGTTGATCGGTGAGGGGAGTTGAGAGAAATTCGACGGAAATTCTATTTGTTTTTTTCCAATGTTCGAATTGAAGAGGTGTTTTACGAGAGATCGGGTTTGACCCTCCGACGTGGTGGCGATGGTGATCAGAGGGAGAAGGGTCGTCGACTTAGGTGTTCGCAAGGTCAGAAGGATCATCAGAGCATTTGTGCACATGCACTGTGCACACCTGATGCTCGACATGGCTAATTGTGATGGGCGAGAAGATGGATTCGATCTAGGGTCGGGATTCGGTCGTGATCTAGTCATGTACGAGAAGGTAGCTGGTGAATTGATCAGAGCTGTTTATTCTCCGATTCATGGCATCATTTTTGATTGGATTTGGAGAAGATTTTTAGTCATTTTGAGCAAGGAAGTATGTGGGAAGAAGCATGGTTGGGTCTTCGGGTGGAATGGTGTTTTGCATGATGTAGTTCACGAGTGAATTGGGATAGAGCTTGGAAGCATTTCGGATTTAATTGTGAGTTTGTGTAACAGGTTTCCAGTTCAAAATTTATGCAAGTTTTAAATTGATAATAGAAAAATAGAAGGAAGCAACGGACTCTATTATTTAGGTTTGACCCGAAGTAAATCTTGTTCAAATTTCAAGTTAAAGTCAAAATAAGTTTGAAAATTTAAAATTGAATCTAGTTTGAACCCTTTCTTAAAATTTATTCCTTCATAGTATAAATGTCTTAAATAATTGTTCTGGATACTATAATTTGTTTAACTTAAATTTGTTAAGTTAAAATTTTTAAGTTATTTTAAAACTCTAATTAAATGGTTTAATCGAGTAAGATAATTATATGATAAATGGTTTACCTTATGTTTAATTAAATCCTTGGATGATTGAGGACTAATTAAATTAATAAAGAATTTAAGAGTAACAAATTTATTTAACGAGTTAATGATTTTTATGGTATTTAATTAATTATGAATCAATTGATTCGAGATTTGATTAATTCATAATTAAGGATAAATTAATTAAGTAATTAGAGTTTAATTGCTTAAATGATAATTACTTAATGTAAGTAATTAAGGATTAGTTGTTAAGGGTAAATTAATTTAATTATTAATTAGAGGATAATTAATAAATAGAATTAAAGGTCAATTATTAAGAATAGTTAACGAATGGGGTAAGTACTTGATGAAAGTAATTAATTTAATGTAAATTACTTAAGGGAAGTAATTAAGGATTAATTACTTAGTGTAATTAATTAAGGATTGATGGATTAAGGAAATTAATCAAGTGTTAGCTAACTAATGAAGTGTGATTAATTATGAGAAAATTCATCGATGTAAGTAATTATAGGATAATTGATTTGAGTAATTAATTAAGGACAAATGTAATAAATCATTGTTAATTACTTTATAAAAGTAAGGGATCATTAATGTGATGGGGGAAGGCTAATTAATTTGTGTAATTTATTAAGAATTAATTACTTATTGTAATTAAAGGATAATTAGTCAAAGTTGATTAATTAAGATGGATAATTAAATGATGATTAATTAATTGATTTGTAATTAATTGATGTTAAGTAAAGGTAATCTAAGTGATTACAGATTAGTAATTAATTTAATTTTTTGGAAATGATCAAACTTTCTTATGAATGATTGAATGATGCTTAAATACCTTGAATTGATTGATATCTCTGGTATGAAATGTTTTGTGGTATGACATGTTTGGATTGTACAAAGATAGTGTGGTTATCTATCGATGATGAATTTCTATGTTAAAGTGACATCCAGTATTAAAAATTATATTATATTCACTTGAATAACTTGGGTTAAGATGACATTGGATTCGAAGAGAATGGTTCGGGTATTAGTAAATATCCGAAACCACTTCGATTCTTTATAGATTGATATGTGAAAGCAATAGGCTGGTACGGAATGATTTAAGTGAATCGGACCATTTAATCTAAGTTTTGGTAGTTAGAAATTGATGTGTGAAATAAGTGATGTCTTTAACAAATTGTGAATTTGTAAATTGGTACAAGTTACCTCGGGTTTTATATAAGTTTTATGCTCTTGTGTTCCATGTTAGATGGGTTTACTCACGCTGGTTTCCAGCCTGACTCGGGTGTTACCTTGATGTAATGCTCGGGTTAGAACGAGTATTACAGATTTTCAGGTAAGGAAGTTTTGGAGCTCAGGAGGCGAGCTGGATGGCAGGAACATATGGAGTGTATTCCGCTGTGATATATTGTTTGTATTTTTGGGACAAGTTATTTTAACTGCCCAGTGATTGTGAAATATGGTAACTCTGATGTATTAAAATGTAATTTACTGATTCAGCTTTCTTTGTGTAAAGAATATTATTTGATATTATATTTTATCCGCCGCGAAAGTGAGATGTTGGTGTTTCTGTTTTTTCTTTTCTTTTATCCTTTTTCTTCTTTTCCCGACTATTTGGAGTTTTCAGGATCGAAAATTCTGGATCGTTACATTTGGTATCAGAGCAAAAGTTAAGCGAGAACCTTGGCTCTGGTTGGATTACTCATTAAAGATAGGGTCAATAGTACCCTAGGATGAGTTGAGTGAGTGTGTGTGTGTGTATATGAGAGCGCACTTGTTATTTTCTTATATAAAGATTTTAAATAATTTTATATAAGAATATATTTTGATATATAAAGCAATATTTCTTTCTAATAAATATTAAGGTAATTGGTTGTTAAATTATTAGAATTAAATTAAGTGGTAATAGAAATACAACCAAAATGAAATTAAATAAAGATAAGTTTGAAATGGATTCAAATTGAAATTAAAATCATGAATTTGGGGAAGAGTTTCAGAATAAGATAATAATGAATTGGTTTCCAAATAAGATAATCTTGGTTATTAACCTAAAATAATGAAATGTTTTAGGGAAGTAAAACATTTAGGGAAGTATGACTTATAAATTGGAACTGAAGATGATCTAAATTGTGAAGTTTTAAATTTGGGTCCAGAATTTCAAAATTGTTTCAAAGTGATAAAGAAATAATAAATAATATGTATGAGGAATATACATAATATCAAAGACGGTTTGAAATAAACTCTAAATGTTGATTTTTAAATTTGGAATGAGATGTGATACCCAAAGTGATAAGTGTTTGAACTTATAAGTGGGAAGATTATTAATGTGAAGTTTAGAATTTGAAATGGGAATTCAAATTGGGTAAGGTTGGCTGGATTAAGTAAGTTGAATTTAACTTTGGGAAAGTTAAATAATTTAACAAGCAACCTGAATTGGAAATTTTAAGATGAAATTGGGATTTAACTTCGAAAGTTAAATGGTTAATTTGAATTGGGAGTTTGCGTGATCCCAAAATGGGTTTGAGATCTGGAAGTTGGAAATGGATGGATGTTTTAAAATAATTTGAATGGTACCATCCTGTTGTTATTAATAATCGTTAAGTTGAAATTGGATTTGTTTAAATGAATGAAGAAATGGGGTGTGGTAATATATCCATTATTAGGATAAAGTGGAATCATTTTGGACTTATGATTTGAATGTTTAAGATAACACTTCAAAGGTTTGGTTGCAAAATTTAAATTTGATGATAAATTGAATTTCGAAGATTTCGTTGTTTAAAAAGGATTTGAATTATTATTTGAACTTTAAAATAAGTTAAAAATGGAATTTGGATTCATAATTAAATGGTCTAAAGATATAAGTTGATTTGATTTAAAGGTTTAAATCAACATTTAAAAATTTAACTCGAATTTATATAATTCGGAATGGTTTAAATTTGAAATGTGAATTGAATTAGTTCAAATTGAATTTGATTTGAATTAATTGAAATTGTGATTAAAGTTGAATAAGTAAATTCAAATGAAATTTGATTTGAACTTAAAAAAGAAATTGAGGATTAATTCATCTTGAATTGGGGTTAAATCAATTTCAACGGAAATTAAAGTTATTTACATTGAAATTGAGTCAATTTAAATGGAAGTGGAAATTTAAATTGAATTGATGGGATTGGAGATGGGGAATTGAAGAGTTTGGCTTTGGACTATTTTCAAAATAAATTGTTTTAATATAAATCTATTTTTCCAAGCTACTTATTATGCAATCTATCTTTTTAAAGCGTAACTATCTTATACTTATTTTACAATTATTTTTGGAAATATTTAACAAATTTTCAACTGTTCTATAAACTAATTACTATTTTTCAACTACTTTATAACTAATTTCAATTTTATAACTATTTTGCAATTATTTAAATTTCTATAACTATTTAACTATTTTCCAACTATTTTACAATTACTTAACTATTTTACAGCTATTTTACAAACTAATAATTATTTTTCAACTACTTATCTATTTTTAACCTTTCGAATTATTTTCTAATTTTAAGTTGGTCAGAGTGCAAACTGTTTATGATAAGGATTAAAGTGATAATCCTAATGGAATTGAACAATTGTGAATAAGTGGATAGGAATTAGAGTGAACGTGAATAGATAGGAGAAATTGGTTTAGCTAATAATCAATGGAGAGAAATGCGTAGGATGTATGTATATTGTTATATTCGCATAGTGATTTGATCTAGATTCGAGCACAGAATTTCGAGATAATATATCGATCCAAGTTGGGATTTTTTTTCACTTCGTTTTCGACGGCGAACCTGGATATTAATTGTTGGTTGGTTCTGAATATTCTCTATTATAGTTAGGCTATGCAAGGAGAATGACGGTTTCTAATCAAGAAACCAGATCTGAATCCGCACTACGAATTCAGGTGGATGATACTAGTTCGGAAGTGAAATTGTGTGATCGAGTGAGCGGTCGGATTGATGTAGCGTATGGATGATATGTGTACATCGTACGGGTTCGAATGAAACTGGTATTGAAATTTGTGGAATGGTTTTTGAAATGAATGGTATATTTTGTGAAATATATGATGGAATAAAATGGAAATTGGATATTTCCATGATAGAAATTTATTTTATGAAAGTAAGTAATATAGTAAGTGACTTTATAGAGTAATCAAATTTGAACATTTGATTTGAAATAAACAAAGTTATATATCTTTGTTATATAAGATAAATCTCCCCTTTGAATCTTTTTGTCCCAGAAAAGGAACGAAGCCAGAATTATTAAAATGCTTAAATTCAGATAAATTTCCTTTGATCATTTTTTTAAAATACTTTAAAATCTATATAATATTTCCAAAATAGTTTTTATAAAAATACTTTTATAACTCGATGTTTTAATAAGTCCATCCTTGTTCTTGCAGAAATTCAGTCATACGTTGATCAGGTGTAAGACTAAAATCTATAAGTGCTTGGCAGACCCGTTTTCAACATCCAGTGGAAATATTTGAAAAATAATTTTATTGAAAACCTTGTGAAAATATAGAAAACATTTTGAAAATAGAGGAAATATATTTGGTGAGAATGCTCTGGAAATCATCACCCCCATCCATGGTCACAGTTAACCCGATGGTTACGTTACCGTCCTGGCAAAATCCATAGATAACTATAGGCCTTCGCGCCTCCCGATTACGCCATGGAACCCGTTACAGATCGTAGTTACATCCAGGGTTATGTTGCCATTGCAGCAAAAGTCCATGTAATTGTAGGCATCAGCGCCCTCGAATTTCGCTGCCAAAAGAATGAAACTTCTCCACACCCACATAGGTCGTAGACTACATCAGTCAAGTCCCAGTGTAGCCTTAGGCTATGATGGCATCTCCACTTTTGCTATGTCTTCATAGGTCGTAGTCTACCGATGTATAATCAAACGTAGACCGTTGGCTCTCAGTAGCACACATGACTTTCACTATGGTCTGTAGTAGATCGCAGTGACATCGAGCTACACTGTCGTCATAGCATAACCCAAATGCCTCTGTAGGCATCAGCATCCTCGACTTCCGCTACGCACTGTACATAATCCTTAGGAACTAGTTTGTCCGGATTCCTCACAGGATCAACTTTAGAACCCCCTTAGGGCGCAAGGCAGTGCCACCCTGTGGAACTCCTAAGAAGTTCATTCCAAGGGAGCGCCTATTTTCTAGAGCCATTTTCGAAACACTTTATACTATACACATATAGTGTCTTCCAAATCATACACCGAGTACGAATCCAAAATAAATCTCCTTTATCAAAATAGATTATACCAAAATCGATAATTCTCAAGTTAGGCTTTCCAAATTCCAGTATTGATTTTTCCCAAAAATCAAAAGCCTTTTCAAAATCCATAGGTTCCAAAAACCTTTTCTCAAAATCATTCTCATGAGATCCTTTATGTATATAGATATATATATATAACTTTAAATTTTTTTTGGATCACTTCAAACTTGTATAAATTCCCTTTTTATACTTCAACTACTTTCAAAAACCTTTTACTCCTGGTAATAGAAAATAACAAGTACGCTCTCTCATATATATATTACACTCAACTCATTCTAGGGTACTATTGACTCTATCCTCAATGAGTATCCCACCAGAGCCAAGGTTCTCGCTTAACCTTTGCCTCTGACACCAAAATGTAACGACCCGGAATTTTCAATCCCGAATATTCCAAATAGTTAGGAAAAGAAGAAAAGAGATAGAAGAAGAAACAGAAAGGAAACACAGTAACTCACATTCGCAGCGGATCAAAATATAATATCACATAATAGCAGTTATACAAAGAAAAACTGTATCAGTAAATTTAATTTTAATACATCAGAGTTACAACCATTACACAACACTGGACAGATTAAAACAACATGTCCTAGATATACAACAATATATAATAGTGGAAACACTCCATACGTTCCTGCCATCCAGCTCGCCTCTTGAGCTCCAAATCGTCCTTTCCTGAAAATCTGTAATACTCGGTCTGATCCGAGCATTACATCAAAGTAACACCCGGGTCAGGCTGGAAACCAGCGTGAGTAAACCCATATAATATGAAATACCAAGCTATAACCTAAATGAATTACCAGGGTAACTCGTACCTTTTATGAGTTCTTACTTATTTATCACACACATCAATTCTTAGAGTTAAATGTCCACGTTACTTAACTTATTCATTCCAGCCTAATTAATCTCCCATATCCAATTTGTAAGGAATTTAAATTATTATTCGACGTGGTTTCGGGTATTATTGATACCGACCCCGGTCTCTTTGAATTCAATGTTATCTTAAACTCAGTTGTTTAAGAGGATAAAAAACAATCTAAACGCCGGTTCTCATATTCTCACAACACATCAATTATTGATGGATAACTCACAATATCGCAGTTCAACCCATCATCTCATATCACAATACATCATAATCCCAATATCCGAGATGTTCAGACAAATAAAGTATTCAATTTAGGTTATCATCTATAGGTAAGATAAATAATCAAACAATTCTTAATTAATTTAATTTAATCACCCATTCGAATTAAATTAATTATTTTTAATCTGCTTAATTAGTTTTGGTTAATTAAAAACCATTGCTTAAATTAATTACATTTATAAATTAACTCTAATTAATCACATTAATCTTGATTAATTAAATCACATCCGGCGATAAGTGACCCTTTAATCACTTATATTAAGTACACTTAAATTAATCACATTAATTAATCCTTTAATTAATTACACCAAATAATTAATCCTTAATTACTCCCATTAAGTTATTTTCTTTAGTTACTTACCATCGACTAATTACTCTCTACTTTAATTACATTCAATAATTAACCCCAATTAATTACATTAAGAAATTATCCTTTAATTGATCACACAAATTAAATTTTCTCTATCCACTTATTTTAATTAACCCATTATTTCAATAATTTCATTAGTTAATGATCCTCTAATTATTTCCATAACTTAATTATTCTTTTTAAATTAACTATATTTAATAAGTAATCATATTAATTACCCTGATTTATCACATGCAGTAATTAACTATCCTTAGTTACTTTAATTAATTTAGGATAATCCATCATATTAATTGATTACTTAATCATTATTAAATATCGTTTGAAAATCACTTAGAAATATAAATAAATAATTAATTTACTATATAATAATTTCAAACCAAACAACTTAATTTCAAAAACATTTGATTTAAAATCTTATACTTGAAACTTGTACAGATATTTGGCTTAAACTTTGCTGTCAAAACTTCTCTTTGAAACCTTATTTCTTTCCCTTTTTTTTAAAAAAAACTGGAAAAAAACAATCTACTTAACTACGCTCAATCTCTTCAGTACATGCCCGAACCAAACTCAAAGAAACCCGGGAACAACCGATCACCACTCCTCTTCCCTTCCTACTTCATGTTTCCTCATGAAAACTAGAGATCGACTCGAAGAAAATCTACAACACACCCGAAGCTCAAACTCACAGCCACGACCACCTGTTACATCGACTACATGTGCACATGCACAGTTCATCGGCGTCGCTCCGATCCTCAAAACCATCCTCGGCAAGTCGACAATGACCTCACCTACACTTCCGACCAACCAAATCGACCATGTCCCTTGAGAATCAAAATCGAACGAGTTGACCCCAAAACAGAAACATACCCATTTTACAAAATTCCCTGACGACGGTGAACTCGACCACCGGAGTTCATGCAACCACGCCTCGAGCTTCGCCACGACGCCACATTTCTTCTCCCTCGGGTGTGATCGACCAAAATCCCTTGATGACGTCGCATTTGCCTTGTGAACGACCACTACCCGAACCCAGTTCAAAACCCTAGTCTGCCTTATCCCGATCACCCCAGTGATCTATAAACCCTATGAAAATTTTTCTTATACTCACCTATCAATGAACAAACCCCCGCCATAATCACAACACCCCAGATTCTCATAATCATCTGAATTTTTTGAGAATTCAAAAACACCTTATTCCAGAAATACCCCACAAGTACAGATTTAAAATTTACGAAATTGTTATTAAAAATCCTCATTTTCTAATACAAATCCGAGTAAGAAATCCAAATTCAATTTTATAAGCATTGATTTTTGTCTCATCTTTGATTTCTCACTGTATTTTCCTTTTTTAGAGTATTTACCCAATAATTTCGCTTCGATTTTATTTTTTAAAATGAGGCCATTCACATACAAATGTTTTTCATTCAGAGATCGAAGTCAAATTTTGTTTTGGTGGGAATTATAGATTTTTGATCGAGTTTTTGTTAAATCTGAAAAATTTGAACAAAGGCATCTCTCCCCTGTTCCCAACCATGCACACCTCTTTACATATATAAACAGAGATATTCATATCCATGCAAGCACTAATCACTTCTATACTACAACATCCAGTTTTGTCCAAATTCAATATTTTGAATAGGTTAGTTTTACTCACCAGGGAAAAAACATGCTTGAATAGAGCTTTGAACTAGAAATGTCTACATAGAGAGTTTTTGAAATTGAATGCTAGACTTTAGAACTAGAATTTTGAAAATGCTTAAATAGAAATTTGATTTTCCTTGAAACTCATCTTTGTTTTAAACTGAGTTTTTGAGACCTTGAATTCTACCTTTAAAACTTTGCTTGAGAAAAACCAGAAATTGTGTTGGCAGTTCAATTTTCCTTTGATCTACTTGAACGATTCAGTTTTTAAAATGGTTATTGTTTGATGATTTCCTAGTTTGTATATTATTTCCAGGCTTTAATCTTCTTGTTTTTGAAAGATGAAGATAAAAAAAAGAATTGAGAAGGGAATAGAAAATGTATATATTTCTTTTATCTTTTATTCATTATCTAAAACAAAAGGAACAAATTCATGACACTTGTTTAATACCATATTAACATTTTTACACTTGTTATTTAATTTTTATTATCCTGACATGTGTCTTTGCATGAGAAATAAATGATTTTTTATATATTTATATTTAGTTTCCTAATTTATAAATACATTTCTTAATTTATATTATGTAAAATCCTTTAAAAGAAATAAAAATATAACAAACTCTATTCTAACTAAAATCATATATAATATATTTTAGAAATCCAAGTATATTTAAGATATATATATTTATCCTTTGAATTCCAAATTTAAATTCAAATTCAAATACAATTTGAAATCCAATTTGAAATCAACTTACACAAACATTTTTATTTGAACAAACATAGATTCAATTTGTTTGAAAATAATAGTATTTCCTTTTGAAATCTTCTTATATCCATATATATATATATATATATATATAACAACCATCATTATTTTTTTATTATGCTTTCAAATTCACTTACATAACTAGATATCTTTCATTATCAGAATTTTTTTATCTGTTCAATTGAATAAACCAGTTATTTGTCCGATTATCGAATGTCCAAAAATCTGGGTTATTAGATTCCTCCCCTTTTTGAATCTCTTCATCCTCGAAAAGAAACAAAGCCAAAATTTATTCAATACTTAAAATCAGACAAATTTCTTTGATCATTTTTAAAATACTTTTAAAATTTGTATAATATTGCTAAATTAGTTTTTATAAAAATACTTTTTATAACTCGATGTTTCAACAAGTCCATCCTTATTCTCACAGTAATTTGGTCATACGTTGATCAGGCGTAGCACCGAAAATATATAAGTACTTGGTAAACCCGTTTTCAACACCTAATGAAGATATTTGAAAATTAATTTTACTGAAAACATAGGATATATTTTTGAAAACAAGAAAACTTCTTTTGTGAGAATGATCTGGAAATCATCACCCCATCCACATCGCAGTTAACCCAATGGTTACGTTGCCTTCCTAGCAAAATCCATAGATAACTATAGGCACTCCGCGTCCCTCGATTACGCCATGGAACTCGCTACAGATCGTAGCTACAACCGGGGTTACGTTGCTTTCACAGCAAAAACCTATATAACTGTAGGCCTCAGCGCCCTCGAATTTCATTGCAAAAAGAATGAAACTTCTCCACTCGACCATAGATCGCAGTCTACCGATGTTACGTTGCCTTCCCGACAAAATCAAGCGTAGACCGTTGACACTCATCTCCATACGATTTTCGCTCTGGTCCACAACAGATCGCAGCGACGTCGAGTTACACTGTCGTCATAGCATAACCCAAATGCCTCTGTGGGCATCAGAGCCCTCGACTTTCGCTACCCAATAATCCTCAAGAGCTAGTTTGTCCAGACACCTCACAGGATCAACTTTAGAACCTCCCCCTTTGAGGCTCAAGGCAGCATCAACCTATGGTCCTGCTAAAAAGTTCATTCCAAAGGGGCGCCTTTTTCTCCAAAGCCATTTTCAAAACACTTTATACTATACCCATATAGTACCTTCCAAATCATACACCTAGTATGAATTCCATATAAATCTCTTTTTCTCAAAATCGATTATCCCAAAATCGATAATTCTCAAACTAGGCTTTACAAATTCAATATTGATTTTACTCAACCATCAAAAGCCATTCCAAAATCCATAGGTTCCAAAAACCTTTCCTCCAAAATCATTCTCACAAGATCCTTTGTATATATATATATATATATATAGATATATATAACCTTGAAAAATCTTGGATCATTTCAAACTTGTATAGAACCCCTTTTATACTTCAAATATTTTCAAAACTCTTTTCTTCGGGCTATAGATTCAGCAAGGGAATATTTATCTAATATAACAAAGATATATGACTTTGTTTATTCCAAATCAAATATTCAAATTTGATTACTCTATAAAGTCATTTACCATATTACTTACTTTCATAAAGTAAATTTCTATCATGGAAATATCTAATTTCCATTTTATTTCATTATATATTTCACAAAATATACCATTCATTTCAAAAACCATTTTGCAGTTCTTATCCACAAATTCAATATCAATTTCATTCAAACCCGTACAGTATACACATATCTTCAGTATACAATATCAATCTGATCGTCCACTCGATCACACAATTCCACTTCCGAACTAGTATTCTCCACCTGACTTCCTAGTGCGGACTCAGATCTAGTTTCTTGATTAGAAACCATCATTCTCCTTGCGTAGCCGTAATTATGATAGAAAATATTCCAAACCAATCAACAATTCATATCCAGGTTCGCCATCAAAAATCGAGTGAAAAATTCCCAACTCGGATCGATATACTATCGCGAAATTCTGTGCTCGAGTCTGGATCAAATCACTATGCGAATAGAATAATATACGTACATCCTACATATTTATCTTCATTGATTATTATCTAAATCAATCCTCTTTTCTATTCACATTCATTTTAATTCCATTCACTTAATTCACAATTGCTTCAATCCCATTTGGATTATCACTCAATTCTTATCTCAATTGGGTATTTAACTATAAACAGTTTGCACTTTGTCCGGCTTAACTTTAGAAAATAGCTTGAAAAGTTTAAAATAGATAGGTAGTTGAAAAATAATTATTAGTTTATAAAATAGTTGTAAAATAGTTAGGTAATTGTAAAATAGTTGGAAAATAGTTATAAAAAATTAAATAATTGCAAAATAGTTGAAAAATAGAAATTAGTTATAAAGTAGTTGTAAAGTAGGAATTAGTTTATAAAACAGTTGTAAAATAGTTAAATAGTTCCAAAAGTAGTTATAAAATAAGTATGAGATAGTTTGATTTTGAAAAGAAAGGTTATATAGTAATAGCTTGGAAAAATAGGTTTATATTTAAACAATTTATTTTGAAAATAGTTCAGAGTCAATCTGTTTAACTTCAAGTCTTCATTCCATTTAAATTTCCACTTTCTCTTGAATTGACCCAATTTCAATCCAATTTCAATCCAATTTCAATAATTTCAATTCCCATTCCAAATTTAAACTTTGTTCAACCTCGCTCCCAATCTCAATTAATCCAAATAATTTTCAAATTGAACAAATTTTCAATTTTAATTCATTTCAATCCCCGTTTTGAATTAATCTCAATTCCAATCTCCATTTCCACTGAATTTATTCAATAGCAATTCAATTTAAATTAACCTCGATTCCTTCCAAATTCAAATCAAATTCCATTTGAACTTAAAACTGTTCAACTTTAGTCACAAATCCAAATTATTTAAATCCAATTTCAGTTTGTACTAATTTCAAATTCAATCTCACTTTAATTCATCTCGAATTATACAAATTCGAGTTAAATTTTTAAATGTTGATTAATTCATATAAATCAAATTAATCCTTACTTAAATCATAGTTCAAACCCTTTTTAAACAACTTAATCTTTGAAATTCAATTTATCACCAAATTTCAGTTTTGAAATCAATTCTTAACAATTTGAATTTCCAAATTCCGTTAAACTTCTAAAACTTAAGTTCAAAGTGATTTCACTTTAACAAGTTTACTTTTTATCTTCAAACTTTAATTTATTACCCAATCTATCTCAATAATGGATGTATTACCGCAATCCATTTCTTCATTCATTTAAACAAATTCACTTCACAGTTTGAAGATTATTAATAAAAACAGAATGATGTCATCCAAACCATTTTAAACATCATCCATTTCCAATTTCCAGATCTCAAATCCATTTTGAGATCACACAAACCGCCAATTCAAATCAACCATTTAACTTTCCAAGTTAAATCTCAATTTTCATCATGAAATTTCCAAATTAGGTTGTTCATTCAAACTTATTTAACTTTTTCTAAGTTAAATTCAATTTAATCCCAATAATCCCAATCAAAATTTGAATTCTCCAATTCAAATTTCAAATTTCTATCACTTAAAAGTTCAAAAACTTATATTACTTTGGGTTTTTACATCACAGTTAAAGGAAAATCAAAACTCATCACTTTCAAATCATCTTTGATATGAGGTATAACCCCACATACACACACACACACATATATTTACTTCTTGGCCCACAAAGCCAAATTTTAAAATTTAAACCACCCTTGGTTTTAATTCAAAACAAATTTCTTTAATGTTTTTGAACAACTTCTTATTTTATAATAAGATTATATTCAAAATAGTCTGAATTATATTATTTATTATTTCCTTTAACACTTTGAAACAATTCATATGTTCCTAGACCTAGGTTTTAAAACTTCACAATTTAAAACCTACTTCAATTTAGAAGTTATACACATCTTAAAAGTTTACTTCATTTGGCTTACTTATTAACAAACATATCATTATTAAATACAATAACTATTTATCTTAATACCCAAGATTATCATATCTGGATAGCAATTCATTTTTATCTTATTCATACTTCTACAACTTCAGGATTTTAGTTCCAGTTTGGATTTATTTCAAACTTATCTTCATTTAATTTTAATTTGGTTGTATTACTATTAACACTTAATTCTCATTATTAAAATTTTCAAATAATGCAACAACCAATTACCTTAATATATAATGGTTAGAAGAATCATTGCTTTATGTATAAACTTATACAAAAATCATTTACTTTTAAAACCATTATATAAGAAAATAACAAGTACACTCTCTCATATATATATATATATATATATTACATTCAACTCATTCTAGGGTACTATTGACCCTATCCTTAATGAGTATCCCACCAGTGCCAAGATTCTCGCTTAACCTTCGGCTCTGATACCAAAATGTAACGACCCGAAATTTTCGATCTCGAATATTCTATGTATTTAGGAAAAGAAGAAAAGAGATAGAAGTAGAAACAGAAATGGAACACAGTATCTCACATTCACAACGATCAAAATATAATATCACATAATAGCAGTTATACAAAGAAGAACTGTATCAGTAAATTTACATTTTAATACATCAGAGTTACAACCATTACACAACACTGGACAGTTTAAAACAACATGTCCTAGATATACAACAATATATCACAGTGGAAACACCCCATACGTTCTTGCCATCCAGCTCGCCTCTTGAGCTCCAAAATGTCCTTTGCTGAAAATCTGTAATACTCGGTCTGACCCGAGCATTACATCAAAGTAACACCCAGGTCAGGCTGGAAACCAGCGTGAGTAAACACATATAATATAAAATACCAAGCTATAACCTAAATGAATTACCAGGGTAACTCATACCTTTTACGAATTCTTCCTTATTTATCACACACAACAGTTCTCAGGGTTAAATGTCTAGGTTACTTAACGTATTCATTCCAGCCTGATTAATCTCACATATCCAATTTGTAAGGAATTGAAATTATTATTCGAAGTGGTTTTGGGTATTACTGATACCAACCCCGGTCTCTTTGAATTCAATGTTATCTTAAACCCAATTATTTAAGAGGAAACAAAACAATTTAAATACCGGTTCTCATTTCCTCACAACACATCAATTATTGATAGATAACTCACAATATCGTAGTTTAACCATCATCTCATATCACAATACATCACATTCTCAATATCTGAGATATTCAGAAAAACTAAAGTATTCAATTCAGGTTATCATCTATAGGTAAGATAAATAATCAAACAATTCTTAATTAATTTAATTTAATCACCCATTCAAATTAAATTAATTATCTTTAATCTGCTTAATTAACTTTGTTTAATTAAAAACCATTGCTTAAATTAATTACATTTATAAATTAACTTTAATTACTCACATTAATCTTGATTAATTAAATCAGATCCAGTGATTAATTACCCTTTAATCACTTATATTAATTAATTACACTTAAACTAATCACATTAATTAATTATTTAATTAATTACACCAAATAATTAATCCTTAATTACTCCCATTAAGTAATTTTCTTTAGTTACTTTCCATCAACTAATTACTCTCTACATTAATTACATTCAGTAATTAACCCAAGTTAATTAAATTAAGAAATTATCCTTTAATTAATCACAGAAATTAAATTTTCTCCATACACTTATTTTAATTAACCCCTTATTTCAATACTTTCATTAGTTAATGATCCTCTAATTATTTCCACAACTTAATTATTCTTTTTAAATTAACTATATTTAACAAGTAGTCATATTAATTACCTTGATTTATCACATGTAGTAATTAACTATCCTTGGTTGCTTTAATTAACTTAGGATAACCCATCATCTTCATTGATTACTTAATCATTATTAAATATCGTTAGAAAATCACTTAGAAATATAAATAAATAATTAACTTATTATATAATAGTTTCAAACCAAACAACTTAATTCCAAAAACATTTGATTTAAAATCTTATACTTGAAACTTGTACAAATATTTGGCTTTAAACTTTGCTGTCAAAACTTCTCTTTGAAACCCTTATTTCTTGTCCCATTTTTTTGAAAAAAAACTGGAATAAGACAATCTACTTAACTACGCTCAATCACTTCGGTACAGGCCTGAACCAAACTCAAAGAAACCCGAGGATAATTGATCACCACTCCTCTTCCCTTCCTACTTCATGTTTCCTCACGAAAACTAGAGATCCACTCGAAGAAAATCTACAACACACCCGAAGCTCAAACTCACAACCACGACCACTTGATACATCGACTACATGTGCACGTGCACAGTTCATCGGTGTCGCTCCAATCCTCAAAACCATCCTCGGCAAGTCGACAATGACCTCACCCACACTTCGGACCAACCAGATCGACCATGTCCCTTGAGTATCAAAATCGAAGGAGTTGACCCCAAAACTGAGACAAACCCATTCAACAAAACTCCATGCCGACGGTGAACTCGACCACCAGAGTTCACGCAACCACGCCGCGAGCTTTGCCACGATGCCACATTTCTTCTCCCCCGGGTGTGATCGACCAAAATCCCTTGATGGTGTCGCATTTGCCTTGTGAACGACCACTACCCGAACCCATTTCAAAACCCTAGTCTGCCTTATCCCGATCACCCCAGTGATCTATAAACCCTACGAAAATTTTTCTCATACTCACCTATCAATGAACAAACCCCAGCCTTAATCCCAACACCCCAGATTCTAGCAATCATCTGAATTTGTCGAGAATTCAAAAGCACCTCATTCCAGAAATAACCCACAAATACAGTTTTAAAATTTATGAAACGATTATTAAAAATCCACATTTTCTAATACAAATCCGATTGAGAAATCCAAATTCAATTTTATAGGTATTGATTTTTGTCTCATCTTTGATTTCTCACTGTATTTTCCATTTTCAGAGTATTTACCTAACAATTTCTCTTTAATTTTATTTTTAAAAATGAGGCCATTCACATAAAATGTTTTTCATTCAGAGGGCGAATTCAAATTTTGTGTTGATGGGAAGTTATAGATTTTTGATCGGTTTTTTTTTTGAAATTGGAAAAATTTGAACAGAGGCTTCTCTCTCCTGTTCCCATTCATGCACACCTCTTTACATATATAAACAGAGATACATATCCATGCAAGCACTAATCACTTCTATATTACAACATCCAATTATGTCCAGATTCAATATTTTAAATAGGTTAGTTTTACTCACCAGGGAAAAAATATGCTTGAATAGAGCTTTGAACTAAAAATGTCTGGACAGAGAGTTTCTAAAATTGGATGCTAGACTTTAGAACTGAAATTTTGAAAATGCTTATATCAAAACTGGATTTGCCTTGAAACTGGTCTTTGTTTTAAATTGAGTTTTTGAGACCTTGAATTCTTCCTTTAAAATTTTGCTCGAGAACAACCAAAAATTGTGTTGGTAGTTCAATTTTCCTTTGATCTGCTTGAATGATTAATTTTTTAAAATGGATGTTGTTTGATGATTTCCTAGTTTGTATATTACTTCCAGGCTTCAATCTTCTTGTTTTTGAAAGATGAAGATAAAAAAAGAAATGAGAAAGGAAAGAAAATGTATATATTTTTTAATCTTTTATTCATTATCTAAAACAAAAGGAACAAATTCATGACACTTGTTTAAACCCATAATAACATTTTTACACTTGTTATTTAATATGTTATTATCCTTACACGCGTCTTTGCATGAGAAATAAATGATTTTATATTTATTTATATTTAGTTTCCTAATTTATAAATACATTTCTTAATTTATACTATATAATATCCTTTAAAAGAAATAAAAATAAAACAAACTCTATTCCTATTAAAATCATATATAATATATTTTAAATATCCAAGTTTATTTACGATATATATTTATTCTTTGAATTCCAAACTTAAATTTAAATTCAATTACTATTTAAAATCCAATTTGAAATCAACTTACACAAATATTTTTATATAAACAAACACAGATTCAATTTGTTTGAAAATAATAATATTTCCATTTGAAATCTTCTTATATCCATATATATATATATATTTATATATAACAATCATCATTATTTTTTTATTATATTTTCAAATTCACTTACATAACCAGATATCTTTCATTATCAGATTTTTTTATATGTTCATTCGAATAAATTAATTAATTATCCATTTACTGGATGTCCAAAAATCCGGGTTATTACATTACCCAGGCCATACCAAGTATTACAGATTTTCAGGTAAGGACGTTCTGGAGCTCAGGACGTGAGCTGGATGGCAGGAATGGATAGAGAGTTTTCTGCTATGATATATTGTATTATCAGGGGCATGATTGTATCTGTCCAGTGTTTGTGTATATGTGTAACTCTGATGTATTAAAGTGTAATTTGATTAAGTAAAGTCTTCCTTTGTATAACCGTTATTATTTGATATTATAATTTGATCCGCTGTGAATGTGAGATTTTGTGTCTTGTTTTCTGTTTTCTTCTTTTATCTCTTTCTTCTTTTTTCTAACTATCTGGAATTTTCTAAATTGAAATTTCCAGGTCGTTACATTTCTATTAATTAACCCTCAACGGATTAGTCCTTAATCATTCAAGGTTTTAATTAACCTTAAGATAAACCATTTATCTTTTTTTTATTCCTTAATTATCATATTAAAACATTTACCTACTTAATTAAATCATTTAATTTAAGTTTAAAATAAATTAAGCATTTAACAAATTTAAGTTAACAAATCATATAACCCTTTTAACCAAATAATTTTAAACATTTACCTTTACTATTAAATCTTTGAACTTGATTAAAAACTTTTCAATAAATTAAATGAGAAACTTGGTTTAATAACCTAATTGAAAACTTGTACATCTCATATTTGTTTGATAAACTTAGTCTACTCCCTTATTAAACTGGTAAATCAAATTACCATATTTTAACTTAACTATTACAAAAGAAACCTGAGCACAAACCCACATAACCCCAAGTTAACATTCAAGCAAAATCTTTCTCTTCCCCTTAATTCCTTACTTCATTTAATCTAATCTATAATCTCCCTGGCCCAAAATCTTTCCGGCCAAAAATTTGCTTCTTCCATCATCACTTCCTACCCATACTCAACGGTACGCACTCCAGTCCATCACGAGCCTTATCCCGAGCCAAACTCCATCGTTCTCGAGTTCTTCTTCTAAAGTCTCATCCAACCCAGCAACGAGACCACAACCCAAAAATATATCATACAGGCGTGTACGTGCACAAAACATCGTTGCCATCCTGACCAACTCCGACGCCATCCCTTGTTGCCGTTGATTACCCCGATCCATCCAACTACCCAGTTTCCTCACTAACCACCCTGATTTGAATTCGAGCAAATTCAACACCCATCAAAAAGCACCAGGTCACCATAAACCACCAGGATCACCAACTTAGATCATCAGAAAAATCTGATACTTCGATCAAGCTTTCGCCTCGCCTCCATCTTCCCTTTCCCCCACCTCCTGTTCACCCCGTTGCTAGCACGACGACAAGATCGCCCCACGAACATCCCAGACCAAAAACTGAGACTAAACCCTAAAACCGCCCCACCGCGCCTCCATAGTGAATTTGGACCTTCTGACCATTTTCCCTGAACACCTCTACCCTCAAGCATCCTCCAGCATTGAGTTCGACCTTCCACCACTCTCCGACCATCGAAAATCGATGAAATCTCATTTTCTGATCAACACATGATATTTCCCAACTCATAAACATAAAAATCATGAAATCCATACCAAAAATCATGGTTCTCAAACATGAATCCAATTATACAGTCAATACTTGGAATTTTAACAATCAAATTTTGACTTGAATTAACCTTTCACTATATATTTTTATTTTCCAGTTAATTTCTTTCTAAATGTACTAAAAATTATATTTAAAGTTTAGATCTTGTTAATTCAAACATAATTTATTTTTACATCACCAGCTATAAGACATTTGAGAAAAAGATTTTAAATTTTTGGACTTATCTTAGCCTGTTGCATTAAGAACGGAGACATTTATATCAATATACAGACATGCAAAATCAACTCATACATATAAGCAGACATACAAGCATTTTGTACATTTATGAAATCATTTACCACAACCTTTTCAAACATTAATCACATGAATCAAATTTTGGACAGATTTATTTTTAGAAATAATAGATTACTCACCTTAAATGCTGGAAACAGAGAAGGTATAACTGAGATGCTTGAAAATGCTATGACAATTTATTTGAAAACTGAAGCTTTAATCCTTGCTTAAATTGAACTTGAACTTGAGTTTTGATTTTAGTTTGCTTTCAGGTTTATTGTTTGGTCTGGATCTTGAATTTTTTTGGGCTTGCTTGATATTTTGATTTACATTGCAACTTGAAACCGAAACTTGTTCTTCTTGAAACAGAAATTTTGTTTTGCTTGATTGAATATGGATTTGTTACTGGATTTTGGTTTCTCTTTGTTTCTTTTTTTAGATATGTAAGAATAGAGATGAACAAATAAAAAAATGTACAGCCTTTCAGAAAAATAAAGAGAAAATAAGTTGACACTTGTATAATTATAATAACACTTGTCACTAAACATAATTTCTTTACTTACATTTGTGATTTCCATGCATTATATATTAACAAATTTTAAAAACTTATTTTATATATTTCATATAATTTATATGTAAAATTCTATATCATATTTCCTATTTAATTCAATATTTATATATGTATAATCATTTTAAACTTTATCAATTTAGTTTATATTTGTACAATACTTAAAAATTCAATTATACATTCATAGATAATTATATATATACACTATTAAAATATAGAGTTTGTTTTAGAATCAATTTATATTTTTTAAGATGTTTGAATTTCAAATCAAAACACTTATTTGCCATCTTCTAATATACATACATACATACATACATACATACATACATACATACATATATATATTGTAGTTTTGTTGTAGTAAAAATATTTAATTTATTCTTATTAGCTTTAAAAAATAAATATTGACTCCATAGCTTAACCATTTACAATATTCATATACACATTAAAATAGAAAACATATTTATTTGTAAAAGATAAATTTTGTCAAATTAAATAATAATAAAGAAGGTCATTAAATAAATATTATCAAATTTCAATAATTACATCAGGAGATTATTAAATGAATATTTACCCAAATATTTATAAGTCAACATTTATTATAATTCAAATCCATCTATATATATATCCATATATATATATATATATATATATATATATATATATCAGAATTTCATTTGGTCAATTAACAATTGAGTATTTTAATAATTTTAATCCTGTTAATTTTCAATTAACAGATGCCTAAAAATTCGGGTTATCACATTCCCCGCTTTTGTGAAACTTTTCATCCCCGAAAAGGAACGAAGCCAGAATTTATTAAAATGATTATTATCAAAAAAAATTGCTCTTTGATAAATTTTACTATAAATTATTTTTATTAGAAATTTTAAAAACTTTTTAAAAAAAATCTATATATATATATATATATATATTGCCAAAATATTTTTATAAAATACTTTTTATAACTCAATGTCTCAAACAGTCCATCCTTGTTCTCATAGAAATTCGGTCATACGTTGATCATGTGTAAGACTGAAAATCTATAAGTACTTAGCACACCCATTTTCAACACCTAGTAAAAATACTTGAAAAATAATTTTATAGAAAATATAGGAAACATTTTGAAATAGAAGAAATATCTTGGTGAAAATGCTCTGGAAATCATAATCCCCATCCACGGTCGTAGTTAACCCGATGGTTACGTTGCCATCCTAGAAAAATCCATGGATAACTGTAGGCATTCGCGCCCCTTGATTACGCCATGGAACCCGCTACAGATCGCAACTACAACCGGGGTTACGTTGCTATCACAGAAAAAACCTATATAACTGTAGGCCTTTACGCCCTCGAATTCCGCTACCAAAAGAATGAAACTACTCTTCTCCCACATAGGTAGTAGTCTACCGATGTAAAATCAAACGTAGACCGTTGACTCTCAGCAGCAAACACGACTTTCGCTATGTCACCATAGGTCACAGTCTACTGACGTAAAATCAAACGTAGATTGTTGGCTCTCAGCGGCACACACGACTTTCGCTATGGTCTGCAATACATCTCAGTGACATCGAGTTAAACTGTTGTCACAACATAACCCAAATGCCTCTGTAGGCATCAGCGCCCTCGACTTTCGCTACACATTACACATAATCCTCAGGAACTATTTTGTCTGGACTCCTCACAGGATCAACTTTAGAAACCCCCTTAGGGTTTAAGGCAGTACCATCCTGTGGCACTCCTGAGAAGTTCATTTCAAGGGAGCGCCTTTTCCTCCAGAGCCACTTTCAAAACACTTTATACTATGCACATATAGTATCTTCCAAATCATACACCCAACATGAATCTCATATAAATCCCCTTTCTCAAAACGGATTATCCCAAAATCAATAATTCTCAAACTAGGCTTTCCAAATTCCAATATTGATTTTACCCAAAGATCGGAAAGCCTTTCCAAATCCAAAGGTTCCAAAAACCTTTTCTCAAAGTCATTCTTATAAGATCCTTTACATATATATATATTAAGGTATATATATATATATATAACTTTAAAAATCTTTGGGTCACTTCAAACTTATATAACTTCCCTTTTTATACTTCAAATACTTTCAAAAACCCTTTTCTTCTGGCAAAAGATTCAACAAGGGGAGTTTATCATATATATAACAAAGATACATAATTCTGTTTATGTCAAATCAAATATTCAAATTTGATTACTCTATAAAGTCACTTACCATATTACTTACTTTCAAAAAATAAATTTCTATCATGGAAATATCCAATTTCCATTTTATTTCATTATATATTTCACAAAATATACCATTTATTTTAAAAACCATTCTACATTTCTTATCCAAAAATTCCCAGTATCAATTTCATTCAAACCCGTACGATGTACACATATCATATGTATGCTATGTCAATCTGATCGCTCACACGATCACACAATTTCACTTCTGAAGTAGTATCGTCCACCCGACTTCCTAGTGCGGACTCAGACCTGGTTTCTTGATTAGAAACCATCATTCTCCTTGCATAGCCATAACTAGGATAGAGAATATCTAGACCCAATCAACAACCCATATCTAGGTTTGCCGTCGAAAATCGAGTGAAAAATCCCAACTCGGATCGATATAACTATCTCGAAATTCTGTGCTCGAATCTGAATCAAATCACTATGCGAATAGAATAACATATGTACATCCTATGTATCTATCTTTATTGATTATTAGCCAAATCAATTCTCCTTCCTATTCACATTTCCTTAAATTCCTATTTACTTATTCACGTTTGTTTCAATCCCATTTGGATTATCACCTCTATTCTTATCTCAACTGGGTATTTAATCATAAACAGTTTGAACTCTGTCCAGCTTAAATTTAGAAAATAGTTTGAAATTTTTTAAAATAGATGAATAGTTGAAACATAATTGTTAGTTTGCAAATTAGCTACAAAATAGTTAAGTAATTGTAAAATAATTGGAAAATAGTTAAATAGTTATAGAATATTTAGGTAATTGAAAAATAGTTATTAGTTATAAAGTAGTTGGAAAAATCTTAATTAGCTTATAAAATAGTTGTAAATTAGTTTAATAGTTCCAAAACCAGTTATAAAATAAGTATAAGATAGTTTTTGGGTTTAAAAAAGAAAAGTTGCATAGTAAATAGATAAGGAAAAATACATTTAAAAACAGTTTATACTAAAATATTTTATTTGGAAAAATAGTTCAGAGCCAAACTGTTCACCTTCCAAATCAATTACCAATTTCCAATTTTCAATTAACTTTTGATTTCAATTCAAATTAATTTAACTTCCATCCCATCAATTCAATTTAAATCCCTATTTAAATTGACTCAATTCCAATTTAAATAAATTCAATTTCCATTGAAATTGATTTAACCCCAATTCAAGTTAAATTAACCTCAATTTTTATCACGACCTGAAATTCAGTGTTCGAAAATCGACATCAAATACCTCACTTGTATTTGACCGTCGAAGATTCAAACATCGAACTCCAGTTCAGATGGAGCTTATAACAACATTAGATGAATATAAACAGCGGAAATAAAATGAAAATCATTGTTTAATACCACAGATACAACATCAGATACAATATTCATTACAACACTATCACCATCATCAGAGCATTTAAACATATAACACAACTTCAAAATAGAACATCCCTGTGGAATAACAAGTGATCACACTTCAAGAAAGGCTTCAAAGAAAAGAGCGATAGCGAGCTTCCAAACTAAGCACCTTATCCAAAAAGCTTCCAAAAGATCACCAAAGCCAAAAGCTGCTAAAATCCGATAGCTTCCAAACAAAAAGTCTTCAAAATCCAGCTAGCACTAAAACACGGAAAACCTGCTACTAGGCTGCCCGTGTGGAAATTATGGGCACCCAGAGTTTGGAAAGGGAACGATAAACTCTGAGTCAGTCATGGGACTGGTATGAGTAAACAAAAAAAAGTTGCTTTGAATAAAAAATTTGTAAAAGAAAATTTGGTATTCTTTTGGAAAATGAAACTACCATAAGATCTCCCGCCACACACACAATGCAATCATAGGATTGGAGGAGATTTCTTCTTATGATAGTCAAATATGCTTGATAGAGAAAATTTATTTTGATATTATTATTAGTGCATAGTGTATAAAACCATTTCTAAAGTATAATATTTATCTTAGCCAGCATACAACCATTATTGTATACCTACAGTAGCTACCATCTAAACAGTGGGGCGCCACCATAAGTAAATGGCAGGTTATAGAACCAAAACCGTACTGGGTTCGTATTGGGAATTGGATTTCCAACAAATGGTTAGGCTAAGGAACTTCCTACTGCCACATGGGTACGCCTCTGGAGGGATGTCCCGAGAACTTAACTAGCTTTCTACGAACACAAGGCCGGGTTACCTTTGTAACTAGGTAACTACTACACGATTATGCCATTCCCGGTTTCGTTTGTGACCTTTATCCGAGGGCCCTCAATCATAAAGCAACAACCACACAGTAATGAGATTGCATCAACCACATAGGTAAAGTATCTGGGCTCCATACCATGATACCACCTTTTTCTAGAAGGAATGACGTACCCAAAAGGGCGTGACCCTCATAACCTTGTCGCATCTTTCCTGTTTCGACCATTTACGGGGTGTGAGGTTCGATGAGGTCTCGTCCACAAAGCTATGCTTTACACAAAAGCCTTGCTTTAATCATCAAATGACCAACGTCACACAGTAGCACTCAACATGCCACACTACCAAACTGAGATTATGTCACTGATAACCTTTAACTACATAACCTCTGAGCTCATACGTCCCAGAGAAGGGTGTTAAGCTAAAAGAATAATTTCTCCACCACCAACTGAAATGAATTTGAAAGAAATCTGCTTTATATCTCAAAGTTTAGTGTCACACATACAACCATACAAGTCTATTGTGGGTTCGAACAGAACCGAAGGCACTTCGTCTAAAAAAGGAAGAAGCCCTTGCAATCCGGGTGTCCACAATCTCGATTGGACTCCCCGTCATATGTCGAGATCTCTATGCCGGAGCAACTCAGTGCAGAGACATTCGAGAGGTTATCCTATCGTTCTCGGAGACACCCGGTCTTCACCACCGTCTTCAAATGCCATCCATTTCGTCGTATCACTATTCGGAATGGGTTATATGACACAAAGTCCTCTCCCGACTAAACCAAATAGTGAGCGCTCAATTTTAAAAACATGTGGATATATCATTCACAATTTTTTGTAGGTTCGATGTGGGTTTCGAATAACCAACTAGAATCCGATTCCCCGTCGCATCGAAATTCAAATGCCGTTTTACGGGCCAAAGGGTTTTCACATTCACACAACAGTATATTCATCACAGATACCACAACTCAGCACAAAGCATTTCATATTACATAACATCACATCACATATCAGAAATATCAATCCAACACAGCATTCAATAACAATCAAACATCTTCAATTAGGACGAGTAAATCGTGTGGTTTTAAATTTATTAACCACATAATTACTTTCATTAGTAATCTTTAATCAATGATTAATTATTATTAATTACAATTTATTAAGTCTTAATCATCTTCATTAATTAATTATTCCTAATTAATTATCTTAATTAATTAACACTTAATTGTTAATTAATTAAATCCTAATTACTTTTATTAATTAATTACTCCTTAATTAATTAATAATTAATTACAAATTAATTAACCTTAATTATTAATAATTAATTAAGTAATTACTTCTTAAGAAATTATATTTACAAAATCATTAATTTTTTAATAAACCAAAATATAAATTAATTACTTCGATTATCCTTTTAACCCTTGTTAAATCATTATCCTTATACATTAGTTGCCTTAAAATATTAAGATTTCTTTAAACAACATTTTATCCTAATTTCCTTTTAAATTACATTATTTATTTAATATAAATAACTTTTAAAATGATGTATTAAATAAATTAAATTAAATTCCTATAAAAACATCTTACTTAAATCCTGAATAAAAATCAATAATCCAATCAAATCATCATTTGAAAACATAGTTTAAAAGGTTTAAAAGTTTGAAATTTTTTAAAGTAAAATTGTTTTACACATTAAACTCGAGACCCGCTTCGAGTCACCCCCGAGAATTTTTCCTGTCCCTTTCGAGTTTTGCCAAAAATCAACCCGAGTGCCTAACTTTCAATCTTAAAATTTTTTCTAAGTATTTTTACCTGACGCATCAGAAATCTTACTCGAGCCTAAACTCGAGTCGACACACGTTTCCCCCCGAAGATCGCTTCGAGTCGAACCCTTCTTCCCTAACTTCCACTGACACTCACCATCGCGCTGTGCGCATGCACAAACGGAATCACCACCATTGTTCGATGCTCCAGCCTCCATCGAGTCGACGACAACCCCACCAAACATCCACACCACCCAGAAACTTGAATTAAATTTGAAAACGAGATCTAGTCGTCTCGACCAAACAAGCCCAGCACAACGTCATCAAAGAATTTTATGGCTCAATCACCTCAGGCTACCAGAGATAACGTGAATCCACTCGAAGCTTCCATAATGTCCGAAGCCTCATCCCCCCTGTTCCAATGAATTCCGATGCATTGACGAAGCGCCACTTACGAGATTTCCGACCTTGACACAATATTGGCCTTAAACCCTAATTCAACTCCGACCACCCATTACGGTGATCTGAAAATTTATTGAGTATTTTTCCCAGACTCTACGACCCCCCGACTAGCTACAGCTCCGATCTCGAGGCGAACAATGTCGCCGACCACCATAATTTGCCCAAAAATTCAAATCTGTACATCTTGTGATTTCTCCATAAATACATGACTAAAAATCTTGATTTATGTTTTGAAAATCAACATTTTTGATAACAATTTCGATGATATTATTGAAACAGGATGATACGATGTTTGAATTTTTACTTAGGTCAGAGCTTTTCTGTGTTTTGATTTTTCCAGCAAAACCATTTACTTTTAATACTTACAAATATTTTTAAATTTTTGTCCTGATCAGTACATCTTTTGTTTTAACAATTCACCCTAACAATCACTAAAACGGAAATTATGGGGATTTTTACAGGTTTTGTAAAACTTGGAACCAGAAAACAGGGTGAAAGATCCCTGCATATCAACATGCACATGGATTATGAACACATACATATAAATTTTTATACATGTAACCAATCTTGACTTCAAGTATCATCTCAACACAGATTTGAATTCCATAATTTTCAAATTTTACTCACCTTGATATTTGAACAGAAAAGCTTTCTGGAATTTAAAAGTTTGAAAGGCTGGAACTGTTTTTTTAATTGGATCTTGAATTCATTTCTGCAACTGATTTATATAACTTGCTTAGTTTTTTGATGAAATGACTTTCTTAAATCTTTAACAACACTAAACTCAAATTTCCAATTCTTAAAAGATTACTTGCAGTTAAGAATTTTATGAAAACAGAGAAGACTACTGGTCTGCAACTTGAAATTGAGCCTTGAAATTTGAATCTTATTGTTTAAATTGATTTGTGACGATGAATCTTTAATTTTTCTTTCTTTATTTGATTGCTGAATTGTTCTTTATTTGTTTCAAATCTTCCCTCTATAAACTAAAGCTTTGATCTGCAGGTTGAGATGAATTCAGACTCTCAGTTTTGAATTTTGTTTGCTGATCCCTTCTTTGTTTTTCTGATTTACTTGAATTGTGTTTTAAAGTTTGCTTTGATTTTTTTTGTGATTTTTTTTCTCAAATTTTCTTAAGTCTTGAAAGTGAATAAAAGAGATGAGAAAGAGGGTTAAGATGTTATATAGTTTCTATTTTCTTTTTTATAAATTTTCTTAAAATAAAGACAATATGATGACACTTGTTAAATCCCTTTTCTCATGAATTACACTTGTTAATTTAATTACGAAGGATTAAACACCTGTCTCTATAGTCATTACTTATTTAACATTTGTAATTTCTAATTATAATAATATTTTACATTATTTAAATTGTATTTTAAATTTATATTTCCCATTAAAGATATTTGCTTTATATTAATACATATTATAAAAAGAGAATGTTTTGAAAGTAGATACATATTAAATAAATTACATATATGTATTATATTTTTAAACCCAGTTTATTTTACTAAAGCATTTATTAAATCAAATTCAAATCTATTCATATATACAATATATATATATATAATTTAAATTGAAATGATTTAAAAACATTTGTTATTTCAAACTTTAAAATCAAATGAAATTGAAATCTTATTCATACCATCTAACACTTATTTATTTGATTTAATTATTTTTTTCAAATTAAATTCCAAAGGTTCAAATAAATTACCAATTTTAAATTGATGAAATTGGGATGTTACAGATTTCCCCCTAACAAAATTTCGTTCTCGAAATTTGAAAGAGAGAGAAAAGCAAACAAAGGATACAAGAATATTGAAAAAGAAAGAAAAGGGCTTACCAGTTTAAGCTGCAATATCCACTCTGCAATTGGGATACAATTTCTGCATGCTATCTTCAGTTTCCCAAGTGCATTCCTTTGGATCGCCACTGCACAGTACTTTAACCAGTTTCACAATTTTGTTTCTTAATTGCTTTTTATCACGATCCACAATCTTTATTGCTTATCTTTTAACTGCTAAATTGGGAGTGATTTAGAGATCCTGCTGAGCGGCTTCTTCAATGATACTATCTGGATCGTGCACATATTTTCAGAGATTAGAAATGTGAAACACATCATGCATGCCAGATAACTAGTTAGGTAGCTGCACTCGATATGCTAAAGGACCGATCCTCTCCAGAATAGGAAAAGGACCAATATACCGTAGTGCCAGCTTATCAGTCTTCCCAATATAAACACACTACGCAATGGAGATACTTTGAGAAAAACAGAGTCTCCAATCTGGAATTCCCAATTTCTTCTTCTGCGATCAGCATAACACTTTTGATGACTTTGAGCCGTTTTCAATTTCTTCCGTATAAAATCAACTTTTTCTGTGGCTTCCTTAATTATATCCGGTCCAAGGATGAATCTATCACCTGAATCGATCCAGCATGCGGGTGATCGACACAGATGACCATATAAAGCTTCAAAAGGAGCCATCTCGATACTGGCCTGATAGCTATTGCTATATGAGAATTCAACCAGATGTAAATGGTCCTCCCAAGGACCACCAAAATCGAGAATACAAGCTCACAAAAGGTCTTCTAATATTCGATTTATCCTTTCAGTCTGCCCATAAGACTGTGGGTGATAAGCAACGCTGAAGTTCCGTTTTGTTCCCAATGCGTCTTGAAACGCCTCCTAAAATCTACTAGTGAAGATCGGGTCACGATCACTCACTATACTGCTCGGTATACCATGGAGACGGACAATTTCTTTCACATATAATTCAGCTAAACTTGCTGCTGTGCGGGTAGATTTCACTGGCAAAAGGTGGGCTGTCTTAGTCAAATGGTCCACAATAACCCAAATTGCTTCATTGCCTTTTCGAGTACGGGGAAACCCTTCGACGAAATCGATTGTTACTTGATCCCATTTCCACTTGGCTGCCTTCAAAGGCTGAAATAAACCCACCATTTTTTCTCATCCTTTTAATTTGTTGACAAGTAGCACATCGACTCACATATATAGATATATCCCTTTTCATTATCTTCCACCAGAAAGTTCTTTTGATATCTCTATACATCTTGTTAACCCCTGGATGGATACTGAGTTTAGATTTGTGACACTCATCTAAAACTTCACATTTCAGATCAGGAATGTCTAGAACACAGATCCTATCTTTCATCCTTATAACTCCATTATCATCAAATCCCAAACTGGAATCCTTACCTCGACATATTCTTCTACGAATTTCTCAATGAAACTTGTCTTCTGTCTGCTGTCTTGCAGTCTTCTTAAGAAAAGTAGGAGCGACAACATGATATGCGAGAACAGCATGTCTTCTGCTCAAAGCATGGGCAACTACATTGGCTTTTCTAGGCATATAAAGAATATCTAGATCGTAGGATGCCAGAAATTCTAACCATCGTCGTTGCCGTAGATTTAAATCTTTCTAGGTGAGGAGGTATTTCAGAGATTTGTAGTCGGTGAATAATTCAAAATTTTCACCTAAAGAAAGAGTGTTCATTAAGTATATTTGTTAAGTTAAGTTCTCATATCGTTAAGAAAGCTAAAAGAGATTCTTACCCAAAAGATAGTGCCACCATATTTTCAAAGTGAAGATAACAACTAAGAGTTCCAAATCATGGGTTGGGTAACCTCTTTCATGTGGACGTAATTGTCTACTTACGTACACAATTACCTTCCCATTCTACATTAGAACAACATCCAAACCATCACCACAAGCGTCGGTATTGACAGATAAACCCTTGTTCCCGTTAATGATAGCGAGAATAGGAGCAGTGGTTAACCTCTTCTTCAACTCCTGAAAAGCATCGTCATATTTTGAAGTCTAATTGAATTTTGCATTCTTCATTGTTAGCTTAGTCAATGGACTAGCTATCTTATAAAAGTCCTGAACAAACTTTTGGTAATAACCCGCTAAACCCAGAAAACTTCGAACTTCCTTTGGGTTAGTGGGTTTCCTCCAGTCAGGAATAGTGGAAACTTTGCTAAGATCAACAGAAATTCCTTCTTCATTAACAATATGCCTGAGAAATTTAACTTCTTTGACCCAAAAATGACATTTGGAATATTTGGCGATCAGAATATTTCTCCTTAATATCTCTAAAAAAATTCTAAGATGTTCAGCATGCTCCTCTTCGGTCTTGGAATAGACCAAAATATCTTTAATAAACACAAGCACAAATTTATTCAATACTTCCCGAAACACATGGGTCGTTAGATCTACGAAGTATGCTGGAGCATTGGTTAATCCGAAAGGCAAGATCAACCATTTGTAAACATGTTAGGACCCCAAAAGGAAGTAAAATGAACACTGTCTTCGGCAATTCATAACTGATGGAATCCCTGGGCTAGATCCATCTTAGAAAAGAAACAAGCGCCGTGTAGTTGATCAAACAGATCATCAATTCTAGGTAGAGGAAATTTGTTCTTGAGAGTCGGCTTATTGAGATCACGGTAGTCCATACACAATCTCAAAGATCCATCAGATTTAGCAACAAATACCACTGCTGATCCCCATTCAGAAACAGTAGGATGAATTAACCCTTTATTTAGAAAATCATCGGTTTTCTTAATTAATTCAATCCTCTCCCTGGGTGCCAACCTACGACTTGCGTGAACGACAGGGCGAGCATTAGGTACTACGTCAATTCTGAATTCTATTTCTCTATGTGGAGGTAAAGAATTTACTTCTTCGAATACGTCGGGAAAATCCCGGACGATAGTTATAGAGTCTAGACTGGGTTCGGGATAACCCAAATTATGCATCAACCCATCTCTTTTAGGACTAGGGTCCTCATAAGAAATCACAATGAAATCTTCGAATTTGCTTTTGATCGAAATCAATCAATTGTTACAATCCAATTTGGCTTCGAATTTGGTTAGCCAATCCATTCCGATTAAGATTTCAAACTAATTAAAATCAAGGACAAAGAGACCGATAGGGAATTGGTAACAAGCATATTAGACAGGTACGTCTCTACATCGTAGACAAAGGTTCGTGGGGCCTCCAACTGGATTCGTTACGCAGATGGGTTCGTCGACAAAATCAGGTTCAAGATTTAATTCATTTACAGCTTGTTGAGAGATAAAACTATGTGTAGCACCCATGTCAAACAAAACTCTAACAATTCTATCATATTAAGGTTACCTTACAAAACTCCTTTCCCCTTTTCTGTTTTATAAGTTGTAGGTTTATCTTTGACTGTGTACACCTTTGCTGTCCTAGCTTGCTTCATTATTGGGCAGTCTTTGACTTCATGTCCCAGTTTCTGACAGTAATAGCATTTCCTGGATTTTGCTTGTACAGATTGATTTACTTGTTTCTTAGGCTTTGTACGTCTGCTCGAGTAATGACCCTTTTCTGAGCATAAAACAAGTAACATTTCCTGCCGGGTTTTCCTGACTGCTCTTCTTCTTCTCCTTACCCTGCCATGGTTTCTTGCCTCCAAATTTCCTTTTCTTTCAATTTTGATTGCTCGTATTTCCTTTCTCCACAGGGTGTCTTGCACATCCAGGGTAGCATATCTGTACCCCATATCTATTAGATCTGGAAAAAATTCTTTGACGTGGCTAGTCATCCTTTCGTAGAACTTCTTATTCATCCCATGAATGAACCTTTCATTTTTCTTTAGAGGTGTATTTATCAATTCTGCACAAAATGAGACAATTCGTTCAATTTGTTTAGGTATTCCTCAAATGACAAACCCCCTTGCTTCAAGTCCATCAATTCCTGGTACATACGAGAAATACCAGCCGATGGCATATAACGCTTCTCAAATACTTCTTTAAATCGCTCCTAAGTAGACTCGTCTTCTGGCTCATCTAAATTAACTATCTCCCACCATGCTAGGGCTTCTTCTTGAAGTTGCCAAGAAGCTATGAGTCTCATTTGATTGTCTTCCAGCTTTAGCCCTTTAAAAATTCTTTCACATGATCTGATCCAGGATTGAGCTTCGATAATCGACTCCTTGCCAGTAAACGGCTTATCGCCAAGTCTCGAGAAGCTCTTATATAGATCAGCCAGATTCGGCTGATTTTGAGTAGATAAAGCCGCTTCTGCTGTTGCGGGGACTTGACCGTTATGGTAACATTTCCCTGACCCCTAGCTCTTCCTCTTCACCCGCTCATTCTTACTATCTATAATTAGTAAGAAAACTTGATTTAGATATACAGATGAGTTATCTTAAGGAATATCAGTAGTCAAAGGAAATAGACCAAGAAAATTTAGGATTTCGGTCTCGGGTTATACCCATTCTAGGGTATACTTCACCCTATCTCTAATGAGCAATCTAATGTGTTATACTCCGTAGCTAAAGTTCTTACTCAACCTTTTGCTCTGATACCACTTGTCACGACCTAAAATTTAGTGTTCGAAAATCGACATCAAATACCTCACTTGTATTCGACTGCCGAAGATTCAAACATTGAACTTCAGTTCGGATGGAGCTTACAACAACATTAGATGAATATAAACGGCGGAAACAAAATGAATATCATTGACCAATACCATAGATACAACATTAGATACAATATTCATTACAACACTATCACCATACTCAAAGCATTTATACATATAATACAACTTCAAAATGGAACATCCCAGCGGAACAACAATTGATCACACTTCAAGAAAGGCTTCAAAGAAAAGAGCGATAGCGAGCTTCCAAACTAAGCACCTTATCCAAAAAGCTTCCAAAAGATCACCAAGGCCAAAAGCTACTAAAATATGATAGCTTCCAAACAAAAAGACTTCAGAATCCAGCTAGCACCAAAACATGGAAAACCTGCTACTAGGCTGCCCGTGTGGAAATTATGGGCACCCAGAGTTTAGAAAGGGAACAATAAACTCTGGGTCACTCATGGGACTGGTATGAGTAAACAAAAAAATAGTTTCTTTGAATGAAACAAATTTATAAAAGAAAATCCGGTATGCTTTTGGAAAATGAAACTACCATAAGACCTCCCGCCACACACACAATCAAATCGCAGAATTGGAGGAGATTTCTTCTTATGATAGTCAAAAATGCTTGATACGAGAAAATTTCTTTTGATATTATTATTAGTGCATAGTGTAGAAAACCATTTCAAAAGTATAATATTAATCTTAGCCAGTATATAACCATTATTGTATGCCTACTATAGCTACCATCTAAACAGTGGGGAGCCACCATAGGTAAATGGCAGGTTATAAAACCAAAATCATACTGGGTTTGTATTGGGAATTGGATTTTCAACAAATGATCAGGCTAAGGAACTTCCTACTGCCACATGGGCATGCCTCTGGAGGGACATCCTGAGAACTTAACCAGCTCTCTACCAACACAAGGCCGGGCTACCTCTGTAACTAGGTAACCACTACACGACTATGCCATTCCCTGGTCATTTCCGACCTTTACTCGAGGGCCCTCAATCATAAAGCAACAATTATACAATAATGAGATTGCATCAACCACATAGGTTATGTATCTGGGCTCCATACCATGATACTACCTTTTTCCAGAAGTAAATGACATACCTTAAAGGGCGTGACCCTCATAACCTTGCTGCATCTTTCCTGTTTCGACCATTTCTGGGGTGTGAGGTCCGATGATGTCTCGTCCACAAAGCTAAGCTTTATATGAAAGCATTGCTTTGATCAGCAAATGATCAATGTCACACAGCCGCACTCAACATGCCACACTACCAAATTAGGAGTATATCACTGATAACCTTCAACTATATAACCACTGAGCTTATACTCAGAGAAGGGTGTTAAGCTAAGAGAATAAATTCTCCGCCACCAACAGAAATGTATTGGAAAGAAATCTGCTTTATATCTCAAAGTGTAGTGTTGAACATACAACCATACAAGTCTGTTCCGGGTTCGAACAGAACCGAAGGAACTTCATCCAAAAAAGGAAGAAGCCCTTGCAATCTGGGCATCCACAATCCCGATTGGACTCCCCATCACATGTGGAGATCTCTATACCGCAGCAACTCAGTGCATAGACATTCGATACATTATCCTATCGTTCTCGAAGACACCTGGTCTTTACCACCATCTTCAAATGCTATCCATTTCCTCATATCACTATTCAGAATAGGTTATATATGACACAAAGTCCTCTTCCGGCTAAACCGAATAGTGAGCGCTCAATATTAAAAACATGAGGATATATCATTCACAGAGTTTCACAGGTTCGATGTGGGTTTCGAATAACCAACTGGAATCCGACTCCCTGTCGCATCGAAATACAAATGTCGTTTTATGGGCCAAAGGGTTTTCACATTCACACAGCAGTATATTCATCACAGATACTATAGCTCAGCACAAAGCATTTCATATTACATAGCATCACATTACATATCAGAAATATCAATCCATCACACAGCATTCAATAACAATCAAACATCTTCAATTAAAATGAATAAATCATGTGGTTTTAAATTTATTAACCACATAATTACTTCCATTAGTAATCGTTGATCAACGATTAATTATTATTAATTACAATTGATTAAGTCTTAATCATCTTCATTAATTAATTATTTATTAATTAACTATCTTAATTAATTAACCCTTAGTTGTTAATTAATTAAATCCTAATTACTTTTATTAACTAATTAATCCTTAATTAATTAATAGTTAATTACAAATTAATTAACCTTAATTATTAATAATTAATTAAGTAATTACTTCTTAAGAAATTATATTAACAAAATCATTAATTGTTTAATAAACCAAAAGATAAATTAATTACTTCGATTATCCTTTTAAACCTTGTTAAATCATTATCCTCATACATTAGTTGCCTTAAAATATTAAGATTAGTTTAAACAACATTTTATCTTAATTTCCTTTTAAATTACATTATTTATTTAATATTAATAACTTTTGAAATGATGTATTAAATAAACTAAATTTAATTCCATTAAAAACATCATACTTAAATCCTGAATAAAATTCAAAAATTCAATAAAATCATCATTTGAAAACATAGTTTAAAAGGTTTAAAAGTTTGAAATTTTTTAAAGTAAAACTGTTTTACATATTAAACTCGAGACCCGCTTCAAGTCACCCCCGAGAGTTTTGCCCGTCCTCTTCGAGTTTTGCCAAAAATCAACCCGAGTGCCTAACTTTCAATCTTAAAAATTTTTCTAAGTATTTTTATCAGACGTCTAACGACACTGACTTGACCTTCGAAAATCGGCACCGAATACGTCACTCGTATTCAGATGCCGCAGATCCAAACGTCGATCTGGTTCGCCGAAGCTTATAATACATTAAGTACAACAACACAGCGGAAGAAAATGAATAATGCATTTGATGTACAATATCTGATACAACAATAAATACAATTAGAATGATAAAATAGATATCAATACTATCAGAGATACAAGACACAGCGGAAAGAATATCTTCAATAGAATACATCTCCAAAAGAATCCGACTCCGTAATGCAACTGCGACTCCATCTTCAATCCAAAGCTAGCTCGAACCATCATCAAGTTGCACAAAGCTAAGCAAGGTTAGTCGTGAATGCTGAAGTGTAGCAAATGCAATCCAAAAATCCAAAGGGCTTCGAAGGCTATCGAATTAATTCCTACTATTCGACTATCTGAAAAACACAACTCTAGACTTCCCGTATGGAAAATTGTAGGCACTCAGAGTTTAGGAAGGGAACAATAAACTCCGGGTTAGTCATGGGACTGGTATGAGAAAACAAAAACATTTTATCTTTTTTTTCTAAAAGAACAAAGAATTTAAATTGAAATCCGCAATGCTTTTTGGAAAATGAAACTACCATAAGGCCTCCCGGCACACACACCATGCAATCGCACAATTGAGGGAGATTTCTCCTTATGACAGTCAAACATGCTTACTACGCAAAATCCTTTTTGATGTTATTATTAGTGCATAGTTAATGCAGTACACCAGGACAAGTCGCTCACCACAATCATATTAGGTTGCTCACAAGCCATCTTAGGTCCTCACAAGCTATAAGCGACCTAACAAGACATAATGACCGACCTAACGAGTTAACGGTTCAAGAAGAGTTAAGTAACCTGCAGCGCGCCAGCGCGTTATACGAGTTACAACCTAACACGGGCGAGCTAACTAGAGTTATGCGAGTTACGACCTAACACGTGCGAGCTAACTATATGTCGCATTTGATAAGTCGCTCTCCAGCGCATTCTTCTTAGGTCGCTCACACATGATGTTTCTTCTTATGCTGCTAGGTCGTCCAGATCTTATACCGCTCAGTTCTTTTAAGTCGCTCATGAGATAGGTCGCTGACCTTAAGTCGCTCATTTAATGGTTAGGTCGCTCCATTTTTTATGTCGCATGATTCCGCACTACCTTGAGTCGCTGAAGCTTAAGCCGTTGATTTTTAGGTCGCTGAAGCTTATGTCGTAGGTCGTTTGTTGACTTAATGTTGTAATTTCTTAGGTCGTTGTGCTTAGGTCGTTTGTGCTTATGTCGTGTAGTGTTAGCTCGTGTGTCGCATGTATGTTGAGTCGTGTATATGTGTTGTAACTTCTATAATAGGGGTGTGTTGCCAGTTGTAAACCTTATTGATTTTGAATAAAATTTTGTTTGTGTGCTTTTTTCCACTTTTGTTGAAGTTGAGTGTGATCACCTTCTTCTTCCATCTTCGGTTATTCGAGTGCGCTCGAATCAACGAACTTGAAGCCGATTCACGGAATCTCATGCGCGAGATCAACGTCGAAGAATCGTAGATCTTCTAACGTAGAATCGTGCGCGATCAACGTGTTGAAGATAGCTAGAATCCAGTATCTCGCGAGATCAACACATTTGGGCATTTATCTTGTTTCACTTGACACGAATAATTTCGTGAGGAAGAAATTTGTGCCAATTTGTTTCGAAACATTAATAGCATGTCAAAGTTTGTTAATCCGCTGCGTCAATTTGGTATCAAAGCTTGAAGAGCTAAGTTGAAGCTAATTGAGATCAAGGCTGAGTTAAGTCGAAGCCGAGCTAAGTTAGGTCGAAACCAAGTTAGGCCGAGCAGAGCTAAGTCCTAGTGCAAGTCGAGTTAAGTCGAACTATATCAAAGTTAGATCGAAAAGAGATCGTTTGAAGATCATGCCTCCGAGACGTGCTAATAGATTTTAAAATGTTGAAGATGTATATAGAAGACAAGAAGCTGAGCAGACGGAGCAGCGTATCAATGAAAAGTTCGATGAAGGTATTGGAAAATTAGAGAAGTTGATGAGAGACATGAATCAAAGTCAAAGGAGAACTTCACCAGTTTCGCACCATAGCGGAAACAGAATTTCACCTTCAGTTTCGGGAGAAAGAGACATGCGTGGTAGCAGAAATGTTGATGGTCAGAATCGACATCGACATAAGTCAGATTTGGAGGAATCCAGTGATGGTGATAGTAGTTTTTGTCGAAACCATGGCCAAGGATGAAGTTGAAATAGAGATTTCGAAGATGATCGTCGATGGGAGTCGGGGATGAAAACAGAGATTCCAGAATTCAAAGGGGGAATGATAGCGGAAGAATTTCTGGATTGGTTATCAAATGTTGAAGAAATTTTTGACTTCAAGGAAGTACCCGAGCATCGTAGAGTTAAGTTGGTTGCTACACGATTGAGGGGAAGAGCTATGGCATGGTGGCAACAAACTAAACTTACACGGGAAAGAATGGGAAAGTCGAAGATTGTTTCATGGGAAAAGATGAAGAAGTTGGTGAAGGCTACTTTCTTGCCTTATAATTATCAGTCTCTTATGTATCAGCGCTTACAGAATTTGAGACAAGGGACAAAGTCGGTAAATGATTATGTAGATGAGTTTTATCAACTGATTGCTAGAAACGATATCATGGAAACAGAGGAACAGTTGACATCTAGATTTGTTGGAGGATTGAGAATGAAAATTCAGGATATGGTAAATATGTTTGATCCAAGATCCATTACTGAAGCACACTAGAAAGCTCTAGCTTGGGAGAGGCAAGGTAGAAGAGGATGTGGTGCACTTACAAGTTCGATCAATCATGTGAAAGGGGCTAGTAGCAATATTAATGTTTCCAAGGCTGTTAGTAAACCGGTTGTCAATGAAGTTGCTAAGACCAAGGTCAACAACAATTTCAAGTGTTATAATTGTCAGGAGTTTGGTCATAAGAGCAATGAATGCCCGAGGCCTAAGAAGCGAGCAATGGTTGCTGAGCTAGAGGATGCGGATGCAGAAATAGAATATTCTAATTCACCACAAGTTGAGGAGGAAGAAGAATTACTGACGGGAGACGAGGGATATTCTTTAATGATGAGGAGATCTTGCTTGACGCCAAAGTAGGAAGAGGAGACTAGCTGGTTGAGGAGTAATATTTTTCAGTCGACGTGCACTATTTTGGGAAAGGTTTGTAAGTTTGTTATCGATGCAGAAAGTTGTGATAACATCATCTCTACAGAAGTTGTAAAGAAGTTAGCGTTAAAGACAGAAAAGCATCCCAAACCCTATAAATTGGCTTGGCTGAGGAAAGGTGGGGAAGTGAAGGTTAGTCGAAGAGCTTGTGTAACTTTTTCCATCGGAAAGAAGTATAAGGATGAAATTTGGTGTGACATGGTGGATATGGATGTATGTCATTTGTTGTTGGGAAGACCGTGGCAATTTGATAGAGCCGTGCAACACGATGGTAGGACTAACTGCTATAGTTTCATGTTCAATGACACTAGAATCACTTTAGTTCCAAAAAAGCGACAACCAAGTGAAAGCAAGTTAGAGGAAATCGAAGAACTAAAGACTCTGTTATCTTTGAAGGAGTTTGTTAAAGAAGTAGAGGATAGACCTGAAGTATTTCTGTTGATTGGACGTGAAAGTAGTGAAACGGTTGAAATTCCTAAGGAAGTTAAGCTAGCGTTGAAGGAATTTGAAGATGTATTCCTTGAAGAATTACCAAAAGAATTACCACCGTTGAGAGACATACAACATCATATTGATCTTGTTCCGGGAGCTGTGTTACCACATAGACTACATTATAGAATGAGTCCAAAGGAGAATGAAGGGTTGAGAAGGCAGATGGAGGAGTTACTTGAACAAGGGTGCGTACAAGAAAGTTTAAGTCCTTGTGCAGTACCAGCCTTGTTAGTGCCAAAGAAGGATGGAACTTGGAGAATGTGTACAGATAGTCGAGCACTAAAAAAGATTACAGTGAGGTGCAGATTTTCGATGCCAAGATTGGATGACTTGTTAGATCAGTTGAGTGGAGCTGCTATCTTTTCAAAGATTGATCTGAAGAGTGGGTATCATCAGATTCAAATTCGACCTGGGGAAGAATGGAAGACAGCCTTCAGGACACGGGAGGCATTGTATGAATGGCTGGTCATGCCATTTGGTCTTTCGAATGCACCTAGTACTTTTATGCGAGTGATGAATCAGATCTTTCGACCATTTATTGGAAAGTTCGTGGTAGTATACTTTGATGATATATTAATATACAATGGAAGCACAGAAGAACATCTACAACACTTGCAGAAAGTGTTCATAATACTTCGTCCGGAGCAATTTTACGCAGCAACAAAGAAGTGCATGTTCATGACACACAGTATTTTGTTCTTAGGACATGTGTTGTCCAAGGAAGTTATTCATGTGGATCAAGGTAAAGTTGAAGCAATCAAGGATTGGCCACAACCGAGGACTATAACTGAAGTGAGAAGTTTCCATGGTTTAGAATCATTCTACCGAAGGTTTATTCCATATTTCAGTAGTGTGATGGCACCAGTGAAAGATTGTATGAAAGTAAAGCAGTTTGTGTGGTCTGAAGAGGCTGATTCTGCTTTCCAACAGATCACGATACTTTTGTCTACAACACCGATTCTTAGATACCCGGACTTTCAGTTACTCTTTGAGTTGAATACTGATGCGTCTAAAGTTGGAATTGGTGGAGTGTTAAGTCAAAAGGGTCGTCCAATTGCATATTTTAGTGAGAAACTTTCTGGAGCCAAGACAAGATAGAGTACTTATGACTTGGAGTTCTATCCTATTGTCCAAGCCATAAAGCATTGGAGACACTACTTGTTTTATAAAGAGTTTGTGTTGTATACTGACCATGAAGCAATGTAACATTTGCAGGGGCAGGATAAGATTGCAGCCAGACATGCTTTATGGATCGCATACTTGCAACATTTTACATTTGTTGTAAAGCATAAGTCGGTAGTTACAAATCGTGTGGCAGACACGTTGAGTGGACGAATCATTTATTGACTACGATGAGAGTTGAAATGACGGGGTTTGATGTATTTCCAGAATTGTTTATTCAGGAACCTTACTTTGCTAAGATTGTAGATGAAGTCGAGAAAGGGAAGACGGATGAGTATGTGTTGGTCGATGGTTTTCTATTCATAGGAAATCGGTTGTGTATACCAGAGTGCAGTTTGCAAATGAAAATTGTGAAGGAATTGCTTGAAGAAGGTCATGTGGGAAGATATCGTACCTTGCAGTTGATTTCTCAATCATATTTTTGGCCTTCTATGAGGAAAGAATTTGAAAGATTTGTGCAGAGATGTCACATATGTCAAGTTTCCAAAGGGACAGCTACGAATGCAGGATTGTATATGCCATTGCCCGTGCCTACTAGACTGTGGGTTGATGTTAGCATGGATTTTGTTTTGGGTTTGCCAAGAACTCAACGAGGGAATGATTCTATATATGTTGTGGTGGATAGATTTTCAAAGATGGCACATTTTATAGCTTGTAAAAAGACCGCCGATGCAGTCCATGTTGCTCAATTGTTCTTTAAAGAGGTTTATCGACTACATGGGCTACCTGAGACCATTGTTTCTGACCGGGATACTCGATTTCTAAGTCATTTTTGGTTGAGTCTGTGGAAGATGGTTGGGACTAAGCTGAATTTTAGTAGCGCCTATCATCCACAAACGGATGGGCAAAAGGAAGTGGTGAACAGATCTTTGGGAAACTTGTTGAGATGTCTTGTGAAGGATAATTTGAAGAGCTGGGATGTGAACTTGTGTCAGGCAGAATTCGCACATAATCATGCCGTTAATCGAAGTACTGGATTCAGTCCATTTCAAGTAGTATATTCAGCCATTCCGAAGGGACCGTTGGATTTGTCGACAGTTGCATGTCAGAAAGGGGTTGTTAAACAAGCTTGTGATTTCGTGAATGAGTTGCAGGAGTGTCATAGGATTGTTCATGAACGATTTCTTAAGTCAAATGAGAAGTATAAGCAACTGGCAGAAAAGAAGCGAAGGAGTGTGGACTTCAAAGAGGGTGATTTTGTATATGCAGTATTGACTAAGGATCATTTTCCTATGGGTACTTATAACAAGTTGGCTGCTAGGAAGACTGGACCTTTGGAAATCGTGAAGAAGATCAATGAGAATGCTTATCAGTTAAGATTACCATATCATAATCATGCTGCCGACGTTTTCAACATCAAACATTTGATTCCGTATCATGAATACAAGCTTGTCGAAGAAGAGGAAAGTGTGAATTCGGGGTCGAATTCTTTCCAACTTGGGGAGGATGATGCAGCGCACTAGGATAATTCGCTCACCGCAATCATCTTAGGTTGCTCACAAGCCATCTTAGGTCGCTCACAAGCTATAAGCGACCTAACAAGCCGACCTAACGAGTTAACGGTTCAAGAAGAGTTAAGTAACCTGCAGCGCGCCAGCGAGTTATACGAGTTACAACCTAACACGGGCGAGCTAACTAGAGTTATGCGAGTTACGACCTAACACGGGCGAGCTAACTATATGTCGCATTTGATAAGTCGCTCTCCAACGCATTCTTCTTAGGTCGCTCACACATGCTGTTTCTTCTTATGCCACTAGGTTGTCCAAATCTTATGCCGCTCAGTTCTTTTAAGTCGCTCATGATATAGGTCGCTGACCTTAAGTCGCTCATTCAATGGTTAGGTCGCTCCATTTATGTCGCATGATGCCGCACTACCTTGAGTCGCTGAAGCTTAAGCCGTTGATTTTTAGGTCGCTGAAGCTTATGTCGTAGGTCGTTTGTTGATTTAATGTTGTAATTTCTTAGGTCATTGTGCTTAGGTCGTTTGTGCTTATGTCGTATAATGTTAGCTCGTGTGTCGCATGTATGTTGAGTCGTGTATATGTGTTGTAACTTCTATAAATAGGGGTGTGTTGCCAGTTGTAAAGTTGATTGATTTTGAATAAAAATTTGTTTGTGTGCTTTTTGCCACTTTTGTTAAAGTTGAGTGTGATCTCCTTCTTCTTCCATCTTCGGTTATTCGAGTGTGCTCGAATCAACGAACTTGAAGCCGATTCACGGAATCTCGTGCGCGAGATCAACGTCGAAGAATCGTAGATCTTCTAACGCGGAATCGTGCGTGATCAACGTGTTGAAGATAGCTAGAATCCGGTATCTTGCGAGATCAACGGATTTGGGCATTTATCTTGTTTCACTTGACACGAATCATTTCGTGAGGAAAAAATTTGCGCCAATTTGTTTCGAAACATTAATAGCACGTCAAAGTCTGTTAATCCACTGCGTCAATAGTGGAAAACATTTTGAAAGTATAATATTGATCTTAGCCAGCATAGGTACCATTATACTATGCCTACTATAGCTACCACCCGAGGTGGCAGGTAGTACAATTGCAATCGTAAAGGGCTCGTATTGGATAATTTGATTTCCAACAAATGGTCAGGCTAAGGAACTTCCTATTGCCACATGGGAATGCCTTTGGAGGGGTGCCCCGAGAACCTACCCGACTCTCTACCAACACAAGGCCGGTCTACCCCTTTCCCGGGGGTAAAACCTAAGATATGCCACCCCCGGTCGTTTGCGACCTTTATCCAAGGATCCTCTACACCAACAACATCACACAGTAATAAATATACTACAATGTCCACATGAGTAAGTATCTGGGCTCCATACCATGATACCACCCTTTTCCAGAAGGAAGGGACATACCCTAGGGGCGCTACCCCTGAAACCTTGCCGCATCTTTCCTGTTTCGACCATTACCGGGTTGTGACGCTCGATGAGGTATCGTCCACAAAGCTACACTTTTTCACAAAGTCATGCTTTGATCAACAAATGATCAGCAGCACTTCGCATGCCACATTACCAGATTGGGAATGTATCACTAGTAACCGTCAACTACATAACCTTTGAGCTCGTACATCTCAGAGAAGGGTGTTAAGCTAAGAGAATAAATCTCCGCCAACAAACAGAAATGTATTTGATAGAAACCAGCTTTACGTCTCAAGGTGTAATGTCAGACGCACATCCATACAAGTCTATTCCGGGTTCGAACAGAACCGAAGGCACTTCTGAAGAAGCCCTTGCAAATGCGGGTATTGCCAATCCCGATCGGACTTCCCATCACTTAGGGAATCTCTATACTGGCGCAACTCAGTGCAGAGACAATCGACGGGTTATCCTTTCGTTCTTGAAAATACCCGGTCTTCACCACCGGTCTTCAATGCTATCCATATCGATGTTCCATTATTCAGAATGGGTTATATGACACAAGGTCCTCTCCCGGCTAAACCGAATAATGAGCTCAATATTTAAAAACATATAGATAATGGGATTTCGATCAAGTCACAACTTATTATCCAAAACCTTTCTTTAAATGGTTTAATACAAATTACCACTTCAAATCTTTTAAACAAAAAGGTTCATTTTACAAAGTTCACTAATTTTCCACAAAGGTTCATTCACGGCTTTTCAAAACAGTTTCATTTCAAATAGGATTAACTTATCTAATCTTTAAATTGAAGATTTAATTCATAACTTTCAAACCATTTCCAATTCAAATCTTTTATATGAAAGATACACCATTTAAAATCCTCTTAGATTTCAAAACAAGGTTTAATAATCTTTCACAAAGTTCATAGTTTTTTCAAAACTATTTACCATTCCATTTCAAACTTGAAATCTTTCGATACACATTGGAAATCCGTTCTTTTTTATGAATGCTATTATTATTTGAAACAAATAGTTTTCGTTTTGGGAAAAGCTGATTATATTTACATAAGTTAAAGACATTCGAGTATCAACATGGGTTTAAATTTAAATTCCCAAAACAATACTTTTTAAATGGTTAAACCATATGAACACCTTTATAACTTGTATAATATTTTTTAAACCATAATTTCCAAATTATTGAATTTAATTTCAAATATTGAATTCAAATCTAAATTAAATTATTTACATTTCAAAACTTTATTAAGTTATTCAAAATAACTTATTTTTGAAACCCATTTTTAAAAGTTTTCAATTCCAATTCCAAAACTATTTTGGATTCAAAAATTCAATCTTTAAAATGGTTAAAAAATCTGTGGCTTAACCGATTTCCTCATGCAATCCATATTTGTGTGTGTAAGGTATAATCCAGGGGTTTTACACAATGGTGCAACAACATCAATCATCACAGATTCAATCGTATCAATATCGATATGTGGTATAATCCAAAACGCTTATCTTCATTCACAGATTCATAGATAAGGTAAATTTATCAATCACAAAGATTCACCAGTACAATTCGATGTGGGTTTCGGATAACCAACTGGAATCCGACTCCCTGTTGCATCGAATTTCAAATGCCGTTTTACGGGCCAAGGGGTATTTACACAGAAACATATCACATATATCACAAATCAATACACAACAACACATCACAAAATATCACATAACAGGAGTATCAATCAGCTCAAGGCATTCAATAATAATCAATCATCTATAAATAAGATGAATTAAATGTGTGATTAGAATAAATAAATCACATAGTTACTTTTGTTAATTATCTTAAATCAATGATTAATTATTCTTAATTAATAAACCAACCTTAATCACTTTCATAATTATTCCTTAATTAATTACCTTAATTTATTAGTCCTTAATTGTCAATTAATTAAATCTTAGTTACCTTTATTAATTAATTTTTTTCCATAATCAATCATATTAATTAATAAATCAACCTTTAATCATTAAATAATTATTCTTAGTTACTCTCACTAAGTAACTATCTTTAAGCAATTAATTACCCTTACTCGCTTACATTAATAATTTTAATCAAGTAATTATCCATTGCCAATTAGCTTAAAAACTTTTAAGTTAAATTATCAGTTGAAAATATCTTTATTTTTTTTTATTAAGTACTTAGTTACATTTTTTTGTTTAATTTTTTTGAAATAAGCTTTGAAATAAGGGTTATGCATATCTTAAACACTTTTGCAAATATTATCAAATTCCCTTTGAAAATTCTTGGAAATTAATTCATTGTTATAAATTTTTCGAAATTAATTAATTTTCAAAACAATTTAAAAACAGTTAACTTTAACAACACTTTTTAATCTTTGAAACTTGTTTAACTTGTTAACAACAACAAGCAACCCGAGCCAAAACGTGTTGTTCTCGAGCTCAACTTCGAGTCCTACCCTTAATCATTTTACTTCGGGTCGAACTCCTGCTTCCCCCTGCTCGAACCCGAGCACACTTCTTCTTCCACTGTCATTTGAAAATGGTTGATACGAGTGATACTACGTGCATATGTACGAGCCAACGCTGACGTTCCGGCTACTGCCTTCACCATCCCCCAGTCACTGGTGATCTCGACGACGAACTCCACTACTTAGTTCCAACAATTTCATCGGAAATCGAAATTGGGTTATTCGAGCATATCCTGGAACTCAACTATCACTAGTAAATCGCCTCGCATTCCCACGTCAAGTCATCGGTGATCTCGAGACTCCGACCACGGCTGCTTCGATGACCAATGAAGCTTTTCCCCCCAGTCCTATCATCCCAAACCCATTGCCGACGATGCAATTATCTCATGAACCACCTCGATCCAAAACTCCACTAAAAACCTACTTCGCCGTACTCTGGCCACTACGGCCATCGATAAATACTCCAATTATTTTTCGTTCGATCACAAGACCCCTAGCCTCCTTCTACCTCAATCATGACGACCAATGCTTCCCTGATCGCCAGTAATAACCTAATCTTGAATCTCCGTTCATCTTGCAATTTCGTTCGATTTCAAACTTAAAAATCACGAAACCTTTATAAAAAATCATTATTTTCAATTACGTGTGAAGTTATGAATTCGAAACTTGGAATTTAATTGATTGAATTTCCAACTTATATTTGATCATCATTGTACATCCTGGTTTTTGAAATAATCACTTCATAAATCCACTTGAATTTATATTTAAAAGTGATGTTACATTCATGTGATCATTTTTCATTTAGGAGTTAAAGTCTAAAATAGATTATACAAGGAGTCATGGTATTTTCTTTCTCATGTTCTTGAGCTTGTATATATATATCAGAGATATATAATATAATGTACACAGGCATGCACATGAATTACATAATAATTCACACTATATTCTAGATATTTATCATCCATGCAAACAATTTTCACCCCAGAATTAACACATATATCAAAGTATAACACAGATTTAAACTTTATTTGGGATATCTTTCTTACCTGTGTGGTTTAACAGAAAGAAACAGAGACAGTGAAACGATCTAGTTTTCCAAGCTTGATTCATTTGAACTACTCCTTGATTAATGTCCAGATTTTCTTTGCTTCGGTTACCATTTCCTCAGATTGAAAATACTAAAGTTAATTATGGTTTTAATTGCTTCAAATTTTAAATTTAAATTTTTACTTATGGGTTTGCTTGAATTTACCTGAGAGATGAAGCAGAGCCTGCTATTTGAATTTGAAAAAACTGATCTGACTCTATTACTTTATTTTTTCGATGTTGAGCTTTGATCTCTGCTTTTATTTACTTCTGAGCTGAATTTATTTGATTTTGAACTGCTTCAGGTTTTAGTTGACCTTTTTCCTTGATCAGGATTTAATTTTCAGGCTTCGTTTTGCTTTGAATTCATTTTCTCAGGTTGATGATTTGAATCTGGTTTTTCTTTTTATTTTTCTTTCTTTTGACCTATAGTTTAATTTCAGTTTTTGAGAAAACTGGGATTGGCTTGATTATTTTCTCTTGCACTTAATTTGTTTACATTACTATTCAAAAAGGAAAGAGCCTTGCCACTTGTTCATTTGCATGCCAAAGTTATTACACTTGTTTAATTTCTTATGCATGGTTTACACTTGTAAATCAATATTGTTACTTACTTAACATTTGTCACATATGATAAAAATTGTGTTTAAACCCCTTCCTACAAATTTGTGTTTTAAACCTTATTTTATTTTAATTGATAAAACATGTTCTATCTATTTTACACTTACATACATACATACATACATACATACATACATACATACATACATACATACATACATACATATATATATATGTATATATTGTATCCTAAATCTTATACTTATATTTCCAATATTTATACATATATATACTTTCAAATGCTCATGTATTTTTCTAAAAACTTAGTTCAACCAAATTCAAAAAAGAAACTATATAAATTTTTCTTCTTAAATCTTATTTTATTCAAGTTTATCACAATTTTTTTTCATAATATAATTACAATATATTCATACATTTTCCTACCACTTATATTTATACAACTTTCAAGAAAAAGATTTGAAGTCCAAATTATACATTACTAATAAATATTTATAAGTTAATAAATTCAATTCGTTTCTTTATTTTCAATACATTTATTAAATTTCAAAAGATAAATATTTTATATTCATTCTTGTTTTAAATTTTAAATTCAAGTCGTTGTACAAATCATAACTTTTTAAAGAAATTAATTTCAAAGTTTAGTTGTATTTTAATAATAAACACATATATAGATTATATATGTATACAAGTCTTTAGAATAAAGGTTTAACTTCAAATAACTTTTAAAATCCATTTCATAAAATTAAATTCAAATATCTTTATGTTAATTTCTATTTATATTTCCTTTTATAACTATTTATGCATCCTTAAGAAAATAATTCTTATATTGATCTTAAATCCTATCTTCCCAATCACAATGTATATATTTACATACATGTATATATAATAGAAAAAAAATCTCTACTAGTTTATAAAATTCTTAAATCCAATTTATCTCTCAGAATATTTATTCTTGAATTTCAAATTCCAGATTCAATTTCAAAATCCATTTATATACATATATAAATTTTAAAGCTTTTATTAATTCCTATTTTCACAATCTATTCATAAAACCCATATTTTAATTGTTTTTGGAGAAACTCAAATAAATTTTACCAATTAATGTCACAATTAAATTCAAAATTTTATATTAATTATCAAATATTTCAAAGTTAAATTCAAAGATCAAATTAATTGTTAAATTAATTTGGCCTTAAAATTAGGAATGTTACACGGCGCATCAGAAATCTTACTCGAGCCCAAACTCGAGTTGACACAAGTTTCCCCCCGAAGATCGCTTTGAGTCGAACCCTTCTTCCCCAAACTTTTTCCACTGACATCCATCATCTTGCTGTGCACATGTGGAAACTTCCACCGTTGGTCGATGCTCCAGCCTCCATCGAGTTGATGACAACCCCACCAAACATCCGCACCACCCAAAAACTTGAATTAAATTTGAAAACGAGATCGAGTCGTCTTGACCAAACAAGCCCACCACAATGTCATCAAAGAATTTCCTAGCTTAATCACCTCAGGCCATTGGAGATAATGCGAATCCACTCGAAGCTTCCACATGTCCAAAACCTTATTCCCCCCAGTCCGGTGAATTCCGATGCATTGACGAAGCGCCACTGATGAGATTTCCGACCTTGACACAATATTGGCCTTAAACCCTAATTCAACTCCGATCACCCACTATGGTGATCTGAAAATTTATTGAGTTTTTTCCCAGCGTCTACGACCTCCCGACTAGCTACAGTTTCGATCTCGAGACGAACAATGTCGCCGACCACCGTAATTTACCCAAAAACTCAAATATGTTCATCTTGTGATTTATCCATAAATACATGACTAAAAATCTTGATTGAATTTCTACAAATAAACATTTTTGATAACGATTTCAATGATATTATTGAAACAGGATGATATAATGTTTGAATTTTTACTTATTTAGAGCTTTACCGTGTTTTGATTTTTCCAGCAAAACCATTTATTTTTAATACTTACAAATATTTTTAAATTTATGTCATGATCAATTTATACATCTTTTTTTTAACAATTCACCCTAACAATTACTAAAACAGAGATTATGGGGATTTTACAGGTTTTGTAAAACCTAGAACTAGAAAACAGGGCGAAAGATCCCTGTATATCAACATGCACAGGGATTATGAACACATACACATACATTTTTATACGTGCAACCAATCTTGACTTCAAGCATTATCTCAACACAGATTTGAATTCCATAATTTTCAAAGTTTACTCACCTTGAGATTTGAAGAGAAAAGCTTTCTGGAATTTAAAAGTTTGAAAGGCTGGAACTGTTTTTTTAACTGGATCTTGAATTCTTTTCTCCAACCGATTTATATAACTTGCTTAGTTTTCTAATGAAATAACTTGCTTAAATCTTTAACAACAACAAATTAAAATTTCAAATTCTTAAAAGATTACTTACAGTTAAGAATTTTATGAAAATAAAGAAGACTACTGTTGTGCAACTTGGAACTGATCCTTGAAATTTGAATATGGTTGTTTGAATTGATTTGTGATGATGAATCTTTTATTTTTATTTCTTTACATGATTGCTTAATTGTTCTTTAATTGTTTGAAATCTTCCCTCTATAAACTTAAGCTTTGAACTGCAGGTTGAGATGAATTCAGACTCCCAGTTTTCAATTTTGTTTGCTGATCGCTTCTTTGTTTTTCTGATTTTCTTGAATTGTGTTTTAAAGTTTGCTTTGATTTTTTCTGATTTTTTTTCTCGAATTTTCTTAAGTCTTGAAAGTGAATAAAAGAGATGAGAAAGAGGGTTTAAGATATTATATAGTTTCTATTTTATATTTTATAAATTTTCTTAAAATGAAGACAATATGATGACACTTGTTAAATCCCCCTTCTCATGAATAACACTTGTCAATTTAATTACTAAGGATTAAACACTTGTCTCTATAGTCATTACTTACTTAGAATTTGTAATTTCTAATTAGTATAATATTTTACATTATTTAAATTTTACTTTAAATTTATATTTCCCATTAAAGATATTTGCTTTATATTAATACATATTATAAAAAGAGAATGTTTTGAAATTAAACACATATTAAACAAATCACATATGTGCATTATATTTATAAATCCAATTTATTTTACTAAAGCATTTATTAAAATTTAAATTCAAATTCAAAATAAAATTCAAATCTATTCATATGTACAATATATATATAATTTAAATTCAAACGATCTTAAAAACATTTGTTATTTCAAATTTTAAACTCAAATGAAATAAAAATCTTATTCGTACCATCTAACACTTATTTTTTTGATTTAATTTTTTTTTCAAATTATTTTCAAATTAAATTCCAAAGGTTCAAATAAATTACCAATTTTAAATGGATGAAATTTGGGATGTTACAATTTCTTTCGAAATTCAAATCAAATTCCATTTGAATTTTTAAACCTAATCAAATTTAATCACAATTCCAAATTATTCAAATCAATTTGGATTAATTTCAAATTGAACCAGCTTCAATTTCAAATTAGTTCAATTTCTGTTTGAATTAATCCCAATTTCAAATCAACTTCCTATTTGATTTTTGAACTCATTCAACTTCAATTTCATTCCAAATAAATCCTATTCAAATTTTCCATTTGAATTTTTAAACTTATCCATCTTCAATACTAATTAGTTTAAACTAAATTCAATTTGAACTAATTGTAATTTAAATCTCAACTTTAAACCATCTCGAATTATATAAATTCGAGTTAAATTCCAAATGTTACTTTAACCCTTTAAATCAAATTAACCTTTATTTTTAAATCAACAATTAAAATCTTTAAACAATTTAACTCTGAGTCCAATTCTAAAAATTCCATTTTAAATTATCTTTACTCAACTTATTTCAAAGTTCAAATAAGAGTTCAAAACAAATTTAATTTACCAATTCGATTCTTAACATTCAAATCTTCAAATCAAAGTAATTCCATATCCTTATTTTCGTATTAAAGTTTAATTTCCCTTTTATCACAATAATGGATACATTACCACAGTTCAATTTTCCATTTATTTAAACCAATCCAATTCACAGTTTAAAGATTATTAATAACAATAGAATAATATTATCCAAATTATTTTAAAACATCCATCCATTTCCAATCTCAAATCCATTTTGAGATCACACAAACTCCCAATTCAAATTTACCATTTAACTTCCCAAGTTAAATCTCAATCTCATTTTGAAATTTCCAATTCAGGTTGCCTGTTCTAAATTTATTAAATTTTCCCAAAATTAATTTCACTTTAATTTAATCCAGACCACTTTACCCAATTTGACTTCCCATTCAAATTTTAGACTTCAGATTAACAATCTTCCCTCTTAAGTGTAAAAACTTTCTTCACTTTGGGTTTCACATCTCATTCCAAATAAAAATTTAAAACTCAACATTTAGGGTTTATTTCAAATCATCTTTGATATCATGTATATCAACACCCACACACACACACACACATATATTTACTTCCTTTACACACCAAGTTATCCTTAAATTTTAAACCACCCTTTTAATTCAAAACAAATTTCTTTTAATTTTCAAACAACTCTTATTTGGAATATGACCCTTTCATTCGAATATATTAAATAATATCATTTATTATTTCTTGATCACTTTGAAAAAAAAAATTCAAATTCTGAATCCAGATTTAAAATTTCAAATTTCAATTAATAGTTCAGATTAACCTAAATGTTTTACTTCCCTAAAACATGTCATTTGCTTACTCATTAGTACACATTTTATTATTAAACACAACCATCATTTATGATAATAACCAAGATTATCATATCTAGAAACCAATTCATTATTATCTTATTTTGAAACTCTTTCCCAAATTCAAGATTTAATTTCAGTTTGAATCCATTTCAAACTTATCTTTATTTAATTTCAATTTGGTTGTATTTCTATTACCACTAAATTTAATTCCAATTTAACAACCAATTACCTTAATATTTATCAGAAAGAAATATTGCTTTATATATCAAAATATATACTTGTATGAAATCATTTAAAATCTTTATATAAGAAAATAACAAGTACGCTCACATATATATATATATGTACACTGTTATCCTGCTTTTTGGCAAAGCCGTGATACCAAAAGATCGGTCAAAAACAAAAGACAATTCGTCTCAGAGATTGGTTGTACTTCACTTCACTATGGATATCGATGAATTTTGTCCGAGCCCGGATCAGGCTATAATTGATAAGACATGACAAGCAAGGCCATGAAAGCCAGTATTCCAAATTTCAGGTTAATCGGAGGTCGTATGAATGAGATATGATCGATGCAAGTTAGCTAGAGTATGTCGTTCGAACCCATCAAAAAGTTGGGGAGATGCTCACTTCGAATCGATGGGTTCGAATCCATCACTAATTGTCTTGTTCGAATCCGTTGGTTTACATATGCTTCAAATCGATCGAGTTCAAATCGATCGTCCTCGTGACGTTGATCACTTCGAATCGACCGGTTCGAATCCATCAGATGGGCATCCCCTGAGCACGCTCGTATCCATGCTGAAGCACTATTTCGTATCCATCGAGTCCGGAGCACTTCGAATCCATCACCGTACCCTACTTTGAATCGATCGGTTTCGTGCCCAAGCACTACTTCATATCGATCGTCCTCACATCCATCGAGAATGCCGGATCATTCCTTCGTATCCATAAATTCTGCCCTGTTTGAATCCACTCGTCTCGTCTTGATCCCCTTCGTATCGATCCATTTCGAATCCATTGATGCGAACTGGGTCGTGGCACACGATACGAACGAGGCGAAATCCATGGGTGCGAAGCGGTCAACTCGGAGATAAACAGGATCGATGCGAGGTGTGCGCGCCACGTCACTTCAGTACCACGTGCGTCCGTTGATTCGAATATATGGATTCGAAGTGATTGAATCGAAATAAATAGCCGAACGAAAATCATCATCTCGAATCGATCATATCTCCCAAACCACGAGGCCAAATGCAATGAAATTTTCACAGTAGCTTCCATACAAGGTAAAGATTGTTCCTGCCAAGTTTCAGCTCGATTGGATCATTTTTTGATGGATTCGAAATCGCTTCGAATCGATCTCAGATCGCGTCAAAACTTGGTGGGGTCGGTCGCGTGGGCCCACTCACGTGCCAAAAAAAGTCTCCCGAAGTTTAAGCGAGATCTGGGCCTCCAACGCCTATAAATAGCACCCTGAAGCCTTTAGAAAAGGGGATCTTCCGCCATTAAACATCCAGACTCTGCCAGATTCAATTCCATACTTCTTTATCGCTGTTGTAATCAAATTTGAAAGCTATCATCAATTGTAATCCGCCGTAATCGATTGGAATCATCAAGTTAATCAATAAAGATATAAACTTCAGAGTGGACGTAGGCAAGATCGCTGAACCACTATAAATCCTGTGTTTGTGATTGTTATTTCTGAATGATTGAGATTGTTATTGTTTATATCCGAGTTCTACATTGATTGTTGCTGATTTGTGTTCATAAACGGGTGTTTTCACTGATATCGGGTGTTTGTGACCAATTTTGGCGCAAACATCTTGGTGCTTTCACTGAGAATTGAACTCAGGAGTTCTACTATTTAGAAGTTGATTCAGAAGTTTGAATGTTCAGATTTGAGAAATTATGACGAGACAATCGAGCAGAAGGCCATGGCCAGAGAGAAGTGAACATCAAGGGAGTCAAGAGGCTTCCTTAGGAGCGAATCATGCGTCGATCTTCATCACTAGGGACGAGATGGAGACAATGATGAAGAAATAAGAGGAGTTGATCCAGAGTTTATTTCAACAGATAGGACAGCTTGGAGCACAGAATAGAGTAGCGGATGGAGTCCAGAACGGAGCAGGACCATACGGCGTGGCTCCTGAACTAGGGGGCACACCTATGGAACATTGATCCAATTTCGAAGAGAGAGAGAGGAGCATCTGCGCAGCCCGGGAGTAGCAGAGGAGTGAACGCTCAGTCAAGGGGGCAGATCCCAGAAGTTCCTCGTGAACTCGAGGGGCAGGGTGAAAGTAATGGACAAGGATTGCATCTCGGAGATGATGACAGATTGGCGGAGATGGTTAGAAGAGCTATGAGAGGCGGTTTGGTAAACAAAGATTTGGAGGATGTTAATAGGAGTCCTTTTACCCCAGCAATCAGGCGAGCTAGGAACCCACCGGATTTCAAGTTACCATCGTTGGACATGTATGACAGGAGAACGGACCCCACGGTTCATCTAACGAAGTATATGAGGCATATGGAAGTGCTGGAGGCATCATAGGAGGTTATGGCCCCGTGCTTTCCATTGTACTTGGCGGATATTGCAGCGTTGTGGTTTAGACAATTAGAGAGTGGATCCATCGGAACATGGAATGATTTAATTGAAAGATTTATGAGGCAATTCAGGGTTCACATTACAAGACCCAAGAATGTGATGACTTTGGCAACCCTAAAGCAGAAAGCCGGAGAGACTTTGAGGAGTTATCTAACGCGATTCAATGCAGCAGCAGCTTCGGTGGATCGACCAGATCCATCCATGGTTATGATGGCGGCTGTGTCCGGAATAGCTGACGGAACAGAATTCAAAAATTCATTAACTAAGGATCCACCCGTGGATCTAGGAGAATTCTATCATGAGGCGGAAAAGTTTTTACGATTGGAGGATGCGAATGCAGAAAGAGAAGAAGTAGAGGGAATAGAAGTCTATGCACTTAATGACAAAAAGCCTCTCGAAAAGGACTCAGGCAAGGATAAAAGTAAAAGTAAGACTGAGAATGACGGGGACATGTCAAAGCGGCAACGGAGGGAGCCTCGACTCACCACTTACACTGAGCTGAATGAGAGTCTGGAACGAATTTATCAGGATATCAAGGAGCAGGTTCCGTATCGTAGGCCAATGCGAAGGGATCCAACCTCTGACGAAAGAAAATCAGATAAGTTTTGTGTATTCCATGAATTAAACGGTCATAACACTAACGATTGTAGGCATCTGAAGGACGAGGTAGAAGGACATATCAGGAACGGTATGCTCCTTCAATACGTGAGGAGGCGAACTCCAGTGGTGGAAGCAGAGCGACCACCGTCTACATCAGCTAGAGGCGACCCTGAATCAAGACACCGTTTGATTATCAATTGATTGAAATAATGATGAACAAGTCATGAGCTTCCCACTAACACAATTAACTCATTTACACATGTACGAGATCGCGAACGATCCTCAGGCATGCTCTGAATGATCATTGACCGTTTAGTAGTGGGAACTTACACTTTGACATCTTGCTTTGCTTTTGTTTCATTTTGATTTGGACTTTGTTTGTTTGGACATTTCTATTTTAAAACTCGTCTGTTGAATAGATGTTTGATTCTGATAATTCTGAAATGGCTAAGCTACTTACACATGTACCGGGTCGCGAACGGTCCTTAGGCATGCTCTGAGATGACGATAAACCGCCCTGACAAATGATCTAGGGACCCACTCGAACGTGAACCTGGTATCAGCAATACCAAGCCCTCCCGGGCACACTTTCTCGCCTCGAATGGCACCCGACCGCGAACGGTCATGATTCACTTATAATCTCCGACCTCGAACGGTCATAATTCGCCTCGAACGGCACCTGACTTCGAACATTCACAACTCGCCTCGAACGGCACACGATCGCGAAAGGTCACAATTCGCCTCGAACGGCACGACTCGCCCCGAACGGCACAACTCATCTCACCTCAAATGGCTCGATCGCGAACGGTCGTCATTTGAGGTCCGCCACTTGACCGCGCACGGTCGCACTTCACCCCAAATGGCTCGATCCCGAATGATCGTCATTTGAAGTCAGGCGCTTGACCATGAACGGTCGCACTTCATCTCAAATATCCCGATCCCGAACGGTCGTTATTTGAGGTCGCGTAAAACTGTAAATTCCTTTGCAGGACATTAATGGGATATGAACATCCAGATCATGGCATTACAAAACAAGCCTTCCTACCGCAAGGCATATTTTTGGGGGCAAATGTTATCCCGCTTTTTGGCAAAGCCGTGATACCAAAAGATCGGTCAAAAACAAAAGACAGTTCGTCTCAGAGATTGGTTGTACTTCACTTCGCTATGGATATCGATGAATTTTGTCCGAATCCGGATCAGGCTACAATTGATAAGACATGACAAGCAAGGCCATGAAAGCCAGTATTCCAAATTTCAGGTTAATCGGAGGTCGTATGAATGAGATATGATCGATGTAAGTTAGCCAGAGTATGTCGTTCGAACCCATCAAAAAGTTGGGGAGATGCTCACTTCGAATCGATGGGTTCGAATCTATCACTAATTGTCTTGTTCGAATCCGTTGGTTTACATATGCTTCGAATCGATTGAGTTCGAATCGGTCATCCTCGTGACGTTGATCACTTCAAATCGATCGGTTCGAATCGATCAGATGGGCATCCCCTGAGCACGCTCGTATCCATGCTGAAGCACTGTTTCGTATCCATCGAGTCCGGAGCACTTCGAATCCATCACTGTACCCTACTTCGAATCGATCGGTTTCGTGCCCAAGCACTACTTAATATCGATCGTCCTCGCATCCATCGAGAATGTCGGATCATTCCTTTGTATCCATAAATTCTGCCCTGTTCGAATCCACTCGGCTCGTCATGATCTCCTTCGTATCGATCCATTTCGAATCCATTGATGCGAACTGGGTCGTGGCACACGATACGAAAGAGGCGAAATCCATGGGTGCGAAGCGGTCAACTCGAAGATAAAACAGGATCGATGCGAGGAGTGCGCGCCACGTCACTTCAGTACCACGAGCGTCCATCGATTCGAATATATGGATTCGAAGTGATCGAATCGAAATAAACAGCCGAACGAAAATCATCAACTCGAATTGATCATATCTCCCAAACCACGAGGCCAAATGCAATGAAATTTTCACAGTAGCTTCCATACAAGGTAAAGATTGTTCCTGCGAAGTTTCTGCTTGATTGGATTATTTTTTGATGGATTCGAAATTGCTTCGAATCGATCTCAGATCGAGTCGAAACTTGGTGGCATCAATCGCGTGGGCCCACTCACGTGCCAGAAAAAGTCTCTCGAAGTTTGAGCGAGACCTGGGCCTCCAACGCCTATAAATAGCACCCTGAAGCCTTCAGAAAAGGGGATCTTCCGCCATTGAACGTCCAGACTCTGCCAGATTCAATTCCATACTTCTTTATCGCTGTTGTAATTGGATTTGAGAGCTATCATCAATTGTAATCCGCGGTAATCGATTGGAATCATCAAGTTAATCAATAAAGATATAAACTTCAGAGTGGACGTAGGCAAGATCGCTGAACCACTATAAATCCTGTGTTTGTGATTGTTATTTCTAAATGATTGTGATTGTTATTGTTTAGATCCGAGTTCTACATTGATTTTTGCTGATTTGTGTTCATAAACGGGTGTTCTCAGTGATATCGGGTGTTTGTGACCAATTTTGGCGCAAACATACACTCTACTCATTCTAAGGTACCATTGACCCTATCCTTAATGAGTAATCCCACCAGAGCCAAGATTCTCACTTAACCTTGCTCTGATACCAATTGTAACGACCTAGAATTTTCGATACCGAAAATTCCAGATAGTTAGAAAAAGAAGAAAAGAGGTAGAAGAATAAATAGAAAACAAGTCACAGAATCTCACATTCATAGAGGATCAAATTATAATATCAAATAATAACAGTTATACAAAAGAAAAATGTATCCGTCAATTACATTTTAATACATCAGAGTTATAATTTTCCACAATCACTGGGCAATTAAAATAACTTGCCCTAGAAATACAAACAATATATCACAGCGGACACACTCCATACGTTCCTGTCATCCAGCTCGCCTCCTGAGCACCAGAACGTCCTTACTTGAAAATATGTAATACTTGGTCTGACCCAAGCATTACATCAAAGCAACCGTTATTCCACCTTTTGGCAAGGCCGTGACACCAAGGACTTAACTAGATACCAATGATAGTTCATCCTAGGGATCGTTATTACATAGCTCTGCTATGGATGTTGGTAAAAAAATTTCGAGTCCGGATCAAGCTACAATTTATATGACATGACAAGAAAAGCTAAGAAAGCCAGCATTCCAAATTTCAAGTCAATCGGAGTTAGTATGCTCAAGATATTGATCGATCACGGTTGAGAAATCCAAACTTGCATCGATCATAACTCAAGATCTACAAGTCCAAATGCCACCAAATTTTCACAGTAGCTTACTGGCAACATAAGGAATATTCACGCCAAATTTCAGCTCAATCGGATCAAATCTTGATCGATTCGAAATTGCTTCGTATCAATCATAGACTAACTTGCATCGATCATATCTCACAATCCACATGTCCAAATGCTATGAAATTTTTACGGTATCTTATTGGAAACATGAGGAATGTTCATGCCAAATTTCAGCTCAATCGGATCAAATCTTGATCGATTCGAAATTGCTTCGTATCGATCACGGACCAACTTGCATCGATCATATCTCACAATCCACATGTCCAAATGCTATGAACTTTTCACAGTATCTTACTGGCAACATGAGGAATGTTTATGCCAAATTTCAGCTCAATCGGATCAAATCTTAATCGATTCGAAATTGCTTCGTATCGATCACGGACCAATTTGCATCGATCATATCTCACAATCCACGTGTCCAAATAATATGAAATTTTCACAGTATCTTACTGGAAACATGAGGAATGTTCATGCCAAATTTCAGCTCAATTGGATCAAATCTTGATCGATTCGAAATTGCTTCGTATCGATCACGGACCAACTTGCATCGATCATATCTCACAATCCACATGTCCAAATGCTATGAAATTTTAACAGTATCTTACAGGCAACATGAGGAATGTTAATGCTAAATTTCAGCTCAATCGGATCAAATCTTGATCGATTGGAAATTGAGTTCGAATCGATCCTGGAACGGGCCCCAATTTCCTAAGGCCTGGCATGCGGGCCCCCTCACGTGCTAGAAGTGGTCTCCCGAATTTTCAGCGAAATATCAGCCTCCAGCACTTATAAATAGAGCCCCTGGTCATTCAGAAAAGGGATCGGAGAAATTTTAAAGAAAAAGTACGCCCGGACGCTGCCAGAATCATTCCATACCATCATCACTGCCATTGATTTCGAATTTTGACTTACTATCTGCTTTATTTTGACATAAAAAGTTGTATTCCCCGAATATCGAGCAATAAAGTGACAAAACTTCATAGTGGACGTAGGCGATACGCTGAACCACTCTAAATTACTGTCTTTCGTGCAATTTACTTTTCTGTGACTTGGAGTTTTTGTTAGATAATCCTCATTTTCAATTTGATTTCTTCATTTATTATCTTTTCAAAAACTTCCGAAGAGTGTTGTGTCCAATTTTGGTGCAAATTGGTGCTTTCATTGAGAGAAACCCAGTTTTTCTCCCATTCGTTGGATCTACTTTCGATATCGGATTGCATAAATCTAAGGAGAAGATCCAGATCTATTATTCAGTGGTTCCTTCTATTCTATTCAGATTGCTCCAGATCTAAGAGGAACCATATTCATCATGAAGTCCGTACCCATATTTTCGAATCCAGAAAATATGCTGTTTTCGTATCCATGTTTTCGTGTCCAGAAATGTGATGATTTTCGTATCCATGTTTTCTTGTCCAGGAAATATGATGTTTTTCATATCCATGTTTTCATATGCAGAAAATGTGATGTTTTTCGTATCCATGTTTTCATGTCCAGAAAATGTGATGATTTTCGTATCCATGTTTTCGTGTCCAGAAAATGTGATGTTTTTCATATCCATGTTTTGGTGTCATGAAAATATGACGTTTTTCGTATCCATGTTTTCGTATGCAGAAAATGTGATGTTTTTCATATCCATGTTTTCGTGTCCAGAAAATGTGATGATTTTCGTATCCATGTTTTCGTGTCCAGAAAATGTGACAACATTCGTATCGATCACCTATTGACTACTTCGTATCCATCGAGAAGCGCTACTTCGTATCTATCCATCTGCCTCCAATTCGTATCGATACTCACATGCACTTCGTATCCATCCATCTGCCTCCAATTCGTATCAATACTCACATGCAGTTCGTATCCATCCATCTGCCTCCAATTCGTATCGATACTCACATGCAGTTCGTATCCACCATTCTGCCTCCAATTCGTATCGATACTCACATGCAGTTCGTATCCATCCATCCGCCTCCAATTCGTATCGATACTCACATGCACTTCGTATCCATCAATCTGCCTCCAATTCGTATCGGTACTCACATGCAGTTCGTATCCATCCATCTGCCTCCAATTCGTATCGATACTCACATGCACTTCGTATCCATCAATTTGCCTCCAATTCGTATCGATACTCACATGCACTTCGTATCCATCCATCTGCCTCCAATTCGTATCGATACTCACATGCAATTCGTATCCATCCATCTGCCTCCAATTCGTATCGATACTTACATGCAATTTGTATCCATCAATCTGCCTCCAATTCGTATCGATACTCACATGCAGTTCGTATCCATCCATCTGCCTCCAATTCGTATCGATACTCACATGCACTTCGTATCCATCAATCTGCCTCCAATTCGTATCGACACTCAACTGCAATTCGAATCGATCAAGAACTCATCCGATGGATACGAAAAGTGATCGATACAAAATCAGATCGATACGAATAGTGATCGATACGAAAACAGATCGATACGAATAGTGATCGATACGAAATCAGATCGATACGAATAGTGATCGATACGAAATTAGATCGATATGAAAACTGATCGATATGAAATCCTGATCGATACGAAGATTGACTATTTGCTGATGGATACGAAATCGACCGAACCTTAGCCGTGTGCGTTTCACATCGACGCTCAGATAACACTTTATATCGTTCAAACATTACCGAGAATGATGATGAAATTTCCAAAAAAAGAAAAATCAGGTACGATCCAAATTTCCTAGCCCTAGCCACAGCGTAGAGCACCCGCATAGTTAATTCAAAACTCAACTTAATCAAGAACATTCTGATCGTTCCATGACTGGACGGGACGTAGGGGATTACAACAGCAATTGTTGAATTGCAATCAAGGAATGGGTATAGAAATACCACCCAACCGTGCTCCCAGAGGGTGGAGAACCTAGCTAATATTCCAAGAACTAAAGTTAATCAATGTATCATGCTTCTAAAGTGGACTACAACTTCCTCTAATTGACCAGCTTTTAAAACTCTTGAATTAACCACTATGGTACGATGGCTAATATGACGACTGCCCTACCCTGTCTACTCTGCCAACTCAAAACATGGCTGGTCACAACTGAACCATCTTCATATGCTCGCATCTTAATCATTCCACTTCCATATGACTAAAAGCACGACATAAAACCCTAAGAGGACTTCCTTACTATCTTATACGGGCCTCCTTCCTTGTGAAAATTAGAAATAATCACCAATCTATGAGCCCATAATCTACTCACCATCCAATCGACATTACCAACCACTCGAACATTGGGAAATCGGGCATACATCATTCACTAGTATTACAAGGCCCTGTAGCCTTAAAATGAACTTGATAATTTTGATTGGAGTATCTTTCCCAGTCGGGACCTATTCATTGAAATTATCCTACATGCAAAATTTCTAGCGAAAATCTAGCATGTTGACTATATCAGTGTACTATGGAAATATGACCCGTGACACTATCTCATGAACTGAGACTGGTGAGTGGATTCCATAAACAGTGATGGATGCCATCAAATGCAGATGTCTCCCCATATTCCTCAAAGAAGGCCGTCAATCGTGGTTAGACATACCATTTCTACTTCTCATATTGCTGAAGGGAATAAAGAAGTTGGCAGCCAATGAATTTATCCAAAGCCCACAGCCAGTTGCTGCCAATACCTATAAATGAATTCATCGTCAATGCTTATTTCCAGACTTTGATAAGAGAACTGGTGGATAGGTGCCGACGACTACACCTACATGTCCACACCAATATTGAGTTGATAAATCAGATGAAGGATCAACATGGAGAGATAAAGAGGGAACCTAATCCATACTCTAGATTGGAAAACTCCACTTAATTTTGATAGCTACTGTGGACGCCAACGCCATAAGGCTGCTCCATAAAGGATAGCTCTAGCAATATGCTCAAGCCCCATAAAACAAAGGGCCAGGAACCTCCGACCCCTATCAATCAAGAACATTGATCAAAGCGGATCATTTGCGTTAGTATTCCAACTAAGAAGGGTTGGAATGAAGTGCAATAGCAAGCATACGACGCTGCTTCACTTATCAACGAGATTTAATCCGATCTATTTTGAATTATTTCTATTTCGTTTATGTTGCAAAATATGATCGACTTGAATTAAACTACTTGCAAATGATGCAGGTAACCGAGTACTTAAGAATGGGTGCAAAACAACCTCCGTGGTCTATGATCAAATCATTGGGGTATCATCATGACGAGCATGAATCAACCGCTTGTCAGCTGCTACATGCAGCTGACTTTGGGGCAGGGCATCAAAGCAAAAAAGAGACCGACAAGTTCAGGACTCCAGTACAAAGTGAATGCAACCGACCATCCACTCATATGTCTATGCAATTTAATTGGAGATCTGGGAAAGACTTGGAGTTATATGTCCCAACCATGCACTCTCCATCTCGTACTAGAAGCTCGCCAAAATACTTATGCTTCTTCCAATGCCCAGTAGAATCAGAATCATACGAAGGGTGGACGTGACTGTCCATGCATCCAATCCTGCATTAGACGCTTGTGGTTACTTTATAACATTTGTTTAAAGTGGATATGATTTGACCATTCACTCCCCAGTTTGCGTCTGTGATTCCGCAAAACAATCGTGCCTTAAACCGACTTCATCAGGGGCCAACCCTCAATTTTGGACATCAACAACCGACTGCTTACTCGCTAATCATCATAAGCCATCATTTCAACTCTCTTCCTCAGCTCGACCGGCCACTCACTACGTGAAACCCGAGCTCGGGGGCAAGCCGTCCCATTAAAGGCTGAACTGGACCGACACACGACAGTCCTATAACTAACTCCAAATTCCCAGAGTGCGAATTGGAGTATAAACATCAACTCTAGGTTCCCAAAGTGCGAGCCGGAGTATAAACGCAAACTCCAAATTCCCAGAGCGTGAATTGGAGTATAAATATCAACTCTAGGTTCCCAGAGTGCGAGCCGGAGTATAAACACTAACTCCAGATTCCCAGAGTGCGAACTAGAGTATAAACATCAATCAACTCCAGATTCCCAGAGTGTGAACTGAAGTATAAACATCAACTAACTCCAAATTCCCAGAGTGTGAATTGGAGTATAAACATCAACTCTATGTTCCCAGAGTGCGAATCGGAGTATAAACACTAACTCCAGATTCCCAAAATGCGAACTGGAGTATAAACATCAACTTACTCCAAATTTCCATAGTGTGAATTGGAGTATAAACATCAACTCTAGGTTCTTAGAGTGCGAACTGGAGTATAAACACTAACTCCAGTTTCCCAGAGTGTGAACTGGAGTATAAACATCAACTAACTCCAGATTCCCAGTGTGCGAACTGGAGTATAAACATCAACAAACTCCAGATTTGCAGAGTGCGAACTGAAGTTTAAACATCCACAAACTCCAGATTCCCAGAGTGCGAACTAGATTATAAACATCAACTAACTCCAGATTCCCAGAGTGCGAACTGGAGTATAAACATCAACTAGCTCTAGTCCCGAGAGCGCAGACTGGAGTATAAATGCCCAACGGGTTTGACTGACAACCCATCAACCAACTCCAGTCCTCAAAGCTAGAATTGGAATATAAATATCAGTAGGGATGCGATTCGACTGTCCATCTATCAACTCTGATCCCACAGCAAGTCCTGTAGACAAAAGGTGGATGTGATTCAACCATCCGCTTTCCTATCTTCCCCTGACATGGGGGTATACTTATCATTAAAAATCAAATGCACCGACCATCTAGCATAAAGCGGGAATGCCACGACCATTCACGCATCAACACTTATCCCCGGCATGGGACCTATAACATAATCTTATAGGGATGCACTCCAACCGAACAAGACAGAATTTCTTTCATGATTCGATAGGGAGATGCAGATTAGAAAAACGGACCTAGCTGAACGTCTTATTCTAAATGGATATGATTACCCATCCTATTGTAAATGAACGTGACATGACCATTCATCCGCTAACTCTAGCCAATGATCTGGCGGGTTGTGCATGCAACGTGGCCGGATATGACCCAACCATCCGCCAATTAGCTCCTTTCTCCAATTCAGAAGGAGGAACATCAAATTAAAGTTGTCGCAATGTGACTGACTACACTTCGACTTTCTCCATTTACTAGTGCCAGAGGAATTAATCGAGGAAAATGTGGTTCGACCATTTTCTGCTAAAATTCTTAGTCCCTAAAGTGTGGACAGGGATGTAAATATCAAATAGGTGTGACTAATGGCCCTTCAACTAACTCTCATCTCCGGAGTACGACTACGAGCGTAGACAAATGAATGAATATGATCCGACCATTCATTCACCAACTCCGACCAAAAGTCGACGGGAGGAATATAAACTCGCTACAGATGCAATTAGACTGTCCATAAACTAACTCTGCGAATGTGGGCAGAATAACAAATCATTGAAAAGAAGAGAAAGGTGACTCGCTACATCGCTAGCTTAGAGTCCTTTACAACTTAAGGCAATGACTGCAAGGAGGCCTTAATGCTAACCAATTAGAATGATGCGCGAAGTTATAGGGAGCCAATTATATTATACCGCTAGATCGACGGGCAATATCGATCTGCACCTTTCATATCATACCAATGGACCGATAGGCAATGAGGCTAGTACATTCTGCATTGTGTCGCTAAATCGACGGCGATCCTCTTCGAATACAATTCGATGTGACACGAGCGCCATCGAATACCTACGACCACCAGAGCATGGATAGAACCACGAATGAGTGTGACTTGACCATTCATCCTCCGTCGCCTTCCTTCGACCCGCCAGGAAGAGCATGAGACTAGACGACCATGACCTGACTGCATTTGTGCTGACTTTATCCCTAGATCCGATGGGAGAACGTAAACCGAAACAGATGTGGTTAATCGCCCAACTCCAAAAGAATGCAATACGACCATTCATTCTTTGACTCTTGCCACGATCCGACTAAACGAGCTATTCACAACGAGTGCAAGCTAACTGTCCACGCACCGATTCTTACCCTCGATTCAACAAGGGAAGCATCAATCCAACATTTGATCTTACTAGACGATTCACTCTTCAGTTTTTTCCCAGAGTATACAACATAAGAAGCAAAGTGAATGTCGACGAGGCAACGAAGTATTCTACCTAGAGGAAAGAACTAGGATAGAATGCAGAATACGGCACAACTCAGCCTTCCATCGGTTAACTCGATCCCATAGTTCAATGGGATAGAATGCAAAATTGAAGTGAACATTATCTACCTTTCCACTTATCGAGATTTTCCCCTGACTTGGGGGGCACGATAAGTAAGATGAAAATAATTTGATCATTCATCAAACAACTCTGGCTCTTACAGCTTGGACTACAATATAAACACAGCAGAAGCTAGGCTCGATCATTCACACAATATACCCATCAACCCAAGACTAGGGACATGAATGTGATCATCCAAGAGCTGGATACAACTACTCAACCCAATAGCTTGTGCCTAGTATTTATAACAACTTGACGTTACGGCCTGAATGATGCTTAGAGATAGAATCCTCAGATCGATGCCTAGACTTATGGGCAATTGATCATCATTTTGACCCTTCTAATGAGCAATGGATCGTGAGTACATTGAACAGAAAACGCATTGCTTGGAAACACATATAGATTCAAACTCGTAGTTGGAGCCAGTTATGCAGCAGCACACAATATAAGGCTAAACTTTACTAAGCCTTTGATTTAACATACCTATAAGGCTAATCATTTACCATTGCAAATAAGCACATGGAGTGCATACAACCCATCACGAGTATTGTAGATCAGATCACAACTCTGCACAATGATTGTGCAAGAGTCAACTGCATTGGTCCAGGTGAATTTGATATGTTCGCTTGGACTCAATCTCATGTGTATATATGGACTCTCACCCACCATTAAGAACTCTGCATTAAGTGTCAACCCGCTGCTTGTTTCGGTGAATAAAAACGAAGCGATGTGGATCTAGAAAGATCTACTGCACTTAAGGAGGAGGAGAATCTACTCAAAACCAATAGGTTTATCCGCAATGTCCTCTACCCAAAATGAGTATTCAATCCTTTGCTTATGAGAGAAATGAAAGGAGAGTGGCGAACGTACGACGACTACTCAGATTTGCATGAGGCATGGCAAAGACAAGCTTTCCACATCCAATGATCAACCAACTATAGACTCAACCATCATACATGAATTACTCTCATCTATGGATGCAAACTCCAGATACAATCAGATACTGAAACATGTCCCAGGCTAGGAATATAACTGTTTCATTATTGACGCGAGCCTATAGTGATATGCGGCATTCCTTGGATTCAAACTTGAGAATGCTTATGCTACTTACCAAAGGACGATTAACAAATCATTCGAAAATCAGATCGGCCGATCAATGAGAGTATATGTAGTTAATATGCTCGTGAGATCACGACTATCGAGCGACCACATTGATGACTTTGCAAAGATACTCGGTGCTCTCTAACAACTATAGAATGAAAATTGATCCTTTGGAATGCTCTTTCAGCGTTCTATAAGAAGAATTCTCGGGTTTCGTAATCAATTGTCATAGGATTGAGGATACTGTCAGAAAATGCTGAAGATTAGAGTCATCCATATACCGAGGAAACCAAGCAGCTCTAAAAGATTGCTCAAAGAGACCTCCCATCTACCCAAGACGTTGGATCGTGGAGATATATACCTCAATTTGGTCATGTCAACACACGCCATAAGCATCGCAATGCTATGTGAAGAGAAACTAATCCAAAGACCAGTATCTGATAAAAGCTAGCTATTGGCAAGCCTACCCTGTTAATGTCTGTATCGATCAACCGTTACAACGGGCCCAATGGCAATCTTAGATGTCTGAAAGGTTACTCAAATGGAATATCGAGCTAAGACAATTTGATATCAATTATCTCCCTCAGAGAGATATCCATGGTCAAACAATAGCATATTTCATATTTGAATTCACTACATCAGACGATTATCCGAAGAATAGTAGAGAACCGTCCAACCGATGGAGAACAAATATAGATGGAAATTCCAATAATCAGTTTTCCAACATCGAAGTCATGTTAATGGCTCTTCAAGAATGATCGATCTTCTATACCTTGAAACCCAACTTCCCTGCAATGAAACGAAGCTATGTATGAAGCCTTGGTCGCCACGCCGAGACTTGCAAGAAGACTAGGAATGGAAACTTTACATATCTTATACGATTTCTAGTTAACGTACCAAGTCAGGGAGGACTATCTGACTAGGGGGCAACGTCTTGCTCCTTATCTCAATTTGATCCTAGAGATACTAGCCGACTTCAAGTATTACACCACTACACAAATCCTCAAAGAACAAAACGCAAAGACCGAATCAATGGCCAAGCTAGCCAGTTCTGGGGATGCGCGACAAATAGACATTATCCCAGTTGAAATACTTATTATTCCAAGCACTATAGATGAAGATCGACTAGATCTTAGTGATGGATCCAGGAAAGGAGTCATGGATGACTCCTATCAAAGACTATTTAACGTAGGCAATTCTTATTGAATAGGGGAATGAAAGGTGGCATATCCTCCGTGAAGCATCACTGCATGATTATGTCAGGATCATTCGACTCCATCGACACAAAGCATTACTCTTGTATCCATCAATCCAAGATCCAATATTACGTATCCATCAATATGGAGCATACATTCTAACATCTCAAATCGATCCAGGAGAGGATCGATACGAAAGGAAGGACTTAAAACAACCATCGAACGTTGTTACAACTCGAATTTAACTTCGATCCAGGAGAGGATCGATATAAACTCAATCCAAACGAAAAACTAAAGAACTTGATGATGATCCGCAAATGTGCAAACATGAGTAGGTGTTAGGCTAACATATGTGCATGTATGCCAAACTAACACTCAATTCTCAAAGTTACCAGGAATTGAATGCTTACCTGATGACGATCAAAACGATGAACAACAAACCGCTAGTGCTCAACACTCAGTTATGACAAAACACTACATGATCATTGACAATCAACAGTTTGACATCTACGTCACTGAAGATCAAGCAAAGGCAACATCTTTTGACGAAAAGATAGAAACTACTCAGTGAATTGGATAGAACTTTTTAGAATGAAGATGGTAGCTTTTCAAAGCACGTCATGTTCACACAAGACGTACTTTGGGGGGCAAATGTTATCCCGCCTTTTGGCAAGGCCGTGACACCAAGGACTTAACTAGAAACCAATGATAGTTCATCCTGGGGATCGTTATTACATAGGACTGCTATGGATGTCGGTAAAAAATTTCGAGTTCAGATCAAGCTACAATTTATATGACATGACAAGCAAAGCTAAGAAAGCCAACATTCCAAATTTCAAGTCAATCAGAGTTCGTATGCTCAAGATATTGATCGATCACGGTTGAGAAATCCAAAATTGCATCGATCATAACTCAAGATCTACAAGTCCAAATGCCACCAAATTTTCATAGTAGCTTACTAGCAACATAAGGAATGTTCATGCCAAATTTCAGCTCAATCGGATCAAATCTTGATCGATTCGAAATTGCTTCGTATCGATCACGGACCAACTTGCATCGATCATATCTCACAATCCACATGTCCAAATGCTATGAAATTTTCACAGTATCTTACTGGCAACATGAGGAATGTTCATGCCAAATTTCAGCTCAATCAGATCAAATCTTGATCGATTTGAAATTGCTCCGTATCGATCACGGACTAACTTGCATCGATCATATCTCACAGTACATATGTCCAAATGCTATGAAATTTTCACAGTATCTTACTGGCAACATGAGGAATGTTCATGTCAAATTTTATCTCAATCGGATCAAATCTTGATTGATATGAAATTGCTTCGTATCGATCACGGACCAATTTGCATCGATCATGTCTCATAATCCTCATATCCAAATACTATGAAATTTTCACAGTATCTTACTAGCAACATGAGGAATGTTCATGCCAAATTTTAGCTCAATCGGATCAAATCTTGATCGAATCGAAATTGCTTCGTATCAATCACGGACCAACTTGCATCGATCATATCTCACAATCCACATGTCCAAATGCTATGAAATTTTCACAGTATCTTACTGGCAACATGAGGAATGTTCATGCCAAATTTTAGCTCAATCGGATCAAATCTTGATCGATTCGAAATTGAGTTTGAATCGATCCCGGAACGGGCCCCAATTTCCTAAAGCCGGACATGCGGGCCCCCTCACGTGCCAAAAGTGGTCTCCCGAATTTTCAACGAAATATCAGCCTCCAACACTTATAAATAGAGCCCCTAGTCATTCAGAAGAGGGATCAGAGAACTTTTAGAAGAAAAGTACGCCCCGACGCTGCCAGAATCATTCCATATCATCATCACTACCATTGATTTCGAATTTTGACTTACTATCTGCTGTATTTTGACATAAAAAGTTGTATTCCCCGAATATCGAGCAATAAAGTGACAAAACTTCATAGTGGGCGTAGGCGATACGCCGAACCACTCTAAATTATTGTCTTCCGTGCAATTTACTTTTCTATGACTTGGAGTTTTTGTTAGATAATCCTCATTTTCAATTTGATTTCTTCATTTATTATCTCTTCAAAAACTTCCGAAGAGTGTTGTGCCCAATTTTGGTGTAAACAGTAACAGCCGGGTCAGGCTGGAAACCGGCATGAGTAAAACCATATAACATGAGATACTAATGCATAAACTTATTAAAATCCGGGTAACTCGTACCTTATTACAAGTTCATAACTCGTTATAGTTAACACTTATTTCCCAAATCCATCCCAAGTACCACTATATGCTTTCAATGGTCCAGTTTACTTAAGTCATTTCATTCTTGCCTAATGATTTTGTAACGACCCGCCTTTCTATCCATAGAAAGACGTATCATCAATAAGAAAAGAAAGTGGTAGAAATAGAAAAGATAGAAAGAAAGAATAACAACATCAGAATCTCACAGCGGAAACGGAACAAAATATAATATATCACATAACTATTACATAGTTTTACACATATCAGAGTTACACAACATCATACACCAGACAGTCATATATACATCTGCCATTACATACATCCCAAAATATAATATACAACAACTAACACAGCGGAACTAGATAGATATATACGTCTAGAATCCTGCTCCAAGCTCCTCCAGAACTCAACAATCCAAAACCTATCACTTGGCTACTCATAAAAATTTGAGTACCCAAGAGTTTATGAAAAACAGAAATAAACTCTGGGTCAGACATTGGTCTGGTGTGAGTAAACGGTTTAAAGTTGTTTAACTTTGAAAACATTTGAAAACAAAGGTATCACGTAAGACTTCCCACACATAAACACGGGTAAGTTTTTACCTTACGGTAACCAAAACAATTTATAGGAAATCCAGTGATAGTATAATAGTGTCTAGGGTTTTCAAGTAAAATACAGAAATAGCTGAAATGCTTACATCTCACATTCCAACATAGTTGGGCACACTCAAAACGTACGGCGCTTATTGGAGATTGGATTTCATACAATGGCAGGGCTACTGGGGTACCGCCCGTCATAGTACGGGGCCTAGATCACCATACCGAGGATCACTCCCGACCCCCTACAACACAAGGTCAGAACCATTCCTTACTGAACAGTTCCAAACAAGATAACCCTGCGGTTGTACCTAGCAACCGCCCACATAGCCGAATAAAAAGGGACATCTAGACAGGGGTATATCTCGTCCTGCTTGGGTGCTACCCACCTAACCTTGCTGCACATCTCCTATTTTAGCCATTCCTGGTTGATGAGGCTTGAGATTACGATTACCTTTATAGAGAACATATCTCTTAGAATGCTCATCGTCCACTTGACGATGTTCTGAAAGCATTCAATCCATACAAGTTCTTCCGGGTTCGAACGAAACCGAAGGCATTACCTCATTACACTCATTTTGAAATCACCCTCAGAGTCAACGACAATAACCCTTGCACTCTAAAACACCATCTCGATCTTCACTTGGAGATGTCACGACCTATCGTTTAATTTGGATCGATGTGGTTTTCGAATAATCATAACTGATACCCGATCCCGGTCTCATCGAAATCCAAACGCCATTTTAAAAGTCAAGTTGTTTAATAGTTTAAACAATTTAATTCAACACTTTGAATTGACATAGCATTTATCACAGATAAATCATACACAATCATCACAGATATATCAAGGCATATCACAGCGTATCAGAGAATATCACCAAATAAATATCACAAAATCGGATATTTTACTAATATAATCATCCATAAGCAAGTATCTTTAATCCTTATTATAATTAATTAAACTAATTACATGAGAATTAATACCTTAATCTTGTTTACTTTGTTGGATCATAGGTTTTTGATTGCTGACAAAAATTCACGAATCTACGACTACGACGTCATCCTGACTCAACGACTCAAAGTATGGTTCATATAGTTATATATTTTAACAAGAGTCATCAAATATGTATATAGAGTCTAATTAGTGCTTTGTTAAAATCTTTCCTCAAGAATCATCATTCACATAAACTTGCATGCATATTTTAATCAAAATCAAGTTTTCAAAAAAATGCATGGAGCGAGACTCGAACCCAAGCCACTAGATTGGAAGGCAAGTACTCTAACCAAATGAGCTACTGCATTTTTTCTTAATAATAGAATTCAGTCGACTGAATACAATCAGCCAGTCGACTGAATCTGTGCATTTTTAACATATATGTGCATGTTTTTAAATTCAGTTGACTGAAGCTGAACCCGAGAGTTTTTACACTCTGCAACCAGTCGACTGATCGAAATCCACCAGTCGACTGACTGTGCATATGCAAAACAGTGAACACTGTTTATATTTTTGAAACGGCAAATATTTTTAAATTTTCAAACACCAGTCGACTGACCCAATATACCAGTCGACTGAACCGGCTTCAACTGCAAAATTTCTGAATGGACATCTTCTTCCATGAAGAGTTGCATTCCATCAAAAGTTGTCACTCTTGGCTGAAACTCTTCGCTAAGAGTTGCATCTCTCTGATAACTATATATAGAAGTTATCTCATACTTCATTATCACGAATTTCTGATTCTAATTCTTTCTATTCTTTCTAGTGATTTCTCTAGTGCTCTCATACTTTCTATTGCCTTGAATCTTCGAGTTATACTATATATACTTTGATTCTTAGCAATATTCTTCCTTTTACAAATCTTCACATACTATTTATATTCTTGAGGATTTGATTATAGGAGGCTTGTACTATCAGTGACAAATTAGTGTTATCAAGAACACACAGTGTCAAATATACATTTGTATTTGTTGAAGTCCTGTTCTGCTGCTCAGGCGTGAAGTCCTCTTCGGTTGCTGAGGCGAAATCCTGTTTTGCTGCTCAGGTCCCTGTTCTGCTGCTCAGGGTTGTATAGACCTGTTCCTCCGGGTTAAGTGAGGATTGTTGTAGTGAAATTCCAGAAGTTAGTCTGGGACTGGACGTAGGACGGTGCTCCGAACCAGTATAAAATATCTGGTGTCATTTTACTATACTGCTTTTATATTTCGCACTATTTACTATCTATACTCTACATTACTGTTTATCCATATTATACGGTCCATAGTACACTTACATTTGGTATCAGAGCGAGGCATCTTATAACCGTTACAAAGTTATCTGATATCTTGCTAATATGGAAAACAACACCACTAATACTAGTTTTATTGAAGGTCAATCCACTGCACGACCTCCATTCTTTAATGGTTTAAACTATAATTATTGGTCTAATCGTATGCGAATCTATATGCAATCTAATTGTTTTGAATCATGGAATATCACATAGAATGAATACACTCTTCCTACTGGAGAATATTCCACTTGGTTAAACTCACAAAAATTAGATGCTACTGCCAATGCTAAAGCTATGAACATTTTATTTTGTGCACTAGATAGAAATGAATTTAATCGTGTTAGCATGTGTCAAACTGCTTATGAAATATGGAGAACGCTTAAAATTACTCATGAAGGAACTAACAAAGTCAAACAAAGCAAAATCTCCATGCTCAAAAATCAGTTTCAAAACTTTAGAATGAAACAAGATGAATCCATTAATGATATGTATTCTAGATTTCAAGATATCTATCATTCTCTATTAGGATTAGGAGAAATTTTTTTTGATTTTGATATAGTATCAAAAATCCTGAACTCTTTAACGGATGAATGGAAAAGAAAGGTCCTAGCTATTGAAGAAGCAAACGATCTTTCAACTATGAAACCAGAAGAGTTAATAGGAAATCTAATGTCATATGAAGTGAATTTGCAGGCAAAGAACGTTCAAGCACAAAACAAGAAGAATCTAGCGTTTTAAGCAGAACAAGATGACTCTGACTCAGATGAAGATGATATGGCATTTATTGCTAAGAATTTCAAAAAGTTTTTGAAATTCAAAAAGAATAACAAGGGCAAGAGCTACAAAAATAATTCTAGCAACAATAATAACAATAAACCATCATCATCTGTCATGGAATGTTATGAATGTCATAAGAAGGGTCATATGAAAAAAGATTGTCCAGAAAAACAGAAAAACAAATTCAAGAAGAACAAATTCAAGAAGAGAGCATTTTCTGTAACATGGGATGATTCAGATTCTTCATCATCAGAAAGCGACAGTGAAAGTGACACAGAGCAAGCAAATGTATGCTTCGTGGCTTCAAATAATGATGTAAGTGAAGTTTTGAAGATTTAGTTGAACTTAATTCTGAACTAGTAGATTTTGTAAAACAGACTAAGAAATATAATAAGGAGTTACAAGGAAAACTAAATAGATCTGAATTGGAAATTAGTATGCTTAGAGATGAAAAGAAAATTCTTGAAGAAGAACTTGAAAAATCTCAAAAATCTAATTCTAATTTAGCTTCACAACTTTCTATGATAACTCAAGAATTAGAAATTCAAAAGAATAAAAATGATGATTTATCGGTTGAAATTAATGATTTAAAATCTAACACTAAAGTATTAGAGTTAGAAAAATCAAGTCTTAAAACTAAGCTAGAAGATATTAATAAAAATATTTCTAATTTTAATAAAGGACGAGAAAATCTTTCTAAAATAATAGAAAATTCTCAGTCTACTTCAAATAAAATGGGTTTAGGATATAATAAAACTGATCATAGAAATAACACTAGATATGCTTTCATGTATAGTAAAAATGATAGTGCTAGTACTAAATTTCGAGTAAAGCCTAAATCCAATTTGTGTAGAAATTCAAATACTACTATGACCTATAATGTTGATAATTTCTTTAGAAGTGCGAAATCATTAACAGGAAATATGAATAAAAATTATCTAAGTATATGGGTTCCTGTTAAATGGAAAAATAGAGAAAAATACATTGATGATTATTTTGATATGGTAATTAATAATGAAAATTATATTTATAAAGGTTCAACTACACCCAAATGGGTATGGTTTCCTAAAAAGTAGGAAATTATAAGAACCTTGGGTATCGCATGCTTTAAATGTTAATTTTTTCTGATACCTTACAATATAAGTAGTAGTTATTTTGTTTTATATTGTTCTATGTTAACACTTATGTAAAATATATTTTATATCATCATATAAACTCTCCTTTTTGTCGATGACAAAGGGGGAGAAAGATATTGCTCTCTAACACTATTTGCAGGAATAAACCATGCAAGCACAGATTAAGGGAAAAAAAGATTAAATAGGAATATATAGCATAGATTCAGGGGGAGAAATCTATAGCACATTTACAGGAAGATATTCAGTGAGAGAGATAAGATCAACAAAGCTTGTCAAAGATTCGTTCGTAGAAAATGGAGTTGTCATCATCAAAAAGGGGGAGAATGTTGGATCATAGGTTTTTGATTGCTGACAAAAATTCACGAATCTACAACTACGACATCATCCTGACTCAACGACTCAAAGTATGGTTCATATAGTTATATATTTTAACAAGAGTCATCAAATATGTATATAGAGTTTAGTAAGTGCTTTGTTTAAATCTTTCCTCAAGAATCATCATTCACATAAACTTGCATGCATATTTTAATCAAAATCAAGTTTTCAAAAAAATGCATGGAGCGGGACTCGAACCCAGGCCACTAGATTGGAAGGCAAGTACTCTAACCAAATGAGCTACTGCAGTTTTTTCTTAATAATAGAATTCAGTCGACTGAATACAATCAGCCAGTCGACTGAATCTGTGCATTTTTAACATATATGTGCATGTTTTTAAATTCAGTTGACTGAAGCTGAACCTGAGAGTTTTTACACTCTGCAACCAGTCGACTGATCGAAATCCACCAGTCGACTGACTGTGCATATGCAAAACAGTGAACACTGTTTATATTTTTGAAACGGCAAATATTTTTAAATTTTCAAACACCAGTCGACTGACCCAATATACCAGTCGACTGAACCGGCTTCAACTGCAAAATTTCTGAATGGACATCTTCTTCCATGAAGAGTTGCATTCCATCAAAAGTTGTCTCTCTTGGCTGAAACTCTTCGCTAAGAGTTGCATCTCTCTGATAACTATATATAGAAGTTATCTCATACTTCATTATCACGAATTTCTGATTCTAATTCTTTCTATTCTTTCTAGTGATTTCTCTAGTGCTCTCATACTTTCTATTGCCTTGAATCTTTGAGTTATACTATATATACTTTGATTCTTAGCAATATTCTTCCTTTTACAAATCTTCACATACTATTTATATTCTTGAGGATTTGATTATAGGAGGCTTGTACTATCAGTGACAAATTAGTGTTATCAAGAACACACAGTGTCAAATATACTTTTGTATTTGTTGAAGTCCTGTTCTGCTGCTCAGGCGTGAAGTCCTCTTCGGTTGTTGAGGCGAAATCCAGTTCTGCTGCTCAAGTCCATGTTTTGCTGCTCAGGGTTGTATAGACCTGTTCCTCCGGGTTAAGTGAGGATTGTTGTAGTGAAATTCCAGAAGTTAGTCTGGGACTGGACGTAGGACGGTGCTCCGAACCAGTATAAAATATCTGGTGTCATTTTACTATACTGCTTTTATATTTCGCACTATTTACTATCTATACTCTGCATTACTATTTATCCATATTATACGGTCCAATAAACTAACATAATTAATCATCAATTAATTAATTATTCCATTTCAAACCATTTAATTAATTAATTCTTAATCAATTTATTAAACCTTAATTACTTAATTAATTACCCCTTAATTATTAATTAATAACTTTATTATTAATTACTAATTAATAAAACTTAATTACCCATTTATTAACCACTAATTACTTAATTAATCAATTATTAATCCGCAATTAAATTACTTAATTAGTTAGATAAATATAATACATCACATAACTATTACATAGCTTTACACATATCAGAGTTACACAACATCATACACCAGACAGTCATATATACATCTGCCATTACATACATCCCAAAATATAATATACAACAACTACATACATCCCAAAATACGTCTGGAATCCTGCTCCAAGCTCCTCCAGAACTCAACAATCCAAAACCTATCACTTGGCTACTCATAAAAATTTGAGTACCCAAGAGTTTATGAAAAACAGAAATAAACTCTGGGTCAGGCATTGGTCTGGTGTGAGTAAACGGTTTAAAGTTGTTTAACTTTGAAAACATTTGAAAACAAAGGTATCACGTAAGACTTCCCACACATAAACCTTACGCTAACCAAAATAATTTATAGGAAATCCAGTGATATTATAATAGTGTCTAGGATTTTCAAGTAAAGTACAGAAATAGCTGAAATGCTTACATCTCACATTCCAACATAGTTGGGCACAATCAAAACATAAGGCGCTTATTGGAGATTGGATTCCATACAATGGCAGGGCTACTGGGGTACCGCCCGTCACAGTACGGGGCCTAGATCACCGTACCGAGGATCACTCCCGACCTCCTACAATACAAGGCCGGAACCATTCCTTACTGAACAGTTCCGAACAAGATAACCCCATGGTTGTAGCTAGCAAACGCCCACATAGCCGAATAAAAAGGGACATCTAGACAGGGTATATCTCGTCCTGCTAGGGTGCTACCCACCTAACCTTGCTGCACCTCCCCTGTTTTAGCCATTCCCGATTGATGAGGCTTGAGGTTACGGTTACCTTTATAGAGAACATATCTCTTAGAATGCTCATCGTCCACCTGACGATGTTCTGAAAGCATTCAATCCATACAAGTTCGTTCCGGGTTCGAACGAAACCGAAGGCATTACCTCGTTACACTCATTTTGGAATCACCGTCAGAGTCAATGACAATAACCCTTGCACTCTAAAACACCATCTCGATCTACACTTGGAGATGTCACAACCTATCGTTTAATTTGGATCGATGTGGTTTTCGAATAATCATAACTGACACCCGATCCCGGGCTCATCGAAATCCAAACACCATTTTAAAGGTTAAGTTGTTTAATAGTTTTATCAATTTAATTCAACACTTTGAATTGACATAGCATTTATCACAGATAAATCATACACAATCATCACAGATATATCAAGGCATATCACGGAGTATCACAGAATATCACCAAATAAATATCACAAAATCAGATATTCTACTATTACAATCATCCATAAGCAAATATCTTTAATACTTATTATAATTAATTAAACTAATCACTTGAGAATTAATCCCTTAATCTTGTTTAATTAATCATCAATTAATTAGCTATTCCATTTCAAAACATTTAATTAATTAATTCTTAATCAATTTATTAAACCTTAATTACTTAATTAATTACCCCTTAATTATTAATTAATAACCTTATTATTAATTACTAATTAATAAAACTTAATTACCCATTTATTAACCACTAATTACTTAATTAATCAATTATTAATTTGTAATTAAATTACTTAATTAGTTAACTACGAATCATACATTAATGAACTTTAAGTAGTTAATTAAAATTCTTAATTACAAAATTATTAAACACTTAATTATTAATTTACCAATCTTTAATTACAATTATAAATTAATCATTCTTAATTACTTTCCAAAATAATTAATTAATAATAATTATTCATCTTAACTAACATTTAAAAATCTTCCTTAAACTTTGAAATCAAATTATTACTAATTCGAAAACTTTAACGTTAATTAACTTTCAACACTTATCTTAAATTAATTACTTGGTTAAAGTATTAATTGGATTTTAAAAACATTCTAAAGTATTAACTAAAATAATTAAAACTTGAATTAAAGTCTTAACTAAAAGTTGTCAAACATTAATTAGTCATCATAACTTATAATTGTTTAAATATTTTTCTTAACTTACTTTTTATTACACTGCAGGTTTGGGAAATCAACCTGAGTAATGCCCCCTGTTTACTCCAGTGAACACTCGCGTTTCTCCATCTATTTCCCTGAAGCCTTCTCTCTTCCTCACGTGCTTTCTTCTTCTTCTCTTTTCTTTTCTTCTTGTTAAGTTAAAGCCTAAATTTAAGTTAAAACTAAAATAACAGGAACCTCTCTCACTCGCTCAGGTTAAAACCCGAAGCAATCGACCATTTTCTTGAGTATCAACTTGAGTCATTCTCTATCCAACTAACGCCGACACATACCTACGCCGTACACGTGCATGGCGTCTCGCCGCCGCTCCAGCGAACTTCACTACCTTCGACGAACCGCAAAACTCACATACACTCGAAATCAAAACTCGATTTGATGCCAAAAATTCCAAATCGAAATTTAGCATTTCGTTCAAAACATGCAACTCAACACCCCTCAGCAAAACACTTCGCCTCTCTCGCGCCGACCACTGGAAACGCTATGACTTCGGCTTCACCACGTCAACCCCTTAAACTACACTTTCCCAGAGTTTCGAGAAGCTCGGTCAATCACAGGAGACGAACTCGTCTCGTTTTCTGACCACATCAAATTCGAGCCTGAAACCTAATCTAGCCTCGTCTCATCAATTCGTGTAATAGAAAATTATTTGACAATTTTGCTGAAATCATCGATGATCAAACCTGCTTGGCGCAAAATTTCAACATCCAATATTGGATCGATCATCAGAAAATGGTTAAAAAGCATATTTTTTCAAATATGAACTGCTCGTAGAATACTAAACCAAAAATTACCATTTTTTTAAAAAAAAAATCTTATTTTGTAATATGGATTCAAGTTATGTAATTGAATTAGCTTTTTAAAACACTCGAATTCAACATATAACTATATGTCGTACTGTAAGTTTCCAGTTGATACATTCCACTAACATGTCTAAAACAAATTTGTATATCTTGATTTGTGTTTAAGCAACTTATTTTGCTTTCAACTGTAAGACTATAAATGGCTTGATGAAGAAGTTTTAAATTTTGATTAACTATTTAACTCTGTAACTACAACAGAGAAGAACAGTTAGATAAAAGTTTCACAGAACAATTCCTATATATGTACAGAGCTATATTTATAAAAAATTACATATGTAACACAATCTTACTCATGAATATCCCGCACAGATTTAAATATGTTTAAGTCTTTTTAAAATACGTTTACTCACCTGAAAAGTTTGTGAACAGAGAGCAGCTTCCTGTTTCGAAAACTGCAGTCCGAATCTGCTTTTGAATCCTGTTTCTTACTTTGTTGAATTGAATTTCAGGTTTTTAAAATAATGACGCTTCTTATTTTTCTTTCTGGTTTTGCTATGTTATCTTTTAGAACGAGCAGGAACTAGCCTAGATATATATAAAGAAAACAGTTTGTATATGGTAGGCTTTAACCGGTTTAGTTTTCTTCTTTTGTCAGTTTTTTTTTCTCTTCTTTGACTAGACTAGATTTTGTTTCCTGAAATTGAAATGATTTTTAAATATTTGAAATGACTTTATTTTGGCTGAGATGATAGTATTAAATGCATATGCTTCCCATTTTGTTTACAGCCTTATTTCATTTGGTTTTTGTATGAAGACATTTTGTTTTATTAACTTCTGGCTTTCATAATTCATATACATATATTTGTTTGGTTTTGCTTTATACTTTTGTCCTTACTAGTTTTAACTTATGTTGCATGCACACCATAATCACTTAATCCTTGTTTTTATTTCTATTTTAACTATCAACATTTAATTTATATTCATATGTTTTATACTTATATTTTATACTTATATTTAATATTGATAGGATTGATTTTACTTTAAACATTATTATCCATATATATATATATATATATTTATACCAAATGTTAATAAGGTAGAGCATTTTAATTCAATTATATAAGTTAGATTTTATTGAAATGTTTTTAAGAGATTTTATTTTAAATTTTCAAATCAAAGTTTCCTTTTCAAAATACATATTTATATAAATAAATGGCAAATATTCCAAAGTCCTATCTTTTTAAAATGATAAGTTTACATTTTATTTAATTGGATTAAATATTTATTAAAATAGTATTGCCAAAGTCTTGGGTCGTTATATTCCTCCCCCTTTAAAAGAATTTCGTCTTCGAAATTTAAAACAAAAGATAATTCAAAAGCTTTTATATCAACCATCCAAGTATACATATCATCCATACATTAGCAAACAATCAAACAATTTATCCTAACAGACATCACTAGTTATCTGGACACAACCGGATAGGCTTTCCTAAAACTATCTAGAGTTTTCCAGGTACAATCTCTAGGATCCTTGCTCCACTTCACTTTGACGAGCTTCACTACCTTGCTCCTGAGTTGCCTCTCGTCTTGATCAACAATTCGAACTGGATTCCTGACCACAGTCAAGTTTGGCTCGACTTCCAAATCTTCCTGGACTACTGGTTCTACAACCAATGATGGGTCATGAACAAATTTCCTTAGATGGGATACATGAAATACATTATGAATCCAGACATCCGTTCTGGAAATTCAATTCTGAAAGCTACAGCACCAATCCTTTCCAGCACCCCGAATGGTCCAATATATCTCGAGGCAAGTTTTCCCGTCTTTCCGAATCTAATAGCTCCTTTGATCGGGGAAACTTTGACCAAGACTAAATCTCTGATCTCAAATTCCAATTGCCTTCGCCTTTTATCTACATACTTCTTTTGATGATCCTGAGCAGCTTTCATTCTCTTCTTGATAAGCTCAACTTTCGCAGATGCTTCACGAATTAGATCGGGTCTAAGCACAAGACGATCTTTTGACTCTATCCAACAGGATGGGGATCTACACGGCCTTCCATATAGAGCTTCATAAGGAGCCATATTAATACTCGCTTGGTAACTATTATTGTATGAGAATTCTACCAGATGAAGATGGTCTTCCCACGATCCACCAAAATCCAAAACACAAGCTCGCAGCATATCCGCTAGAATTCGGTTCAGCCTCTCTGTCTGTCCATCTGTCTGAGGATGACAGGCTGTACTTAATCTCAAACTTGTTCCCATAGCTGATTGCAGAGCCTCCTAGAATTTGCTGGTGAAGATAGGATCACGATCACTTACTATGCTAACAGGAACACCATGCAATCTAACTATCTCTCTAAAGAAAATCTCTGCCTGAGAAACAGCAGTACGAGTTGCCTTAACTGGTATAAAATGGGCGGTCTTAGTTAGACGATCCATAATTATCCATATTCCTTCGTTTCATTTCTTGGTTCTAGGCAAACCATCGATGAAATCCATTGAAATCATCTTCCATTTCCATTCTGGAACTTCTAAGGGATGCAACAAACCTGCCGACTTCTGTTGATCTCCTTTAACTTGCTGAAAGATAGCACAACTATTAACGAAAACAGCTACATCCCTCTTCATGCTTGGCCACCAGAAAACTCTTCTCATGTCTTTATACATCATAGAAATTCCTGGGTGGATATTCAATCTAGAGCGATGACACTCAGTTAAGACTTCTTGCCTCAATCCATCAATATTAGCCACACACAAACGACCAATAATCCTCAAAGCACCATGTTCATCCACCTTGAAATCCGAATATCGACCATCCTTGGTTCCAAGAATCAATTCTTCAAAAGATCTATCCTCCATTTGCTTGCTTATGATTCTCTCCTGGAGAGACAGAAGAACTTCCAAAAGAGACAAAACTGGATTCCTGCTAAGAGCATCAGCCACAACATTTGCCTTTCCCGAGGTATACAGAATATCCAAATCATAGGATGCCAAAAACTCGACCTAACGCTGCTGCCTCAGATTAAGATCCTTTTGAGAGAAAATATATTTCAATGGTTTGTGGTCCGTGAATAACTCGAACTTTTCTCCCAAAAGATAATGTCTCCAGATCTTCAAAGAAAAAACAATGGCTAACGACTGAAGATCGTGCGTAGCGTAGTTTCTCTCATGTGGCTTTAATTGTCGACTCGCATACGCAATAGCTCTACCATTCTGCATCAAAACTGCTCCCAGTCCAACTATAAAAGCATCTGTATAAACTTCAAATTTGATTTTTCCATCCGGAATAGCTAGCATAGGTGAGCTAGCATAGGTGCACTGGTTAGCCTCATCTTCAATTCCTGGAAAGCTTCTTCACACTGGGATGTCCATTTAAACTTAGCTCGTTTCCTTGTCAACTTAGTTAGATGCGAAGAAATCTTAGAATAGCCTTTGATAAACTTCCTGTAGTGGCCAGCTAATCCCAGAAAACTACGAACTTCAGTCGGTGTCTGCGGCTGCTTCCATTCCAGAATAGTCTCGACCTTCGCTGGATCTATAGAGATACCTTCACCAGAAACAATGTGCCCTAAAAATTTGACTTTCGAATTCCAAATATGGCACTTAGAGAACTTCACCTTCAAAACATGCCTCCGCAGTGTCTCCAACACTATTCTCAAATGCTGCTTGTGCTCTTCTTCAGACTTAAAATAGACCAGAATATCATCGATGAACACCAGAACAAACTTATTCAATACATCTCGAAAGACTCGGTTCATCAGATCGATAAAGTAAGTAGGAGCGTTGGTTAACCTGAAAGGCATAACCAGCCACTCATAGAAACAATTTGGTTCCCTAAATGCAGTTAAAGGGATACTGTCCTCAGCTACCCTTAACTGATGGAAACCTGAAGCTAAATCCAGTTGAGAAAAGACAGAAGCTCCATGCAGCTGGTCAAAAAGATCATCAATATGAGGAATAGGATATTTATTTCGGATAGTCACTTTGTTCAATTCTCGTTAATCCACACAGAACCTTAGCGATCCATCCGACTTAGTGACAAACACCGCAGCAGAACCCCAACAAGAAAAACTGGGCCTAATCAATCCCTTCTCCAAAAGATCCCGAGTCTGCTTAACTAACTCCTTCCTCTCTCTAGGAGCCATCCTTCTACTAGGCTGAATCACTGGTACTGCTCCTGGAACCAAATCAATGTGAAACTCTATCTCTCGATGCGGAGGCAAACACTTGACTTCCTCAAATACATTAGGGAAATCTTGGACCACATCGATATCTTCAACCTTCTCTTGAGAAGTCTCAACTCCATGTAAAACACTACTCAAGTGAATTCCAGAATTATCACAAGTCACTCTACCAATTCTACCCAGATCGGTTTCCAACGAAACTGTTCTCTCATCACAATTCAGAATAGCCATATACTTATCAAGCCAATCCATCCCCAATATAAGGTCAAATCCCTTAAAATTCAACACATAAGGGTCACAAGAAAAACTATGGGACGGATAAAAAATCCTCAAATCTGTACAGATCATATCTAATTTGGTTACCCCTCCTGTAGGATTAGATACAAAGATGGGACAGTCAAAAGTAATAGGGTTAAGAAAGAACATCTCTGTAGATCCCAGATAAATAAAACTCAAAGAAGCACCCGAATCAAACAAAACTTTAATATACTTTCCATCTAAAGGTAATGTACCATCCAATACTCCCTTACCTTTAGATGAAGTAGGTGGTGCACCTTCCAAACAAAATACCTTATTCTGTTGAGCTTTATAAATAAGCGGGCAATCCTTGATCATATGACCTGGTTGGTGGCAGTTGAAGCATGGAGATCTCTGAACCAAAGCCGAACCTGGTCCACTCTGATGCGACTGCTGCTGCTGTTGCTGAAATCCTTTCCTGGGACACTTATTCTCCAAGTGACCTTCTTATTGACATATATAGCATTTGCGAGGTTCGTTGTTACTTCCAGCCTTCTTCTTATTCTTCTTCCTCTAATTGGGATTGAACTTCCTCTTATTTGGATTAGCAAAATTCCCTCCCGATGCTGCTACTGGTGCCACTGATTTCTTGTTCATTAAATCCTCATATCTCAGAGCCATATTAATTAACTTCAAAAAGATCCTTTCAAATGCGCCGTCATCTTTTCATGAAATTCCGGCCTCAAACCTTGCACAAACATTTCGTTCTTTTTGAGGGGAATGTCTATGAGTCCTAGTCCGTAGCAATAAAGTTCATTGAATTTGGTCTCATACTCAGATATAGACATGCATCCCTGCTTCAAATTCAGAAAATCCCGGTACAGACGAGTTCTCCCTGCTGTTGGCATGAATTTCTCCTCAAACAACTCTTTAAATCTTTCCCAAGAAATGTCTTCCTCAGAGATATTTTCTACCACTGCATCCCATCAGGCTGTAGCGCCTTCCTGCAATTGCCATGAAGCCATTTCCCTTTTTTCTCATCAGATAACTTCATACTCTTAAAGATGCGCTCACAAGAACGTAGCCAAGCTTGGACCTCAATTATAGTGTCTGTCCCTTTAAATGGTTTACCTCCAAGGTTGGTCAAGTCCTTGCATAAAGCGACAAAACTAACCTGAGGTGGCACTGGATCTACAGCCTCAATAGCAGTTTGATTTCATCCATTATCAGCCGAGGCACTGCCCCTACCTCTGCACTTCTTCCAGAACTCATGTTGGCCACCTGGACATGTAACTCAACAAATTTAGATAGGTATATAGTTATATAAAAATACAAATACGCACTCTCAAGATAGATACTATTCCAGAGCCTAGGTATTACCTCAACCTGGCTCTGATACCAGCTGTGACGACCCGCTTTTCTATCCTCAAAAAGACGTATCATCAATAAGAAAAGAAAGAGATAGAAATAGAAAAGATAGAAAGAAAGAATAACAACATCAGAATCTCACAGCAGAAACGGAACAAAATATAATACATCACATAACTATTACATAGTTTTACACATATTAGAGTTACACAACATCATACACCAGACAGTCATATATACATCTGTCATTACATACATCCCAAAATATAATATATAACAACTAACACAGCGGAACTAGATAGATATATACGTCTAGAATCCTGCTTCAAGCTCCTCCAGAACTCAACAACCCAAAACCTATCACTTGGCTACTCATAAAAATTTGAGTACCCAAGAGTTTATGAAAAACAGAAATAAACTCCGGGTCAGACATTGGTCTGGTGTGAGTAAACGGTTTAAAGTTGTTTAACTTTGAAAACATTTGAAAAAAAAGGTATCACGTAAGACTTCCCACACATAAACACGGGTAAGTTTTTACCTTACGGTAAGCAAAACAATTTATAGGAAATCCAGTGATAGTATAATAGCATCTAGGGTTTTCAAGTAAAATATAGAAATAGCTGAAATGCTTACGTCTCACATTCCAACATAGTTGGGCACACTCAAAACGTACGGCGCTTATTGGAGATTGGATTTCATACAATGGCAGGGCTACTGGGGTACCGCCCGTCACAGTACGGGGCCTAGATCACCATACCGAGGATCACTCCCGACCCCCTACAACACAAGGTCAGAACCATTCCTTACTGAACAGTTCCAAAAAAGATAACCCTGCGGTTGTACCTAGCAACCGCCCACATAGCCGAATAAAAAGGGACATCTAGACAGGGGTATATCTCGTCCTGCTTGGGTGCTACCCACCTAACCTTGCTGCACATCTCCTATTTTAGCCATTCCCGGTTGATGAGGCTTGAGATTACGATTACCTTTATAGAGAACATATCTCTTAGAATGCTTATCGTCCACCTGACGATGTTCTGAAAGCATTCAATCCATACAAGTTCTTCCGGGTTCGAACGAAACCGAAGGCATTACCTCATTACACTCATTTTGGAATCACCCTCAGAGTCAACGACAATAACCCTTGCACTCTTAAACACCATCTCGATCTTCACTTGGAGATGTCACGACCTATCGTTTAATTTGGATCGATGTGGTTTTCAAATAATCATAACTGACACCCGATCCCGGTCTCATCGAAATCCAAACGCCATTTTAAAAGTCAAGTTGTTTAATAGTTTAAACAATTTAAATCAACACTTTGAATTGACATAGCATTTATCACAGATAAATCATACACAATCATCACAGATATATTAAGGCATATCACAGCGTATCAGAGAATATCACCAAATAAATATCACAAAATCGGATATTTTACTAATATAATCATCCATAAGCAAGTATCTTTAATCCTTATTATAATTAATTAAACTAATTACATGAGAATTAATCCCTTAATCTTGTTTAATTAATCATCAATTAATTAATTATTCCATTTCAAACCATTTAATTAATTAATTCTTTATCAATTTATTAAACCTTAATTACTTAATTAATTACCCCTTAATTATTAATTAATAACCATATTATTAATTACTAATTAATAAAACTTAATTACCCATTTATTAACCACTAATTACTTAACTAATCAATTATTAATTCGTAATTAAATTACTTAATTAGTTAACTACTAATCATACATTAATGAACTTTAAGTAGTTAATTAAAATTCTTAATTACAAAATTATTAAACACTTAATCATTAATTTACCAATCATTAATTACAATTATAAATTAATCATTCTTAATTACTTTCCAAAATAATTAATTAATAATAATTATTTATCTTAACTAACATTTAAAAATCTTTCTTAAACTTTGAAATCAAATTATTACTAATTTGAAACTTTAATGTTAATTAACTTTCAACACTTATCATAAATTAATTACTTAGTTGAAGTATTAATTGGATTTTAAAAACATTCTAAAGTATTAACTAAAATAATTAAAACTTGCACTAAAGTCTTAACTTAAAACTGTCAAACATTAATTAGTCATCACAACTTATAATTGTTCACATATTTTGCTTAACTTACTTTTTATTATACTGCAGGTTTGGGAAATCAATCCGAGTAATCCCCCTGTTTACTCGAGTGAACACTAGAGTTTCTCCCTCCATTTCCCAAAAGCCTTCTCTCTTCCTCACGTACTTTCTTCTTCTTCTCTTTTTTTTCTTCCTGTTAAGTTAAAGTCTAAATTTAAGTTAAAATTAAAATATTAGGAACCTCTCTCACGCGCTCAGGTTAAAACCCGAAGCAATCGACCATTTTCTCGAGTATCAACTCAAGACGTTCTCCATCCAACAAAGACACATACCTACGCCGTACACGTGCATGGCGTCTTGTCGTTGCTCCGACGAACTTCACTACGTTCGACGAACCGCAAAACTCACATACACTTGAAATCAAAACTCGATTTGATGCCAAAAATTCCAAATTGAAATTTAGCATTTCGTTCGAAACCTGCAGCTCAACTCCCCTCAGCAAAACACTTCGCCTCTCTCGCATCGGCCACCGGAAATGCTACAACTTTAGCCTCACCACGTCAACCCCTTAAACTACACTTTCTCAGAGTTTCGAGAAGCTCGGTCAATCAGAGGAGACAAACTCGTCTCGTTTTCTGACCACAACAAATTCGAGCCTTAAAACCTAATCTAGGCTCATCTCAGCAATTTGTGCAATAGAAAAACTATTTGACAATTTTCCTGAAATCATCGATGATCAAACCTGCATCACGCAAAATTTCAACATCCAATATTGTATCGATCATCAAAAAATGGTTAAAAAGCATATTTTGTTCAAATATGAACTGCTCGTAGAATACTAAACTAAAAATTATCATTTTTGTTTTAAAAATCTTATTTTGTAGTGTGGATTTAAGTTACGAAATTGAATTAGCTTTTTAAAACACTCGAATTCAACATATAATTATATGTTGTACTGTAAAACAAGTTTCCAGTTGATATATTCCACTAACATGTCTAAAACAAATTTGTATATCTTGATTTGTGCTTAAGAAACTTATTTTGCTTTAAACTGCAAAACTATAAATGGCTTGATGAAGAATTTTTAAATTTTGATTAACTATTTAACTCTGTAACTACAACAGAGAAGAACAGTTAGATAAAAGTTTCACAAAACAATTCCTATATATGTACAGAGCTATATTTGAAAAAAAATTACATATGTAACACAATCTTACTCATGAATATCCCGCACAGATTTAAATATGTTGAAGCCTTTTTAAAATATGTTTACTCACCTGAAAAGTTTGTGAACAAAGAGCTGCTTCCTGTTTTGAAAACTGCAGTTTGAATCTGCTTTTGAATCCTGTTGCTTACTTTGTTGAATTGAATTTGAGTTTTGTAAAATAACGATGCTTCTTATTTTTCTTTCTGGTTTTGCTATGTTATCTTTTAGAACGAGCAAAAATTAGCCTATATATATATATATATAAAGAAAACAGTTTGTACAGGGTAGGCTTTAACTAGTTTAGTTTTCTTCTTTTGTCAGTTTTTTTCTCTTCTTTGACTAAAATAGATTTTGTTTCCTGAAATTGAAATGATTTCTAAATATTTGAAATGACTTTATTTTGGCTTAGATGATAGTATTAAATGCATATGCTTCCCATTTTGTTTACAGCCTTATCTCATTTGGTTTTCGTATGAAGATATTTTGTTTTATTAACTTCTTGCTTGCATAATTCATATACATATATTTATCTGATTTTGCTTTATAATTTTGTCCTTACAAGTTTTAACTTATGTTGCATGCACACCGTAATCACTTAATCCTTGTTTTTATTTCTATTTTAATTATCAACATTTAATTTATATTCATATGTTTTATACTTATATTTTATACTTGTATTTTATATTGATAGGATTGATTTTATTTTAAACATTATTATCCATATATATATTTATACCAAATGTTAATAAGGTAGAGAATTTTAATTCAATTATATAAGATAGATTTTATTGTAAGTATTTTTAAGAGATTTTATTTTAAATTTTCAAATCAAAGTTTCCTTTTAAAAATACACATGTATATAAATAAATGGAAAATATTCCAAAGTGCTATCTTTTTAAAATGATAAGTTTACATTTTATATAATTGGATTAAATATTTATTTAAATAATATTGCCAAATCCCGGGTCCTTACAGATTTCATATATCAAAATTATAAAGAATTATTGTAGATTCCAAATCGAAGTGGTTTCGGTTATTACCAATATCCGACCCCGGTTTCTTTGATTCCACTATCATCAGGTTATTTAAGTGAATACAATTCAAATTTAAATACAGGATATATCAACCTAAACATATTATATCCCAAAACATTTCATACCTGATACATCAACCAATTTAAGGCATTCAATATCATTCACCTTTCTATAAACAAGATTTATTTGTCATACCATTATTAATTAATTTAAATAAATTAAATTAATTAAATCAATCATTTTTAATCTTACTTACCTAATAATAGTTACTTTTTAAACAAATTAATTTATCCACCTTTAATTACCATCAATAGTTACATTAATAATTAGCTTTTAGTTAAATACGCAAATTCATTATTCTTCAACCATTCGCATTAATTAATCTTATATTATTCTCATTAACAATATATTTATTACAATGATCCTTAATTAATTTTTCCTAATTAATTATTCTATAATCTTTACCATTGATTAATTATCCTTTAATTAATCACCTTCATTAATTAACTAACCCTCTAATTAATTTTCTTAATTAATCAATCCTTTAACTAATTAAACTAAGTAATTTTGCTTAATTACTTCCATTAAGTAATCCCCTCTAATTATTTAAATTAAGTAATTGTTATTTAAGTAATTAATCTCCAATTACTTACATTAATAATCTCAAATCACTAATTAGTTAATCTTTAATTAATTAATTTATTAATCCTTGATCATTAAATAATTAAATTAATCAATTACTCTTTAATTTTCTTCTTAACTTAATAAATCTTAAATCATCAAAACCTTAATTATCTTTTAAGGTAAATCATTTATCTTATTAATTACTTAATTATCAATCACATATAAATTTCTAACACTTTAACTTTTTAATTGACACTTGATTCCATTTCTAAATTAAGTTTAAAATAACCTACAAATTTAAGTTAAACAAATCATACCACTTCTTAAGTCAAATGATAAATAGAACATTTATTATATATTAAAGAAATTTATTCCAAAAAAAGGTACAACTGGATTTATTTTAAAATTTAACAACTTGCTTTTATCTCCACTTATTACAAATATTTGGAAAGTAAATAGATAATGGATTTTGTTTTAAATATTTATCCTAAATCAACTAGCTTGATATATACTTAAAGAAAATTAAATTTCCTTCAAAAAAACAATGCTAAATATATAAACCGACCATAATAACGTTTCCAAAAATATACTAGAACGGGTCGAAGCCCAACACGAATGCATAAAAACCACCCGAAGACCCAACCATGCTTCTTTCCACATCACTTCTTTGCTCAACCCGACTAAAAATATTCTCTAAATCCATCCAAAAATTATGCCACGAACCGAAGAATAAACTGCTCCAATCAATTTAGCAACTACATTCTCGTACACGACAAGATCACGATCGAATCCCGGCCCTTGATCGAACCCATCTTCCCGCATATCACAACTAGCCATGCCGAGCATCAGGTGTGCACGGTGCACGTGCACAAACGCTCTGATGATCCTTCCAACCTCGCGAACACCTTAGTCGACGACCCTTCTCCCTCTGATCACCATCGCCACCGCGTCGAAGACTCAAACCTGTTCCCTTGTAAAAAACCTCTTCAATTCAAACATCGGAAAAAAAAGAAAAAAAATTCAATTTCCGTCAAACTGCTCTCAACTCCCCTCACCGATCAACACAACTCACCCACCGATCGGAAGCTCAACTCTGGCACTTCCTTCCTGTTAAATCTCGAAGGTCTCGGTTGCGTCCTCATTCTCCAATTAGATCGCATTCCATGCCATGCCCAGAAAATCCTTAAAACCTAAAAACAGCACTCCAACTCAAATCGAAGCCAAATTCGAGAATCGGCTTCGGTGAAACCCTGGCACATGAAGCTAGGCTCCTTTTCGACCAAAGCGCAACAAACCTTATCAACCCGATCACCAGAAATAAGTTTTTGAAAAGAATTCGTTCATCCTCAAATTTCTTACAATATATAAGATGTTAAAAATCACAATTCCACCTTTAAAAATCCTAATTTTACAAGGAAAATCATCATGCAAGCTTAAAACTTTAATTCAATTTCATTGAAATTTCACCAAAATATGATATTTACTGTAATTCTTGACATAAATGAACTATACAATATGATTTCCACACAAATCAATTTTTAACTAAAAATATATTAAGAAATAAAAATTTTCTTAGTTTATATCAACATGCATTATGAACTAGGTGATGTGATCTAGATTTTCACAGTTTAACAGATAACAGAATAATTTAAATTCTAGGTTACAACTAAGGTTTCTTACCAGGAATCGGTTGAACGGAGCTTGAAACAGTTTGACATTTGAAAACTTGAATTGCTTAGATCTTTTGAAACTAGAAAACTGATTATTGAAATTATCTAGCTTGAACTTTGCTTATGATTTGGAAATTACTCTTGTTGAGAGATTTAGCTTTGAAACTTTGATTTATTTGGAAGCTTGATTTGCTTTGGTGATTGCTTTTGAAAAGATTACTGGTTTGAGAAATTGAAGAGTTGACTGATATTTTGAATTTCCCCTTTTTGTTTACAGGTTTGAAAATAATTGAAGGTGATAGGGAAGATTTTTGAGAAGTCTGGTTTTCTTCTTCTAACCTATATTTTTAAAGTAAAAGAATTTTCTTGTTTTCCACTTGTAAAGTCATATGTTACTTAATTTACATTTTTCAATGCATGAATTTATCTTCTTACTATTGTTAATATGCAAGAAGGAAATATTTACAAGTGTTTAACACTTATGTCTCTTATGTATTTATATTAATTACTCAAGCTTTTATATTAATATGTTATGTTTATATTTAAATAAATATATATATATATATAAACACAAAAATTTACTATGAAATATCTATAAAGAAAGAATACTTTAAACCCTTTTATTAAATTCTATTTAAACTTAAGCTAAAACACTTTTAATAAATAAAAATATAAAGATACTATTCTTTATTTCATGTGTACAAATAAAGTGCTTTAGATCTTTATTTAAATCTCCTTTTATCTTAAACCACTATACTTTCAAAATTAATAAACATTTATCTTGAGTATAGAAAATATATGATTAATATTTAAATAGCCTTTGAAAGGTATTATATTGTACTTTAAAACAAAACCTCCAAATTACAAGGTATACATATATATTATAATTTGGAAAGATATCTTTTAATTAAATTCAACCCAAAGACTTCTCATTAACCACATATATATAATACATTTTTATTAGCTTTGGAAGATAAATTTTACAAATTAAATATTGTTGAAAAGATAAATCTTGCCAAATTAAGTATTTATAAAAGAAAACCATTAAACTAATGTTGTCAAATTCAACAATTATATCAGGAGATTATCAAATACATATTTATCCAAATATTTATAATTCAGCATTTATTATACTTCAAATCCATCTACAAACATATCCAGATATATATACCAGAATTTCATTTGTTTAATTCACAAATTAGTATTTTAATAAATCTAATCCTGTTAATTTCAAATTAACAGATGCCCAAAAATTCAGGTTATCACATTCGTCCCCTCTTAGAATCTTTTCGTCCTCGAAAAGTAATAAAGCCGGAATTTTTATTAAAATACTATTTATCAGTTAAATTACTTTTTGAAACTATAATCTCCCTTTTATTTAAGAATTTTTAAAACACTTTTAAAAATCCATATAGTATTACAAAAGTAGTATTATAAAAAATACTTTTTATAACTCGATGTCTCAACCAGTCCAACTTTATTCTCACAGAAATTTGGTCATACGTCGATCAGGCGTATGACTGAAAATCTACAAGTACTTGGTAAACCCTTTTCCACTCCCAGTGAAAATACTTGGAAAATAATTTTATTTAAAATATAGAAAATATATTTGAAAATAGAGAAAACATCTTTGGTGAGAATGCTCTGGAAATCATCACCCCCATCCATGGTCACAGTTAACCCGATAGTTACGTCGCCGTCCTGGCAAAATCCGTAGATAACTGTAGGCACTCCGCGCCCCTCGATTACGCCATGGACCCACTACAGATCGCTGCTACAACTGGGGTTACATTGCAGTCACAGCAAAAATCCATATAACTATAGGCCTCAGCAACCTGCACGGTTTTAGTTGTATAACCTGCCATTTACTTATGGTGGCACCCCACTATTTTGTGTAGCTATAGTAGGCATATAATAATGGTTGTATGCTGGCTAGACAAATATTATACTTTCGAAAGGATTTCTGCACTATGCACTAATAATAATATCAAATGGTTTTTGCGTATCAAGCATTTTTGACTATCATTAGGAGAAATCTCCTCCAATTCTACGTTTGCATGGTGTGTGCGGTCGGAGGCATTATGGTAGTTTCATTTTCCAAAAAAACATTACGGATTTCAATGTTTTAAAATCTTTTGTTATTTTGTTTTAAAGATAAAATTGTTTTTTTGTTTGCTCATACCAATCCCCTGACTGACCCAGAGTTTATTATTCCCTTCCTAAACTCTGGGTGCCCACAATCTTCCATACAGACAGTTTAGAGTTAGGTTTTTCAGATAATCCAATGATAGGAATAGATTCGATAGCCTTTGTAGCCTTTAGTTTGGTAGCATTTGGAAATCCTCTTCAGTCTTTGGTCTTTGAAGTTTTTTGATATTGGCAAATCATATTGGGATGGAGTTTGGTTCAGTTCAGTTTGATGGTGGTTCGAGCTTGAAGTTTTAAAGATTTGGCTTTGGAGCTTTTGGTTTGGAGTTGTAGATTTTGGATTCACTCTTTATTGAAGATCATATTTGAGTAATCTCTTCCGTTGTTATCATATTCCACTGTTTTATATTTGTGTCTGATATTGTTGTATCATATTGTATCAGATATTGTATTCATTGTTGTATCAATGATATTATTCGTTTTCTTCTGCTGTGTTGTTGTACTTAATGTGTTATAAGCTCCGGCGAGCCAGATTTGGCGTTTGAATCTGCGGCATTTGAGTACAAGTGAAGTACGGGTGCCGATTTTTGAAGGTCGAGTTAGGGTCGTTATAATAGGTATCAGAGCGAGGTTTCGATCCTCGGACCTATGGGTTATGGGCCCACCACGCTTCTACTGCGAAACTCTAATAAGACCGGGTATTTTCGAGAACGAAAGGATAAACCGTCGAATGACTCTACATCGATTAGCGCCCGGTATAGAGATCTCCATATGTGATGGGGAGTCCGATCGGGAATGGGAATTTCTGGAGTGCATGGGTTTCTCTGGAAGTGCCTTCAGTTCCGCTCGTTCTTGGAACGGACTTGTATGGATGTCTGCCTGACGTTACACTATGAGATGTAAAGCTGGTTTCTATCAAATACATTTCTGTTTGGTGGCGGAGATTTATTCTCTTAGCTTAACACCCTTCTCTAAGACGTACGAGCTCAGAGGTTATGTAGTTGATAGTTACTAGTGATACATTCCCAATTTGGTAATGTGGCATACGAAGTGTTGTTAATCATTTGTTGATCGAAGCAAGGCTTTATGAAAAAGCGTAGCTTTGTGGACGTGACTACATCAAGACCTCACACCTCGGAAATGGTTGAAACAGGAAAGATGCGGCAAGGTTGCAATGGTCGCGCACCTAGGGTATGTCCTTTCCTTCTGGAAAAGGGTGGTATCATGGTACGGAACCCATATACTTAACTCGTGTGGACATTGTAAATTTTATTACTGTGTGATGTTGCTTTGTGGTTGAGGATCCTCGGATAAAGGTTGCAAACGTCTTGGGATGGCATATCTTAGGTTTTACTCCCAGGAAGGGAGTAAACCGGCCTTGTGTTGGCAGAGAGCTGGGTAGGTTCTCGGGGCGTCCCTTCAGAGGCGTACCCATGTGGCCCAGGAAATTTCTTTGCCTGACCATTTGTTGGAAATCCAATCATCCAATACGCGCACTGTACGGTTTTAGTTGTATAACCAGCCAATTACTTATGGTGGCGCCCCATTGTTTAGATGGTAGTTATAGTAGGCATACAATAATGGTTGTATGCTGGCTAAGATCAATATTGTACTTTCGAAAGGATTTTTGCACTATGCACTAATAATAATATCAAATAGTTTTCGCATATCAAGCATTTTTGACTTCATATGGAGAAATATCCTCTAATTCTGCGTTTGCGTAATGTGCGCGGTGGGAGGCCTTATGGTAGTTTCATTTTCCAAAAAGCATTGCTGATATCAATGTTTTAAAATCTTTTTTTGTTTTATTTTAAAGATAAAACTGTTTTTAATTTACTCATACCAGTCCCATGACTGGCGTTGTTTAGTACAACGTGATAAGGGATTCTCGCTTTGCTTTTGGTGGCGAACAGTAGACTCTTACCCTTACATGTCCTCGGGGAGGGATTGGCTAACCGGTTAGGTTGAGTTTCGGAAGGCTGGCCGTAAAAGCAAAGGCAGGGTACCAATGTGAGCCACGGTGGGGCTGGGATGGTTGAAAAGCCTACTAGTTGAGATTGGCCGCGGTTGATGGTTGAAAAGACTAGACCGTCACAAGTGATATCAGAGCTGAAGGTTGAAACTTTAGCTCAGGAGTATAACACATTAGGTAACTCATTAGAGATAGGGTGAAGTATACCCTAGAATGAGTATATCCCTAAGATATCTATCCAAGTGCCTCAGTGAATTCTCTTACTATCTACTGATAGTGAGTATGAGTGCAAGAAGAGGATGAGATAGGGGACGGGGGAGTACCACTACAAAAGGTCAATACCCTGCAACAACGGAAAAATTATTTTCTTATCAATCTCTTTTGATCACCATTCAATTTCGATTCTTTGATTGCTTTGTGGCAGCTCGAGGGAGAAGATTTGGTGTGGTGGTGGCCCTGCGAATCGTGTAGATAAGTTCCTATTTTGTATTTCCTTCATCGCTTCCCTATCAGCTTTTCGTTCTAAACTTTAATGAATTTGAAATTCTATTTATAATGAATTGATGAATAAAATATGAAAATTTGTATCGATAAAGCGATTTCGATTAGAACCAGATTTGAGAATTCGATTATAATTTCTTGTGAGGATCAAAGTCCGAAGAGGGACAAGTTAATATCTACTTTGGGATATTCCAACCTGGATTGAGTATCCATTGTTTGTTCTGTTGGGTCCAGATATATTCTACTAGTGGTTAGTTATTCCATCGAACTAACCAGTGCCCCTACATATTTCGTAGACTGGTGACTCGAGTATCTTGTATAATATTGAAAGAGTTTGTTCTCATATTGTTGATATTCTGATTTGGTAAACCAAATGCAGAATATATATTCAGTTTGACTAGGAAAACTGTTTCTCTATCTTTATGTATCCATCTTGTGTTGTCTCTCTGCAAATTTCGAGTACGAAATTTTCTTAAGGGGGAATCTGTAACATTCCCGTTTTTTTAATCAAATTTGAATTGGTAAGTAATTTAATTTTTGAAATTAAATTGTAAATTTAATTTGGTATTTTCCAAATTTAAATAGATATTTGCTTGTTTATATATATAAATGTGATTTTAAATATATATTTGCTTGAATAATATTTTAATTCTAAATTTAATTGTGAATTAATTTGAAGATTTGAATAAATATATATATCATAAGATTGTATATAAAGGAATTTATTTGATTGATTTATAAATGGAATTTGGATTAGAAATTTGAAGATAAGTGTTTTTAAAATAAAAATTGGATTTATTAACTTATTAATTCTAAGGGACTAATATATATAAATATATGCTAATAATGTATAATTTGATTTCAGAGCATTTGTCTTAAGGTTATTCAAAAAATTATATAAGTGTATATGTAGAAAAAAAGCATGAATAAAATATAAATATTTTTAATAACTTGAATTTAAAATGTAAAATAAGATTTGATAAAAGATTTAAATTACTTTTCTTTTATATATTTGGACATCAATAAGATGAACATTTGTAAAATATACATATGTAAATAAACATTTAAGCTTTGATATGAATATATCTTTCGAAATATATGTATAAGAATTAAAGTACACAAGAGATAATTAATTCACAAATTAATAAAGGATTTAAAATAAAATCTATAAATTAAATCAAATAAAGGGGAAAACTTGAATTTATAAATAAAAATGAAGTAAGGGTTTAAAACACAAAAATCTTTGTTTGTGACATTTGTAAAATAAGGGAATGCATTCATATTACAAGTGTTAACATATTTTAACAAGTGGCAATATAATAATTTTCTTTTAATTAAAATTTATAAACATGCATAAAAAAAAAAATCAGGATGTTTTCATTTTCAAAACTTCTCAAATATGAGAAATCAAGTTTAAAGCAAAACAAATCTGAAACAAACAACAAAACAAAGTTCAGGCAAGTTTAAACTTCTTGGATTTAAATGAAAACCAGAATTTTTTTTCAAAACCTGTTAAATTCAAAAATCTGAAGCGTTTCAAGGCAAACCAAATTCAAACAAAGATCCATTTCAAGATCATATGGCAAAATCAGATTCAACTGAAAATCTGAAGCCATGAATCCAAATCCAACCCAAATAAACCAAAACAGGAAAAAAAAATTCAAAACATCTCAACTAAAATCTGAGATCAAAAGAGAAGAAATCAAAAACTTAAAAGCATCAATCTGGAAGCTACAACATGAAGCAAAGATGATCAAGTTTCCAGATCAAAAGGAAGGAAATTCAACTTGGGATTAAATCTTCATCAAAGCTGCAAGCAATTAATATTGGAAATCAAACAACAACATCATCAAGCAGGGACCAAGTCTGGAAACTATGCAGGCTTCAAAACAAAACAAGATCAAATAGTAAAAAGATCAGATCAATTTTCAAGTCCAAAACAAAAATTCCAATTCTCTGCTTTGTCAAACACTAGGTGAGCAAACCTAACCTTATCTATCTTTTGATGTTTGATTTGTATGTGAAATATGTGCTAGTTAATTGTGTGAAAATTTCTGCATATATAAGTCTATATATGTATGCATGTATACCTGTAGATTATCTCTGTTAGCAATTGGATAACAGGAAAATTAAAAAAAAAATATCTCAAAATCTAGAAAGATTTAGGAAATGATGTTTAAATGAAATTTGTTTTAACAGACCAGGTCTTAATTGTAAAAATGTTTTTATGAGAAGAATTTGTTTAAGCTGTCTGGAAATTTAAAAATACAGTGGAAAATTTTCAAAACATGATTAATTCGAATGATATAATTTCTTGGTTCACTTATACCATTTATATAGTTTACTAAAATCACAATTTTAAAAGTAATTTCACGAATTTAAAGTTCGTGAATAACCAGAATGTTTAAGTTGAACAAATAATGAAGTTTCGACAATTGCCGATGATCAGTGGAACGATATTGGTCGAGCATGTTGTCGAAGATGGAGGGAGGAAAGGTGATCATCAGAAAAATGTCTGGAGGATTTACCAGTGACCGTGGCGACGGCGCGCGGAGTATTTAGGGTTTATCGACCTACTTTGGTCGATAAGAAAGTCAAGGTGATTTCCACATCGTCATTGCATCGAGGCTGTCCGGACACAGGGGAAAAGCTTCGTGGGTCGATGACGTTGCTTTGGTCAGAGAGGCAGTGTTCTTGGTGGTCGATTCGATGGCGTCGAGGCATTTGTATTGATCGGGTCTGGTTCCAGATAGGCATCGATTTGCTAAAAATTTGAATTCGATGTTGTTTAGAGGTGCTGGTTGTTTAGGATGGTCAATGGGGCCATCGTCGACCTGCTGGAGCTAGTAGCGATGATCGGAGTCGCTCCGACGAACTGTGCACGTGCACGTTGATGTGGTAGTGTGAGGGATTGTTACTGGAAGAAGAAAAGGATGTTGCTCGAAGTGATTCACAGGGAGATGATGGATTGGCTCGAGTGTTGGCTCGAGTATGTTTTGCATTGTAGCGGGTTTCTCAAAGACTTGAACAAAATTTTAAAGATTGAATGGGGATACGGGTGAGTTTGGTAAGAGACTCGAAGTGGCACTCAGGGAAGTTGGTTGTTGACTCGGAGGTGGTTTTGAGTGAGTCTCGGGGTGGTAAAAAAAAATCAGTTTTCTTGACTTTAAAACAAAAATTTAAATTTTTAGACATTTTAAATTCATGTTTTAGATAATGGTTTTAATTTAGGTATTGGATTAATAAAAGTTTTAACTAAGATATTTTAAAAAGTAATTTAGTTTAAATTATTTAAGTTGTGGCATGATTTAATTAATCATTTTAAATAAATAATGTGATTAAGAGTAAATTATGATGAAATATTGATTTGTAATTTTTAATTAAACTTAATCTCTTGTGTTAATGTTGATTAATCATGAGAGCTAATTAATCATAGTCTTTAATAACGATTTAATGATAAATCAAGATAAATGATTTATAATTACTTAAATAAGTAATTAATAGTTAATTAAAGGTTAATTAATTATTAGTTTAAGGTAATTAATTTATAATTAAGAATTAATTTATCAAGGTAATCAATTAAAGGATAATTAATTAATGGCCAATTAATTAAAGTAATTAGTTAAGAATAATTGGTTAAAGAACAATTAAATAATTAAGGATCAATTATATCCTCATTTATTAATTAAGGTTGATTAGTTACTGATTTAAAGATAATTAATTTGTAATTGATTAATTAACCTGGATTAGTGATTAATCTAATTTTAATTAATCAGATGATCAATTAACCTTATTTATGGATGAGTGTATTCTATTGAATGATGTGAATTGTTTGATACCTCTACTATGCGATGCTTTGTGATATGAATTGTTTTAATTCAAGCTATGATGAATGTAATTTATTATATCTATAATTTGTCTGTGGATCTGTGAATGGAAGATAAGCGTTATGGAAGTATACCGCTTATCTATAATTGTTGTGCTTGAATCTGTGATGAGTGAATGATGTTGCACTATTGTATAAAACCCCTGGACTACACTATACGTACATAAACATGGATTGCATGAGGAAATTGGTTAAGTCACAGATTTTTGAAATGGTTTTAAAAGTTGAATTGTTTTGAATACAAAATATTTTGGAAATGGATTTGGGTAAAATGTAAAAAGACTTTTGAAAAGGTGTTTTCAAAAATAAAAAGTTATTTTGAATAGCTTGATAAAATTTTGAAATTTAGATAATTTATTTGAATTTGAATTCAAAATTTGAAATTGAATTCTATGTTTGGAAACTTTGGTTTAAAAATGTTATATTATAAATGTATTTATATGGATTTTAAACCATTTTAAAAGTATTGTTTTGGGAATTTGAATCTAACCCAAGGACTTTAACTTGTATTAATGAAATCGGATTTTTCTGAAACGAAAACCATTGTTTCCAAATAATTAAAGCTTTCATATAGGGAAAGAATTTTCAATTTGTGTTAAAGGGATTTCAAGTTTGAAATGAAAATGGTTTTCCAAGTCATGAGTGAATCTTTGGAAATGGTTTGAAAGCTATGAATTTAATCTTTGATTAAAGATTGGATGAGTTAATCCAAATTGAAATGGAAATTGTTTTGAAATCTGTGAATGAAATAATCTTTGTGAAATATGGGTAAACTTTGCGAAGTAAATCTTTTTGTTTAAAGATTTGGAAATGGTAAGAATGGTTTTCGGGTAATAAGTTGTGACTTAACTGAAATCCCAATATCCATATGTTTTTAAATGTTGCGCTCATTATTCGGTTTAGTCGGGAGAGGACCTTGTGTCATATAACCCATTTCGAATAATGATATGACGTTATGGATAGCATTTGAAGACCGGTGGTGAAGACCGGGTATTTTGAAGAACGAAAGGATAACCCGTCGAATGACTCTGCATCGATTAGCGTCCGGTATAGAGATCTCAATATGTGATTGGGAGTCCAATCGAGATGGGAATTCCTAGAGAGAAAGGGCTTCTTTGGAAGTGCCTTCCGTTCTGTTTGATCCCAGAACGGACTTGTATGGATGTGTGTCTGACGTTACATTTTGAGATGTAAAGCTGGTTTCTATCAAATACATTTCTATTTGGTGGCGGAGATTTATTCTCTTAGCTTAACACCCTTCTCTGAGACGTACGAGCTCAGAGGTTATGTAGTTGATGGTTACTAGTGATACATTCCCAATTTGGTAATGTGGCATACGAAGTGCTGCTAATCATTTGTTGATCGAAGCAAGGCTTTATGAAAAAGCGTAGCTTTGTGGACGAGACTACATCAGGACCTCACACCTCAGAAATGGTCGAAACAGGAAAGATGCGGCAAGGTTGTAGTGGTCGCGCACCTAGGGTATGTCCTTTCCTTCTGAAAAAGGGTCGTATCATGGTATGGAGCCCGGATACTTAACTCATGTGGACATTGTACATTTTATTACTGTGTGATGTTGCTTTGTGGTTGAGGATCCTCGGATAAAGGTCGCAAACGACTAAGGATGGCATATCTTAGGTTTTACTCCCAGGAAGGGAGTAAACCGGCCTTGTGTTGGCAGAGAACTAGGTAGGTTCTCGGGGCGTCCCTTCAGAGACGTACCTATGTGGCCTAGGAAGTTTCTTTGCCTGACCATTTGTTGGAAATCCAATCATCCAATACGCGCACTGTACGGTTTTAGTTGTATAACCAGCCAATTACTTATGGTGGCGCCCCACTATTTAGATGGTAGCTATAGTAGGCATACAATAATGGTTGTATGCTGGCTAAGATTAATATTGTACTTTCGAAAGGATTTCTGCACTATGCACTAATAATAATATCAAATGGTTTTCGCGTGTCAAGCATTTTTGACTATCATAAGGAGAAATCTCCTCCAAATCTGCGTTTGCATGGTGTGTGCTGCGGTAGGCCTTATGGTAGTTTCATTTTCCAAAAAGCATTGCAGATTTCAATGTTTTAAAATCTTTTGTTGTTTTGTTTTAAAGGTAAAAATGTTTTTTATTTTGCTCATACCAGTCCCATGACTGACCCGGAGTTTATTGTTCCCTTCCTAAACTCTGGGTGCCCACAATTTTCCACATGGGCTGTTTAGAGTTGGGTTTTTCAGATAATCCAATGATAGGAATAGATTCGATAGCCTTCGAAGCCTTTAGTTTGGTAGCATTTGGAAATCCTCTTCAGTCTTTGGCCTTTGAAGTTTTTGAATATTGGCAAATCGTATTAGGATGGAGTTTGGTTCAGTTCAGCTTGATGGTTGTTCGAGCTTGAAGTTTTAAAGCTTTGGCTTTGGAGCTTTTGGTTTGGAGTTGCATATTTTGGATTCACTCTTTATCGAATATCATATTTGAGTTATCTATTCCATTGTTATCATATTTCGCTGTTGTATATTTGTCTCTAATATTGTTGTATCATATTGCATCAGATATTGTATTCATTGTTGTATCAATGATATTATTCATTTTCTTCTGCTGTGTTGTTGTACTTAATGTGTTATAAGCTCTGACGAGCCAGATTCGACGTCTGAATCTGTAGATCACAAGTGAAGTACGGATGCTGATTTTCGAAAGTCGAGTTAGGGTCATTATAATCTTGAATCCTGAAGCTTGCTATTGTTTTGCTTTGAAGCAATGCTTAATTTCCAGACTTGATTTTTGCTTGATTACAGGTTTAGTTTCTTTGAAACAACAAGCAACTTTGATGAAGATTTAATCCCATGTTGAATTTCCTTTCTTTTGATCTGGAAACTTGATCTTCTTTGCTTCAGGTTGTAGCTTCCAGATTGATGCTTTTAAGTTTTTAATTTCTTCTCTTTTGATCTCAGATTTGTTGAGATGCTTTGAATTTTTTTGTCCAGGTTTTGGTTTATCTAGGTCTGATTTGGATTCATGGCTTCAAATTTTCAGTTGAATCTGATTTTGCCATATGATCTTGAAATAGATCTTTGTTTGAATTTGGTTTGCCATGAAATGCTTTAGATTTTTGAATTTAACAGGTTTTGAAAAAAAAAATTCGTTTTCATTTAAATCTGAGAAGTTTAAACTGGCCTGAACTTTGTTTTGTTATTTGTTTTCCGATTTGTTTTGCTTTACACTTGATTTCTCAGATTTGAGAAGTTTAAAAAATGAAAACATCCTGATTATTATATTTTTTCTTTATGCATGTTTATAAATTTTAATTAAAAAAAATTATTATATTGCCACTTGTTAAAATATGTTAACACTTGTAATATGAATGCATTCCCTTATTTTACAAATGTCACAAACAAAGATTTTTGTGTTTTAAACCCTTACTTCGTTTTTATTTATAAATTTAAGTTTACCCCTTTATTTTATTTAATTTATAGATTTTATTTTAAATCCTTTATTAGTTTGTGAATTAATTTATGTTATGTGTACTTTAATTCTTATACTTATATTTCAAAAGATATATTCATATCAAAGCTTAAATGTTTATTTACATATGTGTATTTTACAAATGTTCATCTTATTGATTTCCAAATATATAAAAGAAAAGTAATTTATATCTTTTATCAAATCTTATTTACATTTTAAATCAATTTATTAAAAATGTTTATATTTTATTCACACTTTTTTTCTATATTTACACTTATATAACTTTTTAACTAACCTTAAGACAAATGCTTTGAAATCAAATTATACATTATTAATAAATATGTTTATATATTAGTCCCTTAGAAATAGTAAGTTAATAAATCCAATTTTTGTTCTAAAAACCAATTATCTATAAATTTCTAATCCAAATTCTATTTATAAATCAATCTATATGCACGTATGTTTTTATTCTGGAAATTTTCAAATAAATTCCTTTATATACAATCTTTTGATATACACACACACACACACACACACATATATATATATTCAAATCTTCATATTAATTCGCAATTAAATTTAGAATTAAAATATTATTCAAGCAAATATATATTAAAAATCACATTTATATATATACACAAGAAAATATCTATTTAAATTTGGAAAATACCAAATTAAATTTACAATTTAATTTTAAAAATTAAATTGCTTACCTATTTGAATTTGATTAAAAAACGGGAATGTTACAGAATGTGATAAAACTCGGATTTTCGGACATCTGTTAGTTGTTAATTAACAGGATTAGATTTATTAAAATACTGATTTTTATGTTAAACAAATAGAATCCTGATATATATATATATATATTGAAACTATAATTAATGTTGAAAAATAAATCTCTGAGTAAATGAATAATATATCTATATATATAAAAAGATATATACAAATTTTATAACGTTGAAGATTTTAAGTGTGTTCATATACAAGTATATAAATGTGTTTATATATATATGTGTGTGTGTGTTTGTGAATAAAAGATATAAATTTGAATTCAATGTATTAAATTTTCAAAGGACATTTAAAGTTGGATTCTATATTTTAAATTAAATAATACTAAAGATAAATCTTTATTAATTAAAATAAAATAGCTTAAGTTTTAAATAGGATTTGATGAAAAATGATCCTTTCTTCAAAAACATATATATAAGTTGTATATATATAGGTATTAAACTATAATATGGAAACACATAAAAATATAAATTCATATAAACTAACAAATAAGAAAATATTGAAATACACACACTTACATTTGTAAAACAGTAAAATATGTATTAAACAAGTGTAAGAATTTAACTTAACATTTGTAAGTTAAAATTGATATGCATTAAACATATGTTAGCTTAGATTAACAAGTGGAAAGAATAATTTTCTTTTTTTTGAACAAGAATTACAGAGACAATGTAATGACCCGGTATTTTCGATCTCGAAAATTCCAGATCGTTACATTTGGTATCAGAGTCGAAGGTTAAGTGAGAACCTTAGCTCTGGTGGGATTACTCATTAAGGATAGGGTCAATGGTACCCAAGAATGAATTGAGTGTGTGTGTTTATATATATATATATATATATATATATATATATATATATATATGAGAGTGTGCTTGTTATTTTCTTATATAAAGATTTTAAATGGTTTTATATAAGAATATATTTTGATATATAAAGCAATATTTCTTTCTAATAAATACTAAGGTAATTGGATGTTAAATCATTGGAATTAAATTAAGTGGTAATAGAAATACAACCAAATTGAAATTAAATAAAGATAAGTTTGAAATGGATTCAAACTGAAATTAAAATCTTGAATTTGGAGAAGAGCTTCTGAACAAGATAATAATGAATTGGTTTCCTTGGCTATTATCTTAAATGATTGTTGTGTTTAATAGTAAAATGTGTGCTAATGAGTAAGCAAAATGAAATGTTTTAGGGAAGTAAAACATTTAGGCAAGAATGACTTATAAATTGGAATTGAAGATGATCTGAATTGTAAAGTTTTAAACAAATTGAATTTTTTTTTAAAGTAATAATAAATAATAATAAATAATATTATTTAATGTATTTGAATGAAAGGGCGCTATTTCAAACAAGAGTTGTTTGAAAACTTAAAGAAATTTGTTTTGAGTTAAAAAACCAAAGGCGGTCTAAAATTTAAGGATAACCTGGTGTGTAAAGGAAATAATATGTATATATGAGGAATATACATAATATCAAAGATGGTTTGAAATAAACTCTAAATGTTGAGTTTTAAATTTGGAATGGGATGTGATACCCAAAGTGATAAGTTTTTGAACTTATAAGTGGGAAGATTATTAATGTGAAGTTTGGAATTTGGAATTGGAATTCAAATTTGGTAAGGTTGGCTGGATTAAGTAAATTTAATTTATTTGGGAAAGTTAAATAATTTAACAAGCAACCTGAATTGGAAATTTCAAGGTGAAATTGGGATTTAAGTTGGGAAGTTAAATGGTTAATTTGAATTGGGAGTTTGTGTGATCTCAAAATAGGTTTGAGATCTGGAAATTGGAAGTGGATGGATATTTTAAAATAATTTGAATGATACCATCTTCTTGTTATTAATAATCTTTAACCTGAAATTGGTTTAAATGAATAAAGAACGGGGTGTGGTAATATATCCATGATTAAGATAAAATGGAATCATTTTGGACCTAAGATTTGAATGTTTAAGGTAAAACTTCAAAGGTTTGGTTTCAAAATTGAAATTTGATGATAAATTGAATTTCAATGATTTAGTTGTTTAAATAGGATTTGAATTATTATTTGAACTTTGAAATAGGTTAAAAATGGAATTTGAATTCAGAATTAAATGGTTTAAAGATATTAGTTGATCTGATTTAAAGGAGTAAATCAACATTTAAAAATTTAACTCGAATTTACATAACTCGAGATGGTTTGAATTTGAAATTTGAATTGAATTAGTTCAAATTGAATTTGATTTGAATTAATTGGAATTGTGATTGAAGATAAGTTTAAAAATTAAAATGGAAAATTTGAATTGGATTAATTTGATATGATATTGAAGTTGAATGAGTTCAAATTCAAATAGGAATCGAGGATTAATTCAACTTGAATTGGGGTTATATCAATTTCAATGGAAAATGAAATTATGTAAGTTGGAATTGAGTCAATTTAAATGGAAGTGGAAATTTAAATTGAATTGATTAGAAATAGAGGTTGGGAATTAAACACTTTGACTCTGGACTATTTTCAAAATAAATTGTTTTAATATCAATCTATTTTCCAAACTATTTACTATACAACTTTCCTTTTTAAACCTAAACTATCTTATATTTGTATTACAATTATTTTTGGAACTATTTAACAAGTTTTCAGCTGTTTATTAGCTAATTACTGTTTTTCAACTACTTTATAACTAATTACTAATTTACAACTATTATGCAATTATTTAAAATTTCTATAACTATTTGACTGTTTTATAACTATTTTATCATTACTTAACTATTTTACAGTTAGTTTACAATTAATAATTATTTTTCAACTACTAATCTATCTTAAACTTTTCAAGCTATTTTCTAAATTTAAGCTGGTCAGAGTGCAAACAGATTATGATTAAATATCCATTTGAGATAAGAATTGAGGTGATAATCCAAATGAGGATTTAAGCAACTGTGAGTAAGTGAATGAAAACCAAAGTGAATGTGAATAGAAAGAGAATTGATTTGGCTAATAACCAATAAAGACAAATATGTAGGGTGCACGTATATTATTCTATTCACATAGTGATTTGATCCGGGTTCGAGCATATAATTTCGAGATAGTATATCAAATCGAGTTGGGATTTTTCACTTGATTTTGGATGGCGAACCTGGATACGGATTGTTGATTGGTTCTGGATATTCTCTATCATAGTTATGGATGTAAGGAGATTGATGGTTTCTGATCAAGAAACGAGATTTGAGTCCGCACTAGAAAGTCGGGTGGACGATACTAGTTAAAAAGTGAAATTGTGTGATCGAATGAGCGATCAGGTTGATATCGCGTACGGTTGATATGTGTACATCGAACGGTTTGAATAATATTTATATTGAAATTTGTGGATAAGAACTATATATGATTTTTGAAATGAAAAGTATATTTTGTGAGATATATGATAAAATAAAAAGGAAATTGGATATTTCTATGGTAGAAATTTACTTTATGGAAGTAAGTAATTTGGTAAGTGACTTTCTAGAGTAATCAAATTTGAATATTTGATTTGGAATAAACAAAGTTATAAATCTTTGTTATATAAGATAAATCCCTTCTTGTTGAATCTATTGCAGGAAGGAAAGGATTTTTGAAAGTATTTGAAGTATAAAAAGGGAATTTATACAAGTACGAAAATGATCCAAAGATTTCCAAAGTTTTATATATCTATATATAAAGGATCTTATGAGAATGATTTTGGAAAAGGTTTTGGGAACCTATGAATTGGGAATAGGCTTTTGATTTGTGGGAAAATCAATTTTGGAATTTGGAAAGCCTAGTTTGAGAATTATCGATTTTGGGAATTAATTTTATGTAAAGGAGATTTTTATGAAAATCATAAAGGGTATGATTGGAAAGATACTATAAGAGTATAGTATAAAGTGTTTTGAGATTGGCTCTGAGGAAAAAGGCGCTCCCTTGAAATGAACTTCTTAGGAGTGCCACAGGGTGGTACTGCCATGAAAACTAAGGGGGTTCTAAAGTTGATCCTGTAAGGAGTCCGGACAAACTAGTTCCCGAGGGTTATTGGATAGCGAAGGTCGAGGGCGCTGATGCCTACAGAGGCATTTGGGTTATGCTATGACGACAGTGTAACTCGATGTCGCTGCGATCTACTGTGGACCATAGCGGAAATCGTGTGGAGGTGAGTGTCAACGGTCTATGCTTGATTTTGTTGGGAAGGCAAGGTAAAATCGGTAGACTGCGATCTATGGTCGAGTGGAGTGGAGAAGTTTCATTCTTTTAGCAGTGAAATTCAAGGGCGTTGAGGCCTATAGTTATATGGGTTTTTGCTGTGAAAGCAACGTAACTCCTGTTGTAGCTGCGATCTGTAGCGGGTTCCATGGCGTAATCGAGGGGCATGGAGTGTCTACAGTTATCTATGGATTTTGCCGGGAAGGCAACGTAACCATCGGGTTAACTACGACCATGGATGGGAGTGATGATTTCCAGAGCATTCTCACCAAAGATATTTCCTCTACTTTCAAATTTTTTTCTGTATTTTCAATAAAATTATTTTTCCAAGTATTTTCACTGGGTGTTGGAAATGGGTCTGCTAAGTACTTATAGATTTTTAGGCTTACGCTTGATCAACGTATGACCGAATTTCTATGTGAACAAGGATGGACTGTTTGAGACATCGAGTTATAAAAATATCTTTATAAAACTATTCTATAATATTTTAAATTATGTTAAAAATGTTCAAAGATAAAATTTGATTGATATTAAGTAGTTTAATAAATTCTGGTTTCATTCTTTTTCGAGGACGAAAAGATTCAAAACGGGGAGAAATGTGATATCCCAAAAATTTCAAGCAAAATTAAATGTGATAGTTCTCTTTTTAAATTTATTTTAATTCGATAAAAATTGTTATTTTAAAACATTAATGATAATGGGTTGTTTTTAAATATGGATAAATAAATTTTTAAATAGAACTATTAATTACAAATTGAATTTGGGTTTGTTTAAAATATATATGTATTGTTGAATTGATTTTAAATTAGATTTTCAAATGTAATTTGAATATGAATTTGGATTTATTAGGTAATTCAAAAGATTGACATTTTAAAAAATATATTTGGATTTAAAATATATGTATAAGCTTTTATTTATATATAATTTGTTTTAGCACATTTTCTTTAAAAAGAAATTCATACATACATTTACACAACAATAAATAAATTAAGTAAAGGCTTTTACTAACATTTTAAATTAAGTATAAATTACTTAATTACAAGTGTATATATATTAAGGCTTCATTATAGCAAGTGTTGATTAATAAACTATAGTGAATGACAAATGTAAAGATTTTAAACATGTGTCACTTTTTATTTTTTGTTTTCTGTTATTTTAATTAAAATCAAGGTTCAGCCTATATATAAACATTTGCTTCTCACCTTCCTTTCTTTTTCAATCTTCATGATTCAAAAGCTAAGATAAAAATTCAAACCAATTTCTCAAAACAAATCTAAAAACCAATCACTCCTCAAACCAGAATCAAAATCAAATTCTATAATCTGTTAACCATCAAAGCCTGTACATTCTTTAAACTTGAACATCTGCTTCAAAACTGAGACAATCAAAGACTGTAAGACTTATCAACATCAACAACAAGCCTTCATTTCTTCAACCTGACATTTAATAAATGTAGTTCATCTCTGTTTTCAACCTTAAGCATTCATTAGCAATTTCAGTTATAAATCAAAGCACATTTCCAACAACTCAAGTTTTTAAGTTTTCAAAGCAATGGCATTCAAGTTTTCTTCAAAAATAAAGCTTTTTCTAAAGAAAGCTCTGTTCTTCATTTTAAAAACAGGTGAGTAACATATTTTTTTTTTAAAAAACTCAAGGAATGAAATCTGGTTGCATGATTAATATCTGAAATAAGTATGTTTGTGTGTATGTATATTAGTGATCTTCTGAGCATTTTTGGATGTATGATGTATGCAAGCTTGTTAATACCTGTAAATATCTATGCTCCTAGTTTTCAAGCTCAAGTTTTGATTTAAAATTCTTTATCTCTTGATCCAGTCACTAGTAGGATTTAAGTTACAAACAAAAATTGTTTGTTTAAACATAAATTGTAGTTTAAAATTTATTTAAGTAAAAATAAATTGGAAATTGCTACGGAAACCAAAATGAACAGGGAAGCTTAAGTTTGGGTAAATTTCAAACACTCTAATTCATTGATTCAGGATTATAATCTGAAACCCCATCCAAAAACATGAATTTTGGGAGTGAAATCATAATTTTTAGTATTTGATTATGGGAGCAGTTATAGTTTGTTCAGTTTTTGCATATGGAGTGTTTTCTGGCGATCAACGCGGTGGGTGGCGTCGAGCTTATGGTCGAAGGAGGTTGGAAGGTGTATGGACCTGGGGAAAAATGCTCAGTGCATTTAGCATTGGATGTGGTGGCCGGAATCAGGCGAACTAGGATTCGGAGGGGTGTATTTGGTTAATGGTTTTGGGAGATTAGTGCGTCCACAATCGATCACCGAAAGCGATCGCGATGTGGGGGGTTTGATTCATCGGAATGTGGCATGCTTTCAGGGTGGTCGGCAGGTGTTCCTGAGGTCGGAGGCGATGGTCAGGGGAAGATTTTTCGGTCGAGGTGAGTTTTAGGTTTGGGTCATTGAATCGATTTTGGATTATGGACGAGAAGGTTGGATCTGGAGATCAAGTTGGTCGACGAGGTCAGCAATGACTGGTGGGTAGCTCCGAGGAGACGTCAGAGTCGGTCAGGCCAACATGCACGTGCACGCGTGCATGTAATGTATAATGAAGTTGATCTCGGGTAAAATCCTGAGATGATTTGGGTTTTTCTCGAAGCGATAGTAATGCGAGAGACTTGGGTTTTCAAGGGAGAATGATCTTGTTTGGGCTTGGGTTTCTGAGTGTTCGAGTTACCTGGTTTTATAAGAATTAAGTGTAACAGGTTTATTTAATGTAAAGAAAATTCAAAAGTTTAAAGCAAATAAAAATCAAGTTTTTCAAAGTTAAATATTATTAAAAATTCCAAGTAAAGTGTTTAAACAAATTTTTAAGGTTTTAAAGTTATTAAAATAACTAGTTTCAAAAGAAGTTTTAAACAAGTTAAAGGGTTGAAGATTACAAAGCAAATTAGTTTAAGCTTTTCCTTGTATAAATTTCTTTTATAAGTGATAAATGTTTCTTCACATTTGTTTAAGAGGTTTATAAATTATTTTAAATGTTAATAAGTTAAATCATTTTTAACTCTTAATTAAAAATGGAATTTAAAATTAGATTTAAAGGCGTAAATTGTTTTAAATACTCATGTTAATGATAATTAAGTCATTAATAAAGGAAATGATTTTTCTTAAAAATAATTAAGGTTTTAATGATTAATTAAATTAATAAGGTAATTACAGAGTAATTAATTAATTTAATTAAATAAATAACGATTTAGATTAACCTAAAATTTAAGATCAATTAATTGGTAATCAGAGATTAATAAATTTGTAATTAATAATGGTTAATTAAAGCATAATTACTTAAGGAAAGTAATTAAAGAAATTGTTAGTAGTTAATGAGAGATCATTAACTAGGGATTATGAATAATTAATTAATGTGATTAATTTTAATAATTAATTAGATTAATTAATTAAGGATAATCATTTGTGGAATTGGATTAGATATGATTACTTAATGAAGTAATTAAAGGAATTAATTACTAAATGTAATTAATTAAGTTGATGTGATTAGTTTAAGTAGATTAATTAGTTTAATTAATTTCAAATAATCATTGGATGATGGGTCAAGTGTAATTACTTAATGTAATCTATAAAGGGTGTAATTACTTAGTAAAGTAATTAGTGATGGTAATTACAGGATGTAATTAATTGAAGATTGAAAGTAGTTTTGGGTTTAATTACTTTATGTAATTAATATGAAGGATAATTGTGAGAAATGCGGATTAAGGATCTTAAGGCTAGGATAAACACTATAGGGGGTGAACAGTGTTTTAGAGAATTATTAAATCTTTTTGATTTTTTGTTAATTTGAACACAAATGTATGCAATATTCAGACACAGATATGATCACATAATCAAACACAGATGCAAATATAAAGTAAAAGCAGTAAAGGAAAGAACATACCGGATTTTATACTGGTTCGGAATTACCCTACATCCAGTCCCGCACACAAGTACGGATTTCCGTTCAAAAACAATATTTACAATTACACCCTCGATTTCGAGGCAACGAGGTACACCTTCCAGATTCACAATCCTCTGGGTAGAGATACTTGATTTCCTGGGCAACAAGTTCACCCCAATTGACTTCCAAGGCTACAATCACACCTTATCTCGCTTGACTGATTTCCAATGCCACAATCACACCTTTTCTCGTTTAATTGATTACAAAGAAGCCTATAACTCTGAATAGCACTGAGAATCTTGTTGAGATAGTGATAGAGATCAAACAAGAAATGATCCAGTTAGATTCAATGTTAATTTCGACAGAGTAATGATAAGAATATGTATATAGAAATGTGGAAGAAGAAGAGGAGTGGAAAAACCAGAAAATTTGTATTAAAATTCGTTGAAAACATCCCCTATTTATAGAAGAACAACAGCCATGTCCATTCGTGAAGAGATATGACGAATAGACACTTCTTTTGAAATTTAAATTTTGAAACCAACTGACACTATGTCGACATGGGTTGGTTGAGCATGTCGACTTCCCAAAGGAATTTTTGGTGGTTTGTTTTTCTTTGAAAATAACTTCTATCTTATATTAAAACTATTTTAAACTTTATAAATATACTTGTCTATAGTTAAAATACACAAGTAAATATATAGAATAATATATACAAAATTTTACTATAATTTTATATTTAAATCTAAGTATAAATGTTTAAAAATTAAATATATTATTAAAATCCATGGATAATTTGATTTTGAAATTAAATATTATTTTGAGGCTAAAATTATTTGAAATCAGGATAGATGTTTTTGATGCCTTTAAAAGGAAGGTTTTGAAAACATTTTGAAAACAAGATCTAATTTTGTAAAAAATATTTTGAATAAAAATTAGCGGATACAAATGTTCTACTAGATTTTCCGTAGGTTCCATCCTACTTAGGGTTCCATCCCTTTAACAGGCTCGAAGTGGATTCCATTCCATGAATAAATTGGATTTTAAGATGCCAGTGCTTTTCTAGGAGTTTTAACAAAATTCCTAATAGATTAAAAGATAAATTACTTTAACTCTTGAACTCTTGATAATCTTGATTTTCTTGATACTCATGAGTCTTCATCTTGATATCTTGAATATCTATACTGTACAGTCTTCATTCTTGGTATTTGCATGGTTAAATCCTGCATATACATATATATCTAAACTTATACTGTTAGTATTTATAGTTTATTATCTATTCTAAGGTTGTTGTCATCAAAAGCTTCATCTCAAGGACTAACAATCTCCCCCGTTTTGATGATGACAACCTTTGTTTATAAAATATTACTTCTGTAACGACCCGTAAATTTAACTGGTTTTAATAACGTTATTAATTGAAATTTTATGGAATTCTAAACGATAAAATTTTGAAATATAAATTTGATGTTTGGAATGCGTCTAGTTAAACATAGCAACTGGTAAATTTTCGTCCGAAAATATGAAGTTTATTTTCATGCGTAAATTTATTTCAATTTAATCAATTAAGAATTGATGAAAATAAAACATTTTCGAAACCCAAATATTTTTACATAGGAAAATTCTAAATCATCTTCTGAGCAAGATGTCATTTTTTTCTTCCAAATTTGGACTTCTTTAGTTGCGTCGATATTATTTTTCTACGTTTTTGTTGCATTTTCCGCTAGTAGAAAATTCAAATTTTTATAATTCAATCGTACCATTGATAATTATATACCATTTTGATCGACTCGTCGTGCTGATCTCAGCAGTATATTTATTTGTACATTTCAGGGTCTGTTAGGACACGAAATTTGCAAAACTATTACCGCAGCAATAACCGTTTTCGAACCTTTTGACTACCTGTGTTTTTTCATTTGTCTACCTATTGGAATTAAATGGCCACTTCATATTAATATTCCTGAATTAACATTTTGACTTTCGAAATTTACCTTTTCAATTGTTATGCGTCGGTTCTTATTGGATTGGTAAACAAAATAATATAAGTCTATATTTGAAAACCTATTCGTTTTCTTTACCATACAACCTTTCTTCTTCCGCTTTTCATTTTTTTTATTTTCTCTCTTCTTTATACGCTCGGCTACTAAAAATTGCCTCCCTCCTCTTCACCAAAGCTCCCCACCATCAACGAAAGGCCGTGAGCAACCAGTCGTGCTTCCTCCACCACCCTGCAAACCAAATCATCTTCTACCTATAAAAGTTAGCCAATCAAGCTTCCCACCTAGCCCATCAATAACCATCGGCCTCAGAGAAGAAATGAAAATGAAAAATCTACCCCACCACTCGACGTGCAGCAACCTCACCCACAGATCGCCACCCAAGCTTCCAGTTATGCAAGCTCACCCTCACCTCCTACCTCCATGCCCTACACATCCGGCCTCACGCTTCCTCTACCCCCACCCGCAGCCACGAACTCCACCGAGCCAAATTCCAAAAACGCCTCACACTAGCCCACGTCGCACCTTAGCCCCAACTGCCGAACGCAGCACAAACCCATACTTCATCGTCCTTTCATCGCTTCGACCTCGTCCATCACCAGTTTCCAACCTACCCATCTTCTCCTCTCTCCCATGCTCGACCTGCTCCTTCCGCAATGCTTTACTCTAAGACCCATTCCCACCAAGCAGCTCATCCCCTCCATGTCAGTTCCTGATTCGCCTTATTCCGCCAGCCTCCAACGGTTAACCCACTGCCATACGTGCCTTGTGCTTTTAAGGCCTGCAAGTCTTCTAGGGTATTAGTGTGATAATACTTCACGTCAACTATAGAAAGGTATATATAACATGCCTGAGTATTATTATATCATAAAGTAATATATATATATTTTGTCTATATATATCACGTGAGTTGTTCACTCCTCAGGAATTCACTTCTTTCCAAGATTTTAGAGGTAAATATGCTTAGTATATTATTTACTGTAAGTATATACAGAATAAAAATTGTATATATATTGTATATAAAGTTATGTAAGTGTTTATATTATATTATATATCTACCTATCTATAAGGTTGCTATACCCCTAAGGTTAGTATTTATATTGTTTCGGCTGTTGATGTTTATATATATTATAAAGTATGTAAGTTGTAAAAGTTTATATTACAATATGTTTATATTGTATTGTATTATAATATGGTAGACCATAGTTTAAGTTATGGCCTGTTGTTTATTCTAATTTACACTGTTTATATTAGGAAATATACACAAGATGAAACACGTATCACATACGTTTTCAATATTGATACTTACTGTTTTTTTTATAAAGTTCGGATACATTGTTATATATAATTTCATCTAAGATTTATACAAACTGTTTGTTTATGTATGTAAGTTGTTTATAAACCTGTAGTAAACATATATAGATTTAAATTGGTTATATAATATGTTAGTCTATGGATGATGTTATAATGGAAGTTGTACATTTGATTTGATATATAGAAAGTATATTTATTTGTAAGTTTACTATATAAGTTACAGTCTTTATATATAAGAGATATATATATCTCTTCAGGTTATATTTGGTGTATCTTCTATTTCTTATTTATATATAAATGATTAGATGCTGGTTTATGATATTTTTTAAGTATTGATATTTAAGTATAATATATATATACTTCGTCTTGTCTCAGTCCTGTATGCATGCTTTTATTGTGTATATATAATATAAAAGTAATATATAATGTCACTTGTGTACATAGGCATTGATTTCCTAAAATGATTTACTTATACAATTATATATTCGTATGTCATAGGTTCGAAGTGTTACTGGTTTACATGTTTGCATGGGATGATTTAATAATGATTTTGAATTTCTTATATTATTTTAATATTTGTCTTAAATTTATAATATTAAAATTTATATCATATAATAATAGTAATGTGTGTGTGTATATATATTAAGTTTATATCATAACTGATTTAATTTGTTTTGTCAATTCCTATTTATCAGCTTTGATCGTTGAACTCGTATCCATCGTGCTTTGCTTTGAGATTCATGTCAATCTAGCTTTACTTTGGAAGTCGTGCTTGCATTTCGTAACTCAACTTCTATTGTCTATCCTATCTAGCCTCGAAAGGTGAGCAATCACTCACATTAATGTTCTTTTATTTATTAAATTTGATTTCAATCGAAACGACAATTGAAATATGCTGCTATTAGTTATTTACACTGTTATATATGTTATTACCTGTATCAGTTCACCTATGACATCTGACACCATTATCTGTTATTTATACGATAATAATCCAGTTTGGTTGATAATTGATTGATTGTTTGATGTTTACATTGGACGTTAAATTGTTAATTTTTAAAGTGATAAATAATATGCAGTTGAATTTGATATAGGATAGTCAATAATTTAAAATTGATATATGTGTCGAATTTGATTAGTTAAATTTGTATAATATGTCTCCCTTTAAATGTTAAATAAGTTGACACGTAGAAATAGTGTTAACTACACCTTGAACCATTGAATGTATGTTGTATAAAAATTGATGTAGTATAAATTGAATAAAGAATATCAAGTGAATAACCGTATAAATATTAATGTAATAATCTTTAATCTACATGAAATGATAGTGTAGATTCTAGAAATAATTATATTAATTTGCACAAACAACACTGTGAATTAGTACGATTATTTCGGGATTATTTGAATTAATTATTGGATTGTTGTTATTGATGGATGTTATTGCTTGTTTATTTACTTTGACACCATCCCATTTATCACACTGCAAGTTCCCTTTGCTATGCTTTGATTTTGAATTGAATTGGAATCAGGTTGAAATGATAAACACCCAAATAAACTTTGACTTAGGATAGAGAATTAAATAAAAACCCGATTGGTCAATAATTTGATTTAAAAAAATAAAGTAAATATTTTACTTGAATAAAATAATAAGGGTTTTAAATGAAGTTGGAATTTGAATTTTAGAGAAATTTAAATGTCAATATTTAGTAATCTGAAATGAAATATTAACAAAGTAATTAATGAAAGAACGTTGATTAATTTAAGAAATGAATGAATTAAGTTTTGAAATTATTTAATAATTAAGTTTTGAAATTATTTCATAATTAAGTTTTGAAATTATTTAATAATTTAATGAGATTGAATTATTTAATAATTAAATAAAATTTAATTTTTAATAAGTAAAATTGAACTTCTTGAATAAGTGAAATTAAGTTTCTTTATTAATTGAGTTTTGAAACTTGTAACTAAGTAAATAAATTAGTGAAATTGCAATTCTTTAACAAAAAATAAAACGTGATTTTTCGAAAATTTATGTAAGACTTGTAATTTAAAGAATTGATTTGATGAATCTAATTTAATTCAATTTGAAGTTTTGATATAATGAAGTTGAACTTAAGTAATTGATTTAATGAATTTAAAGTCAAATAGGGATTGTTTTGAATGATAAATTAACTTAACGAATATTGAATGAAATCGATCAATGAATTTAAATTGATTTGAATGTTAAATTAAATTGATTTAAATGATTACGGGATAAAATTTATATACGAACTTGAATCAATATTTGAAATTGTTCTAAAAAAATTGAAATTGAATTATAAGATTTTGAAATGGAAAGTTGGAATTTTGAAACATAAATTATGGAAATTGTTATAGAAAGACAAATGAAATATTGATTTACAAATTCTAATTGAAATTGAAATTTATTTGGTTCTAAAATTTATTGAACGACCAATCAGTGTAATAATAACGAAAGTTATTAAAGAGACCGAAATCGGTTAGTGACATATTCACTATCTAAACTGAAAACCGCTTTAATAACTATACGCGGAGTGTGATCCAGAATGAAGTGGTTGGAATGATGTGCATGATGACTGAAGAAAGAGAATGATAATAGATAGCCTTGACACTTATGTCAAATTGGAAATGACTAAAATAGGAGTCGTGCCGGGCCAAATGGGATTAGCCACCTCGAGCGAACACACTTCTTCGTAAACTACTCATTACTTGTTATTGATTGGTGCACCCTCGAAATTTTGGGAGTGTTGTTTCGCGATGTTGCGATCGTTGCGGCGATGCGTTTTCACCAGTCCGGATCAGGCAAACGGTAGTTTCACTACCTTGGGTATTGCCTCATGTGCCTTGTCATACTTGTCACTACGAATTTGTTTTGTGTTATACCTATGGAGTAATCCCTGATATCCCACTAGTTTATGATGGAGTTTACAATGCCGTATAGACTATAATGCTATATAAACGTGTTAAGGGGGATAATGGTAACCCCTTAACGCTATTTTGATACTTTATATTGCTGATAGACATTATCTGCTTAGCATACACTACTGCATAGTAGATAGTTTAACGGATCCTTAAAGGATGGTTATTCCAGCGACCTTTGAGTTACTTGTACTTCAGTTGTTATTTTACTTGAGTTGGATTTATTGATATAAGAATGTTAATGCTGACTCGAGTGTTTTGTGTTTTGCTTTACGCTCGGGTCAGACTAAGTGTACCAGTATTCAAGACTCCCCTTTTGAGTTGGAGCTTCGCTTGGAGATCCAGTGTGACGCCCCACCTCTATACCCACACTAGCCAAGAACACTACGGTGTAGTGCTGTCAACTAGCGCGGAGAATAAGGCTATTGAGGAGCGACCATCCATGTAATTTCTTATCACACGGTGGCTATAAAATAATCTTCGGAAACAAATATAGAAGTAAGCATAACATGCGAATCAATCACAGATATCCATATCACAAAGGCGGAAAGAGATATGAATATATATATCACATAAAAGTGTACATCAGAGTAGTGGTCTAAAAAGATCCACGATAATACAAAAGAATAGCAACGCGTTCTATACAAAAGAATACAACTATGAGTCTATATCTCAAGTGTAAACAACAAAAGCTGCTAATCTAAACAAGTAGCCAAAAGTCTAAGTAGTGAATCACTGGGGGAGGAGTCAAGCAGTAGCACCTGTAACATCTCGGTCTGACCCGAGTATTATTTATAAGAAAATAATAAACAGATCAGTCTAGCTATAAATATCAGATGACATGATATAAAATAAAAGATATGGCATAAACATAAAATATCCATACTGACATACTACTATAAGTATGCAAATAATGATCAACAAGAGATCAACCGATAAGAGATAAATCAATATCACAAGAATCTTCCCAAAGATCCAAAGAGGGCATCATACCCTAAACTTGTACTCATGACAAGTCAAAGAGATAAATTCCAGAAATCAACACAAGAAATCCAGAAATCATAAAAAGGGAAAGAGGCCTATCACATGACGGTCCGAAGACCATGGGGAGCTACCCCACATGTGTGAATGGAATCACACAGATTGAGGTCAAGACTAACAGAAAAGCAGAAAGGTATGTGTGAATGGAATCACACAAGTGGTGTCTAGTCTAACCTTGCAATGAAAGAGACATCGCGCAATTGCTAGTCTAATTCATAAAGCGATCATCAAGATCAACGAGAAGTGTCAATTACACTAAGCTAGTAAATATAGAAGTTTAGCTTCATGTCCCATAACCACTTGCTTAACTTAAATATTTACGAACAAACTGTAAATCTTCACTAATAAAATTGTCACAAAAGGTTCAATCGAACAAGTCCAAGAATTAACCGACGAAGTGAACGCAAGCGTTTCATACCACTTGTTTTACTAAGTCGTTTAATTAGATTTCTCATCCGAGTGAGGTAAAGGCTTGTATATACTAATAGATTGGAAAACGGTTTAAGAAAAGAGCTTTGTTACTAAAAATAGAGTTGAAATCATTTTGTTGAAAGAGTTTTGATATTTACTACTAGTTTTGAAACCTTTATATTTTAAAGTGACAAATCACAGAAGCAATTGTAGAAACAATCAATCACAAAGGTCACATTCGAAGATGTGATAAAAATCCAAGGAAATCAGCTCAGCAAGTTCTGTTGAATATTTTTCAGATAAGATCCCCTACGGAGGGGGGTCCAGGGGGGGTGGCAACCCCCTAAGGTGGGGGTGCGGGGGCAACGCCACCGCTTACGGGGTTCGACCTGCCCGGTCAGGTCGCGGGGGTCCAGGGGGCAGCGCCCCCGGCGGGGTGCGGGGCAGCGCCCCGACCAAAACGGTACAACCTAGTGAAGACAAAATGAGGTCTAACGACCTAAGGGGAATAGGGTCGAGCGACCTAAGGGTTGCAACCTAGGGGTCCAAGGGGTCAAGCGACCTATCGGGATAAGGTCCAACGACCTATAGAGTTATAATGTCATGTGACCTATCGGTTTATAAGGTCATGCGACCTAACGAGCTATGGCCAAACGACCTAGAGGAAAACAAGGTCAAGCGACCTAAAATGTCGCGACCTAACGACCAAAAACGTCGCGACCTAGCGACCTAAAAATGGAAGGCAAGGCCGAGCGACCTAACGAAGAGGAGGTGAGCGACCTATGGTCATAAACGAGGTCGAGCGACCTATAGAGGCATAGGATGCAGCGACCTAAAACGTCGCGACCTAGCGACCTAAGGGGATAAGGGCCGAGCGACCTAACATTCGAACGACCTACGACCTAAGGGGCGAGCGACCTAAGTGCAACACGCAACCTAAAAGGTACGCGACCTAAGGCGGCCGAGTGGTTTAAGGTCGGAGACGACCTACGACTTATAAAGGTAGACGGTTGAGCGAGCTAATGAAGTCCAGAGTCGAGCGACCTAGCGACACGGTGTGTTGAGCGACCTAACGAGGTCAATGTTGAGCGACCTAACAAGGTCCAGAGAAGGGCGACTTAAAAGAGGCGCGACCTAAAAGAGCGCGACTTAATGGGTTATATGACCCAACGACCTAAGCCACTAACTCGCGAGCGACCTAAGTCCTAGGTCGTGAGCGACCTAACTGCGAGTGAGCAAAAATGGCCAGAGTCAAAGCAGAGCGACCTAACGACCATACGACCTACGACCTAAGGTCCTGAGCGACCTACGACCTAAGGTCCTGAGCGATCTAACTCCGAAAACACGAAAATGGCCAGAACGACCTAAATGCAGAAATTTCACCAAAACACCAAAAATCGGAGTTTTTCGCCAATCCAATCCAAACCAAATGCAAATGTGCATGCAAAAGTGATAGGGAATCATTCCCAACAGTCCAATATAGTTATAGACTAGATTTGTGAGATAAAAATCTCACCTTTGCTCCAAAACCCAATGAAAATGAAGAACAAAGCTTGAAGGCAAATGGAGAAGCAACCACAAGCTTGAATCCGATGTCTTCTTCTTGAATTTGGAGTTGAATGTTGGAGTTGCAATAAAACAAAGACTTTGGAGTTTTAATTTCTCATTCCATTCACCATTTTTGTTGAAGCTTTAGTGTTAGGAAATGAAATGAAGCAATGAAGAAGAAGGGGGGTGGAACTTGGGCCTAATGGGCTAAAAGTCCAAACCAAAGGCTCGAGTGAAAAAGTGGTGAAATTCCACTAACCCCAAACATATCAATGTTTATACTTAGAAGATTGCAAACGACGTTTCGAACTCAATGGAAGTGGTCTCGAGTCCTAATTTGACCGTTTGCAAAAAGTAGCTTCGGACCAAAATCCGATTAACGATAAAATATTTAAATAAAATATTTAAATATAAAAATCGATAAATATGCGGGTTGTTACATCCAGCCATCTATCCAGCTTTCAGATATTCAGTTGATTCAAATGATGTATTCTGATTCGTGTATTTGACTGTTGTATTTGATACTTCTCTTGTATCTTATTTAACTCTGTTATATATATATAGTAGTTTCATGAATTACTATCTTTTGCTTCCGCTGCATATTATTACTTTGTGTCTGTAATTCTATGATTATTTATTTACTGTATATATGAGCTTTGCCAAATTTAAATTAACAATTCGGTATTTTGAATTATTCAAGTCCGACATGTGCGGATGCGAATAGTCCAAAATAGCGGGTCGTTACAACCTCTATCCTAATAACTCCCCCTAAAACTAATAACTTCCCCTTAATCTATGCCTAACTATCCTATTTTATATTTCTCCCCCTTTGTCATCAACAAAAACCATCCTAAAACCATAAAACTATTCAACTCCTCCTTAAACTAATACTAGAACAAAGTATAGTAAATGGAATGTGAAAGATATTAACATAATTATATTATAATTATTCAATACATAAATATGTATAAGTATATTTCAACAGACAAATCAAAACCAATCATATCAAACAAGTCAAACAAACCAATCAAGTCAAACAAGTCAATCAAGTCAAACAAGTCAGTCAAGTCAAACAAGTTCATCAAGTCAATCAAGTAAAACAAGTCAATTAAAACATACCAAACAAAATAAAAAACTAATAATCCTAAATTATAAGACAATACTACAAACTCCCTAAAATAAAATACGCTCGATATTTTTACATGTATGTAATATATAGTTTGTAGTGCAGTATGAAATGCATGACATATGCAATGTAGCATGAGATGATATGCAAAATGAAGTGCAACTTGTGATGCAAATGATTACGATATTTCATGCATTGTAATTTATGATGTAATATGCAATGAAATGTGATATGAAATAGGATGCATAATTATATGTAAAATGAAACAAAATGATAACGAAGTAAAAAATAATAATAATAATATGCAGCATGATATGATGATATATATACTACGGTAAGAGATGTCCAGATTATAAGATAAACATGAGTGATAAGTAATATCTAATTGACAAGCATATATAGATACAAATTACTAAACTTAGGTTAAGGAAACTAATGAATGGGACTAAAATAGTAATAAAGACAAGAGTTTAAAGGAAATAAATGATACTAAAATTATAACATATTCATGAAAAGTAGTTATGATCAAATGTGGTTTTATAAAAATTAATAGCCTACTTATTTAATTTATTTCAAATAATTATTTTAACTTGGTTGTTTTTTTATTATTTTATTTTTATTTTCAAGAATCCAAACTTCCATGTTTATAAAATACTTAACTTACTAATTAAAACCTTTATATTAAATTATTATTGGTTTAAATATTTAGAAACATGTTTAAACATCTTTTAAATTTAAAATATCATAATGAAATATTAAATAAAATAATAAAGATTGAAAAAATAAAATAAACATGTGTTATATTATGGCCTCTTACTTTAAAAAAATTTAATTGATTATTAAAAAAACATTTAAACATGAAATTTATTTTAAAATATTCTAATATAAGTTAGAAACTAACTCTAAAAAGAATAGGAAAAATACTTAATTTAAATATCATTTTACATAGTTTAAAGTTTCATAAAAACAACATTTAAAGAATGCTATAAAAAGTATTTGTAGAAAAATATATTCGAAACTTTATAAAACTGAAACTGTAGCTTTTACCAAATGCTATGTAAAGTTTCTGAAACTCTACAGCGTTTCAAAGCACAGAAATACTATAAAAAACGAATTTGCAGTACTTACAAAACATTACAGAAGAAAAGAAGCATTTTCGAAATGCTATCTAAAATTCCGGTCATGTAATGTGGTGCTATCTTATTATTTTAAGAAATATATAAATAGATCCTTATTCTAACATTCTAAATTCATTTTATTAATTTCTTAAAGATATAAAATTAGCATCTTAAAAGAAATAGAGTATGAGAAGTAAAAATAACATTAGAAAAGTTGAAATTACTAATGAAGGTATGCTTTTCTACTTAGTATAGTTGTAATAAATTAATGGTATGATTTTATTCGAAATAAAACACATTTTAAAAGACTTTTTTTAGAAAAAATTAGAATGGTATGTCAATATTTATACAATGGTGTGTCGATATATGGACCAAAATATTAAAACTTATAAAAGAGATAAATTTCTATACCTAACTAAATGCATAAATATATATTCCTAAATGCAACAATAAAGATGAAATAATAGTAAAGCATACCAATTTTGCACTCCATCTTTCTAACTTTGTTATTCTTCCATGGTCGTCAACCACATATTTATATCTTTCAGAATTTAACGACGAGATATGTTCTATTGCGACGGCGCGTTTTTCTGATCAGTGTAGTATATTCATTTACTGAATTTGAAGAGCGTATGAGAAAGATGAAGATGATTTAGTAGATTGATTAACTTGGCGTCAAAACTTTCGAATTTGAATTTTGAATGAATGGACACTTCAACCACTATAAATAGGCCCAACAATCATCAATTTTCATAAAAGTTTCTCCTCCTCCTCTTCTTCTTCTTCTTCCCGTTTTACTACTTACTATCAAAATTCTAGAAGGCATATCTCCTTTGTTTTCTAACGGAATTAGATGAAACCAACGGCAAATCGAATAGGAAGGCAAGTACTATGATCTAATAATAGTTTGGTGTAGAATTTGGATGGTGTTATGGTGTAACAGACCGAACAGTAGAAGAAATATAGAAAATCCGGTACACAGTTTTTCAATTTTGGATAGTGAACTTCAATCTATCATATCTCACTCAATTTTGATCGGAATCTGATGACTCACCCATCAAAATGACTGCGAGAACAAGAACTACAATCTATAAAAGGAGTGGAAACAAAATACTGAAATCTCTGGATGCAGTTTGAAGAATACCTTTGACAGTTTTGCCTTCCTTTTCTCTTTGTTCGCCAAATTTTCATTTGACCATAACATGGTCATTTCTTGACGGATTCGGATGAAACCAGTGGCATTGTGAAGCAGATGGAGAGAAGTACAGTATCAAGTCAAGTTGTAGATGAGAACCAAAAATTTTTTGTTGATCTGGTATGCATTTCATTGTCGATTTCCATTATATATCCATTTGTTCTTCTTGATTGATGAATGGTTATCTCGTATCTTTTAACCAATAGTCATTAGACATAATTCCTCCCCTACAAAACAACATAACAAGTGACTTTTCAAAATAATTAAATATAATTTTAAACAACAATATCATGATGATTATGTGACATATTCATATGAAAATAGTATTAACAATTTTATAAAAAAAATGCCATTTTAAAATTTTTCAAAATTCAGATTATGAAACTTTGAAAACCTGGATCTGATACCAAACGTGAGGAATGCGGATTAAGAATCTTAAGGCTAGGATAAACACTAGAGGGGGTGAATAGTGTTGTAGAGAATTATTAAATCTTTTTGAGTTTTTGTTAATTTGAACACAAATGTATGCAATATACAGACACAGATATGATCACAGAATCAAACACAGATGCAAATATAAAGTAAAAGCAGTAAACGAAAGAACACACCGGATTTTATACTGGTTCGGAGTTACCCTATATCCAGTCCCGCACACAAGTACGAATTTCCTTTCAAAAACAATATTTACAATTACACCCTCGATTTAAGGGAAACGAGGTACACCCTCCAGATTCACAATCCTCTGGGCAGAGATATTTGATTTCCCAGGCAACAAGTTCACCCAATTGATTTCTAAGGCTACAATCACACCTTATCTCGCTTGATTGATCTCCAAGGCCACAATCATACATTTTCTCTTTTAATTGATTACAAAGAAGCTTATAACTCTGAATAGCACTGAGAATCTTGTTGAGATGGTGATAGAGAATCACATCAGAAATGATCTAGTTAGATTCAATGTTGATTTCGGTAGAGTAATGGTAAGAATATGTATATAGAAATGTGGGAGAAGAAGAGGAGTGGAAAACAAGAAAAACTACACTAAAATTCGTTGGAAACATCCCCTATTTATAGAACAACAGCCACGTCCATTCGTGAAGAGATATGACGAGTAGACATTTCTTTTGAAATTTAAATTTTGAAACCAATTGACACTATGTCGGCATTGGTAGGTTGAGCATGTCGACATCTCAAAGGAATTTTTGGTGGTTTTTTTTTCTTTGAAAATAACTTCTATCTTATATTAGAACTATTTTAAACTTTATAAATATACTTGTCTATAGTTAAAATACATAAGTAAATATATAGAATAATATATACAAAATTTTACTATACTTTTATATTTAAATCTAATTATAAATATTTAAAAATTAAATATGTTATTAAAAACCATGGATAATTTGATTTTGAAATTAAAGATTATTTTGAGGCTAAAAGTATATGAAATCAGGATAGATGTTTTTGATACTTCTAAAAGGAAGGTTCTGAAAACGTTTTGAAAACAAGATATAGTTTTGTAAAAATCATTTTGAATAAAAATTAGCGGATAAAAAAAATGTTCCACCGGATTTTTCGTAGGTTCCATCCTACTTAGGATTCCATCCCTTTAACGGGCTAGAAGTGGATTCCATTCCACGAATAAATTGGACTTTAAGATGCTAGTGTTTTCTAGGAGTTTTAACAAAATTCCTAATAAATTAAAAGATAAATTACTTAAACTCTTGAACTTTTGATAATCTTGATATTCTTGATACTCATGAGTCTTCAATCTTGATATCTTGAATCTCTATACTGTACAGTCTTCATTCTTGGTACCTACAGGGTTAAATCCTGCATATACATATATATCTAAACTTATACGGTTAGTATTTATATTTTATAATCTATAAGGTTGTTGTCATCAAAACCATCAACTCAGGACTAACAATAATCACTTAGTGAAAGTAATTAATAATTAATTACTTAGTGTAATTAATTTAAGAATTGATTAATAATGTTATTTGAAGATAATTAAGTGATGTATTTAATTAAGGGTAATTAATTACTACTGTGATTAATCAGGGCTGATTAATGAATAAAGATTAATTAAATTTTAATTATTTAATGTGATTAATTAGCATAATAATTAATTAAAGAAGTAATTAGAGGATCATAAATTAATGTAATTAATGATGTAATTTAGGATTGATTAATTAAAGGGTAATTAATCAATGAAGTGATTAATTAACTAATAAAGTAATTAAGGGTTAATTATTGTAAGTGGTTAAGGATAATTAATTTGTGAAGTTAATTAAAGCCTTTTACTTAAAGTAATAGAAAACAATTAATCAAGAGTGATTAATTAAGATGGATTATTAGAGGGTGATTAATTAATTGGTTTGTAATTAATTAATGGTTAAGTAAGTAAGATTTATGTGATGAAAGTAATTAATTTAATTCATTTTAAATTAATTAGAGTTGAAGTAATTAATTTAGTTCATTTTAAATTAATTATAGATGGTGTGATTAATAGATCTTTGCTTATGGATGGCTGAATGATATTGAATGCCTTAGATTAGTTGATATCTCGGATATGTGATTTATGATGCTATGTGATATGATATGTTGGGTTTAAACTGAGATAATGTGGTCATCTATCGATGATGAATTTCTGTGTATAGGTGACACCCTGTATTTGAAGTCTGAATTGTGTTTCACTTGAATTACTTGGGTTAAGATGGTATTGAATCCGAAGAGACTGGGGTCGGGTATTAGTAAATACCCGAACCCACTTCGATTTGTAATCTACCATAATTCGTTAAAGACTTAATATGTAGGCTGGAATAAAATAGTCTAAATGTACTGGACGATTGAAACTAAGTATTGGTACTCAGAGATGGATTTGTGAAATAAGTGTTGACCAATAACAAGTTAAGAACTCGTAGAGGAGTACGAGTTATACCCAAATTAAGTATGTTATAACTTAGTATTTCATGTTATATGGATTTGCTCACACTGGTTTCCAACCTGACCCGGGTGTTACTTTGATGTAATGCTCAGGTCAGACCGAGTATTACAGCTTTTCAAGTAAGGACGCCCTGAAGTTCAGGTGGCGAGCTAGATGGCAGGAACGTATGGAGTGTATTTCTACTGTGAGATATTATAGTTTACCTGGGACATGTTGATTCTATCTGCCCAGTGTTTGTGAATGTTGTAACTCTGGTGTACTAAAATATAATTGACTGATACACATTTCTTTGTGTAAAGAATATGATATTATATTTTATCCACTGCGAATGTGATATTCTGAGTTTGGTTTTCTAATTATTTTTCTTCTATCTCTTTTGTTCTTTTCCTAACTATCTAAAATTTTCAGGATCGAAAATTCCGGGTCATTACATTAAAATAAATTTTAAAATATTAATGAAGTTAATTGATATAAAGAATGTTTTAATTGTTAATTAACTTTTAAAGTTTAAGTTAATTTATTTGTTAAAGGAAATTAATTACTTGAAGTTAATTACTTAATAAAAATAATTAAGGTAAGGTAATTAATAATTTAAATTTGATTTATCAAGTAATTGAAGAATAGTTAATTAAAGGATAATTAATTACTTAAAGTTAATTATTTAATGAAAGTAATTAAGGTAAGTTAATTAATAATTTAAAGATTTATTAATCTAGTGTTTAAAGGTTAATTAATTAAGGATAATTAATTAATGTAATTAAGGTAATTAATTTAAGAAGTAATTAATTAATTAAAGGTTAGTTAATTAATAAAAGTAATTAATTAATGGTTAAAGTTAATTACATAATTAGGGATAATTACTTATTTTAAATTAATTAGGATTAATTAATTAAATGATAATTAATTAAGTGTTACTTAATTGATTGATTAATTAAGGATAATTAATTAAGGGTAATTAATTAATTACTCTTTAATAATTAAGTGTTGATTAATTCATTAATTAAGGTTAATTAATAAATAATCAAAGGATAATTAATTAACATAAATTGTAATTAATTAATGTTAATCAACCAGAGTTAGTGATTAATCTGGTTTCAATTAATCAGATGATCAATAAATCTTATTTGTGCATGATTGTATTTTATTGAATGATGTGAATTGTTTGATTCCTCTATTGTGTGATGCTTTGTGATGTGTTTTGTATTAATTCAAGTTGTGATGAATGTAATTTATTTTATCTGTGATGAATGTATATTATTTATCTGTGATTCTGTGTATGTAGATAAGCGTTATAAGATTATGCCTCTTATCGTCATTGATATGCCTGAATCTATGGTGATCAATGATGTTGCACTATTGGGTAAAACCCTTGGACTACACTATACACACACAAATAAGGATTGTACGCGGAAATTGGTTAAGTCACAGATTTTAAAAAATCATTTTTAAAATTGAATTTTTGAATCCAAATGGTTTTGGAAATGGATTGGTTAAATGTAAAAAGCTTTTGAAAAGAAGTTTTGAAGATAAAAGTTATTTTGAATAACTTAATAAAGTTTTGAAATTTAAATAATTTGATTTAAATTTGAATTCAAAATTTGGAATTGAATTCTATGTTTGGAAATTATGATTTAAAGATTTATACAAGTTACAAATGTGGATTTAAACCATTTTCAAAAAGTATTGATTTGGGAATTTAACCCAAGGTTTTTAACTTGTACAAATGAAATCGTATTTTTTTCGATATGAAAACTATTTGTTTTCAAATAATAAAAGCTTTTATGTAAGGAAAGAATTCCCAATTTGTGTTGAAAGGATTTCAAGTTTGAAATGTAATTATTTTCCAAGTTATGAATGAATCTTTGGAAACGGGTTTGAAAGCTATAAGTTAATCTTTGATTTAAAGATTGGATGAGTTAATCCAATTCGAATGGGAATTGTTTTGAAATCTGTGAACGGATCTTTGTGAAAAATGGGTGAACTTTATGAAATGGAATTTTTTGTTTAAAGATTTGGAAATAGTTATTTGTTTAAACCATTTGAAAGATAGTTTTGGGTTTTAAAATTGAGACTTAACTGAAATCCCATTATCCATATGCTTCTAAATATTGCGCTCATTATTTGGTTTAGCCGGGAGAGGACCTTATGTCATATAACCCATTTCGAATAATGATACGACGTTATGGATAGCATTTGAAGACCGGTGGTGAAGACCTGCTGTTTTCGAGAACGAAAGAATAACCCGTCGAATGACTTTGCACTAAGTAGCTATGGTATAGAGATCTCCATATGTGATGGGGAGTCCAATTGGGATTGCGAATACCCGGATTGCAAGGGCTTATTTGGAAGTGCATTCGGTTCTGTTCGAACCCGGAACAGACTTGTATGGATGTGTGTCTGACATTACAATTTGAGATGTAAAGCTGGTTTCTATCAAATACATTTATGTTTGATGGAGGAGATTTACTCCCTTAGCTTAACACCCTTCTCTGAGACGTACGAGCTCAGAGGTTATGTAGTTGATGGTTACTGGTGATACATTCCCAATTTGGTAATATGGCATTCGAAGTGCTGCCGATCATTTCTTGATCAAAAGCATGGCTTTTTGAAAAAGCATAGCTTTGTGGACGAGATTGCATCAGGACCTCACTCCCTGGAAATGATCGAAACAGGAAAAGATGCGGCAAGGTTGCAGGGGTCGCGCCCCTAGGGTATGTCCATTCCTTCTGGAAAAGGGTGGTATCATGGTATGGAGCCCAAATACTTAACTCATGTGGACACTATAAATTTTGTTACTGTGTGATGTTGCTTTGTGGTTGTGGATCCTCGGATAAGGGTCGCAAATTACCAAGGGTGGCATATCTTAGGTTTTACTCCCGGAAGGGAGTAAACCGGCCTTGTGTTGGCAGAGATCCGGGTAGGTTCTCGGGGCGTCCCTCTAGAGGCGTTCCCATGTGACAATAGGAAGTTCCTTAGCCTGACCATTTGTTGGAAATCCAATCATCCAATACGCGCCTTGTACGGTTTTAGTTGTAGAACCTGCCATCTAATATGGTAGCTACAGTAGGCATACTATAATGGTACGTATACTGGCTAAGATCAATATTATACTTCCAAATGTTTTCTGCACTATGCACTGATAATAATATCAAATGGTTTTCGCGTATCAAGCATTTTTGACTACAATAAGAAGAAATCTCCTCCAATTCCGCGTTTTCATGGTGTATGTGGCGGGAGGCCTTATGGTAGTTTTATTTTCCAAAAAGCTTTTCGGATTTCGAGGTTTTAAAATTCTTTTGTTGTTTGTTTTAAAGAAAAAATGTTTTTGTATGCTCATACCAGTCCCATGACTGACCCGGAGTTTATTGTTCCCTTCCTAAACTCTGGGTGCCCACAATTTTCCACACGGGTAGTCAAGAGATGGGTTTTTAAGATAATCCAATAATAGGTATAGATTCGATAGCCTACGAAGTCTTTCATTTGGTAGAATTTGGAGATCTTCTTCAGTCTTTGGATCTTTGAACTTTTGGTTTGGCAATCATGTTCGGGATCGCATTTTCCATAAGTGCAAATTGATGGTGGTTCGAGCTTGAAGTTTTGAACTTTGGCTTTGGAGTTTTTGTTTGGAGTTGCAGTATTGGATTCTCTTGAAGACTTTGCTCACGTCTATATATTTCCTTGTGGCGTTGTGTTGTATATATTCTCTGATGGTGTTGGGTTATTGTATCATGATGTATCTGTCATTGTACCAAATGTTGTATATCAATGCAATCATCTATTTGTTTCCGCTCTATTGTTTTTCATCTAATGTTGTTGCCAGCTCCGGCAATACGGATTCGATGTTATTTGTCGAGCATCGAGTTCTGGTCGTCACATGTAATGACCCGGAATTTTCGATTCCAAAAATTCCAGATAGTTAGGAAAAGAAGAAAAGAGATAGAAGAAGAAGAAATAGAAACCCAACTCGGAATCTCACATTTGCAGCGGATAAAATATAATATCAAATAATATTCTTTACACAAAGAAAGATGTATCAGTCAATTACATTTTAATACATCAGAGTTACAACATTCACAAATACTGGGCAGATACGATCAACATGTCCCAGGTAAACTATAATATCTCACAGTGGAAATACACTCTATACGTTCCTGCCATCCAGCTCGCCACCTGAACTACAGAACGTCCTTACTTGAAATGCCGTAACACTCGGTCTGACCCAAGCATTACATCAAAGTAACACCTGGATCAGGCTAGAAACTAGCGTGAGCAAATCCATATAACATGAAATACTAAGTTATAAATTACTTAAATTTTGGTATAACTCGTACTCCTCTATGAGTTCTTAACTTGTTATTAGTCAACACTTATTTAACAAATCCATCTCTAAGTACCCATACTAAGTTTTAATGGTCTAGTACATTTAGACTATTTCATTCCAGCCTACATATCAAGTCTTTAAAGAATTATGGTAGATTACAAATCGAAGTGGGTTCGAGTATTTATTAACACCCGGCCCCGGTCACTTCGAATTCAATACCATCATAACCCTAGTAATTCAAGTGAAACACAATTCAGACTTCAAATACAGGGTGTCACCTATACAAAGAAATTCATCATCGATAGATAACCACATTATCTCAGTTTAAACCAAACAAATCATATCACACAGCATCACAAATCACATATCTGGGATATCAACTAATCTGAGTCATTCAATATCATTCAGCCATCCATAAGCAAAGATCTATTAATCACACCATCTATAATTAATTTAAAATGAATTAAATTAATTAATTCGTCTCTAATTAATTTAAAATAAATTAAATTAATTAATTTCATCACATAAATCTTACTTACTTAACCATTAATTAATTGCAACCAATTAATTAATCACCTTCTAATTATCCATCTTAATTAATCACTCTTGATTAATTATTTTCTAGTTACTTTAAGTAATTAGCCTTTAATTAATTTCACAAGTTAATTATCCTTAACCATTTACAATAATTAACCTTTAATTACTTAATTAATTAATTAATCACTTCATTGATTAATTACCCTTTAATTAATCAATCCTTAATTACATCATTAATTGCATTAATTAATGATCCTCCAATTACTTCTTTAACTAATTATTGTGCTAATTTATCACATTAAATAATTAATATTTAATTAATCTTTATTCATTAATCAGTCCTGATTAATCATACTAGTAATTAATTATCCTTAATTAAATACATCATTTAATTATCTTCAAATAACTTTATTTATCAATTCTTAAATTAATTACACTAAGTAATTAAGTACTAATTACTTTCACTAAGTAATTATCCTTCATATTAATTACATAAAGTAATCAAATCCAAAACTACTTTTAATCTTCAATTAATTACATCTTATAATTACCATCACTGACTACTTCACTAAGTAATTACACTTTATAAATTACATTAAGTAATTACACTTAACCCATCATCCAATGATTACTTTAAATTAATTAAACTAATTAATTAACTTAAACTAATCATATTAACTCAATTAATTACATTTAGTTGTTAATTCCTTTAATTACTTCATTAAGTAATCATATCTAATCCAATTCCATAAATGATTATCCTTAATTAATTAATCTAATTAATTATTAAAATTAATCACATTAATTAATTATTCATAATCCCTAGTTAATGTCTCTCATTAACTATTAACAATTTCTTTAATTACTTTCCTTAAGTAATTATGCTTTAATTAACCATTATTAATTACAAATTTATTAATCTCTGATTACTAATTAATTAATTTCAAATTTTAGATTAATCCAAATCATTAATTAACAAGCACCCTACTGGACTGAGCCTCAACATTGATGCAAACACACTTCCTTAAAACTTGCTTCCAAAAGAAACATCTTCGGAGACATCTGTAGTCACTGCATCTCATCAAACAACTACTTCTTCCTGAGGTTAACAAGATACCATCTCTTGCTTCTGCTTAATCAACAGATCCAATCTTTACTCATCAAACTTCAAAGATGAACTTCGAACCTCAAAAAGGCTTCCTTCAGAGATCGGTGAAATCCTTACACCACAACAAAGTTTACTCGAGAGGCTATTAGGTCTACAGTCTCGACAGATACACCTCCAACCTCGATACTCGAACTCCTTTCATTAATAGTAGTCGTGTTACACACAACACTACGCCATCTACCTCTATAACTTATATTGGAAAAACCGAACAGGTATTCCAACAAATAGGCGTGTGTATATATATACATATATATATATATATATAATTACAATTACGCTCTCTCAAGAAAGAAATCACTCCAAAGCCTAGTTATTCACTCAACCTAGCGCTCTGATACAAACTGTGACGACCCACTTTCTCTCCACAGAAAGATGCATCATCTTTAAGAAAGAAAGGGATAGAAAAGAGAAAGATAGAGAATAAAAAAGGAACAACATTAGAATCTCAACAGCGGAACGAATAAATTATATTAATCACATAAAATAGTACATAGTATACAACATCTATCAGAGTTACATAGATTATACAACACATACTAGACAGTTATAATCACCTGTCTAGTTATTACAACATAAGATACAACTCAAACAAACGACTTAGAGATCACACATCGGAACACTATATATATGTACAACGCTGAAGCCTCCTGCTCCATTGCTCCTCCACAATTTATCAAAGCATACCTGAATCCCTTGGCTACTCCTAAAAGTTTGAGTACCCAAGAGTTTAAGAAAATAGAAGATAAACTCCGGGTCAGACATGGGTCTGATGTGAGTAACAGGTTAAGGTTACTTAACTTTAAAAATCCTTTGAAAACAAAAGGTATCACATAAGGCTCCCCACACATAAACATGTGTAAGTTTTTACCTTACGCTAACCAAAACATTTGATAGGAAATCCAGTGATATTATATGGGTCTAGGGTTTGCAAGTAAATAAGAAATAGCCGAAATTGCTACATTTATTAAATTCTAGCATACATAGGTTTACAATCGAATCTGAGGGCACTTATTGGAGTTTGGGTTTTCATACAATGGCAGGGCTACTAGGGTACCGCCCATCACAGTACGTAGGCTAGATCACCGTACCGAGGATCCACCCTAAATCCCCTACAGCATAAGGCCGGACCCATCCCTTACTGGACAGTCCTGAATAAGACAACCCCGCAGTTGTTTGCAACCATCCGCCCACACATCCGAATATAAAGGGACTTCTAGACATGGGTAAATCATGTCCTACTTGGGTGCTACCCATTTAGCCTTGCTACACCTGCCCTGTTTTATCCATTCTTGGTTAATGAGGCTTGAGGCTACGATTACCTTTATAGAGCACATCTATCTTAGAATGGTCATCGCCCACCTGATGATGTTCTGAAAGCATTCAATCCATACAAGTTTGTTCCGGGTTCGAACGAAATCGAAGACATTATCTCGTTACATTCATTTTGGAATCACCCTCAGAATTAACGACGACAACCCTTGCACTCTGAGTCTTCATCTTCACTTGAGATTCATGACCTATCGTCAATTTGGATCGATGTTGTTTTCGGATATCCAAACCTAGAAACCCGATCCCGGTCTCATCGAAATCCAAAATGCCATCTTTTAGGTCCAAGTTGTTTTAAAGTTAAAACAATTAAATTCATTATTTATATGCACACAAATAGATAATTCACAATATCACAAATAGATAATCCACATCATCATCACAAATAGATAATTCACATTATCATCACAAATTAACCAAAGAACCAATATCACACAGCATCACTTATATCATATCTGAGATCTCAAACCATTCAAGGCAATCAATATCATCCATCCATGCATAAGCAAGGATCAATTAATCGCACTATCTCTAATTAATTTAAAATGAATTAAATTAATTACTTCCATCTCTAATTAATTTAAAATAAATTAAATTAACTACTTCCATCACATAAATCTTTCTTAACTTAACCATTGATTAGTTTCAAACTAATTAATCATTCTCTACATATCCATCTTTAATTAATCACCGTTAATTAATTATTCTCTAATTACTTTAATTAATTAGCCTTTAATTAATTATACAAATTAATTATGCTTAATCATTTACAGTAATTAACCTTTAATTACTTCATAAGTTAATTAATTATAATTAATTACATTAATCCTTAGTTAATTACTTTAATTAATTACTTTATGATCCCTTATTATTGATCAATTAATCTTAATTAATTAATTCTTAATTACATAATTAATTACATTAATTACATTAATTAATGATCCTTTAATTACTTCTTAATTAATTTTTAATTATATTTAATAATTAATCTTTAATCAATCTTTATTAACTAATCAACCTTAATTAATCATAATCAGTAATTAATTACCCTTAATTAGTTATATTACTTAATTAACTTCAAATAAATTTATTAATCAATTCTTAAATTAATTACACTATGTAATTAATTATTAATTACTTCCACTAAGTAATTATCCTTCATACAAACTAATTAAACCCAATTGTGCTATCATTCTCCAGTTAATTACATTCTGTAATTATCCACCAATTACTTCATTAAGTAATTATACTTTATAAATTACACTAAGTAATTATACTTATCCTATCATCCAATGATTATTTAAAATTAATTAAACTAATTAATTGACTTAAACTAATCATAGTAATTTAATTAATTACACTAAGTAATTAATTCCTTTAATTACTTCATTAAGTAATCATACTTAAACAATTTGTTGAGAATTATTAATTAATTAATTAATCATTGGATGATAGGATAAGTATAATTACTTAGTGTAATTTATAAAGTATAATAACTTAGTGAAGTAATTAGTGGATATTTACAGAATGTAATTAATTGGAGAATGATAGCAGAATAGGGTTCAATTACTTTGTATGAAGGATAATTACTTAGTGAAAGTAATTAATAATTAATTGCTTGGTGTAATTAATTTAAGAATTGATTAATAAAGTTATTTGTAGTTAATTACGTAATGTAATTAATTAAGGGTAATTAATTACTGATTGTGATTAATCAAGGTTGATTAATGAATAAAGACTAATTATTAAATATGATGAATAATTAATCAAGAAGTAACTAAAGGATCATTAATTGATGTAATTAATGATGTTGATTAATTAATCAATAATAATGGATTATAAAGTAATTAATTAATGTACTTAATTAAGGATGAATGTAATTAATTATAATTAATTAATTTATGAAGTAATTAATGGTTAATTACTGTAAATGGTTATGGATAATTAATTAAAGGCTAATTACTTCAAGTAATTAGAGAATAACTAATCAAGGGTGATTAATTAAAGATGGATATTTAGAGAATGATTACTTGGTTTGAAACCAATTAATGGTTAAGTTAATAAAGATTTATGTGATTGGAGTAATTAATTTAATTCATTTTAAATTAATTAGAGACGGAAGTAATTAATTTAATTTATTTTAAATTAATTAGAGATAGTGTGATCAATTAATCCTTGCTTATGTACGGATGGATGATATTGATTGCCTTGAATGGTTTGAGATTCTCAGATATGAGATAAATGATGTTGTGTGATATGGGTGCTTTGGTTGATTTGTGATAATAATGTGAATTATCTATTGTGATGATAATGTCGATTATCTATTTGTGATATTGTGACTTACCTATCTGTGTGTATATAGATAATGAATTGAATTGTTTTAACATTAAAACATCTTGGACCTAAAAGATGGCATTTTGGATTTCGATGAGATCGGGATCGCGTTTCCAGATTTAGATATCCGTAAACCACACGATCCAAATTAACGATAGGTCATGAATCTCAAGTGAAGATGAAGTTTTAGAGTGCAAGGGTTATCGTCATTAATTGTGAGGGTGATTCCAAAATGAGTGTAACGAGATAATGCCCTCGCTTTCGTTTGAACCCGGAGTGAACTTGTATGGATTGAATGCTGTCAGAACATCGTCAGGTGGGCGATGAGCACTCTAAGATAGATGTGTTCTATAAAGGTAATCGTAGCCTCAAGCGTCATCAACCGGGAATGGCTAAAACAGAGGAGGTGCAACAAGGCTAAGTGGGTAGCACCACAATAGGATGAGATTTACCCCTATCTAGAAGTCCCTTTATATTCGGCTGTGTGGGCAGTTTGTTGTAAACAACTACGGGGTTGTCTTGTTCGAGATTGTCCAGTAAGTGATGGTTTCAGCCTTGTGTTGTAGGATATTTAAGGTGGATCCTCGATAAGGCCACGTATTGTGACGGGCGGTACCCCAGTAGCCCTGCCATTGTATGGAAACCCAAACTCCAATAAGTGCCCTCGAATTTGATTGTAAACTTATGTATAGTGGAATTTAATAAATGTAACAATTTCGGCTATTTCTTATTTACTTGAAAACCCTAGACACTATTATAATATCATTGGATTTCCTATCAAATGTTTTGGTTAGCGTAAGGTAAAAACTTACCCATGTTTATGTGTAGGGAGTCTTACATGATACCTTTTGTTTTCAAAGGATTTTTAAAGTTAAGCAACCATAACCTGTTACTCACACCAGACCCTTGTCTGACCCGGAGTTTATCTTCTGTTTTCTTAAACTCTTGGGTAGACAAATTTTTATGAGTAGCCACGGGATTCAGGTCAGCTTTGACAAATTGTGGAGGACCAATGGAGCGGGAGGCTTCAGCATTATAGATATATATAGTGTTCCGCTGTGTGATCTCTGAGTCGTTTGTTTGAGTTGTATCTTATGTTGTAATAACTAGATAAGTGATTATAACTGTCTACTATGTGTTGTATAATCTTCGTAACTCTGATAGATGTTGTATATTATGTACTATTTTATGTGAATAATATAATTTATTCATTTCAATGTTGATATTCTGATGTTGTTACTTTTTTTCTTCTCTATCTTTCTCTTTTCTATCCCTTTCTTTCTTAAAGATAATGGGTCTTTCTATGGAGAGAAAGACGGGTCGTCACAATATATATATATATATATATATATATATATATACATATATATATACATATATATATATATATATCAGAATTTCATTTGTTCAATTAACAGTTGAGTATTTTAATAATTTTAATCCTGTTAATTCCAATTAACAGATGCCCAAAAATTTAGATTATCACGTTCCTCCCCCATTTGAATCTTTTCGTCCCTAAAAAGGAATGACGCCAGAATTTAATAAAATGATTATTATCAGAAAAAATGGTCTTTGATAAATTTTACTATAAACTCTTTATTTAAGAAATTTTAAGACTTTTTTTTAAAATATATATATACATATATATTGCCAAAATAGTCTTATAAAAATACTTTTTATAACTCGATGTCTCAACCATTCCATCCTTGTTCTCACAGAAATTCGGTCATACGTTAATTCGAGGGCGTTGAGGCCTATAGTTATATGGATTTTTGTTGTGACAGCAACGTAACCATGGTTGTAGCCGCGATCTGTAGCGAGTTCCATGGCGTAATTGAGGATCGCGAAGTGCCTACAGTTATTTGTGGATTTTGCCGGGAAAGCAACGTAACCATCGGGTTAACTATGACAGTGGATGAGGGTGATAATTTCTAGAGCATTCTCCCCAAAGATATTTCCTCTACTTTCAAAAATGTTTTCCACATTTTCAACAAAATGTTTTCCAAGTATTTTCACTGGGCGTTGAAAATGGGTTTGCTAAGTACTTATAGATTTTCAGTCCTACGCCTGATCAACATATGACCGAATTTCTGTAAGAATGAGGATGTACTTGTTGAGACATTCAGTTATAAAAAGTATTTTTATAAAAACTATTTAATAATATTATATAGATTTTAAAAATACTTTTAAAATGATCAAAGAATAAAGTATCTGATTTTAAGTATTAAATAAATTCTGGCTTTGTTTCATTTTCAAGGACGAAAAGATTCAAAGGGGGGAGGAATGTGATAACCCAGATTTCTAGATATCTATAATTGATATAATAATTGGGTTAATTAATTAAAATATTGAATTATAGATTACACAAATGAATCTGATAGTAGATATTTATATTTGGATAAATATTTACTTGATCGTATGATTGTTTATATAAGTAGATATAAATAGATTTACAAATTGAATTCGTGTCTTTTTAAATATATATTTGTGTTGATTTTAAATTGGATTTTAAATTAAATTTAAGTGTATAATTGGGATATTATATCGTTTTCTTTTGAAATTTACATTGATTAGTAAAGAGATAGTTTAAATATTTATACACTTAAGATATTTATTTTTAATAAAAAACTAAATTAAAATATAATGTTAAATAGTGTAAGTATATATTAAAAGCCTCTTAATAAAATGAAATCACAAGTGATAAAAGAAAGAAAATAATAAGAAAAAAATTGCATACAAATTAACAAATGTAAATTATTTAACTTAGGAATAAACAAGTGTAACATTTGTAATGTAAAAGTTAACAAGTGTTAAGTTTTATTTCATTTTACTTTTATTTTAGAAAGATGATAAAAATCATGTTATAAGTATATTCCTTCTTCTCTTTCATTTTCTTTTATCACACATTTTCAAAAAACAAAAGTCTGCAAAATAGAGAAAAAATTAATTAAAATCTGTAAAATACAAAACTGAGCGGAAATTCAAAACATCAAAGCAATCTTTTCAAATTATCAAACAAAACAAGGATCAGATCAAGCAAAGATTTAGTACAGATTCAAAATACAACTTCAAGATTCAGCTTCAAAGCAAGGAGAAAATAATCATCAATTTCTAGATCTAGCAAATCAAAGTCAAAAACAGGCTTTTCTGTTCTTAAGGGACAAGTGAGTAAACTTTGAAAATCTGGTATCCCTTGAAATTGCATGTGATGATAAATGAATTATGATTTGAATTATGCTATGCATGTTCTTAAAAAATGATTTTTGTATATATATATATATGTGTGTGTGTGTGTGTGTGTGTGTGTGTGTAATAAACCCTGTGTATATGTCTGGTACAGGCATAATAGGCCTTTGTCTGAATACTTAGGTTTTAAAACCTGGTTTTAAAAACTCAAATCTTTCACCTAAATGAATTCTAGGCTTTGATCTCTAAGTAAAGGTGTTTTTATGAGTATAACAGCATAAAAAAATATAGATTCGAGTTGAATAAATAGTAAATTTTGTGGAAATTAAATATTACAGTGAAATTCAAACAATGTCTCAAATTTTGATTTTTTAAATCTTCATGTTTTGATTATATACTCAAATTCATTATCATAAATGATGAATTTTAAAAATTATATGGAGATTTTTAAGTTATTGGATTTGGAGAAATTTTGGGTGGAACGAAAATCATATTTTGACCAAATTCCGGTGATCAACGTGACTAGGGTGGTCGGGATTCATGTTGGTGGTGGCTGGTGGGTCAATGGTGATGGAAAAAATAATCGATGATTTTTTGGAGCGCTGTGTTGGTGCGGCGAGGCAAGTATAGAGTTTGGGTTCGAGTTTTGGTCAAACTTTTCGCTTGCAATGGTGACGTCGATGGGTCAATGGACTTGATCGGATGTGGGGGTAATAAAGAAAGTGGTCGAGACGAGGGATTGGCTGGAGTTTCGTGGCTACCGGTGGTCTGTGATGGCTTGGCGTTGGCTTTTTGGGTGATTTGTATTCTTTCCATTGTGACTCGTTCTACTTGATTTCGATTCTTTGAAGTAGTTCGTGTTTTGGGTAACCGGAGTGTTAGAGGGGGTCAACGGTAATTTGTTGGAGGCGGCAAACATGGCCAGAGTAGCAGAGATCACGTGTGTACGTGCACACGTGACTGTTTGTATCAGTCGAAGGCTGAAGCATCTGAGTTTTGGGTGGAAGAAGGGTTGAGCTCGAAGGGGTGCTCGAGTAAATGAAGGAACGACTCGTGTTGATTTCCGTAGGGATAAGTTGAGTTTGGCTTAGTTCGAGTAATGACTCGGTTTTGCTCGAGTAATTGGTCGAGAACATTTAATCTTGGCTTGGGTTATTTTGACCTGATGATAAGTAAGGGATTTTAGAAAAAATCAAATCAAACCAGGATTTTATCAAGTTTAAAACAATGTAAAGTGTTAATCTAGCTTTTCAAGGGATTAAATTTATAAAGTAAATGTGTCTTGGATTCAAATTGTTTATTTGAACAATTTTTTTATATGGGCTTGACTCGGTAATTTTCTTGTTTAGCTCTGGTTTTTGTGAGGTGTAGCAATCGAGTTTTAAAAGCTTTTCAACTAAATAAGGGAGTGTAATACAAGTTCTAGTATTAGCAAGATTAAATGTTAATGGAAATTATATAATGGTGATTTAAATGACTTAATGTAATTAGTAAAATATGGATTAATTAAGGAAAATAAATTAACGGTTACAAGTTAATGAATTATAGATTTATTAATTTGTAATCAAAGATTAATTTCTTGAATGATTACTACTTAATGTAAGTAATTAAAGGATTAATCTGTTAAGGATTAATTAATTTAATTAGTATTCAAAGGATAAATTAATTAACTAAAAATCAAAGGTTAATAAATTGAGGATAATTAACAATGGGATAATTACTTGATGAAAGTAATTAAAGATTGATCACTTAATGAAAGTGATTAAAGAGTAATTACTTAGTGCAATTAGTTAAAGGATTATTTAATTAAAGAAATTAATTAAAGGTTTGATAATTAATGAGTATAATTAATTAAAGAATAATTAATCAATAGTGATTATAAGATAATTAATTTAAGTAATTAATTAAGGATCAATATAAGTAATATGGATGGGTAAAGGTTAATTAATTAAGAGTTAATTACTTATTGTGATTAAAGGATAATTAGACCCGATTAATTATGATGGGTTGCTTAAAAAAAGGGATTGGTTAATTGGTTTGTAATCAATTAATGTTAAGTGAAGGTAATTTAAGTGATTAGTGATTTGTAATTAATTAAATTAGAGATAAATTAAATTAATTTTGAAGTGATCAACCTAGCTTATGAATGATTGAATGATGTTAAATGTCTTTAATTGGGTGATCTTTCTAGGATGAAATGTTTTGGGAATATGATATGTATGGGTGGACAGTGATAATATGGTAATCTATCAATGATGAATTACGGTGTCAAAATGATATCCTATATTTAAAGTTGATTATACTCCACTTGAATAACTTGGTTAAGGTGACCTGGGATTCGAAGAGACTGGGGGCGGGTATCAGTAAATACCCGAAACCACTTCGATTTGTAATCTATAAAAATTCTGTATAAATTTGATATGTGAAATCAATAGGCTGGAATGGAATGATTTAAGTGAATTGGACCATTTAACCTAAGTTTTGGTACTTAGAAATTGAGGTGTGTGATAACTGTTGTCTATACCAAACTTGTGAATTTGTAAAATTTGTACGAGCTACCCTGGGTAATATGTAAGTTTTATATTGTTGTATTCCATGTTAGATGGGTTTACTTGCGCTGCCTTCCAGCCTGATCCGGGTGTTACTTTGATGTAATGCTCGGGTCAGACCGAGTATTATAGATTTTCAGGTTACAAAAGTCTGAAACAATGTAAGCAAGAAATTAAAACAAAAGTGGAGTTCAAACAGCTTCATCGATTCAACCTAGAAATTTAAAAATCTGAATCAAGCAGCATATCAAAGCTCAACTCTAAAAACATCAAGCTTCAAAGATGCAGATTTAAAACTAAAATCAAGATCAGATTCAAACAACTTCAACAGGCTAAAAATCAAATACAAGTTTAAAGAACAATTCAAAGATCCATATTTTAAAAAGGAAAATCCAGAAACCCATCCTATATTTGGTTTTCTTCTTTTCAACTCCAGGTGAGCAAATTCCGTCAACCCTCTATTATATTTCTAAGTGTTGGATTTGTATTTGAGGTTATGGTGTATATATGCATGTATGTCTGTGGAAAAAAATGTTTATATGTTGTGTACATATATAGTTTGCGTATTTGTATGTCTGCATATACCTCTGTTTAGAGGTTACAAGCATAAGAAGATTTCAAAATTTAAATATCGTTCTTTAATCTCTGTTAGAATTTAATGTTTAAACAAAATCTAATTTAAATATCAGAATTTAAATTTTAAAAATACTCTTAAGTATTAAAAATGAATGAGTTGCTAGGAATGTGAAAAACACAAAAAAAAAAAAAAAAAATGTCAATTTTTTTTATTATAACTCGAGTTATGATTTCATGGCCCTATTTATCTTCTTAAACCATGATTTTTAACAATGAATTCATGATTTTTTAGTTAGGAAATCACGTGCATTCCTAAGTTGAATGTAAATTGGGTTTTGAAGAAAATATGATGATTGGTGTAATGATAAATCTCATGATTAAAGAGGGAGCACATTTGTGGGTCAAAGATCATCAGAAAAATGTTCGATGATTTTACAATTCATCGTGGGAAGCAGATGAAGTCGAATTAGGGTTTTGTGAGCTGGATTGAGCCGATGATGTTTCAGAGGCATTCACGTCATCGTGGATGGACCGAAGGTGATCGGACTAAGGTGAGAGGGTGCGCGGGTCTTCGGCGAGTTTGTAGATGATGTTGCATGGTGGTTGGTGAACTAAGCGCCGTCAGTGATCAGCTTTTCTGATCTAGGTTGGTTCCAGGAAAGAGCTTGATCAGCTCGATTATGATTCAGCTCATTTTCATCAGAATGAGGTGGTCGGGGAATCAACGATGATGGGCCGGAGGACTCAGAGTTGATCGATGATGATCTGATAAGATGTACACGTGCATGCGTGTCATTTTTGTATTTGGGTGGTTTTGGTGTTTGGAAGAAGAAGTGACTCGGGGAATATCTCGGGTAGAGGGGTAGTTGGTTTGAGGAAATTTTCCAGTTGGGTTTGCAACAGTTTTTTACAATTAAGTTTTTACAAAGTTTAAAATAGAAGAAAAAAAAGTAACTCGAAGGGGGATACGGGAAATTGGGTTTTTGGCTCGGTTGAAGACCCGAAGTGGCTTTGGGTGGTTGTAAAAAAAATAGTTTAAGTTTTAAAACAAATCTTTCCAAATTTAAAATTAAAACAAATTTAAACACTTTCTTGATTACCCTTTTGATGTTGGGATTAGTAAAGTTTTAAAGGAATCATTTCAAAATAATTTAATTTTTAAAGTGTTTTTATATCCATTTGTAACCTTAAGTAAATAAGTAAAATAAAATGTTTCCAAATTATTAATTAAATTAACTTAAAAATCTTCAGTTGATTAATGTATTAATGATGATTTATTTTCTATAAGACATTAACAAGATTTTTAAAGATAATTAAAATAATTATTTAAGATAAAAGACTTTAAGGGATTAATTACTGATGGTAATTAAAGGTCAATTTCTTAATATAATTCCTTAAAAAGGCTGATTACTTTAATTAAAAGTTAACTAATTTATAACAAGTAATTTAAGAGGAGATTAATTACTTAAAAAATATTTACTTAACTAAAGTAATTAAGGATAATTAATCAATTATTAGAGGTTAATTAATCAAGTGATTAAGCAATAATTAATTAAGGATAATTCGTTATGTGATTAATTAATTGATTAAAGTAATTACTTTGAGGATAGTTAATTAATTAAGAATTAGTTAATTGATGAAAGTGATTAAGGATAATCACTTATTGTAATTTTATTAATTATTGATTAATTATTATAATTAATTAAGGATAATTCATTTAATGTTAAATAATTAAGGGTTAATTAATTTATTAATTAATGAAGGGAAATTATTTAAAGGAAAATTAAATAATTAAAGGCAAATTATTTAATGATTAAAGGTTGATTAATTAATAATTAAAGGTTTATTAATATATATATATATATATTTGAAAAAAAGCTTAACTAATTAAGGTGGTTTGTAATTAATCAATGTTAATTAACTAGGATTAATAATTTATTTATAAATGATTAATCTGATTTAAAATAATCAAATGAGTAACTAATCTTACTTATGGATGTTTGAATCGTATGAAATGCATTGTTTGATATCCCTGATGTGTGATGCTTTGCGACATGAATTTGTTTTGTTTTGAGCTGTGATGAATGTAATTTAGTTATCTGTGATAAATTTATGTTAATTATCTGTGAATTTGTGATTGAAGATAAGCGTTATAGGAATATACCGCTTATCGATATTGATGTGTTTGAATCTGTGATGATTGATGTTGTTGCACTATTGTGTAAAACCTCTGGACTACATCATACACATACAAATATGGATTGCACGAGGAAATCGGTTAAGTCAAAAATTTTTGAAATGGTTTTAAAATTGAATTTGAATTCAAGTGGTTTTGGAAATCAAATTGAATTAAATATGGAAAGTTTGGGAAAGAAGTTTTGAAAATAAAATTTATTTTGAATAACTTGATCAAGTTTTGAAATTAAAATAGTTTGATTTGAATTTGAATTCAAGATTTGAATTATGGTTGAACAAGTTATATAATGTGTTTATACAGCTTTTAAACCATTATTTTGGAAATTTGAATCTAACCCAGGTTTTATATTTGAGGGGCTTTAATTTGTGCAAATGTAATCGGATTTTTCCGCAACGAAAACTGTTTGTTTTCAAATAATAATAGCTTTCATATAAAGAAAGGATTTCCAATTTGTGTTGAAAGATTTCAAGTTTTGAAATGAAATTGTTTTGAAAGCTATGAATGAATCTTTGTGAAAGATTGGTGAACTTTGTGAAATGAATCTTTTTGTTTAAAGAATTGAAATGGTAATTTGTTTAAACCATTTTCTTTGGGATTTACGTTGTGACTTAACTGAAGTCCCAATATCCATATGCTTTTTAAATATAAATGCTCATTATTCAGTTTAGCCGGAGAGGACCTTGTGTCATATAACCCATTCTGAATAATGATACGATGATATGGATAGCATTTGAAGACCGGTGGGGAAGACTGGATATTTCTAAAAGCGAAAGGATAACTCATCGAATGTCTCTGCACCGGCCGATCCCCGGTATAGAGATTTGATCACCCTTTGTGATGGGAAGTCTGGACGTGATTAAGGATTATCCGCATTTGCAAGGGCTTCTTTGGAAGTGCCTTCGGTTCTGTTCGAACCCGAAACAGACTTGTATGGATGTATGTTTGACATTACATTTTGAGATGTAAAGCTAGTTTCTATCAAATACATTTCTATTTGGTGGCAGAGATTTATTCTCTTAGCTTAACACCCTTCTATGAGACATACGAGCTTAGAGGTTATGTAGTCGATGGTTACTAGTGATACATTCCCAATTTGGTAGTGTGGCATGCTAAGTGTTGCTGAGTGTTGATGATCATTTGTTGATCAAAGCATGACTTTTGTGAAAAGCTTAGCTTTGTGGATGAGGCCTCTTCAGATCTCACTCCCCGTAAATGGTCGAAATAGGAAAGATGCGGCAAGGTTGCAGGGGTCGTGCCCCTAGGGTGTGTCCATTCCTTCTGGGAATGGGTCGTATCATGGTGTGGAGCCCAGATATTTAACATATATGGTTACTGAAAATACATTTCTTTGTGGTTTTTGGTGTTGAGGATCCTCGGATAAAGGTCGCAAGCGACCGAGGATGGCATATCTGAGGTGTTACTCCGAGAAGGGAGTAAACTGACGTTGTGTTGGCAAAGAGTCGGGTAGGTTCTCGAGGCGTCCCTCTAGAGGCATACCCATGTGGCAATGGAAAGTTCCTTGGCCTGACCATTTGTTAGAAATCCAATCTCCAATACATGCCCTGTACGGTTTTAGTTGTATAACCTGCCATTTACTTATGGTGGTCACCACTGTTTAGATGGTTGCTATAGTAGGCATAGTGTGAAATGTCTATGCTGGCTAAGATTAATATTATACTTTCGAAAGGTTTTCTGCACTATGCACTAATAATAATATTAAATGGTTTTCGTGTATCAAGCATTTTTAACTATCACAAGGAGAAATCTGCTCCAATTCTGCGTTTGCATGGTGTGTGCGGCAGGAGGCCTTATGATAGTTTCATTTTCTACAAAGCATTGCAGATTCCAATTCTAAATTCCTTTGTTGTTTGTTCAAAAAAAAAAGAAATCTGCTTTTTTTTGCTCATACCAATCTCATGACTGACCCGGAGTTTATTGTCCCCTTTCTAAACTCTGGGTGCCCATAATTTTCCACACGGGCAGTCTAGAGTTGGGTATTTCAGATAATTGAATAGTAGGCGTAGATTCGATAGGCTTCAGCCTTTGGAAATCTTCTTCAGTCTTTGGATGACTGACCATGCTCGGTACAACTTGATTGGGAGTTCGAGCTATTTCTAGATTGATGCTTTGGAGATGGAGATTGCTGATATTGGATTGGAGTCATCGTAGATTTTGGGGATGATCTTTTGGTTTGGAGTTGCAGATTTTGGATTCACTCTTTATCAAAGATCATATTTGAGCTATCTCTTCCGTTGTTATCTTTTCCGGTGTTGTTATCATCTCTGATATTGTTGTATCATATTGTATCAGATATTGTATTCATTGTTTTATTAATGATATTATCCATTTTCTTCCGCTGTGTTGTTGTATTTAATGTGTTATAAGCTCCGGCTAATCAGATTCGACGTTTGGATTTGCGGCATTTTGAACACAGGCCATGTATTCGGTGCCGATTTTCGAAGGTCGAGTCAGGGTCGTTATAATTTTGAATATTAATTTTTAGATTTATTTTTTTATTCCTATCAATCAGTATTTTGACATTTAAATTTAGTATTTCTATTAATTAACCCAGTAAATTATCAATTAACAGATTCTCCAAAATTCGGGTTATCACATTCCTCCCCCTTAGAATCTTTTCGTCCTCGAAAAGGAACGAAGCCAGAATTATTAAAATGCTTATTATCGGAAAAATTAATCTTTTGATCACTTTAAAACACCTTTAAAATCTACATAATATTAAAAAATGGTTTTAAAAAAAATACTTTTTATAACTTGATGTCTCAACCAGTCCATCCTTGTTCTTACATAAATTCAGTCATACGTTGATCAGGCGTATGACTGAAAATCTATAAGTACTTAGCAGACCCATTTTCAACACCTAGTGAAAATACTTTGAAAACATTTTGTTGAAAAAATAGAATTTTTTTTGAAAATAGAGGAAACATCTTTGGTGAGAATGCTCTGGAAATCATCAACCCCATCAATGGTCACAGTTAACCCGATGGTTACGTTGCCCTCTCAGCAAAATCAATAGATAACTATAGGCACTCTGCGCCATGGAACCCGCTACAGATCGCAGGTACAACCGGGGTTACGTTGCTATCACAACAAAAACCCATATAATTGTAGGCCTCAGCGCCTCGAATTCCACTGCCAAAAGAATGAAACTTCTCCACTCCACTCGACCATAGATCGCAGTCTACCGATGTTACGTTGCCTTCCTGGAAAAATAAAGCATAGACCATTAACACTCACCTCCGCACAATTTCCGCTATGGTCCATAGTAGATCGCAGCGACATCGAGTTACACTGTCGTCACGGCATAATCCAAATGCCTCTGTAGGCATCAGCGCCCTCGACTTTTGCTACCCAATAATCCTCAGGAACTAGTTTGTCTGGACTCCTCACAGGATCAACTTTAGAAACTCCCCCTTTTAGGCTCAAGGCAGTACCAACCTATGGTACTCCTGTGAGGTTCATTTCAAGGGAGCGCCTTTTTGTATAGAGCCATTTTCAAAACATTTATATTATATGCATATAGTATCTTCCAAATCATACACCTAGTATGAATCCCACATAAATCTCTTTTTCTAAAAATCGATTATTCCAAAATCGATAATTCTCAAACTAGGCTTTCCAAATTCCAATATTGCAAAAACCAAAAGCCTTTCCAAAATCCATAGGTTCCAAAAACCTTTCCTCCAAAATCATTCTCATAAGATCCTTTAAATATATATATATATATATATATATATATATATATATAACCTTGAAAAATCTTTGGATCATTTCAAACTTGTATAAAACCTCTTTTATACTTCAAATATTTCCAAAACCCTTTTCTTTTGGCAAAACATTCAACAGGGAGAGTTTATCATATATATAACAAAGATACATAACTTTGTTTATGCCAAATCAAATATTCAAATTTGATTACTCTTTACAAAACCACTTACCATATCACTTACTTCCATAAAGTAAATTTCTATTACAGAAATATCCATTTGCCCCTTTATTTTATCATATATCTCATAAAATATACTTTTCATTTCAAAATCATTTTACATTTTTTATCCACAAATTTCCAATATCAATTTATTAAATTCGTATGATGTACACAAATCATCCGTATGCAGTATCAATCTGATCGCTCACACGATCACGCAATTTCTCTTCTGAACTAGTATCGTCCACCCGACTTCCTAGTGCGGACTCAGATCTGGTTTCTTGATCATAAACCGCCATTCTCCTTGCATAGCCATAACTATGATAGAGAATATCCAAAACCAATCAACAATCCATACCCAGTTTCGCCATCGAAAATCGAATGAAAAATCCCAACTCGGATCGATATACTATCTCGAAATTCTGTGCTCAAATCTGGATCAAATCACTATGCGAATTGAATAATATACGTACATCCTACGTATTTATCCTCATTGATTATTAACCAAATCAATTATCTTTTCTATTCACATTCACTTATGATTTCTATACACTTATTCACAATTGCTTCAATCCTATTTGGATTATCACCTCAATTCTTATCTCAAATGGATATTTAATCATAAACAGCTTACACTCTGACCGGCTTAAATTTAGAAAATAGCTTGAAAAGTTAAAAATAGATAAGTAGTTGAAAAATAATTTTTAGTTTGTAAAATAGCTGTAAAATAGTTAAGTAGTTATAAAATAGTTGGAAAATAGTCAAATAATTATAAAATAGTTAGATAATTGCAAAATAGTTGTAAATAGTAATTAGTTATAAAGCATTGAAAAACAGAAATTAATTTATAAAACAGTTATAAAATAGTTAAATAGTTCCAAAAATAATTGTAGAATAAGTATAAAATAGTTTGGGGTATAAAAAGAAAGGTTGTATATAGTAAATAGCTTGTAAAATAGGTTTATATTAAAAATAATTTATTTTGAAAATAGTATAGAGCCAAACCATTCAATTCCCAATCTCCATTCTATCAATTCAATTTAAATTTCCACTTCCATTTAAATTGACTCAATTCCAAATTAAATAACTTCAATTTCCATTGAAATTGATTTAACCCAAATTCAAGTTGAATTAATGTCAATTTCTTTCCAAACTAAAATCTAATTCCATTTGAATTTTAAACCTATTCAACTTTAATCACAAATCAAAATTATTTTAAACCAATTTGGACTAATTTCAAATTGAACCCACTTCAATTTCAAATCATTTCAAATCAATCCAATTCAAATTTTCCATTTGAATCTTTAAACTTATACATCTTCAATCACAGTTCCAATTAATTCAAATTGAATTCAATTTGAACTAATTCAATTCAAATTTCCATTTTAAATCATCCGGAATTGTATAAATTCGAGTTAAATTTTTTAAATGCTGATTTAATCCTTTAAATCAAATCAACCTATATCTTTAAATCATTTAATTCTGAATCCAAATTCCGTATTTAAATTATCTTTACTTAACCTATTTCAAAGTTCAAATTCAAATCCTTCTTAAACAATTTAATAGTTGAAATTCAATCTATCACCAAATTTCAATTTTGAAATCAAAACTTTGAAATTTTATCTTAAATATTCAAATCTTGAGTTTAAAGTAATTCCATATCCTTAATTACAAATTAAATTTTTGTTTCCCATTTATTTCAGTAATGGATATATTACCACAATCCATTTCTTCATTCATTTAAACAAATCCAATTCACAGTTTAAAGATTATTAATAACAACAGGATGATATTATCCAAATTATTTAAACATCGTCCATTTCCAATTTCCCAATCTCAAAACCATTTTGAGATAACACAAATTCCCAATTCAAATCAACCATTTAACTTCCCAGGTTAAATCTTAATTTCATCTTGAAATTCCCAAAACAGGTTGTTCACTAAAACTTATTAAACTTCCTCTAAGTTAAATTCAATTTACTTAATCCGGTCAACTTTACACAGGTTGAATTCCCATTCAAATTTTAATCTTCAGATTAATCATCTTTCCATTTAAGTTTTAAAAAATTATTTCACTTTGGGTTTCACATTACATCCCAAGGAAAATTCAAAACTCAACCATAGAGATTATTTCAAATATACATATTTATTTCCTTTACACACCTAGTTATCCTTAAATTTTAAACCACCTTTGGTTTTTAAATTCAAAACGAATTCCTTTACATTTTAAACAACTTTTGTTTGAAATAGGACTCTTCATTCAAATACACTAAATAACATTTCTTTATCACTTTGAAACAATTTTCAAATTCTAGACCCAGATTTAAAACTTCACAATTCAAATCATCATCAATTCCATTTTATAAGTCATACTTGCCTAAATGTTTTACTTCCCTAAAACATTCCATTTTGCTTACTCATTAATACACATTTTATTTTTAAACGCAACCATCATTTATGATAACCAAGGAAACCAATTCATTATTATCTTATTCTGAAACTCTTCTCCAAATTCAAGATTTTAATTTCAGTTTGAATCCATTTCAAACTTGTCTTTATTCAATTTCAGTTTGGTTGTATTTCTATTACCCTTTAATTCTTATTATTTTATTTAATTCCAATGATTTAACAACTAGTTTATCTTAATATATAGTGGTTAAACGAATCATTGCTTTATATATAAGCTTATATAAAAATAATTTACTTTTAAAACCATTAAAACCTTTATATAAGAAAATAACAAGTACGCTCTCATATATATACACTATACTCAACTCATTCTAGGGTACTATTTACCCTATCTTTAATGAGTAAACCCTAAAGAGCCAAGGTTCTCGCTTAACCTTCAGCTCTGATACCAAATGTAACGCACCGGAAATTTTGATCCAAAACATTCCAAATAGTTAAGAAAAGAAGAGAAGAGAACAGATAGAAGAAGAAAACAGAAAGCAAGACACAGAATCTCACATTCGTAGTGGATCAAAATATAATATCATAAAATAACATTTATACAAAGTAGCTGTATTAGTTAAATTACATACAATACATCAGAGTTACAACATTTACAAACACTGGACAGATTCAATCAACTTGTCCCAAATAACTACAACATATCACAACGGAATGCAGTCCATACGTTCCTGCCATCCAGCACGAATCCTAAGCTCTATAACGTCCTTACCTGAAAATTTGTAATACTCGGACTAACCCGAGCATTACATCAAAGTAACACCCGGGTCAGGCTGGAAACCAGCATGAGTAAACCCATCAAACAAGAAATACCAATGCATAAAACTATTCAAAAACCGGGTAACTCGTATCAATTTACAAATTCACAATTTTGGTATAGACAACCCTTATTACACGCATCAATTTCTAAGTTCCAAGACTTTGATTAAATGGTCCAATTCACTTAAATCATTCCATTCTAGCCTATTGATTTCACAGTCAAATATGTACAAAATTATTATAGATTACAAATCGAAGTGGTTTCGCGTATTTTCTAATACCTGACTTCAGTCTCTTCGAATTCAAAACCATCTTAACCCACGTTAATCAAGTGAAACACAATTCAGTCTTTAAATACAAAATGTCAATTTTTACACAGCAATTCATTGTCAATAGATAACCACATTACCGCTGTTCAAGACAAAAATATCATATCACAGACATTTCATATTAGAAATATCAACCAATCATTCATAAGCAAGATTAATTAGTCACCCCATTCCTAATTACTTTAGTCACTTTTAATCTTACTTACTTAACAATAATTAATTACAAACCATAATTAATCATTCCTTAATTATCCTCTCTAATTACACTCAGTAATTAGCCTTTAATTAATTTACCACAATGTAAACGACCCGCCTTTCATTTAATAATCAATCCTTTGATTAATCGCATTCATCAATCAACCTTGATTAATCACACTCATAAATTAATTATTCTTAATTACTTACATTAATTAATTAAACTCTTAATTAATAAGTAAATCCTTTAATTAATTACTCTGAGTAATTGGCACTTAATTATTTCCACTTATAAGTAATTACACTTCATTAATTACATTAAGTAATTATACTTAACCCATCATCAAGTAATCTCTTTAATTAATTAAACTTAAATAATTTACTAAAATTAGTCACATTAACTTAATTGATTATACTAAGTAATTAATTCCTTTGATTACTTCATTAAGTAATAACTCTTTTATTAAGTAATTAGCCCCTAGTTACATCCATACATAAGATTTATGAGATATATAATATTAAATAAATCTTAATTGACCTCCAATTAATTTTTATTATCAACTTTATTCACTTGGACTATCTTAATCTTGCACTTAACATCAATTAATCACAACCCTCTTAATTAATTATTCTTTAATCATCTATCTTAATTAATCATCCCTCATTAATTAACCTTAATTGATTACCCTGATTAATTAACCTTAATTACTTATTAACTTATTAATTAATCAATTCTATTTACTTAAGACCTCTCTTAATAAAAGACTTCAATTAATTTTTTTATTATCATCAAAATCTTATTTAATAACCTAGGAATAATTTATCATTAACTTAACCCTTAAGTTTAATTAATGATTAAACATATTTAATCACATTATTAATCAGGTTTTAAATAAACTTCAAGAATCTACTCACTAGGTTAAAATAAATTATACAATTTAATTAAATCAGCATTCAAATAAACACCTTTATTTAAAATAATGATAAAGTGAATTATTAAAAGCTTAATTATTTTATCTTTAACATTTGTAACATAATTATCTTACCCGAGACAACTCAGCACTTACTCGAACCAAAACCTGAGACTTCATCCCTTTTTCCCGAGCTTCATTCTTTCCCCTTCTTTTTTTTAAAACTTAGTTTTGAATTTTTAAACTATTGAAGGTTGTTAATGTCATACGAAAATCCTAAGACAATCTCGAGCAAATTCCACCATTCCCTTGAGTTCCTACCCGAGACAAAGCTGTTCTTCCCCAAACTCCACTTCAATTACCAAATACCTCGTGCATGCGTGCACCTGCACCGGCAAACTTCATCACTCCAACCGACTACACCAGCATCAATACCTTGCCTACGACTCTTGCAACCAAGCACGACCACCCAACTTCATTGAATCGACTCAAATCGAAATCGAGTCTCACAGCACACAACTAGTAAACTCACAGGTAACATAACATCGCCGCGACGACGATCCACACCACCGGAGACCTTGACGCCTCGATCACAGCCTCTTCTTGACTTCCAGTTCCGACCCCTAAAATTTCGATCACCTCTGATATGCCATCGAAGTTGGGAAACATCACACAACCACCAGTTCATAACTAGGTTTCGAACCCTAGTTCGTCGATTTCTGATCAACTTGGTCTACTAAAAATCGAGTGATCATTTCCCATGATCACCGTCCCTCCTACAATCTTCAAACCTAACCGCGACGCGCCGCTTGCCGCCATTCAACTGCAATCAACCAAAGTACCCAATCCGTTCCACAAAGAATAACCCATCAATTCCTCATCTAAAATTCATGATTTTAGTACTTAAATCCATCATTTTCAATAATAATTCTAGTCATGGACTTAAGTTATGAAATTAAAATATTTGAATTTTCTGATTAAATAGATTTTCATTGTAAAAACTTAATTTCGAAATATTAAACAAATAATTCCACCTGAAATTATTTTTAAAAATGAATTTACCTTATCATAATCATTTTTTATTCTATGATCATAGCTTGAATTTACTTGAATAAAAAGATATGAATTTATTCTATTCCTGAGTCTATAGATACAACAGACAACATAGACTATAGATTTGTACATATAGACATATATATTGTGTGTGTGTGTGTGTCTATATATATATATATATATATATATATATATATATATAGAAGTTTAACTAATTTCAAACATAAAAGCATTCATGCACATCATATATTTATCAATCTACTCAGATCTAACACATGCATAAATTAAATAAGAAATCATAGCTTTTAAAGTTTCTGTTTACTCACCTCTTTTGTTTGAACAGAGTAGATTTGAAAATCTGTAAACTGAACTTGAATGTTGATCATTGAACTGTTGTTGATTATGATCTGTATTTGATTAAGTTGATGTCCGAACCGATTGTTTGATTGCTTGCTTCTAGATTTTCACAGTTTTGAACTTGAATTAGTTATTGAGATGGCAGATCTTTGTTTTAAACTTGCTTTTAGGCTTGAGCTTGTTGCTTTATTAAATGTTGAGTTTGATTTCGATTAAATCTTAAATTTTATTTTCAGGTTGCAGTTTTTGTTTCAGGTTTAAAAAATAATTTGAAACATTGGAAAGAAAAATGGAAGTAGAAGTAGAAAGATATATGTATAACTTTACTCATCATTTAATTTATTAATTTAAAAATAAAACTTGTAAATCCCATGATGTATTTATCGTAATTTGTTTAAATGCATGTTTTAATTGTTACAAATGTTTAATAATGTGTTTTATCTTGTTTACACTTGAAATTTGCATATTAATATGTCTTTAATTATCCTAAGCATCGTATTAACTTATCTTTTAAATGATTTATATTTAAATTTATATATAAAATTTTAAAAGAGAGCAAATATTCCTATTTATCCAATTCTTATTTCAAACTATTATACTTTTAAATAAATAAATATTTATCTATATATATATATATATATTTCCTTAAAGATAGAAAACGATTTTGAAATCAAGGAAATATCTTTGGTGAGAATGCTCTGGAAATCATCACCCTCGTCCATGGTCACAGTTACATCCTGGGTGACTTGCTTTAGTTCAGGAATTGTAACAACCCGAAATTTTCAATCCCCAAAATTCCAGATAGTTAGAGAAAAGAAGAAAAGAGATAGAAGAAGAAGAACAAAAACACCAAAGCACAGTCTCACATTCGTAGCGGATAAAATATAATATCAATAATATCAGTTTACAAAGGAAAACTGTACTTGTCAAATTACATTTCAATATATTAGAGTTACAACATATACAAACACTGGACATATACAATCCACAAGTCCCAGATAAACTACAATATCACACCAGATACACTCCGTACGTTCCTGCCATCCAGCTCGCCTTTTGAGCTCCAAAACGTCCTTACCTGAAAATCAGTAATACTCGGTCTGGCCCGATCATTACATCAAATTAACACCCAAGTCAGGCTGGAAACCAACGTGAGTAAACCCATCTAATATGGATTACAAAAGCATTCAACTTATATAAAACCCGAGATAACTTGTATGAATTTACAAATTCACAATTTGTTAAAGACATCACATATTTCACACATTAATTTCTAAGTATCCAAACTAAGATTTATGGTCCAAGTCACTTAAATCATTTTATTCCAGCCTATTGACTTCACGTAACAATCTATAATGAAGTGGTTTCGGGTATTTTACTAATACCCGACTCCGGTCTCTTCGAATCTCATGTCATCTTAACCCAATTTATTTCATTAAATACAATTCAACTTTAAATATAGGATGTCACTTATACACAACAATTATCATCGATAAATAACTACATTATCACTATTCACCTAATCATATCATATCACAAAACATTTCCTATCAGAGATATCAACCTTTCTAAGTCAATTAATATCATTCATTCATTCATAAGGAAAATTTGATCACTTCCCAATTAATTTAATTATCTCAAATTAAATTATTTGCTAACTTTAATCACTTAGATTACCTTTACTAAACATTAATTAACTACAAATCAATTAATTAATCACCTTTTAATTATCCATTTTAATTAACCACCCTTGATTAATTATCCTTTAATTATATTAAGTAATTAACTACTAATTAATTATCCAAATTAATTATTCGATAATTATTCATATTGATTAATTATCCTTTAATTAATCATACTCATTAATTAACTAACCCATATTTAATTTTCTTAATTAATCAATCCTTTAATTAATTACACTAAGTAATTAATCTTTATTTACTTCCATTAAGCAATTGACCTTTAATTACTTTCATCAAGTAATTATCCCATTGGTTACTTACCCTCAATTAATTAGCCTTAATCATCTCTGTTTCCAAAGTTAAATCAATCTTAACAATAGATTTTTAGCAACAAATTTCCAGTAATGAGGCAGTTCAAGTTTTTAAATTTCAAAACCATTCAAGCTCTGCTCAACTGGTTTCCAGGCGAGTAGATAGTTTATTTAAAGATTTAAACCTGTTTAAATTTAGATGCATGAAGTATTTATTTGAAATAAATATTATATATGTTTTTATAATTGTTTAAAACAAGAATGCATGAGTATGTGTATGTGAATGTGGTTGTGCATGTTTGAAACAAAAAAAAATTGCTTTGTTCATTTGTTCCCAGGTTTAAAAAAATTTAAAACCAATTGCCCTTTTCTCTGATCTGTTATACGCTATGATGTGTAAACAAATATTGTTAGAAATGACAGGATTTAAGTTGTAAAAATATTTTAAGTACAAATTAATGACAGTTTTAACTAGAATATAAGAAATTGTAGTTAAAACTTAAATATATCAAAATTTTGACTTAAATAATTTGCGAATTCATGTATATAGTCAGATGTATCATCATAATCTAGCATTTTTAGTAAAAGAATCATGATTTTTAGGATGGTATTTCGAGAGAAATTTTGAGATAAACGTGATTTGGGTTATTTCCTTTTTCTGGCGATCGTGATGCTTTAGGTTGTCGGGGTTAATACTAGGGGATGTTCATTGACAAGTGATCATGGGAAAATTGTTCAGAAGAATTTTAGATCACTAGAGTGATCGGGCTCAAGCGAATTAGGGTTTAAGTATGGTTTTGGGCAGGGTTGATTTAGTGGCCAAGGCGGCATCGATACTACATCGAGTTGGACCGGATATGGGGGAAATGGAGCGTGGGGCTGTGGTGAGGATGTGGGTTCAATGGCGAGTTCTTTGGCAATTGGAGATCGGTGATACAAGATAGGTTTGGCGATTGAGTTATTCCAGGTAGTGCTCGTCAATCCTCATTATTGATTTTGGTGTTCGACGTGGTTTATGGGTGGTCGATTGAGTCAAGGTGATCGGCAAAGACTTATGGGTGGAAACGGTGTTGGTCAGAGATGGCTAGAGATGGTGTGCAAGTGCACGTCGAAGTCAGGTGTGTCAGTGTTTGTGAAGTGGCATGCGACTCAAGGTGGGTCTTCGGGAGATAGCGTTGTGGCACGGGTTGGACTTCATGTGAGTGTGTTTTGTTTCTAGAGTTATGTTTTAAAACTAAAACTAAAGAAGAAGAAGATGGGATGGATTGGTTTATTTCATTTTCGTTGTTTGGTCTGGGTTTCAGCCCAATTTGGGCTTGCGTTATTAATGCATCAGGATTGATTTGTGATGGGTTTCGAAATTCAGCCCAATAACAATTTTGTAAATAAAAGAATTTGTTTTTAAAATTAAAGAAATCCTTCATCCAATATCTTTCCAAAGTTATAGCAAACATGTTGTTTAACATACATCTTTCAACCAGTCTTCTTTTCAATGTTAAATGATTATTGATAGTATATAAGAAAAGGGAAGTAATTGAGGATTTATTTATTTAATAATTAAGGGTTATAAATTAATTAGAGATTAAATTACTTAAATGATAGTTACTTACTAAGAGTAATTAAAGGATTAATATATATATATAGACTAAGTATTACAGAATTTCAGGTAAGGACGTTCTGGAGCTCAAGAGGCGAGCTGGATGGTAGGAACGTATGGAGTGTATTCCGTTGTGATATATTGTAGTTTATTTGGGACATGTTGTTTTAACTGCCCAGTGATTGTGAAATGTTGTAACTCTGATGTATTTAAAATGTAAATTTACCGATATAGCTTTCTTTGTATAAATAATATTATTTGATATTATATTTTGATCCGCTACGAATGTGAGAATATGTGTTTTGTTTTGGTTTCACTACTACAAAACAGGCCATTTGCATCAGATGTTTACCCCCCTTTTGCTTCAGTTCAACAACCGATGCGTATGCAACCGATGCAACAGGCTTAACACTTTTGCATCAGTTCTGAAACCGATGCAAAATGGTCCTTTTTGCATCGGTTGTTACTAACAACTGATGCAAAATATCGTGGTTGGTAGCTTGGACACAGCCCCTATATTGCATCGGTTGTAATGAAAACCGATGCAACTAATCCCTCTATTGCATCGGTTTTTTATAACAACCGATGCAAACTAATCCCTCTATTGCATCAGCTATTTATACCTGATGCAAAAAACCATTTTCAGATACCATTATTACAGTACTTAAATAGACTATATATATATTATTGATTACAACAAACAATTATTGCATGCAATATTACTATCATTCGAAATTTAATTTGATGGCAAATACATAATCAGATTTAATAATTCAGCAAAAGAATGAAAAACATAAATAAATTCCACAGTACATAATCAGACAGTCAGTAGTAAAAAATAAATGCAGCGTGTTATATGTAGACACAAAAATACATATATACAGAGAAGAGAATGTATCGTTGACAGTGGATAAATTAAGCAGAAGATGGACTTCAAATGCACAAACCTTCATCCTATATTGTACTTGAGCTACCTGAAGTTGAGATGTGCATTCCTTACATAGCTCTTCTGGCCACTGCCACATCCACTCCACAACCATCAGTTACCCTGCATACAACCAAAACTGTGCCCATCAGACTGCTACCATTCCCCTATTTACAGTTCATCAACAACTTGACCACTGTCTCAGCTTCATCTACTTACAGTTGACCACCACTTGTCACTAGCAACTACAAGCTTCTGCCACCATACCATATCCATTACAATACTTGCTGCCACATCCATCTACCCACCTGTCCCTGCACAATATCGCCATCAATGCACTTGCCAATAGATCCATACCCAAATGTATTTCCCATCCCTACAAAATCCACATGTAACTGATATTTACCATAAATAGGAAACAGATAAATGTTCAATATGAAGAACTACATAAACCCGAAAATACAAATGATTCATACCCATTGTACTTGCTGCAAGGGATGCAAGAAGTCCTAAAAAACATGATAGAGGCAAAGATACAAGAAGAGCAGCATAGCCACTGTCGTATACCTATATATAAATGCACATAAGAATAACTCCAACATTTATTTTTCTTGAAACAAATACCCAACTGAGTCAGACATTGTCCATAAACTATGCTAAAAAGGTAGAATACATACCTATATATACAAATGCACATAAGAACAGCTACAACATTTTTTTTCTTGAAACAAATACCCAACTGAATAAGACATTGTATAGAAACTTTGCTAAAATGTAGAATAATCCAGGGGTTTGTCTTATATATACCCAAGAATCAAGTTTCACTTGTAAATTCAGTGTTTTGGATATCCCTTATATGGGGACTTAACAATAACAATTAAATGCATATATTGGAATTGAATCTTACTAGAAGTTGTTCAAGAAAGCAGAAGTACAATAGCATGCTGGTGATCACAAGAACAGGCATGTCCAACAATAACCTGTTACGGCTTCATATTTTTCACTGACAAACTAATTAACCTTAGAATGGAATGTTAAAAAAATTTGTGTTCTTACCTTAGCGATTGTAAATTTTCTTGATGTGATGCTTGTCCAGCATTCGAAGCAGGAACCAACTCTACACGTAATAGAGTAACCGATAGGTTGCGAACCTCTTGCTTGCAAACTTCACAATTTTTTTACCCTTTAAGCTAAACCATTTCACTGCACATTCTTGATGAGCCAAGGAGAGTTCACCTTTACAATCAGAAAATTAGTCATTCATTCATAGCTCATTCGCAAACACTTTTCAGTCGTAAACAAATTATTGTTATGGCCTGATGTGTGAATTATTCATTCGGTCATATTCGTTAACTGGGAATGTAAATCTATATTTTAGTGATAGTTACCTCTGTAGCTAATACTACTGCATTGTGTTTCCTTCTTCATGTGAGTAGTGGAAGTAAGTTTTAAGCATCTTCCGATTCATTAAAAATTAGACAGCCGTACCATATCATGTAAGCAGACTGAGTAAGTAAATCTGGTAGGCGTATAAATTATATATTCACAGTTAGTTAGTCTTAATACTTGAATCAACTGCACATAAAGCGCAGTAAGCATTTTGATTTACTGAATCACGTCCTCCGTTGTTAACAAACACGTATAATTTATAGAGATATATTAAAATAAGAATGATGTATAAAAAAAACTCGAACTATCATTTGCTTAAAACAGAAAGAGAAAACTTGATGAAATACGTGGATCAACAGAATTCGGGATGTAAAACCACACTATTTTTTTTTACCGGTAAAACTTTGACATTATTTAAAGGTCATACCTGAGCAACATTTTCTTAGAACTCGCATTGAAGCTAAACTGTGTCGTGATGTGCGAATGACAGGTGTAGCGAGCATCGGATTGAGTAACACAAATTAGATCAAATTTGTTAATGTGCAAATTGTGATATGTGCATTTTCCTATATGCCCGATGCCAATATAATTTACGTTTTATTCTACTAATTTTCTATTCAAGTTAGTGTGCCTCCCACTTTGATGCGTGTAGTAGACTAATATATGGTCTACTAACAGGTTTAAAAGTGTGAACAAGCAATACACAACTGCCTAAGTGGATGTGAATAGGGATTGCACCTCAGGTTGAGGTAAGAGGATAAACAAAGGTGAAACTGAGTATTGATTTATTTTTAAATTTACTGAATACATGGAACAGCAATCAGGTTGTACAATTAAATTGACTGGCCAGATGAATTGTTTTTAACTATGTTTGTTCACTGATTTATGTATCATAATATATACTTTGTTTAAAAAATTCTCTTGATACATTTCGACTTCTTATTTAAGGGTACAGATAGCGAGCGTGATATGTTCTTCTGAATCCCTTTTATCTGAACAAGTTGTTCAGAAAATAAATTATGTAAACCAGACAATTTTAAGTTGAAGTTCAGTAATATTAATTTACATTACTTGCTGTTGATGTTTCGCTGTCTTCGGTGGCAGTTTCTTGTAAGGAATTCTTGCTCAAAAGTGCATCGTTTCTGACTGGTAAAGAAAAAGTTCTTACTGCAGGTTTGAATAAATTTTTGAAAGACAGTGTTCTTGAAGCTATGAACTTTTCTCTATGCTCACTTTCCATATATTTCTCAGTGTCCATAGGAGGAGTGCGTGACTTAAAGCTAAGCTTTGAAATAAAATTCTTAACTGATGTATTATCTTTAGATGATGATGACGTATGCATTTTCTTGGACCTGGAATCTGGAGTCGGTGGTGTATCGATTGGTATGGAAACTTCTTCTATTATTTCGACCAATTCCTCTTGATCTTGCAAACAATAAAATTTGTTGATTACAGATGAACACTGCATATCCACTTGATCACCACTGCCATATACAACACTTCAAATATCGACATAATTCAATCCATTATCAACTTACATAAACCCACAATCGCCATACACAAAACCAAACAAGACCAGAAACCACTTTAATTCCACATATCTGCTCAAAATTTTATTCTATCGAGAATGCATGGGAGTATCACATTATAATTGTAACATATTTTGGGGGCCCCAATATCTATTTGTTCACAAATTTCTTTCTAGAGGACTGTCATACTATAGTTTCAAAAACCCAAGACACAAAACAATATTTCTGAAAGAAAACAGAGAAGAAGAACAAGAAGAAAGAAAGAAAGAAAATAGAGAACCGGTTAAATATTTCTGAAAACATTACAAATATTTCTCAAGCATTTCAATAACAGTATTATATTAGGTGCTTGGGTGAAATACATGAAGAAACTTCAAAAGTGCTTACCCTGGCCTAGTTGAAAGATGGAAACCTGGAGAAAGCTTTAGTAAGAACATCATCATTAACTTCATTGCCAAGATCTCCACAAAACAATCTGTAACCATCTTCAGAAAGGAAAACTTTAATACTAACATGATGAAGATAGAAAATTATTTTATAAATAGTACACAAACAATAACAAAAAAAGAGTTAAAGGATATACAAATGTTCAAAGGTGTAAACTAGCATTTGGCACATTCTAACTCAATTAAGTCCCAAACACACAATAGCATCAAACACATTTAGTTAGTGATAAGCCCAAAGAGTATTTGGCATGCAGCACAATGGTCATCTAGGTAATATCGAGTCATGTATACGACCAGTTGTGATAACACTAAGGATTTTGAACTGTATTCTACCACAGGCTAAGGGGGGAAAACCATACCATCATGACATCTAAAATGATTCCAATATTGAACATGTCTCGAAAACGTTATTGGAAAAACTCCTTACTAAATCTGCAGAACTCAACTTAGAACAAACAATAGTCAGCAAATCCTAACTGAACAAAGATAATTTTGGTTTTCTATTTATAAGCAAGTTATGTACTTGCATCACTAAATAATATAATTAGTTTTGAGATTTTGAAAAAAACATATATTTCATTTCAACTTTATGGTGATTACTATGTTTTTTGAATATATATAAGTATTAATTTGAACGTTAGAAGGTAAAGAGCATATGGAAACTTCGAGTAAAGAAGAATTGCCTTCCCTTGATTTGAAGAGAGATTCATCAGCCACACAATGAATACAGGATAAGCATCCATCTACAAAGAAATAAACAGAAGCAATTTATTGACTTGTCAATGGTAAATGTGTAGAAATGTAAGGCGGAAGAGTGTGACCATTCAATTCCCGAGTGCAATTTTGAATACTTGGGTAGAATCATGTATGCTCACTCATGTAACCATTCAATATCCGAGTGCAATTTTGAAATACAAGAGTGCAATATTGTAAATTATTTGATTTTCACATGTAATTAATATTGAAATTCAAAACATAAATATGTATGATGTAATTAATATTAAATATTAATAAACATATTATTATTAGTTCAGTTAATATCAGGTTGAAGAAATAAAAAAAACCAAACGGTGCGAGACATCACAAAAAAAAGAAAAAAAAGCCCAAGCTCTTAATCCTGTTCCTACCACAATCAAGCACCTCCACAGTCGAAGTCGTCACCATCCCCAGTCACCGCTGCTAGTACCCTCAATCGCCACAAACAATACCTCCTCCGCACTTTACCTCAAATCGAGAACCACCAGCAACGCAACAATCTACTACCACACCTCAAAACACTCCAACCGAAGCACTCAATTCCATTCATTTCATTAAAAACCACTGCTTCAGCTCGAATCCTACACTCCATATCCTTCAACCGACCGCAACTCCATCCCCTCCAAACCCAATTCGAATCGTTTAAATGAGAATTTGCAATTGATTTGAATTTCAAACGAGAATTTGCAATTGATTTGGATTTGAGAATTTTTTTTTGTGAATTAGAGAGTTTGGAGGTATTTGCGTGGCTGTGTTGATTAATGGGTTACGGGGGTAGTGGAGGGACAAATGAAAGCTAAGCGGGAAACGAAAAGTTAAGGGGAGGGAAAATGAAAGTTGAATTAGCAAACCGATGGAAAATGAATGCAAACTAATGTAGTTGCATCGGGAATTTAAAACCGATGCGACTAAAACTATTTGCACGCACCAATTGCATCGGTTGTTGGTGACAACTGATGCAAATTTGATTTTTTATCACCTATTGCTTTTCACGTACCAATTGCATCGGTTATTAAGATGGAACTGATGCAAATAGTTTTATTTGCATCAGTTTTTACTTCAACTGATGCAAATGAGGCGAAGCAATATGCACTTTTTGTACTAGTGTTTCTTCTTCTATCTCTATTCTTCTTTTCCTAACTATTTGGAAATTCTGGGATCGAAATTTTCAGGTCGTTACATTAATGTAATGACCCGAAATTTTCAATCCCGAAAATTTCTGATAGTTAGGAAAGATGTAACATTGCGATTTTTCGACGCCAAAAAACCGACATCAATACGTCCCCTGTATCAAATGCCTCATAATCGAATGCCGGAAAATCGAATTGTTAGGGTTAAAGAAGAAGAGGTAGAAGAAAAAGATAGAAGAAGAAAGAAAAGGAACATAAACAATATCAGAATCTCACATATCGCAGCGGAACAACATATAATAAATAAATGAATAATCTTTAAACAAAGAACTATATCAGTTATTACATTACATCACTTTACATTACATCCTCAGAGTGTAGAACAACAAACAGCGGAAAAGAAATACTATATATTAGTGAATACGGCATGCTCTCCAGCTTGCCTCCAGCAACTCCTGAATTCCAGAATATCCTGATAACTTGACTCTAGACTGCCCGTGTGGAAATTGGTGGGAACCCAGACTTTAGGAGGGAAAACAATAAACTCCGAGTCAGTCATGGGACTGGTGTGAGAACTAAAACAGTTATTTAACTTTTAAAAACAAAGAACAGGATAATTTTAAAGTCAATTCGCAATGCTTTTGGAAAATGAGGCTACCATAAGACCTCCCGCCACACACACAATGCAAACGCAGAATTGGAGGAGATTTTTCTTATGATGGTCAAAGATGCTTGATACGCATTAAAAAGAAACATTTGATATTATTACTAGTGCATAGTGTAGAAAAAATTTCAAAAGTAAAGATATAAATCTTAGCCAGCATAGGCATTCCGCACTTATGCCTACTATAGCTACCATCCAAACAGTGGGGCGCCACCATAAGTGAATGATAGGTTTTACAACTAAAACCGTACAAGGATCGTATTGTTTCTTTGGATTTCCAAAAAATGGTAAGGCTAAGGAACTTCCTACTGCCACATGGGATCGCCTCTGGCGGGACGTCCCGAGAACTTAACCAGCTCTCTACCAACACAAGGCCGGGTTAACTTTGTCACTAGGTAACTACTACACGACTATGCCATCCTCCGGTCCCTTTGGACCTTTATCCAAGCGCTCGATTCAAACAAAACCACACAGTAATAGATATAGTGTATCAACATGAGTAAGTATCTGGGCTCCATACCTTGATACCACCCTTTCCAGAAGGAAATGACATACCCTAAAGGGCGTGACCCTCATAACCTTGCCGCATATTCCTGTTTTGACCATTTCCAGGGAGTGCGGTATGACGAAGTCTCGTCCACAAAGCTAGGCACAAAGCCACGCTTTGATCAACAAAGGATCAATAAATAATCACCACACAGCAACACTCAGCGTGCCACATTACCAAATTGGGAATATATCGCCGATAACCTTCAACTACATAACCTCTAAGCGCGTACGTCTCAGAGAAGGGTGTTAAGCTAAGAGAATAAATTTTCTGCCACCAACAGAAATGTATTTGAAAGAAATCTGCTTTATATCTCAAAATGTAATGTTAGACACGTAACCATACAAGTCTGTTCCGAGTTCGAACAAAACCGAAGGCACTTCCAAAGAAGCCCTTGCAATCCAGGTATTCACAATCCTGACCAAACTTCCCATCACAAAGGAAATCTCCATACCGTAGCTAACGGTGCAGAGGCAATTGATAGGTCATCCTATCATTTTCACAAATACCCGGTCTTCACCACCGGTCTTCAATGCTATCTATTACGTCGTATCACTATTCGGAATGGGTAATCCGAATAACGAGCGCAATAATTTAAAAATAAGTGTAGCATTTCAATTTCAACCAATTAACAACAAATACCTATTCAAAGGTCAATATTGATAGTCGGTTATTTGACTATCAATCAGTATTCACAACCTCACCTGATTTCAAATAATTTCCCAAATTATTTATTTTCAAAAATATCTTTATAAGATATATATCCCACACTTCAACCATTTGAAAACCAATTTCAAATAAATTTACACCCTTACAACTTTCATTTCAAAATGGTTCATTTAAACCAATTAAATAAATCCTTACCGATTTAATAAATTTACGTTCCAAATCCATAAATTAATTTCCACACTTCAAAATAAATCAACGTTTATTTTTAACTAATTTCCCTTTCTTTTATAAATTCCATAGTGAATTTATAATTCCAAAATATCTATGAATATACGATTTTTAAATTGATTTCTAACATTCGTTTTCAATTTATCTTTAAAAGATAAAATCTCAAACATTCATTTCAATTGGAAAAACATTTCCATACTCATTTAATAATAAGTAATTCATCAATCTATTTATTTTCAACATTTTGAAAATATTCAATATACTTAAATTCAAATTAAGTATATATTTTATTTTATAAGAAAAACATTCTCTTGAACACATTTATTTGGGTCAAAACGAATGTTACGTAAAACATCGTTACGACAACCCAAAATCACTAGTATAGGGATTCGAACTTAAAATAGATATATAAATCCCAATACTATATATAAAACATTTCCTTTCGGAAATCATTTACTATAACAACAGTGTTATAGTCCACCATTTCCTTCTATTTCTCAAAAACGTCTATTTCAACAATAACTGTTGAAATCTATGATTTCGATACTTAACAAATGTTATCCATATTCCATTTACACGCAAAAATCTAACTTATAAGTTAATTACTTATAAATTTATTATTTTATAAAAATCTATTCATTTTATAATTCCACAATTTATAAATATATATAGATTTCATTCACTTATAAAACCATTTATATTCCATTTTAACACTTATAAAAACTTGTTTTATAATTCCAATATTTTTAATTTATAAATATCAATTTTATAAATATTTTATATAAATCATTTATAATAATTCAAAAATCCCAATTTAAACCATTTTATAAATTTATCAACTATTTATCTAAAAAATACATTTTGGTTATATTTCACAAAAATCATAATTTTAATAACATATAAATTACAACATTTATTCATTTAAAATGAATCAATTTCAAAATTAAATTTTATTATGAATTCTCAACTTAAATTTTCAAAAATCAAATTTTATTTAATTTCGGCATCTAACGATACCAAAATATATTCAGCTAAAATTTAGCCTTTAACCGTCTCAATCACAAAGATAATCACGCAGATTATAAATAGATCAACAAATAGATCAACACACAACATTGAAACCAATTCAAATGTTTGAGGAATCCAGTTGGATCCCTCCAACCTGTTTCCTGCATCCAAAGATGTTAGCACAACATCAATTTTGCTTCAAGATGAAATATCGCGGTATATGGGATTTATAAAATACTATCCGCTTAATAGACGGCGCAATAGGGTCTCATCCGCTATATAATGCGGGAAATCAACTCCAAGTACATATATAATACCAATTTCACTATACGGTGAAATATTCGTGGTATATGTTTTTAATAAATAACCTCCGCTTACTAACGGCGTATAATGTCTATTTTAACAGTCAATAGATAATAATTTATCATCCAATCAAACAATCAACGATTTTAAATCTAACTATTTAAAATTAAAATCGAAACTAATTCGACTGAGTGAGAAGTTCTCACCTAGATTTCAATCCAGTTTCCGCGTTTTATTTCGAATAAAATTAAATGCACGTTTAATTTTAACCGAAATTCTCACTAGCTCCAAACGACTCCAAACCAAATCCACTGCGTAGTGCTCGACAAAACGAACCCAACGCAACTGGTTTCGTGCAATTCCGACCTCGTATCGAAAAGTTATGATATTTAGAAGTTTTCACAATTTTAAATATAATTAATTTACATTTCTTTTTCAAATCTTAACCTAACTCAACATCTGGCCGTCCATCCCAAAGCCCTAAGATCTGGCCACCCACGCATTCTTCTTCCTTCACGTTCTCTCCCGGTCTTCACGCAAGCATCAACCCATTAGCCGCCTCCCTCAACGAATTATCGTGCCACCATCCATCACTTCGTCGTCGATCAGAGACTTCCATTAAAACGCTCACCTCGAGAGCTATCCACGGCCATGACAAGGGCAAGCTCGGTCATCATTTGGCCTGGGAATTCGTGCCCAAAGGCAGCCCAAACGCGACCCCCTAGCATCCTCCCCGTTGCTCCAATTCCGATCATCACCGTATAGAATCGAAGCTCTCATCGAGTTCTTCGACTTTGTAGTTGAGCATTTCTTCTAATTGTATATAGATTAAGAGAGATTAAGAGGGGAAAATCGTTCATTTCTGGCCGATCAAGATGAAGGTGGTGGCTGGGCATTGAAACCCTAACTTTTGTGAAAATTGAAAGAAATGAGGGTCTTTTATAGAAAATTCACGCGACACTATTCACCCGAATTTTTTCGAACTCCAAACGAAGTGTGCCGGTTGGTGTTTCTAAGGTTTATCCTACGTTCCGAACACAATGGAACATGTTTCGGAAGCTAATTCGATCATTTGTGTGAGTTACGGCAATAAACGTTCAAATTCAAATTAAATCGATTTAAACCAATTTCTGTGCGTTTTAGCTTGCCCCGAACAAACCGTAAATCCGATTGACACAAAATTTGAAATCATACAATAATATCACATTTCGGATCCATTGAAACTAGTTTCGTCGAAATCTAAGACTGTTTGAAAAATGTCTATTTTAACTCGCCAAATTAATATTAAAACAATTTCGATGCGTTTCGAGCTGCCACGGTCAAACGAAAACTCTGTTTGCTGCGAAAATTGAAATCCGATAATAACAAACTATTACGGATCCAATAGAACTAGTATCGTCCAATTATGAGAATGTTCGAAAATTGGCTATTTTTCAGTCGATAATTAAATATTAAAATATTCAATTTTCACAAATTAACTTTTAATTCGATTTTAAAAGTTCTATAATGTTATTCTAACTTCAATATGATAAAATAAAATTTTACAAATCAATTTCAATCATATTTAACCCAATTTTCAATTATTTCTAGAATTTCAATTATTAAATTATCGATTTAATTGTCCAAATTAAATCTATTATTCGAAAAATAAATTATTCGACTTATAAATTTCACTTATTAATATTTAAAATCAATTAATATATGAATTTTAATTAATATAAATTCTGGGTCGTTACAGACTTTCCCCCTTAAAAGAATTTCGTCCTCGAAATTGCCAAGTAAGAAAAAGTTACAGAATCCATTAACTTTTCAAAACAACCCGTTCAAGTTTGATTTACAAATCTCTTAAGTGTTTAACTTTCTCAAAATTCATAGCTAAGCTTCATACAATAAGTTTACTAAGTTTTCAAATCATACTTAGTTATAGTTTTCAAAATTTTCCAAAATTGCTAAAAATATTCTAACGCCTTAAATTTTCGAAAAAATTCGCCATACTCTCCTTTGCGCGGCTCGATCCGAAAAAAAAATGACAGTATATATATCACAAATATACATCTCATCAAGTGATGAGGCATCCCGCAGGGAAAAAAGTGTAAAAGTACGGTATATAATCCGAGATATGTACCTTATATTTTATTAGCGAGCATATACGGCTAATATAGCGTGAAAGCGAGCTCCAAATGCGAAGCAAGCGCAATCCGCACCTACTAAACACTCAACAAACCATGAGAAACATGCATATATGAAAGTAATATCAATATACAACATATAGCTGTTGAGTCACAGGTTCTATGAAGGTTTTGATTTCTGACAAAGAAATAAAGGCGATCTACAAAACAAAGACATCATGGCTATAAAGAGGCACAAAAGAGCTACATATGGTACTCTAGATTATAGGTTGATTATTTGATATTGTAATAGTGATAAACTTGTTAAAATCTATCCTCAAATAATCATGCTTCTCAATATAATCGATATATATATATATGTTTAAAAGAAGCATTTGCACATTTGTTGAGCAAATTAATAGAGACCGGTCGACTGGTCATAAATTAGGCGGTCGACCGTTTCTGTGTAAAATGCACATAAACGTGCACACATGCACATAACGACTATATATTTGAAATCCTGTCTACTGGCCAATTTTTGACCTGTCGACCGTTTTTTAACCAGAGAGAAACCTTTTCCAAAAGACACTTCTTTCTCCAAAGGTTGCATCTCTTACCTTTCATCAATGATCATATCTATTAATGGCTACTGTTCACAAAGAGTTACAACCATTTTTTCTCTATATAAACTCATCTAAATCATTGATTCAAATACATGATTACATACATTTTTTACTCTAATTTCTGATCTTACTTTCTAAATACACCTGCATTCTAAAAGCTCTCAATTATTTTAATTACTTATTGAATCATTGAAATTATTTAATATCTTTTGATTTAATAAGTAATATATTTCCCTTAATCTTCACAAAACATCGTTCACATATTTTTTAGGATAAGATTATAGGAAATTTGTACTACAAGTGACAAAACTGTGTTAGCAAGAACACATACCGTCAACAAACAATTATATTCATCTTTGTTGAAGTACTCGGTGTTGTAAGAGGCAAGTGTTGAAGTCCTCAGTGTATTAGAGGCGTAAAATCCCGTTCGTTGCTCGGGTGTTGTAAACCTGTTCCTCCGGGTGAAGCGAGGTAGTTAATAGTGAAAATCCAGATAGAAGTCTGGGACTGGACGTAGGACGGTGCTCCGAACCAGTATAAAAATCTCTGGTGTGATTTTTCTATTTTTATTTACTTTGCTATTATCATCTAGTTCCGCATTTATATTATATTCCATATTACACGATCCGTGTGTACTATATTAGCACGTGCACTTGTACACACCACACATTTTCATTTGGTATCAGAGCACGGTCATCATATAACCGTAACAAAGTTATTTGATATATTCTTGTATTATGGCAAATAACGCAAGTAATAGCACTCAAAACACCACTTACATGGAAGGTCAATCGACACAAAGACCTCCATTTTTCAATGGTCTTAACTATAGTTATTGGGCAACACGTATGTCATTCTTTATGCAATCAAATAGTTATGATGCTTGGAATGCAACTCAAAAAGAAATAGTAAATCCAACAACTGATTATTCAGAATGGACTGCGGCCGAGAAAACGGCAGCAGCCGTAAATGCAAGAGCAATAAATATGTTGTTTTGTGCATTAGACCAAAATGAATATAACCGTGTTAGTATCTGCACTACTGCATATCAAATTTGGCAAACGCTAAAAATCACTCATGAAGGTACTAACAAGGTTAAACAAGCCAAAATAGCCATGCTGAAAAGTCAATTTCAAAATTTCAAAATGAAACCAAATGAGACAATCAATGATATATATTCACGGTTTCAAACTATCCACCATGCACTTATTGGCTTAGGACAAAAATATTCTGATTTTGATGTTGTTTCAACAGTCCTACATTCTCTGACTAGTGAATGGGAAGGAAAAGTATTAGCAATCGAAGAAGCTAATGACCTTTCCGTCATGAAGCCAAATGAATTGATAGGAAATCTAATGTCCTATGAAGCTAACTTGCAGACGAGAAAGGAACAAAAAGAAGAAAAAAGAACGTGGCATTCCATGCTGAAAAAGACGAAAATGAATCAGATTCTGAAGACGAAGATCTGGCATTCATAGCAAAAGGTTTCAAAAAATTCCTAAAACAGCGAAAAGCCAGTCGTTATAACAGAAAGAAATCTGGATCGAATAAACCAACACCATCCTCTATAGAATGTTTCAATTGCCACAAAAGGGGGCACATGCAGAAGGATTGTCCAGAACAAAAGAAGAAGTCAGAAAATGACAAATTCAAATATAAGAAGGACAAGTCAAAGAAACGAGCCTTCTCAATAACATGGGATGATTCAGACTCATCTTCATCAGAAAGTGAAAGTGATTCGGAGAATGAACAAGCTAATGTATGTTTCATGGCAACAGAAGATGAGGTACAAATTCCTACATTCAATGAAATGCTTGATATTAATGCTGAATTGATAGTCAAATATAAAGACATAAAACGACAGCTAAAAGAAACCAAAGCAGATTTGAGTAGAGCAGAATTTGAACGAGATATGTTAAAAGACGAGAAGAAAATATTAGAAGAAGAACTTGAAAAATTTCAAGAATCATCATCTAATGTTGACTCTCAACTAGTTCTTTTGAGTCAAGAAATTGAAACTCAAAAAGAGAAAAATGATGCTCTCACTACTAAAAATCATGAGCTTGAGGCAAAAGTCAAAATTTTGGACCTAGAAAAGGCCAGTTTACAAACTAAGTTAGATAACATTACTCAAAATGTTTCTAACTTTAACAAAGGTCGAGAAATTTGACAAAAATCATTGAAAGTTCACAATCTATTTCGGATAAACAAGGTTTGGGATATAACAAACAAGAAACCAAGAAATATCTTGGAAATAAAAGGAAGAAGAAAGTACAAAAAACTGAAGCTAAGAAAAATCTTAGTTTATTATATTCCAAACCAAAACCAATTGTGAAATTTCAAAAGAAAAATGTCAAAACTATCAAAATATGGGTTCCTAAAACAAATAACAATTTGATTAGGAACAAATATATTCAGAATTTTATGAATACTGTACATCTTAATATTAATTATGTGTATAAAGGGGATACCAGACCCTTATGGGTTTGGACTCCTAAGACCTTACTATTAGGACCCCATAAAAAGTGGGTACCATGGACTTAATTTTATTTTTTGCAGGTCCCACTTAAGAAAAGAGGAAAGTGGATATTGGACAGTGGTTGCTCGAAGCATATGACTGGAGACAAGAGCTTATTGACAAATATTACATACTCAGATGGTGGCTCAGTCACTTTTGGAGATAATTCAAAAGGCTATATCATCGGCAAAGGCGATGTGAGCAATTGCAGTACATCTAACTTACCTCTTATTACTAATGTCATGCTAGTTAGAAATTTAAAATACAATTTACTTAGTATTAGTCAGTTATGTGACAAGGGTTTTATAATTTCCTTTTCGAATAATAAGTGTAGTATTTTAGATAAAGACCATAATTTAGTTTTCGAAGGTTATAGAGACAGAAATATATATATTCTGAATATGAATATTAATCATAATTCAGATATTTGTCTTGTGGCTAATGATAATGATCCATGGCTATGGCACAAACGCTTCTGTCATATAAACTTCAGAACTATTGACAAGCTAGCCAAAAACAATCTAGTTAGAGGACTACCCAAAATGAGTTTTAAAGTTAACAACATTTGTGATGCATGTCAATTAGGAAAATTGACCAAATCATCTTTTAAATCCAAGAAAGTCATATCAACATTACAACCACTTGAGTTACTACACATGGATTTATTTGGACCTACTAGGGTGCAGTCAATAAATCACAGTCGATATGTGCTTGTAATTGTTGATGATTTCTCTCGTTACACATGGACAATTTTCTTAAAAAATAAAAGTGACACTTTCGATCATTTCAAATCTTTCGTCAAAAGAATTCAAAATTCAAAAGGGATTAGAGTTAAAAATATAAGAAGTGATCATGGCGGAGAGTTTGAAAATAATGAATTTGAACATTTTTGTACAAAGAAAGTTATCTATCATAATTTTTCGTTTCCCAGAACTCCACAACAGAACGGAGTTGTAGAACGGAAGAACCGAACTTTACAAGAATGTGCAAGAACATTATTGAATGGAACCACCTTACCAAAACATTTCTGGGCAGAAGCCGTTGCAACTGCCTGTTATGTTTTAAATCGTGTGTCCATAAGACCTCTTACCAAGAATACTCCTTATGAATTATTTAACAAAAGAAAGCCTAAAATCTCATACTTCAAAGTTTTTGGTTCCAAGTGTTTTATTTTAAATACGAAAGACCAGCTTGGCAAATTCGATCCAAAAGCCGATGAAGGAATATTTGTCGATTATTCGGAACGAAGTAAGGCCTATCGTATATTTAATAAACGAACCAAAACTATTGAAGAATCACTTCATGTCTCTTTTGATGAATTCTATCAGCATCCTCACACTATATCAGATGATGACGAATCAATAGTCACTGACAATCCAATTATCACGAATATTGACTCTGACTCGGAAATAATTATTGAGAATATTCCTCAAATATGTGAGTTACAATCACCATCAAGGATATTAAAAGACCATCCGGCCCAAAATATGATCGGTGAAGTAACATCAAATGTCAGAACAAGGAGTCAACTCAATCAAATGGCTCATGTCGCTTTTCTCTCAAATATCGAACCTAAGAATCCAAAAGAAGCTGCTACAAACGATTACTGGATCATTGCCATGCAGGAAGAACTAAATCAGTTCGAGCGCAATGACGTTTGGGAACTTGTTCCAAGACCAACTGATCAGTCGGTTATTGGTACTAAATGGGTCTATAAAAATAAGGCTGACGAATAAGGAAATATCACCAAAAATAAAGCAAGATTAGTAGCACAAGGGTATAATCAGGAAGAAGGTATCGATTATGAAGAAACTTATGCACCAGTTGCTCGACTAGAAGCTATTAGAATCCTATTATCTTTTGCTCGCCACCATAATTTCAAACTTTATCAGATGGATGTCAAAAGTGCTTTTCTCAATGGATTTATCAAAGAGAATGTCTATGTCGAACAACCTCCTCTGTATGGTTTAAAACTAGCACCTCGTGCTTGGTATGAACGATTACGTAGCTATCTTATTAACTCAGGATTTCAAATAGGCAAAGTCGATCAAACTTTGTTTATTAAACATTCTCAAAAGGATATTCTAGTTATCCAGATATATGTAGACGACATCATCTTTGGTTCAACAAACGATAAACTCTACAAGGAATTTGCAAGTATTATGACCATAGAGTTCGAAATGTCTCATATGGGAGAACTGTCATATGTTCTTGGACTTCAAATCAAACAACTTCCGAGTGGTATCTTTATCAACCAAGAAAAATATTGCGGAAATCTTATCAAACGTTTTGAATTAGAAAATACATCTGGTAAACCAACTCCTATGAGTACAACTACACATCTTGAAAAAGATGAAAATGGTAAGAGTGTTGACCAGAAATTATATCGAAGCATGATTGGTTCTCTTCTTTATCTTACTGCTAGTCGTCCAGATATAATGATGAGTGTTTGTCTATGTGCACGCTTTCAAGCAGATCCAAAGGAATCACATCTACGAGCAGTGAAACGTATAATTCGTTATCTTAATAATACCAAAGATTTCGGTCTTTTTTATCCAAAAGAATGTCCATTTGAATTACTATCATATAGTGATGCTGATTTTGGTGGCTCGCGAACGGATAGAAAAAGTACAAGTGGTACGTGCCATTTTATTGGAAAATCACTTGTCTCTTGGTTTAGTAAGAAATAAAATTGTGTTTCACTATCAACATGTGAAGCTGAATATATATCAGCAGCTCTCGCTTGTACTCAAGTACTATATATGCAACAAACACTTCAAGATTTTGATATACATTTATCAAATTCTATTATATACTGTGATAACACAAGTGCTATAAATCTCTCTAAGAATCCAGTGAATCATTCTAGAACCAAACACATTGATATCCGTCATCATTTCCTTAGAGATAATATTGAAAAAGGATATATATGTCTTGAATATGTCCACACTGATAATCAAATAGCGGACATTTTTACTAAGCCTCTGCTCGAATCTAGTTTTATTAGATTACGAAGAGAGCTTGGTTTAATTTCAATAAAAGATCTTGACTAGTAATTTCTAATGATTGTTTTTCTTTTATATTTGAACTATATTTTTTTTTCATGTTATCAAAAGGAGACTATTTATTTCTTTCAATAAGAGCCTCTGCTTGCTTTCATGGTCAAAATTCTTTATTCACTCTCATCCACAGGCTTATGTACATGGAACTTCTTTATAAGCTTGTCAAATTTCCTCTCTTTATTTCATCTTTCTTTTTCTAAGCATAAGGCTCTATACATTATTCTATATGGCTCACATTTGTGATAAGTGTGCTCACAAATCACACATTTCCGTTATAAGTTCCGAGCCAGAGGAGTATTATTCTCCTGAAACACCAAAACAAAAACCAAAGTATCATCACCAATGCCTTCGTACTCCTGGAAGTACACCAACCTCAAAACGAGTTAAGAAGGCGCTGTTTTGTTCTCCTCGTACCAAAGCTAAAATCAACGAGATTCACCACTATCAGAAACATCAAATAGATCTTCAAAGACAACTCCATTATGGGCAAAGCCAGCTTTATCATGAGCAACAACAGACATCGGCACGTTTATCTGTTTTAGAAAAAATGGCATCATTCTTTTGTGGCTCAAACAAGCATGATGTGCATGAACCAATGCCGTCTAGGCCGTCAACATCTAGGAGTCCTAACTCTTGGGATCGGAATTATAACAAGAATGAAGGTGCTCAGAAAAATTGGAGTCCATGGACACAACGTATTGAAGATAATAAAGAAAATTCTGATGACGAATCTTCCCCTCCTCATTAGTTTTATATATATACTTGTTGTATCGTTTTCTCACTATCACTCTTGTAATAACGTTTATATTTTATAATAAGAGTGAAATATGAATTATATAGCTTGATATATTCTCAAAATTTGCAAAAACAAACTGTTTTTCATCAGGCAATATAACCGGTCGACCACCTATATTTGAACCGGTCGACCGTTTGCTCTCTGGTTGAAAACGGTCGACCGACCATATTCAAGCGGTCGACCGGTTAACGTATGTTCAGTTTTTATATGTATCCTTTGCGTCATTTTTTCCATCCTCCTTCTCATTTGTCTCAACCGGTTATTTTTCCCCAAACTCCAAAAACCCTATTTTCTCAATTTCAATTTCCAAATCTCCAAATCTTCTAACAATGGCTCCTCCGCAAAAGAAACCCAAGAAAGGATCATCCTCCGGAACTTCATCACTCAATATCTCCTCTAAGAAGTGGCTCGAAAATCCGGTAGCTATCACAAGATGGAATCAAATGACTAACTACAAGTTTCATCCGGGCTCATTCATCAAGTTTGATGATTTCACATCTTATGGAATCCATAGGTTAGCAAATAACTCCAATCTTACTCCATTGATCGATTTTTCAGAAAACAATGTGGAAATAAATCACTTGATGATAAAATTATTCTATACCAACATGAACCTGGACGAGTATAAACCTGATGATCCGAACGGAGTCATTTGGTCTGTCGTATGTGGCAAACAAATTTTTATCACTCATGATAGGATAGCTTCTATATTGGGTATTCCAAATCAAGGCGATGAGTTTTCATCACATTTCTGTGAAGTCCTCACTCGCAATAATATCAGCCATCAATTCATGGAGGACAACAGTGATGGCACAAAATCAATTGGACTTCGACCCACCGCCAGATTACTACATCGCGTCTTGATGTTCTCTTTGTTTCCTAGACTAGGAAACTACGACGCTGTATACAAAGAAAACTTCAAGGCCCTTTATGCTATTTATGGAGATATCCAAATCAATTGGGTTCATATGCTTTTTGACGAGATTCTCAAGGTGAACAACTCTACGCGACCTCACTTTTTCTACAATGAATATATCATGCGTATTTTGCTAGCTTGTGGCGTAAGACCTCCTGACTCTGCCACCTCGAAACCAAAATGTATTGATTCCGTAACCATCAAACGCATGAAGCTCCCTCCTCCTTACCTTCAGATTATGCCATTTGAACAATGGCAACAAAGAGGTCCATCAAAAAAAACAGCTACTTCCTCTCGACCTCGTTCCGAAGAAGTTAAAATGTTGAAATCAAAATCCACCACAAAAGAATCACTTGAAACTATTGCGCGTAATCAATTCTTTCTTGAATCAAGACTCAAGCGCATGGACACTAAAATTGATAAACGCTTCAACAAAGTCAAGTCATTCTTTGGTATTTTATGGGATGCTATTTCATGTAGCACATCCATCTCTGCTCAAGACCCAGGCAAAAGTCCTGCTCCTCCTGCTTTCAACTGGTCATCAACTGAGGAGTCTGCTGGTACTAGTGGACATGGTCATGGAGAATCATCTAGAGAGGACGTGGAAGAGGAAGATGATGATGATGATGATGAGGAAGAAGATATTCAAGAGGAGACAGCTTCTGACTCATCCTAGATTCTGTTTTCTATCTCTATATTTTGAATTAGTAATTTAAAACATCATTCGACACTTGTACTAAATAGTGTCGTTACTTTTATTCGTATGATATTATGGTATGTATGATACTCTGGTATGTTTGGTATGCATGAATATTCTGGTTGATATACTCCTATATTATTCCGTTATCTATCATTCCTTTTTGTCGATGACAAAGGGGGAGAAAGTGCTAACAATTATTTGCAGGAATATATATATATATATATATATATATATATATATAAAGAATACAGATCACATATTCAGGGGGAGATTCAGAACTTCAGATATATGTTGTCATCAATCAAAAAGGGGGAGAATGTTGAGTCACAGGTTCTATGAAGGTTTTGATTTCTGACAAAGAAATAAAGGCGATCGACAAAACAAAGACATCATGGCTATAAAGAGGCACAAAAGAGCTACATATGGTACTCTAGATTATAGGTTGATTATTTGATATTGTAATAGTGATAAACTTGTTAAAATCTATCCTCAAATAATCATGCATCTCAATATAATTGATATATATATATGTTTAAAAGAAGCATTTGCACATTTGTTGAGCAAATTAACAGAGACCAGTCGACCGGTCATAAATTAGGCGGTCGACCGTTTCTGTGTAAAATGCACATAAACGTGCACACATGCACATAACGACTATATATTTGAAATCCTGTCTACTGGCCAATTTTTGACCTGTCGACCATTTTTTAAACAGAGAGAAACCTTTTCCAAAAGACACTTCTTTCTCCAAAGGTTGCATCTCTTACCTTTCATCAATGATCATATCTATTAATGGCTACTGTTCACAAAGAGTTACAACCATTTTTTCTCTATATAAACTCATCTAAATCATTGATTCAAATACATGATTACATACATTTTTTACTCTAATTTCTGATCTTACTTTCTAAATACACCTACATTCTAAAAGCTCTCAATTATTTTAATTGCTTATTGAATCATTGAAATTATTTAATATCTTTTGATTCAATAAGTAATATATTTCCCTTAATCTTCACAAAACATCGTTCACATATTTTTGAGGATAAGATTATAGGAAATTTGTACTACAAGTGACAAAACTGTGTTAGCAAGAACACATACCGTCAATAAACAATTATATTCATCTTTGTTGAAGTCCTCGGTGTTGTAAGAGGCAAGTGTTGAAGTCCTCAGTGTATTAGAGGCGTGAAATCCCGTTCGTTTGCTCGGGTGTTGTAAACATGTTCCTCCGGGTGAAGAGAGGTAGTTAATAGTGAAAATCCAGATAGAAGTCTGGGACTGGACGTAGGACGGTGCTCCGAACCAGTATAAAAATCTCTGGTGTGATTTTTCTATTTTTATTTACTTTGCTATTATCATCTAGTTCCGCATTTATATTATATTCCATATTACACGATCCGTGTGTACTATATTAGCACGTGCACTTGTACACACCACATATTTTCAATAGCAACATAACAACTACATATGCCAATATAGCAAATGCAACAAAAGCAACTAATGCAACCATCAACAACTATCATCCAATAATCATCCAACAAATCAATAACCAAATCAATATTCTTTCATTTCTCATTAATATTCAATGAATTGGTTTTTCATTTTAATCACATTTGATTTGTTAACATTGGATTTTAGAAATATCCATTCATTCATATTTTTTTTCAATTAGTTCATATTCACTAATTTACATTCACATTAGTTTACTTCCAAATTGAATCAAATTCAGTTCATATTCATTTACTTTCAATTTGGATTCAATTACATAGCTTTCAATTTCACTAATTCAATTTCATTAACACTTAATGAATTTATATACAACCAACTAACAATCAAATAACAACCAATGTGTATTCAACATAACCAAATTATTAAATTTCTCTTACATTCATTCAATTTGGTTTTAACACTTTTAATTCCAATTGGTTGATATTAAATTGATTTTCATTCAGTTATTCAACTTCTAATTATATTGGCTTTCAATGAATTAACACTTCATTCATTATTTCATATCAACTTATTTACATTCGACTGATTAACATTCAATCCATTTATTAATTTAATTGCCAATTCCTTTAACAATATAAGGTTGAATTTCAGTTATATAACTCAAGTTCATATTCATCACTTCACTTAAATTTCCACTTACAAGTTCAATTCAGATTTCAATTTTAATTAACTTTTACCAAAGTCAAATTTATTATCTCATATTATAAGTTCAAAATTCATTTCACTTACATTTTCTCATTTTATAAGTTATACAACTTATATATTTAAACTTCCAAATCCATTTACTTATCCAAAGCTAAATTTATTATCTTATACTATAAGTTCTAAATTCGTTTCACTTATATTCATCAATTTCAACTTGGATTATATCACAACAAAACTTCAATTTCAATTTACTATGGTAGCAACTCCATCACACATAAACTTGAAAATGATACAGATGATGCTGCAGTCATCACCCTTATTATTTCCCAGCAACAATAGTGAATTCAGTGCTTTAAATTCTTTCAAAATTATTCCCTTTATTTACAAATTACATTTATAAATCTTTCCTTATAAAATTTCATTATTTTCTCTTTACTTTATATAAGATCATTTCACAATTGTAAATCATTTTAATTATAGTTCCATACTTATAATTCATTCGCTTATACAATTTATTCTTTTACAACTGTTGTTTTATTTAACTTATTCAACAACCAAACAATCAATTCATATACACTTTAATAATTCAGAAAAATTATTCCTTTATATATAAAATATAATCAAGGTAAAATTATTTCATTTACCCAATTTAAAACAATATCGTGTCGAATTTGTTCTACACAAGTGTTTAGAGATCCTTATCGATAGAGTTGTACGGACTATACCGACCAGAATCCATATACCACTTAACAAACCAACCATCACAATATAAAATAATTTTATATTCACTAACAAATACGCGCTCATATCTATTATTACACTCACACTCATTCTAGAGTACAACTGACTCTATCTCTAATGAGTAATCCCCAACAGAGCCATGGTTGTCGCTTAACCATATGCTCTGATACCAAATGTAACGTTGCGATTTTTCGACGCCCAAAAACCGACATCAATACGTCCACTGTATCAAATGCCGCATAATCGAATGCCAGAAAACCGAATTGTTTGGGTTGAAGAAGAAGAGGTAGAAGAAAAAGATAGAAGAAGAAAGAAAAGCAACAGAAACAATATCAGAATCTCACATATCGCAGCGGAACAACATATAATAAATAAATGAATAATCTTTAACCAAAGAACTTTATCAGTTATTACATTTACATCACTTTACATTACATCCTCAGAGTGTACAACAACAAACAGCGGAAAAGAAATACTATATACTAGTGAATACGCAATGCTCTCCAGCTTGCCTCCAGTAACTCCTGAATTCCAGAATATCCTGATAACCTGACTCTAGACTGCCCGTGTGGAAATTGATGGGCACCCAGAGTTTAGGAGGGAAAACAATAAACTCCGAGTCAGTTATGGGACTGGTGTGAGAACTAAAATAGTTATTTAACTTTTAAAAACAAAGAACAGGATAATTTTAAAGTCAATTCGCAATGCTTTTGGAAAATGAGACTGCCATAAGACCTCCCGCCACACACACAATGCAAACGCAGAATTGGAGGAGATTTCTTCTTATGATGGTCAAAGATGCTTGATACGCATTAAAAAGAAACATTTGATATTATTACTAGTGCATAGTGTAGAAAAAATTTCGAAAGTAAAGATATAAATCTTAGCCAGCATAGGCATTCCGCACTTATGCCTACTATAGCTACCATCCAAACAGTAGGGCGCCACCATAAGTGAATGATAGGTTTTACAACTAAAACCGTACAAGGATCGTATTGTTTCTTTGGATTTCCAACAAATGGTAAGGCAAAGGAACTTCCTACTGCCACATGGGATCGCCTCTGGCGGGACGTCCCTAGAACTTAACCAGCTCTCTGCCAACACAAGGTCGGGTTACCTTTGTCACTAGGTAACTACTACACGACTATGCCATCCCCCGGTCCCTTTGGACCTTTATCCGAGCGCTCGATTCCAACAACACCACACAGTAATAGATATAGTGTATCAACATGAGTAAGTATCTGGGCTCCATACCATGATACCACCCTTTCCAGAAGGAAATGACATACCCTAAAGGGCGCGACCCTCATAACCTTGCCGCATATTCCTGTTTTGACCATTTCCAAGGAGTGAGGTATGACGAAGTCTCGTCCACAAAGCTAAGCACAAAGCCACGCTTTGATCAACAAATGATCAATAAATAATCACCGCACAACAACACTTAGCGTGCCACATTACCAAATTGGGAATATATCACTGATAACCTTCGACTACATAACCTCTAAGCGCGTACGTCTCAGAGAAGGGTGTTAAGCTAAGAGAATAAATTCTCCGCCACCAACAGAAAAGTATTTGAAAGAAATCTGCTTTATATCTCAAAATGTAATGTCAGACACGTAACCATACAAGTCTGTTCTGGGTTCGAACAGAACCGAAGGCACTTCCAAAGAAGCCCTTGCAGTCCGGGTATTCACAATCCCGACAAAACTTCCCACCACAAAGGAAATCTCCATACCATAGCTACGGTGCAGAGACAATCGATAGGTCATCCTATCGTTTTCACAAATACCGGGTCTTCACCACCGGTCTTAAATGTTATCCATTACGTCGTATCACTATTCGGAATGGGTAATCCGAATAACGAGCGCAATAATTTAAAAAATAAGTGTAGCATTTCAATTTCAACCAATTCACAACAAATACCTATTCAAAGGTCAATATTGATAGTCGGTAATTTAACTATCAATCATTATTCACAACCTCACCTAATTTCAAATAATTTCCCAGATTATTTATTTTCAAAAATATATTTATAAGATATATATCCCACACTTCAACCATTTGAAAACCAATTTCAAATAAATTTACACCCTTACAACTTTCATTTCAAAATGGTTCATTTAAACCAATTAAATAAATCCTTACCGATTTAATAAATTTACGTTCCAAATCCGTAAATTAATTTCCACACTTCAAAATAAAACAACGTTTATTTTTAACTAATTTCCCTTTCTTTTATAAATTCCATAGTGAATTTACAATTCTAAAATATCTATGAATATACGATTCTTAAATTGATTTCTAACATTCGTTTTCAATTTATCTTTAAAAGATAAAATCTCAAACATTCATTTCAATTGGAAAAACATTTCCATACTCATTTAATAATAAGTAATTCATCAATCTATTTATTTTCAACATTTTGAAAATATTCAATATACTTAAATTTAAATTAAGTATATATTTTATTTTATAAGAAAAACATTCTCTTAAACACATTTATTTGGGTCAAAACGAATGTTACGTAAAACATCGTTACGACAACCCAAAATCACTAGTATAGGGATTCGAACTTAAAATAGATATATAATTCCCAATACTATATATAAAACATTTCCTTTCGGAACGCATTTACTATAACAACAGTGTTATAGTCCATCATTTCCTTCTATTTCTTGAAAACGTCTATTTCAACAATAACTGTTGAAATCTATGATTTCGATACTCAACAAATTCTATCCATATTCCATTTACACGCAAAAATCCAATTTATAGTTTATTACTTATAAATCTATTATTTTATAAAAATCTATTCATTTTATAATTCCACAATTTATAAATATATATAGATTTCATTTACTTATAAAATCCATTTATATTCCATTATAGCACTTATAAAAACTTGTTTTATAATTCCAATATTTTTAATTTATAAATATCAATTTTATAAAATTTTATATAAATCATTTATAATAATTCAAAAATCCCAATTTAAACCATTTTATAAATTTATCAACTATTTATCTAAAAAATCACATTTTGGTTATATTTCACAAAAATCATAATTTTAATAACATATAAATTACAACGTTTATTCATTTAAAATGAATCAACTTCAAAATTAAATTTTATTATGAATTATTAACTTAAATTTTCAAAAATCAAATTTTATTTAATTTCGGCATCTAACGATACCAAAATATATTCGGCTAAAATTTAGCCTTTAACCGTCTCAATCACAAAGATAATCACGCAGATTATAAATAGATCAACAAATAGATCAACACACAACATTGAAACCAGTTCAAATGTTTGAGCAATCCAGTTGGATCCCTCCAACCTGTTTCCTGCATCCAAAGATGTTAGCACAATACCAATTTCGCTTCAAGTCGAAATATCGCGGTATATGGGATTTATAAAATACTATCCGCTTAATAGACGGCGCAATAGGGTCTCATCCGCTATATAATGCGGGAAATCAACTCCAAGTACATATATAATACCAATTTCACTATACGGTTAAATATTCGTGGTATATGTTTTTAATAAATAACCTCCGCTTATTAACGGCGTATAATGTCTATTTTAACAATCAATAGATAATAATTTATCATCCAATCAAACAATAAACAATTTTAAATCTAACTATTTAAAATTAAAATCGAAACTAATTCGATCGAGTGAGAAGTTCTCACCTTGATTTCAATTCAGTTTCCGCGTTTTATTTCTAATAAAATTAAACGCGCGTTTAATTTTACCCGAAATTCTCACTAGCCCCAAACGACTCCAAACCAGCTCCATTGCGTAGTACTCGACAAAACGAAGCCAACGCAACTGGTTTCGTGCAATTCCGGCCTCGTATCAAAAAGTTATGATATTTATAAGTTTTCACAATTTTAAATATAATTAATTTACATTTCTTTTTCAAATCTTAACCTAACTCAACATCTGGCCATCCATCACAAAGCCCTAAGATCTGGCCACTCACGCATTCTTCCTCCTTCACGTTCTCTCAAGGTCTTCACGCAAGCATCAACCCATTAGCCGCCTCCCTCAACGAATTATCGTGCCACCATCCATCACTTCGTCGTCGATCAGAGACTTCCATTCAAACGCTCACCTCGAGAGCTATCCACGGCCGTGACAAGGGAAAGCTCGATCATTATTTGGCCTGGGAATTCGTGCCCAAAGGCAGCCTAAACGCCACCCCCTACCATCCTCCCCGTTGCTCCAATTTCGATCATCACCGTATAGAATCGAAGCTTTCATCGAGTTCTTCGACTTTGTAGTTGAGCATTTCTTCTAATTGTATATAGATTGAGAGAGATTAAGAGGCGAAAATCGTTCATTTCTGGCCGTTCAAGATGAAGGTGGCGGCTGGGCATTGAAACCCTAACTTTTGTGAAAATAGAAAGAAATGATGGGCTTTTATAGAAAATTCACACGACACTATTCACCCGAATTTTTCCAAACTCCAAACGAAGCGTACCGGTTGGCGTTTCTAAGGTTACCCCGCGTTCCGAACACAATGGAACATGTTTCGGAAGCTAACTCGATCATCTGTGTGAGTTACGGCAATAAACGTTCAAATTCAAATTAAATCGATTTAAACCAATTTCTGTGCGTTTTAGCTTGCCCCGAACAAACCGTAAATCCGATTGACACAAAATTTGAAATCATACAATAATATCACATTACAGATACGGTGAAACTGGTTTTGCCGAAATCCGAGATTGTTTGAAAAATGATTATTTTAACTCGCCAAATTAATATTAAAACAATTTCGATGCGTTTCGAGCTACCACGGTCAAACGAAAACTCCGTTTGCTACGAAAATTGAAATCCGATAATAACAAACTATTACGGATCCAATGGAACTAGTCTCGTCCAATTATGAGACTGTTCGAAAATTGGCTATTTTTCAGTCGACAATTAAATATTAAAATATTCAATTTTCACAAATTAACTTTTAATTCGATTTTAAAAGTTCTATATTGTTATTCTAACTTCATCATGATAAAATAAAATTTTACAAATCAATTTCAATCATATTTAACCCAGTTTTCAATTATTTCTAGAATTTCAATTATTAAATTATCGATTTCATTGTCCAAATTAAATCTAATATTCGAAAAATAAATTATTCGACTTATAAATTTCACTTATTAATATTTAAAATCAATTAAATATATGAATTTTAATTAATATAAATTCTGGGTCGTTACAAAAGAAGAAAAGGGATAGAAGAAGAATCAGAAACAAAACACAAATCCCACATTCGTAGAAGATCAAAATATAATATCAAATAATATCATTTATATAAAGAAAGCTGTATCGGTAAATTTACATTTAATACATCAGAGTTTTAAAAATTTACACAAACATTGGACAGTTAATATCACATATCCCAAACAATCTACAATATATACACGGCGGAATATTCTCCATACGTTCCTGCCATCCAGCTCACCTCCTGAGCTCTAGAACATCCTAACCTGAAAATATGTAATACTCGATCTAACCCGAGCATTACATCAAAGTAACACCCGGGTCAGGTCGGAAACCAGTGTGAGTAAACCCATATAATATGAAATACAAAACCATGACACATGAGAATATCAAGGTAACTCGTACCCTTTTACGAGTTCTCATAGTCAACATTTATCACACAACAGTTTTCAAGTTAAATATCCATATTACACAGTTCATTCCACTCCAGCCTGTTTAATACCACATATCCAATATAAAGAATTTTGTAGATTACAAATCGAAGTGGTTTGGGATATTTAATGATACCCGGCTCCGGTCTCTTCAAATCTTATGTCATCTTAGCCCAAGTTATTCAAGTAGAATACAATTCAACTTTAAATACAAGGTGTCATTTTTCACAGCGATTCATCATCTATGGATAACCACATTATCACTGTCCACTTAAACATATCATATCATAAAACATTTCATATCAGAGATATCAACCATTTCAAGCATTTTACATCATTCAATCATTCGTAATCAAGGTTGATCAACCCTAAAATTAATTTAATTTATCTCTAATTAAATTAATTACTAATGTTAATCACTTAGATTACCTTTACTTAATATTGATCAATTACAAATCGATTAATTAATCATCTTTTAATCATCCATCTTAATTAATCATCCTTGATTAATTATCTTTAATTACGTAAAGTAATTATCCTTTAATCAATTACTTAAATTATTTATCCTTTACCATTTACGGTAATAAATCTTTAATTACTTTCATCAAGTAATTATCCCATTGTTAATTATCCTCAATTAATTAATCCTTAATTAATTACCATTAAATTAATTATCCTTAATTAGTTACAATAAGTGGTTATCCTTAATCACTTAATCAACTTTAACCATTAATTAATTATCTTAATTGATTAATTATCTTTAAGTAATTTATTACCTTTAATTACTTCATCACATAAATCGCTTATCCTTTAATTTAATTACATAAAGCAATTACCCTTTAATTATATTAAGTAATTAACTTCATTAAGTAGTCATACATTAATTACTTTCACTAATTAAATCACCTTTAAAATTAATTATATTAAGTAATTATCCCTTAATCATTAAGTAAATAATCATTCCATAATAAATTTAGATAACTATTTATCTTAATCATTTATCAAACTGTATTTGAAAACACTCAGGGATTCAAATCAAATTATAAATTTATTTTAAATCAACAAAATTAAAAACATTATCATTTTAAAATTTTGCCTTTATGAAATTTCTTGAAAACTTGTTCCATTCATACATTTTGGAAACTTGTTCAATAATTTGTTATTTAACAAAATGATTAAAACATTTTATCATCGTAAAAATTAACTCGATAATTGTAAGTTGATCAATTATACAACCTTTCTTTAACCAAAGCCTTAAACAACAATAGTTTAAAGTTTAAAAGAGAACTAAATTTATATTTTAAATTGACAACACAAGTAACTCGATCATATTTCTTTTTAAAAAACCTGGTACTAAAATAAAACCCCGAGCCACCATTTCTTTTCGTAAAAGAACTGCTGCTTCACACGATGCAACCCGAAGACAAACACGAGATCAGACACTATCTTCCCGAACTCTACTTCAAGCTACCCTTCTTCCCAGATGCCATCTAACAGGACCAGACACAAATGCGGTCGCGGGCACGTGCACGGTCAACCAACCAAGCTTCGACCATTGCCAATACCTCCCTCATGTCGACGATCGACCCCACAGTCAATTCCTACCATCTATTCATCATCACAAGATCCAAATTGAATTTGAGCTTCTCTGGCCAAAACTAGAACAGAACCTCGCCTGAAAACCTCCACGTGCCACCACCTTCGGCCACCTGAACCATCGCACTCCGACCATCACCTCGCCATAGGCCCACGTCCCAAATTCCCCCATCTCGATCGATCCCGGAGCTCTGTCGACGTCGCAGCATTCAATTTCCTGACATCGACCCAAAATAAAACCTAAACCCTATAACGCCATCTTACGCCACTACAACATTCGAGAATTACTCCGACCATTTTTGCCGATAACACCAACCTTCAAATTTACGTTACCCAAGAACTCGCGTCCCTAAAATTTCTCGATCATCGGAAATCGCTCGAGAACCCAATTCTGATCAACATGCAATATCACAAAATTTACAAACCTAAAATTCATGATATTCAGCTTAAAAATCAAGTATTTGGGTGACGATTCAAGTTGTCAACTCAAATCAACAAATTAAAATGCTTGGCTTTTACATATTTAAAGAAAATCTACTGTATTTTCTTGTTTTATAAGATTACCAAATCTATTAAGCTCGAATCTATTTTTTACATCGTAATTTCTGTATAAACAAACATTTTTGGTTTGAAATCCAAGGCCTAATAGTAATTACTTAAGGTGATTCTGAGTTTTAAAATTAAATCTAACCTTGTTTTTGGAAACAGAGTTGAATAAGCACATAATAGACATGCACCTTAATATATGTATATATATACAAGAACCTATATACACAAGCATACTCTGATATCCCAGAAATTGGGCAATATAAATTTATAATCTGTGTTTAAAAATTAATTTGATTAGATAAATTTTGATAATAAAATTTGAATTGTTCTGATAATCTTCTTTTAATAAATATTTAAATTGGTAGATTTTATCATTTTAAAGCTAATAAACTGTTTTCTGTTTATAATATATATAATTGTATATCTTGTAAATGGATAAACTTTGATTTAAAACTTAGTAAATGAATCAATTTTTAACTTTTATTTATATTTGGTAAAATTGGAAATTTGATTCAAATTTAACATTTAATTGTTCTAAACCATTTAATAAATAATTATATATGTTATATTAAAGGAAAATTTTATGTAACAACCCGCATATTTATCGATCATATATTTAAATATTTTATTTAAATATTTTACCGTTCATCGGATTTTGGTCCGAAACGCTACTTTGTGCAAACAGTCGAATTGGGACTCGAGACCACCCCCATTGAGTTCAAAATGACGTTTGCGACCTTTTTGAGTATAAGCTTCGATATGTTTGGAGAAAGTTGATTTTTGCCACTTTTCACTTAGGGTTTTGGTTTGGGCTGAACCCACTTACTAACTCAGTCCCAACCCCCTCTCCTCTTCACTTCATTCTTATTTTCCTAACACTCAAGCTTTTGCAAAAATGGTGGAAGAGAATGGGAAATAGAAATCCAAAACCCTAATTCCTCTTGCTAGCTCAAGTTCTTGCTCCAAATTCAAGTGAACCCATTGGTAAGCATCTCCTTCTTCTTCTCCAACTCATTCTCCTTCCAATTTCAGAAAATTCCTAAACCTAATTTAGGAAATGTTTCTCTTTTAAGCTTAGATTCAAGCTTCTTGTGTTGATATTGAAGTGTGGTTGATCTTCCTTCGTCTTAAAGCTTCGTCTTCATAAATTTTAGTGCAAAGGTGAGATTTTTAATCTCACATCTATGCTTATAATTCTCTTCTATTGTTAGGTATGAATTCCTAACACTTATTCATGTGCATTTGATTTTGATTTGGATTGCTTTTGTGAATATTCCAATTTTTAGTGTTTTGAGTTCAATGCTTTAAAAATCCTAACTTTGATGTTTGAACATGCTTTTGGTGATGCATCAAGGAGCTTATAGGACCGGGTAGTCGATTGGCATAATTCCCTAGCGTCCGTGCTCATTCGGTTGCGAATTGGAGGAGGTTGCATATCAATAATTAGGCATCAAAATGCAGAGCATCAGGTTCGGCCGACCGACCCCCCTGGTCCGGTCGACCGACCTGCTAATTAGAGTGCAGTTGCACTCTCTGTTTCTGGTTCGGCCGACCGACCCCCCTGGTTCGGTCGACCGACCTGATGCCGAGGAGTTCCCAACCCCTGGGTTCGGTCGACCGACTCAGGGAGTCCGGTCGACTGACCTGCTACTCTTTGCCATATTAGCCTATATTGCTAATTCGTTTGAATATCCAACTTTAATCGATTCGTGTTGTCTCCCTTTTGTTGTTGTCATTTATTATCGACTTTGATGACCTTTTCTTTGGGAATTTTAGATATATCCACTTTGATGGATTTTATATCGATTTCTTTGGATTTTATTCACGTCTTCGAATGTGAATTTTTATGCCCGATTGTTTCTACAATCACTTCTATGATTTGTCACTTTAAAATATAAAGGTTTTCTATACTAGTAGTAAATATCAAAACTCTTTCTTCAAATGATTTCAACACTATTTTTATAACAAAGCTCGTTTTCTCAAACCGATTTCCAATCTATTAGTATATATAAGCCTTTACCTCACTCGTATGAGAAATCTAATTAAACGACTTAGTAAAACAAGTGGTATGAAACGCTTGCGTTTACTTCGTCGGTTAATTCTTGGACTTGTTCGACTGAATCTCTTGTGACAATTTTCTAGTAGAGATCTACAATTTGTTCGTAAATATTTAAGTTAAGCTAGTGGTTATGTGACATGAAGCTAAGCTCATATATTTACTAGCTTACTGTAATCGACACTTCTCTTTGATCATGACGATCATCTTTGTGGTTTAGACTAGCAATGTGCGATGTCTCTTTGTTTATGTGGAGGACTGTTCCTCATTTTATTGAGCTTCGTCTCATTTCTCACATGGGTCGTACCTTTTTAGGTGCGTCAATGTTTTATTTATGCATGGGGTGTACCTTTCTAGGTGCATCGATGTTTATTTACTTCGTGGAGCAATCGGCTCAATAAGTCGGGACATGGGGCGTATCTTTCTAGGTGCGTCGATGTTCGTCTATGCATGGGGCGTATCTTTCTAAGTGCGTCGATGTTCGACTTAGCATGGGGTGTATCTTTCTAGGTGCATCGGTGTTAGACACTACATGGGGTGTATCTTTCTAGGTGCATCGATGTTTATTTACTTCGTGGAGCAATCGGCTCAATAAGTCGGGACATGGGGCGTATCTTTCTAGGTGTGTCGATGTTCGTCTATGCATGGGGCGTATCTTTCTAGGTGCGTCGATGATCGACTTAGCATGGGGTGTATCTTTCTAGGTGCATCGGTGTTAGACATTACATGGGGTGTATCTTTCTAGGTGCATCGATGTTTATTTACTTCGTGGAGCAATCGGCTCAATAAGTCGGGACATGGGGCGTATCTTTCTAGGTGCGTCGATGTTCGTCTATGCATGGGGCGTATCTTTCTAGGTGCGTCGATGTTCGACTTAGCATGGGGTGTATCTTTCTAGGTGCATCGGTGTTAGACATTACATAGGGTGTATCTTTCTAGGTGCATCGATGTTTATTTATGCATGGGGCGTATCTTTCTAGGTGCGTCGATGCTAGAGCATGGGGCGTATCTTTATAGGTGCGTGGATGTTCGACTGTTCATGGGGCGTGTCTTTCTAGGTACGTCGATGTCCAGTTTGTGGGATTGGCCATCCTTTTTATTGTGATTTCTGGATTTCGTGTGTTGATTTCTGGAATTTATATTTCACCAACCTTTACGATGGGCATTGATATATATGTCATTTATTGTGGCTTGGTGAATGAAAATAGGAGTATGACATTCCTTTTTATCTTGAGTAGATTATTGTGATATTGATTAATCTCTTGTTGATTTTCAATTATTTATTTATCACAGCTTGGCATTGTGATTATTATATGTTTATGTCATATCTCTTATCATATATCACTTCATCTGATATTTATAGCTAGACTGATCCGTTTATTATTTTCTTCTTAAATAATACTCGGGTCAGACTGAGGTTTTACATGTGCTTCTGCTTGACTCCTTATCGGACCATCTTCTAGTCTTTTGGCTAACTACTTAAGTTTAGTAGTTTATTTTGTTGTATACACTTGAGATATAGACTCATAGTTGTATTCTTTTGTATAGCACGTGTATCTATTCTTTTGTATTATCGTGGATCTTGTTTGACCACTACTCTGATGTACACTTTCATGTGTTATATTCATATCTATTTCCGCCTTTGTGATATGAATTGCCTGTGACTGATTTGTGTTATGTTTATTTCTATATTTATTTCCGAAGACCATTATAGCCATTGTGTAGTAGCTTTGAGTTTGTGTCGGTATGTCGGATTTCCTCTTGAGATGAAAAGTTTTATATTTTTATCTGGCATATCGGTACTCGCACAAAGCAATTATACAGATGGTCGCTCCTCAACAGCCTTATTCTCCGTGCTAGTTGACAGCATTACACCGTAGTGTTCTTGGCTAGCGTGGGTATAGAGGTGGGGCGTCACAGCTTGGTATCAGTGTCAAACTTTGGGACAATATGGAATATTATAACAAAGATCATCGTCCTAAGTCTTTCTTAGGAGTCGTGCTTTAGGATTTAATTCGGGTCTTCATACCGATTTATCCTATATTCTTTATGATTCCTTGTTTTATCAATCAAGTTTGATTGAAATTTATTCTGAGAATAACTTTTTCCTCTTCTTTCTTTCTTTCTTAAAGAAGAGAAATGGTTAGACCTGGCCGTACCAGCGCCGGTCAATCTAGTGCTACTCCCCTGGATGGAGTTTTTATGTCTACCCAACAACTTCTAGATCTTGTTAAGAACGCTCAAGCAGCCGGTCCCAATCCAGAGCCTACTCATCCTAGATCCGGTTTTGCACACTTGTGCCGAGACTATACCGATTTGGGTGGAAGGCCATTCACGGGATCCGAGAGTGTTATAGAAATTCAAGCTTGGCTCAAATCATGCGATCGCATCTTTTCTCGCATGAACCTTATTGATCTACATCGAGTCCAAGTGGCTTCTAGCATGCTCCAAGAAAGAGCGTTAGATTGGTATGAGCTTTTAATTTCTGAAATCGTTGAAGCGAATCTCACTTGGGAGCAATTCCGGGAAAGATTCGAATTGAAATTTGTGCCGGAGGCCGAAAAAGTAACTTTGGCCCGGCGTTTCATAGACCTTGTTCAAGTTGAATCTTCTATGACAGACTATGTCGCATCTTTCGAATCTCTTTCCAAATACGGGGTTGAGTGTATTAATACCCCGATGAAGAAAAATCAGAGATTCGTCTATGGCTTGAATAAGAATCTTAAGAAGCCATTACTTCTGAAACTTGAAGTTTCATTTGATTAGCTTATTGATATCGCTCTTCGTCTGAAGAGGCCGATAATGAAGGTGATGTTGAAGTTGTGCGTGCCCAACAAAACTTCGACAATTACTTGAAGAGGCCTATCAAATTCAAAGGCCCCAATCCCAACAAGAAAGGGAGGCATGAAACCCCGGTAGCAAAAGCACCTACCTCTAGTGGTGGACAATGCTACAATTGTGGTTCCACGAACCACAATGCAAGGGAGTGTCCGAGACCCCTCTTTTGTCGCTATTGCAAAAATTCGGGTCACCATATTACTGCATGTCCCGTACTTCCAAATAAGAAGGAGGGAGAGCTCAATGTAGTGAAAGCTCCTGGTAACACTTCTCGTGGTCAAGGTATTTCTCATTTAATCCTTGATTACATTTATTTTGTGATCTTCTTATTTGATTTCTTTTTGATATGGGTTTCATCTCATTATTTTTATATCAAAAGAACTTGTCGATTCTTTTTCTTTGAATATTTTGGGCTTGATGACTTCTTTGAGAGTTGTGAATCCGGATGGTAGGTCCGCAACACTCAATTTGCTTTCTATTGATGTCGAAATTATTTTATGTGATTTTTCTTTCCGAGCCGATATTTTTTTACTTAGGCTTCGGAATTTACTTTTGTAAGGATTGGCTTAATTATTATGAGGCCATATCCTTTGTCCCGTGTGGACTATTCATCTTTGACATTTTCAATATGTTAAGCAGATTTCTATTTTTCCTTTATGATTTTGATTCCAACTTGATGGCATCATTTTATTCCTTAAGCCCACTTACAAAGAAAGTGTTATTTATCTCATTCATGTAGTTTGAGAAATTTTCCGGAATCTTTGAGCTTGTCTTAGGGTTATCACCTAAGTAATCTTTTGTGTAGTGCTAAGGTCTTTTCAATTTGACCTTATCACCGGTTTTCATTTGCTACGAGTTGCGGAAGTTAGCATTCCACTTACCGCATTCCGCACTCGTTATGATTCTTATGAATGACTTATTATGTCATTCAAATTGTCCAGCTTATTTCATCCATTTTATAAATCGAATATTCTATGAATATTTTGATGAGACTATTCTTGAGTTTATTGATTTTGGATGAAAATAGCAATTTAAAATTTTGCAAATCTTTTTCATAAGATTTATTTATAAGTAAAACTGGATTTTTGTTCTTGAAATGAACAAAGAATATTCTTAAAACTTTTTTAAGAGATTTATTTATCCTATAAAAGATGATTTTGTGATTGTATTGCCCGTTGAGTGCTTTAAGAATTTTGGTCGATGCGCTTGATCAACGTTATCGATAGGAATTTCCTAAACGCTTTGATGTGACAATCAGACACGATATATTGACTTGTAAAATGTAAATTCTTCTAGAAATATTTTTACACCGAAATAATTTTTTTTTGAAAATTTTAGCTTTTCAGGAAAGAGGATTATTTAAAAGAACCCTTCCTTTCGATACTCCTATTCTTGTGATTCCTGAAGGGGAACCAAGACTTTGCTATTTGTACCGATACTAGTCGTATTGGTTTGGAATGCCATTCTCTTGCAAAAGAGAACGTGCTATCTCTTGTGCTTCTAAATCATTATAGCTTATCGAGACTAGATATGCCACTCATGATCTGGTGCTCTCAGTTATTGTTTTTGCTTTTGGAATTTGGCATCATCATATTTGGATGAGAAAATTGTTCTCTACCCCGACCATAAATCTTTGGAATATTTATTTTCTCATAAGAACTTCATGTCGACTCGTGTTCCTGGCATCTTATGATCTTGATATTCTTTTTATTCCCGGAAGGGAAATCGTGTTGCCAATGCGCATAGCCGTAAGCAACAAGTGGTTGATTCTTTGATGTTGCCTGAATGGAATTATCTTTTTAGCAAGTTCATCGGACGTTTTTATGTACTTCGTTTTATTGAGTTTCATCTCATTTCTTTTATGGACTAGTGTCCGATGTCCTTTTATTGTGTTCGGTTCATTGGATGTACCCTTTTTGTACTGCGTCGGTGTTCCAAATCATTCGAGTTTCTAGTTTCTCGGGCGTACCGTATTTGTACTGCGCCGTTGCACCGGATCAACTTTCTGCTATTCTTAACGTTTTCCACGTCTTTTAACTATAGAAATGCTTTTATGTTTCCGGTTTTTATTCTTGTGCCCGGTGTTGTTGAGGGGATTGAAGTTTCACCAAATTTGACTTTTGAGCAACATTCTATTCGCATCATTGCTTTGGAGGTAGAGCGCCTTCGACATAAAGATATTCTTTTTGATAAAAGTTCAATGGTTCTCAAATCCTAAGGATTGCTCATGAGAAATCTTGAGAATTCATCGAACGAAAACTTTCGGATTTACTCCTTCGTGCTCTTCATGGTGCACTTCTTATTTCAATTTTCTTTTGTGTTGATATGCTTCCATGGTTGTTACTTCTTATTTTTCCTTCTTAAGTATTGCGAGGACGCAATTTCTTTAAGGAGGGGAGTCTGTAACAACCCGCATATTTATCGATTATATATTTAAATATTTTATTTAAATATTTCACCGTTCATCGGATTTTGGTCCGAAAAGCTACTTTGTGCAAACAGTCGAATTGGGACTCGAGACCACCCCCATTGAGTTCAAAATGACGTTTGCGACCTTTTTTAGTATAAGCTTCGATATGATTGGAGAAAGTTGATTTTTGCCACTTTTTCACTTAGGGTTTTGGTTTGGGCTGAACCCACTTACTAACTCAGTCCCAACCCCCTCTCCTCTTCACTTCATTCTTATTTTCCTAACACTCAAGCTTTTGCAAAAATGGTGGAAGAGAATGGGAAATAGAAATCCAAAACCCTAGTTCCTCTTGCTAGCTTAAGTTCTTGCTCCAAATTCAAGTGAACCCATTGGTAAGCATCTCCTTCTTCTTCTCCAACTCATTCTCCTTCCAATTTTAGAAAATTCCTAAACCTAATTTAGGAAATGTTTCTCTTTTAAGCTTAGATTCAAGCTTCTTGTGTTGATATTGAAGTGTGGTTGATCTTCCTTCGTCTTAAAGCTTCGTCTTCATAAATTTTAGTGCAAAGGTGAGATTTTTAATCTCACATCTATGCTTATAATTCTCTTCTATTGTTAGGTATGAATTCCTAACACTTATTCATGTGCATTTGATTTTGATTTGGATTGCTTTTGTGAATATTCCAATTTTTAGTGTTTTGAGTTCAATTCTTTAAAAATCCTAATTTTGATGTTTGAACATGTTTTTGGTGATGCATCGAGGAGCTTATAGGACCGGGTAGTCGATTGGCATAATTCCCTAGCGTCCGTGCTCGTTCGGTTGCGAATTGGAGGAGGTTGCATATCAATAATTAGGCATCAAACTGCAGAGCATCAGGTTCGGCCGACCGACCCCCCTGGTCCGGTCGACCGACCTGCTAGTTAGAGTGCAGTTGCACTCTCTGTTTCTGGTTCGGCCGACCGACCCCCTGGTTCGGTCGACCGACCCCCTGGTTCGGTCGACCGACCTGATGCCGAGGAGTTCCCAACCCCTGGGTTCGGTCGACCGACTCAGGGAGTCCGGTTGACCGACCTGCTACTCTTTGCCATATTAGCCTATATTGCTAATTCGTTTGAATATCCAACTTTAATCGATTCGTGTTGTCTCCCTTTTGTTGTTGTCATTTATTATCGACTTTGATGACCTTTTCTTTGGGAATTTTAGATATATCCACTTTGATGGATTTTATATCGATTTCTTTGGATTTTATTCACGTCTTCGAATGTGAATTTTTATGCCCGATTGTTTCTACAATCACTTCTATGATTTGTCACTTTAAAATATAAAGGTTTTCTATACTAGTAGTAAATATCAAAACTCTTTCTTCAAATGATTTCAACACTATTTTTATAACAAAGCTCGTTTTCTCAAACCGATTTCCAATCTATTAGTATATACAAGCCTTTACCTCACTCGTATGAGAAATCTAATTAAACGACTTAGTAAAACAAGTGGTATGAAATGCTTGCGTTTACTTCGTCGGTTAATTCTTGGACTTGTTCGACTGAATCTCTTGTGACAATTTTCTAGTGGAGATCTACAATTTGTTCGTAAATATTTAAGTTAAGCTAGTGGTTATGGGACATGAAGCTAAGCTCATATATTTATTAGCTTACTGTAATCGACACTTCTCTTTGATCATGACGATCATCTTTGTGGTTTAGACTAGCAATGTGCGATGTCTCTTTGTTTATGTGGAGGACTGTTCCTCATTTTATTGAGCTTCGTCTCATTTCTCACATGGGTCGTACCTTTTTAGGTGCGTCAATGTTTTATTTATGCATGGGGTGTACCTTTCTAGGTGCATCGATGTTTATTTACTTCGTGGAGCAATCGGCTCAATAAGTCGGGACATGGGGCGTATCTTTCTAGGTGCGTCGATGTTCGTCTATGCATGGGGCGTATCTTTCTAGGTGCGTCGATGTTCGACTTAGCATGGGGTGTATCTTTCTAGGTTCATCGGTGTTAGACATTACATGGGGTGTATCTTTCTAGGTGCATCGATGTTTATTTACTTCGTGGAGCAATCGGCTCAATAAGTCGGGACATGGGGCGTATCTTTCTAGGTGCGTCGATGTTCGTCTATGCATGGGGCGTATCTTTCTAGGTGCGTCGATGTTCGACTTAGCATGGGGTGTATCTTTCTAGGTGCATCGGTGTTAGACATTACATGGGGTGTATCTTTCTAGGTGCATCGATGTTTATTTACTTCGTGGAGCAATCGACTCAATAAGTCGGGACATGGGGCGTATCTTTCTAGGTACGTTGATGTTCGTCTATCCATGGGGCGTATCTTTCTAGGTGCTTCGATGTTCGACTTAGCATGGGGTGTATCTTTCTAGGTGCATCGGTGTTAGACATTACATGGGGTGTATCTTTCTAGGTGCATCGATGTTTATTTATGCATGGGGTGTATCTTTCTAGGTGCGTCGATGTTTATTTATGCATGGGGCGTATCTTTCTAGGTGCGTCGATGCTAGAGCATGGGGCGTATCTTTCTAGGTGCGTCGATGTTCGACTGTTCATGGGGTGTGTCTTTCTAGGTACGTCGATGTCCAGTTTGTGGGATTGGCCATCCTTTTTATTGTGATTTCTGGATTTCGTGTGTTGATTTCTGGAATTTATATTTCACCAACCTTTACGATGGGCATTGATATATATGTCATTTATTGTGGCTTGGTGAATGAAAATAGGAGTATGACATTCCTTTTTATCTTGAGTAGATTATTGTGATATTGATTAATCTCTTGTTGATTTTCAATTATTTATTTATCACAGCTTGGCAATGTGATTATTGTATGTTTCTGTCATATCTCTTATCATATATCACTTCATCTGATATTTATAGCTAGACTGATCCGTTTATTATTTTCTTCTTAAATAATACTCGGGTCAGACTGAGGTTTTACAGGTGCTTCTGCTTGACTCCTTATCGAACCATCATCTGGTCTTTTGGCTAACTACTTAAGTTTAGTAGTTTATTTTGTTGTATACACTTGAGATATAGACTCATAGTTGTATTCTTTTGTATAACACGTGTATCTATTCTTTTGTATTATCGTGGATCTTGTTTGACCACTACTCTGATGTACACTTTCATGTGTTATATTCATATCTATTTCCGCCTTTGTGATATGCATTGCCTGTGACTGATTTGTGTTATGTTTATTTCTATATTTGTTTGTGAATACCATTATAGCCACTGTGTAGTAGCTTTGAGTTTGTGTCGGTATGTCGGATTTCCTTTTGAGATGAAAAGTTTTATATTTTTATCTGGCATATCGGTACTCGCACAAAGCAATTATACAGATGGTCGCTCCTCAACAGCCTTATTCTCCGTGCTAGTTGACAGCATTACACCGTAGTGTTCTTGGCTAGCGTGGGTATAGAGGTGGGGCGTCACATTTTATTTGTTTAAATTTATATTTAATTAACTTGAATATGAATTTAAATTAGATTAACATTAAAAGCTTGGTTTTATTTTATTTTTAAATATTGTTTGAATTTATATATATAAGAATTTAAAATAAAATTTACATATGATCTTAATTTATTAAGTAATAAAAGTTAATTACAATCTCTTTTATAAATTATTTAAAAAAAATTTAATTTGTTATTTTTAAATAAAAATGATAATATTTAGTGTTTCATAAATCATAAATAGGTTGTTAGAAATAGAATTGTTATTTTTAATTTTAATAAGAGTTATATATATGCACACATATATAACTTGATTTTTATTTTGAAGTTTATAATTTAATTTGAATTTGACTTTGATGTTTCGAAATTTAAAAAGGATAAGTATTTAAAAATATTTGTATAAGCTTGTATTTATATTTGTTTTGTTTCATTTCTTTAATAAATTTAAAGTGGGAAGAAATTCATTTATATACATAAGAATTTAGGGTTTAAAGGTATTTATAAACAATTTAAAATAAAACTAAAATGCTTAAAATACATGTGTAAGTTTATTAAGATTTAAGAAAAAAATAATAAAAGAGACATGTGTTAAGGCCTAAACTAGTTAAAGTGACAAATGTTTAAAAATTGAACAAGTGTCTTAATTTTCTTGTTCTTGTACTTTCAATAAAATCAAAACATACTTATATAAATTCATCTCCTCTAAAGTTCATTTTTTTTCTTTTCTATTTCTTTAAAAACATAAGATTTTCAGCCATGAAAATCTGAAACTTAATCTCCAAAAAAAAAAAAAGAGAACAAAACTTGTAAAAATCTCCTCAAACCAGTAGCTCCCCAAATACATTAACCTGAAATTCATTTCTTCAACTCATCAACCTGTATAATCAAATTTGTGATCAACTCAAAATAAAATCTGCAATTACAAAGCTCAATACAAGCTTGCAGTTTTCATTCTGTTTTAAAACAAACCAAGTCTGCATTTTTCTAGAAACAAACATGCATGCATCTGGAAGCAAGCATTGTGCAAAATCAAGATGAATGTTTCAAAAAGGAAACAAGCTGCAGTTTTAAAAGAACTCAGGATCAAGCATTTTCTGTACATGGATACTCTGCTCTGGGAAATCGATGAGTAACAATTTGTTTCTCTAACTAAACTTAATTAATAATTAGATGCTTGCTATTTCTAAAACTCTGTGTGTTTGCATGTCATATGTTAATGTTTATTACTAGTATAACATATGAGTTGGAAGTTATACATGTTGATATGAATTTATCTTTCTGTAACTCAAGATTTCATATTTGGGAATTTCTTAGAAATATTTACTCCATTTAAATTGACGTATGTTAAGTTTTAACATTTGAATCAAAACAAGGTTGTTAACCTTGTTTACAGTTTAAATTTTTCTTAATATGAAAAAATTTCTGTAATGGTATTTGTAAATTCAGAGAGTACAGAACCAAACTTTTGAAAATAGGAATTCGACCTTCCAGATTCTTTGATTTGAGATTAAAAACAGATTTCATGATCAAAGTTATGAATTTTAAAATAAATAAAAAAATATAAAATAGAAATTATAGTTTGAAAAGGGGCTGAGTATTTCTGGTAACATAGTTTGGGTTTGAACTGATGACCTAGAGGATCGGGGTGGTCAGTATTGTTGTTGGTAATGAAGTAGTGATAGTAGAATCAGGGATAATGTAGAGGGGTGGATTATAACAATGAGGCAGTGTTGATTTGGGATTAAGGGTTTTTAGCCCTATTTGTTTGTTGTTCGAAATCACTGATCACCGCAACATCATATGTTGACCGAGCCTTCTCAAATTTGGGAAAATGATTGATGGAGTGTGGGATGGGTAGAGGCCGGAGGTAGAGTTCTTCTGGTGGTCAAAGTACGGTGGTTGAGGCGATTTCCAGTTCGACAATTCTGTATTTTTGAGCTCAAATGCTCAAATTCGATTTAGAGCTTCTTTAGATTCTCTGTTGGTCGGGAACGTGTTGGAAGGTGATGACTGACATGCGTGGATGGTCGTGAGGTGTAGGTGGTGGCTGTTGCGGCGGTGCAGGTGCACGAATTAATGGCGTGCATTCTGTGGTTTGGGGAAGAAGGATTTCTCGTGTTTTGTTCGGGGCGACTCGTGTTTGGCTCGAAGTATTGAGGTTGGGAACTCGAAGCTTTTGGGTTGGGACTCGGGGGAAACTATTGCTATGGGATTGGGGGTATTGATGTTTCAGGTTTATGAGTAAACCTATCATTACAGGATTTTTTTTTAAAGAAACTGACTATATTTAAATATAAATGAATTCAAAGGGATGTGTTACTCGAGTTTTACTCTAGATATTTTGGGTTTTGCTCGAGCTATGTTTAGGTTAGGCTCGAGCGAATTATTTGAGTTCGAGTTAGTTACAGGTTAAGACCCTTTTATGTTCTCAAATTCAAACTGAAATTTAAGATATTTAGCAAAGATTTAAAATACGTTTTAAATCTAATCTTAAATTATGAATTCAAGTTTAATTTGAATCTTAAGCAGGAAATGAATGGAGTTTTAAATTCAAATTTGTTTAAATAAAACTTAAAAGGGTTTATTGTTTAGAAATGTTTTAAAGAAATTTGAATTTAAATTGGGAAATTGAAATATAAAGTAATGTTTAAACAAAGTTTAAATTTGATTCAAATTTGGATTTGAATCTTTGTTTCAAATTAAATTTAAGCTTTATAAATATAAGTGTTTGAAACAAATTTGAGTAATAATATAAAGTTTAAAAGGGTTTTCAATTTAAAAGGAAATTTGTTTTAACCTTTGAAAAATTTATAATAAGAGTATTATTTATCATTTAAAGGTTTAGATTGATTTTTAAAACTTGTTAAGTTAAATTTTAATTTAATAATTTGTATTTCATTTAATTATTAGGGTAATTAAATGAATAATTAATTTATTTAATTAATGAAATGAATAATTACTCAAAGTAATTAAGGGTTTAAGGTTAATTATTTTTAGAATAATTAACTTGTAATTAAGAATAATTAATTAAATAGAATTAATTTTTAATTAATGATTAATAATTAATTAATCAAGTAATAAAGAATTAATTAAGTTTTGTTAACACTTAATTAATTAAATAATTAGGGGTTAATTAATGAGTTATTAATGATTAATTAATTTGAAATTAATAAAGATTTAAAATAAGTTAATTATTTCAGATAAGTAATTAATAAATTGTTTAATTGTTAATGAAGGTCATTAACTAAAGATTATTTAATAGTTAATTAATGTGATTAATTTTAATAATTAATTAGATTAATTAATTTAAAGATAATCAATTGAGTAAATTGTTAAGTATAATTACTTATGGAAGTAATTTAGGAATTAATTACTAGTGGTAATTAATTGAGTTTAATTTGATTAGATTAAGTTAATTAATTCAGTTTAATAAATTTAAAATAATCATTTAATGATTTATGGAGTATAATTACTTATTGTAATTAAATAAAAAGAAATTACTCAGAGAAGTAATTAATGGGTAATTACTATGTAATTAATAGAAGGTGATTTGATAATTGAAGTAATTTGAGTATAATTACTTTGTGAATTAATCAAGGGATTAATTTGAGATAATTAATTATGGAGTAGTTAATTTGTTTGGTAAAGTAATTAAGGGTAATTAATTACTGAATAGAGTTAATCAAGAGGGATTAACAATTGTGATTTAAATTAAGATTTATTTCTTAATGTAATTAATTTAAATAAGGTAACTAATTTAAATGTAATTAGAGATCATTAATTAATGATGTAATTAAGATTGATTAATTAAGATTAGATGATCAATAATAAGTGATTAAGGTAATTAATTAATATAATTAATTAAGGATTAATGTAATTAATCATAGTCCATTAATTTGTAAAGTAATTAAAGGTTAATTACTGTATTTGGTTAAGTACAATTTATTTGTAAAATTAATTAAAGAATAATTACTTGAATGTAACTAAGAGATAATTAATCAAAGGTGATTAATTATAGTGATTTATTGGATTGATTAATTGATTAATTTGTAATTAATTAATGTTAATATAAGTAAGATTTATATCGATGAAGTAATTAATTTAATTCACTTTAAATTAATTAGGAAATGATGTAGTTAATTTAATTCACTTTAAATTAATTATAAATGGTGATTATAGATCATTGCTTATATGGATGGAAGATATTGTTTGCCTTGATTGGTTTGAATCTCAAATATGAGATAAATTATGTTGAGTGATATGGATGCATTGGTTGCATTGTGATGATGATTTGGATTATCTTTTGATAATGATGATACGGTTTACCTGATGTGATGATAATATTGATTACCTGTTGTGAATCTATGATTTATCTATCTGTGTATATAGATAATTGAATTGTTTTAAACCTTTAAAACAACTTGGCCTTAAAAGACACGCTTTGGATTTCGATGAGACCTGGATCGGGTTTCCATATTTGGATATCCGAAAACCACATCGATCCAAATTAACGTTAGATCGTGAATCTAAGTGGAGCAAGTGAAGACTCGAGGTGTAAGGGCTATACGTCAGTATAACTCTGTGGGTGATTCCGTAATGAGTTTGACGGAATAGTACTTATAGGTTCGAGATGGTGATTTAAAGTGCAAGGATTATCGTCGTTAACTCCGAGGGTGATTCCAAAATGAGTGTAACGGAATAATGCCTTCGGTTTCGTTCGGACCCGGAACGAACTTGTATGGATTGAATGCTTTCAGAACATCGTCAGGTGGACGATGAGCATTCTAAGTGATATGTCCTATAAAGGTAATCGTTGCCTCAAGCCTCATCAACCGGGAATGGCTAAAACAGGGGAGGTGCAGCAAGGCTTCGTGGGTAGCCCCCACTTGAGAGCAAGATTTTCCCCTGTCTAGAGGTCCCTTTTTATTTCGGCTGTGTGGGCAGTTTGGAGCGTACGCCAACTGCGGGGTTGTCTTGTTCGGAACTATTCAGTAAGGAATGGGTCCGGCTTTGTGTTGCAGGGGGTCGGGAGTGATCCTCGGTACATTGATCTAGGCCACGTACTGTGACGGGCGGTACCCCAGTAGCCCTGCCATTGTATGGAATCCACAATCCAATAAGTGCCAACGGTTTTGATTGTATTACCCACTTTTGTGGCTAGTAGATGGAATTTAATAGATGTAACAATTTCGGCTATTTCATGTTTACTTGAAAACCCTAGACACTATTATAATATCACTGGATTTCCTATCAAATGTTTTGGTTAGCGTAAGGTAAAAACTTTTCCATGTTTATGTGTGGGAAGTCTTACGTGATAACTTTCTTTTCAAAAGGTTTTTGAAAGTTAAGCAACTTTAACCTGTTACTCACACCAGACCCATGTCTGAACCGGAGTTTATTTTTGTTTTTCATAAACTCTTGGGTACTCAAATTTTTACGAGTAGCCAAGGGATTCAGGTTAGCTTTGACGAATTGTGGAGGAGCAATGGAGCAGGAGGCTTATGCGTTGATATTAGCATTCCGCTGTGTGTTCTGTGTTGTCTCTGGATTGTATTATGTTGTAAATACTAGACAGGTGTTTATAACTGTCTAGTATGTGCGATATATCTGTGTACTCTGATTAGTGTTGTATACTATGTAATACTTATGTTATTAATATAATTTATTCGTTCCGCTGTTTAGATTCTGATTTGTTGTTTCTTTCTTCTTCTCTTTCTTTCTATTCTCTATCCCTTTCTTTCTTATTAACGATGCGACTTCCTGGAGTCTGGAAGTTTGGGTCGTTACACATAATTTATACCATTCTTTCAAGATCTTCACATGCAAACAACATAACAGGTTTAAATTTCATTTCATTTTATTTTTTAGAAGAAGATTTACTTACCTATGTTTAAAGATGAACAGACAGACTTGAAAATGCCTGGATTTTGAAACTGGAAAGCTTTGATTTGAAAAACTGAAATGTTTTGATGATACAAGTTGCAGATTTGTTGCTGGAAAACTTGATCTTTAAAAGCTGAGATGATTAAGGCTTGAACTGACATGATCTTGGCATATTACAAGTTGAAGCTTGTTTTGTTTTTATTTGATGATTTTAGGTTTGAAAAAAATTATAGGCTTTGATAATTTTTTCAGGTTTTGAAAATGTTTACAGGCTTTTTTTTAATCTTTTCTTTGTTTTAGAAAGTGAAGATGGGAAAAGAAATGAAGATGAATGATATAAGTTAATATAGTTTTAAATTAGATTTTATTAAAAATAAAAGAAAATTAAAATAACAGTTGACACTTGTCATTTACCTTATTTAGTTTGCTAACATATGTTATTAGGAATACTTATAAGTTAACACATGTAACTTTCATGCATAATTAGATTTTTAAATGTTTTATAAAGATTTTATAATTAATTTTCTAATTTATAAATACATATTCTAATTTATATAAATAAATTCCTTTTAAAAAGAAAATAATATAAACAATTTATGTTCTCAATAAGATCAAATAAAATACATTTTAAAACCAAAGTATAATTTAAGATATACATACATACATACATATATATATATATATAGATATTTTGAATTTCAATTTACATATCTAAATTCAAATTAAATTTCAAATCAATTTTTATATATACATATATTTAAACAAATACAATTTCAACTTGTATATAATATTTCTATTTAAAATCTATATATATATATATATATACTCGCACAACACAATTACAAATATAAACATTTATTTGATCAGATTCATTTGTTCAATCTATAATTCAGTATTTCTATTAATTAACCCAATTATATTATCAATTACAGATTCCCAGAAATCCAGGTCATTACGTTCCTCCCCCCTTTGAATCTTTTTGTCCTCGAAAAGGAACGAAGCCAGAATTTATTAAAATACTTAATATTAGTTAAATCACTTTTGATCATTTTTAAAATCTATATAATATTGCCAAAATAGTTTTTAAAAAAAATACTTTTATAACTCGATGTTTCAACAAGTCCGTCCTCATTCTCATAGAAATTTGGTCGTATGTTGATCACAAGTAAGACTGAAAATCTATAAGTACTTAGCAGACCCGATTTAACACCCAATGAAAATACTTAGAAAATCTCTCTCTTTTCCTCCTCCTCCGTTGTTGTTGTTGAGAGAGATATCTCTCTCTTTCCTCCTCCTCCGTTGTTGTTATTACATCCTGGGTTACGTTGCCAACGCAGCAAAAGTCCATGTAACTATAGGCACTCCGCGCCCCTCGATTACGCCATGGAACCCGCTACAAATCATAGTTACATCCAGCCAACCTTACCCAATTTGAATTCCCATTTCAAATTTTAAACTTCATATTAATAATCTTCCCACTTACAAGTTCAAAAAAACTTATCACTTTGGGTATCACATCTCATTCCAAATTTAAAACTCAACATTTAGAGTTTATTTCAAACCATCTATGATATTATGTATATTCCTCGTATATACATATTATTTTAAACCACCTTTGGTTTTTAATTTAAAACAAATTTCCTTAAATTTTCGAAAAACTCTTGTTCGAGATAGGACCCTTTAATTCAAATTTATTAAATAACATTTCTTTATCGCTTTGAAACAATTTTCAAATTCTGGACCCAGATTTAAAACATCACAATTCAGATCATCTTCAACTCCAATTTATAAGTCATACTTGCCTAAATGTTTTACTTCCCTAAAAAATTTCATTTTGCTTAATCATTAATACACATTTTATTATTAAACACAACAATCATTTATAATAGTAACCAAGATTATCATATCTGGAAACCAATTCATTATTATCTTATTCTGAAACTCTTTCGCAAATTCAAGATTTTAATTTCAGTTTGAATCCATTTCAAACTTATCTTTATTTAATTTCAATTTGGTTGTATTTCTATTACCACTTAATTTAATTTTAATAATTTAACAACCAATTACCTTAATATTTATTAGAAAGAAATATTGCTTGATATATCAAAATATATTCTTATATAAAATCATTTGAAATCTTTACATAAGAGAATAACAAGTACGCTCTCATACACACACACACATATACACACACACATACATACATACATACACACACACTCAACTCACTCTAGGGTGCCTTTGACCCTATCCTTAATGAGTGAACCCATCTTGAGATCACACAAACTTTAATTAGTCTCACTACTAAATTATTTAAATCCCAATGGATTTATTTCCAATTTTAAATTATTTTTAGTCTACTACAAATTAATCTTTCAACTTCACTTTATCACTTGGTTTTTATCTATATTTAATCAATGTGGAACCTAATTCAAAATAGATTCAATTTTCTTCCATTTAATAATTAACCTTAAATCTCAATACCTTTTTCAAATTTTTACCCAGATTTTCATTTTCAATTCTACTTGAATTTGATTCATCTTCAAACTCTGAAAATTGAATTTTATCAACTATCTTCCATTCACAAATGGTTCATATCATTATTTAAATTAGTTCCACTTACTAATTTATTTTAAATCTCAAACAATTTCGTATTCCCAAACTTTATTGTTTTAGATCACTTCGAATTAATTTTAAAACTTCACTTTGTTTTGCACAATTTAAATTAAATATCACCTCAACATACAATTCTAATTTATTTGCTTACCCTCTTGTGTCAATTAGTTTACTTACTAATTTTACTTTAATTATTAATTTTATTTAGTCAAATCTTGACTAACTTCCATTACACACATTTTAAATTAATTCCAAATATTCGGTTTCAATTCCATTTTCTTACAAATGCAAATTCATTCGTCTATCCACAATTTAATTTCCATCCCATTTACCCACCTTTTTAATTGGCTTATCCTTCTAACTTTATTCTTAAGTCACACTTACCTTTATTTGACCCTTTCAAGTTGAATCTTATTCCGCAAATTTAAAATTGTACGCAAATTTAAAATTGTAATAACAAGTTTATTTCTAAACTTTTACTCCTTTAGTTCCTTCGAACATAATTTCAATTCACTTTTCTTGACACAATTTAAATTGATTCCATTAATCAACTTTAATTCTAGTGGTATTACTCACAAATTTAAATAAATTTGTTTTTCCCACAAATTTACTTCCAACAAAATATATTTTTATTTTTATTTACTAGATTCAATTACATTTCATTTTAATTCCAATTTTTTGACTTCTACAAGTTTTCCAGCTTATGTATATTCCAATTGCATTTTTAATAAGATTCCCGAGTCTTTTAATCAATTACTCAATATTTCCAAAATCATTTTTGAAATCAATTATATCCAAACCAAATTATTCCTTTGCATTACAAAATTTAGCTCAATTTTGCAAACAACTCCACAATAAATTATTTGGGTAGCAATTTCTTCCTCGGAAACTCGAAAATGAACATCGATGATGCTGCAGTCATCAACGAAGTTATTTTCCAGCGACCGAAGAGAGTTAAATGATTTTATCTCTTAAAAACCCCTTTTAAATTCCAAATCTTTCCAGATTTCAAACGTAATTCTACATATTTCTCAAATACTATCACTATTATTTCTCTAAAGCTTTTGAAAACCATTTCAAACCCGAAGGAATTTAAACTTTCCCACAATTTCAAATTCCAAATTCTTTCAATTCATATCCAATATTACTCTGGAATTTTATTTAAATTATAAATCACACTTATAATTCACATTTACAAATCTTATTTTGTTATATAAATTTATTCCTTAACCTTTGGTTATAATTTCAATTTTTTATTCAATTTACACACAACAATGATAATAGTCCAATATTATTATTTTCTAATAGCCAAGCAACCATATATAACTATAATGATTTATGAAAATTATTTCCTTTCATATATAAAGATAATTTGGGTAAAATTATATCATTTACCCTATTTTAAAACAATACTGTGCGGTTTATCTTGTTTAAGAGTTTAGAAATCCCTATCGTTGACATGACGTCCCACATATCGACCAGAATCCATAAACACTCAATCGTTAAATCAACACAATATTAAAATAATTTTAATATTCACTAAAAAATACGCGCTCATATCTATTAATACTCTCAAAGTCATTCTAGAGTACTACGGACTCTATTATTAAATAAACAGTTTAACTCGATGTCACTGCGATCTACTGCAGACCATGGCGAAAGTCGTGTGTGCCGCTGAGAGCCAACAGTCTACGCTTGATTTTATATCGGTAGACTGCGACCTATGCTGACATCGCGAAAGTCATGTGTGCGGCTGAGAGTGAACAGTCTACGTTTGATTTTACATCAGTAGACTACGACCTATATGGGAGTGGTGAAGTTTCATCTGGCAACGAAAATCGAGGACGCTGATGCCTACAGTTACATGGACTTTTGCTGTGATGACAACATAACCCTGGAATGTAATTGCGATCTGTGGTGGGTTCCATGGCATAATCGAGGGGCTCGGTGTGCCTACAGTTACATGGACTTTTGCTGTGATGGCAACGTAACCCAGGATGTAACTGCGACCATGGATGGGGTGATGATTTCCAAAGCATTCTCACCAAAAGATAATCTCTCTATTTTCAAAATTGTTTTCTATATCTTTATAAAATTTTCGAATTTTTTTTCCAAGTATTTCCACTTGGTGTTGAAAACGGGTCTGCTAAGTACTTACAGATTTTCAGTCGTACGCATGATCAATGTATGACCTAATTTTTATGAGAACGAGGATGGACTTATTGAACCATCGAGTTATAAAAAGTACTTTTATAAAAACCAATTTGGCAATATTATATAGATTTTAAAAGTGTTTTAAAAATGATCAAAGAAAATTTATCTGATTTTAAGAATTTTAATAAATTTTGGCTTCATTCCTTTTCGAGGACGAAAAGATTCAAAGGGGAAGGAATGTGATAACCCGGATTTATGAACATCTGTAATTGATAAAATAATTGGGTCAATTAATATAAATACCGAATTGAACAAATGAATCTGATCGAATAAATATTTATATTTGTAACTGTGTTGTGTGTGTGTGTATATATATATAAATTTTAATAAAATTATTGTATAAAAATTGAATTTAGGTTTGTTTAATATATATATATATATATATATATATATATAATTTATTTTTTTAAATTGGATTTGAAATTGAATTCGAATTTGGATATTTAAAATTAGAAGTTCAAAATAAAAATCTTAAATTGAAATTGGATTTAAATATATATATATATATATGAGAATGTGATAATTTATTATTGTATAAATTAGTATCAAAATTATTTTTCTTAAAGGTTATACAAGTACGAGTAAAGAAGAAGTATAAATATGAATTTATAACATATTTATAAAAAAATAAAACAATAATGATAAAATTTAGTTAATAACTTAAGTCTAAATAGGATTTCACATGGATTAATACCTTCTTTAAATACATGTACAAGTTGTATATGTGTAAAAGTATGTATCATAAAAATATAAATATAATATATAAAAACACATATAAAAATAAACGTAAATAGAAAATATAATATAAAAATTATATTAAGACATTTGTACATATTTAAACAAGTGTAGTTAAATTAATTCATGACATTACAAGTGTTTGTTTGGATTAATATGTGGAAGCTAACAAAACAACAAGTGGAAATTAGTAAAAAATAATAATTAAACAACATGTTTTGAAAAGAAGAACCAGTTTTCATATTTTTTTTCTTCCTCCTGTCTTTATTTTTATCAAATCTAAAAACCCATAAAAAAGCAGTTTAGGAAAAAGTTAACAACAAAAAAACCTGAAGCAAAAATTCGAGTACAAAAATCAAGGTTCAATTCAATATACAATCAAGTTCAGATCAACATCAAAATTCCAGTAGCAAATCAATTTCAGATTTCAGATTTCAAATACTGTCCGGTCCTTGTTCTTCTTCAATAATGAGTAAACAAATTATTTTGCAAAGTTTAAATCTGGTATTGATCTTGATATGCATGATGAAATTTTCCAGTGATATAATATAAATTGTTGCATGAATGATGGCTGTGATTGGTAAATAGGATATACCTGTGTATATATGTTCTGAAGTATGTATATCCTCTGTTTGAAAACAGGGTCCTAATCCATTTATAAATTCATATCTTCTAAATAAAATAGTTCAGAACTTGATCTTTAAAGTGGAGATGATTATAACAATGTGAACTAATTTTTAAAAATAGTTTCAGATGAAATTATGGAGTAAATAGTTTGAAAAGGTGTTTTTACAGTCGAGATTATGTTGATCAGTAAAATCAAACATTTAGATTTTTGAATCGAATTCATAATTCTAAATTATTAGTGTAAATAATGAATTTACACACCAAAATCATGATTTTTAGTAAGGTAATTATTGAGATATTCTTGGATGAACGGCTTTGACATTTTTGTCAATTACCGATGTTTGGAGTCGAGATTTGCGGCGAGCTTTGGGCTGGAGGTGGCCAATGGATTAGGGATCTCAGAAAAATGAAGTTGGATTTTATTAATGCCCATGGTAGTCTGAGATTGGCGAAGTAGGGTTTAGTGGTGTGGTAGTCGGAGTCGTCGAGGTTCGTTCATTATTGACAAAGGATCGGACTCGATCGCGATAATTGGAAGTGGAGTTGGAAGTCGAGGAGGAGCTTCGGTGTGATCGGTGAGATTTCTCGTGGCGAAGTTCATCGGCGATGGTAGGTTTTTCGGTCGAGATTCGTTCCAGATTTTGGCACTTTGGGTGCGATTTTATTTTTCTTATGTTTTCGCTGATCTGGGTGATTAGAAGGTCAGTAGCGATCATCGGCGAGGTGTGGGAACCATCGTAGTTAGTCGGGGCGACGATGTTCGCCAGTGCACGTGCACATTGTCTGGGTTGATTTTGCCTTCGTATTTGGGGAAGAAGGGTAATGGTTCGGGGCATACTCGAGTTTCTTTCGTGTTTTTCTCGAAGTAATAGACGCTGGTGTCATCTCGTGTTTTAGCTCGGGTTATTCTGTACTTTGGCTCGGGTATTCTAATGATTATCTCGGGTTTGTTTGATAATTTTCTTGCTGTAACTATTAAAAAGGAAATCATGTTTGTAATACCAAACTTTTCAGCATAAAGAAAAGAACAAATTTTAAAAGCATAACAAAAACAGTTTCAAAGATAAATGTAATTATCAAATTCCAGTGAAGTGTATAAACAAGTTTTAAGTATTTAAAATTATTATTTGCTTATTATAATTAAGAATAATTATTTAATGGTGTAATTAGTGGACAGTTAATGAATGTAATTAAGAGATGAATCATTAACTAGAGTTTGAGTAATGATTAAGTGATTAATTAATTAAGGAAATTAATTTTAATTAATTAGTCTAATTAATTAAAGACAATCACTCAATTATGAATTAATTAAGTATAATTACTTAGAGAAGTAATTAATGGATAATTATTGGATATAATTAATTAAAGGAGAATTACTTGATAAAGTAATTAGAGTATAATTACTTAATGAAAGTAAATAAGGATTTATTACTTAGTGTAATTAATTTAGTTAGTTAATTAATGTGATTGATTTAAGTTAATGAATGTGATTAATGTAAGATTAATTACTAAATTGAATTAATTAAAAAGTGTGATTAATTAATGAAAGTAATTAATAAAGGATTATTAATTAATGAGATTAATTAATAATTAACTAGTGTAAATAATTAAGGATTAATTACTTAGAGTAATTAATCAAAGGATTAATATAATTAATTAAGAAGTTAATTAATTATGGTAGGTAATTACAAGATAGTTAATTACAGTTCATGACTAATTAAGGATTGATTGATTAAGGAAACTAGTCAAGGGATTAGTTAATTAATGTGTGTGATTAATTAAAAGATAATTAATCAATGCAAGTGATTATAGGATAATTAATTTGAGTAATTAACTAAGGATAATTGCTGTGAACGATTAAGGATAATTAATTTGTGAAATTAATTAAGGTTATCTACTTAATGTGATTAAAGTATAATTAGTCAAGGGTGATTAATTAAGATGGATAATAGATGATTAATTAATTGGTTTGTAACTAATTAATGTTAGGTAATGGTAATCTAAGTGATTAAAGATTAGTAATTAATTTAATTATAGATAAATTAAATTAATTTTGGAAGTGATCAATCTTGCTTATGAATGACTGAATAATGATAAGTGCCTTGAACTGGTTGATATCTCTGATATGAATTGTTTTGTGATATGATATATATGGTTTAAACTGTGATAATGTGGTTATCTATCAATGATGAATTTCTATGTAAAATGTAACATCCTGTATTTAAAGTTGAATTATATTTAATAGAAGAACTTGGGTTAAGATGACATGAGATTCAAAGTGACCGGAATCGGGTATCAGTAAATAACCGAACCCACTTTGATTTGTAATCTCTAATATGGTCCTTTTACGCTAATATGGGTTTACTCATGCTGGTTTCCAGCCTGACCCGGGTGTTACTTTGATGTAGTGCTCGAGTCAGACCGAGTATTACAGATTTTTAGGTAAGGACGTTCTAGAGCTCAAGAGGCGAGCTAGATGGCAGGAATGTATGGAGTGTATTCCGCTGTGATATATTGTTTATATTTCTGGGACAATTTTTTTTAATTGCCCAGTGATTATGAAAAAATTTATAGCTTTGATGTATTAAAATCTAATTGACTGATACAGCTGTCTTTAAAGAATATTATTTGATATTATATTTTATCCGCTACGAATGTAAGATTCTGAGTTTGGTTTTCTGCTTGTGTGTAAAAATAAATCTATGAATAAATGAATAATATATCTATATATATAGAAAGATATATACAAATTTTATAATGCTGAAGATTTTAAGTGTGTTCATATACAAGTATATAAATGTGTTTATGTATATATATATGTTTGTGAATAAAAGATATAAATTTGAATTCAATGTATTAAATTTTCAAAAGACATTTAAAGTTGGATTCTATATTTTAAAATTAAATAATACTAAAGATAGATCTTTATTAATTAAAATAAAATAGCTTAAGTTTTAAATAGGATTTGATTAAAAATGATCCTTTCTTCAAAAACATATATATAAGTTGTGTATATATAGGTATTAAACCATAATATGGAAACACATAAAAATTTAAATTCATGTAAACTAACAAATAAGGAGATATTAAAATACATTCATTTACATTTGTAAAACAATAAAACATGTATTGAACAAGTGTAAGAATTTTAACATAACATTGTAAGTTAAAATTAATATGCATTAAACATATGTTAGCTTAGACTAACAAGTGGCAAGAATAATTTTTCTTTTTTTGAACAAGAATTAGAGAGACCATGTTTCATTTTTACTTCTCAAATCCTCTCTTCATCTCTCTAAACTAAAACAAAAATAAAACAGCTAAAATCCAAGATAATCAAATAGTTGTTTCAATAATCTAAAGCAAACAGAGTAGATCCAAACTCATCTCAAACTTAAGCAAGATTCCAGATATAGTCAAGCTCAAGTAAGAAGATCAAGATCGAATTATAGTTTCAGATTCAAGATTTGCAGGTTCATATATAAAATCAAGATCCAGCTTTTAAAAGAAAAAGCAATTTTCAGTTAAAAAAAGGGGGATTCTCTGTTCTTCAAAGTAACAGGTGAGTAAATAGTGCCTTCAACTGTTTTATTTTTATTTTTGATGCATGCAGCGAAAGGTGAATTTGAATTGATGTTAAATGGTCTGTGTGGTTGATATCATAATTTGTGTGTGTGTGTGTGTATATATATATATATATATATCTAGATATATATGAATATACTTGGGTGCATGTCTGTTAATAGTTCATAGGCTTTGTTCTTCTATTTCTTGGTGCAAATATAATTCAAAAATGTAGATCACATCACGTAGTTCATAATGCATGTTGATATAAACTAAGAAAATGTTTATTTCTTAATATAAAAATTGATTTGTGTGGAAATCATACTGTATAGTTCATTTATATCAAGATTTACAGTAAATATCATATTTTGGTGAAATTTGAAATTGAATCAAAGTTTTAAGCTTGCATGACGATTTTCCTAGTAAAAATAGGACTTTAGAGGTGGAATTGTGATTTTTAACATCTTACATTGTAAGAAATTTGGGGATGAACGAATTCGGTTCAAAAATTTATTCCTGGTGATTGGGTTGATACGGGGTGTTGCGCTTTAGTCGAAAGGGAGCCTAGCTTCATGTGCTAGGGTTTCACCGAAGCCGATTCTTCGAGGTTAAGGCTGAAGCATGATTATATGTGGGCAATTTCAAGAAAATATTGAATGAATTTTCAAGTCGCCGTGGTTGCCAAGCGATGATGATTTAGGGCTTAGCAGTTGTTTTGGTTAAGGATGTCAACGAGTCGAATTTCATCGTCCTTGTTGAATCGAGTTGCACTAGGCCCGAGGGAAAAGGAGCGTGGGTTATCGGTGGAGCTCTGGTAACGATTACGAGGTGCTAACGAACTGTGGTGGGGGTACTTGATGTTTTTTTGGCGATCGAGTTTTGGGTATCGGGTGTGCTCGATGTTTCGACTTCGATTTCAAGTGAAATCGATAACTCTGTGTGATCGTATCGATTTAGGGAAGATCAGCGATGTGTTGAATGTCTCATCGATGGCCAGAGTGTTGAAAATGGATGGTACATGGGCATTGGTGCATGTATATATCAGGTGATCATTTTAGTTGGGGAAGATAAAGGGGGAACTCGGGTTTGTGCACGAACCCTTTGTTGTTTGTCTCGAAGAAAATAAGGTGTGTGTTATCTCGAAGTTTAGCACGGGGATTACGAGAAAAGGCTCGGGTTTTCATTGCATTGGCTCGAGTCGTTTTAGACTTAGATGCCAGAATTTTGAGTAGAAAATATGGTTCGGGTTTAAAGTTTGATGACCGGGTTCCTTTTGAAAGAATGATTTAGTTTAAAGTTTATTCAAATGAAATAAGTTTTTAGAATAAATGTTTTGCAACTATTTTTTCAAAAAGGAATTTTATAATAATTTTTAAAGTAATATTAATTTAGTAAATAATAAAGATAAACGGGTTATCTTAATAATGCTTTGATTATTTATTTACTTAATAATGATTTCTTCCCAAAAGTCGTTAACAAGGTTTAAATGGTAATTGTTTTTCAAAGGTTGATTAACAAATGGAAAGTAATTAAGGATAATTAATCACTTGAAAATAATTACTTAATATAAGTAATTACGGATGGATAATTAATTTTTTTAAAGATTGATTAATCAAGTATTTAAGAGTTAGTTAATTATGGAATAATTAATTTAATGCAATTAAGAAATTAAGGTTAATTAATTAATAATTTAAGTTTGATTTATCAAGTAATTAAAGAATAATGAATTAAAGGAAAACTAAGGATTAATTACTTAATGATTAATTAATTATAGGATGATTAATTTTTATAATTAATTAAGTGGTAATTAATTAAAGGTTAATTAATTTATTAATTAATTAAGGGTAATTAATTTAAGAATAATAAATGATTAGGGATTAATTATATAATGATTAGAGGTTAATTTATTTAAGGTTAACTAATTAATAATTAATGGTTAATTAATAAATGAATAAAGTTAATTAATTAAAGCTAATTTGTAATTAATTAATATTAATTAACCAAGATCAGTAAATTTTTCATAAGTAATTAATCTGATTTAAATTAATCAGACAATTAACTGATCTTACATATGAATGTTTGGATTGAATTAAATGCTTTGAATTGTGTGATATCCCTGATGTATGATGTTCTTTGATATGATTTAAGCTGTGAATTGTGATGTAATTTATTCGTCTATGATATAACTTATTTATCTATGATAGATTTATATTATTATATGTGAATCTGTGAATGAAGATAAGCATTATAGGAATATACCGCTTATCGATATTGCTATACTTGAATCTGTGAAGATTAATAATGTTGCACTATTGTGTAAAACCCTTGGACCACACCATACACACACAAATATGGATTGCATAAGGAAATTGGTTAAGTCACAGATTTTTGAAATGATTTAAAAAAAAATTGAATTTTGAATCCAAAAGGTTTGGAAATGGTATTGGGATAAATAAGAAAAAACTTTTGAAAAGGGAATTTTGAAAAGTAAAAGTTATTTTGAATAACTTAATAAAGTTTAGAAATTTAAATAATTTGATTTGAATTTGAATTCAAAAATTTGAAATTGAATTCTATAATTAGAAATTTGGTTTGAAAAGGTTATATGAGTTATAAATATTTTATATGAGTTTTAAACCATTTTAAAAGTATTCTTTTTGGAAATTTAAATTTAACCTAAGATTTAAGGGCTTTAACTCGTGCAAATGTAATCGGATTTTTCCAAAATGAAAACGATTTGTTTTAAAATTATAATAGCTTTCATATAAAGAAAGGATTTCTAATTTGTATTGAAAGATTTCAAGTTTGAAATAGAATTGAAATTGTTTTGAAATCTATGAATAAATCTTTGTGAAAAATGGTTGAACATTGTTTGAAATTGAAGTGGATTTGTGACGACTCGTAAATTTTAACAAATTAAACTGGAATAATTAATTGATTTTAAATATTTAAAAGTTAATTTTAAACTTGAATTCCAAATATTAATATTTTGTTGATAATTTAAATATTGAATTTAATAATTGAAATTAGGTAAATTGTCGAGTCTGAAATTTCTAAGCCTATTTAATATAATTTGAAGGCTTATAAAATTTAAAATGATGATACTGAAGATAATAGAATGATTGGAATTTAATTTAAAGGTAATTTGTTTAATTTTAATAATATATCGTTTAAATCGATATTTATAAACAGCCTTCTGAGGCATAGTCTCGAAATTCTACGAAACCAGTTCCATGGGATCCGTAATAGTTAGTTATTGTCGGATTTCAATTTTCGTAGCGTTTGGATTGACCGTTTGCTTGTACCGGTGAGAAACGCATTGAAATTAAAACCGATAATTTAATATTTTAAATCGATTTAAAAGGCTAACTTCCACATGCGATCAAATTAGCCTCCGAAATACGTTCCATTATATTCGGAACGCGGGTAAAACCTTATAAACATCTGTCAGCATGTCTGATTTGGGGTTCGGATTTCGCGTTTTATAGTAGGAGATATTTCCTATATTTTATTATATAGTAACAAGCGTGTGCATGAAGCTTTCCCAATTGATATTTTATCTTCGTTTCTCCCCTTTAATCTTTAAAACAAAAAACAAGCTTTTATAAAATAAAAAAAAATGGCCGCAGCCTTCAAATCCGAAGCCAAATAGAGATCCAAATTCACGAAAAAAGGGGGCAACCGAATAAAAGAAATCGCGAAAGCCTCTTGATCTTCTCGAGATCGAGCACGACGAGGGATAGTGTTGCGCCGAAAGGAGAGGCGTCATGGCTCTCGAGTTTTGGTTCGGCCTGTGACGTAGATGATTCCCATGGGTCGAGCGCTGGTTCTAGGGGAGCACTGAAGCTCGCGCGTGTGATGAGGCATCACGGCGACTGGTATTGTCTCGTGCTCGAGGTCACGTGGGGAAAGGGGGTCTGGCGTATCGAGTTTGGCGCTCACGATCGATGATGAGTATTTTATTTCAGCTTTGTTTTTTTTTTTTACTTAAGCTTAAGAACAGTTTGATTAATTGTTAAATTAAGTATGTCAAATACTGAAAAGATATTTTAAACTTAAATTTTTACACATAACGTTAAATGTTAAGGTGATTTAGTATTTAACAAGGAGTTACCTTAAGTATAATTAAGGTTTGATAATTTATGAAATAAGATAAAGATTAATTAAGTAATTGATCTGTAATTAGTAATTGAATAATTTGTAATCAGTGATTTACAAACGGGTAATTAGGTTTTATAAATTAACAATGAAGGTTAATAATTAATAGTTATGGAGTAATGAATTAATAATTACTTGAGAAGGTATTAAATTAATGATCACTGGATGTAAATAATTAAATGAAGTGAAATGCAAATTTTAGGGGGCAAAGGTGAGTAAATCTCACTCTGTTGGATTTTTATTTAAATTGAAATAGTTAATTTAAATAATTGGATGAATGATTGAATTGTTTGGATGTGTACTGATGATCTGGTGACTTTAGTTTTGGTTGTTTCTCGAGTTAATGGTGGATTGACTCGGAGCATTTGGGTTTTAAAATTACTTTAAACTTAAGTCATAAATACGAAAATATTTTCATTGTTAATAAGGGCTAATGATTTGTGATTCATCAAATTAGAAGGTAATTAAATGTATAATTAATTAACGATTTGGGTTAATTAATTAAGTTTATATTAATTTGGAATGATCATTGGATGCGTAAATAAGTAATTACTTAATGTAATTAATAAAATATAATTACTTGTGAAATAAATCAAGAGATAAGTTAAGATAATTAAATTAAGGAGAATTAATTTATTTAATGAAGTAAATGAAAAGATAAATAAGCACAGGTTGAGATAAATCAAGAATGATTAATGCTTGTGGTTTAATTAATGATTAATTATTTAATATAATTAATTTAGCTTAGGATAAATCGAAATATAATTGGAAATCATAAGCTTATATAATATATGATGTAATCAAAGATTGATAAATTGAATTGATTAATCCATAATAAGTGATGTATAAAGAATTAATTAATATAAGTACTTAAGAATTAATGTAATTAATATAGTTAATTAATTCATGAAGTAATTAAGATTACTTATTGGTTTTAGTTAAGTATAATTAATATTGTGAAGTTAATTAAAGATCGATGCTCGAATGAAATTGAAGGAAAATTAATCCAGGTTAATTAATTCTGATGAATGTTGAAGGGATGATTGAATTATTTGATTTGAAATGAATTATTGACAAGTAAAGAAATCTAAGTGATTGAGGTTAGAAATTCGATTAAAATTTATTGAATTAATTTGGAAGTAATCAAATTTGTGGTGGATGATTGGATCGTATTGGAAGCTTTGAATGGGTTGGTTTCTATGATATGAAATGTTATGTATTTCATTTGAATAACTTGGGTTAGTATGACATGAGACTCGTAGAGGCCGGGATTAGGTATTAGGAAGTACTCAAACCCACTTCGAATTTTATAGATTGGTCTGAAAATCTATATGCTGGAGTGAAGTGATTTGGAGGTATTGGACTATTTTAAAATCTAAATCTTTGGTATTTAGAAACTTATATGTGGAATAAGTGATTGTCTATAATAAATTGTGGCTTTGTGAATTGATATAAGTTACCTAGGTTTATATAAGTTGTTTGCTTTGGTATTCCATGTTAGTTGGGTTTACTCACGCTGGTTTCCAGCCTGACCCGGGTGTTACTTGATGTGATGCTCGGCTCAGACTGAGTATTACAGATTTTTAGGTAAGGACGTTTTGGAGCTCAGGAGTCGAGCTGGATGGCAGGAACGTGTAGAGTATTTCCGCTATATTATAATATTGTAAATCTGAGACATGTTGATTTGTATATGTCCAGTGTTGAATATATGTGTAACTCTGATGTATCAAAATGTAATCGACAAAATATTATTCTTTTGTAAACTATTGTTGTTTATTATTATATCTTAACCGCTGTGAATGTGAGAAGTTTGGTGTTTCTGTTCTTCTTCTTCTATCTCTTTCTTCTTTTTCTTAACTATCTGGAATTTTCGGCTTCGAAAATTTCCGGGTCGTTACATTTGGTATCAGAGCTGAATGGTTAAGCGAGAACCTTGGCTCTGGTGGGGGTCACTCATTAAATAGAGTCCGTAGTACTCTAAAATGAGTTGTGAATATATTTATATGAGAGCGTACTTGTTATTTTCTTATATAAAGTTTTTAAATGATTTTCTATAAAAGTATGTTTTGATATAAAAAACAATATTTCATTCTAATAAATATTAAGGTGATTGGTTGTTAATTATTGAAATTAAAATTCAGAAGTAATATAATACAACCAAATTGAAATCTTGAATTGGAATTAAATTAAGTGGTAACAGAAATACAACTGAATAAAAATTAAATTGGTTGAAATAAAATTCTAGAAATTTGAGCTTCGAAATTAAATTGTTTAAAATTAAATAAAGGTAAGTTTGAAATGGAAAACTGAAATTTAATCTTGAATTTATATAAGTAAGAATAATATAAAAAGGAATTGGTATCTAAATATGATTACCTTGAATATTATCATAATTAGATATTGTGTTTAATAATGACATATTTGTTATTAAGTACGCAAAATAAAGTACATTTATAAGATGAGTATAACTTCTAAATTAAAGTGGGTTTTGAAATTGTGACGTTTTAAAAACCTAAGTCTAGAAACAATCAATTGTTTCAAAGAGTTAAAGAAATAGCAAATAATATAATTCAGACTATTTCGAATAAAGTCATATTTTAAAACAAGAAATGTTTGGAAGATTGTAAGGGATTTGTTTTGGAAATTAAAACCAATGGTGGTTTAAAATTTAAAGGTAGTCTGGTGTAAGGGAATAATTATGAAGATAAACTCTAAGGTTGAGTTTTGAATTTTTCCTTGTAATGTGATGTGAAACCCAAGTGAAGCAAGTTCTAAACTTATGTGGAAAGGTTATTAATCTGAAGGTTTAAAATTTGAATGGGAATTGGGATTAAATTCAAGCAGGAATTGAAATGATTTGAACTGGGAGTGGGTTCAATTGATAATAGTCTAAATTTTTGAATAATTTGGAACTGTAAATAAAGTTGAATAAGTAAGAATCAAATGGAATTTAATTTGAAGTTGGGCAGAAATTGAGAATTAATTCAACTTGAACTGGGATTAAGTCAATTTCAATTGAACTGGAGTTATTCAAATTGGAATTGGGTCAATTTAAATGGAAGTGGAAATTTAAACTGTATTGTTGGGAAAGTGAACAGTTGACTCTTGACTATTTTCAATATAAATTGTTTTGATATAAACTTATTTTTCTAAGCTATTAAATATATACAACTTTTCTTTCTTAAAGGCAAATTATTTTATACTTGTTTTACAATTATTTTTGGTGATATTTAACCATTTTCAACTATTTCCTAAACTAATTACTATTTTTCAACTATTTCACAAACTAATTTCTATTTTACGACTATTTTGCAATTATTTAAAATTCCTGAAACTAATTACTATTTTTCGACTATTTTACAATTAGTTAAATATATTATAGCTATTTTAAAAACTAATAATTATTTTTCAACTACTTACCTATTTTTCAATTTTCAAGCTATATTCTAAACTGGTCGGAGTTCAAACTGTTATTGATTTAAATACCCAACTGAGATAAGAATTGAAGTGATAATCCAAATGGGGATTAAGGCAATTGTAAATAAGTGAATGGGAACTAAAGGAATGTGAATAGAAAGGAAATTTTTTGGCCAATAATCAATGAAAATAAATACGTGGGATGTACGTATATTATTCTATTCGCATAGTGATTTGATCCAGATTCGAGCACAGAATTTCGAGATAGCTTATCGATCCGAGTTGGGATTTTTCACTCGATTTTCGACGGCGAACCTGGATATGGATTGTTGATTGGTTCTGGATATTCTCTGTAATAGTTATGGCTATGCAAGGAGAATAACGGTTTCTAATCAAGAAGCCAGATTTGTTTCCGCACTAGGAAGTCGGATGGACGATGCTAGTTCGGAAGTGAAATTGTGTGATCGAGTGAGCGATCATATTGGTATAGCATACGAATGATAAGTGTACATCATACGGATTTGAATGAAATTGATATTGAAAAGAGCAATCAAATTTGAATATTTGATTTTGAATAAACAAAGTTATATATCTTTGTTATATGTAAGATGAAACCCCCTTGTTAAATCTATTGCCGGGAAAAAAGGATTTTTGAAGACGTTTGAAGTATAAAAAGAGTTTTATACGAGTTTGAAAGGATCCAAAGTTTTTTTAAAAATTATCTATATCTGAATATATATATATATATATATAAAGGATCTTATGACGATTTTGAAAAAGGCTTTGGGAACATTTAAATTTGGAAGGGCTTTTGAATTTTGGGTAAAATCAATATTGAAAATTGAAAAAGCCTAGTTTGAGAATTATCGATTTTGGGATAATCGATTTTGTGTAAAGGAGCCTTGTATGAGATCATACTAGGTGTGTGATTTGAAAGATACTATATGTATAGTATAAAGTGTTTTGATAAATGGCTCTGGAGAAAAAGGCGCTCCCTTGAAATGAAATTCTCAGGAGTGCTACCGGGTGGTGCTGCCTTGAGCCCCAAAGGGGGGGTTCTAAAGTTGATCCTGTGAGGAGTCCGGACAAAACTAGTTCTTGGGGATTATGAGTAGAGTATACCATAGCGAAAGTCGTGTGTGCTGCTGAGAGCCAACAGTCTGCGTTTGATTTTATATCGATAGACTGCGACCTATGGTATAACATAGCGAAAGTCGTGTGTGCCGCTGAGAGCCAACAGTCTGCATTTGATTTTATATCGATAGACTGCGACCTATGTAGGAGTGGAGAAGTTTCATTTCGACAGCGAAAATCAGAGGCCACAGAGAGCCTGCAGTTACATGGACTTTTGCTGTGATGGCAACGTAACCCTGGAACTGTGATTTGTCATGGGTTCCAGGGCGTAATCGAGAGGCCGTAGAGAGCCTGCAGTTACATGGACTTTTGCTGCGATGGCAACGTAACCTTGGAATGTAAATGCGACCATGGATGGCGGTGATGATTTCCAGAGCATTCACACCAAAGATATTTCCTCTATTTCAAAATGCTTTCAATATTTTCAATAAAATTATTTTCAAAAGTATTTTCACTGGATGTTGAAAATGGGTCTATCGAGTACTTATAGATTTTCAGTCCTATGCCTGATCAACGTATGACCGAATTTCTATGAGAACAAGGATGGACTAGTTGAGACATCGAGTTATAAAAAAAGTATTTTTATAAAGAGCTATTTTATTAGTATGATGTGAATTTATAAGCATTTCTAAAATTTTTAAATAAAAGTGTTGGAATTTTGGGGAAATAAAAAGGAAATCCAAACTGGAATTTTAATGAAGTGATTTTGTAATTAAAAATCGAATATTAAATTAAAAATGGAAGTAAGCTAATCAGCTAAATAAATTATTTAATAATGTAGGTTAATAAAATTTAACCCGGTTAAATAAAATGGATTGTAAGTTGATAATGGGTTTGGGAATGAATTCGAATTTTAAATAGAATTCGACTTAGATTTGATAATGAATTAAATAAGAGGAGATGTTGTAAAATAAAAATAAATTAGAGTTGGATTAAAAAAATGTGATGGTTTGAATTACAAATAAAATTCAAGGGTGATTTGAATAATATTTAATGAAATTTGAAAGTAAATTGGATATAAGAGAAGTGATGTCATATGAAGTTGAAGTGATTATAATAGAAATGGTTTAAGTTGCCAAACAAAACCCAAGTGAATAGAAATAAATTGAGAATGGCCTTGTATTAATAAAATAAATTCGAAAATGAATTAAGTAAGTAAATTAAAATTTTAAATGGGTTAATTTAATTAAATAATAAATGGATTAAGTGTGATTGAATAAAAACTAAATCAAAGTTGTGATAGGAATTGGATTATCAGACTGAACTTAAGTTCGGTGGTATATTATTTTGAAGTATAAATGAGTTAGGTATATGCTTGGATATTATTTTGATAAATTGAGAAGGTGAATTTAAAATTAAAATATAACAGCGGGAAATTAATTAATAGTAGTTATAAACTAAAATGAATTAAGCTGGTGAATTAAATGATAAATGGTTGTGAATAAATTAAAATGGAATTGAATTAAACAAATTGAGTCGAAAATCAATTTAAAATGGTTATAAAATTTACGTAATTATTTATTCAAGTGGATATCATCAATTTGCGTAAAAAGGATTGTTGTTTGGCGTAAACAAAAGTAATTAAATTTCTGTGAGTCGATAGAGATTAAATAAATTGGTTTTAGAATTAATTGAATTGGATATGAGCTTGTTTGGATTAAAAATAAATTGAATATAAGCACTTGAGTTGTAACCCAATAAAATTGAATGAAATGGCTTATAAATTGGTTGAAAGTAATTGAATTAGGTTTGAAAACATATAAATTGCTTGTGGAAGTTATTTTGAATGCATTTCTTTTAGAATTGAAGTGTTATAGTTGTTTAAGTAAGAGAAATGTTATAAACTTCATATATATAGTGCTTATATGTGTAAATTGAGTAAGTACAGGTACCTGAAGGCCGTTTGGCTTGATTTGGATGCACTAATTGCTAAAATAAATAAGCTACTTGCTTAAAATGCTAAATAAGGTACGCCTATGCAATAAAATAGGAAATATGAACTATTTTTTCTTTTTCCGACCGGGTGGGTCAATGTATACATATTTATATCTCTTGTCAAATTGCAAAAGCTCCTCCGTACAAAGGAGACTCTGCCTAAAATTTTCCAAAATTTTGGGAGTTAGAAAAATTTTGAAAATTTTTGGAAAATTTTTTGTTAATGACAAAACAATTTCAAATTGAAAATTTAAAGTAAATTTGTAGACGAACTACTATGAATCAGTTATAGTTGAAAGATAAAATTTAATATTCAAAATTTAAAGTAAATTGAATTCGTATGAAAGTGAGGAAAACTAATTTGAATAAAAGTGGGTATGAAATTTATGTAGGAAAGTGTATACAATGACTTGGAAGGGTTACGATTGGATATTATTATCAAGTAAGATATGCAGGTATTAATAGGGGAAAAGAAAATTGGATTATTCCAATAGATAAATGCGAATTGCCGGACAAAAAGGTATGTATTTAAATTTCTGTATGAATTGGATTGGGATTTTGGATCTAGCCACTTGGCTTTTGTTTTCTTTTGGAATTTGGGAGCCCGTAGAGGCCTTTTGTAGTAGTACCGAGCTAGTCGCGCAAAGGAGACGCTGGCAAAATATTTCGGAAATTTAGAGAATTAGAAAAATTTTGAGAAAATTTTGACAATTCAAAATTTGGTTTTAAATTGAAATTTAGATGATTGAGCAGAAGTGTATTGATTGAAACTATAGGAGGTTTTAGGAAGTTGGTTGATGTGATAGTGGGTTAAAGATAGTTGGTAGGATATTGATAAAACTGTTAGTTTTAGGGAAAGGTAAACGGGTATTGGTCCATTCTTCCTAATTAGTAATTTCGGGGACGAAATTCTTTTAGGGGGGAGGAATGTGATGACTCGTTAATTTTAACAAATTAAATTGGAATAATTAATTGATTTTTAATATTTAAAAGTTAATTTTAAACTTGAATTCCAAATATTAATATTTAGTTGATAATTTAAATATTGAATTTAATAATTGAAATTAGGTAAATTGTTGAGTCTGAAATTTCTAAGATTGTTTAATATAATTTGAAGGCTTATAAAATTTAAAATGATGATACTGAAGATAATAGAATGATTGGAATTTAATTTAAAGGTAATTTGTTCAATTTTAATAATATATCGTTTAAATCGATATTTAAAAACAGCCTTCCAAGGCATAGTCTCGGAATTCTACGGAAGCAGTTCCATTGGATCCGTAATAGTTAGCTATTATCGGATTTCAATTTTCGTAGCGTTTGGATTGACCATTTGCTTGTACGGGTGAGAAACGCGTTGAAATTAAAACCGATAATTTAATATTTTAAATCGATTTAAAAGGCTAACTTCCACATACGATCAAATTAGCCTCCGAAATACGTTTCATTGTGTTCGGAACGCGGGTAAACCTTATAAACATCTGTCGGCAAGTCTGATTTGGGGTTCGGATTTCGCGTTTTGTAGCACGAGATATTTCCTATATTTTATTACATAGTAACAACCGAGCGTAGGAAGCTTTCCCAATTGATATTTTATCTTCGTTTCTCCCCTCTAATTTTTAAAACCAAAATCAAGCTTTTATAAAATAAAAATAAAAAATGGCCGCAGCCTTCAGATCCGAAGCCAAATAGAGATCCAAATTCACGAAAAAAAGGGGCAACCGAATAGAAGAAATCGCGACAGCCTCTTGATCTTCTCGAGATCGAGCATGGCGAGGGAGAGTGTTGAGCCGAAAGGAGAGGTGGCACGACTCTCGGGTTTTGGTTCGGCCTGTGACGTGGATGAGGCGCATGGGTCGAGCGCTGGTTCTAGGGGCGCACTGGAGCTCGCGCGTGTGATGAGGCGTCACGGCGACTGGTATTGTCTCGCGCTCTAGCGAATCGAGTTTGGAGCTCGCGATCGATGGTGAGTATTTTATTTCATCTTTGTTGTTTTTTTTACTTAAGCTTAAGAACAGTTTGATTAATTGTTAAATTAAGTATGTTAAATACTGAAAAGATATTTAAAACTTAAATTTTTACAAATAACGTTAAATGTTAAGGTGATTTAGTATTTAACAAGGAGTTACCTTAAGTATAATTAAGGTTTGATAATTTATGAAATAAGATAACGATTAATTATGTAATTGATCTGTAATTAGTAATTGAATAATTTGTAATCAGTGATTTACAAACGGGTAATTAGGTTTTATAAATTAACAATGAAGGTTAATAATTAATAGTTAGGGAGTAATGAATTAGTAATTACTTGAGAAGGTAATAAATTAATAATCACTGGATGTAAATAATTAAATGAAGTGAATTGCAAATTTTAGGGGGCAAAGGTGGGTAAATCTCACTCTGTTGGATTTTTATTTAAATTGAAGTAGTTAATTTAAATAATTGGATGAATGATTGAATTGTTTGGATGTGTACTGATGATCTGGTGATTTTAGTTTTGGTTGTTTCTCGAGTTAATGTTGGATTGACTCAGAGCATTTGGGTTTTAAAATAATTTTAAACTTAAGTCATAAATACGAAAATATTTTCATTGTTAATAAGGGCTTAATGATTTGTGATTCATCAAATTAGAAGGTAATTAAATGTATAATTAATTAATTCAATTAATTAACGATTTGGGTTAATTAATTAAGTTTATATTAATTTGGAATGATCATTGGATGCGTAAATAAGTAATTACTTAATGTAATTAATAAAATATAATTACTTGTGAAATAAATCAAGAGATAAGTTAAGATAATTAAATTAAGGAGAATTAATTTATTTAATGAAGTAAATGAAAAGGTAAATAAGCACAGGTTGAGATAAATCAAGAATGATTAATGCTTGTGGTTTAATTAATGATTAATTATTTAATATAATTAATTTAGCTTAGGATAAATTGAAATATAATTGGAAATCATAAGCTTATATAATATATGATGTAATCAAAGATTGATAAATTGAATTGATTAATCCATAATAAGTAATGTATGAAGAATTAATTAATATAAGTACTTAAGAATTAATGTAATTAATATAGTTTATTAATTCATGAAGTAATTAAGATTACTTATTGGTTTTAGTTAAGTATAATTAATATTGTGAAGTTAATTAAAGATCGATGCTCAAATGAAATTGAAGGATAATTAATCCAGGTTAATTAATTCTGATGAATGTTGAAGGGATGATTGAATTATTTTATTTGAAATTAATTAATTGACAAGTAAAGAAATCTAAGTGATTGAGGTTAGAAATTCGATTAAAATTTAATGAATTAATTTGGAAGTAATCAAATTTGTGGTGGATGATTGGATTGGATTGTATTGGAAGATTTGAATGAGTTGATTTCTATGATATGAAATGTTGTGTATTTCATTTGAATAACTTGGGTTAGTATGACATGAGACTCGTAGAGGCCGAGATCGGGTATTAGAAAATACCCATACCCACTTCGAATTTTATAGATTGGTTTGAGAATCTATATGCTGGAGTGATGTGATTTGGAGGTATTGGACTATTTTAAAATCTAAATCTTTGGTATTTAGAAACTTATATGTGGAATAAGTGATTGTCTATAATAAATTGTGGCTTTGTGAATTGATATAAGTTACCCGGGTTTATATAAGTTGTTTGCTTTGGTATTCCGTGTTAGTTGGGTTTACTCACGCTGGTTTCCAGCCTGACCCGGGTGTTACTTGATGTAATGCTCGGGTCAGACCGAGTATTACAGATTTTCAGGTAAGGACGTTCTGGAGCTCACGAGTCGAGCTGGATGGCAGGAATGTGTAAAGTATTTCCGCTGTATTATAATATTGTAAATCTGAGACATGTTGATTTGTATATGTCCAATGTTGAATATATGTGTAACTCTGACGTCTCAAAATGTAATCGACAGAATATTATTCTTTTGTAAACTGTTGTTGTTCATTACAATATCTTAACCGCTGCGAATATGAGATGTTTGGTGTTTCTGTTCTTCTTCTTCTTCTATCTCTTTCTTCTTGTTCTTAACTATCTGGAATTTTCGGCTTCGAAAATTTTCGGGTCGTTACTGGATTTTGAATGGTGTATCTTTTGTATAAAAGATTTGAAATAGGAATTGTTTGAAAGTTATGAATGAATCTTTGGAAAAAGTTTTAAAAGATATGAATTAAAGCTTTGATTTAAAGATTGGATGAGTTAATCCAATTTGAAATGGAAATTGTTTTGAAATTTGTGAACGAATCTTTGTGAAAGATTGGTGAACCTTGTGAAATGAATCTTTTTGTTTAAAGATTCGAAAATGTTAATTTGTTCAAACCATTTGAAAGAAATGTTTTGGATAATAAGTTGTGACTTAACTGAGATCCTAATATCAATATGTTTTTAAATATTGCGCTCACCATTCGGTTTAGCCGGGAGAGGACTTTGTGTCATATAATCCATTTCGAATAGTGATACGATGATATGGATAGCATTTGAAGACCGGTGGTGAAGATCTGGTATTTTCGAGAACGATAGGATAACCTGTCGAATGACTCTGCACCGAATGCTCTGGTATAGAGATCTCCATATGTGATGGGAAGTCCGATCGGGATTGTGGATACCTGGATCGCAAGGGATTCTTCCTTAATTGGACGAAGTGCCTTCGGTTCCGTTCAAACCAGGAACGGGCTTGTATGGTTGTATGTCTGATATTACACTTTGAGATATAAAAATGATCTCTATCAAATACATTTCTATTTAGTGGCGGAGAATTTATGCTCTTAGATTAACACCCTTCTCTGAGACGTACGAGCTCAGAGGTTATGTAGTTGATAGATATCAGTGATATACTCCCAATTTGGTAGTGTGGCATGCTGAGTGCTGATGTGTGTTGTTGATCGTTTGTTGATCAAAGCATGGCTTTTGTGTCAAGTGTAGCTTTGTGGACGAGACTGCATCAGGACCTCACACCCCGAAAATGGTCGAAACAGGAAAGATGCGGCAAGGTTATAAGGGTCACGCCCTTTAGGGTGTGTCATTCCCTTCTGGAAAAGAGTGGTACCATGGTATGGAGCCCAGATACTTAACTCTGTGGTCACTGCAAATCTATTACTTTGTGATTGCTTTGTGGTTGTTGGTGTAGAGGTACCTCGGATAAAGGTCGCAAACGACCGGGGGATGGCATGCTCGAGTAGTAGTTACCTAGTTACAGCGGTAACTCGGCCATGTGTTGGCACAGAGCCGGGTAGGTTCTCGGGACGTCCCTCCAGAGGTGTACCCATGTGGCAGTACGAAGTTCCTTAGCCTAACCATTTGTTGGAAATCCAATCATCCAATACACGCCCTGTAAAGTTTTAGCAGTATAACCTACCATTTACTTATGGTGGCACCCCACTGTTTAGATGTTAGCTATTGTAGGCATACAATAATGGTTGTATGCTGGCTAAGATTAATACTGTACTTTCGAAAGATTTTGTAACAACCCGCATATTTATCGAGTTTGTATTTAAATATTTTATTTAAATATTAACTCGTTAATCGGATTTTGGTCCGAAAAGCTACTTTTTGCAAACGGTCAAATTAGGACTCGAGACCACTTCCATTGAGTTCGAAATGTCGTTTACAACTTTTTTAAGTATAAACATCGATAGGTTTGGAGTTATAGCAATTTCACTAACTTTTCCCGCTTTGGACTTTGGGTTAGTTTAGCCTATTAAGCCCAAATTCCAACCCTCTTGTCCTCACTCTTCATAAATTTCCTAACTAATCAAGCTTTGGCATTAATGGTGGAGGGGATGGGAAATTAAAATTCCAAAACTCAAATTCAATTGCAATCCATCTTTCTACTCCAAATTCAAGAAGAAGACATTGGATTCAAGCTTCTTGTGCTTAGATAGAAGAAGGATTGATTCTTGCTTGCTTAAAACTTCATTTTCATTGATATTTGGTGCAAAGGTGAGATTTTTATCTCACAAATCTAGTCTATAACTATATTGGACCGTTGGGAATGATTCCCTATCACTTTTGCATGCACATTTGCATTTGGTTTGGATTGGATTGGCGAAAAACTCCAATTTTTAGCGTTTTGGTGAATTTTCTGCACTTAGGTCGTTCTGGCCATTTTCGTGTGTTCGGAGTTAGGTCGCTCGCGACCTAACCCTTAGGTCGTAGGTCGTTTCTGGCCTTAAATTCCCCCTGCAGCGTTAGGTCGTTAGCCTCGGAATTAGGTCGTTGACCCTTAGGTCGTAGGTCGTTTGTGGCCTTAAATTCCCCCTGCAGCGTTAGGTCGTTAGCCTCCGAATTAGGTCGTTGAGCCTTAGGTCGTAGGTCGTATGGACCTTAGGTCGTAGGTCGTCCTGGCCATTTCTAACGTCTTCGGAGTTAGATCGTATGGACCTTAGGTCGTTAGGTCGTTTGGCTTTTAGGCCGCTTCCACGCTAGGTCGTTCGACTCTTAGGTCGTAACACTTAGGTCGCTCGCCTCTTAAGTCGCTAGGTCGCGTGCCTTTAGGTCGCGTTTCTTTATTAGGTCGCGTGTCTTTGTTAGGTCGCTGACCTTCTTAACTCGCATGACCTAACCCCTAGGTCGTTGGGCCTCGTTTCTACTTAGGTCGCTGCTTCTTATAGGTCGCTCGGCTCCTTAATTTCTTTAGGTCGTTTGAGTGTTAGGTCGCTGGACCACTAGGTCGTGCCCCTTAGACCCCTAGGTCGCAACCATTAGGTCGCTCGACCCTATCCCTCTTAGGTCGTTAGACCTCATTTTGTCTTCACTAAGTCGTACCGTTTTGGTCGGGGCGCTGCCCCCTGGACCCCCACGACCTGACCGGGCAGGTCGAACCCTGTAAGCGGTGGCGTTGCCCCCGCACCCCCACCTTGGGGGGTTTCCACCCCCCCTGGACCCCCCCTCCGTAGGGGATCTTATCTGAAAAACATTGAGCTGATTTCCTTGGATTTTATTCACATCTCCGTATGCGATTTTTATGACTGATTGTTTCTACAATTGCTTCTGTGTTTTGTCACTTTATAATATAAAGGTTTCAATACTAGTAGTAAATATCAAAACTCTTTTAACAAACAATTTCAACTCTATTTTTAATAACAAAGCTCTTTTCTTAAACCGTTTTCCAATCTATTAGTATATACAAACCTTTACCTCACTCGGATGAGAAATCTAATTAAACGACTTAGTAAAACAAGTGGTATGAAACGCTTGCGTTCACTTCGTCGGTTAATTCTTGGACTTGTTCGATTGAACCTCTTGTGACAATTTTATTAGTGAAGATTTACAGTTTGTTCGTAAATATTTAAGTTAAGCAAGTGGTTATGGGACATGAAGCTAAACTTCTATATTTACTAGCTTAGTGTAATTGACACTTCTCGTTGATCATGACGATCATTCTGATGATTTAGACTAGCAACTGTGCGATGCCTCTTGTTGCGAGGTTAGACTAGACACCACTTGTGTGATTCCACTCACACATACCTTTTTGCTTTTTGGTTAGTCTGGACCTTAATCTGTGTGATTCCATTCACACATGTGGGGTAGCTCCCCTTGGTCCTCGGACCGTCATGTGATAGGCCTCTTTCTCTTTTCTATGATTTCTGGACTTCTTGCATTGATTTCTAGAATTTATGTCATTGACTTGTTATGAGTACAAGTTTGGGGTATGATGCCCTTTCTGAATCTTTGAGAAGATTCTTGTGATATTGATTATCTCTTATTGATTGATCTTCTGTTGATCATTATTTACATACTTATAGTGGTATGTCATTATGGATGTTTATGTTTATGCCATATCTTTTATGTTATATCATGTCATCTGATATTTATAGCTAGACTGACCCGTTTATTATTTTCTTAAATAATACTCGGGTCAGACCGAGATGTTACAGGTGCTTCTGCTTGACTTCTTCCCAGGGATTCATCACTCTGACTTTTGGCTAACTGTTTAGATTAGCAGTTTTTGTTGTATACACTTGAGATATAGACTCATAGTTGTATTCTTTTGTATAGCACGTGTTGCTATTCTTTTGTATTATCGTGGATCTTACTGACCACTACTCTGATGTACACTTTCATGTGTTAGTTATATATTCATATCTTCTTCCGCCTTTGTGATATGGATATCTGTGACTGATTTGTGATATGATTATTTCTATGTTTGTTTCCGAAGATTATTTATAGCCACCGTGTGATAAGCAATTACATGGATGGTCGCTCCTCAACAGCCTTATTCTCCGTGCTAGTTGACAGCACTACTCCGGAGTGTTCTTGGCTAGCGTGGGTATAGAGGTGGGGCGTCACAGATTTTCTGCACTATGCACTAATAATAACGTCAAATGGTTTTCGCGTATCAAGCATTTTTGACTATCATAATGAGAAATCTCCTCTAATTCTGCGTTTGCATTGTGTGTGCGGCGGGAGGCCTTATGGTAGTTTCAATTTCCAAAAAGCATTGCGGATTTCAATTTTAAATTCTTCTGTTGATTGTTTTTGTTTTAAACTGTTTTTGTTTGCTCATACAAGTCCCATGACTGACCTACAGTTTATTGTTCCCTTTCTAAACTCTAGGTGCACACAATTTTCCATACGAGCAGTCTAGAGTTGGGTTTTTTAGATAATCAAATAGTAGGTGTAGAATTCGATAGTATCCAGCCTTTGGATTTCGCAATAGCAACTGTTCACATGGACCGGACTTTCTTAAGTCCAATTTGAATGGGAGTTCGAGCTATCTTTGGATTAGAGATTTGTGATGGAGTTGTAGATATTGGAGTTCCATTTGGAGTTTAAGTTATTTCTGTTGCTGGTGCCTTTGTGTTTCCGCTGTGTTGTTGTAGATCTCTGATATGTATTTTTGATCATTGTTGTATATCATTGGATATTGTATCATTGGAGTTATATGATGTATTCGTTCTTTCTTCCGTTGTGTTGTTATACTTAATGTGTTATAAGCTTCGATGAACAGGATTCGACGTTTAAATCTGCGTCATTTGAATATATGTAATGTATTCGGTGCCGATTTTCGGAGGTCGCGTCAGGGTCGTTAGATTGTAACGACCCGAAATTTTCGATCCCGAAGATTCCAGATAGTTAGGAAAAGAAGAGAAGAGATAAAAGAAGAAAACAGAAAACAAGATACAGAACCTCACATTCGCAGCGGATCAAAATATAATATCAAATAATAGCATTTATACACAAAAAGCTGTACTTATCAAATTACACTTTAATACATCAGAGTTACATCATATACACAAACGCTAGACAGATACAATCAACATGTCCTAGATAAACTACAAAATATCACAGCGGAATACACTCCATACGTTCCTGTCATCCAGTTCGCCTCCTGAGCTCCAGAACGTCCTTACTTGAAAATCTGCAATACTCGGTCTGACCTGAGCATTACATCAAAGTAACACCTGGGTCAGGCTAGAAACCAGCGTGAGTAAATCCATAATTTGAAATACTAAGCTCAATTCATAAAAGAAAAACCTGGGGTATATTGTACTTCACTACGAGTTCATTACTTGTTATGCTCAACACTTAATTCCAAATCAATCCCTAAGTACCCATACTTAGTTTCAAAGGTCCATATTATTCCATTTCAGCCTGTTGATTACACATGTCAAATCTATATAGATTACAAATCAAAATGGGTTTGGGTATTTACGGATACCCAACCCCGGTCTTTTTGAATTCAATACCATATCTAATCCAAATTGTTAAGTTTAAAACAATAATACATATTCTGGATATCATACCATATAACAATTTATAATCGATAAATAACTCACAATATTACTGTTTAAACCATTATATCTTAAACAAATTTAATTACAAGGATAACACATGTACACAGATAGTTGATTCATATCAACACAGATAGATAATTCATATTATCTAATTCAACCAAACATATCACAAAACAACATATATCACATATCAGAGGTAGCATATCCAAATCGTCCAATATTATTAAATCATCCATATCATTATATCATCCATAAACAAGTTTGATTCATTCTTAATTAATTTAATTAATCTCTAATTAAATTAATTATCTACTCAACCATTTGGATTACCCTAAATCCTACTTACTTAACATTAGTTAATTACACTAATTAATTAATTAATCATCTCTTAACTAATTACCTTAATTAATCTTTCTTGATTAATTTTCTCTTAATTACAATAGGTAATTATCCTTATCATTATTGGTTAATTACTCTTTAATTATATTAAGTAAGTAACCTTTAATTAATTAAAAAAATTAATTAATCCTATAATTAGTTATACTAAGTGATTAACCCTTAATCACTTCCATTTAATTAATTCTATAAAGTAATTGTCCTCTAATTACTTCCATAAGTAATTCTTCTTAAATTAATTACATTCTATAATTATTCACTATTCATTAATTGCTTCACCAAGCAATTATACTAAATTAATTCATAAGTGATTATCTTTAATTAATTAGATTAATTAATTAACCTAAAATTAATTACATTAATAAATAAATTAATCAATTAATCATCACTTAATCTCTAATTAATTTATTAACTATCACTAATTACTTCATTAGGTAATTATTCTTATTTACAAATAAGTAATTAATCTTCAATTTTACTAATTAACTATCCTTAATTAATCTCGACCTTTACTAATTAAGGAAAAATTCTTCATTTAGATTAAATACTCATTATCATCATTAAACTTCATTAGAATATATTTTGATACTTTGTTAAACCCAAGCCTTTGAAAACTAATTATTTCCATATTTAAAAACATTTTTTTTTTGGAACTAGGGAAACCTGTTTTATCATTACCGACCAGCGATTCCTGAACAGTAAACCTAGGGAATAGCCGGAAGGCCCGCCACAACCAACTATTCCGGGCAGTCAGACCTTTCGGTTGGCTTGGGGCAGGAGGCGCGAAAATGAACCGGATACCTCCCAAGTGAAAAGTCGTTTCTCCTCCCACACAAGGTGGGACTCGAACCCCAAACCTCCCACTTGGGAGCCGCATCATCCCACCACCGCACCAAGCCCGCGGACTAAAAACATGTTTTACTTTGCCTTGAAACATATTTATTTAAATTCCACTTTAACTGGACTAATTATACTTTGGAAATTAAATTAATTAAACTTGCCTTGATTTTTTAAAACTTGGACTGGATTTTCTATAAAATATGGAAATTGGATATCAAGACAGAATGCATCCCGAGACAAACTCGAGGGAAACATGCAAAAACCCCGAGCAAAACACTCAACCCTGAAGCACTCACGACATTTTGCCAAACACAGCTACTTCGAGTCTATCTACCATTCGCATAAGCCCATCACCGATAAACTCACCGCCATCTCCAACTCGAACTTCACCAGCAACTAACGTGCACGCGTGCATGTGCACGATGACTCCAGTCCCCTTCGACCATCTCCTCCGGCTCCAGCAATTCTCTGATCACTTCGACGAAACCACAGACCACCCAGATCCGAAGATCACATCCTAAATCGAAATCGATCTACGAGGTAGAAGTCTGGAACCCAGTACCATTGGAGATTTCTCCAATTGCCGACGATCCCAACGTTGATGAACCTTGCCGACCTCACAAGAGAGCCACGTCGACCATCAACATCGAACCCCCGCCTTGCGATACGACCCGGCCTTCATATGGCAGCTCAAATTCTTCGAAACCATCGGCTATCAAGAACGACAGGAAAACCCTACTTCACCTCCGATGGAACGCTACGGCCATCAATAAATGCCACCAGTATTTTTCCAGAAATCGCCTATCATCAGGGTCGCTTCATCCATGAACACAAATTTCAAAAAATTTCCGATCAACAAAAAATCGTTGGAAACCAAATTTCGATCAACAAGCCATGTCCCACAATTTTCAAACCTAAAATTCATGATTTTGATCTTAAAAATTCTAATTTTTGAAAACGAAATCGATTATATACCTGAAACACACATTTATTAGGATTGGGACTTTGACATATATTCAAAATTCAATTGTTCTTCTTCTTATTGTTTAAAACCAGCTTCAATTCTTCCTGTTAATATTTTTAGATTAGATATCTTGTTATTACAAACAAGATTTGCTTATATATATTGGTCTAAAAGGAATTGAGGGAAGGGATATGAAATTTTAACAAAATTTTTATACCTTAAGCATAATAATAGAATCTAAAAAGACATACACACCGGTATAGCCTTATATATAATTCATATAAAACGATCATGCAATCACTGTCACTAATTTACATCAAGATCAAGGCATGAAATCAAGACTTTAAAACAAATTAGAAGCTTGTTTACTCACCTCTTAAGATGATGTAGAGAGATTTCTTTTTTTTTTAAACCGAGATGCCAGATTTTGAAAAACTGGAAAGAAATGCTTGATTTTTTTGAAAGCTTGTTGTTTGAACCTGTAATCCCTTGAATCTAGAAAGCTTTGATTATGAAACTGAATGCTAACTATCTGGAACCTTGCTTTGATTTTCCTAAACTTGAAGCTTTGATGATGCAAGTGAAAATGATTACAGGCTATAGGTTTGATTTGAAGATGAAACCTTGTTGTTGATGACTTAGTTACAGATTGAAACATGTTTTATAGGCTTTGATTTCTGGTTTTTAGTTTTGGATTTGAAACATATGGAAGAAAATTAAAAGGCAAAAATAAAAATGTGTATATATTTTAAATTTCTTTTTATTTGATAAATTTTTAAAAATGAATGACACATGTATTACATGTTGCAATTTAGTATACACTTGTCATTTTCATTTTATAAATAGTTTACACTTGTTACAATGTATAGAGAATTTGTTTTACATTTGCAATTTCATGTATTAATATATTTTAAAATGATTTGTATAAAACTTTTATATATATTTCCTATTAAGTAAACACGTTATTTAAATTTACATAAATAATTCTTTTAAAGAAAAATAATATAAAACTAATTATATAAAAGAAAATAAGCCATATATAATATATTTTAAATCCAAAATACTTTAAGATATTTATCCTTTGAATTTCAAATAAACTCAAATTTCAATTTAAGGTCAAATTTAAAATCAGCCTATATCTATATATATTTAACAACATATTATTTATTTAAAAGAAAGAATTTGCCAATGAAAAAAATTTAAATTAGTAGATTATCAAATAAATATTTATCGATATAAAAATTCAGTTTCTATTATTTATATTCAAATATATTTTTATTATCGGAATTCAATCTATAAACCAGATAATTATCCAACTATCAAATGTTCAAAGATTCGAGTTATCACATTGCCCCCTTTGAATCTTTTCGTCCTCGAAAAGGAACGAAGCCAGAATATATTCAATACCCAAAATTAGATAAATTATTCTTTGATTATTTTTAAAACACCTTTAAAATCCACATAATATTCTAAAATAGTTTTATAAAAATACTTTTTATAACTCGATGTTTCTACAAGTCCATCCTTGTTCTCATGGAAATTCGGTCATACGTTGATTAGGCGTAGGACTGAAAATCTATAAGTACTTTGCAGACTCATTTTCAGCACCCAGTGAAAATACTTGAAAAATTATATTTTGTCAAAAATATTGAAAATATTTTTGAAAATAGAGGACATATCTTTGGTGAGAATGCTCTGGAAATCATCACCCCCATCCACGGTCGCAGTTAAACCGATGGTTACGTTGCCTTCCCGCCAAAATCCACAGATAACTATGGGCACTCCACGCCCTCGATTACGCCATGAAACCCGCTACAGATCGCAGCTACAACCAAGGTTACATTGCTGTCACGGAAAAACTCATATAACTGTAGGCCTCAGCACCCTCGAACTTTGCTGCCAAAAGAATGAAATTTCTCCACTCCACTCAACCATGGATCGCAGTCTACCGATGTTACGTTGCCTTCCCGCTAAATCAAGCGTAGACCATTGACACTCACCTCCACATGATTTCCGCTATGATCCACAGTAGATTGCAGCGACATCGAGTTACACTGTCATCACAGCATAACCCAAATGCCTCTATAGGCATCAGCGCCCTGATTTCGCTGCCCAATAATCCTTAGGAACTAGTTCGTCCGGACTCCTCACAGGATCAACTTTAGAGCCTCCTCCTCTTTGAGGCTCAAGGCAGTACCAACCTATGGTACTCCTGAGATGTTCATTTCAAGGGAGCGCCTTTTTCTCCAGAGCCATTTTCAAAACACTTTATACTATACACATATAGTGTTTTCCAAATAAAACACCTAGTATGAAACACATATAAATCTCCTTTCTTAAAACCGATTATCCCAAAATCGATAAGCATCAACTAGGCCTTATAAATTTCCAAAAATGATTTTTCTCCAAAAATCAAAAACCTTTCCAAATCCATAGGTTCCAAAAACCTTTCCTCCAAAATCATTCTTATATGATCCTTTATATATATATATATATATATATATATATATATATAACCTTGAAAAATCTTTGGATCATTTCAAACTTGTATAAAACCCCTTTTTATACTTCAAAAACTTTCAAAACCCTTTTCTTCTGGCTTAGATTCAACAAGGGGAGATTTATCTTATATAATAAAGATATATAACTTTGTTTATGCCAAAACAATATTTTAGCTTAATTATTCTATAAAGTCACTTACCATATTACTTACTTCCATAAAGTAAATTTCTACCATAGAAATATCCAATTTCCACTTTTCTTCATCATATATTTTACAAAATATACTTTTCACTTCAAAAACCATTTTACAGTTCTTATCAACAAATTTCAGTATTAATTTCATTCAAACCCGTACGATGTACTCATATCATCTGTATGCTATATCAATCTGATCGCTCACTCGATCGCACAATTTCACTTCTGAACTAGTATCGTCCACCCGACTTTCTAATGCGGACTCAGATCTGGTTTTTTGATCAGAAACCATCATTCCCCTTGCATAGCTGTAACACCTGGACTCAACCTTCAAAAATCGACACCGAATACGACACTCATATACCAATGCCATAGATCCAACGTCAAATCTGGTTCGCCAGAGCTTATAACACATCGAGTATAACAACACAGCGGAAGAAAAGAAATGAATATCATATACAACTCCAATGAATACAATATCCAATGATATACAACAATGATATCAAAATGATACAAGAATATCAAAGGCAATAAACAACAGCGGAAAACAAATAGCAAAAGAGATAACTCCAATATCAAACTGCAAAGCTAAAACTCCAAACCACAAGCTCGAACCACCATCAAGTTTCACCAAGCTAAGCAAGGTCAGTCGTCCTAACCAAAGACTTCAATAGCCAAAATCTCCAAGGAATACCAAAGAGAAAGCTGAAAGCTACCGAATCGATATCTACTATCTGAAAAACCCAACTCTAGACTACCAGTGTGGAAAATTGTGGGCACCCGGAGTTTAGGAAGGGAACAATAAACTCCGGGTCAGTCATGGGACTGGTATGAGCAAACAAAAACATTTTATCTTTAAAACAAACAACAAATAATTTTAAAACATTGAAATCCGCAATTCTTTTTGGAAAATGAAACTACCATAAGGCTTTCCGGCAAACACACAATGCAATCGCACACATGGAGGAGATTTCTCCTTATGATAGTCAAACATGCTTACTACGCAAAATCCTTTTTGATATTATTATTAGTGCATAGTGAAAAACATTTTGAAAGTATAATATTAATCTTAGCTGGCATACGTACCATTATAGTATGCGTATTATAGCTACCATATTAGATGGTAGGTTCTACAACTAAAACCGTACAAGGCGCGTATTAGATGATTGGATTTCCAACAAATGGTCAGGCTAAGGAACTTCATGTTGCTACATGGGAATGCCTCTAGAGGGACGCCCCGAGAACCATCCCTCAGTTCTCTGCCAACACAAGGCCGGCGTACCTCCTTCCTTGGAGTATCACCTAAGATATTCCATCCTCGGTCGTAACCAACCTTTATCCGAGCGCTCGACACCAACAACCACAAAGTAATGTATTTGTAGTAACCACATAGGTTAAATATCTGGGATCCATACCATGATACCACCTCTATCCAGAAGAAATGGACATACCCTAGGGACGCGACCCCTGAAACCTAGCTGCATCTTTCCTGTTTCGACTATTTCCGGGGTGTGAGGTCCTTATGCAGTCTCGTCCACAAAGCTACGCTTTTTCACAAAGCCTTGCTTCGATCGACACCTGATCAGCAACACTTCGTATGCCACATTACCAAACTAGGAATGTATCACTAGTAACCATCAACTACATAACCTCTGAGCTCGTACGTCTCAGAGAAGGGTGTTAAGCTAATAGAATAAATTCTCCGCCACCAAGCAGAAATGTATTTGATAGAAACCAGCTTTACATCTCAAAGTGTAACGTCAGACACACATCTATACAAGTCTGTTCCGGGTTCGAACAGAATCGAAGGCACTTCCAAAGAAGCCCTTGCAATCCGAATAATTTCTAATCATGTCCGGACTCCCCATCACAATGGGTGCTCAAATCTCTATACTAGGGCTAGTCGGTGCAGAGACATAAGACAGGTCATCCTTTCGTTTTCGAAAGTATCCAGTCTTCACCACCAATCTTCAAATGCTATCCATATCGTCGTATCATTATTCGAAATGGGTTATATGGCATAAGGTCCTCTCCTGGCTAAACCGAATAATGAGTGCAATATTTAAAAACATATGAATAATGGGATTTCAGTTAAGTCACAACTTTAAAACCCAAAACCTTTTCTTTTAAATGGTTTAAACAAATTACCATTTACAAATCTTTTAAACAAAAAGATGTACTTCCAGAAATCTTTCAATGGTTTAAATAATTTCCACACTTTAATCATTTAAACAAAAGATTCACTTTTAAAACCCCCTTTTAATTTAAAAACAAGGTTCACCAATCTTTAACAAAGATTCATTTATAGCCTTTCAAAACAATTCCATTTCAAGTTGGATTAACTCATCCGGTCTTTAAATTAAAGACTCATTTTATAGCTTTCAAAACCATTTCCAAAAAATTCATTCATAACTTTCAAAACAATTCCCGTTTTAAATCTTTTATATATAAAAGATACATCATTTAAAATCCTCTTCAATTTCAAAACAAAGTTCAACCATCTTTCACAAAATTCAATTATAGCTTTCAAAACCATTTTATTTCAAACTTGAAATCTTTTCAACACAAATTGGAAATCCTTCCTTATATGAAAGCTATTATTATTTGAAAAAAACAGTTTTTGTTTCGGGAAAATCTGATTACATTTTCTTAAGTTCAAGCCTTTCAAAAACTTGGGTTAAATTCCAATTACCAAAACAATTCTTTTAAAATGGTTTAAAACCCTATAAACACATTTATAACTTATATAACCTTTTTAAACCATAATTCCCAAATATAGAATTCAATTTCAAATTTTTGAATTCAAATTTAAATCAAATTATTTAAATTTCAAAACTTTATCCGGTTGTTCAAAAATAACTTTTATCTTTAAACTCCTTTTCAAAAGCCTTTGTCAAATTCAACCCAATTCCATTTTCAAAACCATTTGGATTCAAAACTCAACTTTTAAAACTATTTTGAATTAAATTCAAAAATCTATGACTTAACTGATTTCCTCGTGCAATCCATATTTGTGTGTGTATGGTCTAGTCCAGGGGTTTTACACACAATAGTGCAACAACATCAATCATCACAGATTCAATCATATCAACATCGATAAGCGGTATATTCTATAATGCTTATTCTTATTCACAGATTCACAGATAAAGTCAATTTATCAATCACAAATATTCACCATTACGATTCGATGTGGGTTCGGATAACCAACTGGAATCTGACTCCCTGTCGCATCGAAATTCAAATGTCGTTTTACGGGCCAAGGGGTTTTCATATTCACACAGCAGTATATTCATCATAGATATCACAGCTCAGCATAAAGCAATTCATATTACATAGCATCACAATCACATAACAGAGATATCAATCCAATACACAGCATTCAATAAAAATCAAACATCTTCAATTAAGATGAATAAATCATGTGGTTTAAATTAATTAACCACATAATTACCTTCATTAATTATCTTTAATCAATATATTAATTATCACTAATTACTATTAATTAAGTCTTAATCACCATCATTAATTAAATCATTTCTTAATTAATTATCTTAATTAATTTATCCTTAGTACATTGATTAATTAACCCTTAATCAATTATCATTAAATTAATTAAAATTAAACTAAGTGATTATCCTTAATCGCTTATATCATAAATTAATTACACTGAGTAATTATTCTTTTAATTACTTGATTAATCATAAATCAATTATTTTTAATTAAGTAATTATTTTTAAGTAATTAATTACCTTTAATCATTAATTAAGAATTTAATTAATTATTCTTTAATTACCATCATTAAGATTATCCTTCAAGTAATTAATTATCTTTAATTAAATTACAAAAAATAATTAGCTTCTTAAATCAATTTCACAAAGTAATTCATACTTACTTGATTACATCCTTTAAATCAAGATAAATACTCGAAATTGTTATCATACAAAATCATATAAAATCTTCTTGATTAATTATGGAATAAAACACTTCCTTAATCACTTTTCCCATCACAACATTATAATTTTGAAAATACATGTTATTTAAATTTAATTAGTTAACGTAAAATTATTAATTACCAAAACAATTTTGAAAACATTTCAAACTTCCAAATCTTTAACACTTGTTTTAAAACTGGTTTATAATTTCGATTCAAAACTTGGTCAATATTTATTTTAAAACAAATTTAAAACCGGAAAACATATTCGTTTTTAAATTTAAAAACCTAGAAATTTAATCTTTAGAAACCCGAGCCCATCACAATTTCACTCGAGCCATACTTCGAGTAAAACCCTAGATTAGCCGATTCTTTCCCCGTGTACTCCTCCTCCTTTATTTTATACTTTGTTTCACTATCGAATTTAAACCTACCGCATAGATAAAACACTCACATGACACCCCGAGGCCAAACCCGAGCTACAACCTTACTTTCTCGAACCTGACTTCGAGCAACTCACCCTCTGACATGACGTGCGTGCGGTGCACGTATACCAGCATTGCCGACCACTGGTGGTCGTCGCGACCAACTTCAAAGACCACTCGAACCCCTATAAAATCAAGCGAGAACCTAGATCAAAAGCAACATCGTCGAAACGAAATCGAACCCATTTTGACCAACTCCAGAAACCATTACTGCCGGAAATTCGCACCCCACCGTCGCCTCCGACCTTAAGAAGTCCTGCCATCGTCACCAAAGCTTCATCGAACCATCCAGCAACCATCCCCATGATTGCGATCAAATCCGATTCCCAATGGCCATCGTCATTGCCCTGCAAACAACCTAATTCCCAAACGACCACCAAACCCTATGTCACCAAAATTCCATCGCCTCGACCAACGATAAAATCCACCTGCATTTTTCCTACACTTCCCATCAATCAGACCACGTCTAAAAATCGAACAACTCCACCATGCCGTTCATCGGCAATCAACTCTAATTCCAAAAATGAACACCACAAGAGTTCCCAAGAATTATTGAACTAAAAATCACGAAATGAATATTAAAATTCATGATTTCTAGACACGAATTCATTCCTGTAACCCAATTTAGAAATTAAAATAGTTGATTTTTAACCCATATAAGAATTTCACTGTTATTTAAAATTTTAAAAATAATTTGTTAAATTTTAAACCCTGTAACTATTTTTTAATCCATTATCATACAGTAACAAGCAACTTTCATTTAGATATCAAAGCCTAAAAGAGATTGGAGGACTAGTTTTTAATTTTTTTTGAATGAGTTTCTAAAATCCTGTACAAGAACAGGAACCTGTTTCCTATATACAGGCATACACATACATTTTCTATAAACATGCAGGCATATTTACTCAATCATAAAACCATATTTCACATCACAGCTTCAAAGATCATCACACACTACTTAGATATAAACATATTAAGGGTTTAAAATAATGTTTGCTCGCCTGGTTTTGTTGAACAGAGGACAGGAATTCCTTTTGAATTTTTTGCTGCTTAATCCTGCTTTTGATCTAGAATGCTCTGAATTTATACTTGGTGTTTGATTCCAGACTTGATTCTTGCTTGATTACAGGTTCAGTTGCCTTGAAACAACAACCAGTTTTGAACCAAACTTGAATGCCCTCTGACTTGCATTTGCAACTTAATTTTGTTTCCAGGCTTTGAAAAAATTTGAGATGATTTCTGCTTTCAGGCTTTAAGAAAATTTGTGAGGACTTGCTTATCAGAAATTATCAGATCTTTGATCTGAGATTGTTGAATTTGCATCTAACACTTGATATTTATAAGTTAAATCTGATCTGGTTTTGATTTCTTTTGAATTTTCTTTTCTGATTTTGGTTTTAAGATAGTCTTCTTTTTAGAAGTGAAGATAAAAAGTTTTGAACTGAATGATAACCATATTACTTATAAATTATTTATTTTAACTTACCAAAGAGATAATGCTACTTGTTTAAATGGGTGAACACTTGTTAATTGTATTTAACTCCTTATCTTACAAATGTTATTTTAAATTGTGTTTTAAACCTTGGTTTATAATTAATTTATAACTTTGTTTTTTTTATGATACATGTTTTCATCTATGTAATGTATTTTAAATCTTATACTTCATTTCAAAAGATATACTCATATTAACATTGGAAAAAAAAATTTATTAGTTTTCAAATACATAGAGATTTGAAATCCAATTTAGTTGCAATACATTTCTATTTGACATTCAAAGAAAAAAAAATTGGCAAAGCCAGCGGGGTTAACTGGGCCCCTACCAGTTTATTGCAACACAATAAAATGATTCAAAACACACTTCGAATCAGAAAAAGAAGAAAAAACAGGGGAAAATCAAAGAGACAACAAGGAAAAACACAAGATCATGCAAAACATCAGCTCCAAGTACTGACCGTAATGCCAGGAATATGGCACTCCCTCCTTCTCAGCTGCATGTATATTCTGTTCTTAATTTCAGACCAAAGAGAGCCAATGGTTTTCCTTTTATTTTCAAATACAATTGAATTCCTCTCTTTCCATATCACTTCCATATAAATTTTAATGCAAATGATCAACACTCTGTATCTACTAGTCTTCCACCTTGTGGCCTTTAAGATTATGTTCCAGTTGATTGCAGAAAAGGGAACTGCAACCGTTCTTTGAATGCAACACACAATCTTATCAATCAGAGCATGCAGACATGGGCATTCGAAAAACAAGTGCTCAACAGTTTCCACAAACTACTCACAGTACACACACTCAGGGATACTAGTAATGCCATAGTTAATTAACACAGGCCTGGTGAGGAGAGCATTGCTAACAACCTTCCATAACATAAAATTTTCTCTCGACGTTGAATCATTGTTCCAGAGAACTTTGTACCACTTAGCAGCAGGGAAAGCAGTGTCACCAATCAAGTGATTATACACCAACTTAATACAGTGTGGCTTATTATTCCATGTCACATTTAAAGATTGCTCAGAACTGAAGCTAGTGCTCTGAATAGAGTTCCAAAGTTGCCTGATAATTTTACTACTATTGTAAGGAAGCTGGATTGTTCCATTGTTGATGAACTCACTGACTTTTGCTTCACGATTAATACCAGACTGTACAATCAATGAGTGATCAAAAACAGAAGAAAGAATCATACCAATACTAAACCATGGTTCATCCCAAAAACTAGCATCAGAGTTTTGGTGAACATGGTACTGGATCATAGGAAGGAACACTTCCCTGAGCTTAAGACTATTCCTCCAAGTCCAACTACTATCTTGTGCTATGTCCATCATCCAAAAACTCCTATGCTTGATGTTATACGTCCAAATCCAATTAACCCATAGACTGTTTTTTTTGTTTATGACTGCATGGAAGTGCGTACTGAAAGCAGCAGTGTTCCATTTTTTGGAATTTATAATACCCAGGCCTCCAAGCCGTAAGGTGGTTTCAAATTTTGCAAAAGAACATGGCAATAGTTTCTTGTTGAACATACTGCCAGTCTAGAAAAATCTGAACATGGCAGAGCGAACAAGATGAAGTAGCTTGCAAGGAAGGATAACAGAACGTGCCCAATAAACCAAACTAGGGAACACAACCGATTTGATGAGTCCCAGCCTTCCACATAGGGACAATCTACAATTTTCCCATGCATTCATAACTGAAGTGATCTTATTAAATAGGGGTAGACAGTCAGCAATGGTTATTCTTCAAAGAAAATTTTCAAATTAGTTCACAATTGTAAATGACTATTTTCCTTTTTACATTACCATATGTTTTAATGTTACATACAATCTATGGTTTTATTATTTTCAAATGGTATTAGGCTTTATTAATTTCAAACGGTAAATACATATTAAGACTTTATATTCATACGTTTTAATTTGTACTTATACAAATTTATAACAAATGATTTTGAAATCAAATTAGATTATATACCTACAATTCTAATTAGATACATATATATTGTTTTCCAAAATACAACTTTTAGATCCAATTAATTTTATAAAAATATTAATTATTAATTTCAATCTCAAAATCAAATTTCAAGTGATAATCTATTTATATAAATAAACAAACATACATCTAATTAAATTTCGAAATTCAAGCACAATTTAAATTTTTTTTATTCCCAAATCTTCAAATTAATTTTCAATTAAATTTAAAATTAATATCTATAAACAACCAATATTTTTTTCTTATTTTAGAAAAATTCTAGTTAATTCACAATTTTAATTTCAAAATTAATTCAATTATCAAATTGGACTTAGCTAAAATCGAGGGATGTTACAATAGTCATAACTATGATAGGAAATATCCATAACCAATCAACAATCCTTATCCAGGTTTGCCGTCGAAAATTGAGTGAAAAATCCCAATTCGGATCGATATACTATCTTGAATGCTCGAATCTGGATCAAATCATTATGCGAACAGAATAATATACGTACATCCTACGTACTTATCTCTATTAATTATTAGCCAAGTCAATTTATTTTTCTATTCACATTCACTTAAATTTTCATTCACTTACTCACAATTCTTAAATCCACATTTGGATTATCACTTCAATTCTCATCTCAAATGGATATTTAATCATAAACAGTTCGAACACTGTCCAGTTTAAATTTAGAAAATAGCTCAAATTTTTTTAAAATACATAAGTAGTTAAAAAACAGTTATTAATTTGTAAAACAGTTAAGTAATTGTAAAATAGCGGAAAAATAGTCAAATAGTTATAGAAATTTTTAAGTAATTGCAAAATAGTTGTAAAATAGTAATTAGTTATAAAATAGTTGAAAGATAGTAACTATTTTGTAAAACAGTTGTAAAATAGTTAAATAGTTCCAAAATAATTGTAAAATAAGTATAAAATAGTTCGGGCTTTTAAAAGAAAGATTGTATACAATAAATAGCTTGGAAAAATAGATTTATATTAAAACAATTTATTTTGAGAATAGTCCAGAGACAAACTGTTCAATTCCCAATCTCCATCTCTATCAATTCAATTTAAATTCCACTTCCATTTAAATCGACTCAATTCCAATTTAAATAACTTCAATTTCCATTGAAATTGATTTAACCCCAATTCAAGTTAAATTAACCTCAATTTCTTTCCAAATTCAAATCAAATTCCATTTGTTTTTCAACCTATTCAACTTTAATTTCAATACCAAATTATTCAAATCAATTTGGACTAATTTCAAATTGAACCCACTTCAATTTCAAATCATTTCAATTTCTGTTTGATTTAATCCCAATTCCCATTTGAATTTCATTTCAAATTAATCCAATTCAAATTTTCCATTTGAATTTTTAAACTTACCCATCTTCAATCACAATTCCAATTAATTCAACTCAAATTCAATTTGAACTTATTCAATTCAAATTTCAAATTTAAACCATCCCGAATTACATAAATTGGAGATTAATTTTAAAATATTGATTTAATCCTTTATATCAAATCAACTTATATCTTTAAATTATTTAATTCTGAATCCAAATTCCATTTTTAACCTAGTTCAAAGTTCAAATAATAATTCAAATCCTTTTTAAACAACCAAATCTTTGAAATTCAATTTATCACCAAATTTCTATTTTGAAACCAAACCTTCGAAGTTTTATCTTAAACATTTAAATCTTAAGTCCAAAAAGATTCCGTTTTATCTTAATAATGGATATATTACCACCCCCCATTTCTACATTCATTTAAACAAATCCAATTTCAGCTTAAAGATTATTAATAACAACAGGATAACATCATTCGAATTATTTTAAAATATCCATCCATTTCCAATTTCCAGATCTCAAACCTATTTTGAGATCACACAAATTCCCAATACAAATTAACCATTTAACTTCCCAAGTTAAATTTCATTTTTCATCTTGAAATTTCCAAATCAAGTTGTTCATTCAAGCTTATTTAACTTCTTCTAATTTAAATTTAATTTAATGCTACTCAAAATTTGAATTCTCCATTTCAAATTTCAAGTTTCTATCACTTAAAAGTTCAAAAACTTATTTTACTATGGGTTTTTTACATCACATTCCAGGAAAATTCAAAACTCAATTCTTAGAGTTTATTTCAAATATACATATTTATTTCCTTTACACACCAAGTTACTTTAAATTCTAAACCACCTTTGGTTTTAAATTCACAACAAATTCCTTTAAGTTTTTAAACAACTCTTGTTTGAAACAAGACCCTTCATTCAAATACACTTAATAATATTATTTATTATTTCTTTATCCTTTTGAAATAATTTACGAATTTCTCGTCCCAGATTTAAAACTTCACAAATTAAATCACCTTCAGTTCTAATTTATAAGACATACTTATCTAAATGTTTTACTTCCTTAAAACATATCATTTAACTTACTCGTTAATGCACATATCATTATTAAATCAATCATTTATGATAATAGCAAAGATTATCATATCTGGATACCCATTTCACTATTATCTTATTCTTACTTCTATAAATTCAGTATTTTAGTTCTAGCCTGGATCTATTTTAAACTTATCTTCATTTAGTTACAATTTGCTTGTATTACTATCACCACTTAATTCTCATTATTAAAATTTTCAAATAATACAACAACCAATTACCTTAATATATAATGGTAAGAAGAATCGCTGCTAAACTTATATAAAAATTATTTACTTTTAAAACCATTATATATGAAAATAACAAGTTCCCCAGAAATTTCGATCCAGAAAATTCCAGACTGTTAAGAAAAGAAGATAAGAGAAGAGACAGAAGAAGAAAAACAGAAAAAAGACACAGAATCTCACATTCGCAGCGGATCAAAATATAATATCATAAAATAACATTTATACAAAGAAGATGTATTAGTTAAATTACATACAATACATCAGAGTTACAACATTTACAAACACTGGATAGATTCAATCAACCTATCCTAGACAACTACGACATATCACAGCGGAATGCACTCCATACGTTCCTGCCATCCAGCTTGACTCCTGAGCTCCAGAACGTCCGTACCTGAAAATCTGTAATACTCGGTTTGACCTAAGCATTACATCAAAGTAACACCCGGGTCAGGCTGGAAACCAGCATGAGTAAACCATCTAACAAGAAATACCAATGCACAAAACTATTTAAAACCCGGGTAACTTGTATCAATTTACAAATTCAAAAATTTGGTATAGACAACGCTTATTACACACATCAATTTCTAAGTTTCAAAACTTTGGTTAAATGGTCCAATTCACTTAAATCATTCCACTCCAGCCTATTGATTTCACATATCAAATCTGTACAAAATTATTATAGATTACAAATCGAAGTGGTTTTGGGTATTTTCTAATACCCGACTCTATTATCTTTGAATTCAAAACGATCTTAACCCATGTTATTCAAGTGAAACACAATTCAGTCTTTAAATACAAGATGTCACTTTTTACCCAGCAATTCATCATCGACAGATAACCACGTTACCACTATTCAAGGGAAACATATCATATCACAAACATTTCAAATCAGAAATATCAACCAATCATTCATGAGCAAGATTAATTAGTCACCCCATTCCTAATTACTTTAATCACTTTTAGTCTTTCTTACTTAACAATAATTATTTACAAACCATTAATTAATCATTCCTTAATTATCCTCTCTAATTACATTCAGTAATTAGCCTTTAATTAATTTACCACAATCTAAACGACCCGCCTTTCATTTAATAATCAATCCTTTGATTAATTACATTCGTTAATCAACCTTGATTAATCACACTTAAAAATTAATTATTCTTAATTACTTACATTAATTAATTAAACTCTTAATTAATTAGTAAATCCTTTAATTAATTACAATGAGTAATTAACACATAATTACTTCCACTAAGTTATTGCACTTCATTAATTATATTAAGTAATTATGCTTAACCCATCATCAAGTAATCTCTTTAATTAATTAAACTTAATTAATTTACTAAAATTGGTCGCATTAATTTAATTAATTATACTGAGTAATTAATTCCTTTAATTACTTCATTAAGTAATAACTCTTTTATTAAGTAATTAGCCTATAGTTACATCCATACACAAGATTTATTAGATATATAATATTAAATAAATCTTAATTAACCTCCAATTAATTTTTATTATCAACTTTATTCACTTGGACTATCTTAATCCTCCACTTAACATTAGTTAATTACAACCCTCTTGATTAATTATTCTTTAATCATCTAGCTTAACTAATCATCCCTGATTAATTAACCTTAATTACTTACCTTGATTAATTAACCTTAATTACTTATTAACTTATTAGTCAATCAATTCCAATTACTTAAGACCTCTCTTAATTAAAGACTTCATTTAATTTTTTTATTATCATCAAAATCTTATTTAATAACCTAGGAAATAATTTATCAATAACTTAACCCTTAAGTTTAATTAATGATTAAACACATTTAATCACATTATTAATTAGGTTTTAAATAAACTCCAAGAATCAACTCACTAGGTTAAAATAAATTATACAACTTAATTAAATCAGCATTCAAATAAACACCTTTATTTAAAATAATGATTAAGTGAATTATTAAAAGCCTAATTATGTTATCTTTAACATTTGTAACATAATTATCTTGCCCGAGACAACTCAGCACTTACCCGAACCAAAACCTGAGACTTCATCCCTTTTTCCCGAGCTACATTCTTTCCCCTTCTTTTATTTAAAAACTTAGTTCAATATTTTTAAATTGTTTAAGGTTGTTAATATCATACGAAACCCCTAAGACAATCTGGAGCCAATTCCACCATTCCCTTGAGTTCCTACCCGAGACAAAACTGTTCTTCCCCAAACTCCACTTCAATTTACCAGATACCTCGTGTACCTACACCAGCAAACTTCATCACTCCGACCAACTACACCGGCATCAACACCTCGCCTATGACTGTCGCAACCAAGCACGACCACCCAACTTCATTGATTCGACTCAAATCGAAATCGAGTCTCATGGCACACAACTGGCAAACACACAGGTAACATAGCATCACCGCGAGGACGATCCATACCACCGGAGTTCTCAACGCGTCGACCACAGCCTCTACTTGACTTCCAGTTCCGACACCTAAAATCACGATCACCTCCGATACGCCATCGAAGCCTGAAAACCTCACACAACCACCAGTTCATAACTAGGTTTTGAACCCTAGTTCGTCGATTTCTGATCAACTTGGTCAACTAAAAATCGAGTGATCATTTTTCCATCATCACCGTCCCTCCTACAATCTTGAGACCTAACCCCGACGTGCCTCTTGCCGTCATTTGACTACAATCGACCAAAGTACCCAAACCGTTCCACACAGATTAACCTACCAATTCCTCATCTAAAATTCATGATTTCAGTACTTAAATCCATCATTTTCAATAGCAATTCTAGTCATGGATTTAATTTATGAAATTAAAATATTTGAATTTTCTAATTAAACAGATTTTCACTGTAAAAACTCAATTTCGAAATATTAACCAAATAATTCCACCTGAAATTATTTTTAAAAATGAATTTACCTTATCATAATCATTTTCTATTATATGATCATAGCTTGAATTTACTTGAGTAAAAATATATGAATTTATTCTATTCCTGAGTTTGTAGATACAATAAACAACAGAGACCGTACATTTATGCACATAGACATATATATTGTATATATACAAAGAAGTTTAACTAATTTCAAACTTAAAAGCATTCATGCACATCATATATTTATCAACTCTACTCAGATCTAACACATGCATAAATTAATAAGAAATCATAGCTTTTAAAGTTTCTGTTCACTCACCTCCTTTGTTTGAACAGAGTAGATTTAAAAATCTGTAAACTGAACATGAATGTTGATCATTGAACTGCTGTTGATTATGATCTGTACTTGATTAAGTTGATGTTTGAACCGATTATTTAATTGCTTCCAGATTTTCAAAGTTTTGAACTTGAATTAGTTATTGAGATGGTCAGAACTTTGCTTTAAACTTGCTTTTAGGCTTGAGTTTGTTGCTCGATTAAATTTTGAGTTTGATTTCAACTGAATCTTAAATATTATTTTTAGGTTGTAGTTTCTGTTTCAAGTTTAAAAAAAATTGAAACATTTGAAAGAAAAATGGAAGTAGAGGTAGAAAGATATATGTATAACTTTACACATCATTTAATTTATTAATTTAAAAATAAAAAGGGAACGACACTTACAAATCCCATGATGTATTTATCTTACATTTGTTTAAATGCATGTTTTAATTGTTACAAATGTTTAAAAATGTGTTTTATCTTGTTTAAACTTGAAGTTTTACATATTAATATGTCTTTAATTATCGTAAGCATCATATTAACGTATCTTTTAAATGTTTTATATTTAAATTTATATATAAAATTTTAAAAGAGAGCAAATATTCCTATTTATCCAATTATTATTTCAAACTATTATACTTTTAAATAATAAATATTTATCTAAATATATTTCCTTAAAGAATAATATTTAAATATTAATTACACATTGATAAATAAATACATATATGGATATTATATATAAGTCTTTAAAAATATAAAATTTAACTTTTAAAATAGCTTTTGAAAAATTATTATATTAAATTCAAATTTATTTATTAATAAATCCCTTTAATTCAAATTTAATAATCATATTCGAAGATTAGTAATAATTATTTTCCCAGATACGAATATTAATTTTTAGATTTATTTGTTTTATTCTTAACAATCAGTATTTTAATAGTTAAAATTAGTACTTCTATTAATTAACCCAGTTAATTATCAATTAACAGATACTCCAAAATTCGAGTTATCACATTCCTCTCCATTAGAATCTTTTCGTCCTCGAAAAGTAACGAAGCCAGAAATATTAAAATGCTTATTATCGGAAAAATTATTCTTTTGATCACTTTAAAGCATCCTTAAAATCTACATAATATTAAAAAATGGTATTTATAAAAACACTTTTTATAACTTGGTGTCTCAACCAGTCCATCCTTGTTCTTACAGAAATTCAGTCATACGTTGATCAGGCGTAGGATTGAAAATCTATAAGTACCTAGCAGACCCATTTTCAACACCCAGTGAAAATAATTTGAAAACATTTTGTTGAAAATATAGCAAACTTTTTTGAAAATAGAGGAAACATCTTTAGTGAGAATGCTCTAGAAATCATCACCCCCATCTATGGTCGCAGTTAACCCGATGGTTACGTTGCCATCTCGGCAAAATCCATAGATAACTGTAGGCACTTCGCACCCCTCCATTATGCCATGGAACCCGCTACAGATCGCAGCTACAATCGGGGTTACGTCGCTATCACAGCAAAAACCCATATAACTGTAGGCCTCAGCGCCCTCGAATTCTGCTGCCAAAAGCATGAAACTTCTCCACTCCACTCGACCATAGATCGCAGTCTACCGATGTTAAGTTGCCTTCCCGGCAAAATCAAGCGTATACCATTGACGCTCACCTCCACACGATTTCCACTATGGTCCACAGTAGATCGCAGCGACATCGAGTTACATTGTCATTACAGCATAACCCAAATGTCTCTATAGGCGTCAACGCCCTCGACTTTCGCTACCCAATAATCCTTATGAACTAGTTTGTCCGGACACCTCACAGGATCAACTTTAGAACCTCCCCCTTTAAGGCTCAAGGCAGTACCAACCTATGGTACTCCTGAGAAGTTCATTTCAAGGGAGCGCCTTTTTCTCCAGAACCATTTTCAAAACATTTATACTATACACATATAGTATCTTCCAAGTCAAACACCTAGTATGAATCCCATATAAATCTCTTTTTCTCAAAATCGATTATTCCAAAATCGATAATTCTCAAACTAGGCTTTCCAAATTCCAGTATTGATTTTACCCAAAAATTAAAAGCCTTTCCAAAATCCATAGGTTCCAAAAACCTCGCCTCCAAAATCATTCTCATAAGATCCTTTATATATATATATATATATAACCTTGAAACTTTTTTGGATCATTTCAAACTTGTATAAAACTCCTTTTATACTTCAAATATTTTCAAAACCCTTTTCTTATGACAAAAGATTTAACAAGGGGAGTTTATCATATATATAACAAAGATACATAACTTTGTTTACGCCATATCAAATATTCAAATTTGATTACTCTTTACTAAACCACTTATCATATCACTTACTTCCATAAAATAAATTTCTATTATAGAAATATCCAATTACCCCTTTATTTTATCATATATCTCACAATATATACTTTTCATTTCAAAATCATTTTACAGTTTTTATTCACAAATTTCCAATATCAATTTATTAAATACGTATGATGTGCACAAATCATCCGTATGCAGTATCAATCTGATCGCTCACACTATCATGCAATTTCTCTTCTGAATTAGTATCGTCCACCTGACTTCCTAGGGCGGACTCAGATCTAGTTTCTTCATCATAAAACGTCATTCTCCTTGCATAGCCATAACTATGATAGAGAATATCCAGAACCGATAAACAATCCATACCCAGGTTCGCCGTCGAAAATCGAATGAAAAATCCTAACTCGGATCGATATGCTATCTCGAAATTCTATGCTCGAACCTGGATCAAATCACCACGCGAATAGAATAATATACGTACATCCTACGTATATATCCTCATTGATTATAAACCAAATCAATTATCTTTTCCATTCACATTCACTTATGATTTCTATACACTTATTTACAATTTCTTCAATCCTATTTGGATTGTCACCTCAATTCCTTTCTCAAATGGATATTTAATCATAAATAGTTTACACTCTGAACGACATAAATTTAGAAAATAGCTTGAAAAGTTAAAAATAGATAAGTAGTTGAAAAATAATTATTAATTTGTAAAATAGCTGAAAAATAGTTAAGTAGTTATAAAATAGTTGGAAAATAGTCAAATAGTTGTAAAATAGTTAGATAATTGCAAAATAGTTGTAGATAGTAATTAGTTGTAAAACAGTTGAAAAACAGAAACTAATTGATAAAACAGTTGTAAAATAGTTAAATAGTTACAAAAATAATTGTAGAATACGTATAAAATAGTTTGGGGTTTAAAAAGAAAGGTTGTATATAGTAAACAGCTTTGAAAAATAGGTTTATATTAAAACAATTTATTTTGAAAATACTTCAGAGCCAAACTGTTCAATTCCCTATCTCTATTTTATCAATTCAATTTAAATTTCCACTTCCATTTAAATTGACTCAGTTCCAATTTAAATAACTTTAATTTCCATTGAAAATGATTTATCCCCAATTCAAGTTGAATTAATCTAAATTTCTTTCCAAATTCAAATCAAATTCCATTTGAATTTTAAACCTATTCGACTTTAATCACAGATCCAAATTATTTTAAATCAATTTGGACTAATTTCAAATTGAACCCACTTTAATTTCAAATCATTTCAAACCAGTCCAATTCAAATTTTCCATTTGAATCTTTAAACTTATACATCTTCAGTCACAATTCCAATTAATTCAAATCAAATTCATTTTGAACTAATTCAATTCAAATTTCAATTTTAAACCATCTCGAATTCTATAAATTCGAGTTAAATTTTTTAAATGTTGATTTAATCCTTTAAATCAAATCAACCTATATCTTTAATTCATTTAATTATGAATCCAAATTCCATTTTTAAATTATCTTTACTTAACCTATTTCAAAGTTCAAATTCAAATCCTTCTTAAATAATTTAATCTTTGAAATTCAATCTATCACCAAATTTCAATTTTGTAATCGAACCTTTGAAATTTTATCTTAAACATTCAAATTTTGAGTTTAAAGTAATTCCATATCCTTAATTTCAGATTAAATTTTTATTTTCCATTTATTTCAATAATAGATATATTACCACAATCCATTTCTTCATTCATTTAAACAAATCCAATTCACAGTTTAAAGATTATTAATAACGACAGGATGATATTATCCAAATTATTTAAACATCATCCATTCCAAATTTCCAAATCTCAAACCCATTTTGAGATCACACAAATTCCCAATTCAAATCAACTATTTAACTTCCCAGGTTAAATCTTAATTTCATCTTGAAATTCCCAAATCGGGTTGTTCATCAAAACTTATTAAACTTCCTCTAAGTTAAATTCAATTTACTTAATCCAGTCAACTTTACACAAGTTGAATTCCCATTCAAATTTTAATCTTCAGATTAATCATCTTTCCATTTAAGTTTAAAAACTTACTTCACTTTGGGTTTCACATTACATCCCTAGGAAAATTCAAAACTCAGCCTTAGAGTTTATTTCAAATATACATATTTATTTCCTTTACACACCAAGTTATCCTTAAATTTTAAACCACCTTTGGTTTTTAAATTCAAAAAAAATTCCTTTAAATTTTAAACAACTTTTTTTTGAAACAGGACCCTTCATTCAAATACATTAAATAACATTTCTTTATCACTTAGAAACAATTTTCAAATTCTGGACGCAGATTTAAAATTTCACAATTCAAATAATCTTCAATTCCATTTTATAAGTCATACTTGCCTAAATGTTTTACTTCCCTAAAACATTTCATTTTTTTATTCATTAACACACATTTTATTATTAAACACAACCATCATTTATGAAAATAACCAAGGAAACCAATTCATTATTATCTTATTCTGATACACTTCTACAAATTCAAGATTTTAATTTCAGTTTGAACCCATTTCAAACTTGTCTTTATTCAATTTCAGTTTGGTTGTATTTCTATTACCTTTAATTCTTATTTTTTTTATTTAATTCCAATGATTTAACCAACCAGTTTATCTTAATATATAGTGGTTAAAAGAATCATTGCTTTATATATAAGCTTATATAAAAATTATTTACTTTTAAAAGCATTAAAACCTTTATATAAGAAAATAACAAGTACACTCTCATATACATATACATACATACATATATATATATATACACACACACTAAACTAAACTCATTTTAGGGTACTACTTACCCTATCTTTAATGAGTAAACCCTCCAGAGCCAAGGTTCTCGTCTAACCTTCGGCTCTGATACCAAAAGTAACCCTATGGAATTTTCTGGATCGAAATTTCTAGGGCGTTACTTTACATTAAATAACATTTCTTTATCACTTTGAAACAATTTTATAATTCTGGACCCAGATTTAAAACTTCACAATTCAAATCATCTTCAATTCCAATTTATAAGTCATACTTGCCTAAATGTTTTAGTAATGCTCAGGTCAGACCGAGAATTACATATTTCAGGTAAGGACGTTCTAGAGCTCAAGAGGTGAGCTGGATGGCAGGAACGTATGGAGTCTACCCGCTGTGATATTGTACTTTATCTGGGACATGTGGATTGTACCTGTCCAGTGTTTTGTGTAAATATTGAAAACTATGATGTATTAAAATGTAAATTTACTGATATAGCTTTCTTTGTATAAATGATATTATTTGATATTATATTTTGATCCACTGCGAATGTGAGAATGTGTGTCTTATTTCTGCTTCTTCTTCTTCTATCTCTCTTCTTCTTTCCTAACTATCTGGAATTTTCGAGATCGAAAATTTCAGGTCGTTACATGATTTGACATCTTATATTAATTAGAGATAGTGTGATTAATTAATCATTGCTTATGTATGGATGGATGATATTGATTGCCTTGAATGGTTTGAGATCTCAGATATGAGATAAGTGATGCCGTGTGATATGGATGCTTTGGTTGAAGTGTGATGATAATGTGAATTATCTATTTGTGATGATAATGTGAATTATCTATTTGTGATAATAATGTGAATTATCTAGTTGTGATATTGTGAATTATCTATTTGTGTGAATATAGATAATAGAATTGAATTGTTTTAACTATAAAACAACTTGGACCTAAAAGATGGCGTTTTGGTTTTCGATGAGACCGGGATCGGGTTTCTAAATTTGGATTTCCGAAAACCACATCGATCCAAATTAACGATAGGTCGTGAATCTCAAGTGAAGAAGAAGATTCAGAGTGCAAGGGTTATCGTCGTTAACTCTGAGGGTGATTCCATAACGAGTGTAACGAGATAATGCCTTCGGTTTCGTTCGAACCCGGAACGAACTTGTATGGATTGAATGCTTTTAGAACATCGTCAGACGGGCAATGATCATTTTAAGAGATGTGTTCTCTAAAGGTAATCGTAGCATCAAGCCTCATCAATTGGGAATGGCTAAAACAGGGGAGGGGCAGCAAGGCTAAGTGGGTAGTACCCAAGTAGGACGAGATTTACCCCTGTATAGAAGTCCCTTTATATTCGGCCGTGTGGGCTGTTGGTTGCAAACAACTACGGGGTTGTCTTGTTCGGGATTGCCCAGTAAGGGATGGTTCCGGCCTTGTGTTGCAGGGGATTTAGGGTGGATCCTCGGTACGGTGATCTAGGCCATGTACTATGATGAGTGGTACCCCAGTAGCCCCGTCGTTCATGGAAACCCATTCTTCCTACGTGCCTTTACGGTTTTGATTGTATTATCCACTTTGGGGCTAGTTGCTGGAATTTAATGAATGTAACAATTTCGGTTATTTCTTATTTACTTGAAAACCCTAGACCGTATTATAATATCACTGGATTTCCTATCAAATGTTTTGGTTATAGTAAGGTAAAAACTTACCCATGTTTATTTGTGGGGAGTCTTACATGATACCTTTTGTTTTATAAGTTAAGAAAAGTAATTACTAAATGGAAAATATTTTAAATATATATATATATAAAACCTTAATATAAATACAAAATACAAGTGTAAATTATTTGTATACTAAATTACAAATGTAAATTTGTTGTTACATGCAACTTTCAAGTGTAAACAAATATAAGTTGATTTTAATAAGTGTCTTTAACCTCTTTCTTATTTTTCAAAATAATTAATAAATGAGAAAGAATTAAGTTATATAATTCTCTTTTTTTCCTCTATCATTCTTTTAACAGTTCATTTCCTAAAGCAAAGAAAAAAGATCAAAAGTTGAAGCCTGTATCATAAACTAGCTAAAACAAACCAAAGAAAAATTCAACAAATAGATTTGAAAAACCTGAATCAAGATAGAACAAAGATCAAGTTTTTGATACAACTAAAATTCAAGTGGATTCAACATCAGATTCACGCTCAGTTTCAAGTCAAATAGCAAGATTAGAATCCCGTTTCAAAACTATCATTAGGCTTCTCTATTTCTAAAAACAGTGAGTAACTTCTGTTTTTACTAAAATCTGTGTATACATGTGATTTTATGCGATGGTCCTTGAAAAATTATCTTGGGTAATATGTTTTGCATGATTGATTATAGATGATAGCATATATAGATGTATGTGAATATGGAAATGTATGTCTGTATATATGTATATACAGAGTTCTGTCTCAAAGTTTACAGGCTAGAATTTATCAAAATCATTATTCTTCTTCCTTAATCTCTTTTGCGTATGATGTTTAAAAAGATACTTGTTAAATGATGCAAATACAAATTTTCAAAATAACTGTAAGTGGTATTTTTAGCAAAAATCTCAGAAATATGAAATTATTGTGAATTTTGTTCAAACGAGGAAAAAGAAAAATCTTAATTTCATGTTTTAAATTTCATAATCGAACTTTTAAGAGCAAATGATGAATTTTAACAAAGGTTTGAAGATTTTTAAGATTTTATTTTGAGTGGAGTTTTGGAATGGTCTGAAATTCGGAATTTATCAATTCGCGGCGATCGAGGCTGCTGGAGATGCCGAGGTTGTTGCTGTAGCGGGCTTATGGATCTAGGAGCTGGGAAAAATTGCTCGAAAGATTTATCGATCACCGAGGTGTTCAGGCTAAGTTGAATTAGGGTTTTAAGCTATGTTTGGGCTGAGGTTGGTTTTGAGGCCATTGAGGCCCCGTCGGCATATCGAACTTGATCGGTGCTTGGGAAAAGAAAAAGGGAAGCTAAGCGAGATTCTGGTAGTGAGGGAGAAGTTCCAAATGATCAGAGGTGGGAAATTTGAGGAGGTTGACGATCGTGTTTCCTGCCTATTTGGGTTCAAGTTGTTCGTTTTTGATTTATTCATGGGAAACGAAATTCTGGTGGGTTGCTCGTGTTGTAGGGTCGTCGTCGACTTGGAGGATGGCCGGTGAATTGATCGGAGGGCGAGGATATGGCATGCACGTGCATATGCACGTTGATGGCTACGTTGAGATGGGTTTTGCAGCTTTTGGAAGATGGTGTTTTGCACGGGTGGATATCGGGGACGATTGCATGCTGACTCGAAGTTTTAGGTTCGTGATGTTTGCTCGGGTTTTGGAGGGTGGTAACTCGAGTTCATACTTGTGTGGTTTGTTAGGGTTAAGGCAGTAAGTTTTTAAAACTTACGTAAAATTTAATTTTTGGAAAATAATAGGGAAAAGAAGTGAAACTCGGTGTTGACCCGAGTGGCCTTCGGGTAAAACCCGAAGCAACAGTTTTGAACAATTTGAAAAATGTTTTAAAATCAAATTGTTTTTGGAATTTAAATTCAATTCTAGTTTAAAACTGTCTTATTTAAACTTACTCTTTATAATTGTTTTCTTTAACTATTGATTAAGAAGTTCTGAAATTTTGTTTAATTTAAATTTTGTAAATTTAAAGTAATTTTTAAAAATTAATTTTTAAATAAAGGCTTAAGATTTTTATAAAGGCAAGTTTTAAATTACAAATTTGGATTTAGCTTTTGAAATTCTACTTGATAATGTTTTAAGTTATTTTAAGGAAGTTAATTTATGATGACTTTAAAATTATCAAGTTAAATGATTATTTATTCTAAAACTTAACTAATGGTGTAATTAAGTAAAGACTAATTATAATGCTAAAATGTTTTAAAAATGTTAATGGTAATTAAGGTATTTATAAGATAATGTTTTATCTTAAGATGATTAAGGTTATAATGTCTTGAGATTAATTAGTTTAATAAAGGGAATTAAGTATAATTAATTAATTTGATTAATTAATTATAAAGGATTAATTAAGTAATTAATTAAGAGTAATTAATTGGTTAAATTAATAAAAGGGAATTACTTAGTAAGAAGTAATTAAAGGATAATTACTTAGTAGAAGTAATTAAGGATTAATTACTTGGTGTAATTAATTAAAGGATTAATATAGAAGCTAATTAATTAAGAAGTAATTACAGAGTGATAATTACTATGTATCTTTAATTAAGGTTGATTAATGGAAGTAACTAATAAAAGTATAATTAATTAATGTAATTAATTAAGGAGCAATGTAATTAATTATAGTTAATTAATCATTGGAAGTATGTAATTAAGGATCATTAATTGATGTAACTAATGGGAGTAATTAAAGGTTAATTACTGTAAATGGTTAAGGATAATTAATTTGTGAAATTAATTAAAGGCTAATTACTTAATGTAATTAAAGTATAATTAATCAAGGATGATTAATTAAGATGTATAATTATTGGATGATTAACTAATTGGTTTGTAATAAATTAATAAGCAGGATTTAAAAGTATGTGAAGTAATTAATTAATTCATTTGTGGTTAATTAAATTAATTAGAGATGGTATGGTTGATTAATCTTGCTTATGAATGGTTGAATGGTACTGTATGCCTTAGATTAGTTGATATCTCCTGTATGTGATGCTATATGATATAATATGTTTGGGTTAAAACAGTGACATCCTGTATTTTAAAATTTGAATTGTTTTCACTTGAATACTTGAGTTAAGATGACATTAGATTCGAAGAGACCGGGGTCGGGTACCGGTACATACCCGAAACCATTTCGGTTCCATAAAGATTGATATGTGAAATCAATAGGTTGGAATGGAATGATTTAAATGAATTGGACCATTTAATCCAAGATTGGTACCTAGAAATTGATGTGTGAGATAATTGATGTCTATGTCAACTTGTGAAATTGTAAAATTGATACGAGTTACCCCGAGTTTTATGTAAGTTTATGCTATTGTATTCCATGTTAGATAGGTTTACTCACACTGGTTTCCAGCTTAATCCAAGGTGTTACTTTGATGTATTGCTCGGATCAGACCGAGTATTATAGATTTTCAGGTAAGGATGTTCTGGAGCTCAAGAGGCGAGCTGGATGGCAGGAACGTATAGAGTGTATTCCGTTGTGATATATTGCTTGTATTTCTGGGACAAGTTATTTTAATTTTCTAGTGATTATGAAATATTGTAACTCTGATGTATTAAAATGTAATTAACTAATTCAGCTTTCTTTATGTAAAGAATATTATTTGATATTATATTTTGTCCGCTACGAAAGTGAGATGTTGGTGTTTCTGTTTCTTCTTTTCTTCTATCTCTTTTCTTCTTTTCCAAACTATCTGGAGCTTTCGGGATCGAAAATTCCGGACCGTTACATTTTTCTTCCATTAACACATGAAAATTTTGATGTCATCACGAGAAAAATCATCATTTTCATGTAGCATAACTCACCTTCAATTCCCAGACATATGATGTCACAGGTGTACGTGCACAGATGGTCGGAGTATCTCCGACCGTTGCCATAACCTCTGGTAAGTCGACGACAATATTCACCTATGATTCTGACCTCCAGAACAACAAAACAATCACCAGAACGAAAACGAGCAGTTCAAACGAAAACTAGGAACCAAGGCGATCAATAAAACTTCCCATCATCGCCACCATAGACCGTTAGAAAATTCGACAATCAGTCCACCCCTTTGCCGGAGCCCTACGCTACTATCCCCCTAATCTCGATCGAGCCCGACGCATCGATGATGTCACAAAGGCCTTGAAAACAACCACGATAAATACCATGCTTACACCCTCTATCCACCTCAATCAGTCAAACCATCCAACAAAAAAAGTAGAATCTAATTTTCCTAGACTCACAACCCATTCAGCTATCTACCGGTCAAAAATTGTTCCTCATCTACGATTGGTTCATCGGAATTTAGTGAAAAACCAATTTTCGATCAAACCGCTTTATCTCAACAACCAAAGACTTTAAAGTCTTGAATTTTACTTTAAAAATCCTGATTATCCATGTCGAACCCGATGATGTGGGTGCATCGAGCAATTATGAAACTCGAATTAAGACATGGTTTTGAAATCTTGCTGTATATCTTCTTCCCTGACCATATTTGTCTTCATTTTATCTTAAAATATTTTTAGTAGTTAGAACTTGATTATACAAACGTAATTCGTTTAGATCCTAAAACCTAACATGGATTCTAGAAGAAGAAACTTGATTTTTAAACAGGTTTTGAAACCTGGAACTAAGAATAGAGAGATATCCAGACCTGCACACACATAATACTTCATATGCATATACATTAAATTTATTTATATCATCATGCAGGCATGTTTCATATTGTAGTTGCCTGGTTCAAAATTTTATTAAAGGCGTGTACAGGATTTTTAAAGCAAAGTAATTTTTATTAAATTTTTTTTCAAAGTGTATTAACAAAGTTTTAAGCAAAGTAATTGTTAAACAAGTTTCAAGTTTTAAATGAAAAGGTTAAATGATTTTAAATTGTTTGATTTAAAAGTAATTATATATATTAGTTTAATTTTGGAATTAGATTATTATATGTTTTCAAAAGTAATAAGATGATGTTTGAATTATGTTGCGATAAAGGTAAGAGTAATTAAACTTTATATAAATAAAAGTATTCTCAAACGATTTTCTTTTCATGCTATTACTAAAAAATTGTTAAGAATCTAATTAACATAAATGATCGATCTTAATTAAATTCAGGTCTTATTAATAAAAGTAATTAATGTATAATTACTTAATTATTTAAAGACAATTAATTGATATAATCAGTTTAAACCCATAACCCATTTATTAGTTTAAATTAATTAAGGTAATCACTAAATAAAATTTATTATTAAATGTAATTAATAAAGTATAAGTACTCAGTAATTAATGAATAATTAATGAATGAAATTGATAGAAGGAAAATTACTTAAGAGAAGTAATATAAGGTTAATTACTTAATGGAAGTAATTAAGGGTTAATTACTTAGTGTAATTAATTAAGGATTGATTAATTAAGGAAACTAATCAATGATTAGTTAAATAATGAGTATGATTAATTAAGGAATAATTAATCAATGAAGTAATTATTAGATAATTAATTTGAGTAATTAATTAAGAATCAATGTAATTAATATGGATGCGTAAAGGAAAATTAATTTGTGTAATTAATTAAGAGTTAATGACTTATTGGAATTAAAGGATAATTAATCAAAAACAATTAATTAAGATGGATAGTCAAAAGATGGTTAATTAATTGGTTTGTAATTAGTTAATGTTAACTAAGTATAATCTAAGTGATTAAAAATTAGTAATTAATTTAATTAGATATAAAATTGAATTAATTTTGGAAGTGATCAATTTTTCTTATGATGATTGGATGATGTTAAATGCCTTGAATTGGTTGATATCTCTGATATGAAATGTTTTGTGATATAATATGTTTGAGTGGAAAATGATGATATGATTATCTATCGATAATGAATTGCTGTGTAAAAGTGACATCCTGTATTTAAAATTAAATTGTATTTCACTTGAATAACTGGAGTTATGATGGTATTGAATTTGAAGAGACCTGGGTCGGGTATTAGTAAATACCCGAATCCACTTCGATTTGTAACGTACAGTGGTTCTTTATAGGCTTGATTTGTGAAATCAATAGGCAGGTATAAGATAATTTGGACCATTTAAACTAGTTGAGTACTTAGATATTGAATTGTGGAAATAAGTGTTGATGATACGAGTTGTTTACTTGTAATAAGGTACGAGTTACCCTGGATCTAAAATAAGTTTATTGTTCTAGTATTTCATGTTGATGGGTTTACTCATGCTGGTTTCCAGCCTGACCCGGGTGTTACTTTGATGTAATGCTCAGGTTAGATCGAGTATTACAGATTTCTAGGTAATGACGTTCTGGAGCTCAAGAGGCGAGCTTGATGGCTGGAACGTATGGACTGTATTCCGCTGTGTATATTATTGTATTTATCTGGGGCATATTGTTTTTAACTATCCAATGTTTGTGTAAATGTTGTAACTTTGATGTAATGATGTAATTAACTAATACAATTTTACCTTTGTATAACTGTTATTTTATATGATATTATATTTTATCTGCTACGAATGTGAGATGTTGGTGTTTCTATTTCTTCTTTTTCTTCTATCTCTTTCTTCTTTTCTCTAACCATCCGAAATTTTCGGGATAAAAAATTCTGGGTCGTTACATTAACCAAAATGTAATGACCCAAAATTTTCGATCCCAAAAATTCCAGATAGTTAAAGAAAAGAAGAAAAGAGATAGAAGAAGAAGAACAGAATCACCAAAGCACAATCTCACATTCGCAGCGAAAAAAATATAATATCAATATTACCAGTTTACAAAGGAAAACTGTACTTATCAAATTACACTTTAATACATCAGAGTTACACAAAAACACAAACACTGGAGAGATACAATCATGTCTCAGATACTACAATATATCACATCGGGAACTCTACATACGTTTCTGCCATCCAGCTCGCCTCCTGATCTCCAGAACGTCCTTACCTGAAAATCTATAATACTTGGTCTGACCCAAGCATTATATCAAAGTAACACCCGTGTCAGGCTGGAAACCGGCATGAGTAAACCCATATAATATGAAGTACCAAACTATAACATACGAGAATATCAAGGTAACTCGTACCCTTTTCGAGTTCTCATAGCCAACATTTATCACACAACAGTTTCAGTTAAATATCCACATTACACAATTCATTCCATTCTAGCATGTTTAATACCATATATCTAATATAAAGAATTTTGTAGATTACAAATCGAAGTGGTTTCGGGTATTTACTGATACCCGGCTCTGGTCTCTTCGAATCTCATGTCATCTCAACCCAAGTTATTAAATTAAATTCAATTCAACTTTAAATACAGGATGCCGCTATTTACACAGCAATTCATCATTGATAGATAACCACATTATCACTGTTCATCCAAACATATAATATCACAAAACAATTCATATCAGAGATATCAACCAATTTAAGACATTTAAATTTTAACATCATTCAATCATTCATAAGCAAGATTGATCATTTTCAAAATTTTAATTTAATTTATCGCTAATTAAATTAATTAATAATTTTAATCACTTAGATTATCCTTACTTAACATTAATTAATTACAAACCCAATTCCAACTTAATTAATCATTTTTGATTAATTATTCTTTAATTACAGTAAGTACTTTACCCTTAATTAATTACACAAATTAATTAACCTTTACCCATCCATATTAATTACATTGATCCATAATTAATTACACTAATTAATTATACTTTAATTAAATACTTCCATTAATCAACTTCAATTAATCATAAACAGTAATTACTATCTTGTAATTACTTACCTTAATTAATTAACTGCTTAATTAATCGTATAAATCCTTCGATCAACTACACCAAGTAATTATTCTTTAATTACTTCTCAGTATGTAATTCCTTTAAATTAATTACATCCTAGTAATTATTCATTAATTACTTACACTAAGAAATTTCACTTAACAATTTCATTAAGTATTCATGCTTAATCAAACATCAAGAGATTATCTTTAATTAATCAACCAATTAATTAACTTAAATTAATCACATTCATTTGATTAATTACAATTGGTTAATTCATTCCTTAATTAACCTTTAAACAAATTAATTAATCCTTAATTACAGATTAATTAATCCATAATTATTAATAATAAACCTTAATTATCAACTAATAAAACTAAATAACAAATTAATTAATCCTTAATTAATCAGTTAATCTATCCTTAATAACGATTAATTAATCCTTATGAATAACTTTACTCAATTAAATTATTAATTAAGATTTAAAATAAAATAAACATTTAACTTGATAAATTTAAAGTTAACAAAACATAACTTCCATAACTTTAAACATTTATCAAATGATAGTTTAAACTAAATTCAATTTAAATTTTAAAACTAGTCTTTAAATTTCATTTCTACTTAAGTTTAAAATAACTTTAATTTTGTTTAAACAAATTTAAATTAAACAAATTTTCAACTTCTTAATAAAATGTTAAAGAAAACATTTATTTTTATAATGAATAGAATTTAAGAACAAGATTCATTTCAAAAAATTTAAAACTTTCTTTATCTAAATTTAAAACTTGTTTTTATAAAAACTTCTTAAAACTTTTGGAAATTTCCTTTAATTATCTGCTTTAGTTGAACCCAAGTATCACTTGAGCCATTCCATGTTCCATCTCTTTTTCTTTAATTTTCAAAAGTTTAGTTTAAATTTAAATTTAAAAAAATCTATAACAATTAAAACTATAGGCTAACCACACCAAAATCTACTCGACTACAGACTCAAGCTAATACTCCAAAACACCAATCTCCCCTTCGAGCAAACCAAACTCAACTCGAAACAAAACCCACAGACACCATAAACTACACTGTGCACGTGCACCATCACTGGAGCCACCTTCGACCATCGTCTACACCATGTCTATTCACCAAACATCCCTACGAGCAACTACGATCACCAGAAAAAACGCACGGGCCATAGATCAAATTCGAGCACTCCAAGCAGACCTAGAACCAATGACCCACACTTGAAAATGCCTCGACCAGCGAACGCTATTCATGGGAAGTCCAGAGATTCCTACAACACATTCCCCGACCATCCACGTTGCCTTCCCCCAAGCCACGCACCTCTCGGTCACAGGGAGACGATGCATCACTACCATTTCCAGATTCGACCCATTCTAGGGTTTAAAACCAAAATCACCTCACCGCCGACGCTACGGCGATCATTCAACGCTTCCACCATTTTTTTCCAACACTCCAGTCACAAACCTTGCTTTAGACCAAACCCCGAGCCCTCTTCACCCAAAGATCGCCAGAAATTGGCCCAAAACTAATTTCCAGTCATCGTCAAAATGCATACTTAATGCATTATTAAAAATTCTGATTTTCTTTTAAAAATTATTAACTTCCAGAGAAAATTCAATTTATGTAATTGATTCATCCAATTACATCATTTGATTTAACATGATTTTAGAATTTCTACTACTTTTCTTGATTTTCAGAGGATTATCAAATACAAGATACTTTAATCTATTTTTAGTACTTAGATTATGACTAAACTAATCTATTTTGTTTTGAATCCAAGTCCTAAAGGTGATTAAATAAAAGATCTTGAATTTTTGATTTTAGCTTAAACTCTGTAACCTGGAACAGAGAAGCAACATCATGCACAGTTCATCACAACAAACTTACAGCAATCCATTCCAGAAATCACATGCAATCAAATTTAAATTCACTTCAAATTTTAAATTAAATTGTTTACTCACCTTAAATTATGCAAACAGAGATCTTGAACCTTCTTTTGGCAACTGAAGGTGATGATGCTCTGATTGCTTTTAAACTGGAAGATACTTGATGATCTTTGTTACAGGTTGTTGAAAAGGTTTTGTTGCTTGATTCCAGTTGAATCTTGTTTTGATTTCATATGCTTCAGGTTTGAGATTTTTCTTTTAAATCGAAGAGGATTGTTTGATACTTTTGGTTTTAGTTATAATGTTTTACAGGCTTTTGTTTAGATCTTCTTGTGGTCTGTATGATGTTTTATAGATGTTTATCTTTGCTTTTTGATCTGTTTTCAGGTTTTAGATGTATCCAAGAAAAATGAAGTCTGGTTCTTTTCCTCTAATACATGTAATTAATTTTTTTTTTAAAAGATGTTTTTCAACAACACTTGTAAATAAATAAGTAAATGTCTTAACACTTGTAATTATTCTTGTAAAATGTTTATAGAAATTTTTATACTAATTGTTTAAATTTATGTCTACATATGTATTTTGTATTTTACATATACACTAACTATATCTATTTTTAAGTATATAAAAGGAAAAGTATTTTTAAATCTTTAATTAAATCTCACCTTACATATATATACATGTGTAAAATTTTAAAGATTAATTTAAAGTTGAATTCTATATGTTATTTTTTTATAAAACATAGCTTTCACTAAAATATACATACGTATATATTATATTAGAAAATTATTGTTATTAGCTTTGAAAAGATAAATTTTTACCAAATAAATATTTATAAGTTAGAATTTATTATAGTCCAAATCCATTTATGTACATGTCCAGATATATTCTAATTATTAGAATTTCATTTATTTATCCAAATAAATCAGTAAATTATCCAATTACAATATGCCAAAAATCCAGATTATCACATTCCTCCCCCGTTTGAATCTTTTCATCCTCGAAAAGGAACGAAGACAGAATTATTAAAATGCTTAATATCAGTAAAATTATTCTTTGATCACTTTTAAAACACTTTTAAAATCTACATAATTTTAGAAAATAGTTTTTATAAAATACTTTTTATGACTTGGTGTCTTAACCAGTCCATCCTTGTTCTCATAGAAATTCGGTCATACGTTGATGAGGCGTAAGACTAAAAATCTATAAGCACTTAGCATAAAAATTTTCAACACCCAGTAAAAATACTTGGAAAATAATTTTATTGAAAATATACAAAACATTTTTGAAATCAAGGAAATAACTTTGGTGAGAATGCTCTGGAAATCATCACCCCCATCCATGGTCACAGTTACATCCTGGGTTACGTTGTCATCGCAGCAAAAGTCCATGCAACTGTAGGCACTACGCGCCCCTCAATTATGCCATGGAACCCGTCACAGATCGCAGTTCCATTCCAGGATTATGTTACCATCACAGCAAAAGTCCATGTAACTGTAGGCATCAGCGCCCTTCATTTTCGCTGCCAAATGAAACTTCTCTACTCCCACATAGGTCGTAGACTACATCATTCAAGTACCAATGCAGCCTTAGGCTCTCACGGCCTCTTGACTTTCGCTATGTCTTCATATATCGCAGTCTACCGATGTAAAATCAAACGTAGACTGCTTGCTCTCAGCAGCACACATGATTTTTGCTATATTACTACAGGTCGCGGTCTACCGATGTAAATCCAAACATAGACTATTGGCTCTCAGTGGCACACACGACTTTCGCTATGGTCTGTAGTAGGTTGCAGTGACATCGAGTTACACTGTCATCACAGCATAACCCAAATGCCTTTGTAGGCATCAGCGCCCTCGACTTTCGCTACACACTAGAAATAATCCTCAGAAACTTCAGTTTGTCCGGACTTCCTCACAGGATCAACTTTAGAACCCCCTCCTAGGGTTCAAGGCAGTACCACCCCGTGGCACTTTTGAGAAGTTCATTTCAAGGGAGCGCCTTTTTTCCCAGAGCCAATCTCAAAACACTTTATACTATACTCTTATAGTATCTTTCAAATCATACCCTTTATGATTTTCAACAAAATCTCTTTTACACAAACCGATTCCCAAAATCGATAATTCTCAAACTAGGCTTTCCAAATTTCCAAAATTAATTTTTCCCAAAAATCTAAAAGCCTTTCCAAATCCAAAGGTTCCAAAAACATTTTCCCAAAATCATTCCATACAATCCTTTATATATATATGTGTGTGTGTATATATATATATGTGTGTGTCTGTGTGTGTGTGTATAATCTTGAAAAATCTTTGAATCATTTCATATTTGTATAAAGTCCCTCTTTATACTTCAAAATACTTTTTTAAAAAAACCTTTCCTTCCGGCAACAGATTCAACAAGGGGAGATTTATCTTATATAACAAAGATATATAACTTTATTTATTCCAAATCAAATATTCAAATTTGATTACTCTTATAAAGTTATTAACCATATTACTTACTTATATAAAGTAAATTTCTATCCTAGAAATATACAATTTCCACTTTATTTCTTCACATATTTCATAAATACAATTTTCATTTCAAAAACCATTTTATAGTTTTTATTCAAAAATTTCAATATCAATTTCATTCAAATCCGTATGATGTACACATATCATCTATATGCTATATCAATCTGATCGCTCACTTGATCACACAATTTCTCTTCCGAACTAGTATCGTCCACCCGACTTCCTAATGCGGACTTAGATCTGGTTTCTTGATCTGAAACCGTCATTCTCCTTACATAGCCATAAATATGATAGAGAATATCCAGAACCAATCAACAATCCATATCCACGTTTGCCGCCGAAAATCGAGTGAAAAATCCTATCTCGGATCGATATACTATCTCGAAATTCTGTGCTCGAATCTGGATCCAATCACTATGCGAATAGAATAATATGCGCATATCCTACGTATCTATCTTCATTGATTATCGGCCAAATCAATTTCCTTTTCTATTCACATTTATTTCGATTCTTATTCATTTATTCACAGTTGCCTCAATTCCCATTTGAATTATCACCTCAATTCTTCCCTCAAATGGATATTTAATCATAAATAGTTTGAACTCTAATCAGCTTAGATTTAGAAAATAGTTTGAAAAAATTAAGAATAGATAAGTAGTTGAAAAATAATTATTAGTTTGTAAAATAGCTGTAAAATAGTTAAGTAATTGTAAATCAGTTATAAAATAGTTAGATAATTGCAAAATAGTTTTTAAAATAGTGATTAGATATAGGTAATTGAAGAATAGTAATTTAGTTTATAAACAGTTTCAAAGTAGTTAAATAGTTCCAAAATAATTGTGAAATATGTATAAGATAGTTTGGGATTTAAGAAGTAAGATTGTATAGTAAATAGTTTGGAAAAATAGATTTGTATTAAAATAATTTATTTTGAAAATAGTCCAGAGTCAAGCTGTTCAATTCCCAACCTCCATTTGCAATCAATTCAGTTTAAATTTCCATTTCTATTTAAATTGATTCAATTCCAATTTAAATAACTTCAATTTCTATTGAAATTGATTTGATTCCAATTCAAGTTGAATTAAACTAAATTTCTTTTTGAATTCAAATCAAATTCCAAATAAATTTTAAACCTATTCATCTTTAATTACAACTCCAAATTATTCAAATCAATTTGGACTAATTTCAAATTGAACCTACTTCAATTTCAAATCATTTCAATTCCTATTTTAATTAATCCTAATTTCACCCACTTTTTAAATCATCTCGAATTATATAAATTCGAGTTTAATTTTTAAATGTTGATTTAATCCTTTAAATCAAATCAACTTATATCTATAAACCATTTAAATCTGAATCCAAATTCCATTTTTAACCTATTTCAAATTTCAAATAATAATTCAAATCCTTTTTAAACAACTAAATCTTTGAAATTCAATTTATCATCAAATTTCAATTTTGAAACCAAACCTTTGAAGTTTTATCTTAAACATTCTAATCTTAAGTCCAAGTAAAGTGTAAGAGAAAAGAAGAAAAGAGAATTTAGTCCTCGAAATTTGTCAGGGAGACAACAGAGATAGATGAACACATAAAGAAATGGTTCACCAGATCAAACTGAATAGTTATTCTGCATTTGGCTTACCAAATTAGAATATCAACAATATGTGAACAAACTCATTCGATATTTTACCAAACACCCGGGTCACTCAGATTTACGAAACAAGTAGGGGACTGGTTAGTCCGAAGGGATAACTAACCGTTCGTAGAATATATCGGGACCCAAAAAGAATAGATAATGGGCTTAATCTTCCATAATTCTCAAACATTAAGTATGGATTCCAAACTCAGGTCGGAATAACCCAAAGTATATATTAACTTGTCCCTTTTTGGACTTTGATACTCACAAGAAATTACAATAGAATTTAAAATTTAATTTTAATCGATGTCATTTTATCGTACAATTCAAATTTAGCTTCATATTCTATTAATCAATTTAAATTTTCCAATTCATTTGAAGCTAAGACTGAAGATGAGAATACGAAATAGAATTTATCTACAACGATTTGCAGTGTCACCACACCAAAGCTTCTCCCTCGAGCTTCCATGAAGCAATCAAAGAATTTGAAATTGGATCAAAGGAGATTGGTAGAGAAAGTTGTTTCGATTGTTGTTACAGGTATTGACCATTGGAAGTGGTATTTCCCTGTCCCCTACCTCGTCCACTTCTTGCACTCATACTCACTATCAGTGGATAGTAAGAGAATTTACTGAGGCATACGGACGGATATCTTAGGGATATACTCATTCTAGGGTATTTATAACCCTATCTTTAATGAGCTACCAAATGTGTTATACTCCAATAGCTAAAGTTCAACCTTTACTTTGATACCAAATGCGACGACTATGATTTTCGCGTTCAAAAATCGACAACCGTTCTTCACTTATACTCGAATGTTGTAGATTCAAACGTTCGAATCTGATTCGCCAGAGCTTATAACAGATTAAGTACAATAACACAGCAGAAGAAAATGAATATATCATTGATAAACAACACTCGATACAAGAATGATAAAATATCTGTTACAACAAGATACAACAGATGCAAAAATATCAGAGTAGAATATAGCAGAATATGACACAGCGGAAAGAAATTTCCAACTAGATCTCCAAGAGAGAAAGGAACTCCAATATCAGTAATCTCCATCCCCAAAACACCAATCCAGAAATAGCTCGAACTTCCAATCAAGTTGTAGTAAGCAAAGTCAGTCACCCGAAGACTGAAGATTTCCGGAGACTGAAGGCTACTGAATCTACTCCTACTATTTGATTATTTGAAAAACCCAACTCTAAATTGCCCGTGTGGAAAATTATGGACACCCAGAGTTTAGGAAGGGAACAATAAACTCTGGGTCAGTTATGGGACAGGTATGAGCAAACAAAATAGTTTATCTTTAAAATAAACAACAAAAGAATTTAAAACATTGAAAACCGCAATTCTTTTTGGAAAATGAAACTACCATAAGGCCTCCCACCGCGCACACCATGCAAACGAAGAATTGGAGGAGATTTCTCCTTATGATAGTCAAAAATGCTTGATACGCGAAAACCGTTTGATATTATCATTAGTGCATAGTGGAAAACATTTCGAAAGTATAATATTAATCTTAGCCAGGATACAACATTTCATCGTATGCCTACTATAGCTACCATGTTCAATAGCAGGTTACCGCCACATTCTTTTGCATGTTATACGACTAAAACCGTATAGGGCACATATTGTTTCTTTGGATTTTCCAATGAATGGTTAGGTTAAGGAATTTCCTATTGCCACATGGAAATGCCTCTAGAGGGACTCGCCGAGAACCTACTCGGCTCTCTACCAACATAAGGCCGGTTTACTCCCTTCCCGGGAGTAACACCTAAGATATGCCATCCTCGGTCGTTTGCGACCTTTATCCAAGGGCCCTCAACACCAACAACCACAAAGTAATGTATTTGCAGTAACCACATAGATTAAATATCTGGGCCCCATACCATGATACCACCCTTTTCCAAAAGGAATGGACATACCCTAGGGGCGCGATCTCTGCAACCTTGCCGCATCTTTCCTGTTTCGACAATTTCTGTAGAGTGAAGTCCGATGAGGTCTCGTCCACAAAGCTACGCTTTTCACAAAAGCCTTGCTTTCATCAACAAATGATCAGCAGCACTTCGTATGCCACATTACCAAATTGGGAATGTATCACTAGTAAACATCAACTACATAACCTCTAAGCTCGTACGTCTCAGAGAAGGGTGTTAAGCAAAGAGAATAAATCTCCGCCACCAAACAGAAATGTATTTGATAGAAACCAACTTTACATCTCAAAGTGTAATGTCAGACACACACCCATACAAGTCTGTTTCGGGTTCAAACAGAACCGAAGGCACTTCAAAAGAAGCCCTTGCTAATCCGAATAATCCTTAATCACGTCCGGACTCTCCACCACAAAGGGTGACGAAATCTCTATACCGGGGGCTATTCAATGCAGAGACATTCGATTGGTTGTCCTTTTGCTTTCAAAAATATCCGGTCTTCACCACCGGTCTTCAAATGTTATCCATAACGTCGTATCATTATTCGGAATGGGTTATATGACACAAGGTCCTCTCCCGACTAAACCGAATAATGAGCGCAATATTTAAAATCATATTGATATATGGATCTCAGTTAAGTCATAACCTATTACCCAAATTTAAAAAAATACCATTTTAAATCTTTTTAAACAAAAAGTTTCACTTCGCAAAGTTCACCAATCTTTCACAAAGATTCATTTATAACCCTTCAAAACAATTCCATTTCAATATCAAATCTCTTATACAAAAGTTGCCCTTCTACAATTTCAAAACAAATTTTAACAATCTTCCACAAAGATTCAATTATAGCCTTCAAATCAATTCACAATTCAAATCTTTTATACAAAAGATACATCCTTGAGTTACTCTTATTTCAAAAACAAATTTCATAAATCTTTAACCCAGATTCATTAATAGCTTTCAAAACAATTTACAATTCAAACTTGAAATCTTTTCAACACAAATTGGAAAACCATTCTTTATATGAAAGCTGTTATTATTTGAAAACAAATAGTTCTCATTTCGGAAAAAATCCGATTATATGTATACAAGTTAAAGCCCTTGGGTTAAATTCAAATTCCCAAAACAATACTTTTAAAAATGGTTATAAAAACCCATATAAAAACATTTATAACTTGCATACCTTTTTAAATCATAATTTCCAAAAATAGAATTCAACTTAAATTCTTGAATTCAAATTCAAATCAAATTATTTAAATTTCAAAACTTTATCAAGTTATTTAAAATAACTTTTATCTTTGAAATCCCTTTTCAAAAGCTTTTCATATTTAACCCAATTCCATTTTCAAAAATTCTTTGGACTCAAAATGCATCTTTAAAAAACAATTTTCAAAAATCTGTGACTTAAGCAATTCCCTTGTGCAATCCATATTTGTGTGTGTATAGTTTAGTTCAGGGGTTTTACGCAATAGTGCAACAATGTCAATCATCACAGATTCAATCATATCAATATCGATAAGCGGTATAATCTATAACGCTTATCTTCCATTCACAGATTTACAGATAAATGTATTATAGATAAATAAATAAATAAATAAATTACACACAGCTCAATTCACAGAACAGAATATTACAGTCCAGAGATAACAATCAATTCAAGGCATTTCATACAAGGCAAACATTCATAAGCAATCCAAGCATTCAATAATCATCTATAAACAGGATTAATTGTTTAATTGTAAATAAATTCAATTTAATTTTGAATTAAATTAATTACTCATGAATTAATGATCAAATCTTGATTTAATTTATTTACAAATTATTTGATATTAATTTATGAAACTAATCAACCTTAATTATTTATCTTAATTAATTACATTTACTTAATTAATTGTTCCTTAATTAATCATATTAAACTAATTATCCTTTATTAATTACTTTAATTAATAACTTTTAATTATTAAGTAATTAACCTTTAATTACTTTCATAAGTAATTATCTTTAATTAATTAATCTTAATTTATCGTATTAATTAATTAACTCTTTAATTAATTATTTGTTAATTAATTAACCTTAAATCTATCACATAAATAATTTAATCTCCTCAATTAATTATCCTTTAGGTTAATCGCATAAATCAACTAACTTTTAATTGCTGACTAAATAATTAAATCTTTGATTTCCCAAGGCTTAAATTTACTTAAGATAACCTACTTATCGTAATCACATATTTAAGCACATCATCAAATTTTTATTTGAAACGCTTAAAAATATTTTAAATAACCATCCCAATATAGTTAAACAATATTTTAAACATATCCTTAATTTTAAGATTAATTCTCTGAAAACTTATTATAAAAACTTGTTTAAATATATTTACATCTGAGAAAACTTAGTTCAAAAATCTTTTAGAAACTAATTAAATTTAAAACTTATTTAACCTTAATAAATTTAAAATAGTTTTTACAAAACCTTTACTAATCTCAAAACTAAATCAGGACAATTATTGTTTAAAAACAATGGGTTAACAAAAATCAAATTTTCATTTGTTTTAAATTTTCAAAACTGCCGTTATAATCACTCGAACAAACCCCGAGATGATCCCGACCCAGACTCGAGCTCAACTTCAGGTTTCTTCTCTTCTTTCCACTTTATATATTTGCTTAGTTTCAAATTTTCACAACTGCTTAAATATGACAATACACATTTGAATATACTCGAATAAATACCTGAGACAGTAACGACATTCCATGAGGTTGACTTCGACTTCCTCCTTTCTTCTCCAAAGCTTGAACGACTAGAAACAAACGTGTACGTGCACGTACACCAGAGGCCTGACCACCTCCGGTCATTGTCCCGATCACCAGCATGTCGATGAAGACCCCACCGAAGATTCCCATCACCCAGATCCATTAATTCGTCGTACAATCAAAATCGAACAATTTTGCTTCTTCATGGAACCAATATCGACCTAAAATGCCTCACTCCGACGAACTCAGTCATCTGCATCCACATCATCGCGTCCACACATTCGCCAAAGCCTTCCCCTCCTGATCCCCATCGACTGATCACCTGAATCGCCTCGACGATGACGAATTTCCCTTTTGAATGTTATCGACCATATTGGGTTGTTAAACCCTAAATCCATGTCGCTCCATCGCCACAACGAAATAAATCCCCTAACTATTTTTCCATTGATCAACATCCACAGGCTGCCATCGATGTTGAGCATGACCCGTAGTTTGACGTTGGTCATCAGAGTTTTACAAAATACAATTTCTGTTCAACAAACAATTTCTCACGATTTACAAAGCTAAAAATATTGAAACAATTCTCTAAAATCATCATTTTGCAAATCGAAATTGGTTATGTAATCGAACTATTAAATTAAAACATTAAATTTTCCTGTTTTATTTCAAAGCCTTACTATAAATATTTGTTTTTAGAAAAATTATTGAGTACAAACACCTGAAATGATTTTTAAAATAATATTACATCCTTATTCACCTTTCCACTTCAAGGATCCTAACCTATTACTGGTTGTATAATGAGAATTTAGATTATCAAAATGAATTAAGCCTGCAAATTTTTTTAGACAGAGAGATATGTCCCTGTAAACAAACATCACACATCACATATATATTCAGACATGCACACCTACAAATATATATGTATCCAACATGCAGGCATTTTAAAACAATCATACTTCAGGTGTCAACCATAATATCAAAGCATATAAGCATATACAAGCGAGTTTGCTCACCTTGAAGTCTGGAACAGAGCAACAGAGAGGTTTTGAACAAAATCTGGGAATTCATTTTACTTTGATTGATCTGAAATCTTGCTTTTGTACTCTGAAACTTGGTTTATCTGGATTTGTTTTGTTAATGATGATCTGAAACTTGGTTTCTACATTGAATTCAGGTTGAAAATTTAAAGAGAGGTTGCTTAAACTCAAATCTGATTTGCTTTGAACTGAAGCTCAATTTGTTTTCAGACTTTTGATTGCTGCCTTGCTTCAAAACTGAGTAGAATTTGATTTGGTTTTGATCTGAGTTCGCTTTGATCAGGTTTTAAATCTTGATTGCTTTCAAATTTAAAAATCTCAGGCTCAAACGCTTTTGTGTTTTGAACTGGAAGCTGGTTTCCAGGTTTGAGATTTTGAAGTTGTTTTAACTTTTCTTTCCTGGTTTCAGATTTGAGAAGCTTTTACTAAGAAAGTTTGTTTTCTTTTTTTTAATTCATGTTTGTATAATTCAAATTCAAAAGAAGAGATGTGTTGCCACTTGTTTAATTAGTGAACACTTGTGAGTTTATATTAACACTTGTTTTACAAACGTCCTTTATTATTTAAATTGTGGTTTAAACCCTCTTCTCTATTTTATTTACAAGTTATGTTTACACCCTTGTTTATAATTTATTTGTAACTTTGTTTTAGTTCTTACTTTATTTTAATTTATGAAACATGCTTTATGTTTTTAAACCTTTTTATTTATCTCATTTGAATTTTGAACTTAAGTTAAAAATATCTTTATATAAATCCTTTTTATTTCAAAAGATATATATATATATATATACATAAATAAATAATACATATACATATATACTAAAATTAGACAACAAATTTTTATTAGTTTTAACGATGTAGTTTTAAAATCCAATTTATATTTCAATACATTTATATTTGAATTTCAAATCCAAATTTTTATTTACAATACAATTCTATTTAAAATATTTATTTTGAGTTTCGAATTCAATTTTAAAAATTTATATAAATAAACAAGTATGTATCTTTAAATTTGAAAAATTCAAATTAATCCACAGTTTTAATCCAAAAATTTATATAAAATATCAATTTAAATTTGATTCAAAAATTAGGATCGTTACATAATTAGTTAAATTTTATTAACTTGTTATTTTTACAAACTTAATTTATTTTCAAAACATAACTAAAGTTTATAGACTTAATTATTTTTTATAGACTTGCTTAATTTGTATAAAACTTAGTTTACTTCTATAGAAATTGGTTAATTGTTATTAATTAGGTTGCTTTTTACAAATTTGTTTAATTTTTATAAAACTCAGATAACGTTGTTAAATTTCTATAAACTAAATTATTATTTTATAAATTTGCTTACCTTTTACAAAAAATTTCAATATTTAGATAATTATTTAATTTATATGCAACTTGTTTAACTTATTTAAACTTTTATAAATTTATTTTTAGTTTTCTAAAACTTAGTTCGTGAAAGAATTAAAACAATAGAATATAAGTTGCTTTGTATAGTGTAATAATGTAAACTTGGAATCATATCTGTTTTTGTTCTATTATATAACAATTAAATATAGAAAGGAAAAAATAATAAATAACAAAACTTATTTGTCAGCACTAAGTATTCCTTTGTTGTTTTTTTATCCACATTCTGCCGAAGCACATCAAGTTAGTACAATAAAAGAGAGAGAAAGGACCAAATCTAACAAACAATAAAAAAATACTAATCAAATATGGTGGGAAAGGGCGCTCAGAAACGACATTCAAGATTGCATAGATAATAACATGTCATTGATCCATAAATGGAGCATGCTGCAATAATTTGAGATCTGAGATTTGAAAAGGGGGATTTTCAAAAGAAAATAGTACATGATCCCAAGTTGAAGAAAATTGATGCCATTTGAGACTGCTGCGTTCGATTGCATGTGTGTGCGTATCACTATTGAAGGGGAAGAAGAGAATCCTACGTTTTTCTATAAATTAAGTAATTTAAATCAATAGAGTATTAAGCCTAAAAATTATTGGAACATAGATTTTAAATGTTAAGGGGATACCAAAACTTGGTATTTATTGGTCTAAAAGGTATGTTTCTTATATTTGGCCCGGTGTGAAATCCATTTATCTTGCTTTAAGCTATCTTTAAGGGAAAAAAAGTAAACAATTAAAGTTTTTTAATATCCATTTATCTTCCAACTATATTAGTGTACATAGTGGCTTTAAATGCTATCCTATAACTTAATGAGAAATAGAATTGCAATGTATCAGCATGAAAGAAAGAAGTGAAGGCAACATCCAATAAACAGTAGTAGGGTGTCCAAGATTAACAGAATTATGTAAAATCCCTACAAAGAGTGCCCCAGTAGGTTTTAGAAGGCAACAATTTTGAGGAGGGAAAAATATATAATAAAACCATGTATAAACAAAAGAAAGAGCTATTAGTCTCTTTTTACTTGAACTATTGCATCAGGTCAAGATTCAAAAATTATTGATAAAACAACCAAGGGACAAGAAATCTTTTTTTTCCAATAAGCCATCTGCTATCTAAATGATAACAACATACAAAAAAATCAACTAGATCATCGTAGTAAGTTGTATTGCAAAGAAAGTAGGCAAGTCAAAGATGTGAGTCACAAAAATATAAGCAACTTAGCAGCATAAACCAGCATATAAATTTAGTGTGATAACATACAAGTGTGATATAAAATTTGCTAATTCAATAATTTCATTTAAAAGTGAATTTTACTGACCTCGGTTCGTTTAAGAACATGTCAAATGGGATCTTCCATCTTTGTAGGTACAGGTACAGAGTTGGTAAGGCTTAATATCTGCATAATCAATCAAACTTTACGCATAGAAGAATGGATATGTAGTTTTATCGATATATAACATTTAATTAGGCGCATTAACTTTTAGGTCCTAGAAACATGCAGCTACAACTCAAACTCTATACCTTTCCAGGATTTTAAATGAGGCAAGATATCAGCGCCTTTTGATAGCCTGCTGACTGAGCAGCAACAATATTATCCTCATTTTCAATTCTAATTGGCATATGTAAGTAGCTTTCTCACCTACCTAGATGACTTTTCAAAGGCAGCAACCATTTCAAGCACAAATATGCCACATCCAGTACCTAAATTAGAAGTAACACAACTTGAAAAATGTCAACCTGTTAAGAGCTCTGTGCTAAAACTCCAAGTATGGAAAGAAGAAAGATTTTAAAGGAAAATAACATATATTTCCTGTTGTGAAAAGCTTTCTCAGTGCTGCTACATGGCCATCAACTAAGTCCGTTACTTGAATATAATCTCGAATCCGATTTTTTTTTAAATTTACATAGTAGAGAAATAAAAGCATAATGCCAATGGTAAGTACATGCGATAATTAAGTTCTTACTGCACTGCCATCCTTTGTCGGGTAATTATGTCCTGTATATGCATGCACATATGTGAGATTTCAAATTTTTGCAAGCACTGTTCCCTACAAGCTAAGCCCAGTTCATTATCATCGCATACATTTTTCCTATTCTGATTCACTTCAACAGATTCATCGTTTGAACCATCTCGCACTAACTGTACCTTTGAATCCCTGATGCATGAATCCTCGACCATTTTTTCCTTTAACTTATGAACACTAAGAATCATGTTTATTGAAAATTCTAGCAGAGAACCTACTATTTTATTTATGATATTCGTACCTCCCATCATCCCATGCATACAATAACATCATCTTCACTGCCGCTTTTATTAAAATCACCCATCATCTTTGTGTTTACAACTGTTTATAGTCCTTTTCATTAATATATATATATATATATATATATATATATATCAACATCATCTTTATTCACATGTAAATTCCCATCATTTTTTTTGAAACTTGGTAAACAAATTAGGCCCAAAGACCACTTATGTTCGAGTACCACCCAACTTCCCACGCAATACAAACCTTGACACACCTAGGGTTACAACCCACGTCTCCATTCTACACTTTATCAATAGCAACCAAATCAAACACTCTTCGGTTTTTAAATTCCAGCTCGAAGCATCGCCTATATAGTCTTGATCAATATTAGATTCACAACTATTTTCAATCTCCATTATAGCTTAAACCCCTTATACTCATACCGATTTTAACAGTAATGTCACCAGTATTTCTCTCTTCCAATTGACATCTGAACCTCATTATTTTTCTTCATCGCCCAAAATGCCACCATCAACGTTGTTAGCAACATGACTTACTTCATCCATAATATTAACAGACCAGCCTTAAAAAACAAATCACTTAAAGCGGTTAGTACTTGCACGCTTACAATTATCAGATGGAGAAGATTATAGCTCTTCTGTCCTAAAATTGAGCAATTATGGTCTTGACAATAACACAAAGAGAGTAATGTTGGAGAAAATCCCTTTAGATGATTAGTCTAAGGGAATAAAAAACCAACATAGCGGAAAAAAACTGTATCGTGGTTATAGTGAGACGAAACAAACAGAGATAAACACCAGAATAGACATTTACAGATGAATGCAATGTAGAAAAATAAATAACACCAATATTTATAGTGGTTCCACTACCGTGAGGCAGTACATGTTCACTTGTGGAGAGGAGATTTTATCAATCACCAAAAGATTAGAATTATAAGATTGATTCACTTTTGGAGGCTATCCATAAAAAGAACTAACAATACAGACAAAATTGTAGAGTTTCGGCTCTCTGTGATGGCTTCATTGTTGTCCAGAAGTTCTACGATTTATAGAGTGAAGAAACGAGGAGGGTAGCTACTATATAGCAGCCCTAAGGTTTAGTTCGGCACATCCGGTCCGGCAAAAAGCACAATAACATTTGGTTAGACCTAAAGTTGGTTTGGCATCACTTGGACCGGCAGTTCACATCAACGCTACTGGTTCGGTACAAGCCCATAGATCTGAAGTGGCAATCATTGGTTCGGTCATGCTTTAGCATCAAACGAAATATCTGGAACGGCAAGTCTAGACTGGCATCCCATCACCACCAGACGAGATATTTGGAGTGGCAACCCCTAATCACCACCGGACCAAATCTTTGGTCCGGCATCTTCCAACACCGAATGAGACTTCCTCTTGCCTTCACTGCCGATCGAAGAACTACCACCGGACCAAAATTCTAGTCCGGTCTTCCATCGAACGAGGTCACCTTCTCACCGAACGAACTCCACTGGACCAAATGTTTTGTCTGACATTTCCTCCACTGAACCAGACTTCTGGTTTGGTCGCCAAGCTTCTCCGCAACACCATGGCTTCAAGGACTCCTACTTCTATCTTGGCATTCTCTTCTCCAATGAAATTGGTATCACATCTAACAATCTCCACCCTGATACCAAATTTCATACAAGCCTTCCAATTCCATATACACCACCTGTAATATCCCGGAATTTTTAACAATTTCAATTTAATAATCTATAGTTAAAATTAAATTGATATTGATATTCTGTTAATAATTATTCAAATAAATTTAATAATTTTCTTCAATAAATATTTAAATTGGTTATTTTATCTTTTAAATGATATAAATTGATTTCTATTTACAATATGAATATATGGTTTATATTTTAAATAGATTGGCATTTGTTTTAATTTTAATAAGTAAAGCATATTTTCTAGTTTTAATATTTGTAGTAATTTCAGAAATTTGTTTTATTTAATATTTAAGCTTTTCAAAATTAAATAAATGATTTTGGTTCAATTTAATAATTAAATCATGTTTTAAAATTCTAATATAGACATTTTAATTTGGGAAAATTTTGTTTTAAATTAGTATTGAGTTTTAATAACTATTTCATAAATAAATATATTATTTTAAAATTGAATGGAAAAATATTGAAATGTTTAAATTATATTAGATTGAGTTTTAAATTTAGAATAAATTTAACAAAATGGTTTTATGACTTAATAAAATAGATATTTTATTGATAAAAATATAATTTCTTGTAAAATGATTTTTAATTTAATAATAAAATATTTATAAAAACAATATTGATATTGTATTGTCTTTATAAATAAGTTTTGAATAAGATTTGTAATTTTTATTTCAAATTGAATTTATATTTATAACTTAATTTGAAATTGTTTGGTTTTGAATTTAGTTTGAATTTAAATTCCAAAGTATAAATTTTAATTGTTTTAATTTTTAATATGTATAAGTTCATTTGTAAACATAATTTGTTTTTATTTCTTTTATAAATTTATACACATGTTTAAGTATAAACTAACATATTAACTTAGGATTACACACACATTAATTTGTAATTAGTACTAATCATTTTAAAGAAAACAGGTATTGCATTCTTTTAACAAGTGTAACATTCATGTAACATGTGTTCAAATTTAACATTTACTAATTGACAAGTGTTAAATTTTGCTTTTAATTTTTCTTTTCTTTCCTTAAAACTGAAATACATTAGTTAAGATTACATCTTCATTCATATTTCATTTTTATTTTCCTTAATCAAAGAAAACTTCAAAAGTCTAAAATCAAATTCATTTTCATATTAAAAATTCAGAAAACCCTGTTCAAATCTGCATTTAGAAATCCATCAAAATCCACCTTCATCTCAAATTCAAAAGCATTAGCCTGAAGCAATTCTGCATATTCAATCCTTCATCTGCATACACAAATTTATCAACACCCTGTACAAATCCATCAATCTGCATTTCCTCAAATCAGAGTAAAACCTCACTTCTTATACAAAATCAAATCAACCTTTGTTTACCAAAATTCTGCATTTCCTAAAAATCAAATGAAGCCTGCACACTGATTTTTCTGCATTTATGTTTTTAAAATCTGGGACGTTGAGCATCTGCATGCATATGGGAATTGGCAACTGCATCATCTACCTGCATGCAAGCATCTTAGTCATGGAAAACATATGAAAAGGAAAACAGGGACTCTGCATATTTTATTTCTGCAAAATTTCAAAGGATCAAACAGGAGCTCTGCGTTTAATATGTGAGTAACATTTAATCTTAAAACTGTAATTTAGGTTGCTTGAGATTAAACATGTTTGTGTGCCTGATGTAAATGTGGTTGTGTATGCATGTTTGATTTTGGTTCTGCAGAGTATACCCAGATCATCTTCCTATGAAAAGAATTCCTACAATTGATCTAATTTGAGATAGTATTTGGGGTTTTAGAATAATTTAAGAAGTTTGCTTATCATAGATAGAATTAAAAGCTATGATGTTAAGGGTTTGGCTGCTTGATGTTTTAAATTTAAACTTAAGTAAATAAAAATGTATATACAGGATAATATGTAACGACCCAGAATTTTTATTTTGAATATTTAATTAATTTTAAATATTAATAAGTGAATTTTTAAGTCAAATAAATTTTTATTTGAATTTTTGGATTTAATTGGATTATTAAATCGATAATTTAATATGTTAAATTATGGAAATAATTGAAAATAGAGTTAAATATGATAGAAAATGATTTGTAAAATTTTATTTAATCATACTGGAGTTATAGAAATATTTTAGAACTTTTAAAATCGAATTAAAAGTTAATCTGTGAAAATTGAATATTTTAATATTTTATAATCGACTGTAAAATAGTCAATTTTTGAACAGTCTCAGAATTTAACGAAACCAGTTCCATTGGATCCGTAATAGTTAGTTATTACCGGATTTCAATTTTCGTGTCAATCGGAGCTATCGTTTGATCGTGGCAGCTCGAAACGTATCGAATTGTTTTTAATTTAAATTTGGCGAGTCAAAATAGCCATTTTTCAAAAAGTCTCGGATTTCGACGAAACCAGTTTCATCGGATCCGTAATGTGATATTATTGTAAGGTTTCAAATTTCAAGTCATTTGGATTTACCGTTTGTCCGGTACAAATTAAAACGCCTAGAAATCGACTTAAATCGGTTTAATTCAAATTGAACGTTTTCAGCCATAACTCGCACATACTTCCGAATTAGCTTCCGAAACCTGTTCCATTGTGTCCGGAACGCGGGATAAACCCTAGGTACGCTGGTTACGGCGTCTAAATCGGAGTTCGGAATTTCCGGGATGAATAGTGTCGCTCGTTCCTTATAAATAGCCCCTACCTTTCATAATTTGATAAATATAAACCCTAACCCTAATTCATTCATGTAGCCGCCACTACCCCCCTGAACGGCCAGAAACTCACGAACTTCCTCCCTCCAAATCTCCTAATCCATCAACAATTACGAGGAAGTGTCAACTAGCAAATTGAAGAGCTCGACAAGCTCTTTAATATCAACGGTCAAGATCGTGAATGGCTTCACGGATCAACGGGAAAATGGAGATGAAGTCGTCGACTTTATGCACGTCATTCGAAGGCAGATGAGGGCCGAACTCCATGAGGGTACAGCCGAGAATAGCTCTTGTCGAGAGCTTCGTCATGGCGGTGTTGTGATCAAGTTTCATCGAGTTTTGTGGTTGCTAATTTAAACCCTAATAATGTTTTGATGGGTTCGGCTGTAAACTTGCGTTCGTGAAAAAGAAGATGAGGGGGGGTTGCGTGGGACGGCCTGATGTGGTTGAGTTGAGATGGAGGGCAGTGATTCATTTGGGTATGAAAATATATAAGTATATGTTGTATTTTAGTTATTAAAATCGTGTTTAAACTTTAGAAAATCGTAACTTTTTCATACGAGGTCGAAAAAATGCAAATCCAGTTGCGTTGGGATCGTATGGACGAGCACTACGCGATGGAGTTGGTTTGGAGTCGTTTGGAGTTAGTGAGAATTTCGGGTAAAATTAAACGCGCGTTTAATTTTATTCGAAATAAAAGCTTAAACGGAATTTAAAACCAAGGTGAGAACTTCTCACTCAATCGAATAGATTTCGATTTTATTTTAAATAGTTAGATTTAAAATATTTGAATGCATGTTTGAATGATGACTGTAAATTATTGATTGTTAAAATAGACATTATGCGCCGTTAGTAAGCGGATGTTATTTATAAAAACATATACCGCGAATATTTCATAAACAGTGAAATTGGTATTATATATAATATCAATATATATATATTGGCATATGTATATATTGCAGTTATTGATTTCCCGCATTTTTTGTTTAGCGGATGAGACCCTATTACGCCGTTATTAAGCGGATAATATTTAATAAGAACATATACCGCGATAATTTCGTACTGGAGCGAAATTGGTATTGTGCTAATGTTTTTGGATGCAGGAAAACAGGTTGGAGGGATCCAACTGGATTCCTCAACAGTATTTATTTTATTTCAGATATTTTGATATTTGATGGATTATCATATCGATATATGATATCGTTATTAGTCGTGATTGACTATTTGGTGTGTAGCATCATTGGACCCAGATTTTGGGATTTTAAAATGGTTTTAAAGTGATTTTTGAAGATATGCTATATTTTTGGAATTGATCCATTATAAATAAATAAACGTTATAATTTTTAAAGTTATAAAAATTATGGTTTTTGTGAAATATAGTTAAAAAGCTGATTTTTAGAAATACGATTGAAAGTCGATTTTTGAGAAATATGAACTAATGATTTTATAAAATAATTTAGATTGGATTTTTGAATATATGATAAAAGTTTAAATATAGGATTTATAAAATTTGATTATTTTATAAATCGAAATGATGAAATTATAAAGGAAATTAAAGACGTTTTAGAATAATAATATAAACTGATTTATATTAAGAGATTTATAAATGGATATTTATAAATTGGAATATAGACATTATAAAACGAGTTTTTATAAGTGTTTGAATGTAGTGAAAATGAATTTCATAATAGAATGAAATTTATAGAATTATAAACTGTGAAGTTATAAACGAAATTTATAAATAGTAAGATTTATAAATTTGGTGAAATTATTTGAAGAATAGATTTATTAAATAAATAAATTTTATAAGTTATAAGGTTTATAAATTGAAAAGTCTTTAAAAAGAACGATTTTGTAAAATAATCGTTTTATAAGCAATTGACTTATAATATGAACTTTTAGTTTATAATTGAGATATGAAATCAAAAATGTTAATAAAGGAATTTATAAAAAAGGAAGTTTTTATAAATAAATAGAAAAGGAATTTATAAACGTTGTTTTTATAAATTCGCAAAGGACTTATTTTGACAAGTTAATTGTTATAACTTAGAAATGGAGTTATATTCACGTTTTAGACAGTGAATAATCCTTTAAGTTAAAGTGAATAGAAATGATGAAGTTTGTTAACGTAGTTTATTCACGTTCTTGAACAGTGAATAACACGTTAAAGAAATTGTTTAGAATGTGAATGTTTTAAATAGAATTAAAACGATTCAACGATGTTTTAAAAGGTATTGAGATTGAAACCATAGATTTCAACATTTATTGTTGAAATAGATGTTTCGAGAAATAAAAGGAAATAGTGGACTATAACACTGTTGTTATAGTAAATGATTTCCGAATGGAAATGTTTTGGTTTAGTATTGGGATTTATATATCTATTTTAATTTCGAATCCCTATACTAGTGATTTTGGGTTGTCGTAACGATGTTTTACGTAACATTCGTTTTGGCCCAAATAAATATGTTAAGTGAATGATTTCCTTAAAGAATAAAATATATACTTAATTCGGTTTAAGTATATTGAATATTTTCTAAGTGTTGAAAATAAAAGATTGTGAATTACTTATTTAGTAAGTATGGAATTGTTTTCCAGTATAAAGTGAATATTTAGAATTTATCTTTTTGAAGATAAATTGAAATGAATGATTGAAATCATATATGCATGGATATTTTGAAATATAAATTCATTATGGGATTTATGAATGAAGAGTGGAAATTGTATGAAAATAAATATTGATTTATTTTTGAAGTGTTGAAACTATATATCTAGTAAAGATATTTTGGAAAATAAATAATTTGGAAAATTATTTGGAATCTGGTGATGTATGCATATCCATTGATAGTTCAATAGCCGACTATCAATATTTCCCTTTGAATGGGTATTTGATGTGAATATGATTGAATTTGAATGCACACTTATTTTTGAATAAGCGCTCACTATTCGGGTTAACCGGGAAAGGACCATGGGGTCGTATAACCCACTCCGAATATGTGATACGTCGTTGTGAATCGCATTTGAAGATCGGTGTTGAAGACCCGGTATTTGCGAGAGCGATAGGATGACCTGTCGATTGTCTCTGCACTGAGTTGCAACGGTATAGAGACTCCCTAAGTGATGGGAAATCCGATCAGGATTGTGAATATCCGGATTGCAAGGACTTCTTGTAAGTGCCTTCGGTTCTGTTCGAGCCCGGAACAGACTTGTATGGATTGTATGCCTGACATTACAAGTTGAGATATAAAGCCGATTTCTTTCAAATATATTTCTGTTGGTGGCGGAGAATTTATTCTTTGCTTAACACCCTTCTTTGAGACGTATGAGCTCAAAGGTTATATAGTTGAAGTTATCAGCAATATATCCCATTTTGGTAATGTGACATGCTGAGTGATGCTGAAATGATCATTGTGTTGATTATTGAGATAGGATCATTTATTTGATCGTCTATCTTAGTGATCATTGTATTGATCATTTGTTGACCCAAAGCACGGCTTTTTGTACAAAGTGTGTTTTTGTGGACGTGACTTCGTCGAGCCTCACATCCCGGAAATGGTCAAAACAGGAAAGATGCGGCAAGGTTATTAGGGGTTGCTGTAGCTCCCCTTAGGGTATGTGCATTTCCTTCTGGAAAGGGGTGGTATCATGGTATGGAGCCCAGATACTTACTCATGTTGAAAACACTCTATTTATTATGGTGTGATGTTGGATATCGAGCGCTCGGTTGAAAAGGTCCTAAAGGACCGGGGAATGGCGTGCTCGTGTCAGTAGTTACCCAGTTAAGGGGTAACCCGGCCTTGTGTTGGCAGAGTTCCGGTTTGGTTCTCGGGGATGTCCATCCAGAGGCATTCTCATGTGGCAATGGGAAGTTCCTTGGCCTGATCATTCGTTGGAAATCCAAAGAAACAATACGTGACTTGTACGGTTTTAGTTGTATAACCTGCTATGGAATGTGGCGGTAACCTGCTATTGAACATAGTTAGCTATAGTAGGCATACGATAATGGTCGTATGTTGGCTAAGATTTATATCTTTATTTTCGAAATGATTTGTTATACACTATGCACTAGTAATAATATCAAATGTTATTTTAAATGCGTATCAAGCATCTTTGGCTATCATAAGGAGAAATCTCCTCCGATTCTGCGTTTGCATGTGTGTGTGTGCGGGAGGCCTTATGGTAGTCTCATTTTTAAAAGCATTGCGAATTGAATTTAAAAATATTTCTCTTTTTGATTTTAAAGATAAATAAACTGTTTTGAGTTCTCACACCAGTCACATGACTGACTCGGAGTTTATTGTTTTCCTTCCTAAACTCTGGGTGCCCACCAATTTCCACACGGGCAGTTAAGAGTTAGGTTTATCAGGATATTCTGGATATTCTGGAGTTGCTGGAGGCAAGCTGGATGGCATGGCGTATTACTAGTTTATATAATATTTCTTTTTCCGCTGCACTGTTTATTGTTGTATGTTGTTGTACACTCTGATGATATGATGTGATGTAATGAAATGTAATGTAATAACTGATATAGTTCTTTGTTTAAAGATTATTCATTCATTATTATATGTTGTTCCGCTGCGAATTGTGAGATTCTGTTGTTGTTCTGTTGTTTTCTTTTGTCCGTTCTACTTTAAAATTCTTCTATCTTCTATTTTTAAAATTCTCTGTTTTCTAAAAATTATCTATCTTCTTTCCTCTCTATTTTCTATCTTATCTACTCTTCTCTCTTTTTCTTTTTCTTAAATTTTTTTTTTTAAACCCCATAACATGCCGGTTTTTGACCTTCGATTTCTCGGCAGTCGATAAAGTGAGTGTCGATGTTGAATTTTCGAAGAACGAAAATCCGTGACGTTACATTTGGTATCAGAGCTCTGATGGTTAAGCGACAACCATGGTTCTGTTGGGTATTACTCGTTAGAGATAGAGTCAGTAGTACTCTAGAATGAGTTCGAGTGTAATAATAGCTATGAGAGCGTATTTGTTAGTGAATATGAAATTGTTTTATATTGTGATGATTGGTTTATTGAGTGGCATATGAACCTTCCTCAGCACGGTATGTACAACTTTGCCGAAGGGGTTTCTAAACACTTGAATAGAACAATTCGACATAATATTGATTTTAAAATTGGGTAAATGAAATAATTTTGCCTCGATTATATTTTTATATATAAAGAAATAATTTTTTAAAATTATTAAAGTGTATATAAGTGATTGTTTAGTTGTTGAATAATCTAAATAAAAGAATAATTGTATAAGCAAATGAATTATAAGAATTGAATTATAATTAAAGTGATGTACAATTGTGAAATAAACTTATATATACAAGAAGTAAAATTATATGAATATGAGTTGTAAATAAAAGTGACAAAGGTGAACTTGAGTTATATAAATGAAATTCAACTTTAGAAATTGAATTCGATTGAATGTAAATCAATTGAATGTAATTTAAGTTGATAAGGAATAATTGATGAAAGTGTTAATTCATTAAAATCTAATTTTATTGGAAGTTGAATAAAATTGAATGGAAATCAATTTAATTAAACCAATTGAGAGTGATGGTGTTAAACCAAAATGAATGTAAGTGAAGTAAAGGAATTTGGTTGAAATTAATATACTTTGGTTGTTATTTGATTGTTAGATGATTGTACATAAGTTCATTAAGTGTTAATGAAATTGAAAGCTATGTAATTGAATTCAAATTAGAAAGTAAATAAATTTGAATAGAATTGAATGTGAATTAGATTTAATTAGTAAATGTAAACTAATTGAATTGAGAATGAATGTTGATAAAATCCAATGTAAATAAATCAAATGTGATTTGAAATTGAAAACCATTTCATTGAATATTAATATGAATATGAATGAACATATATTGCTTTTGTTGCATTTGCTATGATAACTTATGTAGTTATTATGTTGATATATGTTGTATATTGAGATTTTTTTTGCATATATGCATGTTCTCATGTTGTTTGTTGAGTTTAGTAGGTGCGGATCGCGTTTGCTTCGCATTTGGAGTTCGCTTTAGCGCTATATTAGCCGTATATGCTTGCTAATAAAATATAAGGTACATATCTCGGATTAAATATCGCACTTTTATACTTTTTTCCCTTCGGGATGCCTCATTACTTGATGAGATGTATATTTGTGATATATATACTGTCATTTTTTTTTTTCGGATCGAGCCGCGCAAAGGAGACTATGGCGAATTTTTCCGAAAATTTAAGGCGTTAGAAAAATTTTGAGAAAATTTTGGAAAACTTAAGCTTTGGTTTGGAATTGAAAGTTAAATGATATAGTTTGTTTTTGAAAAGATAACTAAGTATGATTTGAAACTTAGTAAAGATTGAAAGAAGTTTAATTATAAATTTTGGAAAGTTAATAAATTCTGTAATCTTCTTACTTGTAATTTCGAGGACGAAATTCTTTTAAGGGGGAAAGATTGTAACGACCCAGAATTTTTATTTTGAATATTTAATTAATTTTAAATATTAATAAGTGAATTTTTAAGTCAAATAAATTTTTATTTGAATTTTTGGATTTAATTGGATTATTAAATCGATAATTTAATATGTTAAATTATGGAAATAATTGAAAATAGAGTTAAATATGATAGAAAATGATTTGTAAAATTTTATTTAATCATACTGGAGTTATAGAAATATTTTAGAACTTTTAAAATCGAATTAAAAGTTAATCTGTGAAAATTGAATATTTTAATATTTTATAATCGACTGTAAAATAGTCAATTTTTGAACAGTCTCAGAATTTAACGAAACCAGTTCCATTGGATCCGTAATAGTTAGTTATTACCGGATTTCAATTTTCGTGTCAATCGGAGCTATCGTTTGATCGTGGCAGCTCGAAACGCATCGAATTGTTTTTAATTTAAATTTGGCGAGTCAAAATAGCCATTTTTCAAAAAGTCTCGGATTTCGACGAAACCAGTTTCATCGGATCCGTAATGTGATATTATTGTAAGGTTTCAAATTTCAAGTCATTTGGATTTACCGTTTGTCCGGTACAAATTAAAACGCCTAGAAATCGACTTAAATCGGTTTAATTCAAATTGAACGTTTTCAGCCATAACTCGCACATACTTCCGAATTAGCTTCCGAAACCTGTTCCATTGTGTCCGGAACGCGGGATAAACCCTAGGTACGCTGGTTACGGCGTTTAAATCGGAGTTCGGAATTTCCGGGATGAATAGTGTCGCTCGTTCCTTATAAATAGCCCCTACCTTTCATAATTTGATAAATATAAACCCTAACCCTAATTCATTCATGTAGCCGCCACTACCCCCCTGAACGGCCAGAAACTCACGAACTTCCTCCCTCCAAATCTCCTAATCCATCAACAATTACGAGGAAGTGTCAACTAGCAAATTGAAGAGCTCGACAAGCTCTTTAATATCAACGGTCAAGATCGTGAATGGCTTCACGGATCAACGGGAAAATGGAGATGAAGTCGTCGACTTTATGCACGTCATTCGAAGGCAGATGAGGGCCGAACTCCATGAGGGTACAGCCGAGAATAGCTCTTGTCGAGAGCTTCGTCATGGCGGTGTTGTGATCAAGTTTCATCGAGTTTTGTGGTTGCTAATTTAAACCCTAATAATGTTTTGATGGGTTCGGCTGTAAACTTGCGTTCGTGAAAAAGAAGATGAGGGGGGGGTTGCGTGGGACAGCCTGATGTGGTTGAGTTGAGATGGAGGGCAGTGATTCATTTGGGTATGAAAATATATAAGTATATGTTGTATTTTAGTTATTAAAATCGTGTTTAAACTTTAGAAAATCGTAACTTTTTCATACGAGGTCGAAAAAATGCAAATCCAGTTGCGTTGGGATCCTATGGACGAGCACTACGCGATGGAGTTGGTTTGGAGTCGTTTGGAGTTAGTGAGAATTTCGGGTAAAATTAAACGCGCGTTTAATTTTATTCGAAATAAAAGCTTAAACGGAATTTAAAACCAAGGTGAGAACTTCTCACTCAATCGAATAGATTTCGATTTTATTTTAAATAGTTAGATTTAAAATATTTGAATGCATGTTTGAATGATGACTGTAAATTATTGATTGTTAAAATAGACATTATGCGCCGTTAGTAAGCGGATGTTATTTATAAAAACATATACCGCGAATATTTCATAAACAGTGAAATTGGTATTATATATAATATCAATATATATATATTGGCATATGTATATATTGCAGTTATTGATTTCCCGCATTTTTTGTTTAGCGGATGAGACCCTATTACGCCGTTATTAAGCGGATAATATTTAATAAGAACATATACCGCGATAATTTCGTACTGGAGCGAAATTGGTATTGTGCTAATGTTTTTGGATGCAGGAAAACAGGTTGGAGGGATCCAACTGGATTCCTCAACAGTATTTATTTTATTTCAGATATTTTGATATTTGATGGATTATCATATCGATATATGATATCGTTATTAGTCGTGATTGACTATTTGGTGTGTAGCATCATTGGACCCAGATTTTGGGATTTTAAAATGGTTTTAAAGTGATTTTTGAAGATATGCTATATTTTTGGAATTGATCCATTATAAATAAATAAACGTTATAATTTTTAAAGTTATAAAAATTATGGTTTTTGTGAAATATAGTTAAAAAGCTGATTTTTAGAAATACGATTGAAAGTCGATTTTTGAGAAATATGAACTAATGATTTTATAAAATAATTTAGATTGGATTTTTGAATATATGATAAAAGTTTAAATATAGGATTTATAAAATTTGATTATTTTATAAATCGAAATGATGAAATTATAAAGGAAATTAAAGACGTTTTAGAATAATAATATAAACTGATTTATATTAAGAGATTTATAAATGGATATTTATAAATTGGAATATAGACATTATAAAACGAGTTTTTATAAGTGTTTGAATGTAGTGAAAATGAATTTCATAATAGAATGAAATTTATAGAATTATAAACTGTGAAGTTATAAACGAAATTTATAAATAGTAAGATTTATAAATTTGGTGAAATTATTTTAAGAATAGATTTATTAAATAAATAAATTTTATAAGTTATAAGGTTTATAAATTGAAAAGTCTTTAAAAAGAACGATTTTGTAAAATAATCGTTTTATAAGCAATTGACTTATAATATGAACTTTTAGTTTATAATTGAGATATGAAATCAAAAATGTTAATAAAGGAATTTATAAAAAAGGAAGTTTTTATAAATAAATAGAAAAGGAATTTATAAACGTTGTTTTTATAAATTCGCAAAGGACTTATTTTGACAAGTTAATTGTTATAACTTAGAAATGGAGTTATATTCACGTTTTAGACAGTGAATAATCCTTTAAGTTAAAGTGAATAGAAATGATGAAGTTTGTTAACGTAGTTTATTCACGTTCTTGAACAGTGAATAACACGTTAAAGAAATTGTTTAGAATGTGAATGTTTTAAATAGAATTAAAACGATTCAACGATGTTTTAAAAGGTATTGAGATTGAAACCATAGATTTCAACATTTATTGTTGAAATAGATGTTTCGAGAAATAAAAGGAAATAGTGGACTATAACACTGTTGTTATAGTAAATGATTTCCGAATGGAAATGTTTTGGTTTAGTATTGGGATTTATATATCTATTTTAATTTCGAATCCCTATACTAGTGATTTTGGGTTGTCGTAACGATGTTTTACGTAACATTCGTTTTGGCCCAAATAAATATGTTAAGTGAATGATTTCCTTAAAGAATAAAATATATACTTAATTCGGTTTAAGTATATTGAATATTTTCTAAGTGTTGAAAATAAAAGATTGTGAATTACTTATTTAGTAAGTATGGAATTGTTTTCCAGTATAAAGTGAATATTTAGAATTTATCTTTTTGAAGATAAATTGAAATGAATGATTGAAATCATATATGCATGGATATTTTGAAATATAAATTCATTATGGGATTTATGAATGAAGAGTGGAAATTGTATGAAAATAAATATTGATTTATTTTTGAAGTGTTGAAACTATATATCTAGTAAAGATATTTTGGAAAATAAATAATTTGGAAAATTATTTGGAATCTGGTGATGTATGCATATCCATTGATAGTTCAATAGCCGACTATCAATATTTCCCTTTGAATGGGTATTTGATGTGAATATGATTGAATTTGAATGCACACTTATTTTTGAATAAGCGCTCACTATTCGGGTTAACCGGGAAAGGACCATGGGGTCGTATAACCCACTCCGAATATGTGATACGTCGTTGTGAATCGCATTTGAAGATCGGTGTTGAAGACCCGGTATTTGCGAGAGCGATAGGATGACCTGTCGATTGTCTCTGCACTGAGTTGCAACGGTATAGAGACTCCCTAAGTGATGGGAAATCCGATCAGGATTGTGAATATCCGGATTGCAAGGACTTCTTGTAAGTGCCTTCGGTTCTGTTCGAGCCCGGAACAGACTTGTATGGATTGTATGCCTGACATTACAAGTTGAGATATAAAGCCGATTTCTTTCAAATATATTTCTGTTGGTGGCGGAGAATTTATTCTTTGCTTAACACCCTTCTTTGAGACGTATGAGCTCAAAGGTTATATAGTTGAAGTTATCAGCAATATATCCCATTTTGGTAATGTGACATGCTGAGTGATGCTGAAATGATCATTGTGTTGATTATTGAGATAGGATCATTTATTTGATCGTCTATCTTAGTGATCATTGTGTTGATCATTTGTTGACCCAAAGCACGGCTTTTTGTACAAAGTGTGTTTTTGTGGACGTGACTTCGTCGAGCCTCACATCCCGGAAATGGTCAAAACAGGAAAGATGCGGCAAGGTTATTAGGGGTTGCTGTAGCTCCCCTTAGGGTATGTGCATTTCCTTCTGGAAAGGGGTGGTATCATGGTATGGAGCCCAGATACTTACTCATGTTGAAAACACTCTATTTATTATGGTGTGATGTTGGATATCGAGCGCTCGGTTGAAAAGGTCCTAAAGGACCGGGGAATGGCGTGCTCGTGTCAGTAGTTACCCAGTTAAGGGGTAACCCGGCCTTGTGTTGGCAGAGTTCCGGTTTGGTTCTCGGGGATGTCCATCCAGAGGCATTCTCATGTGGCAATGGGAAGTTCCTTGGCCTGATCATTCGTTGGAAATCCAAAGAAACAATACGTGACTTGTACGGTTTTAGTTGTATAACCTGCTATGGAATGTGGCGGTAACCTGCTATTGAACATAGTTAGCTATAGTAGGCATACGATAATGGTCGTATGTTGGCTAAGATTTATATCTTTATTTTCGAAATGATTTGTTATACACTATGCACTAGTAATAATATCAAATGTTATTTTAAATGCGTATCAAGCATCTTTGGCTATCATAAGGAGAAATCTCCTCCGATTCTGCGTTTGCATGTGTGTGTGTGCGGGAGGCCTTATGGTAGTCTCATTTTTAAAAGCATTGCGAATTGAATTTAAAAATATTTCTCTTTTTGATTTTAAAGATAAATAAACTGTTTTGAGTTCTCACACCAGTCACATGACTGACTCGGAGTTTATTGTTTTCCTTCCTAAACTCTGGGTGCCCACCAATTTCCACACGGGCAGTTAAGAGTTAGGTTTATCAGGATATTCTGGATATTCTGGAGTTGCTGGAGGCAAGCTGGATGGCATGGCGTATTACTAGTTTATATAATATTTCTTTTTCCGCTGCACTGTTTATTGTTGTATGTTGTTGTACACTCTGATGATATGATGTGATGTAATGAAATGTAATGTAATAACTGATATAGTTCTTTGTTTAAAGATTATTCATTCATTATTATATGTTGTTCCGCTGCGAATTGTGAGATTCTGTTGTTGTTCTGTTGTTTTCTTTTGTCCGTTCTACTTTAAAATTCTTCTATCTTCTATTTTTAAAATTCTCTGTTTTCTAAAAATTATCTATCTTCTTTCCTCTCTATTTTCTATCTTATCTACTCTTCTCTCTTTTTCTTTTTCTTAAATTTTTTTTTTTAAACCCCATAACATGCCGGTTTTTGACCTTCGATTTCTCGGCAGTCGATAAAGTGAGTGTCGATGTTGAATTTTCGAAGAACGAAAATCCGTGACGTTACATAATATCTCTGTAACACAGAAAGCATCATGTGAATTTTTAACAAAACTTAAACATGTTTAACTTGTAATGCAGTATCAGGTAACAAATTAATTACAAAAACATGAATTTTTAAACTAGCAATTTGTATTTTAGGGTGTTAATTCAAGAGACAGTTTAAAATTGAACTAAAAACAAAATTTGGCAAGTTCATGAAATCTGTAACTTAAGATGTTTTGGAATTCTTCTGAGCAATAGAGGAAGAATTGTAGATCCTTAGAAAAATCATGATTGTGGATATAACTTGTTAGATTGATTGCAGTTTGAATTTTCAGAATTTAACCCTAGTTTTTTTTTTTGAGGTAAAGAATCGATCATTTCGGGACATAGGAGCGATCGAGTGACAAGTTATTTTGGGAATTGGTTATTGGTACGTGGTTGAAGTTGAGGCTAGAGGGGTCGATGGTCAAGAGGTCGGAGCGGTGGGTTCTTGGCGTTGTCAGGTTTGAAGCAAAAACCTGAATATGGTTTTCCAGGTTTGGAATTTTGAGTTCGATTTCGTTTCCTTGGGTGGTTGTTTGATTTGATGGCTGTGGATGGTTGCTGAGTTGGTTTATGGAGTGGGGCGTTCTTCGACGTCGATTGGTTGTGGCCGGAGTGGCCGTGCATATGCACGGCGACGAGTTTCTTTGGTGATCTGTTTGGGTTGGTTGTGGAACAGGGGTAGGACTGTGACTTGCTCGGGGTAAATGGTTTGAAGACTCGGAGTGGAGCAGCTTTTAACTCGAAGTAAATTTGTATAGACTCGGGATGTTGTTTTTTGTTTGCTTCCAGGTTTGAAACCTGTTTTTTTAAAAAAACTGGGTTTAAGGATTTTTAAATCTATGGTTTTGTTTAAGGTAAAGTTTAAGTTCAAAAATTTAATTCAAGTTTGCATTTCTGAATTGAATTCTAATCCCAGTTTTTAAATTGAAATTTAAGTTTAAAAATTTAACTTAATTAACTATTTCATTTTGGTAAAAAGTTGAAAACTTTTTAATAATGAGATTTTAAAAATATGAATAGATATGAAGTTAATTTAAAATTTGAAAATTCAAAAGTTAAATTTGAATCTCAGTTTTAAATTTTAAAGAAGATTAAAATTGAATTTTTAAATTAAATGTAAATTTAAGTTATTAAAGGTTTTGAAATGAATTTAACTCTAAAAATTTTATATAACATTTGTTTGATTTGCAATTTTAAATAAGTTTTAAATTATTTAAAACTTTGATAAGTTTTAAAAATTATTCTATTTAAACTTGAATTTAAATTGAAATTTAAAGGTAATTTCAAAAGTACTTAGTTTTGAATTAAATTGTTTTAAACATAACTAAGTTATGTTTTATCTTGAAATTTAAATTAAGATTGCAGGATTAATTTAATTAATAAGGTAATTAAGATTGATTAATTAATTTAATTAATTAATTGAATTTGGGATTAATAATTGATTAATGTTAATCAATTTATAATTAAGATCATTAATTAAATTATTAATTAATGATAAATGAATATTAATTATGTAATTAAGTTTTAAATTGAGGATAATTAATTTAATAATTAATTTTAATTAATGAATGATTAAAGATAATTTAATTTGTAATTAATTTAAGTTAATTACTTTATAAAATAATTTAAGGATGGTTAATGAAGGTCATTAACCAAGATTATTTAATAATTAATTAATTTGGTTAATTTTTATAATTAATTAGATTAATTAATTTAATAATAATCAATTATGAATGGTTTGAGTATAATTACTTAGTAAAGTAATTAAGAAATTAATTACTTAATGTAATTAATTCAGTTTAGTGAGATTGTTTAATTTAATTAACTAAGTTTAATTAGTTTTAAACACTTGGGTTAAGGATAATTACTTTATGTAATTAAGGATTTGGAAATTACTTAGTTAAGTAATTGTTTAATAATTACATGATTGTAATTAAGTGAAGATGTTTAAGTATGAGGTAGTTTGGTTTAATTATTTAATAATTAATCAAGGAATTAATTAAGAATTAAATTTAAGGATAATTAATTTGATTTAATATAGTAATTAAGTTAGTTAATTACTAAATGTAATTAACCTGGGATGATTAATAATTATGAGTTAATTACTTAAGGTAATTAATTTAAGAAATAATTAAGGATCATTAATTATTTTAATTAATGATGTAATTAAAGATGGTTAATTATGATTAATTAATAAATGATAAGTAATTAAAGGTAATTAATTAGTGTAATTAATTAAGAATAGATGTAATTAATTATGATTAATTAATTAATTGAGTAATTAAAGGTTAATTACTGTTTAGTTGAGAATAATTAATTTTGTGAAATTAATTAAGGATAATTACATGAATGTAATTAAGGGCAATTAATCATGGGTGATAAATTAAGGTGATTAATAGTGATTGATTAATTGATTATAATCAATTAAATGATTAAGTAAGCAAGGTTTATACTAATTAAGCAATTAATTTAATTTATTTTAAATTAATTTAAGATGAGTGATTAATTTAATTCATTTTAAATTAATTAGAGTTAGAGATAGTTAATTGAATTCATTTTAAATTAATTATATTGTGATGAGTAAATCATTGCTTATGTGTGAATGGGTGAACTTGATTGTCTTGAATGGATGAAATCTCAGTAATGAGATAAATGATATTGTGTGGCATGAATGACTAGATTGTATTATGATGATAACATAGGTTATCTATTGTGATGATGATATATGGAATATCTATTTGATATTGATAATGTGGATTACCTGTTATTTGATAATATTAATTATCAATTGTGATTGTGAGTTATCTATCTATGTGTATATAGATACTATATTGAAATGTTTTAAACTTTTAAACAACTTGGACCTAAAAGACACGCTTTGGATTTCGATGAGACCGGGATGGGGTTTCCATATTTGGATATCCGAAAACCACATCGATTCCAAATAACGTTAGGTCGTGAATTCAAAGTGGAGCTTTGTGAAGACTCGAGGTGTAAGGACTATAAGTCAATATAACTCTGTGGGTGACTCCGTAATGAGTTGACGGAATAGTACTTATAGATTCGAGATGGTGAATTAGAGTGCAAGGGTTATTGTCGTTAACTCTGAGGGTGATTCCAAAATGAGTGTAACGAGATAATGCCTTCGGTTTCGTTTGAACCCGGAACGAACTTGTATGGATTGAATGCTTCAAGAACATCGTCAGGTGGACGATGAGCATTCTAAGTGATATGACCTAGGTAATCGTAGCCTCAAGCCTCATCAACCGGGAATGGCTAAAACAGGGGAGGTGCAGCAAGGCTTCGTGGGTCGCACCCACTGGAGAGCAAGATTTATCCCTGTCTAGAAGTCCCTTTATATTCGACTGTGTGGGTGGTTGCTAGCTACAACCATGGGGTTGTCTTGTTCGGAACTATTCAGTAAGGAATAGGTCCGGCTTTGTGTTGCAGGGGGTTGGGAGTGATCTTCGGTACGTTGATCTAGGCCACGTACTGTGACGGACGGTACCCCAGTAGCCTTGCCATTGTATGAAATCCAAAAACCAATAAGTGCCAACGGTTTTGATTATATTACCCACTTTTGTGGCTAGTAGCTGGAATTTAATAAATGTAACAATTTCGGCTATTTCTTATTTATTTGAAAACCCTAGATACTATTATAATATCATCGGATTTCCTATCAAATGTTTTGGTTAGCGTAAGGTAAATTTTTTTCCATGTTTATGTGTGGGAAGTCTTACGTGATACCTTTCTTTTCAAAAGATTTTTGAAAGTTAAGCATCTTTAACCTGTTACTCACACCAGACCCATGTCTGACCCGGAGTTTATTTTGTTTTTCATAAACTCTTGGGTACTCAAATTTTTATGAGTAGTCAAGAGAATTCAGGTTAGGATTCAGGTTAGCTTTGACGAATTATGGAGGAGCAATGGAGCAGGAGGCTTCCGCGTGTAGATATATATCTAGTATTCCGCTGTGTGTTCTCTAAGTTGTTGTATTGAGTGGTATAACCAGACAGGTGTTTATAACTGTCTAGTATGTGTTGTATATCTGTGTACTCTGATAATGGCTGTAAACTATGTAATGTTTATGTTATTAATATAACTTATTCGTTCCGCTGTGTAGATTCTGATGTTGTTTCTTTCTTCTCTTCTTTCTATTCTCTTTTCTATCCCTTTCTTTCTTAAGATGATGCGATTTTCTGTGGTAAGGAAGTCGGGTCGTCTCAGCTTGGTATCAGAGCATTAGGTTGAGTGAATACCTAGGCTCTGTAGTAGTGTCTTTCTTGAGAGAGCGTATTTGTAATTTTCAATATATATATATATATCTCTACCTATATGTTGGGTTACCTGTTCAGGTTTTCCTATATAAAGGTAGATGGGGTAGTAGCGTGTCTAACACGACTACCATTGGTTGGAAGTCTATCTGTTGAGACTGTAGACCTAATACCGTCTCGAGAGAGTTCTGTAGTGATGAAGAACTTCATTGATCTTTGAAGGAAACCTGTTAAGGTTCGGAGTTTATTTCTGAAGTTGGATGAGTAGTGTTTGGATTTGTTGGTTGGCAGAAATGAGTAATGGTATTTTGATACCTCAGGAAGTAGTAGCTGCGTGATGAGATGCAGTGACTATGGATGTTCCTGAAGATGTTTCTTTGGAACAAGTTAAGGAGGTGAGTCTGCTTCAGTGTTGTGGCTGTGGTCAGCTTGAGTTTCTGTTTGCTTTGAAGTCCGAGTTTCTCGGAAAGCTTTGTTTTGGAATTCTTTGGCATCCGTGGCAGCAGTGTAGTTTGGAGTGTTCTCGGTGTTGACAAGAGATCATCTGGCTTAGCAGTTTTTCTGAAATGGAGTTCAGAAGTAGTTAAGTGGACCTGTTTCTTCGATGGGTTGGCTAGTTAAGTTTAAGCTGCTTTATTTGGTTAAGGGAGAACAGTTTTCCTTGGATTTGGTTTGGGTGATCGCAAAAGTGACTTGTGATTGTTTGAGTGTTCTCTTGGGTTATCTGAGTTTTTCTGGATGTCTTCAGGAAGTCAGAGTTTTTTTCGAATCTGGAGTTTGAGTTTTCTTATCGATTGGAATTCCAGGAGTGGTATCGGTGGTTCATCTTTATAGAAGAATGGTTCCAAGAGTTGAGTTGGTGTAGCAGCTCGGAGTTTTGGAGGAACATCTGAATGTTTCTTATGGATTTGTTGAACCATGTCTCTGGGGTGCGTTGTCCTGTTTGTGATTGCATTCTTCTTCAGCATTTTCTTCTATGTCGGATCAGAGTTGAGCAGCGGAAGCAGTTTGGAAGTGTATCTGTTTTCTTTTCCCCGGATAGGAGAAGTGAGTTGTTGTTCTCTGATGTTGAGGAGTTGAGTTTGAGTTCTTGGTTTTGGATGGTCTTGAGGAGATCATTTTGTTGAAGTTGTTGGTCTAGTTTGTTTCTAGAAGCATCAGCAAGGTTGAGCTGATTAGTAGGGTTGTAGACAGCCCAGGATTGTCTGAAGAGATTTTGTGGATAAGAGTTGGAGGGATTTGGACTCTGAAGTCGGAGATTTAATTTTGGATAAGTTTTCTCTGATCGTAAGTGAGCTATAAGTTTGGGTAAGTTTGAGAACTTAGCCCTGTATTGTTTTGGATCTTTTCTATATCTTGGAGAATAAGTGATTGATCTACAGGATTGAATTGCCAGTTTGGATAACTGGGATTCGATGAGTTTCACGTATCTCTGAGGGACTACGTGTATGATCTATCTCTGGTTGTGGAACCAGCAGTTCTGGAGTTTAGGTTGTTGAGTCAGACTCGTTTGTAGTCTGATATTTTGTCTAGTGTTATAGATATAGTTGTATAGGAGTTTTGTAGCTTCATAGTATTGATTGTTTGGATTCTTTAGAGAGAGTATCCCGGTATATATATATATATATATATATATATACTTGGGGAAACTCGATAAAATTCTATCCAGAATTTGTTTGGATAATTAGATTTGTTTGATTGGTTGTTTTTGGTTGTTAGCATATGTTTGATATATGCTTGTGTTTTAAAAATAAATCTTTGATAAGATTATTAAATTATCTTTGTTTTAAATTTCGAGGACGAAATTCTTTTAAAGGGGAAGGATTGTAATATCTTGGAATTTTTAACAATATCAATTTAATAATCTATAGTTAAAATTAAATTGATATTGATATACTGTTAATAATTATTCAAATAAATTTAATAATCTTCTTCAATAAATATTTAAATTGGTTATCTTATCTTTTAAATGATATAAATTGATTTCTATTTACAATATGAATATATGGTTTATATTTTAAATAGATTGGCATTTGTTTTAATTTTAATAAGTAAAGCATATTTTCTAGTTTTAATATTTGTAGTAATTTGGTAAATTTGTTTTATTTAATATTTAAGCTTTTCAAAATTAAATAAATGATTTTGGTATAACTTAATAATTAAATCATGTTTTAAAATTCTAATATAGACATTTTAATTTGGGAAAATTTTGTTTTAAATTAGTATTGAGTTTTAATAACTATTTCACAAATAAATATATGATTTTAAAATTGAATGGAAAAATATTGAAATGTTTAAATTAAATTAGATTGAGTTTTAAATTTAGAATAAATTTAACAAAATGGTTTTATGACTTAATAAAATAGATATTTTGTTGATAAAAATATAATTTCTAGTAAAATGATTTTTAATTTAATAATAAAATATTTATAAAAACAATATTGATATTATATTGTCTTTATAAATAAGTTTTGAATAAGATTTGTAATTTTTATTTCAAATTGAATTTATATTTCTAACTTAATTTGAAATTGTTTGGTTTTGAATTTAGTTTGAATTTAAATTCCAAAGTATAAATTTTAATTGGTTTAATTTTTAATATGTATATGTTCATTTGTAAATATAATTTGTTTTTATTTCTTTTATAAATTTATACACATGTTTAAATATAAACTAACATATTAACTTAGGATTACACCCACATTAATTTGTAATTAGTACTAATCATTTTAAAGAAAGCAAGTATTGCATTCTTTTAACAAGTGTAACATTCATGTAACATGTGTTCAAATTTAACATTTACTAATTGACAAGTGTTAAATTTTGGTTCTAATTTTTCTTTTGTTTCCTTAAAACCGAAATACATTAGTTTCGATTACATCTTCATTCATATTTCATTTTTATTTTCCTTAATCAAAGTAAACTTCAAAAGTCTAAAATCAAATTCATTTTCATATTAAAAATTCAGAAAACCCTGTTCAAATCTGCATTTACAAATCCATCAAAATCCACCTTCAACTCAAATTCAAAAGCATTAGCCTGAAGCAATTCTGCATATTCAATCCTTCATCTGCATACACAAATATATCAAAACCCTGTACAAATCCATCAATCTGCATTTCCTCAAATCAAAGTAAAACCTGCATATCTCACTTCTTATACAAAATCAAATCAACCTCTGTTTACCAAAATTCTGCATTTCCTAAAAATCAAATGAAGCCTGCACACTGATTTTTCTGCATTCTGTTTTTAAAATCTGGGATGTTGAGCATCTGCATGCATACGGGAATTGGCAACTGCATCATCTACCTGCATGCAAGCATCTTAGTCATGGAAAACATATGAAAAGGAAAACAGGGACTCTGCATATTTTATTTCTGCAAAATTTCAAAGGATCAAAACAGGAGCTCTGCATTTAATATGTGAGTAACATTTAATCTTAAAACTGTAATTTAGGTTGCTTGAGATTAAACAAGTTTGTGTGCCTGATGTAAATGTGGTTGTGTATGCATGTTTGATTTTGGTTCTGCAGAGTATACCCAGATCATCTTCCTATGAAAAGAATTCCTACAATTGATCTAATTTGAGATAGTATTTGGGGTTTTAGAATAATTTAAGGAGTTTGCTTACCATAGATAGAATTAAAAGCTATGATGTTAAGGGTTTGGCTGCTTGATGTTTTAAATTTAAACTTAAGTAAATAATAATATCTCTGTAACACAGAAAGCATCATGTGAATTTTTAACAAAACTTAAATATGTTTAACTTGTAATGCAGTATCATGTAACAAAATTAATTACAAAAACATGAATTTTTGAACTAACAATTTGTATTTTAGGGTGTTAATTCAAGAGACGGTTTAAAATTGAACTAAAAATGAAATTTGGCATGTTCATGAAATCTGTAACTTGAGATGTTTTGGAATTCTTCTGAGCAATAGAGGAAGAATTGTAGATCCTTAGAAAATTCATGATTGTGGATATAACTTGTTAGATTGATTGCAATTTGAATTTTCAGAATTTAACCCTAGTTTTTATTTATGGTAAAGAATCGATCATTTCGGGACATAGGAGCGATCGAGTGACAAGTTATTTTGGGAATTGGTTATTGGTACGTGGTTGAAGTTGAGGCCGGAGGGGTCGATGGTCAAGAGGTCGGAGCGGTGGGTTCTTGGCGTTGTCAGGTTTGAAGCAAAAACCTGAATATGGTTTTCCAGGTTTGGAATTTGGAGTTCGATTTCGTTTCCTTGGGTGGTTGTTTGATTCGATGGCCGTGGATGGTTGCTGAGTTGGTTTATGGAGTGGGGCGTTCATCGGCGTCGATTGGTTGTGGCCGGAGTCGCCGTGCATATGCACGGCGACGAGTTTCTTTGGTGATCTGTTTGGGTTGGTTGTGGAACAGGGGTAGGACTGTGACTTGCTCGGGGTAAATGGTTTGAAGACTCAGAGTGGAGCAGCTTTTAACTCGAAGTAAATTTGTGTAGACTCGGGATGTTGTTTTGTGTTTGCTTCCAGGTTTGAAACCTGTTTTTTTCAAAAACTGGGGCTAAGGAATTTTAAATCTATGGTTTTGTTTAAGGTAAAGTTTAAGTTCAAAAATTTAATTCAAGTTTGCATTTCTGAATTGAATTCAAATCCCAGTTTTTAAATTAAAATTTAAGTTTAAAAATTAACTTAATTAACTATTTCATTTTGGTAAATAGTTGAAAACTTTTTAATAATGAGATGTTAAAAATATGAATAGATTTGAAGTTAATTTAAAATTTGGAAATTCAAATGTTAAATTTGAATCTCAGTTTTAAATTTTAAAGTAGATTAAAATTGAAGTTTTAAATTAAATGTAAATTTAAGTTATTAAAGGTTTTGAAATGAATTTAACTCTAAAATTTTTATATAACATTTGTTCGATTTGCAATTTTAAATAAGTTTTAAATTATTTAAAACTTTGATAAGTTTTAAAAATTATTCTATTTAAACTTGAATTTAAATTAAAATTTAAAGGTAATTTCAAAAGTACTTAGTTTTGAATTAAATTATTTTAAACATAATTAAGTTATGTTTTATCTTGAAATTTAAATTAAAATTTCAGGATTAATTTAATTAATAAGGTAATTAAGATTGATTAATTAATTTAATTAATTAATTGAATTTGGGATTAATAATTGATTAATGTTAATCAATTTATAATTAAGATCATTAATTAAATTATTAATTAATGATAAATGAATATTAATTATGTAATTAAGTTTTAAATTAAGGATAATTAATATAATAATTAATTTTAATTAATGAATGATTAAAGATAATTTAATTTGTAATTAATTTAAGTTAATTACTTTATAAAATAATTTGAGGATGGTTAATGAAGGTCATTAACCAAGATTATTTAATAATTAATTAATTTGGTTAATTTTTATAATTAATTAGATTAATTAATTTAATAATAATCAATTATGAAGGGTTTGAGTATAATTACTTAGTAAAGTAATTTAGAAATTAATTACTTAATGTAATTAATTCAGTTTAGTGAGATTGTTTAATTTAATTAATTAAGTTTAATTAGTTTTAAACACTTGGGTTAAGGATAATTACTTTATGTAATTAAGGATTTGGAAATTACTTAGTTAAGTAATTGTTTAATAATTACATGATTGTAATGAAGTGAAGATGTTTAAGTATGAGGTAGTTTGGTTTAATTATTTAATAATTAATCAAGGAATTAATTAAGAAATAAATTTAAGGATAATTAATTTGATTTAATATAGTAATTAAGTTAGTTAATTACTAAATGTAATTAACCTGGGATGATTAATAATTATGAGTTAATTACTTTAGGTAATTAATTTAAGAAATAATTAAGGATCATTAATTATTTTAATTAATGATGTAATTAAAGATGGTTAATTATGATTAATTATTCAATGATAAGTAATTAAAGGTAATTAATTAATGTAATTAATTAAGAATAGATGTAATTAATTATGATTAATTAATTAATTGAGTAATTAAAGGTTAATTACTGTTTAGTTGAGAATAATTAATTTTGTGAAATTAATTAAGGATAATTACATGAATGTAATTAAGGGCAATTCATCATGGGTGATAAATTAAGGTGATTAATAGTGATTGATTAATTGGTTATAATCAATTAAATGATTAAGTAAGCAAGGTTTATACTAATTAAGCAATTAATTTAATTTATTTTAAATTAATTTAAGATGAGTGATTAATTTAATTCATTTTAAATTAATTAGAGTTAGAGATAGTTAATTTAATTCATTTAAATTAATTATATTGTGATGAGTAAATCATTGCTTATGTATGAATGGGTGAACTTGATTGTCTTGAATGGATGAAATCTCAGTAATGAGATAAATGATATTGTGTGGCATGAATGACTTGATTGTATTATGATGATAACATAGGTTATCTATTGTGATGATGATATATGGAATATCTATTTGATATTGATAATGTGGATTACCTGTTATTTGATAATATTAATTATCAATTGTGATTGTGAGTTATCTATCTGTGTGTATATAGATACTATATTGAATTGTTTTAAACTTTTAAACAACTTGGACCTAAAAGACAAGCTTTGGATTTCGATGAGACCGGGATCGGGTTTCCATATTTGGATATCCGAAAACCACATCGATTCCAAATAACGTTAGGTCGTGAATTCAAAGTGGAGCTTTGTGAAGACTCGAGGTGTAAGGACTATAAGTCAATATAACTCTGTGGGTGATTCCGTAATGAGTTGACGGAATAGTACTTATAGATTCGAGATGGTGAATCAGAGTGCAAGGGTTATTGTCGTTAACTCTGAGGGTGATTCCAAAATGAGTGTAACGAGATAATGCCTTCGGTTTCGTTCAAACCCGGAACGAACTTGTATGGATTGAATGCTTTCAGAACATCGTCAGGTGGACGATGAGCATTCTAAGTGATATGACCTATAAAGGTAATCGTAGCCTCAAGCCTCATCAACCGGGAATGGCTAAAACAGGGGAGGTGCAGCAAGGCTTCGTGGGTCGCACCCACTGGAGAGCAAGATTTATCCCTGTCTAGAAGTCCCTTTATATTCGGCTGTGTGGGTGGTTGCTAGCTACAACCACGGGGTTGTCTTGTTCGGAACTATTCAGTAAGGAATGGGTCCGGCTTTGTGTTGCAGGGGGTCGGGAGTGATCCTCGGTACGTTGATCTAGGCCACGTACTGTGATGGACGGTACCCAGTAGCCCTGCCATTGTATGGAATCCAAAATCCAATAACTGCCAACGGTTTTGATTGTATTACCCACTTTTGTGGCTAATAGCTGGAATTTAATAAATGTAACAATTTCGGCTATTTCTTATTTATTTGAAAACCCTAGACACTATTATAATATCATCGGATTTCCTATCAAATGTTTTGGTTAGCGTAAGGTAAAAACTTTTCCATGTTTATGTGTGGGAAGTCTTACGTGATACCATTCTTTTCAAAAGGTTTTTGAAAGTTAAGCATCTTTAACCTGTTACTCACGCCAGACCCATGTCTGACCCAGAGTTTATTTTGTTTTTCATAAACTCTTGGGTACTCAAATTTTTATGAGCAGTCAAGAGAATTCAGGTTAGGATTCAGGTTAGCTTTGACGAATTATGGAGGAGCAATGGAGCAGGAGGCTTCCGCGTGTAGATATATATCTAGTATTCCGCTATGTGTTCTCTGAGTTGTTGTATTGAGTGGTATAACCAGACAGGTGTTTATAACTGTCTAGTATGTGTTGTATATCTGTGTACTCTGATAATGGTTGTAAACTATGTAATGTTTATGTTATTAATATAATTTATTCGTTCCGCTGTGTAGATTCTGATGTTGTTTCTTTCTTCTCTTCTTTCTATTCTCTTTTCTTTCCCTTTCTTTCTTAAAGATGATGCGATTTTCTGTGGTAAGGAAGTCGGGTCATCTCACCACCATGCTCCAAGCAATGGATACTTACTCAATGAGCTTCGGCAATGCCGTCATCCATTACACACTAACAACGAACTCCGATAAGGCCACCGTCCATCAACAAAGTGTTCGAAGTACTCAATCCATGTAGAACTATCAATCTCCACCATGAAAACAAACGTCACCATGAACCATATCAACTCTCACCTCATGCCACCCCGTGGCACCTAGCACTCCATTAAGCGAATCAAGTCCGAGTAATGCTCGAACTTAGCAACAGACAACGACTTGATAAATATGTCTACTGCATTCTTCTTTATGTGAATTTTCTAAAGGCGAACTAGCTTCTCTTCACTCATCGAGACAAGGAACGACTCTCTCACCTCAATATGCTTTGTCCTCGAGCTGAATGCCAGATTCTCAGCTAACTGAATTGCACTCTGACTGTCACAGTACGCATCCACGCTTGATATACGAAGCCCAAATCATCCGACAGTCGCCTCAAATAAAGCGCCTCCTTAGCTGCTTCAACCATAGCTATGAGCTCTGCCTTTGTAGTGGACAAAGTCACAGTCGTCTCCAACCACCTTCTCCAACTGATCGTTATTCCACCAATGGTGAATACATACCTGGAGGTTGACTTCCTTCGATCCCTGTCACCGGCATAGTCCGAATCACAAAATTCAACCAAGTTGAAATCTCTTCCTCTGCCACCAAAGACAAGTCCATAGTTTGGAGTTTCTCTAAGGTATCTGAAGATACATTTCACTGCCTCCTAATGTGTCTTTCCTAGATTTACCATAAACCTACTCACCAATCAAACCACCTATGCTATGTCAGGCCTAGTGCAGACCATGGCATACATCAAGCTGCTAACTGCACTTGCATATGGGACCTTCATCATATAAGCCTTATCCGTTTTCAAGATCGGTGAACCTTTACTAGAATGCTGTATGTGCAAAGACATGGATGTGCTGGTTGCCTTTGCCCATTCCGTGCTAAACCCAGCAAACACCTTTCGAATGTACTCCTTTTGAGTGAGGCTCAAAAGTCCTAGCTTTCTATCCCTTTGGATTTTCAGACCCAAATTTCTTTTTCTTCTCCAAGGTCTTTCATTTCTAATTTCGCTTTTAGCTTTCGCTTTAAACTATCAATTTCAGCCTTATTCTTGAAAGCAATCAACATATCATCCACGTACAAGAGTAGGTACACTCATCTACCACTCTTTAATGTTTGAAGTACACACAAGCATCTTTGATGCTACGATAAAAACCAAGTGAAAATATAAAAGAGTCAAACTTCTTGTACCATTATCTAGGCGGCTGCTTAAGTCTATACAATGACTTGTTCAATTTGCAAACCCAATTTTCTTTTCCATCTACAACAAATCATTCTGGCTGTTTCATGTAGATGGTCTCATCTAAGTCTTTGTACAAGAAAGTAGTTTTGACATCCAGTTGCTCCAGCTCCAACTCATGAGTTGCGACGATAGCGAGCGAAATGCGGATGACATTTGCCTCACTACTAGAGAGAATATCTCATCATATTCCATTCCCTTTCTTTATAAAAAATCGTTTAGCAACTAGTCTAGCCTTGTGTCTCCCATCATCCTTCACCTTGAACACCCACTTGCAACCTACGGCTCGGCTTCCTTGAGGGGGTGGTACCAAATGTCACGTCTTATTCTTCTTCAATGACTCTAAGTCCTCTTCCATAGCGCACATCCACTTTGAACTGTCACATGACTTCAAAGCTTCATCAAGGTCAAGCGGCTCATCACGGACCACATGTCGAGTATACTCAAACTGATTACAAAGGTTAAGGTTCGCAAATTGCCAATCACCATACATTTTAGGTGGCCTAATAGTCCTACGACTGACCGGAGTAGGTACTGCTTTGCCAAAACTCCTTTCAGCTTCACCTTGAACTAAACTTTCTCTAGATTCATGCACAACACCAGCACTACTAGATGGTACCTATGGACTATAATGTGATATTTCATCAATTGTGTTTTTCTCAACAACATCAACAACTCTACTATTTTGCCGGAACACGGAAATTTCGTCCATCTCCTTAGGCCTACTAGAATTTTCTCAGGTGGTAGGTAGCTTCTCCTTCAGATTGGTAGACTCTTCAAAAGTAACATGTATGGAATGAACTATCTTCCGATCAAAAGGGTTCAAAATTCAGTACCCTTGACATCATTGGTGTATCCAATTAATATGCCCTTGTATGCTCTAGCCTCCAACTTGTCATCGTTTGTATGGTGAACGTACATAGAAAACAAAAAATTCAAAAGTAACGAAGATACATTGCTTTACCTCTCCACTTTTCCTCTGAAATCTTCCCATCAATGGCTAAGCATAGAATTCGATTTATGATATGCGCCGTAGTTGATAAAACCTTAGCCCAAAGGCCTCTAGACAAGACTTCCGTCAATCTCAAGCAACGAGACATCTCTAGTGGAGTCTTGTTCATCCTTTCTGCAATCCTATTGGATTGAGGATAACCGGGTGTAGTGAAATGTTACTGAATGCCATGATGTCTACAAAAGTTGAGGAACTCCCTAGAGACAAATTCACCGCCATTATCAGATCTCAGCATCTTTAACCTAGAACCAAGTTGGTTCTCAAAAAGTGTTTTCCAGTCTTTTAACTTCTTAAAACTCTTTGATTTGGCCTTCATCGCATTCATCCATACTTTCCGACAAAAATAATCAATGAAAGAGATAAAATACTTTTCTCCTCCAAGAGAAGGAGTAGCAACCGGTCCCCTAAACATCTACATGCACGTACTCAAGTACTCACCTCGATCTATGGAACCCAACTTCAAAAGGTACTTTAGATTGCTTGCCTAACACACACTTTCAGCAAAAATGTATCGTGTCGAAGCTTCCTCTTTTGATCATCATCTGTCACCGAAGCAACTCTAAGCCCTTCTCTGAAATATGATCCAACCTGAGATGCCAAAGCTTTGTGGCATCCAATGCACGAGAACTATCTACTTCAATGCACGACTCTCTAAGAACTGTGGTTCCTTTCAGCAAATAAAGATTTCAGAACACATCTACTTTCATAAGAACTAGTGCACCTCTCGAAACCTTCAGACTATCCTTCTCGATAGCTACCTTGCATACCAAAAATGCCAGTAGTCCTAAAAAAATTAAGGACTTTCAAAGACCTAGAACATACCGGACAACTATCAAAGTGTGTATCACTCTGTCAAACTTCTTGATCCTCATTGTACCTTCACCCATTGCTCTACAGCTAGCATCATTTCCCATAAGAATAGAGCTTCTCTCTCCTCCAATGAAAGATGTAACAGCCCGTAAATTTCGTTAATTAAATTTGTCATATTTGTAAGATTTGGAATTAAATTATAAAGAAATATAATTGTTATAATTGGTAACGAAGAAAATGTTAATAATTAACCTATGAAATATTTCATTGGTTGTAATAGACTTAATTATAAAAATTGAATATAATAAATCCTATTTATTTGGAACCTTGTTTATTGATATGCAAAAGTATAATAAATGAGTTATTACCAGAGATTGAAATTTTAAATAGAATTCTAATAAATGAATCGTGGAAAGGATTATACAGGTGTATAATTTAATACGAGAAAGGAATGTATTTAATTGATTTTGTAATAAAAAAAACATTGTAACGGTAATTGGAACAAATTAAGGAATATGTTAGTATAAGTAAATTATTAATAACTTGAAAGGAAATCCAACCAATTCAAGTTAAAAGTTACACTTGGTTATAAATGTAATATAAGAGAACTAATAAATATTGAATAAATTTTGGAATAGTTTGTAATAAATGTTAATTGAGTAAAACCAGTGTTATGTAAGTAATTACAATATTTGGGGTGTAAATAATGAACCTCTAAAAGTGTAATTAAGAGTCAATGATAATATTTATTGTACGTTACTTATTTTATTAGGTTGTCAAGTTAATTTGTAATCAATTTCAATTAATTCACTAAATTATGGCAGTTAATGTGAAATAAATGATAATTCCATTCATACCTGTAAGCAATTATTACAAGTTGCATGTTGAAAGGTTGATTGAATTGGAATTTTAAATTTAATTTAAGATTAAAATATATATATATATATATATATATAGGTTTACAGTAACGAATTTAGGAAATAAGGTTAGAACAAGTTGATAAGAAATAACCAAAATAAGGGAATAGTATCAATGTAACTAAAGTTGAAACAAATTGGATATAGAGAAATAAATGTAAGCATTTAATATACTAATTAATGTTGGTTTGATGATAACGTTACTTGGTGATTAATTATAGAATAACGGAAGTGGAAACGTAAAGTAATAAAAGTGTAGATTTATGTTAAGTAATAATTTATGGATTTGGGGAATAAGTTGAAATTTTGATAATTAAGAAATTAATACGAAAAAGTATGTAAAGTAAGTTATAGAATGTAGAGTAAGTTATAGAATGTAAAGTATTTGAAGACCATAATTGATGTGTTCTGTAACGCCCCACCCCGAGACCCATCTTAGTAAAGGGAATTAACAAGTAATTCCGTCTAGTAAAGCGGAGAATAGGGCTGGTTAAGGGTGACTATCTATAACTTTGTCTTAAACATCTACTGAATAGGTCGATAAATGTAATATAAACTTTTTTTCTGCTCAAGTGGATCGACATACCTAGTAAATGCTTAATCCAAAACTATAGGTAGTTAACGGATCTATCAGAACAAAATACAATAACTAAAGGTAAAGCACATCACAGAACAGTAATCAGCATCATGTATATACATATACACTGCATGTTTAGCATAATACAGTATGAATACAACGAAGGTGGTGCACGACCATACCATAAATATTGAATCAAATATAAATACATCAGAGTATGCGAAAGAACAGAAATTGCACAAGAGAAAGGAGAGTTGATATCCAGCATCAGCTTCAAGCTAAGCCCAATAGATGATACCTGAAATAACTCGGTCTGACCCGAGTATAAATACACGGGTCAGTCTAGCTACACAAATCAGTCAATATCGGTAATATGCAGCAGAATAAACACGAAGATACTTCTTCTCGAAAGAGAAGAATGAATCGATAAAATCATAAGCTCAACACTTAAGGAACAAACGCTACTTAAGTGAACAAATACCTCGAAGGAGGTAACCCAAACTCAATACTTAAATCAAACACAAGTGCCTCATATCATCGGCGACATCCCAAAATGTCTACATGGTTTCCATGAACCATATCTCCTTAAAAGGAGAAATATCAATACAAACTCTCGCCAAAATGGAAAACATAAAACATTCTCAAATAGGATGTTCCAAAACTCAACTATAGATGAATCTCCAAATTCAATTATACCTCATCTCATCGGTATAAATGTATATAAATCTCAACCTCAACTCGCCAAAATGGCAAAACCCGGAATATCTTATAAAATCATGAAATTATCAAAACTCATAACTCAAGGAACCCGATAAGAGTTCAAAACATCACAATTGAAATCACCATATATATAACATCTCATATAGCACTAGGCTATCGATTTAATAAAACATCTTAAAAAGGTGAAATCACAATAAAACAGAAAGCTCAGAAAATCTGGATTGGCTAAATCCCCGATTGTAATGCCGAAGCAATAATGCGCGTGCAAAACTCAGATGGCCTAAGCCTCAGAAAAGGTCGCTAACACCTCCCAAAGCAGTTCGTCCTCATGACAAGGTCGCTGACACCTCTCTAAGCCATTTTGTCAGCCCTAACAAGGTCGCTAACACCTCCCAAAGCAGTTCGTCCTTCATGACAAGGTCGCTGACACCTCTCCAAGCCATTTTGTCAGCCCTAACAAGGTCGCTAACACCTCCCAAAGCAGTTCGTCCTCCATGACAAGGTCGCTGACACCTCTCAAAGCAGTTCTGTTAGGTAAACATCGTGAATGTGTCACAAACTCACGGATAGGAACCCGAAAAGTGTTAACGTGTGTCCCATACCACACGTTCGCACTTAACAGTTTACTAGCCTCTAGTCGATGCCACACTAGGAACATCATAAAACTCAGAAAATCATAACTCGCCTTATCTCATCGGCGAGTGATAAAGAGACACCATACTTGTCTCATCTCATCGACAAGTGAAAGCATCATGATGGTTCCTCACAAACCATAAATTTCAAAGTAGAAATCTCAAACTATAAAACTCGCCAAATATTGGCCCTTCTACATAATTCTTAAAGATAGGAATTATAATCTCAAAGACCTACCATAAATTGGCAAAACATCTTAGAAACACTAACTCAAATAGCTTCGATCGTACAAGTCCGGAATTAACCAAAATAGTAAGCGCACATGTCCCATACCACGTGTTTTACTAAATCGTTTAATACTCTTTCTCATACGTTCGAATGGTGAAAAAGTGTGTATTTTACATTTAAAATAGTTTGCTAGAGAAAACAAGCTTTTAAAACTTTTTTTCCCGAAATGATTAATAAAACCAATATTTGAAATTCCTTTATTATAGGAAATAAATAGATTTTATATTCGAAAAATAATTTTAAAATGCTATATAATAATAATTTGAATTTTCAAAATTTATTTCAAAAATCACTTCAAAATGGTTTAGTGAAAACCCTGCTTGAAAACAAGAAAGATAATTCAAGACCAATAACTTGAGTTCAATACGAATTCAATTCAAATTTAACCCAAATCAATTCAAATTCTATTTAAATTTGGATTTTGAATTCTTCAAATATAGTTAGCCTATTGATAGACATCATAGCTTTCAAAACATCGCAAAAACAATCATCAAAATCAAATAAGAATGAGAGCAAAAATAAGCTAATACACTCCTCAAGTCAATAATTATCATTCTTGTCGTTTTGCTCTCATACCAGCAACAAACAAACACAGGTTTGACCAAACAAACATCAAAATTTTAGAAAAACATAAAACATAAAACTTTAAGTACAAAGTTTAAGTTTTCCAAAATATCTAAGATTATCAAATTCGGTTAAGAGACAAATAAGTTATGGCAAATCTTGTTTCAGTTTCAACCATAGAGCAAATATTGCTTTTGCTCTCAAGTTAGCAGTAACAAAGTCCAATTTTGACATAGAAGCACTCGAAATTACAGAAAACTTAACAAACTAAAGTTGTAGCACACGATTTGTGCTTTCCAGATCATCCAAAATTATCGAAATCCGATCAAAAACGAGAAAGTTGTGTCTAATTTTGTTACAGCTTCAAGCACAGAGCAAATATTGATTTTGCTCTCGGGTTATCAGTAAGAAAATTCAATTTTGACATAGCTAACCTCAAAATTTCACAAAAATCAATACACAAAAGTTATAGAAAAAACTCTAAGCTTTCTGGAACATAAAGAATCGTCAAAATCGGAGAAAAAATGAAAAAGATATGCTCAAATTTCCAACAGCATTAAGCATAGACAGTCACAATTTGACAGTGACATGGCAGCGAGCTTGAACTCGACTTTTCAACCCTCTATGCTAAGAATTTTCGAAAGTATTTAACATGAAAGTTATAGAACAAACTCTAAGCTTTCTAGAACATGAAGATTCATCAAAATCGGAGAACAAATGAAAAAGATATGCTCAAATTTCCAACAGCATTAAGCATAGATAGTCACAATTTTACAGTGACAGGGCAGCGAGCTTGAACTCGATTTTTCAACCCTCTAAGCTAAGAATTTTCGAAAGTATTTAACAGGAAAGTTGTCACATTCTTTTCAGGCTTTCCATAACTTCAAAGAAAATCGAATTCCGATGTAAAACGTAAGAGATACACACAATTTACTGACAGCGATTTACGATTGAACATGCAACAACAACAAAAAATTTGAGATTTCTTACCTTAAAATCTTAATCAAAGCTAGAATATGTGAGTTTTGATACTCACCTTGCAATTCACTTGAGCTACAAGATCAAATTGGCAAAAAGGAGCAAGCTTCGGCATTGAAAGTTGCTTCAACAACCTGACTAAATAGACTTTTAATTTGATAATTTCAGCAAGGAGTTGGATAAAATTGGAGAATTGGGTTTTTGTTGTGAAAGAGGAAAGGTGGGTTATGCTTTCTTAGTTACAGGGAGAAGAAGACTTCTCTGTATATGTACAGGAAATGAGAAAGAGGCATTTTCCTCTTTTCCTTATTAAGTTGCTAAATGGGCTAAGCCCAAAACTAATTAACTTAGTCGCTAATTGAGATTAACACAACAAATCCTATTATACACTAATATATACAAGTTACCACAAATATATGAACATGTTTTCACTTTATAAAAATTATATAACACATATTTACTTTCTAAAAATTATTTTACAACTAAAAAAAAGATCACTTATCTTTAGAAATTTATTTTCATTATTAAAAACCCTTATTTTAATTTAAATGCATAAATTACACAATTATTACTTAAAACTCTATTTTTAACTTCTAAAATTACATAAACTTTATTTTCTTGTATAGTAAAACATAACAAATCATATTTTCAACATTTTACAACCAAAATTTATTTTTAAACCAAATTTTCCATTTTAAATTATAATATACCACTTATTAAATGAAATGCTTCTTTTAAAAATATATAAAAGAAACATTTGGCAACAATTATCAAAATTATTGCATTTCTTAATATTAAAATCATGATATCTCATTTTTAAATTAATTAACCAAGTAAAGTTTCAAAACTTTATTTTTTACATTTTATTCTCTGAAATCTATTGTTTATTTCAAATAAATAATTTAAATCTCCAATTTATTCTTAATTCACAATATTAAATTATAACTACCATTATAATTTAATATTTACAGGTAATCGCCAAAACCAGGGTTGTTACAGACTTCCCCCTTACAAAAATTGCGTCCCCGCAATTTTCTAGAAAAAGATCCGTAAACAACACAAAAACTCAATCGACAAACGATAAATGACAAGCTCGAAACTCAAACCATTCATACTCTCAACATAGATGGTAGAGAGAAATAAGGAAAAACTCACTTGGTTAATCCAACGGCCCATCAATGCTAATATAGTGATTAGCAAACTATCGAATTTTCCAAGTATCTTGAAAGAATTTCGAAGATATCCCATCTTCGAATCAAAACTCAATAAGATGCTCAACAATTAATCAATCGAAAATGATTAATTTCAGAAAAAAATTCTACGAATAGATTCGGTATCAAACTCACTTAAACCCGAACTCTAAGCAATAAAGAAGATCATCAATAAGATTTTCCGCATAAATATACGGAAAGAAAATCCTCACAGCAGGGTAGACACAATAGACAAGATAGATAAATCACAAGATGGCTGCTTACAAGGCCACCAAACTCGAACGACCGCGAAAAATGCACGTCGTTGATAATAGCTCAAAGATAGAATATACTCATGAATAAGGATATAAGCTCGAATTATCTTTTAATCCAAGATATTTAGAATTTTAAATCTCAACATCTTTTAAATTTTTAAATCTTAATTTTCAACATTTAAAAATTTCTCAAACTCTTTACTATATTACTTAGTAAGTAGTTTAAAACTCAAAATTAGAATTTAAATTACTTCCTTCACTTCAAATTAATTTTCAAAGAACTTTGTGAATCCATAATAATATCCCACAAAATAAATGAAGGGTTTAAATTCTCTTTACTCTTTTTATAAAAATACTTAAATAGTTTTAAAACAAGCTTCAAATTCTTCTATAACTCTTCTCATAAAACATATATTGTATATAAAATAGATTCTGAAATCTCAAAATATACATTCAATAAAGTATAGCTCAAGAATATTCTCACATATTCTCATCTTTATAATTTCAAAATAAATAATTCAATGGCATTGCCTTGCCATTGAATCCCTAATAAACAGATATAATATTGGCTGCAGAGTTGATCGAATGATCAAAACGGCCTCGCCACTCTGATGCTCGTCTGTAAAGTCAATGGATGAAATTACCATTCAAAATAAATTTAATATATAATGCCAAAATATTTTTTTTTCTACAACACAAACCATCATGTCTGATTGCCTCATCATAGCATTTAGGAGATTCCTATCGATGACGTTGATCAGGCGTATTGACCAGAACTCTTAACTACTCGATGGACAACCCAACACTCTCAAATTATTTCTATGGAAGAAATACTCCTCATGTAAATATATTCTCAAAATATTCTTTGATTTTTTAATTTTAAATTTCAAAGCTTCCATTTCTCTTTAAAACTCGTATTCATATAGCTTCAAAACTCAACCCAAAGAACATTAAGAGAATGCAGAGAGATATTCCCAAAATACTCAATTCTCAAAATCAATAGAAGGAGATAGAGTGTTCGTCAATCTTACGATGTCACGAGCCACTCCCAAAAATCATCAAGATATTGGATAAGCAATATATTCTTCTCAAAGGAGAATAAGCACACAATCCACGAATCACTACTTCAAACGGAGAAATGCAACAAAGGATAACAATGATTGAGCATCTGAAAAGAACACTCAAATGAAGCTAAATGATAAACTCAATCAAACTCGAACAATCTAGAAACTCACCTCATTCCTTAGTGGATATCCTCATGGAAGGATAACCGAAGAGCTAAGAGACAGGAATAAGGTTACCTTAACACTCGATTGCCCGATTGGATGTCAAATCCAACCGGACTCATAAAACTCAACAAAGTCACCTTGACTGGAATTCGAGATATATCATCAACATCTCGATACTCAAGAGTGAATACAGAAACTTCGGAATCATCATTAACATTCCAAAGTGATAGAAATAACAAACCAATCAAATTAGGATGCCTAAATAAATATCGGATCCTATAGCAACAAAATGATCGGGTTTAACATCAAATAAGTCAGTCCATCCCAAATCAGATACATCTCAAGATAGTGAATAATAAACTAATATTCACTATAGCAGCAACAAATAGAAAACTCAGAATTCTCACAACATGCCAATCGTTGTGATCCCTTCAATAGGATTCACAACTCTTAAAGGAATGCAACATGAATGCTCAAAGAAATCAATCAGCTCCATCGATACGAACTCACTCATATCGGAAAAAAAATGAAAATAGAATAATCCCAAATAAGGTTATTTTTAAGATAAGATGACATCAAACTCTATTATGGAATACTACGGAATACAATGTATATATATTCCTAGACATATTCCATCTCAAAAATCCCACAACTAAAAAAAATAATGAAGGCTCGATTCGAGAACAAGCTCGAATAAAGGACAGTGATTCACTCGTATTGTACTTCGACGTACCGCGATATACATACTGTTCTGTGTTTATTCTACTTTGTTCTGACCACAGCTCTGATACCAAGCTGTAACGCCCCACCCCGAGACCCACCTTAGTAAAGGGAATTAACAAGTAATTCCGTCTAGTAAAGCGGAGAATAGGGCTGGTTAAGGACGACTATCTATAACTTTGTCTTAAACATCTACTGAATACGTTGATAAATGCAATATAAACTTTTTTTCTGCTCAAGTGGATCGACATACCTAGTAAATGCTTAATCCAAAACTATAGGTAGTTAACGGATCTATCAGAACAAAATACAATAACTAAAGGTAAAGCACATCACAGAACAGTAATCAGCATCATGTATATACATATACACTGCATGTTTAGTATAATACAGTATGAATACAACGAAGGTGGTGCACGACCATACCATAAATATTGAATCAAATATAAATACATCAGAGTATGCGGAAGAACATAAATTGCTCAAGAGAAAGGAGAGTTGATATCCAGCATCAGCTTCAAGCTAAGTCCAATAGATGATACCTGAAATAACTCGGTCTGACCCGAGTATAAATACACGGGTCAGTCTAGCTACACGAATCAATCAATATCGGTAATATGCAGCAGAATAAACATGAAGACACTTCTTCTCAAAAGAGAAGAATGAATCGATAAAATCATAAGCTCAACACTTAAGTAACAAACGCTACTTAAGTGAACAAATACCTCGAAGGAGGTAACTCAAACTCAATACTTAAATCAAACACAAGTGCTTTATATCATCGGCGACATCCCAAAATGTCTACATGGTTTCCATGAACCATATCTCCTTAAAAGGAGAAATATCAATACAAACTCTAGCCAAAATGGAAAACATAAAACATTCTCAAATAGGATGTTCCAAAACTCAACTATAGATGAATCTCCAAATTCAATTATACCTCATCTCATCGGTATAAATGTATATAAATCTCAACCTCAACTCGCCAAAATGGCAAAACCCGGAATATCTTATAAAATCATGAAATTATCAAAACTCATAACTCAAGGAACCCGATAAGAGTTCAAAACATCACAATTGAAATCACCATATATATAACATCTCATATAGCACTAGGCTATCGATTTAATAAAACATCTTAAAAAGGTGAAATCACAATAAAACAGAAAGCTCAGAAAATCTGGATTGGCTAAATCCCCGATTGTAATGCCGAAGCAATAATGCGCGTGCAAAACTCAGATGGCCTAAGCCTCAGAAAAGGTCGCTAACACCTCCCAAAGCAGTTCGTCCTCATGACAAGGTCGCTGACACCTCTCTAAGCCATTTTGTCAGCCCTAACAAGGTCGCTAACACCTCCCAAAGCAGTTCGTCGTTCATGACAAGGTCGCTGACACCTCTCCAAGCCATTTTGTTAGCTCTAACAAGGTCGCTAACACCTCCCAAAGCAGTTCGTCCTCCATGACAAGGTTGCTGACACCTCTCAAAGCAGTTCTGTTAGGTAAACATCGTGAATGTGTCACAAACTCACGGACAGGAACCCGAAAAGTGTTAACGTGTGTCCCATACCACACGTTTGCACTTAACAGTTTACTAGCCGCTAGTCAATGCCACACTAGGAACATCATAAAACTCAGAAAATCATAACTCGCCTTATCTCATCGGCGAGTGATAAAGAGACACCATACTTGTCTCATCTCATCGACAAGTGAAAACATCATGATGGTTCCTCACAAACCATAAATTTCAAAGTAGAAATCTCAAACTATAAAACTCGCCAAATATTGGCCCTTCTAGATAATTCTTAAAGATAGGAATTATAATCTCAAAGACCTACCATAAATTGGCAAAACATCTTAGAAACACTAACTCAAATAGCTTCAATCGTACAAGTCCGGAATTAACCAAAATAGTAAGCGCACATGTCCCATACCACGTGTTTTACTAAATCGTTTAATACTCTTTCTCATACGTTCGAATGGTGAAAAAGTGTGTATTTTACATTTAAAATAGTTTGCTAGAGAAAACAAGCTTTTAAAACTTTTTTTCCCGAAATGATTAATAAAACCAATATTTGAAATTCCTTTATTATAGGAAATAAATAGATTTTATATTAGAAAAATAATTTTAAAATGCTATATAATAATAATTTGAATTTTAAAAATTTATTTCAAAAATCACTTCAAAATGGTTTAGTGAAACCCGTGCTTGAAAACAAGAAAGATAATTCAAGACCAATAACTTGAGTTCAATACGAATTCAATTCAAATTTAACCCAAATCAATTCAAATTCTATTTAAATTTGGATTTTGAATTCTTCAAATATAGTTAGCCTATTGATAGACATCATAGCTTTCAAAACATCGCAAAAACAATCATCAAAATCAAATAAGAATGAGAGCAAAAATAAGCTAATACACTCCTCAAGTCAATAATTATCATTCTTGTCGTTTTGCTCTCATACCAGCAACAAACAAACACAGGTTTGACCAAACAAACATCAAAATTTTAGAAAAACATAAAACATAAAACTTTAAGTACAAAGTTTAAGTTTTCCAAAATATCTAAGATTATCAAATCGGTTAAGAGACAAATAAGTTATGGCAAATCTTGTTTCAGTTTCAACCATAGAGCAAATATTGCTTTTGCTCTCAAGTTAGCAGTAACAAAGTCCAATTTTGACATAGAAGCACTCGAAATTACAGAAAACTTAACAAGCCAAAGTTGTAGCACACGATTTGTGCTTTCTAGATCATCCAAAATTATCGAAATCCGATCAAAAACGAGAAAGTTGTGTCTAATTTTGTTACAGCTTCAAGCACAGAGCAAATATTGATTTTGCTCTCGGGTTATCAGTAAGAAAATTCAATTTTGACATAGCTAACCTCAAAATTTCACAAATCTCAATACACAAAAGTTGTAGAAAAAACTCTAAGCTTTCTGGAACATAAAGAATCGTCAAAATCGGAGAAAAAAAAGAAAAAGATATGCTCAAATTTCCAACAGCATTAACCATAGACAGTCGCAATTTTACAGTGACAGGACAGCGAGCTTGAACTCGACTTTTCAACCTTCTATGCTTAGAATTTTCGAAAGTATTTAACATGAAAGTTATAGAACAAACTCTAAGATTTCTGGAACATGAAGATTCATCAAAATCGGAGAACAAATGAAAAAGATATGCTCAAATTTCCAACAGCATTAAGCATAGATAGTCACAATTTTACAGTGACAGGGCAGCGAGCTTGAACTCGATTTTTCAACCCTCTAAGCTAAGAATTTTCGAAAGTATTTAACAGGAAAGTTGTCACATTCTTTTCAGGCTTTCCAGAACTTCAAAGAAAATCGAATTCCGATGTAAGACGTAAGAGATACGCACAATTTACTGACAGCGATTTACGATTGAACATGCAACAACAACAAAAAATTTGAGATTTCTTACCTTAAAATCTTAATCAAAGCTAGAATATGTGAGTTTTGATACTCACCTTGCAATTCACTTGAGCTACAAGATCAAATTGGCAAAAAGGAGCAAGCTTTGGCATTGAAAGTTGCTTCAACAACCTGACTAAATAGACTTTTAATTTGATAATTTCAGCAAGGAGTTGGATAAAATTGGAGAATTGGGTTTTTGTTGTGAAAGAGGAAAGATGGGTTATGCTTTCTTAGTTACAGGAAGAAGAAGACTTCTCTGCATACGTACAGGAAATGAGAAAGAGGCATTTTCCTCTTTTCCTTATTAAGTTGCTAAATGGGCTAAGCCCCAAACTAATTAACTTAGTCGCTAATTGAGATTAACACAACAAATCCTATTATACACTAATATATACAAGTTACCACAAATATATGAACATGTTTTCACTTTATAAAAATTATATAACACATATTTACTTTCTAAAAATTATTTTACAACTAAAAAAAAAGATCACTTATCTTTAGAAATTTATTTCCATTATTAAAAACCCTTATTTTAATTTAAATGCATATATTACACAATTATTACTTAAAACTCTATTTTTAACTTCTAAAATTACATAAACTTTATTTTCTTGTATAGTAAAACATAACAAATCATATTTTCAACATTTTACAACCAAAATTTATTTTTTAAACCAAATTTTCCATTTTTAATTATAATATACCACTTATTAAATGAAATGCTTCTTTTAAAAATATATAAAAGAAACATTTGGCAACAATTATCAAAATTATTGCATTTCTTTATATTAAAATCATGATATCTCATTTTTAAATTAATTAACCAAGTAAAGTTTCAAAACTTTATTTTTTACATTTTATTCTCTGAAATCTATTGTTTATTCCAAATAAATAATTTAAATCTCCAATTTATTCTTAATTCATAATATTAAATTATAACTACCATTATAATTTAATATTTACAGGTAATCGCCAAAACCAGGGTTGTTACAGACTTCCCCCTTACAAAAAGTGTGTCCCCGCAATTTTCTAGAAAAAGATCTGTAAACAACACAAAAACTCAATCGACAAACGATAAATGACAAGCTCGAAACTCAAACCATTCATACTCTCAACATAGATGGTAGAGAGAAACAAGGAAAAACTCACTTGGTTAATCCAACGGCCCATCAATGCTAATATAGTGATTAGCAAACTATCGAATTTTCCAAGTATCTTGAAAGAATTTCGAAGATATCCCATCTTCGAATCAAAACTCAATAAGATGCTCAACAATTAATCATTCGAAAATGATTAATTTCATAAAAATTCTACGAATAGATTCGGTATCAAACTCACTTAAAACCGAACTCTAAGCGATAAAGAAGATCATCAATAAGATTTTCCGCATAAATATACGGAAAGAAAATCCTCACAGCAGGGTAGACACAATAGACAAGATAGATAAATCCCAAGATGGCTGCTTACAAGGCCACCAAACTCGAACGACCGCGAAAAATGCACGTCGTTGATAATAGCTCAAAGATAGAATATACTCATGAATAAGGATATAAGCTCGAATTATCTTTTAATCCAAGATATTTAGAATTTTAAATCTCAACATCTTCTAAATTTTTAAATCTTAATTTTCAACATTTAAAAATTTCTCAAACTCTTTACTATATTACTTAGTAAGTAGTTTAAAACTCAAAATTAGAATTTAAATTACTTCCTTTACTTCAAAATTAATTTTCAAAGAATTTTGTAAATCCATAATAATATCCCACAAAATAAATGAAGGGTTTAAATTCTCTTTACTCTTTTTATAAAAATACTTAAATAGTTTTAAAACAAGCTTCAAATTCTTCTATAACTCTTCTCATAAAACATATATTGTATATAAAATAGATTCTGAAATCTCAAAATATACATTCAATAAAGTATAGCTCAAGAATATTCTCACATATTCTCATCTTTATAATTTCAAAATAAATAAATAAATGGCATTGCCTTGTCATTGAATCCCTAATAAACAGATATAATATTGGCTGCAGAGTTGATCGAATGATCAAAACTGCCTCGCCACTCTGATGCTCGTCTCCAAAGTCAATGGATGAAATTTCCATTCAAAATAAATTTAATATATAATGCCAAAATATTATTTTTTTTCTACAACACAAACCATCATGTCTGATTGCCTCATCATAGCATTTAGGAGATTCCTATCGATGACGTTGATCAGGCATATTGACCAGAACTCTTAACTACTCGATGGACAACCCAACACTCTCAAATTACTGCTCATGTAAATATATTCTGAAAATATTCTTTGATTTTTTAATTTTAAATCTCAAAGCTTCCATTTCTCTTTAAAACTCGTATTCATATAGCTTCAAAACTCAACCCAAAGAACATTAAGAGAATGCAGAGAGATATTCCCAAAATACTCAATTCTCAAAATCAATAGAAGGACATAGAGTGTTCGTCAATCTTACGATGTCACGAGCCACTCCCAAAAATCATCAAGATATTGGATAAGCAATATATTCTTCTTAAAGGAGAATAAGCACACAATCCACGAATCACTACTTCAAACGGAGAAATGCAACAAAGGATAACATTGATTGAGCATCTGAAAAGAACACTCAAATGAAGCTAAATGATAAACTCAATCAAACTCGAACAATCAAGAAACTCACCTCATTCCTTAGTGGATATCCTCATGGAAGGATAACCGAAGAGCTAAGAGACAGGAATAAGGTTACCTTAACACTCGATTGCCCGATTGGATGTCAAATCCAACCGGACTCATAAAACTCAACAAAGTCACCTTGACTGGAATTCGAGATATATCATCAACATCTCGATACTCAAGAGTGAATACAGAAACTTCGGAATCATCATTAACATTCCAAAGTGATAGAAATAACAAACCAATCAAATTAGGATGCCTAAATAAATATCGGATCCTATAGCAGCAAAATGATCGGGTTTAACATCAAATAAGTCAATCCATCCCAAATCAGATACATCCAACATCGTGAATAATAAACTAATATTCACTATAGCAGCAACAAATAGAAAACTCAGAATGCTCACAACATGCCAATCGTTGTGATCCCTTCAATAGGATTCACAACTCTCAAAGGAATGCAACATGAATGCTCAAAGAAATCAATCAGCTCCATCGATACGAACTCACTCATATCGAAAAAAAAAATGAAAATAGAATAATCCCAAATAAGGTTATTTTTAAGATAAGATGACATCAAACTCTATTATGGAATACTACGGAATACAATGTATATATATTCCTAGACATATTCCAACTCAAAAATCCCACAACTAAAAAAAATAATGAATGCTCGATTCGAGAACAAGCTCGAATAAAGGACAGTGATTCACTCGTATTGTACTTCGACGTATCGCGGTATACGTACTGTTCTGTGTTTATTCTACTTTGTTCTAACCACAGCTCTGATACCAAGCTGTAACGCCCCACCCCGAAACCCACCTTAGTAAAGGGAATTAACAAGTAATTCCGTCTAGTAAAGCGGAGAATAGGGCTGGTTAAGGGCGACTATCTATAACTTTGTCTTAAACATCTACTGAATACGTTGATAAATGCAATATAAACTTTTTTTCTGCTCAAGTGGATCAACATACCTAGTAAATGCTTAATCCAAAACTATAGGTAGTTAACGGATCTATCAGAACAAAATACAATAACTAAAGGTAAAGCACATCACAGAACAGTAATCAGCGTCATGTATATACATATACACTGCATGTTTAGTATAATACAGTATGAATACAACGAAGGTGGTGCACGACCATACCATAAATATTGAATCAAATATAAATACATCAGAGTATGCGGAAGAACATAAATTGCTCAAGAGAAAGGAGAGTTGATATCCAGCATCAGCTTCAAGCTAAGTCCAATAGATGATACCTGAAATAACTCGGTCTGACTCGAGTATAAATACACGGGTCAGTCTAGCTACACGAATCAATCAATATCGGTAATATGCAGCAGAATAAACATGAAGACACTTCTTCTCAAAAGAAAAGAATGAATCGATAAAATCATAAGCTCAACACTTAAGTAATAAACGCTACTTAAGTGAACAAATACCTCGAAGGAGGTAACTCAAACTCAATACTTAAATCAAACACAAGTGCCTTATATCATCGGCGACATCCCAAAATGTCTACATGATTTCCATGAACCATATCTCCTTAAAAGGAGAAATATCAATACAAACTCTAGCCAAAATGGAAAACATAAAACATTCTCAAATAGGATGTTCCAAAACTCAACTATAGATGAATCTCCAAATTCAATTATACCTCATCTCATCGGTATAAATGTATATAAATCTCAATCTCAACTCGCCAAAATGGCAAAACCCGGAATATCTTATAAAATCATGAAATTATCAAAACTCATAACTCAAGGAACCCGATAAGAGTTCAAAACATCACAATTGAAATCACCATATATATAACATCTCATATAGTACTAGGCCATCGATTTAATAAAACATTTTAAAAAGGCGAAATCACAATAAAACAGAAAACTCAGAAAATCGGGATTGGCTAAATCCCCGATTGTAAAGCCGAAGCAATAATGCACGTGCAAAACTCATATGGCCGAAGCCTCAGACAAGGTCGCTAACACCTCCCAAAGCAGTTCGTCCTCATGACAAGGTCGCTGACACCTCTCTAAGCCATTTTGTCAGCCCTAACAAGGTCGCTAACACCTCCCAAAGCAGTTCGTCCTTCATGACAAGGTCGTTGACACCTCTCCAAGCCATTTTGTTATCCCTAACAAGGTCGCTAACACCTCCCAAAGCAGTTCGTCCTCCATGACAAGGTCCCTGACACCTCTCAAAGCAGTTCCGTTAGGTAAACATCGTGAATGTGTCACAAACTCACGGATAGAAACCCGAAAAGTGTTAACGTGTGTCCCATACCACACGTTCGCACTTAACAGTTTACTAGCCGCTAGTCGATGCCACACTAGGAACATCATAAAACTCAGAAAATCATAACTCGCCTTATCTCATCGGCGAGTGATAAAGAGACAGCATACTTGTCTCATCTCATCGACAAGTGAAAACATCATGATGGTTCCTCACAAACCATAAATTTCAAAGTAGAAATCTCAAACTATAAAACTCGCCAAATATTGGCCCTTCTAGATAATTCTAAAAGATAGGAATTATAATCTCAAAGACCTACCATAAATTGGCAAAACATCATAGAAACACTAACTCAAATAGCTTCGATCGTACAAGTCCGGAATTAACCAAAATAGTAACGCACATGTCCCATACCACGTGTTTTACTAAATCGTTTAATACTCTTTCTCATACGTTCGAATGGTGAAAAAGTGTGTATTTTACATTTAAAATAGTTTGCTAGAGAAAACAAGCTTTTAAAACTTTTTTTCCCGAAATGATTAATAAAACCAATATTTGAAATTCCTTTATTATAGGAAATAAATAGATTTTATATTATAAAAATAATTTTAAAATGCTATATAATAATAATTTGAATTTTAAAAATTTATTTCAAAAATCACTTCAAAATGGTTTAGTGAAACCCGTGCTTGAAAACAAGAAAGATAATTCAAGACCAATAACTTGAGTTCAATACGAATTCAATTCAAATTTAACCCAAATCAATTCAAATTCTATTTAAATTTGGATTTTGAATTCTTCAAATATAGTTAGCCTATTGATAGACATCATAGCTTTCAAAACATCGCAAAAACAATCATCAAAATCAAATAAGAATGAGAGCAAAAATAAGCTAATACACTCCTCAAGTCAATAATTATCATTCTTGTCGTTTTGCTCTCATACCAGCAACAAACAAACACAGGTTTGACCAAACAAACATCAAAATTTTAGAAAAACATAAAACATAAAACTTTAAGTACAAAGTTTAAGTTTTCCAAAATATCTAAGATTATCAAATCGGTTAAGAGACAAATAAGTTATGGCAAATCTTGTTTCAGTTTCAACCATAGAGCAAATATTGCTTTTGCTCTCAAGTTAGCAGTAACAAAGTCCAATTTTGACATAGAAGCACTCGAAATTACAGAAAACTTAACAAACTAAAGTTGTAGCACACGATTTGTGCTTTCCAGATCATCCAAAATTATCGAAATCCGATCAAAAACGAGAAAGTTGTGTCTAATTTTGTTACAGCTTCAAGCACAGAGCAAATATTGATTTTGCTCTCGGGTTATCAGTAAGAAAATTCAATTTTGACATAGCTAACCTCAAAATTTCACAAAACTCAATACACAAAAGTTGTAGAAAAAACTCTAAGCTTTCTGGAACATAAAGAATCGTCAAAATCGGAGAAAAAAAAGAAAAAGATATGCTCAAATTTCCAACAGCATTAAGCATAGACAGTCACAATTTTACAGTGACAGGGCAGCGAGCTTGAACTCGACTTTTCAACCTTCTATGCTAAGAATTTTCGAAAGTATTTAACATGAAAGTTATAGAACAAACTCTAAGCTTTCTGGAACATGAAGAATCATTAAAATCGGAGAACAAATGAAAAAGATATGCTCAAATTTCCAACAGCATTAAGCATAGATAGTCACAATTTTACAGTGACAGGGCAGCGAGCTTGAACTCGATTTTTCAACCCTCTAAGCTAATAATTTTCGAAAGTATTTAACAGGAAAGTTGTCACATTCTTTTCAGGCTTTCCAGAACTTCAAAGAAAATCGAATTCCGATGTAAGACGTAAGAGATACACACAATTTACTGACAGCGATTTACGATTGAACATGCAACAACAACAAAAAATTTGAGATTTCTTACCTTAAAATCTTAATCAAAGCTAGAATATGTGAGTTTTGATACTCACCTTGCAATTCACTTGAGCTACAAGATCAAATTGGCGAAAAGGAGCAAGCTTAGGCATTGAAAGTTGCTTCAACAACCTGACTAAATAGACTTTTAATTTGATAATTTCAGCAAGGAGTTGGATAAAATTGGAGAATTGGGTTTTTGTTGTGAAAGAGGAAAGATGGGTTATGCTTTCTTAGTTACAGGAAGAAGAAGACTTCTCTGCATACGTACAGGAAATGAGAAAGTGGCATTTTCCTCTTTTCCTTATTAAGTTGCTAAATGGGCTAAGCCCAAAACTAATTAACTTAGTCGCTAATTGAGATTAACACAACAAATCCTATTATACACTAATATATACAAGTTACCACAAATATATGAACATGTTTTCACTTTATAAAAATTATATAACACATATTTACTTTCTAAAAATTATTTTACAACTAAAAAAAAAGATCACTTATCTTTAGAAATTTATTTCCATTATTAAAACCCTTATTTTAATTTAAATGCATAAATTACACAATTATTACTTAAAACTCTATTTTTAACTTCTAAAATTACATAAACTTTATTTTCTTGTATAGTAAAACTTAACAAATCATATTTTCAACATTTTACAACCAAAATTTATTTTTTAAACCAAATTTTCCATTTTTAATTATAATATACCACTTATTAAATGAAATGCTTCTTTTAAAAATATATAAAAGAAACATTTGGCAACAATTATCAAAATTATTGCATTTCTTTATATTAAAATCATGATATCTCATTTTTAAATTAATTAACCAAGTAAAGTTTCAAAACTTTATTTTTTACATTTTATTCTCTGAAATCTATTGTTTATTCCAAATAAATAATTTAAATCTCCAATTTATTCTTAATTCACAATATTAAATTATAACTACCATCATAATTTAATATTTACAGGTAACGTCAAAACCAGGGTTGTTACAGACTTCCCCCTTACAAAAATTGCGTCCCCGCAATTTTCTAGAAAAAGATCTGTAAACAACACAAAAACTCAATCGACAAACGATAAATGACAAGCTCGAAACTCAAACCATTCATACTCTCAACATAGATGGTAGAGAGAAACAAGGAAAAACTCACTTGGTTAATCCAACGGCCCATCAATGCTAATATAGTGATTAGCAAACTATCGAATTTTCCAAGTATCTTGAAAGAATTTCGAAGATATCCCATCTTCGAATCAAAACTCAATAAGATGCTCAACAATTAATCAATCGAAAATGATTAATTTCAGAAAAAAATTCTACGAATAGATTCGGTATCAAACTCACTTAAAACCGAACTCTAAGCGATAAAGAAGATCATCAATAAGATTTTCCGCATAAATATACGGAAAGAAAATCCTCACAGCAGGGTAGACACAATAGACAAGATAGATAAATCCCAAGATGGCTGCTTACAAGGCCACCAAACTCGAACGACCGCGAAAAATGCACGTCGTTGATAATAGCTCAAAGATAGAATATACTCATGAATAAGGATATAAGCTCGAATTATCTTTTAATCCAAGATATTTAGAATTTTAAATCTCAACATCTTTTAAATTTTTAAATCTTAATTTTCAACATTTAAAAATTTCTCAAACTCTTTACTATATTACTTAGTAAGTAGTTTAAAACTCAAAATTAGAATTTAAATTACTTCCTTTACTTCAAAATTAATTTTCAAAGAACTTTGTAAATCCATAATAATATCCCACAAAATAAATGAAGGGTTTAAATTCTCTTTACTCTTTTTATAAAAATACTTAAATAGTTTTAAAACAAGCTTCAAATTCTTCTATAACTCTTCTCATAAAACATATATTGTATATAAAATAGATTCTGAAATCTCAAAATATACATTCAATAAAGTATAGCTCAAGAATATTCTCACATATTCTCATCTTTATAATTTCAAAATAAATAAATAAATGGCATTGCCTTGTCATTGAATCCCTAATAAACAGATATAATATTGGCTGCAGAGTTGATCGAATGATCAAAACTGCCTCGCCACTCTGATGCTCGTCTCTAAAGTCAATGGATGAAATTTCCATTCAAAATAAATTTAATATATAATGCCAAAATATTATTTTTTTTCTACAACACAAACCATCATGTCTGATTGCCTCATCATAGCATTTAGGAGATTCCTATCGATGACGTTGATCAGGCATATTGACCAGAACTCTTAACTACTCGATGGACAACCCAACACTCTCAAATTATTTCTATGAAAGAAATACTGCTCATGTAAATATATTCTCAAAATATTCTTTGATTTTTTAATTTTAAATCTCAAAGCTTCCATTTCTCTTTAAAACTCGTATTCATATAGCTTCAAACTCAACCCAAAGAACATTAAGAGAATGCAGAGAGATATTCCCAAAATACTCAATTCCCAAAATCAATAGAAGGAGATAGAGTGTTCGTCAATCTTACGATGTCACGAGCCACTCCCAAAAATCATCAAGATATTGGATAAGCAATATATTCTTCTCAAAGGAGAATAAGCACACAATCCACGAATCACTACTTCAAACGGAGAAATGCAACAAAGGATAGCATTGATTGAGCATCTGAAAAGAACACTCAAATGAAGCTAAATGATAAACTCAATCAAACTCGAACAATCAAGAAACTCACCTCATTCCTTAGTGGATATCCTCATGGAAGGATAACCGAAGACCTAAGAGACAGGAATAAGGTTACCTTAACACCCGATTGCCCGATTGGATGTCAAATCCAACCGGACTCATAAAACTCAACAAAGTCACCTTGACTGGAATTCGAGATATATCATCAACATCTCGATACTCAAGAGTGAATACAGAAACTTCGGAATCATCATTAACATTCCAAAGTGATAGAAATAACAAACCAATCAAATTAGGATGCCTAAATAAATATCGGATCCTATAGCAACAAAATGATCGGGTTTAACATCAAATAAGTCAATCCATCCCAAATCAGATACATCTCAACATAGTGAATAATAAACTAATATTCACTATAGCAACAACAAATAGAAAACTCAGAATGCTCATAACATGCCAATCGTTGTGATCCCTTCAATAGGATTCACAACTCTCAAAGGAATGCAACATGAATGCTCAAAGAAATCAATCAGCTCCATCGATACGAACTCACTCATATCGGAAAAAAAATGAAAATAGAATAATCCCAAATAAGGTTATTTTTAAGATAAGATGACATCAAACTCTATTATGGAATACTACGGAATACAATGTATATATATTCCTAGACATATTCCATCTCAAAAATCCCACAACTAAAAAAAATAATGAAGGCTCGATTCGAGAACAAGCTCGAATAAAGGACAGTGATTCACTCGTATTGTACTTCGACGTATCGCGATATACGTACTGTTCTGTGTTTATTCTACTTTGTTCTAACCACAGCTCTGATACCAAGCTGTAACGCCCCACCCCGAGACCCACCTTAGTAAAGGGAATTAACAAGTAATTCCGTCTAGTAAAGCGGAGAATAGGGCTGGTTAAGGGCGACTATCTATAACTTTGTCTTAAACAACTCCTGAATACGTTGATAAATGCAATATAAACTTTTTTTCTGCTCAAGTGGATCGACATACCTAGTAAATGCTTAATCCAAAACTATAGGTAGTTAACGGATCTATCAGAACAAAATACAATAACTAAAGGTAAAGCACATCACAGAACAGTAATCAGCATCATGTATATACATATACACTGCATGTTTAGTATAATACAGTATGAATACAACGAAGGTGGTGCACGACCATACCATAAATATTGAATCAAATATAAATACATCAGAGTATGCGGAAGAACATAAATTGCTCAAGAGAAAGGAGAGTTGATATCCAGCATCAGCTTCAAGCTAAGTCCAATAGATGATACCTGAAATAACTCGGTCTGACCCGAGTATAAATACACGGGTCAGTCTAGCTACACGAATCAATCAATATCGGTAATATGCAGCAGAATAAACATGAAGACACTTCTTCTCAAAAGAGAAGAATGAATCGATAAAATCATAAGCTCAACACTTAAGTAATAAACGCTACTTAAGTGAACAAATACCTCGAAGGAGGTAACTCAAACTCAATACTTAAATCAAACACAAGTGCCTTATTTCCATGAACCATATCTCCTTAAAAGGAGAAATATCAATACAAACTCTAGCCAAAATGGAAAACATAAAACATTCTCAAATAGGATGTTCCAAAACTCAACTATAGATGAATCTCCAAATTCAATTATACCTTATCTCATCGGTATAAATGTATATAAATCTCAATCTCAACTCGCCAAAATGGCAAAACCCAGAATATCTTATAAAATCATGAAATTATCAAAACTCATAACTCAAGGAACCCGATAAGAGTTCAAAACATCACAATTGAAATCACCATATATATAACATCTCATATAGCACTAGGCTATCGATTTAATAAAACATCTTAAAAAGGTGAAATCACAATAAAACAGAAAACTCAGAAAATCGGGATTGGCTAAATCCCCGATTGTAATGCCGAAGCAATAATGCACGTGCAAAACTCAGATGGCCGAAGCCTCAGACAAGGTCGCTAACACCTCCCAAAGCAGTTCGTCCTCATGACAAGGTCGTTGACACCTCTCTAAGCCATTTTGTCAGCCCTAACAAGGTCGCTAACACCTCCCAAAGCAGTTCGTCCTTCATGACAAGGTCGCTGACACCTCGCCAAGCCATTTTGTTAGCCCTAACAAGGTCGCTAACACCTCCCAAAGCAGTTCGTCCTCCATGACAAGGTCCCTGACACCTCTCAAAGCAGTTCTGTTAGGTAAACATCGTGAATGTGTCACAAACTCACGGATAGAAACCCGAAAAGTGTTAACGTGTGTCCCATACCACACGTTCGCACTTAACAGTTTACTAGCCGCTAGTCGATGCCACACTAGGAACATCACAAAACTCAGAAAATCATAACTCGCCTTATCTCATCGGCGAGTGATAAAGGACACCATACTTGTCTCATCTCATCGACAAGTGAAAACATCATGATGGTTCCTCACAAACCATAAATTTCAAAGTAGAAATCTCAAACTATAAAACTCGCCAAATATTGGCCCTTCTAGATAATTTTTAAAGATAGGAATTATAATCTCAAAGACCTACCATAAATTGGCAAAACATCTTAGAAACACTAACTCAAATAGCTTCGATCGTACAAGTCCGGAATTAACCAAAATAGTAAGCGCACATGTCCCATACCACGTGTTTTACTAAATCGTTTAATACTCTTTCTCTTACGTTCGAATGGTGAAAAAGTGTGTATTTTACATTTAAAATAGTTTGCTAGAGAAAACAAGCTTTTAAAACTTTTTTTCCCGAAATGATTAATAAAACCAATATTTGAAATTCCTTTGTTATAGGAAATAAATAGATTTTATATTAGAAAAATAATTTTAAAATGCTATATAATAATAATTTGAATTTTCAAAATTTATTTCAAAAATCACTTCAAAATGGTTTAGTGAAAACCATGCTTGAAAACAAGAAAGATAATTCAAGACCAATAACTTGAGTTCAATACGAATTCAATTCAAATTTAACCCAAATCAATTCAAATTCTATTTAAATTTGGATTTTGAATTCTTCAAATATAGTTAGCCAATTGATAGACATCATAGCTTTCAAAACATCGCAAAAACAATCATCAAAATCAAATAAGAATAAGAGCAAAAGTAAGCTAATACACTCCTCAAGTCAATAATTATCATTCTTGTCGTTTTGCTCTCATACCAGCAACAAACAAACACAGGTTTGACCAAACAAACATCAAAATTTTAGAAAAACATAAAACATAAAACTTTAAGTACAAAGTTTAAGTTTTCCAAAATATCTAAGATTATCAAATTCGGTTAAGTGACAAATAAGTTATGGCAAATCTTGTTTCAGTTTCAACCATAGAGCAAATATTGCTTTTGCTCTCAAGTTAGCAGTAACAAAGTCCAATTTTGACATAGAAGCACTCGAAATTACAGAAAACTTAACAAAATAAAGTTGTACCACCCATTTTGTGATTTCCAGATCATCCAAAATTATCGAAATCCGATCAAAAACGAGAAAGTTGTGTCTAATTTTGTTACAGCTTCAAGCACAGAGCAAATATTGATTTTGCTCTCTGGTTATCAGTAAGAAAATTCAATTTTGACATAGCTAACCTCAAAATTTCACAAAACTCAATACACAAAAGTTGTACAAAAACTCTAAGCTTTCTGGAACATAAAGAATCGTCAAAATCGGAGAAAAAATGAAAAAGATATGCTCAAATTTCCAACAGCATTAAGCATAGACAGTCACAATTTTACAGTGACAGGGCAGGGAGCTTGAACTCGACTTTTCAACCCTCTATGCTAAGAATTTTCGAAAGTACTTATCATGAAAGTAATAGAACAAACTCTAAGCTTTCTGGAACATGAGGAATCATCAAAATCGGAGAACAAATGAAAAAGATATGCTCAAATTTCCAACAGCATTAAGCATAGATAGTCACAATTTTACAGTGACAGGGCAGCGAGATTGAACTTGATTTTTCAACCCTCTAAGCTAAGAATTTTCGAAAGTATTTAACAGGAAAGTTGTCACATTCTTTTCAGACTTTCCAGAACTTAAAAGAAAATCGAATTCCGATGTAAAACGTAAGAGATACACACAATTTGCTGACAGCGATTTACGATTGAACATGCAACAACAACAAAAAATTTGAGATTTCTTACCTTAAAATCTTAATCCAAGCTAGAATATGTGAGTTTTGATACTCACCTTGCAATTCACTTGAGCTACAAGATCAAATTGGTGAAAAGGAGCAAGCTTTGGCATTGAAAGTTGCTTCAACAACCTGACTAAATAGACTTTTAATTTGATAATTTCAGCAAGGAGTTGGATAAAATTGGAGAATTGGGTTTTTGTTGTGAAAGAGGAAAGGTGGGTTATGCTTTCTTAGTTACAGGGAGAAGAAGACTTCTCTGTATACGTACAGGAAATGAGAAAGTGGCATTTTCCTCTTTTCCTTATTAAGTTGCTAAATGGGCTAAGCCCAAAACTAATTAACTTAGTCGCTAATTGAGATTAACACAACAAATCCTATTATACACTAATATATACAAGTTACCACAAATATATGAACATGTTTTCACTTTATAAAAATTATATAACACATATTTACTTTCTAAAAATTATTTTACAACTAAAAAAAAAAGATCACATATCTTTAGAAATTTATTTTCATTATTAAAAACCCTTATTTTAATTTAAATGCATAAATTACACAATTATTACTTAAAACTCTATTTTTAACTTCTAAAATTACATAAACTTTATTTTCTTGTATAGTAAAACATAACAAATCATATTTTCAACATTTTACAACCAAATTTTCCATTTTTAATTATAATATACCACTTATTAAATGAAATGCTTCTTTTAAAAATATATAAAAGAAACATTTGGCAACAATTATCAAAATTATTGCATTTCTTTATATTAAAATCATGATATCTCATTTTTAAATTATTTAACCAAGTAAAGTTTCAAAACTTTATTTTTTTACATTTTATTCTCTGAAATCTATTATTTATTCCAAATAAATAATTTAAATCTCCAATTTATTCTTAATTCACAATATTAAATTAACTACCATTATAAATTTAATATTTACAGGTAATCCCCAAAACCAGGGTTTTTACAGACTTCCCCCTTACAACAATTGCGTCCCCGCAATTTTCTAGAAAAAGATCCGTAAACAACACAAAAACTCAATCGACAAACGATAAATGACAAGCTCGAAACTCAAACCATTCATACTCTCAACATAGATGGTAGAGAGAAACAAGGAAAAACTCACTTGGTTAATCTAACGACCCATCAATGCTAATATAGTGATTAGCAAACTATCGAATTTTCCAAGTATCTTGAAAGAATTTCGAAGATATCCCATCTTCAAATCAAAACTCAATAAGATGCTCAACAATTAATCAATTGAAAATGATTAATTTCAGAAAAAAAATTCTACGAATAGATTCGGTATCAAACTCACTTAAACCCGAACTCTAAGAGATAAAGAAGATCATCAATAAGATTTTCCGAATAAATATACGGAAAGAAAATCCTCACAGCAGGGTAGACACAATAGACAAGATAGATAAATCACAAGATGGCTGCTTACAAGGGCACCAAACTCGAACGACCGCGAAAAATGCACGTCGTTGATAATAGCTCAAAGATAAAATATACTCATGAATAAGGATATAAGCTCGAATTATCTTTTAATCCAAGATATTTAGAATTTTAAATCTCAACATATTTTAATTTTTTAAATCTTAATTTTCGACATTTAAAAATTTCTCAAACTCTTTACTATATTACTTAGTAAGTAGTTTAAAACTCAAAATTAGAATTTAAATTACTTCCTTTACTTCAAAATTAATTTTCAAAGAACTTTGTAAATCCATAATAATATCCCACAAAATAAATGAAGGGTTTAAATTCTCTTTACTCTTTTTATAAAAATACTTAAATAGTTTTAAAACAAGCTTCAAATTCTTCTATAACTCTTCTCATAAAACATATATTGTATATAAAATAGATTCTGAAATCTTAAAATATACATTCAATAAAGTATAGCTCAAGAATATTCTCACATATTCTCATCTTTATAATTTCAAAATAAATAAATAAATGGCATTGCCTTGCCATTGAATCCCTAATAAACAGATATAATATTGGCTGCAGAGTTGATCGAATGATCAAAACTGCCTCGCCACTCTGATGCTCGTCTCTAAAGTCAATGGCAGCAATTACCATTCAAAGTAAATTTAATATATAATGCCAAAATATTATTTTTTCTACAACACAAACCATCATGTCTGATTGCCTCATCATAGCATTTAGGAGATTCCTATCGATGACGTTGATCAGGCGTATTGACCAGAACTCTTAACTACTCGATGGACAACCAAACACTCTCAAATTATTTCTATGAAAGAAATACTACTCATGTAAATATATTCTCAAAATATTCTTTGATTTTTTAATTTTAAATCTCAAAGCTTCCATTTCTCTTTAAAACTCGTATTCATATAGCTTCAAAACTCAACCCAAAGAACATTAAGAGAATGCAGAGAGATATTCCCAAAATACTCAATTCCCAAAATCAATAGAAGGAGATAGAGTGTTCGTCAATCTTACGATGTCACGAGCCACTCCCAAAAATCATCAAGATATTGGATAAGCAATATATTCTTCTCGAAGGAGAATAAGCACACAATCCACGAATCTCTACTTCAAACGGAGAAATGCAACAAAGGATAACATTGATTGAGCATCTGAAAAGAACACTCAAATGAAGCTAAATGATAAACTCAATCAAACTCGAACAATCTAGAAACTCACCTCATTCCTTAGTTGATATCCTCGTGGAAGGATAACCGAAGAGCTAAGAGACAGGAATAAGGTTACCTTAACACTCGATTGCCCGATTGGATGTCAAATCCAACCGGACTCATAAAACTCAACAAAGTCACCTTGACTGGAATTCGAGATATATCATCAACATCTCGATAATCAAGAATGAATACAAAAACTTCGGAATCATCATTAACATTCCAAAGTGATAGAAATAACAAACCAATCAAATTAGGATGCCTAAATAAATATAGGATCCTATAGCAACAAAATGATCGGGTTTAACATCAAATAAGTCAATCCATCCCAAATCAGATACATCTCATGATAGTGAATAATAAACTAATATTCACTAAAGCAGCAACAAATAGAAAACTCAGAATGCTCACAACATGCCAATCGTTGTGTTCCCTTAAATAGGATTTACAACTCTCAAAGGAATGCAACATGAATGCTCAAAGAAATAAATCAGCTCCATCGATACGAACTCACTCATATCGAAAAAAAAAAATGAAAATAGAATAATCCCAAATAAGGTTATTTTTAAGATAAGATGACATCAAACTCTATTATGGAATACTACGGAATACAATGTATATATATTCCTAAACATATTCCATCTCAAAAATCCCAAAACTAAAAAAAATAATGAAGGCTCGATTCGAGAACAAGCTCGAATAAAGGACAGCGATTCACTTGTATTGTACTTCGACGTATCGCGATATACGTACTGTTCTGTGTTTATTCTACTTTGTTCTGACCGTAGCTCTGATACCAAGCTGTAACGCCCCACCCTGGGACCCACCTTAGTAAAGGGAATTAACAAGTAATTCCGTCTAGTAAAGCGGAGAATAGGGCTGGTTAAGGGCGACTATCTATAACTTTGTCTTAAACATCTACCGAATACGTTGATAAATGCAATATAAACTTTTTTCTGCTCAAGTGGATCGACATACCTAGTAAATGCTTAATCCAAAACTATAGGTAGTTAACGGATCTATCAGAACAAAATACAATAACTAAAGGTAAAGCACATCACAGAACAGTAATCAGCATCATGTATATACATATACACTGCATGTTTAGTATAATACAGTATGAATACAACGAAGGTGGTGCACGACCATACCATAAATATTGAATCAAATATAAATACATCAGAGTATGCGGAAGAACATAAATTGCTCAAGAGAAAGGAGAGTTGATATCCAGCATCAGCTTCAAGCTAAGTCCAATAGATGATACCTGAAATAACTCGGTCTGACCCGAGTATAAATACACGGGTCAGTCTAGCTACACGAATCAGTCAATATCGGTAATATGCAGCAGAATAAACACGAAGATACTTCTTCTCAAAAGAGAAGAATGAATCGATAAAATCATAAGCTCAACACTTAAGTAACAAACGCTACTTAAGTGAACAAATACCTCGAAGGAGGTAACTCAAACTCAATACTTAAATCAAACACAAGTGCCTCATATCATCGACGACATCCCAAAATGTCTACATGGTTTCCATGAACCATATCTCCTTAAAAGGAGAAATATCAATACAAACTCTAGCCAAAATGGAAAACATAAAACATTCTCAAATAGGATGTTCCAAAACTCAACTATAGATGAATCTCCAAATTCAATTATACCTCATCTCACCGGTATAAATGTATATAAATCTCAATCTCAACTCGCCAAAATGGCAAAACCCGGAATATCTTATAAAATCATGAAATTATCAAAACTCATAACTCAAGGAACCCGATAAGAGTTCAAAACATCACAATTGAAATCACCATATATATAACATCTCATATAGCACTAGGCTATCGATTTAATAAAACATCTTAAAAAGGTCAAATCGCAATATAACAGAAAACTCAGAAAATCTGGATTGGCTAAATCCCCGATTGTAATGCCGAAGCAATACTGCACGTGCAAAACTCAGATGGCCGAAGCCTCAGACAAGGTCGCTAACACCTCCCAAAGCAGTTCGTCCTCATGACAAGGTCGCTGACACCTCTCTAAGCCATTTTGTCAGCCCTAACAAGGTCGCTAACACCTCCCAAATCATTTCGTCCTTCATGACAAGGTCGCTGACACCTCTCCAAGCCATTTTGTCAGCCCTAACAAGGTCGCTAACACCTCCCAAAGCAGTTCGTCCTCCATGACAAGGTCGCTGACACCTCTCAAAGCAGTTCTGTTAGGTAAACATCGTGAATGTGTCACAAACTCACGGATAGGAACCCGAAAAGTGTTAACGTGTGTCCCATACCACACGTTCGCACTTAACAGTTTACTAGCCGCTAGTCGATGCCACACTAGGAACATCATAAAACTCAGAAAATCATAACTCGCCTAATCTCATCGGCGAGTGATAAAGAGACACCATACTTGTCTCATCTCATCGACAAGTGAAAACATCATGATGGTTCCTCACAAACCATAAATTTCAAAGTAGAAATCTCAAACTATAAAACTCGCCAAATATTGGCCCTTCTAGATAATTCTTAAAGAGAGGAATTATAATCTCAAAGACCTACCATAAATTGGCAAAACATCTTAGAAACACTAACTCAAATAGCTTCGATCGTACAAGTCCGAAATTAACCAAAATAGTAAGCGCACATGTCCCATACCACGTGTTTTACTAAATTGTTTAATACTCTTTCTCATACGTTCGAATGGTGAAAATGTGTGTATTTTACATTTAAAATAGTTTGCTAGAGAAAACAAGCTTTTAAAACTTTTTTTCCCGAAATGATTAATAAAATCAATATTTGAAATTCCTTTATTATAGGAAATAAATAGATTTTATATTAGAAAAGTAATTTTAAAATGCTATATAATAGTAATTTGAATTTTCAAAATTTATTTCAAAAATCACTTCAAAATGGTTTAGTGAAAACCGTGCTTGAAAACAATGAAAAACAAGAAAGATAATTCAAGACCAATAACTTGAGTTCAATACGAATTCAATTCAAATTTAACCCAAATCAATTCAAATTCTATTTAAATTTGGATTTTGACTTCTTCAAATATAGTTAGTCTATTGATAGACATCATAGCTTTCAAAACAACGCAAAAACAATCATCAAAATCAAATAAGAATGAGAGCAAAAATAAGCTAATACACTCCTCAAGTCAATAATTATCATTCTTGTCGTTTTGCTCTCATACCGGCAACAAACAAACACAGGTTTGACCAAAAAAACATCAAAATTTTAGAAAAACATAAAAAATAAAACTTTAAGTACAAAGTTTAAGTTTTCCAAAATTTCTAAGATTATCAAATTCGGTTAAGAGACAAATAAGTTATGGCAAATCTTGTTTCAGTTTCAACCATAGAGCAAATATTGCTTTTGCTCTCAAGTTAGCAGTAACAAAGTCCAATTTTGACATAGAAGCACTCGAAATTACAGAAAACTTAACAAATTAAAGTAAGATCACATGATTTGTGCTTTCCAGATCATCCAAAATTATCGAAATCTGATCAAAAACAAGAAAGTTGTGTCTAATTTTGTTACAGCTTCAAGCACAGAGCAAATATTGATTTTGCTCTCGGGTTATCAGTAAGAAAATTCAATTTTGACATAGCTAACCTAAAAATTTCACAAAACTCAATACACAAAAGTTGTAGCGAAAACTCTAAGCTTTCTGGAACATAAAGAATCGTCAAAATCGGAGAAAAAATGAAAAAGATATGCTCAAATTTCCAACAGCATTAAGCATAGACAGTCACAATTTTACAGTGACAGGGCAGCGAGCTTGAACTCGACTTTTCAACCCTCTATGCTAAGAATTTTCAAAAGTATTTAACATGAAAGTTATAGAACAAACTCTAAGCTTTCTGGAACATGAAGAATCGTTAAAATCGGAGAATAAATGAAAAAGATATGCTCAAATTTCCAACAGCATTAAGCATAGATAGTCACAATTTTACAGTGACAGGGCAGCAAGCTTGAACTCGATTTTTCAACCCTCTAAGCTAAGAATTTTCGAAAGTATTTAACAGGAAAGTTGTCACATTCTTTTCAGGCTTTCCATAACTTCAAAGAAAATCGAATTTCGATGTAAAACGTAAGAGATACACACAATTTACTGACAGCGATTTACGATTGAACATGCAACGACAACAAAAAATTTGAGATTTCTTACCTTAAAATCTTAATCAAAGCTAGAATATGTGAGTTTTGATACTCACCTTGCAATTCACTTGAGCTACAAGATCAAATTGGCGAAAAGGAGCAAGCTTTGGCATTGAAAGTTGCTTCAACAACCTGACTAAATAGACTTTTAATTTGATAATTTCAACAAGGAGTTGGATAAAATTGGAGAATTGGGTTTTTGTTGTGAAAGAGGAAAGGTGGGTTATGCTTTCTTAGTTACAGGGAGAAGAAGACTTCTCTGTATACGTACAGGAAACGAGAAAGAGGCATTTTCCTCTTTTCCTTATTAAGTTGCTAAATGGGCTAAGCCCAAAACTAATTAACTTAGTCGCTAATTGAGATTAACACAACAAATCCTATTATATACTAATATATACAAGTTACCACAAATATATGAACATGTTTTCACTTTATAAAAATTATATAACACATATTTACTTTCTAAAAATTATTTTACAACTAAAAAAAGATCGCTTATCTTTAGAAATTTATTTTCATTATTAAAAACCCTTATTTTAATTTAAATGCATAAATTACACAATTATTACTTAAAACTCTATTTTTTGCTTCTAAAATTACATAAAATTTATTTTCTTGTATAGTAAAACATAACAAATCATATTTTCAACATTTTACAACCAAAATTTATTTTTAAACCAAATTTTCCATTTTTAATTATAATATACCACCTATTAAATGAAATACTTCTTTTAAAAATATATAAAAGAAACATTTGGCAACAATTATCAAAATTATTGCATTTCTTCATATTAAAATCATGATATCTCATTTTTAACTTAATTAACCAAGTAAAGTTTCAAAACTTTATTTTTTACATTTTATTCTCTGAAATCTATTGTTTATTCCAAATAAATAATTTAAATCTCCAATTTATTCTTAATTCACAATATTAAATTATAACTACCATTATAATTTAATATTTACAGGTAATCGCCAAAACCAGGGTTGTTACATGTTCAATATATAGAAATACATTTAAAAAAACATAATATTCTTTCAAATTTAAAATGTAAATAGGTGTATATTTAGGTAATGAAATAAAATTTGCATGGAAGATGAAATTGAGTATATCAATGGAATGAAATGTGAGACAAGTGTTAATTGTGATATAGAGTTATAATAGACTCAATTTAAGGGTTGGAATTAAATCTAATCTGTTTAAATGGAAACACTAAAATAAATTGGATTCAATTTATAATAAAGGTGTTATTTTAAGAAACTGAAATAAATTCTATAATGGATGAATTAAGCTACTTTAAACCGAGATGGAATTGGGTTTAAAGAATTATAAATTTATAAGTAAATCAAGATGAGAAACTATTATTATAGTAAGAAATATATAATTACTGTTTGTATCCAATAGTGTATTAATATGTTTAAATTACTATTAGATAGGAAATAATTGGTATACTTCTCATTAAATTCATTTAGTCCATTTTGAAACTTAATCATTTGAAATTAATGTAATTGAAACTTTCCAATTAATAGGAGAGAGAATACTAATTGTAAATTAATAGGTGTAAATAAAAGCAGCATATGTTTTATGAAAATATAGGGAAAGTTTGATTTAATAAAAAGAAAATTTACACCAAATAAAATGAATGTTTCATTTGTAAGTGTAGGTTTAATTTCATTAAAATAAAGAATAGAAAGATTGATTTTAAAGAAAGAAATGTATGTTTATTTGAACCGTGTTTTAGCTTACAGACTGATTTCAAGAATAGGAAAATAATCTATTTATTACTCTTGTGTATAAACAATAAATTTATAAACGTGTTTAAATAAAAAATTGTTCTATTTTTTATCCATTCTAGTTGTCTGTTTTAAAATTTAACTTTGTAAGTAACTGTAATTAATGCAATTCAAATATTTCAATTAAAAGGAAAGGAAACGTTGATTGCAATTAATAGATTTAATAAAAGAAACGCATGTTTTGTGTTAAACAAAAAGGGTGTCTTAATGGAAATAAAAGATCATTTTGAGAAAACAAAATCGAACGTTTTCATTTGAAGGTAAGTATAAATATTTTATTATGCGTAGATAAAAACCTAAATGCATACAAATTTGAATATTATTTGAGTTAATGAAGTTAATTTGGTTACGTTACAAAAAAATTAAATTTCAAAAGGTTGTGCGAGGTACATGGTCCCTTCATTTTTTTATTATTAATTGTAGCATGAACGTTTTAAAATAGTTACCTTATTATTAATAGTTGATCCGTTTTTTTCTTTTCTCCTACTGTTTAATACCTGAGCCTAGACTCATAGATTGTATTTATTTCTTGCCACCTCATTTTCACGTATACAAAATTTTACTTTCGTTTGCAAACTTTTCCATTCCTTACATTTCCTTATGCATTATTAATGCCTGAAGCTTTAAAAATAAAACGTGATATTTATTTTGTCCATCCACATTCATTTCCTAATTATAAATAATCTACATCTTATTTCTTCTTTTACATTTTGTTTTTCCTAACACCTTATATTCAAAAGCTCTTATTCTTGCAAATCCAAAAGCATTCTTTTACAAAAATGATTCTTTTTCATTTTTTGTACACTTCCTGTCCTCATCTTAGTTGTTCTTTAATCTTTTCCTGAAGCCTCATCTTGAGAAAACGTAAGTATTAAAATTTGTTTATTTATATATTTTTTATGCGTACTAATTTTTATTTTAATAACACTTCTTGTGACATGAATACCTTTTGCATATAAACTTTGATTCACGTGCGATTTCTTCTGTTGGATTCAAATTTATATTCCGGACAACATGAAATCGATTTAGTTGAGTTTGGAGATTGTTGAGTTTTGCGCTTCTGTTTGGATTTTTATGGGCTAAAATCAAAGGTGAGTATTTTAACCCACTCACAAATTCTAAGGTTTCTTAGGTTTGTTAAATTGATTTAAGATATGAGTAGAAATTTATTTATGACTATTTGGCATGTTTTTTTCATCATCTCAGTTGCATCGGATTTTTTTAATTTAACTGTTAATTAATTTTGTTATTGCATATAAATTAGACAGTTAAAATTTATTTATTTGCATATAAACTGCTAGTTAAACAGTTATTAAATTTATTATTGAATATAAACTGTTAGTTACTACATGTTATTTAGTTCCTGATATATTTTATATGCACTATATTGATGTTTGTTTAAATTGGATGATGATTTGTAATAAATGGTTGATGATTGGTATTTGGATGAATGGATGTTTATTTATATTAACTGCAAGTTGTTATGCATTTCATTTCATTCGGGATTGCGGTTTGAAATGATATACAACCGCATTTTATTATTAAATTGCAGATTGAAATGATAAATGTCTGTATCACTTGACCATAGGATAGAAAATTATATACAAGCACCGCGGTATATATATAAAATTATTTTTGAAAAGATTTATGGTTTTGGATAGGATACGGTTTAATAAATATTAATTTTTGATCTTATATAAAATCTTATTTTAAATACATCTATAGTTAAATTATTGAATTTAAGCTGTGTATAAATTTGTTAAATAAAATAAATAAGATGAATATTGGAGTTTGATTATTTTATATTATATGGTTAAGTACATGTTAAGATATTAAGAATATATAGAGTTTTAAATGATTTATACCAATTAATATTGGGAGTTAAATTGAAAATTTTATTTGGAATCGAGCTTAATTAAGAATTTAACTTCATAAGTTGATGTAGAATTTATTAACTTGGATTTTAAAAAAAGGTATGATATTTATAACTGAATTTTATTTCAAGATGAATTAAATGGATATTTCTAGTATAAATAAATTGAAGGAATTTTTTTAGATAAAAGTAATTTGAGTTTTACTTAAATGATTACGGGTTTATTATGCAAATATTTCAAACTAAATAATAGGACTTTAAATTGTTGAATAGAAATTTCCAACCTTAGTTTCAATTGTTCAATATTCAAAGTTTGAAATACATTGAAACTGAAGTGGTTATTGAAACTTAAACGATTTTGAAATTTATGGATTTTGACTTAATTTTAAATGAAATAAATTGTAAGTCGCGGAAATTATTTTATTTTATAAAGAAATTTTAATTGCAAACTATTTTATTCTATATACCGTTTGAATATCCAAACCATCCAAGTTTTGAAAGTTACGGTTTTAAAGCTACAAATTTCATAGTTTTATGTTTGAAAGTTATAGTTCAAATGTTTGGTTTTTAATTATTATAAATTTTAAAGTAATATGATTTTGGAAAGAAATACATTTGAAATAAAGTGATATTATATTAATTTGGGGTTTATAAAAATAATATCAAATGAGTTTGTTTTGTAATGGAAAGGATATCGTATTTATACGGTTTTGAAATAGATATTTTATTCTGGTTTTGAAAGTAAAATTATTTTTAAATGACCGCGGTGTTATAATAACGTTTGGTTGTTAAAGAGATCGGGATCGGAAGTTGTCATACTCTCCGCCAACTTCGAAAACCACTTTAACAACCGTGTACGCGGTGGAGATTCCAGAATGAAGTAGGTTGGTGGCGGTGTTTCCTGTAAGGTAAATACGTGGACCCAACTCCCGTGAGTTGGCATAAGGTGGCTAAAACATGAGCGATTGACGAGTTAATAAGGTAGCACCTTTGATCGGACACTTCCCTTTGATACTATACTATGACTTTGGATTGATTCGGTGGCCACCTTCACTTTTGATTTCTTTGATTTGGGGGAGTTTGTTCGAGGTGGGCGGTAGTTGCGCGCTACGCGTTACCACCGACCCGGAAGCGTAATTGGTATATCTATCCTGGCATTGCCTAGTTGTGCCGAGTCACCTACCCTATCGCGCCTTGTACGAGTTTGGATTTCTCCCGTAGCCCGTGTGGTATCCTCTGGTGGCTTCCTGATCAGGAGGGACTATGATATTGGATGGACTACTGGGACTATTATTGTGTTAAGGGGGAGATTGGGTAACTCCTTAACGCTATTTAAAAGTAAGTTTATTTTACAATTAGACACTATTATAATAGCGAAATATACTACATAGTAAATAGTTTAACGGATCCTTAAGTGATGTGAATCCCGAGCATCTTTTAAGTTACTGCACTCATATTTATTTCTTTTAATTTAACTTACATAAGAACTTTTAGTTCTGACTCGAGTGTTTGTCTTTTCAATTCGCTCGGGTCAGCCCGAGCGTTTCAGGATTTGAAGACTTTATTTCTAGAGGACGAGGACGAAGATTTCATTATTATTATTAAATTATATTGTTCCGCTACACTCATATTATTCCGCTGCATTGTTATTCGTATGTGTAACTCTGATATGTATTATATAAATACAACCAATGTTTTTTTTGTAAACAGATTTATGAATTGTATATTTATTATTATATTTTATCCTTCCGCTGTGAGATTCTGTTTAGTTTTTTTCTCTTCTCTATTTTTCTTATTTACCCCATATCAATTCGCCCTTCCATATGGTGGATTGGCACGTGTGTCGATTTAAAGCGTGCGAAAATGCGGGATGTTACAACGTGGTATCAGAGCTTTGGTTTAGCGATAAACCTTAGCTTGTAGGGTTTGACTCTTTATTAATAAGGTAGTAATACCCTATGGGAGTCGCTGAGAGTATGTATATATGAGAGAGCATATTTGTTAGTGTTATAAAAAGGTTTTAATATTGTGTTAATCGGTTCCGTTTTGTATTTATAAATTCTGGTTGGTGCATGGGACGTTGTGACATCAATAGGGATTTCTGAACACTTAATAGGACAGACCGACATAATATTTGTTTTATATATGTGAATGAAATAATTTTGCCTATTGTATTTTCTATATATAAAATAAAAAATTTCAAATGATATCTATATTTGGCTGAAATAGAGTGGTTGTTAGGTAATAAAGTGTATAAATAATAATAGAAATAAGATTGATAAATAAAACAAATGAAATTTGGAAATCTAGAACTTAAGTTCTGGGGTTTTGAAATTTCTTTCGAATAAATTTTGGAATATAATGATATTGTTTATAAGTATTTTCTAACATAAATATTTGAATATAATTCGAAAGAATTGTTTTAAAGAAGATTTTGAAAAATAAGTTTTGTACTTTCCTCTCTATCGTTGGAAAATAATTTCGGTGATGGCGGCCGCATCGTCGACTTTCATTTTCGAGTTTCGAAGGGGAAAGCCACTGTAGTAGTTTTACTTCAGATTCATTTTTGAAAAAAAACAAATATAAATTTTTTGAGTTGTTTTAAATATAAAGGGATATATACAGGTTGTAAGTATATATTTATCTATTATTTAAAATGATTTAAAATTAAACCCGGTATTTGGTTCTTAAGTTTCAGTTAATTAATAGTTCAATTAATGTAGTAAATTGAGTTATGATTAATTAACAATTGGAACTTTTAATTAAAGTAAAAAATTAATATAATAGAAATGTAAGGATTAAATAAATGAATGGAATTAGAGGTAATTTGAAATTTGTAAAACAAAGATGTAATTATTGAACCATTAATAAATTAAAAGAATTAAGAAGAAAAAAACTTGTATAACTTTCGATTACATTCTTAAAGGCATATATATAACTTACCAAAAGATATAAAAGTTGAAAATGTTAATAAGAAAATGTAATAGATATTATACAAGTAATTAACTTGAGGTGATATAAATAATTAATGGAATTCTTTAATAAATAAGAATTGATGTGTAGTTGTATAAACTTAAGTATAATTGAATGCTACTAATTAACTATCATGGAAAGTAGGTATTGTAAGTAAGCAATTATAAACTTAAGTGAATAGGTAAAGAATTCTGAATAAAATAAGAATAAAAGATGAATGCTGGAAAAGAGAAATTTTGACTATGAACTTAGGTTAATAAATTTACCTATTAAGAAGTTTGGTTAAATATGAATAAAATAAATAAATGAATAAAAAGAAAGAAAGAAAAAAATCAAACAACAAATGTATGAAATGAAATAAATAATAAATAAATTTGATTTGTTGTTGTAATTGTTGTTGTTCAGTTGATGGTTGTTGGGCAAGGATACTTTAAAAATTGGATTTGGGTGAATGAATAATCTATTTATTTTTATCTAAGACTGTTGAGTAAATGATGCACTAGAAGTTTATTCTTCATTGCGTGCAATTTAAAAGTTTTGAACCCGAACAACTATTTGTTTGTTTGATTGAATGGTTGTATTGTATTTGTTGTGTATGCTGTTTATTGAAATTGATGGTTGTTGTATTGATTTGTGTTAGTGATTGAAAGCACTTAAATATTTCACTTTCTATAAATTGTTAACCATTTGGATTTTATAAGTGAAATGCAGGTTATGGAAGCAATTGCTACTGCTTTTGGTGCTATAAAATAAACTTAAATTGCCCGACAATTAGGTACGTTTTCGGATTTCGGTTTATAACGCTATTTTATATATTTTCCCGTGTTGAGATATAATATTTTGGGTATTATACGTGATATTTTGTTATATTTAATATTTTATTTTCTTCCAAGCCTCTCCGTACAAAAGAGACTCTGCCAAAATTTTCCGTAAATTTTGGGCTTAGAAAAAATTGAAAATGTTTTACAAACTTTAATAATTTATGTATAAAAGATTTAAATGGGTATAAATTGGTATATTTTATTTTAAATTATTTTATTTTGTAAACTTATTTGTTTATAAATTTAATATTTAAGAAAGATATATTGATCTCTCATTTCTTCTTTTCCCTTCTTTTCCTTTTCGGGGACGAAAAGTTTTGAGTGGGGGAGATTGTAACGACCCGTAAATTTCGTTAATTAAATTTGTCATATTTGTAAGATTTTGGAATTAAATTATAAAGAAATGTAACTGTTATAGTTGGTAACGAAGAAAATGTTAATAATTAATCTATGAAATATTTCATTGGTTGTAATAGACTTAATTATAAAAATTGAATTTAATAAATCCTATTTATTTGGAACCTTGTTTATTGATATGCAAAAGTATAATAAATGAGTTATTACCAGAGATTGAAATTTTAAATAGAATTCTAATAAATGAATAGTGGAAAGGATCATTCAGGTGTATAATTTAATACGAGAAAGGAAAGTATTTAATTGATTTTGTAATAAAAAAACATTGTAATGGTAATTGGAATAAATTAAGGAATATGTTAGTATAAGTTAATTATTAACAACTTGAAAGGAAATCCGACCAAATCAAGTTAAAAGTTACACTTGGTTATAAATATAATATAAGAGAACTAATAAATATTGAATAAATTTTGGAATAGTTTGTAATAAATGTTAATTGAGTAAAACCAGTGTTATGTAAGTAATTACAATATTTGGGGTGTGAATAATGAACCTCTAAAAGTGTAATTAAGAATTAATGACAATACTTAATGTACGTTACTTATTTTATTAGGTTGTCAAGTTAATTTGTAATCAATTTCAATTAATTCACTAAATTATGGCAGTTAATGTGAAATAAATGATAATTCCATTCATACCTATAAGCAGTTATTACAAGTTGCATGTTGAAATGGTTGATTGAATTGGAATTTTAATTTTAATTTAAGATTAAATATATATATATATATATAGGTTTACAATAACGGAAATTTAGGAAATAAGGTCAGAACAAGTTGATAAGAAATATCCAAAATAAGGGAATAGTATCAATGTAAATAAAATTGAAACAAATTGGATATAGAGAAATAAATGTAAGCATTTAATATACTGATTAATTTTGGTTTGATGATAACGTTACTTGGTGATTAATTATAGAGTAACGGAAGTGGGAACGTAAAGTAATAAAAGCGTAGATTTATGTTAAGTAATAATTTGTGGATTTGGGGAATAAGTTGAAATTTTGATAATTAAGAAATTAATACGAAAAAGTTTGTAAAGTAAGTTATAGAATGTAGAGTAAGTTATAAAATGTAAAGTATTTGAAGACCGTAATTTATGTGTTCAGTATATAGAAATACACATTTAAAAAAACATAATATTCCTTCAAATTTAAAATGTAAATAGGTGTATATTTAGGTAATGAAATAAAATTTGCATGGAAGATGAAATTGAGTATATCAACGGAATGAAATGTGAGACAAGTGTTAATTGTGGTATAGAGTTATAATAGACTCAATTTAAGGGTTGGAATTAAATCTAATCCGTTTAATTGGAAACATTAAAATAAATTGGATTCAATTTATAATAATGGTGTTATTTTAAGAAACTGAAATAAATTCTATAATGGATGAATTAAGCTACTTTAAATTGAGATGGAATTGGGTTTAAAGAATTATAAATTTATAAGTAAATCAAGATGTGAAACTATTATTATAGTAAGAAATATATAATTACTGTTTGTATCCAATAGTGTATTAATATGTTAAAATTACTATTAGATAGGAAATAATTGGTATACTTCTCATTACATTCATTTAGTCCATTTTGAAACTTAATCAACTGAAATTAATGTAATTGAAAATTTCCAATTAATAGGAGAGAGAATACTAATTGTAAATTAATAGGTGTAAATAAAAGCAGCATATGTTTTATGAAAATATAGGGAAAGTTTGATTTAATAAAAAGAAAATTTACACCCAAAAAAAATGAATGTTTCATTTGTAAATGTAGGTTTAATTTCATTAAAATAAATAATAGAAAGATTGATTTCAAAGAAAGAAATATATGTTTATTTGAACTGTGTTTTAGCTTACAGACTGATTTCAAGAATAGGAAAATAATCTATTTATTAACCTTGTATATAAACAATAAATTTATAAACGTGTTTAAATAAACAATTGTTCTATTTTTTTTATCCATTCTAGTTGTCTGTTTTAAAATTTAACTTTGTAAGTAACTGTAATTAATGCAATTCCAATATTTCAATTAAAAGGAAAGGAAACGTTGATTGCAATTAATAGATTTAATAAAAGAAACACACGTTTTGTGTTAAACAAAGGGTGTTTTAATGGAAATAAAAGATCATTTTGAGAAAACAAAGTTGAACGTTTTCATTTTAAGGTAAGTATAAATATTTTATTATGCGTAGATAAAAACCTAGATGCATACAAATTTGAATATTATTTGAGTTAATGAAGTTAATTTGGTTACGTTACAAAAAAAATAAATTTCAAAAGGTTGTGCGAGGTACATGGTCCCTTCATTTTTTATTATTAATTGTTGCATGAACGTTTTAAAATAGTTACCTTATTATTAATAGTTGATCCGTTTTTTCTTTTCTCCTTCTGTTTAATACCTGAGCCTAGACTCTTAGATTGTATTTATTTCTTGCCACCCCATTTTCACATGTACAAAATTTTACTTTCGTTTGCAAACTTTTCCATTCCTACGTACATTTCCTTATGCATTATTAATGCCTGAAGCTTTAAAAATAAAACGTGACACTTATTTTGTCCCTCCACATTCATTTTCTAATTATAAATAATCTACATCTTATTTCTTCTTTTACATTTTGTTTCTCCTAACACCTCATATTCAAAAGCTCTTATTCTTGCAAATCCAAAAGCATTCTTTTACAAAAATGATTCTTTTTCATTTTTCGTGCACTTCTTGTCCTCATCTTAGTTGTTCTTCAATCTTTTCCTGAAGCCTCATCTTGAGAAAACGTAAGTATTAAAATTTGTTTATTTATATTTTTTTTTAGTGCGTACTAAATTTTATTTTAATAACACTTCTTGTGACATGAATACCTTTTGCATATAAACCTTGATTCACGCGCGATTTCTTCTGTTGGATTCAAATTTATATTTCGGATAACATGAAATTGATTTGGTTGAGTTTGGAGATTGTTGAGTTTTGCGCTTCTTTTTGGATTTTTATGGGCTAAATTCAAAGGTGAGTGTTTTAACCCACTCACAACTTCTAAGGTTTCGTATGTTTGTTAAACTGATTTAAGATATGAGTAGAAATTTATTTATGACTGTTTGGCATAATTTATTCATCATCTCAGTTACATCGGATTTTTTTAATTTAACTGTTAATTAATTTTATAATTGCATACAAATTTGACAATTAAAATTCATTTATTTGCATATAAACTGCTAGTTAAACAGTTATTAAATTTATTATTGAATATAAACTGTTAGTTAATACCTGTTATTTAGCACCTGTTATATTTTATATGCTCTATATTGATGTTTGTTTAAATTGGATGATGGTTTGTAATAAATGGTTGATGATTGATATTTGGATGAATGGATGTTTGTTTATATTAACTGCAAGTTGTTATGCATTTCATTTCATTCGGGTTTGCGGTTTGAAATGATATACAATAGCATTTTATTATTAAATTGGGGATTGAAATGATAAATATCCGTATCACTTGACCATAGGATAGAAAATTATATACAGGCACCATGGTATATATATAAATTATTTTTGAAAGGATTTATGGTTTTGGATAGGATACGGTTTAATAAATATTAATTTTTGATCTTATATATAAACTTATTTTGTATACATCTATAGTTAAATTATTGAATTTAAGCTGTGTATAAATTTGTTAAATAAAATAAATAAGATGAATATTGGAGTTTGATTGTTTTATATTATATGGTTAAGTACATGTTAAGAATTGAGAATATATAGAGTTTTAAATGATTAAACTAATTAATATTGGGAGTTAAATTGAAAATTTTATTCGGAATCGAGCTTAATTAAGGATATAACTTCATAAGTTGATGTAAAATTTATTAACTTGGGATTTTAAAAAAAAGGGTATGATATTTATAACTGAATTTTATTTCAAGATGAATAAATGGATATTTCTAGTATAAATAAATTGAAGGAATTTTTTTAGATAAAAGTAATTTGAGTTTTACTTAAATGATTATGAGTTTATTACGCAAATATTTCAAACTAAATAATAGAACTTTAAATTGTTGAATAGAAATTTCAAACCTTAGTTCCAATTGTTTAATATTCAAAGTTTGAAATATATTGAAACTGAAGTGGTTATTGAAACTTAAAGCGATTTTGAAATTTATGGATTTTGACTTAATTTTAAATGAAATAAGTTGTAAGTCGCGGAAATTATTTTATTTTATAAAGAAATTTTAATTGCAAACTATTTTATTCTATATACCGTTTGAATATCCAAACCATCCAAGTTTTGAAAGTTATGGTTTTAGAGATACAAATTTCGTAGTTTTATGTTTGAATGTTATAATTCAAATGTTTGGTTTTCAATTATTATAAATTTTAAAGTAATATGATTTTGGAAAGAAATATATTTAAAATAAAATGATATTATATTAATTTGGGGTTTATAAAAATAATATCAAATGAGTTTGTTTTGTAATGGAAAGGATATCGTATTTATACGGTTTTGAAATAGATATTTTATTCTGGTTTTGAAAGTAAAATTATTTTTAAATGACCGCGGTGTTATAATAACGTTTGGTTGTTAAAGAGACCGGAATCGAAAGTTGTCATACTCTCTGCCAACTCCGAAAACCATTTTAGCAACCGTGTACGCGGTGGAGATTCCAGAATGAAGTAGGTTGGCGGCGGCGTTTCCTATAAGTTAAATACATGGACCCAACTCCCGTGAGTTGGCATAAGGTGGCTAAAACAGGAACGATTGATGGGTTAATAAGGTAGCACCTTTGATCGACACTTCCCTTCAATTCTATACTCTGACTTTGGATTGATTTGGGGGAGTTTGTTCGAGGTGGGCGGTAGCTGCACGCTACGCATTACCACCGACCCGGAAGCGTAATTGGTATATCTACCCTGGCATTGCCTAGTTGTGCCGTGTCAATTACCCTATCGCGCCTTGTATGAGTTTGGATTTCTCTCGTAGCCCGTGTGGTATCCTCAAGTGGCTTCCCAATCAGGAGGGACTATGATATTGGATGAACTACTGGGACTATTGTTGTGTTAAGTGGGAGATTGGGTAACTCCTTAACGCTATTTAAAAGTAAGTTTATTTTACAATTAGACCCTATTATAATAGCGAAATATAGTACATAGTAAATAGTTTAACGGATCCTTAAGAGATGTGAATCCCGAGCATCTTTTAAGTTACTGCACTCATATTTATTTCTTTTAATTTAACTTACATAAGATCTTTTAGTTCTGACTCGAATGTTTGTCTTTTCAATTCTCTCGGGTCAGTCCGAGCGTTTCAGGATTTGGAGACTTTATTTCTGAAGGACGAGGACGAAGATTTCATTATTATTATTAAATTATATTGTTCCACTACACTCATATTGTTCCGCTGCATTGTTATTGGTATGTGTAACTCTGATATGTATTATATAAATATAATCAATGTTTTTTTTTGTAAACAGATTTATGAACTGTATATTTATTATTATATTTTATCCTTCCGCTGTGGGATTTTGTTTAGTTTTTTTTCTCTTCTCTGTTTTTCTTATTTACCCCATATCAATCCGTCCTTCCTTATGGTTTGAATTGACACGTGTGTCGATTTAAAGCATGCGAAAAGGCGGGATGTTACAAAAGAACTAAAGTAAACCTTTTTAGGCGTCATATGGAAAGATGCTCCGAGTCCAGCAACCAATGGTCTGAGACATCTGACAGTGCTGCAGGCAACACATTGTTAGATATAGACTTCTCCACCATAAATGATAAAGATCCATATTCTTCCTTCTTAAAATCTGGAGAATCCTTTCTCTAATGACCAAGTTTCTTACAGATAAAGCACTTCCCGTCCTTACATTCCTCTCCTGCCACCAGGATTTCTGAACTTGGAACGTCCTCTAAAGTGCCAATTCTTCTTATCATCTCTTTATCTTTCAAAAAATAGGTCGTGACTATTACTTTCACTTTTACATCCTTAACTTATCTCCCTCATATGATTTCTCAAGCCCTCGGATAGAAGACCTGACTTCACATCTTCCACTGTTAATGTGTCTCTAGCGAAAATAAGGCTGTTAGCGAAAACTGGTATAGCTTCGGAAGAAAACACAAAGAATCGTTTCATTTGCTCCACATCCATCTTCAAGTCAACAGTCTTCATCTTCATCACAAGATTATCAAAGGAATTAAGATGTTCCTTCACTGAAGTACCCTCTCTCATCCGCATGGTAAATAATGTCTTCTGTAATATCAGACGGTTAGTAAGAGATTTCTTCAAGTAGAGATTTTCAAGCTTGGTCCAAATGCCTCTAGCAGTGGTCTCACTGCTAATCACTGAGATAACATTCACTCCTATAGCTAGTTGTAAAGTAGTAAACACCATTTCTCCACCTCTTTTCTTTCCGCAACTAAGATATTAGCTGTCAACTCCTCAGGGGCAAACATTACTTGATGGACTTCATTCCTCATTAGAACAGCCTTCATCCTCCATTGCCACTTCTTTGAGTCTTTGTCTTTCTTCCATTTCTCAATTTCCAACTGCGATCCTGACGTGATGTACATCTATCTAGTATAGGGTCTTGTAACAACTGGAGTTGCTTCATCTCCTGTCATAGCATCTAATACTCCTCAATCAACCTTGCAGCTCATACACTAGACTGTTGGGGGAAAATCCCTTCAGATGAGCAGTCTAAGGAAATGAAAAACCCAATACAGTGGAAAACAACTGGATCATGATTGTAATGAGACGAAACAAACAGAGATAAACACCACAACAGGCAGTCACAGATCTATGCAATGCAGAAAAATAAATAACACCAGTATTTATAGCGGTTCCACTATAGCGAGATAGTTTACGTCCACTTGAGGAGAGGATATTATATTAATCACTGAAAGATTAGAGTTATAAGATTGATTCACTTTTGGAGGCTATACACAAGAGAACTAAAAATACAGAAAAAATTCTATAAAGTTTCAATGCTCTAAGATGGCTGTCATCGTTTTCTAGAAGTTCCACTATTTATAGAGTGAAGAAATGAGGAGGCGTGGCTACTATATAGTGGCCTCGAGGTTTGGTTCGGCGCATATGGTCCAACAAACAACACAATAACATTTGGTTCGGCAAACAACACTCAAGATCTGGACAGGCGTGGTCCAACACCGAACCAAATATTTGGTTCGGCCTTAACTTGGTTTGGCACCACTTGGATCAGCAGTCCACTTCAATGCTACTGGTTCGGTACAAGCCCATAGATCTGAAGTGGCAATCATTGGTTCGTTCATGCTTTAGCATCGAACGAAATATCTGGAGCATCAAATCTGGAACAGCATTCCATCACCACCGAACGAGATATTTAAAGTGGCAACCTCTAATTACTGTGGGACCAAATCTTTAGTCCGGCATCTTTGTAACAACCCAGGTATTTTAACGGTTTTAAATTAATTTAATTAACTGAATTGTGTGAAATTTAATAAAAAATAAAAAAATAAAAATTTAATATTTGAAATACGTCTAGTTAAATATAACAACTGGTAAATTTTCGTCCGAAAATATGAAAGTTTATTTCGTGCGTAACTTTACTTCAATTTAATCGGTTGAAAAGCGATGAAAATAAAACGTTTTCAAAAACTAAATATTTTTACATAGAAAAATTCTAAATCATCTTCTGACCAAGCCGTCAGTTTGTCGTTTTTCCAAATTCGGACTTCTTTAGCTCCGTCAATCTTAATTTTCTGCAATTTTTATGTATTTTCCGCTAGTAGAAAATTCGAATTTTTATAATTCAATCGTACCACTGATATCCATATACCATTTTTATTGTCTCATCGTGCTGACTTCTACGGTATATTCATTCGTGCGTTTCGGAGTCCGGTACGCAGCGGAATCTGCTTAAACGGTAACCGTATCGGTACCCGTATCGATGCCTTTTAGGATCCAATGCCCATTCATATATCCATCGTTTAATCTAACATACATTAACCACTTTATATAAATTAAATTCATAACTTTTCTCCTTTTCCAACTGTTCAAATTCCTAAAACTTTGCACCTATTTACTTTCGTTTCCATTCGTTCATATTCAATTTCTGTTCTTGGAAAAGAAATATTAATGGCTCTGTCACCTTCCATTCCTCCCTCCAGATCACCTTCTACCTCTTCATCTCCATCCCCATCTGTACAAACATTATCAACTAACAAACCACTTCCACTACCAACCAACAATAATTGATTACCTATTCTAACAAAAGTTTCAAACTGCTATTGTTAATATCCTTCACCGTGCACATATTCTTGTGCTCATCAACCATCTTAAGCATCCCATTACAGAACTTGCAGTGGAACTCTATTTCAAGAACATGAAAAACAATGTTCATATTAAAGCCAACCTTACAATTATTTAAAGAACCACCACTTTCATCCTCCTTGTATACAATATCACCCTCATCACGGCCTCTGCCCTCGTTCACCTGCATGCTCCACGCCCTCCATCTCTCCGCCGTATCACCTTGCTCTAACCTTTACTCCTCCTCGACCATAGCAGCCACCGAGCCGAACCCGCCACCATCCTCTCCCCACGACCACCGACCCGAGCAACGACCTTCATCCCCTTTAGCTCGCCACCCTATGCTGCAGCTACCGCTGCCGTTTCCTCCCTCTCCGCCTCCTCCAGACCAATGGCCGAACCACCCCCCTCCCTTTCTTCCTCCACCTCTTCTTTTCGGCCGAGCCCACAGCCTCTCATCCCTGCGCCCTAGCCCCTCCGCACGTCACAAGCTCATCGAACCACCCGTCGCCTTCTTCTTCGCCTTTCCTTCTTTCACCGACCACCAGCACCATTTCGGCCTTTCAACGCCTCCGTATAGCTAAAGTACCCCGGCCTTTATCAGCGTTTATATTATATGTAAGTATTTTATTTTTTTATGTTTTGTAGTATATTGCAATTGTATATTTAAACCAGATCTTGTTTTTATTATATATGCTTCGTACGTCAAGCTTGGTTAACTTCTCTTGTCTCTGTTTGTCTTAAATATTTTATATATACGTGAGTATATGTATACTTTATAAGTTAGTGGTTATATGTATTGGTTTATATTTGTATATATTTCGATTCTTATTTTTAAAACTGATAGTATGTATATGTATTAGTTACATAACAGTATATATAAAGTTTATGAAAATGTTGGTATGCAAGTTATATGTATATAAAGTTATGCTTGTTTTATATATTTAACTTATACATATAAAGTTAACACGTGTATATTTACTTGTTTTAATACAGTAGTTTATAAAAATTTATGATTGAATTTCTGATATTGGGATCTGCCTATCAGTTTATATAAGTAAGGAAAATCTCATTGTTTTTTTTTTTCGTAAACTTATATATAAACCAGTTTCCGACTGTAGATACATATATACATTTTAATAAGAAGACTATATTGATTTTTAAACGCATATTGATTCGGAAGTATGTATATGTTCTGAGTGGTGTAAGTTTCTTTATTATATTGTCCATCGGTTATCAGTTGTATATATAGTTATTTATCCATGATGAACCATGTATGCCAATCTTGATAAGGTGAGTAGGTTATACTGTATGTTATATTTAGATTTTTAAATGTCCCAATTATAGTTTAAGTTATATATATATATATATATATATATATATATATATATATATATATTTATAATAAATTGTTTACATTGAAATGTATAATAAATATTGATATTTGGATTTTCTTTAGATATATATATATATATATATAAGTATCATTTAAAATTATATTATGTATATATGTTTGATTTTTTTATGTGTTTTAATTTGAAATAATGATTTTGATATATATATATATTTTTATTTATTTATTTATTTAATATATGTGTAAATTTAGAATAGGATTATATATATAGTTATATATAAGTTCACTTATATCAATTATCTCCATCGATCCAGTTCTGATTTGATTCCATCAATTCCCATTAATCAGATTTGATCCTTGTATTCGCGCCGATTTGCTTTGCTTTCCGTGGATTCGTAACTCAGTTTCAGGGTCCATATCAGTGTGCGCATCTGGGTCATCTTCTAGTCTCTCTAGCCTCGAAAGGTGAGTAATCACTCATGATCAATGTTCTTTTGTTTATTAAATTTAATTTCAATTGAAACGACAATTGAAATATGTTGTTGTAGTTATTTACACTGTTATATATGTTATTACCTGTATCAATTCACCTGTGATATCTGACACCATTATCTGTTATGTATGCAATAATAATCCAGTTTGGTTGATAATTGATTGTTTGTGTGATGTTTACATTGGACGTTAAACTGTTAATGTTGTAAGTGATAAATAATTTGAAATTGAAATTGACGTAGGATGGTTAGACTTGATATATATTAAATTTGATTAGATGACATTTGCATGATATGACCCTTTAAATGTTGAATAAATTGACACGTAGAAATTTGGTAAAAATACAACTCGAACCATTTAAATGTTTGTTGTTTAAATTGATGTTGTATGAAATTGAATAATAAATGTCAAGTGTAGAACCATATAAAATAACAGTGTAATAATCTTTAATCTACATGAAATGATAGTGTAGATTCTAGAAATAATTATGTTAATTTACATAAATAACAAATGTAAATTAGTACGATTATTTCGAGATTATTTGAATTAAGTATTGAATTGTTATTGATTGTTGTTGTTGCTTGTTTATTTACTTTGACACTATCCCAGTTATCACACTGCAAGTTCCCTTTGCTATGCTTTGATTTTTGAATTGAAATGGAATCGAGTTGAAATGATAAATACCCAAATGAATTTGACCTAGGATAGAAAATTAAATATAAACCCGATTGGTCAATAATTTGATTTAAAAATAAAATAAATATTTTATTCGAATAGACAATATAGTTTTAAAAGAAGTTGGAATTTGAAATTCTATGTAAAGTAATGTTAATATTTAAAAATCTGAAACGAAATATTAACAAAGTGATTATTGGAAAAACGTTGTTAAATTTAAGAAATGAATAAGTGAGTTTGGAATTATAATTAAGTTTGAAATTATTAATTAAGGTTTGAATTATTTAATAATTAAATAAAATTGAATTCTTTGATAAGAGAAATTGAACTTTTGAATAAGTGAATTGTAGCTTCATTAATAAAGGAAATTGCGTTTCTTTAAATTATTTAAGTAAGTTAATAAGTGAAATTGAACTTCTTGAATATGTGAAATTTAGTTTCTTATTTAATTGAAATTTTGAAATTTGTAACTAAGTAAATAAAATAAGTGGAATTGAATTTCTTTAACAAGAAATAAAATGTGATTTATTGGAATTAGTGTAAGACTTGTAATTTAAAGATTTTGTTTGACGAATCCAATTTAATTAAATTTGTAAGATTTGTTAATGAAGTTGAACTTAAGTAATTGATTTAATGAATTGGTAATTTAATAGAAATTATTTTGAATGATAAATCTACTTAACGAATATTGAATGCAATCGATAAATGAATTTAAAATTGATTTGAATGTTAAATTTAATTTATTTAAATGATTTCGGAATGAAACTCACATACGAACTTGAATCAATATTTGAATTGTTTAAATAAAAGTTGAAATCGAACTATAAGATTTGAAATGGTAATTTGGAAGTTTTGAAATGTAAATTTTGGAAATTGATTTAGAAAGACAAATGAAATGTTAATCTACAAATTCTAATTGAAATTGAATTTGATTTGGTTTGAAATTTATAAAACGACCAATCGGTTTAATAATTACGAAAGTTATTAAAGAATCGGAATCGGTTATGGACATACTCTCTGTCTAAACTGAAAACCACTTTAATAACTATACGCGGAGTGTGATCCAGAATGAAGTGGTTGGAATGATGTACGTGATGACTGAAGAAAGAGAATGATAATGGATAGCCTTGACACTTGTGTCAAATTGGAAATGACTAAAACAGGAGCCGTGCCGGGCCAAATGGGGTTAGCCACCTCGAGCGAACACACTTCTTCGTAAAATACTCATTACTTGTTATTGATTGGTGCACTCTCGTAATTTTGGGAGTGTTGTTTTGCGGTGTTGCGATCGCTGTGGCGATGCGTTTTCACCAGTCCGGATCAGGCAAACGGTAGTTTCACTACCTTGGGTATTGCCTCATGTGCCTTGTCATACTTGTATCCAGATATACGCGACCACTACGAATTTGTTTTGTGTTATACCTATGGAGTACTCCCTGATATCCCACTAGTTGACGGTGGAGTTTACAATGCTGTATAGACTATAACGCTTATATAAAATGTGTTAAGGGGGATAATGGTAAAGCCTTAGCACTATTTTGATATTTTATATTACTGATAGACATTATCTATTTAGCGTATATTACTACATAGTAGATAGTTTAACGGATCCTTAGAGGACGGTTATTCCAACGTCCTTTGAGTTACTTATATTTTAAATTGTTATTTCACTTGAGTTGGATTTATTCATATAAGAGCGTTAATCCTGACTCGAGCATTTTGTGTTTTGCTTTACACTCGGGTCAGACTGAGTGGCTCAGCTTTCGAGACTCACCTTTCGAGTTGGAGCTTCGCTTGGAGATCCAGCTATCTATCATGTTTTCAGATGATCAGTTGATTCTAGTGATATATTTTGATTCTTGTATTTGACTGTTGTATTCGAGACTTCTGTTGTAACTTGTTTAACTCTGTTATTTATATAGTAGCTTCATGAACTACTATCTTTTGTTTCCGTTGCATATTATTACTCTGTGTCTGTGATTTGGTGATTATTTATTTACTGTATATGTTCAGTTTTGCCAAATTTAAATTAACAATTCGGTATTTTGAATTATTCAAGTCCGACATGTGCGGATGCGAATAGTCCAAAATAGCGGGTCGTTACAGTTGGTATCAGAGCTTTTGGTAGCTCTAGGCAAAACTTAGCATATTGGGTAAATGTATTTACAGAATCACTCTCATTTGAGTTTCAATCTCTTCCTTTTGACTCAATTCCTTGGAATTTTGGAACGTTCCCTCGGTTCCGAAATTCATTCATGTCCCTCACTATTCGTCTTCTTTAATTCTGGAGCATCGCATAACTCCACTTCGAATGACCCTTATGATGAATCGGCGGTCTCACCAATCTTTGAATTATTTGTAAATGGATGAAACTCCATTATAATAGGCATCGATTTACCGGAGATTTCTGTATCCACGGTTTACGATGCTGTCTATCTCCCGCTATGCCTGAATTCTATCTCTTGTGATCGAATGTAGATTTACCTCGGAATTCCGCATCGATCTAATTTTTGAAGTTACGGTCGATCCGGTTAAGGTTGCCTGCGATTTATATAAGGCTATCCATCTCCTGATTTTGTTATTTAAAACATCTTATCTTTGTTTTAAACCTATTTTCGAATCAAAATTATCTTTGATCTGATTTCTATCAAATTTGAATCTCTATACTTATTTTGAAATCCATTCTTGTATCGTCAAGTGAGGAAGTGCATTTGTAAATTAATATTTAAATGTTTTAATATATAATGTGTTGTTAAGTTGTTAATGTTGATTTGGATTTTCGATCGATTCGTCTGATCAAAGCAATCGATAGAATTTATAAAACACTTGAGCAGAGCAAACTGACACAATATTGTTTTCAAATTTAGTAAATAAAATAATATTGAATGATTTTGTTATATATAAGTATAAATTATTATGAAATTAAAATGTTAATAAATCTGTTGTCCAAAATGTGAAAATTAATTTTCATTTATTGTTTTATAAGCCATTGGCTATTTCATAATACAAATAAATGAATTTATAAAAACTTGGTTAAAATTTGATTTGGAATTTGAAATGTATTTAAATCAAGAATTTGAGAATTTAAATTTTCGGTGATTTCAAACTTTGATTTGGAAGTTTTAAAGTGTATAGTATTTAGAATATTTTCAAATAGAAATCATTTCAAAGAAATATGAGTTGTTCAATAAGTGCTCTTCTCTTTGTCGTTGGAAAATAATTCCGGTGATGACGGCCACATCATCGACATTCATTTTCGAGTTTTAAAGTGGAGAGGCTATTCTGTAGCTTTGCTACGGTTTGTTTGAAAAATAAATTGATTTGAATTTCTAAACATGACTTGATTTATAATATATATGGAAGATTTTAAATTTGATTTGATATATTATGAATATATGTATATATTTATTTTATCTCTAAGTTGTTTGAAGCTAATGGAAAATTAATTCTTAAAATTTGTTAAAGGATGATTTTCAATTTTAAATGAAGCCAAATTCTTTTTATATAAATACTTAGCTTGAAATAACTGAATTGTAAAATTTTATTTGGATAATACTCAAATTGCATTATATAACTTACCTAAATTTTCAAAAGTTAACTATGTAATTGAATATTATACAATATAAAATAATGATAAAGAAATTTATAAATAAATTTGAGTGGTTTTAAATAGTGTAAATAGACTTCATATATGTGATAAGATATATTAAGTAGAATAAATTAATAACAATTTGAAATAAAAAAGAATTAAATTGGTTGAATAAATTATGGTTGTAATAAATAGCTATTCAAGTTATGATTTTTTTGTGTGGATAATTGGATAATAAGATAAATGAATAAATGAGATAGTTAAACAAAATTTGCATTGATGAAATTAATAAATTAACAATTGAATCAATTTAGTGAAACACCTTGAGTCAAATCAATTATTGAATATTTATTTATTGAAACTTATATGATTGGAATTAACGGTTGAACTAAAAAATTAAATTGAATAACTATTTATTGACTTAATATAAATGGATTTAACCAAATGGTTAAATATTAACTAATTAAATTTAGATCTATATGGTTTAAATTAATTATGTTATTTTGTCCAATCTATTTTCTTCCGGGTTATTTCTATTTTTCCTACCTCCTTCCTTTTCGAGGACGAAAAGTTTTGAGTGGGGGAGAGTGTAACAACCTATGTATTTTAACGGTTTTAAATTAATTTAATTAATTGAATTTGTGTGAAATTTAATAAAAAAATAAAATTTTGAAATAAAAATTTAATATTTGAAATACGTCTACTTAAATATAGCAACTGGTAAATTTTCGTTCGAAAATATGAAAGTTTATTTTATGCGTAGCTTTACTTCGATTTAATTAGTTGAAAAGCGATGAAAATAAAACGTTTTAAAAAACTAAATAATTTTACATAGAAAAATTCTAAATCGTCTTCTGAGCAAGCCGTCAGTTTGTCGTTTTTTCAAATTCGGAATTCTTTACTCCGTCGATCTTAATTTTCTGCAATTTTTATGCATTTTCAGCTAGTCGAAAATTTGAATTTTTATAATTCAATTGTACCACTGATATTCATATACAGTTTTGAACCTCTCATCATGCTGACTTCTACTGTATATTCATTCGTGCGTTTCGGAGTCCGGTACGCGGCGGAATCTGCGTAAACGGTAACCGTATCGGTACCCGTATCGACGCCTTTTAGGCTCCAATGCCCATTGATATATCCACCGTTTAATCTAACATACATTAAACACTTTATATAAATTAAATTCGTAACTTTTCTCCTTTTCCAACTGTTCAAATTCCTAAAACTTTGCACCTATTTACTTTCGTTTCCATTCGTTCATATTCAATTTCTATTCTTGGAAAAGAAATACAAATGGCTCTATCACCTTCCATTCCTCCCTCCAGATCACCTTCTACCTCTTCATCTCCATCCCCATCTGTACAAACATTATCAACTAACAAATCACTTCCACTACCAACCAACAACAATTGATTACCTATTCTAACAAAAGTTTCAAAACTGCTATTGTTAACATCCTTCACCGTGCACATATTCTTGTGCTCATCAACCACCTTAAGCATCCCATTACAGAACTTGCAGTTGAACTCTATTTCAAGAACATGCACAACAATGTTCATATTAAAGCCAACCTTACAATTATTTAAAGAACCACCACTTTCATCCTCCTTGTATACAATATCACCCTCATCACGGCCTCTGTCCTCGTTCACCTGCATACTCCACGCCCTCCATCTCTCCGCCGTATCACCTTGCTATGACCTTTACTCCTCCTCGGCCATAGCAGCCGCCGAGCCGAACCCGCCTCCATCCTCTCCCCAGGCCACCGACCCGAGCAGTGGCCTTCATCCCCTTTAGCTCACCACATTATGTTGCAGCTACCGCAACCGTTTCCTCCCTCTCCGCCTCCTCCAGACCAATGGCCAACCACCCCTCCTCCCTTTCTTCCTCCACCTCTTCTTTTCGGCCGAGCCCACAGCCTCTCATCCCTATGCCCTAGCTCCTCCGCAAGTCACAAGCTCATCGAACAATCCGTCGCCTTCTGCTTCGCCTTTCCTTCTTTCACCGACCACCAGCACCATTTCGGCCTTTCAACGCCTCCGCATAGCTAAAGCACCCCGGCCTTTATCAGCATTTATATTATATGTAAGTATTTTATTTTTCTATGTTTTGTAGTATATTGCAATTGTATATTTAAATCAGATCTTGTTTGTAATGTATATGCTCCGTACGTCAAGCTTGGTTAACTTCTCTTGTCTCTGTTTGTCTTAAATTATTTTATATATACGTGAGTATATGTATACTTTATAAGTTAGTGGTTAGATGTATTGGTATATATTTGTATATATTTCGATTCTTATTTTTGAAATTAATAGTATGTATATGTATTAGTTACATAACAGTATACATAAAGTTTACGAAAATGTTGGTACGCAAGTAATATGTATATAAAGTTATGCTCGTTTTATATATTTAACTTATATAAAATAAAGTTAACACGTGTATATATACTTGTTTTAATAACAGTAGTTCATAAAAATTTATGATTGAATGTTTGATATTGGGATCCGCCTATCAGTTTATATAAGTAAGGAAAATCTCATTGTTTTTTTTCCTTAACTTATATATAAACCTGTTTCCGGCTATAGATACATATATACATTTTAATAAGAAGACTATATTGATTTTTAAACGCATATTGAATAGGAAGTATGTATATGTTCTGAGTGGTGTAAGTTTGTTTATTATATTGTCCATCGGTTATCAGTTGTATATATAGTTATTTATCAATGATGAACCATGTATGCCAATCTTGATAAACTGAGTAAGTTATACTGCATGTTATATTTAGATTTTTAAATTTCCCAGTTACAGTTTAAGTTATATATATATTTTTATAATAATTGTTTATATTGAAATGTATACTAAATATTGATATTTGGATTTTCTTTATATATATATATACACTTAAGTATCACTTAAAATTACATTTTGTATATATGTTTGATTTTTTTATGTGTTTTAATTCGAAATGATGATTTTGATATATATATATATTTATATATATATATATATATATATATATATATATATATATTTATATATATATATTGAGTATATGTGTGAATTTAGAATAGGATTTATATATATAGTTATATATAAGTTTACTTATATCAATTATCTCCATCGATCCAGTTCTGATTTGATTTCATCAATTCCCATTTATCTGCTTTGATCGTTGTATTCGTGCCGATTTTCTTTGCTTTGCTTGGATTCGTAACTCAGTTTCATGGTCCGTATCAGTGTGCGTATCTGGGTCATCTTCTAGTCTCTCTAGCCTCGAAAGGTGAGTAATCACTCACGATTAATGTTCTTTTATTTATTAAATTTAATTTCAATTGAAACGACAATTGAAATATGCTGTTGTAGTTATTTACACTGTTATATATGTTATTATCTGTATCATTTCACATGTGGCATCTAACACCATTATCTGTTATGTATGCAATAATAATCCAGTTTGGTTGATAATTGATTGTTTGTGTGATGTTTACATTGGACGTTAAACTGTTAATGTTGTAAGTGATAAATAATTTGAAATTGAAATTGACGTAGGATAGTTAGACTTGATATATATTAAATTTGATTAGATGACATTTGCATAATATGACCCTTTAAATGTTGAATAAATTGACACGTAGAAATTTGGTAAAAATACACCTCGAACCATTTAAATGTTTGTTGTTTAAATTGATGTTGTATGAAATTGAATAATAAATGTCAAGTGTAGAACCGTATAAAATAATAGTGTAATAATCTTTAATCTACATGAAATGATAGTGTAGATTCTAGAAATAATTATGTCAATTTACATAAATAAAAAATGTAAATTAGTACGATTATTTCGGGATTATTTGAATTAAGTATTGAATTGTTATTGATTGTTGTTATTGCTTGTTTATTTACTTTGACACTATCCCTATTATCACACTGCAAGTTCTCTTTTCTATGCTTTGATTTTTGAATTGAAATGGAATCGGATTGAAATGATAAATACCCAAATGAATTTGACCTAGGATAGAAAATTAAATATAAACCCGATTGTTCAATAATTTGATTTAAAAATAAAATAAATATTTTATTCAAATAGAAAATAAAGTTTTAAAAGAAGTTGGAATTTGAAATTTTATGTAAAGTAATGTTAATATTTAAAAATCTTGAACGAAATATTAACAAAGTGATTATTGGAAGAACGTTGTTAAATTTAAGAAATGAATAATTGAGTTTGGAATTATTTAATAATTAAGTTTGAAATTATTAATTAAGGTTTGAATTATTTAATAATTAAATAAAATTGAATTCTTTGATAAGAGAAATTGAACTTTTGAATAAGTGAATTGGAACTTCGTTAATAAAGGAAATTGCGTTTCTTTAAATTATTTAAGTAAGTTAATAAGTGAAATTGAACTTCTTGAATATGTGAAATTTATTTTCTTATTTAATTGAGATTTTGAAATTTGTAACTAAGTAAATAAAATAAGTGGAATTGAATTTCTTTAAGAAGAAATAAAATGTGATTTATTGGAATTAGTGTAAGACTTGTAATTTAAAGAATTTATTCGACGAATCCAATTTAATTAAATTTGTAAGCTTTGTTAATGAAATTGAACTTAAGTAATTGATTTAATGAATTGGTAATTTAATAGAAATTATTTTGAATGATAAATCTACTTAACGAATATTGAATGCAATCGATAAATGAATTTAAAATTGATTTGAATGTTAAGTTTAATTTATTTAAATGATTTCGGAATGAAACTCACATACGAACTTGAATCAATATTTGAATTGTTTAAATAAAAGTTGAAATCGAACTATAAGATTTGAAATGGTAATTTGGAAGTTTTGAAACGTAAATTTTGGAAATTGATTTAGAAAGACAAATGAAATGTTAATCTACAAATTCTAATTGAAATTGAAATTGAATTTGATTTGGTTTGCAATTTATTAAATGACCAATCGGTTTAATAATTACGAAAGTTATTAAAGAGACCGGAATTGGTTATGGACATACTCTCTGTTTAAACCGAAAACCACTTTGTGATCCAGAATGAAGTGGTTGGAATGATCTACGTGATGACTGAAGAAAGAGAACGATAATGGATAGCCTTGACACTTGTGTCAAATTGGAAATGACTAAAACAAGAGCCGTGCCGGGCCAAATGGGATTAGCCACCTCGACCGAACACTCTTCTTCGTAAACTACTCATTACTTGTTATTTATCGGTGCACCCTCGTAATTTTAGGAGTGTTGTTTCGCGGTGTTGCGATCGCTGTGGCGATGCGTTTTCACCAGTTCGAATCAGGCAAACGGTAGCTTCACTATCTTGGGTATTGCCTCATGTGCCTATCATACTTGTATCCCTATATACGCGACCACTATGAATTTGTTTTGTGTTATACCTATGGAGTACTCCCTGATATCCCACTAGTTTACGGTGGAGTTTACAGTGCTGTATAGACTATAATGCTTATATAAAATGTGTAAGGGGGATAATGGTAACGCCTTAACACTATTTTGATATTTTATATTACTGATAGACATTATCTATTTAGCATATATTATTACATACTAGATAGTTTAACGGATCCTTAGAGGACGGTTATTCCAACGTCCTTTGAGTTACTTGTATTTTAAATTGTTATTTCACTTGAGTTAGATTTATTGAAATAAGAATGTTAATCCCGACTCGAGTGTTTTGTGTTTTGCTTTACGCTCGGGTCAGAATGAGTGGCTCAGCTTTCGAGATTCACCATTGGATGGAGCTTCGCTTGGAGATCCAGCTATCTATCCAGTTTTCAGATGATCAGTTGATTCCAGTGATGTATTCTGATTCTTGTATTTGACTATTGTATTCGAGACTTCTGTTGTAACTTGTTCAACTCTGTTTTTTATATAGTAGCTTCATGAACTGCTATCTTTTGTTTCCGCTGCATATTATTACTCTATTTCTGTGATTCTGTGATTATTTATTTACTGTATATGTTCATTTTTGCCAAATTTAAATTAACAATTCGGTATTTTGAATTATTCAAGTCCAACATGTGCGGATGCGAATAGTCCAAAATAGCGGGTCGTTACAATCTCCTACCAACGAAGGAGACTTCCTTTTGCCTTCATTGCCGATCGAAGCATTACCGTCGGACCAAAATTCTAGTCCGTTCTTCCATCGAATGAGGTCACCTTCTCACCGAACGAACTCCACCATTTCCTCCACTGAACCAGACTTTTAGTTCGACCTTCAAGCTTCTCTGCAACACCGTGGCTTCAAGGACTCCTACTTCTACCTTGGCATTCTCTTCTCCGATGAAATTGGTATCACATTTAACAAGTAAAACTTAGAAGTATGAATCATAGTTTATTTACATTTTCAGTAAATGATTTGGTAGCTTAAGTGTTCACATAATGAAGAATAATCATCATAATAACGGTGTTAATATAAAGCAAATGATATGAACATACTTACAAACTTTCTATTACAATAATTAGCATGGCATCCATGAGTTATATGAAAGAAAAATATCGTAGGACTTACTACTACAACAAACAAGAGTGATCCAGATTTACTCACAAACTTGCTCTACAGAAAACTGTGGAAAGTGGGGAGCAATTTATCAAAACAACAATAAGGTGCTTTAGCGACCTCCGAAATACACCTTGTCAAGACTGACGATGTGCAGTTTGGTTAGACCATTGTAATTGAGCATGATGTGTTAAGAATGATACGTTGGATATTAGTTATTGTGCGCCACTTGAAATATAATGTGAGTTGTATTATTATATATAGTTATTAGGAATAGTCTTAAGATCTAAAATTTTCTAGCACTACGAAAGCAAGCAGATGCCAGATGATTGAACAAAGAAAGGTCTTTCTAACAAAATCTGCTATAGTAGGAGACAAAAATTTATTCCATTTACAACAGATGCCAAATTGCAAATATAATTAGGTACATGTATATGATTACACAGGCATTTTTCGTGGTTCCATGGATGCGCAAAAATTACTTGCCCATATTCACCCAAACAGTTTTTTATAAATACTAATAATGTTGAATTTACAGCAGAATGTCAGAAGCATTAATCAAAATAGTTTTTTTATTTTTTACTTATCATGTTCGAAATTTAAAATACTAATTGAAAATTATGTAAAGTCTAACATTGTCACGATCCAAAATTCAATGTTCGAAAATTGACACTAAATACCTCACTTGTATTCGACTGTCGAAAATTCAAACATCGAACTTCAATCAGATGGAGCTTATAACAACATTATATGAATATAAAACAGCGGAAACAAAATGAATATCACGCATTACATCACAGATACAACATCATCATAATATCCATTACTACATCAGAGCATCATAATACATATACCACAACTCCAAATAGGACAACAAATGATCATATGCCAAAAAGTCTTTAAAGGAATGAAGCGATAGCGAACTTCCAAAAACTAAGCACCTTGATATCCAAAGCTTCCAAAATATCTCCAAGGTAAATACTGCTAACGCCAGAACATGGAAACCTGCTACTAGGCTTCCCGTGTGGAAATTATGGGCATCCAGAGTTTAGAAAGGAAACAATAAACTCCGGATCAGTCATGGGACTGGTATGAGTAAATAAAAACAATTTTTTTAAATAAAACAAGATCTATAAAAGAAAATCCGGTATGCTTTTGGAAAAAAAAACTACCATAAGACCTCCCACCACACACACAATGCAATCGCAGAATTGGAGGAGATTTCTTCTTATGATATCAAATATGCTTAATACGAGAAAAATTCTTTGATATTATTACTAGTGCATAGTGTAAAAAATCATTTCAAAAGTATAATATTAATTTTAGCCAGCATAGACATTCCGAACTATGCGTAGTATAGCTACCATTTAAATAGTGGTGGCCACCATAAGTAAATGGCAGGTTATAGAACTAAAACCGTACTGGGTTCGTATTGGGAATTGGACTTCCAACAAATGGTTAGGCTAAGGAACGTCCTACTGCCACATGTGTACGCCTCTGGAGGGACGTCCCGAGAACCTACCCGGCTCTCTGCCAACACAAGGTCGGGTTACCTCTATAACTAGGTAACTACTACTCGAGTATGCCACCCGCCGGTCGTTTGCGACCTTTATCCGAGGGCCCTCTACCATAAAGCAACAACCACACAGTAAATGAGATTGCAATAACCACATAGGTAAAGTATCTGGGCTCCTACCATGATACACATTTTCCAGAAGGAAATGACATACCCAAAAGGGTGCGACCCTCACAACCTTGCCGCATCTTTCCTGTTTCGATCATTTTCGGGGTGTGAGGTCCGATGAGGTCTCGTCCACAAAACTACGCTTTACATGAAAGCCATGCTTTGATCACAAATGATCAACAAGTGATCATCAACACACAGCAGCACTTAGCATGCCACACTACCGAATTGGGAGTATCTCACCGATAAACTTCAACAACATAACCTCTGAGCTCGTACATCTCAGAGAAGGGTGTTAAGCTAAGAGAATAAATTCTCCGCCACCAATAGATATGTATTTGAAAAAAAAATCTACTTTATATCTCAAAGTGTAGTGTCAGACACACAACCATACAAGTCTGTTCCGGGTTCGAACAAAACCGAAGGCACTTTGTCCAATAAAGGAAGAAGTCCTTGTAAATCCGGGTATCCACAATCCCAATCGGACTCCCCATCACAGGAGGAGATCTCTATACCGGAGCAACTCAGTGTAGAGACATTCGATAAGTTATCCTATCATTTTCGAAGACAGCCGGTCTTCACCACCGTCTTCAAATGCTATTCATTTCGACGTATCACTATTAGGAATGGGTTAAATGACACAAAGGTCCTCTCTCGGCTAAACCGAATAGTGAGCGCTAAATTTTAAAACACATGGATGTATCAGTTACAAAGATTCATATTCAGGGTTCGATGTGGGTTTCGGATAACTAATTGAAATCCGACGCCCTGTCGCATCGAAATGTAAATGTCGTTTTATGGGCAAAAGGGTTTTCACATACATACAAAATTAAATCACAAATCACAGTTCAGTACAAAGCAATTCACATCACAGTTTCACAACCACAACAGAAATACCAATCCAGTACACAACGTTTGATAATAGTTAATCATCTTTAATTAAAGAGAATGTGATTTAAGTGAATTAACCACATAACTATTTTTATTGATTTTTTTTGAATCAATAATTAATTATTCTAAAGGATAAATTAATTAAATCTTAATCAACTTTATTAATTAATTATTCCTTAATCCATTAACTTAATTAACTACTAATTATAAATTAATTAACTTTAATTATGTAATTGACAATCCTTAAGTACAAATAAATTAGACACTTAATTATTAATTAACTAATTTTTGATTACAAATTGATAAATCCCTAATTACTTAATTCATTACAACTATAAATTAGTTAACCCTTCTTAATTACTCTTTTTTAAACAGTTAATTAATAATGATTATTTATCTTAATTAATATTTAAAATCTTCCTTAAACTTTGAAATCAGTTTATTACAATTACAAAAGGCTTTAATGTTAATTAAATTCAACACTTATTTTTAAATTAACTATTCAATTAAATTATTAATTAAAATAAAAAACGTTGTTAAGTATTTACTTAAATAATTTAAAACTTATAATAATTTCTTAGCTTAATTTGTCAAACATTAATTTAAGTCATTAATATTCAAAATTGTTTAAGGTGATATAACTTCAATTCTTTTATTAAGCTGAAGGTCTCAAACTACACCGAGAAAACCCCTGCGTTTGCTCGAGTTAAACTCGAGTTCCTCCCAACTATTTCTCGAGTTGTTCTTCTTCCCTCTCATTCGTTTCTTCTTCTTCCTCTTTTGTTTCCAGTTAAAATCTAAGTTAAACTTAAACTATAATAACAGGTAACCGTGCTTGCGTACTCGAGTTCCACACGGAAGCAATGCATCCCTTTTCTCGAGTATCAACTCGAGTTGCTACAGCAAAACCTCCTGCACCAAAGTGACATCGTGCATGTGCACGGCGTCTCGCCGCCACTCCAACGAACTCCACTAACTTCGGCAAGTCGCGAATCATCCCAATACTCGAAATCAACACTCGATTCGACACCAAAAACTCAAAATCGAAATTAAGCAGTTTGCTCAAAAAACTGCACTCGACCCAACCAACAAAAACACCACGCCGCCATTGCTCAGACCACCGGAGAAGCTCCAACTCTGTCGACACCACGCCAACACCCCATGCTACCATCCCCTCGAGTATCGAGAAGCTCAGTCAAGCAGAGGAGACGAACTCGTCTCGTTTTCTAACCTCAACAAAGTCGAACATTAAACCCTAAAATGGGCTCTTCCCTTCCATTCATGCAATAGAAAAATTATTCAACAATTTTCTCGAAATCATATATGTTCAAACTTGCTACAAACAAAATTTCATCACCCAATAATGGATCGATCATCAGAAAATGGTCAAAAAGCAAATTTTGTTCAATCGTGAACTACTTGTAGCATAAGCAACTAAAAATCACCATTTTTGTTTTAAAAATCTTAATTTTTTTTGTGGATTCAAGTTATGAAATTGAATTAACTTTTTACAACAATCAAATTTATAAAAATATTATTTGTTTACCTGCAAAACAAGATTCCAGAGTATATTTTACTAACATGTTTTAAAACAGATTTAAAAATCTCGATTGTGGTTTAAACATTTGTTTTGTTGAAAACTTAAAGCTTTACAATGATTTGATGAAAATAATTTGAGTTTGGATAAATATTCAACCCTGTAACAAATAACAGAGAAGTACAGTTTACTTATTATTTCATAGAACAATCTATATATAACACAACACTATATTCAAAGATAAAACACAATATTATCAAAGAATCACCTGTTCAGTTTTTAAAAATATACTTAAATTTTAAAATCTATGTTTACTCACCTGAAAAGTTTTGAAACAAAGAGCTGCTTTTTCTTTTGAAAACCTGCAGTTTCAAATTTTTCTATTTTTTTCCAGCGGATTGTATTTGAGTTTGAAAATACAGTGATGTTTATTCTTTTCTCTGATTTGCTAAGTTGATGAACGAAATGGAATAGATATATATAGGAACAGTTTGTACAGGTAGGTGCTTCTAGTGTAGTTTACTTCTTTTGGTCAGTTTCTTTTTTTTATTTGATCAGATATTTTTTCCTTTTGGTGGCTGAAATGATTTTTATTTGTGTTGAGAAGATAGCATTAAATGCTTATGTTCCCATTTCTGTGTACATGTAACCCTAAATTTTGTATGTACATTTTTTTTGTTTTATACATAGATATTTATTTTAGCCTTGCATACATTTTTTTTTTGTTATTTCCTTGTTTACATAATTCACATGGAAATCTATATGTATGTAATATGTTATTTTTACTAGAAATATCTTATGTATCCATATGAGTTACCTTATATATTTATGTTTAACACAAATTCTTGTTTTTATAATTTTTATTATCATTTATTTAAAGCTTAAACTACTAAATACTTTATATATATCCATATGTTTTTGTAATATTCAATATTAATAATATTTTATTTGTTTTGAAACTTTTCAAATTAAATTTCAAAAGTTCAAATAATTTACCAAATTTAAATTAATAAATTTTAGGATGTTACAGATACCCCCCCCCTCTTAAGAAAATTTCGTCCTTGAAATTTGAAGGAGAGAGAAAAGCAAACAAAGAATATACGAATTCAGATAAGGATAGGGAAATGGCTTACCGGTTTAAGTCGAGATATCCACTCTGCAACTGGGATATGATTTCTGCATATTATCTTCGGTTTTCCAAGTGCAGTCCTTTGGATTGCCACTCGACTGAACTTTAACTAGTTTCACAACTTTATTTCTCAATTGCTTTTCATTACGATCTACAGTCTTTATCGCTTCTCTTTAACTGTTAAATTAGGAGTGATTTTGAATACTGCTGAGCAGCTTCTTCAATAATACTATCTGGATCATGCACATACTTCCGAAGATTAGAACTGTGGAACACATCATGCACTCCAGATAACTAGTTGGGCAACTGTACTCGATAGGCTAAAGAACCGATCCTCTTCAGAATTGGAAAAGGACCAATATATCGTTGTAACGAAAATGAATTTTTCCCGCTCGAAAATTGACATCCATACTTCATATCGTATTCGAATGTCGTAGATTCGATCGTTCAAATTCGATTCGCCGGAGCTTATAACAACATTAAGTAAACAACACAGCGGAATAAAAAGAATAATACATTGATATACAGCATTGATACAATATCTGGTACAACAGAATGATACAATGAACATCAATATACATCAGAGATACGAGAAAATAGCAGCGGAAAAGAAAATGATAACACCAGCAGCGGAACAATATAACTCTAAGATAGTCTTCAAGGAAGAACTCCAAAACTGCAATTCCATTTCCAAGAACCAATCCAGCAATAGCTCGAACTCCCCATATTTATGGACCAAGCTAGCCAAGACTGGTGCGAACCAAAGACTGAACTAGCTCCTGATAATCTACTGAACCTAACTATCTGAAAAACCCAACTCTAGACTGCTCGTGTGGAAAATAGTGAGCACCAAGAGTTTAGGAAAGGAACAATAAACTCCGGATCAGTCATGGGACTGGTGTGAGCAACGAAAACAGTTTATCTTTAAAAACAATCAACAAAAGAATTTTAAAGCAAATTCACAATGCTTTTTGAAAATGAAACTACCATAAGACCTCCCACCACACACACAATGCAAACGCAGACTTGGAGGAGATTTCTTCTTATGAGAGTCAAACATGCTTAATACGCAGAAAATTTCTTTGATATTATTATTATAAGTGCATAGTGTAGAAAACAATTTTGAAAGTAGAATATAAATCTTAGCCAACATAGGTACCATTATATTATGCCCGCTATAGCTACCATATTAGATGGCAGGTTCTACAACTAATACCATACAAGGTTCGTATTGTTTCTTTGGATTTCCAATAAATGGTCAGGCCAAGGAACTTCCCATTGCCACATGAGAACGCCTCTGGAGGGACGTCCCCGAGAACCTAACCGGATCTCTGCCATCACAAGGCCAGGTTACCCCTAACTGGGTAACTACTGACATGAGTATGCCATCCCCCGGTCCTAACCAACCTTTATCCGGGATCCCGATAACCAACAACCACAAAGTAATAAATTTGCAGCAACAACATAGGTTAAGTATCTGGGCTCCATACCATGATACCACCTCTATCCAGAAGGAAATGAACATACCCTAAAGGGGCGCTACCCCCTAATAACCTTGCTGCATCTTTCCTGTTTTGACCATTCCGGGGTGTGAGGCTCGACGAGGTCACGTCCACAAAGCCAGGCTTTGGTTCAAAGCCATGCTTTGGGTCAACAAATGATCAAAGTAATGATCACAAAGATAAATGATCAAACAAATGATCATATCACAAATGATCAAACAATGATCATTTCACAGCAACACTTAGCATGTCACATTACCAAATTGGGAATATATCGCTGATAACCTTAAACTACATAACCTCTGAGCTCGTACGTTTCATAGAAGGGTGTTAAGCTAAAATAATAAATTCTCCGCCACCAACAGAAACGTATTTGAAAGAAATCTGCTTTATATCTCAAAATGTAATGTCAGACATACAATCCATACAAGTCTGTTCCGGGTTCGAACAGAACCGAAGGCACTTCCAAAGAAGCCCTTGCAATCCGGGTATTCACAATCCCGATCGGATTTTCCATCACTTAGGGAATCTCTATACCGGCGCGACTCAGTGCAGAGACAATCGACGAGTTATCCTTTCGTTCTTGTGAATTTCCAGTCTTCATCACCGGTCTTCAAATGCAATCCATAACGTCGAATCACATATTCGGAATGGGATATATGACACAAAGGTCCTCTCCCGGCTAAACCGAATAGTGAGCGAAATAGTTCAAAAACATATGGATATTGGGATTTCAATTAAGTCACAACTTATTACCCAAAATTTTCTTTCAAATGGTTAAGCAAATTACCATTTCAAATCTTTAAACAAAAAGAATTATTTCACAAAGATCAATTCATAGATTTCCAAAACAATTTCATTTCTATAGGATCAACCCATTAAATCTTTAAATTAAAGATTTAACTTATAGCTTTCCAATCGTTTTCATAACTTGGAAATTATCTTCATTTCAAATTAGAGATCATTTTAACTCAAAGTGGAAGTTCATTTCTTATGTGAAAGCTTTTATTAATTGAAAACAAACAGTTTTCGTTTCAGAAAAATCCAATTATATTTACTCGAGTTAAAGCCCTCTAATTCTCAAAATTAATATTTTTAAAATGGTTTAACTCATATATAACTGGTATAACTTCTTAAATCCCTAATTTCAAATCATAGAATTCAATTTCAAATTTCGGATCTAAGTTTAAATCAATTTATTTAATTTCCAAAATATAATCAAGTAAATTAAAATAAATTTTAACTTGAAATTCCATTCCAAGAGTTTTTCACTTTTATTCCGATTCCATTTCCAAAACATTTGAATTTAAAAATTCAAATTCAAAACTATTTCAAAAATCTGTGACTTGATCGATTTCCTCGTGAAATCCATAATTGTGTGTGAATGGTGTAGTCCAGGGGTCTAACACAATAGTGCAACATCGTTCAATCATCACAGATCAAATACAACAATATATTCGATAAGAGATATAAAGTATAATGCTTATCTTTCATCAAAGATCACAGATAAGTAAATTACAGATCACAACATAAAACAGGATGTATCACAAAGCATCACAAATCAAAGATGTCAAATAATTCAACATTCAATAGAATCCATACATTCACAAGTGAATTTATTAATCAACTGATTAATTTAAATCAGATGTATCAATTGATTAATCCGGGTTAATTATCATAAGTTAATTTCAATTTGTTTGAAATAAATCTTCCTTTCAAATTTTATTAGTTAACCTTTAATTATTAACTAATCATTCTAAATTAATGACCCAATTAATTTCTAATTATTAAATTATCTTAATCTATTTACATCATTAATAAATCTTTTAATTTAACAAATAATTAACTAAAATTTCAAATCATCATTTAATTAATTACTTTCAGTAATTATCTATATATTACTTCACTAAGTAATTAAAATTTCAAAATTATCAAGTGATTATACTGAAGTAATTAACTAAGAATTTATTTTGAACTGATTCGATTATCTCAATAAACTACATTGAATAATTTATTCCTAAATTACTGTTATTAAGTAATCATACTTAATACAATTCACAAATTAATTTATCACATTAATTATCAAGGTTAATCACATTAATTGATTATCAAAATTTCTCAAGTAAATGATCCTCATTAACTATTCATAATTATTTAATTACTATTCTTAAGTAATTAAACTCAATTTAATTATTGTTAATTACCATTTAATTAGCCTTTAAAAAAAATCTTATAATTAATCACTAATTTCAAATCATTTTAAATAAATTTGTTTTCAAGCTAACAATTTGAATATTTACTTTTTTTTAAACATCTATTAAGTTAGTTTTAAAACAATTTTTATTTTAAATATATAAGTTGGGATACTTTTGAACTTCATAATTTTCAAGTAATCAATTCAATACCCTTGTCTTCACCACCTTCCATTAACAACCTATCTTCATTTTCGAGTATCAGGTTATCCCAAGAATTCCCAGGCACAACGTCGACACCGTGCACGTGCACAACTGCCGGAATCACCCACCACCTCCGACGAACCCTCCATCACATCACACATCATCGCGGCAACACACTTCGACCCTCAACCCATCACCATCGGTCAGAAATCAGAATTCGAACAAAAAGTCAATACCTGGAACAAAAGAAAGCTCCCACCTCCAACCTGTCAACACCGCGTTTGCCACGCCTCGACCACCTGAAGTCGCGCGACTTCGACCACGCGCCCCCGGCCACTAACGCTTCATCTCCCCGAATTTTGTACCACTCGATCTCCTATAGAGATCGCGGCAGCATCGCCAATCTCAGCGACCAAATAACGAGTTCGAACCCTAAATCGTTCTCACCCCCAAAATCCTTGCATTAGAAATTTTTTTCCAATATTTTTCCTAGATTCTAAAATTTCTCAGCTAGCTACAGCTCCAATCACGAGGCGAACAATGTCGCCGACCACCGTAGTTTGCCCAAATGGTCGAATTCGTTCAACTCGCAATTCTCACTCAAAATCGCACTAAAAATCTAGATTTTTGTTTTAAAAATCATGATTCGTAAAGGTGAACAAGATCATATACTCGAAACTTAAAATTTAATCAATTACATTTTCACAAAAACATGAGATTCCACTGTGTTAGATATTTTCTAGAAAACTTATTTATTTTCAGTGCCCCCAAATATTTTTAGGGAAGAGTTCCTGGCAATTCTAACAAGTTTCCTTTGAACATCAAGATCAACAGTTGATTAGAGGAGAAGTTCTCGATTTTTAAACAGGATTGAACTCAGTAATACTTTAGAACAGAGACATATATTACAGACAGGCACAAGCATACCCCTCTATACAAAAGTTCATATTCATGCACGCATCCTTTATGTCATTTATTCATAGATCATCAGATGCCAACCAAAAAGATGAACAAATGAGTTCAAGTGTTTGCTCACCTGGAACAGTTTGAACAGAAGACAGGGAGCAAAGATTGCAAAAGCCTGGAAGTTGATACTTGAAAACTGGAATTTTCTTTAGCTTTGATTTTTTTTTTCTTTTTATATGCAACAGAGACCTCTTTGTTTTCTTGATTTTGAATCCCTATTTTCCAGGTTGCTTTTCCTCTTTCTTAACCCATAACTTGATGCTAATTTGATCTTCATCTTCTTTAATCTCTCGCTATTATTGAAACTAGATGTTCAAGTTGTAGTTCATGTTTGAGATGATATTACTTTAGGGGTTTGCTGAGCTACGAATGAACAAACTAAACAAGGAGTTATGTATAAGAGAAAAGTGGACAGGGTACACATTTTTTTTTATTGTTGTACAGGGTATTATACTTTATTTGTTTATGGAGGCTGATAGGATCTTGTTTTGGGGCTAAAGATGCTTGTATTAAATGCCTTGTACAATCTATAGTTGAATATACATATTTTTCTTTGTCTTTAGTCTTGTTTTTCAAAAGCTTATACCCTTCATTTTTCGGCTGAGATGATAATTTTTGCTTGGTGGCTGATAGAAATATGGTGTGCTAGCATTTAATGCCAAGGTACATGTCTCCATACTTGTTTCATTTTTCTTCCAGGTCTCTTTTCTTTATACTGACATGTTTGCTTGACTTCTTGCCTTCATATCTATTTTATTTCTTTTGTTTGTGTGTATTTAGTGTCTTTGTCTTTTGTACATATTTTATGTTTGAGCATATACTGGCCTTTATGTTTTCATGTTTGTAGTTTATTTGTTTTAAATATTTTTCTTGCTTATGTACTTTTCTTCTTTTGTTTCACACTTTGTTTATTATGCAAGCTTGTTTTATTTGTTTGTCTCGGCTGTACATACCTTTGCATATATGCTTAGAGATGAAAACATTAATTGCTTATGTACTTCTTTTGCTTTGTATTTATTCTACAGGCATATCTTATATTTTTTTCCACTTGCCTACTTTCTTTTGCTTTGTTCTATTCTTGCCTTTCTAACTTTACTTGTTTTACAGTTCACACTTACTTCATTTGTTTTGTTTGAACACTTAAGTATTTTTTTTTTAGTTTGTTTCATTCCTTATTTATATTTGTATTTGTTCATATGCATACATTTGTTTTGACTTTAAATATGTGCTAAGAAGAAAGCATTAAATTGTTATTGTTGGAGGCTGATGCATACTATATTGTGTACATATTTTATATTTGTATTTTCTTGTTTTGCAAATGTATATGTTAATATAATTTGTTTGGTCATATAATTGAAATTTTATATGTTCGTTTCACTTTCTTTTATTTTTTCTATAACTATAAATTTATTTGAAATATTTGTTTAACATCAACACAAACTTCATTCTACTGTTTTAAAATTTTCAAATGTTCGATTATCAAAATTTTACTAATATTTTGTATAAATCACTAATTATTACACAATTTAAATTAAAAAATTAAATTAATTAACAATTTAAACTTGTTTAAAATCCGGGATCGTTACAATCGTGGTGCCAGCTTACCGGTCTTCCCGAACCACAGTACAGCTCGCATAGGAGATACTTTAAGAAAGGCAGAGTCTCCAATTTGGAATTCCAAATCCCTTCTTCTGTGATCATAATAACTCTTTTGACGACTTTGAGCCGTTCTTAATTTCATTCATATAAAATCAACTTTTTCTGTGGCTTCTTTAATCATATTCGGTCTAAGGACAAGTCTATCACTAGCCTCGATCCAACATGCGCGTGATCGACACAGACGACTATAAAGGTTCAAAAGGAGCCATCTCTATACTGGCCTGATAGCTATTGTTATATGAGAATTCGACCAGATGCAAATGGTCCTCCCAAGAACCACCAAAATCAAGTATACAAGCACGCAATAAGTCTTCTAAGATTCAGTTAATCCTCTCAGTCTGGCCATCAGACTGTGGGTGATAAGCAGTGCTGAAATTCAGTTTTGTTCCCAATGCATCTTGAAATGCCTCCCAAAATCTACTAGTGAAGATCGGATCACATCACTCACTATGCTGCTAGGAATACCGTGGAGATGGACAATTTCTTTCACATATAACTCGGTTAAACTTGCGGGTAGATTTCACTGGCAAAAAATGGGCTGTCTTAGTCAAACGGTCCACAATAACCCAAATTGCTTCATTGCCTTTCCAAGTACGAGGCAACCCGTCGATGAAATCCATCGATACTTGGTCCCATTTCCACTTGGGTACCTCTAAAGGCTGAAGTAAACCCGCCATTTTCTTTTGATCACTTTTGATTTGTCGGCAAGTAGCATAGCAACTCACATATATAGATATGTCCCTTTTCATTGTCTTCCACCAGAAAGTTCTTTTGATATCATGATACATTTTATTGACTCCCGGATGGAGGCAAAGCTTAGAATTGTGACATTCATCTAAAACTTCACGCTTCAGATCTAGGATGTTAGGGACACAAATTCTGCCTTTTAATCTTATAACTCCTCTACTATCCATCTCAAAACTAGGGTCTTCCCCTTGGCATATTCTTTTATAAATTCCCCGAAGAAACTCGTCTTCATACTGTTTGCTCGCGATCCTCTTAAGAAGAGTAGGAGCGATAACAAGGTGAACAAGAATAGCATACTTTCTACTCAAGGCGTCGGCAACTATATTGGCTTTTTCGGGCGTATATAGAATGTCTAGGTCATAAGATGCCAGAAATTCCAACCAATGTTGTTGTCGCAAATTTAAATCTTTCTGGGTGAAGAGATATTTCAAAAATTTGTGGTCGATGAATAATTCAAAATTTTCACCCAGAAGATAATGTCGCCATATTTTCAAAGCGAAGATAACAGCTAAGAGTTCCAAATCATGGGTTGGGTAGTTTCTTTCATGAGGACGTAATTATCTACTCGCGTAGGCTATCACCTTCCCATTCTGCATTAATACCGCACCCAAACCATCACCGCAAGCGTCAGTATAAACAGATAATCCTTGGTTCTCGTTGGTAATAGCAAGAACATGAGTGGTGGTTAATCTCTTCTTCAACTCTTGAAAAGCTTCGTCACGTTTCGGAGTCCAATTGAATTTTACATCCTTCATTGTTAGCTTAGTCAATAGACTAGCTATCTTAGAAAAGTCCTGAACAAACTTCTGATAATAACCTGCTAAATCCAAAAAGCTTCAAACTTCATTTTGGGTAGTGGGTTTCCTCTAATCAAGAATAACGGAAATTTTGCTAGGATCAACAGAAATTCCTTCTTCATTAACAACATAGCCGAGAAATTTAACTTCTTTGACCCAGTATTGCCATTTGGAAAATTTTGTGAATAGAATATTCCTCCTTAATATCTCTAAAACGATTCTAAGGTGCTCTATATGCTTCTCTTTGGTCTTGGAATAGACCAAAATATCATCAATAAACACAAGCACAAATTCATTCAATACTTCCCGGAATACACGAGTCATGAGACCTATGAAGTATGCTGGAGCATTGGTTAGTCCGAAAGGCATGACTAACCATTCGTAGAACATATTAGGACCCCAGAAAGCGGTCAAATGAACACAATCTTCGACGATTCGTAGTTGATGGAACCCCTGGGCTAGATCCATCTTTGAAAAGAAACGACCGTCGTGCAATTGATCAAACAGATCATCAATTCTGGGTAGAGGAAATTTATTCTTGAGGGTCAGCTTATTGAGATCGCGGTAGTCTACACATAATCTCAAATATCCATCCGATTTAGCAACAAAAACTACTGCTAAACCCCATTCAGAAACACTAGGACGAATTAATCCTTTATTTAGCAAATCATCAGTTTGCTTGACTAATTCAACCCTTTCCCTGGGCGCCATCCTACGACTTGCGTGAACGACAGGACAAGCATTGGGTACTAGGTCAATTCTGAATTCTATTTCTCGTTGTCGAGGTAGAGATTTCACTTCTTCGAAAACATCTGGAAAATATCTAACAATGGGTATACACTCCAGACTGGGTTCGGGATAACCCAAGTTATACATCAACCCTTCTCTTTTAGAACTAGGGTCCTCACAAGAAATCTCGATGAAATCTCCAAATTTGGTTTTAATCGATATCAATTGATTATTGCAATCTAATTTGGCTTCGTATTTTGCTAGCCAATCCATTCCGAGTAAGACTTCAAACTCATTAAAATCAAGGAAAATGAGACTGATAGGGAACTGGTAACAAAAATATGAGATAGAAACGTCTCTACATCGAAGACAAAGGTTCGCGGGACCTCTAACTGGATTCTTTACGCATATAGGCTCATCAAAAAAATCAAGTTCAAGATTTAATTCATTAATAGCTTGTTGAGAGATAAAACTGTTTGTAGCGCCCGTGTCAAACAGAACTCTAACAATGTTATCATAAATAGTAAGATTACCTTCCAGAACTCCTTTCCTTTTTTCCGCTTTAGAAGATGCAGGTTTGTCTTTGACTATGTACACCTTGGCTGTCTGATCTTGCTTCGTGACTGGGCAATCTTTAACTTTATGTCCCAATTTCTGACAATAATAACATTTTCTGGGCTTTGCTTGTACGGATTGATCTCTCTTTGGCTTCTTGCAGCTGTTTGAGTAGTGGCCTTTTTCTAAACAATTGAAGCAAGTGACATTCTCTGCTGTGCTTCCTTGATTGCTCTTCTTTTTCTCCTTACCCTGCCATCGTTTCTTGCCTCCAAATTTCCTCTTCTTCCAATTTTGATTGCTCGAATTTCCTTTCTCCCATGAGTCTTCTTGCATGTCAAGTGTACCATATCTGTGTACCATATCAACCAAATCTGAAAAGGATTCTTTGACGTGGCCAGTCATCCCTTCGTGGAACTTCTTATTCATCCCACGAATGAACCTTTCATTCTTCTTTAAAGGCATGCTCACCAATTCTGGACCAAAACGAGACAATTCATTGAATTAGTTTAGATACTCCTCGAATGACAAATTCCCCTGCTTTAAGTCCATGAATTCCTGGTACAATCGAGAAATTCTGGCTGATGGCATATAGCGCTTCTCAAATACTTCTTTAAATCTCTCCCAAGTAAACTCGTCTTCTGGCTTATCTATAGTAACTGTTTCCCACTATGCTAAGGCTTCTTCTTGAAGTTGCAAGAAGCTATGAGTCGCATCTGATCATCTTACAACTTTAGCCCTCTAAAGATTCTTTCACATGATCTGATCCATGCTTGGGCCTCAACAATCAACTCCTTGCCTGTGAACAGCTTACCATCAAGCCTCGAGAAACTCTTATATAAATCAGCCAAATTCGGCTGATGCTGAATAGATAAGGCTGCTTCTGCAGTTGGGGGAATTTGGCTAGGTGCAGTGGCATTTCCTTGCCCCCTAGCTTTTCCTCTTCGTCCGCTCATTCTTACTACTTGTAATTAGTAAGAAAATTGGTTTAGATCTACGGACGAGATATTTTAAGGAATATCGGCAGTTAAGGAAATAGACTAAGAAAATTTGGAGTTTCGATCTCGGTTATACTAATTCTAGGGTATACTTCACCCTATCTCTAATGAGCCATCTAATGTGTTATACTCCACAGCTAAAGTTCTTAGTCAACCTTCAGCTCTGATACCACTTGTCACGATCCAAAATTCAATGTTCGGAAATTGACACTAAATACCTCACTTGTATTCGACTGTCGAAAATTCAAACATCGAACTTAAGTCGGAGGGAGCTTACAACAACATTAGATGAATATAAAACAGCGGAAAAAAAATGAACATCATTCATTACATCACAGATACAGCATCATCATAATATCCATTACTACATCAGAGCATCATAATACATATACCACAACTCCAAATAGAACAACAAATGATCATATGCCAAAAAGTCTTCAAAGGAATGAAGCAGTAGCGAACTTCCAAAAACTAAGCACCTTGATATCCAAAGCTTCCAAAATATCTCCAAGGTAAAAGCCTCCAAAATACTGCTAATACCAGAACATGGAAACCTGCTACTAGGCTGCCCATGTGGAAATTATGGACACCTAGAGTTTAGAAAGGAAACAATAAACTCCGGGTCAGCCATGGGACTGGTATGAGTAAACAAAAAAGTTACTTTTAAATAAAACAGGTTCTATAAAAGAAAATCCCATATGCATTTGGAAAATGAAACTACCATAAGACCTCCCGCCACACACACAATGCAATCGCAGAATTGGAGGAGATTTCTTCTTATGATAGTCAAATATGCTGAATACGCGAAAAATTCTTTGATGTTATTACTAGTGCATAGTGTAAAAAATCATTTCAAAAGTATAATATTAATCTTAGCCAGCATAGACATTCCGAACTATGCCTACTATAGCTGCCATTTAAATAGTGGTGACCACCATAAGTAAATGGCAGGTTATACAACTAAAACCGTACTGGGTTTATATTGGGAATTGGGTTTCCAACAAATGGTCAGGTTAAGGAACTTCCTACTGCCACATGGGTACGCCTCTGGAGGGACATCTCGAGAACCTACCCGGCACTGTGCCAACACAAGGCCGGGTTACCTCTGTAACTAGGTAACTACTACTCGAGTATGCCACCCCCCGATCGTTTATGACCTTTATCCGAGGGCCATCTACCACAAAGCAACAACCACATAGTAAATGAGATTGCAGCAACCACAAAGGTAAAGTATCTGGACTCCATACCATGATACCACCTTTTTGTAGAAGGAAATGACATACCATAAAGGGTGCGACCCTCATAACCTTGCCGCATCTTTCCTGTTTCGACCATTTTCGGGGTGTGAGGTCCGATGAGGTCTCGTTCACAAATCTACGCTTTACATGAAAGCCATGCTTTGATCACAAATGATCAAGAAGTGATCATTAACACACAGCAGCACTTAGCATGCCACACTACCAAATTGGGAGTATCTCGCTGATAACCTTCAACTACATAACATCTAAGCTCGTACGTCTCATAGAAGGGTGTTAAGCTAAGAGAATAAATTCTCCGCCACCAACAGATATGTATTTGAAAGAAATCTGCTTTATATCTCAAAGTGTAGTGTCAGACACACAACCATACAAGTCTGTTCTGGGTTCGAACAGAACCGAAGGCACTTCGTCCAATAAAGGAAGAAGTCCTTGTAAATCCGGGTATCCACAATCCCGATCGGACTCCCCATCACAGGTGGAGATCTCTATACCGGAGCAACTCAGTGCAGAGACATTCGATAGGTTATCCTATCATTTTCAAAGACACTCGGTCTTCACCACCGTCTTCAAATGCTATTCATTTCAACGTATCACTATTCGGAATGTGTTATATGACACAAAGGTCCTCTCCCGGCTAAACCAAATAGTGAGCGCTAAATTTTAAAACACGTGGATGTATCAGTTACAAAGATTCGTATTCATGGTTCGATGTGGGTTTCGGATAACTAACTGAAATCCGACTCCCTGTCGCATCGAAGTGTAAATGTCGTTTTATGGGCAAAAGGGTTTTCACATACATACAAAATTAAATCACAAATCACAGTTCAGTACAAAGCAATTCACATCACAGTATCACAACCACAATAGAAATATCAATCCAGTACACAGCGTTTGATAATAGTTAATCATCTTTAATTAAAGAGAATGTGATTTAAGTGAATTAACCACATAACTATTTTTATTAATTTTTTTTGAATCAATGATTGATTATTCTGAACGATAAATAAATTAATTAAATCTTAATCAACTTTATTAATTAATTATTCCTTAATCCATTAAATTAATTAACTACTAATTATAAATTAATTAACTTTAATTATGTGATTGACAATCCTTAAATACAAATAAATTAGACACTTAATTATTAATTAACCAATTTTTGATTACAAATTGATAAATCCCTAATTACTTAATTCATTACAATTATAAATTAGTTAACCTTTCTTAATTACTCTTTTTAAACAATTAATTAATAATGATCATTTAACTTAATTAATATTTAAAGTCTTCCATAAACTTTGAAATCAATTTATTACAATTACAAAAAGCTTTAATGTTAATTAAATTCAACACTTATTTATAAGTTAACTATTCAATTAAGTATTAATTAAGATAAAAAACGTTGTTAAGTATTTACTTAAATAATTTAAAACTTATAATAATTTCTTAGCTTAATTTGTCAAACATTAATTTAAGTCATTAATATTCAAAATTGTTTAAGGTGATATAACTTCAATTTTTTATTAAGCGGTCTCAAACTACACCAAGAAAACCCATGCATTTACTCGAGTTAAACTCGAGTTCCTCCCACCTATTTCCCGAGTTGTTCTTCTTCCCTCTCATTCGTTTCTTCTTCTTCCTCTTTTTTTTCCAGTTAAAGTCTAAGCTAAACTTAAACTATAATAACAGGTAACCGTGCTCGCATACTCGAGTTCGACACCGAAGCAATGCATCCCTTTTCCCGAGTATCAACTCGAGTTGCTACAGCAAAACCTCCTGACACCGAAATGATATCGTGCACGTGCACGGCGTCGCGCCGCCGCTCCTGCGAACTCCACTAACTTCAGCAAGTCGTGAATCATCCCAATACTCGAAACGACACTCGATTCGACACCAAAAACTCAAAATCTAAATTAAGCAGTTTGCTTGAAAAACTACACTCGACCCAACCAACAAAAACACCCCGCCGCCGTTGCTCAGACTGCCAGAGATGCTCCAACTCCGTCCACACCACGCCAACACCCCATGCTACCATCCCCTCGAGTATCGAGAAGCTCGGTCAACCAGAGGAGACGAACTCGTCACATTTTCTAACCTCAACAAAATCGAACATTAAACCCTAAAATGGCCTCGTCCCTTCCATTCATGCAATAGAAAAATTATTCAACAATTTTCTCGAAATCATTGATGTTCAAACTTGCTTCAAACAAAATTTCATCACCCAATATTGGATCGATCATCAGAAAATGGTCAAAAAGCAAATTTTGTTCAACCGTGAACTGCTCGTAGCATAAGCGACTAAAAATCACCATTTTTGTTTTAAAAATCTTAATTTGTTGTATGGATTCAAGTTATGAAATTGAATTCACTTTTTACAATAATCAAATTTATAAAAATATTATTTGTTTACCTGTAAACAAGATTCCAGAGTATATTTTACTAACATGTTTTAAAACATATTTAAAAATCTTGATTGAGGTTTAAACATCTTGTTTTGTTGAAAACTTAAAGCTTTACAATGATTTGATGAAAATAATTTGATTTTGGATAAATGTTCAACCCTGTAACAAATAACAGAGAAGTACAGTTTACTCAATATTTCATTGAACAATCTATATATAACACAGCACTATATTCGAAGATAAAACACAATATTATCAAAGAATCACTTGTTCAGTTTTTAAAAATATACTTAAATTTTAAAATCTATGTTTACTCACTTGAAAAGTTTTGAAATAGAGAGCTGCTTTTTTTGTTTTGAAAACCTATAGTTTCAAATCTTCCTGTTTTTTTTCCAGCAGATTGTATTTGAGTCTGAAAATATAGTGATGTTTATTCTTTTCTCCGATTTGCTAAGTTGATGAATGAAATGGAATAGATGCATATATATAGGAACGGTTTTGTACAGGTAGGTGTTTCTGGTGTAGGTTACTTCTTTGGGTTAGTTTCTTTTTTTTATTTGATCAGATATTTTTTCCTTTTGGTGGCTGAAATGATTTTTATTTGTGCTTGAGAAGATAGCATTAAATGCTTATGTTCCCATTTCTGTTTACATGTAACCCTATTTGAATTTTGTATGTACATTTTTTTATATTTATACATAGATATTTATTTTAGCCTTGCATACATTTTGGTTTTTGTTATTTCCTTGTTTACATAATTCACATGCAAATCTATATGTATGTCATATGTTATTTTTACTAGAATTATCTTACGTAACCATATGAGTTACCATATATTTATGTTCGACACAAATTCTTGTTTTTATCATTTTTATTATCATTTATTTAAAGCTTAAAATACCAAATACTTTATTTATATCCATATGTTTTTGTAATATTCAATATTAATAATATTTTATTTATTTTGAAACTTTTCAAATTAAATTTCAAAAGTTCAAATAAATTACCAAATTTAAATTAACAAATTTTGGGATGTTACAAACATACTTGGTACTTGCTATATGAAACTTCATGGACATGGTCCATGTATATCGAATAAAATATTGCTACGTTTCTCTTGACCCTCCTACCCACCGATAATTGCATGAGTAAATATGCATTCCCTCCTTCATAATATTCATTTAATTTTAAAACAAAATCAGATCAAATCTTTTTATGTATAATATTAAATCATAAAGTATCCATGTGTATGCTATTTTGTGTAATTCTACAAGAGTACAATTAAAGTAACCAACAACAATTCGAAGATCTAGTAATAGAACTTATTGGTTTAGTTAAAACAATTAGCTAAAGACTTGAATAATGAAATAAATATAGTTGCAAAAAATCAAGGTGAAACAACATACAAATATCAAATATTCATGTAACTAATGTGTAATCAATAATTTACAGTCTAAGATTAAATACCTCTCTTAAACAAAATCTAATATTTGCAACTAACTTCTTTAATATTATATCTCATTCAACTACAAGATTGGTGATGAACCTTGGCCTTATAGTACTCTCCTATAAAATTTCCATATGAACTGTTTTTCATTTATATACTGTTATCATCACTGTCAACACCATTTTTGTTAACATTTTCTTCTTCAAGAATTTGCTCATCATATGTAGACTTGAATTTTAGAAGATGAGGTTTATGCTTGTCCATATTTGAAGGTGGAAAAGAGCAGGCATTATTGTTAGTTAGTTTAAAGCAAAAGGGTAGTTAGCAACAAAGTTAGGTTAAACTAATATGTTTTCATTGATCACACGTTCGTCCTTCAAGAACAATTCGTTCTCTCAAGGTAAAGATACTATCTAAAATTGGTCTGCCCATACACTATATATTGTCCTCCTTAATTTCATGCAAAGCAACCATTTGCATGTATGTAATTGAATATTTATTTCAATATGGTGACTTCTGAAGATCCATATAAAAAGCCAAGCTTTTGCAAACAATGGCATACCTAAAAATTGAAATCCAATTTTCATGATTTTGCAAACAACATAGCTAAAATTGAGGCCAAATATCATTACCAAGTTCAAACAATTAAAATATTTCATTTGACCACAAGAATTAATTCATTATCAATACATATACATATATATGTATATATATTGATAAACATGGTGAAGTCAATACAGCTTCTTTGATGAACATGTACCCACACAAGCATTGCTTCACTATTTAAAAAAAAAGCCATATGACTATCGGAACCCCTAATATTTCTTTTTGAAATTATTTGACCACAAACCTTCCTAAGCAAATTAAGTTGCGTTGCCTCTATACAAACTGATTTTTTTATAATTCAAAGATCTTGCAATATTTCTTGATTTAGATTCCTTGAATATTTAGTAAGCATAGATGAATAAATTCGTGCTGTTAATGATAGGCTAGCTTATAACAAATTATCAATATAATTTGTTATGGGTTTTGCCAGTATAAATGACGCAGCGGATTAACAACCAGTTGTCTCCAAATGATGCAACAACAACAAACAACGATGGAACGATACAATGATGAATCGATGAATTGATAATACCCAAGATAAATGCACAAATCCGTTGATCTCGCGAGATACCGGATTCTAGCTATCTTTAACACGTTGATCACGCACGATACCGTGTTAGAAGATCTACGATTCTTCGACGTTGATCTCGCGCACGAGATTCCGTGAATCGGCTTCAAAATCGTTGATTTGAGCGCATTCGAATAACCGAAGATGGAGAAAGGAGATAACACTCAACTTCCAATTTTAAAAGTGGACAAAGCACTCAAACAAAAGTTTATTCAAAATCAACCTCTTTTACAAGTGACACAACACCCTTATTTATAGGGTTTCAACACACATACAATACAAAGCACAACACAATACAATACACGAGTTACAACAACTCAAATTACAGTAGCAACGACTTACGACCTATGACTCAACACAGGTCATTAACGACCTAACACAAGGTAGCATACATGCGACCTAACAAACAACAACATCACGCGACTCTCGACTTATCAACTTGAACGACCTAAGTGGATAGCACGTCTTCAGCGACATAAGCTTCACGAAAGACCTCGCGACATAAAGAACTTGCGAGTTAACCACTTGAACGTCCTAAGTAAAAGCGGCCTAAGAAAGAACATCTTCAGCGACATATGCGACCTAACTGGAAAGTGGCATAGGAAGTCTGCTCGCGACCTAATCTGGAGCGACTTAATACATAGCTCGGTAGTGTTAGGTCGTGACCCACTAGGTCGTAAATTGCTTAACTCGCTGGCTCGCTGCAGGTTACTTAACTCGCTAACCTTGACTTCTTGAACCGTTAACTCGCCATGATAACTTACATGTGACTCTTCCACTAGGTCGTAAACGACATGAGAAATGACGCAACTTAAGGCATAATTCACTAGGTCGCTTGAGTGACAACTTACTCCGCTAGGTCGCCGTAGCGACTTACCATGGTGCGCTACATCATCCTCCCCCGGTTGACAAGAATTCGTCCCCGAATTTGCACTTTCCTCTTTTTCGACATGCTTATTCTCATGGTATCGAATCAAATGTTTGATGTTGAAAACGTCTGTAGTGTGGATATGATCCGGCAATCTTGCCCGATAAGCATTATCATTGATCTTCTTCAAAATTTCTACTGGACCAATCTTTTTAGCTTTCAATTTGTTATAAGTTCCAACTGGAAAACGATCTTTCGTCAATACTGCATAAACAAAATCACCCTCTTTGAAGTCCACACTCCTTCGCTTCTTATCTGCCAGTTGCTTATACTTCTCATTTGACTTAAGCAATCATTCATGAACAATCCTGTGACATTCCTGCAACTCATTCACGAAATCACAAGCTCGTTTAACAACCCCTTTCTGACGTGGAACTATCGACAAATCCAACGGTCCTTTTGGAATTGCTAAATATACTACTTGAAATGGACTGAATCCAGTGCTTCGATTAACACCATGATTATGTGTGAATTCTGCCTGACATAATTTCACATCTCAGCTCTTCAAATTATCCTTCACAAGACATCTCAAAAAGTTTCCCAAAGATCTGTTCACCACTTCCGTTTGCCCATCCGTTTGTGGATGATAGGCGCTACTAAAATTTAGTTTAGTCTCAACCATCTTCCACAGACTCAACCAAAAATGACTTAGAAATCGAGTATCCCGGTCAGAAACAATGGTCTCAGGTATCCCATGTAGTCGATAAATCCCTTTAAAGAACAATTGAGCAACACGGACTGCACCGGCGGTCTTTTTACAAGCTATGAAATGTGCCATCTTCGAAAATCTATCCACCACAACATATATAGAATCATTCCCTCGTTGAGTTCTTGGCAAACCCAAAACAAAATCCATGCTAACATCAACCCATGGTCTAGTAGGCACGGGCAATGGCATATACAATCCTGCATTCGTAGCTGTCCCTTTGGAAACTTGACATATGTGACATCTTTGCACAAATCTTTCAACTTCTTTCCTTATGGAAGGCCAAAAATATGATTGAGAAATCAACTGCAAGGTACGATCTCTTCCCACATGTCCTTCTTCATGCAATTCCTTCATAATCTTCATCCGCAAACTGCACTCTGGTATACACAATCGATTTCCTTTGAATAGAAAACCATCCACCAATACATACTCATCCGTCTTCCCTTTCTCGACTTCATCTACAATCTTAGCAAAGTAAGGATCTTCAACAAACAATTCTGAAAATACTTCAAAACCCGTCACTTCAACTCTTATTGTAGTCAACAAATGATTTCTTCTACTCAATGCATCTGCCATTCGATTTGTAACTCCCGACTTATGCTTTACAACAAATGTAAACTGTTGCAAGTATGCGATCCATGAAGCATGCCTGGCTGCAATCTTATCCTGTCTCTAAAAATGCTTCAACGCTTCGTGGTCCGTATATAACACAAACTCTTTATGAAACAAATAGTGTCTCCAATGCTTTATGGCTTGGACAATAGCATAGAACTCCAAGTCATAGGTACTGTATCTTGTCTTGGCTCTAGAAAGTTTCTCGCTAAAATAAGCAATTGGACGACCCTTCTGACTTAATACTTCACCAATTCCAACCTTAGACGCATCATATCTAGCTCAAAGAGCAATTGAAAATCCGGGTATCTAAGAATTGGTGTTGTGGTCAAGAGTGTGTTGATCTGTTGGAAAGCAGAATCGGCCTCTTTAGTCCACACAAACTGCTTTCCTTTCGTACAATCTGTCACTGGTGCCATCACGCTACTGAAATATGGAATAAACCTTCGGTAGAATGATTCTAACCCACGGAAACTTCTCACTTCAGTTACAGTCCTGGTTTGTGGCCAATCCTTGATCGCTTCAACTTTACCTTGATCCACATGGATTCCTTCCTTGGACAACACATGCCCCAAAAACAAAACACTGTGTGTCATGAACATGCACTTCTTTGTTGCTGCGTAAAATTGCTCCTGACGAAGTATCATCAACACTTCCCGCAGGTGTTGTAGATGTTCTTCTGTGCTTCCATTGTATATCAATATATCATCAAAGTATACCACCACGAACTTTCCTGTCGAAAAATCTGATTCATCACTCGCATAAAAGTACTAGGTGCATTCGAAAGACCAAATGGCATGACCAGCCATTCATACAACCCTTCCCGCGTCTTGAATGCGGTCTTCCAGTCATCTCCTGGTCGAATTCGAATCTGATGATACCCACTCTTCAGATCAATCTTTGAAAAGATAGCAGCTCCGCTCAACTGATCTAACAAGTCGTCCAATCTTGGCATCGAAAATTTGTACCTTACTGTAATCTTGTTTAGTGCTCGACTATCTGTACACATTCTCCAAGTTCCATCCTTCTTTGGCACTAACAAGGCTGGTACTGCACAAGGACTTAAACTTTCTTGTACGCGCCCTTGTTCAAGTAACTCCTCCACCTGCCTTCTCAACTCCTCGTGCTCCTTTGGACTCATTCTATAATGTGGTCTATGTGGTAACACAGCTCCCGAAACAAGATCAATCTGATGTTGTATGTCTCTCAATGGTGGTAACTCTTTTGGTAATTCTTTAGGAAATACATCTTCAAATTCCTTCAACATTGGCTTGACTTCCTCAGGAATTTCAACCGTTTCACTACTTTCACGTCCAATCAATAGAAATACTTCAAGTCCATCCTCTACTTCTTTAACAAACTCCTTCAAAGATATAGAGTTTTTAGTTTCTCGATTTCCTCCAACTTGCTTTCACTTTGTTGTCGCCTTTTAGGAACTAAAGTGATTTTAGTGCCCTTGAACATGGAACTATAGCAATTGGTTCTTCCATCGTGTTGCACAGCTCTATCGAATTGCCACTGTCTTCCCAACAACAAATGACATACATCCATATCTACCACGTCACACCAAATTTCATCTTTATACTTCTTTCCAATGGAAAAAGTTACACAAGCTCTTTGACTAACCTTCACTTCCCCACCTTTCCTGAACCAAGCTAATTTGTAGGATTTGGGATGTTTCTCCATCTTTAACGCTAACTTCTTTGCAGCTTCTATAGAGATGATGTTATCGCAATTTCCTGCATCGATAACAAACTTACAAACCCTTCCCAAAATAGTGCACGTCGACGGAAAAATATTACTCCTCAACCAACTAGTCTCCTCTTCCTGCTTTGGCGACAAGCAAGATCTCCTCATCATTAAAGAATATCCCTCGTCTCCCGCCAATAATTCTTCTTCCTCCTCAACTTGTGGTTAATTGGAACATTCTATTTCTGCATCCTCATCCTCAACCTCAGCAACCATCGCTCGCTTCTTAAGCTTCGGGAATTCATTGCTCTTATGACCAAACTCCTGACAATTATAACACTTGAAATTGTTGTTGACCTTGGTCTTAGTGACAATCAGTTTACTAACATCCTTGGAAACATTAGTATTTATACTAGCTCCTTTCACTTGATTGATCGAACATGTAAATGCACCACCTCCTCTTCTACCTTGCTTCTTCCAAGCTAGAGCCTTCTGGTGTGCTTCAGCAACGGATCTTGGAGCAAACATATTTACCATATCCTGAATATGCATTCTCAATCCTCCAACAAATCTAGATGTCAACTGTTCTTCCATTTCCATGATATCGTTTATAGAAACCAGTTGATAAAACTCATCTGCATAATCATTTACTGACTTTGTCCCTTGTCTCAAATTCTGTAAGCGCTGATACATAAGAGACTGATAATTATAAGGCAAGAAAGTAGCCTTCATCAACTTCTTCATCTTTTCCCATGAAACAATCTTCGACTTTCCCATTCCCTCCCGTGTAAGTTTAGTTTGTTGCCACCATGCCATAGCTCTTCCCCTCAACCGTGTAGCAACCAACTTAACTCTACGATGCTCGGGTACTTCCTTGAAGTCAAAAATTTCTTCAACATTTGATAACCAATCCAGAAACTCTTCCTCTATCATTCCCCCTTTGAATTCTGGAATCTTTGTTTTCATCCCTGACTCCCATCGACGATCATCTTCTACATTTCGATATTGACTTCGTACTTGGTCTCGATCTCGATAATGAATACTACCTCTATCACCATCTTTATCATAATCGAATGTACTTCGATATCTATCCCATCCATCTACATCTCCACGATCATGCATGGTCCTTCTACCCTGTCTTTCAATATCACGATATGAATCATTTTCAAACCCCGTGGAGTACTTCTCTCTTCATTTCTGTACTCATGGTGTTCTCGTCTCATTGAAACTGATGTTTCTCTTCTTTCTCGACAAGATTGTGGTGACACCATCCTCGCTTCCGAAACCAATGTCGAAACCCTGTTTCCTCCATGGTTTGAGATTGGTGACCTTCTCCTTTGACTTTGATTCATGTCATTCATAAATTTCTCTAACTTCCTAATACCTTCATCGAACTTCTCATTGATACGTTGTTCCATTTGCTCAGCTTCTTGTCTTCTATACACATCTTCAACATTTTGAAATCGATTAACACGTCTCAGAGGCATGATCAAACTTATCAACAAACAATCTCCAGACTATCTTTAACTCAGATTCAACTTATCTCGGCTCGGCTGAAACTGTAACTCTCGGCCTTGATCAAACTTTGTACAAACCAACACTCTGATTCGGCTCCTACACTTCCTCTTAACTCCAACAGGTTCGGCTTAGCTATGATTAGCTTAGTTTAGGCTCCGATTCCAAACTTGATGCAGCGGATTAACAACCAGTTGTCACCAAATGATGCAACAACAACGAACAACGATGGAACGATACAATGATGAATCGATGAATTGATAATACCCAAGATAAATGCACAAATCCGTTGATGTCGTGAGATACCAGATTCTAGCTATCTTTAACACGTTGATCGCGCACGATACCGTGTTAGAAGATCTACGATTCTTCGACGTTGATCTCACGCACGAGATTCCATAAACCGGCTTCAAAATGGTTGATTCGAGCACACTCGAATAACCAAAGATGGAGAAAGGAGGTAACACTCAACTTCCAATTTTAAAAGTGGTACAAAGCACTCAAACAAAAGTTTATTCAAAATCAACCTCTTTTACAAGTGACACAACACCCCTATTTATAGGGTTTCAACACATATAGACGACCTAACATCACAAAGCACAACACAATACAATACACGAGTTACAACAACTCAAATTACAGTAGCAACGACGTACGACCTACGACTCAACACAGGTCATTAACGACCTAACACAAGGTAACATACATGTGACCTAACAAACAACAACATCACGCGACTCGTGACTTATCAACTTGAACGACCTAAGTGGATAAGACGTCTTCAACGACATAAGCTTCACGAAAGACCTCGCGACATAAAGAACTTGCGAGTTAACCACTTGAACGTCCTAAGTAAAAGCGGCATAAGAAAGAACATCTTCAGCGACATATGCGACCTAACTGGAAAGCGGCATAGGAAGTATGCTCGTGACCTAATCTGGAGCGACTTAATACATAGCTCGGTAGTGTTAGGTCGCGACACACTAGGTCGTAACTTGCTTAACTCGCTGCAGGTTACTTAACTTGCTAACCTTGACTTCTTGAACCGTTTACTCACCATGATAACTTACCGGTGACTCTTCCACTAGGTCATAACCGACATGAGAAATGACGCAACTTAAGGCATAATTCACTAGGTCGCTTGAGCGACAACTTACTTCGCTAGGTCGCCGTAGCGACTTACCATGGTGCGCTGTATCAATAAACCACCTAGCACGTTGCTAATAGCTATCCTGCAATAAAATTACTTATGAATCAATCTGAATTTGAAATTATGTCTCGTGCAAAAAGGGGAGAAAGCTTATCTTGAAAAGTGACCCTAATATAAAACATTTAATGTTTAATATAAACTGAAGAACATGAGAAAGAAAAACATATCTTAACACTAAACTGAATTTAACATCGATCATCCTAAGAAACTGAATTCAGTCATAAAAATTTAGAAGATCAAAGAGAAAAAATTACATAATTGATGGGATTGGAAGGAAGAGCATATAATACTTGGATGCTAACTCTTAATTAGCTGCTTAGATTTCATCACCATAGGTGCTCTTCACCTTTTCAGTCAAATACCTGAATAATTACAACATAATTATGCGTCTAGCTAGCATCTGCATGCATATAAACATTATTCATGGATACATGTGATTTTCGAAACATTAAAACGTTCATTTCCACCATGATTTTTGGATAATATCATGGCCATAATTCATATTGTTAGTATAAACAACTTATATGACCATGTTTACTTATTTTTGAATTTGTAAGTGAAAAAAAACAATGATATGAGTATTGGTAGTGAAATTTTGACTAGTAATTAAGAAATCCAAGCAAGTGAGTCAAGTGAGTTAGAAAGTTGTATCATGGATTTTGTACATATTAGCATTTATTTTTTAGAAAAATTGCATTTGAAACATATAGTTGGAACTGGATATATGCATGCATATGAAGCGATGGTTCTTTCAGCCAACACATTGTTATCAACCAGACCAGTACAATGAGGGGAAAAGGAAAAGAAAGGCTGTAAAATAGAAAAAGATACTAAACCTAAACCTAAAAAGGAATTGACTATATGGTACTCGTTAGTGTGGTGTAGGGAAAACCATGATGTTAAAAGGTATAAAACTGCGTAAGGATGCATCGTTCTAATGTACAAAGCAAATGTTAAATAATGAATATGTAGCAGCTTTGTGTGTGAAATGTTTTTTCAAATAAGATCCCCTACGAAGGGGGTGTCCAGGGAGGAGGCAACCCCCCAAGGTGGGGGTGCGAGGGGCAACGCCTCCGCTATGGGGTTCGACCTGCCCAGTCAGGTCGTAGGGGTCCAGGGGATAGCACCCTGTCTAAAATAGTACGTTTTATTGGCTGCTGAATTCAAATTCAACAGCCAACAGTGACAACGGTCAAAAAACGGTCATGACCGTTCGGATAGGCACCTATAGACGAAGAGACACCTCACTCCTTATTATATAGAGCATTCCATCAACACAGAGAACCACTTCTATTTTCTTATATATCTAACACGTCCGGCATTATTCTGCTGAATGTTTCTTCTGATCTGTGCAAGTAATCACAACTTGCACAGGTAATCTCCATTGTATCCTGAAAGAAATTTTTCATAACACCCGTTGTGATAAAAAGGGGAAAACATTCTTGAAAGACAACGATAGTTTCGTGCATTGGAGTGATTACTCTTATACTTTCCTACATTTATCAACAGTGTGTGTCCTCAAACAATGGATTGGTCAGTACTTTCCCATACACAAACTGACGTTTAAAGTCATATTCAGCTTCATTTTGCTGTTTAACGCTTCTAATTTTTTATGTATCGCCTTCAATTGTGTTGATTAAACTTGTCACTAGTTATTTTTTTGTCTACCAGATTAGCAAAATGATGTAGCATTACTATGCCATTGTTAGTGAACATTTGCTTTGAGTTAGCTTGATTCTGATTACATTAATAAATTATTTTGCTTATTTCATTAATTCTGATTACATTTACAAATTATTTACGGAATGTATAAGTCTGACTAGCACCTGCATGCATATAAACATAATTATGTTGGTACATAGAGAACTGATAAATTGACTACTTTTTTAAATAATAGCTCGATGAGCTAAGTCTTAAAACTTTGATTGTAGTCCGGATGTTCATATCAAACAACAATAATGATACACTATAGATGAAGTGATAGCCCAAAATTGTATTATCAAGTCAATTATACTCTCTAATTTGTTAGCTGATATCATGACTTGTTTGTAAGTTTAGGCAACTCTTACAAAAGAATAGACGTGTGATAAATTAACCCTTTGAGGATCTAATAATGTTGAAGCAACATAATAATCATGCAACAAATGAGGTAAAGATACAGTTCAAATTATTCATTCTCCTTCAATTATGATTTTGATATTGATGTCACTTAATCTTCATATCAATGGGTAAACTGAAGTTTGCTTTTATGCTATTACATTATCACAGTAATCTGGGTAAATTATGAAAGTAAGAAATTAAAACAAGTAACTAGAAAAGAGCCCTATATAAAAGACAAGTTCCAAATTCTAACTGCTCATTCCATACAAACATGTATAGTTCTTTTGAACCATATTTTATTTCATGGTTCTTGTTATACAAAAGCAATCACTGCCTTAGTATGACATTTCTTTACATTAAAACAGATGTTAAGATCTGATCTAAATTTCAGTATGAAGTATCCATTCACTTCTTATAAGATTTTGTTACTTCAATCGAATAAACATAGTCAACCATTGAAGTTTATATAAAAATAGGCGGCAATGAAAAATACGCAAATAATATACACAAGTGAATCATCAAACACCCAAAGTAATCCAACTAAATCACCAATGTATACTGAAAATACAAGCAAATAACATTCACAAGTAAATCGTCAAACACACAAAAAATCAACTAAATCACCAATTATCGTAAAAGTAACATGAAATCTGTAAGAGTAACTAATTGACCATAATCTAGTTATAGCTTTTAATCGTAAGAATCAAATTATTCTGAAAAGAATAGGTAGAACTAACTAATAGAGAGTCCTTTACATGCAAGGACGTTAGTTGAAGAGAATACTGACAAGGTGAATTTAGAGTTGAGGTTTTAAAGATAGGTTGGATCGACAATGCACGGTGGCTTTCTGATACAATGGATAATACTACAGCAGCACCAAAACTAGTACAAGGCCCAAATAAACAATTAAGCCACCAAGAAGGTTGCTGGATTAAAGAAAGTCATTGCAATGGAGACTGCAATGCGGTTATGAAAAGAACTACTTTTACTTTTATTATTTTTCTCTTTCTTCTGCCGGTTCGGTTATAACCAATTTTCAGCATGCAAATGTAAGGACCACTAGGTGGCCAAGTAGGCAATAGTTTGTTAGGGAATGGCTTATAAATGTATGTAGAGAATGAACGATGGGTATATGAAAATTTTCCTGAAAAAAATTTCCTCATCTCTGTCTATCTTCTCTTCTCCTTCTACTACTCTTCCCCTCCTCTTTTACTGTCATAACCTGAACCGTATCATTTTGGTGCTTTCACCAACTATTCTCCCCCCTCCTCCCACAATATCCAAATCTCCCCACTATCACGACCAAAGTCGACGACGCGCTGCAACAACTCGCCCAACACCACGATACCATCACCACAATCCAAGAAAATCAAACCAACCACAGCACCATGCTAGAAAACTTAACCGCCGACAACATCGACATCAAAACCATCCTCCATGATCTCACCAAACAAATAGCCGATATCCACAGCAAACTAGACAACCCATAAATCCCTTCTCCGACTAACCACGCATCAACCACGTACCACCCATCACCTAATAACCGTCAACCACCCCTATTAGCAACTCGAACACCCACTCGAACGCCCAAGTGCTCCCTCACCTCATTCGATGGATCCAACCCACATGATTGGATATCTCAAGCGGATCGATTTTCTGCTTATGACTCCACACCGGAAGACCAACGAGTCGATCTCGCAAGCTTCCATATGCAAGGCCAAGCACTATCATGGTTTCAATGGATGCAACACAACAATCAAATTTCTACTTGGGCGGCATTGACAAAAGCGATCGAGAAACGTTTCGGACCATATACATTTCTAAACCCACAAGCCACCTTGTTCAAACTCAAACAAATAACCACAGTTGAAAATTACCAAGCCACCTTTGAAAACCTTTCCAACCGTATTACTACACTTTCCAATGAATCCATACTACAATGCTTCATTTTCGGCCTTAAAACCCACATCCAAAATGAACTACACCACCTCAAACCTAACACAATTATCGATGCCATAGACGGAGCCAAGCTCATTGAAAGAAAATATACCGACAAAATTAAATTTTCCACCACAAAAACTAACCTATATCACCAAGAACCCGTTGTTACCCTCCAGACCACTCAAACATTTCCTCAAACACCTTCCACACAAACTTCCAAATCACCCATACCCATCAAACAACTCTCCACTGCCGAAATGAATATCCGCAAGCAGCAGGGATTATGTTTTAACCGCGATGAGAAATATCATTTCGGTCACCGCTGAAAACCCACCCATATCTTGATGATCCTACCCGACATAAACAATGAAGACACTACACACGACATCGAACAACCACTACCACCAGAATTTGAAACCCACCCAAACTCTATAAATGCTGACCAAACCATCTCCTACCCAAACATTGACACCGCACAGGAAATTTCCTTCCACGTCCTGACTGCCTCCACCCACCCACGCTCGATTTGCCTCCCTGCAACAATCAATGGTAACCCTATTTCACTCCTCGTTGATACTGGCTCCACTCATAACTATATACATCCAAAAACAGCCCGATTTCTTCGCCTCAATGTCAAAGACACGAACTCATTCGTGGTAACCGTAGGGAACGGTGAAAAACTGCGAAGCACGGGCAGTTGCTTTGGCATCATCGTCGACATACAAGACAATTGATTCAAGATCGATTTTCATATTCTCGAAATCATTGGATCTGAAGCAGTTTGTGGTATTCATTGGTTAGAAAGCGGCCCAATTACTTTAGATTATAGGAAATTAACGATGAGTTTTACTTTTAACGAAAGAGCTGTTTGTCTAGTTGGGCTTGGCCCAAAACCCACACCCAGCCCCTATTTCGGTCCAGCAACTACGCAGGCTTGAAACCACTTCTTCTATTTCTACCTATCTCTACTTACAATTCCAACCCACTACTCACTCACCCAAACCACAACCAACGACCCATACCAACCCACAATTAGCCAAGCTTTTATCCACCTACAATCACATATTCGCCACACCGACCGAACTCCCACTAATCAAACCCATAACCACTACATCAACCTTCTCCCAAATTCGAAACCAATTAATACAAAACCGTACCGTTATCCGTATTTTCAAAAAAATGAAATTGAACTACAAGTCCATGAAATGCTACAGTCCAAACTCATCCAACCATCCACTAGCCCCTTCTCTTCACCCGTTCTTTTAGTCAAAAAAAAGATGGGTCGTGGCGCTTTTGCGTCGATTATAGAACACTTAATACCATCACCTTTAAAGATTGTTTCCCCATCCCAACAGTCGACGAACTTTTGGACGAACTCCATGGAGTAACCTTTTTTTCTAAACTTGACCTTCGTAGTGATTATTTTCAAATCCGAGTCCACCCATCCGACATCCCAAAAACAGGTTTCTGTACTCACGACAGACACTATGAATTTTTGGTGATGTCATTCGGTTTAACAAGCGCCCCATCCACTTTTCAAGCTACAATGAATAATATCTTTCGACCTCTTTTATGGAAATTTGTGCTTGTTTTCTCGATGACATCCTCGTTTACAGCCCATCTTGGACTTCACACATAAAATACATCCACAAAACCTTGTCCATCCTCGACCATCACCTATTTTTTGCCAATCAAATTAAATGCAGTTTTGGGCTAACGAAACTAATTACTTGGGCTATATTATTTCGGCCAAAGGGGTGTAAATCGATCATTCAAAAATGGAGGCAATGATAAATTGGCCAACACCGAAATCAGTAACCGATGTACGTGGTTTTCTAGGACTCACCGGTTACTACAGACTTTTTATTTCGCATTATGCGTCCATTGCAAGTCCATTAATGGACCTGTTGCGCAAGGAACCATTCACTAGGAGCACACAGGCCCACGAAGCTTTTAACCTCCTCAAATGGGATGTCACTCACACACACCCATATTATCGCTACTTGATTTCTCAAACCCCTTTGTCCTCACGACCGATGTATCATCCACAACCGTCGGCGCCGTCTTGTCCCAAAATAACCATCCAATAGCCTATTTCAGTCTCATGCTTCCACGACATCTACAAAAAGCTTCCACACACTCTTAGGAGATGTTCGCAATTACTTCAACGTTCATGAAATGGCGTCACTATCTGCTGGGACGGCCATTCCAGATCTTCATCGATCATCAAAGTTTAAGGGAGCTGGCGTCGCTATCAATTCAGACGCCAAAACAAAAGAAATGGTTGACATAGTTATTGGGATTCGATTTCACCATCCATTACCGCTCGGGCAAAGATAACAAAGTAGTGGACGGATTATCACGCTTCACCACGGAGGCTACCATGCAGGCGATCTTAGGATGCTCCTTTCCCTTGTTGACCGATATCAGTACAGCTGTGCAAGCAGACCCCAAAACGCAAGCACTAATTAAGCAATTGCTGGACGGTACGTGTGCTAACCCTAAATTACAATGGCGTAATAATATTTTGTTTTGGGATAATCGTATTTACATTCCTGTTGACATCGATTTGCAACACAAAATCATCTCCGAATTTCCTGACTCCAAAACTAGAGGCCACTCCGGCATCAAAGGCACCATTGCTAGAATTGCCAGTAATTTTTTTGGCCAAACTAGCTTCAGCATTCCACCAGTTTGTTAAGAATTGCCCCACGTGCTTACAAACCAAACCCGACAACACATCTTACAAAGGTCTGTTACAGCCACTGCCTATCCCCATTCAAATTTGGGAAGATATTGCGATGGATTTTATAACTCATCTGCCACCATCCGCAGGGAAAACTGTCATCTGGGTAATGTTAATCGACTATCCAAATATGCCCACTTTTGTGCTCTACCCACTTCAGTTTCAGCACCCAATTAGCATTCCACTTCCTTCAAGAATACATTCGGCTACACGGCTTTCCACGTTCCATTGTTTTAGACCGCGATCGACTATTCACAAGTCAATTTTGGAAAGAGTTATTTCGTTTTCACGGCACAAAATTGCGGATGAGCAGCGCATACCACCCATAAACTGACGGCCGGTCGGAAGTTGTCAACAGATGATTAGAGACATACTTACGTGCAGTCGTAGGCTATATTCCTACTAAGTGGGCCAAATGTCTCCCGTGGGCTAAATGGTGGTATAATACCACGACGCACTCCTCTCTCGGCCTCTTTCCATTGCAAGAAGTTTATGGACGACCCCCACCCATCCTCTCCAATTATATACCTCACACTACTCCTACACCACAACTTGATGAATGGGCCACTACCTGAGACCAACTCCTCCAAACCATTAAATATAACCTTCAAAAGGCTCAAACCTGCATATAACCGATCAACACCGCAGTGATACAGAATTTAGTGTGGGTACATGGGTCTTTCTTAAACTCCGACCATACCGCCAAACGACCTTACGAAACAACCATCACAAGCTTTCAAAGAAATACTACGGACCCTTCCAAATCATTGAACGAATCGGCCCAGTCGCCTTCAAACTACTCCTCCCTCGAGATTCCCACATCTATCCAGTTTTCCATGTGTCCCTACTCAAACTGTGTCCGAACACAACCTCCACCCCACAACAACCCATGTCACATAATTGCACCATATCCGACCTTGAGGACAAGGTCGATCTCGAAGGGGTGAGCATTGATAAAATGTATAATACTACAGCAGCACATGTAACTATTACAAGGCCAAAATGAACAATTAAGTCACCAAGAAGGTTGATGGATTAAAGAAAGACATTGCAATGGAGACTGCAATGCGGTTATGAAAAGCACTATTTTTACGTTTATTATTTTTCTCTTTCTTCTGCCAATTCGGTTATAACCTATTTTCAGCATGCAAATGTAAGGACTACTAGGTGGCCACGTAGGCAATACTTTTTTAGGGAATGGCTTATAAATGTATAGAGAATGAATGATGGATATATGAAAATTTTCCGTAAAAAAATTTCCTCACCTTTGTCTATCTTCTCTTCTCTTTCTACTACTCTTCCCCTCCTCTTCTACTGTCATAACCTGAACCGTATCACTTTCTAATGCAGAATATTGGGAATTTGAAATGATGGAACAGTGAGATATTTCATAAAAGGAAATTAGGTTTACAAAGTAAAGAACCAATTGGGGGAAGGAATACGAGAGGGAAGTGGGAAAAGGAAGCGTTTAATTTTAGTGACATGGACAATAACGATAATAATTGACCATTTTCACTTTTCGGTATTATAAAAGTCATCAAAAACGCCGTGCACATTTGTATCAGCATACACACATATATGTTAGGATTAGTAATAATAAAGCACACTTAAATATATTAACATATACATATTAATACTTAAGCGTGGATATGACATATTATGTTATAAAAGGCATATATATACACATATAAATAAACTTATATGTATACAGATCATCTCCATGCCCAAAGTACATATACACGGAAGAAGTAGCATGATTTAAGGAGGTAGGATTGAGGGGGTTAACATGCGCTAGGGATGGGAGAGGCATGATGTAGCATCCATGAGATTATATTGTTTTATGCTAAAGGAATTTAGGTAAATTCTAGTTTTCTATGCTTATAATGTCACTTGCTCTTCATAATTTTCGCTTTACAAATCATCCTTCTTCATTTCCTACTTCTCTCTTCATATTGAAATTCGTGGCTTCCATATTGGAGTTCATGGCATAAAACGTTGTTCTTCCACTTCCGTCCACTTAAAACTAACTTATTCCTTCTCTACTTCATTCTACTTTAGTTTACATTCAAAACAACATCCATAACTCCTTATTTCAACCATGGTCGAGTGCATAATAGCCCAAGATCAAACCAAACAGCTCATTCAAGGACCCAAAAGTCCGAGCTTGAGTGGAGTGAAGTATAGTTTGTATGTCGGCAAATTGTTGTAGGAGTTCGGCTTAGTTCAGTGGCATTTTTGTAATTAAAGCTTCCACCTTCAAATCCAAATGTTTTCAAACTATATTTGTGTTCATTTTATAGCTATTGAATGCTTGTTGAATTTGTGAAATAATTATTTAGTTGTTGGGTTGATTTGTTGCCTGAAAGTTATTCACTTTGAAAAGTTAGTAAGCGAATCTCAAGACATATGAAATTTTAGCAGTTAAATTAATCTATTTGTTAATAAATGCTTGATATATGATATATTATTGTAAATCACTATGTATATATACTAATACCCTTATTATGTGATGTGTGGTTGTATTGAAAATGTTATAAACTTGAACCCCGAACTGTCCATATAGCGATAGCCGCTATATCGACACCTTCAGAAAATCAGTTTTATCAAAACCGTTTGATTTCATTATCGTACTTGAATTATTTTACAATTTAAGCTAGTTTTTTATTAATAGTGTTTTCAAAAATAATTAATTATTTTAATAATGATTATGTAATTTAATTATTTAATTATTTGTTTAATAAGAATTATAGTTAACTAATTAACTTATTAATGATGTGTTTTATAGTTAACTAATTACTTAGTTAATGATGTGTTAAAATTAATTAATCGTTTTATTTAATGATGTTTAAAGATAATTAATCATTTAATAATGGTGGATTAAAGTTAATTAATCAATTTTCTAATGATTTTTAAATTAATTAATGATTTTTAAAATAAATCTATTTGTCTTAAATTTAAGTAATCTTTCCTTTGATAATGTTTTAAAGTTGTTATTAATTTTAAATAATGATAATTAATTATTATTTATTAGTTAATTTAGTTAGTTAAATTTAAATGTTACCAATCAATTAAATTAACGATGTTTTAAAGGTGATTGGCCCTTTTCAATTGAAGGCATTTGAAGTTAATTTATCAACTTAATTAATAAAGTTTCAAAGTGAATTTATCAAAGTAACAAGGATGGTTTGACATTTTTATTCATTTTCATTAATGATAATAAATTATTTATTTATTTTATTTAATTAATGATAATTAATTTTTAATTAATGATAATTAATTTTTAATTAGAATAATGGTGTTTAAAAGTAATTAATTTCTTTTGGATTAAAGGCTATTAAAGTAAATTCATCAACTGAATTTATGAACTTTTAAAGTTAATTAATCAATATCATAAGGATGTGTTTAAGTTATCAAATCCTTTTTATAATGATGATTCAAAGTTAGTAAACTATTTTTATCAAGTGTTTTAAAGCTAATACTTGTAATGTGAAGCCAATTAGGAATTCGGTTTTTAAAAGAAAAAGTTTGATTCATTTATGGAAATGAATTAATTTCCGTAAGGTGGTTCACTTATATGGAAACGGTTTACTTGTATAATTAACACTGAACTTTAAAGAAGTAGACTTGTTTCAAAAGTTAAAAACAATCGTGAGACATGACTTTGAGGTAACACTACCTTGACTTATCTAGTATTATTGTTAACCAAGAAATAATACAAGTTTGAATCCAATGAGTGGTAGTAAGTATATAAGACTTAATTTCCATATATTATCGTATTATATCTTCGATAGTCGGTTTCTCGCTTATCGGTCACTTCAACTTCTTTATCATTGTCATTCAAAGACGATTTATTGCTTCATTGCGAGAGGAAGCCAAGCTATGTGGGGTTGTTCCCATCAAAATGGTATTTTCAGAACTCATCTAGTTCGGATTCGATTGTGCACTTAGGTGTGGAAATATTCAGATTCTTGGTAAGGTTTGGTAGGGTGCACCCTCCTAGTCATTGTTAGAGATTTTCCTCTCCTTGTTTGATTCGAACCTTCGCATTGTTTTTCTATAATTGCAACGGGAAGAGCCAACCACTCTTCACGATGTTTAATTACAGGTTTTGTCTATTCTATCAAGTTTAGACTATTATTATGTTTATCCATTCTGTCTAGTTTGAATTTTTTCATACTATTTCTATTCTTTCAAGTTTGGATCTTTATACTATTTTTACCCATCATCTATGTTTGGATTTGTTTCCTATTGTTCTTTCTTGTTCTTATGTTTGGTTATTGTTTATGTAGAAGAAAACCCATTCCGCGTTAGCGGCGTGGTCCCATATATTATTTTTAAGTACATTCCCTTTAGTTTCAGAGTTTTACTGATACCATCCATATTTTCTGATCCGAGTTATTTATTTTTCCTAAACTCTCAGTTACTCAATTATACTTGAGTAGTCAGAAAATAGTAGGTATCTCTTTGGAGCTCTTTAAAGACGATAATTGAGCAGGCGGCTCCTTAGTTTTCTAGCTATTTCTTTCCACTGTATGTTTATGAAGATGTATTTTTGTATCTAAAAATGACAAGTCATAATGCATAGCTGCAAATCTGTTAATTGTAATACTTTTGTTTAGTTATGATAGCTCCATGTAAGGAGTAACCTTTTGCACTATATCATTTTGTATTCTATGTAACCATTCCATTGTGAGGTTTTTCTATTCTGTTTTGTTTTATTCTTTATTTTTCCTAAGACAACTTGTCTTTCGGACAGTTGGGCAATGACACACGAATACCATGGATGTATCAGGTGTTGTTCCTAGGGTTAGAAAGATGGATCGTCAAAGTTGGAATCAGAGCTTAGGTGTAGTAAAACCCTAAGCGTTGGTGGGGTAAACTCTCTAAGGACAGGATTAGTAATGTCCTTGGATAAGTCTGAGAGTATAAATATATATATTGAGTGCGTATTTGGTAGTGTTATAAAAATGTTTTATATTGTGGTGTTTGATTCGTTGAGTGTATATGATTTTGGTCGATGCATTTGATCAACGTTATTGATAGGGATTCCTAAACACTTGAATAGACCTACAGATATATTTTTGTTTTAAAATGGTAAATGAAATAATTTTACGTAAGAATATATATTATATATACAAGAATGATTTTCGAAATTAATATGGTGTATTAATGAGTTGATTATTAGGAGATGATAATATTTTATTATTATCATTTAGGATTTGTTTAGTTATGCTCTTCTAGTTTAAGCATTTACAATCATTGAATAGGTTCATAAGAAATTTTCCTTAGAAAGGTGTATGTTAGGTAAATAGGAATTAGGGAACCTTGAGAACAAACCCCTTGTAAATTAAGTTTCACTGTTTGACTAGTGGTGAAAGGGTTAAGTTAAAAGTTGTAATGACCCAGAATTCCAGTCATTTGAATTTGGAATATTTAATTGATTTTGAATATTAAAATTATAATTTTATATGTTAAATAACTTATATCTCAAATATTGTGATTTATTTGATAATTGAAGTATTAAATTTAATATTTTGAATTGTTTCAATAATTGAGTCTTGAATTTAATGTGAATAAAAATGATTTCAAGAGCTGATGTAAATTCTATTTGAATATGAATGAAGATAGTAAACTTTCAAATTTGAATTAAAAGTGAATGAACTATTTTTAATAATAATTCATTTTAATTAATGTGTGAAAATAGTCTTTTAGGGCATTGTCTTTGATTTCGACCAAACCAATTTTTTTGGATCCGTAATAGAAAATTATTGTATGTCACTGAATTTCGTGGTGATCGGACATATTGCTTGGTCGTACGAGCTCAAACGCGTAGAAATTAGTTAAAGAAATTTAAATTAATATAATTTAATTTTGAAAAGCTAACTTCTGTATATGATTGAATTGGCTCCCGATACTAGTTCCACTATGTTCGAAATAGATGTATTACATATTGAATGCCAGACAGCATGCCTCGTTTGGAGTTCAAAAACTTAGCGAGTGAATAGTGGCATAGAAATTTTCTATAAAAGGACGTTAGCTATCTTCATTTGCAAACCCTAACTGAAATAACCTTCAACCACCATTTCTCAAGCCCTAACATACAATGCCCCACGTTTCTCAATACAGTTAAGGCAAAATTAGCCAAAACCTTCAACACGAAAGTTGTTGGTTCCATCCTTACGAACCAACCCATATAGTCTAATTGTCGAGTCAATGCCGACATGGCGGAAAACTTGCTGCGTTTATGGTAAGTTGCATTCAGTTTTTGGGGTAGCGGTGGAGTGCGTGGCGCGCTTGATAGCGGCAGGTGAGGGGAACAGCGGCAGCAGGTGCGAACGGCGGCGCGACGGACTAGTCCAATCGCGATCGACGATTTAAAAAAAAGAAAAAAATGGAAGAACATGCCTGTAAATCAGGAATGAGATAAAGGAGGGAGAATATTTAATTTAAAATTTTATTTAATTTAAGTTAATTTTAATTTAATTATCTCATACATTCGTTAATCCATAACTTTTTCATATGAGGTCAGTTTTGAGCGCGACCAGTTGTGCTGCGATCATATCAGTGAGTACTATTATATGGAGTTGGATTGGATGGATTCGGGGCTAGTAGAAATTTTAGGTTAAATTGAACTACTGCTCAATTTTGATTCAAATCAGAACGCTTTGGCCATTTTTGGAATTTCTATGAGTAAACTCACCTCTCTAGCCTTTTCATATTTTTATATAAGTGTGGATAATTTTATTTATGCTATTTGTTGCTTGTTTCGATGATTTATTATTTTATTAGTTGGTTTGGATGTATTCCCGCATATTGAAGCGGACAGGTCCTTATTTCATTCCTATGTATGAGGGATGAGCCTTTGTATGCGATCTCGTCTTGAAGTGGTTGATTTATATTATTTGATTATAAACTGTATGTGATGTAATGGGATAACTTGGTGGACCCAACAATTCCTCACGCTGTTGATTTTACTTCTCATATATTTGGTTATATGATGTGTTGGATGTCATATGTGATGACATGGTTTATTTTTGCCTATTTAGTGCTATAGTAGCACTGGCCATATTTTTAGTATTTTGAAATACTATAAAAAAGTGATTTCGAATTGAAATGATTTTCAAAGTGACTTTAAAAGTATATTTTTTAATAATTTTTAAATGATTAATAGGACTATTTTATTTATAAATAAATAAAAAGTATGATTTTCGATGTTATAAAAGTATAGTTTTTGAGAAATACTTTGATTAGGAAATTTTGAATAAGTTTATATAAACGATTTATAAAAGTGAAATTTCAAAAATAAAGAAATAGATTTATAATCAAAATTTATAAACATTTTGTAAATTAATTTGAAAGTATTTGGTAAATGTATTTATAAATGGATTTTATAGATATATTAGATTTATAAAGAAATGGATTTATAAGTGGATTTTGATAGTAGAATAAGTTTTTATAAAAGAATGATTTATAAGTAGAATTTTATAAATAAAGAGATTTTGTAAAATTGAAGTTTGATAAAATCAAAAGATTTATAAATATGGAAATGGTGATTTAAATATGTATTTTTATAAAAAGGAAGTGCATTTAAGTTTTTAATAGTTAAATAATATTTTAAATGAATGCTTTGAAAGTAATATTTTTGGTTAGGATAATGGTTTTTAAAGTGATAATCTTTAAAAAAAATGAAATTGAACTACAAGTCCATGAAATGCTACAGTCCAAACTCATCCAACCATCCACTAGCCCCTTCTCTTCATCCATTCTTTTAGTCAAAAAAAAGATGGGTCGTGGCGCTTTTGCGTCGATTATAGAGCACTTAATACCATCACCTTTAAAGATTGTTTCCCCATCCCAACAGTCGATGAACTTTTGGACGAACTCCACGGAGCAACATTTTTTTCTAAACTTGACCTTCGTAGTGATTATTTTCAAATCCGAGTCCACCCATCCGACATCCCAAAAACAGGTTTCTGTACTCACGACAGACACTATGAATTTTTGGTGATGTCATTCGGTTTAACAAGCGCCCCATCCACTTTTTAAGCTACAATGAATAATATCTTCCGACCTCTTTTACGGAAATTTGTGCTTGTTTTCTCGATGACATCCTCGTTTACAGCCCATCTTGGACTTCACACATAGAATACATCCACAAAACCTTGTCCATCCTCGACCATCACCTATTTTTTGCCAATCAAATTAAATGCTGTTTTGGGCTAACGAAACTAAATTACTTGGGCTATATTATTTCGGCCAAAGGGGTGTAAATCGATCATTCAAAAATGGAGGCAATGATAAATTGGCCAACACTAAAATCAGTAACCGATGTCCGTGGTTTTCTAGGACTCATCGGTTACTGCAGACGTTTTATTTCGCATTATGCGTCCATTGCAAGTCCATTAACGGACCTATTGCGCAACGAACCATTCACTTGGAACACACAGGACCACGAAGCTTTTAACCTCCTCAAATGGGCTGTCACTCACACACACCCATATTATCGCTACTTGATTTCTCAAACCCCTTTGTCCTCATGACCGATGTATCATCCACAACCGTCGGCGCCGTCTTTTCCCAAAATAACCATCCAATAGCCTATTCAGTCTCATGCTTCCGCGAAATCTACAAAAAGCTTCCACACACTCTTAGGAGATGTTCGCAATTACTTCGACGTTCATGAAATGGCGTCACTATCTGCTGGGACGGCCATTCCAGATCTTCATCGATCATCAAAGTTTAAGGGAGCTAGCGTCGCAATCAATTCAGACGCCAAAACAACAGAAATGGTTGACATAGTTATTGGGATTCGATTTCACCATCCATTACCGCTCGGGCAAAGATAACAAAGTAGCGGACGGATTATCACGCTTCACCACGGAGGCTACCATGCAGGCGATCTTAGAACCCTCCTTTCCCTTGCTGACCGATATCAGTACAGCTGTGCAAGCAGACCCCAAAACGCAAGCACTAATTAAGCAATTGCTGGACGGTGCATGTGCTAACCCTAAATTACAATGGCGTAATAATCTTTTGTTTTGGGATAATCGTATATATATTCCTGTTGACATCGATTTGCAACACAAAATCATCTCTGAATTTCCTAACTCCAAAATTAGAGGCCACTCCGGCATCAAAGGCACCATTTCCAGAATTGCCAGTAATTTTTTTAGCAAAACTAGCTTCAGCATTCCACCAGTTTGTTAAGAATTTCCCCACGTGCTTACAAACCAAACCCGACAACACATCTTACAAAGGCCTGTTACAGCCCCTGCCTATTCCCATTCAAATTTGGGAAGATATTGCGATGGATTTTATAACTCATCTGCCACCATCCGCAGGGAAAACTGTCATCTGGGTAATGTTAATCGACTATCCAAATAAGCCCAATTTTGTGCACTACCCACTTCAGTTTCAGCACCCAATTAGCATTCCACTTCCTTCAAGAATACATTCGGCTACACGGCTTTCCATGTTCCATTGTTTTAGACCGCGATCGACTATTCACAAGTCAATTTTGGAAAGAGTTATTTCGTTTTCACGGCACAAAATTGCGGATGAGAAGCGCATACCACCCATAAACTGACGGCCAGTCGGAAGTTGTCAACAGATGATTAGAGACACACTTACGTGCAGTCGTAGGCTATATTCCTACTAAGTGGGCCAAATGTCTCCCGTGGGCTGAATGGTGGTATAATACCACGACGCACTCCTCTCTCGGCCTCTCTCCATTGCAAGAAGTTTATTGACGACCCCTACCCATCCTCTCCAATTATATACCTCACACTACTCCTACACCACAACTTGATGAATGGGCCACTACCTGAGACCAACTCCTCCAAACCATTAAATATAACCTTCAAAAGGCTCAAACCTGCATATAACCGATCAACACCGCAGTGATAAAGAATTTAGTGTAGGTACATGGGTCTTTCTTAAACTCCGACGATACCGCCAAACGACCTTACGAAACAACCATCACAAGCTTTCAAAGAAATACTACGGACCCTTCCAAATCATTGAACGAATCGGCCCAGTCGCCTACAAACTACTCCTCCCTCGAGATTCCCACATCTATCCAGTTTTCCATGTGTCCCTACTCAAACTGTGTCCGAACACAACCTCCACCCCACAACAACCCATGTCACATAATTGCACCATATCCGACCTTGAGGACAAGGTCGATCTCGAAGGGGTGAGCATTGATAAAATGGATAATACTACAGCAGCACATGAAACTATTACAAGGCCAAAATGAACAATTAAGTCACCAAGAAGGTTGATGGATTAAAGAAAGACATTGCAATGGAGACTGCAATGCGGTTATGAAAAGCACTATTTTTACGTTTATTATTTTTCTCTTTCTTCTGCCAATTCGGTTATAACCTATTTTCAGCATGCAAATGTAAGGACTACTAGGTGGCCACGTAGCCAATAATTTTTTAGGGAATGGCTTATAAATGTATAGAGAATGAATGATGGATATATGAAAATTTTCCTCAAAAAAAATTTCCTCATCTCTGTCTATCTTCTCTTCTCTTTCTACTACTCTTCCCCTCCTCTTCTACTGTCATAACCTGAACCGTATCGCTTTCTAATGCAGAATATTGGGAATTTGAAATGACGGAACAGTGAGATATTTCATAAAAGGAAATTAGGTTTACAAAGTAAAGAACCAATTGGGGGAAGGAATATGAGAGGGAAGTAGGAAAAGGAAGCGTTTAATTTTAGTGACATGGACAATAACGATAATAATTGACCATTTTCACTTTTCGGTATTATAAAAGTCATCGAAAACGCCATGCACATTTGCATCGGCATACACACATATATGTTAGGATTAGTAATAATAAAGCACACTTAAATATATTAACATATACATATTAGTACTTAAGCGTGGATATGACATATTATGTTATAAAAGGCATATATATACACATATAAATAAACTTATATGTATACAGATCATCTCCATGCCCTAAATACATATACACGGAAGGAGTAGCATGATTTAAGGAGGTAGGATTGAGGGGGTTAACGTACGCTAGGGGTGGGAGAGGCATGATGTAGCATCCATGAGATTATATTATTTTATGCCAAAGGCATTTAGGTAAATTGTAGTTTTCTATGCTTATAATGTCACTTGCTCTTCATAATTTTCGCTTTATAAATCATCCTTCTTCATTTCCTACTTCTCTCTTCATATTGAAATTCATGGCTTCCATATTGGAGTTCATGGCATAAAACGTTGTTCTTCCACTTCCGTCCACTTAAAACTAACTTATTCATTCTCTACTTCATTCTACTTTAGTTTACATTCAAAACAACATCCATAAATCCTTATTTCAACCATGGTCGAGTGCGTAATATCCCAAGATCAAACCAAACAGCTCATTCAAGGACCCAAAAATCTGAGCTTGAGTGGAGTGAAGTATAGTTCATATGTCGGCAAATTGTTGTAGGAGTTCGGCTTAGTTCAGTGGCATTTTTGTAATTAAAGCTTCCACCTTCAAATCCAAATGTTTTCAAACTATATTTGTGTTCATTTTATAGCTATTGAATGCTTGTTGAATTTGTGAAATAATAATTTAGTTGCTGGGTTGGTTTGTTGCCTGAAAGTTATTCACTTTGAAAAGTTAGTAAGCGAATCTCAAGACATATGAAATTTTAGCAGTTAAATTAATCTAGTTGTTAATAAATGCTTGATATATGATATATTATTGTAAATCACTATGTATATATACTCATACCCTTATTACGTGATGTGTGGTTATATTGAAAATGTTATAAATTTGAACCCCGAACTGTCCATATAGCGATAGCCGCTATATCGACACCTTCAGAAAATCAGTTTTATCAAAACCGTTTGATTTCATTATCGTACTTGAATTATTTCACAAGTTAATCTAGTTTTTTATTAATAGTGTTTTCAAAAATAATTAATTATTTTAATAATGATTATGTAATTTAATTATTTAATTATTTGTTTAATAAGAATTATAGTTAACTAATTAACTTATTAATGATGTGTTTTATAGTTAACTAATTACTTAGTTAATGATGTGTTAAAATTAATTAATCATTTTATTTGATGATGTTTAAAGATAATTAATCATTTAATAATGGTGGATTAAAGTTAATTAATCAATTTTCTAATGATTTTTAAATTAATTAATGATTTTTAAAATAAATCTATTGGTCTTAAATTTAAGTAATCTTTCCTTTGATAATGTTTTAAAGTTGTTAATAATTTTAAATAATGATAATTAATTATTATTTATTAGTTAATTTAGTTAGTTAAATTTAAATGTTACCGATCAATTAAATTAACGATGTTTTAAAGGTGATTGGCCCTTTTCAATTAAAGGCATTTGAAGTTAATTTATCAACTTAATTAATGAAGTTTCAAAGTGAATTTATGAAAGTAACAAGGATGGTTTGACGTTTTTGTTCATTTTAATTAATGATAATAAATTATTTATTTATTTTATTTAATTAATGATAATTAATTTTTAATTAAATTAATGGTGTTTAAAAGTAATTAATTTCTTTTGGATTAAAGGCTACTGAAGTAAATTCATCAACTGAATTTATGAACTTTTAAAGTTAATTAATCAATATCATAAGGATGTGTTTAAGTTATCAAATCCTTTTTATAATGATGTTTCAAAGTTAGTAAACTATTTTCATCAAGTGTTTTAAAGCTAATACTTGTAATGTGAAGCCAATTAGCAATTCGGTTTCTAAAAGAAAAGGTTTGATTCATTTATGGAAATGAATTAATTTCCGTAAGATGGTTCACTTATATGGAAACGATTTACTTGTATAATTAACACTGAACGTTAAAGAAGTAGACTTGTTTCAAAAGTTAAAAATAATCGTGAGACGTGACTTTGAGGTAACACTACCTTGACTTATCTAGTATTATTGTTCACCAAGAAATAGTACAAGTTTGTATCCAATGAGTGGTAGTAATTATATAAGACTTAATTTCCATATATTATCGTATTATATCTTCGATAGTTGGTTTCTGCTTATCGGTCACTTCAACTTCTTTATCATTATCAATCGAAGACGATTTATTGCTTCATTGCGAGAGGAAGCCAAGCTATGTGGGGTTGTTCCCATCAAAATGGTATTTTCAGAACTCATCTAGTTCGGATTCGATTGTGCACTTAGGTGTGGAAATATTCAGATTCTTGGTAAGGTTTGGCAGGGTGCACCCTCCTAGTCATTGTTAGAGATTTTCCTCTCCTTGTTTGATTCGAACGTTCGAATTATTTTTCTATAATTGCAACGGGAAGAGTCAACCACTCTTCACGATGTTTAATTACAGGTTTTGTCCATTCTATCAAGTTTAGACTGTTATTGTGTTTATCCATTCTGTCTAGATTGGATTTTTTCATACTATTTCTATTCTTTCAAGTTTGGATCTTTATACTATTTTTACCCATCATCTATGTTTGGATTTGTTTCCTATTGTTCTTTCTTGTTCTTATGTTTGGTTACTGTTTATGTAGAAGAAAACCCATTCTGCGTTAGTGGCGTGGTCCCATATATTATTTTTAAGTACATTCCCTTTAGTTTCAGAGTTTTACTGATACCATCCATATTTTCTAATCCGAGTTATTTATTTTTCCTAAACTCTCAGTTACTCAATTATACTTGAGTAGTCAGAAAATAGCAGGTATCTCTTTGGAGCTCTTTAAAGACGATAATCGAGCAGGCGGCTCCTTAGTTTTCTAGCTATTTCTTTCCACTGTATGTTTATGAAGATGTATTTTTGTATCTAAAAATGACAAGTCATAATGCATAGCTGCAAATCTGTTAATTGTAATACTTTTGTTTAGTTATGATAGCTCCATGTAAGGAGTAACCTTTTGCACTATATCATTTTGTATTCTATGTAACCATTCCATTATGAGGTTTTTCTATTCTGTTTTGTTTTATTCTTTATTTTTCCTAAGACAACTTGTATTTCGGACACTTGGGCAATGACACACGAATACCATGGATGTATCAGGTGTTGTTCCTAGGGTTAGAAAGATGGATCGTCAAAGTTGGAATCAGAGCTTAGGTGTAGCAAAACCCTAAGCGTTGGTGGGGTAAACTCTCTAAGGTCAGGATTAGTAATGTCCTTGGATAAGTCTGAGAGTATAAATATATATATATATATATATATATATATATATATATATATAGTGAGTGCGCATTTGGTAGTGTTATAAAAATGTTTTATATTGTGGTGTTTGATTCGTTGAGTGTATATGATTTTGGTCGATGCATTTGATCAACGTTATCGATAGGGATTCCTAAACACTTGAATATACCTACAGATATATTTTTGTTTTACAATGGTAAATGAAATAATTTTACGTAGGAATATATGTTATATGTACAAGAATGATTTTCGAAATTAATATGGTGTATTAATGAGTTGATTATTAGGAGATTATAATATTTTATTATTATCATTTAGGATTTGCTTAGTTATGCTCTTCTAGTTTAAGCATTTACTATCATTGAATAGGTTCATAAGAAATTTTCCTTAGAAAGGTGTATGTTAGGTAAATAGGAATTAGGGAACCTTGAGAACAAACCCCTTGTGAATTAAGTTTCACTGTTTGACTAGTCGTGAAAGGGTTAAGTTAAAAGTTGTAATGACCCAGAATTCCGATTATTTGAATTTGGAATATTTAATTGATTTTGAATATTAAAATTATAATTTTATATGTTAAATAACTTATATATCAAATATTGTGATTTATTTGATAATTGAGGTATTAAATTTAATATTTTGAATTGTTTCAATAATTGAATCTTGAATTTAATGTGAATAAAAATGATTTCAAGAGCTGATGTAAATTCTATTTGAATATGAATGAAGATAGTAAACTTTCAAATTTAAATTAAAAGTGAATGAACTATTTTTAATAATAATTCATTTCAGTTAATGTGTGAAAATAGTCTTTTAGGGCATTGTCTTTGATTTCGACCAAACCAATTTTTTTGGATCCGTAATAGCAAATTATTGTATGTCACTGAATTTCGTGGTGATCGGACATATTGCTTGGTCCTACGAGCTCAAACGCGTAGAAATTAGTTAAAGAAATTTAAATTAATATAATTTAATTTTGAAAATCTAACTTCTGTATATGATTGAATTGGCTCCCAATACTAGTTCCACTATGTTCGAAATAGATGTATTACATATAGAATGCCAGGCAGCATGCCTCGTTTGGAGTTCAAAAACTTAGCGAGTGAATAGTGGCATAGAAATTTTCTATAAAAGGACGTTAGCTATCTTCATTTGCAAACCCTAACTGAAATAACCTTCAACCACCATTTCTCAAGCCCTAACATACAATGCCCCAAGTTTCTCAACACAGTCAAGGCAAAATTAGCCAAAACCTTCAACACGAAAGTTGTTGGTTCCATCCTTACGAACCAACCCATATAGTCTAATTGTCGAGTCAATGCCGACATGGCGGAAAACTTGCTGCGTTTATGGTAAGTTGCGTTCAGTTTTTGGGGTAGCGGTGGAGTGCGTGGCGCGCTTGATAGCGGCAGGTGAGGGGAACAGCGGCAGCAGGTGCGAACGGCGGCGCGACGGACTAGTCCGATCGCGATCGACGATTTTAAAAAAAAGAAAAAAATGGAAGAACATGCCTGTAAATCAGGAATGAGATAAAGGAGGGAGAATATTTAATTTAAAATTTTATTTAATTTAAGTTAATTTTAATTTAATTATCTCGTACGTTCGTTAATCCATAACTTTTTCATATGAGGTCAGTTTTGAGCGCGACCAGTTGTGCTGTGATCATATCAGTGAGTACTATTATATGGAGTTGGATTGGATGGATTCGGGGCTAGTAGAAATTTTAGGTTAAATTGAACTACCACTCAATTTTAATTCAAATCAGAACACTTTGGCAATTTTTGGAATTTCTATGAGTAAACTCACCTCTCTAGCCTTTTAATATTTTTATATAAGTGTGGATAATTTTATTTATGCTGTTTGTTGCTTGTTTCGATGATTTGTTATTTTATTAGTTGGTTTGGATGTATTCCCGCATATTGAAGCGGACGGGTCATTATTTCATTCCTATGTATGAGGGATGAGCCTTTGTAAGCGATCTCGTCTTGAAGTGGTTGATTTATATTATTTGATTATATACTGTATGTGATGTAATGGGACAACTTGGTGGACCCAACAATTCCTAACCCTGTTGATTTTACTTCTCATATATTTGGTTATATGATGTGTTGGATGTCATATGTGATGACATGGTTTATTTTTGCCTATTTAGTGCTATAGTAGCACTGGCCATATTTTTAGTATTTTGAAATACTATAAAAAAGTGATTTTGAATTGAAATGATTTTCAAAGTCAATTTGAAAGTATATTTTTTAATAATTTTTAAATTATTAATAGGATTATTTTATTTATAAATAAATAAAAAAGTATGATTTTCGATGTTATAAAAGTATAGTTTTTGAGAAATACTTTGATTAGGAAATTTTGAATAAGTTTATATAAACGATATATAAAAGTGAAATTTCAAAAATAAAGAAATAGATTTATAATCAAAATTTATAAATATTTTGTAAATTAATTTGAAAGTATTTGGTAAATGTATTTATAAATGGATTTTACAAATATATTAGATTTATAAAGAAATGGATTTATAAGTGGATTTTGATAGTAGAATAAGTTTTTATAAAAGAATGATTTATAAGTAGAATTTTATAAATAAAGAGATTTTGTAAAATTGAAGTTTGATAAAATCGAAAGATTTATAAATATAGTTTTATAAATATGGAAATGGTGATTTAAATATGTATTTTTATATATAGGAAGTACATTTAAGTTTTTAATAGTTAAATAATATTTTAAATGAATGCTTTGAAAGTAATATTTTTGGTTAAGATAATGGTTTTTAAAGTGATAATCTTTAAAAGAAAAGTTTTGAAAGCGGTAATTCCAAAAGAATTTAATAGTTTGAAAAGTGATTTAAAATGTGATATTTATCGAAAACATAAATTTCAACATCTATTATTGTAATAGACGTTTTCGAGGGAGTATGGAAGGCATGGATTATAACACTATTGTTATAGTAAATGATTTCTGAAAAAAAAATGTATTAAATAGTATATGGAATTCTTATATGTATATTTAATCAAATCCTTATACTAGTATTTTCGGGTTGTCATAACGATGTTTTACACAATATTTATTTTGACCCAATAAATGATGTTTTGACCTTTCATTGTGAAATACAAAAATTGGTTCTTATGATCATACTAAAGGCTTGGTAGTATGGGAAGCCTTGCTTCTTATACTCAACACCCGTTCGATGGCATATGAACTCAAAAGTTATACAATTATATAAATCTATTTAGCGTGTCTCCAAAATGGTAGTGTTATTAAATATACTTATACCATTGATATAAGTATATAGAAATGTTTACAATATCAAAAGATAAAAATGGTTTTGAGGATATCTTTTTAAAGATAATTTGAAGTAAATATTTGGAAATTGATTTAATGAATAGAAGATAAATTAAATAGGCCTAGTGATTGCTAATGTGCTAGATATTGTTTGTTGTCTTGATAGTTAAATAACTTACTATCAAATTTGGCCACTTTTGGTTCCTTGACTTGACGTCAGAACTAATTAGTCATGCACTTAGCATGAAGCCGACTCAGTAGGCTTGATTACCATTTGGATTAAGAATGTTGATTCGAGTATTGTGGAATGTCTATAATACTCCAAACTTCAGGCTTCCTTCTTGGTCGAAGGATAGCAAGTTGAGAGTTGGAAACGTGATAGCTCTATGAGACTTGGTTTCCATATGAGGTTGATGGCCTCTTTATCATTGTTGGTCAGGAGAGACCGGGATCGGAATTATTCGAGAACCACTTTGGACCAATGTATGCATTCAAAAGTGCAGGTTTACGATGATGATTTTGAAGACGGAGATCTTCATGATGCAGGACTACTTGTCGCTAAATCTGCGATGCATATTTTATATATATGGTGGCTGTAGTGCTTCATTATTAAAATCTATGATATGCAAGGACTTCTCGTTACTATTCATAGGGTAATTCTTGACAGGATGTTGTAGGATATTTTCTTCAGTTTGTCTTGTTCCTAGACAACTTGTATAGATGAATGTTTGACGTTGCATTTCTAATTACATTGGTTGATCTCTATAAACATATCATCTGTTTAGTGGCGGAGAAGGCAACTTCTTTTAGCTTAACACCATTTCCTGAGATGTATAAGCTCAGGAGTTATGCATTTGTAGAAATCAGTAATGTGATTGTGGGAATGGAAATATAGCATTCAAAGTAGAATGTGCTATGTGAAAAGTAAATGTTAACTTAAGCCTCATCACACAATAATGACTTAAACAGGGAACACCGAGAGGCTATGTAGTTCGCAACCATAAGGGTACGATCATTACCTTTCTAGATAGCCCTTTATAGTCAGATATGTGGTGTAAGGTATGAGATGTCTCGGATAGGTCAATAACAACCGGAATGATGACATATATAGTTTCTATCCAAGCCATACATGGATGCCAAATAGGGATAGACCGGTCTTGCAAGATGCGGAGGATTATTTGTGTATCCTCAGTACATTCCTCTAGAGATGTATTGTGTCGAAGGTTGTCCCTTACCTGCCATTGTATGGAAATCCATTCTCCAATATGCGTCTACCATTTTATTTGTAAACCTGTTATGCCATCAAATTTAACCAATGCAATAATTTCGGCTATATTGATATTATTTATATACTAGACACTAGTATAATGTTATCCCGCTTTTTGGCAAAGCCGTGATATCAAAAGATTGGTCGAAAACGGGAAACAGTCCGTCTTAGAGATTGGTTATACATCACTTAGCTATGGATATCGATGAATTTTGCCCGAGTCCGGATCAGGCCACGATTGATAGGACACGACAAGAAAGGTTGTAGGAGCCATCATTTCAAGTTTCAAGTCAATCCGAGTTCGTATGCTCAAGATATGATGGGTTCAGTGTGAAGAGAAGTATTCGTTGTCTGGTTCGAAACCATGAAGTTCGAACCCATCCTATTCGAAACCATCCATGCCCTTGCCTTCGAACCCATGGTGTTCGAACCCATCAGCTAGTACCCAGCCTCGAAACCCTCCGCTTCGAACCCATCTGGTTCGAAACCGTCCTAAAGCCTTCCTTCGAACCCAGGCGATGTTCGAACCCATCTACTTCGAACCCGTGGCTTTGAAACCATCCATTTCGAACCCACCCATTGCTTCGAACACATCACCCCCTGCTATGTTCGAACCCATCGGCCACAGTTAACTTCGAATTGATTGCGTTCGAATCCATCAGTCCATTATTAGGTTGCATCTTCGTATCGATGAGCGTCGAAACATCCACGCCGGTGCTTAGTTCGAACCGATGAACCTTCGAATCCATCGCGGAGCTTCATTTCGTATCCAGTATCGATACGAAGGAAGCTCCCTCCCCTCGGTTCGAACTAGACACACGAAAGCCATGTAGTTGGTTGATTCAAGCACACAACGGTCATCGATACGGAGTCAGCGAAATCCATGGATTCGAAGCGGTCAACTCGGAGATAAATCTGGATCGACGCGTGGAGTGCGCGCCACGTCACTGCAGAAACACGTGCGTACATGGGTTCGAGCCCCTGGTTTCGAAATGATCGGTTCGAAACACACAGCTAACCAAGAAATCTCCATTTCGAACCGATCATATCTCCTAAACCACAAATCCAAATGCAACCAAATTTTCACAGTAGCTTCCATATGAGGTAAAGATTGTTCCTGCCAAGTTTCAGCTCGATTGGACCATTTGTTGATGGGTTCGAAATCACTTCGAACCGATGTCAGATCGAGACGAAACTTGGTGGGGTTGGTCGCGTGGGCCCACTCACGTGCCAGAAGGAGTCTCACGAAGTTTCAGCAAGATCTGGGCCTCTAACGCCTATAAATAGCACCCTAAAGCCTTCAGAAAAGGGGATCTTTTCCGCCATTGAACGCCAAGACTTTGCCGGATTCAAGTTTAACTATCAGAATCGCTGTTGTATTCAGATTTCAAAGCAATTGTCAGCTATAATCCATTGTAACCGATTGAATCGAGCAAAGCAATAAAGAGAAACCCTTCAAAGTGGACGTAGGCACGAACGCCGAACCACTATAAATCCTGTGTTTGTGGCTGTTGTTTGTGAATTACTGTGATTTGTTACTTAGAGCTGAATTATATATTGATTGTTGCTGAGTTCTGTGTTGAATATTATCGAATTGAACACGTAAACGGGTGCTTTCACGACTTCGGGTGTTTGTGACCAATTTTGGCGCAAACATATAACATGAAAGGATTTGATATGAAATGTTCTGGTTATCGTAAGGTAAAAATTCGTCCATGTTTATATGCTGCGTGGTCTTACGATATTTGTATACTAGACATATGTATCATATAACAGGATTTGATTTGTATGCTAGACATTAGTATATTGGACACTAGTATAATATAACAGGTTTCCCCTAGAGCTCTCTGAAAACAGTGATCGAGCAGGCGGCTCCTTAGTTATCTAGTTATTCCTTTTCGTTGTATGATTATAAATATGTATTTTTGTATCTAAAATGACAAGTCAGAATGTATGGCTGCAAATCTATTAGATGTAATAGTTTTGTTTAACTCGGATAACTCCAAGTAAGGAGTAACCTTTTGTACTATATCATTTTGTATTATATGTAACCATTACATTACAAGGTTTTTCTATTTTATCTTATTCTATTCTTTATTTTTCCCGAAGACAGCTTGTCTTTCGGACGCTTGGGCAATGACACATGAATACCTTGGTTGTATCAAGTGTCGTTCTCAGAGGTCAGAAGTTGGGTCATTATAAAACTCCTTTCACTTATAAAAAAATAAGATAAAACATTGATTTTATTTAAGAGAAACGTAGTAAAGTTCTAAATTTAGACTTCATATGCCCATTAAAGGTCTAAAAAGGGATTTTTCTCAAATTTATTTTTTAACTCCACTGCGGGCTAACCTAGTTCCAAAACTATATAAATATATGTATACATATACACATGTATTTTTATTAAAGATTTATTAAGTAAAATTTATTTATTTTATGAAAGAAAAATAAAATAATGAAGTGCATATGGTGTGAATAATTGTGCGTGTTTATGATATGATAAAATAAATCCAAACTGGATATGGTTGACACTTTCTTGATAATATGTATGGTTCATCCGGACGTTTGGATGATAAAGCTGTATACAATTTTAAACAAATATTTAGAATATTTATGAGTCATGATTTTAAAAGCATGCTTTGATTTTCGGATTAAGAATATTTATTTATAATAGAATGGAAATACGAATTTTGGAAAGAAAATATTTGAGAGGCCTATCAATATATAAATATTTTGGAAAGAGAAATATATTTTTAGTGATAAAACTATATGGGAAAAGTGCCACTCTTTTGTATATACATACGTACGTATACACATATATGAAAATTTGAGGATCTTTGAAAATAAATGGATGATATTTATTTATAAAGAAAAGCATTATTGAAATTTATTTCCAAGTAAGATGATTTAGGAATTTATCACGTTGACCTATCTTTTGATGATTTAAGAATTCTGGTCAATACGAATAGCTAACGTCTTGATAGCGATTCTTAAACATCAAAACATAGTATTATGATGTAATAATGTTTTGACTATATATATGCATACACACATATAAGTAATGTTTCGATATGAAAAAATATTTGGAAGATTGAAATTGGACTTTCCAAATTATTATGAAGTTTTATTTTTGGAAATCGTAAAATATTTCTGAAAATAAAGAAGGGAAAAATTTGATGTTGTTTTCTATTTATGATAATTTCCCAATTAAAATTATGAACTTTTTTATTTCCCCATTTAGAAATGGTTTTAACAAACCAAAACATAGCATTGTGAATAAATAAGGGGAACATTATTTTGCACTGTGTTTTGGAAATGTGTTTCAGATAAAATGGTTATCCAAACTGATTTGGGAAAAGTATTGAAATTGGTTTTTATAGAAAATGGGAAATATTTTATATAAAACTGATTTTTGATAATATTTGTGAATTACACCTCTGGTATTTGACTTCCAAATAAATAGGATGTTTGCACAAAAAATGGACAAACACCTCCAAGTCGTATTATTTTAGTTGAGTATGTGTGATTTTCAATGATTTTAGATGAGTATGTAAATATGAGAAAAGTAAGGGCTGAAATGTAAAAGACACGCAGATTTATAGTGGTTCGGCCAGAATGTGCCTACGTCCACTTTATATGTTATTATCTTTCTTCTTCCAGATTACAAGTACAATGCTTTGTATACAAGTGTATGAAAGTAGTTTGAAAGTTCCTTCCTTGCTTGAGCTCTCAAACTTGTCCTCCATTGTTGTACCCCTGCCCCTCTATTTATAGAGTCAGGTAGAGGGCAGGGGTCTTGGATGTATATAGCTGCTGGTGGGCCCGGGCTGAAGCAATCTGGCCTGGTAGCGTTCTGGTTCGGCGAAGCCTTGGTTCGGCCGTGTTGAGGTCTTTGAGATGGTTGATTCGGTAGTGAGCTTGGAGGTTGGTTCGGTTGTACGTGGTCCGGTCATGGTGGTCCGGTGATGAAGAGGTTGGTTCGGCATTGATGTGGAGATTGGTCCGGTTTGGTTGTGTGGTATTGGACCGGTGGTGATTGGTTCGGTACCAACTTCGTTCGGTAGTGGGATTGTGAGGGGGGGTCTGGTTGCCGGACTAGGTTGGGAATGCCGAATGAACCCATGCCGAATGAACCACCATGCTTGAATTGCCGAATGGATTTTATGCTAGCATTGAGCCTTGTGTCTGCCGAATGGATTGGAGGTTACGAACCCGGGTGTAACTGACGCTTCTCGGTCTCGAGATCTTCTGGGTGAAAATTCGCCCAACATTTGCCCCCCAAAGTGGGGCACGTGCTTGCATGTGTCGCGCTTTGTTTCCCTGTGGTAGAAAGGCTTGTTTCGTAACGCCATGGGCTGGATATTCGTATCCTGCTGCTGTCCTGCAAAGGAATTTAATTTATAGTTTTAGTGTGGTTTTAGATAACGATCGTTCGGGATCGAGATATTTGAAATGAAGCTAATCGTGTCGTTCGAGGCGAGCAAGTGTGCCCCGAAGGGGCTTAGCATCGTCGATGCCAGGTTCACGTTAGAGTGGGTCCCTGGGTCGTTTGCCAAGGTGGCTTATCGCCAGCTCAGAGCATGCCTAGGGATCGTTCGCGACCCCGTACATGTGTAAGTAGCTTAGCCATTTCACAATTATCAAATATCCATTTGACCGATGGGCTTAAAAATGCGTGTCAAAGTGTAAATTCCCACGATGATAGGGTTAATGACCATTCAGAGCGTGCCTATGGACCATTCGTGGTCGCGTACACGTGTGAACGATTTAATTCATGCTAGTGGGAGTTTTACGACTTATTCATCGTTGTCATAATCTTATTTTATTAGTTAGTTCTGGAGTTCGGTACTTATCTGAGTGAAGCGCCTTGCGTGCCCCCTGTTTCTGGTTTCTGCTGGTAGAGACAGTTTTATTCGGTTGTTGGTTGGACCGGTACGCTGGTCCGGTATGTTGGTCCGGTAGGCCGAACCAGCTGGTTCGGCAATCCTGAGTTTGCCTATATATAGAGGCTACCCCCCTTAGTTTTCCCTTACCGAACCAAAGAGAGCCGAATCAATTTTTAGCCGAACCAAACTTCTGCCGAACCAAGCTTATACCGAATTAGGTATATATTCTTTTGCCGAATGGTTTTTTATCACCGAATGAATATGATTGCCGAATGCACACGAAGGGTTTTGTTTTACCGAATGATATGTATACCGGATGTGTTTTTTAGTGCCGAATGGACTTATGACCCCATTGCCGAATGAACTTAAGTCCCTAGTGCCGAATGAGCATAAGACCCTAGTGCCGAATGAACTTTGTATTCGGTCTTTGGGTGGAACTCTGGACTTATGTATGCTTGCTTGTATTCTTGTTCTAACATCATGTTTTTCACTTTTGTGTATGCAGATAAATGTCTCGCAAGGCGGAAACACGATCAGACAGACGGAAATCCAAGGATGGAGGAGAGTCTTCTTCTGTGCCCCCAGCCCAACCAGGATCCGGGCAACATCGACCTGTTCCGAGGTCGTTGGTGGACGGACATGGTCCACAGGAACTTCTGGTCTCCCCTCCCGACTGCTTTCCTAGCTCCCTAACGGAGGAGCAACTTGACGTTATATCCCGTTCCTTTGGGATAGACAGGGCTCTTATGCTGTTACCGGGGGAGGGGGTCATGCCATATGATCCCCCTGAGGGGTACTTCGCTTACAGCCGTTACCATTGTATGTGCGGGGCTATTCCTCCAGTCAACGCCTGGATATTAAGCTTCGTCACTTATCTGAAGGTGGCTCCATTCCAGCTCCAGCCCAACTCTTATGCCATTCTGGTTTGCTTGTATGCTATCTTCCAGAAGAGATACGGGCGTGCCCCCTCCAACCGGGAAATACGATATCTGTACAATCTGAGGGGGTACAGGAAGGGGTCCCCATATATTAGCTTGGAGTCAGCCGTTTCCTTCAAGCCGGTTTTGGATTTATACTCGAAGTATAGCATGTTCAAGAAGGAATGGTTCTTCGTTAGGGATGACTCCGTCTCTATTCGCCGATTTACCTCCGGATGTAAGTCAAAACTCTACTCATAATTCCTGTCTTGGCTGTAATTCTCTCTCTTATGCGCTTTTATTTCTTGCTAGCGACAGGTGGTTTTGCGGTTGTGGAAGATGATCGCTTGGTTCAGATGGCAGCTGAAATTGAAGCTATTTCCGGGAGAGACAGATCGGCTGCTTATTTGATTAGGAATGCCAGGCTCTTGTCGTATAATTTGATCCTCCCACATCAGTCCGTAGTCAAACAGAGGGACACGGCAGAAGAGAAGGCTGCCCAGCCTAAAGGTGGGGTGACAGCGAAGGGTGGCAAGAGGAAGCCCTTTGCACAACGTCCAGTCGTAGGAGGCAAGAAGCTCAAGGAGTCCGATGGCCCTTCTCCAAGTACTTGCCCGGATGTCCCGGAGGAGGAAGGTGTAGAAGAGGAGGAAGGAGGTGAAGTTGGAGAAGGGTCGGAGGGTGGAGGAGATGGCGATGGTCAGGGTGGTAGCGGTGTTGCTGCGCTAACCTCTGAGCAGGACCTCGAACTGGATGAGGCTCTCCGTCGGGCCTTCGGGGAGTCAGAGGGGGAGTCGGAAACAGAGAAGGAAACGGAGAAGGCAGAGGAAACCGGCAAAGCTGTGGTTAGCACTGACCCATCCTCTAAGGGTTCCTCAGCTAGGGTGACCCCGGCGATGCAAGGTGAACTTTTGTCTTCTGCCGATTCCATTTTCGATAGGGACTTAGAAATTTTTTACGGTTCACTTCCGTCCTGGAATGAGATCCAGGACTTATTGCAGTATCCCACTCCTCCGCCGGGTTTGTATAACAGATGTGTCTCCTCACTTTTCTTTCTTTTTAACTTAGCACATTTTTTGAATTGCGGATTATTGTATGTTCGTAACACTTGTTCTTTATTCCAGGGGCAGGCCAGGCGGGTAAAACGTCGGATGTTCGACACCGCCTTGAACAATTTAAGTCGAGGAGAGCTTCCGCGAAACCTTCTACTGATCGCACTGGGGACGTAGTCAAGTACCGCCCTCTTCTTGGGGTCATCGAAGAGGGCATTCAGAAAAGGAAGCGGAGCCGTTCCTTATTTGAGTCTTCTTCTGCTTCGCAGCTTCCTACTCTGTCTCCCCCTACTCAGCCTCCTCGTGATACTACGGAGGAGAGCACGGAGCCCTGCCCCCCTCCTCCTCCTTCCAAGAGTTCTACTGTCATTCATATAAGGCGTCCCGATGTGCCTCGCCCCGTGCCTCGTGACCCTTTTGCCGGCCATCCTGATTTAGACCCAAGCTCTCAAGACATTTCATTTGATGAGGCCACGGGCGAGCACCTTCTTCCCCGCAACCCCATGGTAAGAGTGCTGGATGAGGCCAAGTCCCTAGATCTTGATCTGCTTACTACCCGAGTAGTTACTATGGGGGACGAGGCCAAGGCTAATATTGATCGGGTGGCCGAAGAGACTAAGAAGTTAATGGAGCATCATGCTCGATTGGTCAAGGCCGGGGAGGAGATTGGGAGTGCTAATATTCGGTTAAGGCTAAAGGTTGCCGATCAGGCCAAGCAGCTTGCCGACCAAGCCATCCAGATCTCCCAGCATGAGGAAGCCTCCCAGCGTCTGAAAGAGACCATGGAGAAGGCCAGTAGGGCGGAGTTACGGAAGATGGAGGTTACCTGCAGGGAGCGGATCAACATGGCCATTACAACGGTGGATGAGGTTCGAAATGCGGATCTCGAGCGGGTAGAGGAGTTGTCGGGGAGACTCGAGGCTGCGGAGATGGCTCAGGCTGAGTTGAAGGAGGAGATGGAGGAGATGAGGAGGTCCCTTAGGTTGAAGGAGGAGGAAATGAGGAGGTCACTCCAGGCTGACTGCTTGAGATACCAATCAGAGAGGGACGTCGCCGTCGCTAAGTTGCAAGCTTCCGAGGCTCGGGTGAGGGAGTTTGAGGAAAATGAGGGGATGATGGATGAGATGCTTCAGGATATGTACTTCCACACTTGGAAGGAGGGCGGCTTGTCTTGGATGGACGATTACCCTCGGGTCATGGCCAAGGTGTATCTCCAGGCTTTAGAGGAGGCCAGGGTGAATGCGGGTAAGGAAGGCGGAGAGGCTTTCAACTTGAGTGCGGTTACTGCTCAGTTCTCAAAGGAGGAGCAAGCGGCGGTGAAGGAGGGGATGCGGCTGCTTGCTGCGGAGGAAGCGGGCGTGCAGTTGGATGATGAGGATCAAGCGGCGGATGCTGGTGAGTTATTCTTTTCCCTTTCTTTTCTTTCCGTGTTTTCATAACTTGATCGTTCGTTTAATGAATTCCTCTTCCGATCTGGACAGGTGGGACTTCAGATCCACATGCTGGGGGCTCCGATCCTGCGGCTAAGTAGGCTGGGGGAGTTGGTGATGGAGTGTGGATGCATCTGCCATCTTTTTGTTTCTTTTTTATCACTGTTCATGTTAGTCTTTGATATGCAACTGTAATAAAATTATTTGCAAAGAATAACTTCGTGTGATCTTATAATATAAGCTGATTTTGTCATGTTTAAATGTTGTTGCTATCTTTATGTGCTGTGTGAGAAGTATAATTATGTATATGCCTGTGATTCCACTTGTGTTTGATGTTAAGTTTTTGCTTGAAATATAATTTCACGTTTTGCAATGTCAGTGTATGAATAAGTTATAGTTACGCATTTATGTACAAGAGAAGAGAGTACCGCCCTTTATGTTTTATTCGCAGGCGGTAGCTTTGAGTGTCTTGTGTAACTGTTCACGGGTATAGCAGAGCGCCCTGCTACCCAGCACGCAGGCTTAGAGCCTCATGAGTGAATGTTTCCTATTTGGTTTCCTGTACTTTAGAGTTTGTTATACAGGATAGGAGAAAAATATTTAAATGAAATGGAAATATAGTAAAAGTAAAACTTCCAGTCACGGAAGGCCGTCGATGTGCTTAAGTTCGTGGCAAACGGGTTTTGTAGTCACTTTCCCTAGCTGTGGGTCTTGGAGACATTTGTCACCCATCTTACGCCTCCGCGGGGAGTTTTCTTTTTTACCACAGCCGCACTTAAGACACATCGGAGCCGAGATCGCGCACGGTAACTACCCGAACCGTTATGGTCCGTAATCGTGGGTATTATTCGATTTACCGTGGCCGGCTAGCGTGGGTGCCGTTGGCCGTGAACTACCCCTGGCTGGCCACACCTTATGTTGGGGCTTAAAGTAGGTTCACGGTTACCGACGAGCCGAACGCCGTAATGAGCTGCCATCGGCTATAGTCGGCCTTTATGATGACTTATAATCGGCTCATTACAGTTGGCTTTGAGGGCAGGCGCGCAATGAGTTAACCCGCAGCAGAGGGATGCTGGAGCAAAAGAGTCTCATTGGCGAGTGCATAGAATCGTGGCGTACCTGTTAGGCCTAGTCTAGATGAGGCCGCGGTGCGTCTTGAGCGGAGATGCCATAGGATTTTGTTCAACAGAAAGGGATAAAACTTAACAAGTAGCCAAGACATAAAGGAACAAGTTAAAAAGAGACAAGATTTTTTAAAGTGGTTCGGCACGAAAATGCCTACGTCCACTGGTTCTCTTTGTTAATTCACTTCATATGGGCAGTACAAGTTAAGAAAAGTATCGACGGAGGTGTCGGATGTTCCATGCCCTCTGGAACACCTCTCCGTCCACTGTTGACAAAATGTAAGCTCCGTTGTGGAGATCTTTGTGAATTACATATGGTCCGTCCCAGATGGGGTCCAGTGCCCCGGGGCGCGGAAAGATTCGCCTGAGGACAAGATCTCCTTCTTGTAAGCTGCGATGCTTGACTTTGGAATTGTATAGTGCTGCCACTTTTTGTTTGTGAGCTGCTGCTTTGAGTGCTGCATCGTTTCTCCTTTCCTCAATCAGTTCCAAAGACATGAGGAGGAGTTCTTCGTTTTCTTCTGGGTTGTAGTGGATTCTACGGTGGGAAGGCACAATAGTCTCAACTGGGAGCATTGCCTCCGATCCATATGCCAAAGAGAAAGGAGTATGTCCCGTTGATGTTCTGAAAGATGTGCGGTATGCCCATAGTGCCGTAGGAAGTTCGTCCACCCAAGCGCCTTTTGACTTTTCAAGTTTCTTCTTGATTAGGGTTTTGAGAATTTTGTTGACAGCTTCAACTTGTCCGTTTGCCTGAGGGTAAGCTACTGATGAGAAGCTTTTATGAATTCCATGCTCTTGGCACCAGTCGGCAAATTCTTCGCTGTCAAATTGGAGTCCGTTGTCTGATACGATCTTGAGGGGGACTCCATACCTGCACAGAATGTTTTTGATCAAGAAGTTAATAATTTTTGCTGAAGATATTTTATTTAAAGGTTCCACTTCCACCCATTTGGTGAAATAATCGACTGCCACTATAGCATATTTGGCTCCGCCTCGGCCCGTTGGCAGTTCGCCAATTAAGTCAATTCCCCATACAGCAAAGGGCCAAGGGCTGGTCATTTGAGTAATTTCGTTTGTGGGCAGTCGAGGGATCTTGGCGAACTTCTGACATCTGTCGCATTTCTTAACGAAGTCTAGGGCATCTTTGTTTAGTGTGGGCCAGTAATATCCATATCGGAGTATCTTTCTTGCCAAAGTCTGTCCTCCAGTGTGATCTCCGCATCCTCCCTGATGGATGTTTGTTAATATCTCCTTGGCTTCCCTTCCGGCGACGCATCTTAATAGGGGGCTAGAGAAACCACGCCGGTAGAGGATGCCTTCTTGCATTGTGTAGTGGGGAACTTTCCTCAAGATCTTCTTGGCTTCGTCACGCCTGTCGGGTAGTATGCCATCTTGCAAATATTTCCGGATAGGAGTCATCCAGGTTCCTTCTTCGATTGCAGTTATCAGATTCGCTTGTTCGAAACTCGGGGCTAGCTGCCTTGAGATTACTAGTGCTCCGGGAATGGTGCTGTCCTTCATACTAGCTTGCTTTGCAAGTTCATCTGCCTCTTGGTTTTCTTCTCGAGGAATGTGTTTGATTAGATAATGGTCCAATCGATCGAGCAGCAGTCTGGTTTTCTTTAGGTATGCTGTGAGCCGTTCTCCTCGAGTCTGGAATTCTCCTAGTACCTGGTTTACGATAAGCTGAGAATCACTATGAATACATAAGGAATTGATCCCAATTTCTAGGGCCAGTTCCAATCCCGCTATTACTGCTTCATATTCAGCATCGTTGTTAGTGGCCGTGAACTCCAATCTTAATGCATAGTACAACTTTCTTCCCCTGGGGGTGACGATCACAATACCTGCCCCCGAGCCTTGTTCGTTCGATGCTCCGTCTACAAAGAGGTTCCACTTGATGTTTTTTGCTACTTCGGATTGTTCCTTGCCTTCGTTGGTAGTGAATTCGGCAATGAAATCAGCCATGGCTTGTCCTTTGATAGCGGTGCGGGGATGGTAGGTGATATCATACTGACTTAGTTCGATGCACCATTTGAGGAGTCGCCCAGAAGTGTCAGGACGATGGAGCACTTGTCTTAGTGGTTGATCGGTTAGAACCCTGATGGAGTGAGACTGGAAGTAGTGTCGCAGTTTCCGTGACGCGATCAATAAACAATATGCTAACTTCTCAAGTTTAGGATATCTGGCTTCTGCCCCCGTAAATCTCTTGCTTACAAAGTAAACCGGACGTTGTGTGCGGTCTTCTTCTCTTACCAAGGCGGCGCTTAGAGCATGAGATGATACAGCGAGGTATAGGTATAACACTTCACCTTCATTTGGAGTTGAGAGTACTGGTGGTCTCTGAAGGTGTTCGATTAGGTTGAGGAAGGCTTTTAAGCATTCGTCGGTCCACTCGAACCTCCCTTTGTCTTTCTTGAGTGCTTCGAAGAAAGGGACACACTTGTCAGTTGCCTTGGAAATGAATCTGCTTAGGGCGGCCACCTTTCCGTTTAGGCTCTGCATTTCTTTTCGAGTGGAAGGTATCCTTATTTCTTTTAAAGCTCGGATTTGTTCAGGGTTTGCTTCGATTCCTCTGGCGTGGACGATGAATCCTAAGAATTTTCCCGATGATACTCCGAAGGAGCACTTTAGAGGATTCAGCTTCATTCCATATCGGCGAAGTACCCGAAACATATCGTCCAGATGGCTTACATGGTCGTTGGCTTTCCTGGACTTCACCAACATGTCATCCACATATACTTCCATAGTACGTCCTATCAGTTCTGCGAACATTTTGTTGACGAGGCGTTGATAGGTAGCTCCAGCATTTTTGAGTCCAAAAGGCATGACTTTGTAACAATATAATCCGCGGTCGGTGATGAAGCTAGTGTGGTCCTGATCGGGAGCGTGCATGGGGATCTGGTTATATCCGGAGTATGCATCCATAAAAGATAGGAGTTCGTGCCCAGCTGTGCTGTCCACGAGTTGGTCAATTCGGGGAAGTGGGAAGCAGTCTTTCGGGCAAGCGTCATTCAGATTGGAGAAGTCAATACATGTTCGCCACTTTCCATTGGCCTTTTTTACTAGCACTGGGTTAGCGATCCATTCTGGGTAGATGGCTTCCCGTATGAAGTCATTAGCAAGTAGATTTTTTACTTCCTCATCAAGGGCTGCTGATCGCTCTGCCCCCATGCTCCTCTTTTTCTGCTTTACTGGTACCTTGGTGGGATCGATGTTCAACATGTGGCATGCTACGTCTGGGGAGATTCCTGTCATATCGGCATGGGTCCACGCAAATACATCTAAGTTGTGGCGGAGAAAGTCAATGAGTCGATCCTTCAATTCCGTTTTCAGCTGAGATCCGATTTTTAATAGTCTACTTGAATCATGCTTATCTACCGATACGAATTCCATAGCCTCTGCAGGCTCGGCGGTAGCCTCCTCCTCTTTATCCCTGGGGTCTAGTTCATTGAAGGGATCGCTTGTGTATCGAAGAGGAGGGGCTTTCTTTAGTTGCTATGCCTCCAAGCTTTTCATGCAGAGAGTAGTCTCTGCATCTTTTCCTTTATTCTTTCTGCGGTTATTGCGAAGTTCAGTTACGTAGCAGTCTCGGGCAGCACCTTGATCTCCTTCTACTTCTCCTACTCCGTTGTCTGTTGGAAATTTCATTTTCAGGCACCAGGGGGCTAATACAATCTGAAAGTCAGACAAGGCTGGTCTTCCCAAGAAAGCGTTGTAAGCCGAGTGGTTTTCTATTAGTACGAACGTTTGTTTTCGCACTACGGAGCGGGGATGACTTCCTATTTCGACGAAGAGGTCAAGTTGCCCGAGGGGTATTTTTGCATCTCCAGTGAAACCGTGCAATGGTTTGTCACAGGGGGATACATCCTTCATTGATAACTTCATTTTGTCGAAAGCATGTTTGAACAGGATATTAACGGAGCTTCCTGTGTCTATTAGAATCCGAAAAACTTTAGCTGGACCGAACCAGGCAGAGATGACCATAGGATCCATATGTGGGTACTGTCTTCCTTCCAAATCACGCCTACTGAATATGATGTCGTCGTTTTCTTTTCGTTTCGGGTGGCGTTCCTCCGCAATGGAGTTAACATATCCTTCGGCATTTCTAAGCGACTTGCCGTACCTTTCCATCTCTGCCCAACTTCTGTCGGCAATGTGTGGTCCTCCTGAGATGGTAAGGACTACTATCTTCTCTTGACTAGAGCCACTGGTGTTGTGATTGTTGCGACTCCCTCCGCCTACTTCTGGGAGGGGTTGCTTTGAGTTCTCATTGGCAGGAGTTGGAGTCCTGTTCTGACTTTTCACATAACGTTCCAGTCTTCTTCTTCTAATGTGTTCTTCGATCAAGTCCCGAAGATGGTGGCATTCATTGGTGTCATGTCCGTGGGATTCGTGGAAGCGACAGAACTTTCCGGACTTGAGTGCGTTATCTGATTCTTTCTTGTGCGGGGGGCGCTTGTATCCGAGTTCGCCCTGAGTGGCTAGGTAGATGTTTTCGATTGTTTCATTCAAAGGAGTGTAGGAGTCAAATCTTGGCCCTGGTCGATATTGGCGCTTCTCACCCTTTCTGCCCCCAGCATTGTCTCTAGATTCATTTCTTCGAGCGTCCTTAGCTGCAGTGGGAACCTTGTCCTGAATTATCTTGCCTTGTTGCCCTGGCTGCCTCTCCGTAGCAGCGTCTTCAAGTCTCATATACTTTCCAGCTTCATGGAAGAAATCAGGCAAGGTAACTGGTTTTTCCTTAGTTAATCTTCTGGCAAACTTGGTGTCTGGATGCACACCACTACAGAGGGCCATTAGAGTGAGTTTTTCATCGGCATCTTGAACTGCTGCCGCTGCGGCGTTGAACCGTGTTAGATATTGTTGTAGCGTCTCTCCGGTTTTCTGTTTGACATTGGATAGAGAATAAGCATCCCTGGGTTGTTCCACATGGATGCGGAACTGGCTAATAAACCTTTCTTTTAACATCTCCCATGAGTTGATGGATCCTTGGGGTAGATGGCAGAACCAGGAGGTAGCTAGATCTGATAGGAATAGCGGAAAGCATTTACATAATACTCCTTCTGTTGCTCCACTCATGAGCATATGCTGGGTGTATCTCTGCAGGTGTACGATGGGGTCGGAAGTTCCTTTGTAAGGTTCCATGGTTGGCATTTTCCATTCCCGGGGAGTGATGGCAGTTTCGATATTTCGGGTAAAGGGACTGGTGACCCTAGCGCCTATTCCTCGGTCCCTTTGCTCCCGTTGGACACATTCTCTGAATAATCGTGCCATCCGCTCGTCAGAACTTGGAGCGGACAAAAATGAGCTCGGTTCTTCCCTGCGGGATCTATCTCGCCCAGATGACCTGTAGGGATGGTACAGTCTATCACCTCTAGCATTATCCAGTGGTTGTCTTTGGCTGCTTGGATGCACGCTAGGACCAGCTACAGTTGCCCCCTGCCTTGATCTTCCCCTGTGGGGTTCTGTTTCGAGCACATCCATGGGGTCAACTTCGGGCTGGGTTCTAGCTCGGCTCCGTTCAGCGGGGTTTCTATGATTAGGTGGCATGACTGGCTCAGCTACATCCGACCCTCGCCTGGTGCCTCCCCCGCTAGGTTCGGTTCCAAGGGCTTCCTCGAGTCGGAATTCGGGCTGAGTCCGGGCGCGGCCCCTATCATCGTTTTTCCTGTTGATAGCTTGTTCGAAGAGTGAAGACCTTTGTTGCCTCCGGGATCCTCCGGATTGGGATTCACCCCATGACTCAGTGTTGCGGTTGGACTCTTCAGCGTCCCTTAAGCGTGTCATGAGTTGGTCCACCAAAGTTTCTTGTTGGGATGTGAAGCGGTTAGTTACTTCAGCCACAACCCTGTCCAGATCTGCCCTAGTGATTGGTTGTTCCGTTGCGGGACCAGTTGGATTTTCCTGATTTTCATCTGGTACTGCTGTTGAAGTGGGCTGATCTGTGATTGCTGGATCTGGAAGGCTGCTAGTTGCGATGTTCTTTCCTTTGTTAACATCCCTTCTCTGTTTGGAAGGCATGATTTCTAAGCAACGAGTGATGTCGTTAGGAAAAAGGTTGAGTGGGAGAAGATGAAGTTTGAGTTCAGCTCTCAATGAAAGCACCAAAAATGTTTGCACAAAAAATGGACAAACACCTCCAAGTCGTATTATTTTAGTTGAGTATGTGTGATTTTCAATGATTTTAGATGAGTATGTAAATATGAGAAAAGTAAGGGCTGAAATGTAAAAGACACGCAGATTTATAGTGGTTCGGCCAGAATGTGCCTACGTCCACTTTATATGTTATTATCTTTCTTCTTCCAGATTACAAGTACAATGCTTTGTATACAAGTGTATGAAAGTAGTTTGAAAGTTCCTTCCTTGCTTGAGCTCTCAAACTTGTCCTCCATTGTTGTACCCCTGCCCCTCTATTTATAGAGTCAGGTAGAGGGCAGGGGTCTTGGATGTATATAGCTGCTGGTGGGCCCGGGCTGAAGCAATCTGGCCTGGTAGCGTTCTGGTTCGGCGAAGCCTTGGTTCGGCCGTGTTGAGGTCTTTGAGATGGTTGATTCGGTAGTGAGCTTGGAGGTTGGTTCGGTTGTACGTGGTCCGGTCATGGTGGTCCGGTGATGAAGAGGTTGGTTCGGCATTGATGTGGAGATTGGTCCGGTTTGGTTGTGTGGTATTGGACCGGTGGTGATTGGTTCGGTACCAACTTCGTTCGGTAGTGGGATTGTGAGGGGGGGTCTGGTTGCCGGACTAGGTTGGGAATGCCGAATGAACCCATGCCGAATGAACCACCATGCTTGAATTGCCGAATGGATTTTATGCTAGCATTGAGCCTTGTGTCTGCCGAATGGATTGGAGGTTACGAACCCGGGTGTAACTGACGCTTCTCGGTCTCGAGATCTTCTGGGTGAAAATTCGCCCAACATTGGATTTTCGTAAATGAAGTTCTATATATGTATTAACATTTTTCAATTGTATACTTGGTTACCTAGTTGCATACGGTGTATTGAGTATTATACGTTTAGATAATATTAAAAGATAATGGCTTATGTTTGTATTTGTGAAAATACAATGATATGGTCTCATATATAAAATGAGTTTTAGTGAATGCAATTGTTAATAAAATTAGTATGAACTCGTGCTTTGCATACTAAGTCACAAATGAATTGGAATTAAATTTGTGTCTGTGAATGTTAAATCTTAAGCAAAAGATGCTCAAGACGATGATTTTAGGCATAATATTTCAAAAAAGAATGAATATTAAGTTGTCATTGTATTTAACTATTATTTCACGAACAAACAACTAAAAAAATATTTACACAAATAGGTGAAATAATGTTTTTAACATACTTTCTATATAATTCAAACATCAAGGCTATTTTCTTCGAATAGGATGCAGATCCATATCAAATTAAGGATTTCTCAACTTACCGCTCTTTAAATCCATCAATCCTTTTACGTGTAGATATTCCAAAAGTTTAATCGTGACATGTTTCCTAAAAACAATGATCATAAATGATGAACATGATTAGATAACTTGATAATCACAATCTTTAATTTTTCCTCACACATCAATAGCTATTGAAGTCCTAAATAACTTATTATTATATTAGTAAATATATGTAAAATAAAAATCAATGACAAACAAACTTACACGTTTCTAATAAAGAAGAACAACATTTACAAAAAATAAAATATGTAAAAATTCGATTAATTAAAACAAACATAGATAATTAGATTTATATGAATCCTAAATGAGTGTTAAAATAATTTATTGTCAATTATGGTATGTAAACATTGAAATAACGAATAAGGAAGCAAAATAAGCATGTTACATTTATGCTAATTACGTTGTTAACATTGAAACAAAGAATAAGGAAATAAAGAATCTATGGGTAACCTTTGGTATTCAATTCTACGTAAATCATACATAATAAATTGTTGATTATTTTTCCATTCATCACTTGAAGTCATATAAAAACCATACAAAATGCTATGTAAAAATTCCAATTACTCTTGTAGTTATTTCAATTTGAAGTCAAATTTTATCTTCTTTATCTCATAGAGTGATTTTACTGGTTGAAATTGAGTATTAACATTTTCAGTAGGTTAAAAAATTAATAACTATTAAGATAATTATATGTAAATAACCAAATGCATTTATTGTGACAATCAAAAGACATAGGGAAATATTTTTCAAATAACTCAAAACTTAGGCATGGACAACCTACCAACTTAAAATGATCCACCAACATAATATAAATGCAACAATTATTATTCCTTAACTTTGATTTTGAACGAACTACTTTTTTTATTTTCAGCAATTGTTCTTATGATTTTATTTAATTTCTTGTGGAAGCTTGTATTGCTTTCATTTCAAATATTTCCTTGTTTCTCTCTATAATTTATTTTCTTGAGGATACAAATCAATTTTCTTTTACCATAATTTTTCCATTCATTCATTCTCTAATATTTTACAAGCAATCCTTATTTAATCCTTGTCTTTAAATAAAATTTGATAAATACATTATCTTTTTGGCAATGTCTGTATGCTTTTTTTTCCAATGCTGTTATTTTATTAACTAAATGATATATTTTACGATAGACTTTTAGCAAAAACATAAATCTTTACATTTTTTTGGCCAAAAGTAAATCTTTTGGACAAAAAACTATATTTCTTTATCTTTATGTTTACATTTTAATTTTGATCACTTTAATTTTGATCACTTGTCAAATGTGTAAAGAATAAAATATTCACGTAAAAGCTCATGGTTAATGTTAAAAATAAATTCGTTTATTTTTTGGAAGAAATGTAAAGAATTTAACTTCTTACGAAAAAGATAAATCCTGATATTTGTTTTTTTCTGCCAATGTCCAGTCTCTTGTACAATAACAAATACATTGTCAAATGTCTCTTAACAAATATACTTTCAAATATCTCATTAACAAAAACATGAAGATGAATTCTTTTACCTTCAGTAGATCGATAGATCCATTTACGTTTTTTACAGAAGATATATAAGTTCCTCCACGTGGACTATGAATTTAAATGCTCCGTTGTTGTCTTAATATAGAATTATTGCCGATGGGACTAATGAACCTTTTGTTTTAAAGATCATTGTATGTCTTAAGATTTTGATCTGATTTTTTAATTTAATTCTGAAACAAAACGACAGGTGGTGGCTGAAACATGTAAGAATGATTTTGGTACCATTAACATTCTTGTTCATTCACATCTCAGTGGTGACTTTGGTAAATACCTTATGCTTATAGTGACTTTAAATTCTTTTTATTGATGGAAATGTTGGGGGTTTTTATTTCATTAAAAATATTTACCGACTGAGTAGGTCATAATCATAAAGTCCCTTTTGGAAACATTTTGAAAGGGACACCTTGCTTCCATATCTGCTACGAGCTACTCTTGTGTATTCCCACTACAACATTTTCTTCCTGTCATGAATTCAGCTGCTACTATTTATTCCTCCGAATGCAAATATATTTTTTATGTGTGCATCTATAAACCGATATTCTTATTTCAATAAATGATCGATCAGCTAATATGTCGGGCCTTAAAGAATATTTTTTTATAGAACCTGGAGAAGTAATCTTATGTGATTTTATGTTTGCAAACTATGTAAAAGAATGCACTATTGAGATGTTAATCACATATTTAGATATTAAATTGATACATTGAAACCTTCAACTTGTTAAACAAATGCACATTTGGATTGAAAGTTGAAACAATATAGACCAAAAGCTTGTTGAGAATACATTATTACGGAGAAATAAGTGGATAGGCTGCATATTTGTGCATGAACAATCATGACTGCTAAACATTTAATGGCTTGGTTGATGTAGTTACTATGTATCTATCCTTTGTTATTTCCAATCTTAAAATTTTGTAGCGCACTATGACTTAATTCATTGATTCTTTAACCATGTTGGCCCACTATAGATCCAAACTCGAATAAGAAAAATACATATTCTAGCATGGAAATGCCTACAACTTTGGACTATGCTATAAGAGATGGTGTGGATGTGAGAAGCATGTCTATTGGCACTTTGAAAAAAATTAAGCTCCATAAAATGTAGGAAATTCAGATCCTGAATTTATCACTGTTATCAATTTGGAAACATGGATGAATACTGTTGATGCCAGTAGTGTTAATCGAACATTTCATTATTCTTGTAAGATATAGCAAGATAATTGAGGTAAATTAACTGTATTGCTCCTAAAACTCATCATGCAAATGTTTAGTCGTTGGTTTTTTCTTCTTCTTCACTTTAAGCACTAATAATTTACTGTGGAAGACACTGTTTATTGAGGATGTATAATTAGTGCATTAGAAGCTGCAAAAGCTTGAAAGTGATCATGCTTGACATAATGTGCTTGAGATACGGAGATATTGTTGAGTAGGATGAAAGAGATGGGGGTTTGTGGATGTGGAAAGGGTGGTGCTGCACTGAAAAATGGGACTGGTATTTGGTTGAGAACGATGGTGGAGAAAGGGCGGTGAAAGGAGATGGGTTGGTATTAATTTCTTTTTTTGGTTGATTGTTATTTTGTTGATAACGGCTTGACTAAAAGAAGTGTAATGAGAAAACAAAGGTATTGTTTTTTTAAACGCTGAATGTTGATTGCTGAATACTTACTAGTGTGATATGCTTCACATACGAAGTCACAAAATAATTAGAACTTAATTTTTGTGTGTTTGAATGTTAAATTTTAAGCAAAAGTGGCTCAAGATGATGTTTTTAGGTATAACATTACGAAAAAGAACGAATATTAGGTTGTTATTGTATTTAGTTTTCCATGAACAAATAATTAAAAAAATATTTATACAAATAGAATGACATAAATGTTTTTAACATACTTTCTATATATTATTGCAAAAGCATAGTTCAAACATCAAGAGCTATTTTCTTCGAATATGATACGTATCCATATCAAATTTAGGATTATCAACTTACCATCTTTTAAATCCATCAATCCTTTTACCTGCAGATATTCCAAAAGTTAAATCATGACATACATCCTAAAAATAATCATCATAAATGAAGGAACATGATTAGATATCTTGATAATCACAATCTTTAATTTTTCCTCACACATCAATAGCTGTTGAAGCACTAAATAATTTGTTATTATATTAATATACATATGTAAAATAAAAATAATTGAAAAACAAATCTAAACATTTCTAATAAAGAAGAACAACATTTTATGAAAAACAAAATATGTAAAAATTAGATTAATTTAAACAAACACATATTATTAGAGTTATATGAATCTTAAATGAATGTTAAAATAACTTATTGTCAATTGTGGTATTTAAACATTGAAATAGCAAATAAGGGAGCAAAATAAGCATGTTACACTTGTGCTAATTACGTTGTTTAACGTTGAAATGAAGAATAAGGAAATAAAGAATATAGGGGTAACCTTTAGTATTCAATACTAAGTAAATCATACATAATAAATTGTTGATTATTTTTTCATTCATCGCTCGAAGTCATTGGAAATTATACAAAATGATATGTATAAATTCCAATTACTCTTTCAGTCATTCCAAGCTGAAGTCAAATTTGATCACTTTATCTCATAGAGTGATTTTAATGGTTAAAATCGAGTGTTAACTTTTTTAATAAATTTAAAAATTAACAATTATTAAGATACTTATGTGTAAATAACCAAACGCGTTTATTGTAACAACTGAAAGACATAGGAATTTATTTTCAAGTAACTCAAAATTTAAGGCATGGACAACCTACCAACTTGAAATGATCCACCAACATAATATAAATGCCACAATTGTTATTCCTTAACTTCGATTTTGATACTCTAAACTACTTTTTTTTATTCTTAGCAATTGTTCTTATGATTTTATTTAATTTCTTATATAAGCTTGTATTCCTTTCATTTCAAATATTTACTTGTTTCGCACTATAATTTATTTCCTTGAGGATACAAATCAATTTTCTTTTAGCCATAATTTTTCCTTTCATTTCATTCCATAATATTTTGCAAGAAATCGCTATTTTGTTATGTGCTTTGAATAAACTATAAAGCAATTATACTTGGCATGTTTTCCTTTAAGAAGCAACAATAATAGGATATAAGAGTTATAAAATTCAATCGTGTTATAATATATGTAAATTATAAAGACTGAATATGCTATGTAATGTTTGTCGTACATTGTTTAGTCCAAAGTCATGGTATAAATCCAGTCTCAAACTCCAAAACCTTTATATAAAGGAGCATATATAATTGAAATAGATTACTAATTTCAGGAATTAATAAAATGCCTCATTCTTTTTTTAATGACTTCTTATTTTTACATTGTTTACAACACATTATCAGAACAATCTCTTTCTCCGAAGTACTCGATATTCTATCCGAAGTACTGGATATTATAATCTAGAAGATGAGATCCTTTTTTTTTCTTTTATGTAGATACAATTCTTTCTCTTAATCAGTTACTAAATCGGATCTATCTCTTCCTCTTATTCAACCAATGAAATCATGTTTGAAATTTTCTTGATCTGCTTTTCTAGATTTGTTTTGCGATTAATTTATATCAAGATTTAAGTATTCTTGTTTCACAATTCTATATCTATTTCCTAATTTTTCAAATTTGGATTTAAGTTTTAATGGATCTTATCTTTTCAAGATCTTATTTTATTATAGATCTAACTTTATAGATCTTATTCCACTGTACATGTATTTTTGTCATTATATTATAGATTTCATTCTACTATAGATCTGATTTTTTAGTCTTATTTTTCCGATCTCATTATGTTGTAGATCTCAAAATCGCACTCAAATAATATATCTTTGAGATTTGTACATGGTTTAAAAATAAAATGTTGTGATTTTTTTGAATTTGAATTTGAATTGATTTCAAACTTGCTTATTATTGCATGTTTTTTGAGTTTATTATTTTGGAAACAAAGTTTTGAATTTGATAATTTCTATTGTTGATTCACATAAATTTATTAAACTTGACTGTGTTTTGGTTTATGATATAGATTTAAGTAATCTATACATGTTTGGTAAATGAAGTTTTCTTTTTGGAAACTCTTTGATTTGAATTTTGACTTTGGAAATGATTTTGATTTATAGTTCATATTTCTAAAAGAAATATTTTATCGTTTCCTAGAGAAACATATACAAGAATAATGCATATTTAGAAGATCATATTAAGTTTAGATCCAATATTAATATTGATTTAGCACACCTGAAGTGAATGGAAACATTAATGAAAGAATACATGATAAACTTAATTTCTAGGATTTGAAATAAAAGTTGAGAACCTGTAGTTTCTATAATGCTAAAAGCATGAGTTTCCATAAATTATTAAATTTCAAGTTCTATTGTAATAAAGAACCAGAAATTCCAAAAAAAAAAAATAGCGGAAACTTGAATTATTAAAAGGGAAATATATAAGAGTTATTTTACTTATTTTAAAATTTTGACTATTAAGAAATTAAGTTTTTCTTATGGTATTCATTTTAATATTACCAGTATGTATGGCACGTCCGTTGGACATGTGCGAAGACAACCTTGACTTAAATTTTTGTTAATGTAAAGTAGTGCATACAAAAAATGTATTGTCATACAGCTGCATAAGCTTGCCGGTTAAGATTGAATAGTCAAACTATTATTTTGCTGCTATTCCTACATGACTATATTATTGCCTCTTTGATTGTAAAATGTTTTCTCTCCTCCTTTATTCGGGCTTGAGACCGGCATCACTAAGTAATAGGTGATGGCGAAGTTAAAAACATTTTTTTAGGGATTAGTTTATGTGATACATGTTTTTATAATGATTGTAAAAATTTAAAATTAATGTTGTTATATGTATGATGTAAATGAAAGTTTCAAATTTGAGCATAAATTAATACGTGGGTATGAAAAGTAAATGGAATATAAGTGAAATGATGAAGTTTCTTTGGTAAATGCAGAAGGACAGTACACGGTGATATGTTGAAAATGAATAATGAATACTGAAAAAATTTGGTGGAAAAGATAATCTCAATTGTAATTAGTTTAAGTTTTGATTACACGACAATAAAACATCTTTGTACACTACATTTCTATGTGAGTTCCCTTGTTACGTGGAATTTTGCCTTTTTATACTAAAATCTTTGTTGAGTTTCGTGCAACTCCTCTGGATAACGCCACATATAGTTGACCATGACTAAAAACGTGCTCTGAAAGATAAATTCCAACATGAGGAATGGTTTGTCATTGTGATTTATTAATTGTTAAAGCAAATGATAATTTAATTGGAAATTGTTTTCGAATGAAATTAAAAGGCATGTTAATATTTTCAGAAGGCTTCAGGGGGATACGCGGAATGAATACCCTTGTACCATGATAATGACCAACTGTAATTTCTACATCAATGAGATTTCTATGGAAGATATGGCATATTAATCTTGTTCCATTACATAATCCAATTTTTGGATCTATATTTCTAAGTAACATTATTGGTGATCCTACTTTAAGTGTTAGTTTATGTGGTGGCAAGCCACCTCAAGCAAGCAAGTTCAGAAATTCTGGCTGATACAAATTAGTACTATCATCTTCAACTGTATCAAAAGAATAATAAATATGTTCTTCCCCTGGAAACAGATCTATGATTGTATTATTTATATCATCCGTTATTTCATTTTTTGGTGTTAATATTGCCCTATTCATTATATAATCAGTGTTACCTAAATTTTCATGGAGTGTAGGGAAGACCTCATCAATTAAACGACATGGAGAATTTGTATTGGTGTTGGGTACAACAATATCATCTAGGAGTTTAATAAGATCATCTTGTACATAAGGTTCTGTTCCATTTCCAATACGTAAAAGTAATTCGGCAAATGATTGATCGTTTCTCGCTCGCATATTTTGTGTTAAATGAAGTACATGGACAGTTGTCCATAAATATGATCGTACAATACATGAATCGACTATTTGAGCTCTAGTATCTTTTGCGACAATGGGTAGTACTGGTCGAAATCACCACCTAATATAATAATCTTCCCACCAAATGGAGTATTTACACCTGTTAGGTCCGTTAATGTTCTATCTAAGGCTTCAAATGCATAGCGATGGGCCATTGTTGCTTCATCCCATAGTATAACAGTGGCCAAACGCAATAGTTTTGCATTATCAGATTGTTTAGGAATGTAACATGTTGACGAAGAATCCAATTTGATAGGAATTTTAAATCTTGAATGCGTAGTCCGACCTCCATGCAATGCGAGAGAAGCAATTCAGGAGGTTGCAACAGCAATAGCAATAAGGCCTTGGATTCGTATGTGGGCTAAAATTGCTCTATAAAGATAAGTTTTTCCTATACCTTCTGGACCGTCTATGAAATATATTGAATTAGTTTTTTCTTTTACCGAATGCATGATCAGTTGAAATGCTTCATTTTGTCCTGCGCTTAAGTTATTTATAGAATCTATATCGATTTGTGGTATCTCTGTAGATTGTTCTTCTAAAATAATGGTTGAACTATTATAGTGGTGGGAAAAATGTAGATTATTATGAGGGATGTCATAGTCAAAAATTGTTTTGTTATATTGTTTTAGAAGGTTATTAAGGTCGAAAAGACATCGGGTTATTAAATATATATTATTTTGGTTATTAGTATGCGTAGAAGGATAATCTTCAATTAAATATGGTAAAAACTCATTCCATAGCTCTCGCACCATGCAAGGCTCGCAATACACTAAAATTGTGACAAACAATCTTCTTAAACCGGTGGGCATGTGTGTGTTTGAAGCATCTTGTAAACATTCCTTTATACTATTATCTTTTTCAAGCAAACCTCTATGTTCTGCGACGTCTTTAAAGGTGTTATACTGAGTTCCATTAACGGTAAGTAAGTGCGTAAAAGATTTCGGACCTCTAACATGGTTTAAAAGTAATCGTAAATAAAATCGATCGCCTTCAGTAGGGGATACTGTACAAATTCGACCAATTACCTTACGATTGTTTCGTTTACGTATCCATTCTTTTTGTTTGTATTTCCACCAATATTTTTCAGGAAATTCGTAGTATAAGTATTGACGTGCATTGACATCGTTAATATTCTTAGTGAAAAATTCAGTAAGCATTGTTTTAGATCTATGTTCCTCACTCAAAATAGTTTCTAAGTTTTCGTTTGCACTAAATTGTAGCTGTTGTCTATTTGGAAGATGTATTTGTAGTCCTATAACAGAAGGAGAAATAAAACTTAGTGCAAAGTTAAATATTCGCAATATTGACTTAGGTGCACAAACCCATCTAGCGTTAACAAACTGTGAAATTTCATCCGCATCATTTGCGTTAGAAGATACGTTTACAGAAACACGATCCGACCTTTTATAAACATATTTGTATAAATATTTCACAGATGTAATACTTGAGCAAATTTCAACATTTATATGAAAATCATATTTTAATAGTAAATAAGGATTATAAGGAACGACCCAGCGATTGTCAATTATTTGTCCACCTCTTTGTACTTTTATTCCATTGTCACATTTTCTATAAATCGAATACGAATCACTTCCTTGTAAAGTTATAGGTGGAAAAGACTTTGGAAATCCTTTCTTACATTGACTATTTTTCATGCACGTGGCATTAGCATTAAAACGACCACATGGAGTATGAACCATTTTTTTTATAACTACATCATGTAATTCTGGTTCTAAATCTTTATCTGGGATTTCAGCTCTCACTAAAGCGTCATAATCATCAGGGTTGTTAATCTTATTGTTTTCATGTAAAATAATTAATATATGTGAATGAGGTAGACCTCTCTTCTGGAACTCAATGACGTGCACATGCGCAATGACTTTACCTAATACGCCTTTTTCATATAAGTCGTGTTTTAGTTGTTCTAATTTAGCACGAAATATCCTTGTTGTTAAATCGGGTCTATCTTGTGCTTGTTGACTGGGTAGTAGTTCTTGTGTAATCTCTAATCACTTAGCATTACATATGATAGTAATAAATAAATCAGGTTTTCCATACCTTCGCACTATTGCCATTGCATCTTGATATCGATTATGCATATCTCGAGGACTACCGGTGTGAGATGATGGAAGAATTTTTCGAACACCAACATTTTCTAAAGGTTATAGTAAAATGAAATAAAGTTACAACATGTAATTTTGAATGTGAAGTTACAGAAACATAATAAATAATTGTTTACGAAGTATTACTAACCGGTAGAAGTCTCTCCAGAAGCAAGAGAATCCTGTAAACCTTAATATAATTCAGCTCTAATAGTATCTTGATTGTTTCGGAGGTACCTTAGTCTCATAGTTTCTATTTTAACGTAATTGTCTACCACATACTGCTGCAGTAGGCGACCGCCATGCAAAAGTAGTGACATCACCATTGGTCATATCTAAACACATAAACAAATCAATAATGATTTAAAAAATTAAAGTAAGTGGAGGTAATTGGTATGTTATTCACCTGCAAAAGATGAGAATAATAAGCTCTACAGCTTATTGTTTTGACTCCATTGTCATGTATGTGTAGATCCCATCCATGTTCACCGTATGGTAGTAAAAGTGGATACTGTAATGGATCATAAAACTCTGCAGTATCTTGAACCCTTTGTAAATTTCCACTTCTTGTTTGAACTATAATATCCCTATTATTCAAATTGGTATCTTCTTCATCTCCGATAATGATACCTGCTACTTGTGATGCAGTTGGTAACTCGTGAATGTGTCTATTTACTGCAAGCTCTTTTATTCTTATTCTACAATTTTGTATATCATCCCGCTGGCTCAAATGTCGAAATACTTGTACAAACAGATTGTGGATATCTAAAATATGTTTTAGTGTCAAAAGTAGGTCTGGCCTCATCGCTGCATTATCGTGTTGTCTATTTTCATTCTCGTGGTCAGTATCATAAATATATAATTGCAAATATATTGGTCTCATTCCATCCATAGGTAAAGAACTACTGATGCTATGATATACGGAGCCTTGTGCACGATATGAATGAACTCCATTTGTTGCATTTGCTAAGCTCTGATCAATGTTAGCACCCATCGATGTAAAAGCAAAAGCATTGTTATGATCTTACGTTACTTCTAAAATGCATACCAACTTCGGTTTGATCAATATACAAATCTAATATCTGTTGAGGTGTTGTTGGTCTTTGAATGGTAATTTTACTATTCTTACAGAAAATCTCTAACGTCTCATGAAAGAATATCTTTGAGCCGCAAAATAGGCAGTACGTAGGAGCAGGTAGCATGTGCTTGTGAAAATACTGGGTATCAATAAAGTTTCGACCACTGTTATAGCTTGTCATGAAAGTGGATCGAGGTATCATTTTTTCTTCATATTCAGATGATCCTAAATTATTACCAACATAGGAATGAGCAGAATTACAACGTCACAAATGAAATGAGAAAGTGAGTGGTGTAAGCGAAGAAAATTACTTGGAACATAAGATGATAGAATCCTTGGCCTTCTACATGTTTGAGTTGATTGTCCTCTTTCCTCGAAGATTGATTGTCCAAAAAGAAATAATAAATATTCTATATAGTTTGAATCATGTTTTTCAAATAATATGCAGTTGAAATAGTAAATGAAAAAGAAACTTCAACTTTGCTAACTCTTAGTTAATACTATTTTGCATTAAAAAGAAGCAAACTCACGGTTGAATTTGCGCACATCCAACGGACGTGCCATATATACTGGTTATTAACCTCTGAATATGCTATCCTATCTGCTGAATTAATTTCGGTTCCATTCTCTGGACCTGATTATAGTTGGTCAAATCGTAGTCGCTTAAGAGTTAGAACTTTATCGAAGCTTAGTAGTGTCTTTTTTAATTATGCTGCTATGAATAAATGGAACAGTCTTTTATATAATGTATTACTTCCAAGTGTTTCCGATCACAGCCTCTTGGTTCTTGACTGGGGTGTTGTTGATATTAATATCAAATCTTCCTTCAAGTTTTATGACGCTGGGAATGAATTTGAAGAATTTCTTCCTATTATTGATTCTTGCTGGAATTAGCATATTGTAGGTAATCATATGTATGCGTTGCGACAAAAGCTTAAGGTTAATAAGTTGGTTGTGAAATCTTAGAGTTCTCATAATTTTTTTTTCCAAATAAGTTGAGACATAACCTCTTCAGTGTTCAACAAAGTTTATTTATTTTTCATGATGACCAAGAAATTCAAATCAAGGAAAAATAATTACCCTACATAAATATTTCCTACCGTAAGTTGCCACTGCAATTTCATTTCACTTGTAATAAGAGAGATGTATTGATTATTAAACTGGTCACATTATAGCAAATGCGGGTAATAAGGGTATTATACCCGAACCCATATGTGTTATAAAATGCATTACAACTGTATCAACAGAGAAGTATTATTCCTGCATCTTTTCAATAAAATACAAAAGCAATATATTTGGTTTCAGTTTCCTAGGTTGGTACAAACATATTGGGATCTGTTGAACATAATAACGCAAACTTAATATATTACTACTAATTTATCATACACCATTCATAACACAAAAGCGATTACTTTCGCTCTTACTCAAAAATGAATATAGTAGGTTTACATGTAAAAAATTAAAATATTATAAAAATTCACATAGTCTAGTCATGTCAAAAATCATAGTCAACTTGCGTAAGTAAATTAATACACTTCTATTTTCAACTTGCGTATGATTAGTATGCGTAAAAGGATAATCATTGCTTCTATGATTTAGGTTGTAGCAATGTAGTTCACTGGACAGAAATCGCATTAGATGATGTGATTTCTCAAAGATACATATGTAATCTCTTGCTAAACTTCAAAGGTTTGATGTTGTGAAAGTTGATTTAGTAAAATAATATAAGTGTTCTTTTAATTACTGGGTTGAAAAGAATTTGAAGAAAAATAATAACATAAAGTAAACCGCATATAAATGCTTTTATAAGTTAAAAAAAACAGCCATCTTGCTTTGTAAACGGTACCATATATAAATGTTGAACAGTAGTGTATAAAATTAATATCGCCATAAATGATACAAAAACCAACCTATAAAAAACATGTTTTTTACAACTGAACAGTAGTTCTGTATCATAGGAACAACCTTTTGTAAACAGGGAAATTGATGATTTAGTCGATTGTAAAATAGAAATATTATTATTCAACATTAGAAATGGAAAAGAAATGTAACTTTCTATGCAATTGAAAGCTTAAAAATTAAACAAATATGACCGACAAAAATATTTTAAATTTTGGTAAAAAAATGTAATACTATGACCATAAATGTCAGATCATAGTTATATCTCCAACTGTTCAATTGTATACATTTTCTGAAATAAGTTAGCAATATGGAAATAGTTAATATCAGTTACCATAGCGATTTAATATAATTAATTACGCTATATGGCCATTGACGCCAAAAATTATCTGAAACTTCATAACATATTATCGAATGTTCTGAACATATTATCTGCTGAAATGAACGTAAGCTTTTTGTATGTGTGCCTGGGCAGTGTAGTGTGAGTGCATATCATAATTAATATTATAACTAACATACGTACAGTTATAATATTGGTTGTATGTAAAATTGTAAGTATGAAATAAATACCTGGTTGACGCAAATGAGAGTTTTCATTTGATTGAGACCTTCGATTTGAAATAGTTTGCTCTCTTGCATGTTCACGTCTAGACCGTTGGCTCTCACGTCGCCTTTCTCTTTGGATTTCAGCCATAATAATAAACAGAACAATAGAAAAGCAGTTCAATAAAATTCAATAGGAAGTTGTTTGGTTAGCATAGAAAAATATAATTGTATTGTGAAGACAAAAACACAGAACAATTTACTCATATATAGAAAGGTAATGTGTGAGTAACAGTAACGTATGCATTGAATGAGTAAGAGCTGAGGAACCGTGGGAGGTATTGTTGGACTCTGTCCAAAAAATAGATTTTGTACCGTTAACTAACGGGTAGAGCAAAACATTTCAATTTAAAGGCAAGTTTTGACACAAAATTGTTAGTTATTCCATCCCAACGTGGCAGAATTCACAATCTGAACGCTAATTTTTCAGTAAATTTCTAGTACGCCAACAATAGTTTGGGTGAGTAGTTATTTAGTAGGATATATGTCTATTGTTAATTTTACAAATCTAAACTGTAACCTTGATCCTTAATATGAGGTATACGTGTTTATTATTGATAAAGGTAATAGACAGATAATTTTATGTTGACAGCAGATAATTTTATGTTGACAGCGTCCCAAAATTTCACCATAAAACTTCATGTTTTAAGTAAAGGTAGCAGCAGAGGAAATATGGGGTGCATGTGCCATGTTGGTAACAAACTTATTTTGTCTGAGGCCTTGGCGCAGTGGTAAAAACGCCAGGCTGTTGACGACAAGGTTGGCAGTTTGATCCCTTCCTCTGGCATATTAAACTGTGCATTATGATGATTTTTGCAGACTTGTGTGCTGCCTACTTTGTAAATATAAGTACCCAGTTTCAAAAAAAAACAAACTTATTTTGTTGGACTGAATAAAGTGTAAACAATAATGGTACTATAAAAGTAGCTAATTAAACAATCCGTCATTTTGAACTTGATAGTCCTTGTGCAACTAAGAATTAAAAATGTTCCTTCACCAGTATTTGATATATCATCAGATTTTACATGTATTACAACATATTATTTCTGCAGCAGTAAAATCCTCTTGGCAAATTAAGTGGAATGAGTTTGGTCATGGAATTTTTTATCCAAGATAATTAAGTCTTGAGTGTCCAAATACTCAAAAGTATAGTTGATATTTTGGTACGCATTATCTAGCGTAAGTATAAGGAAAAAAGTATGTTGTATGGTTTTACTGAATGTAACTATAAGGATAAATTATTACGTATGCCCATGTTAGTATGTGATGAGTTGAGTTGTTTGTTTAGCCTTTCATTTTTCGTTAGATAAAAAATGTCCGCCTCAGTAAGCATGCACTGAATCTTTTAAGCAACTATTTTGATAAAGATCTTGCTGACATAGAAATATAAAATTATATGTCTACGCTTAGTTAATTTTTTAACGTATAGCTATCATAATTTGCTACTGTGGAGTTGAGCAAGAATTAGTTCACGTTTCAATCTTTTACAAAAATGCTAACTAATTTCTTTGCTTGAAATAGGGCTTAACTTGAGTAAGACTTAATCTTGTATCACTTCAGACAAAGTAATGTATTATGTAATCCTCTCCAACATCATCTAGTAAAACATAATTCAGGAATTTAAGGTCACCATGCACTAACTTTATTGTGCAATAACACATAAGAGATTGGAATACATAAGTAAATAAAAATGCTTGAAAACAACATCTAGCATAAATCATTGAAAGCTACGTTGAAGCATCGATCTTCACTTGTCATATTCTTGCAACATTCACTCTGTAAAAGATAGATCATGAAATAAATGTGTGTTATATGGATAATTAAGTTAAAATATGAGTTTGTTATTTACCACAGCATTTGCAAATGGTTCATCCCAGTCATCGACAATGGATGGTTGGTCCATAAGTACTTTGGCTTCTTGAACATTCATGGTTCCTTCTGATTCCTGCACAACAGTAGTTTCACTAAAAGCTCTGTCTTGGTTTTCCACTTTAACTGAGGTACGCAGAGAAGTTTCTAATGACTGATTGAATGGTTCTATTTTAACCGAGTAGGCGTTTGAATGTTGTACCAACTCTTCACAGTGTTGCTTTCCTGCTCGCTTTAGCGGCTGCTTTCGAGTGCATATTGAATTATCAGTTTAGTTAGCTGTAGATTTACCCTATAGTACAATATGTAAGTAGTAAATTTAAAAAGAGAGAAAAACGTTATAACGAACAAAAGTAAAATAATTATCAATTACCTTAGTCATGATAAAAAATGAAAAATATATAACTTAATATTTTGTGTACAACGGAGAACAGATACTGGTTACTTTATATAGACGTAGGTAATTAAATTATAGAAAGTGGAAGTTTGGAGCGTAAAAGTGGGCAGTAAAATCGGCAAAAATAATGGGTTAGTTGATATTTTTTATGAATGGTTTCCTACTTACATGCCTAGATAGTAGAACACATTGAATACGTACATTTTGCTGTGTTTGAATATGATAGGCCGCTGCACATAGAAGTTTGTGACCCATTTAAATATAGTATGCTATATATAGTAGGCTAATAGGTAGAAGCTTGTGGACATGCTATGTTTGACAGTCGATATGATGGTTAGTATGTGCTGTATTGGGTTATTAAATTTTTGTGAATTTCTTTTCTGTTGTTTAATAGGTAACTGTATTCGGTCAATAAATTTTTTTTTTCGTGATGAACGAAAAACATATGGTAGACCTACGGTAAGTTATCGCTGCAATTTCATCTCACTTGTAATAAGAGAGATGTATTGATTATTAAACTGGTCACAATATAGCAAATGCAGGTAATAAGGGTATTATACCCGAACCCATATGTGTTATAAAATGTATTACAACTGTATCAACAGAAGTATTATTCCTGCATCTTTTCAATAAAATACAAAAGCAATATATTTGGTTTCAGTTTCCTAGGTTGGTACAAACACATTGGGATCTGTTGAACATAATAACGCAAACTTAATATATTACTACTAATGTATCATACACCATTCAGAACACAAAAGCGAATACTTTCGCTCTTACTCAAAAATGAATATAGTAGGTTTACATGTAAAAAATTAAAATATTATATAAATTCACATGATTAAAAAACTTGTTTGTGCTATTATCTTCTGTTAGTCCACCAAAATGTGATAAAGACAATTGAGCTTGCATTTTTGCAAGATCAGTGGGGCTTTTGAATGTGCACACTCAGCTAGTGGACTCAGACTTTGGTTTATATAGCCTGAACAATAACAAATATGACATACCATACAAATTTGTTAAATGTCTAATGAATAAAAATAGTTCAAAATAACATTATTTATATCATAGATATTAGATGAAGAATTGATTCTACTTAGGCACATTAGCCAATACAAATGCACAAATGTACTCATAAAGAGCATTGTAATTAGTATAATATGTGATAGTTTATGGACAATTAAAAGCTGCTATGTTTAATCTTTTGAAAATACACTACTTAATCTCATTCAACCTTGATTAGTAAAACTTATTTCATAGCATCGAAAAAGAGAATCTACAATAAAAGCCTTTGTTGGATCTAAGGTTTGTGCATGCTTGCAATTACATCCTGCACTGAAGGTTCTGTGAGCAATCACAAAATAAAGAGTAGAAAATATCATTTCGATATATAAAAGGAATATTTTACGCTCTATAAATTTTTCAAGAAATTATCCACATTTACACATGTAACATAATAACGATGTCTACTGGTCACTTATTTAAGCAACACAATTGAAGATAATAGCTTACATTATTAAACGTTGCAATGTATTTAGACCGTTTCCTGAAAATCTCAGTCTTTAACCAACTCATGTTGCCACCTTCACCTTCTAATCCAATCATCACGGCATACAGCACAACCTTTCCTCTTCTTTCTCTTTGTTCCACCTTGCATTTAGATCTTTAATTTGATATAAAATATGAAAATTTAAGTTCCAATCAAGAAGGAAAAACCACCTAATTATCACCATAGAAGAAAAATATAACCCCTTTAATATAACCACTGAAGGTTAAGTGAGTAAGTATATTCAATGTATGCGTGCGTGTATAATTGGGGATGCATGTCTGTTTGTAACGACTACGTGTATGAGCCTGAGTGAATATATACACTCAATGAGTAAAAATTGAACTTACACGTTTAATTCATTAAACATACATGCAGATCATGAGTGGGTTAAAGATTGATAGTAAAATCAATACTACAATCAAGGTATAGGTACCCACTTTTGTTTTCTTTCTTAGTTTCCAAAGCTTATAAAATAATTCAAGATGTGCTGTCATTTTTATGGTTTTGTACCCAAATCTTTGCATGCAAAGTTGCCTGGCCAGCTTAATATATGGATTCAGATTTCAGATTCGATTGAATAAATAAAACATTATATAATGTAATAATAATTTAATGCTTTGCAAGCTTTATTGAAATAAATTAGGCTATCATTATTTATTGCTTTTGTACACCAAGTATTCAACTTATTGACTGAGGTGTCTTTGAGAATTTGTGATAATTGCTTTCACTTTTGCAGATTTGTCATAAAAACTAATTATAATGAAATTTACCAACCTTTAATATACCTGCAGCAAATATAGGCAAGGAAACCTGGCTATAAACCTTAGTCGAGTTAAGAAACTGTTCAAATTTATTCAATAGCCGAGAAAAGGATGTCAATTCGTATACAGATATATATATTAGTAGAAAATGAGTCAGTGCTATATAGTCCCCTTTATAGCTGAGAAACTCAAGCACAAATAAAGCGGATAAGGACTTACAACCTCTCTTTCAATGCAAGTATAAACTGTATAAATGTGGAAATTGTAAACAAACAACCCTTGGTAAAAAAAGATTTGATACTAAACTAAAATGAAACGATGTTGATGAAACTATACCTCTTGCATGAACCGGCACAATCCCAACCATGGATTCAGACTCGACCACCCAGGATATGAACACCCTCAGTTGTCCAAAGATTCAATGAAATCATGTAGGAAGAAGTTGGTCGCTATCATGAAAATCAAGGAGTTTCAGCATGAACTATCAAGCATCGTCCATGCTGCTTTTGCCAAAGCAACCGTTTTAGCTTTTTGACTTCAAACCCTTGATTGTATAAAATCGGGTCGTGAAAACAAACAAATTTAACAACTAAATGAAAATCAGCGGATCTAAGCAAGGAAACCTGACCATAAACCTACATGAAGTTGAGAAACTATAGTACCTTCATAAATAAATAGGCACAATCTCGATCTTGGATTCAGATGCGACCAAGGATTTGAGCACGTTGAATTATCTGACGGTTCTATGAAATTACGCAGGAAGAAGTTGGTTTCCATTAACCCTTCGTTGTATGAGCTGTCCTCTCAACATGTACTGATTGGGCAAAAAAATTGAACAACTAAATGAAAATCAGTGATGAGAAAAAACAAATTTGTAATCGATTAGAAATTCCATAGCTTACTGTCAAGCCGATCAATGTTCATTATTTTCTTTCATAATCCTACATAACGCATGCAGAGAGTAGTGTGAAAATTAAGTGGTTGAGAAGGGGAATTGGAAGAAGAATAGCTAATGATAAACCGATAATTGAACAAAAAATGAAAACGCATATGATAGGGAAGTTAAAAATGGACTTATAGCTAATAATGGGAAACGTGGGTGAGAGGTACATGGATTTGACCAAAATATCCCTTTGTTATAGCTGAACGTTACAAGGTTAGTTGCGTAATATCAAAAGCTTCATTTGAGAGTATTCCTATTATATATGGATTATTGATATATTGAACTCGGATTTAAGATGAAATTAAGTAACGTTAGTTAGATTGATTTATTTATTTGTAAAGAAATTAGTTTATTATGACTTTTTTATATTTTACACCACAATAATGGTAAATTATATTTATTTATTTTTTAATCATAAATGCATTAAATATTGTCGTCATAGTAATAAATTAACTTACCTTATCATCATAAATGCATTGACTATAGTAAATTACATGATGTTTTATTTTTATGTTAGAAATAAGAATAGAAATATGGTTTATTATCTCGTGTATTTATTTTGGAAACAATGCTTGATATAATGAAAAAATAAATAAGTTTGAACAATAATATGAAGTTGTGTAAAGAATTTTTTTTCAACCAGATGTTGTATAACTCAGTCCGAGACTTGAAGTCTTGAATTATGTAATGGTTTGTTAATAAATTCTATGACTTGAAATCTTATAGTTATTTTTTTATTAGTCAAAATGTAAAAGCTTCTAAACAAGAAGTTTACAAAAAATTTGAGAACCTGAAATTCATAACAACTTAATGAATTTGAAGTTCATGAATTAGAAACCCGAAGCTTTCTTGAAACTGTTGTGTGAAATGTTAAGATTACACTTCTTAAAGAAGTTAAAAGAGATAAATACAACTTGACACAAGATTACGATAGTGCATTCAAAAGATTTCAAAAATCACCAAATGAGTTATATCTTACTTACATCTTTGCATATGACATTTTAAATATGCCTTGAATTGAAAATTAACTACTAATTTAACTTTGAATAGGGAAGCTCATTATTTATAAAATATGAGTTCAAATGACATTTAGTCCATATTTCTCATTTTTCATTTCAGTTTATATGTTGTAGTTAGTCTAAAATATTTCCCCCATTATATATACTTTCAATTATGTAAATACAGATGGTCAATTTATAGCTCGTGTACAATGCGAAATATAATTGCATTTCAATATGTGCAGCTTTAATTTAATTATTCTCTCTGTTGCTTGATCTTCACTAATCGCACTATGTTATAAGACCTAAAGTTTTGACAAATTATTTTTGTGTGCATTAATCAAACTATTTAATTGACGAAATACATTTTAGTATTATCTAGAGGAGATAACTCATATAACATACTATTCAAGTTTATGGATGTGTGTGTTTATATTAATTTCTTGAAGAGGTGTTTTCTTTAAAATTTATATTGCAAAATCCAACATCCCAGAAGAGATGTTACAGAAATTTTATTTTTGTTAGATTGTAACCCATTAAAATGAAACACTATATTCCTAAAGAAATATCATATAAAATGTGATATCCCGGAATTTTTGACAATATCAATTTAATAATCTGTGTTTAAAATTAAATTAATTTGATAATTTTTGTTAATAAATTTGAATTGATAATCTTCTTTCATTAAATAATTAATTAGTGAATTTATCTTTTAACAAGCTAATGAATTATTTTCTATTTATAATGTATATGTATATTTATATATATTTTAAATAGATGAGTTTGGTTTTAAATTTAATTAATATAGCATATTTTCTAATTCCAATATTTTGAAATTGGGAAATTATGATTTTATTAATGATTAAGCTTTTCAAAACTATTTTATAAATAACTAAATGATTTTAAATACATAAGACAAATGTTTTATTTGTTCGAGTTATATTTTAACTTAAGTTTGAATATTAATTTAGATTAAAACAAAGTTATAAAAATGTTTGTTTTATTTCTTTTTAAAAATATTGATTAATAAATATGATTTGTAAATTAGATATGAAGTTTAAAATACAAACTAAAATATGAAACATTTATTCATTTAAATAATAAGTAATTATAACCTCTTTTTTAAATTTACTTTAAATGACTAAAAATATTATTTTCAAATGATTGACATATGTATTTTTTTTATTTATAATAATACTTTGTTTTATTATTTAAAATTATTTATCTATATAACTAAGTATTAGAAACTAATTAATTTAGTTTAAAACTTTCATTAACACTTTCATTAAAAATACTAATCACTTAAAGGACAAGTGTAAGCATCTTAGAACATAATTAACATATGTAATTTAAAATGTGCAAGGGTTATCGTCGAGATGAATTCCCGATTTCATAATATTAAAATTAGAAAATATGCTATATTAATTTAATTTAAAACCAAACTCATCCATTTAAAATATATATATAAATATATATACATATTATAAATAGAAAACAGTTTATTAACTTATTAAAAGATAAATTCACTAATTAATTATTTAATAAAAGAAGATTATTAAATCAATTTAAATTTATTTACAAAAATTATCAAATTAATTTAATTTCAAATATAGATTATTAAATTTATATTGCCATAAATTCCGGGATATCACAATCCTCCCCCCTTAAAAGAATTTCGTCCCCGAAATTTAAAACAAAGGTAATTTAATAATCTCATTAAAGATTTAATTTTAAGACACAGCATATGTTAATCATATGCTAACAACCAAAGCAACCAATTCACACAATCAAAACAAATCTAATTATCTAGAAAAATTCTGGATAGAACTTCCACGAGTTTCCTCGGTAAATATCGGGATACTTGCTCTGCAGAATCCAAACAATCAATACTACTAAGCTACAGAGCTCCTATCCATCTATATCTACAACTCTAAACAAGATATCAGACAACAGACGAGTCTGACTCAACAACCAAATCCTCCTGAACTGCTGGTTCCAAAACCAGAGATATATCATACACGTACTCCCTCAGAGATACGTGAAACATACTGAATCCCAGTTATCCAAACTGGCAATTCAACTCTTGAAAACCCAACAACTATCTTACCAAAACACAGAAGAAATCCAAAACACCTCGGAGCTAGCTTCCCAAACTTACCTGTAACGCCCCGGAAATTCTCGACTTTCGAAAATTCAACATCGACACTCACTTTATCGACTGCCGAGAAATCGAAGGCCGGAAACCCGAAATGTTATGGTTTTAGAAAAGGAAAGAGAGAGAAGAGGAGGGAAAAGATAGAACATAGAGAGGAAAGAGAAAAGAAAATAGGAGAGAATAGATAGAAAAGAAAGTAGAAAATAAATAGAAAATAGAACGGACAGAAAGGAAACAACAAAGAACATCATCAGAATCTCACAATTTGCAGCGGAACAACATATAATAAATAAATGAATAATCTTTAAACAAACAACTATATCAGTTATTACATTTTATACATTACATTACTTCATATCATCAGAGTGTACAACATCATACAACAACAAACAGTGCAGCGGAAAAAAGAAATACTATATAAACTAGAAATACGCCATGCCATCCAGCTTGCCTCCAGCAACTCCAGAATATCCTGAATATCCTGATAAACCTTAACTCTTGACTGCCCGTGTGAAAATTGGTGGGCACCCAGAGTTTAGGAAGGAAAACAATAAACTCCGAGTCAGTCATGTGACTGGTGTGCGAACTCAAAACAGTTTATTTATCTTTAAAATCAAAATAGAGGAATATTTTTAAAGTCAATTCGCAATGCTTTTAAAAATGAGACTACCATAAGGCCTCCCGCACACACACACAATGCAAACGCAGAATCGGAGGAGATTTCTCCTTATGATAGTCAAAGATGCTTGATACGCATTTAAAAGAACATTTGATATTATTACTAGTGCATAGTGTAGAGAAAAATTCATTTCGAAAGTAGAATATAAATCTTAGCCAACATACGACCATTATCGTATGCCTACTATAGCTACCATCCAAACAGTGGTGACCACCATAAGTGAATGGCAGGTTCTACAACTAATACCGTACAAGGTTTCGTATTGGGAATTGGATTTCCAATGAATGATCAGGCCAAGGAACTTCCCATTGCCACATGAGAATGCCTCTGGATGGACATCCCCGAGAACCAAACCGGATCTCTACCAACACAAGGCCGGGTTACCCCTAACTGAGTAACAACTGACCGAATATGCCATCCCCCGGTCCTTTGGGACCTTTTCACCGAGCGCTCGTAATCAATTCACACAATCATAACAAAGTGTTTTCAACATAAGTAAGTATCTGGGCTCCATACCATGATACCACCCTTTTCCAGAAGGAAATGCACACATCCTAAAGGGCGCTACCCCTCATAACCTTGCTGCTTCTTTCCTGTTTTGACCATTCACGGGGTGTGAGGCTCGACGAAGTCACGTCCACAAAAACATACTTTATACAAAAGCCATGCTTTGGGTCAACAAATGATCATAGAAATGATCACCAAGATAGACGATCAAATAAACGATCCTATCACAAATAATCAACACAATGATCATTTCACAGCAACACTCAGCATGTCACATTACCAAATTGGGAATATATCGCTGATAACCTTCAACTACATAACCTCTGAGCTCGTACGTCTCAGAGAAGGGTGTTAAGCTAAAAGAATAAATTCTCCGCCACCAACAGAAATATATTTGAAAGAAATCGGCTTTATATCTCAACTTGTAATGTCAGACATACAATCCATACAAGTCTGTTCCGGGCTCGAACAAAACCGAAGGCACTTACAAAGAAGTCCTTGCAATCCGGATATTCACAATCCTGATCGGATTCACCATCACATATGGAGAACTCAATACCGTAGCTACTCGGTGCAGAGTCAATCGACAGGTCATCCTATCACTCTCGCAAATACCGGGTCTTCAACACCGATCTTCAATGCTATCATAACGACGTATCACATATTCGGAATGGGTTATATGTCAGGACACGATTCTTCGTCTTCCGAAAATTCCACATCGACACTCACTTTATCGACTGCCGAGAAATCGAACGACGGAAAACCGAACACTGAGGGTTTTATTTAAGAAAAATTTAGGAAAGAAGAAGAGAAAAGATAGAAATTAGGGAGGAGAGAAGAAGATAGGAAATTTTAAAAATAGGAAGAAAAAGAGAATAGAGAAAAAGAAAAAAAACAGAAGAAAATAGGACGGACAGAAGAAACAAAACAGAACAACAACAGAATCTCACAATTCGCAGCGGAACAACATATAATAATAATAAATGAATAATCTTTAAACAAAGAACTATTTCAGTTATTACATTTCATTTCATTACATCACATCATATCATATCATCAGAGTGTACAACATCATACAAACAATAAACAGTGCAGCGGAAAAAGAAATACTATATAAACTAGTAATACGCCATGCCATCCAGCTTGCCTCCAGCAACTCCAGAATATCCAGAATATCCTGATAAACCTAACTCTTGACTGCCCGTGTGGAAATTGGTGGGCACCCAGAGTTTAGGAAGGAAAACAATAAACTCCAAGTCAGTCATGTGACTGGTGTGAGAACTCAAAACAGTTTATTTATCTTTAAAATCAAAATAGAGGAATATTTTTAATTCAATTCGCAATGCTTTTAAAAATGAGACTACCATAAGACCTCCCACCACACACACAATGCAAACGCAGACTTGGAGGAGATTTCTTCTTATGTGAGTCAAAGATGCTTGATACGCATTTAAAATAACATTTGATATTATTACTAGTGCATAGTGTAGAACAAATCCTTTCGAAAGTAAAGATATAAATCATAGCCAGCATAGGTACCATTATATTATGCCTACTATAGCTACCTCCTGAGGAAGTAGGTTCTACAACTAAAACCGTACAAGATCGTATTGTTTCTTTGGATTTCCAACGAATGATCAGGCCAAGGAACTTCCCATTGCCACATGAGAATGCCTCTGGATGGACATCCCCGAGAACCAAACCGGATCTCTACCAACACAAGGCCGGGTTACTCCTAACTGAGTAACAACTGACCGAATATGCCATCCCCCGGTCCTTTGGGACCTTTATCCGAGAGCTCTCTAATCAATTCACACAATCATAAAAACAAAGTGTTTCAACATGAGTAAGTATCTGGGCTCCATACCATGATACCACCCTTTTCCAGAAGGAAATGGACATATCCTAAAGGGTGCTACCCCTCATAACCTTGCCGCATCTTTCCTGTTTTGACCATTCACGGGATGTGAGGCTCGACGAATTCACGTCCACAAAAACATACTTTATACAAAAGCCATGCTTTGGGTCAACAAATGATCAACACAATGATCACTAAGATAGACGATCAAATAAATGATCCTATCACAATAATCAACACAATGATCATTTCAGCATCACTCAGCATGTCACATTACCAAACTGGGAATATATCGCTGATAACTTCAACTATATAACCTTTGAGTTCGTACGTCTCAAAGAAGGGTGTTAAGCAAAGAATAAATTCTCCGCCACCAACAGAAATATATTTGAAAGAAATCGGCTTTATATCTCAACTTGTAATGTCAGACATACAATCCATACAAGTCTGTTCCGGGCTCGAACAGAACCGAAGGCACTTACAAAGAAGTCCTTGCAATCCGGATATTCACAATCCTGATCGGATTCACCATCACATATGGAGAACTCAATACCGTAGCTACTCGGTGCAGAGTCAATCGATAGTTCATCCTATCACTCTCGCAAATACCGGTCTTCAACACCGATCTTCAAATGCGATTCACAACGACGTATCACATATTCGGAGTGGGTTATACGACCCCATGGTCCTTTCCCGGTTAACCCGAATAGTGAGCGCTTATTCAAAATATAAGTGTGCATTCAATTTCAAACAATTCACATCAAATACCCATTCAAAGGGAAATACTGATAGTCGGCTATTGAACTATCACTGGATATGCACACATCACCAGTTTCCAAATAATTTTCCAAATTATTTATTTTCCAAAATATCTTTACTAGATATATAATTTCAACACTTCAAAAATAAATCAATATTTATTTTTTTATCAAGTTTCACTTTCACATATAAATTCCTTAGTGAATTTATATCCCAAAATATTCATGCATATACGATTTCAATAATTCATTTCAATTTATCCTCCAAAAAGATAAATTCTAATTATTCACTTCATATTGGAAAACATTTCCATACTTATTTATTCATAAGTAATTCACAAATTCCTTTTATTTTCAACACTTAGAAAATATTCAATATACTTAAATCGAATTAAGTATATAATTCATTCTTTAAGGAAATCATTCTCTTAAACATATTTATTTGGGCCAAAACGAATGTTACGTAAAACATCGTTACGACAACCCAAAATCACTAGTATAGGGATTCGAAATTAAAATAGATATATATACCCCAATACTATACAAAACATTTCCTTTCGGAAATCATTTACTACAACAACAGTGTTATAGTCCACTATTTCCTTTTATTTCTCGAAAACATCTATTTCAACAACAAATGTTGAAATCTATGGTTTCGAATCACAACACCTTTTAAAACATCGTTAGATCGTTTTAATTCTATTTAAAACATTCACATTCTAAACAATTTCTTTAACGTGTTATTCACTGTTCAAAAACGTGAATAAACTACGTTAACAAACTTCATCATTCCTATTCACTTTAACTTAAAGGATTATTCACTGTCTAAAACGTGAATATAACTCTATCTCTAAGTTATAACAATTAACTTATCAAAATAAGTCATTTGCGGATTTATGAAACAACGTTTATAAATTCCGTTTCTATTTATTTATAAAAACTTCCTTTTTATAAATTCCTTTATTTACCTATTCCAGTTTATAACTCAATTATAAACTAAATGTTTATATTATAAGTTAAATACTTATAAAACGATTATTTTACAAAATCGTTCTTTTTTAAAGACTTTTCAATTTATAAACCTTATAACTTATAAGATTTATTTATTTAATCAATCTATTCTTCAAATAATTTCACCAAATTTATAAATCTTACTATTTATAAATTTCATTTATATAACTTCACAGTTTATAATTCTATAAATTTCATTCTATAATGAAATTCATTTTCACTTAATTCAAACACTTATAAAAACTCATTTTATAAGTCAATATTTCAATTTATAAATATCCATTTATAAATCTCTTAATATAAATCAGTTTATATTATTATTCTAAAACGTCTTTAAATTCCTTTATAATTTCATCATTTCGATTTATAAAATAATCAAATTTTATAAATCCTATATTTAAACTTTTATCATATATTCAAAAATCCAATCTAAATTATTTTATAAAATCATTAGTTCATATTTCTCAAAAATCGACTTTTAATCGTATTTCTAAAAATCAGCTTTTTAACTATATTTCACAAAAACCATAATTTTTATAACTTTAAAAATTATAACGTTTATTTATTTATAATGGATCAATTCCAAAAATATAGTATATTTTCAAAATCACTTTTAAAACCATTTTAAAATCCCAAAATATGGGTCCAATGATGCTACACACCAAATAGTCAATCACGACTAACAACGATATCATATATCGATATGATAATCCATCAAATATCAAAATATCTGAAATTAAATAAATACTGTTGAGGAATCCAGTTGGATCCCTCCAACCTGTTTCCTGCATCCAAAAACATTAGCACAATACCAATTTCGCTCCAGTACGAAATTATCGCGGTATATGTTCTTAATAAATATTATCCGCTTAATAACGGCGTAATAGGGTCTCATCCGCTAAACAAAAATTGCGGGAAATCAATAACTGCAATATATACATATGCCAATATATATATATTGATATTATATATAATACCAATTTCACTGTTTATGAAATATTCGCGGTATATGTTTATATTAAATAACATCCGCTTACTAACGGCGCATAATGTCTATTTTAACAATCAATAATTTACAGTCATCATTCAAACATGCATTCAAATATTTTAAATCTAACTATTTAAAATAAAATCGAAATCTATTCGATTGAGTGAGAAGTTCTCACCTTGGTTTTAATTTCCGTTTTAGCTTTTATTTCGAATAAAATTAAACGCGCGTTTAATTTTACCCAAAATTCTCACTAACTCCAAACGACTCCAAACCAACTCCATCGCGTAGTGCTCGTCCATACGATTCCAACGCAACTGAGTTTGCATTTTTTCGACCTCGTATGAAAAAGTTATGTATTTTACAATTTTACACGATTTAAACTTAATAATTTACAACTTTTATTATAAAGTTTATAACCTAAGCCAATCCTTAGCCGTAAGATCTGCATCCAAGGCCTCTCCTTCATCTCCCTCATCACGTATCATCTCCAGGTGAACAAATTCAAGGCCGAACCCATAAATGAAATTAGGGTTAAACATTTCATAATCTATACTCGACTATACTCGATCTCCTCAACGCCAACGCGAAGCTCAGCACCTCCTCTACACTCGACCCCCACCCTATGAAGCTCGGCTGCACAAAACGCATGGAAATGCGTGCGCAAATATCAACAGTCGGCCTCCCCTAGCTCGTCCCACGATGCTCCAAACTCCATCAAATCCGTATGGATTGAAAGCTCATCCCGTGCTCTTCATCTTTGCTGTTGATCACTTCGGCTAAAACTTCACGGATTGAGAGAGATTGAGGGGGAAAGGAAATTCATTTCTGGCCTTACATATAAAAGAGGCGGCTGTAAATGTAAATTAGGGTTTAGTTTTTAATTTTATAAAATTTGTGATTTTAACTTCTATTTATAGAAAAAGCAAGCGTAAACACTATTCATCCCGGGAATTCCGAACTCCGATTTAGACGCCGTAACCAGCGTACCTAGGGTTTATCCCGCGTTCCGGACACAATGGAACAAGTTTCGGAAGCTAATTCGGAAGTATGTGCGAGTTATGGCTGAAAACGTTCAATTTGAATTAAACCGATTTAAGTCGATTTCTAGGCGTTTTAATTTGTACCGGACAAACGGTAAATCCAATTGACTTGAAATTTGAAACCTTACAATAATATCACATTACGGATCCGATGAAACTGGTTTCGTCGAATTCCGAGACTTTTTGAAAAATGGCTATTTTGACTCGCCAAATTTAAATTAAAAATAAATCGATGCGTTTCGAGCTGCCACGATCAAACGATAGCTCCGATTGATACGAAAATTGAAATCCAGTAATAACTAACTATTATGGATCCAATGGAACTGGTTTCGTTCAATTCTGAGACTGTTCAAAAATTGGCTATTTTACAGTCGATTATTAAATATTAAAATATTCAATTTTCACAAATTAACTTTTAATTCGATTTTAAAAGTTCTAAAATATTTCTATAACTCCAGTATGATAAAATAAAATTTTCCAAATTATTTTCAATCATTTTTAACTCAATTTTTAATTATTTTCATTATTTAACATATTAAATTATCGATTTAATTATCTAATTAAATCCAAAAATTCAAATAAAAATTTATTTGACTTATAAATTCACTTATAAATATTTAAAATTAATTAAATATTCAATTTTAAATAGTTAAAAATTCTGGGTCGTTACAATCTTCCCCCCTTAAAAGAATTTCGTCCTCGAAATTACAATTAAGAAAGGTTACAGAATTTATTAACTTTCCAAAATTCATAATTAAATTCCTTACAATACTTTACTAAGTTTTCCAAATCATACTTAGTTATCTTTTCAAAAACAACTACTATGTTTAACTTTCAACTCCAAAATCAAAGTTAAAGTTTTCAAAATTTTCCAATTTTCTCAAATTTTTTCTAACGCCTTAAATTTTCGGAAAAATTCGCCATAGTCTCCTTTGCGCGGCTCGATCCGAAAAAAAAAAATGACAGTATATATATCACAAATATACATCTCATCAAGTAATGAGGCATCCCGAAGGGAAAAAAGTGTAAAAGTACGATATTTAATCCGAGATATGTACCTTATATTTTATTAGCAAGCATATACGGCTAATATAGCGCTAAAGCGAACTCCAAATGCGAAGCAAACGCGATCCGCACCTACTAAACTCAACAAACAACATGAGAACATGCACATATGCAAATAATCTCAATATACAACATATAGCAACATAATAACTATATATGCTAACATAGCAAATGCAACTAAACAACAAATGCAACCATCAACCAACTATCATCCATATCCAAATAAACATTTATTTATATTCTCATTCATATTTAATGAATTGGTTTTCACTTTAAATCACATTTGATTTATTTACATTGGATTTTATCAACATTCATTCTCAATTCTAATTAGTTTCAATTTGTTAACATTCACTAATTAAATCCCATTCACATTCAATTCTATTCAAATTTATTTACTTCTAATTTGAATTCAATTTCATAGTTTTCAATTTCATTAACACTTAATGAATTACATACAATCAATCAACAATCAAATAACAACTAAAGTATATTAATTTCAACCAAATTATCTCACTTTACATTCATTTTGGTTTAACATTAAACTGACTTCTATTCCAATTTATTCAACTAGCCCTTTTAATGAATTAATACTTCATTCATTTTTTCCATATCAATTAAATTTACATTTAATCGATTAACATTCAATCCATTAATTCAATTCAGTTACATAAGTTGAATTTCATTTATATAACTCAAGTTCATATTCTTTTAATCCATTTGATTATTTACTTCGATACCAATATCAATTCCATTCAATATCACTTAAGTTATACTTCATTTAAACATCACTTAGTTTTACATAACTTAAATTCCCACTTGTAAATAAATTCAGATTCCAATTCTAAAGTAAATTTTCATTTGACTTTAAATTCATTTTTTATTCACAGCTCATATTAATAAATATATTCATATAGTTTCACTTCTTATATATATAAGTTTATTTCACAATTGTAAACACTTTAATTATAATTCAATTCTTATAATTCATTTGCTTATACAATTATTCTTTAATTTAGATTATTCAAACAACCTAATAATCAACTTATATACACTTTAATAATTCTGAAAAATTATTCCTTTATATATAAAATATAATCAAGGTAAAATTATTTCATTCACCCAATTTAAAACAATATTATGTCGAATTGTTCTATTCAAGTGTTTAGAAACCCCTTCGGCTCAGTTTCGAGGCTGTGCTGACGAAAGTTCATATACCACTCAACAAACCAATCATCACAATATAAAACAATTTTATATTCACTAACAAATACGCTCTCATAGCTATTATTACACTCAAACTCATTCTAGAGTACTGCTGACTCTATCTCTAATAAGTAATACCCAACAGAACCATGGTTGTCGCTTAACCATCAGCTCTGATACCACATTGTCAGGACACGATTCTTCGTCTTCCGAAAATTCCACATCGACACTCACTTTATCGACTGCCGAGAAATCGAACGACGGAAAACCGAACACTGAGGGTTTTATTTAAGAAAAATTTAGGAAAGAAGAAGAGAAAAGATAGAAATTAGGGAGGAGAGAAGAAGATAGGAAATTTTAAAAATAGGAAGAAAAAGAGAATAGAGAAAAAGAAAAAAAACAGAAGAAAATAGGACGGACAGAAGAAACAAAACAGAACAACAACAGAATCTCACAATTCGCAGCGGAACAACATATAATAATAATAAATGAATAATCTTTAAACAAAGAACTATTTCAGTTATTACATTTCATTTCATTACATCACATCATATCATATCATCAGAGTGTACAACATCATACAAACAATAAACAGTGCAGCGGAAAAAGAAATACTATATAAACTAGTAATACGCCATGCCATCCAGCTTGCCTCCAGCAACTCCAGAATATCCAGAATATCCTGATAAACCTAACTCTTGACTGCCCGTGTGGAAATTGGTGGGCACCCAGAGTTTAGGAAGGAAAACAATAAACTCCAAGTCAGTCATGTGACTGGTGTGAGAACTCAAAACAGTTTATTTATCTTTAAAATCAAAATAGAGGAATATTTTTAATTCAATTCGCAATGCTTTTAAAAATGAGACTACCATAAGACCTCCCACCACACACACAATGCAAACGCAGACTTGGAGGAGATTTCTTCTTATGTGAGTCAAAGATGCTTGATACGCATTTAAAATAACATTTGATATTATTACTAGTGCATAGTGTAGAACAAATCCTTTCGAAAGTAAAGATATAAATCATAGCCAGCATAGGTACCATTATATTATGCCTACTATAGCTACCTCCTGAGGAAGTAGGTTCTACAACTAAAACCGTACAAGATCGTATTGTTTCTTTGGATTTCCAACGAATGATCAGGCCAAGGAACTTCCCATTGCCACATGAGAATGCCTCTGGATGGACATCCCCGAGAACCAAACCGGATCTCTACCAACACAAGGCCGGGTTACTCCTAACTGAGTAACAACTGACCGAATATGCCATCCCCCGGTCCTTTGGGACCTTTATCCGAGAGCTCTCTAATCAATTCACACAATCATAAAAACAAAGTGTTTCAACATGAGTAAGTATCTGGGCTCCATACCATGATACCACCCTTTTCCAGAAGGAAATGGACATATCCTAAAGGGTGCTACCCCTCATAACCTTGCCGCATCTTTCCTGTTTTGACCATTCACGGGATGTGAGGCTCGACGAATTCACGTCCACAAAAACATACTTTATACAAAAGCCATGCTTTGGGTCAACAAATGATCAACACAATGATCACTAAGATAGACGATCAAATAAATGATCCTATCACAATAATCAACACAATGATCATTTCAGCATCACTCAGCATGTCACATTACCAAACTGGGAATATATCGCTGATAACTTCAACTATATAACCTTTGAGTTCGTACGTCTCAAAGAAGGGTGTTAAGCAAAGAATAAATTCTCCGCCACCAACAGAAATATATTTGAAAGAAATCGGCTTTATATCTCAACTTGTAATGTCAGACATACAATCCATACAAGTCTGTTCCGGGCTCGAACAGAACCGAAGGCACTTACAAAGAAGTCCTTGCAATCCGGATATTCACAATCCTGATCGGATTCACCATCACATATGGAGAACTCAATACCGTAGCTACTCGGTGCAGAGTCAATCGATAGTTCATCCTATCACTCTCGCAAATACCGGTCTTCAACACCGATCTTCAAATGCGATTCACAACGACGTATCACATATTCGGAGTGGGTTATACGACCCCATGGTCCTTTCCCGGTTAACCCGAATAGTGAGCGCTTATTCAAAATATAAGTGTGCATTCAATTTCAAACAATTCACATCAAATACCCATTCAAAGGGAAATACTGATAGTCGGCTATTGAACTATCACTGGATATGCACACATCACCAGTTTCCAAATAATTTTCCAAATTATTTATTTTCCAAAATATCTTTACTAGATATATAATTTCAACACTTCAAAAATAAATCAATATTTATTTTTTTATCAAGTTTCACTTTCACATATAAATTCCTTAGTGAATTTATATCCCAAAATATTCATGCATATACGATTTCAATAATTCATTTCAATTTATCCTCCAAAAAGATAAATTCTAATTATTCACTTCATATTGGAAAACATTTCCATACTTATTTATTCATAAGTAATTCACAAATTCCTTTTATTTTCAACACTTAGAAAATATTCAATATACTTAAATCGAATTAAGTATATAATTCATTCTTTAAGGAAATCATTCTCTTAAACATATTTATTTGGGCCAAAACGAATGTTACGTAAAACATCGTTACGACAACCCAAAATCACTAGTATAGGGATTCGAAATTAAAATAGATATATATACCCCAATACTATACAAAACATTTCCTTTCGGAAATCATTTACTACAACAACAGTGTTATAGTCCACTATTTCCTTTTATTTCTCGAAAACATCTATTTCAACAACAAATGTTGAAATCTATGGTTTCGAATCACAACACCTTTTAAAACATCGTTAGATCGTTTTAATTCTATTTAAAACATTCACATTCTAAACAATTTCTTTAACGTGTTATTCACTGTTCAAAAACGTGAATAAACTACGTTAACAAACTTCATCATTCCTATTCACTTTAACTTAAAGGATTATTCACTGTCTAAAACGTGAATATAACTCTATCTCTAAGTTATAACAATTAACTTATCAAAATAAGTCATTTGCGGATTTATGAAACAACGTTTATAAATTCCGTTTCTATTTATTTATAAAAACTTCCTTTTTATAAATTCCTTTATTTACCTATTCCAGTTTATAACTCAATTATAAACTAAATGTTTATATTATAAGTTAAATACTTATAAAACGATTATTTTACAAAATCGTTCTTTTTTAAAGACTTTTCAATTTATAAACCTTATAACTTATAAGATTTATTTATTTAATCAATCTATTCTTCAAATAATTTCACCAAATTTATAAATCTTACTATTTATAAATTTCATTTATAACTTCACAGTTTATAATTCTATAAATTTCATTCTATAATGAAATTCATTTTCACTTAATTCAAACACTTATAAAAACTCATTTTATAAGTCAATATTTCAATTTATAAATATCCATTTATAAATCTCTTAATATAAATCAGTTTATATTATTATTCTAAAACGTCTTTAAATTCCTTTATAATTTCATCATTTCGATTTATAAAATAATCAAATTTTATAAATCCTATATTTAAACTTTTATCATATATTCAAAAATCCAATCTAAATTATTTTATAAAATCATTAGTTCATATTTCTCAAAAATCGACTTTTAATCGTATTTCTAAAAATCAGCTTTTTAACTATATTTCACAAAAACCATAATTTTTATAACTTTAAAAATTATAACGTTTATTTATTTATAATGGATCAATTCCAAAAATATAGTATATTTTCAAAATCACTTTTAAAACCATTTTAAAATCCCAAAATCTGGGTCCAATGATGCTACACACCAAATAGTCAATCACGACTAACAACGATATCATATATCGATATGATAATCCATCAAATATCAAAATATCTGAAATTAAATAAATACTGTTGAGGAATCCAGTTGGATCCCTCCAACCTGTTTCCTGCATCCAAAAACATTAGCACAATACCAATTTCGCTCCAGTACGAAATTATCGCGGTATATGTTCTTAATAAATATTATCCGCTTAATAACGGCGTAATAGGGTCTCATCCGCTAAACAAAAATTGCGGGAAATCAATAACTGCAATATATACATATGCCAATATATATATATTGATATTATATATAATACCAATTTCACTGTTTATGAAATATTCGCGGTATATGTTTATATTAAATAACATCCGCTTACTAACGGCGCATAATGTCTATTTTAACAATCAATAATTTACAGTCATCATTCAAACATGCATTCAAATATTTTAAATCTAACTATTTAAAATAAAATCGAAATCTATTCGATTGAGTGAGAAGTTCTCACCTTGGTTTTAATTTCCGTTTTAGCTTTTATTTCGAATAAAATTAAACGCGCGTTTAATTTTACCCAAAATTCTCACTAACTCCAAACGACTCCAAACCAACTCCATCGCGTAGTGCTCGTCCATACGATTCCAACGCAACTGAGTTTGCATTTTTTCGACCTCGTATGAAAAAGTTATGTATTTTACAATTTTACACGATTTAAACTTAATAATTTACAACTTTTATTATAAAGTTTATAACCTAAGCCAATCCTTAGCCGTAAGATCTGCATCCAAGGCCTCTCCTTCATCTCCCTCATCACGTATCATCTCCAGGTGAACAAATTCAAGGCCGAACCCATAAATGAAATTAGGGTTAAACATTTCATAATCTATACTCGACTATACTCGATCTCCTCAACGCCAACGCGAAGCTCAGCACCTCCTCTACACTCGACCCCCACCCTATGAAGCTCGGCTGCACAAAACGCATGGAAATGCGTGCGCAAATATCAACAGTCGGCCTCCCCTAGCTCGTCCCACGATGCTCCAAACTCCATCAAATCCGTATGGATTGAAAGCTCATCCCGTGCTCTTCATCTTTGCTGTTGATCACTTCGGCTAAAACTTCACGGATTGAGAGAGATTGAGGGGGAAAGGAAATTCATTTCTGGCCTTACATATAAAAGAGGCGGCTGTAAATGTAAATTAGGGTTTAGTTTTTAATTTTATAAAATTTGTGATTTTAACTTCTATTTATAGAAAAAGCAAGCGTAAACACTATTCATCCCGGGAATTCCGAACTCCGATTTAGACGCCGTAACCAGCGTACCTAGGGTTTATCCCGCGTTCCGGACACAATGGAACAAGTTTCGGAAGCTAATTCGGAAGTATGTGCGAGTTATGGCTGAAAACGTTCAATTTGAATTAAACCGATTTAAGTCGATTTCTAGGCGTTTTAATTTGTACCGGACAAACGGTAAATCCAATTGACTTGAAATTTGAAACCTTACAATAATATCACATTACGGATCCGATGAAACTGGTTTCGTCGAATTCCGAGACTTTTTGAAAAATGGCTATTTTGACTCGCCAAATTTAAATTAAAAATAAATCGATGCGTTTCGAGCTGCCACGATCAAACGATAGCTCCGATTGATACGACAATTGAAATCCAGTAATAACTAACTATTATGGATCCAATGGAACTGGTTTCGTTCAATTCTGAGACTGTTCAAAAATTGGCTATTTTACAGTCGATTATTAAATATTAAAATATTCAATTTTCACAAATTAACTTTTAATTCGATTTTAAAAGTTCTAAAATATTTCTATAACTCCAGTATGATAAAATAAAATTTTCCAAATTATTTTCAATCATTTTTAACTCAATTTTTAATTATTTTCATTATTTAACATATTAAATTATCGATTTAATTATCTAATTAAATCCAAAAATTCAAATAAAAATTTATTTGACTTATAAATTCACTTATAAATATTTAAAATTAATTAAATATTCAATTTTAAATAGTTAAAAATTCTGGGTCGTTACATTATACGACCCCATGGTCCTTTCCCGGTTAACCCGAATAGTGAGCGCTTATTCAAAAATAAGTGTGGCATTCAAATTCAAAAAAATCACATCAATTACCCATTCAAAGGGAAATATTGATAGTCGGTTATTGAGCTATCAATGGATATGCACACATCACCAGTTTCCAAATAATTTTCCAAATTATTTATTTTCCAAAATATCTTTACAAGATATATAATTTTCAATACTTCAAAAATAAATCAATATTTATTTTTAAACAAATTCCACTTCCTTTTATAAATTCCATAATGAATTTATATTTCACAATATTTATGAATAACGATTTCAATTATTCATTTCAATTTATCTTCAAAAAGATAAATTCTCTAATATTCACTTTATATCGGAAAACAATTCCATACTTATTTATTCATAAGTAATTCACAAATTTTATTTATTTTCAATAGTTAGAAAATATTTAATATATTCTAATTGAAATTAAGTATATATTTCATTCTTTAAGGAAATCATTCTCTTAAACATATTTATTTTGGGCCAAAACGAATGTTGCGTAAAACATCGTTACGACAACCCAAAATCACTAGTATAGGGATTCGAAATTAAAACAGATATATAAATCCTAATACTATACAAAACATTTCCTTTCGGAAATCATTTACTATAACAACAGTGTTATAGTCCACTATTTCCTTTTATTTCTCGAAAACGTCTATTTCAACAAAAATGCTGAAATCTATGGTTTCGAATCTCAACACATTTTAAAACATCGTTAGATCGTTTTAATTCTATTTAAAACATCAAATCTAAAATAATTTCTTTAACATATTATTCACTATTCAAAAACGTGAATATGTTACGTTAACAAATTTTATCCTTTTATTCATTTTATTTTAAAGGATTATTCACTGTCTAAAACGTGAATATAACTCCATTAATAAGTTATAACAATTTTACTTATCAAAATAAGTCGTTTGCGGATTTATAAAACAACGTTTATAAATTCCATTTCTATTTATTTTATAACTACTTCCTTTTTATACATCTCCTTTATTAACCTATTCAATTCATAACTCAATTATGAACCAAAAGTCCATATTATAAGTTAAATACGTATAAAACGATTATTTTACAAAATCGTTCCTTTTAAACTTTCCAAATTATAAATCTTATAACTTATAAGATTTATTTATTCACCCAAATCTATTCCTTTAATAACTTTATAAATTTTATAAACCTGCTGCTTAAAAATTCCATTTATAACTTCACCGTTTATAATTCTATGAATTTCATTCATTTATGAAATTCATTCACAATTCATTCTAACACTTATAAAAGCTCGTTTTATAATTTCAATATTTCGATTTATAAATATCCATTTATAAATCTCTTATATAAATCAATTCATATTAATATTTCAAAACGTCTTTAAACTCCTTTAAAAACTTCATCATTTTGATTTATAAAATAATCAAATTTTATAAATCCTATATTTAAACTTTTATAATATATTCAAAAATCCCGATTTTAACTATTTTATAAAATCATTAACATCATATTCTCAAAAATCAGTTTTTTAACTATATTTCTCAAAAATCATAATTTTTATAACTTTAAAAATTATAATGTTTATTTATTTAAAATGGATCAATTCCAAAATTATTTTATAAAATGTATACTTTTCAAAAATCACTTTAAAAATCATTTTAAAGTTTCAAAATTTGGTCCAATGATGCTACATACCAAATAGTCAATCACGACAACAACGATATCATATATCGATATGATAGTCCATCAAATATCAAAATATCTGAAATCAAATAAATACTGTTGAGGAATCCAGTTGGATCCCTCCAACCTGTTTTCCTGCATCCACAAACATTAGCACAATACCAATTTCGCTCCAGTACGAAATTATCGCGGTATATGGGATTTAAAATATTATCCGCTTAATAGACGGCGCAATAGGGTCTCATCCGCTAAACAAATAAATGCGGGAAATCAATAACTCCAATATATACATATGCCAATATATATATTGCTATTATATATAATACCAATTTCACTGTTTATGAAATTTTCGCGATATATGTTTTTAATAAATAACATCCGCTTACTAACGGCGCATAATGTCTATTTTAACAATCAATAGATATCAATCATCATTCAAACATGCATTCAAATATTTTAAATCTAACTATTTAAAATAAAATCGAAACTGATTCGATTGAGTGAAAAGTTCTCACCTTGATTTCAATTTCGTTTTAGCGATTTATTTCGAATAAAATTAAACGGACGTTTAATTTTACCCGAAATTCTCACTAACTCCAAACGACTCCAATCCAATTCCATCGCGTAGTGCTTGTCCATACGATTCCAACGCAACTGGTTTCGCGCGTTTTCGACCTCGTACGAAAAAGATATGATAATTTGAAGTTACACGAATTTATTTATTATAATTTACAACATTAATCTTATTTTTTAAACCTACAGTTGATCGTGGCCGTTGGATCTCAATCCCAAGCCCATCAGATCCGTGCGCACTCCTCCCCCCTCTTCTCCTTCCTCTTCTCTTTCACGTACAGGAACACGCGCATACAACCCATCCATCAAAATTAGGTTTTGATACCACCAACTCCTCGCTCGACGAAAACACGATCGGGAAGTGCCAAATCGAAGGCCTCACCTCCCTCCACGTTCGGTCTGAAGCTCATAGAGCTCGGCCACCTGTTGTGCCTTGAATTTCGTGCGCAAGTCATCACGGTCGGCCTCCCCTAGCTCCCTCCACGCGACACCATATTCGATCATAGCCGTATAGAATTAAAGCCCTTGATACGCTCTACGATCTTCTAGTTGAAAGTTTCACCTAATTACTCACGGATTGGAAGAGATTAAGGGTTGAAAATTGGAGCTTTCTGGCCATTCAATTATAAAGTGGCGGCTAGGTTTATAGATTAGGGTTTAGTGTTTTTATTTTTTTAATTTATGAAGGGTGGGGCTATTTATAAGAAAATCGATCGACACTATTCATCCCGGAAATTCCGAACTCCGATTTACGCGCCGTAACTAGCGTTTCTAGGGTTTACCCCGCGTTCCGGACACAATGGAACAGGTTTCGAAAGCTAATTCGGACATCTGTGCGAGTTATGGCAATAAACGTTCAATTTAAATTAAACCGACTTAAGCGATTTTCTAGGCGTTTTAATTTGTACCGGACAAACGGTAAATCCAATTGGCATGAAATTTGAAACCTTACAATAATATCACATTACGGATCCGATGAAACTGGTTTCGTCGAAATCCGAGACTTTTTGAAAAATGGCTATTTTAACTCGCCAAATTAAAATTAAAAATAATTCGATGCGTTTCGAGCTGCCACGATCAAACGATAACTCCGATTGACACGAAAATTGAAATCCGGTAATAACTAACTATTACGGATCCAATGGAACTGGTTTCGTTCAATTCTGAGACTGTTCAAAAATTGACTATTTTCACTAGTCCATTTTAATATTAAAATATTCAATTTTCACAAATAAACTTTTAATTCGATTTTAAAAATTCTAAAATATCATTCTAACTCTCATATGATAAAATAAAATTTTACAAATCATTTTCAATCATATTTAACCCAATTTTCAATTATTTCCATAATTTAACATATTAAATTATCGATTTAATTATTCAATTAAATCCAATTATTCAAAATAAAATTTATTTGACTTATAAATTCACTTATTAATATTTAAAATTAATTAAATATCCAAATTTTAATTAATAAAAATTCTGGGTCGTTACAATCTTCCCCCCTTAAAAGAATTTCGTCCTCGAAATTATTAAGTAAGAAAAGTTACAGAATTTATTAACTTTCTCAAAATCCATAGTTAAATTTCTTACAATAACTTTACTAAGTTTTCAAATCATACTTAGTTATCTTTTCAAAACAATTACTATTGTTTAACTTTCAATTCCAAATCAAAGTTAAAGTTTTCCAAAATTTTCCAATTTCTCAAATTTTTCTAACGCCTTAAATTTCCGGAAAAATTCGCCATAGTCTCCTTTGCGCGGCTCGATCCGAAAAAAAATGACAGTATATATATCACAAATATACATCTCATCAAGTAATGAGGCATCCCGTAGGGAAAAAAAGTATAAAAGTACGGTATGTAATCCGAGATATGTACCTTATATTTTATTAGCAAGCATATACGGCTAATATAGCGCGAAAGCGAGCTCCAAATGCGAAGCAAACACGATCCGCACCTACTAAACACTCAACAACAACATGAGAAACATGCATATATGAAAATAATCTCAATATACAACATATATCTCCATAACAACTATATATGTCACATAGCAAATGTATGAAAAGCAATATATTCAATCATCAACCAACTAACATCCAACTAACATTCATAACCAATAAATATTCATTCATATTCTCATTAATATTCAATGAAATGGTTTTCAATTTAATCATATTTGATTTATTAACAGTGGATGTTTTCTAACATTCATTCAATTCAATTAGTTTATATTCACTAATCCATATTCAAGCTGGTTCACTTCCAAATCAAATTCAATTCTATTTAAGATTCACTTAACTTCCAATTGGATTTTAATTACTTTAGCTTCCAATTTCATTAATTCAATTTCATTAATACTTAATGAATTATATACAATCAACTAACAATCATATAACAACCAAGGTATATTAATTACAACCAAATTCCTTTGCTTATCAATTGGTTTAATTAATTTGATTTTTATTCAACCATTCAACTTTCGATAACATTAGATTTTAATGAATTACACTTACATTCATTATTTCGTATCAATTTAATTTATATTCAATTGATTAACATTTAATCCATTAATTCAATTCAATTTCTAAAGTTGAATTTCATTTATATAACTTAATTCATTTTTATATTTACAACTCATATTCATAAATATATTCATATAGTTTCACTTCTCATATATATAAGTTTGTTTCTCAATTATAAATCACTTTAATTATAATTCAATTCTTATAATTCATTTGCTTATACAATTATTCTTTTATTTAGATTATTCAAACAACTAAACAATCAACTTATATACACTTTAATAATTTCACAAAATTATTTCTTCATATATAAAATATAATCAAGGTAAAATTATTTCATTTACCCAATTTAAAACAATATCGTGTCGGTTTATCTTGCTTAAGAGTTTAGAAACCCCTATCTACGATAGTTAGCTAGACTAGATCGACAGGAATCTATAAACAATCAACCGATAAGTCAACACAATACAAAACAATTATATATTCACTAACAAATACGCTCTCATAGCTATTATTACACTCAACTCATTCTAGAGCACTACTGACTCTATCTCTAATGAGTAATACCCAACAGAACCATGGTTGTCGCTTAACCATATGCTCTGATACCAAATGTAACGCCCCGGAGGTAGCGGTCACAACCGGTAGGCTTTTCAACCATCCCAGCCCCACCGTGGCTTACACTGATATCCCAAACTTGCTTTTACGGCCAGCCTCTCGACTGTCTCAGGTTACACCTAACCAACCCCCTAAAAGAGGACGTGTGGGGGCAAGAGTCTCCCGTTCGCCACCAAACCGCGAAGCGAGAACCCCCCATCACATAGTCTAAAGCTTAGCAAGACTGGTGTGAGAACTCAAAACAGTTTATTTATCTTTAAAATCAAAATAGAGGAATATTTTTAAAGTCAATTCGCAATGCTTTTAAAAATGAGACTACCATAAGGCCTCCCGCACACACACACAATGCAAACGCAGAATCGGAGGAGATTTCTCCTTATGATAGTCAAAGATGCTTGATACGCATTTAAAAGAACATTTGATATTATTACTAGTGCATAGTGTAGAGAAAAATTCATTTCGAAAGTAGAATATAAATCTTAGCCAACATACGACCATTATCGTATGCCTACTATAGCTACCATCCAAACAGTGGTGACCACCATAAGTGAATGGCAGGTTCTACAACTAATACCGTACAAGGTTTCGTATTAGGAATTGGATTTCCAACGAATGATCAGGCCAAGGAACTTCCCATTGCCACATGAGAATGCCTCTGGATGGACATCCCCGAGAACCAAACCGGATCTCTACCAACACAAGGCCGGGTTACCCCTAACTGAGTAACAACTGACCGAATATGCCATCCCCCGGTCCTTTGGGACCTTTTCACCGAGCGCTCGTAATCAATTCACACAATCATAACAAAGTGTTTTCAACATGAGTAAGTATCTGTGCTCCATACCATGATACCACCCTTTTCCAGAAGGAAATGCACACATCCTAAAGGGCGCTACCCCTCATAACCTTGCTGCTTCTTTCCTGTTTTGACCATTCACGGGGTGTGAGGCTCGACGAAGTCACGTCCACAAAAACATACTTTATACAAAAGCCATGCTTTGGGTCAACAAATGATCATAGAAATGATCACCAAGATAGACGATCAAATAAACGATCCTATCACAAATAATCAACACAATGATCATTTCACAGCAACACTCAGCATGTCACATTACCAAATTGGGAATATATCGCTGATAACCTTCAACTACATAACCTCTGAGCTCGTACGTCTCAGAGAAGGGTGTTAAGCTAAAAGAATAAATTCTCCGCCACCAACAGAAATATATTTGAAAGAAATCGGCTTTATATCTCAACTTGTAATGTCAGACATACAATCCATACAAGTTTGTTCCGGGCTCGAACAAAAACGAAGGCACTTACAAAGAAGTCCTTGCAATCCGGATATTCACAATCATGATCGGATTCACCATCACATATGGAGAACTCAATACCGTAGCTACTCGGTGCAGAGTCAATCGACAGGTCATCCTATCACTCTCGCAAATACCGGGTCTTCAACACCGATCTTCAATGCTATCATAACGACGTATCACATATTCGGAATGGGTTATACGACCCCATGGTCCTTTCCCGGTTAACCCGAATAGTGAGCGCTTATTCAAAAATAAGTGTGGCATTCAAATTCAAAAAAATCACATCAATTACCCATTCAAAGGGAAATATTGATAGTCGGTTATTGAACTATCAATGGATATGCACACATCACCAGTTTCCAAATAATTTTCCAAATTATTTATTTTCCAAAATATCTTTACAAGATATATAATTTTCAATACTTCAAAAATAAATCAATATTTATTTTTAAACAAATTCCACTTCCTTTTATAAATTCCATAATGAATTTATATTTCACAATATTTATGAGTAACGATTTCAATTATTCATTTCAATTTATCTTCAAAAAGATAAATTCTCTAATATTCACTTTATATCGGAAAACAATTCCATACTTATTTATTCATAAGTAATTCACAAATTTTATTTATTTTCAATACTTAGAAAATATTTAATATACTCTAATCGAAATTAAGTATATATTTCATTCTTTAAGGAAATCATTCTCTTAAACATATTTATTTTGGGCCAAAACGAATGTTGCGTAAAACATCGTTACGACAACCCAAAATCACTAGTATAGGGATTCGAAATTAAAACAGATATATAAATCCCAATACTATACAAAACATTTCCTTTCGGAAATCATTTACTATAACAACAGTGTTATAGTCCACTATTTCCTTTTATTTCGCGAAAACGTCTATTTCAACAATAATGCTGAAATCTATGGTTTCGAATCTCAACACATTTTAAAACATCGTTAGATCGTTTTAATTCTATTTAAAACATCAAATCTAAAATAATTTCTTTAACATATTATTCACTATTCAAAAATGTGAATATGTTACGTTAACAAATTTTATCCTTTTATTCATTTTATTTTAAAGGATTATTCACTGTCTAAAACGTGAGTATAACTCCATTAATAAGTTATAACAATTTTACTTATCAAAATAAGTCGTTTGCGGATTTATAAAACAACGTTTATAAATTCCATTTCTATTTATTTTATAACTACTTCCTTTTTATACATCTCATTTATTAACCTATTCAATTCATAACTCAATTATGAACCAAAAGTCCATATTATAAGTTAAATACTTATAAAACGATTATTTTACAAAATCGTTCCTTTTAAACTTTCCAAATTATAAATCTTATAACTTATAAGATTTATTTATTCACCCAAATCTATTCCTTTAATAACTTTATAAATTTTATAAACCTACTGCTTAAAAATTCCATTTATAACTTCACCGTTTATAATTCTATGAATTTCATTCATTTATGAAATTCATTCACAATTCATTCTAACACTTATAAAAGCTCGTTTTATAATTTCAATATTTCGATTTATAAATATCCATTTATAAATCTCTTATATAAATCAATTCATATTAATATTTCAAAACGTCTTTAAACTCCTTTAAAAACTTCATCATTTTGATTTATAAAATAATCAAATTTTATAAATCCTATATTTAAACTTTTATAATATATTCAAAAATCCCGATTTTAACTATTTTATAAAATCATTAACATCATATTCTCAAAAATCAGTTTTTTAACTATATTTCTCAAAAATCATAATTTTTATAACTTTAAAAATTATAACGTTTATTTATTTAAAATGGATCTATTCCAAAATTATTTTATAAAATGTATACTTTTCAAAAATCACTTTAAAAATCATTTTAAAGTTTCAAAATTTGGTCCAATGATGCTACATACCAAATAGTCAATCACGACAACAACGATATCATATATCGATATGATAGTCCATCAAATATCAAAATATCTGAAATCAAATAAATACTGTTGAGGAATCCAGTTGGATCCCTCCAACCTGTTTTCCTGCATCCACAAACATTAGCACAATACCAATTTCGCTCCAGTACGAAATTATCGCGGTATATGGGATTTAAAATATTATCCGCTTAATAGACGGCGCAATAGGGTCTCATCCGCTAAACAAATAAATGCGGGAAATCAATAACTCCAATATATACATATGCCAATATATATATATTGCTATTATATATAATACCAATTTCACTGTTTATGAAATATTCGCGGTATATGTTTTTAATAAATAACATCCGCTTACTAACGGCGCATAATGTCTATTTTAACAATCAATAGATATCAATCATCATTCAAACATGCATTCAAATATTTTAAATCTAACTATTTAAAATAAAATCGAAACTGATTCGATTGAGTGAGAAGTTCTCACCTTGATTTCAATTTCGTTTTAGCGATTTATTTCGAATAAAATTAAACGGACGTTTAATTTTACCCGAAATTCTCACTAACTCCAAACGACTCCAATCCAATTTCATCGCGTAGTGCTCGTCCATATGATTCCAACGCAACTGGTTTCGTGCGTTTTCGACCTCGTATGAAAAAGATATGATAATTTGAAGTTACACGAATTTATTTAATTTAATTTACAACATTAATCTTATTTTTTAAACCTACAGTTGATCGTGGCCGTTGGATCTCAATCCCAAGCCCATCAGATCCGTGCGCACTCCCCCCCCCCCTCTTCTCCTTCCTCTTCTCTTTCACGTACAGGAACACGCGCATACAACCCATCCATCAAAATTAGGTTTTGATACCACCAACTCCTCGCTCGACGAAAACACGATCGGGAAGTGCCAAATCGAAGGCCTCACCTCCCTCCACGTTCGGTCTGAAGCTCATAGAGCTCGGCCACCTGTTGTGCCTTGAATTTCGTGCGCAAGTCATCACGGTCGGCCTCCCCTAGCTCCCTCCACGCGACACCATATTCGATCATAGCCGTATAGAATTAAAGCCCTTGATACGCTCTACGATCTTCTAGTTGAAAGTTTCACCTAATTACTCACGGATTGGAAGAGATTAAGGGTTGAAAATTGGAGCTTTCTGGCCATTCAATTATAAAGTGGCGGCTAGGTTTATAGATTAGGGTTTAGTGTTTTTATTTTTTTAATTTATGAAGGGTGGGGCTATTTATAAGAAAATCGATCGACACTATTCATCCCGGAAATTCCGAACTCCGATTTACGCGCCGTAACTAGCGTTTCTAGGGTTTACCCCGCGTTCCGGACACAATGGAACAGGTTTCGAAAGCTAATTCGGACATCTGTGCGAGTTATGGCAATAAACGTTCAATTTAAATTAAACCGACTTAAGCGATTTTCTAGGCGTTTTAATTTGTACCGGACAAACGGTAAATCCAATTGGCATGAAATTTGAAACCTTACAATAATATCACATTACGGATCCGATGAAACTGGTTTCGTCGAAATCCGAGACTTTTTGAAAAATGGCTATTTTAACTCGCCAAATTAAAATTAAAAATAATTCGATGCGTTTCGAGCTGCCACGATCAAACGATAACTCCGATTGACACGAAAATTGAAATCCGGTAATAACTAACTATTACGGATCCAATGGAACTGGTTTCGTTCAATTCTGAGACTGTTCAAAAATTGACTATTTTCACTAGTCTATTTTAATATTAAAATATTCAATTTTCACAAATAAACTTTTAATTCGATTTTAAAAGTTCTAAAATATCATTCTAACTCCCATATGATAAAATAAAATTTTACAAATCATTTTCAATCATATTTAACCCAATTTTCAATTATTTCCATAATTTAACATATTAAATTATCGATTTAATTATTCAATTAAATCCAATTATTCAAAATAAAATTTATTTGACTTATAAATTCACTTATTAATATTTAAAATTAATTAAATATCCAAATTTTAATTAATAAAAATTCTGGGTCGTTACATTACCAAAACTTCTAGCTCCTTGGATCGGAGAAAAACTTGCCCTAAAACAAATCTCCGACTCTAGAATCCAAATTCCTCCGTCTCTTATCCGTAAAATTCTTCGGACGATCCTGGACCACCAACATCCTTCCTGATCAGCTCAACCCTTGCTGATGCCTCTAGAAACAAACTAGATCAATCCAATCCAATGATCTCCTAAAGATCAATCCAAAACCAGGAACACAACTCTACTCCACAACAACAGAAGACAAAATAAACTTCTCCTTATCCGAAAAAGAAAAACAGATGCACCCCTGAACTGCTTCCGCTGCACAACTCTGATCCGAAGTAGAAGAAAATGCTGATGAAGAGCACGAGCACAGACTAGACAACCCATCACAGAAATATGGTTCCACATATCCATAAAAGAAAACTCAGAAATTCCTCCGAAACCTGAGTTGTTTCACCAACTTCTATCTCAAGGAATCATCCTTCCACTAATCTGAACCACCTGTACCAATCCAGGAACACTAGGCGATAAGAAAACTCGATCTCCAGATGTGGACAAACTTCCGACTTCCTAGAAGATATCTGGAAAATCTCCAACAACTCAAGAGAACACTCAAACTATCGCAAGTCACTTTTGCGATCAGCCCAGCCTAATATCCAAAGAAACTGCTCTCTCTACCAATCAGAACAGCTTATGATGGCCTATCCAATTCACCGAAGAAAAGAATCCATACTGCTGCTTCTGAACTCCACTTCAGAAAAACTACTTAGCCAGAAAACTTCCGCCAACGCGGAACACTTCGAGCTGCACTGCTAACACCAATGCCAAAGAATTCCTAATCCAAAGCTCTTCGAGAAACTCAGACCTCAAAAGCAAAAGAGACACCCTGTTGGACTCAGCCACAACACCATAGCAGACTCACTTCTTACTCTTATTCCAACGAAACATCTTCGGAAACATCCATAGTCACTGCGTCTCATCACGCAGCTACTACTTCCTGAGATATCAAGATACCATCACTCACTTGCTTCTGCCCAAAAGATAGATCCAAACTCTACTCATCCAACTCTGCATTTCAAAGATGAACTCCGAACCTTTAGAAGGTTTCCTTCAGAGATCGATGAAATCCTTCACCAAGCAAAACTCACTCGAGACAGTATTGGTCTACAGTCTCGTCAAATACACCTCCACCAATTGTAGTTGTGTTACACACACCTCTACCTTATCTACCTTTATAACTTATATTGGAAAACTTTGTACGGGTAATCCAACAAATAGGTAGAAATATAAATATATATATATATTAAAAATACAAATACGCTCTCTCAAGACAGACACCACTACAGAAAAAATTTTAAAATTCAAATTATTTCTAAAGCCAAGATTTAAACTATTTGAATTCATATTTAAATTCAGGTTTTAAGCTTAGTTCAAAATTTAGTTTACATTTTTAAACTTTACTTTAAAAATTTAAAAACAGAACAGGTTCTGTTTATTTTTTTGTAAAACCTGAAACAATGAATATACTCGAGCCACCATAATATTACTTCGAGTCATATCCTACCTTGCTTCGAGTCATTCAATCGAATTACCCGAGATAAACATGAGTAAACTACAGCTGCAACCAACCCAACTTCATCAGAAAATAACATGTCACCATGCACATGTATAGCGACGCCGGCCATCCCTGATCATCATCGCGGCCTCCCCACAGTCGCCGATCATCCCCTCAGGCCAACCAAACAACAAATCGATTGACATTTGCTCTAATTCAAGATCGCGACCAAAAATCCCCAAACCTGGAAACAGACTGTACACACTACAAACCCAAACCTGTCAACAACCCTCCTCCTCCCACTGTCGATCACCAAAACTCCAGAGGCTCCGGCCATAGCTTTGTCCAAGCCCAAGCCACCATTACCCAAAATTTTGTTGAACTCGATCAACTGAGGAAGGCGAACCAAAGCTAAAAATTTAACCCGTACAAACTAGGGTTCCAAAATTTAAATCATGGTCTCCATTTCCAAAATGAAAAACTCCATGATCTGATAATTTTCCCAGCTTCACAGATCACCCTTCCACCTACAGAAGCAAACTCGACCTCCAAGATCAAACAGATCACCAAAAAATTCAAATTTTCCCCTTTCCAATTCAACAAGAACTGCACTTAACTCCTAATGCTAAAAATCTTAATTTTGGTTTTAAAATTCATGATTTGGTATAATGTTTTGATTCATAATCCTGAAACATAAATTCATATAGTTTGAATTTTCACATACTCATTTTTACTCTGTTAATTTTATTTCCAGGTAGTGCAAAATTTTATTTAACTTATATAAGCTTTTTAAAATTTTACTTTATCTTGTAATAAACAAGTTTCATTCAAAGATTAAATCATAACAGCCAACAGATCAAAGAAAAAGATTTTTTTTTTTATGAACTAGAACTTATACTGTAAGTAGTCAGAAACATGGGTGAACAAACATGCACCTTATTCCAACATATAGATATACACAGCCAATTCATAACGTTTAATCATTTCTAAATAAAACATGAAAACACTTTTACCTACTTAAATTTAAAATAAAAATGGAGTTACTCACTTTTAACAGAAGACAGAGCATCCTTTGTTATGGTTTGAAAATAGCTTTTGACAGAGAAACTTTTGACTTGAATGCTTGCTTTAAAATACTTGAGTTGTTTGAATGTTGTTGATTTATAAACTTGCATGTTTCCAGATTGAAATAAAAGTGCACAGCTTGAATTGAAATGCATGTTGCTTGCTTGAAAATGGAATGCAGGATTTCTTGTATCCAGATTTTTTTTTGAAAAAGAATCGAATGCATGCTTGCTTTTGTGTTTTTGAAAATGAGTTACAGGGGTTTTGAAGATGATTTGCATGCTGGCTACAGATTGTTACGTGTAGGAAATAATTCTCAGGTTTTACATGCAGTGGCCATTTCCAGATTTTTGAAGAAGGAAATGCAGATTTGCTTGCTTTCCAGATTTACAAACTGACATGCATGCTTTTTTGAAAATGGATCAGGAATACGCATTTGAACAGGGGTTTTTGTATGATGATAAATTCTGATTTGCATGTTTGTGGGCATGAGGATGAGGAGTTTTGATCATATGTTTAATTTGATTTGAAGATGGTTTAAAGTGGAATGTTTTCCTCAGTTGAAAATTTCTTAGTTTAAATGGATTGAAAAATGAGAAAAAGATAGAAAAGGGAAGAAGGCAAGTTTATATAACAATATTTATGATTTAAATAAAATTAAAATTAAAGTTTGACACTTGTTTAAAATGCTAACACTTGTAAATTACCTTGTTTAAACATCTAACACATGTTAAATTAGGCTTTAATATAATTACACATGTCCTTTAAGTAATTAGTATTTTTGATTAAGTGTTTATGAAAGTTTAAACTTAATTAATTAGTTTTTAACACTTAGTTATGTATATAGATGATTTTTAAAGAATAAATCAAGTATAATTATAAATAAAAACAATATACAAATCAATCATTTGAAAATAATATTTTTAATCATTTAAAATAAATTTATAAAAGAGATTGTTATTTAAATGAATAAATGTTTCATTTATTAATTGTATTTTAAATTTCATATTTAATTTACAAATCATAATTATTAATCAATATTTCAAAAAGAAATAAAAAAACATTTTTATAACTTTATTTTAATCTAAATTAATATTCAAACTTAAGTTGATATATATTTTAAACAAATAAAACATTTGTCTTATGTTTTTAAAATCATTTAGTTATTTTATAAAATAGCTTTGGAAAGCTTAAATAAAAAATAAATCATAATTTCCCAATTTCAAAATATTAAAATTAGAAAATATGCTATACTAATTTAAATTTAAAACCAAACTCATCCATTTAAAATATATATATATATATATAAATATATATACATATTATAAATAGAAAACAGTTTATTAACTTATAAAAAAATAAATTCACTAATTAAATATTTAATAAAAGAAGATTATTAAATGAATTCAAATTTATTAACAAAATATCAAATTAATTTAATTTCAAATACAGATTATTAAATTTATATTGCCATAAATTCTGGGATATCACAATCTTCCCCCATAAAAGAATTTCATCCCTGAAATTTAAAACAAAGGTAATTTAATAATCTCATTAAAGATTTAATTTTAAAACATAGCATATGTTAATCATATGCTAACAACCAAAGCAACCAATTCACACAATCAAAACAAATCTAATTATCCAGAAAAATTCTGGATAGAACTTCCACGAGTTTCCCCTGTAAATATCGGGATACTCGCTCTACAGAATCCAAACAATCAATACTACTAAGCTACAGAGCTCCTATCCATCTATATCTACAACTCTAAACAAGATATCAGACTACAGACGAGTCTGACTCAACAACCAAATCCTCCTGAACTGCTGGTTCCACAACCAGAGATATATCATACATGTACTCCCTCAGAGATACGTGAAACATACTGAATCCCAGTTATCCAAACTAGCAATTCAAATCTTGAAAACCCAACACTTAACTTACCAAAACACAGAAGAAGCCCAAAATACCTCGGTGCTAGCTTCACAGACTTACCAAAACTTATAGCTCCTTGGATCGGAGAAAAACTTAACCCAAAACCAAATCTCCGACTCCAGAATCCAAATTCCTTCGTCTCTTATCCACAAAATTCTTCGGATAATCCTGGACCACCAGCATCCTTCCTGATCAGCTCAACCTTTGCTGATGCCTCTAGAAACAAACTAGACCAATCCAATCCAATGATCTCCTCAAGATCAATCCAAAACCAGGAACACAACTCTACTCCACAACAACAGAAGACAGAACAAACTTCTCTTTATCCGGAAAAGATAAACAGATGCACCCCTAAACTGCTTCCGCTGCACAACTTTGATCCGAAGTAAAAGAAAATGCTGACGAAGAGCACGAGTACAGACTAGACAACCCAGCACAGAAATATGGTTCCACATATCCATAAAAGAAAACTCAGAAATTCCTCCGAAACCTTAGTTGCTTCACCAACTTCTATCTCAAGGAATCATCCTTCCACTAAGCTGAACCACCGGTACCAATCCAGGAACACTAGCCGATAAGAAAACTCGATCTCCAGATGCGGACAAACTTCCGACTTCCTAGAAGACATCCGGAAAATATCCAACAACTCAAGAGAACACTCAAACTATCGCAAGTCACTTTTGCGATCAGCCCGGCCTAATATCCAAAAAAACCGCTCTCTCTACTAATCAGAACAGCTTATGCTGGCCTATCCAACCGAAGAAAAGAATCCATACTGCTGCTTCTAAACTCCACTTCAGAAAAACTACTCAGGCAGAAAACTTCCGCCAACACGGAACACTTCGAGCTGCACTGCTAACACCAATGCCAAATAATTCCTAGTCCAAAGCTCTTCGAGAAACTCGGACCTCAAAAGCAACAGAAACACCCTGTTGGACTCATCCACAACACCAAAGCTTCAATTTCAATTTGGTTTAAATTCTTTTAAAAAACTTCTTTCTAAAATGAATGTTTTCTTTAACATATGAGATAAAAGATTTTGTATTGTTTTAAACTTTGTTCAGGTAAATTTGTATTCATTTTTAAAATCTTAATTTTTAAAATGAAGTTTAAAATGGAATCAAAAGTAAATTTAAAAGCAATTTGTTTTTAAATGCTTGATTAAGTAAGAAATGTTTATCTTAAAGATAAATAAAATTTAATGATTTGGACTCATTTAAATTATAAAGTTAATTTAAATAGGTGATTAATTATTTAATTAACTAATAATATGGATGATTAATTAAGTAATTAAGAACTTTTAAATTAATTAATTAAAGGCTTAAGATGAATTAATTAAGGTTAATTAATCTGTAATTAGGGATTATTAATAAAATTTTAATTAATGATTAAGAATTGGTTTATCAAGTAATTAAGGAATTAATTAAGTTGCAGTTAACACTTAATTAATTTAATAATTAGAGATTAATTAAATTGTAATTAAATATTAATTAATTTGTAATTAATAATGGTTAATCTGAGTTAATTTCTAAATAAAGTAATTAAGAATAGTTAATGAAGGTCATTAACTAAGATTATTTAACAATTAATTAATGTGATTAATTTTTAATAATTAATTAGATTAATTAATTAATGATAATCATTTTGAAATTGTTTCAGTTTAATTACTGAATGGAAGTAATTAATGTATTAATTACTTAATATAATTGATTAAGTTTAATTAATTTAAACACTTGATGATTTGATGAATAATTACTTTATGTAATTAATAGGATTGCAATTACTTAGAGGAGTAATTAATTGATAATTATTGAATGTAATTTAAAGATTTTTTATTTATGAAAGTAATTTGGATTAAATTACTTTATAATTAATCAAGGGAATTATTGAGATAATTAATTAAGAGTAATTAATTTATGGAATGAGTAATTAAGGGTAGTTAATTACTGGATGTTATTAATCAAGGGTGATTAATATATGTGTGGTTTAACTGCAGATTAATTACATAATGTAATTAATTTATATAGAGAGATTGATTAAATGTAATTAGAAATCATTAACTAATAAAATTAATGATGTTAATTTGGAATTGATTAATTAAGGAGTAATTAATAAATGAAGTAATTAAAGGTTAATTACTGTATTTGGTTTAGAGTAATTAATTTTGTGAAATTAATTAAAGTATAATTAATCAGGCGAGATTAATTAAGTTGATTAACTAAAGGATAATTAATTAATTTGTAATTAATTATTGAATATGTAAGCAAGATTTATATTGATATAAGTAATTAATTTAATTCATTTTAAATTAATTAGAGATGGAAGTAATTAATTTAATTCATTTTAAATTAATTATAGATAGTATGATTATAAATCATTGCTTATGAATGGATCATATTGGTTGCCTTGAATGGTTTGAAATCTTAACTATGAGATTAGTAATGTTGTGTGATATGGACGCATTGGTTGCATTATGATATGGATTATCTTTTGATGCTGATAATATGGATTATCTGTTGTGATGATTATCTATTGTGAATCTGTGAATTATCTATCTGTGTGTATATAGGTATTTGTATTGAATTGTTTTAAACTCTAAAACAACTTGGACCTAAAAGACACGTTTTGGATTTTGATGAGTCTGTGATCGGGTTTCCATATTGGATATCCGAAAACCACATCGATCCAAATTAACGATAGGTCGAGAATCTCAAGTGAAGAGTGAAGACTCGAGGTGTAAGGACTATTCGTCAGTATAACTCTAAGGGTGATTCGGAGATGAGTTTGACTGAGATAGTACTTTCAGATTCGAGATGAAGATTCAGGGTGCAAGGGTTATCGTCGTTAACTCTGAGGGTGATTCCAAAATGAGTGTAATGAGATAATGCCTTTGGTTTTGTTCGAACCCGGAACGAACTTGTATGGATTGAATGCTTTCAGAACATCGTCAGGTGGGCGATGAGCATTCTAGGTGATGTGTCCTATAAAGGTAATTGTAGCCTCAAGCCTCATCAATCGGAAATGGCTAAAACAGGGGAGGTGCAGCAAGGCTAAGTGGGTCATGCCCAAGTAGGACGAGATTTTCCCCGTCTAGAGGTCCCTTTTTATTTCGGCTATGTGGGTGGTTGGAATCGCGCTCCAACTGCGGGGTTGTCTTGTTAGGAACTGTTCAGTAAGGAATGGTTACGGCCTTGTGTTACAGGGGATTGGGAGTGATCCTCGGTACGGTGATCTAGGCCACGTACTGCGACGGGCGGTACCCCGGTAGCCCAGTCATTGTATGGAATCCAAAATCCAATAAGTGCCAACGGTTTTGTTTGTATTACCCACTTTTGTGGCTAGTAGCTGGAATTTAATAAATGTAACAATTTCGGCTATTTCACATTTACTTGAAAACCGTAAACCTATTATAATATCACTGGATTTCATATCAAATGTTTTGGTTAGCGTACGGTAAAAACTTTTCCATGTTTATGTGTGGGAAGTCTTACGTGATACCTTTCTTTTCAAATGATTTTAAAAGTTAAGCAACTTTAACCTGTTACTCATACCAGACCCATGTCTGACCCGGAGTTTATCTTCTGTTTTCTTAAACTTTTGGGAACTCTAGTTTTTACGAGTAGCCAAGGGATTCAGGTAAGCTTTGACGAACTATGGAGGAGCAATGGAGCAGAAGGCTTCGACGTTAGATATATAGTTTCCGATGTGTGTTTTCTGTATTGGTTTCTCTTGGTTGAGTTGTATTGAGTTGTAATAACTAGGTAGGTGTTTATAACTGTCTAGTATGTGTTGTATAAGCTGTGTATCTCTGATAATTGTTATATACTATGTAAAACTTATGTTATTAATATAATTTACTCGTTCCACTTTTTAGATTCTGATGTGTTGTTTCTTCTTTCTTCTCTTTCTTTCTCTTTCGATCCCTTTCTTTCTTATTGATGATGCGTCATTCTATGGAGATGAATGGAGGGTAATTGCAGTGGTATCAGAGCGCTAGGTTGAGTAAATACCTAGGCAATGGAATGTTTTTCTTTTCTTGAGAGAGCGTATTCGTAATTTTATATATATATATATATATATACAAAATTAAAAATTTCTACCTATCTGTTGGGTTACCTGTTCGGGTTTTTCCAATATAGGTTATAAAGGTAGATGGGGTAGTAGTGTGTGTAACACGCCAACTACCGTTGATTGGAGTCTGATGTTTGAGGTTGGAAGTGTATTTGTCGAGACTGTAGACCAAATACCATCTCAAGTGAGTTGTGAAGCTGTGTAGAGATTTCATCGATCTCTGAAGGAAACCTGTTAAGTTTCGGAGTCCATCTTTGATGTTGGATGAGTTGAATATTGGATCTGTCGGTTGGGCATAAGCAAGTGATGACATTTTGATACCTCAGGAAGTGTAGCTGCATGATGAGATGCAGTGAGTATGGATGTGTCCGAAGATATTTCTTTGGAACAAGTTTTGGGAATTGTTTCTGCTTCGATGTTGTGGTTGGATTCAGTAGGATGTTGTGGTTAGCTTTGGAGTCCGAGTTTCTCGAAAAGCTTTGGATTAGGAGGTTTGGCATCGGTGTCAGCAATGCAGCTCGGAGTGTTCTGTGTTGGCAGGAAGTTTTCTGGCTGAGTAGTTTTTCTGAAGGTGGAGTTCAGAAGCAGCAGAGTGAATCCATTTCTTTAATGGATTGGCTAGACCAGTGTAAGCTATTCTATTGAGTAAAGAGATGACAGTTTTTTCTTTAGAAATTGATCTGGGTTGATCGCAAAAGTGACTTTCAATAGTTGAGTGTTCTCTTGGATTGTCAGAGATTTTCTAGATGTCTTCTGGGAAGACAAAGGTTTATCCGCATTTGGAGATTGAGTTTTCTTATCGACTAGTATTCCAGGAGTGAAACTGGTGGTTTAGTTTAGTTGAAGGATGGTTCCTAGAGATAGAGTTTGATGAAGCAGCTTAGATTTTCGAAGGAATTTCAGAGCTTTCTTTTATGGATCTGTTGAACTATATTTCTGGGACGTGATGTCCAGTTTGTGCTCTTGTTCTTCATTAGCATTTTCTTATCTACTTCAGATCAGAGTTGTGCAGCGGAAGCAGTTTGGAAGTATTTCTGAATGTCTTTTCCAGATTAGGAGAAGTTTGTTATCTTCTAATGTCTGAAGAGTAGAGTTGTGTTTTTGGTTTTGGTTGATCTTGAGGAGATCATTGGGTAAGGTTGTTTTTGGTTCTGTTTATTTCAAGAGGCGTCAGGAAAGGTTGAGCTGATCAGGAAGGATGTGGGCAGCCCAGGATCGTCCGATGAGTTTTGTGGATAGGAGACGGAGGAATTTGGAATTCGAAGTTGGAGACTTCGTTGTTGTTGGAGTTTTCTCCGATCCAAGGAGCTATAAGATGGGGTAAGGCTGGAAAACTAGCTCTGAAATGTTTTGAATCTTTTCTGTGTTTTGGTTGGTTCAGTATTTGGTTTTCAGGATGAAATTGCCAGTTTGGATAACTGTGATTCGATATGTTTCACGTATCTCTGAGGGAGTATGTGTATGGTCTATCTCTGGTTTTGGAACCAGCTGTTCAGGAGGTTTGGTTATTGAATCAGACTCGTATGTAGTCTGATATGCTGTCTAGTTTTGTAAATCTAGATGAGTAGGAGCTCTATAGCTTAGTAGTATTGATTGTTTGGAATCTATAGAGCGAGTATCCCGATATTTTTACCGGGGAAACTTGGGGAAACTCTATCCAGACTTTTGTCTGGATAATTAGATTGGTTTGATTGGATGATTTGGTTATTATGGTTGTTAGCATATGTGTGATATATGTTGTGTTTTAAAATTAAATCTTTAAAGAGATTATTAAATTACCTTTGTTTTAAGTTTCGGGGATGTAATTCTTGTAAGGGGGGAGGATTGTGATATCCCGGAATTTTTGACAATATCAATTTAATAATCTGTGTTTAAAATTAAATTAATTTGATAATTTTTGTTTATAAATTTGAATTGATAATCTTCTTTTATTAAATAATTAATTAGTGAATTTATCTTTTAATAAGCTAATAAATTGTTTTCTATTTATAATGTATATGTATATTTATATATATTTTAAATAGATGAGTTTGGTTTTAAATTTAGTTAATATAGCATATTTTCTAATTCCAATATTTTGAAATTGGGAAATTATGATTTTATTTAATGATTAAGCTTTTCAAAACTATTTTATAAATAACTAAATGATTTTAAATACATAAGACAAATGTTTTATTTGTTCAAGTTATAGTTTAACTTAAGAGTAAATATTAATTTAGATTAAAATAAAGTTATAAAAATGTTCGTTTTATTTCTTTTTAAAAATATTGATTAATAAATATGATTTGTAAATTTGATATGAAGTTTAAAATACAAATTAAAATATGAAACATTTATTCATTTAAATAATAAGTAATTTATAATCTCTTTTATAAATTTATTTTAAATGATTAAAAATATTATTTTCAAATGATTGATATATGTATTGTTTTTATTTATAATAATACTTTGTTTTATTCTTTAAAAATTATTTATCTATATAACTAAGTATTAGAAACTAATTAATTTAGTTTAAAACTTTCATTAACACTTTAATTAAAATACTAATCACTTAAAGGACAAGTGTAAGCATCTTAGAACATAATTAACATGTGTAATTTAAACACACAAAGATATTAACAAGTGTTGAAATTCAAGCCAAGTGTCAAATTTTAATTTTAATTTTTCTTTGATTTTAAAATAAATCATAAATAAGTTATTTAAACATGCATTCTTTCTTTCCTTTCCTTTTTCTCATTTTCCATTTCTAAACAAAGAAATCTTTCAGCTTAAAAACATTCTATTTTGAAACAATCCTCAAAATCAAAATCAAATCTGAAAATCACTCTTCATAATCAAACTCCTGTATCTCATTTTCAACATGCAAATCATCTTCAAAACCTGTAAATCCGAAGTCTGCATTTTATTCAATCTGGAAAGCAAGAAATCCTGCATTTCACTTTCAACCAAGCAATCTGCATTTCCTTCTTCAAAAATATAGAAATGGCCACTGCATGTAAAACCTGGGAATTAAAGCAAATTAAAAATCAGAAAGTTTTCAAATGGTTTAAAGGCTGTTCAAAATCAGGGAGCAAAAGTTTAAAGCATTCAAACAAGTTTGAAGGATTTAAAGTGCTAAAGTTTTTAAAATCATGTTTTGAAAAGTTTCAAGAGCTTTTCAAAAACCTGAAGCTCTGATCTGCATGTTTAAAATCAGGTGAGTAGCTCAACTTTAAAAAAAAATTAAGTAGGTAAAGGTTGTTTTCATGCTTTTAAATTAGAAATGAATATATATATATATATGTGTGTGTGTGTGTGTGTGTGTGAATTGGCTGTGAATATATATACATGTGAATATATTTATGTGCGCATGTTGTTAACTATTACATTTTTGCTCCTAAATTTCAAACCTCTGTTTGATTATAAAATCCATTACCTCTTGATTAAAATCTTGGTTTAGATTTAATGGTTAAACAAGACATGTTTATTTCACCATAAACTATAGTTTAAAATTTTTATTTAAGATTAAACAATCTTGTATCATCTCTAAGTTTATAAATAGATAAACAAACTTTAATTTGTGAAATTTTCAAGTACATTGATTTGAAGTTTCAGGATTATGAATCAAAACATCCTGCAAAATCATGAATTTTAAACCAAAGATTTCAATTTTCAATGTCAAAACCAAAGTGCAGTTCCATATTCACTGTATTTTACATTTTAGATCAACATTGTTGATTTATGTGTTTGATTGAGTTGAATTAGCTCCTAGAAGTGGTGGAGTTATCAGGGATAAGGAGCAAATTATTAGATCGGGTTGTGTTGTATTTTAGTGGTGATGATTTTGATTTGAATTTTAGAACCCTAGTTTTCGCTGGGTTACAGTTTTTACTTGGGTTCGATCTCCTCTGTTGATCGAGTTTCTTGGGGTTTTAGGGAATGGAGGTTGGAGGGTTGACGAGGCCTTCGCCGGAGTTTTAGTGATGATGGTGGTCGGAGCTTCAGGTGGAAGGTGTTGACACGTTTGTGGTTGTAGTGTGTACTGGTTGTTTCCAGGTTGGGATGTAAACTTGGATTCGATTTCAGGTTTGGGTGGACGTTGTGCGGCTGGATTCTGGTGTTTGGGTGATCTGTGATGATGATGGGTTACTGTGGGGAGGTGGCGATGATGATCAAGGATGGCTGGCATCGCTGTACATGTGCACAGAACAGAGTGGTGATGCTGGTGAATGTTGAGGGGTTACAGATTTGATGGCATCATGTTGGACTCGGGAAAATTTGATTTTTAGCCAGAAGCAGATAGGGATGTGACTCGAAGTAAATGTAGGGGAAGCTCGAGTTAAAGTGTTGTTTCAGGTTTTAATATAAAACAGAAACATGTTCTGTTTTATGTTTTAAAAGAAAATTTAAATATAAACAAAAATTTAAACTAAGATTTAAAAACCTGAATTGAATTTGAATCCAAATAGTTTGAATCTTGGTTTTTGAAATGATTTAAATTTTGAAGATTAATTTGGTTTTAAAACTTTTAAGTATAAAAGTATATTGATTGTTGAATTTAAACTGGAAGTTTAAAATTGAAAAATAGAAATTTAAAATAAGTTTAAATTCTTATTTGAAAATATGGAAATTTGTGTTGAGTTTCAGTTTTTAAAATAAAATAAAGTTTAAATTTAAATTGTTTAAATTACTTTAAAATGGTTAAATGATTTGAATTTAAAATGGATTTTAAAATGTTAGTAAGCTTTTAAAGATTTAAGTTTAAATCTAGAATAAAGGATTCAAGCTGTATTTCAGTTTTGTAATTAAAAGAAATTTTTAAATTGAATTTTTTTTAAATAACTTGGAATGTTTTAAAGCATATTTTTAAACTAATTTTAATTTAAAGATGAATTTGGTTTAAATTCTTTTAAAACCTTCTTTCTAAAATGAATGTTTTCTTTGACATATGAGATAAAAGATTTTGTATTGTTTTAAACTTTGTTCAGGTAAAGATGTATTCATTTTTAAAATCTTAAATTTTAAAATGAAGTTTAAAATGGAATCTAAAGTAAATTTAAAAACAATTTGTTTTTAAATGCTTAATTAAGTAAGAAATGTTTATCTTAAAGATAAATAAAATTTAATGACTTGGACTCATTTAAATTATTAAGTTAATTTAAATAGGTAATTAATTATTAAATTAATTAATAATATGGATGATTAATTAAGTAATTAAGAATTTTTAAATTGATTAATTGAAGACTTAAGATTAGTTAATTAAGGTTAATTAATCTGTAAATAAGGATTATTAATAAAAATTTAATTAATGATTAATAATTGGTCAATCAAGTAATTAAGGAATTAATTAAGTTGTAGTTAACACTTAATTAATTTAGTAATTAGAGATTAATTAAATTGTAATTAAATATTAATTAATTTGTAATTAATAATGGTTAATCTGAGTTAATTTCTAAATAAAGTAATTAAGAATAGTTAATGAAGGTCATTAACTAAGATTATTTAACAATTAATTGATGTGACTAATTTTTAATAATTAATTAAATTAATTAATTAATGATAATCATTTTGAAATTGTTTGAGTTTAATTACTGAATGGAAGTAATTAATGAATTAATTACTTAATATAATTAATTAAGTTTAATTAATTTAAACACATGATGATTTGATGAATATTTACTTTATGTAATTAATGGGATTGTAATTACTTAGAGGAGTAATTAATTGATAATTACTTAATGTAATTTAAAGATGTTTTATTTATGAAAGTAATTTGATTAAATTACTTTGTAATTAATCAAGGGAATTATTGAGATAATTAATTAAGAGTAATTAATTTATGGAATGAGTAATTAAGGGTAGTTAATTACTGGATGTTATTAATCAAGGGTGATTAATATATGTGTGGTTTAATTGAAGATTAATTTCTTAATGTACTTAATTTATATAGAGAGATTGATTAAATGTAATTAGAAATCAATAATTAATGAAATTAATGATGTAAATTTAGAATTTATAAATTAAGGAATAATTAATAAATGAAGTAATTAAAGGTTAATTATTGTATTTGGTTTAGAGTAATTAATTTTGCGAAATTAATTAAAGTATAATTAATCAGGGGTAGTTAATTAAGTCGATTAACTAAAGGATAATTAATTAATTTGTAATTAATTATTGAATATGTAAGCAAGATTTATATTGATGTAAGTAATTAATTTAATTCATTTTAAATTAATTAGAGATGGAAGTAATTAATTTAATTCATTTTAAATTAATTATAGATAGTATGATTATACATCATTGCTTATGAATGGATCATATTGGTTGCCTTGAATGGTTTGAAATCTTAACTATGAGATTAGTAATGTTGTGTGATATGGATGCATTGGTTGCATTATGATATGGATTATCTTTTGATGCTGATAATATGGATTATCTGTTGTGATGATTATCTATTGTGAATCTGTGAATTATCTATCTGTGTGTATATAGGTATTTGTATTGAATTGTTTTAAACTCTAAAACAACTTGGACCTAAAAGACACGTTTTGGATTTTGATGAGTCTGTGATCGGGTTTCCATATTGGATATCCGAAAACCACATCGATCCAAATTAACGATAGGTCGAGAATCTCAAGTGAAGAGTGAAGACTCGAGGTGTAAGGACTATTCGTCAGTATAACTCTAAGGGTGATTCGGAGATGAGTTTGACTGAGATAGTACTTTCCGATTCGAGATGAAGATTCAGAGTGCAAGGGTTATCGTCGTTAACTCTGAGGGTGATTCCAAAATGAGTGTAATGAGATAATGCCTTTGGTTTTGTTCGAACCCGGAACGAACTTGTATGGATTGAATGCTTTCAGAACATCGTCAGGTGGACGATGAGCATTCTAGGTGATGTGTCCTATAAAGGTAATCGTAGCCTCAAGCCTCATCAATCGGAAATGGCTAAAACAGGGGAGGTGCAGCAAGGCTAAGTGGGTCATGCCCAAGTAGGACGAGATTTTCCCTTATCTAGAGGTCCCTTTTTATTTCGGCTATGTGGGCGGTTGGAATCATGCTCTAACTGCGAGGTTGTCTTGTTTGTAACTGTTCAGTAATTAATGGTTCCGGCCTTGTGTTGCAGGGGATTAGGAGTGATCTTCGGTACGGTGATCTAGGCCGTGTACTGTGACGGGCGGTACCCTGGTAGCCCTGCCATTGTATGGAATCCAAAATCCAATAAGTGCCAACGGTTTTGATTGTATTACCCACTTTTGTGGCTAGTAGCTGGAATTTAATAAATGTAACAATTTTGGCTATTTCATATTTACTTGAAAACCCTAGACCTATTATAATATCACTGGATTTCCTATTAAATGTTTTGGTTAGCGTAAGGTAAAAACTTTTCCATGTTTATGTATGGGAAGTCTTACGTGATACCTTTCTTTTCAAAAGATTTTCAAAGTTAAGCAACTTTAACCTGTTACTCATACCAGACCCATGTCTGACCCGGAGTTTATCTTCTATTTTCCTAAACTCTTTGGTACTCAAATTTTTACGAGTAGCCAAGGGATTCAGGTTAGCTTTGACAAACTGTGGAGGAGCAATGGAGCCGGAGGCTTCGACGTTAGATATATAGTTTCCGCTGTGTGTTTTCTGTATTAGTATCTCTTGGTTGAGTTGTAATAACTAGGCAGGTGTTTTTAACTATCTAGTATGTGTTGTATAAGTTGTGTATCTCTGATAATTGTTGTATACTATGTAATACTTATGTTATTAATATAATTTACTCGTTCCGCTGTTTAGATTCTGATGTGTTGTTTCTTCTTTCTTCTCTTTCTTTCTCTTTCTATCCCTTTCTTTCTTATTGATGATGCGTCATTCTGTGGAGATGAATGGCGGGTCGTTACATAAAATTTGAAAGTAAAAACAATAATTTATCTCTAAAAAAAGGTGTTGTATACCAATATCACACTCCAGAAGTTGTGGTTTTATCTCTTGCATCTTATTTTCATTTGGTGCATCTAATTTTGTTGCTGTATTTAAAGACTAATATGACATTTCAAAAGCGGTTATAACAAAACTCTCCAATATAGATATTTTATGCTAATGTAAAAGTAGTAATTATGAATTTATATATAAGAAATACTATATATTTATATGACATTCTAATAGTTTGCATATTTATCTCTGGGAGAGATAAATTTTCTCCAGAAGCGGTGATAGTAAAATATCTCTAGAAGAAACTTATACATTTGGAAATGATAAAATATCTTTAGAAGGATTTGTTTATATATTTGGTAATTTTATTAAACTAAATAAATGTTAAGAAATTTGATTATTAAGGATTCCAATTTAGTTTAGGTCTAATTCTAACTTAAAATTTGAGAGCTATGTAATGTATATCATATATTTCATTATGATTATATCAAACCTCCCAAATGGGTAAGATATCAAACATCTCCAGAATACACTATTCTACATCCACGTGTCGAATTATAACCTAGAAGTCATGGTCATGGTTATTTTTTCATTTAAGAAATATTATATGTATATCCATTACTTGAAGAAATATCTTTAAATATTCTCTTCAAGAAATAGTCTATATGTCATATCATACCTTTTATGAAAGCTATAAATGTTGTCATGAAGAGATCTGTATGTGCAAATAATATAATTGCATAATTTTATAAATTTCCAGGTGTTCAGAAGCTACTCTTATTTTTTTGTAAGTATATCTGTTTTGTTGAACTCTCCAGAAGAGATGTGCAGAAATGTTCATATGCAATTATACCTATGTATTATTCTCTGATAAGTAATCATATTAATGTTTAAAAGTGATATTTAGATACAATTGAGAAATAAAACTTAATAACTTGAACTTGTGTATATAATTTATTTAAACTATAAGTTCAATATGGTTCCAAACCAGATGTTTTGAACATTATCATGCAGTCCTGAAGAATTCCCATTGACATAGATCTATAAACAAAAATTAATAGTTGTAATAGTTTGTTCTAAAAATCACTAACTCAAATGAGAAAGTATATGAAAAGTTATAATATATATGTTATAATGGACACACGTATATAGTTTGTTCTACAAATCACTAACTCAAATGAGAATGTATATGCATATTTATACTATATATATATATGTATGTATGTATATATGTATGTATGTATGTATAAGTGGACGCATGCATATATCTGCATATGTAGATATTTAAACAAAAAATTAAAGTTTATTATGAGATGATCTTATAGATTATGCATAGATATAATTCAGTGACTTAAAATTCAATCAACATAAATGTTGAATGACCTGAAGTCATGTATGTATTCAAATGATCTACACAATAAGTAAATTCCTCTAATTGGCTAGATCAATGAATGACAACAAACTCTGATAAGCAATATCAATTGAATGCATCTTATCAACTGATAAAATAATTATCCTCCTACAATTAATATGTATGATCTATTTGCTAGTAGAAATATCATAATCGATCAAAATGAGAATTCAAAGAAGATTATCATTAAATGTGACAATGTTTGCAACAACCCTGGTTTTAGTGATTACCTGTAGATATTAAATTATAACGATAGTTATAATTTAATATTGAGAAATAAATATAAATTGGAGATTTAAAATTTGTTTATTTGGAATAAACAATGGATTTAAAATATAAAATGTGAAAATAAAGTTTTGGAAACTTTATTTTGGTTGTTTGTGTTAAAGATGAGTGAAATATGATTTTTATTTAGAGAAATGCAATCATTTTAGTATTATTGCCAAATGTTTCTTTTATTGATTTTAAAAAAGAAATATTGTTTTAAAATGTGTACATTACAAATAAAAGAAGGAATTTTGTGTAAAAATGAGTTTTGGATATAAAATTGATGTTAAAATCGTTGGTTGCATTTTATTATACAAGAAAATTATTTTGTGTAAATTTTGGAGTTAAAAATGGTGTTTTAATGTAAATATTTGTATAAATTGGTTATTTATTTAAAAATGAGAGTTTTGCTAATAAAAATATTTTTATAACCAAAATTATCTTTTTATTAGATACTTTATTCACAAAGAAAAGTGTTTGTATAATTTTAATATGAAGAAATTTTGTTGAAATATGTTGTTTTATTTATCGACCTAAGTGTACATATGTTTTTGTGATAAATTTATTTCTTTATACTAATCATTTAGTTTTGTTTTCAAGCACACTTAGCAAACCAAACCGGAAGTGAGAAAGTTTTCTTCCTCTTCACCTGTACGTTCATTATTTTCATTTGCAGTAAAAAAAAGAAAATAAAAAGAAGACTTTACTCATTTTTTAACCTAAGGCTTTCAATCTCAAATTCTTTCAACAAATTATTGTTTTCAATCTAATTGAAGAGAATTTCTATAGGTAATCAACTCCAAAAATATAATCATTTCATCAAAATCTAATTTTGGGAATTAGGTTGCCTGTTAACAGTTGTTTCTTCCCTTGCATGCTTCCATTTTGAGAATTTTATAGGTCTTTGAAGCCAAATCTATATCCAAGCTTTCACCTTTCAGTTGTAAATCCGAGTTTTGCCCTTCAATCGCAAGGTGAGTTAACTGCTCACAAAATTCTAGTTGAAGCAAAGCTTCAAAAAGCCAAATCCATGCAACAATAAAGTTTCCGTATACTGTTTTCGATACTTGTTTGCTTCTGTGAAAAACCAATATGAGTATCCTCTTTGCATGTCATGTTCTTTCAATCCCGACAACGAAATGCTACCGGATTTTCTTCAGTTGATAGCCTGTATGTTGTAGTTCATTTATGTAAAATTTCATCACCTAAAACATTCATTTACTATGTGAAAGCTGCTCTGCAAAATCAACCAGGAGTAGTGCAAACCGACCTGGAAGAGTTCGTAGCCTAGGTCGACCTTGGGTCGACCCTATGACCATATAGGTCAACTGTACGGTTGACCTATGGGTGAGTAAAGTTGACCTGATGGTCGACCTATGGTGGCCTTCTCCCTTTATTTTCTCCTATGCATTTTTCTTTGTTCTGCCTTCATTCCAGCTTCATTTTCTTACATTTGTGACTTGTTTTTGTGACAATTCCAAATGTGTTTCATGGTATGATGTCTACCAATAGTATAACAACCCAAAATTTAACCACTTTAAAATATAGTATTTTAAGTGGTTGTAAATATAAAAGGTAAGGTTATATGATCCAAACAATATTAGATAGGATTCGGAAAGGGAAGTATACACATAAATAGTAACATTTGCTTATATCAACAAAAGTGGCAAAATGCTGATTTTAAAAAAGTAAGTTTCAATGGTTAAATAAATTATTTTAATTAATTTTTGAGTGTTTATATTTTTAAATAGCATTATACAAATTTATTTTTAAATTTGGTTTACATAAATAAATAGTTTAACTAAAACATCAAAATGTGACCGTAAAACATTTTGTCGAAAATCAACGTTTTATCGATTAAAAGTTGTCACAACGTCACCGCACCTTTATTTTCTTATATAGGAACATATATTCAAATAGTGAAAGTATTAATTAATTCACTAAAAATGTTTACGTTTAATAAATAAAATTAGAAAACTTCTAGAAGTCATTAAGAAAAGTAAGTAAGAATTAACAAAAGTAAGTAAGAAAAGTCAAAAGTAAACATCAAATCAATATCACATCAAAAGCCAACATAATCATTATTTTACTTAGCTTAGTTCATAAGGGATTAATACATAAAGTAAATATGTGAAAGATGATGTTAAGTATTGAAAAAGTAGAGATTGCTTTAGGTTGAAGTAAGGTTAGTTTGGTAATTTGGTAAGAGGTTATTTTGGTAAATTACCACTTTCTTCCTTTTTCTATAAATATCCACCTCCTTCTTCACTTTCATTCACATTTATTCTTCTTCTTTACTCAAGCTTCTTCATCTTATTTCTCTTCTCTTTAATGGGTTCCAAGCCATAGAAAAATTAGAAAGAAATAATGTCAAAATAATTATAAAATATTCAAATCAATGTCCATTCTCTTCAAATCAAACTCCTATTTTCTTCATATTTTACCTATTCTTCTCTCGACCATAACTTCTTCAAAACCAAACCAAATATAAAATTCTTTTACTCAAATCGTGTATTTTTCCAGTGGCTACAACTTTCCTGTTCACCACTTTATCTCATTCTGAAGATACCTATGTCAAAAATACACTTCTTTCCAGTGCATTTTTTGGTCTAGTTTTTAAGCAAGAGAATAGGGAATATTGTTTTGATCATAACTTGGTCATAACAGATCCAAATTAAGAAATTATTTTTTCAAACTATATGAAATTCCAGTGACTACAACTTCTTTGTTGATTGTTTTTTTTAGTTTTGAGTTTTGCTATACCTGAAACTCAATTCTTTAAAGTACATTTTCGGACTTCATTTTTGTCGATCCAACAATACCTCTTCTTTATTCTATCATATCTTCCTCAAAACAGCTTGGATTTGAATGGTTCTTTTTTTAAATTCAAGAGAAAATAATTTGCAATAATTTTTTAGCTAACAGGTTTTTCAAATTTTGAGAGTAAGAGAGTCAAAAACTAGAGAGAATATGATCTATTTTTCGAATCTAAATCTTAGGAATTCAAGTTCAAAGATCTATCGCTTCTTCTCTATATTTTCGGCCAACCTCCATCTCAAGCCTTGGCCAAGCTATTGGAAGGGAGAATGTGTTGTTTGCTAGTGTTTAATGAAGTAGGAATTAATTAGCGAAGTATTGGTTGATTAGAATGTTGGTAGGAAGTTAATTGCTTTGGTTTATGGTGAGAAAACTCTATTTTGCATCTCTATTTATATATATACATGTTTGATGTTGTGTTATGATTGATATGGATGCTTATATATACTTTGATCATCAAGTATTAATTGTTTGATATGACTATTAAATTGTTTTACAAAGTCACGTTAATACACGTTGGTAAGCACAAAAGAAAGCACTTTCCTTTTGAAAATGAAATGGTGTATATGGAATGCTTGAATCTTTTAGAAATAGTTTTAAAATAATTTAGAAATGTTTTATAAACATTTAAATATGTATAAAGAAATAAAGGAAGAAAATCAAGATTTTATCTTGTATATTTTAAATATGTCCAAAACAATTTTCCAGAAAAATCGCGCTTTTGCAGTAAAGTGACCATAGTTTAAAATTGATATTTTAAATGCTTTAAAAATTTGAAATAAATCCTAAAAATATTTTAAAATGTATTAACAGAGATTTAATTTGAAAATATGGATTTATGAGTGATATAAAGTCATTTTGAAGAATATAACTTTTAAACGCTATTTGCAACACTTTTCGCAAGGCTTTTCACAGCAGTTTGAAATAACTTTTGAAATGCAGTTTTAAACTTAACAATTCTTTCCTATATAATTTTTGTGAACGATTTTAAAAGAATAATTAAGTCATTTAAAGATGATTTGGAAGTTTTAATAAGAGTTTGAATAAGTGGAAAGAGGAATTATTTATACCACATAAACAATAAGTGAAGAAGATTTAATATAATAACAAACTAAGTAATGCAGAAACGGCAAGTACATTTGTCCCGCCTGTGGGATCTGGGAAGATAAAACAAGGTGTTTGACTAAGGTTAGGAATGGAGCAACCATGCCCTGAACTTACCTGGCCTATATTTTCTCTTCTTTGGTGAGGGGTGGAACTTTTCGAAAGGAAAGCCCGGATGCTCTAAAAAATCATAATTAAGTTTTTCTAAGATAAAAGAAAAGAAATAAATTCTTTGAATTTATTATAAATGGTCTATATATAAGATTTATGAAATTGATATTTTATAAATAAAAGTAATGGAATTATAAAAGTGTCTTATAAATATTAGAAATGGGATTGTAATCAAATTTATATATGGGTTTACAATTGAAATTTAGAAAAGAATTTGTAACGGATTTTATAAATAATATGATTTGAAAGGAATGAATTTGTAAATAAGAGTTTTATAAGTAATTAAATTATAATTGGATTTTGACTTGTAAGTGAGATATAAATGGAATTTGTTAGTAAATAAATTTTGTATATGGAAGTTTATAAAATATAAATGGAATTTATAAACACCATTTTGTTAATCTGAAATCAATTTAAATTGATAAGTTAAATGTGAAAGGTTATTAAAGGAATTATATTCGCGATTTTGGACAGTGAATAATCCTTTAAATTAAATGGATGTTTCGGAAAATGATATTATAAAAAAGGAATATTTTCCCTAAGTTAAAATTTAAGAAAGAAAATCTTTGATTAAGATTTAATGAATGATTTGGAAAGGTTTTCCTAAGTAAAATAGAAAATGATTTAGAATTATTCCAAGATTTAAGAAAAGTTTAAATAAACCAATTGATTTGTTAAATGAGGCTTAATGATTCCTTGTACTCTTGAAAAGAAAATGAAATAAATCGAAAAGAATATATCTAACGAAGATACTTCATAAAAGATGAAGTAATTGATTGATGATTGGTATCCACATATGAACTTTACATCTTTTAAATCGATAATTGGCATCGAAGCAACCGGGGTCGGATTTGAGTAATTCCTATCCGAAAACCAATTCGAACCAATGTATATGTTCGAACGTGAAGACCTGTTGAAGATGATGATGATTGAAGATCGTGGATCTTCGTAGCGTGAAACTGCTTGTTGAACATGCTCTGGGTAGCTTCCATTATAGAGTTATTTATAGCAGTGATCTCCTCGTGATGGAGATTTTTCGGATTGCAAGGACTACTTGCTACTAGTGGTAGTAGGAGAGTGCCTTCGGTTTGTTCTGTTCCTGGACAACTTGTATGGACATTTGTCTAACATTGCATTTCTAACAATTACGTACATTGGTTTTTACAAACGTACATCAGTGGTGGCGGAGAAGGCAACTTCTCTTAGCTTAACACCCTCCTTGAGACATAAGAGCTCAAGGGTTGTATTTTTGTGGAATGCAATTAGTAGTTAACGAAAATGGCAATGTGGCATTCGAAGATGTGATATGTGCCATGTGAAAAGGTAATCATTTGCCTCAAGCCTCATCATACCGGAAATGACCGAAACAGGGTTAGATGCAGCAGGGCTAAGTGGATCATTCCAAATTAGGATGTGGTCATCCTCTTCTAGATATATCTCTGCACGCTATGACGTCGTGTATCTGATTATTGTGGTTTGTACGCTATGAGGGCCCTCGGACAAAGGTCAGTAACGACCGGGGGATGACATATTCGGTACTATCTGTTGAGTCAAGATTTTTATAGAGTTTTGATTTCTGACAAAGGAATAAGCCGTGATCGACAAAAAGAAGTTATTCATTAAAGAAACACAAAGAGCTCCATATATTAGAGGTTGATTATTTGGTATGTTAGTAATTTATGTTAAAAATCTATCCTCAAATAATCATATAACTTCAATCTTTCAATATATATACATATGCACATTAACTGTGCAAATTGGACTAAACCGGTCGACCGGTTGAAAATAAGGTGGTCGACCGTTTTTGCCCAGAATGCACAGATAACATGCACACATGCACATAACGTATATATATTTGAATTCCTGTCTACCGGTCCATTTTTGACCTGTCGACCGTTTTTAAACAGAAAGCAACTTTTCCAAAAGACACTTCTCTTCTCCAAAGGTTGCATCTCCTATCTTTCATCAATGATCATAACTCTTAATGGCAACTGTTCACAAAGAGTTACAACTATTTTTCTCTATATATACTCATCTAAATCATTGATTCAAACACAAGTTTTTACAACGATTTCATATATGCTCTCTAATCTAATCTCTAACACTCCTGCATTCTAAAAATTAATTTAGCTTATTGAATCATTGAAATTATTTCATATCTTTTGATTCAATAAGTAAATACCTTCTTTAATCTTTACAAAACATCATTCATATTCTTTGAGGATAAGATTATAGGAAGGGTGTACTACTAGTGACAAATCCGTGTTTTCAAGAACACAAGTTGTCAACAACAATTGTATTTGTTCTTTTGTTGAAGTCCTCGTGTTGTAAGAGGCAAGTGTTGAAGTCCTCAGTGTATTAGAGGCGTGAAATCCCGTTCGGCTGTTCGGGTATTGTAAACCTGTTCCTCCGGGTGAAGCGAGGTAGTTAATAGTGAAAATCCAGATAGAAGTCTGGGACTGGACGTAGGACGGTGCTCCGAACCAGTATAAAAATCTCTGGTGTGATTTTTCTATTTTTATTTTTACTTTGCTACTATCATCTATTTTCCGCATTTATATTATTATCCATATTACACGATCCGTGTGTACTATATTAGCACATATAATTGTATACACACCGCACTTTCATTTGGTATCAGAGCCTGGTTTTCTAGAGATCGTAACAACATCCTAGAATAAATGGCTACAAAGAGATCTAGTCAAGGCAATAAGAAGAGGAAGAGCAATAAAGAACAATCAAAGGAGCAAACAAACAAATGCTTCATGGCAAAAGATAACGAGGTTAGTGATCTAACTTTTGATGATATGATAGAAATAAATTCAGAACTTCTAGACACTTTAAAAAGTCTCAAAAGAAAATATAAGGAAGCTCTGGAAAATCAGAAGAAAGCAGAATTCGAAAGAGATATGCTTAAAGACGAGAAGAGAATATTAGAAGAAGAACTTGAGAAAATTCAAGATTCAGACAATTCTCAACTCGCTCTATTAAGTCAAGAAATAGAAGCTCAAAAAGAAAAGAATAATGCTCTAGCTTCTGAAAATCATGAGTTAAAAACAAAAATTAAAATTGTTGAGTTAGATAACACTAGTCTCAAAACTAAGCTTGATGACATTACTAAAAATATTTCCAATTTTAATAAAGGGAGAGAAAATTTATCCAGGATTATTGAAAATTCTCAACCTGCTTCAAATAAGAAGGGATTAGGTTATGTTAAGAATTCAAAAGCTCACAATGATAGAAGTGGTGTAGGCTATAAACAAGCTAAAAGTAAAAATAGTACTAGATATGCATTCATGTATACTAACTCTAGTGCTAGTACTAGTAATCAAGATAGTTTTAAAACCAGTTATAGTCATAATAGTACTTTGTTTAGAAATGATAGAAATTATTCTTCAAGTACTAAGCTAATGACTAATAGTATTAAGATATGGATTCCAGCTAATATGATTGATCATGATAAACAACTTTATATTAGCAACTATTATAAGAATGTAATTTTTAATGAAAATTATATTTATAAAGGTTCAACCACACCCAAATGGGTATGGTTTCCAAAGACCTAACCCCCCGGACCCTAACATAGTAAGTGGGTACCGAAAATTATTATTATTTTTTACAGGTACTCAGAGAAACAAAAGGAAAAGGATAGATTTTGGAATTTCAAAGAATGTTCCATATGTTTAATAGAATTACGTGCTTACAAATAAATATGGACTTCGGTAAATATGGTAAAATTTATTTTACTTTTCCTTCATAATTAATAATGAGTTCATCTCGTTATATACAAGATATTTTATATAATTTTATATATTTCCTCATTCTTTTTTATAATGACAAAGGGGGAGAAATTCATATGCATATAAATAGAGGGGGATATTATACTTAGGGGGAGATGTTATACTTAGGTGGAGCTTTAAAGACATTATCTGGCACTTGTACTAAATATTGCCGTGTTTTAATTCATACTAGACTTGTGTGTATTATCATCTTGTGAGAATGTTACTCTTGATCTATGGTAGTAGTTTTATGTTGCTTATAATCTTTTTTACATCCTCCATTTAAACAACTCCTTTTTGTCGATGACAAAGGGGGAGAAAATTGTGCTAACAGTATATATGCAGGACACAATCTCAGGGGGATATCTTATACAGGGGGAGATTCAGATATATGTTGTCATCAATCAAAAAGGGGGAGAATGTTGAGTCAAGATTTTTGTCATCAATCAAAAAGGGGGAGAATGTTGAGTCAAAATTTTTATAGAGTTTTGATTTCTGACAAAGGAATAAGCCGTGATCGACAAAAAGAAGTTATTCATTGAAGAAACACAAAGAGCTCCATATATTAGAGGTTTATTATTTGGTATGTTAGTAATTTATGTTAAAAATCTATCCTCAAATAATCATATAACTTCAATCTTTCAATATATATACATATGCACATTAACTGTGCAAATTGGACTAAACCGGTCGACCGGTTGAAAATAAGGTGGTCGACCGTTTTTGCCCAGAATGCACAGATAACATGCACACATGCACATAACGTATATATATTTGAATTCCTGTCTACCGGTCCATTTTTGACCTGTCGACCATTTTTAAACAGAAAGCAACTTTTCCAAAAGACACTTCTCTTCTCCAAAGGTTGCATCTCCTATCTTTCATCAATGATCATAACTCTTAATGGCAACTGTTCACAAAGAGTTACAACTATTTTTCTCTATATATACTCATCTAAATCATTGATTCAAACACAAGTTTTTACAACGATTTCATATATGCTCTCTAATCTAATCTCTAACACTCCTGCATTCTAAAAATTAATTTAGCTTATTGAATCATTGAAATTATTTCATATCTTTTGATTCAATAAGTAAATACCTTCTTTAATCTTTACAAAACATCATTCATATTCTTTGAGGATAAGATTATAGGAAGGGTGTACTACTAGTGACAAATCCGTGTTTTCAAGAACACAAGTTGTCAACAACAATTATATTTGTTCTTTTGTTGAAGTCCTCGTGTTGTAAGAGGCAAGTGTTGAAGTCCTCAGTGTATTAGAGGCGTGAAATCCCGTTCGGCTGTTCGGGTATTGTAAATTTGTTCCTCCGGGTGAAGCGAGGTAGTTAATAGTGAAAATCCAGATAGAAGTCTGGGACTGGACGTAGGACGGTGCTCCGAACCAGTATAAAAATCTCTGGTGTGATTTTTCTATTTTTATTTTTACTTTGCTACTATCATCTATTTTCCGCATTTATATTATTATCCATATTACACAATCCGTGTGTACTATATTTGCACATATAATTGTATACACACCGCACTTTCACTATCTAGTTACAAAGGTTGGCCGGTCTTGTGTTGGTAGAGGATCCTTTGTGATGGTTCTGGGGACATCCATCTAGAGGTGTATCCCTTCGTAAGGTAGTCCCTTCTCCTGGTCATTTGTATGGAAATCCATTGTCCAATAAGAACCTTCGGACTTGATTGTAAACCTATTATGCTGGAATTTAATCATGTAACAATTTTGGCTAAGATAAATAAGTTTATTTGCAAAGGTTTTCAAAGAATGTCATTAGAAATAATATCAAACGTTTTGATATAAAAGTGTTTTAGTTATCATAAGGTAAAAACCCGTCCGTGTTTATGTGTGGGCGTGGTCTTATGAGATACTCTTTCTTTTCAAAGGATTTTTATTCAAAGGCTGATATATGACACTGTCATCTATTATTGAGTTTTTCTCACGCTGGTTTATCAAGCTTGATCCGGGTATTTTCAATACTCGGCTCAGATCCAAGTAGTTTCAGGTTAAGTCGAAGACAGTTGGAGTTTTCAGAGGAGAGCTGGAGATATTCATCGATGTATGAGGATATTCTATTATCCGTTGTACTTAGTGTATTTTGTTTGATGTTTGTCAGCATTTATAAGGGCAGGTTTTATAACTATCTAAGCTGAATCTAGGTTAGATTCTGATATTGTATTTTAAAATTTTCCGCTATAAAGATTATTATTGAAATAATATATGTTATTCCATTCGTGTGAGATTCTGTTATGTCTACTTTTCTTTATTACCCTTAAAGATCCTTCTTTTCGTGCAATTTGAGTTGGACATGTATGTTTTATTGTCAATTCAAAGAGTACGAGAAAACGGGCCTTTACAAATAGGCTAGCCAAGATTTTGGTGAATTTGCAAATTGAATCATTTTTGAATTGAATTCGAATGTCGATTTTGGAGGATTTTCGATGTTATCTCTTGATTTAGAGCACGAGTTTTTCTAAATAATTTTGAAATAATATTTAAAAATAAATTGGCTTTTGAAAGAATTATTATACAATATTTGTAAATTATTTTCATGCTATAAAATTTATATATTCTCTATAATAAGGGAATTTTAAATTTTATTTTCCAAAAATCGATTTCAAAAAATTATTTTAAAAGCGTGTTTTCACAAACAGATTATTTTCTATATAAAATACACATTTTTGCACTATTCGAGTGAATGAAAAGAAGAATTTAATGATTGGGTAAAACATGTGGTATGTGACATGTGCGTTTATACTTTCGGCTAATTCTTGACTTGTCTGTTTGATCGTTTTAACCTTGGGGTCGTGTTGTTTGCCGATGAGACGAAGCAAACATTCTACTGCTTTCTAGTGTGGCGTTTACTAGCGGTTAGTAAACCGATTAGTATGAACTGTGCTATGGGACGCACGTTAACACTTTTTGGGTTCCTATCTGAGAGTTTGTGACACATTTGTCTTTGAGACGTATTTGCCAGTACTGGACCTTTGGGTCATTTGTCCTTCGGGACGTTTGTCATTGCGACATATTTGTCTTTCAGGATGTTTTTCATTGCGTCGTATTTGTCCTTCGGGTGTTTATCATTGCAACCTTTCGTCCTTCGAGACGTTTTTCTTGGAGACAGGGCGCCTTATTTTGAGAGAACCGTACTTGGCAGGCTTCGACCATAAGCATGTTCTATATCTTTGAGATGATTTCATTGATTATTTGTGATTTTCCAGTTGTGTCATCCTTTACATTATTGGCCATTTGAGCCATTTGAGATATCGTATATATGGCGATTACATCTTTGGAAATTGAACTCCTTATCGAGTTCTATATTTGAGATTTGACTTTTCCAACACTTGGCATTCATTTAAGATTTGCCATTCTTGGCATTTATTTGAGATTTACATTCTCCTTTAAGGAGATATACATGATTTCCATTATGTCATATTTTCGAGCTTTGGGATTTCTTTATTTAGAGAATATTTTTGACATTTCCTTTTTATGGTGTGTTTGAGTTTGGTATTCCTCGTATTTAGGAGTTATGGTTTCTCTAAACCATTATTGTTGTTTTGGGATTATGTCGATGATATGAGGCATGTTTATGCCTGTTGTTTTAATGTTGAGTTATCTCTTTCGAGATTATATATGCTTAATGACACTTCATCACTTCAAGTAACCACATGTACTTAGAATTATTTCTTATAATTTGAGAAGAATTACCATACTTTTCCCTATGCATCACATCATCACTTATCCTACAAAACTGATGTTTTAGCTAGATTGACCCGTGTATTTTATACCCAGGTCAGGCCGAGTTGTTTCAAGTTAGATACCTGCTTATGGACTTCGCTTATCTGCTTACGGCTTGGATATCTTCTTATCTTTTTTGTGTAGTATTGTAGTCTTTTTGCATGACTCTGATATGTATCTATTTTTTGACTCATTGTATATATATTGTGGTTCTAGAACCACTTATGCTATATCATTTTGTATTACACCGGGATGTATCAGTGTATATGTGTATACGTGTGATGTGATGTATGTTTTGTTGTTGTATTTTATTCTGATAGATCCTTTAGCCACTATAGTTATGTATTAAGCATTTGTTAAATATGTCGATCCACTTGAGAGAAAAATATAGAGCACCAAATCGATGTATTTAATAGATGTTTAAAACAAGGCTATAGATGGTCGCTCCTAAACAGCCCTATTCTCTGCATTAGCAGACAGTATTACCCAGTAGTACACTTTGTTAATGTGAGTCTTAGAGTGGGGCATCACAATTTTTGTCAACATTGAGGGGGAGGATAAAAGAGATACAAGTTCATTTTTATTATCAAGATTAAATATTGGTTGCAAAATATTATGTAATTTGAATAAATTATCGATAATATTCCTAGTATACTTGCTCCAATAGAAGTTAAAATCCTAGAAGGACCAAAATGGTATAAATCACATCTGAAGTGTGGTAGAGAAGTAAGTTTGAAATATTTTTGGAGAAAGTAATAAAGATGCCAAATAAAGGAGGTTGGTGTTTTTTAAGAAACACTTAATGGTGCTATGGAAGAGACCCATGATATGATCGTCAAATAAACCTAGAAGTGGTTTAGGTACTTAATATAGAATAAATATTGAGATATCAATAAATCGTATCTAGAACTGCAAGAAATAATCATCGATGATAAATTTTTAAATAATAAAAAGCGCATATGTTTATAAATAAATTAATGATCTTGAATTAGAGAAAACATGGTTGGCCATCATGAATCCTTTACTAATGTAGAAATATGGACTTGTAATCTACAAAGTAGCGAAAGTATTTGACACTTAATATACCCCAAAGTTATAAATATTACTTAAATCATATTAAATGATGTAAGTATACAAATTGATGAAGAATATAAATAACTTTGGTGGTTATAAAAAATGCAAAGAATAAGGATCATAGATTACAACCATCTTTTAAGTATTGTTGAAATGAAAATCTTGATGTAATTGATGATGAGTACATTACTTTCTATTTTTAAGCGTTGTTGTAATGAATCTTTTAATACTCATCAAAGGCGTAGTTGCAATATGAAAAACTGATTTGAAGCACAAAAATGAAAGCATACGAAGTATTTTTCAAAAAAGTAACATACAAAATGCATAAAACACAAATCTGAAAGAAACAATCTTAGAAAATTCAATTGTACGAAAAAACTATTTGTAAATGATGAAGATCTAAAGAAAGGAAAGTAGAATTATTGTCTTCAGATTGTTAACGCTTGTTTAAGCTATGTTACAAAAGTATTTATTAGTGATTTGAATTATAATGACATTTATTCAAACATAAATGGAAAACTATAAAATCAGGGGGAGCATACATAAGAATATTATAATGTACTCATTTTCTTTCATTAAGATTTTTCCCATTGGTTTTTTCTTAGTATGGTTTTAATGAAACATTATTTTGATCCCGAAGTATCAAGCTCTTTAGAATAAATATCATTATATGATATCTATGATTTCATAAGTAGCACTCTTTTCCTTGTTTAAGGTTTTTCCCATTGGGTTTTCCTAACAAAGATTTTAATGAGGCAACTAACAACATTTACAACAACTGAATGGATATATGAAAGCAGGATAATAATGAGGGGGAGCAGTCATCATTCACATTTCAAAATGGAAAATTTCAATCTACCACATGGGCATCCAAGATTTTGAAGATACATATTCAAGGGAGAGTATTATAATATATGTAAATTATAAAGAGTGAATATGATATACAACGTTTGTTATATATTGTTTAGTCCCACATCATGGGATAAGTACGATCCCAAGCTCCAAAACCTTTATATAAAGTAGCCCATGTAATGGAAATAGATCACTAATTTCAAGAATGAATAAAATGCCTCATTCTTCTTTTTCTAATGACTTCTTATTTTTATATTGTTTACAACAAATCAATTAAGGATGCGGATTTTATATAAAAAAAACTATGTACTTATGAAAGGATTGGTTGAACACGTAATGAAAATTACTATAGTACTCCTGATCGTGAATATTCTAATTCCAATAAACATGAAATGATACAAAATTAAAGATGAAAGCGATGAAAACCCGGTTATCCATATAAGCGATAGCGATTTTAATTCTGGTTGGCGCTATTAACCTATATAATATAACATGAACTACAAAATTTTAATGAAAAATAAATTCATAATAGTATACAAATTAAAAAGTCAATAATCAACATTCATCAACGTATAGTCAAATGCGTGCATCATTCTCTGTAGGATAAAACTCAAAAGTTCCATTAGATCGTAGTAATTTCAAGATGATTTCAAAAAAGGAACCAAATTTCATTAGAAGACTTCGCAAATCCAGTCATTAGTGGAGTCATTCTAATAAGGATGAATATGAGGCATACATATAAAAATAGAAACGATGAATATGGATAAGAAAAATTATCTATTTATAAATCAAATAAATAAACTGAAAAGGAAAAACGATTAATATCTTAGAGTAAATAAAAGAATGAACAACTTTATCCTTTTTAATAATTTTTTATTATTAAGTGGAGAATGAGAAGAAACTTTTTTGTAAAAAAAAATTATTTTTCCTTTGAGCTAAGGGGATTATAATAAAGATGTGATGGAATATTAAACAAGAAATGAAAATAATAATTGGAGTTCAAATTTAATTGGGGACTAAAGTTGAAAAGCAACTAGTTGGAAATTGTTTCTTTAAACGATTAAGAGTTGAGTATATAACTTTAAATTGCATTAGAAATCAAGATATAAAAGATCAAATATTAAATATTTTATATATTTATATCGAAATTTTTGAAACTTAACTCAGGTTTTAGATAACCAAGAAAAAATAATTAATAAAACCTAATTGATTAAGAATATATACTAATACTACAATTTCACAAACCATAAGCACCACTCTGATGTTGCACCTTAATATAAAATGAAAATGAAATTTCGAGTTTAGGCGATAATGGAGATATTTACAGAACAATATTAGAATACCTAGAAAAAAATGAAATCAAGAATCATAACTTTAAATCTACAACAAAATTCAATTTCGATGAAGAAAAATATCCAGTTGAAAAATAGGTGCAAAATACACCTTCGGTGATGACAGATTGAATGGAATGCACATAGATTATACATGAGAAAATTTGAGATTCTAATGCATAACACAGCGAAGAAGGTGCATTAAACAATTGAGATATTAATTTCATTTTTTAAAGAAGCAATGGAATTATGGCGGCAGTGGAGCATAAAAGATGATTAGAGTCGGGATAAGATGTAGATAAACTATTGAAGTATGGATGTGAAAAAATGTAATTAATTTGATCAGGATAGTAAGAAGTTGATGAGAAAAAGTAGTAGTACATTAATTCAAATAACCAAAGGGGAAATATGACAGTTGATTTTCCAAAATAGGTAAATAGTGATAATATTGATTGTCATATTAAATAAAAACAATAACAATAATAATATAACAGATAGTTTAAGCACATTATTTTTTCGGAGGTCTATACTGTGAAGAATGAGGCAAATTAATAAAAGCAGTATTTTATTTATAAATTGTAAGAAAATAGGAAGGAAATCGTGAGAAATCTGATAATAAATTATGTAGTATAATATAACAATAACAACAACAATTCTAATAGAATAGATTGTTCAAAAATAGTATTTTTGTCAGAGGTCTATATTGCGAAGAATGAGGCAAATTAAGTAGAGAGTGGTATTTACAAAATTCTAAGAAAATAAAAAGGAAATCATGAGAAATTTGCTAATAAGTTGTGTAGTATAAGATAAGATAAGATGCGACCGTTGATTTTCCTTGATTGTCATATTAAATAATAACAATAACTATAATAATGATAACAACAATAATAACAGTACAGATAGTATAAGAATAGTACTTTTGTTGGAGATCTATATTATGAAGAATGAGGTAAATTAAGGAGTGAGCAATATCTTATTTCTAAAATTCTAAGAAAATAGAAAGGAAATCGTAAAAGATCTACTAATAAAGTACATAGTATAAGATGTATATTTTGTAAAACTTTTAATTATCCTTATTTTTGAGAAAAATTAATAAATAAGGAAGTGTTTGAATTCTAGATTGATAATTTTGAAAAATGAAGCACTCTTTTGAAAATTATATTTGCCAATGGAAACTTAGAAAAAAGTTATTCTAAAGAAAGGAAGTGATTTAAAATAGCTTTGAAGCTTTAAGTGCTTATCATTTTTGAAAAAAATATGTATATGGTTTAAATGAACTAGAATTTACATTAAGGTCGAAGTTATTTCTGAAAATTTTAAAAAGGAACATAATATATATTTAATTAATATCTTAATAATGAATCACAAATTTTGTAAGATGAAAATTTTGAAAAATATTGAGAAGGTAATTTTAAGTTTAAATTGAGATATTAAAGGAATTACTTAAGAAGAGTTAGAAAAGAGTATTGAAGATTTGAATTCAAATTTGTAATATATTTTCAATTCTTACCATAATAAAATGAGAAACTCTTTCAATTTTAAAATTACAAATTTTTAATTATGGAATCAAGAATTCAGAATTTTTTACTTTTTCAAAAGTTGATTCGAAGATGAGAAAATTTTATATAGACTACCATTTTCGAATTTTGAGATTTTAAAAATGAAAAGTTAGTTTAAAATAAGATGAAAAATATGGACAGAATTTAAATATTTGAAAACTATTATGGTAGAATAGTAATAACTTTTGATTATCAACAGATTTTTGTGATTCTCTTTCTTTTGAAAGATATTTTAATATATACTAACTTTCCGCTTTTCCCCCTTTTGAAAATTTGAAGTTTATTAGTAACAAAACATATTTGAAGTTGAGATGAGAATCATGGCCTACACCTATATTTTCAGAATTTTAACGCCTTATAATTTTGATTATAGATTTCAAATGCTTTCTTTGTATTTGAAGATCTTATATTTGCCAAAAAGCTTAGGTGATATATAATATGTTTTCTTTTGAATGTTTTGTGAATTGGTGTTGCTTGCTAGGTGAATACCTGAAATTGAAGAGAGTTGGCATGCATACTAAATCCATTTTGGAAATTGTGTAGTTAAGTAAAATTTCACATAATTCTCGATGAAGTATTTTGGACGACCAATATTATCCTGATCCCAGAATTGTTTTGGAAAATCAACATATTATTTTATAGTTTTTCTTTTAAAAGTATGATAAATTTTGTAATTTTTTGATGCTCGAAACTTGTTTAGAAAGCTGCAAATTCAAAATCTGATATGGTTTGTTGATTTAAAGCAAAACAATGCTTAATATCTTTGGTCCTCTTAAACCAAAATGAATTCTTCTTTGAATACTCAATCAGTTGTTGGTAGAAACTTATCTGATTTTGTTGTTATGGGGCCGAGACCATTGCACCAAGGCATTATGATACTTGGGATACCCTTTCAGAGGGTAACTTCACATTGGTAATAGAATATCTAGCAAATGGAGCCTCTCTCCCCTTAGCTCCGTTTTTGTGCATTTTCTTAGTTTTTGGAACCTCAATCGTTTCCAACTTCCCCCAGTTTCATAGAACACCCTTTTAGCCATGAAGATTATGTATTCACTGAGGGGATATGCAAGCTTGTCGATGGTCGAAATCAATTTCCTATTTTATTTGAAAGAATCGAAGTCTTCCATTTTGGTCCTTATATACTATTTTAATATCTGGAAGAAGCAACCGATAATTATGCCTATAAAAATTATTGTCGTAAAGAAGAGGTTTTATGTTCGATTTATGAATCCTTGGATCATAACCACTTTCCCAAAGGCTAGTAAGTTGCATAACTAAAATTCTCGTTCTCACTTTGTATTCATTTGTTATTAGGTAGACATAAAAGGACTCAACAGACCGCGGAGTATTGAAATTGTTTATGTGGGTTTCTCAAGCTTACCAGAAAGCCAACATCAACACCACTAGGTATTGACCGTAGATCTTTGAAAGCTTGTGGTTTGATGCCCCGTATACTTCTTTTAGGGGTTACTCTTAACCATAATTTTTTAGGGCATCCCATAAAGTAAGAGCTATGATCCAGTTTAAAAGAGTAGGAACCAGACGAGCGTTAGTTTGTCTTAATCTGACGCAAAAGGTATACCTTAGGCTTACTTTTTAGGCCTTAAAAATTTTGCGTATAGGAAAAATGTACTTCTATATTTACTTTAGTTTATTATGTTTTTACTTAGTTTCTATATTTGCTTGCAGACATGGATCCTAATGTGATGAAGTTAGTTGGTTCTTATTTGATGTCTAGTGGAGACAATGTAACACCTTTATTTTGGAGGATCTAGGGAAGTAAATTAAATAAATGATAAGAAGATATTATTAGAGATAATTAAGATAATCTAATTGCAAGAATTACCTAAGGGAGACTTGATTAACTAAGTTTGAGACACTTTATAAAGTTAATTGAATGGACCAATGGTAATTAGAGCAATTAAGTTTGCTCTTGTTAATGAACATAAACTTTAAAAAATTTAATGGAAAGGTTTATGCTAAGGGAATTTGATGCAGCGCATACCTTCCTAGGTCGCGAAGAAGAAGGTCGCTCCTCCTCTTTAAGTCGCGAGCAAGCCCTAGGTCGCGAACGACCTACCCTTCGTCGCGAGCAAGCCCTAGGTCGCGAGCAAGCCCTAAGTCGCGAGCAAGCCAAGGTCGCTCCTCCTCTTCGCGGCAACTTCCCTTATGTCACAAATCACCTCCAGTAGGTCGCGAACGACGTAACTATGTCGCTGAAGATCCTAGGTCGCGAAGTTCTTATGTCGCAAGCTTCCAGTAGGTCATTTTTTTAGGTCGCGGGTCTTCTTGTGTTACTGAGATTTTAAGTCGCATGTGTTGTTCTTTAGGTCGACTGTGTGTTTGGTAAGTCGTTTGTACTGTTTGTGATGTATTTTTTTTAAAAGTCGTATGAAGTGTTGTAAAGTGTGTTGAGTTGTAATTTCCTATAAATAGCGAATGAGTTGTATCATTTGGGTTGTTGAATTTTGAATAAAATTTTGAGTGTTTTGGGCCTCTTTTGAAATTGGAAGTTGAGTGTTATCTCCTTTCTCCATCTTCGGTTATTCGAGTGTGCTCGAATCAACGATTTTGAAGCCGATTCACAGAATCTTGTGCGCAAGATCAACGTCGAAGAATCGTAGAACTTTTAACACGGTATCGTGCGCGATCAACGTGTTGGAGATAGCTAGAATCCGGTGTCTCTTGAGATCAACGGATTTGGGCGTTTGGTATCACTAATTCATCGATTCATATTGCTTCATCTAATAGTTCATCGATTAGTTTGACACGAAATCCACTTTTCGCCGTCATCCGTTATATCCGCTGCGTCAGTTTGGTATCAGAGCTTGAACTTAGCCAATCATAGCTAAGCCGAGCCTGTTCGGAGCAGAGAAGAAGTATTGGAGTTGTGCATCACTTTTTTGTTTGAGCTAAGTAGAGAAGGAACCGAGCTTGTTAGAGAGATCATGCCTCCGAGACGTGCTAACCGATTTCAAAATATTGGAGATGTGTATAGAAGAGAAGAAGCTGAGAAAATGGAACAACGTATCCATGAAAAAATCGATGAAGGTATTGGGAAGTTGGAGAAATTAATGATAAATATGAATCAAAGTCAAAGGAGAAGGTCGCCAATCTCGAACCATGGCGGAAATAGAGTTTCGCCATCGGTTACGGAAGTGAGGAGGGTGTCGCCACAATCTGTTCGAGATAGAAGAGAGTCATCAGTTTCAACAAGGCGAGAACATCATGAGTATAGAGATGAAGAGAGAAGAACTCCATGGGAGTATGAACGTGAGCCATATCGTGATGCTGAAAGACATGGTCGAAGGGATATGCGTGATCATAGAGACGTTGATGGTCGAGATCGATATCGAAGTACATTTGATTATGATGAAGAGAGTGACAGAGGAAGTATTCATTATCGAGATCGAGACCAAGTACGACATCAAAACCAGGATGTAGAAGACGATCGTCGATGGGAGTCGGGGATGAAAACTGAAATTCCAGAATTCAAGGGTGGTATGCAAGCTGAAGAATTCCTTGATTGGTTATCTAATGTTGAAGAGATTTTTGACTTCAAAGAAGTTCCTGAGTCTCGCAGAGTTAAGTTGGTTGCTACACGTTTGAGAGGAAGAGCTTTGGCATGGTGGCAACATACTAAGCTTACATGGGAGAGAATGGGAAAGTCGAAAATTGTTTCATGGGAGAAGATGAAGAAGTTGATGAAAGCCAACGTTTTCAAAATTTGAGACAGGGAACAAAGTCGGTGAATGATTATGCAGATGAGTTTTATCAACTGATTGCCAAAAATGATATCATGGAGACGGAGGAACAGTTGACAGCTAGATTTGTTGGAGGGTTGAGAATGCAAATTCAGGATATGGTGAATATGTTTGATCCAAGATCCGTTGCTGAAGCACACCAGAAGGCTCTAGCTTGGGAGAAGCAAGGTAGAAGAGGAGGTGGTGGTTTATAAATTCCAATAATCAAGTGAAAGGGGCTAGTAGCAATACGAATGTTTCCAAGGCTGTTACTAAACCGGTTGTCAATGAAGTTGCTAAGACCAAGGTCAACAACAATTTCAAGTGCTATAACTGTCAGGAGTTTGGTCACAAGAGCAATGAATGTCCGAAACCGAAGAAGCGAGTGATGGTTGCTGAGGTTGAGGATGAGAATGCAGAAGTAGAATGTTTTAATTCACCACAAATTGAGGAGGAATAAGAATTGTCGGGAGACGAAGGATGTAATTTGATGATGAGGAGATCTTGCTTGAAACCAAAGCAGGAAGAGGAGACTAGTTGGTTGAGGAGTAACGTCTTTCAGTCAATGTGTACTATTTTGGAAAAGGTTTGCAAGTTTGTTATTGATGCAGGAAGTTGTGATAATATCATCTCTTTAGAAGCTGTAAAGAAGTTGGCGTTAAAGACTGAGAAGCATCCCAAACCATGCAAGTTAGCTTGGTTGAGGAAAGGTGGAGAAGTGAAGGTTGGTCGAAGAACTCGTGTAACTTTCTCCATTGGAAAGAAGTACAAAGATGATATCTGGTGCGATGTTGTGGATATGGACGTGTGTCATTTGTTGTTGGGGAGTCCGTGACAATATGGTAGAGCTGTGCAACATGATGGGAGGACTAACTGCTATAGTTTCATGTTCGAGGGCACTAAAATTACTCTAGTTCCTAAAAAGCGACAAACAGATGAAAGCAAGTTGGAGGAGATTGAAGAACTAAAGACTTTGTTATCTTTGAAGGAATTTGTCAAGGAAGTGGAGGATGAGCCTGAAGTATTTTTGTTGATTGGACGTGAGAGTAATGAAGTGGTTGAAATTCCTGAAGAAGTAAAGCCGGTGCTGGAAGAATTTGAAGATGTATTTCCTGAAGAGCTGCCAAAAGAGTTACCACCATTGAGGGACATACAACACCAAATAGATCTTGTTCCAGGAGCTGTGTTACCACATAGACCACATTACAGGATGAGTCCAAAAGAACACGAGGAGTTGAGAAGGCAGGTGGAAGATTTGCTTGAACAAGGACGTGTACAGGAAAGTTTAATCCCTTGTGCAATTCCAGCCTTGTTAGTGTCGAAAAAGGATGGAACATGGAGGATGTGTACCGATAGTCGGGCACTGAACAAGATTACCGCAAGGTATAGATTTCCAACGCCAAGATTGGATGTTTTATTAGACCAGTTGAATGGAGCTGTTATCTTTTCGAAGATTGATCTGAAAAGTGGATATCATCAAATTCGTATTCGACCAGGGGACGAATGGACGACAGTATCCAAGACACGTGAAGGGTTGTATGAATGGCTGGTTATGCCGTTTGGTCTTTCGAATGCACCTAGTACGTTTATGCGGGTGATGAATCAGATCTTTAGACCATTTATTGGGAAGTTCATGGTGGTGTATTTTGATGATATACTGATATACAGTGGAAGCGCAGAAGAACACTTGCATCATCTGAGAGAAGTGTTGAGGATACTGCGGCAGGAACAATTTTATGTTGCAATGAAGAAATGCGTATTCATGACGCATAGTGTTTTATTTTTGGGATATGTTATATCAGAAGGAGGTATACAGGTGGATCAGAATAAAGTTGAAGCAATCAAAAATTGGCCACAACCTAGGACGTTAACAGAAGTTAGAAGTTTTCATGGTTTGGCATCATTCTACCGAAGATTCATTCCACACTTCAGTAGCGTGATGGCACCAGTTACTGATTGTATGAAGGGGAAGCAATTTTCATGGTCAGAGGAAGCAGGATTTGCTTTTGAGCGGATCAAGGAACTTTTGATGTCAGCGCCCATTCTAGTATTACCAGACTTTCAGTTATTGTTTGAATTACATACTGATGCATCTAAGGTTGGAATTGGAGGGGTGTTAAGTCAGAGGGGCTGTCCTATTGCTTATTTCAGTGAGAAGCTTTCGAGAGCCAAGATGAGATAAAATACTTATGATGTAGAATTTTATGCTGTTGTGCAAGCCGTGAAGCATTGGAGACACTATTTGTCCCATAAAGAATTTGTTATGTATACTGATCATGAAGAATTGAAACATTTGCAGGGACAGGACAAAATTGCAGCCAGACATGCTTCGTGGATTGCATACTTACAACAGTTTACATTTGTTGTGAAACACAAATCGGGAGTTACAAACCGTGTTGCAGATGCATTGAGTAGAAGGAATCATTTGTTGACTACAATGAAGGTTGAAGTGACAGGGTTTGAAGTACATCCAGAATTGTTTACTGAAGATCCTTACTTTGCGAAGATGGTAGATGAAGTCAATAAAGGGAAGACGGACGAATATGTGATGATAGATGGATTTCTATTCAAGGGGAATCGATTGTGCATACCAGAGTGTAGCTTGCGAATGAAGATTGTGAAGGAATTACATGAAGAAGGACATATGGGTAGAGACCGTACGTTACAGTTGATTTCTCAATCTTATTTTTGGCCTTCGATGAGAAAAGAAGTTGAAAGATTTGTGGAGAGATGTCACATATGTCAAGTTTCCAAAGGGACAGCTACGAATGCAGGATTGTATATGCCATTGCCTGTGCCTACCAGACCATGGGTTGATATCAGCATGGATTTCGTTTTAGGTTTGCCAAGAACTCAACGTGGAAATGATTCCATATATGTGGTGGTAGATAGATTTTCGAAAATGGCACATTTCATAGCTTGTAAGAAGACCGCCGATGCAGTCCGTGTTGCTCAGTTATTCTTTAAAGAGATTTATCGATTACATGGGTTACCTGAGACCATTGTTTCTGACAGGGATACGTGATTTCTAAGCCGTTTTTGGATGAGTTTGTGGAAGATGGTTGGAACGAAACTGAATTTTAGTAGCGCTTATCATCCGCAAACAGATGGGCAAATAGAGGTGGTGAATAGATCAGTGGGAAACTTGCTAAGATGTCTTGTGAAAGACAATTTGAAGAGTTGGGATATGAAGTTATGTCAAGCGGAATTTGCACATAATCACGCTGTTAATCGAAGTACTGGATTCAGTCCATTTCAAGTAGTATATTAAGCAATTCCGAAGGGACCGTTGGATTTGTCGATAGTTCCACTTCAGAAAGGGGTAGTTAAACGAGCTTGTGATTTTGTGAATGAGTTGCAGGAGTGTCACGGGATTGTTCACGAACGATTGCTTAAGTCAAATGAGAAGTATAAACAACTGGCAGATAAGAAGCGAAGAAGTGTAGACTTCAAAGAAGGTGATTGGGTTTACGCAATATTGACGAAAGAACGTTTTCCAGTTGGAACTTACAACAAGTTGAAAGCTATAAAAATTGGTCCTTTGGAAATTGTAAAGAAGATTAATGAGAATGCTTATCAGTTGAGATTACCAGATCATATCCATATTACCGACGTTTTCAACGTCAAACACTTGATTCCATACCATGAGGATAAGCATGCCGAAGAAGAGGAAAGTGAGAATTTAGGGTCGAATTTTTTTCAACCAGGGGAGGATGATGCAGCGCATACCTTCCTAGGCCGCGAAGAAGAAGGTCACTCCTCCTCTTTAAGTCGCGAGCAAGCCCTAGGTCGCGAACGACCTACCCTTCGTCGTGAGCAAGCCCTAGGTCGCGAGCAAGCCCTAGGTCGCGAGCAAGCCCTAAGTCGCGAGCAAGCCAAGGTCGCTCCTCCTCTTCCCGACGACTTCCCTTATATTGCAAATCACCTCCAGTAGGTCGCGAACGACGTAACTATGTCGCTGAAGATCCTAGGTCGCGAAGTTCTTATGTCGCGAGCTTCCAGTAGGTCATTTGTTTTAGGTCGCGGGTCTTCTTGTGTTACTGAGATTTTAAGTCGCATGTGTTGTTCTTTAGGTCGACTGTGTGTTTGGTAAGTCGTTTGTACTGTTTGTGATGTATTTTTTTTAAGTCGTATGAAGTGTTGTAAAGTGTGTTGAGTTGTAATTTCCTATAAATAGCGGGTGAGTTGTATCATTTGGGTTTTTGAATTTTGAATAAAATTTTGAGTGTTTTGGGCCTCTTTTGAAATTGGAAGTTGAGTGTTATCTCCTTTGTCCATCTTCAGTTATTCGAGTGCGCTCGAATCAATGATTTTGAAGCCGATTCACGGAATCTTATGCGCAAGATCAACGTCGAAGAATTGTAGATCTTTTAATATGGTATCGTGCGCGATTAACGTGTTGGAGATAGCTAGAATCCGGTATCTCTTGAGATCAACGGATTTGGGCGTTTGGTATCACTAATTCATCGATTCATATTGCTTCATCTAATCGTTCATCGATTTGTTTGACACGAAATCCACATTTCCTCCTCATCCGTTATATCCGCTGCGTCAAAATTGTAATAGCGTGATTAGGCTAGAATGAGATATTAATCCAAGCCAAAAGCATTAGCCCGCTTTCTTTAGCCCTAAACCTTCATACCTTCCATTTTCATTTTTATTTCATTTCACAAAACCAAACTCTTGAACTCAAGAACCAAGATCGAACATTATTCCCAAGGAAGAAGAAGAACGTTTCAAAGCTAGAAGATTAAAGCTTCAGCTTAAAGAGAAAAGAAGATTAAATAAGGTTTCTTAAGCAAAGATATGTTAAATCTTTCTCCAAAATCTATCCTAACCTATTTGGCTAAAATTTGATTTTTCGTGTGAATGCTATGGTCATATTAAACATGTTTGAATGATTAAACACTATTTGGTTGAACTTAGAAATTTAAGTGAAGTATGCTGTTCGGTTTTAGGGTAAAACATGATTTAATCTAAGTTAAATGATACGAAATTGAAATATGATGTTCATAATAATGAATTAAAGATAGGTTTTGAATTTCAAAATTTTTGGAATTTAGTTTGAATTTTTGAGAATTTTCTAAGTTGAGAAAACAGATAATTTCAAGTAAGTTAATTACTAAAAATGACTAAATTTATTATTTTGACCTGAAATTTTGGAAAAATGTAAAATATGATAAAAAGTTTTTTGGTCAATTTTTAGGATTTTTCACATCAATTTTCGATTTTATATGAATTAATTGGCTAAGGAAAGGATAAATAATTAATGAACGAAAGATGTTATTTAGACCATTTCTGAAAAGTGAACTTAGAAGACAAACATTAGCTAATGGGAATTCGACACCACATGGGATTTGATGTAAAGTTAATATTAAACAAGATAATGAATCAGTTTTCAACACAATTATAAGATCGCCATTTTAACACATGGGACCATATATAAAATTACACGCGATGGCCCTAGTGGAAGTAAACCATGATGGCTGTTAACGAGTTAATAAGCGATAACATTGAAGCTACCTACTCATAAAGGCCTGTATAGACACACACACACACACACACACAAACACACACACACACACACACACACATATATATTATAAGTCACAAAGGCTTTAATACATATAACCCTCGACAACTTTGAGAGAGCTATCAAATGAAAGCTCAATTGAGCTTAGCATGTGAAAGCTAAGTATAGGACTTAGCATACGAAGGCTGTAAAATGAATGGCTCACGATGGCTATGGATGAGACAGCACATGATGACCTTAGGAGACATAGCATACGATAACTTCAGAAGGGATGACAAGCGATAACTATGAATGAGATAAAGCACGAAGGCTTTAAGTGAGTTTACACACGATGGGCATAGGGAGATTCACATACGATAGCATTTGATGAGCAGTATGCGACGACTATATATATGATAGCACGCGATGGCTATAAGGAAGTTAACCTATGACCATTACTTAAATGATAACACATGATACTTGGAAGCTATTGACCCACGAAGGCTATGGGATTACCCAATATACTATAAAACAACCTAATATTCGAAAGTTGTGGGATAGCTTATTCATAATGACTAATCATAGCTCACAAAAGCATGGGATCCTATATTTTCTAAATAAAACAGAAAAATGCTTGGGGCACTTTAGAAGACAGTTTCCAAGTGTTATCGAACTATTTCATTAGGATAAAATAAAGCAAAGAGTTTTGTGGTGTTAACTTATTTTGAAATGGAAGAAAGCTTAGAGAAAGTAATAAATGATAGGCTATCATTTAAATGAAAGGTAAAAATGTTTTATGTAAAGGAAGTGTAGGGTATACTATAAATGAATGAATGAAATGGGTTGAAGTATGATCGTAAAGATATAGTAGCTCATAGAGTTATTGGATGGCAGGGTGCCTTGACTAATAGTCTAAAGTCTAGTGGTATACAGAAGGGTGCCACATTAAGGTTCAATCCTAAAAATTTATAAACCCTAAAAGGGAGGTAAGTCAGGTTGCCAAAACATCAGGTTGTTGTTACAATTAAAATGAATAAAGTGGCAAAGTGAACGATAGTGGTGCAGTGACTAAGATGGGCTATTAACGTTTAGTAAGGATGCTTACTAGAATATATTCAAGATGCTTACATTCAACCTCTTAGTAGAGTCAGGGTGGCTCTAATTATTGGAATGAGTGGCCATTTCATTAGGTGACATTATTCAAGAAAATATGAATTAGTGAAAGCTAGGCTTAGGGTAGCAATTAATAAATAATTTAATGGCAACTTTACAACGAAAGCCTAAATCATGCGATTATATGTGATTAAATGGATGCTAAATGATTATATGACATGGTTCATAATGGATTGATAAGTATAGCGTATACTTAACTTGAATTGATATATGACATGGCTCATAACTGGATGACAATTGCAGGGTACAATTCTTGATTGGATTGCACATGGATGCTTTTTGTAATATTTGTTTATATGATGTGATATACTATGCGATGATGATAAAGTAAAGGGAGAGCTCATTTCGTGTTAGCGGTGCGGTTTAACTATAGATGACTAGGGTATCATTTTTACACCTATATTTTTATTATTTCTCATAAACCCATGGGTACTCATTCAACTAGGTAGAGTCTATGGATTAGGTAGGCAATTGTTGAAGGATGAATTGAGACTTCGACGCCGAAGCAAGTGGCTTGTTGTTTATAATAAAAACTAATTTGAAATTCCGCTATGCAAAACTAGGATTTGTAACTAGTTATGGGTTGCGTTGGCATCTTCATATGTCAGATACAACACTAATCTATCTATGTTTAATTTATATTTATCCCCATGTGGGCATCGATTTGGGCTAGAATGATGTAATGAATTTTGTAATTCGAAGTGATTTAATGGAAAAACTATTTAGCTACTCTATATGTTATGCAAAGTCAATGCGACGACCTACCTTTTCGATGCTAAAAAATAAACATTAATACATCCCCAATATTCACGTGCCACAAAACCAAGTGCCGAAAGGAAGGATACTAAAGGGAAAAAGAAAATAAAGACAGGACATAATCTTACACGAATGGAACAACATATATTATCTTAATATATATGATCTTTACATTATAAATTTTAAATACATTTGTCAAAGTCTATCTTATAAATCACCTTGGACAATTATAAATCTCTATACTTATAAATGCTGAATACAATCACTAAACTAATGTAGTGGAAATGGAGAACTATCTACAGGAACATCTTCAGATCCAAACTTCAAGCATCATCACAATGCTCGAAGTTAAACCCGATTACTTGGCTTCTCGGGAAAATAGGGCATTCAAAGTTTAAGGGAAAAGAAAATAAACTCCGGGTCAGTCATGCGACTGGTGTGAGAAATTCAAAAATACAGGATTGGAAAACAAAGGGTGTCTCATAAGATCACGCCATGCATAAACACGGAATGGATTTTTACCTTATGATAACTAAAACATTTTCTATGCAACATCAGGGATATTATAATTAATGATATTCTTTGAAAATTCTTTCAAATAACATATTAATCAAAGCTGGACTTGCTACATTTGTTAAATTCGACAACATAATAGGTTTATAACTAAAACCTAAAGGCTCGTATTGAATAATAGATCCCTTACAATAAAACAAGGTAAGGGACTACCTTTCGACGGTACATCTCTAGAAAAATGCACCGAGGCACCAACAGATGGTCCTCTACCAACCCAGAACCGACCTACCTTTACCGTCGATAGTACCGAATATGACATCACCCCGGTCGTTACTGACCTTTACTGGGATCCTAAAGCAAACACAACATACCCGACATATAGAGGGTAATCTAGAAAAGTGATAAATATATCATAATGGGTGCGACCCACATAACCCTGCCGCATCTACCCTATTTTGTCATTCCTGAGTACGAAGCTTAAGGTCACATTTTACCATGATAGAATCATCAAATCCTACTTGGAATGCGTAAAGACCCGTATTTTTGGATCTTCGTTGAATATTAAATTTGTTTAAGTATTCAGATTTGAATTAAATTGTAATAAAATATATATTTCAAATTAAGACCTGATTTTCGATGACGTATTTTGATTTAATTAATAAGATTTTTCAATAATTTTTAATTTGGAAAACAATTAAATTTTCTTTTAACGTATTTTACGTCAAACGCTGATACTTTTGAAACTTCACAGAATAAGTTAACCTGTCTATTTTATTATTGTTTTGTGATCGTGATGTATTATTTTGCGCGATTGTATTTTTATTTATGTCATTCGCGGTTCGTACGCGAATGTTATATTGTGTGGCCGAAACTTCAAGAGCAAAATACACAATTATATGCACACACATTTTCATGCATGCTTCTTTGCCTTGTTTTATGCCTTCAATTGTGGAAGTATGTTTTACAAAACATATTTGCGTTTTTTTGTTTATAAAAGCTGTTATATTTTAAAAGAAGGGAAGTGGACAAAGAAGAACACAATTTTCCATTTTACATTTCATGCACGTCACCTTTTTCTTTTCACATGGAAACATTTATATTTACTTTTTTCAGTACAACTTGAAAACGCACAACCCATTTTCTTTTCCCATTCTTCACCTTACTTTTGCCATGCACATACGCTACTCTTTGCCCATACCTTTGCACATGCATCGTTTACTTTAGAATACTTAGCTCTTAAGTGTTGTAGCCTTCACACATGGACCTTCGGAGGCACATTCATATTCATTTTGTACACATTATATTTTTTTCGTTCTCTAAAATGGAACACACGCAAGGATGAAGGGAGAGAAGAACAAAAGTACGTACACACATTCTTGTAGAGAGAGAGAGACAAGCACATTCATTCTTTTCTATGCAAAAAAATAAAATAAAATAAAAAATAAAAGAAGGCACACGTAGAAAAGAGGAAGGAGGCATGTATGAAAAATTAAAAAAAAAAAATATTTATACACACAATTGGGCATAAAATAATCCAGTCTTCTTGCATGAATGTATGGTGTGCATGCAAATGAAGCAAGCGTGAGCAGCTGGGTTTGAGGAGGAGTGCAAGCCCGTGTGTACAGGCGGTAGTGAGAAGAGTGGGGAAATTACGGGTTGGAGCTGTTTTGGGCCTTGGGCCAAGAAGTGGCACGCTCGGAAGGGAAAGGAAGAGAAGGGGGGTGTGCAACATTCAAAATAGAAGAGGACGTCAGTTGAAAATGCAGTGCATGGCATGGAAATGTGTACCGACGTAAAGAAGCAAGCATAGGAAATGAAACAGTGAAGGAAGGCGAGCGCATTTCTAAAAGAAAGGGGAAGATGCACTGTTTCATTTGGCTTTAGGTATGTAAGCTTTTGATTTGTTGGGCTGTGCTTTCTTTAGGCTTTGCCAGAAAAAAGGTATGGGTAAGAATTCAAGATAGTAATTTAGTTTGTTACAATATATGTGAATCATGAAATGAATATGCTTTTATGTTCTTTTGTTTAGTCTCACATCGTGTAATATGTTAAATCCTTTGCTCTGAATCCATTATATAAAGGTCACTATGTAATGTAAATATATGTCTAATTCTTAAAAATGAATAATATATCTTTTGCCTCTCTCTAATGGCTTCCACTCTCTTCATTTCATGACACGTTATCAGCACGAAATGAAAGTAAGATGCGAGAAGATAAAACCACTACTTCTGAAGTGTAACATTGGTATATAATATCATTTTTTTTGCATAAATTATTGTTATTACTCAAAAAAAAATTATATCATTATTCCTTCAGGAAATACAGTATTTCCTTTTAAGGAATTGCAATGTAACAAAAATAAAATTCCTATAACATCTCTTCTAGGATGTTAGATTTTGCAATATAAATATAAATAAATCTCTAAAACATCTTTTCAAGAGATTAATATATACATACACATCCAATGATGTTTGAAATATCATATGACATAATATCTTCAGGATATTTGGTTAATATAGTGTAAATGTTAAGATATAAGGTAAGGTTTAACTTATTTGGAGATTTTTGTAATCTCTTGAATGAAGCATCATTTTCTCATATGATTTTTTATTAATTTTCTTTAACTTCTTCAGGAAGTACAACCTTATCATTTTACATAATTTCAATAGAGCTTCGGGCTTCTAATTCATAAACTTCAAGTTCATTAATTTGTTATGAACTTCAGGTTCTTAAATTTTGTGTAAACTTCTCCCCCTTTTTTTGTACCATATTGTTACAAAATAAAAGTCAATTAGAATTCGAGCTTGTAAAGTTTATCAGAAATCTTTTCATAGTTCAAGACTTCAGGTCTTGGACTTTGAGTTATAGAACTTCTGGTTGGAAAAAAAAATCTTTGCACAACTTCAGGTTGTTGTTCAAACTTATTTCTTTCATTATATCGAGCATTGTTTGCCAAAATGAATACACTATATAATAAACCATATGTCTATTCTTATTCCAAACATAAAAATACAATATCATTTAATTTACTATAGCCAGTGCATTTATGATGATATGATAATTTAATTTATTACCATGACGACAACATTTAATGCATTTATGATTAAAAAAATGAATGCAATTTACCATTATTGTGGCATAAAATATAAAATATTATCACAACGAATTGATTTCTTTACAAACAAGTAAATCAATCTAACTAACTTTAGTTAGCAAAATTTAATCTCAAAACTAAGTTTAATATGCTCAATAATAAAATTAAATGAATACCATAAGAGAAACTTTATTTCTTAATAGTCAAAATTTCTAAAATAACTAAAATAACTCTTATATATATATATATATATATATATATATATATATATACGTGTGTATATATATATATGTATATGTATGTATGTATCCTTTTTTTATATATAATTCAAGTTTCTGCTCGTTTATTGAAACTTCTGGTTCTTTATTATAAGAAAACCTGAAATTTAATAATTTGTGGTAACTCAAGCTTTTAGCATTACAGGAACTGCAGGTTCTCAACTTTTATTTCAAATGCTAGAAATTGAGTTTACAGTATATGCTTTCATTAACGTTTCCATTCACTTCTGGTGTACTAAATCAATATTAATATTGGATCTAAACTAATATGATCTTCTAAAGATGCACTATTCTTGTATATGTTTCTCTAAGAAATAATAAAATATTTCTTATGGAAATATAAACAATATATATCAAAATATTTTCCAAAATCAAAATCCAAATCAAAGAGTTTTCAAAATGAAAACTTCATTTATCAAACATGTATATGTTACTTAGATCTATATCACAAACCAAAATGTAATCAAGATCAATAAATTTATTTGAATCAACAACAAAAATTGTCAAATTCAAAACTTGCTTTCCAAAATAATGAACTCAAAAAAAACATGCAATAATAAGCAAGTTTGAAATCAATTCAAATCCAAATTCAAAAACACAAATCATTTTATTTTTAAAAAATGTACAAATCTCAAAGGTATATTATTTGGATATGATTTTGAGATCTACAATATAATGAGATCAGAAAAATAAGAACAAAAAAAAATCAGATCTATTGTAGGATGAAATCTGAAATATAATGACAAAAATACATGTACAGTGGAATAAGATCTATAATTTTAGATCTATGACAAAATAAGATCTTGAAAGATAAGTTATATTAAAACTTAAATCCAAATCTGAAAAATTAGAAAATAGATATAGAATTGTGAAACAAGAATACTTAAATCTAGATCTAAATTAATCGCAAAATAAATCTAGAAAAGCATATCTAGAAAATTTTAAACCTGATTTCAATGGTTGAATAAGAGGAAGAGATAAATCTGATTTCAGTAACTGAATAAGAGAAAGAGATGTACCTACATGAAAAAAAGTGGATCTAATCTTCTAGATTAGAATACCCAATACATTCGAGAAATAAGCTATAATGTACTCTTTTTCCTTATTTAAGATTTTCCCATTAGGTTTTTCTTATTAAGGTTTTAATGAGGCATTATCTTGATCTAGAAAAATCAAATGTCTTTTCAAGAAAAAACATCTCAAATATGTTATTTAAGTTAAATTATATTTTTATCCTTGACTAAGGTTTTTCCCATCGGGTTTTCCTTTGTAAGGTTTTTACTGACGTATTAAATTGATCCAGAAGTATCAAACTCTATCTGATGCAATAAATTATTGAAATATGACGTACTATATCGTACTCTTTTTCCTTCACTAAGATTTTTCACATAGAATTTTACTTAATAAGGCTTTTAATGAGGCATTAGTTTGATCCAGAAGTATCAAGCTTTATTTAAAAAAAATAAGAAAATAAAATATGTCATTGTACTCTTTTTCCTTCACTAAGATTTTTCCCATTGGGTTTTTCTTAGTAAGGTTTTAATGAGGCATTATTTTGATCCCGAAATATCAAACTAGAAGGAATATCATTTTTAATATGATATTTATGATTTCACAAGTTGCACTCTTTTCCTCTTTCAAGGTTTTTCCCATTGGGTTTTCCTTATAGAGGTTTTTAATAAGGCAACAATATCGAATGAATCGATAAATGCAAGCAAGATAATAATGAGGGGGAACAATCATCATACATGTTTCGAAATGGAAAATTTCAAGTTATCAGAGCATTCAAGATTTTGAAGACGCATATTCAAGGGGGGTGTTACAATATATGTAAATCATAAAATGAATATGCTTTTATGTTCTTTTGTTTAGTCTCACATTATGAAATAGGTTAAATCCTTTGCTCTGAAGCCTTTATATAAAGGTGGCTATGTAATGTAAATATATGTCTAATTTTCAAGAATGAATAATATATATTTTGCCTCTCTCTCTAATGGCTTCCACTCTCTTCATTTCATAACATAGTTAAGTTTAAATTGTTTAAACTTTAAAATTAAATAATTTTCCCATACAAAGTCCGTTTAATCCACGGTCTTCGATTTAGATTCGTACTAACAAATAGAACACGCTGGTGTAAAGTATTGACGGATTTGAAGAAGTATAAAATATTAACGGTTGAATTTAATTACAAATAACGTAATTAAATTAAATAGACTATTTTGATATCTATCGAGCAGAATAGATCTTCATTCTGTGCTTGCAAAAAGAATTGATTGTTTTGAAATTAATTGATATGTTGATTAATTATTATTGAATAAATAGAAGTGTTCACTATTTATTATTGTTGTTGATTGATTATGTGATTTATGCTCAGACCAGTTTATGAGCTATTACCCTTTTATATTTGGCATGGATTTGGTAGAACATATATGCAGGCTGACACCTTATAATTTATTTCACGATTTGACTGAAAGGTGTTTAGCGAAAATATTGGTTAAGTAGGAATTACGATAAAAGATATTTATTATAAGTGTGGAAATAAAAGATATTTTATCTTTTAAATGAAATTGTTTCTTTTGAAAAGAAATAGAAATATTTATGGAATGAATATTTTGAAGTGATAATAAAAGTGATTTATATAAAGAATGGTTTAGAAAAGTGTTTTATAAATGAAGAGAATTTCGAGGACTAAAACCCGATGTTTGAAATTGATTTCAAAGGTTTCGGGAAATGAAAATACTACGATTGAAAGTAATTGTGAATATTAGTGAAAATGATTTATCACTTTGAGATATAAAATGATTTGTTATATTACCAATGATTTGGTTAACCCGTAACTAAAAAGTGGGTATATGTTTTTGGTATAGTCCACTCTTGGAATAAAAGGATGTACTTATTTATCGACTGTATGAAGGCTGTGAACCATTGCCTTGTTTAAGGGATAAACCTCCCGATCTGGTTGCATATACTTTGATATGCTTTTACAGTGGTATTTTGAGATTTCCAAATGAATATCAAAAGAGATTTGCTCTAAAATTCCGAATTAAAATATAATTTGATACAAAAGATGTATATATATTATTTCAAAGGTTTTGGAATAAAAATCAAAAGTTTTGTCCAAAGAGATTATTTTCAAAAAGAATTATATTCTAAAAATAATAAAGTTAATTAGACTTGAAAATCTAAATTTGAAGATTAAGTCTAAGTGGGTAGTTTTGGAAATTGCGTATTGTTTGTTGCATTGTAGGTTTCATGAATCCTATTTGTGGTAGGATAAATACGTTGGCTTGATCCTGTATCTAATTGGGTATCCAATTAGATATGGGTACGTAGGCAGTCGTAAGTGGTAGTAATGCAGCCCCAACAATAACATAACATTTTTCTGTTTATTGTTTGTTATATACCGTGTATTGATGTATTTTTGTTACTTATTACTTTATTCTGCATTTGGCATGTTTATTGAGTTTGCAGAAATGGCTATTGCTATCTCTCTCATCAGAGTTGTGCAGTGGTAGATTTATTTGTATTTTTATTTGATATGTATTTAAGCACACATATAGAATAAGTGATTATTTTGATAACTAGTATAATTGAAAGTTGTATTCTTTACATTTTTTATGTTGAATATTTATCAAATATTGTATATTAAGTTAATAGTTTTCATTCGTAATTTTCAAACGGATGGTCTTTTCGGCGATTTTTACTAGTCCGAAAATCCGGGTTGTTACAGAATGGTACATTGCTATTTCCATCACACACTACTGATTTCCAAAATGTACAACCTCTAAACTCGTACATCTCAGAGAAGGGTGTCAATTGTAAGAGAGGGTACCTCCTATACTACCAAACAGATGTACATTTGTAGAGATTAATGTACACGTATTTTAGAAATGCAATGTCATACATTCGCCAATATAAGTTGTCCATGAACAGGACAAATCGAAGGAACTCTCTTGCTACATCCTGTTTTAGGAATCACCCCTAGGATTAGTAGAGAGAATTCCTTGCATCGAAGATTTTCAAAATTAAGTACTACTACCTCCATATGTATATAATATGGAAATCGAGAGCTAGTGACAAGTAGCTTTTTATTATGAAGATCTTCGTCTTCAAAAGCATGCCATTATCATGTTTTCACTTTTGAACATACATTGGTTCGAAATGGTTTTCAGATAGGAGTTACACAAATTTGATCCCGGTCTCTCCGAACCAATTATCGATAAAACATGTTTTAGAGGTATATCATTTCTCAGTACATACAAGATTATTAAATCTCTCTTTAACTTTGGAAAACACCAAATCATTTCTCATAAATTATGTTAGAAAACATTATTGAGTAAAAAGGATTTATAGAAATTATACTAATTTACTTAATATTAATTTCCACATTCAACAAATATTATTCATCGAATAACGGTGAGATTACCTTTTAAATTCATAAGAATAGTATGAGTTCCCTCCTTGGAAATTAACACTATAAGGAGATTATTTCTATATAACCCAAGTTAAGGAATTAGTTATGGATAGTAGATCTTTTACACTTGTCTCGTTTCCGACATTTCGATCTTATCTATTCCTCGCCTAGGAAGAGGCCAAATGAGCCAGTGCACTGGTTGCTCCTGAACATCTCCTTAGTTTAAGAACCCCACATCCGAATCTCATGAATATAAGAATCAGGTCTATTCATTGGTTTTTAGAGTCAAGATTTAATCATTTATTTATAAAAGCTTTTCTTTTAATAATTCATTTAATATTCTTTCAAATAATTATAAAACTTCCAAAATATCTTTAAAACACTTAATTATTTATTTAAAAACATTTACAAAAGATTCGAAAAAGAATGGTCAAGTTAAATGTAATCTGTATAAGTTATTAAAAATGCTACGAAAAGTGCTGCAAATAGTGTTTTCAAAGCTTATTTGATCAAAACAACCTTTCTATCATTTGAAAGTCCATTTTCATAAACAAAATCCTTTTAAAAACATTTTAGTATATTTGTAGAATTCATTTCATATTTTTTTAATGAATTAAAAATATTATTTCAAAGAAATTACCGTTTTGAATTGCCGAACCGCGACTATTTTGAAAGCTTGTTTTACTCATATTTCAAAATCTACTAAATGAAATCTCAATCGTTTCCTTTTATTTGAAAACTATGATTATAAGAGTTTGAAAAATTCTCATTCCAAAGAATTCCGACTCCGCTTTCATTGTATAAATGGGTTTAAACTATTATGGTGCGAAACCGCGAACTACCTTTACACGAGGCGTCTATTTTTGACTCCAATTTCAATTCTTTTCAAAACATCACCAAATTGAGTTTTAGTAATTATAAACCATTTATAAACCAATTTAAAGAAGTTTAATCATCTCGTAAAACTTTTATAATTCATTTCAAAAAGTGATTTCCATTAGGTAACTTCGACATGTATTAAAATCATGAATTGTATACACATCCAAACAACCATATTTTCCAAAACCAAAACATAATGATAAAAACCTAACAACCAATCATTCTAAACATATCGTATTATCATCCATATCATAATATAAATAGAGTTTTCTCATCTTTATTGGATATTAGACTTACGAAAATAGACTATAGCTCCACTACAATCAGAACAAAGCTTATGGAGTCGACTCTTATACCCTTAGAAGGGCTTGAACTTGGTTTTAAGATGGTGGAGGATTTGATCTGGGTGGTTTTAGGGTGTGATCTTGAGTATAGAAGGAGAAGTAGAGGAGTTTTGAGCTTGTTTGATGTGAAATGGTAATATATATACACATACTATATTAAATTAACTTTTTTCATTATTTTTCACCATAAATTTCCTAAGATAAGAAGCCATTGAAAAGCTTGAAAGCGTGGAGGACAAAGATGAAGAATGGTGTGTAAAATATGAAAGAGTGGATAAGTATTTAGAGAAAAAAATTGGAAATAAATATCCAAATATGCATCGACCAAAATGCGCTTGCCCATACCCTCCCCATAACCTCCCTAGCGCACGGCTGCCCCCTCCATGTGTGTGAGTTGATGTGTGTAAGGAGTTGAAATTTGATGGTAAGTTTGCTTTTTGACTTTGTAAATGTCATGATATTTTGACTTTTATTTTGTGTAAATAAAATGTAAATGGTAAATATATATATATATATATATATATATATATATATATGTTATATGTATGTATATGTGTGATGTGAAATGTATGTGTATGTATATGTATAGGCACAAGAGAACAACGTTGCACCGACTTTGAACAACTTCCATTCGTTAATTCGTTAAAAATCGGGTAGCTGGTTCCAAGTCACATTTTCACTTATTAATTAAATTACATATAAATTTAAACAAAATGTGAAAATTAATTTCTTATCATTATTAATGAATTAAAATGATCACAACTAAAATTATAAAATCATATAGATCAATACTGAACAATTGTATACAGAAAATGCTATTATATTGATAAAGCAATATCAATATTCCTTATAATTTCAAGTCAAATACATATCTTTATAAAACTATTATAAATTATTTGTTACCTTTCATAACTAATCAAAATGAATTATTATCATTTAAAAATAGTTATTGAATAATTATAATAATTATTAAATTATTAAATCTCATAAATTCAAAAGTCGATTATTAAATATGATGTCATTATTGACGATGCCATAAATACATTTTATTTCCAAAAATAAAATAATTTTTTTAAATCTGTTAGCACCAAAACCAAAATTGGTCACTAACACCCAAATAAAGATTTGTGTAGAGGGATTAATGAAGATAGAAAATTAAAAAAGAGGAATATATACAGAATCAATTGCAAAAACTAGAACACCGGATTTATAGTGGTTCGGCGTAAATGCTTACGTCCACTTTGAGTTTTATCTTTATTGCTTTTCCAAATAATTGAATACATATATAATCCGTACACCAACAATTTGAATATAAATTTTAACTGAAAAAGAATGAGTTTTGAAAATGGCAGAGTCTCCCTAGTGTTCTCGAAAAAAGGTCCCTTTTCAATGCGGCCTTTCCCCTCTATTTATAGGCGAAGATAGGTTGGACTTCCCGCATGAGCCCAGGAATAAAGTATCTCGGCCAATAGTAGGTGACTTCTGCGCACCGAGCGAGGCATGTTGAACGAGTCATGCCAAGCAAGAAATGCCGGTCCTGAAATATCTGGTCGATCATTAAGTGACTCGAACTAAACCCTTAGGAGACCCGAAGCAAATAGTAGGTTACTCGAAGCAAAGTCATGCTGACCGCCTCACTTTGCTGTAGGCCTGGCAAACTGCTAACCCCACTAACGTGCGCTGAACCAGGCATGCCGAACCGCAATGACCGGGCCTAGTTGCCAAGCGACATTGGCCGAGCCAACATTCACTTATTCTTTTCGGTCGAACTAATACCTAGCACCGAACCAGGTAAGCAGACCGATCCATGCAAACATGTCAAGCAAAACTAGGTGAGTAAAACGAATAATGGACCTTGGCTAGTTAACTTGAAGCGAGGTCGTGCTGAGCGCCCTAATTCGTTCACTTTATTGAAGTCATGTCGAACGGTGAATGATGTTGTAAGGCTTCACTCCCTTGATCGAATGGTGCATTCTGGAATACTTTGTAATGTTCATTTAAGTCCCTCCTATGCCGAGCGATGATGGTCGAACAAAGAATGCTGAGCGATGAACTTAGGCCGAGCGATGCACTTAGGCCGAGCGGCACTTGCTGGCCGAATGATGCACATAAGCCGAGCGGCACTTGTAGGCCGAATGACACTCAATATTCTGCCTCTCGTAGCGAAGCCAAGCAATCGGGTAACATTCCCCCCAAAGCGTATCGTGAGAGTCAATCGTGATATGCTTTGAATTATAAGCAAACCATGCTTCCCACTCTTCTCCTCCCATCAGGTGGAATCGATTTCATTATCCCGCCATGTCTTTGACACGGCTCGGTCGATGCTCGTCGCTGAACCATTCATTCGGCAAGTTCACTGTTGCTCGGCACAAATGCTCACCGAACAACTGAATTACCATAACCGGGTCCACTAGTTGATGCCTGTTCACCTCCCCTTTTTTATATATAAAAACCGGCACTTCTCTTCTTTTTCTCTTTACTTTCACTTTGACTCTACAGAGCCTCACAACTAACCTTCCTCCAAACTTCAGCTACCTCTTCGATCTTCCTCTCTCATCTTGAGCTTAGTACATTTGCTTCACAACTTCCCCGCTAACGAATCTAATGAACTTCAATCCTAAATACAACAGCTTGCCAAGCTTCGATTCGTTCTCCTAGGTACGAATTCTTCATCCACCCTATTTTTTCGAATTAGGGGTTTTGCGTGAAGCTTGAGTTTGCGAGTATTTCTCAACAAGAACTGTTGTAGATGAGGGAGGTCGGATTGGTCATAGTTTCTTGTTAAGCCACCGAGTGAGGGGGAGTGGTCACTAGGTTTGTGAGATAGGGCTAGACGTGTGATTGAAGCCGCTCGGTAATCAGGGTGCGGGAAAGAAGAGAGGATGAGCGGGTCGGTATTAGCATTCTGGGTGGATGTCTGTCATTCAGTCATCCCCTTGTGGGTGTAATGCTAAGGAGGTAGAGGAATGGGATGTCATTCAGTCTAGGGAGAGAGTGTGTTGAGGCGGTAGAGGAAGTGAGGTGGAGGTGAGTGAGTGGGTCGGTGTCTCCGGTCTAGAGCATCATTCAATTGTTAGATAGATAGGAAGTGAGTGGGTCAGTCAGCATGGATGATTTCTGTAGTTAAGGATAGCGGCTCAGCTTCGTTCGGTGTTGAGAGTGCATCAATGTGGAGAGCGAGTGGGTCGGCGTCTTTAGTTTAGAGGGTCGTTTGGTCATATGCTTTGAGAGTCACTCGGCATTGAGGCTTGAAGTACGCAATGACGGTCAAAATCATTCCTATTTGAAAACCACACATGCCATGTTCACTTACTTCCCATGCCTAATCATAGGACAATAAACAAGGACAAGAACTTAAGCAAACAAGCATATCGAACTGATTTGAGTGGATAACTCTCCAGTTTCAATAACTATAAACCCGAGTTCAACTCGATAAAAACAAATAATAGACTTCAACATATAGTGCTAACATTCGAGTTCAAAACTAAAACCATCATAGGGTAGGATCTCAGAGATGGTCATCGGTGACGGTCTTCGAAGATGACAGTTCAATGCTTAGCTTTACTTTATCAGCTTTATGACTTTTAATTCTTTTACCCTTATATTCGAACGATTGCACTAGTCCCCACACCACACGGGGGAAGGAGGCACTTTTGTCGTTATGTCTAATATTGATTGTCTTTCAAGTATAGTTCGAACAGGTGTTTATCGAAATTCGACGCTAATTGAAGATATCTAGAAAGTCGAGCTCTGCCACATTCTCAGATAAACCTGAACCAAGTTCTCAACAGGAAGTAGTGGGAATTTCGAATCCATCGACAACTTCTGCACAGAATATCCCGAGTCCAACGACTGCGTCTGTTGACTTGGCTTCTGATGCGATAGATGGAGCAATCATCGTAGACAATCCGGCTGATTCTCTAGCTTCGAGAATCAATGAAAACGCTCTTTTTCGAATATGGCCAATCCACGGAATTCCCTTCGATGATGTACTTGTCCCATCGGGACAAGATTGTCCTCACCTTCCCCTAGCTAGATATACTGCCTACAACAAATTCATATGCTGGGTTGGTAGCATGCTACCATTCAACTCCTTTCTCCATGATGTGTTGCAGTATATTGAGATCGCCCCAGCACAGTTACATCCCAACAGTCATGCGTTCATATATGGCATGTGTATTCTTTTCATGAGCATTCTATTCAGGCTCTGAACTTCCGGTGACAATCGGTATATTTATCATTTCAAGAGATGGTCCGACAGCCCATCTTTCATATTCCTTGAGCCACATAACAAGTACCAAATCCTAACGGAGGCATGAAGTGAATTCGCCAAGTATAACCAGGAATGGTTTTATGTGCGCTGTCCCACTGGTTTTGCGAGGAGATGACAAGAAGGGAGTAAGTTTCTTTTCTAGATCAATATTTGTACGCGGCAGAATGTGCATCCTTTTTAAACCTTTTCTCAACTTTTACAGGTAACAACCCACGTCCCGAAGGCTCTGGGTACTCTGAGGCTGTCGAAGCTATTCGCGTTGTTCCCGTGGAAGATCGGAACATCTGATCTATCATTTCCACTGAATCGCTCTCAAAATTTGGGGTGTTGGCGGAAGGTCGCCGAATAAGTCTCCCTCAAGGCACCACTATAACCGGGCCTGCCTTGGAAAAAGGCAAAAAGCAAGCTGGGCCTTCGATGCCTTCAAAACGTGGTGCGCCCGACAACCCCGAGGAGGGCAAGATTAGAGAAACTGGGTGTCAGAAGCACCGGGTGAGGATGTTAATCTTGCTCTGAAACCGGTGATTGAGGCCCATGGCACTGATGAGCCGCCTCCCCCTTTAAAGGGAAAAAAGAAACTGGCCTACAAACTGATGAAAAAGAAAGTGGGCAGAACCTCAATGGTCACAATTACTCCGATGGAGAAAGAGCCATCTCCATAACACTTAGAGGGTTCACTGAAAGGCTTATCTGACCTTACTATTCCCGATGACTTGCTCAATTATGGATTCAACGATCCAGAAGCCCTAAAACTCCATTCGCCTACGAAAGGCGATGAAGGCGTTCAAGCCCAAAACTAAGGAGAAGAAACTCCAATAAGTAAAGCTAAAGAAACTGGTCCGTCGGGGGAAAACACTAGAACACACACAATAACACTCACACCTCACCTTGCACTTAAACTTCAGCCATCATGTCATTCCTGCTAACACGTGTTCATTTAATTTCTATGCAAGTGATATGGAACACTCTCATGGATTCGACCGCCTTCACGGGTCCTTTATTTTCTATCCTTCCAGCCGGGATTCGGGGTCCGACAAACGACGAGATAGAGACGACGTCAGCGATAGAGACTATCGCCCCCGGGATTCATCGTCTCGAAGAAAAATTTACATTCACTCTTCATACCCTCACGAACCTCCCTCTCAATCATAGCCAAGCAGGGAGAAACTGCTCATAAGAGGTCCCAGTCTGAGACTCACCGCAACCAACACTCTGGTTCATCTAGTACCAGGCAATCCCGAGAACCTCAAAAAAATCCGTTGTCTCTAGACAAACTTCTTATGCTCCTACACATGATCCATCGATAGCGGAGTAGCTAACCGAGCTTAAGTCCATGTTTTCAAAAATATGCTTCGACGATCTGAAGTTTCTTCCACCGATTCATCTTATTTCGGGACACGTTAAACAGAGTGCCATCGCTTGTAAAAATGATGTCCACATCCAGCATGACGCATTCGTTCATTTGGCAGAATTTTTTTTAGAAGTATCCATTGAATGCCAGCATAAAATCAACCGTCTAAAACTTGAAGCCATCCATGACAAAGACATTATTGAAACCTAGGATGAAGAGCTTTCCTCATATAAGTCTCATCTTGAAGCCGCTCAGAAAAATGCCAAAGACATAGCTGAGGCAGTAAATCGTTTGCAGGCCACACATAAGAAAGTGATCGATGAAGTGGTTAAACGCTATTGTGCCTTAGCTTTAGAGAAAGACTCCATTCAAAAGGAGAGAGATGCGTTTGCTCAACGAGTCAAAGAGTTGGAAGAGCTACTTTTCAAAGAGAAGGAAGAAAAGATTGCTGCTCAGGAGGAGTCGCAATGATATTGCAATGAGATTTTTGCTACATGACTCCTGAAAACAAAGCTCGATGAAGAACTTTCCAAGGCTGAGACGTTGAAAGATGAAGCCCGTAAGGAGGGAAAAAGAATAGCGCTCACGGAGATTGGTTCTCGCCTTGAGGCGGCTGCTGAGGCTGATAGAGAGAGATTAAGTGCATGTTTAACCCGCTCATAGCCAAGTACAATGCACGAGTTCTTATGCACCACGACCTAACATTTCTTGGCGAGGGTTACCTTGAATCATTAGCGGATGCATGGGAAACTTTACTAAAAATCAAAAAGGTCAAGTCGGGAACCGAAAAGGTTGACGAGGAAGCTTTAGTGAACGAATTTCTCTAGAGGAATGAGCCTTCGGACTTGTCTGCGGCGAAGGCTCTTTATAGCAGAGACTCCTCCTTGCCAAAAGGAAAGAATGACATTGCCGGTCCGTTCGGAACCGAATATCCAGTTCCTCCCCCTATTCAACCGACTGGTCGCCCATCACTTGACCCCTTCGAGCAGCACATTGGCTACGACCCAAAAGACCCTGGTCTTGATATTCATGTTCTATCTCCCATTCCAGTAGATGAAACTCCTTGGATTGTTGAGAGTCAGCCAGAAACCGGTACATAACTTTTCTTCTCAAAGTTCAAAGGGTCGTCGTTTTCGACGAGTAGCCAATGTATTCTAAATTCATCTCTTATGATTTCATGCAGGCTGTTCTGATCCCGAGCCAACTCCAAGGAGCGATGTCGCCATGGAGAAGGAGGAGAAAACAGGAGAGGTAATTAGAATGGGAGAGACTCCCGGACCTGACGCTCAAGTGATCGAGGCGCTTAACGAAGACAAAACTGAAAATCCATCGCCCATCGAAGAACATGATGAGGTTGAGATTATGGGCGCCTCCAAACACACTTCAAAATTAAGCATGGAGGAGAAACTTATGGAAGAGAAGATGAAGAAAGTTGAAATCAAGGTCGAGCCCCGCGTAGTGGAGCTAGATGATCCTTTGAATAGACCTTTGAAAGTCATTCTCTCTTGCGGGTCTAGGCCACTAGAAGTTCCCCTTCCTTCCTCGAGCACCACTTCCCTAGCAAGCAAGGCATCCACGACAAAACGCATAGGGAAGGAGTCGTCGGAGAAACCGAGGAAGGAGAAGAAGTCAAAGAAGTAGCTATCATGCCTCTTTCAACGTGAATAAGCTTATATTATGTAATTATTTCTGTTTATTTCTATAGTCGATGTAAATAAATTTTTGACACCGAGTTTAGGAGGAATTGTAGTGGAACTTTATTTTGGTACTAGTGAACAAAACTTCATTTCTTTGTCTTTGATGACTTTTGCTTTTCAGCTTATTATCTAACTTGTAGTCAAAACCCAAAAGAGCTAAATAAGTTCCATTTCACTTCCATATGACTCAGAAATTCGTGAAACGTTGATTCTCGATTTCGCGCTTTGGGTACTTAGAATACTTTCAGTCCGCACCCTAGAAACTTTGAGATTTTGAAGTCGCTTATACTCTAGTCCGCATTCTGGGGAATCCGAGTACTCTAGCCTGCAATCTGAGGACTTGGATATTTTTAGTCGTTTATACTCCAGTCTGCACTCTGCGGACTTGGAGAGTTTAAGTTGTTCATACTTTGGTCTGCATTCTGGGGACTCAGAGTACTCTGGCCCATACTCTAGGGACTTGGATATTTTTAGTCGTTATACTCTAGTCTGCGCCCTGGGGACTTAGAGTACTCCAGTCCGCACTCTGGGGACCTAGAGTTTTTTGAGTCGTTCATACTCTAGTCCGCACTCTGTCGACTCAGTGTACTCCAGTCTGCACTCTACGGACTTGGAGATTTTTTGTCATCTATACTCTAGTTTGCACTCTAAGGACTCAGAGTACTCCAGTCCGCCCTCTAGGGACTTGGTGATTTTTGAGTCGTTTATACTCTAGTCCGCACTCTGGGGACTCAGAGTACTCCAGTCCGCACTCTGGCGACTTAGAGATTTTTGAGTCGTTTATACTCTAGTCCGCACTCTGGGGACTCAGAGTATTCCGGTCCGCACTTTGGGGACTTGGAGATATTTGAGACATTTATACTCCAGCCCGCACTCTAGGGACTCAGAGTACTCTAGTCCGCGTCCGTAGGGGACTTGGAGATTTTTGAGTCGTTTATACTCTAGTTTTCACTCTGGGGACTTAAGTTACTTTAGTTTGCACTATGGAGATTTGGAGATTTTTGAGTTTTTGTATGCATTCATACGCCAGACAGAACAATATAACTTTAATTTTTGCCATAGAATTACAACACACGGAAACATCAATAGTTGATGGAAAAGATGGCTTCGAGCCTTTATTGAAGAAAATGAACTAAATTGTCTAATTACATGCCGAAATCTAAGAATCAATAAAATTAAAATACACTGGAAATAGTTGCAACTAAAATGAGAAAGAAATAGACCAAGTATAATAACGTTGTAGTTGCCCACTATCCCAAACTCGGGGGAGTGTCGCGCCATCAACGGTCGCTAGCTTGAAAGTTCCATCTCCAAGCCTCCTGATGTATGGACCTTCGCATGTGGGATTCATATGCGATGGGACCGGAAACACTCGCTTTAAAACGAGATCGCCCACATCAAAAATTCTCGGTCGTAATTTTTCATTGTAATATCGAGCGACTCGTGCCTATATGCGGCTGCCCTTAAATCAGCTTCTTCATGTTTTTCGTCAAAAAAGTCCGATGATTCTAGCAAAAGATCCCGATTCGTCATAGGGTCATAATAAGTTACCCAATGTGGAGGAACTTCAAGTTCCACCTGTATAACGACTTCCGTGCCATATGCTAATGTGAATGGAGTGTGGCTAGTCGCAGACTTATGGGTGGTTCAGTAAGCCCAAAGTGCTGTTGGAAGCTCATCCGCCCGCTTGCCTCTAGCCTTTTCAAGACGTTTTTTCAATATGGGTTTGATTATTTTGTTCACGGCTTCTACTTGTCCATTAGCTTTTGGATGAGCAACTACTGCAAACCTTTTCTCAAGCCATACTTAACAAAATTCTTTGAACTCCCTACTTTCAAACCGAGTTCCGTTGTCCGTAATGATAGTGCGCGGGAGGCCAAAACAGTATATGATGTTTCGTACAACGAAATAAATGACCTTCTTGGTGGTGATTGTAGCTATGGGCTCTGCTTCCGCCCACTTAGTAAAATAATCGACCATAACTATTGCTTATTTTGCACCACCTTTGGAGATAGGTAAGGAACCAATTATATCGATTCCAAACATTGCCAACGGTCATGGACTAACCATTTGTGTGTGTTCAGTTGGCGGAGCTCTCGGAATTCTCGCATACTTTTGACATTTTTCACATTTCCTTACGTAGTCCGCAACATCCCGATTTACCGTTAGCCATATCCATAGCGGAAGATCTTTTTCGCTAGTGTCTGCCCCGTTGTATGGTCACCACATTCTTCTTATCAACTTCTTTCAGGCAATGCACCGAAGTAAGGGGACCAAGAATCCCTTGCGATGCATTTCTTTGTCCTGCATTACATATCATGAAGCTTTGCGAACGACTTATCGTCTTTCGCTCTTTCTTTCGGGCAAGACCCCGTGTAGCAAGTATTGCTTGAATGGGTTATCTGTGACTCCTTTTCGATTTTTGTTTCTAACACTAAATCTAACTCCATCTCATTTATACTCAGAGCATGTAAATTTTTGACGAGGACCAACCCCATTTACTGTGCATCGCCAGTACTTTCAAATTTTTCCAATAAATCGGCTTCTCTATTTGGGTCACGCGGGACATGCGAAATATCATAATATTCTAGATCTGCTAACAACTCTTAAACCCGAGAAAGGTGTGGGGCTAGTCTCTGCCCCTTTGCTTGATAGTCTCCCTGCATTTGATACACCACCAATGATGAGTCACGAAAAAATTCTACCAATTTTACTCTAGGTTCCCTGATAATCTCAAGCCAGCAAAAAATGGTTCATAATCGGCTTCGTTATTTGTAGCCGAAAAATTGAGCTTCAAAGCATAACAAATTGATTGGTTTTTAGGAGTCAGAAGAATTACACTAGCCCCAAAACAATGGTCATTGGATGCCCGTCAGTGTACAGTTTCCACCGAATGAGGGGAATGACATTATGTCTAGTTGGTTCTTCTGATACGGTGAATTCTGCAATGAAGTCTGCTAGCGCTTGCCCTTGTATGGCCCTTCGTGGCAGGTAGGTAATATCGAACTGAATCAACTCGATGTTCCATTTTAACATCCTTTCAGAAGATTTTGGTTGTTGGAGTACCAGTCGCAACAGTTGATAGGTATAAACACCGATCGAGTGTTTCTAAAAATATGGATGAAGCTTGCATGATGCAATCACCAAGCAATAGACTAGCTTCTCAATTCTAGGATAATTTCTTTCTGCCCCTGTTTGACGTTTGCTGACATAGTACACCGGCTTTTGACTCATTCCTCCTCGTGAACGAAAGCCATACTGATGGAATGTTGAGATACGACAAAGTATACATACAACAATTCATGGTCTACAGGCTTCGATGACACCCGGGGGCTTTCCAAATGCCTTACCAGAGCTCGGAGTGCATCCTCACAGTTGGCCGTCCATTCGAAATTTCTCTTTCCTTTCTTTATTACATCGAAGAAGGGAATACACTTATCTGTGGCTCTGGATATGAATCGACTCAGTGCGGCCACTTTTCCATTCAGGCTTCGTACTTGCTTTATAGTTCTGGACACTTGTATGTCTCGAATAACCTGAATCTTTTCCGGGTTAGCTTCAATTCCCCATCCACTTACAATGAAACCCAAAAACTTCCATGACGCAACGCCAAAGGAACACTTCAAAGGATTGATTTTCACTCCATAATATCTAAGTATATCAAACATTTCCGCCAAAACTCGAATGTGGTCATTTGACTGCCTTGACTTCACGAGCACGTGATCCACATAGACTTTCACTGTTCTACCAATCTAGTCTTTAAACATCAAATTCATCGGACATTGATAAGTTTCTCCTGCATTTTTCAATTGAAAGGCATCACTAAGTAACAATATAGCCCGACGTCTATGACAAAAAATAGCGTGTTCTTGGTCTGGAATGTGCATCGGGATTTGATTATACCCCGAGTATGCATCCATAAATGACAATAACTCTTGTCCTGCTATTGAGTCGACCGGCTGATCAATTCTGGGTAAAGGGAAACTATCCTTATGGCATGCTTTGTTCAGATCTGAGTAAACTAAGCAGGCCCTCCATTTCCTATTTTCTTTCCTCACTAGCATGGGGTTAGACACCCATTCAGGGTAGAAGGCGTCGCGGACGAACCCATTGGCTTTGATTTTGTCCACCTCCTCTCTAAGAGCTGCGGACCTCTCCGGGTCCATGCCTCTCCCTTTTTTTTACTGGTACGTACATCGGGTCTATGTTCAACATATGACTCGCAATGGCGGGAGAAATCCTGCACATATCGGAAAGTGTCTAAGTGAAAACGTCCAGATTCGCTCGGAGGAAATCTGAGATCCTCGGTCATCGAGGAGTTGAGTTGTGATCCAATATTAAGTACCCACGGTGGGTCATCTCGGCCGATTGGAATGTCAATCGTCAGTTAAGCCGGTGCTGCTTTTGTCTCCCTGGGTTCCTCGTCATCATCTCTCGGATCTATGTCTCTATAGATCCCAACATGTTGCCCGAGCTAGGGCTTGGGCACTACTTATCAATCTTTAGTGACTCGGGTGTGGACGGAGTTGTCCACAACCTTTCCTTTCTCTCTTCGCTAGGCCTCTCTCAGCTCAGCCACATAACATGCACAACCAGTCACCTGATCGCCATGCATAACACCAACTCATTTGCCTATCGAAAATTTCAAGGTTAAACACCATGTGGCCAAAGCCGCCCTAAAATCTGTCAGGGCCGGTCGACCTAGAAACACATTGTACGGAGAATCAACATCCGAAACAATGAAAGGCAGGATTCGCACCCTCCTACGTTCAACTTGTCCAATTTCAATTGGTAATTCAACAAAACCCATTACATTAGTAGCTGCACCATTAAAGCCGTGGATACGGGCTTTAGATGGTTTCAGATCCTTTGTCTCCATCTTCATCTGATCATATGCTTTTTTGAAGATGATGTTAACAGAGTTTCCACAATAAATCAAAATTCTTTTCACTAATGCTGGCCCGATCGTAGCGGAGATGACTATCGGATCAACGGTAGGAGCCTCCACTTGATTAGCATCTCTGCTCCTGAACATTAATCGTCCGTCATCATTCGCTGCTGTTTACCCGGGGAACCATCCTCCGTATTTGAGCAACATTCAAAATCTACGTGCTTTAAGGAACTCGCATACCTCTCCATCTCATGCCAATCCTTATTTGCAGGGTGAGGCCCACCGACTATCCTGTTTATGACTAGTTAACCTACAGTTCGGGCAGGTTCCTTTGGACGGCGTGGAGCTTGCCCGTGACCAGGGTCCGATGTTCCTTGTCTCCCTTTCTGCGGATTCTTGACAAACTCGTGTAACCTTTTCTATCGAATCAGCTTTTCTATAGCATCATGGAGGTGCCTACACTCCTAAGTATTGTGCTTGTAAGTCTCATGGAAGCGGAAATACTTCCCAGTGCGCTTCTGTTCCTCAGTGGACTATTTTGGGCGTGGCTTTCGATATTGAAAATTATTGCAAGTCGATAGGTAGATAATTTCTAGAGATGCATTCATAGGAGTGTATTCGTTCATAGCGCTAAATCCCCACTCAATGCCCAAACATATTAGGCTTCTTCCAGTACAGACCTTTGTATCCCTTATAATCTTTTCAAAATCATTTAAAATTTATCCGTAAATCCAAGTTGACGCATCCATGGCCAAATTCAACCGTACCACTGTTATCTACAGCTCACCACACCCGCCTCTCTCTTCCCATTCAGTAAGTTGGAATCCTTGGTTTCCACTTTCCTGCTTCCCTTTTCTTTTCGAGATTTCCTCCTCCAAATCATTTAGATTGCTTTGGCTTATTCTGGACATCAACCTGGACCTTCTCCGAGTTATCACCAGATTGTTTTACAACAATGTTGCTCTTTACAATCTCCTTGCCTGGCCCTGAAGCATTATCTCATCTCGTCCACTTGGCCAACTCTCTTCTTATGAATTGATGCGCCTTTAAATAAAATATTCTAGTGTGGTCTGAGGCTTTCCTGCCAGCCAATCGCCAAACTCCAAATCCAGATTTACCGCATGACAGCCATCGGGATGGCATGGTCGTTTGGCTTGCTATCTTCAGTAGCCGTAACGTGAAATCTCTGTAAGTACTCCTTTAACGACTCCCCTAGAGCCTAAATCACATTGGACAAGGACATTACGTCCTTGGGACGAGTGACATGAATTCTGAGCTGTTCCGCAAATTTCATCGCTAATTCATCAAAGTTGGAGATAAACCTCGGAGAAAGTCGGATGAACCACATGGTTGCGATTCCAGATAATGTTATTGGGAAACATCTAAACTTAGTTACATCATTTGCTCTAGTTGAATCCATCATCCATTCATATCTCATCACATGCTGTTGGGGATCAATCTTCCCTTTGTAGGCCGGAATAGTTGGCATGTTAAACTTCCTGGGGTACTCGGCCTGTAGAATAATGGAGTATGACTCCTGGATATGCCCCAATCATTATTAGTCAAGCCTTGATATTCTCTCATCAGCTGTCTGACTATAGCCGATAGGTGAGGGGTATGTATGGAAGATGGCAAGTTGGAAACTGTCCTACGCGAACGTTCTTGCAGGTGTCTCCTCTATGGAGATCTACGAAATGTGTATCCTGGGGACCCGCATTATTAAGACCATGGTGAGCTGGCCGTTTAGCTTCCACTTGTACTCCAGATCCTAAGTTTCCTGTTCCAACTTGGATGTGATTTCCTTGATGTAAGTGAGGGGCTATGGCTCCAGGTAAGAAACCTGGACCATCCCTAGTTGATCGATCAGCAGCACCTACTTGCGTTGCTTCAGTTTTACGGCGTCTACGCTTAGGAGGTTCATCGAACGAAGAAGAGCTGTCGGATGAAGAGTAAGAAGCGGGACTTCCTCCAACATTCTGATCTGTTGTTGAGTAAGCTGAGTCATGAGGTTGGAGTTAACTTGAATCTGTTCATTAAGCTGTCTCCTGCTTTCCATGAGTTCTCTCATCAACTCGTTGAACTCTGTTCTATTGATAATTTCCATTTGGTTTTAGGCGGTGGTCCCTGCGCCTAGATTTGCTTGTTGATTGTCGGGTCCTATTTGTTGAACGCTAGCAGTCTCGTGGACATCCACGTTATGAGAGGCGGATCTGGTACGATGTCTTCCCATTATAGAGTTATTGGTAGGAACTCTGAGTAGAATCAACGGACTTCCTGTGAATGACTTGGATCTCCTTCGGGGGTTTTCTTCAATCTAGAAGCTACAAAGTGGTCCTAATAACCCGAGAATTCTATTCTCTGTGAAAGCACCAAAATGTTAGCATCAAAATTGGTCACTAACACCCAAAGAAAAATTTGTGTAGAGGGATCAATAAAGACAGAAAATTAAAACAGAGGAATATATGCAGAATCAATTGCAAAAACTAGAACACCGGATTTATAGTGGTTCGGCGTAACTGCCTACGTCCACTTTGAGTTTTATCTTTATTGCTTTTTTAAATAATTGAACACAGATACAATCCGTATACCAACAATTTGAATACAAGTTCTAACTGAAAAAGAATGAGTCTTGAAAATGGCAGAGTCTCTCCGGTATTCTCGAAAAAAGGTCCCTTTTCATTGCGCCCTCGCCCCTCTATTTATAAGCGAAGATAGGCTGGACATCCCTCATGGGCCCAGGAATAAGGTATATCGGCCCATAATAGGTGACTTCTGCGCACCGAGCCAGCAATGCCAAATGAGTCATGCCGAGCGAGAAATGCCGATCTAGAAATGTCTGGTCGATCATCAAGTGACTTGGAGTAAACCCTCAGGAGACTCGAAGCAAATAGCAGTCTGACTCGTAGCAAAGTCATGCCGACCGCCTCACTTTGCTGTAGGCCTGGAAAACTGCTAACCCCTCTAACATGCGCCGAACCAGGCATGCCGAACCACATTGACCGGGCCTAGTTTCCGAGCGACGTTGGCCGAGCCATCGTTCACTTATTCTTCTCGATCGAACTAATATCTAGCACTAAACCAAGTAAACAACTGATCCATGCAAACATACCGAGCCGAACCCATGAGTAAACCAAATGGTGGGCCTTGGGTAGTTGACTTGAAGCAAGGTCATGCCAAATGCCCTACTTCGTTCACTTTATTGAAGTTATGTCGAACGGTGAATTTTGCTGTAAGGCTTCACTCCCTTAATAGAGTGGTGCATTCTGGAATACTTTGTAATGTTCATTTAAGCCGACCCCTCTTGTGCCGAGCGATGATGGTCGAACAAAGGATGCCGAGCGATGCACTTAGGTCGAGCGGCACTTGCAGGCCGAAACAATACTCAATAGTCTACCTCTCATAGTTGAGCCAAGAAACCGGGTAACAATTTCATATTCTTGTTTAAATTGATAAAAGTGTATATATCCATCTCTATGTAAGGCTTTCGATAATTATAGAGCTGTTTATTGATAAAATGTTTTAATTATCGTATCGATATTCCTTTAAAGTTTATATTATTGTAAATACTTATTCAAAATAAGATTACCATCGTTATTGTTCAAATCATCATAATATATGTTTTAAAAAGCTTACATTTGAATGTTTAAAAATAAATATAACTTATCAAATTGATAAATTTGTAGGTTGTTACAGTAATACTAAATTTACTTTATCTTTGAAAAATGATTTCAGTGATGACTACAACATTATCAGCGTCTATTTTCAAGGCTCGGAGTGGTGGATGTTACAATGTGGTATAAGAGCCTAGGTTACGGGAACCTTAAGTAAAACAGAGCTAAGTAGAAACTTATTAGTAGACAATGAACACCTTAGGAAGGGTATACGCTATACATATATACATATATAATCCATTTAGGTCAGGGGGATTGTAAGGTTTTGATGAGGAATATAAAAAAAAAATATGATTGGTTTTCATAATTAAGTGTACCAATTTTCAAAAAAAATAACTAAATATTATATGCTTGTACTTCGATATGGATATATAGGAGAATATATGCACCCCTCTATGTTTGATCTCACTCTCTTTACTTCCATTTCTTTCGAACCCTTGCTTATGTAGAAGACTAGAATAGATCTACGCAACGGTAGTTTGACCATATGAAGTACATGAGTGAATACTAGTAGAGGAGATGATAGTACACAAACTATTAGAACCTCATAGCTTGATATTTTGGTAGAGACAACTACACAAGAATTGTTTCTATATATTTTATCGACCGATGAAGAGATATAATGATAAAGCCAAGACGACGATGACAAAAAATGCTATATTAATCGTAATATTTTATGTCTAGATGTTTATGATTATGAAAATCTTTTCAAAGTGGTATACACTCATATACAAATCATCAATGTTGCATTTCTATTTTTAGAAAAAGGATTACCTAGTTTCAGCCAACTAAAACCCTTCAACTATTAACTAAAACAATTACAATCAAGTGGTCATAATTGTCTAGTCCACTGATATCATATGCATTATATTTTTTACAAATTCAAGATAACCTGTCGACTAAAACTTCCTAAGAATTCAATTAATGACACGACCAGTCGACTGGTTGCATAGTTTCAATCAACTAAATAAGGGAAAAAAAATAAGTTTTTTCTTCCCTGTTTGAAATTAATGTTTTAGAATATAATTAGTCGATTGACTGGCATTCTACCCGTTGATTAATCCCTAATAACTTCTATATTTTTGAATTTTCTGTAGAGTTCTTCCTCTTCAATGAAGTGGCACTTCCTTCCATAAAGAGTTACAACTGTATATAATGGCTACTACTTCTCATGAATACATACAGCTCTTCAAACATTGTAAGTACACTTTGATTCAAGATTCTAATAATTCATCAAATTATCTTTGAAATCATCTCTTGCATTCAAATGCTTACATTGCAATTTCTGAGCACTTGAACATTCAAGTTAAGTCATTTAAGTGATGATCTAATTCCATTCTTCCACATATACATAGTATACCACTTACGAAGAAGATTATAGGAAGATTATGCTATATCAACTCATCCATTTTATTTAAAGCACACGAAGTCAACTGTTTACTAAGATACATGTTTCTACTAGACATGGAACAGAAAGTTCGAACCAGTATAAAAATCTATGGTGCATTTTTCTTTAGAGTGGTTTTTATTTTGATGTTATACAAATTTTAATTTAGTAGAATAATTCATATTACTCGATCCATAGTGGATTTTATTTAGTATTTGAGCTAGACATTCATAAAACTATAACTAAGTTTATAGAATATTATTCAAGTAATATGGAAAACACTACTTGTACTTTTGTTGAAGGATATTCTACTACACGACCTCCACTATAAAATAGATTAAACTATAGTTATTGGCCAACTAAGATGAGAATATATATGCGGACTAATGGGTATAATACTTGGAATATTACACAATAGAAATACACTGTTCATACCATTGATTATGCACGGTGGTAAAACATCTAAAAATTTGATGCCACCTGTAACGACCTAGAATTTTAGTTATTTGAAATTAAAATATTTAATTAACTTTAAATATTTAGAAGTTAATTTTTTAGGTTAAATAAATTAAATTCGAAATATAGTGATCTATTGGATAGTCTAATTGTTAAATTTAATAATTGAAATCGATTAAGTAATTGAATCTTAGGTTTTTATTTGGATAGAAATAATTTAAAAGTTTATTTAATTGCTATTTAACAAGAATAAGGGTAATAAAAATTTTAAATCCGATTTAAAAGTTATTTAACTGATTTTGAAAATAACTTGTTTTAATTAATGAGTGAAAATAGCCTTCCGGGGCATATTCTCGTATTTCGATGAAACTAGATTCATTAGGTCCGTAATAATGAATTTTATTACACTGTCAAATTTAATTACGATTGGATGTACCGTTTGCTCATGCAAGATCGAAATGCGTTGGATCTAATATCGAATATTTAATATAATAATTGGGTTCAAAAAGTTGTTTTCTACCTATGATCGAATTAAGTCCTGAAACAAGTTCCATTGCATTCGGAATAGGGGTATAACATTAGGAACACTAGGCAGACCGTGTCGATTGGGTCCCTAATTATACAGTTGGATATTTTGAATTTTAAATAATACATTTTATTCGATTTAACTATACATTGGTTCACATTTCTTATCAACCCACACCACTCATTCTTTTTCCATTATTCCCTTTGTTATTTAAAGTGTGTGCCTTTTCCTTTCCGATGTTCAATTTCAAATTATCTCCTCACCAATCCTACAGCCCGAGATCATCGGAGCCAATTTTGACGATATCAGGCAAAGTCGTCGACTAAGAAAATGTTGCCGGCGTTAATACAAAATTTTTCACCGGTGTAGATGGGTGGTAGTTCATCGTGGTGGCGGTGATTCACTTCCAAAAGGCAGCAGTGTTTTTGGGTTTTACGGCGAGCCCTGACCATCTAGAGGTGGTGGTGTCTGAAGAGAAAAGGTAAAGGGGAGTGGGGTCTACCTTTTGCCAAAATCTCATGGCCAATAGTAGCTTGTGGCATGGAGACTGGGAGCGAATGGAGTTTAGATGCTGGCGAATCTCGACGAAGGTGGCGTTTAAGGGGGTCGCTCCGGTACCGTATGGTGCAGCGTGGTCAGGTGGTTCCCTGGTGATGGTAGCGATGAAGGTCGTGGCTTAGGGTGGCGTGGGGATGCTCGTGAAGCTCGCGGTTGCTTTGGGTTGTTTCATGTATGAGATGCAAATAGGAAGAAGGCAGGTTAACTATTTTTAAGAGGGTAATTAATATAATTTTTGTAATTAGTTTGTTTAATTATTAATTTAAATATCGCAACTTAAAATGATGATAACTTCTTAATGCAAGATCCGATCGAAATGAAACAAGTTGCATTGCATTCGTAACGACAAAAGCTTCGCAATGGAACTAATTTGGATGAATTTGGAGACTGTCGAAATTTGGGCTAAAATCGGATGTCGATTGATTTTAGTTCCAAACCGGAACACCTCAGCGACGATAGAAAATTTCCACGAGTTAACCCATCCTTCTGGCCTACTTATATCTTTATGTGAGTAGGAATAAATTTATTTATGTTGTTGGTTGCTTGTTTGGATGATATATTATATGTATTAATTGGTTTAGATATATTCTCGCCCCTAAAGCGGATGAGACCCTATTACGTTCCTGTGTATGAGCGGAAGACCCTTTTTATACGAATCTCACCTTGAAGTGGTTAATTTATATTTTTCTGATTATATGATGCCTATGTTGCAGGGGGGCATGTTGGAGGGATCCAACAAGATTCCTCACACTGTTGATTTTATTTTCATATATGTGTTGATATATGATGTGATGGATGCGGTATTTGACGACCTGAATTTGTTTTTCTTATTTAGTGCTATGGTAGCACTGGACCTTATTCTTAGAATTTCAAATACTATAGAATAATGATTTTGAATTGAAATGATTTTCAAGTGATTTCTTAGAAGTATATGCTTTAATAATTTTTAAATTATTAAAAGAAATGAATTTGTGTTTAAACAAATACAAAGTATGTTTTTTGATGTTATAAAAATATGGTTTTGGTGAAATATTTTTATATAGAGATTTTTGAATGTTTTATAAAGGATTTTTCAAAGGGATATTTTATAAATAAATAAATGGATTTTTATAAATAAATTAAATTTATAAAGAAATGGATTTTATAAATAAATTAGATTTATAAAGAAATATATTCTACAAATAATTTAGGTTTATATAGAAATGGACATAGAAATGGATATTTGATAGTAAATGAGTTTTTATAAAAGGATGATTTATAAATAGAAATTTATAAAAGAAGCGATTTTATAAACTAGAGGTTTTATAAAATAGAAAGGAGATTTTAAACATAGTTTATAAATTGAGAAATGATTTATGTTGAGATATAAAATATGGATTTTCATTTAAACGAATGTTGAAAGAAATATTTTGATGAAGATAATGTCTTTGAAAAGTAACTTATCATTTTAAAATAATGTTTTGGGAAATAATAATTCCAAATGGAGTTTAATGATTTTGAAAAATGTTATAAAATGAGATATATATCGAAAACATAGATTTCAACATTTATTTTTGTAATAGTTGTTTTCGGAGAAGTAAGGAAGGCATGGACTATAACACTATTGTAATAGTAAATGATTTCCGAAAGTAAATGTTTTATGTAGCTTATGGGATTATATACATATAATTAATTAAATCCCTATACTAATTGTTTTAGGTTTTCGTAATGATTTTTTATGCAACATTCATTTTGACCCAAATAAAGTATATTTTTAGGAATACTTTCCTTAAGATATATATACAGACACACACACACATTCTTACTTTTGGTTTAAGTATATGGAAATATTTTCTAAGTGTTGAAAATGAAATGATTTGTGAATATTCTTATACTGTTGATATAAGTATATGGAAATGTTTTCCAATATCGAAAGATTGAAATGGTTTTGTGGATATATTTGTTTTAAAGATAATATGAAGTAAAAATTTGAAAAGTGATTTGATTAACAAAAGATTAATTAAATGAACCCAGTGATTGCTTGGTGTGGGATTTTGTTTGTTGTTTGATAGTTAAATAACTGACTATCAAATTTGGCATCTTTATCGTTGTTGATCTGGAGGGAACGGGGTTGGATTTATCCAAGAATCACTTCAGACCAATGTATGCATTCGAAAATGCAGGTTTCTGATGATGATTATTGAAGACAGAGTTCTTCGTAATGTAGGGGTTTCTTGCCACAAGGCCCTCGAGGAAATTACCATATCATGTACTTATGGTGGCCGTAGTGCTCCATTAAGAAAATCTTCGATGCAAGGACCGCTCGATGTTAATTCTAGTGGTAATGCTCGATAGGATATGGTAGGAGAGTTCCTTCGGTTTGTTCTGTTCCTATACAACTTATATGGACGAATGTCCGACGTTGCAATTCTAAGAACCACGTACATTGGTTTTTACAAACATATATCTATTGGTGGTGTAGGAAGTAACTCTCTTACACTTATCTCCCCACTCTGAGATGTACGAGCATTGAGGTTTTACTTTTGTGAAAATCAATTAGTGTGTTGTTGGAATTGGAAATGTGGCATTCAAAGTGGAATGTGCTATGATAAAGGAAAATGTTACCGTAAGCCTCATCAACCGATGATGGCTTAAACAGGACAAGCCGTAAGGGTTAGCCGGTCGCTCCTATTAGGGTATGGTCATCACCCATCTAGATGTATTTATTCTCGCTATGACGTCGGTTTTTAAATTTATGTTGTGTATGCTTGTAGCCATGGATAAGTCGTTTACGACCGAGGTGATGTCATATTTGATTCTGTCCACCACTAGATAGGTTTGTTGGTAGGTCGGTCTTGCCAGATACAGAGGTTTCGAAGATGTCAATCCTCGGTACATTCCTCTAGAAATGTGCTGTACGGAAGGTAGTCCATTACTTGCCATTATATGGAAATTAAAACTCCAAAACTTGCCTACCATTTTGTTTGTAGAACCCACTTTGTGCCTAGTAAGCTAGAATTTAATAATGTAACAATTTCAGCCGTGACTGTTATTATTTGTACATAAGACACTATTATAATATAACAAAATTTGATATGAAATGTTTTGGTTATTGTAAGGAAAAATCCATTCCGTGTTTATGTATGGCCGTGGTCTTACGATATACCTTTGTTTTGAAAGGTTTTGATATAACTTTAAAATTCCAGTTGGGTGTGCTTTCTCATGCTGGTTTACTAGACTGATCCGGATGTTCTCCGCTTTCATTGCTCGAGTGAGACCAAATATATTTACAGGTTCGGTTTTGATGCTTTGGAGCTTAAGCAGATGAGATGAAGGCCTTCTGGTCGTACTTACGTATATGTTTATTTTTCCGTTGCATTGTCATTTAAATTATTAGCATTTGTAAGGACATGTCACTATAACTGTCTAGTTGATGATTAGCTACTGATTGTTATACTCTGATGGATGTATGTATACAACAGTTTCTATTTTGAAAATATCATTGATATTACATTATATGTTGTTCCCCGTGAAATGTAATATAGTGGACGTATTAGTGTCGATCTTCGAGGATTGAAAATTCGATTCATTACACCACCAGTAACGCTAAAGCTATAAACGTGCTACTTTTCTCTCTAGACAAATATGAATTCAATAGAGTTAGTATGTGTACATTTACTAATGAAATTTGGCATACTTTGAAAGTAACTCATGAAGGAACAAACTAAGTTAAAAGGGGTAAAATTGCAATGTTGAAAAACCAGTTTCAAAATTTTAGAAAGAAGGAAAATGAAAATATTAGTGAAGTGTATTCATTATTTGAAGACATTCAATGCTCTCTAATAGCACCAGGCAAGAATTTATAGATTTCGATATTGTTTCAAAAACTCTTAACTCTTCAATGAATAAATGAGAATGAGAAGTCTTAACTATCGAAGAAGCTTATGATCTTCCTACCATAAAATCCGAAAAGCTGATAGGAAATCTTATATCATATGAAGTGAATTTGCAGGCAAGAGATTTGGCACAAGAAAGGAAAACAATCGCGTTTTAAGCAGAAAAAAAGAATCCAATGTTGATGGCAATTATCTTTCGCTTCTAGCAAAAAATTTAAGAAATTCCTGAAAATAAAGAAGAATAAAAAGTTTAGCAACAATAACAACAACACATCACTCAAATGCTATGAATGCGATAAGTTTGGGCACATAAAGAAGGACTGTTCGAATCTCAAAAAGAAGAAAATGGATTCAAGAACAAAAATGAAAGATTCTTCAAAACGAAGAAGTAAGGTTTTTAAGTCATATGGGATGATTCAAACTCATCTTCATCCTTAGAATGTGAAAGCGATTCGAAACGAGAATTTTTTTGCTTCATAGTCTCGAAAAACGATGTGAGTGATATTTCTTTTGATGATTTTGTTGAAATTAATTCAAAATTATTAGATAAATTAAAGGATCTCGAAAGAATGTATAAACAAGCCTCTAAAAAATTATATAGGACGAAATTAGAAGCAGATTTACTAATAGATGAAAAGACAATTTTGAAAGAAGAACTAGCTAACTCACAAGAATCTTGCGATAAACATCTCAAAATATTGTTTTAACTTATGAAGAAGATATTTATAAAAATGAGGTTAAATTAGCAAAGGAAAATTGTAATTTAAGTTCTTATATTAATTCACTTAGCATAAACATAAAGAGCTTACAAAATAATTTTGATAAATCTGTCTAAAAATATTTTGAATTTTAATAAAGGAAGAGAAAATTTATCCAAAGTCATAAATAACTCACAATCTTCCACTAATAAAAATAGTCTAGGATTTAAAAACTTGAATAGGTTGAATAATAGTTCTAAACACCATAGTTCACTACATATTAAGAAGGAAAGGAAAGTTATTCAATCAGAACCTATTATTGAAAGAAAAAACTGTATTAAGATATAGGTCCCAAAAACTAACAATCCTCTCATTTGAAATTGGCATATAGAAACATTTATATCTTGTGTACTTAAAAGTTTTGATTTTATTTTTAAAGGAAATACCAAACCTTCTTGGGTATGGGTTCCTAAGACCTAAATCTTAAGGCCGTAACTTAGGAAGTTGGTACCAATTCAAATTAATAATTTTTGTAGGTACCAAATAACAAAAGAGGCAAATGGATACTCGATAGTGGTGGCTCTAAGAACGTGATAGAAAGTAAAGAAATGTTACCAAACATTATATACTTAGATGGAGGAACCCTCACTTTTAGAGATAACTACAAAGGATACGTCACTGAAAAAGGCGATGTGAGAAACAATGGTGTGTCTAATTCTCCTCTTATTACAAATGTATTATCAATTAAGAATTTAAAACACAAATTACTTAGCATTAGTTAGCTTTATGGTAAAAAAATTATTATTTCCTTCGAAAAAGGTAAATGTAATATTTTTGACCAAAATAAAAATTAAATTTTGGAGGAATTCAAAGAAGAAATGTTTATGTTTTAAACATGAAAATAAATCATAATATTGATATATGTTAAATGGAAAAAGACAATGATCCTTGACTTTAGCCGAAAAGATTTTGTCACATTAACTTTAAATCCATAAATAAACTATCTAAAAATAGTCTAGTAAAAGGTTTACAAAAAACAAATTTATGTGACGCTTATCAATTAGGAAATTTGAAATAATCTTCACTTTAATCTAAGAAAGTGACATCTACATTATAATCTTTAGAGTAACTTTATCTGGATCTTCTTGGTCCCATATAAGTACAATCTGTAAATCTTAACAAATACGTTTTTGTTATAGTAGACGATTTCTCTAGATACACTTGGATGTTATTTTTAGAACAAAAGCGATACTTTTTAATTTTTTAAAATCTTCGTAAAAGAATACAAAATATAAAGACTTAAAGATTAAAAATATTAGAAGTACTCATGGTGACAAATTGGAAAATGAACTATTTAATAATTTATTTTATTAAAAAGGGTATAAGCCACAATTTCTCCTTTTCAACAACCCCATAACAAAATGGTGTTATAAAAAGGAAAAATAGAACACTATAGGTATGTGCTAAAACTTTACGAAGCTATAGCTAATTACCAAAGAAATTTTGGGCAGAAGTAGTGTTATTGCCTGTTATGTTCTAAATCATGTCACTATAAGACCTCTAATATAACGGACACCATGCAAACTATCTAATGATAGAAAACAAATACTTTATGTTTTATAATTTTAGGTTCGAAATGTTTTATCTTAAATACAAAAGATCAATTTGATCCAAAATCCAATAATAGATATTCAGAATCAAATAAAGCTTGTAGAATTTTTAATAAAAGAACAAAAACAACAGACGAAACTTTACATGTGTCTTTTGATGAAAACTCAAGAAATAGGAAGGATGATGAGGAAGATGTAGGACCTAGATTAACCCTAGAGGGGGATGAATAGGGTTATAGCAAATTTTCTCGAATTAAACGCAAAAACAAACTACAGAAAAGTAAATATGCTGAAAAGTAAATCACACACAAAATTTACCCAACTTCGGCAACCCTGCCTACTGCTGCATTCCCATATTTCTATTAGAATTAAACAGTCTCCCGCTTAAAAACACTCTAACAGACTCGCAAACCCTGCTACCTCCTATAGAGTTTTGCAAACTCGCAAATCCTGCTTACTGAACTAATCCTAACTAGACAATCTAACAAAACCTAAATCCTAGGCGGTTATTTACCAAGAATTGATTCGAAAAGTACAGACTTCAAAAATAAAAATAGGAGCAAAAATAAATAAAACTTAGAGTACAAATTTTTGCCTTTAAACAAAACAACCCGAACCAAAAACAAAACACGGCCACTTCCCTCTTGATGCAATTTAGGGTTCTGAAAATGGCGGCTTTCGTTCCTCTTTGCAACTGAAATTAGGGCTTCTGATAATTCGACGATGCCGATTGATTTTGTTGCTCTGTCGATTGATTTGCTCCTCTAATGATCGGCTTCTTGCCTCGAGATGATTGATTGCGAATCTACTTTGGAACGTTGTTCGTTCCTTTTTCTTTTCAGGATTCGATTGCTTGAATTTTCGATTGTTCTTTCTCACTCCAGCCGATGATGATTTTGGGTGCATATATATCACTTCGACACTTTCCTAATTCTTGCTTTCCTGATATCTTTATGACTTGATGCGCACGGCTTTGATTATGCAGCGTTTGATTTTTCTTGAGTCCTACGGCAACAATCTTTCCTCTTTTGATTTGCTTTGACTATTTCAAAGATACGCACTTGAATTTTTATACAGTATACGTTCACGAATTCGATCTCTGCCATCAACTTCATTACTGGACTTTGGCACTTGACTTTTTAAACATGAATTTTATCACTTGACCTCAAGTTTGTTCAACATTTTGATCTCGATCAATTATTGTTTTCGTGAATTTCCTTTTGACTTCTGTATTCTTCCATGATTCCGACTATAGCTTGTTTATTGCTTTCGACTTCACTGTGAATTATGGCTTTGATTTTCTGGCCCCTGTGAGCTTCGTCTCTGGCCATCTTTTCTGGTTGGTTTAACCTGAACTCCACTTGAGCATTGCATTCGTGAACTTTGATGTTGTCTGGTTGTTCACTATTTGCATCACTATCTGGTTCATCTTGTATCATACTGTATTTGTTTTGAACCATGCTTGCTTTCAGGTTTAATCACTGAGGCTTTGTCATGTTCCAGTTTCATCACTGTTTCATATAGTTATTCATTCCAAATATTGTTGATACTGGGTTGTATTGAGCTCGTCATGCTTCATGTTGCCATCATGTGCTGTTGACATGTGCATTTGTCTTTGTGGTCTGCACTTGCACAGTGCTGCTTGTTGCACTTGTGTACTTCATATACATGTGTGTCTGTGCTTGTTGTAGTTCGGTTACTTGTGTACATACTTTGTCGAATTCATTTTCATTGTGTTGTTTTGGTAGTTGTGCATGTCACTGTTGCATTACTGCGTTAGTGAATATTTTTGCAGATTGCTTAGATGCTGGATTCTAACTGGAATGAAGTTGAAGATAAACTACGAGTGTGAGTTATATGTAGTGAGGAATTTATGTAAATGGAATTAGAATCAAAATTGTATATGTATAGTGAGAGCTTAAATTTGTACTATTCAAAATTGTAATAAATATTTATTTGAATAAAATTTCTGTTTGAATTCAAATTCTGTGTAATTTATTTTATTCAGCAAATATTTATTTAATCTATGAAAAATAAAATAGTACATTAACAAATACATTTAAATGAATATATATATATATATATGTTTATTATCATCAAACCAAAGTCATATAAGCGCATATTCAACAATCTCTCCCTTTTGATGATAACAAACATATATTTAAGATTTTGACTGTGTTAAATGTATTTGATCAATGATATACTCTAATTGCTCCCCCTATTTAAATGCTTCCTCTCTACACGATGCTCCCCCTACATATATGCATACAAATAGAAATGTACAAATGTGCCTATATGCAAATGGAAAATTATTTGACCTTTGCTTGATTTTATTTGACAAAATCTTGACTTTTCTCTCCCCCTTTTGTTATCAGCAATAGAATAATAGTGTTAGAGAAAATAGAGATAAAGTGATCGATATTAATCCAACATTAAAACTCAGTTTGAATATAAATATTAAACTTCAATAAAAATCAAACAAAAATCATGACTACCCTTGTTAGGTGCATATTCCACTTTTAGAATGATGTCATCATATAAAACCATATAGTTGTATCTACTTGTGGTACATTTATATCAGGAATTTGAATATCTACTAAACATGCATAATTGTTAGGATTTTTAAATGAGATTAGTAGTATTCCAATTTAATTTTAAAAATGAATTCAAGTATCTTCTAACCACGCATGACCATGAGGAATTTTAAATGGGATTAGAATCAACTTGTTTATTTAATAAATCAATTTTGATATGCGTTCCATACATGCATAACCGTAAGGACTTTTAAATGAGCTTGGAAGCACATAACAAATTCCAAGTAATTCACCCATGCATAACCGTGAGGACTTTTAAATGAGAGTGAATACTTTGGTATTTATTTATTTATACTAAAATGTAAAATGAAAAACAAATGATCCCTGATTATAGTACCACATATCGACAAACTATATTAAATTTTTGATAAACAATGGTTGATAGAAATATGATAGATATAGAAATGGTCATGGAATCTTTACCCAACAAAAAGTTTTTATAACTCTTGTTTGAATTCCTAAAGAAATTTTCCAAATATACTGTCTTGAGTAATGTATTATAAATATCAACACTTATCACCTTTTCAATCACTATTTATCTTTTTGATAATTAGTAGGGAGTCGGATTAGTCAAAATTTGTCATTTAAAATCAAATAATTTTTTCAACATGACTAATCTGAAAACATGGTCAAAAATGATTTTTTCTCGAAGGGGTTATATGAGAAAAAATTCTGCTATTTGAAAATTATTTGTAATGAAAAATATGCAGATATTTTCTTTGAAAAACGATGCAGTTACTAAATGTCTCACCATAAATCACGTTCAGCTAGTAAGTTTTCTGTGAACTAAATTACCAGTATGATTTGCATCTGAATTTCTCTTTCACTTCAAAACATCACTAATTAAATTTGATAGACCAGACCATGAAGTGTGCATAAAAAATCAAACTCAATTTTTAAACAGCATTCTTGAATTTGAATTGAAGTCGTGTAAATAATCAGAAACTGTGAATATAGAGTCAGCCGTATTATAACCTAATGTATTATCATCCAACAAAACACTATGTTTAATCCAAACGTATATGTATGAAGTAATTCAAAGAATAGTGTTTTTGGCATAAATATAATTGGCCAACTATGTTGAACAAGTCAGAATCAAAAAATCATCATCTCTTTATCATCACATTATTGGCTGATTTAATTCAGAATACGGTGCAGATTATCACATTTAATATATCGATCAAATAAATATACCTTCACATGTTTTACCTTTACGATAATTTTTCGTGGTTGCCCATCGTGATTCTATCACATTTGTACTAGGCTAAGGAACTTTGCTTTGTTGCCCGTTGTGTTTCTGGAACAACCAAAACCCAGAGAACACTGTTGTTGTTCCTTAGCCTCCCACCATACCTACACGATGAAAGATTTTTGTGACCTATTTGTTTTTATGGGCCATGATTGTTAGTGGCAGAATATTTTGAAAGATAATTTTGAGGAGACCCAAAACTATTTATATATGTTCCTTTCGGTACCCAGATTTGTTTTGTCCTTTCATTCTTGTTCCAATACACATGAAATTTGTTTGCAGAATTCTTAGGAGCCCAAACTTGTATAAATTTTGTGTTCTTGTTCCTATGACTACAATTTTGAACACGATGTCCAATTATTTCACATCTAGCAAAGACACTCTTACCTTTTGCATTATCATCAGCTTGTGTTTTCCCAAAGCCTAGTCCTTTTCTGTTGTTAGTAAAAATTTGATTTCCCAATAACATGTTGAATGATTTTTCTCCTCTTGAAAAGTTATTCAGAGATTTCTCAAGATTTTGGACTTTGGTTTTTAGTGTTGTGTTTTCAGTTACAAGTGAGGTGCGTCTATTTATAAAATCCTTTTCCTAGTGTCAATGGTTTCCTTAAGACTCAAGTTTTCTTCTTCAAGATTCTCCAAGCTATTCTTAAGTCTTGATAATTCTGAATCTAAATTTTTACATTTTTTACAGTCTAGATTTCGAATATTTTCAAGTTCAGTTTCCAACCTAGAATTTTCATGGACAAGTTCTCTCCTATTAGATTTCAGTTTTTTAACTTTAGATTCAAGAGTATCAATTGTTTTAGTAAGATCACTACACATCAAAACAAGTTCTTTATAAGAATAGTTACCTACCTCACTAGATTCCTCTGAGCTTGCTTCTGAATCTGATTTTGCCATAAGACACAAGTTATCCTCCTCTGAGCTATTATTCGAAACTTCCTCTCCTTCTTCATCATCCCAAGTCACTGCAAAGGCCTTCTTCTTCTTTTTCTTTCCTTTGTTGTTTTTTAGAAGTGGGCATTTTTGTTTGAAGTGGCCAGGCTTCTTGCAGTTAAAGCACGTCAATTCATTTTCGGAATTGTCAGAATCTTTTGACCTATTACCACTTGTTTTCTTCTTGCGTGGCCTGAATCTTGACCATTTTCTAAGATTATTGACAGCCATTGTAAGCTCTTCAACTGGATCTTCTTCTTCTTCATCGCTTTCTTCTTTGCTCTTTAAGGCAGTCGTCTTCTTCTTTGATTCGGAGTTGTTGCGTTCCTCCTTTGCTTTTAGCTCAAGCTCATATGTCGTCAAGTTGCCGATCAACTCCTCCATGCTTAGTTTACTCAGATCTTTGGATTCTTTTATTGCCGTGACTTTTTCCTCAAAGCTCATCGGTAAGACTCGTAGCATCTTCCTCATAAGCTCTACCTCAGTGAATACCTTCCCAAGCGCTCTATCATTGTACACCAAAGTTGAAAAGCGTCCAAAGATGTCCTTTATGCTCTCGCCTTTGTCCATCAAAAAATTCTCGTATTCATTGCTGAATAGGGCTAGACGAGATTCTTTGACTTGAGAAGTTCCTTCATGTGTCACCTCCAAGATATGCCAAATTTCCTGTGCAGTTTTACAATGAGAAATTCTATTAAATTCAGTCTTATCAAGAGCACAGATCAAAGCGTTCATGGCTTTAGCATTTGTAGTTTTTAATTTCTTATCGTTAGCATCCCACCTATCCTTAGGTTTAGGAATCTTAGTATCACCAACAGTTATAGTGGGAGATTTATAGGCAGTTTCAATAATGTCCCAAACATCATAATCAACAGAACTAAGATAAATACCCATCCTAACTTTCCGATAAGCATAATCATTCCCATTAAACATGGGTGGCCTAGCAATAGATTGCCCCTCAGAAAAAGCATTATTTGGGGGATTCATGACTCTAGAGTTAAAGAAAAATACCGTGCTCTGATATCACTTGTAGGATCTAGATTAACCCTAGAGGGAGGGGGTGAATAGGGTTATAGAAAATTTTCTAGAATTAAACGCAAAAACAAACTGCAGAAAAGTAAATATGCTGAAAAGTAAATCACGCACAAAATTTACCCAGCTTCGGCAACCCCTGCCTACTGCTGCATTTCTAGATTTCTATTAGAATTAAACAGTCTCCCGCTTACAAACACTCTAACAGACTCGCAAACCCTGCTACCTCCTATAGAGTTTTGCAAACTCGCAAATCCTGCTTACTGAACTAATCCTAACTAGACAATCTGACACAACCAAAATCCTAGGTGGTGATTTACCAAGACTTGATTCGAAAAGTACAGACTTCAAAAATAAAAATAAGAGCAAAAATAAATAAAAACTTAGAGTACAAATTATTGCCCTTAAACAAAACAAACCGACCCAAAAAAAAAACACGTCCACTTCCCTCTTGATGCAATTTAGGGTTCTGAAAATGGCGGCTTTCGTTCCTCTTTGCAACTGAAATTAGGACGTCTGATAATTCAGCGTTGCCGATTGATTTTGTTGCTCTGTCGATTGATTTGCTCCTCTAATGATCGGCTGCTTGCCCCGAGATGATTGATTGCGAATCTACTTTGGTACGTTGTTCGTTCCTTTTTCTTTTCAGGATTCGATTACTTGAATTTTCGATTGTTCTTTCTCACTCCAGCCGATGATGATTTTGGGTGTATATATATCAATTCGAAACTTTCCTAATTCTTGCTTTCCTGATATCTTTACGACTTGATGCGCACGGCTTTGATTATGCAGCATTTGATTTTTCTTGAGTCCTACAGCAACAATCTTTCCTCTTTTGATTTGCTTGGACTATTTCAAAGATACGCACTTGAATATTTATACAGTCTACGTTCACGAATTCGATTTCTCTGGCATCAACTTCATTACACCTGGACTTTGGCACTTGACTTTTTAAACATGAATTTTGTCACTTGACCTCAAGTTTGTTTAACATTTTGATCTCGATCAATTATTGTTTTCGTGAATTTCCTTGTTGACTTCTGTATGCTTCCATGATTTCGACTATAGCTTGTTTATTGCTTTCGACTACACTGTGAATTATGGCTTTGATTTTTTGGCCCCTGTGAGCTTCGTCTCTGGCCATCTTCTCTGGTTGGTTTAACCTGAACTCCACTTGAGCATTGAATTCGTGAATTTTGATTTTGTCTGGTTGTTCACTATTTGCATCACTGTCTGGTTCATCTTGTATCATACTGTATTTGTTTTGAACCATGCTTGCTTTCAGGTTTAATCACTGAGGCTTTGTCATGTTCCAGTTTCATCACTGTTTCATATAGTTATTCATTCCAAATATTGTTGATACTGGGTTGTATTGAGCTCGTCATGCTTCATGTTGCCATCATGTGCTGTTGACATGTGCATTTGTCTTTGTGGTCTGCACTTGCACAGTGCTGCTTGTTGCACTTGTGTACTTCATATACATGTGTGTCTGTGCTTGTTGTAGTTCTGTTACTTGTGTACATACTTTGTCGATTTCATTTTCATTATGTTGTTTTGGTAGTTGTGCATGTCACTGTTGCATTACTGACTTCAGATTTGGTTATCTACTTTGGCTTTGATCTGTTGGAGTTGCAGTATTGTTTTGCTGCTCTTGTTGTCATTGATGCATCCTTTATTGTTACTTTGATAATTTATACATCATATTGAAAACCTGGAAGCTTTGTCCTGCACTTGTGTTCATGTTGCAGTGACATTTGTTCTGGTTTGAGCTTCTGTTTCACTAGTATTAGTGATGTTGCAACTGGTTTGGGCATGATTTTGTTTTAGCATACTTGGTGGTCATTTTGTACTTCTGGTCTTTGTTTGGTTCTTGATCATTTCATGTTGATTTTTGAAATTTCACTTGAGTTGAATCCAGTTTCAAAACTCGGGTTTGACCTTGTGCTCGTGTCGTGATTTTATTTATATTGCACCTGAGTTGAACCCGTCCTTTTATTTTGGGTTTGACCTTGTGCTCAATTGTCCTTGTAACATTATCAAGTGTATATCGGTGTGCATAGCCTTATGGCATGTATAGTGATACACTGTGCATGTCACATTGTCCGTGTATGATGAATTCAAATGTAAATGATGACGAACAACCCAAATAACTGAGGCAAATAATATTTTCAAAATCCATATTTTATTTTATATTGAAACAATATTTCTTTTTCAATTTTACCGCGTTAGTGAATATTTTTGCAGATTGCTCAGATGCTGGATTCTAACTGGAATGAAGTTGAAGATAAACTACGAGTGTGAGTTATATGTAGTGAGGAATTTATGTAAATTGAATTAGAATCAAAATTGTATATGTATATCGAGAGCTTGAATTTGTACTATTCAAAATTGTAATAAATATTTTTTTGAATAAAATTTCTGTTTGAATTCAAATTCTGTGTAATTTATTTTATTCAACAAATATTTATTTAATCTATGAAAAATAAAATAGTACATTAACAAATACATTTAAATGAATATATATATATATATATGTTTATTATCATCAAACAAAAATCATATAAGTGCATATTCAACAGAAGAAATCATAATAAATAATTCATCAACACTAGATAATCCTCCTAAAGAAATCATAATTAATAATTCACCAATATTAGATAATCATCCTCAAGAAACTCAAAATGATATTAAACCACCTCCACGTTTATTAAGAGATCATCCGATAGGAAATATAATTGGTGAAGTGAATACTAACATTAAAACTAGAAGTCAATTAAATTAAATAGGACACGTAGCTTTTATATCAAATATTGAACCTAAAAATTATAAAGAAGCATCTGATGATGAATTTTGGATTTTTGCAATGCTAGAAGAATTAAATCAATTTGAACATAATGATGTTTGAAAATTGGTTCCAGGACCAAACGGTCAAACTTCCATTGGAGAAATAACTTTGATGAAAAGGAAGATTATGAAGAAAACTTTGCTTTTATAGCTAGGTTAGAAGCAATGCATATTTTTTTAGCTTTCTCTTATCACCATAACTTTAAACTATATCAAATGGACGTTAAAACCACGTTTTTAAATGGCTTTTTAAATGAGAATGTATTTGTAAAACAACCTCCTTTATTTATGCGTGAAAAGAATTCCTGATCATATCTATAAGCTAAACAAAGCTCCTTGTGGTTTAAAATAAGCACCCCACGCTTGGTATGAATGATTAAAAACTATCTTATAGCTTTTGGTTTTGAAATAGGAAAGGTGGATCAAACACTGTTTATTAGATAAGAAAATAAGGATATTTTAATTATAAAAGTGTATGTTGACAATATTATATTATAATCTACAAATGAAAAACTATGTAATGAATTTTCAAATTGTAACGACCCGATATTTCCAACCATTCGCATCCATTATAAGTGTATAGGTAGACACTCATGCCGAAATTGAATTGCTCAAAATACCGCGTTGTAAATAAAAATTTGGCAAATCTTAGAATATACAGTAAATAATAATCACAGATCTGGACAGAGGTTTAGGTGGTGAGTAGTGGTGGTAGCAAGGTGGTGGTGGTGGCTCAAGGTGGTGGTGGTGATGGAAAATGGAGTGGTGATCTACTAGGTGCTCGGTTATGCATTGTTTTGGACATTGTTTGCATTTTTGGTGAAGTTTGGCTTCAAGGAGGGTTCGGCCACGGTATAACCTGAAATGATGGGTGTTGATGATGCCAAGGAGGAGTGGTATAGGATGGTGGCCGTGGCTATGGTGAGGAGGCCATGCAAATAGAAGAGAGAAACAAGGCAAAAGTATGAAAGAAAATGGAAGAAAAAGTGCAAAAAGAGGAGGCCATTACCAAGGAAGTTTGAAGAAGCCATAAGAATGAGAAGTGCTGAGTTGTTTTTCACATGAAAAGTAAAATAATGCATGACCAAAACTGAAGAAGTGGATAGCAAAAATGAATTAAAGTGAAGGTTATGGCATTTGAAAAGTTTTGAAGGTAAAAGGACTTATGTTTTGCACTTTTTAAAAACCTTTGGTATTTCCTTTTCTCTTTGATTTTATAAAAAAAAAATAACTAAGAAATATACTTTACAAACCGAAACCAAGTAAAAATATAAGAAAATAAATAATTAATTTTAAAGAAAATATAAAAAGAATGAAAGAAATTACATAAAAATACAAAACAGTGTTCAGAAATTACAAATAAATCACTACTAGTCTTGGAAAAATATCCACTTCATTTTAAAAAAATTACGAAGTGAAAATTTGAAATAAAATAATCTATTTATAATTTTCAAAATAAAATAAATAATTAAATTGGAGAAAAATAGAAAAAGGAAAAAGAAATTGTTTAAAAATAGCAAACAGTACATAAAAATTACATGAAATTTACCGATGGCTTTGGAAAATTATTTACTTCATTTTAAAAATATTATAAGACAAAAATATACATACAATAACATATTAGCACATATTAAAATAAAATATGACAAGGAAAATATAATTTTTATAATTCAAAATAACCAAAATTGCTAAATAACTCAAATTGTACTCAATATTGAAATATACATAACTTTTACAATTTAAATCCGTTTCCAACAAAACGAAATGCAGTATTCATGTTATTAAATATATTTTCATAATAAAAGATAAATTTTAAGAATTTAAATATTTAAATTTGAAATTTAAAAGTCAAAGTTTAACTAATTTGACCAGAAATCCATTTTTCAGTAAAATATCCAATTTATGCAAGTTTGAAACTATAATTCACATAAAAATCAACATTTATATTTAAAATAACATAACTTATTCATTTTAATAAATAAAATAAAGTTTTTATATCAAAAATTCAAATAAAATAATCAATATAAACAATTAAAATAAACCACAAAATTCAGGATTGTTACACTCTCCTCCACTCAAAACTTTTTGTCCCCGAAAATGAATGAGGTACATGAAAGCACAGAAAAAGATATAGTGAAATATGACTAAGATAAGATGACAAGAAGATTGAAATTATACCTGATAACTATTATTATAGGTGATTCTGACAAGGTGGAGATGATCAAATCAAGAACACAAGCACGAAAAGATCCTTTAGAATCTGATTCACCCTTTTCCGTTTGACCGTCGGTCTATGGATGGTAAGTAGTGCTCAGATCCAGATGAGTACCAAAGATTTTCAAAGATTATAGAAAGATTTCTAAATAGACTGGTATAAGCAATAGCCTCCCCATTCTGTAGCAAGATAAGGAAAATAAGGATAACTAAAAGATAGTTTGAAAAATAAAATAAGATAATAAATTTGAAATCATAATGCTTTGAAATCATAATACTTTGAAATCATAACAATTTAGAGATGTTATCATTTGCAAATCATGTTACAAAAAATCATAACACTTTAGAAATATTGTTTTAAAAAAATCATAATACTTAGAAAATCATAACACCTTTAAAATAATCTTCATTTAAACCATTTAAATTCAAGGTCAAATAATATTCATTTCAAAATTGTAACATTTTTAAGTTCATTCATTTAATTGTAAAATTTCCAAAACATTGTATTTTTAGAAACAGCAGCGCTTATAATATGCTATAGTAGATATATTAGTATTTCAAATCAGTTCAATTTTAGGAATATTCATTTGGATATCATTTAACTTATGATTTATTAAAAACAAACTTTTATGAATGGAATATCCAAATAAACTATACTTCATTTATTAAGTCAAAAGTTCATTATTTTACCTAACTCTTAATTTGACAAATAACCTAACATTTTACTTAAAATACCCATTTCATAAATAAGATATTCCTTCAATAAATTACACTTAAAATTTCCATTTGAAAACCAAAATTCTCAATTATCAAATTTAAGTGATATTAAAAATACATCTTGACTATTTAAATCGTAGTTATTCGTTTTACAAGACATATCTATTACATAAATAAAATATTTATCGTATAAAATACAACAACAAATTTCTTTACACCCTTTTTTCATTTAGACATCAATTAAACTATGATTCCAAATTAAATAAACTTTATTACAAAATGCCCTATTAAAATGTGTTTTATTTGTCTATTCAAAGATACATTGTTTATTACACAAACATATTCATTTCATGAAATAACCTTTATTAAATTCCTAGGTGAGATTTAAGGTTCCATATTAAATCAAATTTGATTATTAAGTTTTTTGAATAAAATTCTTTAAATTTTCTTTTTCTCTATTTAGCTCTGTTAATCTTTTATAACTAAAATTTAAGTGTATAAAATTTATTATAACCACTCAAATTTTATTTTAAAATCCTTTTATATTGTATATTATCCAATTACACATTCAACTTCTGAAAATTAAGGTAAGTTATATTGGAATGAAATTGTGTGTTATACAAATAAAACTTCCAAATTCAATTATCTTAAGTTTGAATCATTTATCCAAATTTGTGAACCGTTTTTTGTTGAAATTATTCTTTATGATAGAATTTAAGAATTAAATTTCCGATTCCATTTAAATCATTTAGAGATAAGTAATAATATATACATAATATGTCAAATCAAATTTAAATCATATATCTATATATATTAAAATCAAGTCATATTTTAGAAATTCAAATCAATTGAATTCCCCAAAACAAAGCTGGCAAGACTACATAACAGTCTCTTAACTTCGAAACTCGAAAATGAACATCGATGATGCCGCGGTCACCACCGAAGTTATTTTCCAGCGACAAAGAGAAGAGCACTAATTTTAACCTTTAAAATTCTTTGGAAAATAAATTCTATTTGAAAATACTTTAAATAATATATCCCTTTTTAGAACTTTAAACCAAAGTTCGAAATCATTGGAATTTAAATTCTCAAATTCTTGTTTTAAATTCATTTCAGTTCCCAAATAAATTTATAGACAACTATTTATAAATTCATTTTTAGAACAATAAATGATAAATCAAGTATTATCATTTCAAATTATCAATTTAAATCATTTTATTAAGTTCCATAAACTTATATATCAAAATTTATTTCATTAACCGAATTTTAAAATAATATTGTGTCAGTTTGTTCTGTCAAAGTGTTTTGGGAATCTTATCGATAGGGTAGATCAGACGAATCGATCATAAACCCAATTCAACATCAACAACTCAAACAACACAATATATAAACATTTTAATTTTAAATATCAGTTTACAAATACACTATACAGGAACAGATTTTCAAAGAAAGATAGAGATTCAAATTCTGATTAACTCAAATCAAAGGAAATTGTGTTTTAAAAATAAGTTGGAAACAAGGATGGCATGATTAAATAACAGGATAGGAAGATGGATAAGCTTATGTAAATCGTGGCCAACCTTAAACGGATCAACCGTGACTTAAAGAATAAGATCGATGTGGATAATCTGGAGTAAATCTACATTCGACCTCAAGAGATAGAGTTTGGGATAATAAGAGATACTATCATCTAGACCGAGGGTATAAAATCTTTGGTGAATCGATGTTGTTGTAAAGGAGTTTCACCCCTTTACAAATCAATGTGTGATTGGCGAGACCACTCAATCATTATAAAGATCCTTTGAAGTGGAGTTATGGGATACTCCAAAATCAAAAGAAGATGAATAGTGAAGGACATGAATGGATTTTGGAACCGTAGGGAACGTTCCAAAATTCAAAGGAAACCGTATTGAAGAAGATGGAATTCAAGCTCGAACGAAAGTGATTCTGAAATTAAATCTACTCTATATACTAAGTTTTGCCTAAAACCAGAGCTCTGATACCAGCTGTAATGACCCGATATTTCCAACCATTCGCATCCACTATAAGTGTATAGGTAGACACTCATGCCGGAATTGAATTGCTCAAAATACCGCGTTGTAAATAAAAATTTAGCAAATCTCAGAATATACAGTAAATAATAATCACAGATCACAGATACAGAGTATTTAATAATGCAGCGGAAGTAAAAGAGATAGTAGTTCATGAAGCTACTATATAAATATATCAGAGTTGAATAAGATACAACAGAAGAAATAAAGTACAATAGAAGTTTCAATATGATAACCAAGTCCAAGCTGAACAGAACAACCGAACTGAAATAGATAAGACTACATAAGCAGATAATCTCCAGCGATTCCAATCTCCAGAAAGTGGAATCCAAATCTGTGAATACTCAGGCTGACCCGAGCGTAAATAAAAATACAAACGAGTCAGGACATACATACTTATACAATGTAAACCAACTCAAGTGAACTGTAGTAAAAGTACATATAACTTAGAAGATGCTTGGGACCGTCCATCCTCTAAGGATCCGTTAAACTATTTATTATATAGTAATATACGCTATATACAGTAGTGCCTAATCAGTAAAGTATAATCATATAGAAAATAGCGTTAAGGGGATAGTGAACCTTAACGCGGTCGGATCTTTAAACCAAAATCGTAGTGGGCTCGATATAAGGAATATATGACAAGGCACGCGAGGCAATGTCAGGGTGGATACACCGTTTGCACTCCCGGACCGGTGGTGACGGTAAGCCAGCAGCTTCCGCCCACCTCGAGACATACCCCGAATCAAAGTGGCGCCACCAAATCGAATCACAAAAGTAATAGAATGGTTTCCGAAGAAGCATGCTCGATAAAAGGGTGTGACCGTTTGTGTAGCCCGGTATAGCTCCTGTTTTAGTCATAATTAGGCCATCCTTCAGCGTTCTCTTACTTGATTCCAGTAGCGTTCGCCAATCAACCTACTTCGTTCTGAAATCTCCACCGCGTATACAGTTGTCAAAGTGGTTTCGGTATCGACAGAGAGTATGCCAGATATCCGATCCCGGTCTCTTTGCCAACCAATCGTTATTATAACCCATGGTTATAACTTTAAAATAATAATTTACTTCAAATAGAACATCATTTCAAATTCAAATCTTTATCAAATAAAAATTATATCATTTCCAAATCATTTCAATATCAAAAATATCGATCTTTCAAACCTCCTTTTCAAATCATTATTTGAAATTCAAATCCAAATATCCAATTTAAGTTTTTAAAACCAAAGATAACATTCATTTATTAAAATTTGAACCCCTTTTTAAAATAATTCATTTCCAATTTAATTTATTCATTTAAATCACTTTAAAAGTGGATTTATTATTCTTTCAATTCAAGTATTCAAATTTCAAAGTTTCAAGTCATTCTAAGCTCACTTACTAAGTGAAAAATCATATTTATTAAAATTTCAGCTTTCGCAGCATTTAGAAAAAGCTGTTATAAGTTATACTTGAATACATTTTAATTCAGCAAAGACAGCACTTAAAAACTGCTGTTAAAACTCAGTTTTAGTTAAATTTTAGTTTAAGACGACATTTGCAGAAATGCTGCGGTAGCTCAGATTTTAAAACAAGGTTTTAAATTGATTTCAGCAAAAACTGCAGACCATTATAGCATTTCCAGAGAATGCTATAATAGAACTGAGTCCAATATTAGCCTATAAATTCAATTACAGCAACTACAGCATTTCAGAAATGCTGTAGTAGCTCTTTTTACACAATTTTAGTTCAATTCAGAAACTATAGCATTTCTGAATGCTATTAAAAGTTAATTCTAGGTTTTAGTGTATTTCCAGCTAATAATAAACTTCATTTTAAATCCTTTAAACATTTTAAAAATCATAATTTAACATTAAAAATGTTCATTAACATATCATTAAACATATTGATTTTTATAAAACCAATTTCTTATAAATAAATCCAAATTTCAATAATTCCACTTATTAGTTTAAGTGTATAATTTCCTTTCTTCACTTTTCAACAAATAAACTTAACACTTCAGATTTAAATTACCATTTCACAAATTTAAATAAATTTCCAATTTATTTAATTAATTTAAATCTTTAATTAGAACTCAAATTTCACATTTCCAAGTCAAGTTATATTTTAAAATTTCACTTTTAAGCATTCATTTATTTAACCACTTAAATTCATAGAAAAATCAATAATACTTTAATAAATCACTTAAATTCAAATTTAAATCAATTTATCATATTTACCATTTTCCCAATAAAAATAAAAATTTCCATTTTATTTATGTAACTTAAATATCATTTTTTTAACCAAAATTCCAAATTTCCGAACTTAAGTTATATTTCAAAAATCCAATTTAACCATTCATTAATTACATTTTTGACTCATAGAAAAATCATAATTTCTATAATTTAAAACATTCAAAATCTATTTAAATCAAATTTCATAAATTTATATTTTTAAAATACTTAAAAATATCCAAAAACACTTTATAAAATAACCACGGGTCTGTATATAGTTTTCTAACCTAGGTCAAGTGATACAGATCTGTATCATTTCAATCCGCAATTTAAAAAGAAAAATCCGGGTTCTATCATTTCAAACCCGCAATCCCAATTAAATAAATTAAATAAAAACCGTTCAGGCCTATCATTTCAGCCCATAACGATTTTTTCCTATTCTAAAGTACGTTCGGGTATGTATCATTTCAACCCATAGTGATTTCTAATCTACATGGAGCTTGCAGTGTGATAAACAGATATAAATGAACGGTAACAACATATATATAATAACAGACGATATGACATGAAATTTAACAGGTTTAGTATCATATATAAATAATCACAGGCAGTTATACATCATATGATTTTCTACACATTCAATTGTTGTTGTTTCACAACTGCATAAGTATAAACGTCGTGTGAGTTTTACTCACCTTTATGGCTGGAGATTGCATTACAAATAGCATAATGGATTCTAGAAGGCACGATGACACAACAATAGGCTCAAGTGGGAAGAGATCCAAGCTTAGAACTTGTGTTACAACCCAAAACAAAACAAAATAATATTACAATTCAATACAACATTCAATTTGAAATAACTTTGAAATGAAAAGAGATTTGAATGTCAAATATTTTGCCTTGTTTTCTACAATGCTTTGCATGGCCTAGGGGTTTATTTAGGTCAGGTTTGACATGACTTTGGCTCAGGTTTGATCATAGGAATGCATGGCATAAAGGTTAGAACATGTGGAGGAAGTTACAAAATAAGAATATCAAGAGACTAGGAAACATAGTGGAGTTTGGTTCAACTTTTGGCTCGCTCCACGGGTCAAATGGCTCGGCCATCATCAGGTACAGGTCTGGACAGAGGTTTAGGTGGTGAGTAGTGGTGATAGTAAGGTGGTGGTGGCGGCTCAAGGTGGTGGTGGTGATGGAAAATGGAGTGGTGATCAACTAGGTGCTCGGCTATGCATTGTTTTGGACATTGTTTGCATTTTTGGTGAAGTTTGGCTTCAAGGAGGGTTCGGCCATGGTAACCTGAAGTGGTGGGTGGTGATAATGCCAAGGAGGAGTGGTATGGGATAGTGGCCGTGGCTATGGTGAGGAGGCCATGCAAATAGAAGAGAGAAACAAGGCAAAAGTATGAAAAAAAATGGAAGAAAAAGTACAAAAAGATGAGGCCATTACCAAGGAAGTTTGAAGAAGCCACAAGAATGAGAAGTGCTGAGTTGTTTTTCACGTGAAAACATGGCCAAAACTAAAGAAGTGGAGAGCAAAAATGAATTAAAGTGAAGGATATGGCATTTGAAAAGTTTTGAAGGTGAAAGGACTTATGTTTTGCACTTTTTTAAAAACTTTGGTATTTCCTTTTCTCTTTGATTTTATAAAAACAAAATAACTCAGAAATATACTTTATAAACCTAAATCAAGTAAAAATATAAGAAAATAAATAACTAATTTTAAAGAAAATATAAAAAGAATGAAAGAAATTACTTAAAAATACAAAACAGTGTCTAGAAATTACAGATAAATCACTACTAGTCTTGGAAAAATATCCATTTCATTTTAAAAATATTATGAAGTGAAAATTTAAAATAAAATAATTTATTTATCATTTTCAAAATAAAATAAATAACTAAATTGGAGAAAAATAGAAAAAGGAAAAAGAAATTGTTTAAAAATAGCAAACATGACATAAAAATTACAAGAAATTTACCAATGGCTTTGGAAAATTATTTACTTCAAATATTATAAGACAAAAATATAAATACAATAACATATTAACACATATTAAAATAAAATATGACAAGGAAAATATAATTTTTATAATTTAAAATAACCAAAATTGCTAAATAACTCAAATTGTACTCAATATTGAAATATACATAACTTTCACAATTTAAATCTGTTTCCAACGAAACGAAAAACAGTATTCATGTTATTAAATCTATTTTCATAATAAAAGATAAAATTTTAGAATTTAAATATTTTAATTTTAATTTTAAAAGTCAAAGTTTGACTAATTTGACCAGAAATCCATTTTTCAGTAAAATATCCAATTTATACAAGTTTGAAACTATAATTCACATAAAAATCAACATTTATATTTAAAATAACATAACTTATTCATTTTAATAAATAAAACAAAGTTTTTAAATCAAAATTTCAAATAAAATAATCAAAATAAACAATTAAAATAAATCACAAAATTCAGGGTTGTTACACAAATATTATGAAAAATGAATTTGATATAGGAGAAATTTCATGTTTTCTTGGTTTATAAATCAAACAATTGAAAAATGACATTTTCATTAATCAAGAAAAATATTGTAACAATCTACTTAAACGGTTTGGTATGGAAAATACTTCTAGTAAACCAACACCAATAAGTACTATAATACATCTGGATAAAGTTGAAAATGGTAAGAATATGGATCAAAAATGATATAGAAGTAAGATTGGTTCATTGCTAATCTAATCACAAGTTGTTCTGATATTATGATGAGCATTTGTTTGTATGCATGTTTTCAAGCAAATCCCAAGAACCACACTTGCGAGCAGTAAAATGAATTTTGTGCTATTTAACCAACACTAGTGACTACACACTCTTTTACCTACAAGAATTTCCTTTTGAGTTAATACATAGAGTGGTGCTGACTTTGGAGGATGTCGGACAAACAGAAAGAGTAGGAGTAATACTGTCATTTCATCGGACAATCTCTAGTATCGTGGTTTAATAAGAAACAAAACTGTGTTTCACTTTCAATATGTGAAGCAAAATATATTTATGATGCTTTGGCACATGCTTAAGTAATATATATACAGTAAAAACTTCAAATTTCAAAATATTTTACAAAATCTTCAATATATATATAAAAGATATATATATATATATATATATATATATATATAAGATAAAAAAACCTTCTTTTATAGGCTGAAGATGTAAGATGGTCCGCTACTGCCCCCACCCCTTTTTAGCTCAGGCTCTCACATGCCACTTTTTGATCCTGAGATTTTTCTACTCATTTAAGAGATTATTACATGTCTCCATAAATAGCAAGCTGCTAAGGTGCCGCTGCTAAAGATCGAACCCCCTCCCTTTACCGGGGAGCTAGAAGCCCTTTCCAATCGCATTAGAGCCATGGACAAAATCTTCAATATTTTGCTATAACACAAGCGCTTTAAACTTACCTAAAAATAAAATAAACCATTTTCATAAAAAACATATAGACATTCGTCATCACTTTCTATGAGACAATATAGAAAAGGAAACTATGTCACTAGAATTCGTAACTTTCGAAAAGCAAATTGCTGACATCTTCACAAAACTTTTAAATGAAACTACATTTATTAAACTATGCAGAGAGCTTGGAATTCGATTATTACAGAAAAGAATTTATTATATATATATATATATATCTGTGTGTGTGTGCATGTGCGTTACTTCACTAAAATAAAATGATAGTTTATTTTTTCTATATAAAAATATAAGGAACATATATAATTATCTATTTTCCTATCGTTGAATTTAGTTTTAACTTATGAACATACATTGAATGCAAAAATTCTATTAAAGGGATTTCAACCGTATAAGTATAATTTTAGTTTTCCACCTAAACATATATATAAACATATAACTTTGACAATTGAAATCACAAGAAACAAATATTTTTCAATCAAAATTTATTCAACATTAATAATGGCCTCATCAAAGACCACATCTTCTTCTTCATCAAAATTCACATCTCCTTCAAATGGTAGCTCATCTTCACTAATGATTGCTACATCACCAATCAACCACATCGGCTATTCTCCTAGAGGAAAGAAGGTGAAACAGTCGACTAAATTTAATGGCATATTAACACCCAGCGATGACTGTCGCATTGATGATCTCAACCACTATCAATAAGAAATGCTTAGATTCCATAAACAATTATGCTAGAAACAGTGCAGATAGGGAGAGCATCTTAATTTTATTAAGAGATCGCTACTGGCATTATGTGGTAGATCACCAATAAAGAATAGTGTTTGTAAAAACTCTCCTTGACTTATAGAAACCCCAATAAAAACATATGAGTCCAAGCCAGCAAATTCATGGAAACCGAAGCCATAGGAAGAAGAGTCTAAACCTTCCGAAAACAAATAATCTGGCGTTGTTGTATCAATTTTTAAATTTATATTTAATCTTTATGTATCTTGTCTCTATGATGACTTCAATAAATTGAATAAACATTTATTATAAGAAAGCATCTATAATAAAAATCATTATTGAAGCTCTGAAAAGGGTAGAAAGTCAGTCTACCAACTCAAGAATATTTCATCAAATCGTCTTCATGAATCAAATGTCAAAATTTATAATGTTTCAAAAATAAAAATTCACCGTAGCATTCAATTGAATCAACCCCATCGGTCGATAGATACAGGCAATATAATTCGTTAATATTTTGACATAAACAATCGACTAAAAGTTTATAATCAGTCGATAGATACCCTCATCGGTCGACTGATTATCAACTTTTAGTCGACTGATAGACCCTAATTTTACACATGTTTCTTTCGGCTTTATAACCCTGTAAATTCCAACTCAACCAATCGACTAGTTCCCCAATTTCAGTCGACTGGTTATGAATAGAATTTAAATAAAAGTGAAGGCATGGTCAGAGAGGCACAACTTTTTATTCATAGACCCATTCATTTTGCAACCAAAGTCTCTTAAATGCTATATCTACCCCGAATCACCCCTATTACTCTTAGCCAAATTCAAAAACTCTTAAACCTTCCTAAAAAACAACGCAACCTTGTATTTTTTCATGAACTCAAAGCAATGGCACTAAAATAAAAGGAGCAATCTTCTTCATCTTCAAATGAGCCAATTGAAGCCTAAATTTGCAAGTGGCTATACAACAATACCGCCGCAAAAAGATATAAAGGAATGAAAAATTGATGGATGTTTAAAGGGTCCTTTAGTGAAGATAGAAGATTTCTTTGCCTCAACCATTCATGAGTTTTCACAAGAATATGATATAACGAGTTTAATTGATTTTAATGCTAATAGTGTAAAAATTGGTCTTTAATGGTAAAATTCTTTTATGCTAATCTCAACCTAGACTTTCACAAACCCTACTCTATTGAAGACATTATGTGGCTTTTAATTTTTTGAGAGAAAATTGTTATACAATCACCTAAACTAGGTCATATCTTGAATTTTCCATTTGAAGGAGAAGAGTTGAATGAGATTAATTAAAATAACTACATAAAGGATGAAATTAGTCATAATTTTCAAAGTGATGACCATAGGAACATGGAAGCCATATCATTAAGACCAAAAGCAAGACTCATCCATAGAATCTTAACTCACACTATCATGCCTTGAACTAGAAGCTATGATAAGGTATAGGAAAATAATTCTAGTGCCTTGAATGGAATGTATGCCAAAAAGAAAATTAATTGGGCGAAATTCATCATGGATGAGATTTGTTACTTTCAAAATCGAAAAAGAAAAACCATTCATTATGCTCCCTGTAACAATCCTAGATTTTACATATATTTTAATTTTGACTTTATTTTTTTATTTTGCAATTATTTTAAACTTTTTTTTTCAAACATTTCATTTTTTTATATAAATGTTGATTATTAAGTGAATTATAGTTTTAAACTGGTATAAATTAGATATTTTACTAAAAAGTGAAATTCTGGTCAAACTGGTCAAGCTTTGACTTTTTACTTAAAAATTTAAAAGTTTGAAATTATAAATTTTATCTTTTATTATGAAAATAGATTTAATAACATGAACATTGCTTTTTGTTTCGTTGAAAACGGAGTTAAACTGTAAAAGTTATGTACATTTCAATTTTGGGTGTAATTTGATTTATTTAACAATTTTTTCTATTTTAAATTATATAAATTATATTTTTCTTTGTCATATTTTATTTTAATATGTGTTAATCTGTTATTTTATGTATATTTTTGTCTTTTAATATTTTTGAAGTGATAGTATAAGTTTTCTAAAGCTTATTGAATTTATTTACTACTTTTAAAGCCTAGTTTCTATTTTTTTTGCTATTTTCTTCATTTAAATTATATTTAAATTAAAATTTATATATTTATTTGTGAATGCATTTTAGTTTATGTTATTATCTTTGTTATAAATATTTTTACAAGTACATAAAGATTTTCCAAAGTTCATTGCATTTATTTTTCATATTTTCAAGACTAGTTTGCAATTTTTGCTGTTTTATTAATTAAATTATATATATAATTAATATTTATTTATTTATTTTTGTTTATTTAATAAATTTTCGTACTTTTATCTGAATTTATATATATATTTCAGTTATTTAAAAATTAAAATAAATTGATGGAAATTTTAAAGGTTTTAAACACTTTAACTTCCAAAGCCTTTTTACATTCCGACCTTTCATTTTCTCAACTCCACTCTTTAATGATTTTTTGCCGTGCTTTCATTTCTCATTCTAGCTCCATCTCCCTCATTTTTCACGTATTCTAACCTTCTCAAACTCATAAAAAAATTGCACGGCCATTGCTTCAAAGGTTTGGGTAAAATTCATCTCCTTCTTCCTTGTTTTTCTAGTTTTCTATTGAATTTTGTATATGTTCTCTACCTTCATAGCTTTTTTCCTCCACCTCCAGCTGCTAGGCCGACCCCATCACCACCACAACCAGCCACCACCACCTCTAGATCACCACCCCATCAGGGCCGACCTGCCCTAGGCAAGAGATCCACCCTCCATTTACACAAACTATCACCATATAGTTTAGGCCGAGCATACCCTTCCTCTATCACCACTTCCACCACCTTTTCCACCACTTCCTCCACCACCTCTTGCTCTGACCTGACCACCACCCACTTCCACCTCACCCACCACCATCTGGACACCTGGCCATGCCCCTATAGCTTGAGGCCGAGCCCATGTATAGCCTAGAAATGATGATATGTTGCCTTGTCTGTAGATTGTTGCACCCTATGTCCATCACCTTCAATTTCCACCATGGCCATCACCAATAGCCTCCACCACCTAATCTTCCACCACCTCTAGCTGCCACATCAGACCCCACCTGACCTTCACATTGCATGGCTAGACCCACAACAGCAAGGGTCGAACCCTATGGTGCAACAAAAGCCACCATTTGCCTTAGAACCCTTTGTATTCCATTGTCTTCTCTACTTGTAACTCCCACTCACCTTATCACCTTGTAGCCGAGCCTATACTGGACCCAAACCAGACCTTAATCCATGCCTTGGCTATGCTATTTCAGTTCATAACTGAAGTATGTGAAGTTGAGAACAAGTGCAAACCATTTAACTTGTTTTGGACATTGATTTCTAGTGTTGTTCAAGTGTTACATTGTTTTGTAACTTATATGTTGCATTGTTTTGTGTAAATGTGAACAAGGCAATTATCTTTGGCTCTCTCAATATCAAATCTTTGTCGTGCCATCGTGCTTTTGAAGATCTCAGTTTGTGTCAGTTGTATTGCAATCTCCAGCTCAAACAAGTGAGTTATCCTCACCAGACAATATGTACATATATAACTAGTAAATTGACCCCTTTTGAATCTGTGAAATGCATTAACATGTTACATATGCTATATTATGATTATATGATGTTCACCCATGCTTAAACACCTATTATAACATCTGTTACTGTTATATTATGTTGTTCTGTTATTTTTATCAGTTTATCACACTGCAAGTTCCCTTTAGATTAGAATCACTATGGGTTGAAATGATACATACCCGAACGGACTTTAGAATAGGAGAAAATCGTTATGGGCTGAAATGATAGGCCTGAGCGATTTTCATTTTATTTCATTTACTTGGGACTGCGGGTTTGAAATGATAAAACCCGGATTTTCTTTGTAAATTACGGGTTGAAATGATACATTACCCGTATCACTTTACCTAGGCTAGAAAATTATATACAGACCCGTAGTTAAAATATATTTTTCTAAAATTTTTAAACATATGTTTGAAATGTAAATATTATAATATTTTGATTAAAAACATAATTAAAAATGATTTTTGTAAAGTATTATTGATTTTTTTGGAAATTTATAGGTTAAATAAATTATGGAAAAGTTAGAAAATTTAAATGTAAGTTATTTTGGAAATTTTGATTTAATTATAATTGGAAATTAAATTAAATATGAAATTATGATAAATTTATGATAATTTGAATTTAAAATGAATTTAAAATGATTTTATAATATATTAATGATTTTGAGTAAAGTTAAAAAATGAAAGGGATGATTATTTAAGTTGAAATTTTGAAATATAACCAAATGGGAATTTGTGAATTTGGCTTAAAAGTGAATTTTAAGTTAAGTGAATAAAATTGAAATTAAGTTATATTTTGAAATTTAAACTTAAGTGTTAAGTTGAAATTAAATTTAATGAATTTAAATTTGAATGTTGAAATTTAATAAGTGAATTATTATTAAATCTTAATTTTTGAATGGAAATTTAACTTTATAAAAGCATGAACTTAAGGAAAATTAAATGTTGTTTATAAATGTGAAAATGTATGATTTTATAAGTTAAAAATGTTTTAAATAAAAATATAATTGGCTGTGAAATTATATTGAATATTTGAAGTTAATTAACTGCATTTTTGAAATGCTATTAATTGCAATTTAAATGATATTACAGCATTTGTAAATGATGTAGTTGATGATAATGAACTAAAAAGCTAAATTGAATTAAAGGCTATTATAGCAATCTTTTTAAGTTCTATAATTGTTGAATTTAACTAAGTTTATTTGAAATATTAAGTAAACCCTATTACAACATTTTTAAAAATGCTGTCTTTTGTTAAATTGAACTGTTTTGAATGTAACTTTCCGTAGCGTTTTCTAAATGCTGCGAAAAGTGAATTTTCACTGTTTTGATAAACTTAAGTGAATAAATGAACTTTGGAAGTTGAAATTTTTGGAAATTTAATAATTTAATTATTAATATAATAACTTCATTTTAATGATTTAAAATGATTTTTGAAATATAAACTGTTTGGAAATGTAAATTGAAATGGTATTTTAAATTGAATAAAATGAATAATGATTTGAAATGAATGTGGTTTTGAAAAGATATGATATTTTGGTTTATTAAAATGATTTGAAATGAAGTTTTGGAAAGATATGATATTTTTGATATATTAAAATGATTGAAATGACTTGAAATGGATATGATATTTTTGATATATTAAAATGATTGAAATGAGGTTTTGAAATGATATGATATTTTGATATATTAAAATGATTTGAAATGTGGTTTTGAAATGATATGATATTTTGATATATTAAAATGATTTGAAATGTGGTTTTGAAAAGATATGATATTTCGATATATTAAAATGATTTGACAAGAATTTCTGGAAAGATATGATGTTTTAAAATGGTTTGGAATTAATTTAATCATTATTTTGATAAAGATTTGGATTTGAAATGATATCCTATTTTGAAGTATAAACATTATTTTAAAAGTTATAACTACGGGTTATAATAATGATTGGTTAGCAAAGAGACCGGGATCGGATATCTGGCATACTCTCTGTCGATACCGAAAACCACTTTGACAACCGTGTATGCGGTGGAGATTCCAGAATGAAGTAGGATGGTGGCGACGTTCTTGAGGTATATTACGTGGACCCAACTCCCGTGAGTTGGCATAAGGTGGCTAAAACAGGAGCGATCTCAGGCCAAGTGAGGTCATTCCTCCTATCAGACACATTCCTTCGATACTATACTCTTACTGGTGATGATTAGATGGCCATCCTCCGATTTTGATATGGGAGTGTGTTACGAGGTGGGCATATGTGGCTGCTGCGTTACCCCCAGCCCGTGTGCGTAATTGGTATATCTACCCTGGCATTGCCTTGTGTGCCGTGTCACCTACCATGCCGAGCCTTTACTACGAGTTTGTTTTTCTCCCGTAGCCCGTGTGGTATCCTCTGACAGTCACCCGGAGTGGAGATGGCATGATATTGGATGGACTACTGGGACTATTATGTGTGAAGGGTGATATGAGTAGCCCGGAACACTATTTAAAAGTAAGTTTATTTTACTGTAGACATTATTATAATAGCGAAATATTACTACATAGTAAATAGTTTAACGGATCCTTAAAGGATGGGCGGTCTCAGGCATCCTTTAAGTTACTTGTACCTTATTACAGTTCATTTGAGTTGGTTTACATTATATAAGTATATATTGTCCTGACTCGAGTGTTTATATTTTTATTTACGCTCGGGTCAGCCTGAGTTATTCACAGATTTGGATTCCACTTTCTGGAGATTGGAATCGCTGGAGATTATCTGCTTATCTAGTTTTATCTATTCCAGTTCTGTTGTTCTATTCAGCTTGTACTTGGTTATCATCTTAAGAGTTCTGTTGTACTTTATTTAGTCTGTTGTATTTTATTTAACTCTGATATATTTATATAGTGGCTTCATGAACTACTATTTCTTTTACTTCCGCTGCATTATTAAATACTCTGTGTCCGTAATCTGTTATTTTATTTACTATATATTCTGAGATTTGCCAAATTTTATTCACAATGCGGTATTTTGAGCAATTCAAGTCCGACATGTGCGGATGCGAATGGTTGAAAATATCGGGTTGTTACAGTTGGTATCAGAGCTTTGGTAGCTCTAGGCAAAACTCAGCATATAGAGTAGATGTATTTACAGAATCACTTTCATTCGAGTTGAATCTCTTTCTTTTGACTCGATTCCTTGGAATTTTGGAACGTTCCCTACGGTTCCAAAATCCATTCTTATTCCCCACTATTCATCTTCATTTGATTTCGGAGTATCCCATAACTCCACTTCGAATGATCTTTATAATGAGTATGCGGTCCTGCCAATCTCAAATTTATTTGTAAAGGGGTGAAACTCCTTTACAATGGCATCGATTCACCAAATATTTTATGCCTTTGGTTTAGATGCTAGTATCTCTTATTATCCTAAAATTCTATCTCTTGAGATCGAATGTTGATTTACCCAAGAAATCCACATTGATATTATTCTTTCAGTCACGGTTGACCCGATTAAGATTACCCACGGTTTATTTAAGCTTATCCATCTCCCTACTCTGTTTAACCATCTTGTCTTTTGTTTCTAAACCATTTCCAAACATTTTGAACTATACTTGTAAATCTATGTTTTATATATTGTGTTGTTTGAGTTGATGATGTTGATTTGGGTTTCCAATCGATTCATCTGATCAACGCTATCGATAGGATTTCTAAAACACTTTGACAGAACAAACTGACACAATATTATTTTAAAATTTTGGTTAATGAAATAAATTTGGATATAAGTAAATTTATGGAACCTAATAAATTGATTTAAACTAATCATTTGAAATGATAATACTTGATTTATCATTTATAGTTCTATAAATGAATTTATAAATAGTTGTTTATAAATTGATTTGGGAACTGAAATGAATTTAAATCAAGAATTTGAGAATTTAATTTCCGATGGTTTCAAACCTTGTGTTTTCAAGTTTTAAAAGGATATATCATTTAAAGTATTTTCGAATAAGAAATTTGTTTCCAAAGAATTTTAAAGTTTAAAGAAATTAGGGCTCTTCTCTTTGTCGCTGGAAAATAACTTTGGTGATGACCGCGGCATCATCGACTTTAATTTTCGAGTTTCGAAGTGAAGAGACCGTTCTATAGTCTTGCTGCAGTGTTGCTTTGAGAATTTAATTGATTTGAATTTATAAGATATGATTTGATTTATAATATATATATATATATATATATAGATATATGATTTAAATTGATTTGACATATTATGTACATATATTTATTTATCTCTAAATGGTTTGAAGGGAGTTGAAAATTTTATTCTTAAATTTTACCTTAAAGAATAATTTCAATTATAAAAAGAAATTCAAAATTTTTGAATAAATGATTCAAGCTTGAGATGATTGAATTGGAAAGTTTTATTTGTATAATACTCAATTGCATTCAAATATAACCTACCTTAAATTTTCAGAAGTTAACAATGTAATTGGATAATATATAATATAAAAAGTTTTTATAAATAAAATTTGAGTGGTTATAATAAATGTTATACACTTGAATTTTAGTTATAAAAAGATTAACTGAGGTAAGTAGAATAAAAAGGTAATTGAATAATTTACAGTATAAATGATGTTGAAGGAATTAAGAATAAATTAAAACCGTTATAATAAGTGTAAGCATATTTAACATAGGTGATAAAATATATTGAGAGGAATAATTTTAATTTTAATTAGTAGTGAAGAAGAATTAAATTTTATTTGGTACATTTTGAGTATAATAAAAGATTTTTCAAATACATGATTTTAGGGATTTGTTAATTTAAGATAATTGGATGATAAGATAATGAAATTAGAGATGCTTAAGATTTATTTGACTTATGTAAAATTAATTTTAAGTTTAAGTTGAAATTTTATGGTTTCAAATTTATTATTTTATTTTGTTTTTCAAATTATCTTTTGGGTGTCCTAATTTCCCTTATCTTGCTACAGAATGGGAGGCTATTGCATGTACCAGTCTGTTTAGAAATCTTTCTATAATCTTTAATAATCTTTGGTACTCATTTTGAATTTGAGCACTGCTTTCCATCCACAGACCGTCGGTCAAGCAGGAAGAGTGAATCAGATTCTAAAGGATCTTTTCGTGCTTGTGTTCCTGATTCTAGAGAATCTTGGGAAGATCATCTCTACCTTGTGAAACTTACCTATAACAATAGTTATTAGGTATAATTTCAATCTCCTTGTCATCTTGTCTTAATCTTATTTCACTCTATTTTTTCTGTGCTTTCCCGTGCCTCATTCCTTTTCGGGGACGAAAAGTTTTGAGTGGGGGAGAGTGTAACAACCCTAGATTTTACATATATTTTAATTTTGACTTTATTTTTTTATTTTGCAATTATTTTAAACTTTTTTTTTCAAACATTTCATTTTTTTTATATAAATGTTGATTATTAAGTGAATTATAGTTTTAAACTGGTATAAATTAGATATTTTACTAAAAAGTGAAATTCTGGTCAAACTGGTCAAGCTTTGACTTTTTACTTAAAAATTTAAAAGTTTGAAATTATAAATTTTATCTTTTATTATGAAAATAGATTTAATAACATGAACACTGCTTTTTGTTTCGTTGAAAACGGAGTTAAACTGTAAAAGTTATGTACATTTCAATTTTGGGTGTAATTTGATTTATTTAACAATTTTGTCTATTTTAAATTATATAAATTATATTTTTCTTTGTCATATTTTATTTTAATACGTGTTAGTATGTTATTTTATGTATATTTTTGTCTTTTAATATTTTTGAAGTGATAGTATAATTTTTCTAAAGCTTATTGAATTTATTTTCTATTTTTAAAGCCTAGTTTCTATTTTTTTTGCTATTTTCTTCATTTAAATTATATTTAAATTAAAATTTATATATTTATTTGTGAATGCATTTTAGTTTATGTTATTATCTTTGTTATAAATATTTTTACAAGTACAAAAAGATTTTCCAAAGTTCATTGCATTTATTTTTCATATTTTCAAGACTAGTTTGCAATTTTTGCTGTTTTATTAATTAAATTATATATATAATTAATATTTATTTATTTATTTATTTTTGTTTATTTAATAAATTTTCGTATTTTATCTGAATTTATATATATATATATATATCAGTTATTTAAAAATTAAAATAAATTGATGGAAATTTTAAAGGTTTTAAACACTTTAACTTCCAAAGCCTTTTTACATTCCGACCTTTCATTTTCTCAACTCCACTCTTTAATGATTTTTTGCCGTGCTTTCATTTCTCATTCTAGCTGCATCTCCCTCATTTTTCACGTATTCTAACCTTCTCAAACTCAAAAAAAAATTGCACGGTCATTGCTTCAAAGGTTTGGGTAAAATTCATCTCCTTCTTCCTTGTTTTTCTAGTTTTCTATTGAATTTTGTATATGTTCTCTACCTTCATAGCTTTGTTCCTCCACCTCCAGCTGCTAGGCCGACCCCATCACCACCACAACCAGCCACCACCACCTCCAGATCACCACCCCATCAGGCCGACCTGCCCTAGGCAAGAGATCCACCCTCCATTTACACAAACTATCACCATATAGTTTAGGCCAAGCATACCCTTCCTCTATCACCACTTTCACCACCTTTTCCACCACTTCCTCCACCACCCCTTGCTCTGACCTGACCACCACCCACTTCCACCTCACCCACCACCATCTGGACACCTGGCCATGCCCCTATAGCTTGAGGCCGAGCCCATGTATAGCCTAGAAATGATGATATGTTGCCTTGTGTGTAGATTGTTGCACCCTATGTCCATCACCTTCAATTTCCACCATGGCCATCACTAATAGCCTCCACCACCTAATCTTCCACCACCTCTAGATGCCACATCAGACCCCACCTGACCTTCACATTGCATGGCTAGACCCACAACAGCAAGGGTCGAACCCTATGGTGCAACAAAAGCCACCATTTGCCTTAGAACCCTTTGTATTCCATTGTCTTCTCTACTTGTAACTCCCACTCACCTTATCACCTTGTAGCCGAGCCTATACTGGACCCAAACCAGACCTTAATCCATGCCTTGGCTATGCTATTTCAGTTCATAACTGAAGTATGTGAAGTTGAGAACAAGTGCAAACCATTTAACTTGTTTTGGACATTGATTTCTAGTGTTGTTCAAGTGTTACATTGTTTTGTAACTTATATGTTGCATTGTTTTGTGTAAATGTGAACAAGGCAATTATCTTTGGCTCTCTCAATATCAAATCTTTGTCGTGCCATCGTGCTTTTGAAGATCTCAGTTTGTGTCAGTTGTATTGCAATCTCCAGCTCAAACAAGTGAGTTATCCTCACCAGACAATATGTACATATATAACTAGTAAATTGACCCCTTTTGAATCTGTAAAATGCATTAACATGTTACATATGCTATATTATGATTATATGATGTTCACCCGTGCTTAAACACCTATTATAACATCTGTTACTGTTATATTATGTAGTTCTGTTATTTTTATCAGTTTATCACACTGCAAGTTCCCTTTAGATTAGAATCACTATGGGTTGAAATGATACATACCCGAACGGACTTTAGAATAGGGGAAAATCGTTATGGGCTGAAATGATAGGCCTGAGCGATTTTCATTTTATTCCATTTACTTGGGACTGCGGGTTTGAAATGATAAAACCCGGATTTTCTTTGTAAATTACGGGTTGAAATGATACATTACCCGTATCACTTTACCTAGGCTAGAAAATTATATACAGACCAGTAGTTATAATATATTTTTCTAAAATTTTTAAAAATATGTTTGAAATGTAAATATTATAATATTTTGATTAAAAACATAATTAAAAATGATTTTTGTAAAGTATTATTGATTTTTTTGGAAATTTATAGGTTAAATAAATTATGGAAAAGTTAGAAAATTTAAATGTAAGTTATTTTGGAAATTTTGATTTAATTATAATTGGAAATTAAATTAAATATGAAATTATGATAAATTTATGATAATTTGAATTTAAAATGAATTTAAAATGATTTTATAATATATTAATGATTTTGAGTAAAGTTAAAAAATGAAAGGGATGATTATTTAAGTTGAAATTTTGAAATATAACCAAATGGGAATTTGTGAATTTGGCTTAAAAGTGAATTTTAAGTTAAGTGAATAAAATTGAAATTAAGTTATATTTTGAAATTTAAACTTAAGTGTTAAGTTGAAATTTAATTTAATGAATTTAAATTTGAGTGTTGAAATTTAATAAGTGAATTATTATTAAATCTTGATTTTTGAATGGAAATTTAACTTTATAAAATCATGAACTTAAGGAAAATTAAATGTTGTTTATAAATGTGAAAATGTATGATTTTATAAGTTAAAAATGTTTTAAATAAAAATATAATTGGTTGTGAAATTATATTGAATATTTGAAGTTAATTAACTGCATTTTTGAAATGCTATTAATTGCAATTTAAATGATATTACAGCATTTGTAAATGATGTAGTTGATGATAATGAACTAAAAAGCTAAATTGAATTAAAGGCTATTATAGCAATCTTTTTAAGTGCTATAATTGTTGAATTTAACTAAGTTTATTTGAAATATTAAGTAAACCCTATTACAACATTTTTAAAAATGCTGTCTTTTGTTAAATTGAACTGTTTTGAATGTAACTTTCCGTAGCGTTTTCTAAATGCTGCGAAAAGTGAATTTTCACTGTTTTGATAAACTTAAGTGAATAAATGAACTTTGGAAGTTGAAATTTTTGGAAATTTAATAATTTAATTATTAAATATAATAACTTCATTTTAATGATTTAAAATGATTTTTGAAATATAAACTGTTTGGAAATGTAAATTGAAATGGTATTTTAAATTGAATAAAATGAATAATGATTTGAAATGAATGTGGTTTTGAAAAGATATGATATTTTGGTTTATTAAAATGATTTGAAATGAAGTTTTGGAAAGATATGATATTTTTGATATATTAAAATGATTGAAATGACTTGAAATGGATATGATATTTTTGATATATTAAAATGATTGAAATGAGGTTTTGAAATGATATGATATTTTGATATATTAAAATGATTTGAAATGTGGTTTTGAAAAGATATGATATTTTGATATATTAAAATGATTTGACAAGAATTTCTGGAAAGATATGATGTTTTAAAATGGTTTGGAATTAATTTAATCATTATTTTGATAAAGATTTGGATTTGAAATGATATCCTATTTTGAAGTAGAAACATTATTTTAAAAGTTATAACTACGGGTTATAATAACGATTGGTTGGCAAAGAGACCGGGATCGGATATCTGGCATACTCTCTGTCGATATCGAAAACCACTTTGACAACCGTGTACGCGGTGGAGATTCCAGAATGAAGTAGGATGGTGGCGACGTTCTTGAGGTATATTACGTGGACCCAACTCCCGTGAGTTGGCATAAGGTGGCTAAAACAGGGGCGATCTCGGGCCAAGTGAGGTCATTCCTCCTATGGGACACATTCCTTCGATACTATACTCTTACTGGTGATTGATTAGATTGCCATCCTCCGATTTTGATATGGGAGTGTGTTCCGAGGTGGGCGCATGTGGCTGCTGCGTTACCACCAGGCCGTGTGCGTAATTGGTATATCTACCCTGGCATTGCCTTGTGTGCCATGTCACCTACCATACCGAGCCTTAACTACGAGTTTGTTTTTCTCCCGTAGCCCGTGTGGTATCCTCTGACAGTCACCCGGAGTGGAGATGGCATGATATTGGATGGACTACTGGGACTATTATGTGTGAAGGGTGATATGGGTAGCCCAGAACGCTATTTAAAAGTAAATTTATTTTACTGTAGACATTATTATAATAGTGAAATATTACTACATAGTAAATAGTTTAATGGATCCTTAAAGGATGGGCGGTCTCAGGCATCCTTTAAGTTACTTTTACGTTATTACAGTTCATTTGAGTTGGTTTACATTATATAAGTATATATTGTCCTGACTCGAGTGTTTGTATTTTTATTTACGCTCGGGTCAGCCTGAGTTATTCACAGATTTGGATTCCACTTTCTGGAGATTGGAATAGCTGGAGATTATCTGCTTATCTAGTTTTATCTATTCCAGTTCTGTTGTTCTATTCAGCTTGTACTTGATTATCATCTTAAGAGTTCTGTTGTACTTTATTTAGTCTGTTGTATTTTATTTAACTCTGATATATTTATATAGTGGCTTCATGAACTACTATTTCTTTTACTTCCGCTGCATTATTAAATACTCTGTGTCTGTGATGTGTGATTTTATTTACTGTATATTATGAGATTTGCCAAATTTTATTCACAATGCGGTATTTTGAGCAATTCAAGTCCGATTGCGGATGCGAATGGTTGAAAATATCGGGTTGTTACACTCCCTATATTATAAGAATCTTATTTTATTTTCATCGAATATACTTTACTAAGAGTTTATTAGTATAAAACATCTTAGAGAAAAAACCTTGAAATTAATGAAGTTTCCTACAACGACCTGCTATTTCGAACCGTTCAAATCGACCATCATCCACACACGTCAGACTTGAATCGCTCAAAACAACAAATTATTAATTTATATTTGGCAGAACTTAGCATATAAAGTAATTAAATTAATCACATAATCATAGAAACAGATAGCTAAATAGTAGTTCATGAAGCTACTACAACATTAGAGTCTAAAACAAGATACAACAGAAATCTCAAATACAAAGTAGTCTCAAATACATAATAAAATGACAAGTATGAACATAAATAACTGGATATAACTGAAAGCTAAATAGATAAAAGATAGATTTTCAAGCAAAGCTCTAAGCTCCAAGCTTCAAAGGTGATTCTTAAATGCTGTGACAATCAGTCAGACCCGAGAATAAAGAAAAACACAAAATATTGAAGTCAGGATTAACATTCTTATGCAAGTAAATCAACTCAAGTGAAATGTCCAAGTGAAATGCAAATAACTCAAAGGATGTTCAGGATTCCCATTCTTTAAGGATCTGTTGAACTATCTATATATATAGCACAATACGCTACATATATAATGTCTATAGTAAAGTAAAATATAAATAGCATTAAGCCGTTTCCCATATCCCCCTCAACACATTTTTATATATTCCCGTAGGTTATACAGTACCGTAATTCCTTCGTAAACTGGAGGACTATGAAAGGACACTCCATAGGTACAATACAAACCAAAATCTTAGAAGGCATGATAAGGCGTGTGACAAGGCACATGAGGCAATGCCAGGGTAAGATTCTACCATTTGACTACCGGACTGGTGGTAATGCATAGCAGCTACTACCGCCCACCTCGAGACACACTCCTAAAATCAAAGGTGAACCCAATCAAAGCAAAAGTAATAGAATGGTACTGAAGAAATGTGTGCGATAGGGGGAGCGACCCCACATGGCTTGGTATAGCTCCTGTTTTAGCCACATCAAACTGACTCGAGGGAGTCATGGCTACATTCACACATCATATAGACATTCGTCAAACCATCCTACTTCGTTCTAGAATCTCCACCACGTGCATAATTGTTGAAGAGGTTTTCAGTATTGGCAGAGAGTATGACAACATCCGATCCTGGTATCTTTAACAACCAGATGTTTATTTCACACCATAGTCATATTTCATTTCAAACATTTTATACTTCATATCAAAATATCATATTCATTTCAAAAATCATACCACTTTCAAAATCATATCAATTTCGAAATCATATTCACTTTCAAAATCATATCATTTTGAAATCATATTCACTTTAAATCATTTTCATTTCCAAAAAATCATATTCATTTTAGATCATTTTCATTTCCAAAAAAAATTATAACTACAAAATAGCTTAAACCATCATATCAAAATATTCATATTTAAATCTGTTAAATCTAAATTATAACAGTTCTAACTTAAACAGTTCAAATACTGAAAATAGTTTATATAAATAAAAATAGTTATAAATGAAAATAGTTTATATATTTAGAAATAGTTATAGATTAAAATAGTTTATATATTAAAATATTAATATATTATAATATATGTATATATATAGAAACTAGTTTCAAGTTAGAATTGTTTCTTCCAATTTCACAAATCAACTCAAATCAACTTTAGTTCCAAAATTCAATTTAAATCAATTTCACTTCAACAATTTCAACTGAAAAGGGTTAGAGGTTCAATCCAATTCTCATTAAAACCATTTTTCATTTTATACCGATTCCAAATCCAGATTTGAGCTATAATTTTTTTTCCACTTCCAATTCATTTATATCTCAAAAATCAACTTTAATTTTATTTAAATTTGAAAATTTTCACTTAATAAATTTTAATAACATTTAACTAAAATCTCAAATTACAAATTTAAATAAAATCAAAAATTAAATAAATAACTTTAATTATATTTAATTCTAAAATATTCATCTAATCAATTTTTATAAGCATTTAATAAAATCTGAAATTACAAATTTAATTCAAAATTAGATATTCAATTTTATTTAAATTTAGAAATATTCATTTAATCGCCTTTAATCAAAACCAGTTACAAAATCATATCTTTAAAATTTTAAAATGTATAAGTTCAAATCAATTCCTATTTAAATACAATTCTTAAATCAATTAATTTACAGATAAATTCTAATTGACCTTTCCAACCTTAATTTATTAATGTTAATACAAAATCTATTTTCAAAATATTAACATAAATTTTAAATAAATATTTAAACATACTCTATATATAGTAATTAAATTAAATTTTATTAAATTAAACCTTATTATTAAATTAAATCTATTTTAAATCTTATTTTATATATTTTAAAAATAATAATAAAGTTATAAGTAAAATTTTATAATTTACATTTTAAAACTTAACTTATAAATTTAAAATTTCCAAAAACATATAATTTCAAAAATCTAAATATTACATATATATTAAATTTTAAAATATTTTTATATTATATTTAAAAATCAATATTTATTAAAACTCATACATTTCCTTTCAAAACTATAGAAATCATTTTCAAAATAGACCAACGGTGCCCGTATATAATTTTCTATCGTATGGTCAAGTGATATGGATATTTATCATTTCAATCCGCAATAATTTAATATTACGGGTATATATCATTTCAATCCACAATAATTTAATATATACAGGTATATATCATTTCAACCCACAATCCAAAAATTCAAAATCAATAAAATCTCTTGGGTTTATCATATCAACCCATAACAATTTCCCTAATCTATAAGATTGTTCGGGTATGTATCATTTCAACCCATAAGGAATTCATAAGCTAACAGGGTACTTACAGAGTGGGAACAATAATAAAAAAATAACATAACATGTCAATGATGAGCATATATCATAATTAACAAATTTAAATAATATATATATATATATATATATAATATGTTATGGTGTCGTATATCAATCATAGGTGAAGAATTTAAATAATATCATATCTTAATCAACAATTTAATTGCTAGCAAATTAAATTTTAACAATACATTTTAATCGTTATTTCATGTGAATTAAATTTACTAAATATAAGAATGCTAGCTGTGAGTGATTGCTCACCTTTCGAGGCTAAAGAAGATAGACAACACAACATGCTACTTTTGAATCACGAATTCGATAATCGACCAATCCAAACGAAAATGACAAAGCAAGCAAAGTGGAATAGAAATCGATGAAAAAATATATAATTTTTTTAATGTCTAAAATTTACTCACATATTAAAAATAAATTCTTTATATTATATTTTAAAATTAAAAAATCAGTTTAATACACATATTTAAAATAAAAATATCTATATATTATGTATAAAAAAACAATACTTAAAAACAATATTTTTAAAAACAATTTTTAAACAATTTTTAAACAATATCTATATATAAACAAAAGAGAAGGCTGCCATGTTGAATCTAAGCGGGCTGTTACGGCCAGTCTGTATACTTGGGTTGCTCGGCGAAAGAGCAGAGGTGGAGGATGTGAGGGGTTGTGTTGGATGGTCGGAGAGGGTGTAGTGATCGGTAGTGCTCTTGGAGGAGGATGGGCTCTCAGGTCCAGTTGTATTTGACGAAGGGTGGCGGAGTTGGTGAAGCTATACAGTTGCATGTGTTCTTGGCTACTGGAGGATCTGGTGGGTGGTGTAGGTTTAGCTTTGTGAACGGTGGAGAGAGGGGCTGTTGAGCACAAGGTGGAGGCGAAGGGGAAAATGGAAGGCCAAGGTGGCTGGCGTTCAGCTGTGTGGTGGGATCTGGGTGATGCGCGGCCTCGGCTGCAAGGTACATGTGGTCAGCACATGGAGAGGGAGGGTGCGACTATGGTATGATGCGGAGGGTGAGGTGTAAGTGGGAAGGGACGAGGTGGGCTTGGTGGCAGAGATTCAGGTGAGGGTGGTCAGCTGCGTGCGTTTCGGTCAGGAAGATGGGGAGGAAGATGTTCGAAAATAGGGAGGGCGAGCAAGCTTCTTTCAGGAAGTAATATATATGAGAACTTTATATTTATCTATTATAATTTTCAACTGACAAAAACATAAGTTAGAGAATGAGAAGGATTGGTTTTTCAGAATATAACACATTTTATTTCTCAATAGAATAGAATGATAAGAGGGAGAGAAAGAAAATGGACGAACAGAGAATATAAATTGAAATGATGGAATAGTAAAATTTCAACACATGAATTAAGGAATATTAAATGCTAAAGGTTATTGATTTACATAGTGGATAATGAAAGGACACAAGAAACTAAAAGACTCCAGAAACAGGTACCGATATGGTTAACCGTTTCGTTGATTTCGCCGTGCATCGGACGTCGAATGAAAGGAATGAATATACTGCGGAGGTCAACACGACGAGATGAACAGAAATGGTATATAGAAATCAGCGATATGATCATCCCTTCAAAATTCAATATTCACTGTCAAAATGCTGCTAAACTGTCGAAGATAATATAAACGGGGCTATAGCAGTCCAAGTTTGGCGAAATGAAAGATGACGTCTCACTAAGAAATGATTTACATTTTTATTATGTAAAAGTATTTAGATTTCACAAATAATTTTTTTCATCGAATTAACTAATTTTAAATTTAAATTGAAATTTCACAAACAAACAAACCTTCATATTTTCCAAAGAAATTTGCCACTTGCTATATTAAAATAGACACACACAAAATATCAAATTTTTGTTTCTAAAATTTAATTGTTTATTTTCATGAAAATTTAGTTAATTATATTATAAAAATCATTAAAATTTTCAGTTGTTACATTTCCAATAAGATATGAAGGACATATGACTTATGCTGAATAATTACAACATCAAGCCTCATCTTCCGATTCACCACCCCCTACTTCCTTATCCACTCCAATATTAGAGCATGGATCAGATGAGTTGGACTACGATAAAGAAATTACTAAATTTCCCATTGACTCATCCATGAGAAACTCCTTCACCATCATCTCTAAAAATCAAAGAAAGCTAGACGTTCGTCTAATTAGAGTTGAATCCAAGCTTCACCGTCATCTCTCAAAGTCAAAGAAAGCTGGATGTTCGTTTAACTAGAGTGGAATCCAAGGTTGACAAAATGATAGATTTCTAAACAAAATATGAAAGAAGATTAGTTGCACTAGACCTTCTACTTGTGGATCTCCTCCTCCACCATAAGAGCTCCAATTTACGAAGATCCTTAAAGATGGGTTCTTCTAAAAAGGAACGTGATGAAGAGGGGACTGAGAAACGTAAGTCTTATCCCGCCTTTTTTCCAAGGCCGTGATACCAAAAGGTCGACCAAGAAACCAAAGATAGTTCGTCTCAAAGATTGGTTAATTCATCAACTTAACAAGTTCAAAGCAATTCAACAAGCTAAATCACAAAGCAACCTAGCAAGATAGAGGTCCCAACGACCTACCGACCTAAAGGTCCCAGCGACCTAACGGAAGAAGACATCCAACGATCTAACACGGCAGCAATCTACGCGACCTAACTTCCTAGCGACTCAGCATATGCGAGTTAACGACCTAACTACCTAAAGGAAAAGCGACCTAACGACCCAGCCTCTTCAAGGTTAGGTCGCACATAGCTCCTTCGAAGATAGGTCGCTCACGACCTATCCAAACTAAGACAACTGCAATACCGTAAATCCTTAGGTCGCTAACGACCTACCAAACCCTATGCCGCTATTTTCTTAGGTCGCCACTCCCTGCACTGTAACTCCTTAGGTCGCTAACGACCTACGACCTACCCCTTGGTCGCTCTACTAGAAACCTAAACATGTTTAAGTCACCAACTGTTCTCTCCTAGGTCGACAACGACCTAACCCTTAGGTCGCCCCAGCCGACCTAACTCCAGAATTCCCTATAAATATCTCGCCTGCTCCACATTTAAGGGGGGACTTTGCGAACATTGAAGCGCCAAGACTCTACTGCTTTCTCGACCTCGACAACATTTCATTCTCCAACAACACTTCCAAGATCCAAGAGAAGAGATCAACCACATTCAACATGAATCCTAAGAGCAATTCATCATCAAAGTTCTAGCTACTTGTCTTGATCGTGTTGTAACCGTAGATTCATCGTAAAGGTTGTGAAAGCATTGTAATCCTGAAGTTGAGTTGTAAAAGTGTGCTCAAAGATCATAATGAAGTGTGGTCTCTTTTACTGTTTTTGCTATTTTCTGCTTACATTTAGTTCCTGTGTAAACGGGTCATGCTTTCGCTTCATCGCAAATTACTCCGGGGGTGTTAGCGCACATTTTTAGCGTTAACAGTAAGCATCAAGGAAGCAATGAAGAGTATGTTTGGAAAGTTTGGCTTGATTTTTTTTATGTATTATGCTTTTTTATGTATAATGCTTTAGAACTTTATGTTGTTAGTTGTTCTTGTCTTTTAGAACTTTTCATTTTTATTTATGGTTTGAAACTTCTTGATGTTCAAGTTTGTGATGTTGTGGTGTTTGAAACTTATGGTATTTAAGTTTGTGACTAAAAATTATTCGTGACATTATATGTTTATTTGTATTGTTGAACTCATGATGTAATGATCTATTGTTTTGTGAACTCACGATGTAGCATGACTCTTTGTGATGTTATGTAATACTTTTAATCCCTCTAAGATTTTTCATTTTTCACGCTTACCTCTATCGGTACATATCTCCTTTTGACGGTGACAAAAGGGAGAAAAATTATATGGCCATATCGATTAGAGGAGTATATATTAAGGGGAAGAACCATTTTAACTATTTTATCATGAAAATTTATTTTATAATTCGTATAGTTGTCAGCATCAAAAATAGGGAGAATATTAATACCTCATAGTTTGATATTTTGTTAGAGACAACTATACAAGAAATATTTCTATTTATTCTAACTTTTATGAAGATATACTTGTGAGAAATGCGGATTACGGATCTTAAGGCTAGGATTAACACTAGAGGGGGGGTGAATAATGTTAATAAAGAATTACTTAATTTTTTCAGTTTATATTAATTTAGACACCGATGTATGCAATATACAGACACAGATATGATCACAGAAACAAGCATAAATGAAGAAATAAATTGAAAGCAGTAAAGGAAAGAACACACAGGATTTTACACTGGTCCGGAGTTACCCTACATCCAGTCCTGCAACACAAGTAAGGATTTCCTTTCAAAAGAAATTGTACAATTACACCCTCGGTTTCAAGGCTACGAGGTACACCCTCCAGAATTCCTATCCTTTGGGTAGAGATGCTTGATTTTCGGGCCACAAGTTTACCCAATTGATTTACCAAGGCTACAATCACACCTTTTCTCTCTTAATTGATTTCCAAGGCTACAATCACACCTTTTCTCGCTTAATAGATTACAATAACTCAGAATAGCACTGAGAACCTTGGATAGATAGTGATAGAGAATCAAACTAGAAGTAATCGAGTTTGATTCATTGTTGATTTTGGCAAAGTAATGGTAAGAATATGTATTAAGAAATGTGGAAGAAGAAGAGGAGTGAAAAACCAGAAAATCGGATGTAAAATTCGTTGAAACTAACCCCTATTTATAGAAGAACAATAGCCATGTCCATTCATGAAGAGTTATGGCGAATAGACACTTCTTTTGAAATTTAAATTTTGAATTCAACTGACACCTTGTCGACATGGTTACCCTAGGCATGTCGACATCCCAAAGCAATTTTTGGTGATTTGATTTTCTTTGAAAATAACCTTTATCTTATATTAAAACTATTTTAAACTTTACAAATATTCTTGACTATAGTTAAAATTTATAAGTAAATACAGAGAATAATAAATATATATATATATATATATATAGATTTTAACTATAATTTAATATTTAAATCTAAGTATAAATATATAATTCAAAAAGATAGTTTAAAATCAGGAGTAATTTGACTTTGAAATTAAAGATAATTTTGAGGCTAAAATTAGTTAAAATCAGGATAGAGGACTTTGATGTTTTTAAAAGGAAAGTTTTGAAATCATTTTGAAAACAAGATAATTTTGTAAAATAATTTGAATTAAAATTTGTGGATACAAAACAATGTCCCACTAGATTTTCGTAGGTTCCATCCTACTTAGGGTTCCATCCCTTTAACAGGCTCGAAGTGGATTCCATTCCATGAATAAATTGGATTTTAAGATACTAGTGCTTTTCTACGAGTTTTAACAAAAATTCCTAATAAAAATACTGATGCTTGAAATCTTGAACTCTTGATAATCTTGATACTCATGAGTCTTATATCTCGATATCTTGAATCTCTATACTTTACAGTCTTCATTCTTGGTACCTGCATGGTTAAATCCTGCATACACATATATATCTAAATTTATATGTCAGTATTTATAATTTATAATCTATTCTAAGGTTCTTGTCATCAAATCCATCATCTCACGGACTAACAATCTCCCCCTTTTTGATGATGACAACCTTTTCTTATAAAATATTACTTCTATCCTAATAACTCCCCCTAAAACTAATAACTCCCCCTTAATTTATGCCTAATTACCATATTTTATATTTCTCCCCCTTTGTCATCAACAAAAACTCACTCCCCCTCATTCTTGGACTTTAGTACCTGCATTGATAAACTATACAATGGAATATATAATATATAGATTAAGAAACAATTGTACTTATGATCATGATAACTAATTAAAGACTATATACATTTCAATGTATGTATATATATACAACAACTTCAAACCAATATCAAGAAATCAATTCACACAGAGTATCAATTCAAACCAAATCAATTCAAACAAGTCAAACAGAGTAATGAAATCAAATTTTACGAGGAACTTCCACCCATCCTTCTTCTCCAAATATAAGGTCTGCTTTAATTGCATCCTAATTTTCATTGTCGTTGGTGAGAGAGACAAGAGGATGTGGTTCGTTATCATCCTTGTGCAGAGAGGAGATTATCCATCGCATTGCATTGATGTGCCTTTCTTGTTCCTTGATCATCTGCATTTGACTTAATTCTAAGTGACGCTGGTTACGTAGAATAAACGAGAGAATATTCTTGAACGAATTAAGGGTTTCTTCAAGATTTTCGGATAGATTGTGAATAGGATTAGCCATAGTTGAATTTGTGAAAGAAATAAAGGATATAGATGATAAGAAATAAATTTCAGTGAAGAATTCTGGAAGAAACAGGTATTTATAGGTGCAAAAATTCATTTGAAATGAATAGACATTTGATAGTTATTCAAATTTCAAATTCAAATCAATTGTCATTTCTGACTAGTACATGTCGACATGGTCATATAGGGGATGTCAACATGGGTTAGTGAAAACTTACGAATAATTTGATTTTGTGAATAATTGTAAATATATATATATATATATATATATATATATATATAATATACTAACATTTATTCTGGAGATAAGATAAGGTAGATAATAGAAAGGAAATTTCATTTCATTGCATACTACGATAATACAACGATTAAGCACACAACAAACTACATGAATATTCGAAATAAAGCAAACTAAAACAAATACAACATGATACGAGAAGATAAAACTAGTTAGAGGATGAAGATGATGAAGATAGTCCAAGTTTCTTGCTGACTTTTGAAATGAACTTGTTCATCTTCGAAGGAATATTATCCAACTTTTTACTAATGGATCGTTTAAGAATTCGTTGATTCTCAACAATAGTCTTTTGGTTTTTGAGAAGGTTTTTGGTGGACGGATTTGGAGGATAGTCAATACTTTCCAAAGAGGTTTCACCTTCTTCTTCTTCTTCTTCTTTAATTTCCATTTCATCCCCTTCTTCTTCTTCTTCTTCTTCCTCCTCTTCTTCCATCTCCTCATGAGCCAAACGCTCTTCCTTTTCGGTAAGGGTCTCATAAGGTTGAAAAACAAATGGAATTTTCATAAGCGAAATGTTGGAATGATTGAAAACCTTTTTAGAAACAAATTCTTCGCCTTTGAATTCCACTCCAAAATAGTTAAAAATTCGAGTGAGATAAATTCCATGATATAAAGAATTCTCACCCATTTCAAGATTTTTGGGACGAAGTTCATCCAAAATAACTTGCGCCCAATTTATGTCATAATTTCCAAAAATAGCAAATAGTGCTTTGCAAACTTTTGAAGTAGGATTGTTAAAATTCCCCGATCTTGTGGTCAAAGTATGTTGCAAAAGAAGATTGACAATTCTTGCTTTTGGTCGAAAATTTTATATTTTTAAATTCAAAATCATCATCTCTTTCGAAAATGTGTTGAAATGTCTCACGATCATGTTCATCGATTTTGAAGTTAGAAAGATCCATTCTCGAATTCTTACAATTGAGAATAATACCCAAAAGATCACAATTCAAAACAATTCTAGTGCCTTTGACACTACTCCAAATTTCATTCTCACTACCATCATAAAATCCGCGATTTAAATTCGCGTAGAAAATTTTGACAAGGTTAGGATAGCAAACAAAATCATTTTGAGAAGCATCAATAAGACTAAGAACTTTATTGTTTGCAAAAAGAGAATCAATTTCATCAGAAGAAAAATCTTGAAAAATAGCAAATTTTCCGGGATTGACTTTGGCACAGTTAGCATAATCGATGTATGCTTTTATTGCCTCCGGATCATTGAATAATTGCTCTTTGATTTTTCTGGAAATTCTCATGGTGGATGGGTTGCTTGAAGAAGCCATTAAATTAGAGAGTAGGGAGCTTGAAGTTATGTAGAGACAGTTTGAATTATAAAATGAGAGTGAAAAGATATGATAAAAGATAGTGAATAAATAGATTCTCAAACGACATATTCTCTGGTCAAAAGGTATCTTTTCAGAGAATTGAATGAAGTGAAAAGGTGGAGGGAAATTCAAACATTTGAATTCAAACTTTGAAATTCAAATTCAGGTACCCATGTCGACATCATGGTAAGGACCGTGTCGACATGTGCCTTTGAATTTTCATGTATTGATTTTTCCTAAGTTCTCTAATATATATATATATATATATATATATATATATATATATATAAATTTTAATGCCTGTATATATATCTGAAATATTATTAAACTTTAAGTATATTTCAAAAAATATTATTATACTATTAAAAATAATAAAATAATAAAAATAATAATAAAATAATGAAATAACAATAAAAAATAGATTTTTTTTTAAAATTCAAACAACACACCAATTCAAAATCAATCAATTAAACAATCAAGCAACTAATTCTAAGCAAGAAATTTCAACCAATTGTATTTTAAACGTGTACCATTTTCTGAATCCATTTCTTTGAATTCGTCGGAGTCATGAACAGTTGTGAAACATAAATTTGAATTATCTGTCTTCTGATCATCATCACTTGAGGACGAGTCTGAGTCATCTAGAGTAGCAGTAAACGCACGCTTTCGTTTCTTTGCTGGATCATTGTTCATAGGAGAATTTTGCCAATTTGTATATGGACAGTCTCTTTTGAAATGGCCTTGTTTATCGCAGTTGTAACATTTGTCATTATTTGGCACTAAGTTCTGATTTCCCGAATTCTTATTGTTGTTTCTCTTGAGATTATTCATCTTTCTGTATATCAGGAATTTCCTAAAATTTCTGGTCATAAAGGCTATCTCTTCATCATTATCGCTGTTTGAGTATGATTCATCGGTCAATGCATTGAATGCCATTGATTTCTTTTCATATGCTTTACTTTCTCTTCTCCCGATCATTTGAACTTCATACGACATTAGATTCCCAATTAATTCTTCTATCTTTAAAGTACTGATGTCATTTGCCTCTTCAATCGCAAGTGTCTTTTGATCCCATTCCAGAGTTAAAGAATTTAAAATCTTTCTGACTTGATCTTCTTCAGAAAATTCCTTTCCCAAAGATATTAGAGAATGCACAATATCCTGAAATCTACTATACATATCTGAAAATAGACTCATTAGGATTCATTTTAAATAATTGAAACTGATTTGAGTGCATGGAAATTTTGGTCTGTTTAACTTTGCTTGTTCCTTCATGAGTAACTTGCAAAGTTTTCCAGATTTCATATGCAGACTTACAAACTGACACTCTATTGAATTCATTTCTATCTAGTGAACAAAACAGAATATTCATAGCCCTAGAATTATTTTGTGCAACGGTCTTTTGCTCAGCAGTCCACTGTGCAAAATTAGTTGTAGGTTCAGAATATTCGGTTTGTGTGATATTCCAAGTGTCTAATCCTATAGATTGTAAATATATTTTCATCCTACATGCCCAATATACATAGTTACTGCCATTAAAAAGTGGTGGTCTGACAGTATACTGACCCTCTACAAATGAACTAGTGACAGGGATACTAGTGTTAGTTACTGTACCAGTGTTGGTAGCCATTTTGAAAACTTTTCGAAAATCAAATTATGAAACTTTGAAAACCTCGCTCTGATACCAATTGTGAGAAACGCGGATTATGGATCTTAAGGCTAGGATTAACACTAGGGTGGGGGTGAATAGTGTTAACAAAGAACTACTAAATCTTTTCCAATTTATGTTAATTTAGGCACCGATGTATGCAATATACAGACACATATATGATCACAGAAACAAGCACAGATATAGAAATAAAATAAAAGCAGTAAAGAAAAGAACATACCGGATTTTATACTGGTACGGAGTTACCCTACATCCAGTCCCACAACACAAGTGTGGATTTCCTTTCAAAAGCAATTGTACAATTACACCCTCGGTTTCAAGGCTACGAGGTACACCCTCCAGAATTTCTATCCTCTGGGTAGAGATACTTGATTTTTGGGCCACAAGTTTACCCACACAACACCAGAAAGGCAATTTCCTCATGGTTATAAGCGTGACAAAACTAATTTGTCACGGTTATAACCGTGAAAATAGATACCGTGGGCAAATTCAGTCACACTTTTGCTCACGGTTATAAGCGTGACAAAATAGTAATTTCTCACGCTTATAACCGTGACAGACTAGTATTTACTCATGGTTATAACCGTGAAAAAATAGTAATTTCTCACACTTATAATCATGACAGAATTGTATTTACGCACGGTTATAACCGTGACAAAATAGTAATTTCTCACACTTATGACCGTTATAGAACAATGGTTTCTAACATTTATAACCGTTACCAAAAAGGAAACTCTAACACTTATAACCGTGACAAATGCAAATTATATCACAGTTATAACCATTACAAAAGGTTATTTCTAACACTTATAACCGTGATAACTAAAAAAGTATCAAACAAACTATATAGCACCAATATTTTATTACAGCTATAAACAATCCATACAAAAAATATAGTATTAACATTAAGAAAACATACGATCAATAATTAGAACAACACCAAACATTTATGTTTCATTCAAACACCACAAACAATACTTCATACCAACACCACAAATTATAGCATACAAGCATAGTATATATAACAAACTTTAAAACACAGTTTAGGAATATAACTACATAGTGTTCAGTAACTTACTAATAACGCAAACGATACTCCGGCCAAATCACAAAACCCCCTTCAACTTACTGTTTGTGTTGTCAATATTGAAAGCTGATGATCGTTCACTTTCAAGGATGTAAGGTCTTGCGCCTTTTTCTATGGCTTGTTGTTCAAAGTTGTTTAGAAATGAGAGATTTTTATCTACCTGAAGGGTAAAAAAACAAATTCAACTGTTAGTACCAACATGCAACATTGCATCAACTTTAAAGAAATAGTGATTCACTCAGCCGAAGAGAAAAATGAAAACACAACTTTCATTGTAAATCTAGTCAGATGGCATGGAAAATGATTTAATGAATCCTTATCTTATTTAAAGTTTGATAATTTTTATTAGTATACATGTAACAAAAATTATCAGATAAATTTTTGACTGCTCAAAAATTGATTATGGAGATTACTTTATTTTTCTACTAAACATATAAATCAATAAAAATAAGATAAAATAATACAAAGGTAATGTACGCGTAATGTAAATTAAAAAAACAGAGTATAACCTCAATGTCTTCATCGGTGTTCCTACGTCAACATCTAATCCATTCTCTTGAAGTAGATAATGGCATTAGCAAGAACTTTTATCTCTTCCTGTCATTTTATATAAACAAAAAAAAATGAACTTGTGTAAATATAACAGTAACATTGTAAAAATTAACAGTGAATGAGACGGTTGATTAATCTATTGTTACTATCTATAACAACTTGTTGTACTTTAAGTTCTGATTCAGGGATCGGACCGTTCATGTTGCTTTGTTGTATTTGTATTTGCCCATTATAATTAACACTATAAGGAACAATACAAAGTATAAATCAAACATTTATATAATATCCTAGAAAGAAGCCTTGTAACATCACTTTGCTAATAGTTATCACACTAGCAAATTTAACATACCTAGTTTAATGTTTTCTTTAAATTAGTTTAGTGGGTCACGACAGTCACAAAAAGTATACTTATTTTGAATATGGGAGCCCACTTACAAACAACCAAAATATATGAACCATGCATCCAACTAATAGCAGTTTAAGAATACGAAAACAGATGAAGTTAGTTAATGCAGTGTAGAGCGAACATATCATTTCTAGAAATGGCTAATATCATAATAAAAAATCACATAGACGGAAAGGTTCCCAGATATAAATAAACAAAATATTTCACATATGTGCAACTTAAACTTAAAAGGAGAAACTACAAGACTCGGCTACTCAAATTAGCAACTTTGTATATTTGTAGGCTTTTACTCAAAACTTTAAACCTAAGAATATGAAGTAATGCTGAAAGTCTTACGAGCAGGATCCACTACATGGGAAGCAAGGCTGCATGTTCTCTCTTTTGTGTGTTTCATCAAGATTTTTCTTTAAATAAACATTCTAATTCTCAAAAATAATATGGAAAATTTTAAATGATTGTCACTCTGAGTCACATAAACTATAGGAATCCAATTCCAACTGCTAAACTCATAGCAACAACAGAGACTGCTACTATCTATAAATTTCATCAAAATAAAAATAGCATGTCTAATGTGACATGACAAAATAATTTAAATGGACAAGATAGCGGTGGAGGATTCAGGTTTGCGGCGTCTTGGTCAAGTTCAAGAGCTCTAATGCATGGATATTTATACAATAAAGTCCCTTGCCTGAACCCACTCAAAAGAATTGAGAATCACACCACCAGCGTTGGCATATACGTTTGGTTAACCTTTACTTGAGTAAGGTGGAAATATTTAGCAGTCAGTTTTAAAAACAAAGAATGATGATAGATTGAATCATCATGTTTATATTGTCAACTGGTCTTGGAATCAAAGAGTGAAAATGGTCCTTATTTTTTCTATATTATTGATTGATGTAAAAACTAAACGGTGAAATTAAATGACACAATTTTTTGTCGACTTCATTTTAACATCAAATGGTCAAGTATATTTCCATAATTCAAACCCTGGGCTACAACCCAGTGTAGATTTTGTATAGATCCATCCCTGAGATTCAAATGGTAGCAAAAAACTATTATATGTATCATTTAACCTACTCGAAATATTTTGGATAATAGTATTACTGTTACTCGTAAAAAATTAATAGCTTAATTGTTTGAGAAATATGGGTAGTTCATCGATGATATTACAAGATTACCATAAGCAATGGTAAACAAGATTATTCAAAGTATTGACTAAATGCTTAAGATAATTATATTTACTGCAAAAAATGTTTCTTTCGTCAAAGGGTAACCTAACAAGGGATCAATGCTGAGGATGCGTGGAGATCAATTACAAAATCAAATGATAGCCTGCTTTATGTTAAAATAAAGCAAGAAAGGGAAATAACTTCTGAAACAAGTTGAGAAAAAGAGATTATATATATGTCCACCTATCAAACCAGGAACTAACTGCAGATCATAAGATAATTTAAAATGAAGAATGATATACTAAGCTAACATGTGAAAGAAAGGCTTATTGTTTCTTTTCATAGTGATGATTTATGTATTTAAAATTAATTTTTAGGTTTGAGTTTCTACATTTAAACCTAAAACCTAATTTTAATCCTTGTTCATTTTTATATTTCACAAAAAAAAATTGAATTTGTAATTTCAAATAAATATCTTGATATTTTCTATTTTAATATGGATTAAATGATTTTTCTCAGTTGTGGTTTCAATTTACTTTTGAATCTGAAATTGAGAATCAAACTGCAATGGGATTAAATGATAATTATGCACGACTCCCTATTTAGTATCTATCCATCAGTTGAGAACTAGTTCCTCGCCTTTTATGTCTAAAAAGAAAAACATTGTACTAATAGTCCTACTTACATGATTGAAAACATCTATATCAAATGCCTTCAATTAAAATAAGCCCAAGAAGAGTACAAAGAAGGAAGTAGCAAGTGACATATAGTGCAGATTCATTGCATTAATGGTAGATTTGATTAAAGTCGTTGCATCAACCCATAAAATGACATGATGTTAGTAACACACTCGTTCAGAATAGATTAAATGAGAAAAACTGTGAAGTTGGCTTGGTTGGAGTGCATTACGCAGTAAGGTTATATGACTAGGAAAATCGGCTAATGACTTTGTAGACACTGAACTTATTAATATATTTACAGATATGATGATCCTCAAATTATCAAGCTTATTAGAGGTGATTATGATCATTTAACATACCTGCAGCTACTCCACAGCTAAGAAGGCAAATTCGATCCATGGGAGCAATTGGGCTTATCTTGACTGTACATCCAGAGTGAACCACTGTATATTCACTAAAGCTTGAGACATCACAATAATGTTAAACAGGTTTTCCTCTGATTGAAAATCTACTTTCTGATCAGAGTTAATAACGCCTTTTCTTTCAAGACCCAAATTCTGACACATGTTACTCTTATTAGAAATGCAGTGTAACGACCCGGAATTTTGGGTCGCCAAATTTGAACATATAATTCATTTTAAATGTTGAATATGGATTATAATTTGAATTTTGAAATAAAAATATTTTGGTTAAGTTAATAGGATTAGTAAAATTTCAAATACGGGAATTAAATTGAAATTTGAATAATAATAATTTAATATTAGAATTGGAATAATTGGCGATTCTGAGTGTAAATAGATATAAAAATTAGATTCTAAAATTTATTTTAAGTCTAACTGGATTTAAATTATGATATTGGACCGTTGGATGAAATTAAAAGTCGATATGTTGAATTTGGAATTTTATATTAATTTAATAATGGAATTAAATAATATAATAATGCAAATATTCAGATTTTGATTTAAACTGAATCAATATGATTTCTAATGTGGTTATGAATTCTATATGAATTATAATTAAGTTAATAAAGTTTTAAAAGTGAAATTTTGAGTGATTTCGACAATTTCGAAAATCGTCCGATTTAATCGACGAGTTAAAATAGCCTTCCGGGGCACAGTCTCGAAATTCGACGAAACCAGTTCCATTGGATCCGTAATAGTTAGTTATTATCGGATTTCAATTTTCGTAGCAATCAGAGTTGTCGTTTGACCGTGGCAGCTCGAAACGCTTAAAAATCGATTTAACCGATTTAATTGAAAATTGATCGTTTAATTCTGTAACTCACGCATATGACCGAATCAGCTTCCGAAACCTATCCCATTGTGTCCGGAACGCAGAAAAACCCTAAGAACGCCTGTTGGTATGTAAGGATTGGAGTTCGTTTGCGTAGGTTGTTAAAATTTGAAGGACGAGAATTAAATAATATAAATAATTATATATATATATATATATATATATATATATTAACATTTTCTCAAAACCCTAGCTATTATCCTCAGGCCGCCGTTTCTATCACAACCAATGGCCGAAACATCATGACCTTCCTCCTCAATTTTCTCCACATCCAAAATTTATCGTCGAGAATTTCCAACTAGAGAAATTTTGTGCTCGTCGAGTTCTACTAGATCAACGGTGGATCTTGAGCGTCGTCGTAGTTTGGAGGAGATATGGGCCCGCGTTCGTAGGGTTTTCGCGCACGGTTCCTGAAGTGAGGGGGAGGCCGAGTTCTTCGAGACGCTGGATGGAGGTGGTGTTGGCATTGGGCTTCGTAGTGGAGGCCTTTGATCGAGGTGGATGGCTTCACGGCGGTCGCGATATTTAACCCTAAATCGCAAATTGGGTTCTTTGTTCGTTCTTGTTTCCTGAAGCTTGCGCGATTTGGAGAAGAGAGGTGTGCGGCCGATTATACACAAAAAAAAATTTGCTTTAGATTTTACATTCAAACTTTATTGAACCATAACTCTTGCATACGTTGTCAGATTTCAACGAGTTTGGTAACACCGGGATCGCAGAGACGAACACTACGCAATGATGCAGTTCTGGGAACGTTCCGGGCAAGTAAAAATTTAGGTTAAATCGAACACCGTTCGTTTAATTTAAATTTCGAACGCTCGTCGAAACCAAGGTGAGTTAATCTCACTCACATATGGAATGTTAGCTGATTTAAGTAGTTGATATTTAAATAATTGTGTGATTGGTTGAAATATTTATTTATATTAGTCTGGATTGATATTTATATATGTGATGTGCTAATATTTGTGGATGCAGGGAAAAACAGGTTGGAGGGATCCAACGGGATTCCTCACAATATAGAGATTATTTTCAGAATTAATAATGCAAATTGTTTGTATGTTGTGATTGATAAATCTAAAATTAAATTGTACTGTGATATTGTTGAAATAAATATAAATCCAGAATCTTAATTATAAATGGATTTAATTAGGATTTAAGAAATGAAAGAAATTGTTATATAAAGAATTTAAAGGAATAAAATTTGGTTTTAGTTCGGATGAAGAATGAAATTTGTAAATGGGAAATTTAAATAAAGCGGGAAAATTATGAGTCCGTAAATGCAAAGTATAGATTTGGGTGAGAAATTTTATAAGAAGATATAAAGTGTTAAAATATTGATGGGTTATGTTGATAATGAATAGAGTTTGCCAGGAAATTAAAATATGTTTTCAACGAAGCTTCTAAATATAAATTAATAATCATAAATGTAAATCAATATTTTTGAAATGCATTTTTCACCCTTGGAATTAAGTTAAGAAATTCATAAGTATTATTTTTCGGTAATAAATTCTCAAATATTTTATTTAAAAATGTTTAAAACCTATACCTTGTAAATGGAATTTCCGAGAATGGAAAAGGGTGTTTAAACTTCAAAAGGAGTTTATTTTAAGCATGGAAATAAATTTACAATAACTAACGTAAATTTGGGTTGGGATAGATCGGGCGTGATCTATATGGAAGATTCTTTGGGTTGTTTCAATGAAAATGTTTCCCTTGGAAAAACCGAGTTCGTGAATAAAATCAGGTTTTTAAAAGTTAAGCTAAAATTTGTTTTAAGGAAGTGTTTTTAAGAAATTCTTCTTTAAAAGATAAGTAATAAATTTTAGCTATAGTATAATTATTTAAGAATATTACTGGTAATTATATTTTATAAACAGATTTATTTAAAGGATGGATGATTTAAGTTATTTGAAAACTAGTATTTATCCTTTAAAACAAATACTTGTAAATTTAGTTTAACAAACCCTTATTTATAATCAAAGTTTATATCATAATGAATGGTTTTACTTTACATATGGAAAGTATACTTTTGAGTAATAATTAGTAGTAAATTCCCATAATTTAAAGTATATTTTAGAATAAAGTGTTTTACTTGTTAAAAATCTAAATTGTTTTGAACTTGGTTATTTCCAATGGGAATAAAGGGTAAAGAATTTACCTTGTAAAGGAGAATCCTTGGGAAATTGTTTTCAAACGAGTTTTGAAAATTTGAAATATATCTTTTAAAGATATTTGAGGAAAATAAATAATGTGGAAAATTATTTATTGTGTGATGGATGTTTGTGAATATAAATTGATAGTTAAATCACCGACTATCAATATTGGACAAATGCGTTGATTGTTTCGAAGAGACCGAGATCGAGATTTATCTCGAAAAGCACTTCGATCCGGTTTGTACGTTTCGTGAAACGTGTTCGGAGTCGAAGATGGAGCAGTGAAGTGTAAGGGCTAGTCGTTACTAATACTAAGGATATTTCCAAAATCGATGTAGTAGGAATAGTGCCTTCGGTTCCGTTCGAACCCGAGACGGACTTGTATGGACGAATGCTTTCGGAACATCGTCAGGTGGGCGATGGGCATTCTAAGTGAAACGTTCTAAAGGTAACACTAAGCCTCAAGCCTCATCAACCGGGAATGACTGAAAATCAGGGGATATGCAGCAAGGCTTCGTGGGTAGCCCCCACTGGAGAGTAAGGTCATCCCTGTCTAGATGTTCCTTTTTATTTCGGCTTAGTGGACGGTTGCTGATCCCAACCGCGGAGTGATCTTATTCGGAACTATTCAGTAAGGGATGGGTCCAGCCTTGTGTTGCAGGGGATCGGGAGTGGTCCTCTCTACGGTGATCTAGTCCCGTACTGTGACAGGTGGTACCCCAGTGCCTAGTCATTGTTGGAAATCCATTCTCCCTACAAGCCTTGTATGAGTTTTGTTTGTATTACCCACTTTTTTAGCCAGTAGCTGGAATTTAATAGATGTAACAATTTCGGCTATTTTATAAGTATTTGTATATAGACCCTATTATAATATCAGAGGATTTCTATAGAAAGTGTTTTAGCTATCGTAAGGTAAAAACCCGACATGTTTATTTGTGGCGTGGTCTTACGAGATGCTTTTGTTTTTAGAAAGATTTTTAAAACTTTAATAATCAATTTGGATGCATTATTATCAGCTGGTATTCCAGACTGACTCGGGTGTTATTTCATTATAATGCTCGGGTCAGACCGAGTATTATTTGTTCAGGATAGTTTGCTGTGGAGCAGGAGAGGAGCTGGAGTCCATGACGTATTATCTATACTTATATATATTCCGCCGCTATGATTGTATGGATTTGTCTAATTGGTAATTTGATGTATGAGATACTCTGATGATGTGATGTATAAAACTGGTATAGATTTCATTTTGTGTAAAGATCTATATTTACTATTATATTTTATTCCGTTGCGACTGTGAGATTTTGATATTGTTTAACTTCTTCTTCTTCTATCTCTTCTTCTTAAACCCAAATGGTTCGTATTTCTGTGCCACTTGAGTTAACAGAGGTAGAATAGTGTTGATTCAAGGGGTACGGATTTGCGGGCTATCACACTTGGTATCAGAGCTTAGGTTGGCGACAACCTAGGCTTTGGTGGGAAGTTACTCATTAAATAGAGTCAATAATACTCTATAATGAGTTGAGTGTATTAATAGATATGGGAGCGTACTTGTTAGTGAATATAAAATTGTTTTTATACTGTGTTGATTTATCGGTTGAGTGTTTATGAATTCTGGTCGGCACTGTAACAACCCTGTATTTTGTGATTTTTTTGTATATTTTAATTATTTTAATTGAATTTTTGATTTAAAAACTTATTTTATTTATTTTGAATGATAAACTTTAGTTTTGATATGAATTATCATTCCAAAGCATGACTAAAAAGAATATTTTTGAAAAAGTGAATTTTTGGTCAAAATAGTCAAACTTTGACTTTTAATTTAAAATTTTAAAAGTTTGGAAATTTGAATTTTATCTTTTATTATGAAAGTACATAAAATTTTAAGAACACTGCTTTTCATTTCATTGGAAACAGATTTAAATTGTGAAAGTTATGTATATTTCAATATTGAGTGCAATTTGTTTATTCTGCAATTTTATTATTTTAAATAGTATAAATTTTATTTTTCTTTGTCATATTTTATTGTAATATGTATTGATATGTTATTTTATGTATGTTTTTGTCTTTTAATATTTCTGAAGTGAGGTAAGAATTTTTCTAGAGCTAGTAGTATTTTTCTTTTAATTTCCATGCCCTGTTTTCAATTTTTAAACATTTTCTTTAGTTCTTTTCTATTTTCTCCAATTTAATTATTTATTTTATTTTAGAAATGATAAATAAATTATTTTATTTCAAAATTTTGCTTTATAATATTTTTAAAATGAAGTAGATATTTTTCCAAAGCCACTGATGTTTTAATTGTAATTTTTGAACCCTGTTTTCAATTTTTAAGCAATTTCCTTAATTCTTTTTAATTTTTCTTTAAATTTAATTATATATTTTTATTTTATTTCACTTTGTTTCAGTTTTTAGATGTACTTTCTGAAGTTTATTTTTTTATACTTGATTTAAAAGAAAAGGAAGCATGGAAGGTTTTAAAAGTTAAGAAACGTAAAGTCGTTTCACCGTTTCTTTTTCAATCAATACATCAATTATTTTGGCCGTTCCTTATGCTATCTTCAGCTGACTTCTTTTTTTCATTCTCATGAATTACCAAAGCTTCTCAACCCTAAAAAAAAATCATGGACTCCATCTTGCAAAAATTTGGTAAAATCTTCTTCTCTTCTCTTGTTTTTTAGTTTTTCTATGTGATTTTGCAACTTGTTCTCTACTTCATGGCTCCACTCCTCCTCAACTAGATCTAGGCTGACCTCCACCTCCTCCTTCTCTGATCAACCACCCCTCTAGTCCATCACCATGACCAAGCCGAACCCACCTTAGCAAGAGACAACACCAAAAATGTACAAACCCATCACCTATTTACATAAATCGAGCCTAGTTTGCTAGCACCACCTTCTACAACCATTAGCCGCCACTTCCACCACCACCGCCTCTGACCGGACCTCCACCCTCTGCCACATCACCCACTACCACCTGGACCCACTGTCCATTCCCCTAAAGACTATGGCCGAACCCATTTATAGCATAGAAGTGATGAATTTCCCTTGTAGTTGTTTTGTTGCACCTATGTCCATCCACCTTTACACCATTACTTCCAAGCTATGGCCGACCCATATGAGCCCAAGACCTGATCCTAACCCACTCCTTAGACATGTATTTCAGATCTATAGCTGAAGCATAGGCGGTAGAAAGCAAGTGCAAAAACTTTGGCTTTGTTTTATGCATTTAATTCTAACATTATTTTATTGAATTTGGGTTTGAAAACTTACGTTATTTGTTTGTTTTGTTTAAATGTTTGCAAGGCTATTAGCCTTGTCTCTCCCACACTCATATCATCATCATGGATGAGAAAACGAACCCCTTAGTCGAGCTTTTGAATGGTTGTAGCAAGGTCAAGTTATCTTGTCTTTGTTGCCTTTCAATTTCAATTTATTTCTGTATTGTTTTGGTTGAATATTCATAAGTTATATTGCCTTTTTTCGGGGTTGTTTACAAGATGATATCTTGGCTATTTCTCTCCACTCAAAATCAAAGGTCGTGCCTTCTAGATCCGTTGTGTCATTCAAATTAATATCTCCAGCATAAAAATGTGAGTATTTCTCACCAGACATTATGTACTTATATAAGTAGTAAATTGACACCCTGCGAATCTGTAGAACTATATTAACATGTTATAACTGCTTATATTATTATCATATGATGTTCACATCTGTTAAACACCTGTTATATCATATGTTACTGTTATTTCATGCTATTCCATATATTTTATCAGTTTGTCACACTGCAAGTTCCCTGTAAATTAGAATCACTATGGGTTGAAATGATACATACCCGAACGGACTTTAGAATAGGGAAAAATCGTTATGGGCTGAAATGATAGACTTGAACGGTTTTTATTTAATTTATTTTAACTTGGGATTGCGGGTTTTAAATGATAAAACTCGGATTTTCTTTGTAAATTATGGGTTGAAATGATATATTACCGGTATCACTTTACCTAGCGTAGAAAATTATATACAAGCCCCTAGTTAAAATATGTTTTTCTAAAATTTTTAAAATATTTTAGAAATTTAATTATTATAATATTTTATTTGAAATTTAATAAAAATATAACTTTTGTAAAGTATTATTTATTTTCTAGAAATCTATAAGTTAAATAAATTATGGAAAAGTTAGAAAATATGAATGTAAGTTATTTTGGAAATTTTGATTTTATTTTTTATGGAATTTAAATTAACTTTGAAAATATGATAAATTTATGATATTTTGAATTTAATTTAATTTAAAGTGATTTTATATCATATTAATGATTTTTGATAAAGTTGAATGTGAAATGAATGAATATTTAAGTTGAAATTTTGAAATATAACTAAAATTGGAAATTTATGAAATTGACTTAAAAGTGAACTTTTAGTGAAGCAAATAAAAATAAAACTAAGTTATATTTGAGAATTTGAACTTAAGTGTTAAGTTGAAATTTAATGCAATGAATTTAAAATTGAACATTGCAATTTAATAAGTGAATTATTATTAAATCTTGATTTTTGAATGGAAATTGAACTTTATAAAATCATGAACTTGAGGAAAATTAAATGATGTTTATAAATGTGAAAATGTATGATTTTTGAGTTAAAAATGTTTTAAATAAAAATATAATTGGTTGAGAAATTATATTGAATATTTGGAGTGAATTGACTGTATTTTTGAAATGCTATTAATTACAATGCAAATGATATTACAGTATTTGTAAATGCTGTAGTTGATGATAATGAACTAAAATGCTAAATTGAATTAAAAACTATTATAAATTTTTGTAAATGCTATAATTTTTGAATTTAACTAAGTTTATTTGGAATTTAAGTAAACCTTATTACAACATTTTAAAATGTTGTCTTTTGTTAAATTGAACTGTTTTGAATGTAACTTTCCGTAGCTTTTTCTAAATGCTGCGAAAAGTGAAATTTCACTGTTTTGATAAACGTAAGTGAATAAATGAACTTTGGAAGTTGAAAATTTTGGAAATTTAATAATTTAATTTTTAACATAATAACTTCATTTTTATGATTAAAAATGATTTTTTTTGGAATATAAACTGTTTTGAAATATGAATTGAAATGGTATTTTAAATTGAATAACATGAATAATGATTTGAAATGTGGTTTCGAAAAGATATGATATTTTAATATATTAAAATGATTTGAAATGTGGTACTGAAAGATATGATATTTTGATATATTAAAATGATTTGAAACGAAGTTTTGAAAGATATGATATTTTGATATTAAATGATTTGAAAAATGAAGCTTTGAAAGGTTATGATATTTTGATGTATTAAAATGATTTGAAAGGAAGTTTTTAAAGGATATGATAATTTAAAATATTGAAATGGTTAGAAATGACTTGATATTTATTTTGATAAATATTTGAATTGAAAGATATGGTATGATGATATATTGAAATGGTTTGGAAATGATTTAATCTTTATTTTGATAAAGATTTGGGTTGAAATGACATTTTATTTTTGAAGTATAGAATATTGTTTTAAAGTTATAACTACGAGTTATAATAACGATTGGTTGTTAAAGAGACCGAGATCAGATATTGTCTTATAGCCGGCCAATACTGAAAACAACTTTAACAACTGTGTACGCGGTGGAGATTCCAGAATGAAGTAGGATGGTGGTGACGTTCTCGAGGTATATTACGTGGACCCAACTCCCGTGAGTTTGGCATAAATGACTAAAACAGGAGCTATACCGGGCTACAAAAAGGGTCGCACCCTTTCATCGAGCATGCTCCATCGAAAACCATTCTATTACTTTTGCGATTCGATATGTGGCGCCACTTTGATTCGGGAGTATTGTTCGAGGTGGGCGGAAGCTGCTGGCTTGCCGTCACCACCGGTCCGGGAGTGAAAACGGTGTATCCACCCTGGCATTGCCTCGTGTGCCGTGTCATCTCCTTATAGCGAGCCCACTACGATTTTGGTTTTAAAGATCCGACCGCGTTAAGGTTCACCATCCCCTTAACGCTATTTTCTATATGATTATACTTTACTGATTAGACACTACTGCATATAGCGTATATTACTACATAGTAAATAGTTTAACGGATCCTTAGAGGATGGGCGGTCCCAAACATCTTCTAAGTTACTTGTATCTTTGCTACAATTCACTTGAGTTGGTTTACATTGTATAAGTATGTATGTCCTGACTCGAGTGTTTGTATTTTTTTTTGCGCTCGGGTCAGCCTGAGTTATTCATAGATTTGGATTTCCACTTTCGGGAGATTGGAATCGCTGGAGATTATCTACTTGTCATGTTTCATCTTTTCAGTTCGGTTGTTCTATTCAGCTTGTACTTGGTTATCATATTTAAACTTCTGTTATACTTTATTTCTTCTATTGTATCTTATGTAACTCTGATATATTTATATAGTAGCTTCATGAACTACTATCTCTTTTACTTCCGTTGCATTATTATTACTCTGTGTCCGTGATCTGTGATTTTTATTTACTGTATATTCTGAGATTTTCCAAATTTTTATTTACAACGCAGTATTTTGAGCAATTCAATTCCGGCATGAGTGTCTAACTATACACTTATAATGGATGCGAATGGTTGAAAATACCGGGTCGTTACAGTTGGTATCAGAGCTTTGGTAGCTCTAGGCAAAACTCAGCATATGGAGTGAATCTATTTACAGAATCACTTTCATTCGAGTTTGAATCTCTTCCTTTTTGACTCAATTCCTTTGAATTTTGGAACATTCCCCACGGTTCCAAAATCCATTCATGTCCCTCACTATTCATCTTCTTTTGGTTCTGGAGTATCCCATAACTCCACTTCAAAATGATCTTTATAATGAGTTGGTAGTCCCGCCAATCTAAAAAAAAATGAATTGTAAAAGGGTGAAACTCCTTTACAATTAGCATCGATTCACCAGAGATTTATATCTATCCTTGGTTTAGATGCTAATATCTTTTGTTATCCCAAACTCTAACTCTTGAGATCGAATGTAGATTTACCCTAGAAAAATCCACATTGATCTTATTCTTTAAGTCACGGTTGACCCGGTTAAGGTTGCCCGCGATTTATTTAAGCTTACCCACCTCCCTACTCTGTTATTTAATCATCTTTTCTTTTGTTTCCAATCTATTCTTCCAAACATTTTGAATTGTACTTGTATATCTATGTTTTTTATATATTGTGTTGTTTGAGTTGTTGATGTTGATGTGGGTTTTCGATTGATTTGTCTGATCAACGCTATCGATAGGATTTCTAAAACACTTTGACAGCACAAACTGACACAATATTATTTTAGAATTTGGTTAATGAAATAAATTTTGATATATATAAGTAAATTTTGGAAACTTAATAAACTGATTTAAAATTGATCATTTGAAATGATAATACTTGATTTATCATTTATTGTTCTATAAATGAATTTATAGATGGTTGTTTATAAATTTATTTGGGAACTGAAATGAATTTAAAACAAGAAATTTGAGAATTTAATTTTCGATGGTTTCAAACCTTGTGTTTAAGTTTTAAAGTATATTATTTAAAGTACTTTCGAATAAGAATATGTTTCCAAAGAATTTTAAGTTTAAAATTAGCGCTCTTCTCATTGTCGCTGGGAAATAACTTTGGTGATGACTGCATCATCGTCATTCATTTTCGAGTTTCGAAGTGAAGAGACCGCTCTGTAGACTTACTACAGTTTTGTTTTGGTAAATCAATTTTGATTTGAATTTCTAAAATATGACTTGATCTATACTATATATAGACATATGATTTAAATTTGATTCGATAAATTATGTACATACATTTATTTATCTCTAAATGGGTTGAAGAAATCAGAAATTTAATTCTTAAATTTTATTTTAAAGAATAATTTCAATTATAAAAAGAAACTAAAATTTTTGGATGAAGATTCAAGCATGAAATGATTTAATTGTATAATACAATTGCATTCAAATATAACTTACCTTAATTTCAGATGTTAACAATGTAATTGGATAATATACAATATAAAAAGATTTTATAAATAAAATTTGAGTGATTATAATAAATATTATACACTTAAATTTTAATTATAAAATGATTAACAGAGGTAAATATAATAAAGGGTAATTGAATAACTTACAATAAAATAATGTTAAAAGAACTAAGAATAAAAGAAAGCAGTTATAATAAGTGTAAGTATGTTTAACATAAGTGATAAATATATTGAACGGAATAAATTTAATTTTAATTAGGAATAAAGAAGAATAAAATTTATTAAGTACATTGTGAGTGTAATAAATGATTTTTTTCTAACCCATGGTTTTAAAATTGTTAATTTAAGATGATTAGATAATAAGATAATGAAATTTGAGATAGTTAACGATTTATTTAACTTATGAAAAAATAAAAAAAAAATTAAGTTGAAATTTCCATAGTTTCAAATTGATTTCCTTATTTTGTTTTCCAAACTATCTTTTGGTTGTCCTTATCCAGGAAATTATTGTCAAGGACAAAATTTCACAGCTTTTTAGCCTCAAGGACGGATCTTCAATATTTTATCCCGAAGGACAACTTTCTGTAGGTATCAGTTTTTAGCTATTGATAGTAGTTTTTAGGTATCAGTTTGCAGTTATCGGTAGCAGTTTTTAGGTATCAGTTTTAGCTCGGTAGCAGTTTTGTTGTCCTTATGAATAATTTTGAAAAATGTTTGTCCTTATGAATAATTTTTAGAAGAATGTTTGTCCTTGTGGTAAAAATCTTGAGGTTGTGTCCTTGAGGCAAAAAATATACAAATCTTTGTCCTTTAAATAAATTCTCCCGTCCTTATCATCCTTATCTTCCTATAGATTGGTATAGGCATCTTTCTATAATCTTTGATAGATCTTTGGTAATCATTTTGAATCCACCTTTTCGTGCTTGTGTTCTTAATTTTGGAGAATCATGGAAAGATCATCTCCACCTTGTAAAACTTACCTATAACAATAACCATCGTGTATAATTTCAATCTCCTTGTCATCTTGTCCTAATCTTGTTTCACTCTATCTTTTTCTGTGCTTTTCTGTACCTCATTCCTTTTCGAGGACGAAAAGTTTTGAGTGGGGGAGAGTATAACAGCCCTGTATTTTGTGATTTATCTTTTTGTATATTTTAATTATTTTAATTGAATTTTTGAATTAAAAACTTATTTTCTTTATTTTGAATGATAAACTTTAGTTTTGATATGAATTATCATTCCAAAGCATGACTAAAAAGAATATTTTTCAAAAAGTGAATTTTTGGTCAAAATAGTCAAACTTTGACTTTTAATTTAAATTTTTTAAAGTTGAAAATTTAAATTTTATCTTTTATTATGAAAGTACATAAAATTTTAAGAACATTGCTTGTTTTGTTGGAAACGGATTTAAATTGTGAAAGTCATGTATGTTTCTATATTGAGTGCAATTTGTTTATTCTGCAATTTTATTATTTTAAGTAGTATAAATTTTATTTTTCTTTGTCATATTTTATTGTAATATGTATTGATATGTTATTTTATGTATGTTTTTGTCTTTTAATATTTTTGAAGTGAGGTAAGAATTTTTCTAGAGCTAGTAGTATTTTTCTTGTAATTTCCATGCCCTGTTTTCAATTTTTAAACATTTTCTTTATTTCTTTTCTATTTTTCTCCAATTTAATTATTTATTTTATTTTATAAATGATAAATAAATTATTTTATTTCAAAATTTTGCTTTAGAATATTTTTAAAATGAAGTAGATATTTTTCCAAAGCCACTGATGTTTTAATTGTGATTTTTGAACCCTGTTTTCAATTTTTAAGCAATATCCTTAATTCTTTTTATATTTTCTTTAAATTTAATTATATATTTTTATTTTATTTCACTTTGTTTCGGTTTTTAGATTAAATTTCTGAAGTTTATTTTGTTTTACTTGATTTAAAAGAAAAGGAAGTATGGAAGGTTTTAAAAGCTAAGAAACGTAAAGTCGTTTCACCGTTTCTTTTTCAATCAATACATCAATTATTTTGGCCGTTCCTTATACTATCTTCAGCTGACTTCTTTTCTTCATTCTCACGAATTACCAAAGCTTCCCAACCCTAAAAAAAATCATGGCCTCCGTCTTGCAAAAATTTGGTAAAATCTTCTTCTCTTCTCTTGTTTATTTGTTTTTCTATGTGATTTTGCAACTTGTTCTCTACTTCATGGCTCCACTCCTCCTCAACCAGATCTAGGCTGACCTCCACCTCCTCCTTCTCTGATCAACCACCCCTCTAGTCCATCACCATGACCAGGCCGAACCCACCTTAGCAAGAGACAACACCAAAAATGCACAAACTCATCACCTATTTACATAAATCGAGCCTAGTTTGCTAGCACCACCTTCTACAACCATTAGCCGCCACTTCCACCACCACCACTACTTCTGACCTGACCTCCACCCTCTGTCACATCACCCACCACCACCTGGACCCACTGTCCATGCCCCTAGAGCCTATGGCCGAACCCATTTATAGCATAGAAGTGATGAATTTGCCTTGTAGTTGTTGTTTTGTTGCACCTATGTCCATCCACCTTTGCACCATTACTTCCAAGCTATGGCCGACCCATATGAGCCCAAGACCTGATCCTAACCCACTCCTTAGACATGTATTTCAGATCTATAGCTGAAGCATAGGCGGTAGAAAGCAAGTGCAAAAACTTTGGCGTTGTTTTATGCATTTAATTCTAATATTGTTTTATTGAATTTGGTTTGAAAACTTATGTTATTTGTTTGTTTTGTTTGAATGTTTGCAAGGCTATTAGCCTTGTCTCTCCCACACTCATATCATCATCATGGCTAAGAAAACGAACCCCTTAGTCGAGCTTTTGAATGGTTGTAGCAAGGTCAAGTTATCTTGTCTTTATTGCCTTTCAATTTCAATTTATTTCTATATTGTTTTGGTTGAATATTCATAAGTTATATTGTCTTGTTTTGGGGTTGTTTACAAGATGATATCTTGGCTATTTCTCTCCGCTCAAAATCAAAGGTTGCGCCTTCTGGATCCATTGGGTCATTCAAATTAATATCTCCAGCATAAAAATGTGAGTATTTCTCACCAGACATTATGTACTTATATAAGTAGTAAATTGACACCCTGCGAATCTGTAGAATTATATTAACAAGTTATAACTGCTTATATTATTATCATATGATGTTCACACCTGATAAACACATGTTATATCATATGTTACTGTTATTTCATGCTATTATGTATATTTTATCAGTTTATCACACTGCAAGTTCCCTGTAAATTAGAATCACTATGGGTTGAAATGATACATACCTGAACGGACTTTAGAATAGGGAAAAATCGTTATGGGCTGAAATGATAGGCTTGAACGGTTTTTATTTAATTTATTTTAACTTGGGATTGCGGGTTTGAAATGATAAAACCCGGATTTTCTTTGTAAATTACGGGTTGAAATGATAAAACCCGGATTTTCTTTGTAAATTACGGGTTGAAATGATATATTACCCGTATCACTTTACCTAGCGTAGAAAATTATATACAGGCCCATAGTTAAAATATGTTTTTATAAAAATTTTAAAATATTTTAGAAATTTAATTATTATAATATTTGATTTGAAATTTAATAAAAATATAACTTTTTTAAAGTATTATTTATTTTCTAGAAATCTATAAGTTAAATAAATTATGGAAAAGTTAGAAAATATGAACGTAAGTTATTTTGGAAATTTTGATTTAATTTTTTATGGAATTTAAATTAACTTTGAAAATATTATAAATTTATGATATTTTGAATTTAATTTAATTTAAAGTGATTTTATATCATATTAATGATTTTTTATAAAATTGAATGTAAAATGAATGAATATTTAAGTTGAAATTTTGAAATATAACTAAAATTGGAAATTTACGAAATTGACTTAAAAGTGAACTTTTAGTTAAGAAAATAAAAATAAAACTAATTTATATTTGAGAATTTGAACTTAAGTGTTAAGTTGAAATTTAATGCAATGAATTTAAAATTGAACATTGTAATTTAATAAGTGAATTATTATTAAATCTTGATTTTTGAATGGAAATTTAACTTTATAAAATCATGAACTTGAGGAAAATTAAATGATGTTTATAAATATGAAAATGTATGATTTTATGAGTTAAAAATGTTTTAAATAAAAATATAATTGGTTGAGAAATTATATTGAATATTTGTAGTGAATTGACTGCATTTTTGAAATGCTATTAATTACAATGTAAATGATATTACAGTATTTGTAAATGCTGTAGTTAATGATAATGAACTAAAAAGCTAAATTGAATTAAAAACTATTATAGCAATTTTGTAAGTGCTATAATTTTTGAATTTAACTAAGTTTATTTGGAATTTAAGTAAACCCTATTACAACATTTTAAAATGTTGTCTTTTGTTAAATTGAACAGTTTTGAATGTAACTTTCCGTAGCGTTTTCTAAATGCTGCGAAAAGTGAAATTTCACTGTTTTGATAAACGTAAGTGAATAAATGAACTTTGGAAGTTGAAAATTTTAAAAATTTAATAATTTAATTTTTAACATAATAACTTCATTTTTATGATTAAAAATGATTTTTTTTTGGAATATAAATTGTTTTGAAATATGAATTGAAATGGTATTTTAAATTGAATAACATGAATAATGATTTGAAATGTGGTTTCGAAAAGATATGATATTTTGATATATTAAAATGATTTGAAATGTGGTACTAAAAGATATGATATTTTGATATATTAAAATGATTTGAAACGAAGTTTTGAAAGATATGATATTTTGATATTAAATGATTTGAAAAATGAAGCTTTGAAAGGTTATGATATTTTGATGTATTAAAATGATTCGAAAGGAAGTTTTTAACGGATATGATAATTTAAAATATTGAAATGGTTAGCAATGACTTGATATTTATTTTGATAAATATTTGAATTGAAAGATATGGTATGATGATATATTGAAATGGTTTGGAAATGATTTAATCTTTATTTTGATAAAGATTTGGGTTGAAATGACATTTTATTTTTGAAGTATAAAATATTGTTTTAAAGTTATAACTACGGGTTATAATAACGTTTGGTTGTTAAAGAGACCGGGATCGGATATTGTCTTATAGCCGGCCAATACCCAAAACCACTTTAACAACTGTGTACGCGGTGGAGATTCCAGAATGAAGTAGGATGGTGGCGACGTTCTCGAGGTATATTACGTGGACCCAACTCCCATGAGTTGGCATAAATGACTAAAACATGAGCTATACCGGGCTACATAAAGGGTCGCACCCTTTCATCGAGCATGCTCCATCGAAAACTATTCTATTACTTTTGTGATTCGATATGTTGCGCCACTTTGATTCGGGGGTATTGTTCGAGGTGGGCGGAAGCTGCTGGCTTGCCGTCACCACCGGTCCGGGAGTGCAAACGGTGTATCCACCCTGGCATTGCCTCGCATGCCGTGTCATCTCCTTATAGCGAGCCCACTACGATTTTGGTTTTAAAGATCCGACCGCGTTAAGGTTCACCATCCCCTTAACGCTATTTTCTATATGATTATACTTTACTGATTAGACACTGCTGTATATAGCGTATATTACTACATAGTAAATAGTTTAACGGATCCTTAGAGGATAGGCGGTCCCAAGCATCTTCTAAGTTACTTGTATCTTTGCTACAGTTCACTTGAGTTGGTTTACATTGTATAAGTATGTATGTCCTGACTCGAGTGTTTGTATTTTTATTTACGCTCAGGTCAGCCTGAGTTATTCACAGATTTGGATTTCCACTTTCTGGAGATTCGAATCGCTGGAGATTATCTACTTGTCATGTTTCATCTTTTCAGTTCGGTTGTTCTATTCAGCTTGTACTTGGTTATCATATTTAAACTTCTGTTATACTTTATTTCTTCTATTGTATCTTATGTAACTCTGATATATTTATATAGTAGCTTCATGAACTACTATCTCTTTTACTTCCGCTGCATTATTATTACTCTGTGTCTGTGATATGTGATTTTTATTTACTATATATTCTGAGATTTGCCAAATTTTTATCTACAACGCAGTATTTTGAGAAATTCGATTCCGGCATGAGTATCTAACTATACAATTATAATGGATGCGAATGGTTGAAAATACCGGGTCGTTACAGGCACGGGAAGTACAACCGTATCGATAGGGGTTTCTAAACTCTTAAATAAGATAAACCGATATAGTATTGTTTTTAAAGGGGTAAATGAAATAATTTTACCCAAAACTATATTTTGATATAAAAGGAAATGTGACGCCCCACCTCTATACCCACGCTAGCCAAGAACATTACGGTGAATGTTGTCGACTAGCACGGAGAATAAGGCTGTTGAGGAGCGACCATCCATGTAATTTCTTTGCGCGAGCACCAATATGTCAGATAATATAACATGCATTCTATTTCAAGAGGAAATCCGACATACCGACACAAACTCAAAGCTACTACACGGTGGCTATATAAATCCTTCGGAAAACAAATATAGAAATAAGCATAACACAAATCAGTCAAGAGTATTCATATCACAAAGGCGGAATAAGATATGAATATTATACCAGAAAGTGTACATCAGAGTAGTGGTCTAAAAAGATCCACAATATCACAAAAGAATAGTTACATGAACTACACAAAAGAATAAGTATACATTAAGGAGTCTATATCTCAAATGTATACAACAAAATAACTACTAATCTAAGTAGTTAACCCAAAAGTCAAGGAGTTAATCCCGGATGAGAAGTCAAGAAGAAGCACCTGTAACATCTCGGTCTGACCCGAGTATTATTTAATAAGAAAATAATAAACGGATCAGTCTAACTATAAATATCATATGAAACGATATAGAATAAGAGGTATGACTAAACACATAATAATCACAACGTCAAGCTGTGATATATATATATATATACATATACTTAGTTGATAATCATCAAGAGATTAATCAATGTCACCAAATCTACACAAGAATCAAAGAAACGTCATACTCCTTATTTCGTTCACCATACCATAAATATTGACGATAATATCAATGTCAATCACAAAAGTCAATGACACACAAATTACAGAAGACTACACAAGAAATCCAGAAATCACTAAAGTCAATGACACACAAATTCACCAATGCACAAATATTGATAAAACTTATCAATGGAAATCACGAAAATTGGTGAAACACAAATTCTAGGAATCTACACAAGAAATCCAGAAATCACAAAGGGGGGAGGCCTATCACAAACGGGAGCATAAAGCCCACCAACACGTGTATCACAAACGGAATGCTAATTCCATGGTCACTAACCATCACACATTGAGCCGAAGCTCCACAAATGGCCCGAAGACCATGGGTTGCTACCCCACCAAATTGAGTCGAAACTCCACAAAACGGGGTTTAGTCTCCCTCGCAGACAAAGAGACATCGCACATTGCTAGTCTAAATCACAAAGATGATCGTCATGATCATCGAGAAGTGTCGATTACACTAAGCTAGTAAATATATGAGTTTAGCTTCATGTCCCATAACCACTTGCTTAACTTAAATATTTACGAACAAACTGTAAATCTCCACTAGAAAATTGTCACAAGAGGTTTAATCGAACAAGTCCAAGAATTAACCGACAAAGTAAACGCAAGCGTTTCATACCACTTGTTTTACTAAGCCGTTTAATTAGATTTCTCATACGAGTGAGGTAAAGGTTTGTATATACTAATAGATAGGAAAACGGTTTTATAAACGAATTTGGTATTAAAATAGTATTGAAATCGTTTGAGGAAGGAGTTTTGATATTTACTTCTAGTATAGAAAACCTTTATATTTTTAAAGTGACAAATCACGAAGAAGATTGTAAGAACAATCAATCACAAAAATTCACATACGAAGACGTGAATAAAATCCAACGAAATCGATAAAGGATCCATCGAAATGGATATTCAAAAATCCCTAAAAAGAGTCATCAAAGTCATAATAGATGATAACAACAAATAGGATTACCACGAATCGATTTAAATTGGAATTTCAATCCAAAAAGGCAAATTGGACTCAAACAGCAGGTTCAGTCGACTGAACAGAGTTTTTCAGTCGACTGACCTTGTACCTGGAAATTTTCCAGGTTCAGGAAACTTTCTGTTTCCAGTTTCAGTCGACTGTGCAGAGTTTTTCAGTCGACTGAATCATGCCTGGAAACTCTCGGGTTTCAGGTTCAGTCGACTGAACAGAGTTTTTAGTCGACTGAATCATGCCTGGGCTGTTTTTCAGCCTTATTCAAATGAAGAGCAAACTCTTCCAAAATGCGACCGGACGAACAATGGCTCTAAGGGTTTATGCCAATCGGCAACCCGGCCCTATATGCTCCTCGGTGCATCACTAAAAGCATGATCAAACATCCATAAAAGGATTTCACACAAATTTGACTTAAAAACCCAAAAAATTGGAGTATTCACAAAACCAATCCAAATCAAGAGCAAATGCACATGAATAAGTGTTAGGAATTCAACCCCAACAACCAAAGATAATTATAGTCATAGATATGAGATAAAAATCTCACCTTTTCACAAAATCGAACAAGAAGAAGCTTGAAAGCAAATGGAGAATCAACCTCTCTTCAACACAACTCAATTGAGCTTGAATCTAAGCTCAAAAACAAGAACATTCCCAAAATTAGGTTTAGGAATTTCTGAAATTGGTAAGAGAATAAGTTGGAGAAGAAGAAGAGAAGCTTACCAATGGGTTCTTCTTGAGTTTGGAGCTAGGAATTTGATTTGCAAGAGAAATTAGGGTTTTGGGGTTTTAATTTCCAATCTCTCCCACCATTAATACTCTAAAAACTGAAATGAGAAGAGAATGAGGATGAGTGGGGAAGAGTGGCTCAGATTTGAGCATAAGTTAACATAGGGCTGAGCCCAAACCAAACCCAAAGTGAAAAGTAGCAAAAATCAACTTTCTCCAAACATGTCGAAGCTTATACTCGAAAAGGTCGCAAACGGCATTTTAAACTCAATGGGAGTGGTCCCGAGCCCTAATTCGACCGTATGCAAAAAGTAGGTTTTCGGACTAAAATCCGACAAACGATAAAATATTTAAATAAAATATTTAAATATAAAATCGACAAATATGCGGGTTGTTACAGACTCTCCTCCTTAAAGAAATTGCGTCCTCGCAATATTACAAAAAGAAGATATATAGTAACAACCATAAAAGCATATTCAACACAAAAGAAGTTTGAAATAAGAAGTTCACCTCAAAAGCACGAGAAAGTAAGTCCGGATGTGTACGCTCGATGTACTCTCTAGATTCCCAAGAACAATCCTTAGGATTTGAAGACCATTGAACTTTAACAAGCGGAACATCTTTATTTCGAAGTCGTTTGACTTCCGAAGCAATGATACGAATAGGATGTTGCTCATAAGTTAAATTAGGCGAAACTTCAATCTCTTCCACAACACCGGGCTCAAGAATAGAATCGGAATCTCGAAGACATTTCCGAAGTTGAGAAACGTGAAACACGTCATGCATAGCAGAGAACTGAGCCGGTAATAAAAGGCGATAAGCCATGGAACCAATACGTTCGGTGATAGGAAGTGGCCCAATATATCGAGGCGCAAGTTTTCCCGATCGACTGAAACGTACAACACCCTTCATAGGTGAAACACGAATGAACACAAGATCTCCCACAGAAAATTCTAACTTCCTTCTCCGGTTATCGGCATAGGATTTTTGTCTACTCTGGGCTTCTTTCATCCTATGACGAATAAGATCAATCTTTTCTGTGGAATCACGAATAAAATCTGGACCTAAAGCCAGCCTCTCACCGGCCTCAAGCCAACAAGAAGGAGATCGGCATGGCCTTCCGTAGAGTGCCTCGAAAGGTGCCATACCAATACTAGATTGGAAGCTATTATTATAGGAAAATTCAACAAGTGAAATATGATCTTCCCAACTTCCACCAAGATCAAGAACACAAGCACGAAGAAGATCTTCAAGAGTTTGATTCACATGCTCGATTTGTCCATCGGACTGGGGATGATAAGCGGTGCTAAAATTAAGCTTCGTTCCCAAAGCTTTTTGAAGACTCTTCCAAAATCCACTAGTAAACAATGGATCACGATCACTAACAATAGAAGTAGGAACTCCATGCAATTTAACAATTTCTTTGAAAAATATTTTGGCCAAAAGAGGAACGGTTCGGTTAGACCGAACGGGAATAAAATGGGCGGATTTAGTAAGTCTATCAACAATTACCCATAAGCTATCATAACCCGATCGAGAACGGGGAAGGCCATCTATAAAATCCATGGAAATTTGATCCCACTTCCAAACTGGAATTTCTAAAGGTTGCAATAACCCTCCGGGCCTTTGATGTTCGGCATTAACGAGTTGGCAAGTCATGCAACGTTTAACGAAGTTAGCGATGTCAAGTTTCATTCCCTCCCAATAATAAAGTCGCTTCATATCCGCGTACATTTTACTACTACCGGGATGAATGGTGAATTTAGAACGATGTGAATCTTCTAAAATATCTTTACGAAGATCCCTAACATTTGGCACGATAAGTCTACCAAATTTCCGAATGCCGCCACGAGAATCGATATTAAAGTCTTTCAAAACTTCAATATCAATTTTATCCTTAATATTTTGGCCAAGAAGAACCAATTTAGTATCTAGCCTTTGAGCTTCAAGAATGCGGTCTAAAAGAGATGGATGAGCCTCAACGCTACATAAAACAAATGATGAGCATAAATCGGAAACACGGTCTCGAATTTCGCAAGTGGATAAAATCTCGAGATCGTTCAATTCGGATATCATCATAGAAACAACAGCTTGTTGTTTACGGCTAAGAGCATCGGCGACACGATTACCCTTACCGGGAGTATAAAGAATATCAAGATCATAAGGTGCAAGAAATTCGAGCCAACGCTGTTGACGCAAATTAAGTTCCTTTTGAGAGAATAAATATTTCAAAGACTTATGATCTGTGTAAAGAACAAATTTCTCTCCTAAGAGATAATGACGCCAAATCCGAAGAGCAAAAACAATAGCCGCGAGCTCTAAATCATGAGTGGCATATCTAGTCTCAGCAGGCTTTAATTGCCTAGAAGCATAAGCAATAACGCGTTCCTTTTGCATAAGAACGACACCCAAACCAATGCGACTAGCATCGGTATAAACAACGAAATCTTGATTCCCATCGGGAATAACAAGAATAGGAGCATCAGAAAGAAGTTCTTTTAATTTCTGAAAAGAAGCTTCACATTTGTCCGACCAAATGTATTTAACACCTTTCTTCGTCAAGCTAGTGAGAGGCACGGAAATCTTAGAAAAGTCTTTGATAAAACGATGGTAATAGCCCGCCAATCCGAGAAAACTACGAATCTCTGTCACACTCTCCGGTCTCTTCCGATCTTGAATCGCTTCAATCTTTGAAGGATCCACGGAAATTCCGGATTCAGAAATAATGTGACCGAGAAACTTCACACGAGATTGCCAAAAGTGGCACTTAGAAAATTTTGCCTTTAATTGATTACTCCTAAGAGTTTCCAACACAATCCGAAGATGTTTTTCATGCTCCTCCTCGGTTTTAGAATAAACAAGAATATCATCGATAAAGATGAGAACAAACCGGTCGAGAAAGTCTTTAAAAACTCGATTCATTAAGTCAACGAAATAAGCCGGGGCATTTGTTAACCCAAATGGCATAACAAGCCATTCATAATATCCATACCGAGTACGGAACGATGTCAAAGGAATGCTATCCTCTGCAATACGAAGCTGATGAAAACCGGTAGCCAAGTCCAATTGTGAAAAGACTCTAGCACCACTAAGTTGATCGAATAGATCATCAATCCGAGGTAAAGGATATTTATTTTTGATAGTAAGATCATTAAGCTTGCGGTAGTCAACGCAAAGCCTAAGTGTACCATCGGATTTCTTCACAAAAATAGCTGAAGCTCCCCAAGGCGAGGAACTAGAGCGAATAAATTGCTTCGTTTCCAATTCAGATAATTGTTTACGCATCTCCTCGTTTTCTTTATTGGACATACGATAAGGAGGACGAGTGATAGGTTGAGCTCCCGGAATAAGATTAATTCTGAACTCAATTGCTCGCTTAGGTGGTAATCCTAAAACGGGCTCGAATATGTCGGAAAATTCACAAACGACGTGAATAAGAGAAATAATATCACCCTCATCATCATCGTCGTCATCACGAGGATTTAAAGAATATAAAGATGCAACCAAAGCAGAATCTGAATCTTTAAGAATAACAGAAACCTGATTAACAGATTGAGGATGTCGAAGATAAATAGTCCGCTCAGGACATAGGATATGTGCTTCATAATGGTTAAGCCAATCCATTTCCAAAATCATTCCAAAGCCTAAATAACGCATGACATGCAAATCGGCTTGGAAAGAAAAATCACACAAAATAATCTCGACATCTTTACACAATAAACTGATTGTTGCAGATCCACCAACCGGATTCGCAATTCTCAAAGAAGTCATTAAACACAAAACATCCAAAGAAAAAGTATCAACAAGTTCTTTTGATATAAAAGAATGGGACGCACCCGTATCAAAAAGAACTCGAATAGGATGATCATGAAATAAAATAATTCCGTCCAGAATAGAATGAGAAATATCTTGGCCACGAGATGTGTTGCCAGGGGCTTGAGCAACATTTAACTTTCCCTCCTTCTTGCCCTGAAGCCTGGGGCATGAAGATAAAACATGACGAGGAACTTTGCAGTAGCGACAAGAAAGAGACTTTGGGCACTTGTTCGCATAATGGTCCTTCGAACCACAATTATAGCATTCCCCACGACCAAAGGAAGAAGTCTTTGCCACGGAGGTTGCTTGCTTCCCTTTCTTATTGGGATAAGGGCCTTTAAATTTGTTTGGCCTCTTTCTGTTGTTGAAGTTTGGTTTGGAACCCACCACTTCAACATCATTCTCTCTATCCGCCTCTTCAAGACGAAGAGCGATATCAACGAGTTGGTCGAAAGAAACTTCTAACTTTAGAAGTAATGGCTTCTTGAGACTTTTGTTTAAGCCATAGACGAATCTCTGATTCTTCTTAAGAGGGGTGTTGATGTATTCAACCCCATATTTGGAAAGCGACTCGAAGGAGGCGACGTAATCAGTCACGGAGGACTCACCTTAAACAAGGTCTATAAATCGTCGAGCCAATGTCACTTTTTCAGCTTCCGGTACGAATTTCAACTCGAAGCGTTCACGGAATTTCTCCCAAGTAAGATCCGCTTCATTAGTTTCAGAAATAAGAAGCTCGTACCAGTCCAATGCTCTTTCTCGGAGCATACTAGAGGCCACCTGAACTCGGTGAAGGTCAATAAGATTCATGCGCGAAAAGATGAGATCGCATGTTCTTAGCCAAGCCTGTACTTCAATAACAGTTTCGGAACCTTTGAATGGCTCCCCAACCAAATTGGTGTAATCTCTGCACAAGCGTGCAAATCCCGACTTTGGGTGAGTAGGTTCCGGGTTAGCTCTAGCTGCTTGAGCATTAGTTACCAAATCAAGAAGCTGTTGAGCAGTCATAAAAACTCCATCCTGGGGTGGAGTGCTAGGTGGCACGGCTCTGGGGCGACCTGGTCTAGACATTTCTCTTCCTTTAGAAAGAAAGAAGAGGAAGAAAAAGGTTATTCACCAAATTGAATATCAAGCAATCTTGATAGACAAAACAAGGAATCATAAAAGAAAATAGGATAGAACGGTACGTAGACCCGAATAAAATCCTAAAGCACGACTCCTAAGAAGAACTTAGGACGATGATCCTTGTTATAATATTCCATATTGTTCCGAAGTTTGGCTCCGATACCAAGCTGTGACGCCCCACCTCTATACCCATGCTAGCCAAGAATATTACAGTGAATGCTGTCGACTAGCACGGAGAATAAGGCTGTTGAGAAGCGACCATCCATGTAATTTCTTTGCGCGAGCACCGATATGTCAGATAATATAACATGCATTCTATTTCAAGAGGAAATCCGACATACCGACACAAACTCAAAGCTACTATACGGTGGCTATATAAATCCTTCGGAAAACAAATATAGAAATAAGCATAACACAAATCAGTCACAGAGTATTCATATCACAAAGGCGGAATAAGATATGAATATTACACCAGAAAGTGTACATCAGAGTAGTGGTCTAAAAAGATCCACAATATCACAAAAGAATAGTTACATGAACTACACAAAAGAATAAGTATACATTAAGGAGTCTATATCTCAAATGTATACAACAAAATAACTACTAATCTAAGTAGGTAATCCAAAAGTCAAGGAGTTAATCCCGGATGAGAAGTCAAGCAGAAGCACCTGTAACATCTCGGTCTGACCCGAGTATTATTTAATAAGAAAATAATAAACGGATCAGTCTAACTATAAATATCAGATGAAACGATATAGAATAAGATATATGACTAAACACATAAAAATCACAATGCCAAGCTGTGATATATATATATATATACATATACTTAGTTGATAATCATCAAGAGATTAATCAATGTCACCAAATCTACACAAGAATCAAAGAAACGTCATACTCCTTATTTCGTTCACCATACCATAAATATTGACGATAATATCAATGTCAATCACAAAAGTCAATGACACACAAATTCCAGAAGACTACACAAGAAATCCAGAAATCACTAAATTCAATGACACACAAATTCACCAATGCACAAATATTGATAAAACTTATCAATGGAAATCACGAAAATCGGTGAAACACAAATTCTAGGAATCTACACAAGAAATCCAGAAATCACAAAGGGGGGAGGCCTATCACAAACGGGAGCATAAAGCCCACCAACACGTGTATCACAAACGGAATGCTAATTCCATGGTCGCTAAGCATCACAAATTGAGCCGAAGCTCCACAAATGGCCCAAAGACCATGGGTTGCTACCCCACCAAATTGAGTCGAAACTCCACAAAACGGGGTTTAGTCTCCCTCGCAGGCAAAGAGACATCGCACATTGCTAGTCTAAATCACAAAGATGATCGTCATGATCATCGAGAAGTGTCGATTACACTAAGCTAGTAAATATATGAGTTTAGCTTCATGTCCCATAACCACTTGCTTAACTTAAATATTTACGAACAAACTGTAAATCTCCACTACAAAATTGTCACAAGAGGTTCAATCGAACAAGTCCAAGAATTAACCGACAAAGTAAACGCAAGCGTTTCATACCACTTGTTTTACTAAGCCGTTTAATTAGATTTCTCATACGAGTGAGGTAAAGGTTTGTATATACTAATAGATTGGAAAACGGTTTTATAAACGAATTTGGTATTAAAATAGTATTGAAATCGTTTGAGGAAGGAGTTTTGATATTTACTACTAGTATAGAAAACCTTTATATTTTTAAAGTGACAAATCACGAAGAAGATTGTAAGAACAATCAATCACAAAAATTCACATACGAAGACGTGAATAAAATCCAACGAAATCGATAAAGGATCTATCGAAATGGATATTCAAAAATCCCTAAAAAGAGTCATCAAAGTCATAATAGATGATAACAACAAATAGGATTATCACGAATCGATTTAAATTAGAATTTCAATCCAAAAAGGCAAATTGGACTCAAACAGCAGGTTCAGTCGACTGAACAGAGTTTTTCAGTCGACTGACCCTGTACCTGGAAATTTTCCAGGTTCAGGAAACTTTCTGTTTCCAGTTTCAGTCGACTGTGCAGAGTTTTTCAGTCGACTGAATCATGCCTGGAAACTCTCGTGTTTCAGGTTCAGTCGACTGAACAGAGTTTTCAGTCGACTGAATCATGCCTGGGCTGTTTTTCAGCCTTATTCAAATGAAGAGCAAACTCTTCCAAAATGCGACCGGACGAACAATGGCTCTAAGGGTTTATGCCAATCGGCAACCCGGCCCTATATGCTCCTCGGTGCATCACTAAAAGCATGATCAAACATCCATAAAAGGATTTCACACAAATTTGACTTAAAAACCCAAAAATTGGAGTATTCACAAAACAATCCAAATCAAGAGCAAATGCACATGAATAAGTGTTAGGAATTCATACCCAACAACCAAAGATAATTATAGTCATAGATGTGAGATAAAAATCTCACCTTTTCACAAAATCGAACAAGAAGAAGCTTGAAACCAAATGGAGAATCAACCTCTCTTCAACACAACTCAATTGAGCTTGAATCTAAACTCAAAAACAAGAACATTCCCAAAATTAGGTTTAGGATTTTCTGAAATTGGTAAGAGAATAAGTTGGAGAAGAAGAAGAGAAGCTTACCAATTGGTTCTTCTTGAGTTTGGAGCTAGGAATTTGATTTGCAAGAGAAATTAGGGTTTTGGGGTTTTAATTTCCAATCTCTCCCACCATTAATACTCTGAAAACTGAAATGAGAAGAGAATGAGGGTGAGTGGGGAAGAGTGGCTAAGATTTGAGCATAAGTTAACATAGGGCTGAGCCCAAACCAAACCCAAAGTGAAAAGTAGCAAAAATCAACTTTCTCCAAACATATCGAAGCTTATACTCAAAAAGGTCGCAAACGGCATTTTAAACTCAATGGGAGTGGTCCCGAGCCCTAATTCGACCGTATGCAAAAAGTAGGTTTTCGGACTAAAATCCGACTAACGATAAAATATTTAAATAAAATATTTAAATATAAAATCGACAAATATGCGGGTTGTTACAGGAAATAATTTTCTGAAATTATTATACCTATTTGGTTGATTGGTTAGTTAATACTATAATTAAATAGGAATCTAAAATTTGATCTAAAATTTGAAACGGTTATAATTAAATAAAATTCTATGAGTATAAATTATATAAAAGAAGAATAACTAAATTTAAATTTAAACTAGAATTTATATACCGGGGATGTTGGAAAGGATTTTAAATGTAATGAAACCATAGGTTTGGAAATTTAAAATCTTGGAAATGTTTGGTAATATTTTCCCAACTGTTTAAAGGCAATGACGGAATATTATTTTGGAGTAATATGTTTGAATGGAAACTGTTTTGAAATGAATTTGGGAAAGTAAGAAAGCATTGAACTCACTTCAGTCGTTGGAAAATAATCCTGATGATGCTGGCCACATCATTAGAATTCATTTTCAAATTTCTAAAGTGATGGATTGCTACCAAAATGGTTGGTTATGATATTGTTTGAATTGGTTGGGTATGCCGTTTGTTTTGAAAATTTCAAGGGAGGAAATTTGTTTTGGTATAAACAAGTTGTTTTGGAAAATCTGGAGATTTGATTTGATATACCAGGGAAGTATGAGTTATTTATTATTTCAAAATGGTTTTGAAATAAAACCGGGTAACTGAATTCTGAGAAAATTCTATTTAAATAATGTGAAGCTAAAATGGATCAACTATTGAATTTATTTGGTGAAGTTGATATTAATATGAAGGGAGAAATGAAAATTTTAATCTTGGAATTAAAATTTAACTTGAGTAATTGGAAGTGGATAAAATATATTGGAGCGAATAGAAAATTGGAATTTAACTTGGGATAAGTTAAATAAATTGAACTTAGAATTTAATTGATTTGGGTTAAATTAAAATGTAAGTTGACTTGGAAATTGTGGGTGAGTGAGAAATAACTTGTACCCATGAGCAATATATAAGCTTTTAAGTAAATAAGTGGGTGAACTTATAAATAGAGAAATGGAATGATAATTACAAATGGGAGATAGTTGAATGGTATGGTAAATTCAAACTCAATCTCAAATGAAATGTAAATTGAAATAAGGTAGAGTGAGAGATAAAAAAAATGCGAATGAACTTACAATAGAAAATAAATTTTGAATTTATTTATGGAGGAATAAAATTGAAGTGAAATGAAATACAAAATTCAGTTGCATTATAGGCATATTGAATGAAATTCAACGCTTATTTAAGTGGTAAAGAAGTGGAATGAATTTAATTTGGCTAAGCAAAATTTCAAGTAAACTTGAAATAAATTTCGATAAGAATCGAATTGAATGGAAATTTAATTTAGTTGAAATGATGTTGAATGAAGTAAATGCTCACTCAACTAAATTCAAAATGATTGTTTGGAAATGAATTTTGTGTAAGCTAAATTAAATGGAATTTGTATTGGCATGAATAAAATTTTGGATAGTTTGGCCAAAATTTAGAAAGTAAATAAAGTCCAGTTTTGGATTGGAATTTGAAGGAATGAGAATCAAAGAAAATAAAATAAAATTGATATAAGAAGATAATGAAAATGTTGTGAAAGAACTTAAGCAACTTGAAAGAGAAAAACAAAATGATTGTGAATAAACTTTATTAAGTACTCGTGAATGAAATTTGTTAGATAATAAAATTGAATTGCAAGTGAAATGGTATTAATTAATTATTGTGATAAATTAAGGATGTGTGGGTTGTAAATAATCCAAGACGGAATGAAATTAATATAAACCTGAATTGGTTAATGAAATAAAAATGTAAGGAAAATTTAATTTAACAATTGCAATGGAATAAGAATACTTGGCTTGTGAACTAGGCAAAATGAATAAAATTAATATAAATCTAAGTAGAATTAATTTTAATGGGTATAAGCCTAAGTGGTGGTTATTTTGCTCGAATGAAATGAAAATTGCATGTATTCGGAATTGAGTTGCTTAACAAGCAATTGAAATTGATTTTTGAATAAATTGATATGGATTGGAATAAAATTCAAAGAGTTTGTATATTGATGCAAGTGAATTGATTTGAAGAAGAAAATAAAGATGGTTTTAAATTAATAAGATAAATGCAATCTAATTAAGTGATTTTACATATTAATGGAAGTGGATCATAAAAGAAATGCAAATGTTTCAAGTTTAAAATAAAATTTGATTGTAAATCAAATTGGGAATGTAAGTTAAAATAAAGTAATGCAAGTAAGGCATATGTTAATCATATTGAAATAGAAATGAATTGGTTATAATAAATATGAATGGTATATAGTAAACTTGAATATAAATCATTCAAGTGAAATAAAATGAAGTTGGTTTGGATGAAAGTAGAATGGGCTAAAATATTAATAAATGGATTTGAGTATAAATGTAAGTGAGCTATAATAGAAATGCAAATGTAACAAATTAAATGAAATTTGCTTGGTGAATCAATTCGGAAATGGGGTAAAATATAAATTGGAATAGCGAAACTTGTATGTAAATCCTTTGTGTGAAATAAAATGGAATTTGGCATTAGAAAAGGAACTTTGTATATGCTTTAAAATATGATTTATTTATGAAATTATGCAAAGTGATGTTTGGGATTATGAAATGGATATGTTTGGCTTAAATTTATATTGGAAATGTTGTTAAAATGTTCATATCTTTGAAAACTGATGAGTTTGTTGAGTAAGTACAGGTACGGGAGGCGATCGATAGAGTTGGAGCGCGTATATGCATTATATATTAGCCGCTTGCTTTAAAAATTTGCTAAAAAGGTACGCCTACGCAAATATAATTGGAAAATGATATATTTGTTGTGATATATTTTGGTTTCCGACCGTGTGGGTCGATGTATAAATATTTGTTTGTATCGCGATATCGCGAAAGCTCCTCCGTACAGGGGAGACGCTGCCAAATTTTTTTGAAAATTATGGGAGTTAGAAAGTTTTTGGGATTTTGGAAAAAATTAATTAACTTAGGAAGTTATTTTGAAATAATGTTGAAACAAAAGCTTTTGAGTACGAATAAAGCATATGAGTTTGGATTTGAACTAAAGGGTTTTTGGGAAGTGTATATAAGTTTTAACTAAAGAAGTTTTGGTTAAGTTAATGAGTGTAGGAGCATTTGTTTCATTAGCAACAAGTTGGTTGCAAATAACAATTAGAAATAAAGGATTTTGGAATAGGATTGAATTAGTATTTTCAATTTGAAAACTATAGAATTTGAGCAAAGTGAAAATTGAGATTTCACTAAGTAAGTTTGCTATTGGGTTTGGAACATTCTTTCTACCTTAGCAAATTTCGGGGATGAAATTTTTATAAGGGGGGAGGAATGTAACTACCCAGAATTTTGGTTCGCCAAATTTGAACATATAATTCATTTTAAATGTTGAATATGGATTATATTTGGAATTTTGAAATAAAAAGATTTTGGTTAAGTTAATAGGATTAGTAAAATTTCAAATACGGGAATTAAATTGAAATTTGAATAATAATAATTTAATATTAGAATTGGAATAATTGGTGATTCTGAGTGTAAATAGATATAAAAATTAGATTCTAAAATTTATTTTAAGTCTAATTGGATTTAAATTATGATATTGGACTGTTGGATGAAATTAAAAGTCGATATGTTGAATTTGGAATTTTATATTAATTTAATAATGGAATTTAATAATATAATAATGCAAATATTCAGATTTTGATTTAAACTGAATCAGTATGATTTCTAATGTGGTTATGAATTCTATATGAATTATAATTAAGTTAATAAAGTTTTAAAAGTGAAATTTTGAGTGATTTCGACAATTTCGAAAATCGTCCGATTTAATCGACGGGTTAAAATAGCCTTCTGGGGCACAGTCTTGGAATTCGACGAAACAGTTCCATTGGATCCGTAATAGTTAGTTATTATCGGATTTCAATTTTCGTAGCAATCAGAGTTGTCGTTTGACCGTGGCAGCTCGAAACGCTTAGAAATCGATTTAACCGATTTAATTTAAAATTGATCGTTTAATTCTGTAACTCACGCATATGACCGAATTAGCTTCCGAAACCTGTCCCATTGTGTCCGGAATGCGGAAAAACCCTAGGAACCCCTGGTGGTACGTAAGGATTGGAGTTCGTTTACGTAGCTTGTTAAAATTTGAAGAACGAAAATTAAATAATATTAAATAATTATATATATATTAATGTTTTCTCAAAACCCTAGCTATTATCCTCAGGCCGCCGTTTCTATCACAACCAATGGACGAAACATCATGACCTTCCTCCTCAATTTTCTCCACATCCAAACTTTATCGTCAAGAATTTCCAACTAGAGAAATGTTGTGCTCGTCGAGTTCTACTAGATCAACGGTGGATCTTGAGCATCGTCGTCGTTTGGAGGAGATAGGGGACCGCGTTCGCAGGGTTTTCGCACACGGTTCTTGAAGTGAGGGGGAGGCCGAGTTCTTCGAGACGCTGGATGGAGGTGGTGTTGGCGTTGGGCTTCGTAGTGGAGGCCTTCGATCGAGGTGGATGGCTTCATGGCGGTCGCGATATTTAACCCTAAATCGCGAATTGGGTTCTTTGTTCGTTCTTGTTTCCTGAAGCTTGCGCGATTTGGAGAAGAGAGGTGTGTGGCCAATTATACAAAAAAAATTTGCTTTAAATTTTATATTCAAACTTTATTAAACCATAACTCTTGCATACGTTGTCAGATTTCAACGAGTTTGGTAACGCCGGGATCGCAGAGACGAACATTACGCAATGGTGCAGTTCTGGGATCGTTCCGGGCAAGTAAAAATTTAGGTTAAATCGAACACCGTTCGGTTTAATTTAAATTTCGAACGCTCGCCGAAACCCAAGGTGAGTTAATCTCACTCACATCTGGAATGTTAGCTGATTTAAGTAGTTGATATTTAAATAACTGTGTGATTGGTTGAAATGTTTATTTATATCAGTCTGGATTGATATTTATATATGTGATGTGCTAATATTTGTGGATGTAGGGAAAAACAGGTTGGAGGGATCCAACGGGATTCCTCACAATATAGGGATTATTTTTAGAATTAATAATGCAAATTGTTTGTATGTTGTGTTTGATAAATCTGAAATTAAATTGTAGTGTGATATTGTTGAAATAAATATAAATCCAGAATTTAAATTATAAATGGATTTAATTGGATTTAAGAAATGAACGAAATTGTTATATAAAGAATTTAAAGGAATAAAATTTGGTTTTAGTTCGGATGAAGAATGAAATTTGTAAATGGGAAATTTAAATAAAGCGAGAAAATTATGAGTCGATAAATGCAAATTATAGATTTGGGTGAGAAATTTTGTAAGAAGATATAAAGTGTTAAAATATTGATGGGTCATGTTGATAATGAATAGAGTTTTCCAGGAAATTAAAATATGTTTTCAACGAAGCTTCTAAATATAAATTAATAATCATAAATGTAAATCAATATTTTTGAAATGCATTTTTCACCCTTGGAATTTAGTTAAGTAATTCATAAGTATTATTTTCCGGTAATAAATTCTCAAATATTTTATTTAAAAATGTTTAAAACCTATACCTTGTAAATGGAATTTCCGGGAATGGAAAAGGGTGTTTAAACTTCAAAAGGAGTTTTATTTTAAGCTTGGAAATAAATTTACGATAACTAACGTAAATTTGGGTTGGGATAGATCGGGCGGGATGTATATGGAAGATTCTTTGGGTTGTTTCAATGGAAATGTTTCCCTGGGAAAAACCGAGTTCGTGAATAAAATCAGGTTTTTAAAAGTTAAGTTAAAATTTGTTTTAAGGAAGTGTTTTTAAGAAATTCTTCTTTAAAAGATAAGTAATAAATTTTAGCTATAGTATAATTATTTAAGAATATTACTGGTAATTATATTTTATAAACAGATTTATTTAAAGGATGGATGATTTAAGTTATTTGAAAACTAGTATTTATCCTTTAAAACCAATACTTGTAAATTTAGTCTAACAAAACCCTTATTTATAATCAAAGTTTATATCATAATGAATGGTTTTACTTTACATATGGAAAGTATATTTTTGAGTAATAATTAGTAGTAAATTTCCATAATTTTAAGTATATTTTAGAATAAAGTGTTTTACTTGTTAAAAATCTAAATTGTTTTGAACTTGGTTATTTCCAATGGGAATAAAGGGTAAAGAATTTACCTTGTAAAGGAGAATCTTTGGGAAATTGTTTTCAAACGAGTTTTGAAAATTTGAAATATATCTTTTAAAGATATTTGAGGCAAATAAATAATGTGGGAAATTATTTATTGTGTGATGGATGTTTGTGAATATAAATTGATGGTTAAATCACCGACTATCAATATTGGATAAATGCGTTGATCGTTTCGAAGAGACCGGGATCGAGATTTATCTCGAAAACCACTTCGATCCGGTTTGTACGTTTCGTGAAACGTGTTCGGAGTCAAAGATGGAGCAGTGAAGTGCAAGGGCTAGTCGCTACTAATCCTGAGGATATTTCCAAAATGGATGTAGTAGGAATAGTGCCTTCGGTTCCGTTCGAACCCGGGATGGACTTGTATGGACCAATGCTTTCGGAACATCGTCAGGTCGGCGATGGGCATTCTAAGTGAAACGTTCTAAAGGTAACGCTAAGCCTCAAGCCTCATCAACCAGGAATGACTGAAAATCAGGGGATATGCAGCAAGGCTTCGTGGGTAGCCCCCACTGGAGAGTATGGTCATCCCTTTCTAGATGTTCCTTTTTATTTCGGCTTAGTGGGCGGTTGCTGATCCCAACCGCGGGGTGATCTTATTTGGAACTGTCCAGTAAGGGATGGGTCCGGCCTTGTGTTGCAGGGGATCGGGAGTGGTCCTCGGTACGGTGATCTAGGCATCGTACTGTGACAGGTGGTACCCCAGTGCCTAGTCATTGTTGGAAATCCATTCTCCCTACGAGCCTTGTACGAGTTTTGTTTGTATTACCCAATTTTGTGGCTAGTAGCTGGAATTTAATAGATGTAACAATTTCGGCTATTTTATAAGTATTTGTATATAGACCCTATTATAATATCAGAGGATTTCTATAGAAAGTGTTTTAGCTATCGTAGGGTAAAACCCGACATGTTTATTTGTGGCGTGGTCTTACGAGATGCTTTTGTTTTCAGAACGATTTTTAAAACTTTAATAATCAATTTGGATGCATTATTATCAGCTGGTATTTCAGACTGACTCGGGTGTTATTTCATTATAATTCTCGGGTTAAACCGAGTATTATTTGTTCAGGATAGGTTGCTATGGAGCAGGAGAGGAGCTGGAGTCCATGACGTATTATCTATACTTATATATATTCCGCTACTATGATTGTATGGATTTGTCTGATTGGTAATTTGATGTATGAGATACTCTGATGATGTGATGTATAAAACTGGTATAGATTTCATTTTGTGTAAAAATCTATATTTACTATTATATTTTATTCCGCTGCGACTGTGTGATTCTGATATTGTTTAGCTTCTTCTTCTTCTATCTCTTCTTCTTAAACCCAAATGGTTCGTATTTCTGTGCCACTTGATTTAACAGAGGTAGAATAGTGTTGATTCAAGGGGTACGGATTTGCAGGCTATCACATGCAGTGCTTGCAACTCATGCATTCTCCAATATATACAGTGAGTACACGATCTCCCACTTCAAACTTGGTTACTCCTTCTCCTTTGCATTCGACAATCCTATCAAAATAATTTATCAAATAACCAGGTAGAGAGAGTGAACATGTATAATTTATCTATTTCACCACTTATGTAAATAAGTGTTTGATCTTCCACAGGTGAGCGTGTGTGTGTTTCATAGAGAAAGAGAGCATACCCAGATGCTTCGTGACCAAATATTTGGGAAAATAGACCAATCTGGGACTGCAAATTTAAAAACAGAAAGCTAAATAAGTGAAGGAAAAAAGTGCATATATTGTGTAAAATAGATTAAACATTTTCCAAGCAAAATCTATTGATGTCTTACGAATTGCATATTTGATTCTCTTTATCTCACTATTTAAGTTCTAAAACTTACAGATGAAACATCATGCAATTTTAACAGTGGATACAAAAAAATGACATTGTTTTATATGTTTTGGTAAAACAATAAAAGTGACCCTGGATTCTCGTTGAGTGGCGTCACTCCTACAAAGAGAAGTGGATATGATTTGAACTCTGATTTCCATAGGCATGGGAGGATCTAATTCAACTACTTCTATCACCAAAGGTTCTCCAGGGCTCCATGCCATAACAATTGTTTTTTTTTTAAAAAAATATCCTCAAATAAGTAAAAATCAAAGAATGGAATTCTGTAATAAATTTAAAGATGAGAACTTACCTTTGCAAGTAATAATATTTGGATATTTGGTGACATTGGGAAAGGAATGAGAAAAATAAATTCGTTCAGCCATTGTACATTCTTCTCTAACTCTGTCACTGCCACTGTTTTTGAACATTTGTTCTATTTTCTTGTGCATCCATTGCAGATCTATTCATAAGCTCGAAGATTGGTTATCTGCTCCTGATTTAGTGAATAATTCTTAACATCTCAAGTAAAATTATCCAAAAATGAATAGATCGGGACCGTACCTAGGGTGAAAGATGGGAAATACAACATCTTTAATCGAGTGAGGCCCTCTATTCAATCTCAAAAATTAGGGTTTCAAAGTTCTCTACCTCGATTCTAAATAAGTGAAACAAGAGCAACGACCAATTATTCAGACGGAAACCAATATAAAAGCAAGTTTGGTGCTTATGCTTATAGATATTTTATAGCCGATTTAATATTGAACTGAAAGAATGGAATGGCTTTCGTTAGAAATAGGTTAAGTAATAATAGAAATAAAATTACAATCATATCCATATTGCATTTAATTATTTACGAAATTACCAAATTTGGTAACGGTAATAGCCATGATAAATGTTAGTAAAGGAAATAACCGTTAGAAATTGGTAACGGTTATAACCGTGACAAATTGGAAGCGGAAAAGTGTTACAAAATGGGCTATTTGGTGTAGTGCCAATTGATTTACCATGGCTACAATCATACCTTTTCTCCCTTGATTGATTTCCACGTCTACAATCACACCATTTCTCGCTTAATAGATTACAAAGAAGTCTATAACTCTGAATAGCACTGAGAACCTTGTAGAGATAGTGATAGAGAGTCAAACTAGAAGTAATCGAGTTTGATTCAATGTTTATTTTGGCAGAGTACGGTAAGAATATGTATTAAGAAATATGAAAGAAGAAGAGGAGTGAAAAACCAAAAAATCTGATGTAAAATTCGTTGAAACTAACCCCTATTTATAGAAGAACAACAGCCATGTCCGTTCATGAAGAGTTATGATGAATAGACACTTCTTTTGAAATTTAAATTTTGAATTCAACTGACATCATGTCGACATGGTTACCCTAGGCATGTCAACATCCCAAAGCAATTTTTGGTGATTTGATATTCTTTGAAAATAACCTTTATCTTATATTAAAACTATTTTAAACTTTACAAATATACTTGACTATAGTTAAAATTCATAAGTAAATATAGAGAATAATATATATATATAGATTTTTACTATAATTTTATATTTAAATCTAAGTACAAAAATATAATTCAAAAAGATAGTTTAAAATCAGAAGTAATTTGACTTTGAAATTAAAGATAATTTTGAGGCTAAAATTATTTAAATCAGGATAGAGGGTTTTGATGTTTTTAAAAGGAAAGTTTTGAAATCATTTTGAAAAAAAAGATAATTCTGTAAAATCATTTGGATTAAAATTAGTGGATACAAAACAATGTCCCACTAGATTTTCGTAGGTTCCATCCTACTTAGGGTTCCATCCCTTTAATAGGCTCGAAGTGAATTCCATTCGACGAATAAATTGGATTTTAAGATGCCAGTACTTTTCTCTGAGTTTTAACAAAAATTCCTAATAAAAATACTTATGCTTGAAATCTTGAACTCTTGATAATCTTGATAATCATGAATCTTCTATCTCGATATCTTGAATCTCTATACTGTACAGTCTTCATTCTTGGTACCTACATGGTTAAATCCTGCATATACATATATATTTAAAGTAATAATGTCAGTATTTATATTTTATAATCTATTCTAAGGTTGTTGTCATCAAAACCATCATCTCACGGACTAACAATCTCCCCCTTTTTAATGATGACAACCTTAGCTTATAAAATATTAATTCTATCCTAATAACTCCCCCTAAAACTATTAACTCCCCCTTAATTTATGCCTAACTACCCTATTTTATATTTCTTCCCCTTTGTCATCAACAAAAACTCACTCCCCTTAATTCTTGGACTACAGTACCTGCATTGATAAACTATACAACATAATATATAATATATAGATTAAGAAATAATTATACTTATGATCATGATAACTAATGAAGATTATATACATTTCAATGTGTATATATATATATATATGTTTTATGCAACAAACTTCAATCCGCTACGTGACTACCACTGTTTAATGGATTAAAAAATAATTATTGGTTAACTAGAATGAGAATTTATATGCAAGCAAATAGATAAGATACTTGGAATATCACTCATAATGAATACACTGTACCTACTACGCCGTATGTACAATGGCCTAACATACAAAAATTAGATGCTATTGCTAAAGCCATGAATATGTTGGTTTATTCATTAGATAACATGAGTTTAACCGAGTTAGTATGTGAAATTCGACATATGAAACTTGCTGTGCACTTAAAGTTACACATGAAGGTACTAACAAAGTTAAACAAAGAAAGATTTCTATGCTTAAGTACCAATTCCAGAACTTCAGAATGAAGCAGATGAAACTATAAACTAGATTTCAAGATATATGTTTGTATCATTCACTTTGAACATTACGAGAAAAATACACAGATATTGGGATCGTTTCAAAAATCCTCAACTTTTTAACGGATGAATGGGAACAAAAATCTTAGCAATTGAAGAAGCTAATGAAATTTCAACTATAAAACCAGAAGAGTTGATAGAAAATATAATATCATATGAAATAAATTTACAAGCAAAAAGAAATCAGGTACAAGACAAAAAGACAATAGTATTCCAGGCAAAAAAGGAAGAATCAGATTCAGATGAAGATGATATGGCGCTTATAGCTAAAAATTTCAAGAAAAATTGAAATTTAGAAAGATAAATAAATTCGGAAATAACAAGAACACCAAAAAACCATTAGCTTTAAATCTCGAATGCTATAAATGTCAGAAAAGGGTCACATAAAGAAGGACTGTCCTAATCGTAAGAAAGATAGGTACACAAATAAAAGGGATAAATATAAGAAGAAGCAAGCATTTTCTATTACATAGGATGATTCAGAATCATCTTCCTCATCATACAGTGATAGTGATAGTGATAGTGACACAAAACAAGCCATTATATGCTTTATGGCTACAAATGATGATGTAAGTGATCTTTCTTTTGATGATTTAGTAGATATTAACTCAAAACTACTAGATACACAAAGGAATATCAAAAGAAAATATAAAGATACGCTTAGAAAGTTAAATATATCTGAAATTGAAGTAGATATGTTAAAAGATGAGAAGAAAATTCTAGAAGAAGAACTTGTAATCGCTCAAGAATCTTGTTCCAATACAACCTCTCAATTTACGATGCTAAGTAGGGAAATAGAAACTCAAAAAGAAAAGAATGATATCCTTTTATCTAAAAATCATGAACTAAAATCTACTGTTAAATTATTAGAATTATATATTTCTAGTCTTGCAACAAAATTACAAAATATTACCAACAACATTTTTAATTTTTAATAAACGAAGAGAAAATGTTGCTAGAATTATAGAAAATTCACAAGGTACTTCAAATAAAGAGGGATTAGGATATAATAAGACGATAAAAATTCCTAAAAATAATAGTTTAAAAGAAAGATAATACTTTTGTAAAATCTGTTTTAAAAGGTTTTAATCATCCAAAATTTATTAAGATTTAGGTTCCAAAGACAAATAGTTATTTAATTAGAAATAAATATACAAATACTTTTATAGATACAGTTCATAAAATTGAAATTTTTGCTTATAAAGGGAATTCTAGACCCTCTTGGGTTTGGCTTCCTAAGAGCTAACCCCTGGACCCTAACTTAGGAAGTGGGTGCCAGAAAATATATCTCTTTTTTTCAGGTACACCACATAAGGGGGAGATATATTCCAAATTTTCTAATACTTATGGAAATGAAGCCATAAATGTGATGTTCAAATTTTCAATGACTTGGAGAAACAAAAGGAAAGGGATAGAGAATGGAATTTTAAAGGATGCTCCATACAATTAATAGAATTACATGCTTATAATGAAATATGGACTTCAGCAAATACGGTGAAATATATTTATTTTCTCCATAATTAATATTGGGTTTTTTTTTGCTATTTACAAGAAATTTTATAAAATTTATTATATTCCCTCATTCTTTTTTATAATGACAAAGGGGGAGAAATTCATATGCGTTGAAATATTATACTTAGGGGGAATGTTATACTTAGGGAGATATTTAAACATACTAATATTATTTTATATCGAATGAATATTTTAAAATTCGTATAGTTGTCATCATCAAAAAGGGGGAGAATGTTAGAACCTCTATTGTTGGATTTTAATGACAACAATTATACAATTATGCCAAAGAACCTCTAAGCAAACTTGCACGTACATAAGTATCAAGAAAAAGACAAACAAATAAGTTCAACATAAAGATACACAGTAAAAAAGAGGATAAAAGTATGTGTGTATGTGTGTATATATATATGGAGATACAAGAGAGATATACATGATAGAGACATGACGAAGGTGACAAACAAAGTATTATTAATCATAAGTGTCATTTAGAGTATATAGATGTTAAAATCTTCTCAATGTGGTATACACACATATACATACCCATCTGAAATATTTTATAAAAGCAATAAATTTTTTTTTATTTTTATTCTAAAATAATAATAATAATATATGAAGCAAGACTCGACTTCGGGTCATTGGTGAAAACATGTTTTAAATAAAAATCAAGTTTTCAAATGTATAGAGCAAGACTCAAACCCATGTCACTGGTTTAGAAAGAAAGTGCTCTAATCGACTGAATGTCATACACGTTCAAAAACAATATGAACATTCAGCCGGCTGACTTACAATATTCAAGCGGCTGAATTTTCTCTATTTTGCGCTAATTTCTTGCTGTTTTAAATTTTACTCGATTCAGCTAGCTAAAATATTTAATTCAGATGGTAGAAGCTTCATAACGGTTAGTTTTTGAAAGGGTGCTTCTTTCAATTAACAGTAACAACACTTGGTTAGAAAGATTACTTCTTTATTTCTTAATGGCTGCTCTTCATGAACGTATACAACCTTTTAATTTCTATAAATAGCAAAGAAATCCAACATCTATATATATATCAGTATACTATCCATTCTTGCTATTTATACTCAAAAGCATTCTATGCATAAGAACTCTATTTGATCATTTATGTATTAAAGTTTATTCTTGTTTAATCAAAATTACTTCTTTTCTTCACAAATTAGACGATATACCGCAAAGGAGAAGATTATATGAAGGGTGTACATTATTGATTTATCCGTGCTATTCAAGATAAACTCATTCAAATATTTTTCTAAGATTTAGAATTAAAGTCCTGTTGTGGTATTCTCAGGCGGTTGAAGACCTATTCGGTTGTCTAGGCTATTGAAGTCCTATGCAATTGCCCGGGCAATGTAATACCTGTTCCTTCGGGTTAAGTGAGGGCATCGATTAAATCTAGAATGAGTCTCGACTGGATGTAGAATGGGAAGTTTGAACCAATATAAAAATCTCTGGTGTCATTTACTTTATTACTTTTACTTTTATATTTATATTTCGCACAAGTAGATAGTTTAGGTAATTCATATTACATGATCCTTAGTCACTTTCAGAATAAACCAAAGGCATTACTTCTACTACATCCTCTTTGGGAATCACCCTCATGATTAGTAGCAAGTAGCTCTTGCACTTCAAAGAACTCCATCTTTGATTTCAATCACTTCAAGATTTCTTCGATTAGAATGCTTATACCAATTTGAAGCGGTTTTTGAATAACTCATATTTATTCGATCTCGGTCTTTCCGAACTAATAACCGATAGTTTCATAACAAGCCAAGGTTTGATAGTCAGTGATTTAACTATCAAATAAGCAAACAACCAAATCAGAGATTTAATTATATGGAAACCAAGCATGATTAAACACATAAGCAAACACTAAGCCTCTTTAATTAATCCTTTCATTAAATAAAATCACTTTATACATAATTGTATTAAAATACCTTTTACAAATATAGATTCACAGATCCTCTCTAGTCTTTAAATACTTGAAATGATATCAATATAGTTATCTTAACTATGTAATTATATTCATAAAACATTTCACTTTCAATACTTAAAAAACATCTTCATGTACTTTATATCAATGATATAAGTATATTCGCAATTCTTAAGGAAAATATCTACTTCTCCAAAATTATATTTAATGAGTCAAAAAATATCATTTAAAAATATTATTTACTGCAAACCTAAACCACTTTCCTTTTGGTGCAAGTAAATGGATCGTATAAAAATTAGACCAAGTACACTTACCAAAATTTTCCAATTTCAAACATGTATTATCCCTCAATTAACAATGTAGTTGGACAAGTTGGCATACTATCTTTGCCTAATGTACATTCTTAAACTCTCATAGATAGAGACAAGTTTCCGTACCTTGAAATTTGGTGTTAAGTATGAAATGAATACTTTCCACACCATCATAATATATAAAAATTGTTTATAGAAATAAAATCTCCTATACTTGTCACGTTCTTGAAATTTCGATTTACACTCCCTCACCAGCTAAGTCAAGGCACTGATTTCACCTGGCCTTGCCTTAGTTAAAACACTCTAACTTTAAATCTCATAGACAGATGATCAATCTACTCATGGCTTTTACTGCCAAATATAGGACTACTTAATTTCTCTAAGTAACCGAATTCGTATATAGAAATAATACTTCATTTATGTAATGCAATCTTCGATTTCAAACTTAAACTATCCTTTGGTTAACAATGAAACGATTCAAGTTAGGATATTATTATCTCTCAAATCTTGATTCGATAACCTTCTAAACTTTTAGGATAGATAGAAATTTCCTTACCTTGAAGCTTAGTATCAAGCATAAATCTTCATAAATTCCATATACTATTTATAATATATGAACTATTGTAAAACAAAACTTCTTTCATCCTTTTTAGTAAACATTTATTATAACAACAAGTGTTGGATTGTAGTTTCTTTCTTCTTTAAATACATCTTTAAAACATTTTTAGATTATGGATTAAACTTTATTTTAAAACATCACTTATGAAAATCCTTTACTTAGAAAGGAAACGTGACTTTTGAAAGTAAAAGACATTTTTTTATTTAAAATATATTCATCTTACTTACATATCTCGGTTTGACATAAAAATATAATTTAAATATCAAAAACTATTTCTATAACAATTTTTTATTATAATAGGAAGAACTTAACAAAAAGGTTAAGGAAAAATAATTAAGTTCTAAAACACTTTCTCGAAAAAATTTCAAAACTAAAAGCAAATCAAACCGTTTATAAAGTATTATAAAATTTGAAGTCATTTTTAATCCAACTTTGAAATTCCATTTTCAAACCAAGTTTCTTCCAAAATCAATATTTAAAGAAAAAAAATTTCCCAAATTTTATGAAAAAGAGACTTAATAATATTTTTTTAGTACCAACTTCAAGTACTAAGACTATTCATCAAGACATAATTTTTTTTTTAATACAATACCAAGCTTCCGGCACACAAGCATTCACTTAACAAATAATTATGTAGAAAGTAAAATCAATATTTACGAGGTATCCGGTTGGATCTCTCCATAAATTCACATCTTTTCGAAATATCAAAATGCTACAACCACTTCGATTCCCTCATATAGTCCCCTACATATACAACTGTTATACGCCCCCGCTAAACGAGCGGGAATACATTTTCCAAACCAAACACACATATTTTTACATATATACACATGTGAACAACAATATAGCAAAAAATAATTACAACATTCTTACACCGTAATTAATATACCTTAAAGTGAGAGTTCTCACTTCCAAATGCGATGAAAAGCTAGCACAAGCTTACTACTTCTTGCAACAAACAATCAAACTACCAAAAGGTGATGCCACAACTTGCAAAAATACATTCACAAGCCTAGGTCTCCAACTGATGCTCAAGGCCTAGGGTGGTGGGAATGTCACAAAAGTCTTGATCTTTGAGTTGATGGGGATGTTAGCTAGGGTAACCGGGTTTATACATTGAATTTGGAGCTAAAGGAAGGGGTTTTAATATGAATTGATTACGGTTTTGGAGATGAAGAATATAGAGCTAAAGAAGGAGCAAAAAAGTGGAAACTAAAATGAAAACGTGAAATGCAAGCTCTCTTTTATAATCAAAGAAAAGTGATAAATGACAGACACTACCGTTACACACTTTTACCCCTCTTACCCATTACCAAATGACCATCCTACTCCCATTTTGTACAGCTCAATTAAACCCCTATTCCCTAAAGTACAAGCCTACACCTTGCCATGATGATTAAAAGCAGTCATACTCTCTCCTAATACCGAAAACCACATTAATAACCATGTACACGGTGAAGATTCCATAATGAAGTAGGATGGTGGCGACGATTCTATATGAGGTATATACGTGGACCCGATTCTCGTGAGTTGGCATAAGGTGTCTAAAAAAGGAGCAATTGATGGGCCATGTGAGGTAGCTCCTTCAATCAGACACACTTCTTCGATTGCCATTCTATTACTTTGTGATTGATTTGGGACGCACCTTTGATTTCGGAGTGTGGCTCGAGGTGGGCAGTAGTGGCTACTATGTGTTACCACTAGCCCGGAAGTGTAATTGGTATATCTACTCTGGCATTGCCTAATTGTGTCGTGTCACCTACCTTAGCAAGACCATTACGAATTTGTTTTGTACCATACCTATGGAGTGCCCTCTGATGACACCCAATACGGGGGAGATTACGGTACTGTATAGACTATGTGAATATATAAAATGTGTTAAGGTGGAAAATGTAAAGACTTAACGCTATTTTAATAGTTTACTTTACTATAGACATTATTATAATAGCGTATATTACTACATAGTAGATAGTTTAACAGATCCTTAGAGCATGGTTACCCTAAACATCCTTTAAGTTACTAGTATTTCAGTCATTATTTCCCTTGAGTTGGATTTATTGATATAAGAATGTTAATCCCGACTCGAATGTTTTGTGTTTTACCTTATGCTCGTGTCAGACTAGGTGTTACAGCTTTTGAGACTCGCCTTTGGAGTTGGAGCTTCGCTTGAAGATCCATCTACATCTTTTTAGCTTTCAGTTATTCAGTTGACTCTAGTTATAGATTCAAATTTTTTATTTGACTATTGTATTTGAAACTTCTATTGTATTTTATTTAACTCTGATATATATAGTAGCTTCATAAACGACTATTTATTTTGTTTCCGCTTCATATTGTTGTATTACTCTGTGTCTGTGATTCTGTAATTTATTCATTTGCTGTATGTGCTGAGTTTTGCCAAATATAAACTAACAATCTGACATTTTGAGCAATTCAAGTCCGACATATGTGTCTACGAATGGTTGAAAATACCAGGATGTTAAAGTTGGTATCAGAGCTCTGGTTTTAGGCAAACTTAGCATATATGGTAAATTTAATTACGGAATAACTTTCGTTCGAGCCTGAACCTCTTTCTTCTTTAACTCGGGTTCCTTTGAATTTTGGAACGTTCCCCTAGGTTCTGAAATCCATTCTTGTCTTCCCCTATCTAAATTCTTCTTGATTCTACAATATCCCATAGCTCCACTATATGATTTGTAAAGGGGTGAAACTCCTTTACATCAGGCATTGATTCACCGAAGATTTTGTATCCTTGGATTAGATGCTGCTATCTCTTGCTATGCCCGAATTCTATCTTCTTCGATCAAATGTCTATTTGCATCGATCTTACTCTTGAGTCATGGTTGACCCGGTTAAGGTCACCCACGATTAATATAAGTATATCCATCTTTTACTTCGTTATTTAATTATTTTATCTCCCATTCAAGCCTATCTTCTTAACTTTAATTCTCTTCGACTAGGGTCCCTCAACATTTGAATCTCTATCCTTCTTTCGAAATCCATTCTTGTATCATCGAGTGAGGGAGTGTATTTGTAATTAATATAAAAATGTTTTATATGTTGTGTTGTTTGAGTTGTTAATGTTAATTCGGGGTTTCGATCGATTCGTCTGATCAACGTTATCGATGGGAATTCTAAAACACCTAAATAGAGCAAACTAACACAACACTATTTCCAAATTTGGTAAATGAAATAAATTTTGTATGACTATATTAAATATATAAGTATATTTTCTGAAATTAAATGGTTAAATAAATTGGATGTTTAAAATGGTAATATTTGATTTTCATTTATTGTTTGTAAACCATTGATTATCCCATCATATAAATAAATGAATTTATAAAACTTGATTTATAAATTGATTTGGAATTGAAATGAATTTAAATCAAGAATTTGAGAATTTAATTTCCGGTGATTTCAAACTTTAATTTTAAAGTTTTATAATGTATATTATTAAAAGTATTCTTAAGTAGAAATTATTTCAAAGAATTTTTAAATCATCACCTTTCTCTTTTATCGTTGGAAAATAATTTTAGTGATGATGGCCGCATCATCGACATTCATTTTCGAGTTTCAAAGTGGAGAGGATATTCTGTAGCTTTACTACACTTTTATTTTGGAAATTAAATTGATAAAATTTCTTAAGTATTACTTGATTTATTATATATAAATATATGATTATAGATTTGATTTGACATATATAATATATATGTATATGTTTATGTCTAAATTGTTTGAAGTGAATCGGAAATTTAATCCTTAAATTTTTGTTAAAGGGTGATTTCAAGTATAAATAAGACTAAAATTTTGAATAAGTATTTTAAAAACTTGAAAAAATTGAGTTGGGAAAAGTTTACTTGTATATACCTAATTACATCTTAATACAACTTGCCTATTCAGAAGTTGAATATGTAGTTGGATAATATACAATATAAATTTATTTTATAAATAAAATTTGAGTGGTTATAATAAATGTTATACACTTAAATTTTATTTATACAAATGTTAATAGAGATAAACTGTGACGACCCTGACTCGACCTTCGAAAATCGGCACCGAATATGACACTCGTATTCAAATGCCGCAGATCCAAACGTCGAACCTGGTTCGCCGGAGCTTATAACACATTAAGTAAATAACACAGCGGAAAAAAAAATGAATAACATAAATCAATACACAACATTTGATACAATAACTGATACAACATGAATGATACAACAGAATGGCACAATAGATATCAACATTATCAAAGATACAAAGAATAGCAGCGGAATTAAAAGATAACACTAGCAGCGGAACAAATCTCCAAAATAGTCTTCAAGAAAGAACTCCAGTATCAGTAATCTCCATCTCCAAAGCACCAATCCAGAAATAGCTCGAACTCCAAATCAAGATGAGGAGAAGCAACTCGATTCCAAAATGCGATTGCCAAATCCTAAGGCTGAAAGCTATCGAATCTACACCTACCATATATTATCTGAAAATCCCAACTCTAGACTGCCCGTATGGGAAAATAGTGGGCACCCAGAGTTTAGGAAAGGAACAATAAACTCCAGGTCAGTCGTGGGACTGGTATGAGCAAACAAAAACATTTGGTCTTTGAAACAAACAAGAGAATTTAAATTTGAAATCCGCAATGCTTTTTAGAAAATGAAACTACCATAAGGCCTCCCGCACACACACATAATGCAATCGCAGAATCGGAGGAGATTTCTCCTTATGATAGTCAAAGATGCTTACTACGCAAAATTTAAATCATTTTGATATTATTATTAGTGCATGGTGTAGAAAAACAATTTCGAAAGTAGAATATAAATCCTAGCCAACATACGACATTTCGCCGTATGCCTACTATAGCTACCATGTTCAATAGCAGGTTACCGCCACATTCCATGGCAGGTAATACAACTAAAATCGTACAAGGCACGTATTGTTTGATTGAATTTCCAACAAATGGTCAGGCTAAGGAACTTCCTACTACCACATGGGATCGCCTCTGGCGGGACGTCCCGAGAACTAACGTTACGGTTAGATCTCTGCCAACACAAGGCCGGGTTACCTCTGTAACTAGGTAACTACTACACGAATATGTCATCCCCCGGTCCTTTGGGACCTTTATCCGAGCGCTCGCAACAACCACAAAGTATCACAAAGTAATAGATCTGCAGTATCCACATGAGTAAGTATCTGGGCTCCATACCATGATACCACCCTTTACCAGAAGGAAATGACATACCCTAAAGGGCGCGACCCTCATAACCTTGCCGCATCTTTCCTGTTTCGACCATTTCTGGGGTGTGAGGTCCTGATGCAGTCTCGTCCACAAAGCTACGCTTTGTGCAACAAAGCCATGCTTTGGGTCAACAGATGACCAAAGCAATGATCACAAAGATAAATGATCAAACAAATGATCATATCACAAATGATCAACCAATGATCATCACACAGCAGCACTCAGCATGCCACATTACCAAATTGGGAATATCATTGATAAATATCAACTACATAACCTCTGAGCTCGTACGTCTCAGAGAAGGGTGTTAAGCTAAGAGAATAAATTCTCCGCCACCAAGCAGAAATGTATTTGATAGAAATCAGTTAACATCTCAAAGTGTAATGTCGGACATACAACCATACAAGTCTGTTCCGGGTTCGAACAGAACCGAAGGCACTTCCGAAGAAGCCCTTGCAAATCCGGGTATCCACAATCCCGATCGGACTTCCCATCACTTAGGGAGAACTCTATACCGGAGTAACTCAGTGCAGAGTCAATCGACAGGTTATCCTATCGTTCTCACAAATACCCGGTCTTCACCACTGGTCTTCAAATGCTATCCATAACGTCGTATCACTATTCGGAATGGGCTATATGACACAAGGTCCTCTCCCGGCTAAACCGAATAATGAGCGCAATATTTTAAAAACATATGGATATGGGATTTTAGCTAAGTCACAACTTATAAAATCCAAAACTTTCTTTTCAAATGGTTATCAAATTACCATTTAAATCTTTAAACGAAAAGATTTATTTCACAAAGTTTCACCCGGTTTCACGAAGATCTATCCATAGATTTCAAAACAATTCCCACTTCAATTGGATTAACCCAATTAAATCTTTAAAATTAAAGATTTATAGCTTTCAAAACACGTTTCCAAGGATTTATCTAAAGTTTGAAAAACTATTTTCATTTTAGACTTGAAGCCCTTTTACACACATTGAAAGTCCATTTCTTATAGGGAAGCAAATCTAATTTATACAAGTTGAAATCTAGAGTTGAATTTAAATTCCAAAACGTCACCTTTAAAATGGTTTTAAAAACCCATATAAACCCAATTATAAGTTGAATAACCTTTTTAAACCTTAGTTTCCAAATTTTAGAATTCAATTTCAAATATTGAATTCAAATTTAAATCCAATTATCTAAATTTTCAAAACTTAATCAAGTTATTTAAAAATAACCATTTTCAAAAGCTTCAATTCTAGTTCAAAAACTATTTTGGATTTAAAAATCAAATTTTTAAAACAATTTCAAAAATCTGTGACTTAACTAATTTCCACGTGCAACCCATATTAGTGTGTGTATAAGTGTGGTCGGGGGGTTCAACACAATAAGAGTGCCACATTATCAATCAGCACAGATTCAATTATTAGAATTCGATGTGGGTTTCGGATAACCAAATGGAATCCGACTCCCTGTCGCATCGAAATCCAAATGTCGTTTTACAAGTAAAGAGGTTTGCATATTCATATAACAATATATACATCACAGATATAACAGCTCAGTATAAAGCATCACATAGCATCACATATCAAATATATCAATCCATCACACAACATTCATTAACAATCAAACATCTTTAATTAAGATGAATAAACCGTGTGGTTATAAATTTATTACCCACATAATTACTTCTATTAGTAATCTTTAAATCAATGATTAATTATCATTAACTATAATTAATTAAGTCTTAACCATCTTCATTTATTAATCATTTATTAAATAAATTATCTTAATTTATTTATCCTTTAATTGTAATTAATTAATCTTAATTGCTTATTTCTCAATTAATTACTTTAACAAATAAACTTTTAATTATTGATTAATTAAATCTTAGTTAAAATTAATTGTCCTTAATAAATAGATTTATTATTCCTTAATTAATTTCAACAATTAATTATTCCTTAATTAATAATGATTTCTCAATCATTTTTAAGTTAATTAACCTTAATCTATTTTTCTTGATTCAATTATCTTAATTAATTAACCACATAAATTAATTTTACCTTAAAATAATTAACTCTAATATCTGATAAATCAATCTTTAATTATCTACTATAATTACTTTCACTAAGCAATGGTTATTTTATTTAATCATTTATTTATTACTTGATTAATTAATTATTAATCATTAATTAAAAACTAATTTTATTTAATAAATCATTCTTAATTACAAGTTAATTATTCAAAGAATAATTAATCCTAAACCCTTAATCCTTAATTACCTTAAGTAATCACTTATTTCATTAATTTATTAAATAATTTAATTATTCATTTAATTAACCTAATAATTAAATGAAATATAAATCATTCATTTATTAAAATCAATCTAAAATCCTTAATTGATGATAATTCCTTAATTATGAAAGAAATTTACAAAAGTTAAAATAAATTTCTTTTTAAAATTAAACCATTTAAATTTTTACATTATCAACCAAATTTGGTTTAAACTCTTAAATTTATAAAACTTAAATTCATTTTAAAACCAAGATTCAAAATTAGATTTGAATCAAATTTAACTTTATATAAACATTACTTCATATCTCAATTTCAAATTTAAATTCAAATTCTTTAAAATGCTTCTTACAATTACACCTTCCATTCAATGCAAATCACTTAATCATTTAAAAGAAATTTAAACTTAAATCTTTATTTTAAAACTGAAGTTTAAAATTTTAAATTCAGATTTAAAAACTCAGATTGAATTCATTTTGAATTTCCTAATTTAGATACTTAACCTTTCGATTTCAAATGCCAAAACACAATGCATTTATGCTTGAGATTTTCAAATCAAATTTAAATTTAAAAGCTTAAATGATTTCAAATCTCAAATAATCTTATTTGAATTCATATTCAAAATTTTCAGATTAAACTCCATCTCAATCTCCACTTGCAATTTAAATTCACTTTTACATTTTAAAACAGAAAAACAGTTTCTGTTAAATTTGAAAACCAAACTTTAAAATTTTCTGAATCTAAATTATTTCAAAGAAACAGAATTGAAACTTATTTGATTTCATGCTTAAATTCAGTTTCAAAAACTTAAGTCTCAATTTTAGTTTGTATTAAGTTCAAACTTTACAAAACTGGAAACAGTTTCCTTCTTCTTTTTTTTTTTTTAATTTTAAACCAAATTTGAATTCCTGCATTCAAATTATTACAAAATAAGAATTCAAACAATTTGAATTCATTTTAGATTCAAGTTTAAATCCTAAGCTAAACTTTTAGTTTAAATTTGAACTTAACTTTCAATTTCAAAACTGCAAAGACAGGTTTCTGTTTTGCTAAAACCTGAAACAATGTACTCGAGTAAGCTAAAATTTTACTTCGGGTCATTCCTTTACTTGCTTCGAGTCATTTCGTATTTCCCCCGAGACCAACCCGAGTTGAAATCCCTGCAACCCAGAAACATCAACCCACCACCATCACAAACATGCACACACCCCTGTGCATTTGTAAACCACCTCCAGCCACCTCTAAACTACATCTCCGACCATCCCCTACCTATCAGTGACCACACTCACCTAACATCCCTCCACCTCCAGGAAGAACTGCAACATCCCAAATCCCCTAGATCGTCAGATAAAAACCCAAAACCGTTCTTTTGTTCAACCCAGAAAAACTCACTTAATCCCAAATTGAAAAAAAATATATATGATTTTAGTGTTAAAAATCATGTTTAAGTTTATGAATTCAAATCTTGATTCTGAACTTATGGATTACCAAGTTTGGATTTTTACACATTTTTATTTTTCTCTCAGTCATTTTTGATTTCCAGGAAATTTCCAAAGACACCTCAATAATTTGACTGAAGTATAGTTTTAAATCTTTACTTTGAGATGAAACAACCCAGTTCTGTTTATAACCTATGCTTAAACAGAGATTGACTCAAGAGTTTGAATTTAAACTAAACAAGAACCCCTTTTTCTTTTTCTTTTACTGTATATTAATATTTCTAGGTAGTCTAGAAACAAAACATACTCAAGCTATTTTTAAAACTTAAGTCTGGGTTGTATAAACAATTTCATTTAAATCCTAAAGTCTAAGATAAACTTGAGAAGGAGATTTTAGTTTAAGAACAGGGTTTGAGAGCCTGTAAACATAGGAGCAGATATACATATATCTGTAAAATAGGCACGAACTAATATACTCAAGTACACAGTCATATCAACAACATTTCCAGAACAAGCTTCAAGCATCAAGCACAACATCACAGAACATAGGCCAATATAAGTGAGTTTGCTCACCTGGGTATTTGTACCAGAGAAGAACAGAGAGGAAACAAGCCTACATTTTTTTTTCTTTTTTTTTTGTACTCTAATTCCTGAAGTTTAGATCTGCAAATTCATAAATACAGATCTTTGCTTAATTTCCTATTGTATTTACTAACATTCCTTAACAATAACCAACACTTTTGATTTTTACTTACAGTTTAATTTTTGAACAGAGAGCTTTCTTGTCTGGAACTTGAAACTGGAAATGGTTTTGTCTTTGATCTTAAATTTCCCTGCAACTTAGATTTGATAAAGTTGTTTAAACATTTGCTTCATTTTCTGATTACTAACATTTAATTCAAATTTTAAAAAGAAATTTTTCACTTGCCTTTATAATTTATTTCCAGAAAAATCTTGCATTATCTCTGGCCCAAACTGAAGCTCTTGTTTCCAGGGTGAGACTTTTGCATTTCTGGAATTTGCTTCACAAGTTTACTTTGTCTCAAGTTTTGGATTTGAACAGAGAAGCACCTGCATGCCTCAGGATTTGAAATTTGCATGTTTCCAGTTTGAAGCTTGTTGAAGTTGTTTGAATCTTAGCTTGATTTCAGAAACTAGAATTGCTTGTTGAATCTTGATCTGATCCTTTTGCATTAAGTAGATCTTGCATTTAATTTTTGATTTTCAAGCTATCTTGATTTCCAGGTAGATTTACTTTCAGTTTCTTTTTCTTGATTTCTAGTTTTGAACAGCTTTGTGATTTTGAGATTAGTGGAGGCAAATCTGTTTTCAGATTTTCTAAGATACCCATGATTACACATGGGAAGATGTAAAGTTTTCATAATTTTAAATTTCATTTTTTATATTCAAATAAATATTATGAATGCCATTTGTTAAAAATCATCATGAGGCCTAAACACTTGTACAAATTCAAACTTACATATGTATGTTATAAATTTAAAAACAAATTTCTATAAATTTTAAAAGATAGAGTTTCTCTTTCAAATCCAATATATATACTATTTAAACATTTATTTTTAAATTTTCTAATTCAAAAGTTCATATATAAAAAATCCATTTGTATTTTATTTGGAAAAACTCAATTAAATTCACAATTAAATCAAAAATTTATTTATTTATTTTGTTTGTTCAATTTTTTTAAAGTTTTTAATTTCTAATTTATTTTTAATACATTTTATTTTGAAATCTTATAAATCTCAAATTTCTATTTTGTAATTCATTTATATAAATATACATCTTATTTTCCCTAAATCCAATATTTATTTTTAAGTTACTTATACTCAAATTTCTTATTAAATTTCTGTTTATGATCAAAAATTATGTATTTATTCTAGAAAATTTTCTAATTAATTCTCAATTTATTTTCAAAAATAAATTAAATTGCCAATTTTAAACTTGATAAATTTAAGGAATGTTACAGATTTCCCCCCTTAAAAGAATTTCGTCCTCGAAATTTGCAAGGAAGACGACAAAGAATAGATGATAGATAAAGAAATGATTGACCAGATCAGATCGAACTATTTATTCTGCATCCGGCTTACCAAATCAGAATATCGACAATATGAGAACAAACTCATACAATTATTACACAGATATTTGGATCCACCGGTCTACGAATATGCAAGGGCATTGATTAGTTCGAAGGGATAACTAATCGTTCGTAGAATATATCGGACCCCAGAGAATAGATAGTTGGATCAAATCTTCATATTAGTTAACCAATTTACTTAATTTTAAATTTCCAATTTATTTAATATTTTTAATTTCAAATTCATTAGAGTTTAGATTGAAAAGCTGATAAGAAATCGATGAAGATACGAAGTAAGGATTTCCTACAACGATACGTATAGCCATCATCACACCGAAACTTCTTTCTGGAGCAGCTACGAAGCAATCAAAAGAATTTGTGAATCGAATCAAAGGAGATTGATAGAGAAAAGATATTTCCACTGTTGCAGGGTATTGACCATTTATAGTGGTACTCCCATGTCCCCTATCTCATTCTCTTCTCGCACTCATACTCACTATCAGTGGATAGTAAGAGAATTTACTGAGGCATTCGAACGGATATCTTAGGGATATACTCATTCTAGGGTTTACTTCACCCTATCTCTAATGAGTTACTTAATGTGTTATACTCCTGAGCTAAAGTTTTAACCTTCAGCTCTGATACCACTTGTGACGACCCTGACTCGACCTTCGAAAATCGGCACCGAATATGACACTCGTATTCAAATGCCGCAGATCCAAACGTCGAACCTGGTTCGCCGGAGCTTATAACACATTAAGTAAATAACACAGCGGAAAAAAAAATGAATAACATAAATCAATACACAACATTTGATACAATAACTGATACAGCATGAATGATACAACAGAATGGCACAATAGATATCAACATTATCAGAGATACAAAGAATAGCAGCGGAATTAAAAGATAACACTAGCAGCGGAACAAATCTCCAAAATGGTCTTCAAGAAAGAACTCCAGTATCAGTAATCTCCATCTCCAAAGCACCAATCCAGAAATAGCTCGAACTCCAAATCAAGATGAGGAGAAGCCACTCGATTCCAAAATGCGATTGCCAAATCCTAAGGCTGAAAGCTATCGAATCTACACCTACCATATATTATCTGAAAATCCCAACTCTAGACTGCCCGTATGGGAAAATAGTGGGCACCCAGAGTTTAGGAAAGGAACAATAAACTCCAGGTCAGTCGTGGGACTGGTATGAGCAAACAAAAACATTTGGTCTTTGAAACAAACAAGAGAATTTAAATTTGAAATCCGCAATGCTTTCTAGAAAATGAAACTACCATAAGGCCTCCCGCACACACACACAATGCAATCGCAGAATCGGAGGAGATTTCTCCTTATGATAGTCAAAGATGCTTACTACGCAAAATTTAAATCATTTTGATATTATTATTAGTGCATGGTGTAGAAAAACAATTTCGAAAGTAGAATATAAATCCTAGCCAACATACGACATTTCGTCGTATGCCTACTATAGCTACCATGTTCAATAGCAGGTTACCGCCACATTCCATGGCAGGTAATACAACTAAAATCGTACAAGGCACGTATTGTTTGATTGAATTTCCAACAAATGGTCAGGCTAAGGAACTTCCTACTGCCACATGGGATCGCCTCTGGCGGGACGTCCCGAGAACTAACGTTAAGGTTAGATCTCTGCCAACACAAGGCCGGGTTACCTCTGTAACTAGGTAACTACTACACGAATATGTCATCCCCCGGTCCTTTGGGACCTTTATCCGAGCGCTCGCAACAACCACAAAGTATCACAAAGTAATAGATCTGCAGTATCCACATGAGTAAGTATCTGGGCTCCATACCATGATACCACCCTTTACCAGAAGGAAATGACATACCCTAAAGGGCGCGACCCTCATAACCTTGCCGCATCTTTCCTGTTTCGACCATTTCCGGGGTGTGAGGTCCTGATGCAGTCTCGTCCACAAAGCTACGCTTTGTGCAACAAAGCCATGCTTTGGGTCAACAGATGACCAAAGCAATGATCACAAAGATAAATGATCAAACAAATGATCATATCACAAATGATCAACCAATGATCATCACACAGCACCACACAGCATGCCACATTACCAAATTGGGAATATCATTGATAAATATCAACTACATAACCTCTGAGCTCGTACGTCTCAGAGAAGGGTGTTAAGCTAAGAGAATAAATTCTCCGCCACCAAGCAGAAATGTATTTGATAGAAATCAGTTAACATCTCAAAGTGTAATGTCGGACATACAACCATACAAGTCTGTTCTGGGTTCGAACAGAACCGAAGGCACTTCCGAAGAAGCCCTTGCAAATCCGGGTATCCACAATCCCGATCGGACTTCCCATCACTTAGGGAGAACTCTATACCGGAGCAACTCAGTGCAGAGTCAATCGACAGGTTATCCTATCGTTCTCACAAATACCCGGTCTTCACCACCGGTCTTCAAATGCTATCCATAACGTCGTATCACTATTCGGAATGGGCTATATGACACAAGGTCCTCTCCCGGCTAAACCGAATAATGAGCGCAATATTTTAAAAACATATGGATATGGGATTTTAGCTAAGTCACAACTTATAAAATCCAAAACTTTCTTTTCAAATGGTTATCAAATTACCATTCAAATCTTTAAACGAAAAGATTTATTTCACAAAGTTTCACCCGGTTTCACGAAGATCTATCCATAGATTTCAAAACAATTCCCACTTCAATTGGATTAACCCAATTAAATCTTTAAAATTAAAGATTTATAGCTTTCAAAACACGTTTCCAAGGATTTATCTAAAGTTTGAAAAACTATTTTCATTTTAGACTTGAAGCCCTTTTACACACATTGAAAGTCCATTTCTTATAGGGAAGCAAATCTAATTTATACAAGTTGAAATCTAGAGTTGAATTTAAATTCCAAAACGTCACCTTTAAAATGGTTTTAAAAACCCATATAAACCCTATTATAAGTTGAATAACCTTTTTAAACCTTAGTTTCCAAATTTTAGAATTCAATTTCAAATATTGAATTCAAATTTAAATCCAATTATCTAAATTTTCAAAACTTAATCAAGTTATTTAAAAATAACCATTTTCAAAAGCTTCAATTCTAGTTCAAAAACTATTTTGGATTTAAAAATCAAATTTTTAAAACAATTTCAAAAATCTGTGACTTAACTAATTTCCACGTGCAACCCATATTAGTGTGTGTATAAGTGTGGTCGGGGGGTTCAACACAATAAGAGTGCCACATTATCAATCAGCACAGATTCAATTATTAGAATTCGATGTGGGTTTCGGATAACCAAATGGAATCCGACTCCCTGTCGCATTGAAATCCAAATGTCGTTTTACAAGTAAAGAGGTTTGCATATTCATATAACAATATATACATCACAGATATAACAGCTCAGTATAAAGCATCACATAGCATCACATATCAAATATATCAATCCATCACACAACATTCATTAACAATCAAACATCTTTAATTAAGATGAATAAACCGTGTGGTTATAAATTTATTACCCACATAATTACTTCTATTAGTAATCTTTAAATCAATGATTAATTATCATTAACTATAATTAATTAAGTCTTAACCATCTTCATTTATTAATCATTTATTAAATAAATTATCTTAATTTATTTATCCTTTAATTGTAATTAATTAATCTTAATTGCTTATTTCTCAATTAATTACTTTAACAAATAAACTTTTAATTATTGATTAATTAAATCTTAGTTAAAATTAATTGTCCTTAATAAATAGATTTATTATTCCTTAATTAATTTCAACAATTAATTATTCCTTAATTAATAATGATTTCTCAATAATTTTTAAGTTAATTAACCTTAATCTATTTTTCTTGATTCAATTATCTTAATTAATTAAGCACATAAATTAATTTTACCTTAAAATAATTAACCCTAATATCTGATAAATCAATCTTTAATTATCTACTATAATTACTTTCACTAAGCAATGGTTATTTTATTTAATCATTTATTTATTACTTGATTAATTAATTATTAATCATTAATTAAAAACTAATTTTATTTAATAAATCATTCTTAATTACAAGTTAATTATTCAAAGAATAATTAATCCTAAACCCTTAATCCTTAATTACCTTAAGTAATCACTTATTTCATTAATTTATTAAATAATTTAATTATTCATTTAATTAACCTAATAATTAAATGAAATATAAATCATTCATTTATTAAAATCAATCTAAAATCCTTAATTGATGATAATTCCTTAATTATGAAAGAAATTTACAAAAGTTAAAATAAATTTCTTTTTAAAATTAAACCATTTAAATTTTTACATTATCAACCAAATTTGGTTTAAACTCTTAAATTTATAAAACTTAAATTCATTTTAAAACCAAGATTCAAAATTAGATTTGAATCAAATTTAACTTTATATAAACATTACTTCATATCTCTATTTCAAATTTAAATTCAAATTCTTTAAAATGCTTCTTACAATTACACCTTCCATTCAATGCAAATCACTTAATCATTTAAAAGAAATTTAAACTTAAATCTTTATTTTAAAACTGAAGTTTAAAATTTTAAATTCAGATTTAAAAACTCAGATTGAATTCATTTTGAATTTCCTAATTTAGATACTTAACCTTTCAATTTCAAATGCCAAAATACTATGCATTTATGCTTGAGATTTTCAAATCAAATTTAAATTTAAAAGCTTAAATGATTTCAAATCTCAAATAATCTTATTTGAATTCATATTCAAAATTTTCAGATTAAACTCCATCTCAATCTCCACTTGCAATTTAAATTCACTTTTACATTTTAAAACAGAAAAACAGTTTCTGTTAAATTTGAAAACCAAACTTTAAAATTTTCTGAATCTAAATTATTTCAAAGAAACAGAATTGAAACTTATTTGATTTCATGCTTAAATTCAGTTTCAAAATCTTAAGTCTCAATTTTAGTTTGTATTAAGTTCAAACTTTACAAAACTGGAAACAGTTTCCTTCTTCTTTTTTTTTTTTTATTTTAAACCAAATTTGAATTCCTGCATTCAAATTATTACAAAATAAGAATTCAAACAATTTGAATTCATTTTAGATTCAAGTTTAAATCCTAAGCTAAACTTTTAGTTTAAATTTAAACTTAACTTTCAATTTCAAAACTGCAAAGACAGGTTTCTGTTTTGCTAAAACCTGAAACAATGTACTCGAGTAAGCTAAAATTTTACTTCGGGTCATTCCTTTACTTGCTTTGAGTCATTTCCTATTTCCCCCGAGACCAACCCGAGTCGAAATCCCTGCAACCCAGAAACATCAACCCACCACCATCACAAACATGCACACACCCCTGTGCATTTGTAAACCACCTCCAGCCACCTCTAAACTACATCTCCGACCATCCCCTACCTATCAGTGACCACACTCACCTAACATCCCTCCACCTCCAGGAAGAACTGCAACATCCCAAATCCCCTAGATCGTCAGATAAAAACCCAAAACCCTTCTTTTGTTCAACCCAGAAAAACTCACTTAATCCCAAATTGAAAAAAAATATATATGATTTTAGTGTTAAAAATCATGTTTAAGTTTATGAATTCAAATCTTGATTCTGAACTTATGGATTACCAAGTTTGGATTTTTACACATTTTTATTTTTCTCTCAGTCATTTTTGATTTCCAGGAAATTTCCAAAGACACCTCAATAATTTGACTGAAGTATAGTTTTAAATCTTTACTTTGAGATGAAACAACCCAGTTCTGTTTATAACCTATGCTTAAACAGAGATTGACTCAAGAGTTTGAATTTAAACTAAACAAGAACCCCTTTTTCTTTTTCTTTTACTGTATATTAATATTTCTAGGTAGTCTAGAAACAAAACATACTCAAGCTATTTTTAAAACTTAAGTCTGGGTTGTATAAACAATTTCATTTAAATCCTAAAGTCTAAGATAAACTTGAGAAGGAGATTTTAGTTTAAGAACAGGGTTTGAGAGCCTGTAAACATAGGAGCAGATATACATATATCTGTAAAATAGGCATGAACTAATATACTCAAGTACACAGTCATATCAACAACATTTCCAGAACAAGCTTCAAGCATCAAGCACAACATCACAGAACATAGGCCAATATAAGTGAGTTTGCTCACCTGGGTATTTGTACCAGAGAAGAACAGAGAGGAAACAAGCCTGCATTTTTTTTTTCTTTCTTTTTTTTTTACTTTAATTCCTGAAGTTTAGATCTGCAAATTCATAAATACAGATCTTTGCTTAATTTCCTATTGTATTTACTAACATTCCTTAACAATAACCAACACTTTTGATTTTTACTTACAGTTTAATTTTTGAACAGAGAGCTTTCTTGTCAGGAACTTGAAACTGGAAATGGTTTTGTCTTTGATCTTAAATTTCCCTGCAACTTAGATTTGATAAAGTTGTTTAAACCTTTGCTTCATTTTCTGATTACTAACATTTAATTCAAATTTTAAAAAGAAATTTTTCACTTGCCTTTATAATTTATTTCCAGAAAAATCTTGCATTATCTCTGGCCCAAACTGAAGCTCTTGTTTCCAGGGTGAGACTTTTGCATTTCTGGAATTTGCTTCACAAGTTTACTTTGTCTCAAGTTTTGGATTTGAACAGAGAAGCACCTGCATGCCTCAGGGTTTGAAATTTGCATGTTTCCAGTTTGAAGCTTGTTGAAGTTGTTTGAATCTTAGCTTGATTTCAGAAACTAGAATTGCTTGTTGAATCTTGATCTGATCCTTTTGCATTAAGTAGATCTTGCATTTAATTTTTGATTTTCAAGCTATCTTGATTTCCAGGTAGATTTACTTTCAGTTTCTTTTTCTTGATTTCTAGTTTTGAACAGCTTTGTGATTTTGAGATTAGTGGAGGCAAATCTGTTTTCAGATTTTCTAAGATGCCCATGATTACACATGGGAAGATGTAAAGTTTTCATAATTTTAAATTTCATTTTTTATATTCAAATAAATATTATGAATGCCATTTGTTAAAAATCATCATGAGGCCTAAACACTTGTACAAATTCAAACTTACATATGTATGTTATAAATTTAAAAACAAATTTCTATAAATTTTAAAAGATAGAGTTTCTCTTTCAAATCCAATATATATACTATTTAAACATTTATTTTTAAATTTTCTAATTCAAAAGTTCATATATAAAAAATCCATTTGTATTTTATTTGGAAAAACTCAATTAAATTCACAATTAAATCAAAAATTTATTTATTTATTTTGTTTGTTCAATTTTTTTAAAGTTTTTAATTTCTAATTTATTTTTAATACATTTTATTTTGAAATCTTATAAATCTCAAATTTCTATTTTGTAATTCATTTATATAAATATACATCTTATTTTCCCTAAATCCAATATTTATTTTTAAGTTACTTATACTCAAATTTCTTATTAAATTTCTGTTTATGATCAAAAATTATGTATTTATTCTAGAAAATTTTCTAATTAATTCTCAATTTATTTTCAAAAATAAATTAAATTGCCAATTTTAAACTTGATAAATTTAAGGAATGTTACATAAACAGAATAGTAAGTTAATTGAATAATAAAATAAATTTTGTTTTCAAGGTCAATAAATTGAAATAAGATCAACTTAATGAAATACCTTGAGTTTAAAATCAAATATTGAATAAATTAATTTAAATTGTAATTTATATGGTTTTAAATTATTATTTTTATTTGTATTTCAATTTATTTTCTTTCTAGTTGTTCTATTCTCCTACCTCCTTCCTTTTCGAGGACGAAAATTTTTGAGTGGGGGAGAGTGTAACAACACAAAATTTTTATTTATTTTAATAACGTATTTAATTGAATTTTTACGAAATTTTAATAATCAAATTTATAAATAAAAAATTTTGTATTTCGAATGCGTCTAATTAAACATAACCAATGGTAAATTTTCATTCGATAATATGCAAGTTTATTTTATTGTGTAGTTTTATTTAAATTTATATCGGTCAATATTTGATGATAATAATATATTTTCCAAACTTGAATATTTTTATACAATAAATTTGTAAATTATCTTCTGAGTGAGACGTCACATTTCGTTTTGTCAAATTTGGACTGCTATTGCTTCGTTTGTCTTATTTTCGATAGATTTGTAGCATTTCGGTACCGATATCGACTTTTGAACGGATAAGCCTATCTCTGATATCTATATACCATTTTGATAGTCTCGCCATGCTGATATCAGCAGTATATTCATCCATGTGTCTCTGTGTCTGGTACACGACAGAAATCGAATGATCGGTTTGCCGTACCGGTTTCGTTTTAAGGTTTTTGGTTTCCTCTGTCTACTCATTTTTCACGGTATAAAGCTGAATAGCCACTGACCATAATTACTTTCTGATTTCAATGTTTTGCCTTTTGCTTTTCGTGCTAGTTCCAATATATTTTCTAGTTCCATATTTTTATACCTCTATACGTCTTGCTCTTAAAAAAAATAGGTTTCTCGTATGCATTCCCTACCTTTAGATCCACCTCTATGATTTGCATTTCCTCCAAAACAATCATCGGCCTCACCTGAACCTCTTCACAGACCACCACCCATCACCCCAGTCACTCGCCATGGCCTGCTGTGCCATCAATAGCCCAAAGCCTCCACTATTCCTCCTTCTCCGCTTTCCCTTATCGAAGTCTCGTGCTCAATGGCCTCCACCTTCCTTGCATCCGCCACTGTCGTGTCTCACCTTCACTCAACCTTCCTTAACATAAGGTATATATATTTTTACTGATAAGCTAGTTTATATAAATATGTATGTAACCAGTTCTAATATATATCATTATATATATTAGCTTAATTAAGTTTTTATAATATATCATCTTTTACATATATTCGAAGGTGATATATGCAGGGTAATAATAATAGCTTGACTTTTCTTTTTTACACTATACACGCATGTTTTCAAGGAATTGCATACAGCAACTTTTTGTTTAAACTAGTATATAATATAAGTAATACATATGTTTACAATTGGATTCTTTGGTTCTGTAATCTTTTTTATTTATAGAATTATATATATATATATATATATATATAGACACACACACACACATATATATATTAGATTTTAAAGTTTTGGGGTATGTGCTTCTATTCTTATATATATATATATATATATATATATTAACTTTTGTATATAAAAGTATGACCTGTCTTTTATATGTAGCAGGTAGGTATTTATTTCATAGACATGCATCTACATACATACATACATATATATATATATATATTTGTTGTATTGCGTATATATTTATGATGGGTACATATTATAATGTAAGGTATTTCTAAATGGTGTTTACACATATATGTATAAATGAGTTGGGTTTCATATATTTTAGTTGCATTGCTCTGTTTATATTATTATATATATGTATGTATATAAGATTTTTTCTTATTTGATTTAATTTATATGTTTATAGTTTTAGGATTTCTAGTTATAAAATCATATTTCAAGTTATATATATTATTATAGAGTTGTTAAGGGCTACTTATAGGTTGTATACGCATTTGTTGTATAGCAGCTTATATATAAGTTGCCTGTACATATTATATTTTATATATGAAGTTGACGTTGCTTATAAAGTTTCGTAAGTTTGCCTGAGTTATTAATGTATAATTTTATTTATGTTTTCTTATATATGTGTTTACAGTATTTGTTTATAATCGTCACAGGTTTATATATATGTTTTGTTAATTATAAGAGTATATATAGTTATAAAAGTTTATTTTATTTTGGGTTTTAGTCGGCAAATCTGCTGACAAAAATATTATATTTCCAGAACTTTGTGTATATTGTTAGCTTACATAAGCATACTTAATTTTAATATATATATTGGATATATATATATATATAGTCTACATCAGTTTTATATATATATATACATATTTTTTTGGTATGTGTTTTAAAAATTTATTTTGATTTTTATATTAAATATGGATCTCAAAGAGTAATATGCTAGTTTATATAAGTTTTAAAAATATGGATTTGAAATTATATATATATATATATCTTATTTTAAAATGTATGTTTTAAAATTTGGTTTTAGGGAAAATTAGTAATATATACATATTCTCTGTTTATATCGAACTGATTAGTTTCTCATCGATTCCCATTTATCAGCTTTGTCTATCAAATCCGCTTTCATCTTACTTCACTTTGAGACTGTTGTTTGGATTGTTAGATTTTCTAGATCGTGATCCAATTCGTAGCTTGTTGTGTATCAAACTTCTCTAGCCTTAAAAGGTGAGCAATCACTCGTGATTAACGTTCTTGTATTTATTAAATTTGATTTCAATTGAAATGACAATTGGAATATGCTGTTGTTAGTTATTTACATTGCTATATATATGCTATTATCTATATCTGTTCACCTATGATATTTGACACCATTATCTGTTATTCATATTGATGATATATGCCTATTATATTATTATTTTATCTGTTACCACTCTGCAAGTTCTTTGTTAGTTTAGAGTTCTCTATGGGTTGAAATGATACATATCCGAACGTTCTATAGGATAGGAGAAAATCATTATGGGTTGAAATGATGAACCCAAGCGATTTTCATTGAATTTAATTTGGTATTGCGGGTTGAAATGATATATACCCGTATATATTTAAATTGTGGATTGGAATGATAAATATCCATATCACTTGACCATAGGGTAGGAAACGATGTACAGACATCGTTGGTCTATATATATATATATATATATATATATATATATATATATATATATTGGAAAAGATTTTTAAGGTTTCAAAAGGAATATTTTGGTTTTATAAATATTGATTTTAAGATATTATGTGTATATGTTATTTTATAAAGGTTTAAAATTTAGATTTTTAAATTTATATGTTTGAAAATTTTAAAAGTTATAAGTTAGTTTTGAAACTATAAATTTTAAGATTTTACTTATAATTTTACTATAAAAATATATATAAATTAAGATGTAAAATTTATAAGTTTAATTGTAATCTTTAAATAAAGTTTGATTTAATTAATATATAATATGTTTAAGTTTATATAAAAAAATTAAACAGATTTTTATAATGGGTTTTATAAGTTAATATATGATTGATAAATTTGAATTATTTGAAACTGTATTTAATTAAGAATTATTTTTAATTAAGATCAATTCGAAACTTATTGAATTTGAGGTTTTTTAAAGGATAGGATTGTATAACTTGATTTCGATTTAAAATGATTAAAACGAATATTTCAAGTTCAAATAAATTGAAGGAAATATTCAGTTATTTGAAATTTGAAGTTTTATTTAAATATTATTTGAATGATTAAGTAAATATTTCAAAATAAATAATAGTAAAGTGAATTTGACATGTGTGTGTGTATGAAATTATCAAATTTAGTTTTGAAATGTTGAATATTTAAAGCTTTGAAATATATTTAAATTGAAATGTTTAGTTTATGGTTCAATCTATATTTGAAATCGATATGACTTGAAATGGTTTATTTAGATACTGATTTGGGTTGAAATTAATGAATTGAGATTGATTAAATTTTGGAATTTGAGTTGATTTGGAATCGATTTGTGAAATTTAAGGAAGCTATTTTATTATATAAAGTATTTTTAAATTATATTTAAAAATATTTATGTATTTTACTTTATAAGTTATTTTCATATAAACTATTATAATATAAATCATTTTTAATATAAACTATTTTTAATATAAACTATTTTGACTTGTAACTATTTTATATAAACTATTAATTTTATAAACTATTTTATTATATATATTATTATTAATATCTAAACTATTTAAAGGAAAGTGTTATGGTTTTCTAAAGGATTATGATTTCGAGGTGTTATGATTTCCAAAGTGTTATAATTTCAAGTGTTTTGGTTTCGAAATGTTATAACTTTAAAGTACTATGATTTTGGAAGTGAATATATTTGAAATGAAAATGATATCATATTTATTTGGTTATGAAATGGAAATGATATTTTGGATGTGAAGTAAACTATTTTAAAATAACCGTGGTGTTATAATAACGATTGGTTGTTAGAGAGACCGGGATTAGATATTATCATACTCTTACTAATACCGAAAACCACTTCAACAACCGTGTACGCGGTGGAGATTCCAGGATGAAGTAGGATGGTGGAAACGATCTTATATTAGGTATATACATGGACCCGACTCCCATGAGTTGGCATAAGGTGGCTAAAGCAGGAGCAATTGATGAGCCAAGTGAGGTAGCTCCTCCGATCGGACACACTTCTTCGATTTCCATTTTATTACTTTGTGATTGATTTGGTGCGCACCTTTAATTTGGGAGTGTGGCTCAAGGTGGGTGGTAGTGGCTGCTATCCGTTACCACTTGCCCAGAAGTATAATTGGTATATCTACCCTGGCATTGCTTAGTTGTGTCGTGTCACCTACCAAAGCGAGACCATTACGAGTATGTTTTGTACCATACCTATGGAGTGTCCTCTGACAATGCCCAGTACGGGGGAGATTACGGTACTGTATAGACTATAGGAATGTATAAAATGTGTTCAATTGGAAAATGTAAAGTCTTAACGCTATTTTAATAGTTTACTTTACTATAGACATTATTATAATAACGTATATTACTACGTAGTAGATAGTTTAACGGATCCTTAAGAGGATGGTTATCCCAAACATCCTTTAAGTTACTTGTATTTCAGTTGTTATTTCACTTGGGTTGGATTTATTGATATAAGAATGTTAATCCTGACTCGAGTGTTTTGTGTTTTACCTCACGCTCAGGTCAGACTGAGTGGTACAGCTTTTGAGACTCACCTTTGGAGTTGGAGCATTGCTTGGAGATCCATCTACATGATTTTAACTTTCAGTTATTCAGTTGACTCTAGTTATATATTGAGATTTGGTATTTGAGTATTGTATTTGAAACTTCTATTATATTTTATTTAACTCTGATATATATAGTAGCTTCATGAACTACTTCATTTTGTTTCTACTGCATATTGTTATATTACTCTGTGTTTATGATTCTGTGATTTATTTATTTACTGCATATGCTGAGTTTTGTCAAATATATATTAACAATCTGATATTTTGGGCAATTCAAGTCTGACATGTGTGTCTGCGAAATGGTTGAAAATACCAGGATGTTACAATATTCAAAATTGAAGTGATAAAATTTCGAATCGTTATGTTCTTCCCCCTTTTGAAGAATTTCGACCCTAAAATTTCATCACTATCAAATGTATAAAGAAATAAGCCCAGACAAAATCTAAATCTTTTTACTTAAGCTCATGTGATGTATACAGCTCATCTGTTCACAATATTTGATTCGACCACTTACTCGAATACGTCACTTTCGAACCAGTATCGCTCACCTGACTTCCCTAATGTGGACTTCGACCAGATCCTTGGTTAGGAACCTCTATTCGCCTAATATAGCCATCAGATTTTGATAAAGTACCTTAGTTTCAAATCAAAAATCCTCGTCAACTGTTCTCCGTAAAAAAAATGGGTGACAAATCTTTAGTCGGACAGGTTGGGGAATCACTGTAAAGTCATGTACTAGAATCTTTGATCAAGAACCGTGCGAAGAAATAATCTACGTACAACTTATGTATATATTGTTATTGGTTCTTATTACTAACCTCCTTTAAGTTCTCAACTTGTGTAATACTCTACTACATCCTAAATACATATACAAACAATCTAATATAAATTTTACCTTTAATTTCAGATGCAGGCCTAAAATAAATCTAGTTCTTAAAACCGAGTCGACCTCCTCACATCATTAAGCATTTGGTCATGTTAAGTAGCTAAGAAGAGTAGCATGCTGGTATCCAAATCCAACTCTAAGGTCTACCTTTCCTTAGACACCTCTGAGGTAAAGACTTTTATTAGTTGGCCCAATAATATCACATAATTTACTTAACAAAAATGCTTATGCAATTTTGTCTAAACTTGTTAAAGTTGTTCAGCAAATATTAAACCATTTTTATTAAAGTAAGATCCCTTTAAATATTTGTTTATGAATCATTTCATGAAAAATTTCTTTATTTACCAAGGTTTTAAAATTAATAAAAGATTTTTTTTAAAACACTACTTAATCAGAAAGAGGAATTTTAAAAAAGAAATCCACCATAAATCACATCATACAAAATAAGGTATAACTACTAGGTTTTCTAGACATACTAGACCCGAACTAAATATCCATCACCAGAGGCCATAACTCGTACTATGGGCTCATCTAATATGATACATAATATATATGCATACGAATACTACAAGATACAATACTAATGCCAAAAGACATTCCTGGCAAGCACACTCCAACACTCTCATAGTTAGGTCTCCCTATCATAGTCCTACACCAAAGGCCCCTCCTACTTCTTGGACTCTGCCTCATTATCAGATATCCAACCACCCAAAAGCTTAAGCTCCTTGGGCTCTGCCACCCAATCTACCTATATACACTCCTCATCAGGTACCTCCTTTGGGTCCTCCTCTTCCTCGGTCGGGTGTTCCTCTACAGGTTTGTAACGACCTAAAATTTGATCACTTCAATTAAAGATATTTACATATTTTAAATATTCAAATATAGATTATTTTTCGTAAATAATCAAATTTTAAAGTAATAAAGAATGATAATGAAATTAATCTGGGAAATTTTTGGGAAATATTTCCTTCAGAAAAATACCGATATAGTTGTTGAAAACCGTTTTATCGATAAACAGCTCCATAATCGTAAAACGTGATGAGCCGGATACATATACTTATTTTTATAATCGAACAAGGATATGAAATGAAATTAATTATTTTATTTTTGGGAAAATAAAGTGTGTTTATGACACCGTTAGTGATGCCCTTATATTTAATAATTGATTTATTAAATTTAATTGATATTTAATGATTTAATAACTATTTTAATTATCTATATAATAGTTTTAAAATGAAGATAATTCATGTTAAATAGTTATAAAGTGTTTATACATTATTTACAATAGTTTTATAAAGATATGTATTTGATTTGAAAATATATGAAAAAATCGATATCGCTTTATTGATATAATAGCAACTATTGTAAATAATTGTTAATATTGATTTACATAGTTTTATAATTCAAAAGGGATCATTTCAATTAATTAATAATGATTATAAATTTATTTTCAAATTTTGTTCACATTTATATGTAATTTAAAGTATAACTGAAAGTGTGATTGGAAATCGGTTTTCCGATTTTCAACAGTTTAACCAACGGAAGTTGTTCAAAGTGTTCAAAGTTATGCACATCCATGTACACACAGAAAGATATATATATATATATATATATATATATATAGACACACACACACATGTCATATGCATACTTAAACATATACAAACATACAAATATCCATATACATTTATATATAAACATATATAAGAACAATATCCAAGACATTTCCTAAAAGCTTAACTCTAAAGCTTTTCCCAAGTCAAACCTTGAACATCAAAGGACACACACTCAAGTAGGCACATAGTGTTGAATCATAAGTTTTGATTCATGACAAAGAGCTTAACAAATCAGTAATGAGATTATATAGACAAGCGACAAAAAGAGAAAGAAATATGATGTTAATACTACAAAGGAGACAAGACTACAAAACTGTGTATATTATGTTTATTGGTTAAAGTTTTAGTCATAGAATTGTCAAAATCTATCCTCAAGTAGTCTACACAAATCAAAGTTGCTTTGAACTTCAAATTCTTTAAATTATATGTGAACTGTGCACTGATAGGCAGGTCAGTTAACTGGCTAAATATGACCAGTCGACTAAACATGCTCAGTTGCGCAGACACACTCTGTTTTGTACCAGCTTTGAATATTCAGTTGACTGGTCATTTTGGGTCAGTCGACTGAAATTTTTCAACAACTATTTTTCTAAACAGACACTTCCATTTGCCAAGAGATTCGATCTAATTTGAAGAGTTGTGGTTGCTTCTTTTGGTCAAAACTCTTCGTGAATGGTTGCAACTGTTTATCTACTATTTAAACACATGATATTCACTTCACATATCTCTGGATTTTATTTTGTTTTTTGATCATACTCTCTGCTATTTCTGCATTCTACAAAGAAATCACAATTTACATATATTGCTTGAATCTCCGAATCAATTAACTTATTCTTCGATTCAAAGCAATATTTTCCTTTCAAATCTTTACACACACAATATGTACTTGAATAAAAGATTATAGGAAGGTTTTACTGTCAAAGAAAAATCAGTATTACCAAGAACACAAGTGTCAAGACAATTTTACTGAAACTGTTGAAGTCCTGTTCGGTTGTTCAAGCGGTAAAAGTCCTCTTTTGGTTGTTAGAGCCGGAAAAATCCTGATCGGTTGATTTAAGTGTTGTATACCTATTCCTCCGGGTTAAGAGAGGGGTTATTATGAGAAATTCCAAAGGAAAGTCTGGGACTGGACGTAGAACGAGAAGTTCGAGCCAGTATAAAAAATCCTGATGTGCTTATTCTTATTTACTTTACTATTATTATCTATTTTCGCTTTTAGATTATAACACATTCCATATTACATGATCCTAAGTGATAACTAGCAATACAGTAGTCACTTTCATTTGGTATCAGAGCAAGACATCCTATAAACGTAACACGGTTATTTGATAATTTTTTGCTAATATGGAAAATAACACCAACACAAGCACTAGTTTTATTGAAGGTCAATCTACTGCACGACCTCAACTATTAAATGGCATGAATTATAATTACTGGTCACCTGGAATGAGAATATATATGCAAGATAATGGTTTTGAAATTTAGAATATTACCCAAAATGAATACACCATTCTAACAGAAGATTTTTCAACCTGGATTGCTGCACACAAAGCTGATGCTACTTCAAATGCTTAAGCTATGAGCATGTCATTTTGTGCATTACATAAAAATGAGTTTAATAGAGTCAGTATGTGTATAACTTCTTATGAGACATGGAGAACTCTAAAAGTAACTCGTGAAAAAACTAACAAAGTCAAACAAAGCAAAATTTCTATGTTGAAAAATTAGTTTCAAAATTTCAAAACGAAATCAAATGAAAGTATAAATGACATGTATTCTAGATTTCAAGATATATATCACTCATTATTGGCACTAGGAGAATTTTTTTTTGACTTTGATATAGTATCAAAAATCCTAAACTCTTTAACGGATGAATGGGAAAGAAAGGTCCTAGCTATTGAAGAAGCAAACGTTCTTCTACTATGAAACCAGAAGAGTTAATAGAAAATCTAATGTCATATGAAGTAAATTTGCAGGCAAAGAGAGTTCAAGCATAGGATAAGAAGAATCTAGCATTTCAAGCAGAACAAGATGACTCTAACTCAGATGAAGAGGATATGGCATTTATTTCCAAAAATTCCAATTTTTTTTGAAATTCAAAAGGAATAACAAGTTCAGGAGTTAGAGAAATAACTCTAGCAACAACAATAATAGCAATAAACCATCATCTTCTATCATGGAATGTTATGAATGTCATAACAAGGGTCATATGAAGAAATATTGTCCCGAGAAATAGAAAAAATAATTCAAGAAGAACAAGAAGAAAGCATTTTCAGTAACATGGGATGATTCAGATTCCTCTTCATCAGAGAGCAACAGTGATAGTGACACGAAGCAAGCAAATGTATGCTTCGTGGCTACAAATGATGATGTAAGTGAACTAAGTTTTGAAGATTTGGTTGAACTTAATTCAAAACTAGTGGACTTTGCAAAACAAACCAAAAAGCAAAATAAGGAGTTATAAGGAATACTAAATAGATCTGAATTAAAAATTAGTATGCTAAGAGGTGAAAATAAAATTTTGAAAGAAGAACTTAAAATATACCAGTAATCTAATTCTAATTTAGCATCTTAACTTTCTATGATAACTCAGGAATTAGAAATTCAGAAAAAGAAAAAGGATGATTTATTAGTTGAAATTAATGATTTAAAATCTAACACTAAAGTATTAGAGTTAGAAAAATCTAGTCTCAAAACTAAGTTAGAAGATATTAATAAAAATATTTCTAATTTTAATAAAGGACGAGAAAATCTTTCTAAAATATAGAAAATTCTCAGTCTATTTCAAATAAAAAGGGACTAGGATATAAGAGAATTGAAAGTCCAAAGAAATTTGGAAAATTTAAAAATAAGTTTAAAAAAAATTAAGAAAGATATTAAGAACACAGTTTCTAAATATTTTAAAACTATTAAAATATGGATTCCTAAAACAAATGACAACTTAAATAGGAATAAGCATATCAAAACATTTATGGAAACTGTTCATAAAAATGAGAATTATATTTATAAAGGGAATTCTGAACCTTCTTGGGTTTGGTTTCCTAAGACCTAACTCTTAGGACCCTAAAAAGAAAAGTGGGTACCATCTTAATCTTTATTTTTTGTAGGTACCACTTAAAAAGGAGGAAAATGGATTCTAGGCAGCGGTTTCTCAAAACACATGACTGGTAATAAGGACGTGTTAACAAACATAGTCTGTTCAAATGGAGGATCAGTCACTTTTGGAGATAATTCAAAAGGTTATGTCATCAGCAAAGGCGATGTGAGCAATAACGCTATCTTTAACTCACCTCTCATTACTGATGTTTTATTAGTTAAAAACTTAAAAACATAATTTATTAAGCATAAGTCAATTATGTGATAAAAGTTTTAATATATATTTTTCAAAAAATAAATGTAATATTTCTGATAAAAATAAAAATTTAATTTTTTAAGGTATAAGAGATAGAAATATTTATATTTTAAACATAAATATAAATCATAACACAAACACGTGTTTAGTAGCTACAGAGAATGATTCTTGGCCATGGCACAAAAGCTTTTGTCATATAAATATAAATACTATCAATAAATTAGCTAAAAATAAACTTGTTAAAGGACTACTTGATATGAAATTCAAAGTTGATAATATTTTGATGCATGTCAGTTAGGAAAATTAACAAAATCTTCCTTTAAATCTAAGAAAATCATATCTACAACACAACCACTTGAACTACTACATATGGACCTTTACAGACCTACTCAAGTTCAATCTATTAATCACATTAGATATGTGTTTGTTATTGTAGATGATTTTTGTAATGACCCAGAATTTTGAATAATTTAAATTGAAAATATTTAATTGATTTTTAATATTTGAATGATGGTTTAGATTGAATTTTCAATATAACTTTGAATTTAACGATTACATTCTAAAATTTAATCTATTGAAAGTTGAATGAAAATTTGAATATTCAATTTTAAGCTGATTAAAAATATTTCAACGGCTTGTAAAACGCATATTGATAATATTGAAGATAATCGAAGCTGCAGAATCGAATTTCAAAGTGATTTGTTCAGTTTTGGAATTATATCGTTTAAATTGATATTTAAAAATAGCCGTCCGAGGCACAGTCTCGGAATTCGATGAAACCTATTCCATTGGGTCCGTAATATTGAATTATTACCGGATTTTAAATTTCGTATTTATCGGAGTTATTGTGTGATCATACGTTGAGCAAACACATTGAGATTTAAATCAAATTCGATTTGAATTTAAATTAAATATAATGGTCAACACTATCCATCAGCCGACCTACCTTCCTCAGGCAGACCTACTCCCTAAAGCATCACGTACTCTGTCCCCTTCGTTCCTTTTATTACGCGAGCTAAAGAAAATGCAGAATATCTCGTTCCCATTTCAAATCACGAGCTTCTCAGATTCGAACGAAAAAAAAAATCAAAGCTAAGAAAAAATGGTTGCAGATTAAAATTCTTTACTCTTTTCTCTCGTTCAAACCAAACCCTCTCGTTTCAAAAATCAAATAGCCGCATTCACTCCCCTCTTTCAATTTATTTCAAACAAAAAAAATAAAAATGGCGACCGGTATCAATTCAATGTCGCGATTCATGGGGAGCTCGATTTCGAGCAGGCGATCGATGGGGAGGCATGGCCGATGTCGCGCAATTGCATAAGGCAATGGTCGCGATGGCGATACAGTGGCAAGGCGGGGCTATCAAGCAACGACGATTCGAAGTCGCGTGGGTGCTAGGGCTTCAGCGCCGATCGACTGCAAGCGGCGGGGTCGCAATGGTGGCGCAGTGGCAAGCTTCGTGGGGGCGCTAGGGCTTGGGTGACTCGAGCCTGAGATGGCGATGGCGGTAACTCAATTGGGTCTGGGTTGCTTGTTGCAGTTGGGACTGCGGCAGTGAAGGTATTTTAAAATTTAATTTTTTTTAAATTATAAATGTTTAGATAAAAAAAAGAAAAGAAGAAAACAACAGTTTTGTTTAAAGATTTCAAATTGTATATATTGTTGAAAACAGAAGTAGACGGTAAGTTTAGACAATTTAAACTCTTAAATTTTCCAGAAGTCAGTATTTAAAGTTATACCATAAAAACAGAGAAGTTTCGAAAATAAATTTTTAGTTAATATTTTATTTTAAGAAACTAGAAAATTAGGTTATATAAACAGAAGTTTATATAAAAGGAGAATTAGTTAAAATATAATTTTTGGTAAGAAAAAGAAATTTTATCAATAGTTAGATAAATTTATTTAAAGGAAGAAAATTTGTTTAAAAATTTAATTCTTTGTTTGAAATTTAATCATTAGCTTAAAATTGAAATATTTATTGAATTAAAATTTTAAAATGGTAAATTGAATAGTTCGATTTGATTCGAATTTAATAAATTATATAATCATTTATACAAGGTATAAATGAAGAAATCAAGTCAAGAAGGGAAATGGATTGCAAATAAAAGTTAAGGTGAGAACTCCTCACTCAATCGAACAGTTTGGTTTAAAATTATAAATAGTTAATGTTGATTGATGATTGTTGTTTGATTGTGTTAGTAGATATAGTAGGATATATACTATGTATAGCAATATATATATTAGCATATGTATATATTGGATTGATTTCCCGCCTCATATAGCGGATGAGACCCTATTGCGCCGCTTATTAAGCGGATAATATTTTATAAAATCCCATATACCGCGATATCCCGTCTTGAAACGGGATTGGTATTGTGCTAACGTCTGTGGATGCAGGGAAACAGGTTGGAGGGATCCAACTGGATTCCTCACAAATATTTATTTGATTATAGATATTGTGTGATTGTTGATTATCATATTGATATATAATGTTTGTTCCCGTGATTGACTATTTGATGCTGTTGCATCATCGGATTCATTTTTAAAGTTAAAAATAACGATTTTGGATTTAAAAGGGTTTTTGAAGTGATTTTCCAAAGTATATGTTTTATTAAATTTTTGTATTGATTCATTTTAAAATAAATAAACATATAAAATTTTATGTTATAAAATTAATATTTTTATGAAATATAACCAAAAGGAAAATTTTAAATAAATAGATTTTATAAATAGTTAAATTGGGATTTTGGATAGTTATTATTATCAGTTTATATAAAAGATTTTATAAATGGATATTTATAAATTAAATTTATTGGAATTATGAAACGAGTTTATAAAGTGATAAAAAGGTGTATAAAATGGATTTCACTAGAAACTATAGATTTATAAATCTTGAAAGTTATAAAATGAATAAACGTTGAAAATAAAAGTTATAAGTAATTAACTTATAAAATGGATTTTGGCATTTAAGGGGATATTTATAGAATTGTTAATAAAAGAGGGTTTTATAAGTTGAAAACTATTATAAAATATAAAGGAATCTTACCAGTGATAAGATTTAAAAAATTTGTGAAGTTGTAAAAGAACGGTTAAGTAAATAAATGGATTATAAGCTCTTAACTTATAATACGAACCTTTGGTATAGAAATTGGGTTTATAAATTGAATTGGACGAATAAAAGAGATTTCTAAACCGAAGATATTAATAGAAATGGAATTTATAAACGTTGTTTGTAAATTGGAAATCAATTGAATTTGATAAATTGAATATGGAAGTTTGTTAGAGGGGCTACGTTCACTATTTTGAACAATGATTTTATTATTAAATAAAATGGATATGTTTTGGGAAAGGAATGTTTTTTTAAATGGAATTTAAAATGATTTAAAGACGTTTTAAAATGCATTAAGTATCGAAAACATAGATTTCAACATTCATTGTTGAAATAGACGTTTTCGAGAAATAGAAGGAAATGAATACGTAAATTTCAACACTTATTGTTGAAATAGGCGTTTTCAAGGAAATAAGGAAATGGTGGACTATAACACTGTTGTTATAGTAAATGATTTCGAAAAGGAAATATTTTGTATAGTATTGGGATTTATATATCTATTTTAAATTTTGAATCCCTATACTAGTGATTTTGGGTTGTCGTAACGATGTTTTACGTAACATTCATTTTGACCCAAGTAAATGTGAATAAAAGAACGTTTTCCTTAAAAGAATGAAAAATATTCTTAACTATGGGTTAAGTATATGGAATATTTTCAAATTGTTGAAAAATAAATAATATTTGTGTATCACTTACTTTTAAATAAGTAGGGAATTGCTTCTCCAATATGAAATGGAACGTTTTTAAGAATTTATCTTTTTGAAGATAAATTGGAATTGAATATTTGAAATCTATTGAAAACTGTAGATCAGTAGATATTTTGAAATATAAATTCACTATGGAATTTATAAATGGAAAGGGAAAATTGGTTTCAAAATAAACGTCGTTTATTTTTGAAGGGTGGAAAATTATATATCTTATAAAGATATTTTTGGGAATTAAATAATTTTGGAAAATTATTTGGAATCCGATGATGTAGCGCATCTTTATTGATAGTTAAATAACCGACTATCAGTATTTACCCTTGGATGGTATTTGTTGTGATTGTTTGAAATTGAATGCTACACTTATTTTTAAAATAAGCGCTCGCTATTCGGTTTAGCCGGGAGAGGACCTTTGTGTCGTATATCCCATTCCGAATATGTGATACGTCGTTATGGATAGCATTTGAAGACCGGTGTTGAAGACCGGGTATTTTTGAAAACGATAGGATGACCTATCGATTGTCTCTGCATCGTTAGCTACGATATGTAGATTTCCTTTGTGATGGGAAATTATATCGGGATTGTGAATACCCGGATTGCAAGGGCTTCTTTGGAAGTGCCTTCGGTTCTGTTCGAACCCGGAACAGACTTGTATGGTTACGTGTCTGACATTACATTTTGAGATATAGAGCAGATTTCTTTCAAATACATTTCTGTTGGTGGCGGAGAATTTATTCTCTTAGCTTAACACCCTTCTCTGAGACGTACGAGCTCAGAGGTTATGTAGTTGAAGGTTATCAGCGATATTTCCCAATCTGGTAACGTGACATGCTGAGTGCTGCTGTGTGATGATCATTGGTTGGTCATTTGCGATATGATCATTTGTTTGATCATTTATCTTTGTGATCATTGCTTTGGTCATCTGTTGACCCAAAGCATGGCTTTGTTGCACAAAGCGTAGCTTTGTGGATGAGACTTCGTCAGACCTCACTTCCCGGAAATGGTCGAAACAGGAATATGCGGCAAGGTTATGAGGGTCGCGCCCTTTAGGGTATGTCATTTCCTTCTGGAAAAGGGTGGTATCATGGTATGGAGCCCAGATATTTACTCATGTTGATACACTATATCTATTACTGTGTGGTGTTGTTGGTATCAAGCGCTCGGATAAAGGTCCCAAAGGACCGGGGGATGACATATTCGTGTAGTAGTTACCTAGTTACAGAGGTAACCCGGCCTTGTGTTGGCAGAGATCTAACCGTAACGTTAGTTTCTCAGGACGTCCCGCCAGAGGCGATCCCATGTGGCAGTAGGAAGTTCCTTAGCCTGACCATTTGTTGGAAATCCAATCAAAACAATACGAGCCCTATACGGTTTTAGCTGTATAACCTGCCATTCACTTATGGTGGCGCCCCACTGTTTGGATGGTAGCTATAGTAGGCATAGTTCGGAATGTCTATGCTAGCTAGGATTTATATTCTACTTTCGAAATTGTTTTCTACACTATGCACTAATAATAATATCAAAAATGATTTGATTTATGCGTAATAAGCATCTTTGACTATCATAAGGAGAAATCTCCTCCAATTCTGCGTTTGCATTGTGTGTGTGGCGGGAGGCCTTATGGTAGTTTCATTTTCCAAAAAGCATTGCGGATTTCAAAATTTAAATTCTCTGTTTGCTTGTTTAAAGATAAACTGTTTTGAGTTCTCACACCAGTCCCATGACTGACCTGGAGTTTATTGTTTCCTTCCTAAACTCTGGGTGCCCACCCATTTTCCACACGGGCAGTCTAGAGTTAGGTTATTAGGTTATCAGGTTATTCTGGATTCGGGAGTTGCTGTGCAGATTTGGAGGCGAGCTTGGATGGCGTTGTATATTACTATTATAGTATTTCTTTTCCGCTATTTTGTTGTTGTACACTCTGATGATGTGATGTAATGTGATGTAATGTATAAAATATACTGTTCTTTGTTTTAAATGATTATTCATTTATCTATTATATATTGTTCCGCTGCGATTGTGAGATTCTGATATTGTTATCCTGTTCTGTAGTTGTTTCTGTTTCTTCTATCTTTTTCTCTCTTCTTCTACCTCTTTCTTCTTTCTTAAACCCTCATGGTTCGATTTTCCGGCCTTCGATTAGGTGGCATTTGATACGGTGGACGTATTAATGTCGATTTTCGGAAGTCGAAGAATCGGGTCTTGACAATTTTTCAAGATTTACATAGACTATTTTGGTGAAACATAAAGGTGACACTTTTGATAATATTAAATTTTTTATAAAAAGAATTCAAAATATAAAGAATTTAAAGGTTAAAAATATTAGAAGTGATCATGGAGGTGAATTTGAAAATGAAGCTTTCGAATAGTTTTGTGACAAGAAAGGAATTAATCATAATTTCTCTTTTTCTAGAACACCACAACAAAATGGAGTTGTAGAAAGGAAAAATAGAACATTAAAAGAATGTGCAAGAACTTTATTAAATGGAAGTACTTTACCTAAGCATTTCTGGGCAGAGGTTGTTGCAACTGCCTGTTATGTTTTGAATCGTGTTTCTATTCGGTCATTAACAAAACATACTCCATATGAACTTTTAAATGGTAGAAAACCTAATATATCGTACTTCGATGGTTTTGGTTCAAAATGATTTAAACTTAATACTAAAGATAAGCTTGGAAAATTTGATCCAAAATCTGATGAAGGAATATTCATAGGATATCGGAAAGAAGCAAAGCTTATCGAGTATTTAATACAAGAACTAAAGTAATCGAAGAAACTCTTCATGTTTCATTCGATGAAAATGTCAAAGTTTGTTCTAAAATTACAAACTTGGAAAACAATTTAAATCAAATTCTAACAAATAATTCAGATGATGATACTATTTTTGTAAATAATAATACTAATAATACTAGAGAAAATGAAAATATTATTCAAAATGAAAATATAGTAAGATCTTCTCCAAGAATTCTTAGTGATCACCTTGTTCAAAATGTAATTGAAGAAGTAAATTCAAATGTAAGAACAAGACAGCAATTAAATCAAATGGGCCATATAGCTTTTCTCTTTAATACAGAACCTAAAAATATTAAGGAAGCCTCAACTAATGACTATTGGATTATAGCTATGCTAGAAGAGCTAAATCAATTTGAAAGAAACGAAGTTTAGGAATTAGTTCCTAGACTAATTGATCAATCCGTCTTTGGTACAAAGTGGGTTTTCAAGAACAAAGCTGATGAACAAGGGTAATATTACTAGAAACAAAGCTAGATTAGTAGCACAATGATATAATCAAGAAGAGGGAATAGACTATGAAGAAACATTTTCTCCTGTCGCAAGATTAGAAGCTATGCGTATTCTATTGGCTTTTGCATGTTTTCATAACTTTAAATTATATCAAATGGATGTTAAAAGTGCTTTTCTAAATGAATATATAAAAGAAAATGTCTATGTTGAATAATCTCGTCCTTTTACGGATGAAAAATTTCCAGATCACATTTATAAGAAAGCTTTATATGGTTTAAAACAGGCACCTCGTGCTTGGTACGACCGACTTAAAAGCTATCTACTAGAATCTAGTTTTGGGATTGGAAAAGTTGATTAAACTTTATTTATTAAGAAAACTAAACAAGATATTTTAAGTATACAAATATATGTTGATGATACTATATTTGGTTCAACAAATGAAAAATTATGTCAGGAATTTTCGACTATCATGACAAATGAATTTGAAATGTCACATATGGGAGAACTATCATATTTTCTTGGACTTTAAATCAAGCAATTACATAATGGCATTTTTATTAATCAAGAAAATTATGGCAATAATCTAATTAAACGTTTTGGTATGGAAAATATTTCTGCCAAACCAACTCCTATGAGTACAATTATACATCTCGACAGAGATGAAAATGGTAAGAGTGTCGATCAAAAACCGTGTCGAAGCATGATTGAATCAATGCTTTATTTAACTGCTAGTCGACCTGAGATTATGATGAGTGTTTGTTTATGTGCTCGATTTCAAGCAAATCCTAAGGAATCACATATGCGAGCAGTAAAATGTATAATTTGTTATCTTAACAAGACCAATAATTTAGGATTATGTTATCCAAAAGATTGTCCTTTTGAATTAGTATCTTATAGTGATGCTGATTTTGGAGGAAGTCGAACAGATAGAAAAAGTACAAGTGGAACTTGTCATTTCATTGGGCGATTCTTAGTATCTTGGTTTAGCAAGAAACAAAATTGTGTTTCACTATCAACATGTGAAGCAGAATGTATATCTGTAGCTTTAGCAAGTGCTCAAGTAATCTACATGCAACAAACATTACAAGATTTTGATATGAAATTAAAGAAATCTATAATATATTGTGATAACACAAGTGCAATAAATTTATCTAAAAATCCTGTCAATCACTAACGAACTAAACACATTGACATTCGCCATCGTTTTCTTCGTGATAATATTGAGAAGGAGGTAACAAATTTAAGAATTTGTAAATTATGAAAATCAGTTAGCTGATATTTTCACTAAACCACTCAATGAAAATTGTTTTATAAAACTAAGAAGAGAACTAGGTATAATTTCTTTAAAAGAATTGTAAAATTTCTAAAATAATTTTAATAATTTTTTATTAAAAAATATACTGTAAATGCTGCAAAGAAGAGAATTCAGTCGACTGAACCTATTCGACCAGTCGGCTGAATCTGAAAACAGAAAGCTTTCAGACTATATTCAATCGACTGAACGAATATGGCCGATCGACTGAATCATGAAACAGAAAGTCTCCAGTCTATATTCAGTCGACTGAAAGAATATGCCCAGTCAACTGAATCCTGAAACAGAGGGTTTCGGGATACTGTTCAGTTGACCGACGATATACGACCAGTCGACTGAAAGAATATGCCCAGTCGATTGAATCCTAAAACAGAGGGTTTCGGGATACTGTCCAGTCGACTGACGATATACGACCAGTCGATTGAATGTCAGTTCTGAGCTTTTTTAATTATTTTCACCTACCTTTTTAACCCTTTAACCCATTATCTCCTTTTTCACTCTTCACTTTTACCTTCTCACTTCAGTTTTGCGAAACCCTAGCTCCTAAAATTTTTCAAATTCCTTTACTCCATTATTATTTCCAATGGCTTCACGTTAACCAAAAAGATCTAGACATGCCTCTACCTCTTCCTCTGAGCCAGTCGACACTCAAATTGCTCAATGGATTTATGATTCTACAGCCGTCAAGAGATGGAACAAAATGAAAAAAGCACGCTATTTCGAAGGTTCTTTTGTTGTGTTTCTTGATTTTGCTCCGTATAGAATTGAACAAGGAGAAGCCATATAGAGCCTCTTCTTGACCATACTAAAAATAATTTCAAGATCTCATACTTTGGTAAAACTTTTTTAATGCAAATTTAAATTTAGGCCATCAAGATACATGTAATCATGATAATTGCATATGTAGTTTAATTTGCGGTCGACAAGTATTTTGTTATTAGGTAGAATTGGTCACATTCTCTATACTCCAACTGATGGTATTCCATTGGAAGAATTAAATGTACGCATAGGCGAACGAGATGAAGTAAATCATCGGTTTTTGGAAGATGACATGACTGAACTAAAATCTATCGCCTTACGCTTACAGCTCGTATTGTTCATCGAGCCTTGATGCACACGGTTCTTCTTCGTACTGGTTCTTATGAGCTTGTATACCCAAACAACTTTAAGGCATTGTATGTTATTTCGGGAGATGTCCAAATAAATTGGTCTAAGCTTATTCTGGATGAATTCTTGTCTTTTAACCAAGGTCGTATGAACATCATCTATTATGGAGAATATATTATGCGGCTACTCATAAACTTACAAGTTTCTACTCCAGAGTCTGATTCCTTCATTCCAAAAAATCTAAATAGCCGCATAACAAGTCTAATGAAATTGCCTCCTAGACATTTATCTATCATGTCTTTTCAAGACTGGCAATCACGACCTCGTCAAGAAACTTCTACTCTACAGCAACAACAATAAAGAGATGACATTCAAATACCAACCCCATCCCAAAGCACTCGGGAATCCTTTGATCTAATTGTGTGACACAATTCATTTTGGATTCTCGTATAAAAAATCTCGACAAAAAAAGGACAAGAAATTTGATAAAATTAAAAGCTTCTTCAAGATTTTATAGGATGCAATCTCTTGTTCCTCTTCCACAACTATGGAAACTTCACAGCGTGATCCAGGTAAAGGTCCAGCTCCTTACTTTACTTGGTCTACGTCTGAAGAACACACAAGTTCTGATACAAGCGAAAATGGAGGTGGTAGACAGTTTGTGGAAAGTTCTTCCAGAGTCAAAGGTACAACGCAAGTGGAAGAAGAAACAGAGTCTGACTCTGATTGATATTGTTGTTTCTTGGTGGTAGTAAGTTATCTTTATTTATTCCAAACAATTTATTTCTATGAGCATGTATAAGTAGCTCAAAAAAATTTGATACATTTTTTTCTATGATTGTAATCTTTGTTAGTCAATGTGAAATTGTTGTTATTTCCTTTTTGTCGATGAAAAAGGGAGAGAAATTTGTATGACTAACCATTTCTTGTAGGATTAGATATGTCATCAAATATTCAAGGGCAGATATATATAACTTCCGTTATATATTTCTTAAAATATAGAATCATCTATAATAGGTTGTCATCAATCAAAAAGGGAGAGAATGTTGAATCATAAGTTTTGATTCATGACAAAGAGCTTAAACAAATCAGTAATGAGACTATATGGACAAGCGATAAAAAGAGAAAGAAATATGCTATTAAAACTACAAAGGAGACAAGACTACAAAACTGAGGATAGTATGTTTATTTGTTAAAATGTTTAGTCTTAGAATTGTTAAAATCTATCCTCATGTGGTCCACATAAATCAAAGTTGTTTTGAACTTTAAATTCTTCAAATTATATGTGAACTGTACATTAATAGTTAGGTCAGTCGACTGACCAAATATGACCAATCAACTGAACCTGCTTAACTGCCCAAACACACTCCGTTTTGAACCATCTTTGAATATTCAGCTGACTGGTCGTTTTGGCTCAGTCGACTGAACTTTTCCAACAACTATTTTTTTGAATAGACACTTCCATTTGCCAAGAGATACGATCCAATTTAAAGAGCTGTGGCTGCTTCTTTTGGTTAGAACTCTTCGTGAATGGTTGCAGCTATTTATCTACTATATAAACACATGAGATTGACTTCAAAAATCATCGAATTTTATTTTGTTTTATGATCATACTCTCTACTATTTCTGCATTCTAAAAGCAATCACAATTTACATATATTGCTTTAGTCTCTAAATCAATTAACTTATTCTTCGATTCAAAATAATATTTTCCTTTCTAAATCTTTACACACACAATATATACTTGAGGAAAAGATTACAGGAAGGTTGTACCATCAAAGATAAATCAGTGTTATCAACAAGTGTCAAAACAATTTTACTGAAACAGTTTAAGTCCTGTTCGGTTGTTCAGGCGGTAAAATTCCTCTTTCGGCTGTTAGAGGCGGAATAATCCTGATCAGTGGATTTAGGTGTTGTATACCTATTCCTTCGGGTTAAGTGAGGGGTTATTTTGAGAAATTCCAGAGGAAATTCTGGGACTGGATGTAGAACGAGATGTTTGAACCAGTATAAAAACTCTTAGTGTGCTTATTCTTATTTACTTTACTATTATTATCTGTTTCCATATTTAGATTATAATACATTCCATATTACATGATCCTAATTAATAACTAGCAACACAGTAGTCACTTTCACATAGGAGGAGCTCATTTCAGTTGTGGTTGATGAGGTAGGGTGAAGCATGTGGGATCACGAAGTGATGATGTGTCGGTGTGAAAAAAATCTAGATATTTTTGGCACTTGCTTCTGCTATAAATACTTCTCATTTTCCCCTCTTTTTCATTCCACCATAACTCTCTCAACTCAAAATGAAAATGCGATTTTTTTCTTCAAATCCTATGAAAATCCGGTGGCTACAACTTTCTAGTTTACCACATCTTCCCATTATATGCTTAGATATGCTAAAAATCCACTTTTTTCTAGTACATTTTCGGGCCCAAAATTTTTGGTCCGAGAATACCCTCTTTCTTTTGACCATATCTTCCTTATACCAAATCGAAATTGAGTGTTTCTTTTTTCCAAATTGTAGAGAGAAGAATTTTCAACAACTTTCTGCTTGATCACTTTTTAAATTCTTTGAGTAACACTTGCAAAATTCATTTAAAATTTGACCCATTTTTGGGTGCGATATTTGTAAATCTGAGAATGCCACCTCTTCATTCTAACATATCTCGTTCAAAACTAATCCAAATTATATGATTATGTTTTTGAAGCCATAGAGAAAATAATTTCCTACAACTTTCATGTCAACCACTTGTTAGGAACTGAGTTGATGATGTTTTGATGACAACAACCTTATATAGTTATTATACTTTACTTTATAAAATATATACTAACATTTCCATATATATATATGTATGTATATAGGAAGCATATGTAGGTATCATCGAAGACTGATCAGTATAGAGACTCAAGCATCAAGATGAAGATTAGAGATTCAAGATTCAAGACTCTAGAGAATCAAGATTTCAAGATCTCAAGATAAGTGTCTAGTATTTTGTTAAAACTTCATAATAGCACTCTCATCTTTCTTCAAATTTTCTTTTGGGATGGAACCCAATTTCTATCGAAACCAGTGGCCTACAAATCCACGACAAGTAGATTACAAACCTACGACAAGTGGCTTACAAACCCATGAAAATCAAAATCATTTAAACAACTTTGTACAAGTTCTCGAGTCCTATGGAGGAGCTCTGTAGGAAGGTTCTTGCAATTTCAGTTTGAATAGATTTTTCAAAATGTTTTTAAATCTTTTTTCAAAATGTTTTAGCTTTCAAAATCATGTTTTCAAAAATATTTTCAAACTTTGTTTTAGCATTGAAATATTCCTCTATTCTAATTTTAAAAACTTCTATTTTTAAAACATCAAAACTTATTCTGATTTTAAATATTACTTATATAATTGACGGTCTATATCAATTATATATATATATATATATAATAACTTCTATTTTTAAAACATCAAAACTTATTCTGATTTTAAATATTACTTATATAATTGACGGTCTATATCAATTATATATATATATATATATATATATATATATTTAAAATAATGTTTTATATTCATTCTCTATCTCAAAATATTTTTTAAACACTTTACTTTGCTTCAGAGAAGTTTTAACTTGTTTTAAATTCAATTGTCTTTACAAAACAACATCTTTATAATTTTGAACTAAGGGATGTCGACATAAGGGGATACCCCACGTCGACATGGTGACAGTTGGATTCAAAATTCAATTTTCAAAAGAAGTGTCCATTCGTTCGAAAACCTTTCGCAATGGTTATGACTGCTGTGCATCTATATAAAGGATTCCAAAACGAATTTTTTTAACAACTACTTTCTTATTTTCTTCACTCTTTCTTCTCCACCATTCCATATCCATAAAACTTCATATTTTCAAGATCGTGCCATCATTCTGCCAAATTCTCAATAGGAAATCATTTAGATATACTCTTTGTTTGATTCTCCATCGTTCTACTAAAGATCAAAGTGCTATTCAGAGTTATAGGATTAATTTGTATTCAAAAATCCATAGAGTCTATCCATTCAAAAGGATTGTTATTAAGAAGTATTAGGGTGATCTTGTGTCCCGTAAATCAAGAGAGTTTACCCCAGACTCGGAGATAGGAGGGTTCCTCAAGGCGTTAGAAATTGAGGGTTGTAATTTGGATATTGGCTTATAAAAATCTGTACAAGGATATTGCCTTGGTGCAGGACTGGATGTAGGAGGATTCCGAACCAGTATAAAATCCAGTGTGTTCTTTCCTTTTACTTGCTTTACTTTACTATTTGCATTTGTTATATGTTCTGTGATCATTCTGTGTTAGAATTCTGTTTAGATTTGTGTTGAAAGTTTTAATTTAGTCATATAGTTCATATATTCTTTAAAACACTATTCACCCCCCCCCTCTAGTGTTATTTCTGCCTTAAGATCCTTAATCCGCATCCCTAACAATTGGTATCAGAGCATTGGTTTTCATTGTTTTCATAATCTGAAACTTGAAAAATATAAAAATGGCATTTTTGGAAAATTGTGTTAAAACTATTTTGAATCTATGCAGTTCATCAAAGTTTCATAAGACTGCATGTAGTAATTTTGAAAAATCAAGTTATCTACCGAATTGGTGTGTTATGCAGGGACAGACATGTTATATGGCTTTTGACGAATCAACACCCAATGGACAAACTGTGCAAATTGAGAAAGATAAATGGATACTTGATAGCGGCTGTTCTGAGGCACATGACTGGAAATCCCAAGATACTCAAGGACATTACTTATCAAGATGGTGGATTAGTCAATTTTGGTGACAACTCTAAAGGATATGTGGTTGGCGTCGGCAATGTCGGTAACTCTAAAACTTTACTTATTTCTAATGTTTTATTAGTTAGGAACTTAAAGCATGATCTGCTTAGTATAAGTCAACTTTGCGATAAAGGTTTTAAAATTAAATTTGAATGTCACATTGAAGATGATACGTCTAATATAATTTTTGAAGGTATTAGGAAGAAAAATATTTATATCCTTAGTATGAAAATTTCAAATGATAATCTATGTCTTTTGGCTAATACAAGTGACCCTTGGATTTGGCATAAAAGATTTGGCCATTTGAATTTCAAATTATTATCTAGGATATCAAAACTTGACTTAGTTAGAGGTCTACCCAAGTTAAACTTTAAAGTAGTTAATAGTTTTTGTTGATGACAAAGCGGGAGAAAATAATAAAAACATATGTGCTTGGTGTAAGGGGGAGTCATGGAGTAAGGGGGAGTTATGGTATGGTAAGAATATTTTATAAATAAAGGTTGTCATCATCAAAAAGAGGAAGATTGTTAGGAACTGAGTTGATGATGTTTTGATGACAACAACCTTATATAGTTATTATACTTTACTTTATAAAATATATACTAACATTTCCATATAGATAGATATGCATATAGGAAGTATATGCAGGTATCATCGAAGACTGATCAGTATAAAGACTCGAGCATCAAGATGAAGATTAGAGATTCAAGATTCAAGACTCTAGAGAATCAAGATTTCAAGATCTCAAGATAAGTGTCTAGTATTTTGTTAAAACTTCATAATGGCACTCTCATCTTTCTTCCAATTTTCTTTTGGGATGGAACCCGATTTCTATCGAAACCAGTGGCTAACAAACCCACGACAAGTAGCTTACAAACCTACGACAAGTGGCTTACAAACCCATGAAAATCAAAATCATTTAAACAACTTTGTACAAGTTCTCGAGTCCTGTGGAGGAGATCTGTAGGAAGGTTCTTGCAATTTCAGTTTGAATAGATTTTTCAAAATGTTTTTAAATCTGTTTTCAAAATGTTTAGCTTTCAAAATCATCTTCTCAAAAATATTTTCAAACTTTGTTTTAGCCTTGAAATATTCCTCTATTCTGATTTTAAAAACTTCTATTTTTAAAACACAAAACTTATTCTGATTTTAAATATTACTTATATAATTGACGGTCTATATCAATTATATATATATATTTAAAATAATGTTTTATATTCATTCTCTATCTCAAAATATTGTTTAAAAACTTTACTTTGCTTCAGACAAGTTTCAACTTGTTTTAAATTCAATTGTCTTTACAAAACAACATCTCTATAATTTTGAACTAAGGGATGTCGACATAAGGGGATACCCCATGTCGACATGGTGACAGTTGGATTCAAAATTCAATTTTCAAAAGAAGTGTCCATTCGTTCGAAAACCTTTCGCCAATGGTTATGACTGTGCTGCATCTATATAAAGGATTCCAAAACGAATTTTTTTAACAACTACTTTCTTATTTTCTTCACTCCTTCTTCTCCACCATTCCATATCCATAAAACTTCATATTTTCAAGATCGTGCCATCATTCTGCCAAATTCTCAATAGGAAATCATTTAGATATACTCTCTATTTGATTCACCATCATTCTACTAAAGATCAAAGTGCTATTCAGAGTTATAAGATTAATTTGTATTCAAAAATCCATAGAGTCTATCCATTCAAAATGATTGTTATTAAGAAGTATTAGGGTGATCTTGTGTCCCGTAAATCAAGAGAGTTTACCCCAGACTCGGAGATAGGAGGGTTCCTCAAGGCCTTAGAAATTGAGAGTTGTAATTTGGATATTGGCTTATAAAAATCTGTGCATGGATATTGCCTTGGTGCAGGACTGGATGTAGGAGGATTCCGAACCAGTATAAAATCCGGTGTGTTCTTTCCTTTTACTTGCTTTACTTTACTATTTGCATTTGTTATATGTTCTGTGATCATTCTGTGTTAGAATTCTGCTTAGATTTGTGTTGAAAGTTTTAATTTAGTCATATAGTTCATATGTTCTTTAAAACACTATTCACCCCCCTCTAGTGTTATTTCTGCCTTAAGATCCTTAATCTGCATCCCTAACAATTGGTATCAGAGCATTGGTTTTCATTGTTTTCATAATCTGAAACTTGAAAAATATAAAAATGGCATTTTTGAAAAATTGTGTTAAAACTATTTTGAATCTATGCATTTCATCAAAGTTTCATAAGTCTGCATATAGTAATTTTGAAAAATCAAGTTATCTACCGAATTGGTGTGTTATGTAGGGACAGACATGTTATATGGCTTTTGACGAATCAACACCCAATGGACAAACTGTGCAAATTGAGAAAGATAAAGGGATACTTGATAGCGGCTGTTCTGAGGCACATGACTGGAAATCCCGAGATACTCAAGGACATTACTTATTAAGATGGTGGATTAGTCAATTTTGGTGACAACTCTAAAGGATATGCGATTGGCGTCGGCAATGTCGGTAACTCTAAAACTTTACTTATTTCTGATGTTTTATTAGTTAGGAACTTAAAGCATGATCTGCTTAGTATAAGTCAACTTTGCGATAAAGGTTTTAAAATTAAATTTGAATGTCACATTGAAGATGATAAGTCTAATATAATTTTTGAAGGTATTAGGAAGAAAAATATTTATATCCTTAGTATGAAAATTTCAAATGATAATCTATGTCTTTTGGCTAATACAAGTGACCCTTAGATTTGGCATAAAAGATTTGGCCATTTGAATTTCAAATTATTATCTAGGATATCAAAACTTGACTTAGTTAGAGGTCTACCCAAGTTAAACTTTAATGTAGTTAATAGTTTTTGTTGATGACAAAGGGGGAGAAAGTTATAAAAATGTATGTGCTTGGTGTAAAGGGGAGTCATGGAGTAAGGGGGAGTTGTAATTTTAAGAAGAAGTCATGGAGTAAGGGGGAGTTATGTTATGGTAAGAATATTTTATAAATAGAGGTTGTCATCATCAAAACGGGGGAGATTGTTAGGAACTGAGTTGATGATGTTTTGATGACAACAACCTTATATAGTTATTATACTTTACTTTATAAAATATACACTAACATTTCCATATAGATAGATATGTATATAGGAAGTATATGCAGGTATCGTCGAAGACTGATCAGTATAAAGACTCAAGCATCAAGATGAAGATTAAAGATTCAAGATTCAAGACTCTAGAGAATCAAGATTTCAAGATCTCAAGATAAGTGTCTAGTATTTTGTTAAAACTTCATAATGGCACTCTCATCTTTCTTCCAATTTTCTTTTGGGATGGAACCCAATTTCTATCGAAACCAGTGGCCTACAAATCCACGACAAGTAGATTACAAACCTACGACAAGTGGCTTACAAACCCATGAAAATCAAAATCATTTAAACAACTTTGTACAAGTTCTCGAGTCCTGTGGAGGAGCTCTGTAGGAAGGTTCTTGCAATTTCAGTTTGAATAGATTTTTCAAAATGTTTTTAAATCTGTTTTCAAAATGTTTTAGCTTTCAAAATCATGTTTTCAAAAATATTTTCAAACTTTGTTTTAGCCTTGAAATATTCCTCTATTCTGATTTTAAAAACTTCTATTTTTAGAACATCAAACTTATTCTGATTTTAAATATTACTTATATAATTGACGGTCTATATCAATTATATATATATTTAAAATAATGTTTTATATTCATTCTCTATCTCAAAATATTGTTTAAACACTTTACTTTGCTTCAGAGAAGTTTCAACTTGTTTTAAATTCAATTGCCTTTACAAAACAACATCTCTATAATTTTGAACTAAGGGATGTCGACATAAGGGGATACCCCATGTCGACATGGTGACGGTTGGATTCAAAATTCAATTTTCAAAAGAAGTGTCCATTCGTTCGAAAACCTTTCGCAATGGTTATGACTGCTGTGCATCTATATAATGGATTCCAAAACGAATTTTTTTAACATCTACTTTCTTATTTTCTTTACTCTTTCTTCTCCACCATTCCATATCCATAAAACTTCATATTTTCAAAATCGTGCCATCATTCTGCCAAATTCTCAATAGGAAATCATTTAGATATACTCTCTGTTTGATTCTCCATCGTTCTACTAAAGATCAAAGTGCTATTCAGAGTTATAGGATTAATTTGTATTCAAAAATCCATTGAGTCTATCCATTCAAAAGGATTGTTATTAAGAAGTATTAGGGTGATCTTGTGTCCCGTAAATCAAGAGAGTTTACCCCAGACTCGGAGATAGGAGGGTTCCTCAAGGACTTAGAAATTGAGGGTTGTAATTTGGATATTGGCTTATAAAAATCTTTACAAGGATATTGCCTTGGTGCAGGACTGGATGTAGGAGGATTCCGTACCAGTATAAAATCCGGTGTGTTCTTTCCTTTTACTTGCTATACTTTACTATTTGCATTTGTTATATGTTCTGTGATCATTCTGTGTTAGAATTCTGTTTAGATTTGTGTTGAAAGTTTTAATTTAGTCATATAGTTCATATATTCTTTAAAACACTATTCACCCCCCCTCTAGTGTTATTTCTGCCTTAAGATCCTTAATCCGCATCCCTAACAATTATTATCAGAGCATTGGTTTTCATTGTTTTCATAATCTGAAACTTGAAAAATATAAAAATGGCATTTTTGGAAAATTGTGTTAAAACTATTTTGAATATATGCATTTCATCAAAGTTTCATAAGTCTGCATATAGTAATTTTAAAAAATCAAGTCATCTACCGAATTGGTGTGTAATGCAGGGACAGACATGTTATATGGCTTTTGACGAATCAACACCCAATGGACAAACTGTGCAAATTGAGAAAGATAAATGGATACTTGATAGCGGCTGTTCTGAGGCACATGACTGGAAATCCCGAGATACTCAAGGACATTACTTATCAAGATGGTGGATTAGTCAATTTTGGTGACAACTCTAAAGGATATGTGGTTGGCGTCGGCAATGTCGGTAACTCTAAAACTTTACTTATTTCTGATGTTTTATTAGTTAGGAACTTAAAGCATGATCTGCTTAGTATAAGTCAACTTTGCGATAAAGGTTTTAAAATTAAATTTGAATGTCACATTGAAGATGATAAGTCTAATATAATTTTTGAAGGTATTAGGAAGAAAAGTATTTATATCCTTAGTATGAAAATTTCAAATGATAATCTATGTCTTTTGGCTAATACAAGTGACCCTTGGATTTGGCATAAAAGATTTGGCCATTTGAATTTCAAATTATTATCTAGGATATCAAAACTTGACTTAGTTAGAGGTCTACCCAAGTTAAACTTTAAAGTAGTTAATAGTTTTTGTTGATGACATAGGGGGAGAAAGTTATAAAAATATATGTGCTTGGTGCAAGGGGGAGTCATGGAGTAAGGGGGAGTTGTAATTTTAAGAAGAAGTCATGGAGTAAGGGGGAGTTATGGTATGGTAAGAATATTTTATAAATAAAGGTTGTCATCATCAAAAAGGGGGAGATTGTTAGGAACTGAGTTGATGATGTTTTGATGACAACAACCTTATATAGTTATTATACTTTACTTTATAAAATGTATACTAACATTTCCATATAGATAGATATGTATATAGGAAGTATATGCAGGTATCATCGAAGACTAATCAGTATAAAGACTCAAGCATCAAGATGAAGATAGAGATTCAAGATTCAAGGCTCTAGAGAATCAAGATTCAAGATCTCAAGATAAGTGTCTAGTATTTTGTTAAAACTTCATAATGGCACTCTCATCTTTCTTTCAATTTTCTTTTGGGATGGAACCCAATTTCTATCGAAACCAATGGCTTACAAACCCACGACAAGTAGCTTACAAATCTACGACAAGTGGCTTACAAACCCATGAAAATCAGAATCATTTAAACTACTTTGTACAAGTTCTCGAGTCCTATGGAGGAGCTCTGTAGGAAGGTTCTTGCAATTTCAGTTTGAATAGATTTTTCAAAATGTTTTTAAATCTGTTTTCAAAATGTTTTAGTTTTCAAAATCATGTTTTCAAAAATATTTTCAAACTTTGTTTTAGCCTTGAAATATTCCTCTATTCTGATTTTAAAAACTTCTATTTTTAAAACATCAAAACTTATTCTGATTTTAAATATTACTTATATAATTGACGGCCTATATCAATTATATATATATATTTAAAACAACGTTTTATATTCATTCTCTATCTCAAAATATTGTTTAAACACTTTACTTTGCTTCAGAGAAGTTTCAACTTGTTTTAAATTCAATTGCCTTTACAAAGCAACATCTCTATAATTTTGAGCTAAGGGATGTCGACATAAGGGGATACCCCATGTCGACATGGTGATAGTTGGATTCAAAATTCATTTTTCAAAAGAAGTGTCCATTCGTTCGAAAACCTTTCGCAATGGTTATGGCTACTGTGCATCTATATAAAGGATTCCAAAACGAATTTTTTTAACAACTACTTTCTTATTTTCTTCACTTTTTCTTCTCCACCATTCCATATCCATAAAACTTCATATTTTCAAGATCGTGCCATCATTCTGCCAAATTCTCAATAGGAAATCATTTAGATATACTCTCTGTTTGATTCTCCATCGTTCTACTAAAGATCAAAGTGCTGTTCAGAGTTATAGGATTAATTTGTATTCAAAAATCCATAGAGTCTATCCATTCAAAAGGATTGTTATTAAGAAGTATTAGGGTGATCTTGTGTCCCGTAAATCAAGAGAGTTTACCCCAGATTCGGAGATAGGAGGGTTCCTCAAGGCCTTAGAAATTGAGGGTTGTAATTTGGATATTGGATTATAAAAATCTTTACAAGGATATTGCCTTGGTGCAGGACTGGATGTAGGAGGATTCCGAACCAGTATAAAATCCGGTGTGTTCTTTCCTTTTACTTGCTTTACTTTACTATTTGCATTTGTTATATGTTCTGTGATCATTCTGTGTTAGAATTCTGTTTAGATTTGTGTTGAAAGTTTTAATTTAGTCATATAGTTCATATATTCTTTAAAACACTATTCACCCCCCCTCTAGTGTTATTTCTTCCTTAAGATCCTCAATCCGCATCCCTAACAATTGGTATCAGAGCATTGGTTTTCATTGTTTTCATAATCTGAAACTTGAAAAATATAAAAATGGCATTTTTGGAAAATTGTGTTAAAACTATTTTGAATCTATGCATTTCATCAAAGTTTCATAAGTCGGCATATAGTAATTTTGAAAAATCAAGTTATCTACCGAATTGGTGTGTTATGCAGGGACAGACATGTTATATGGCTTTTGATGAATCAACACCCAATGGACAAACTGTGCAAATTGAGAAAGATAAATGGATACTTGATAGCGGCTGTTCTGAGGCACATGACTGGAAATCCCGAGATACTCAAGGACGTTACTTATTAAGATGGTGGATTAGTCAATTTTGGAGACAACTCTAAAGGTTATGTGATTGGCGTCAGCAATGTCGGTAACTCTAAAACTTTACTTATTTCTGATGTTTTATTAGTTAGGAACTTAAAGCATGATCTGCTTAGTATAAGTCAACTTTGCGATAAAGGTTTTAAAATTAAATTTGAATGTCACATTGAAGATGATAAGTCTAATATAATTTTTGAAGGTATGAGGAAGAAAAATATTTATATCCTTAGTATGAAAATTTCAAATGATAATCTATGTCTTTTGGCTAATACAAGTGACCCTTGGATTTGGCATAAAAGATTTGGCCATTTGAATTTCAAATTATTATCTAGGATATCAAAACTTGACTTAGTTAGAGGTCTACCCAAGTTAAACTTTAATGTAGTTAATAGTTTTTGCTGATGATAAAGGGGGAGAAAGTTATAAAAATGTATGTGCTTGGTGTAAAGGGGAGTCATGGAGTAAGGGGGAGTTGTAATTTTAAGAAGAAGTCATGGAGTAAGGGGGAGTTATGTTATGGTAAGAATATTTTATAAATAGAGGTTGTCATCATCAAAAATGGGGAGATTGTTAGGAACTGAGTTGATGATGTTTTGATGACAACAACCTTATATAGTTATTATACTTTACTTTATAAAATATATACTAACATTTCCATATAGATAGATATGTATATAGGAAGTATATGCAGGTATCTTCGAAGACTGATCAATATAAAGACTCAAGCATCAAGATGAAGATTAGAGATTCAAGATTCAAGACTCTAGAGAATCAAGATTTCAAGATCTCAAGATAAGTGTCTAGTATTTTGTTAAAACTTCATAATGGCACTCTCATCTTTCTTCCAATTTTCTTTTGGGATGGAACCCAATTTCAATCAAAACCAGTGGCTTACAAACCCACGACAAGTAGCTTACAAACCTACGACAAGCGGCTTACAAACCAATGAAAATAAAAATCATTTAAACAACTTTGTACAAGTTCTCGAGTCCTATGGAGGAGCTCTGTAGGAAGGTTCTTGCAATTTCAGTTTGAATAGATTTTTCAAAATGTTTTTAAATCTGTTTTCAAAATGTTTTAGCTTTCAAAATCATGTTTTCAAAAATATTTTCAAACTTTGTTTTAGCCTTGAAATATTCCTCTATTCTGATTTTAAAAACTTCTATTTTTAAAACATCAAAACTTATTCTGATTTTAAATATTACTTATATAATTGACGGTCTATATCAATTATATATATATATATATATATTTAAAATAATGTTTTATATTCATTCTCTATCTCAAAATATGGTTTAAACACTTTACTTTGCTTCAGACAAGTTTCAACTTGTTTTAAATTCAATTGTCTTTACAAAACAACATCTCTATAATTTTGAACTAAGGGATGTCGACATAAGGGGATACCCCATGTCGACATGGTGTCAGTTGGATTCAAAATTCAATTTTCAAAAGAAGTGTCCATTCGTTCGAAAACCTTTCGCCAATGGTTATGACTGTTGTGCATCTATATAAAGGATTCCAAAACGAATTTTTTTAACAACTACTTTCTTAATTCTTCACTCTTTCTTCTCCACCATTCCATATCTATAAAACTTCATATTTTCAAGATCGTGCCATCATTCTGCCAAATTCTCAATAGGAAATCATTTAGATACTCTCTCTATTTGATTCTCCATCATTCTACTAAAGATCAAAGTGCTATTCAGAGTTATAGGATTAATTTGTATTAAAAAAGTCCATAGATTCTATCCATTCAGAAGGATTGTTATTAAGAAGTATTAGGGTGATCTTGTGTCCCGTAAATCAAGACAGTTTACCCCAGAATCAAAGATAGGAGGGTTCCTCAAGGCCTTAGAAATTTAGGGTTGTAATTTGGATATTAGCTTATAAAAATCTGTACAAGGATATTGCCTTGGTGCAGGACTGGATGTAGGAGGATTCCGAACCAGTATAAAATCCGGTGTGTTCTTTCCTTTTACTTGCTTTACTTTACAATTTGCATTTGTTATATGTTCTGTGATCATTCTGTGTTAGAATTCTGTTTAGATTTGTGTTGAAAGTTTTAATTTAGTCATATAGTTCATATATTCTTTAAAACACTATTCACCCCCCTCTAGTGTTATTTCTGCCTTAAGATCCTTAATCCGCATCCCTAACAGCACTTTTCCAAATTCTAAGAGTAGTATGTCCAAAAGCATGAGAGAAGATGTGGTCAGGTCTAATTTTTGGTAAGTTTTATAATAATCCAAAGTTGTACACCTAATTCCCCATGCTTGGCTGAGCACCGCTTTTGACATGGAATGGCCAAGCACACTAGATGCAAGGAGTAAGGGTTCATGCGCTGGGATCATGAGTTAGTGAAGCTATAGCCCCTTTTTGATAGAAAATCAATGTGAGGAAACTCCTAAATTATAGTTATATATATTATTAGATGATTCATATGTTTGGATATGATATTTAATGATGGTTATTTATCATTTTTTAATATGATAAAATAGTTGTTTAATATGGTTGTTGAATATATATACAAGTCGCGTTAATAAGGAAATCACTTTCCTTTATTAAATGATGAAATAGTGTATATGGAATGTTTAAACCTCTTAGAAATGGTTTAATATGGTCTACAAATGTTTTACAAATATTTAAAAGTGTTTTGGCAAAGTTTAAATGAATATCGAAAATTTAGTCAAAAATAGGCGCGTCATGTAATGACATTTCGTGATTTTACATCGTAATAATTTAGATCCATTTGTATGATAGATTCATAGTTGGATTTCTTTGTTATGAAATTTTTTTAAACTTTTATAATCATAGTTTTCAAATAAAATAAAACGATCGAGATTTGGTTTAGTAGATTTGAGAATATGAACAAAACAAGTTCTGAAAATAATTACGGTTTTGCAACTCGGAATCCATAAAGGGATTTTTTAAATGATATTTTTAATTCTTTAAAAACATAAAATAAATCCTATAAATATTTTTAAAATGTTTTACAAGAGATAATAGTTATAATAATGGAATGTTAAATTATCAAAATGTATTGTTTTAATCAAATAAGCTTTTAAAACACTATTTGTAGCACTTTTTCACATTACTTCTTAATAACTTTAGCAAACAATGATTTAGCTTAATTATTCTTTTCTAAATCTTTTGTGAATCTTTTGAAATGAATAATTAATTATTTTTGAAACTGATTTGAAAATTCTTTTAAAAGAGTTTAAATTAAATTGGTCAAAGGAAAATTATTTTTAAAAAAACTTGGAATAGTGTTAAGTAAATAAAAATCATCTCTAAAAGATAACAAAAGAATTTAGAGTCATTCATATAACTTGACCACTATACGGGTGACAAAGAGGTAGTCACTAGGCTTGAGTTTGGAAAACTAGTTGCCTGCTCTCATTTACTACCCAGACTGGCCCGATGGAGGGGATAAAATATTTGATTTACTCGGACCAAATTTCCTAAAGTATAAATATTTAATTTTCCAAAATTAAACGACTTGGATTGCATAGAAATAAGCTTCTTATACTTGGTTTTAAATTTTAAGGAGGGAACCTGTACTATCCGTGTGAATTTAAAACGCGATTTCACCATTATTCGATAGATAGTAAAGGTTGTATGCCAAAATTGATGTTGAGTGGAATTAGTATAATTTTTATCGACCCATTTTAACTCAATAATGTTTTTAGTATGACTTACAGAAATGATTTGGAATTAACTTAATTCACATACTTAAATCTAATTGGTTTAGGTTTATATTAAACGATGTATTAAATAACATTGTTTTTGACTCGTTTTAAAGGTTAACATTTGGAATCTTTGTTAAGATTAAATAAATGAATTTGGAAATATTTTCCTAAGTAAAGAATGAAATGATTTGGAACTTAAAAGATTTTAAGCTGTCATAGGATTTGATAAGAGAGGTTTAATGATTCCATATATACCGAAAAAAATTATTTAAAGATATATATATATATATATATATCTCTAGAAGATATTTTGATACAAAGAAATTAATTAATCATAATTCCCTATTCACCTAACATATTTTTATCGATGATTGGTTCGAAGGAACCGGGGTCAAAATTGGTAATTCTTATCCAATGACCACTTCGATCTAATTTACATGTTTGAAAGAAATGATATGATTTGAAAGATGGAATGTGAGGATGCTTTTAACTGACCCTCAGGGGAAATTTCCAATATCTTACTTATGTGGCAGTAGTTCTTCATTTGAGATGTTTTGTGACGCCCCACCTCAATGCTCACAATAACAAAGAGTATTAAAAGGAAATACTGTCTGTTATTGCAAAGAATAAGGCTGGATAGGAGCGGCCATCCATAGTTAGGCCTTACACTAGTATTGGTTACCTCGATAGGAGTGGTATATACTATTATTTTTCATCTCTTATTTATTTACTCCTACCGACATACCCAATTCCAGTATAAAACGAACTACGATGGTTCATAATAGTTTAGGACAATATATATAAGAATAACACAGATAAGCCAAATGCGGAACACAGATAATAAAAAGTCTCATATATATATATAACTGATGTCAGTTACAATACATGTGATACAATACATATGATACAATTATAACTTTCGACTTAGGATGTTATATATACAAGTACATTGTCGTAATATACATGAATAAATAAATCCTATACTATGACAGCGACTACTCCAAAAGTTATAAAGAGACTTCATAGCTCAACCAACAACCCAAGGTAAGATATCAACAACCTGTAAATAACTCGATCTGACCCGAGTATTAAATTCAAAAGAAAATAATACACGGGTCAGTCTAATTCAAACTCAGTTATTATGCACGGAAGCAATAATAATGAAATAATCAAATAGACGACAGTCAAAATAAATCCATCCATCCAATCCTTTAAAAAGGAAATCGGATAACGGTAAATATAATTCTTAACAGCATTAACAACGAATCAGCAAAGCCAAACCATCAACACAGATAAATAAAATGATTATCAATGAAGATAATTTAGAAAACAACAGAATTGCCTAAATGACAATTAACAACAAAATCTAGTTATTAAACAAATAATTAGAAACTCATAATCTAATTATCAAATAGATAATTAGACAACAACAAAATGATCAAATCAAACCAAATCGAAATACAATTCTAAAATTTTGAATTGGACAAAACAATTCAAGAAATTGAAATATCACTTAAAAACATCAATTCTGGTAGGGCTGCAGCACACGCACGCGTGCACTGCCTCGCCACTACAGTGATGAAATACGCAAAAGAACAATGAATCAAAAGCAACTGGCACCAACTCGACATCAAGCTTGAGCTATACGACTCAAACTCAACTGGTCAGTGTTATCACAAAACATAAATGCACACGCAAGGCTACTGCATAGTGCAGCAACAATATCAGTGCAACAGCTATTACAAAGACAAGTGTATCAAGCAGAAAGAAGAATGACATGCACATGGTGTACATGTGAAACAGACCAAATGCCATCAAGTGATACTAATACTCGAGCTCAAAACAATAAAATCCAAAAATGCAACAAAATGGAACTGCAGCCACCACATGAATACAAGGGCAGAACTGCAACAAAAACTGCAGTTGAAATAAGCAATTAGCCAAGAAACTAAACAGTCCATACATGTCAACCAGACAGCAAGAAAAGTCGACAAGTACTCCATGTACGAATGCACATCTGGATGCATGAATAACACTCAGCGGCAAAATATACCAAGTCAACATGTATGCAATAGTGAATTGAATTGGACAATACAACTCAATTTCAACAATGCAATGGCAATAGTCAATTCGAAACAGGTGCAAACTAAAAGTGAAATGAAACTAGAAATTCCAAATTAACAAAACTCGGCTAGATAACTGAAATGCAGACCCAACCTTCCAACTGACACATGTATGCAAGCAGAGATTACATGTGCAACAGCCTCAATAATGAAATAGCCATGTTCGAAACCCAATACAGGGAACTACATGATGAATAGGTATACAAGTGAATGCATCATGAACCAAAAAAGGCACCAGTAACAACTACATGAAACTGGATATTGCAAACTCAATAGAAAATGTATATGAACCTGAAGCGATAACAAATGTACATAGAGGCAGCAAACTCAACTGACTCGAAGCAATGCTCAGTATTTTGAAGGCAAGCTACCTTGAAATGGATTGAGTAAGTGCACAGATAAAATCTAATTCTTTTTCAGAATGAACACAAAAACAAAATAAAACAGAGATATGCTACAGGATGATCAACCACCCTATGTATAACGAACTGGATAAGCTATAATGATGATAAAATCCCAATGCAGACCAGTGAATACCCAAAATCAACTTTTATCAAGTTCGAGCTCAAAGAAAAACAACGCAAAATCTCAAGATGAAAACAAGCAACAAGTAGCAGTTCCAACAATGATATACGGCTAGTAAAAGGCAAACAAGTCCAATACTTATCCTTTCCATCACAAAAAATCCAGTGTATGAAGACTGCATCCAGAATACAACTCAGATGCAAGCATACATATATGCAGCAGACTCGATGAACAAGTTAATGCCAAAATCACCATAATCAAATCAAGTGATCGAAGCTAATAGGAATCGAAATCCTAGTGGCCAAAAACGAAATTAACAGTAAACGACATCACATAAACGACATCACAAGCCGAAGCCAACATGAATTTGAATACCAGCGAATTCGAGAGCAAAAAAAGACATTGTCAAAGGAAATCAAAACGGTGTAAACCAAGTAAACAAGAAGTCGAACCAAGTCAAAATCAAGTCAGAAATCATCAACGACGAAACCAAATCGAACGCGAAGCATAGTACTAGGTTTAAATTTAAGATGTGAGTGTAAACCACTCACCTTGACATCGAAGAGCACGAATAATCGATCGGCATGGTCGGCGCCTTCATTTCTCCAAGCCCTAATTACAGATCGAAGAGGAAAGAATGAGCCGCCATAAATTTTCTTTCGTATGCTTTAGGGTTTTCCAAGTGAAAACGAATAATAGAGGAACCGGTTTTCGTTTTGATATAACAGTCTCAAAAACAAAAAGAAACGTGGGCCACAAACTAAATTTTAAAGCCCGCATAACTTTTAACCCTTTATTAAAAGAATTTCAACCCAATAAAATTCCAATAGCAATTAGCTAACAATTTAATCACCTACTGACGATAATTAATTGTTACAAAATCCCGGGTTGTTACAGACTCCCTTCCTTATAAAAATTGCGTCCCCACAATTTTCATAATTGAGGTCGTCAATAACCATTATATTTCTAACATAAACTGGTTAAGCTAGAAAAATAAAGGTCAAGAAAACAGACGCCAGAGAAATCTTTTAATTTCATAAAAGAAATTCACAAATTCTCAACAAAAATCAAATTATTAAGTAAATAATCAGAAACAAAAAAGCTGAATAAATACAATTATCAGCAACATCTAATTATCAATACGATAATTAGCAAACAGCAAAATCTAATTATCAACAAAGATAATTAGAAACAAAATCACAAATCGCAAAACCGCAAATATCTAGTTATCCAACAGATAATTAGAAAACACAAACTCCATTTCAGCAAACTCTAACTATCAATAGAGATAGATAGAAAACAGCAATTCAATATAATTAAAATCATCTAGAATCAATTAGAGACTAGAAAATCTCATAATCAGCAAAAATATCAGAAAACAACAAATATCTAATTTATCAAAAACGATAATCAGAAATCTCAAATTAACAAATATCTAATTATCAAAAACGATAATCAGAAATCTCAAATCAACAAATATCTAATTATCACAAACGATAATCAGAAATCTCAAATCAACAAATACCTAATTATCAAAACGATAATCAAAAATCTCAAATCAACAAATATCTAATTATCAAAAACGATAATCAGAAATCTCAAATCAACAAATATCTAATTATCAAAAACGATAATCAGAAATCTCAAATCAACAAATATCTAATTATCACAAACAATAATCAGAAATCTCAAATCAACAAATATCTAATTATCAAAAACGATAATCAGAACTCATAACAGCAAATATCTAATTATCAAAATGGATAATCAGAACTCATAACAGCAAATATCTAATTATCAAAAACGATAATCAGAACTCATAACAGCAAATATCTAATTATCCATACGATAATCAAAACTCATAACAGCAAATATCTAATTATCAGCAAATATCTAATTATCGATAGGATAATTAAATCTCATAATAACAAATATCTAATTATCGATACGATAATTAAATCTGATAACAACAAATATCTAATTATCGTCATAACAACAAATATCTAATTATCTGCAGATAATTAGAAGCAACAAATATCTAGAATCAATTAAGATAACTAGAAAATCAACATAAATGGCGGGTTGATCCCATCATATGGCGAGTCTAAGCTACGCCGCACGTGCAACAACATATGGCTGAAGCCTACCAAGTACCGTCATCATAATTTAGACGCCCAACAAATGACCCGAAGGTCCAACATATGACCCGAAGGTCTGGTACTGGTATTTGACCCGAAGGTGCATCATATGACCCGAAGGTCCAACATATGACCCGAAGGTCCTAGTGGCTCGAAAGCACACAAAATCATCAAAATCATCAAACATCAAATATTTCAATTAACGAGCCTGGAATCAACCAAAATAGCAAACGCACATGTCTCATACCATGAGTTTTACTAAATCGTTTAATTCTCTTCTTCGTTTCCTTGAAAGTGCAAAATCGAGTATTTTAAATTAATAACATTTTACGTTCTCAAACGGACAATCCGGAATTAAGCGAATCAGTAAAAGTGAGGGTTCATAGTCCTCAATTTTGCTGAAGCGTTTAAATCGCTTCCTCATTCTTTTGAAAGCACAAAAAGTAGAAATTTTTGAAAACAATTTTATTTTAAAACGATTTGAAAACCCGTGCTCAAAACAACAACATCTGTAGCAAATTCGATAAGGAAATTGCACTTCTCAAAACACCGTAAAAACATATCTCAAACTCAACATTGCAGGATAACCGCTTGAAAATTCACTTTAATTTGACGGTTACCGAAGTCAAAGCGACAGTAATTTTTTTCTTTTTTTTTACGTCAAAATCTCATTAAAATAATTCGCATCAAAATATAATACCAGTGAATTTTCACTCATTAAAAATGTCAACAAAACACCGTGCTTCAAAAATTTAGCACCGATGTAAAAATCTCATTATAAAATAACGGCAACAAAATACGTTTAAAACCAAACACCGGTTCAACGTAAAATTAATGCAGTAACGTGCAACTCATATTTGCATGCATACTACAAGATGAACAAAGAAATCTCTCGATTATATCTTCAATGAAGATAATTTAAAACAGGAAAAATCTCAACAAAATCACATAACTGCAATCGCTTCGGATCCCCAAATCGGATTTGAAATTTGCAAAGAAAACAAAAATAAACACATCTATGTAACAATACAATGAAATTTATTACATTTTCATATTTTTATTTTTAAATCAAAAGGGTTATCAGCTGTACTCAGCGAAGACAGTCTCACTGTTTCCGCTGCGCACTCTGATAAACAGAACACAAATTACTCAATCATCAAAACACACTTTCACTTTTATTTTCAAATAAAGATATTAAAAAATTTCAACAAAATTCAAAACTTCAGTTTTGACTCATAGCACAACTAAAAACATCAACAAATAGTTGTAACACATGTTCCATCTAAGTTATGTTTTATATTATGTCCATAAACCCCTAGCTCTGTACCAACTGTGGCGCCCCACCTCTATGCTGACAATAACAAAGAGTATTAAAAGGAAATACTGTATGTTATAGCGAAGAATAAGGCTAGATAGGAGCGGACATCCGTAGTTAGTCCTTGCACTAGTATTGGTTACCTCGATAGGAGTGGTATATATTATTATTTTTCATCTCTTATTTATTTACTCCCATCGACATACCCAATTCCAGTATAAAACGAACTACGATGGTTCATAATAGTTTAGGACAATATATATAAGAATAACACAGATAAGCCAAATGCGGAACACAGATAATAAAAAGTCTCATATATATAACTGATATCAGTTACAATACATGTGATACAATACATATGATAAAATTATAACTGTCGACTTAGGATGTTATATATACAAGTACATTGTCGTAAATAATAAACATGAATACATACATCCTATACCATGACAACGCCTACTCCAAAAGTTATAAAGAGACTTCATAGCTCAAGCAGCAACCCAAGTAAGATATCAACAACCTGTAAATAACTCGGTCTGATCCGAGTATTAAACTCAAAAGAAAATAATACACGGGTCAGTCTTATTCAAACTCAGTTATTAATGCACGGAAGCAATAATAATGAAATAATCAAATAGAGGACAGTCAAAATAAATCCACCTATCCAATCCTTTAACAAGGAAATTGGATAACGGTAAATATATGCTTAACAGCATTAACAACGAATCAGCAAAGCCAAATCATCAACAAAGATAAATAAAATGATTATCAATGAAGATAATTTAGAAAACAACAGAATTGCCTAAACGGCAATTAACAACAAAATCTAATTGTTAAATAAATAATTAGAAACACATAATCTAATTATCAAATAGATAATTAGACAACAACAAAATGATCAAATCAAACCAAATCCAAATACAATTCCAAAATATTGAATTGGACAAAACAATTCAAGAAATTGAAATATCACTTAAAAACATCAATTCTGGTTGGGCTGTAGCACATGCACGCGTGCACTGCCTCGCTACTACAGTGATGAAATACGCAAAAGAACAATGAATCAAAAGCATCTGGCGCCAACTCAAGATCAAGCTTGAGTTATACGACTCAAACTCAACTGGTCAGTGTTATCACAAAACATAATGCACGCACAAGGCTACTGCATAGTGCAGCAACAATATCAGTGCAACAGCTATTACAAAGACAAGTGTATCAAGCAGAATGACATGCACATGGTGTACATGTGAAACAGACCAAATGCCATGAAGTGATACTAATACTCGAGCTCAAAACAATAAAATCCAAAAATGCAACAAAATGGAACTGCAGCCACCACATGAATACAAGGGCAGAACCAACAAAAACTGCAGTTGAAACAAGCAATTAGCCAAGAAACTAAACAGTCCATACATGTCAACCAGACAGCAAGTAAAGTCGACAAGTACTTCATGTACGAATGCACATCTGGATGCATGAATGACACTCAGTGGCAAAATATACGAAGTCAACATGTATGCAACAGTGAATTGAATTGGACAATACAAATCAATTTCAACAATGCAATGGCCATAGTCAATTCGACACAGGTGCAAACTAAAAGTGAAATGAAACTAGAAATTCCAAATTAGCAAAACTCGGCTAGATAACTGAACTGCAGACCCAACCTCCCAACTGACACATGTATGCAAGCAGAGATTACATGTGCAATAGCCTCAATAATGAAATAGCCATGTTCGAAACCCAATACAGGAAACTACATGATGAATAGGTATACAAGTGAATGCATCATGAACCAAAAAGGCATCAGTAACAACTACATGAAAATGGATATTGCAAACTCAATAGAAAATGTATATGAACCTGAAGTAGTAACAAATGTACATAAAGGCAGCAAACTCAATTGACTCGAAGCAATGCTCAGTATTTTGAAGGCCAGCTACCTTGAAATGGATTGAGCAAGTGCACAAATAAAATTTAATGCTTTTCCAGAATGAACACAAAAAAAAAACAGAGATATGCTACAGGATGATCATCCACCCTATGTGTAACGAACTGGATAAGCCATAATGGATGATAAAATCCCAATTCAGACCAGTGAATACCCAAAATCAATTTTTATCAGGTTCGAGCTCAAAGCAAAACAACGCAAAATACCAAGATGAAAACAAGCAACAAGTAGCAGTTCTAACAATGATATACGACCAGTAAAAGACAAACAAGTCCAATACTTATCCTTTCCATCAAAAAAAATCAAGTGTATGAAGACTGCATCAAGAATACAACTTAGATGCAATCATACATATATGCAGCAGACTCGATGAACAAGTTAACACCAAAATCACCATAATCAAATCAAGTGACCGAAGCTAACAGGAATCGAAATCCTGGTGGCCACAAACGAAATTAACAATAAACGACATCACATAAAAGACATCACAAGTCAAAGCCAACATGAATTTGAATACCAGCGAATTCGAGAGCAAAAAAAAAAGACAGTGTCAAAGAAAATCAAAACCGTGCAAACCAAGTAAACAAGAAGTTGAACCAAGTCAAAATCAAGTCAAAAATCATCAACGACGAAACCAAATCGAACGCGAAGCATAGTACTAGGTTTGAATTTAAGATGTGAGTGTAAACCACTCACCTTGACATCGAAGAGCACGAATAATCGATCGGCATGGTCGACGCCTTCATTTCTCCAAGCCCTAATTATAGATCGAAGAGGAAAGAACGAGTTTCCATTAATTTTCTTTCGTATGCTTTAGGGTTTGCCAAGTGAAAACGAATAATAGAGGAACCGGTTTTTGTTTTGATATAACATGGCTCAAAAAAAAGAAACGTGGGCCACAACTTAATTTTAAAGCCCACATAACTTTTAACCATTTACTAAAAGAATTTCAACCCAATAAAATTCCAATAGCAATTAGCTAAAAATTTAATCACCTAATGACGATAATTAATTGTTACAAAACCCCGGGTTGTTACATCTTTGATGCAAGGACTTCTCGCTACTAATCCTAAGGGTAATCCACGATAGATTATGGTAGGAGATTGCCTTCGGTTTTTCCAGTTCCTAAGCAACTTGTATGGATGATTGTTTGATGTTGCATTTCTAAAAACATTGATTGATCTCTATGAACATATCATTTATTAGGGGGCGGAGAAGGCTACTTCTCTTACCTTGACACCTTTTTCTGAGACATACGAGCTCAGGAGCGATGTATTTGTAGAAATCGGTTATGTAAGGATTAACAATGTGGCATTCAAAGTGGAATGTGCTATGTGAACCGTAAAACGTTACATCAGGCCTCATCAACTTGAAGTGGGAAAACAAGGTAGATGAGGCAGGGCTATATGGGTCGCTTCCATTAGGATATGGTTGTCACCTTTCTAGATAACCCTCTATATATCGGGTATGTTGTTATACTATAAGACGTCTGGGATAGGTCGGGAACGATCGAGGTGATGTCATATTCAGTACAATCCAACGAAGGGGTTGGCCAGTTCTGCGTTCTTATAGGTGTTTAGTATCTGCAACCTAGGTACATCCCTTTAGCGGTGTGCTGTATGGAAGGTATTCCCTTACCTTGTCATTTTATGAAATCCATTATTCGAACGAGCCTTATAAGAGTTTTGTTTGTAAAGCCTAGCGTATCTGGAATTTAATAACGGTAACAATTTCGGCTAAGATTCATAAGTTTACTTGCAAATATTTTCAAAAGAATGTCACTAAAAATAATATCCCCATATTTTGCGTAGCAAATGGTTTGGTTAACATAAGGTAAAAACCCATTTTTTGTTTATGTGCGGTGTGGTTTTATGAGATACCTTTTGTTTTCAAAATGTTTATTTTGAGTTTCTCACACCAGTCCCATGACCGACCTGGAGTTTATTTTCCTTTTCCCTTAAACTCTAGGTGCCCTAGTTTTCCTAGGCAATCAAGTAATTCAAGTTTAGTTAGAAGAAATCTGGATGGAGCTTGAAGCAAGGAGTTAGAAGATTTTTCAATAGGCTATTATCTTATTTCCACTATGCTTGTGTACTTATTCCGCATTCGTAAGGACAGATATTTATAATTTTCATATTTAACTCTGATAAATGTATTTAAAATTTTCCGCTATAAAGGTTATATGTTGAAATAATATATGTTATTCCATTCATATAAGATTCTATTCTGTCTTTATTTTCTTTCTTACCCATAATGATCGAGTTTCCAATGCTTGAATTTGTGGCATGTGAATACCGTGAATGTATTAGTATCAATTTTCGAGGGTCGAAAATATCTAGTCGTTACATTTGGTATCACAGCGCAAGGATAAGCGAGAACCTTGGCTTTGGTGGGGTAACGTATCATTATAGTTACGGATAGTAATACCCTAGGATAAGTAACTCATTATAGATAAGGTTAGCAACCCCTTAGATTGAGTTTGAGAGTATTATACATGAGTGCATATTTGTAATGATATATACAAATGATTTTGGTATTGAAAATTTGTAAATGAGATAATTTTACCTAGGATTATATTTTGAATTTAAAGAATATTTATCAAATAATATAGTTATTTGATCAAGGAAAGGATAATACTTAGTTATATCATTGATCATTTGGTTGTTTAATTTATAAGTTTAAATACGAACACCTCGTGAATTTAGTTTCATAATTTGACTATGAGGTATTTGATAAATGTTAATGTTGGTATAAGATTAAATGAATTTATTTAAGATAAATTAATCTTATGAATATGTTTTGTATAAGTGATTTGTAAAACATGCTTTCTAAAGGAATTTTTGAGAATTTAAATTTCGTTATTTTTGAAAGGAATTTCAAATGATTTTCGAAAAAGGAATAATAATGGTATTATCTCTAAATGGGGATTTTGAAACAAATTTTTTTTATGATTGATTGATTCAAGTGGCTCGAAAGAAACTAAAAATGGACAGGAGATGTGTTCAGATAGTACATGCTTTTCTTAAGTATTCCTCCTCTTGTTAAGGTAATATGTGGTACTATTGGTGGTACCCAGTTCCTTGGTATCATTTTTGGGTTACTCGATCTATATAATTTTCTAAAGCTTAAAAGGATAATATGAATCATTAACTGATAAATTAATTGATGGTTGTCAATTTTTATCAAGTCTATTATCTTAATTGATAAGCATGGGTATGCTTTGATTTTTAAAAGATATGGTTAAAGTTATTAATGAATTGTTTGTAATAAATGATGTTTTAGCAACAATTGTTTTTAAATCCTAAAATTGCATTTTGAAAAGAAATATTAAAAATATATTTAGACAACTATAGGTATCTTAATCTTTTAAGAAGATAGAAATGTTAAATGTTTATTTGACAATGTTTTGTTTTTAATCTCTTTCATTATATTTTAAAGTAAGTAAAACTTATTAAGTAAACTATGGAAATACTTAAAACATTTGAATAAGTATATAAATACTTTCATGTATTGAAATTATAAAAGTAAAGGAATAAATATGTGTAAAAGGACTTTAATTAATAAAAGAGTATTAGTTAATAAAGTAAATTTTAAATAATGAATAAAGTTTTCACATTTGATATTGGTTAAAGGAAGGTTATGGTAATTTATCAATTTAATGAATTATTTTGAAAATGAGTTTTTCAAAAATCATTAATATATGTTTAGAGATGTGTTATAATAAAAAGATATTCATCTTTTGAAAAGAAATGTTTTCTTAAAGTTGAAATATTTGGAAATAAAAATGTAAAATGGTTATATATAAAAAAGTATATTTATAACAGTTTGAATAATATATGAAATTTTTATGACGTATTTTCATAAGAATTTCGAAAGGTTAATAAATAAATATGAAGTATGCAGATTATTTCGGCGCACGATTTAATCTAAGATTCAAGTGTAGAACTTTGAGGTGTTTGCACCTATCTGAAAAACGATTTATCACTCGATTTTTGAAGCTAAACATTGATGAGTGTTTGTATTTAGAGACTTAATTTTTCTATAATAGCTGAGAGCTATCCAAAAAAGTACTAAAGTCCTGATCAAAAAGTTTGATCAGTGTCTGCGCTTAAGGATCAGTGGATCAACACTAGTATGGAAGTAAAATTGTGAATTTGAATAGAAGATCGAATCAGATATTGTGTACGGATGATCAATGTACATCATACGAATGTAATTTTAAAAATAAATATTTTCTACAACTACCTTTGGGATTTTTTTCTGGCATAATTTCGAGGATGAACTTTTAAGTGGGTAGAATGTAACGATCCAAAATTTGATCACTTCATTTAAAGATATCTAAATATTTTAAATATTCAAATATAAATTACTTTTCATAAATAATCAAATTTTAAAATAATAAAAATGATAATGAACTTAACTTGGGAAAAGTTCTGGAAAATATTTCTTTTGGGAAAATACCAATAAAATGGCCGAAAAACGTTTTGTCGATAAATAACCCTATAATCGCAAAACATCATGCACGGAGCTACATAAATATACTTATTTTTATAATTAAATAAGAATATGAAATAAAATTGATTATTTTATTTTTTGGAAAATAAAATAAGTTTATAACATCATCATGATGCCCTTATATTTGATAATTGATTCATTAAATTTAGCTGAAATTTAATGATTTAATAATTATTTAAATATTGGTTTTAAAATTATGATAATTCATTCTAAATAGTTATAAAGTATCATTATATCATTTATAATATTTTTATAAAGATATATATTTGATTTGAAAATATAAGGAAAAATCAATATTGCTTTATTAGTATAATAACAATTATTGTAAATAATCGTTAATATTGATTTATATGGTTTTATAATTAAAATGCGATCATTTTAATTAATTAATAATTATTTTGAAATATATTTTAAAAGTTTGTTTACCTTTACATGTAATTTAAAAGATAAGTGAAAATGTGACTGGAAATCAGTTTTTCGATTTTAAACAGTTCAACGAACAGAAGTTGTTCAAAGTGATCGCAATGTTGTAATTCTCTTGTACACATCCATGTACATATATATATACATGTCACATGCACACTTAAACAAAAACATACAAATATACATATACATTTATATATAAACATATATAAGAAAAATATCCAAGATATTTTCTAAAGGTTTAACTCTTAAGCTTTCTCTAAATCGGCCCTTACCCATCAATGTACACACACTCAAGTAGGTACACAGGAGGAGGTCGGCTATGGTTGATGAGATAGGGTGGAGAATCTAGGGTGATGACGTGATGATGTGTTGGTGTGGAAAAATCTAGATATTTCGGGCACTTGCTTTGGCTATAAATACATCTCATTTTTCCCTCTTCTTCATTCCACCATAACTCCCCCAAACCGGAAAGAAAATGAGAAATTATTTTTTCAAATCATGTGAAAATCTAGTAGCTACACTTTCTAGTTTATCACTTCTTCCTATTCCAAGCTACTGATTCTCAAATCCCCTTCTTTCTAGTGCATTTTCAGGCCTAGAATTTTTGTTCCGAAAATACCCTTTTTTCTTTTGATCTTGCTGTAACGGTCACATTTTTTAGCCAAATTTAATTTGGTAGTTAATAAAAATTTTGGAATTAAATTGTGAATTAATTTGAATTTTTTATTTCCAAAACAAATAAGAGATGTGTTTATATATATATATATATATATATATATATATATATATATAGGTTGTAAATAGAATTTTGAATTTGAAACTCAAAAATAAATAAATTGGATTTAAAAACTTTATATTTTAAAACTAATAAAAATTTGTTTTATAATTATAATATATATATTGTGATTTGGAAGTTATATTTTGAATTCAATACAAATAATTTTCAAAAGCTATCTAAAGGGTTAAATTCTATTATACACACACACACACACACATATATATATATATATTTATTAATGTATATTTTGATTTTAAAATCATTTTCTTTAAAGTTATATAAATATAAATAAAAGGAAAAGTTTAAAAAAATATAAAACTTATATGTATATATAACTCATTGAAAATATAATATAAAAAATTTATAAAATACCATAAATTACATGCAAAAATAACATTTGTAACATGTATAACAAATGTAACAATTACAACATGAGATTTAACAAGTGTTTACTTAATTTTATCATGCAAATACAAGTGTCACTTATTTTCTTTTTATTTTTAATTATTAGTTGTAAGGACCCGATTCTTCGACTTTCGAAAATTCAACATCGATACTCACTTTATCGACTGCCGAGCAATCGAACGACGGAAAACCGAACAATTAGGGTTTTAAGAAGAAGAAAGAGACAGAAGAAGAGAGAAAGAAGATAGAAAATAGGGAGAAGAAAATAGAAAATAGAACGGAACAGAAAAACAACAGAACAACATCAGAATCTCACAATTCGCAGCGGAACAACATATAATAATAAATGAATAATCTTTAAACAAAGAACTATATCAGTTATTACATCACATACATTACATTTCATTACATCATATCATCAGAGTGTATAACAAGAACAACAACAAACAGTGCAGCGGAAAAAGAAATACTATATACTAGTAATTATGCCATGCCATCCATCTTGCCTCCAGCAACTCCAGAAATATCCTGATAAACCTTAACTCTTGACTGCCCGTGTGAAAATTGGTGGGCACCCAAAGTTTAGGAAGGAAAACAATAAACTCCGAGTCAGTCATGTGACTGGTGTGAGAACTCAAAACAGTTTATTTATCTTTGAAATCAAAATAGAGGAATATTTTTAAAGTCAATTCGCAATGCTTTTAAAAATGAGACTACCATAAGACCTCCCGCCACACACACAATGCAAACGCAGACTTGGAGGAGATTTCTTCTTATGTTAGTCAAAGATGCTTGATACGTATTAAAAAAAAACATTTGATATTATTATTAGTGCATAGTGTATAAAACGATTTCGAAAGTAGAATATAAATCTTAGCCAGCATAGGTACCATTATATTATGCCTACTATAGCTACTTCCTGAGGAAGCAGGTTCTACAACTAAAACCGTACAAGTCTCGTATTGTTTCTTTGGATTTCCAACGAATGATCAGGCCAAGGAACTTCCCATTGCCACATGAGAATGCCTCTGGATGGACATCCCCGAGAACCAAACCGGATCTCTACCAACACAAGGCCGGGACCGAATATGCCATCCCCCGGTCCTTTGGGACCTTTCACCGAGCGCTCGCAATCAATTCACACAATCATAAAGTGTTTTCAACATGAGTAAGTATCTGGGCTCCATACCATGATACCACCCTTTTCCAGAAGGAAATGCACATATCCTAAAGGGCGCTACCCCTCATAACCTTGCTGCATCTTTCCTGTTTTGACCATTTCCGGGGTGTGAGGCTCGACGAAGTCACGTCCACAAAAACATACTTTATACAAAAGCCATGCTTTGGGTCAACAAATGATCATAGAAATGATCACCAGGATAGACGATCAAATAAACGATCCTATCACAAATAATCAACACAATGATCATTTCACATCAACACTCAGCATGTCACATTACCAAATTGGGAATATATCGCTGATAACCTTCAACTACATAACCTCTGAGCTCGTACGTCTCAGAGAAGGGTGTTAAGCTAAAAGAATAAATTCTCCGCCACCAACAGAAATATATTTGAAAGAAATCTGCTTTATATCTCAATTTGTAATGTCAGACATACAATCCATACAAGTCTGTTCCGGGCTCGAACAGAACCGAAGGCACTTCTCACGAAGCCCTTGCAATCCGGGTATTCACAATCCCGATCGAATTACCCATCACTTAGGGAATCTCTATACCAGGAGCTACCCAGTGCAGAGACAATCGATAGGTCATCCTATCGCTTTCGCAAATACCCGGTCTTCAACACCGGTCCTCAAATGCAATTCATAACGACGTATCACATATTCGGAATGGGTTATACGACCCCATGGTCCTTTCCCGGTTAACCCGAATAGTGAGCGCTTATTCAAAAATAAGTGTGGCATTCAAATTCAAACAAATCACATCAATTACCCATTCAAAGGGAAATATTGATAGTCGGTTATTGAACTATCAATGGACATGCACTACATCACCAGATTCCAAATAATTTTCCAAATTATTTATTTTCTAAAATATCTTTACTAGATATATAATTTCACACTTCAAAAATAAATCAATATTTATTTTTAAACAAATTCTCCTTTTCATTCATAAATTCCATAGTGAATTTATATTTCACAATATCCATGCATATACGATTTCAATTATCCATTTCAATTTATCTTCAAAAGGATAAATTCTCATAATATTCAATGAAATATTGGAAAACATTTCCATACTTATTTAATAAGTAATTCACAAATCTTTTATTTTCAACACTCGGAAAATATTCAATATACTTCAATCGAAATTAAGTATATATTTCATACTTTAAGGAAATCATTCTTTTAAACATATTTATTTGGGCCAAAACGAATGTTGCGTAAAACATCGTTACGACAACCCAAAATCACTAGTATAGGGATTCGAAATTAAAATAGATATATAAATCCCAATACTATGCAAAACATTTCCTTTCGGAAATCATTTACTATAACAACGGTGTTATAGTCCACCATTTCCTTCTATTTCTCGAAAACGTTTATTTCAACAATGAATGTTGAAATCTATGGTTTCGAATCTCAACACAATTTAAAACATCGTTAGATCGTTTTAATTTCTATTTAAGACATCAAATCTAAACATTTTCTTTAACATATTATTCACTATTCAAAAACGTGAATATACTACGTTAACACATTTCATCCTTTTATACATTTCATTTTAAAGGATTATTCACTGTCTAAAACGTGAATATAACTCCATTAATAGGTTTCAACAATTTACTTCTTAAAATAAGTCGTTTGCGAATTTATAAAACAATATTTATAAATTCCATTATTATTTATTTTATAACAACTTCCATTTATACATCTCCTTTATTAACCTATTCGATTTATATCTCAATTATGAACCAAATGTCCATATTATAAGTTAAATACTTATAAAACGATTATTTTACAAAATCGTTCCTTTTAAGACTTTCTAAATTATAAATCTTATAACTTATAAGATTCATTTATTTATCCAAATCTATTCTTTTAATAACTTTATAAATTTTATAAACCTACTGCTTATAAAATTCCATTTATAACTTCACCGTTTATAATTCTATAAATTTCATTCATTTATGAAATTCATTCATAATTCATTCTAACACTTATAAAAACTCGTTTTATAATTCAAATATTTTAATTTATAAATTATCAATTTATAAATCTTTTATATAAATCAATTTATATTATTCTTTTAAAACATCTTTAACCCCCTTTATAATTTCACCATTTTGATTTATAAAATAATTAAACGTTGTTTTATAAATCCTATATTTCCAACTCTTTATAATAAATTCAATAAATCCCGATTAACACTATTTTATAACATTAAAATTTATACGTTTATTTATTTAATATGAATCAATTCCAAAATATTTATAACGTATACTTTCAAAAATCACTTTGAAATCCTTTTAAAATTCCAAAATTTGGTCCAATGATGCTACATACCAAATAGTCAATCACAACTACAACGATATCATATATCGATATGATAATCCATCAAATATCAAAATATCTGAAATCAAATAAATACTGTTGAGGAATCCAGTTGGATCCCTCCAACCTGTTTTCCTGCATCCACAAACATTAGCACAATATCAATTCCGCTCCAGTACGAAATTATCGCGGTATATGGGATTTAAAATATTATCCGCTTAATAGACGGCGCAATAGGGTCTCATCCGCTATACAAATACGGGAAATCAATAACTCCAATATATACATATGCCAATATATATATATATATATATATATATATATATATATATTGCTATTATATAGAATACCAATTTCACTGTTTATGAAATATTCGCGGTATATGTTTTTAATAAATAACATCCGCTTACTAACGGCGCATAATGTCTATTTTAGCAATCAATAGATAACAATCATCATTCAAACATGTATTCAAATATTTTAAATCTAACTATTTAAAATAAAATCGAAACTGATTCGATTGAGTGAGAAGTTCTCACCTTGATTTTAATTTCGTTTTAGCGATTTATTTCGAATAAAATTAAACGGACGTATAATTTTACATGAAATTTTCACTAACTCCAAACGACTCCAATCCAATTCCATCGCGTAGTGCTCGTCCATACGATTCCAACGCTACTGGTTTCGCGCGTTTTTGACCTCGTATGAAAAAGTTATGAATTTATGAGGTTTACTCGATTTCTATATAAACAAATTTACAAAAAAAATTTTTATTTATAACCTAACTTTTAATCACGGCCCTCTATCTCAAACCCAAACACATCAGGCCGCACACCCCCCCATCTTCTTCATCACGCACGCAACTTTGCCTCCAGGAAACAAACGCAAGCCCAAACCCATGAACACAAAACTAGGGTTCCATCTTGCATCTCCAATACTCGACTAAACTTCATCAAACCACCTCCATATTGAAGCCCATTGCAAGAGCTACCTCCACCATGAACGACTTGAAGTTCGGCCCCCTCCCTATGCGCACGCACAAAGATGAACAGCCACGCACGCACCCCCCTAACTCCCTCCACGTCGCGCCATACCCCATCATCACCGTATAGATTGAAAGCTCTATTCGCGCTCTTCGACTTCCGTGTTGAACACTTTGGCTAATTATCGACGGATTGGAAGTAATTGAGGAGGAAAGGAGGATGATTTCTGGCCTTTGAATATGTTAGAGGCGGCTAGGGTTTAGATTTTAGGGTTTATATTTTTTTTAAATTTATGAAGGGAGGTGGGCTATTTATAGAGAACCGAACGAACACTATTCATCCGGGAATTCCGAACTCCGATTCACGCGCCGTAACCAGCGTTTCTAGGGTTTACCCCGCGTTCCGGACACAATGGAACAGGTTTCGAAAGCTAATTCGGATGTAACAGCCCGCAAATCCGTACCCCTTGAGTTAACCCTATTCTACAACAATCAACTCAAGTTGCACAGAAATACGAACCATTTGGGTTAAAGAAGAAGAGGTAGAAGAAGAGAATAGAAATCAATAACAGAATCTAACCATCGCAGCGGAATAAAATATAATAGATAAATAATAATCTTAGTCAAAATCAAATATATCTGTTTACATATATTACATCATGTAAGTACATCAATCACAACTCACATCCATAACATACAATGGATACACAACAACTCAACAGCGGAACAATATATATATATATATATATATATATATATATATATATATATACAAGTACGTGAGTACGTATCGTCATCCAGCTCGTCTCCTGAGCTCCACAGCATCACATCCTGTATCCTATAATACTCGGTCTGACCCGAGCAGTACAGTTAAATAATACCCGAGTCAGTCTGGAATACCAGCGTGAGAAAATCACACCCAATTGATTATTAAAGTTTCAAAAATCCTTTAAAAACAAAAGCATCTCGTAAGACCACGCCACAAATAAACATGTCGGGTTTTTACCTTACGATAGCTAAAACAATTTTTATAGAAATCCTCTGATATTATAATAGTGTCTATAGAAAGTAAATAGAATCTAGCTGAAATGCTTGCATCTCACGTTTCAGCAATAGTTGGGCACAATCAAAACCGTACGGGCGCGCAGGGAAAATGGATTCCAACTAATGGCTAGGCACTGGGGTACCACCTGTCACAGTACCTGGTCTAGATCAGCGTACCGAGGAGCCACCCTAACTCCCCTGCAACACAAGACCGGAACCATCCCTTACTGGACAGTCCCGAGCAAGGTCACCCCGCGGTTGGGATCAGCAACCGCCCACGCAGCCTAAAAAAGGGACATCTAGACAGGGATGACCTCACCCTCCAGTGGGGGCTACCCACGAAGCCTTGCTGCATATCCCCTGATTTTCAGCCATTCCCATTTGGTGAGGCTTGAGGCTAAGCGTTACCTTTAGAACGTTTTCACTTAGAATGCCCATCGTCCACCTGACGATGTTTCGCAAGCATTCATCCATACAAGTCCGTCCCGGGTTCGAACGGAACCGAAGGCACTATTCCTACTACATCCATTTTGGAGATATCCTCAGGATTAGTAGCGATTAGCCCTTGCACTTCACTGCTCCATCTTCGAATCCAAAATCGTTTTCACGAAACGTACAAACCGGATCGAAGTGGTTTTCGAGAATTAAATCTCAATCCCGGTCTCTTCGAAACGATCAGCGCATTGTCCAATATTGATAGTCGGTTGTTTAACTATCAATAAATATTTACAAACAACCATCCAACAATAAATAATTTTCCAAATTATCTATTTATCTCAAAATATCTTCACAAGATATATTTCTATTTTCAATCGTTTGAAAACAGTTTTCAAACCATCATTTTTTCTTTCCAGTATAAACTTTCCCAAGTATATTCTATCTCCTCTGAAATCACCAAGCACAAAAATAGATTTTTAAAAATAATCTTAAATACTTTACTTTGAAATATATACTTTAAAACATTTAAATTAAAACTATTTCAATAATTTGTTAAAAACACATATTAAATGAATAATTGAAAGTAAGGTTGCTTAATAAATATAAAACTAGATTTATACTTTTTAAAACATAATATTAAGACTTTTTTTTTAAATAATTACTACTATAATAAATAAAAAGAAAATACTTACTTAAGAACTTAAATATTAGAAATAAGAAATTTTCCAACACTTGCTTTTAAACAACTTTTAATCTTTTAACTTATATTTAAAAATTTACTTTGAAAACGTACTTGGTTATTCAGAAAGAAATTCCCAATCTCGATCACTTAAATCAATTTTCCAAATTGATTCCCAGTTCATTTCATTTAAAATAAATTTCTTTACTTATCAGTTCATTTCAAACTTCATTAATTGTGGACTTTATTTTATATTTCAATTTGATTTTAACTCCTTTAGCTGACATATACAAATCTCAGGTTATTCCCAATTTCTTCTTTATTCTTCTTAAATAATTTAAATCCTCAATTTAAAATAAATGTTTGTTCTTTTAAACAATAACATTGAAATTTAGTTCCATGAACTCTCTGTTTATTTAAAATTTCCTTCCCATACACAAGACTTATTTATTAGAATTTTAAAGTCACTTTATTTCCTTTCCAATTTATTTCATAAATTTATTCAACTTTGCTATAATTATTTTACTTACGCTTCCACTTCTTTTGTTTTCATTTCCCAAACTCAAATTGTATATTTAGTAATTAATTATTGCCCAATTTAAAACAATCAAGCCATAACATTCAATATTCCCACATAATCCATTACAGGATATCAAATAGTCAGAAAAAAGAATATTAAATAATTAAATAAAGTTGAGGGGTCCAGTTGGATCCCTCCAACCTGTTCTCCCTGCATCCACAGATGTTAGCACAATATAAATCTCAATTCCAATTATATACCACACTACAGCACATCATCCAATTTTCACCCATTCAAACAAATATTTCAATTCAATTGCTTAAATTAAAACTTAAAACCAAATTAAACTGAGTGAGATTAACTCACCTTTGCTTTACGTTTGGCAATCCAATTCCATCTCGAACATTTATCTCCCAATTTTGGACCTTGTATAAATATTTATATAAATTTGTTAACATGTGAATTAATTAAACAATTTACTAGCATTTATTTATTTTATTTTATTTGTAATTTAAGGTAAAAATTTTAAGCTAATAATTTTCTTAATCAAATTATCTTTAGTAACCCAAATGACTTATATATATATATATTTATTTAAACTCCACCATATTTGAAAATCCTTCTTATATTCAAAATATTATCTATATCAAATAATATATATATTTTTAAACCCCTTTTTTTTCAAAATCATATCTATTTAATTAAGCAACTGTTTTAAATCTAATTTACCTAAATAAAATTTTATTATTGCTTTTTCTGCAGTGAGTAAAAACATACATATATATAAACTTTAGAATTTTAAAACTAAACAGTAAAACCCCTTTTTGTTTTTTTTCCTTTCTGAACAAATTTACAAAAAAAATCAAATTAAAATCCAAATTAGATTCACTTAAATATAGAACTCAATACCTCACTCGATTCACGGTGACCCTACTGCCTCCATCACTGCCGAACTCTCCTGGTGATCGTCGAACCAACTCTAACTGTCATCGCGTGTTCATGAATTGAACCTCCCCTCCATCAGCGTCTTCCCTGAAGTCGCGATTACCACCCTGCAGCCGCCACGAACAACCAAACGCCTTCGCAACTCACAAGGTCACTCGCGCTCCATCAATTACGCGAATCCCCTACCACCTAACCCTAAATCGCCGTCGAAGTCGCCACCACCAATCGCGACTACCACAACCGCGCGACTGCCACCACCGAGTCGCCTCACTTGCTCGAACCATCCAACCACCCACTATCGTCGCTACCCCACTGTCGCCGCTACAGATCAACCGAGTCGCCTTCCCCACTTCTTGCTCGCCGTGATTTGAAAAGGAGGAGAGGACTCGCGTTCGAAATGGAAGGAAGGGGTTTCGAAGGCTTTGATTCGGCCATTACTGGTTCGATGTTGATTGAGGAGTAAAAACATGGGGCCTGGGTTATTAGTGAAGAGCCTAATCGGCTTTGATTTAGGTTTTTTTTAATTTATTTCTGGAACACATGAATCTTTGCTCTGCCATTGCGAATGACTTGATTTCGTTTGAAAGCCTGGGATAAGAAGGAAACTTCGTGATTTTAAAAGAAAGGAAGAGGCATGCTCTTGAAGCCAAGACTTGATTTTTTTATTTTTTTTATTTTCTCGGCTGTGATGCTGTTTACGTGATATTATACATATAAAAATTTAAATTAAATTATCGTTGTAAACTTCAACGCGTTTATAAATCATACGCTCACATACTAACTCCAATCAACACGAAATTTGAAATCCTATAATAATTCAATATTACGGACCCAATGGAACTGGTTTCATCGAATTCTGAGACTGTGCCTCGGAAGGCTGTTTTTAAATTCAGTTTAAACGATTTAAATTTCAAAACTGAACAAACAACTTCCAAATTCAATTTTAACACTTTTATTGTCTTCACTATTATCAATATAAATTTTATAAGCCTTCAAATTATTTTTAATCGGCTTAAAATTCCAGATTCAACATTTTATTCAGATTCAAGTTATTTAATTCAATAATTTAATTATCAAATAAATTGTGATATTCGAAATTCAAGTTAAAATTATTCTATTGAATATTAAAAATCAATTAAATACTCCGATTTTACAAACTCAAAATTCTGGGTCGTCACATTCCTCCCCCCTTAAAAGAATTTCGTCCCCGAAATTACTAGTTAGAAAGAATGATCCATGACCCATTAACTATCTTCTCAACTCCAAATAGTTTTTATCAATTTACTAACAAATCTTTTTATTAATGATACATTAATTCCTTTCTTAACTTTTCAACTTATCCATAAGTCCCAAACCATATTACTTACTTAACAATTCAAATTCAATTTTAAAATCGAATTTGAATTGTCGAAATTTCTCAAAATTTTTCTAACACCTTAAATTTACGAAAAATTTCGCCAGCGTCTCCTTTACGCGGCTAGCTCGGTACAACTACAAAATGGCTCTACGGCCTCCCAAATCCAAAAAGAAAACAAAAAGCCAAGTGGCTCAATCCAAATCCAAATCCCAATCAAATTCCATACCAAATTTAAATACATACCTTTTGTCGAGCATTTCAAATTTTATCTTTTCATATCAAACCCAAATTTCTTTTTCCCTTTATAATACCTGCAAACCTGCTTAGCACCAATATCCAAACACAATATTCCACAACATTTTATCGACTTTCTCACAAAATGTCAACATCTATTCATTCCAATATTGACTTAAATTACATTGTTCGTATCAATTTCCATTTAAGACTTCACCATTCCTTCTTAAATTTAGTATAAGCATTTTATATACTTCTTTATTTATTTTCATCTTACCATTTTAGTTTATATCCATTTCTATCCACAACGATTCTTTCATTTCCATACGAATTCAATTTATTTTCAACTCTAAACTTTAAATTTTATTTTTAATTTATAACTAATTCACGTCATTATTTTAATTAGCTTCATTTACTAACTTATTTCAATTCTTAGTTTGAAATTGTTTTGTCGCTAATAAATTTTCCAAAAATTTTCAAAAAAATTTCTAACTCCCAAAATTTCTGAAAATTTTTGGCAGAGTCCCCTTTGTACGGAGGAGCTTTTGCAATTTGACAAAAGAGATAAATATATATACATCGACCCACACGGTCGGAAAACCAAAAACAGTTCATATTTCCTATATTTTTTTTTATTGCGTAGGCGTACCTTATTTAGCATTTTAAGCAAGCGGCTTATTATTTTTAGCATATAGCACAATCCAATCCAGCCTCACGGCTTCCAAGTACCTGTACTAACTCAATTTAAACATGTAAGTGCCAAATATATGCAGTTTAACTATATTTCACTTATTTATAATAGTTAAAACATATGAATTCTAAAAGAAACTCATACCAAACATTTTTCTGTAAGCAATTTATATAGTTTCCATGCTAATTCAACTGTGCCAATTTATTTATAACTATTTTCACTCAATTCGAAGGGTTTTCGATTCATTCGTATACAATTCCATCAATTTGAATGGTTTAGAATTCAATTGCTTACTTTTAAATTATTCTTAAGCAAATTGAACTCATATTTAATCAATTGCTTTCAAAATCAATTTATTTTACTTCTATCAACTCATAGAATTTTAATTACTTCCATTTAGATCCAATGATATTTATTCTATGCAAATTTAACAAGATCTATGTGAACAACCAAATATTTATGTTTTATAACCAATTTAAATGGATTTCAACTCGATTTATACTTAATCCTATTTCATTTTCAAATTTATTCACAATCTAAATATTTTCATTTCAATGTATATCAAATTTTGAATACATTCACTTGCATTTCATTTTATTAACCAAACTAGTTCATCCAAAACTATTAACAGCTTAGGTTCATCTTCATTATTAATTAAATTCCCCTTTTATCTTAATCCATATTTATAAACTTTATTTTATAATGAATTTATTCCCTTAAACTTGGGTTATATTTACAATTCCTAGTTAAATTTTCACTTAACAATGATAATACTTAAATATTATCATTTCTAACATCCAAGCAACCATATAATAGCTATATAGTTTACCAAACTTTCTTTATATCAAAAATATATTTTTGGGTAAAATTATTTCATTTACCCATATTTAAAACAATACCGTGTCGATTGTTCCATTCAAGTGTTTAGAAACCCTTTTGATACAGTTGTCCAGACTGTGCCGACGAAGGTTCATATGCCACTCAATAAACCAACCAACACAATATTAAAACAATTTTATATTCACTAACAAATACGCGCTCATATCTATTTATACGCTCAAACTCATTATAGAGTACTACGGACTCTATTTTAAATGAGTAATTTCCCACCAGAGCCAAGGTTATCACCAACCTATGCTCTGATACCAACTGCAACAGCCCGCAAATCCGTACCCCTTGAGTTAACCCTATTCTACAACAATCAACTCAAGTTGCACAGAAATACGAACCATTTGGGTTAAAGAAGAAGAGGTAGAAGAAGAGAATAGAAATCAATAACAGAATCTAACCATCGCAGCGGAATAAAATATAATAGATAAATAATAATCTTACTCAAAATCAAATATATCTGTTTACATATATTACATCATCTGAGTACATCAATCACAACTCACATCCATAACATACAATGGATACACAACAACTCAACAGCGGAACAATATATATATATATATATATATATATATATACAAGTACGTGAGTACGTATCGTCATCCAGCTCGTCTCCTGAGCTCCACAACATCACATCCTGTATCCTATAATACTCGGTCTGACCCGAGCATTACAGTTAAATAATACCCGAGTCAGTCTGGAATACCAGCGTGAGAAAATCACACCCAATTGATTATTAAAGTTTCAAAAATCCTTTAAAAACAAAAGCATCTCGTAAGACCACGCCACAAATAAACATGTCGGGTTTTTACCTTACGATAGCTAAAACAATTTTCATAGAAATACTCTGATATTATAATAGTGTCTATAGAAAGTAAATAGAATCTAGCTGAAATGCTTGCATCTCACGTTTCAGCAATAGTTGGGCACAATCAAAACCGTACGGGCGCGTAGGGAAAATGGATTCCAACTAATGGCTAGGCACTGGGGTACCACCTGTCACAGTACCTGGTCTAGATCAGCGTACCGAGGAGCCACCCTAACTCCCCTGCAACACAAGACCGGAATCATCCCTTACTGGACAGTCCCGAGCAAGATCACCCCGCGGTTGGGATCAACAACCGCCCACACAGCCGAAAAAAGGGACATCTAGACAGGGATGACCTCACCCTCCAGTGGGGGCTACCCACGAAGCCTTGCTGCATATCCCCTGATTTTCAGCCATTCCCATTTGGTGAGGCTTGAGGCTAAGCGTTACCTTTAGAACGTTTTCACTTAGAATGCCCATCGTCCACCTGACGATGTTTCGCAAGCATTCATCCATACAAGTCCGTCCCGGGTTCGAACGGAACCGAAGGCACTATTCCTACTACATCCATTTTGGAGATATCCTCAGGATTAGTAGCGATTAGCCCTTGCACTTCACTGCTCCATCTTCGAATCCAAAATCGTTTTCACGAAACGTACAAACCGGATCGAAGTGGTTTTCGAGAATTAAATCTCGATCCCGGTCTCTTCGAAACGATCAGCGCATTGTCCAATATTGATAGTCGGTTGTTTAACTATCAATAAATATTTACAAACAACCATCCAACAATAAATAATTTTCCAAATTATCTATTTATCTCAAAATATCTTCACAAGATATATTTCTATTTTCAATCGTTTGAAAACAGTTTTCAAACGATCATTCTTTCTTTCCAGTATAAACTTTCCCAAGTATTTTCTATCTCCTCTGAAATCACCAAGCATAAAAATAGATTTTTAAAAATAATCTTAAATACTTTACTTTGAAATATATACTTTAAAACATTTAAATTAAAACTATTTCAATAATTTGTTAAAAACACATATTAAATGAATAATCGAAAACAAGGTTGCTTAATAAATATAAAACTAGATTTGTACTTTTTAAAACATAATATTAAGACTTTTTTTTAAATAATTACTACTATAATAAATAAAAAGAAAATACTTACTTAAGAACTTAAATATTAGAAATAAGAAATTTTCCAACACTTGCTTTTAAACAACTTTTAATCTTTTAACTTATATTTAAAAATTTACTTTGAAAACGTACTTGGTTATTCAGAAAGAAATTCCCAATCTCGATCACTTAAATCAATTTTCCAAATTGATTCCCAGTTCATTTCATTTAAAATAAATTTCTTTACTTATCAGTTCATTTCAAACTTCATTAATTGTGGACTTTATTTTATATTTCAATTTGATTTTTAACTCCTTTAGCTGACATATACAAATCTCAGGTTATTCCCAATTTCTTCTTTATTCTTCTTAAATAATTTAAATCGTCAATTTAAAATAAATGTTTGTTCTTTTAAACAATAACATTGAAATTTAGTTCCATGAACTCTCTGTTTATTTAAAATTTCCTTCCCATACACAAGACTTATTTATTAGAATTTTAAAGTCACTTTATTTCCTTTCCAATTTATTTCATAAATTTATTCAACTTTGCTATAATTATTTTACTTACGCTTCCACTTCTTTTGTTTTCATTTCCCAAACTCAAATTGTATATTTAGTAATTAATTATTGCCCGATTTAAAACAATCAAGCCATAGCATTCAATATTCCCACATAATCCATTACAGGATATCAAATAGTCAGAACAAAGAATATTAAATAATTAAATAAAGTTGAGGGGTCCAGTTGGATCCCTCCAACCTGTTCTCCCTGCATCCACAGATGTTAGCACAATATAAATGTCAATTCGAATTATATACCACACTACAGCACATCATCCAATTTTCACCCATTCAAACAAATATTTCAATTCAATTGCTTAAATTAAAACTTAAAACTAAATTAAACTGAGTGAGATTAACTCACCTTTGCTTTACGTTTGGCAATCCAATTCCATCTCGAACATTTATCTCCCAATTTTGGACCTTGTATAAATATTTATATAAATTTGTTAACATGTGAATTAATTAAACAATTTACTAGCATTTATTTATTTTATTTTATTTGTAATTTAAGGTAAAAATTTTAAGCTAATAATTTTCTTAATCTAATTATCTTTAGTAACCCAAATGACTTATATATATATATTTATTTAAACTCCACCATATTTGAAAATCCTTCTTATATTCAAAATATTATCTATATCAAATAATATATATATTTTTAAACCCTTTTTTTTCAAAATCATATCTATTTAATTAAGCAACTGTTTTAAATCTAATTTACCTAAATAAAATTTTATTATTGCTTTTTCTGCAGTGAGTAAAAACATACATATATATAAACTTTAGAATTTTAAAACTAAACAGTAAAACCCCTTTTTGTTTTTTTCCTTTCTGAACAAATTTACAAAAAGAATCAAATTAAAATCCAAATTAGATTCACTTAAATATAGAACTCAATACCTCACTCGATTCACGGTGATCCTACTGCCTCCATCACTGCCGAACTCTCCTGGTGATCGCCGAACCAACTCTAACTGTCATCGCGTGTTCGTGAATTGAACCTCCCCTCCATCAGCGTCTTCCCCGAAGTCGCGATTACCACCCTGCAGCCGCCACGAACAACCAAACGCCTTCGCAACTCACATGGTCACTCGCGCTCCATCAATTACGCGAATCCCCTACCACCTAACCCTAAATCGCCGTCGAAGTCGCCACCACCAATCGCGACTACCACAACCGTGCGACTGCCACCACCGAGTCGCCTCACTTGCTCGAACCATCCAGCGACCCACTATCGTCGCTACCCCACTGTCGCCGCTACAGATCAACCGAGTCGCCTTCCCCACTTCTTGCTCGCCGTGATTTGAAAAGGAGGAGAGGACTCGCGTTCGAAATGGAAGGAAGGGGTTTCGAAGGCTTTGATTCGGCCATTACTGGTTCGATGTTGATTGAGGAGTAAAAACATAGGGCCTGGGTTATTAGTGAAGAGCCTAATCGGCTTAGATTTAGGTTTTTTTTTTAATTTATTTCTGGAACACATGAATCTTTGCTCTGCCATTGCGAATGATTTGATTTCGTTTGAAAGCCTGGGATAAGAAGGAAACTTCATGATTTTAAAAGAAAGGAAGAGGCGTGCTCTTGAAGCCAAGACTTGATTTTTTTATTTTTTTTATTTTCTCGGCTGTGATGCTGCTTACGTGATATTATACATATAAAAATTTAAATTAAATTATCGTTGTAAACTTCAACGCGTTTATAAATCATACGCTCACATACTAACTCCAATCAACACGAAATTTGAAATCCTATAATAATTCAATATTACGGACCCAATGGAACTGGTTTCATCGAATTCTGAGACTGTGCCTCGGAAGGCTGTTTTTAAATTCAGTTTAAACGATTTAAATTTCAAAACTGAACAAACAACTTCCAAATTCAATTTTAACACTTTTATTGTCTTCACTATTATCAATATAAATTTTATAAGCCTTCAAATTATTTTTAATCGGCTTAAAATTCCAGATTCAACATTTTATTCAGATTCAAGTTATTTAATTCAATAATTTAATTATCAAATAAATTGTGATATTCGAAATTCAAGTTAAAATTATTCTATTGAATATTCAAAATCAATTAAATATTCCGATTTTACAAACTCAAAATTCTGGGTCGTCACATCGGACATCTGTGCGAGTTATAGCAATAAACGTTCAATTTAAATTAACCCGATTTAAACGATTTTCTAGGCGTTTTAATTTGTACCGGACAAACGACAAATCCAATTGACACGAAATTTGAAACCATACAATAATATCACATTACGGATTCGATGAAATGGTTTCGTCGAAATCCGAGACTTTTTGAAAAATGGCTATTTTAACTCGCCAAATTAATATTAAAAACAATTCGATGCGTTTTGAGCTGCCACGATCAGACGATAACTCCGATTGCTACGAAAATTGAAATCTGGTAATAACTAACTATCACGGATCCAATGGAACTAGTCTCGTCCAATTCTGAGACTGTTCAAAAATTGGCTATTTTCACTAGTCGATTAAATAGTAAAATATTCAATTTTCACAAATTAACTTTTAATTCGATTTTAAAAATTCTAAAATATCATTCTAACTTCAATATGATAAAATAAATTTTACAAATCATTTTCAGTCATATTTAACTCAATTTTCAATTATTTCCATAATTTAACATATTAAATTATCGATTTAATTATTCAATTAAATCCAATTATTCGAAATAAAATTTATTCGACTTATAAATTAACTTATTAATATTTAAAATTAATTAAATATCCAAATTTTAATTATAGAAAATTCTGGGTCGTTACATTAGTAAAAAGGATTACAAGATTATATGTATACATCTATTCTCTTTCTCTTCTTATTTTCTTATATTCAAAACTAAAAAGAAAAAAACTTGAGCAAAACAAACCTGGAAAACTTAAACCAGGAAAGAAAATCAAACAACATTTTTTTTCAAATTCAAACTAAATTAAACAAAGCAAAGATTCCAACTCGTTTTTATCAAGCTTTCGTTCAACTAAAACATCAAGCTTCATATCATAGGCAAGATCACCTTTCAAATCAAAAATCAAAACCAAGTGTCAGTTTCAAAGTAGCAGATCAAAATTTAAATCAACTCCACATCAAAAAGGAAAAGCCTGTTCTCTGTTATCAACATATTCCTGTGAGTAAACTAACTTGAATTTTTTTATCTGTCTTGAGGTTGTGATTGATCTTTGAAGTATGTTGCGAAAAAAATGATTGTATGGATGTAAATAACCCTGCATATGTGTATGTGTGTGTGTTTACGCAAACGATGTGTGCATGTTTGTGTTCAGGCAAATATGCCTCTGTCTAAAAATTACAGGTTTTAAACAAGTCCAAAATTCCATTTCACCTTCCCCGATCTCCTTTAGGTTAGAATCTTTAAATGAAAAATGTTTGTAAGAATGTAAAATCATTTTTAAAATAGGTTTCAGATGGTAAATATTTCAAAAAGGTGAAATTACAGTAAAATCTTTTTAAATCAGAAAATTCGATCATATTAATTTCAAATTTTAATTTTAGAAACATATTCGTATCAGAAAATGATGATTTTAGATAATGGTTTCACGATTTTTAAGATTGGGAATGTTGAGATTTCTCGAGTTGATAAGTTTTTGGGTTTGCATTGATTTACGGTGATTGGGAGGTGGAGAAGCCTCATGTTCAGGGCTGGAGGTAGCACGAAGGTCAGGGGTTTCGGGAAAAATGGTGGGTGGAATTCCTGACCACCATGGTGGTGAGATAGTGGCGAAGTAGGGTTTAATACCCTGACTTGGTCGACATTGGTTTCAAGGCAATTTCGACATCGTTGATGCATCGGAGAGGATCAGAACATGGGGATAGGAGCGTGGCACTCAGGCGAGGTTCAAACACGATCACGTGAGTTTTGGGGGTCAGAGGCAACGGTACGAGGTGGTTTTGGGTGATTGGTTTTTTTCTAGTGGATGTTGACGTTGCTAAAATTCGATTTCGCATTCGATTCTTGGAACTGGGTGGCCAGACTGTTAAGGGAGGTGACTGTCGACATGTCGGCGATGGCATTGATGGTCGGAGCCGCCGCGATCACTTTTGCAGGTGCACATGGTGTTAATTTGTATCTGGGTTGTGGCTTGAGGAGAAAATTTTGTCTCGGGTGTTGTTTCCGGGAAACGTGATTTTGCATCGGGTTTGTGTTCGGGTAGTTCTCGAGTGTGTAACAAGGTTTAAAGTTTAAACCCAAACTAATTTTTTGAAAAAAAAATATACAAAGAAGTGGCTCGGGGTTGTGCTTGGGGAAAACTTACATCGGCTCGGATGAGAACTCGAAGTTGTCTCAGGCATGTGTAATACAGTTTTTACAGTTTAAAATAAAACAAGTTTTAAACTATATTCTTAAAATAATTTCTTTTATATAATAAATGTTTGTTAAAAAATTAGGTTGATAAAAGTTTTATAATTTGTTTTAACTTAAAATTAATGAATTTAATTCTTAAGTTTTATTTTTAATAAAATTCAATAGTATAATTAAGAAGTTAATTAAGAAGATTAAATGTTTTTAATTTGTTAATTGACTTAAAGGTCTAAGTTAATTTATAGGTTAATAAAAGTTGAATTTTTAAAGTTAATTTTTTTTAAGATTAAATTGGTTTGGTTTTAAAATAATTATATATTAGGTTAATTATTTGATTTAAATCCCTAAGTGTTTTCAGTGAATTTAATGATGTAATTAAGTGAGTGTTTAGGATAAACATTTTAATTATTAATTTTAAAGATCTTAGTTAAGTCATATGTTAACGATAATTAATTTCAAAGGTTTTCTTAATAAGGTTTAAATGATGATTAAATAATTAATTAAGATAAATGGTTTATCTTAAGTTAATTGGGGTCTTAATTAATTAAAGGATCATTATTAATTAATTAAGGGATTATGATTTAATGTAATTAACTGAGGGTTAATTAATTAATGAAATTAATTTAAGGTTAATTAATTTAGGTAATTAATTAAGGGATAATTAATTAATGAAAATTAATTAAGGGATAATTAATCACTTAAATAATAATTACTTAATGTAATTTATTTAAGAATGATTAATTAATGTGAGTAATTACTAAAAGGATGATTAGTTAATGTAAGTAATTAATTAATGAAATTAATTAGAGGTTAATTAGTTGATAATTAATGGTTAATTAATTAATGATTAAAGGGTAATTAATCAATAATTAAAGGTTAATTAATTAACGAAAGTAATTATGTGATTTATTAAATCAATAATTAATTAAAAGGGTTTGTAATTACTTACTTTTAATTAAGCAGAGTTAGGTGATTAATTCATTAGTAATTAATCTATTTGGTTTAGATTGAATTAATTATAAAATTATGTGATTAGTTGATCTGGCTTATGGATGATTTGATTATACTGAATACCTTGATTTGTTTGATATCTTTGATATGTGATGTTCTGTGATATGAATTGCTTTGGATTGAGCTATAATAAATATTTGTCTTTGATGAATTGCTGTGCGAATGTAAAATTATAAATTGAATCAAATTTGTGTACTTAAACAGCTTGGCCGCTAAGATGGAATTTGAATTTCGACGAGACTTGGGGTCGGATTCCAAATGGTTATCTGAAAACCACATCGAATCATAAAGGTGGATCTTTTGTTTGAAAGATTAAAAATGGAAATTTGTTGTGAATGTATCCACATGTTTTTAAAATAAGCGCTAGTTTTCAGTTAAGCCAGAGGAGGACATTAAGTCATAAAACTCATTCCGAATAATGATACGACGAAATGGGATTGCATTTGAAGACGGCGGTTGAAGACCGGGTATTTTCGAAAACAAAAGGATTACCTGTTGATTGTCTCTGCACCAAGTTGCTCCAGTATAGAGATTACCCTAAGTGATGGAGAGTCCGGATGTGATTAGGGAATATCCAAATTTGCAAGTTCTTTTTCCTTAATTGGATGAAGTGCCTTCGGTTCCATTCAGAGCCAGAATGGACTTGTATAGATGTATGTCTGACGTTACACTTTGAGATGTAAAACTGGTTTCTATCAAACACATTTCTCTTTTGTGGCGGAGAATTTATTCTCTTAGCTTAACACCCTTCTCTGAGACATACGAGCTCGGAGGTTATGTAGTTGATATTTACTAGTGATATATTCCCAATTTGGTAATGTGACATACTAAGTGCTAAGCATTGGTTGATCGAAGCATGGCTTTTGTGAAAAGCGTAGCATTATGGGACGAGAATTCATTGAACCTCACACATTGAAAATGGTCGAAACAGGAAGGATGCGGCAAGGTTATGGGGGTCGTGCCCCTCAGGGTATGTGAATTTCCTTCTACATAAAAAGTGGTATCATGGTATGGAGCCCAGATATTTTACTAATGTGGTTATTGTTGGAACTGTGATGGCGCCTCGGTAAAGGTCGGTTACGACCGAGGGATGGCATATTCGTCATAGTTAGTAACCAAGTTACAGAGGTAACCCGGCCTTGTGTTGGTAGAGATCCGGTTAGGTTCTCGAGGCGTCCCTATAGAGGCGTACCCATTCGGAAAGGAAGTTCCTTAGCCTTGACCATTTGTTGGAAATCCAAACAATAATTACGAGCCCTATACGGTTTTAGTTGTAGAACCTGCCATTTAACATGGTAGCTATAGTAGGCATACTATAATGGTACGTATGATGGCTAAGATTAATATTATACTTTCAAAATGTTTTCCACGCTATGCACTAATAATAATATCAAAAGGATTTTTTCGTATCAAGCATGTTTGACCACTATAAGGAGAAACCTCCCCCATGTGTGATTGCATTGTGTGTGTGCAGGGAGACCTTATGGTAGTTTCAATTTCCAAAAAGCATAATAGATTTCTTTTTATTTCTATTGTGATTTCTTTTTGTTCAAATAACTATTTTTTGTTCACTCACACCAGTCTCATGACCGACTCGGAGTTTATTGTTCCCTTTTTAAACTTTAGGTGTCCATAATTTTCCACAAGGGCAGCCTAGAGCAGGTTATCAGTAGTTTCTGGAGCTAGTTCAGATAGTAGATATAGATTTTGGTAGTCTTCGAAGTCTTTTGTTTGGAAGCTTTTGGTGGACTTCGAAGCATTTGGTTTTGAGCATTTTGGATTGGTCTTTGGAGCTTTGGCAATGAAGATGCAGTCTGCTGGTCTCTTTCTATCTCTCCCTCTCTTGGAAGACCCTGTTGGTGGTTGTAAAGCTAGACCGCCACATTTGCTGTTATCATTTCTGCTGTTGCTGTTCTTTTTTCCACTGTTGTATATTGGCTCTGATGTTATTAGGAATTTGTTATCAACTTGTTGTATCCATATTGTGTATCAATAAAATTCTTTTTTGTTTCCGCTGTGTTGTTTTCACCTAATGTATTATAAGCTCCGATGAACCGGACTTCAACATTTGATCTTCGCCATTCGAATACGGATGATGTATTGGATACCGATTTTCGAGTGTCCGAACCCGGATCGTCACATTTACTATTAGAGCTAAAGGTTGAGTAAGAACTTTAGCTTTGGAGTATAACTCATTAGTTGATTTATTAGAGATAGGGTTATAAATTCCCTAAATGAGTATATTCTCTAAGATATCTTGTCCGTATGCCTCAGGCAATTCCCTTACTATTCACTGATAGTGAGAATGAGTGCAAGAAGAGGATGAGGTAGGGGACAGGGGAGTACCACTACAAATGGTCAAAACCCTACAACAAAAACAATGAAAGGAACAACTTTTTTCCATCAACCTCCTTTGATCATCATCCAATTTCAATCCTTTGATGGAATCCTGGCAGCTCCAGGAAGTAGCTTTGGCACGGTGGGAGACCATTACTTTGGCCGAATCAGAGGATCGATTCGCATGGATAGATTCAAGCAAGTATTTGAGCAGCGTTATGTGCCTTTCGGTAGTATTTCTAGGATATAAAATAAAAGTAAGATAATTTTCTTATTTATGATAAAATTGTTAGAGTTCTATTCGACACTTGAGTGATGCATAGTTTTACATCCCAACAAACCGTAGAAGAGTTAAATCTTAAACCTGAATTCATAGACGAACCTATTTGTGTGAAGAATCCGGTAGGAGGCCCTGCGTATTACTGTCTACGTTGTAGAGATGTTCCTATTTCGTATTCTCATCCAGTTCCCTATCAGCCATTTTCGTTCTTAACTTTAATGAATTTGAAATTTTATTTGGAATGAATTGGATAACAAAATATGAAGCTAAATTAGATTGTATCAATAGAATGATTTCAATCAAAACCAAAGTTGGGAATTTTATTGTGATTTCTTATGAGGATCCAAATCTGAAGAGAGATAAGCTAATGTATAGTTTAGGGTATTCCGACCTGAGTTTAGAATCCATACCTATTGTTAGAGAATTTCCTGACGTATTTGTTGAAGTAAAGTCTTTCGAATTTAGAATCAACTTGGTTTCCAATGCCTGTCTAGTTGTGCTTGCAAGTCGTAGGATGACACCAAGGGAAAGAGTAGAGCTAGTTGGGTAAACCCAACTTTATTGGAGAAAGGATTTATGCAACCTAGTCGTTCCAGTTGGGGTTCAGCTGTAATATTTGTAGCCAAGTCCGATGGATCTTTGAGATTGTGCGTAGATTATCGTGATCTTAATAAGTTAACTTTTAAGAATAAATTCCCTTTGCCCCGAACCGATGACCTTTTCGATCAATTGCATGGTTCTCGATTCTTTTCCAAGATGGATCTAGCCCAAGGATTCCAATAGCTGAGAATTGCGGAAGATTGTATTCATTTGTTTGTTTTTGGAGTCCCGATACATTCTATGAATGGTTAGTTATTCCCTTCGGACTAACCAATGCTCTGCATATTTCATAGACCTGATAACCCTAGTATTTTGTAAAGTATTGAATAAGTTTGTTCTCGTATTTATTGATGATATTCTAATTTATCCCAAATGTAGAATAAATATTTCAGCTTGATCTGATAAGCCATTTCTCTATCTTTTTATGTGTTCATATGCGCCTTGTTTGTCTCCCTATCTATCAAATTTCGAAGACGAAATAATCTTGAAGGGGAATTTGTAACGATCCCGTTTTTAAGCCAAATTTAATTTGAAAATATAATTTTTGGAGTTAAATTGTGAATTAATTTGAATTTTTATTTCCGAAACAAGTAAGAGATGTGTTTGTTTAAATATATATAGGTTGTAAATAGAATTTTGAATTTGAAACTCAAAAATAAATATATTGAAAATAAATTGTATTTAAAAACTTTATATTTCAAAAGTAATAAAAAAAATTCTAATAATATATATATATATATTGTGATTTGGAATTTATATTTTGAATTCAATACAAATAATTTTCAAAATCTATCTAAAGGGTCAAATTCTAATATATATATATGTGTGTGTATGTGTTTATTTATTAATGCATAGTTTGATTTTAAAATCATTTTATTTAAATTTATATAAATATAAATAAGAGGAAAAGTTTTAAAAAACATGTAAAACATATATATATATATATATATAACTAATTGAAAATATAATATAAAAAAATTATAAAAAGACATAAATTACATGCAAAATTAACATGTGTAACATTTATAACAAGTGTAACAATTACAACATGAGATTTAACAAGTGTTTACTTAATTTTTTCATACAAATACAAGTGTCACTTATTTTCTTTTCATTTTTAATTATTAGTAAAAAGGATTACAAGATTATATATAGATACAACTATTCTCTTTCTCTTCTCATTTTCTTATATTGAAAACTAAAACGAAAAAAACTTGAGCGAAACAAACATGGAAAACTTAAACCAGGAAAGAAAATCAAAGAACTTTTTTTTCAAATTCAAACTAAATCAAACAAAGCAAAGATTCCAACTTAATTTTATCAACTTCAGTCCTATTAAAACATCAAGCTTCATATCATTGGCAATATCACCTTCCAGATCAAAAATCAAAACCAAGCGTCAGTTTCAAAGTAGCAGATCAAAATTTAAATCAATTCCAGGTCAAAAAGGAAAAGCCTGTTCTCTGTTATCAACATATTCACGTGTGTAAACTAACTTGAATTTGTTAAGCTATCTTGAAGTTGTGATTGATCTTTGAAGTATGTTGTGAAAAAAATGATTGTATGGACGTAAATTATTGGATCGATTTCACCCTAGAGGGGGGTGAATAGGGTGATGCTATTAATTATAAAAATTTATTATGGATGTTTATACAAAATTATTTCAACACGGATATATCAGAATAGCAGCGCCGATAATAGCAGTATAACAAATGCAGAAATAGAACGACACATAATTTACCCAGCTTCGGCAAAACCCTGCCTACATGCTGCCCACAAGGTTTCTATAAGAAATTAAGCAGTCAGAGGCTTACATACGTAAACTCGTGACACCCACTATCACTAGCCTTAACTATACGCTCAAAGCCCTACCACAACTCAGCCAATGAGTTGCGAATTCTCATACTACACCACCGTAGCTCGTCCCCTAGTCACACGACTAGTAATTACAAGAGTTTAAAAGGAAAATACAACAATTTAAAAAAAATTATGCACAAAACCCTAATTTATAAAACTAAAGCCTTATATAATTATAAACTAGGCCGACAAAATAAAAGTTAAATATGAATCCCTGTTTCCTTTATTTATTTGTCCCGTCCTTGTTTCCTTTTCCTTTGGTCGTTCGTATCTCTGTGCGAAATTAGGGCTTGTGGATGTAGTCACCGCTTTGTCAAATAGATTGTGATGATGCTTCAAATCCTTTCTTTAGTTGATTATATGTTCACAGCTTCTTCAATTGGGTCGAGTTCGATTGTCAAAAACGGTATGCAAATTTCCCTTTTTCAACATGATTCTGCTCGACCTTTGATTCTAGTTACTGAATTGATTCATCTCTGTTGTTGTTCAACTCGAATGATTAATTTTGGCCGATGATGAACGGGTTTTATAGGATTGGAATTTCTATATTTTCGTTCGTATACATTTGTTTGAATTCGTCATTTGATATAGCACGGCGATTGATCTTCGAGTGAATGTTTGAGATGATTTTTGACTTCTTCAATTTCATATATTTGTTGCTTGATTCCCATGGTGTTGATTTCTGACATGGTCCGATTTCTTGGCCACCACGGTTTTGGTTTGACACTATTACATTTGACTTTATTCCCTTGCGACCTTGTTATTGATTCGAACTTCTACATTACTGTATATGTGCTGTGTTGACTGAACTGGGGCTTGATTTCTAATTGACTTCGGCCTTCGTGGTTGAACTTGCTACTGTTTTGGTTTCTGACACTTTGTTCATTTTCGATTTATACTATACTCCACTTTGCATCTGCTTTGAGAGTTGACTTCGGCCATTATGTCTCTGACATTGAACTGCAGTTTGAAATCTTCTTTTCTTTATTTGAACTTGTATCTTGCACATGTATAAGTGTGTATATATATATATATATGCTCACATATGTATATAATCAGTTTTGTGTTGCTTGTAGTCGTTTCTGGTTTTGCTTTGACTTTGGTCGCTTGATCATATCTGTTGATTGCCATTTTGAACTACTGCACTGTCTGGTTGTATTTGGTTGCTCATATATACTTGATATGTGCATGTCAACATTGCATATATAACACGTGGAACTTGTACCGTGTTTGTTTGTTACACATAGTTGTTGTGTTGTTTTGGTTAGTCCGCACTTATACACTTCATAGTTTTTGTTGTCACTGCAAGTTAGACTGGCTTGTAGCTTGTTGTAACCAGACTTGAGTTTTGCACATATTGCAGTGAGTTGCTTGTACATACCTCGTTTATGTTCCGTTCACCATTGTTGCACTGTCTTTATTCAAACCAGTTCATTTTCTTGAGTCTCGTTCATGGATTGATTTCGACCTATTCTGTTGTCACTGTGTAAATATGTGCAGTGCTTCCATGTTGCCTCAGGATATATGTAACATGTGTGATGGTCTCTGTTAGTTGCAGTCTGATATGCATTTGCTTCAATTGCTCTGCTATGCACTTGGTTTGTACTTAATATTGTTTACATGTTCACTGCTTGGTTTTGAGTTCTTGTAGCACTTGAGTGTTGTTCAAGCCTTCATGCATTGTCCATTGATCATTTGTTCATGTTGCATATATGCCGGTTCGGTCTTGTATCTTGATTCACTGTTTGCTGCCAGGTCGTCATTGCAGCTTGATTTCTTGTATATTGTCACTGCACACTGGTTTGATTAGATGCATTGTGACTCGAGCATGCTTGCGTCTGCAGTGTTGCAGGGTTGTTTCATTGAGTCTGGTTTAGTGCTTGTAAGACTGGTTGTCTTTATTCTGTATATTTGTCTATAGTGTTATCATATTCACTTGGTGGCATTTGGTCCAAACATGTGTACATTACTGAACTTTTTGGTCGAGGCTTGTTTTAATTGTTTTGACCATTTTCTTGAATTTTCACCTGTGTTGAATCCAGCTTGCAACTCGGGTTTGAACTTGTGCTCATGTTGTGACTTTATTTGTGTTGCACTTGAGTTGAACCCGGCTTTTCATTTAGGTTTGACCTTTGCTCACCTGTCCCTGTAATTTTATCAAGTGTATATATCGATGTGCACGGCCTTGTGGCATGTACAGTGATATACTGTGCATGTCACAAGTTGTTCTTGAATGATTAATTCAAATTTTAATGACGACGAACAATCCAAATGACTGAGGCAAATAAAATTTCCAAAATCACATTTTATTTTATACTGCAAAAATATTTTTTTCAATTTTACCGCGTCAGTGTGTATTTTTGCAGATTTCTCAGATATTGGATTCAAACTGGAGTGAAGTTGAAGATAAAATGTGAGTGAATGAGTGAATTGTAGTGAGGTGCATTTGTAAATGATAAATTGTGATGTAATCAAATTTGTATTGTAATTGAAATTGTATATATATATATATAGTGAAAGCTTCAATTTTAACTATTCAAAATTGTAATAAATATTTGTTTGAATAAAATATCTGTTTGAATTTAAATGTTGTGTTATTTATTTTATTCTGCAAATATTTATTTAATTATGTGAAACAAAAAATAGTACATTAACAAATACATTTAAATGAATATATATATGTTTATTATCATCAAACAAAAATCATATACTCGATATTCAACAACTCCCCCTTTTGATGATAACAAACATATATTTAATATTTTGAATTTGTTAAATGTATTTGATCATTCAATTTGCTCCCCTTATTCGAATACTTCCTCTTTACACAAAACTCCCCCTTCATATATGCATACAATTAAAAATATGCAAATGAGCCTAGATGCAAATAGAAAATATTTGACCTTTATTTGTAAAAATCTTAACTTTTCCCTCCCCCTTTTGTTATCAGCAAAAGAGTAATAGTGTAGAAAAATAGAGATAAAGTGATAGGCATTAATACAACATTAGTTTCTAATCGAGTATAAATATTAAATTTCAATAAAAAATCAAACAAAAATCGTAAATACTCTTATTGATGCATATTCCACTTTAGAATGGTACAAATGATGTCATCATATAAAACCATATAGTTTTATCTATTTGTGGTATATTTATTTCAAGAACTTGAATATCTACCAACCATGCATAACCGTTAGGACTTTTAAATGAGATTAGTAGTATTCCAGTTTTTCTTTTAAAAAAATGAATTCAAGTATCTTCTAACCACGCATAACCATGAGGACTTTTAAATGGGATTGGAATCAACTTTTTATTTAGTACATCAATTTTGATATGCGTTCCACACATGCATAACCGTGAGGACTTTTAAATGAGCATGGAAGCACATAATCAAAAAATCCAAGTAATTCACCCATGCATAACCGTGAGGACTTCTAAATGAGAGTGAATTCTTTGTTTTTTAAAAAAAAATTAAAAAAAAATATAAAATGAAAAATGAATGATTCCTCTTTAAATCTCCACATATTGACATACTATAATGGATTTTGATGAGTGATGGTTAATAGAAATATGATAGAAGTAGAAATGGTCATGGAATTTTTACCAACAAAAAGTTTTATAACTCTTGTTTAAATTTCTAAAGAAATTTCCTAATTATATTGTCTCGAGTTATAATATATGATAAATATCAACACTCATCACTTTTTCAATCACTATTTATCTTTTTGATAATTAGAACGAGTCAAATTAGTCAATGTAGTCATTGAAGCTCAAATCCAAAAATAATTATCAAATCAAATTTTCAAAATGACTAATCTAAAACAGGGTCAAAAATGATTTTCTAGAAGGGGTTTTATAAGAAAAATGTCTGCTTTTTGAAAATTATTTGAAATGAAAAATATGCAGATGTTTTCTTTGAAAAACGATGCAGTTATTAAACGTCTCAACATAAATCACGTTTCACTAGTAATTTTTCTATCAACTAGATTACTAGTGTAAACTGCATCTGAATTTTTCTTTCACTCAAAATTATCTTTTGGTTAATGTTATAGACCAGACCGTAAAGTCGCAACAAATTTCTTAAAATCATTTTTAACAGCTTTCACAGGAAATTCTCTAAAATTCGAATTGAAATCGTGCAAATTTACAAATAGTGACCATAATGTCAAAACAAATATATCCACGTGTAACATGAGCAATCAGAGATCAATAAAACACCATCATTTGACCGAATAAATTTATACAGATTAGTTCAAAGATGAAAATATGATTGGTCAACATTTAAGCACAAATCAAAGTCATAAATAAGAACAAGTCAAAAATCATATCAATTAAGAATAAGTCAAAATTAAAATCAACATTTATTTATTTATTTTTCATTACATAATTGGCTGAATTAATTTAGATTATGGTGCAGATTATCATATTTAATATATCGTTCAAAATAAATATACCATTACCTGTGTTACCTTTACTTTATTTTTCGTTGTTGCCCATTTGATTCTGTCACCTTTGTACTAGGCTAAGGAACTTTGCTTTGTTGCCCGTTGTGTGCTTGGAACAGCCAGAATCCAAGTAACATTATTGTAGCTCCTTAGCCTGCCACCACATCTACACGTTGAAAGATTTATATGACCTATTTGTTTTTATAGGTCCATGGTTGTTAGTGGCAATAGAATTTGAAAAATAAGTTTGTGGAGACCCAAAACTATTTATATATGTTCCTTTCGGCACTCAGATTTGTTTAACTTTAAGGATTTTATATTCGTGCATTTCGGAATCCAAATTGGTATAGTTTTCACATGTTTGGGTCTATACCAACAAATATTTTTATTGTGTTCTATTTTTCTACATATAGTGCACTCGGATTTAACTTGATTAATTTTTCTTCTAACATATTCAAAATGAGTATACCCAAGTCCTTATCTATCAGTATTAACAGTTTGTTTTCCTATTAGCATATTCAACGATTTTTCACTTTTAGTTTTTTTACTAAAGTCGTTGACAGTTGTTGGACTAGTGTTTGTAATAATTCATTTTTATTCAATAACCGTTTGCCCTTTTAAGTGGAATTTTCTCTTCTTGTATTTTCACTTTCTTTCAAATTCAGAATTTCATTTTCAAGCGATTTAATTTTGATTTCTGATATTTTAATCTCTTCTTAGAATGTTGGACACTTGTCACACTTAGGGATCTTGCTTTGATAGTTTTTACAAATTTATCAAGTTGTTTATTGAAATCTACCAAAGTATCTCTTAGTGATTCAAGTTTAGCGTATTTCTCCCTAAGTCGTTCGAAACAGCCATCTACTTCGTGGAAATATATGAGTAATTCTGAGTGAGTAAGTTTTGATACCTCGCTTGGCTCGTCATCATCAGTATCAGTTATATCACTTCGAAGGCACAGATCAGCGTTCTCACTCTCACTGCTATCGCTTTTATTCCACGTGGCTGCAAAACTTCTTCTTTTTGACTTCTTTTCTTAGGACAATTGGGCTTGATGTGTCCGGGTTTGTTGCACTTGTGATAGATGATCTTTCGTTCTTCTGGGTTGTCCAGTTCTTTGAATATTCTGCTTTCCAATTTTTGATTTAGAGCTGGATTTCTGCATTTGCGGTTCCACTTTTTGAATCTCTTCGTTAGTAATGCCAGCTTAGATGCTTCATCTTCATCATCCTTATCACAACTTCCTTTTACAAATCCTGTTAAGCACATTTCTTTAACTGAGTCAGTTGTAGAGGATTTCTCATTGCTGTTGACTTTCGCACTATATATTGCATCAAGAATTTTCCAGATTTCCTGTGCATTTTCACATGAGAGATAAAGTTAAAATTATCTTAATTAATATGAGAATATAATAAATGCATAGCAAGAGCGTTAATCGAGATAATTTTCTCGTCTATTATATTACACCCATTTTCAACAATATCACAACATTTAAGATTAACAGATTTTAAATAAATTCCATTTTCAATTTCCAATTTCCAATTTAAAAAATTTGTTCCATCAAAAATAGAAGGGATAAATTAGGCTGACCCTTAGCAAAAGTAGCCACTTTAAAAAAAATTAAAAAAAATTGGTCTTTAAAAAATCAAACTTTTTAAAACAAAAATTTCTTTTGTACCTCGCTCTAATACCACTTGTAGGATCGATTTCACCCTAGAGGGGGGTGAATAGGGTGATGCTATTAATTATAAAAATTTATTGTGGAAGTTTATACAAAATTATTTCAAAAAGATATATCAGAATAGTAGCACAAATAATAGCAGAATAATAAACGCAGAAATAACGACACAGAATTTACCCAGCTTCGGCAAAACCCTGCCTATGTGTTGCCCCTAAGGTCTCTACTAGAAATTTAGTACTCAGACGCTTACACACGTAAACTCACGACAACCGCTATCGACTAGCCTTAACTCTATGCTCAAAAGCCACAACTCAGCCACTGAGTTGCATATTCTCGAACTACACCACCGTAGCTCATCCTCTAATCACACGACTAGAAATTACAAGAGTTTAGAAGGAAAATACAACAATTTAAAAACAATTATACACAAAACCCTAATTTATAAAACTAAAGCCTTATATAATTATAAACTAGGCCGGCTAAAATAAAAGTTAAATATGAATCCCTGTTTCCTTTATTTATTTGGCCCTTCCTTGTTTCCTTTTCCTTTGGTCGTTCGTATCTCTGTGTGAAATTAGGGCTTGTCGATGAAGTCCTCGCTTTGTCAAATTGATTGCGATGATGCTTCAAATCCTTTCTTCAGTTGATTATATGTTCGTGGCTTCTTCAATTGGGTCGAGTTTGATGGTCAAAAACGCTATGCGATTTTTCCCTTTTTTAATATGATTCAGCTCGACCTTTGACTCGAATTACTGAATTGATTCTTCTCTGTTGTTCTCCAACTCGAATGAATAATTTTGGTCGATGATGATCGGGTTTTAAAGAATTGAAATTCCTATATTTTCGTTTGTATAATTTTGTTTGAATTCGCCATTTATACAACTCGGCCATTGATTTTCGATTGAATGTTTGAGATGATTTCTGACTTCTTCAATTTCGTATATTTTTTATTTGATTCCCATAGTGTTGATTTCTGACTTGGTTCGATTTCTTGGCCACCACGATTTCGGTTTGACAATGTTACATTTGACTTTATTCCCTTGTTTCTGATTCGAACTTCTACATCACTGTATATGTGCTATGTTGACTGAACTGCGGCTTGATTTCTAATTGACTTCGGCCTTCGTGGTTGAATTTGCTACTGTTTTGGTTTCTGACACTTTGTTCATTTTCTATTTATACTATACTCCACTTTGCATCTGATTTGAGAATTGACTTCGGCCATTATGTCTCTGACATTGAACTGCAGTTTGAAATCTTCTTGTCTTTGTTTGAACTTGTATCCTGCACATTTATAAATATATATATATGCTCACGTATGTATATAATTAGTTTTGTGTTGCTTGTAGTTGTTTCTGGTTTTGCTTTGACTTTGGTCGCTTGATCATCTTTGTTGATTGCCATTTTGAACTGCTGCACTGTTTGGTTGTATTTGGTGCTCATATACACTTGATATGTGCATGTCAACTTTGCATATATAACATGTGGAACTTGTACCGTGTTTGTTTGCTACAAATAGTTGTTGTGTTGTTTTGGTTAGCCTGCACTTATACACTTCATAGTTGTTGTTTTCACTGCCTGTCAGACTGGCTTGTAGCTTGTTGTAACCAGACTTGAGTTTTGTACATATTGTGGTGAGTTTCTTGTGCATGCCTCGTTTATGTTCCGTTCACCATTGTTGCACCGTCTTTATTCAAACCAGTTCATTTCCTTGAGTCTCGTTCATGGATTGATTTCGACCTGTTTTGTTGTCACTGTGTATATATGTGCATGCTTCCATGTTGCCTCACGATATATGTATACATGTGTGATGGTCTCTGGTAGTTGCAGTCTGATATGCATTTGCTTCAATTGCTCTGTTATGCACTTGGTTTGTACTTATTGTTGTTTACATGTTCACTGCTTGGTTTTGAGTTCTGGTAGCACTCGAGTCTTGTTTAAGCCTTCATGCATTGTCCACTGATCATTTGTTCATGTAGCATATATGTCGGTTCGGTCTTGTATCTTGATTCACTGTTTGCTGCCTGGTCGTCAAGGTAGCTTGATTTCATGTGTATTGTCGCTGCACACTGGTTTGATTAGATGCACTGTGACTCGAATATGCTTGCATCTGCAGTGTTGCAGGGTTGTTTTGTTGAGTCTGGTCTGGTGCTTGTAAGACTGTAGTTGTCTTCATTCTGTACATTTGTCTGCAGTGTTATCATATTCACTTGGTGGCATTTGGTCCAGACATGTGTATATTACTGTAACAACCCGGTATTCGTGTCGATTTATAATCGACATTAAACGATTAATATTGACCCAAATTTCCGTTTGAATTTTTAAATTTGAATTAAAATTCTTTTGTATATGGTTAAAAGGGGTTTCCGGGCTTTAGTTTTCTCGGCCCACTTAACTATTTTATGCCGTGAAAAATTCATTCCCTTTTCCCCCTTTAACCCGTTCCCCTCTCTAATTTCTTTAACCCGATCCCCCCCTTTTTTCATTTTCATTTTTATAAAACCCTAAACAAAAGAAATTTAATGGCGGCCCCTTTGCATTTGTCGTTCGTCTTCCTTCGCTTGCTCGTGGCTGCGTCGATCGATGCTCTCGTGCTCGGCTTCCCCTAAATTCGTCGACATGGTGAGTAATTACTACTCACATCTAATTTAAACTCTAGCTAGTTAAATCTTGTGCTTTTGTGATTTACTTGGGTTGCTTGATTTTACGATATTGATGTCGTTCGATTTTCGGCCTTGTTCGATTCGATTGTTGCCTTGAGTACTCGGTTGCTTTTAGCTTGATACACGTGGTTTTTGAGCTATTCGATTTCTGATAACCTTGTCTCTGACTTGTGCATTCCATTCTCATGAGTTCTTATCTGTAGTATATCCTGATGCTCTTGAGCTAGTCTGCAATGTCAGGGTGGATTTTGATGGTTGTTGCTGTGTTTCATCATGATTTGCATTTTTGATGCTCTTTGAGTTGCAGTGCTTCATTTCTGGTGACATGTGCATTTGTCTTTGCACTTGCATACTGTTGCCTGTTGCAGTTTGGTTACTTGTGTACATACTTTGTCGAATTCACTCGAGAAGTTTGGTTATTTGAGTTTTCACTACTACCATGTGTCACTATACATTGTTGACCATTGTTCCAGTTATGTGTTGTATTTGCACATGTTTGTATATGCAGATATTTGAGCATATTTTATTGCTGTCCACTGCCACTCTTGTTTGCATATTTATTATGCAGACACTTGAGCATTCCTTTGATTGTTCACTGCAACTTTTTGCTGTCCACTTCCACCCTTGTTTGCATATTCAATATGCAGACATTTAAGCATTTTTTCTTTTGTTGCTTATTTTGTCATTTCTTTTTGAGATATGACCTGACTTTGTTCAAACTGTTTCACTGTCGTACTATGTTTATGTATGTGTCATCTCCATGTATATACATACATATATGTATGTATATATGTGTGTGTGATGGCTCGATATCAATTCTGATTTCATGTTTTCAGGATTAACCAGAGCGTGTCTAAAATGTTTTGAGTTGTTTCTTTGTTGCAGATACACATGTCTGAATTTCCTTGTTAGACTTGGTATTGCACAAGAAGAACTAGTCATAGTGTATTGTTCTACTTCGAGTTAAATTGCCCTCGTTTTCCCTGAACTCCTGATTGCTTGAACATATTGAAGTCTTGTTACAGCTCATGTTCATGTACATATTCATATTTCATATGTTGGTCTGGTTCTGTTTCTTTTCACCTCTGCACATTTTGCAGTCCCTACTTGCTGTTGCACTTATATATAGCTATGTATGCATATGTTCTTGAGTCAGTTTCATTGTGGTTGTGTTATCACCATGTTGGTTTGACTTGAACTCGATTCACTTGATACTGTTGGCATTCATATGTTTACAAGTACATTTCATATACTTGTAGCCATTCATGCAAAATTCTGCTGCCTTCTTCTGTTTCATTTCATTCTGGAACCATCATTTTGTGACCCTTTTCACTAGTGTTTTCCACTGTTGCATTGTTTGGGTGATCGTTGTACATATGAGATTGATTCATATGTATGCTAGGCAATGTTTACATTGTATTGCCTTAATTTTTGTGCTCTCCTCTTTAGCATATACCTGTACATTGCTATGTGCACTTATGTCCATGCTTTCATTTGATCTTGTGGTGTCTGCAATTCAATTGCAGTTTGTTCTTGTGTCTGTGTGTGTGGTGCCATACCCCTAGTGCCCTCACCCTCCTCCTATTTTTGTAGCTGTCCCACTGCTTTGTGTTTTGGATGCAGACTTGTTGCAGTCTCTCCTTTTCTGATGTGTGCTGTGGCACCATTTCATTGGTGCTCTCACCTTCATTTGAGTTGTGTCTTCATGTTATACACTGCATATTTGTGTGACAACCCTTTGCTGATGTACTTGAGCATGCATTCCTGATCATGCCACTGTTTGCATTTTTGATTTATGTGGTTTATGTGGTCAAAATGTTTTTATTGTGCATATCTGTCTACTTTGACCACCGAGTTCGTGGCATTGATATTTGAACCTTCGTTGATTTTGGTTCGTTGATCTTATGGGTACATCATCACTGTAGTGGCACGGCAGTGCACGCAAGCGTGAACTGCAGCCACACGGTATTCGGTTGAGTACATCATCACTATAGTGGCAAGGCAGTGCACGCAAGCGTGAACTGCAGCCACACGGTATGGCGTGTATGATATTCTTTTTGTTTTGACTTATGGATCTTTTTGCGTATTCCATATTCTGTAGTGGCGAGGCAGTGCACGCGTCCGTGTACTGCAGCCCTACTTGAATTAATATTTTAACTGATATTTAAATGTTTTGAACTGTTTTGTTCGTTTCAATTCAATATTATGAATTGCATACTGATTTGGTTTAATTACTGTCGTCTATTCATTATTTAATTATTATTGCTTCTGTGCACTAATAACTAAGTTTGAATTAGACTGACCCGGGTATTATTTTCTTTTGAATCTAATACTCGGGTCAGACCGAGTATTTACAGGTTGTAGATATTCTGCTTTGGGTTGCTGCTAGAGCTATGAAGTTCTTTCATATCTTTTGGAGTAGTCGTCATTTGTAGTAGTCTGTATTATTGTATAGGAAGATATGTATTCATGTATATTATATACGTTAATGTACTTGTATATGTAACTTCCTGAGTTGACTATTGTAGTTGTATCACATGTACCGTGTAAACGTATTGTAACTGACATCAGTTATATATATATGAGATTTTCTGATTTATCTGTGTTCCGCATTTATATTTATCTGTGTTATTAGTTTATATTTGTCCTAGACTATTATAGCCACCGTGTGGTAGCTTTGAGTTTGCATCGGCATGCCGGATTCTCTTCTGAAATTAAAAGCATGTTTTTACTATCTGACATATCGGTGTTCGCACAAAGCAATTACACGGATGGTCGCTCCTCAACAGCCTTATTCTCCGTGCTAGTTGACAGCACTACACCGTAGTGTTCTTGGCTAGCGTGGGTATAGAGGTGGGGCGTCACAGCTTGGTATCAGAGCCTGGGGTTTAGAACAAATATAAAACATAACTTAGATAGTACATGTGTTACAACTATTTGTCGATGTTTTATTTCACATCTTTATCTTAAGATCATCTTTGATTTGTTAGGAATGAATTCCTAACGCTTATTCGTGAGCATTGCTGCTATTCTCTGTCGCACTTGCTCACTTGAGTTTACACTTCTAAGTATCAGAGTATATATGCTCTATCAAGTTGCATATTGCTGCAACTAGTACCCACTTCGATTTGAACTCGCATTGTTTATTCGAACTGCTATCTATAGGCATTCTTATCTTTGATTCGTGTACTTAATGCAGTTTCCATACAATTGGGTTTTGGGTATCAATCTTTGAGACAAATTGCATTCCAATTGTCGACTCTGTCTGTTTATCCATGGTTTGTTGGTTTTCATGTGCCTCTCTCTGATAGTTTTAAAATTTCTTTGGTATAAAAGAAATTGTCTTGGACTTTGCCTTGTCGATATCGACGTTGACTTGACTTTTACTTTTGCTAAAGTCATTCAAGCATTTATGCTCGTTCTGCTTTGTTTTTCCAATTGTTGATCGGTTCTTCTTTTCCGGTTAGTTGTTATCACCTTTGTTGACTTTGATAACTTCTATTTCAGGAATTTTGGGTATTCCTACTTTGATGGATTTGGAATCGAAATTCTTTGTAATTTATTCACGTCTTCGAATGTGAATCTTAGTGAATTGATTTGGTTTTCGAATTTAATCGATTCTTGATTATTTCCCGATTTGTTGCTATCATTTATTAGCAACTTTGATGACCTTTTCTTCGGGATTTTTGTGAACATACCTTTCGATGAATTCGGTATCGATTTCTTTGGATTCTATTCACGTCTTCGTATGTGAATTCTTGTGATTGATTGTTTCTACAATCATTTTTGTGATTTGTCACTTTAAAAATATAAAGGTTTCAATACTAGTAGTAAATATCAAAAAAAAAAAAAAAACTCTTTTATCAAAATGTTTTCAACCCTATTTTCAATACCAAACTCGTTTTTGAAACTGTTTTTCAATCTATTAGTATATACAAATCTTTATTTCACTCGTATGAGAAATCTAATTAAACGACTTAGTAAAACGAGTGGTATATAACGCTTGTGTTTACTTCGCCGGTTAATTCTTGGACTTATTCGATTGAATCTCTTGTGACAAATTTTATTAGTGAAGATTTACAGTTTGTTCGTAAATATTTAAGTTAAGCAAGTGGTTATGGGACATGAAGCTAAACTTTTATATTTACTAGCTTAGTGTAATTGACACTTCTCGTTGATCATGACGATCATTTTTACGGTTAGACTAGGCCTCATCGGTGTGATTTCGTCTCACACATATCTCTTGGGCTTTGAGGATTGTCTAGACACCACTTGTGTGATTTCATTCACACATACTTTTCTTTTGATTGTGAGGTTAGACTAGACACCACTTGTGTGATTCCACTTACACATACCTCTTTTGATTTTTTTGGTTAATCTGGACCTCAATCTGTGTGATTTCGACTCACACATGTGGGGTAGCGCCCCACGGTCTTCGGGCCATTCGTGTGTCAAAATTAATGGCTTGCAACCATGAGATAGCGTCTCGTTATGCGTTGCACGTGTTGATGATTTTTCATGCTCGCGGGTAGGTGAGATTCCGTGCTCCCGTTCTCGCTTTGCGTTGCACGTGTTGATGATTTTTCATGCTCGCGTGTAGGTGAGATTCCGTGCTCCCGTTCTCGCTTTGCGTTGCCCGTGTTGGTGATTTTCATGCTCACGTGTAGGTGAGATTCCGTGCTCCCGTTCTCGCTTTGCATTGCACGTGTTGGTGATTTTCATGCTCATGTGTAGGTGAGATTCCGTGCTCCCGTTCTCGCTTTGCGTTGCACGTGTTGATGATTTTTCATGCTCGCGGGTAGGTGAGATTCCGTGCTCCCGTTCTCGCTTTGCGTTGCACGTGTTGATGATTTTTCATGCTCGCGTGTAGGTGAGATTCCGTGCTCCCGTTCTCGCTTTGCGTTGCCCGTGTTGGTGATTTTCATGCTCACGTGTAGGTGAGATTCTGTGCTCCCGTTCTCGCTTTGCGTTACATGTGTTGATGAATTTTCATGCTCGCGTGTTGGTGAGTTTCCATACTCTCCTTTGAGTTTTCATACTCCGTTTGAGTTTTCATACTCCGTTCGAGTTTTCATACTCCGTTTGAGTTTTCATACTCCGTTTGAGTTTCCATACTCTCCTTCGAGTTTTCCTACTCCGTTTGAGTTTTCATACTCAGTTTGAGTTTTCATACTCCGTTCGAGTTTTCATACTCCGTTCGAGTTTTCATACTCCGTTCGAGTTTTCATACTCCGTTCGAGTTTTCATACTCCGTTCGAGTTTTCATACTCCGGTTCGAGTTTTCATACTCGCGTTCGAGTTTTCATACTCCGGTTCGAGTTTTCATACTCGCGTTCGAGTTCTCATACTCTTAGCTTGTGTTTTCTGGATTTCTTGTGAGGATTTCTAGAATTTGTGCTTCACCAATTTTCGTGATTTCTATTGATAAGTTTTATCAATTCTTGTGCATTGGTGAATTCGTGTGTTATTGACTTGTTATGAATACAAGTTTAGGGAATGATACCCCTTTCTATCTTTGAGAAGATTCTTGTGACTCTTTGGATGAATGAAAATCCACTTATCGAAGTTGCTTCTGATGTCGTTGTTTTAATCACATATTTAAAAAAAAAAAAAAAAAATAATAAATTTTTTTTCAAAATATAAATCAAAATTGTTTTCAAAATTTTTACGATTTGCGCTTTCAAAAGAATGAGGAAGCGAATTAAACGTTTCAGTAAAATCGAGGACTATGACCCCTTTCTTTTACTGATTCGCTTAATTCCGGACTTGTCCGTTTGAGAACGTAAAATGTTATTTATTTAAAATACACAATTTTGCACATTCAAGGAAACGATGAAGTGAATTAAACGATTTAGTAAAACTCGTGGTTATGGGTCATGTGTGTTTGCTATTTCGGTTAATTTCGGACTCGTTAATTGAAAAATTTGTGAATTGAAATTTGATTACCGTTGTGGTAATTTCTGATTATCGTTTTGATAATTGGATGTTTATGATTTCTGATTTATCGTTTTTGATAATCAGATATTTATTGTTTCTAATTATCGTTTGTGATAATTAGATATTTGTGGTTTAATTATCGTTTGTGATAATTAAACATTTGTGATTTGAGATTTGATTATCAATTGTGATAATTAAATAATCGTTGATTCGTGATTTCTGATTTATCGTTTTTGATAATCAGATATTTATTGTTTCTAATTATCGTTTGTGATAATTAGATATTTGTGGTTTAATTATCGTTTGTGATAATTAAACATTTGTGATTTGAGGTTTCTGAATTATCGATTGATAATTAGATTTTGTTGAGAATTTGTGAATTTCTCTTATGAAATTAAAAGATTTCTTTGGCGTTTATATTGTACTACGCCAGTGTACCGGCTCAATTTTCTACTATTCATGACGTTTTCTACGTCTTCTGGTTCCGGAAATGCCTTATGGATTTCCGATCCTTATTCTTGAGCAACCTTCTATTCACATCATTGCTTCGGGGGTGTAGCACCTTCGAAATAAAAATGTTTCACTTATGGAGATTCTCAATGGTTCTCAAATTCTATGGATTTCTCTTTGGAATCCAGGGAATTCATCGAGCAAACACGTTCTGGCTTGCTCCTTCATGCTCTTTATGGTGAACTTCGTATTCCGAATTTCTTCATCTTGTGATGATATGCTCTTATGGTTGTTACTTTTTATCCGTTTGTTCCTTATGATTGCGAGGACGCAATTTCTTTAAGGAGGGGAGTCTGTAACAACCCGGTATTCGTGTCGATTTATAATCGACATTAAACGATTAATATTGACCCAAATTTCCGTTTGAATTTTTAAATTTGAATTAAAATTCTTTTGTATATGGTTAAAAGGGGTTTCCGGGCTTTAGTTTTCTCGGCCCACTTAACTATTTTATGCCGTGAAAAATTCATTCCCTTTTCCCCCTTTAACCCGTTCCCCTCTCTAATTTCTTTAACCCGATCCCCCCCTTTTTTCATTTTCATTTTTATAAAACCCTAAACAAAAGAAATTTAATGGCGGCCCCTTTGCATTTGTCGTTCGTCTTCCTTCGCTTGCTCGTGGCTGCGTCGATCGATGCTCTCGTGCTCGGCTTCCCCTAAATTCGTCGACATGGTGAGTAATTACTACTCACATCTAATTTAAACTCTAGCTAGTTAAATCTTGTGCTTTTGTGATTTACTTGGGTTGCTTGATTTTACGATATTGATGTCGTTCGATTTTCGGCCTTGTTCGATTCGATTGTTGCCTTGAGTACTCGGTTGCTTTTAGCTTGATACACGTGGTTTTTGAGCTATTCGATTTCTGATAACCTTGTCTCTGACTTGTGCATTCCATTCTCATGAGTTCTTATCTGTAGTATATCTTGATGCTCTTGAGCTAGTCTGCAATGTCAGGGTGGATTTTGATGGTTGTTGCTGTGTTTCATCATGATTTGCATTTTTGATGCTCTTTGAGTTGCAGTGCTTCATTTCTGGTGACATGTGCATTTGTCTTTGCACTTGCATACTGTTGCCTGTTGCAGTTTGGTTACTTGTGTACATACTTTGTCGAATTCACTCGAGAAGTTTGGTTATTTGAGTTTTCACTACTACCATGTGTCACTATACATTGTTGACCATTGTTCCAGTTATGTGTTGTATTTGCACATGTTTGTATATGCAGATATTTGAGCATATTTTATTGCTGTCCACTGCCACTCTTGTTTGCATATTTATTATGCAGACACTTGAGCATTCCTTTGATTGTTCACTGCAACTTTTTGCTGTCCACTGCCACCCTTGTTTGCATATTCAATATGCAGACATTTGAGCATTTTTTCTTTTGTTGCTTATTTTGTCATTTCTTTTTGAGATATGACCTGACTTTGTTCAAACTGTTTCACTGTCGTACTATGTTTATGTATGTGTCATCTCCATGTATATACATACATATATGTATGTATATATGTGTGTGTGATGGCTCGATATCAATTCTGATTTCATGTTTTCAGGATTAACCAGAGCGTGTCTAAAATGTTTTGAGTTGTTTCTTTGTTGCAGATACACATGTCTGAATTTCCTTGTTAGACTTGGTATTGCACAAGAAGAACTAGTCATAGTGTATTGTTCTACTTCGAGTTAAATTGCCCTCGTTTTCCCTGAACTCCTGATTGCTTGAACATATTGAAGTCTTGTTACAGCTCATGTTCATGTACATATTCATATTTCATATGTTGGTCTGGTTCTGTTTCTTTTCACCTCTGCACATTTTGCAGTCCCTACTTGCTGTTGCACTTATATATAGCTATGTATGCATATGTTCTTGAGTCAGTTTCATTGTGGTTGTGTTATCACCATGTTGGTTTGACTTGAACTCGATTCACTTGATACTGTTGGCATTCATATGTTTACAAGTACATTTCATATACTTGTAGCCATTCATGCAAAATTCTGCTGCCTTCTTCTGTTTCATTTCATTCTGGAACCATCATTTTGTGACCCTTTTCACTAGTGTTTTCCACTGTTGCATTGGTTGGGTGATCGTTGTACATATGAGATTGATTCATATGTATGCTAGGCAATGTTTACATTGTATTGCCTTAATTTTTGTGCTCTCCTCTTTAGCATATACCTGTACATTGCTATGTGCACTTATGTCCATGCTTTCATTTGATCTTGTGGTGTCTGCAATTCAATTGCAGTTTGTTCTTGTGTCTGTGTGTGTGGTGCCATACCCCTGGTGCCCTCACCCTCCTCCTATTTTTGTAGCTGTCCCACTGCTTTGTGTTTTGGATGCAGACTTGTTGCAGTCTCTCCTTTTCTGATGTGTGCTGTGGCACCATTTCATTGGTGCTCTCACCTTCATTTGAGTTGTGTCTTCATGTTATACACTGCATATTTGTGTGACAACCCTTTGCTGATGTACTTGAGCATGCATTCCTGATCATGCCACTGTTTGCATTTTTGATTTATGTGGTTTATGTGGTCAAAATGTTTTTATTGTGCATATCTGTCTACTTTGACCACCGAGTTCGTGGCATTGATATTTGAACCTTCGTTGATTTTGGTTCGTTGATCTTATGGGTACATCATCACTGTAGTGGCACGGCAGTGCACGCAAGCGTGAACTGCAGCCACACGGTATTCGGTTGAGTACATCATCACTATAGTGGCAAGGCAGTGCACGCAAGCGTGAACTGCAGCCACACGGTATGGCGTGTATGATATTCTTTTTGTTTTGACTTATGGATCTTTTTGCGTATTCCATATTCTGTAGTGGCGAGGCAGTGCACGCGTCCGTGTACTGCAGCCCTACTTGAATTAATATTTTAACTGATATTTAAATGTTTTGAACTGTTTTGTTCGTTTCAATTCAATATTATGAATTGCATACTGATTTGGTTTAATTACTGTCGTCTATTCATTATTTAATTATTATTGCTTCTGTGCACTAATAACTGAGTTTGAATTAGACTGACCCGGGTATTATTTTCTTTTGAATCTAATACTCGGGTCAGACCGAGTATTTACAGGTTGTAGATATTCTGCTTTGGGTTGCTGCTAGAGCTATGAAGTTCTTTCATATCTTTTGGAGTAGTCGTCATTTGTAGTAGTCTGTATTATTGTATAGGAAGATATGTATTCATGTATATTATATATGTTAATGTACTTGTATATGTAACTTCCTGAGTTGACTATTGTAGTTGTATCACATGTACCGTGTAAACGTATTGTAACTGACATCAGTTATATATATATGAGATTTTCTGATTTATCTGTGTTCCGCATTTATATTTATCTGTGTTATTAGTTTATATTTGTCCTAGACTATTATAGCCACCGTGTGGTAGCTTTGAGTTTGCATCGGCATGCCGGATTCTCTTCTGAAATTAAAAGCATGTTTTTACTATCTGACATATCGGTGTTCGCACAAAGCAATTACACGGATGGTCGCTCCTCAACAGCCTTATTCTCCGTGCTAGTTGACAGCACTACACCGTAGTGTTCTTGGCTAGCGTGGGTATAAAGGTGGGGCGTCACAATTAATGACCTTTCTGGTCGAGGCTTGTTTTAATTGTTTTGACCATTTTCTTGAATTTGCACCTGTGATGAAATGAATCCAGCTTGTAGCTCGGGTTTGACCTTGTGCTCAAGTTGTGACTTTATGTAACGTACGCGATTTTTCGTTGCCGAAAAACCGAATAGTTAGGGTTTTAAGAAAAAGAAAAAGACGGAAGAAGAGATAAGAAGAGATAGAAAATAGAGAGATAAGAAAAATGGAAAGAACAGAAAGAAAACAACAGAACAACATCATTAGATTCCAAATAATTTTCCAAATTATTTATTTCCCAAAAATATATTTACTAGATATATAGTTTTAACACTTCAAAAATAAAACAACATTTATTTTTAAACAAATTCCCCTTTCCTTCATAAATTCCATAGTGAATTTATATTCAAAATATTTATGAATATACGATTTCAATTATTCATTTTCAATTTATCTTCAAAAAGATAAATTCTCAAAACGTTTCATTTCACATTGGAAAAACATTTCCATACTTATTTATTCATAAGTAATTCACAAATTCTATTTATTTTCAACCTTTGGAAAATATTCAATATACTTAAATCGAAATTAAGCATATATTTCATTCTTTAAGGAAATCATTCTCTTAAACATATTTATTTGGGCCAAAACGAATGTTACGTAAAACATCGTTACGACAACCCAAAATCACTAGTATTGGGATTTGAAATTAAACTAGATATATAAATCCCAATACTATACAAAACATTTCCTTTCGGAAATCATTTATTATAACAACAGTGTTATAGTCCACCATTTCCTTTTATTTCTCGAAACGTCTATTTCAACAATGAATGTTGAAATCTATGGTTTCGAATCTTAACACATTTTAAAACATCATTAGATCGTTTTAATTCTATTTAAAACATCATATCCAAAACATTTTCTTTAACATATTATTCACTATTCAAAAACGTGAATATACTTCGTTAACAAATTTCATCATTTCTATTCATTTTATTTTAAAGGATTATTCACCGTCTAAAACGTGAATATAACTCCATAAATAAGTTATAACAATTTACTTATCAAAATAAGTCGTTTGCGAATTTATAAAACAACGTTTATAAATTCCTTTATTACCCTATATTCAATTTATAACTCAATTATACACCAAAGGTTCATATTATAAGTTAAATGCTTATAATTTATTCGTTTACAAAAATCGTTCCTTTGAACTTCATAATTATAAATCTTATAACTTATAAGATTCAATTATTTATCCAAAAATATTCCTTTAATTACTTTACAAATTTTATAAACCTACTGCTTATAAAATTCCATTTATACTTCACCGTTTATAATTCTATAAATTTCATTCATTTATGAAATTCATTCACAATTCATTCTAACATTTATAAAAACTCGTTTTATAACTCAAATATTTTTAATTTATAAATATCAATTTATAAATCTTTTATATAAATCAATTTATATTATTCTTTTAAAACGTCTTTAATCTCCTGTATAATTTCACCATTTTGATTTATAAAATAATCAAATCTTATAAATCCTATATTAAACTTTTTATAATAAATTCAGAAATCCAAATTTAACTATTTTATAAAATCATTAACCCCGTATTTTCAAAAATCAACTTTTAACTGTATTTCTCAAAAATATCATTTCTATAACTTTAAAATTATAACGTTTATTTATAATGGATCAATTCCAAAAAAATATTTTATAAACGTATACTCTTCAAAAATCACTTTAAAAATCATTTTAAAATTCCAAAATTTGGTCCAATCATGCTACACACCAAATAGTCAATCACGACAAACAACGATATCATATATCGATATGATAATCCATCAAATATCAAAATATCTGAAATCAAATAAAAACTGCTGAGGAATCCAGTTGGATCCCTCCAACCTGTTTCCTGCATCCACAAACATTAGCACAATACCAATTTCGCTCCAGACGAAATTATCGCGGTATATGGGATTTAAAATATTATCCGCTTAATAGACGGCGCAATAGGGTCTCATCCACTGTACAATGCGGGAAAATCAACAATTGCAATATATACATATGCCAATATATATATATATATATATATATATCGCTATTATATATAATACCAATTTCACTGTTTATGAAATATTCGCGGTATATGTTTTTAATAAATAACATCCGCTTACTAACAGCTTATAATGTCTATTTTAACAATCAATAGATAATAATCATCATTCAAACATGCATTCAAGAATTTTAAATCTAACTATTTAAAATTTAAATCGAAACTGATTCGATTGAGTGCGAAGTTCTCACCTTGATTTCAATTTTGTTTTAGCGATTTATTTCGAATAAAATTAAACGGATGTTTAATTTTACCCGAAATTCTCACTAACTCCAAACGACTCCAATCCAATTCCATAGCGTAATGCTCGTCCATACGATTCCAACGCCTCCTGTTTCGCGCGTTTTCGACCTCGTATGAAAAAGTTATGCATTTTACAAGTTTACACAAATTTATATTCATAATTTACAACATTTTCTTTTTATAATTAACCTAAATCAACACGGGCCGTTGGATCTCCTGCATCTCCACATCAGGTCGTCCCCCCTTTCCTCTCCCTCACGTTTCTTTCTACAGGTTATTGGCCGTGCACAAGAACCCATCAAGTTGGAACTAGGGTTTGATTATGCTCCCTCTTCGCTTGATTATAATTCGATCAGGTTAATCCGTTGGAAAGCTCGCGACAAGATGTAACAAACGGGATTTTCGTTCTTCGAAAATTCAACATCGACACTCACTTTATCGACTGCCGAGAAATCAAAGGCCGAAAACCGAGATGTTATGGGTTTTAAAAAAAAAAAGAGAGAAGAGAAGATAGAAAAAGAAAAATAGAGGGAAAAGAAGATAGACAATTTTTAGAAAACAGAGAATTAGAAAAACAGAAGATAGAAAATTTTAAAAATAGAACGGGACAGAAAGGGAACAACAGAACAACAACAGAATCTCACAATTCGCAGCGGAACAACATATAATAATAAATGAATAATCTTTAAACAAAGAACTATATCAGTTATTACATTACATTTCATTACAACACATCATCAGAGTGTACAACATCATACAACAACAAACAGTGCAGCGGAAAAAGAAATATTATATAAGTAATACGCCATGCCATCCAGCTTGCCTCCAGCAACTCCAGACTATCCAGAATATCCTGATAAACCTAACTCTTGACTGCCCGTGTGGAAATTGGTGGGCACCCAGAGTTTAGGGAGGAAAACAATAAACTCCAAGTCAGTCATGAGACTGGTGTGAGAACTCAAAACAGTTTATTTATCTTTAAAATCAAAATAGAGGAATATTTTTAAATTCAATTCGCAATGCTTTTAAAAATGAGACTACCATAAGACCTCCTGCCACACACACAATGCAAACGCAGACTTGGAGAAGATTTCTCCTTATGATAGTCAAACATGCTTGATACGCATTTAAAAAGAGCATTTGATATTATTATTAGTGCATAGTGTAGGAAAAATTCATTTCGAAAGTAGAATATAAATCTTAGCCAGCATAGGTACCATTATATTATGCCTACTAATAGCTACCATATTAGATGGCAGGTTCTACAACTAAAACCGTACAAGTTTCGTATTGGGAATTGGATTTCCAACGAATGATCAGGCCAAGGAACTTCCCATTGCCACATGAGAATGCCTCTGGATGGACATCCCCGAGAACCAAACCGGATCTCTACCAACACAAGGCCGGGTTACTCCTAACTGAGTAACAACTGACCGAATATGCCATCCCCCGGTCCTTTGGGACCTTTTCACCGAGCGCTCGTAATCAATTCACACAATCATAAAGTGTTTTCAACATGAGTAAGTATCTGGGCTCCATACCATGATACCACCCTTTTCCAGAAGGAAATGGACACATCCTAAAGGGTGCTACCCCTCATAACCTTGCTGCTTCTTTCCTGTTTTGACCATTCATGGGGTGTGAGGCTCGACGAAGTCACGTCCACAAAAACATACTTTATACAAAAGCCATGCTTTGGGTCAACAAATGATCAACACAATGATCACAAGGATAGACGATCAAATAAACGATCCTATCACAAATAATCAACACAATGATCATTTCAGCATCACTCAGCATGTCACATTACCAAACTGGGAATATATCGCTGATAACTTCAACTATATAACCTTTGAGCTCGTACGTCTCAAAGAAGGGTGTTAAGCAAAGAATAAATTCTCCGCCACCAACAGAAATATATTTGAAAGAAATCGGCTTTATATCTCAAATTGTAATGTCAGACATACAATCCATACAAGTCTGTTCCGGGATCGAACAAAACCGAAGGCACTTACAAAGAAGTCCTAGCAATCCGGATATTCACAATCCTGATCGGATTCACCATCACATATGGAGAACTCAATACCGTAGCTACTCGGTGCAGAGTCAATCGATAGTTCATCCTATCACTCTCGCAAATACCGGTCTTCAACACCGATCTTCAAATGCGATTCACAACGACGTATCACATATTCGGAGTGGGTTATACGACCCCATGGTCCTTTCCCGGTTAACCCGAATAGTGAGCGCTTATTCAAAATAAGTGTGCATTCAAATTCAATCAATTCACATCAAATACCCATTCAAAAGGGAAATACTGATAGTCGGTTATTGAACTATCACTGGATATGCACACATCACCAGATTCCAAATAATTTTCCAAATTATTTATTTTCCAAAATATCTTTACTAGATATATAATTTCAACACTTCAAAAATAAATCAATATTTATTTTTAACAAGTTTCACTTTCACATATAAATTTCATAATGAATTTATATTTCAAGATATCCATGCATATGCGATTTCAATAATTCATTTCAATTTATCTTCAGAAAAAGATAAATTCTAATTATTCACTTCATATTGGAAAACATTTCCATACTTATTTATTCATAAGTAATCCACAAATCCTTTTATTTTCAACACTTAGAAAATATTCAATATACTTAAATCGAATTAAGTATATATTTCATTCTTTAAGGGAAATCATTCTCTTAAACATTTTTATTTGGGCCAAAACGAATGTTGCGTAAAACATCGTTACAACAACCCAAAATCACTAGTATAGGGATTCGAAATTAAAATAGATATATAAATCCCAATATTATTCTAAACATTTCCTTTCGGAAATCATTTACTATAACAACAGTGTTATAGTCCACCATTTCCTTTTATTTCACGAAACATCTATTTCAACAATGAATGTTGAAATCTATGGTTTCGAATCTCAACACCTTTTAAAACATCGTTAGATCGTTTTACTTCTATTTAAAATATCACATTCAAAACATTTCTTTAACGTCTTATTCACTATTCAAAAACGTGAATATACTATGTTCACAAATTCCATTATTTCTATTCTTTTTAACTTAAAGGATTATTCACTGTTTACAACGTGAATATAACTCCATTAATAGGTTATAACAATTAACTTATCAAAATAAGTCGTTTGCGGATTTATAAAACAACGTTTATAAATCCCTTTTTTATTTATCTTATAAAAACTTCTTTTTATAAATTCCTTTATTAACCTATCCCAGTTTATAACTCAATTATGAACTAAAAGTTCATATTATAAGTTAAATGCTTATAAAACGATTATTTTACAAAAATCGTTCTTTTGAACTTCATAATTATAAATCTTATAACTTATAAGATTCAATTATTTATCCAAATATATTCTTTAATAATTTCACGAAATTTATAAATCTTACTATTTATAAATTTCATTTATAACTTCACCATTTAAAATTTTATGAATTCCATTCATTTACAAAAATTCATTTTCACTTCATTCAAACACTTATAAAAACTCGTTTTATAATGTCAATATTTCAATTTATAAATATCCATTTATAAATCTCTTAATATAAATCAATTTATATTATTCTTTTTAAACGTCTTTAAATTCCTTTAAAACTTCATTCTTTTGATTCATAAAATAATTAAATTTTATAAATCCTATATTTAAACTGTTCACAATAATTCTAAAATCCCGATTAAACTCTTTTATAGAATCAATAGCATCATATTCTCAAAAATCAGTTTTTTTTTTAACTATATTCCTCAAAAATCATAATTTTTATAACTTTAAAAATTATAACGTTTATTTATTTAAAATAGATCAAATTCCAAACATATAGTATATTTTCAAAAATCACTTTAAAAATCATTTTAAAACTCCAAATTTGGTCCAATGATGCTACATACCAAATAGTCAATCACGACAAACAACGATATCATATATCGATATGATAATCAACGAATATCAAAATATCCATAATTAAATAAATACTGTTGAGGAATCCAGTTGGATCCCTCCAACCTGTTTTCCTGCATCCAAAAACATTAGCACAATACCAATTTCGCTCCAGTACGAAATTATCGCGGTATATGTTCTTAATAAATATTATCCGCTTAATAACGGCGTAATAGGGTCTCATCTGCTAAACAAAAAATGCGGGAAATCAACAACTGCAATATATACATATGCCAATATATATATATTGATATTATATATAATACCAATTTCACTGTTTATGAAATTTTCGCGGTATATGTTTTTAATAAATAACATCCGCTTACTAACGGCGTATAATGTCTATTTTAACAATCAATAATTTACAGTCATCATTCAAACATGCATTCAAATATTTTAAATCTAACTATTTAAAATAAAATCGAAACCTATTCGATTGAGTGAGAAATTCTCACCTTGATTTTAATTTCCGTTTTAGCGATTTATTTCGAATAAAATTAAACGCGCGTTTAATTTTACCCGAAATTCTCACTAACTCCAAACGACTCCAAACCAACTCCATCGCGTAGTGCTCGTCCATACGATTCCAACGCAACTGAGTTTGCATTTTTTCGACCTCGTATGAAAAAGATATGAATTTTACAAGTTACACGTATTTTAAATCAACAAATTTACAACTAAACTTTAATAACTTAAACCCTCAACCATCTACAGCCATTAGATCCACTCACCCCACATCTCCACCGTCCTCTACCTTCTTCCACTTGCGTTCCATCTTCAGGAACAAGGCCGACACACTTGAACCCAACTATGCATACTAGGGTTTGAATTTTGCAACACCATACTCAACTAAACTCGATCACACAACCACCATTGCGAAGCTCTCGACAAGAGCTATGTTCGGCCCCCACCATGTCAAGCTCGGCCATGCCCTCCACCTGGGAATGCGTGCGCAGGTCGGCCCCTTTAAACCCCCCTATCTCCCAAAATACAACTCCATTTTAGATCATAACCGTTGAAAACGTAGTACTCGAGGAGATCTTCAACTTTGTAGTTGAACTTTCTTGCTAATTCTTGATGGATTTGGAGAAATCAAGGGAGGAAGGAGAAGAAAAACTGGCCATTGAATAGTTAGGGCCGGCTATGCAGTTTTAAAATTAGGTTTTATTTTTTTTTATCAATTTATGAAGAGAATGGGTGTATTTATAAGGAACCGATCGACACTATTCACCCGGAAATTCCGAACTCCGATTTAGACGCCGTAACCAGCGTTTCTAAGGTTTATCCCGCGTTCCGGACACAATGGAACAGGTTTTGGAAGCTAATTCGGAAGTATGTGCGAGTTATGGCTGAAAACGCTCATTTTGAATTAAACCGATTTAAACCGATTTCTAGGCGTTTTAATTTGTACCGGACAAACGGTAAATCCAAACGACTTGAAATTTGAAACCTTACAATCATATCACATTACGGATCCAATGAAACTGGTTTCGTCGAAATCCGAGACTTTTTGAAAAATGGCTATTTTGACTCGCCAAATTTAAATTAAAAATAATTCGATGCGTTTCGGGCTGCCACGATCAAACGATAACTCCGATTGACACGAAAATTGAAATCCGGTAATAACTAACTATTACGGATCCAATGAAACTGGTTTCGTTCAATTCTGAGACTGTTCAAAAATTGGCTATTTTACAGTCGATTATTAAATATTAAAATATTCAATTTTCACAGATTAACTTTTAATTCGATTTTAAAAGTTCTAAAATATTTCTATAACTCCAGTATGATTAAATAAAATTTTCCAAATTATTTCTAATCATATTTAACTCCAATTTCAATTATTTCCATAATTTCACATATTAAATTATCGATTTAATAATCCAATTAAATTCAAAAATTCAAATAAAAATTTATTTGACTTATAAATTCACTTATAAATATTTAAAATTAATTAAATATTCAAATTTAAATTATTAAAAATTCTGGGTCGTTACAATCTTTCCCCCTTAAAAGAATTTCGTCCTCGAAATTACAAGTAAGAAAAGTTACAGAATCTATTAATTTTCCCAAAATTCATAGTTAAACTTCTTACAATAACTTTACTAAGCTTTCAAAATCATACTTAGTTATCTTTTCAAAAACAATTACCTATTGTTTAACTTTCAACTTCAAAATCAAAGTTGAAGTTTTCAAAATTTTCCAATTTTTCTCAAAATTTTCTAACGCCTTAAATTTTTGGAAAAATTCGCCATAGTCTCCTTTGCGCGGCTCGATCCGAAAAAAAAATGACAGTATATATATCACAAATATACATCTCATCAAGTAATGAGGCATCCCGAAGGGAAAAAAGTATAAAAGTACGATATTTAATCCGAGATATGTACCTTATATTTTATTAGCAAGCATATACGGCTAATATAGCGTGAAAGCGAACTCCAAATGCGAAGCAAACGCGATCCGCACCTACTAAACACTTAACAAACAATATGAGAAACATGCATATATGACAATAGTATCGATATACAACATATAGCAACATAACAACTATATATGTCACATAGCAAATGCAACTAAACAACAAATGCAAACATCAACCATCTATTAAATCTATATTCATTCATATTCTCATTAATATTAAATGAAATGGTTTTCAATTTAATCACATTTGATTCATTTACATTGGATGTTCTTACTAACATTCATTCTCAATTTTAATTAGTTTGCATTCACTAATTAAATCCAATTCACTTTCAATTTTATTCAAATTTATTTACTTCTAATTTGAATTCAATTTCTTTAGCTTTCAATTTCGCTAATTCACTTTCATTAACACTTAATGAATTATATACAATCAATCAACAATCAAATAACAACCGAAGTATATTAATTTCAACCAAATTCCTTTGCTTATATTCATTCATTTTTTATTCAACTTCTAATAACATTAGATTTTAATGAATCAACACTTATATTCATTATTTTATATCAACTTAAATTTACATTTAATTGATTAACATTCAATTCATTCAATTTAATTACAAAGTTGAATTTCATTTACATAACTTAAGTTCCCATTTATCACTTAGCTTTATTAATTTAGTTTGATATCAAAATCAATTCCATTCAACAACACTTAAGTTATATTCCATTTATACATCCTTTATTTACAACTCATATTTTATATAGTTTCACTTCTTATATATATAAGTTTATTTCACAATTGTAAACACTTTAATTATAATTCTATTCTTATAATTCTTTTACTTATACAATTATTCTTTAATTTAGATTATCCAAACAACTAAACAATCACTTATATACACTTTAACAATTCTGAAAAATTATTCCTTTATATTTAAAAATATAATCAAGGTAAAATTATTTCATTTACCCAATTTAAAACAATACTGTGTCGAATTGTTCTATTCAAGTGTTTATAGATTCCTATCAACAACGTTAATTACTCGTATTAACCAGAATCTATATACCACTCAACAAACCAATCATCACAATATAAAATAATTTTTATATTCACTAACAAATACGCTCTCATAGCTATTATTACACTCAACTCATTCTAGAGTACTACTGACTCTATCTCTAACGAGTAATACCCAACATAACCATGGTTGTCGCTTAACCATCAGCTCTGATACCAAATGTAACGCCCCGAAAGTAGTGGTCACAACCGGTAGGCTTTTCAACCATCCCAGCCCCACCGTGGCTTACACTGATATCCCAAACTTGCTTTTACGGCCAGCCTTTCGACTGTCACAGCTTACGCCTAACCAACCCCCTAAAAGAGGATGTGTGGGAGTAAGAGTCTCCCGTTCGCCACCAAACCGCGAAGCGAGAACCCCCCATCACATAGCCCAATAGCTTAACAAGACTGGTGTGAGAACTCAAAACAGTTTATTTATCTTTAAAATCAAAATAGAGGAATATTTTTAAATTCAATTCGCAATGCTTTTAAAAATGAGACTACCATAAGACCTCCTGCCACACACACAATGCAAACGCAGACTTGGAGAAGATTTCTCCTTATGATAGTCAAACATGCTTGATACGCATTTAAAAAGAGCATTTGATATTATTATTAGTGCATAGTGTAGGAAAAATTCATTTCGAAAGTAGAATATAAATCTTAGCCAGCATAGGTACCATTATATTATGCCTACTAATAGCTACCATATTAGATGGCAGGTTCTACAACTAAAACCGTACAAGTTTCGTATTGGGAATTGGATTTCCAACGAATGATCAGGCCAAGGAACTTCCCATTGCCACATGAGAATGCCTCTGGATGGACATCCCCGAGAACCAAACCGGATCTCTACCAACACAAGGCCGGGTTACTCCTAACTGAGTAACAACTGACCGAATATGCCATCCCCCGGTCCTTTGGGACCTTTTCACCGAGCGCTCGTAATCAATTCACACAATCATAAAGTGTTTTCAACATGAGTAAGTATCTGGGCTCCATACCATGATACCACCCTTTTCCAGAAGGAAATGGACACATCCTAAAGGGTGCTACCCCTCATAACCTTGCTGCTTCTTTCCTGTTTTGACCATTCACGGGGTGTGAGGCTCGACGAAGTCACGTCCACAAAAACATACTTTATACAAAAGCCATGCTTTGGGTCAACAAATGATCAACACAATGATCACAAGGATAGACGATCAAATAAACGATCCTATCACAAATAATCAACACAATGATCATTTCAGCATCACTCAGCATGTCACATTACCAAACTGGGAATATATCGCTGATAACTTCAACTATATAACCTTTGAGCTCGTACGTCTCAAAGAAGGGTGTTAAGCAAAGAATAAATTCTCCGCCACCAACAGAAATATATTTGAAAGAAATCGGCTTTATATCTCAAATTGTAATGTCAGACATACAATCCATACAAGTCTGTTCCGGGATCGAACAAAACCGAAGGCACTTACAAAGAAGTCCTTGCAATCCGGATATTCACAATCCTGATCGGATTCACCATCACATATGGAGAACTCAATACCGTAGCTACTCGGTGCAGAGTCAATCGATAGTTCATCCTATCACTCTCGCAAATACCGGTCTTCAACACCGATCTTCAAATGCGATTCACAACGACGTATCACATATTCGGAGTGGGTTATACGACCCCATGGTCCTTTCCCGGTTAACCCGAATAGTGAGCGCTTATTCAAAATAAGTGTGCATTCAAATTCAATCAATTCACATCAAATACCCATTCAAAAGGGAAATACTGATAGTCGGTTATTGAACTATCACTGGATATGCACACATCACCAGATTCCAAATAATTTTCCAAATTATTTATTTTCCAAAATATCTTTACTAGATATATATAATTTCAACACTTCAAAAATAAATCAATATTTATTTTTAACAAGTTTCACTTTCACATATAAATTTCATAATGAATTTATATTTCAAGATATCCATGCATATGCGATTTCAATAATTCATTTCAATTTATCTTCAGAAAAAGATAAATTCTAATTATTCACTTCATATTGGAAAACATTTCCATACTTATTTATTCATAAGTAATTCACAAATCCTTTTATTTTCAACACTTAGAAAATATTCAATATACTTAAATCGAATTAAGTATATATTTCATTCTTTAAGGGAAATCATTCTCTTAAACATTTTTATTTGGGCCAAAACGAATGTTGCGTAAAACATCGTTACAACAACCCAAAATCACTAGTATAGGGATTCGAAATTAAAATAGATATATAAATCCCAATATTATTCTAAACATTTCCTTTCGGAAATCATTTACTATAACAACAGTGTTATAGTCCACCATTTCCTTTTATTTCACGAAACATCTATTTCAACAATGAATGTTGAAATCTATGGTTTCGAATCTCAACACCTTTTAAAACATCGTTAGATCGTTTTACTTCTATTTAAAATATCACATTCAAAACATTTCTTTAACGTCTTATTCACTATTCAAAAACGTGAATATACTATGTTCACAAATTCCATTATTTCTATTCTTTTTAACTTAAAGGATTATTCACTGTTTACAACGTGAATATAACTCCATTAATAGGTTATAACAATTAACTTATCAAAATAAGTCGTTTGCGGATTTATAAAACAACGTTTATAAATCCCTTTTTTATTTATCTTATAAAAACTTCTTTTTATAAATTCCTTTATTAACCTATCCCAGTTTATAACTCAATTATGAACTAAAAGTTCATATTATAAGTTAAATGCTTATAAAACGATTATTTTACAAAAATCGTTCTTTTGAACTTCATAATTATAAATCTTATAACTTATAAGATTCAATTATTTATCCAAATATATTCTTTAATAATTTCACGAAATTTATAAATCTTACTATTTATAAATTTCATTTATAACTTCACCATTTAAAATTTTATGAATTCCATTCATTTACAAAAATTCATTTTCACTTCATTCAAACACTTATAAAAACTCGTTTTATAATGTCAATATTTCAATTTATAAATATCCATTTATAAATCTCTTAATATAAATCAATTTATATTATTCTTTTTAAACGTCTTTAAATTCCTTTAAAACTTCATTCTTTTGATTCATAAAATAATTAAATTTTATAAATCCTATATTTAAACTGTTCACAATAATTCTAAAATCCCGATTAAACTCTTTTATAGAATCAATAGCATCATATTCTCAAAAATCAGTTTTTTTTTTAACTATATTCCTCAAAAATCATAATTTTTATAACTTTAAAAATTATAACGTTTATTTATTTAAAATAGATCAAATTCCAAACATATAGTATATTTTCAAAAATCACTTTAAAAATCATTTTAAAATTCCAAATTTGGTCCAATGATGCTACATACCAAATAGTCAATCACGACAAACAACGATATCATATATCGATATGATAATCAACGAATATCAAAATATCCATAATTAAATAAATACTGTTGAGGAATCCAGTTGGATCCCTCCAACCTGTTTTCCTGCATCCAAAAACATTAGCACAATACCAATTTCGCTCCAGTACGAAATTATCGCGGTATATGTTCTTAATAAATATTATCCGCTTAATAACGGCGTAATAGGGTCTCATCCGCTAAACAAAAAATGCGGGAAATCAACAACTGCAATATATACATATGCCAATATATATATATTGATATTATATATAATACCAATTTCACTGTTTATGAAATTTTCGCGGTATATGTTTTTAATAAATAACATCCGCTTACTAACGGCGTATAATGTCTATTTTAACAATCAATAATTTACAGTCATCATTCAAACATGCATTCAAATATTTTAAATCTAACTATTTAAAATAAAATCGAAACCTATTCGATTGAGTGAGAAATTCTCATCTTGATTTTAATTTCCGTTTTAGCGATTTATTTCGAATAAAATTAAACGCGCGTTTAATTTTACCCGAAATTCTCACTAACTCCAAACGACTCCAAACCAACTCCATCGCGTAGTGCTCGTCCATACGATTCCAACGCAACTGAGTTTGCATTTTTTCGATCTCGTATGAAAAAGATATGAATTTTACAAGTTACACGTATTTTAAATCAACAAATTTACAACTAAACTTTAATAACTTAAACCCTCAACCATCTACAGCCATTAGATCCACTCACCCCACATCTCCACCGTCCTCTACCTTCTTCCACTTGCGTTCCATCTTCAGGAACAAGGCCGACACACTTGAACCCAACTATGCATACTAGGGTTTGAATTTTGCAACACCATACTCAACTAAACTCGATCACACAACCACCATTGCGAAGCTCTCGACAAGAGCTATGTTCGGCCCCCACCATGTCAAGCTCGGCCATGCCCTCCACCTGGGAATGCGTGCGCAGGTCGGCCCCTTTAAACCCCCCTATCTCCCAAAATACAACTCCATTTTAGATCATAGCCGTTGAAAACGTAGTACTCGAGGAGATCTTCAACTTTGTAGTTGAACTTTCTTGCTAATTCTTGATGGATTTGGAGAAATCAAGGGAGGAAGGAGAAGAAAAACTGGCCATTGAATAGTTAGGGCCGGCTATGCAGTTTTAAAATTAGGTTTTATTTTTTTTATCAATTTATGAAGAGAATGGGTGTATTTATAAGGAACCGATCGACACTATTCACCCGGAAATTCCGAACTCCGATTTAGACGCCGTAACCAGCGTTTCTAAGGTTTATCCCGCGTTCCGGACACAATGGAACAGGTTTCGGAAGCTAATTCGGAAGTATGTGCGAGTTATGGCTGAAAACGCTCATTTTGAATTAAACCGATTTAAACCGATTTCTAGGCGTTTTAATTTGTACCGGACAAACGGTAAATCCAAACGACTTGAAATTTGAAATCTTACAATAATATCACATTACGGATCCGATGAAACTAGTTTCGTCGAAATCCGAGACTTTTTGAAAAATGGCTATTTTGACTCGCCAAATTTAAATTAAAAATAATTCGATGCGTTTCGAGCTGCCACGATCAAACGATAACTCCGATTGACACGAAAATTGAAATCCGGTAATAACTAACTATTACGGATTCAATGAAACTGGTTTCGTTCAATTCTGAGACTGTTCAAAAATTGGCTATTTTACAGTCGATTATTAAATATTAAAATATTCAATTTTCACAGATTAACTTTTAATTCGATTTTAAAAGTTCTAAAATATTTCTATAACTCCAGTATGATTAAATAAAATTTTCCAAATTATTTCTAATCATATTTAACTCCAATTTCAATTATTTCCATAATTTCACATATTAAATTATCGATTTAATAATCCAATTAAATCCAAAAATTCAAATAAAAATTTATTTGACTTATAAATTCACTTATAAATATTTAAAATTAATTAAATATTCAAATTTAAATTATTAAAAATTCTGGGTCGTTACACAAGAGCTACGCACGGCCGCCACCATGATGAACTCGGCCTCCTCCATGGCCTCGCATAGCGTGCGCAACTAGCAGGCGTCGGCCCCCCTTGCTCCCCCTCTGATGCTCCAAACACGATCATCACCGTATGGATCGAAAGCTCTCGTTGAGCTCTTCGACTTTCGTGTTGAACACTTCGCGTTTTTCCTTGTAGATTGAGAGTGATTGAGGAGAGAAAGATAATGATTTCTGGCCATTAACGTTTATGAAGGTGGCGGCCGCAGTTTTTTTGACCTAGGGTTTAATTTTGTGAAAATAATGAAGTTAGGGGGGGCTTTTATAGAAAATTCACGCGACACTATTCATCCCGGATTTTCCGAACTCCAAACAAAGCGTGCCGGTTGGCGTTCATAAGGTTTACCCCATGTTCCGAACACAAGGGAACGTGTTTCGGGAGCTAATTCGGTCATCTGTGCGAGTTAAGGCAATAAACGTTCAATTTAAATTAAACCGATTTAAACGATTTTCTAGGCGTTTTAGCTTGCACCGGACAAACGATAAATCCGATTGACACGAAATTTGAAACCATGCAATAATATCACATTACGGATCCGATGAAACTGGTTTCGTCGAAATCCGAGACTTTTTGAAAAATAGCTATTTTAACTCGCTAAATTAATATTAAAACAATTTGGATGCGTTTCGAGCTGCCACGATCAAACGATAACTTCGATTGCTACGAAAATTGAAATCCGGTAATAACAAATTATTACGGATCCAATGGAACTAGTTTCGTCCAATTCTGAGACTGTTCAAAAAATGGCTAATTTCACTAGTCGATTAAATATTAAAATATTCAATTTTCACAAATTAACTCTTAATTCGATTTTAGAAGTTCTATAATATCATTCTAACTCCAATATGATAAAATAAAATTTTACAAATCATTTTCAATCATATTTAACCTAAATTTCAATTATTTCTATAATTTCACTATTAAATTATCGATTTAATTATTCAATTAAATCCGATTATTCGAAATAAAATTTATTCGACTTATAAATTCACTTATTAATATTTAAAATTAATTAAATATTCAAATTTAAATTAATAAAAATTCTGGGTAGTTACATACTTCCCCCCTTAAAAGAATTTCATCCTCGAAATTACCAAGTAAGAAAAGTTACAGAATCCATTAATTTTCCAGAATCCATAGTTAAACTTCTTACAATACTTTACTAAGTTTTCAAATCATGCTTAGTTATCTTTTCAAAAACAACTACTATCGTTTAACTTTCAATTCCAAAATCAAAGTTAAGTTTTCAAAAAAATTCCCAATTTTCTCAAATTTTTCTAACGCCTTAAATTTTCGGAAAAATTCGCCAGAGTCTCCTTTGCGCGGTTCGATCCGGAAAAAAATGATAGTATATATATATCACAAATATACATCTCATCAAGTAATCAGGCATCCCGCAGGGAAAAAAGTGTAAAAGTACGATATTTAATCCGAGATATGTACCTTATATTTTATTAGCGAGCATATACGGCTAATATAGCGCGAAAGCGAGCTCCAAATGCGAAGCAAACGCGATCCGCACCTACTAAACACTCAACAAATAACATAAGAACATGCATATAGACAATAGTATCGATATACAACATATAGCAACATAATAACTATATATGCCAACATAGCAAATGTAGTAAAAGCAACATATATTCAACCATCAACCAACTAACATTCATAACCAATAAATATTCATTCATATTCTCATTAATATTCAATGAATTGGGTTTTCAATTTTAATCACATTTGATTCATTAACAGTGGATGTTTTTACTAACATTCATTTTCAATTAGTTTATATTCACTAATTCATATTCAAGTTGGTTCACTTTCAAATCAAATTCAATTCCATTTAAGATTCACTTAACTTCCAATTGAATTTCAATTACTTTAGCTTCCAATTTCATTAACTTGATGAATTATATACAATCAACTAACAACCATATAACAACCAATGTATATTAATTAAAACCAAATTCCTTTGCTTATATTCATTAATTTTGGTTTAATACCTTTACTTTCAATTGGTCTAATTAAATTGATTTTCATTCAATCTTTCAACTTCCAATAACATTAGATTTTAATGAATTAACACTTTCATTCATTATTTCATATCAACTTAATTTATATTCGATTGATTATATATTCAATTCTTTCATTCAATTCAATTTCTAAAGTTGAATTTCATTTATATAACTTAAGTTCATATTTATCACTTAACTTCATTAATTTACTTTGATACCAATATCAACTTCATTCAACATCTCTTAAGTTATACTTAACTCAAATTCCCACTTATAAATCAATTCAGATTCCAAATTCTAAAGTAAATTTCCATTTAACTTTAAATTCATTTTTATTTACAACTCATATTCATATAGTTTCACTTCTTATATATATAAGTTTATTTCACAATTGTATATCACTTTAATTATAATTCAATTCTTATAATCTTTTTACTTATACAATTATTCTTTTATTTAGATTATTCAAACAACCAAACAATCAACTTATATACACTTTAATAATTCTGAAAAATTATTCCTTTATATATAAAATATAATCAAGGTAAAATTATTTCAAGTACCCACTTTAAAACAATATTGTGTCGAATTGTTCTATTCAAGTGTTTAGAGATTCCTATCAACAACGTTAATTACTCGTATTAACCAGAATCTATATACCACTCAACAAACCAATCATCCCAATATAAAGCAATTTTATATTCACTAACAAATAAGCTCTCATAGCTATTATTACATTCAAACTCATTCTAAAGTACTACTGATTCCATCTCTAATGAGTAATACCCAACAGAGCCATGGTTGTCGCTTAACCATATGCTCTGATACCAAATGTAACGTACGCGATTTTTCGTTGCCGAAAAACCGATTAGTTAGGGTTTTAAGAAAAAGAAAAAGACAGAAGAAGAGATAAGAAGAGATAGAAAATAGAGAGAAAAGAAAAATAGAAAGAACAGAAAGAAAACAACAGAACAACATCATTAGATTCCAAATAATTTTCCAAATTATTTATTTCCCAAAAATATCTTTACTAGATATATAGTTTTCACACTTCAAAAATAAATCAACATTTATTTTTAAACAAATTCCCCTTTCCTTCATAAATTCCATAGTGAATTTATATTCAAAATATTTATGAATATACGATTTCAATTATTCATTTTCAATTTATCTTCAAAAAGATAAATTCTCAAAACGTTTCATTTCACATTGGAAAACATTTCCATACTTATTTATTCATAAGTAATTCACAAATTCTATTTATTTTCAACCTTTGGAAAATATTCAATATACTTAAATCGAAATTAAGCATATATTTCATTCTTTAAGGAAATCATTCTCTTAAACATATTTATTTGGGCCAAAACGAATGTTACGTAAAACATCGTTACGACAACCCAAAATCACTAGTATAAGGATTCGAAATTAAAATAGATATATAAATCCCAATACTACACAAAACATTTCCTTTCGGAAATCATTTACTATAACAACAGTGTTATAGTCCACCATTTCCTTTTATTTCTCGGAACGTCTATTTCAACAATGAATGTTGAAATCTATGGTTTCGAATCTTAACACATTTTAAAACATCGTTAGATCGTTTTAATTCTATTTAAAACATCATATCCAAAACATTTTCTTTAACATATTATTCACTATTCAAAAACGTGAATATACTTCGTTAACAAATTTCATCATTTCTATTCATTTTATTTTAAAGGATTATTCACCGTCTAAAACGTGAATATAACTCCATAAATAAGTTATAACAATTTACTTATCAAAATAAGTCGTTTGCGAATTTATAAAACAACGTTTATAAATTCCTTTATTACCCTATATTCAATTTGTAACTCAATTATATACCAAAGGTTCATATTATAAGTTAAATACTTATAATTTATTCGTTTACAAAAATCGCTCCTTTGAACTTCATAATTATAAATCTTATAACTTATAAGATTCAATTATTTATCCAAAAATATTCCTTTAATTACTTTACAAATTTTATAAACCTACTACTTATAAAATTCCATTTATACTTCACCGTTTATAATTCTATAAATTTCATTCACTTATGAAATTCATTCACAATTCATTCTAACATTTATAAAAACTCGTTTTATAACTCAAATATTTTTAATTTATAAATCTTTTATATAAATCAATTTATATTATTCTTTTAAAACGTCTTTAATCTCCTTTATAATTTCACCATTTTGATTTATAAAATAATCAAATCTTATAAATCCTATATTTAAACTTTTTATAATAAATTCAGAAATCCAAATTTTACTATTTTATAAAATCATTAACCCCATATTTTCAAAAATCAACTTTTAACTGTATTTCTCAAAAATATCATTTCTATAACTTTAAAATTATAACGTTTATTTATAATGGATCAATTCCAAAAAAATATTTTATAAACGTATACTCTTCAAAAATCACTTTAAAATTCATTTTAAAATTCCAAAATTTGGTCCAATCATGCTACACACCAAATAGTCAATCACGACAAACAACGATATCATATATCGATATGATAATCCATCAAATATCAAAATATCTGACATCAAATAAAAACTGTTGAGAATCCAGTTGGATCCCTCCAACCTGTTTCCTGCATCCACAAACATTAGCACAATACCAATTTCGCTCCAGTACGAAATTATCGCGGTATATGGGATTTAAAATATTATCCGCTTAATAGATGGCGCAATAGGGTCTCATCCGCTGTACAATGCGGGAAAATCAACAACTGCAATATATACATATGCCAATATATATATATATATATATATATTGCTATTATATATAATACCAATTTCACTGTTTATGAAATATTCGCGGTATATGTTTTTAATAAATAACATCCGCTTGCTAACGGCGCATAATGTCTATTTTAACAATCAATAGATAACAATCATCATTCAAACATGCATTCAATAATTTTAAATCTAACTATTTAAAATTTAAATCGAAACTGATTCGATTGAGTGAGAAGTTCTCACCTTGAATTCAATTTCGTTTTAGCGATTTATTTCGAATAAAATTAAACGGATGTTTAATTTTACCCAAAATTCTCACTAACTCCAAACGACTCCAATCCAATTCCATAGCGTAGTGCTCGTCCATACGATTCCAACGCTTCCTGTTTCGTGCGTTTTTGACCTCGTATGAAAAAGTTATGCATTTTACAAGTTTACACAAATTTATATTCATAATTTACAACATTTTCTTTTTATAATTAACCTAAATCAACACGGGCCGTTGGATCTCCTGCATCTCCACATCAGGCCGTCCCCCCTTTCCTCTCCCTCACGTTTCTTTCTACAGGTTATTGGCCGTGCACAAGAACCCATCAAGTTGGAACTAGGGTTTGATTATGCTCCCTCTTCGCTTGATTATAATTCGATCAGGTTACCCCGTTGGAAAGCTCGCGACAAGAGCTACGCACGGCTGCCACCATGATGAACTCGGCCTCGTATGGCGTGCGCCACTAGCAGGCGTCGGCCCCCCTTGCTCTCCCTCTGATGCTCCAAACACGATCATCACCGTATGGATCGAAAGCTCTCGTCGAGCTCTTCGACTTTCGTGTTGAACACTTCGCGTAATTCCTTGTAGATTGAGAGTGATTGAGGAGAGAAAGATAATGATTTCTGGACATTAACGTTTATGAAGGTGGCGGCTGCAGTTTTTTTGACCTAGGGTTTAATTTTGTGAAAATAACGAAGTTAGGGGGGGCTTTTATAGAAAATTCGCGCGACACTATTCATCCCGGATTTTCCGAACTCCAAACGAAGCGTGCCGGTTGGCGTTCCCAAGGTTTACCCCACGTTCCAAACACAAGGGAACGTGTTTTGGGAGCTAATTCGGTCATCTGTGCGAGTTAAGGCAATAAACGTTCAATTTAAATTAAACCGATTTAAACGATTTTCTAGGCGTTTTAGCTTGCACCGGACAAACGATAAATCCGATTGACACGAAATTTGAAACCATGCAATAATATCACATTACGGATCCGATGAAACTGGTTTCGTCGAAATCCGAGACTTTTTGAAAAATGGCTATTTTAACTCGCTAAATTAATATTAAAACAATTTGGATGCGTTTCGAGCTGCCACGATCAAACGATAACTCCGATTGCTACGAAAATTGAAATCCGGTAATAACAAATTATTACGGATCCAATGGAACTAGTTTCGTCCAATTCTGAGACTGTTCAAAAAATGGCTAATTTCACTAGTCGATTAAATATTAAAATATTCAATTTTCACAAATTAACTCTTAATTCGATTTTAGAAGTTCTATAATATCATTCTAACTCCAATATGATAAAATAAAATTTTACAAATCATTTTCAATCATATTTAACCTAAATTTCAATTATTTCTATAATTTCACTATTAAATTATCGATTTAATTGTTCAATTAAATCTTATTATTCGAAATAAAATTTATTCGACTTATAAATTCACTTATTAATATTTAAAATTAATTAAATATTCAAATTTAAATTAATAAAAATTCTGGTTCGTTACACTTTATTTGTGTTGCACTTGTGTTGAAGCCAGCTTTTCATTTGGGTTTGACCTGCGCTCACTTGTCCCTGTAATTTTATCAAGTGTATATATCGGTGTGCACGGCCTTCTGGCATATACAGTAATACACTGTGGATGTCACAAGTTATTTGTGTATGATGAATTCAAATTTAAATGGTGACGAACAACCCAAATGACCGAGGCAAATAAAATTTCCAAAATCACATTTTATTTTATACTGCAAAAATATTTTATTTCAAATTTATGGCGTTAGTGTGTATTTTTGCAGATTTCTCAGATGCTAGATTCAATCTGGAGTGAAGTCGAAGATAAAATACGAGTGAATGAGTGAATTGTAGTGAGGTGCATTTGTAAATGATAAATTGTGATGTAATCAAATTTGTATTGTAATTGAAACTGTATATATATGTGAGAACTCGAATTTGTACTAATCAAAATTGTAATAAATATTTGTTTGAATAAAATATCTGTTTGAATTTAAATATTGTGTTATTTATTTTATTCTGCAAATATTTATTTAATTATGTGAAACATAAAATAATACATTAACAAATACATTTAAATGAATATATATATATATATATGTTTATTATCATCAAACAAAAATCATATACTCGATATTCAACATAAATAACCTTGCATGAATGTGTGTGTGTGTGTGTGTGTGTGTGTATATGCAAATGATGTAAGCATGTTTGTGTTTAGGCAAACATTCCCCTGTTCAAAAAGTTACAGGTTTTAAACAAGTTCAAAATTCCATTTCTCCTTAATAAAGAGATGTAATTAATTTAATATAATTAATTACTTAATGTGATTAATCAAGAATGATTAATCAATATGGATAATTGATAATTAATTACTTAATTTAAATAGGGTAATTATTAATAGACATAATTAGGGATCATTAATTTATATAATTAATGATGTAATTTAGGATTGATTAATAAGATCAATTAATCAATGAAGGAATTAATTAATGTAATTAATTAAGGATTAATGTAATTAATTATAATATAATAATTAATGAAGTAATTACAGGTTAATTACTAAATTTGGTTTGGAACAATTAATTTGTGAAATTAATTAAAAGTTGATTACTTGAATGTAATTAAAGGATAATTAATCAAGGATGATTAATTAGGGTAATTTGTTGAGGGTAATTAATTGATTGATTTGTAATTAATTAATAGATTTGTAAGCAAGATTTATATGGATGAAGTAATTAATTTAATTTATTTTAAATTAATTAGGGAAGAAGTAATTAATTTAATTCATATTAAATTAATTATAGAATGGTGATTAATAAGTCATTGCTTGTTAATGATGATTGATACTGATTACCCTGAATAGTTGAGATCTTAGATATGAGACAAGTGATGTTGTGTGATTTGGATGCTATGGTTGCATTTGAGTTGATAATATGAATTATCTGTTTGGCATGATAATATGGATTATCTGTTGTGATGATAATGTTGATTATCTATTATGATGTTGTGAATTATCTATCTGTGCGTATATAGATAATATTGAATTGAATTGTTTTAAACATTTAAACAACTTGGACCTAAAAGATGGCAATTTGGATTTCAATGAGACCGGGATCTGGTTTCCATATTTGGATATCCGAAAACCACATCGATCCAAATTAACGATAGGTCGTGAATCTCAAGTGAAGATGAAGATTCAGAGTGCAAGGGTTATCCTCGTTAACTCTGAGGGTGATTCCAAAATGAGTGTAACGAGATAATGCCTTCGGTTTCGTTCGAACCTGGAACGAACTTGTATGGATTGAATGCTTTCAGAACATCGTCAGGTGGACGATGAGCATTCTAAGAAATGTGTTCTCTTAAGGTAATCGTAGCCTCAAGCCTTATCAACCGGGAATGGCTAAAACATGGGAGGTGCAGCAAGGTTAAGTAGGTCATGCCCAAGTAGGATGAGATTTTCCCCTGTCTAGAGGTCCCTTTATATTCGGCTGTGTGGGCGGTTGATTGCAACAACTGCCGGGTTGTCTTGTTCAGGACTATTCAGTAAGGAATGGTTCCGGCCTTGTGTTGCAAGGGAGCGGGCGTACTCCTCGGTACGGTGATCTAGGCCACCTACTGTGACGGGCGGTACTCCAGTAGCCCTGCCATTGATGGAATCCAAAATCCAACAAATGCCGTACGTTTTAGTTGTGCCCAACTATGTTGGAACGTGAGATGTAAGCATTCCAGCTATTTCTGTATTTTACTTGAAAACCCTAGACACTATTATAATATCATCGGATTTCCTATCAAATGTTTTGGTTAGCGTAAGGTAAAAACATTCCATGTTTATGTGTGGAAAGTCTTACGTGATACCATTCTTTTAAAAAGATTTTTAAAGTTAAGCAAACTTAACCTGTTACTCACACTAGACCCATGTCTGACCCAGAGTTTATCTTATGTTTTCTTAAACTCTTGGGTACTCAAATTTTTACGAGTAGCCAAGGGATTCAGGTTGGCTTTGACGAATATTGAAGGAGAAATGGAGCAGGAGGCTTCTGCGTTATAGATATATAGTTTCTGTTGTGTGTTCTTTGTGTTGGTATCTCTTGTTTTGTTGTATTGAGTCGTAAATACCAGGCAGGTGTTTATAATTGTCTCGTATATATTGTGTATGCTGTGTAATTCTGATTGATGTTGTATATTATGTAAATACTTATGTTATTAATATAATTTATTCGTTCCGCTGTTGAGATTCTAGTGTTGTTTCTTCTTTCTTTTCTCTTTTCTATCGCTTTCTTTCTTCAAGATGATACGATTTTCTGTGGTGAGAAAGTTGGGTGGTATCAGTTGGTATCAAAGCATTATGTTGAGTGAATACCTAGGCTTTGGAGTGTTGTCTATCTTGAGAGAGCGTATTTGTTATTTTTAATATATTTATATATATTTATTTATTTCTACCTATCTATTGGGTTACCTGTTCGGGTTTTCCAATATGAGATATAAAGGAAGATTGAGGTAGTGGTGTGTATAACACGACTACCATTAGTTGGAGTTTGAATGTTTGAGGTTAGTAGTGTACCTGTCGAGACTGTAGACCTAATACCGTCTCGAGTGAGCTTTGCAGTAGTGTAAGGACTTCATTAATCTCTGAAGGTAACCCGTTAAGGTTCGGAGTACATCTTTGAAGTTGGATGAGTAGAGTTTGGATCTGTTGGCTGAGCAAAAGAGAGTGATGGTATCTTGATACCTCAGGAAATAGTAGCTGCGTGATGAGATGCAGTGACTATGGATGTTTCCGAAGATGATTTCTTTGGAACGAGTTTAAGGAAGTAGGTCTGCTTTGGTATTGTGACTAAGTTCAGTAGGGTGTTTCTGTTTGGTTTGAAGTCTGAGTTTCTCGAAGAGCTTTGGATTGGGAATTCTTTGGCATTGGTGTCAGCAGTGCCGCTCGGAGTGCTCTGTGTGTCGGCAGAGTTTTCTAGCTTAGCAGTTTTCTGGAGATGGAGTTCAGAAGTAGTAGAGTAGAATCCATTTCTTCGATGGATTAGCAAGACCAGCATAAGCTGTTCTGATTAGTAAAAAGAGAACAGTTTTCTCTGGATTTTAGTTTGGATTGATTGCAAAAGTGACTTGCGATAATAGAGTATTCTCTTGGATTGTTGGAGATTTCTCTGTATGTTTTCAGGGATGTTAGGGGTTGTCCGCATCTAGAGATTTAGTTTTGTTAACGACTAGGATTCCAAGTGTGGTACCGGTGGTTCAACTAGTTGAAGGTTGGTTCCTTGAGAAGGAGTTTGTTGAAGCAACTCAGGATTTGAGGAACTTCTGAATTTTCTCTTGGTTATCAGTGATCCTCTTGGTTATGTTCTCCAGTTGTGCTTGTGTTCTTCATCAGCATTCTTTTCTACTCCAGATCAGAGTTGTGCAGTGGAAGCAGCTTGGGAGTGTATCTGTTTTTCTTTTCCGGATAGGAGAAGTTTGTGTTCTTCTGATGGTTGTGAGTGGAGTTGTTCTTGATCTTGGTTGATCGGGGAGGATCATTCTAGTGGATTGGGTTTGTTTTTTTCTTGAGACATCACCAAAGGTTGAGTTGATCAGGTAGGATGTAGGCAGCTCGAGAGCGTTCGAGAGTTTTTGTGAATCTGAAGTCGGGGATCTGATTTTGGATAAGTTTTCTCCGGTTTTAGGAGTTATAAATTTTGGTAAGGTTGGATAAGCTAGCTCCGAGATGTTTTGGATTTCTTCTGTATTCTGTTATGGATAAGTGTTTGGTTTTCTGGATTGAGTTGCCAGTTTGGACGACTGGAATTCGATGTATTTCACGTATCTCTGAGGGAGTACGTGTATGATCTATCTCCAGTTTTGGAATCAGCTGTTCTGGGAAATTTGGTTGTTGAGTCAGACTTGTCTGTGGTCTGATGTCTTGTTCAGTTGTAGATCTAGATGAGTAGGAGTTCTGTAGCTTAGTAGTATTGATTGTTTGGATTTTACAGATCGAGTGTCACGGTGTTTACTTGGGAAACTCGAGGAAACTCTATCCAAAATTTTGTCTGGATAGATAATTTTGTTTGATTGGGTGAATTGATTGATATGGTTGTTAGCATATGTTTGATATATGCTTGTGTTTTGAAATTAAAATCTTGGATATATTATTACGTTACTTTTGTTTTAAATTTTGGGCACGAAATTCATTTAAGGGGGAAGGAATGTGATATCCCGGAATTTTTGACAATATCAATTTAATAATCTTTATATAAAATTAAATTGGTTTGATAATATTGATCAATAAAATATGAATTGCTTTAACAATCTAAATTGAATAAATATTTAATTTGAGATTTTATTTTTTGTAAGCTAAATAAATATTTTTAATTATAATATATCTATATATTTGTATATATTTTATAGATAATCTTTGTTTTGGAATTTAATAAATAAATAAATTTTTGTTTCCAAATTCTAATAATATATTTAGTAATTAGGAAATTATGTTTTAAATTAATTTTAAGTTTCTCAAAGTTATTTAAAATTAATAACTATATGGTTTGTAAATACTTAAAATAAATGTTAAATTGTTTAAAATTTTATCTTAGCTTAATTTTTAAATTTAAATAAAAAAAGTTTGTTTTATTTCTTTTTAAATATTATTTGATAAATATGATTTGAAAATTATGTATATGTTTAAAATATAATGTAAAATATGGTTTTAATTTATTTAATAATAATAAAAGTGATTTATAATCTCTTTTAAAAATCATTTAAAATTTGTTAAATTGTTTATTTTCAAGCCATGCTTATAATGTATTATTTTTCCATATAAATATAAAAAGAATTAAAATATGAAAATGAAATTTTCATTTTAAATTTAATAAATTGATTTTAATTTGGATTTCAAAAATTTAATTTGAATTGGAATTGATTTTGAGATTTAAAATATTAGATTCTTTAAAATATTTGAATAAGTTTTAAATTATAATTTGTTTTATTTACATTTTCTTTAAATAAGAAATTCACATAAATATAAATAAATTAAGTTAAACTTTTATTAACATTTAAATATATAACTAAATTAATTAAGAGACAAGTGGTAATAATTAAGTAATCCAAATCAACATGTGTTAAGTAATAGAATAGATAACATGACAAGTGTCATTATTTTTCTTTTATCTTTTTCTTTATTTTGTTAAATTAATTTCAGCCCTTAAACCATTTTCGTTATCCCTTCACTCTTTTTTTTCAAAACCAAAAGCTAAAGTTAATCAAAGAAAACATCCTTCTTCAAAAACAAACCTGCAATTAAATTTCTTTAAGAAAAATCAAATAGTTGTATTTTCAAAACCCTGTAGATCAACCTGCATTTCATCTCTAGAAAATCACTAGCATACAAACTATAGTTTTAAAGTCATGTCAGCATTTTCAACATGGAATCTACTTTGATAATCAAAGGCCTACATGCATGTGGTTCTCAAGTTCTCAAAGACAGAATGCACACCAGTTTCTTGATTTTATAAACTGCTCTGTTCTTCAGTTGAAGTGAGTAACCTTTTTGTTAAAATAATTTAAGTAAATGTGGTTGCATGATTAATCTCAGGAGAAATTGTTTTTATGTGATGATATACAATAGGCTTGGTAAATTTTTATGCATATATGTGATAGTGTGTATATGTGTATATGTTATTGCCTGTGACATCTTTGTCACCAAATTTTTAAGCTAAAGACTTTCAAAGATCACCATCTCTTGATCCAATCAATATTTGGATTCATGTATTAAACAAAATATGTTTTCGGATCATAGAGTAAACTTTTAAAAATTTAAATAGGTTAAAATAAGTTCAAATTTCCTTTGGAAACCCAAAATAATCAGGAAAACATGAATTTGTTTAAAACTTAAATTCCTTGATTCATTAAATTAAGATTGTAATCTGAAATAGTATAAGAAAAAATGACTTTTAAATAAGAAACCACAATTTCTAGTTTAGGATTTAGGAAGCAGTTCTATGATGAACTAAAAAGATGAATTTGGAAAATTCTGATGATTTTGGGATTCTGGAAGTTTGGAGTTTCTTCTGGATGAAGTAGAGTGATCTGGCACATCAGCAAGATTTTCAAATTTATGGATAAATCATTGGGTTAGCAGCGGTGAGGGATTTAGTTCTGTAACCCTAGTTTATGATCAAGTTTTGAATTCGACCATTTCTGTCTCTATGGTTGTTCGAGTGTTAAGCAACTTTGGGGGATGGTAGCTGGGTCCATGAGGAGGATGTAGCCGGAGTTGTAGCTCTAACGGTGGTCGGAGGAGTGGGATGTTGCAGTTGACAGGTTTGGGCTTTGAAGAGGTTTTGATGTTCCAGGTTTTGGATTGAGGCTGTTTTTATGATTCCAGGTGAATGGAGGTGTTTTGATTATCATGATGTTGCGTGAGGTTGTTTTCTGGTGTGATGATGCTGCCGGAGTTGACCTGTGATGGTCAGAGTCACTGTGCATGTGCGCGGTGCTCTTTGCTTTCCTGATGATCTGGGATAATGAGTGGGGGTGTTGTACTCGAGTAAATGCTCGAGTCATTTGGGTGTTTGCTCGAAGTTGAGGGAAGGTTGACTCGGAGTATGTAGGTTTGAGCTCGAGTAGTTTCGTTTTTAGGTTTTTCTGAAACCTGACAGTATGTAGGTTTTTAAATTTAAACCAAATTTAAATAAAGGAAGCAAAGAAAGATTTAAACCAAAAGTTGAAACAAGTTTAAAATATGAATTTAAAATGATTTGGATTCTAGTTTGCAAATAAATAAATTTTATAAAATAGATTGCTTATCAACTAAAAATTTGTATAGTATTTTATACAGCATTTTAGAAATCTGAAAAGTGAGATTTAAAACTAGATTATAAATTTAAATTTAAAATCTGGATCTGATTTTGGATAAGTTTTCTCCGGTTTTAGGAGTTATAAATTTTGGTAAGGATGGTTAAGCTAGCTCAGAGATGTTTTGGATTTCTTTTGTGTTCTGTTATGAATAAGTGTTTGGTTTTCTGGATTGAATTACCAGTTTGGACAACTGGAATTCGATGTATTTCACGTACCTCTAAGGGAGTACATGCATGATCTATCTTTGGTTCTAGAATCAGCTGTTCTGGGAAAATTGGTTGTTGAGTCAGACTTGTCTGCGGTCCGATGTCTTGTTCAGTTGTAGATCTAGATGAGTAGGAGTTCTGTAGCTTAGTAGTATTGATTGTTTGGATTTTATAGAGCGAGTATCCCGGTGTTTACTTGGGAAACTCGAGCAAACTCTATCCAGAATTTTGTCTCGATAGATAATTTTGTTTGATTGGGTGAATTGATTGCTATGGTTGTTAGCATATGTTTGATATATGCTTGTGTTTTGAGATTAAAATCTTGGATAGATTATTAAATTACCTTTGTTTTAAATTTCGGGGACGAAATTCTTTTAAGGGGGAACGAATGTGATATCCCAGAATTTTTGACAATGTCAATTTAATAATCTTTATATAAAATTAAATTGATTTGATAATATTGATCAATAAAATATGAATTGGTTTAATAATCTGAATTGGATAAATATTTAATTTGAGATTTTATCTTTTGTAAGCTAAATAAATGTTTTTAATTATAATATATTTATATATTTGTATATATATTATAGATAATCTTTGTTTTGGAATTTAATAAATAAATAAATTTTCAGAAGGACAAACTTTGCAGTACAATTAGTTTTTAGGACACACATCCACAGAAATTAATTTCAAGGCCAAAATCAGCAGAATAGTTACTTTTAAGGACAAAGTCAGCAGTCCAATTACTTTCAAGGACATAATTCATAGGTTTTTAGGCCTTAGAAACTAATTATTTTGCATTTTATCCTTAAAAGTAATTATTTCAGTTTTATGTCCTAGAAACTAATTGCAGTTGCTAAAGAGGCCCTTGTGGCTAATTTCCACTTCTAAATTCTAATAATATATTTAGTAATTAGGAAATTATGTTTTAAATTAATTTTAAGTTTCTCAAAGTTGTTTAAAATTAATAGCTATATGGTTTGTAAATGCTTAAAATAAATGTTAAATTGTTTAAAATTTTATCTTAGCTTAATTTTCAAATTTAAATAAAAAAAAGTTTGTTTTATTTCTTTTTAAATATTATTTGATAAATATAATTTGAAAATTATATATATAAGTTTAAAATATAATGTAAAATATGGTTTTAATTTATTTAATAATAATAAAAGGATTTATAATCTCTTTTAAAAATCATTTAAAATTTGTTAAATTGGTTATTTTCAAGCCATACTTATAATGTATTATTTTTCCACATAAATATAAAAAGAATTAAAATATGAAAATGACATTTTCATTTTAAATTTAATAAATTGATTTTAATTTTGATTTCAAAAGTTTAATTTGAATTGGAATTTATTTTGAGATTTAAAATATTAGATTCTTTAAAATATTTGAATAAGTTTTAAATTATATTTTGTTTTATTTACATTTCTTTAAATAAGAAATTCACATAAATATAAATAAATTAAGTTAAACTTTTATTAACATTTAAATATATAACTAAATTAATTAAGAGACAAATGTTAACAATTAAGTAATCTAAATCAACATGTGTTAAGTAATAGAATAGATTCATGACAAGTGTCATTGTTTTTCTTTTATCTTTTTCCTTATTTTGTAAAATTAATTTCAGCCCTTAAACCATTTTCATTATCCCTTCACTCTTATTTTTCAAAACCAAGAGCTAAAATGAATCAAAGAAAACATCATTCTTCAAAAACAAAACTGCAATTAAATTTCCATAAAAAAAATGGTTATATTTTCAAAACCTTGTAGATCAACCTGCATTTCATCTCTGGAAAATCACTAGCATACAAACTATAGTTTTAAAGTCATGTCAGCATTTTCAACATGGAATCTACATTGATAATCAAAGGCCTACATGCATGTGGTTCTTAAGTTCTCAAAGACAGAAGACACACCAGTTTCACGATTTTATAAACTACTTTGTTCTTCAGTTGAAGTGAGTAACCTTTTTATTAAAATAATTTAAGTAAATGTGGTTGCATGATTAATTTCAGTAGAAATTGTTTTTATGTGATTATATAAAATAGGCTTGGTAAATTTTTATGCATATATGTGTGTATATGTGTATGTTATTATTGTCTGTAACATCTCTGTCACCAAATTTTTAAGCTAAAGACTTTCAAAAATCACCATCTCTTGATCTAATCAATATTTGGTTCATGTATTAAACAAAATATGTTTTCAGATCATAGAGTAAACTTTTGAAAATTTAAATATAAAATAAGTTCAAATTTTCTATGCAAACCCAAAATAATCAGGAAAACATGAATTTGTTTAAAACTTAAATTCTTGATTCATTAAATTAAGATTGTAATCTGAAACCTTATAAGTAAACATGATTTTTAAATCAGAAAACACAATTTCTAGTTTAGGATTTAGGAAGCAGTTCTGTGATGAACTAAAAAGATGAATTTGGAAAATTCTGATGACTTTGGGGTTCTGGAAGTTTGGAGTTTCTTCTGGATGAAATAGAGTGATCAGGCACATCAGCAAAATTTTCAAATTTATGGATAAATCATTAGGTTAGCAAGGGTGAGGGACTTAGTACTGTAACCCTAGTTTATGATCAAGTTTTGAATTCGACCATTTCTGTCTCTATGGTTGTTCAAGTGTTAAGCAACTTTGGAGGATGGTAGCTGGGTCCATGGGGAGGATGTGGCCGGAGTTGTAGCTCTAACGGTGGTCGGAGGAGTGGGATGTTGCCGTTGACAAATTTAGGCTTTGAAGAGGTTTTGATATTCCAGGTTTTGGATTGAGGCTGTTTTTCTGATTCTAGGTGAATGGAGATGTTTTGATGATCGTGATGTTGCGTGAGGTTGTTTTCTGGTGTGATGATGCTGCCGGAGTTGACCGGTGATGGTCAGAGTCATCGTGCATATGCACGGTGCTCTTTGCTTTCCTGATGATCTGGGGATAATGAGTGGGGGTGTTGTACTCGAGTAAATGCTCGAGTCATTTGGGTATTTGCTCGAAGTTGAGGGAAGGTTGACTCGGAGTATGCAGGTTTGAGCTCGAGTAGTTTCATTATCAGGTTTTTCTGAAACCTGACAATATGCAGGTTTTTAAATTTAAACCAAATTTAAATAAAGGAAGCAAAGAAAGATTTAAACCAAAAGTTGAAACAAGTTTAAAATATGAATTTAAAATGATTTGAATTCTAGTTTTCAAATAAATAAATTTTATAAAATAGAATGCTTATCAACTAAAAATTTGTACAGTATTTTATGCAGTATTTTAGAAATCTGAAAAATGAGATTTAAAACTAGATTATAAATTCAAGTTTAAAATCTGGGTTGTAAACTTGAATTCAAATTTGAATTTGAATTTTAGGATTTGCAAAGAAAATAAGTTTATAAATTCAAATGTTATAATTAAGGATGAATCATAAAGTATTTTATAACATGCTTTTAAAATCTTAAATATAGGATTTAAACTGGTTTCTAAATTTAAGTTTTTCTTAAATCTGAGTTCAAAACATGATTTGAATTCTAGTTTGAAATTAAATAAGTTTTTGAATTTAAATGTTTCAAAACCACTTGGAATATTTAAAGTATATTTAAATTTATTTAAATAGAATATGGGTTAAAACTATTTTTAAATTTACCTTAGGAAGTAAGTAATTCTTTGAAATGAAATTTAAAAGGTTTTAAAATACTTAAACTTTATTTTAAGTTAAAATTTTGATTTCATTTAAATCTTAATTTAAAATGGAATTTAGAGGAAATTTGAAAGCTAATTGTTTTTAAATTATTTTGATAATGATAATTTAATCATGAATAAGATAAATGTTTATCATAACTTAATTAGAACTTAATAATTTTTAATTCATTAAATGATTATTGTAATTAAGTTTTATAATTAAATAATTTAATTAATTAATAATTTGGGTTAAATAATTAAGGGTCTTATTTAATTAATTAAAGGATTAATAAGTTAATTAAGATTGATTCAAATTGTAATTAAGAAATCAATTAATTAGATAAGATTTGATTCTAATTTAATTAATTATTTGAATTTATTGATTAAGTAATTAAAAATTCAATTAAGTTTTAGATTATCACTTGATTAATTTAATAATTAGAGATTATTTAATGGGTTTTGTAGATAATTAAATTTGTAATTAATATTAATTAATTCAGTTAATTACTTTGGTGAAGTAATTAAAGATTTATTAATGGTTAACGAAGGTCATTAACTTAGTATTATTTAATAATTAATTAATGTGATTAATTTTAATGATTAATTGGAATAATTAATTTAAAGATAATCATTTGAATTGTTTAAAGTGTAATTACTTAATGAAAGTAATGAAGAAAATTAATTACTAATTGTAATTAATTAAGTTTATTTTGATTAGTTAAATTAATTAATTAAGTTTAATTAATCACTGATTAATTTGAGAAGTAATTACTCAATGTAATTAAAAATGAATAATTACTTAGTGAAGTAATTAAGAAAATAAATTACTTGATGTAATTGAATTGAAGAATAATTAGGTAATGAAGGAGTTTTGGAAACTAATTACTTTGTGTAATTAATATGTAACTGGTATGCAGAATAATTACCTAAAGGAAGTCATTAATAATTAATTACTTAGTGTAATTAATTTAGATTTTGTTAATTGCGTTATTTAAAGATAAAAAAGAGATGTAATTAATTTAATATAATTAATTACTTAATGTGATTAATCTAGAGTGATTAATCAATATGGATAATTGATAATTAATTACTTAATTTAAATAGGGTAAATATTAATAGTTATAATTAGGGATCATTAATTTATATAATTAATGATGTAATTAAAGATTGATTAATAAGATCAATTAATCCATGAAGGAATTAATTAATGTAATTAATTAAGGATTAATGTAATTAATTATAATTAATTAATGAAGTAATTACAGGTTACTTACTTAATTTGGTTTGGAATAATTAATTTGTGAAATTAATTAAAAGTTGATTACTTGAATGTAATTAAAGGATAATTAATCAAGGATGATTAATTAGGGTAATTTGTTGAGGGTAATTAATTGATTGATTTGTAATTAGTTAATAGATTTGTAAGCAAGATTTATATGGATGAAGTAATTAATTTAATTTATTTTAAATTAATTAGGGAAGAAGCAATTAATTTAATTCATATTAAATTAATTATAGAATGGTGATTAATAAGTCATTCCTTGTGAATGATGATTGATACTGATTACCCCGAAAAGTTGAGATCTCAGATATGAGACAAGTGATGTTGTGTGATTTGGATGCTATGGTTGCATTTGAGTTGATAATATGAATTATCTGTTTGGCATGATGATATGGATTATCTGTTGTGATGATAATGTTGATTATCTATTATGATGTTGTGAATTATCTATCTGTGTGTATATAGATAATATTGAATTGAATTGTTTTGAACATTTAAAACAACTTGGACCTAAAAGATGGCGATTTAGATTTCGATGAGACCGGAATCGGGTTTCCATATTTGGATATCCGAAAACCACATCAATCCAAATTAACGATAGGTCGTGAATCTCAAGTGAAGATGAAGATTCAGAGTGCAAGGGTTATCGTTGTTAACTCTGAGGGTGATTACAAAATGAGTGTAAACGAGATAATGCCTTTGGTTTCGTTCGAACCTAGAACGAACTTGTATGGATTGAATGCTTTCAGAACATCGTGAGGTGGACGATGAGCATTCTAAGAGTTGTGTTCTCTTAAGGTAATCGTAGCCTCAAGCCTTATCAACCGGGAATGGCTAAAACAGGGGAGGTGCAGCAAGGTTAAGTAGGTCATGCCCAAGTAGGGCGAGATTTTCCCCTGTCTAGAGGTCCCTTTATATTCGGCTGTGTGGGCGGTTGATTGCAACAACTGTCGGGGTTGTCTTGTTCGGGACTGTTCAGTAAGGAATGGTTCCGGCCTTGTGTTGCAGGGGAGCGGGCGTACTCCTCGGTACGGTGATCTAGGCCACCTACTGTGACGGGCGGTACCCCAGTAGCCCTGCCATTGATGGAATCCAAAATCCAACAAGTGCCGCACGCTTTAGTTGTGCCCAACTATGTTGGAAAGTGAGATGTAAGCATTCCAGCTATTTCTGTATTTTACTTGAAAACCCTAGACACCATTATAATATCATCGGATTTCCTATCAAATGTTTTGGTTAGCGTAAGGTAAAAACTTTTCCATGTTTATGTGTGGGAAGTCTTACGTGATACCCGTGACGCCCCACCTCTATACCCATGCTAGCCAAGAACACTACGGAGTAATTCCGTCAACTAGCACGGAGAATAAGGCTATTGAGGAGCGATCATCCGTATAATTGCTTTGTGCGAGCACCGATATGTCAGATAGTATAACATGCATTTCATTTCGAGAGGAAATCTGACATGCCGATACAAAATCAAAGCTACTACACAGTGGCTATAATATCTTCGGAAACAAATATAGAAATAAGCATAACACAAATCAGCCACAGACATCCATATCACAAGGGCGGAAATAGATATGAATATATAACACTTAAAAGTGTACATCAGAGTAGTGGTCAAAAAGATCCACAATAACGCAAAAGAATGGATACAAGTGCTAGACAAAAGAATATGTATACATTAAGGAGTCTCTATCTCAAATTTATACAACCAACAACTACTAATATAAGTAGTTAGTCAAAAGTAAGGATAATAATCCCAGACGAAGAGTCAAGAAGAAGCACCTGTAACATCTCGGTCTGACCCGAGTATTATTTAATAAGAAAATAATAAACGAATCAGTCTAACTATAAATATCAGATAAAATGATATATAATAAGAGATATGACAAAAACGTAAGATAAACATAAAGCCATACGATGATAAGTATGTAATTGAAAATCAACAAGAGATTAATCAATATCACAAGAATCTTGTCAAAGATAAAAAGGATTGTCATACTCTTTATTTCATTTACCAAACCATAAATATTGACAATTATACCAATGCGAATCACAAAAGTTAATGACACACAAATTCACCAATTCACAAATATTGATAAAACTTATCAATGTAAATATCGAAAATTGGTGAAACACGAATTCTAGAAATCGATCAATAGAAATCCAGAAATCATAAAAAGGGGGAAAGAGGCCTAGCACTTGAACGGGAGCATGAAAACTCACCAATGCATGTATCACAAAACGAAAAGCTATTCCATGGTTGCTAACCATTAATTTTGAGCCGAGGCTCCACTAAAACGGCCCGAAGACCATGAGCCGAAGCTCCACTAAAACGGCCCGAAGACCACGAGCCGAAGCTCCACTAAAACGGCCCGAAGACCATGGGTCTCTACCCTACCAAACCGAAGCTCCACTAAAAACAGGGTTTAGTCTCCCTCGCAGACAAAGAGACATCGCACATTGCTAGTCTAAATCACAAAATGATCATCATTGATCAATAAGTGTAAATTACACTAAGCTAGTATACAAATGAGTTTAGCTTCATGTCCCATAACCACTAGCTTAACTTAATTATTTATGAACAAATTGTAGATCTCCACTAGAAAATTGTCACAAGAGATTCAATTGAACAAGTCCAAGAATTAACCGGCGAAGTAAACGCAAGCGTTTCATACCACTTGTTTTACTAAGCCATTTAATTAGATTTCTCATATGAGTGAGATAAAGGTTTGTATATGCTAGTAGATTGGAAAACGGTTTTATAAACAAGCTTGGTATTGGAAATAGAGTTGAAATCATTTTGATAAAAGAGTTTTGATATTTAATACTAGTATTGAAACCTTTATATTTTTAAAGTGACAAAGCACAAAAATGATTGTACAAACAATCAATCACCAAAATTCACATACGAAGACGTGAATTAATTCTAAAGAAATCGATATCAAATCCATCAAAATGGATATTTTCAAAAATTCCATATTAGAAGTCATCAAAGTCGAATAATTAATAGCATCAACCAGGAATCAAAACGAATCGATAAAAAGTGGAATCACAACCCAAATAGGCAAAAATTGGCATATAGGCATTTAAGAGCAGGTCAGTCGACTGGCTCACTGAGTTCAGTCGACTGAACTAAGCCTCGAAATATTCAGGGGATGTTGGTCGGTCGACTGGACTCAGTACGCCAGTCGACTGGACCAGAACCTGAGTTGTGTTCACGTAGCAGGTCAGTCGACTAGCCCAAAATTTCAGTCGACTGGAACCTGTGTCCTGCACTTCTAAGCCCATGTAAATGAAGGCTATTTACTTCCAAATTGCAATCACTCGAGTCACGTCACTAGGAATTTACGCGAATTAGTTACCTAGCCCAATAGGCTCTTCGATGCATCACCAAAAGCATGTTCAAACAACAAAGCTATGATTTTTGAAGATTTGAACTCAAAACACCAAAAATTGAAATATTCGCAAAACCATTCCAAGTCAAAATCAAATGCACATATATAAGTGTTAGGAATTCATACCTAACAATCAAAGATAATCATAGACTTAGATGTGAGATAAAAATCTCACCCTTTTACACAAAAACAAGGAAGAAGAAGCTATAGAGCAATGGCAAGGACAATCACTCTTCAATTCCAACCCAGCAAGCTTGAATCTAAGCTTAAAAGAGAAACATTTCCTAAGTTAGGTTTAGGAAATTTCTGAAATAGAAGAAGGAAAGAGTAGGAGATGGCGAAGAGAAGGCTTACCAATGGCTTCTCTTTGATTTTGGAGCAAGAATTTGAGTTTGCAAAGGAACTAGGGCTTAGGAATTCTAATTTCCAATCTTTTCCCCCATTATTCTCTTGGGCTTGAGACAGTTAGGAAATGAGGAATGAATGAAGAGAAGTGGGGAGGGGATGGGTTGATATAACCAGAATTGGGCAAATGGGCTGAACCGAAACCTAAAGCCCTATAGAAAAAGTAGCAAAAATTAATTTACTCCAAACATATCGAAGTTAATACTCAAAAAGGTTGCAAACGGTATTTTGAACTAAATGGGTGTGGTCTCGAGTCCTAATTCGACTGTTTGCAAAAAGTAGCTTTTCGGACACTAATCCGACTAACGATGAATATTTAAAATAAAATATTTAAATATTCAATCATAAATATGCGGGTTGTTACAGACTCCCCTCCTTAAAGAAATTACATCCTCGCAATATTTAAGAAGAAAATATAAAGTAACAACCATAAAAGCATATTCAACACAAAAGAAATTTGAAATAAAAAGTTCACCTCAAAAAGCACGAGAAAGTAAGTCCGGATGTGTTCGCTCGATGAATTCTCTTGATTCCCTAGAGCAATCCTTAGGATTTGAGGACCATTGAACTTTCACAAGAGGAACATCTTTATTTCGAAGGCGTTTGACCTCCGAAGCAATAATACGAATAGGAAGTTGCTCATAAGTTAAATTAGGCGAAACTTCAATTTCTTCCACAACACCAGGCTCAAGAATAGAATAGGAATCTCGAAGGCATTTCCGTAATTGAGAAACGTGAAACACATCATGAATAGCAGAAAATTGAGCCGGTAATAAGAGACGATAAGCCACGGACCCAATACGTTCGGTGATGGAAAATGGACCAATATATCGAGGTTCCAACTTTCCCGATCGACTGAAATGCACAACAACCTTCATAGGTGAAACACGAACAAACACAAAATCTCCCATAGAAAATCCTAATTTCCTTCTTCGGTTATCGGCATAGGATTTTTGCATACTTTGAGCTTCTTTCATCCTATGGCGGATAAGATCAATCTTTTCTGTGGAATCACGAATAAAACCTAGACCTAAAACCAGCTTCTCACCGGCCTCAAGCCAACAAGAAGGAGATCGGCATGGCCTTCCATAGAGTGCCTTGAAAGGTGTCATACCAATATTTGATTGGAAGCTATTATTACAGGAAAACTCAACAAGAGAAATATGATCTTCCCAACTTCCACCAAAATCAATAACACATGCACGAAGAAGCTTTTCAAGAGTTTTATTCACACGCTCGGTTTGTCCATCGGACTGAGAATGATAAACGGTGCTAAAATGAAGCTTCATTCCCAATGCTTTTTGAAGACTCTTCCAAAATCCACTAGTAAACAATGGATCATGATCGCTAACAATAGAAGTAGGAACTCCATGTAATTTAATAATTTCTTTGATAAAGAGTTTGGCCAAAAGAGGTACGATCTGATTAGACCGAACAAGAATAAAATGGGTGGATTTAATAAGTCTATCAACTATCATCCATAGGATATCATGACCCGAACGAGAACGGGGATGGCCGTCAATAAAACCCATGGAAATTTGATCCCACTTCCAAATTGGAATGTCCAAAGGTTGCAATAACCCACCGGGCCTTTGGTGCTCGGCCTTGACAAGCTGGCAAGTCATGCAACACATAACAAAGTTAGCAATATCAGATTTCATTCCCTCCCAATAATAAAGTCACTTCATATCCGCGTATATTTTACTACTATCGAGGTAAATGGTAAATATAGAACGATGAGAATCTTCTAAAATGTCTTTACGAAGATCACTAATATTTTGCAGGATAAGTCTACCAGATTTTCGAATGCCGCCACGAGAATCAATATCAAAGTCTTTCAAACCTTCAATATCAATTTTATCCCTAAAATTTTGGCCAAGAAGAGCCAATTCGGGATCTAGTCTTTGAGCTTCAATGATGCGGTCTATAAGAGAAGGACGAGCCTCAAGGCTACATAAAACAAGAGATGAACATAAATTGGATTCATGATCTCGAATCTCACAATTGGATAAAGTCTCCAGATCATTCCATTCAGATATCATCAAAGAAATAATCGCTTGTTGCTTATGACTAAGTGCATCGGCAACACGATTTCCCCTTCCGGGAGAATAAAGAATATCAAGATCATAAGATGTAAGGAACTCAAGCCAACATTGTTGACGCAAATTAAGTTCCTTTTAAGAAAATAAATACTTCAAAGGCTTATGATCGATGTAGAGAACAAATTTCTCTCCCAAAAACAATGATGCCAAATTTCTACAAGCGAAAACAATAGCCGCGAGCACTTAATCATGAGTGGCATATCTAGTCTCGGTAGGTTTTAATTATATAGAAGCATAAATGATAGAACATTCTCATTCGCAAGAGAACGGCACCCAAACCAATATAACTAGCATCGGTACAAACATTGAATTCTTGGTTCCACTTAGGAATCACAAGAATAAGAGTACCGAAAAAGGGTTCTTTTAAATAATCTTCTTTCTCGAAAAGCTAAAACTTTCAAAATCACAATTATCTTTATGTAATAATCTTTCTAGGAAAAATTACTTTTTTACAAGTCAATTTTATTGTGTCAGATTGTCTCATCAAAGCGTTTAGGAAATTCCTATCGATAACGTTGATCAAGCACGTCGACCAGAATTCTTAAAGCACCCAATGGGCAATACAATCACAAAATCATTTTCTATATGACAAAAAAATGTCTCTTAAAAAGTTTCAAGAATATACTTTGCTCGTTTAAGAACAAAATCCAACTATACTTATAAATAAATCTTATGATTTGCAAAATTTTAAATTGTTGTTTTCATCCAAAATCAATAAATACAAAAATGGCGTCATCGAGATATTCGTAGAACTACTCGATTTATAAAGTGGATGAAATAAGCTGGACAAACTAAATGACACAATAAGTCATTCATAAGAATCATAACGAGTGCGGAATGCGGTAAGTGGAATGCTAACTTCCGCAACTCGTAGCAAATGAAAACCGGTGGCAAGGTCGAGCTGAAAAGATCTTAACACCACTCAAAAGATTTCTTAGGTGATAATCCTAAGACAAGCTTAAAAATACCGAAAAATTCCACAATTACCCAAATGAGAGAAATAACACTTTACTCAACATGTGGGCTCAAAGAATAAAATGATGCCATCAAATTGGAATCGAAATCACAAAGAAAAATAGATATCTGCTAAGCAGATTAAGAATGTCGAAGATGAATAGTCCACTCGAGACATAGGATATGGCTTCATAATGATTAAGCCAATCCATATAAAAATCAATTTCGAAGCCTTAGTAAAAAATCAGCTCCGAAAGAAAAATCACATAAAATAGTCTCGACACCAATTCAAAGCAAGTTGAGCATTGCGGATCCACCAACCGGATTCGCAATTCTCAAAGATGTCATCACGCCCAAAATATTTAAAGAAAAAGAATCAACAAGTTCTTTTGATATAAAATAATAAGATAAACCCATATCAAAAAGAGCTCGAAAAGGATAATCACAGAACAAATAAAATCAAGGATTGAATGTGAAATACCTTGACCAAGAGAAGTGTCACAAGGGGCTTGCACAACTTTCGACTTTCCCTCCCTCTTGCTAGGGAGTTTGGGACATGTAGATAAAAGATGGCCTGGACTTTTGCAATAGCGACAAGTAATGGGCTTTGGACACTTAATTACATAATGGTCCTTAGAATTACAATTGTAGCATCCTCCACGATCAGGGATTGGAGTCTTTGCTACCGAAGTAGTTTGCTTCACCTTCTTATTGGGATAAGGGATTTTGAACTTAATATACATCTTCTTGGAAATCCCAATATCACTATCACCTCCTTTACCAACCTCTTCATGTTGAAGAGTAACATCCACAAGCTGATTGAAAGGAACTTCAAGTTTCAAAGGTAAAACCATTTCGGGGTTCTTGCTCAAAGCACAGATAAACTCTTGATTCTTTACAAGCTCCAAAAGTTGTTGGGCAGACATGAATGCGCCATCCAGAGAAGGGCTACTGGATTGACCAGCGCTAGCACTGCTATAACTAACCATTTCTTCTACTTTAAGAAAGAAAGAAAGAAAGAAGAAAAAGGTTATTCTCAGAATGAATATCAAACAAACTTAATTGATAAAACAAGGCATCATAATGAAAATAGGATAGAACAGGTCCAATGACTCGAACAAAATCCTAAGGCACGACTCTTAAGATGGACTCAGGATGATGATCCTTGTTAAATTATTCTACATTGTTCCGAAGTTTTGCTCTGATACCAAGCTGTGACGCCCCACCTTTATACCCATGCAAGCCAAGAACACTACGGAGTAATGCCATCAACTAGCACGAAGAATAAGGCTGTTGAGGAGCGACCATCCGTATAATTTCTTTGTGCGAGCACCGATATGTCAGATAGTATAACATGCATTTCATTTCGAGAGGAAATCCGACATGCCGATACAAACTCAAAGCTACTACACAGTGGCTATAATATCTTCGGAAACAAATATAGAAATAAGCATAACACAAATCAGCCACAGACATCCATATCACAAGGGCGGAAATAAATATGAATATATAATACTTAAAAGTGTACATCAGAGTAGTGGTCAAAAAGATCCACAATAACACAAAAGAATGGATACAAGTGCTAGAAAAAAGAATATGTATACATTAAGGAGTCTCTATCTCAAATGTATACAACCAAAAACTACTAATCTAAGTAGTTAGTCAAAAGTCAGATAATAATCCCAGATAAAGATTCAAGCAGAAGCACATGTAACATCTTGGTCTGACCCGAGTATTATTTAATAAGAAAATAATAAATGGATCAGTCTAACTATAAATATCAGATAAAATGATATAGAATAAGAGATATGACAAAAATGTAAGATAAGCATAAAGTCATACTATGATAAGAATGTAACTGAAAACCAACAAGAGATTAATCAATATCACAAGAATCTTCTAAAAGATAAAAAGGATTATCATACTCTTTATTTCATTTACCAAACCATAAATATTGACAATTATACCAATGCCAATCACAAAAGTTAATGACACACAAATTCACCAATGCACAAATACTGATAAAACTTATCAATGTAAATCACGAAAATTGGTGAAACACAAATTCTAGAAATCGATCAATAGAAATCCAGAAATCATAAAAAGGGGGAAAGAGGCCTATCACTAGAACGGGATCATGAAAACTCACCAACGGTGTATCACAAAACGGAAAGCTATTCCATGGTTGCTAACCATTTATTTTGAGCCGAGGCTCCACTAGAACGGCCCAAAGACCATGAGCCGAAGCTCCACTAAAATGGCCCGAAGACCATGAACCGAAGCTCCAGTAAAATGGCTCGAAGACCATGGGTCGCTATCCCACCAAGCCGAAGCTCCACTAAAAATGGGGTTTAGTCTCCCTCGCAGACAAAGAGACATCGCACATTGCTAGTCTAAATCACAAAATGATCATCATTGATCGATAAGTGTAAATTACACTAAGCTAGTAAATAAACGAGTTTAGCTTCATGTCCCATAACCACTAGCTTAACTTAATTATTTACGAACAAATTGTAGATCTCCACTAGAAAATTTTCACAAGAGATTCAATCGAACAAGTCCGAGAATTAACCGACGAAGTAAATGCAAGCGTTTCATACCACTTGTTTTACTAAGCCGTTTGATTAGATTTCTTATACAAGTGAGGTAAAGGTTTGTATATGCTAGTAGATTGGAAAACGGTTTTATAAACAAGCTTGATATTGGAAATAGAGTTGAAATCATTTTGATAAAAGAGTTTTGATATTTAATACTAGTATTGAAACCTTTATATTTTTAAAGTGACAAAGCACAAAAATGATTGTACAAACAATCAATCACCAAAATTCACATACGAAGACGTGAACTAATTCTAAAGAAATCGATATCAAATCCATCAAAATGGATATTTTCAAAAATTCCATATTAGAAGTCATCAAAGTCGAATAATTAATAGCATCAACCAGGAATCAAAACGAATTGATAAAAACTGGAATCACAACCCAAATAGGAAAAAATAGGCATAATAGGCATTTAAGAGCAGGTCAGTCGACTGGCTCACTGAGTTCAGTCGACTGAACTCAACCTCGGAATATTCACGGGATGTTGGTCAGTCGATTGGACTCAGTATGCCAGTCGACTGGACTAGAACCTGAGATGTGCTCAGGTAGCAGCTCAGTCGACTTTGGCCCAAAATTCCAGTCGATTGGAACCTGTGCTGCACTTCAAATCCATGTAAATGAAGGCTATTTGTTCCAAATTGCAATCACTCGAGTCACGGCACTAGGAGTTTACGCGAATCAGCTACCTAGCCCAATAGGCTCTTCGATGCATCACCAAAAGCATGTTCAAACAACAAAGCTATGAATTTTGAAGATTTGAACTCAAAACACCAAAAATTGGAATATTCACAAATCCAATCCAAGTCCAAATCGAATGCACATAAATAAGTTTTAGGAATTCATACCTAACAATCAAAGATAATCATAGACTTAGACGTGAGATAAAAATTTCACCTTTTTACACAAAAACAAGGAAGAAGAAGCTATAGAGCAATGGCAAGGACAATCACTCTTCAATTCCAACCCAACAAGCTTGAATCTAAGCTTAAAAGAGAAACATTACCTAAGTTAGGTTTAGGAAATTTTTGAAATAGAAGAAGGAAAGAGTTGGAGAAGATGAAAAGAAGGCTTACCAATGGCTTCTCTTTGATTTTGGAGCAAGAATTTGAGTTTGCAAAGGAACTAGGGCTTAAGAATTCTAATTTCCAATCTTTTCCCCCATTATTCTCTTGAGCTTGAAAGAGTTAGGAAATGAGGAATGAATGAAGAGAAGTGGGGAGGGGTTGGGTTGATATAACCAGAATTGGGCAAATGGGCTGCACCGAAACCCAAAGCCCTATAGAAAAAGTAGCAAAAATCAACCTACTCCAAACATATCGAAGCTTATACTCAAAAATGTTGCAAACGGCATTTTGAACTAAATAGGGGTGGTCTCGAGACCTAATTCGACTGTTTGCAAAAAGTAGCTTTTCGGATACTAATCCGACCAACGATGAATATTTAAAATAAAATATTTAAATATTCAATCAAAAAATATGCGGGTTGTTACAATACCTTTCTTTTAAAAAGGTTTTTAAAGTTAAGCAATATTAACCTGTTACTCACACCAGACCCATGTCTGACCCGGAGTTTATCTTCTGTTTTCTTAAACTCTTGGGTACTCAAATTTTTACGAGTAGCCAAGGGATTCAGGTTGGCTTTGATGAATATTGAAGGAGCAATGGAGCAGGAGGGTTCTGCGTTATAGATATATAGTTTCCGCTGTGTGCTCTCTGTGTTGGTATCTCTTGTTGAGCTGTATTGAGTTGTAAATACTAGGCAGGTGTTTATAACTGCCTAGTATATGTTGTGTATGTTGTGTAACTCTGATTGATGTTGTATATTATGTAAATATTTATGTTATTAATATAATTTATTCGTTCCGCTGTTGAGATTCTAGTGTTGTTTCTTCTTCCACTTCTTTCTTTTCTCTTTTCTATCCCTTTCTTTCTTCAAGATGATACGATTTTCTGTGGTGAGAAAGTTGCGTCGTCTCAGTGTTATTTCGGGAAACGTGATTTTGCATTGGGTTTGTGTTCGGGTAGGTCTCGAGTGTGCAACAAGTTTTAAAGTTTAAATCAAAACTGATTTTTTGAAGAAAAAAAATATATATAGGAAGAAGTCGCTTGGGGTTTTGCTCGGGGAAAACTTGCATCGGCTCGGGTGAGAACTCGAAGTTGTCTTGGGTATGTTTAATACAATTTTTAAAGTGTAAAATAAAGCAAGTTTTAAACATGTTCTTAAAACAATTTCTTTTATATAATAAATGTTTGTTACAAATTTAGGTTGATAAACATTGTATAATTTATTTTAACTTAAAGTTAATGATGTTAATTCTTAAGTTTTATTTTTAATAAAATGCAATAGTATAATTAAGAAGTTAATTAAGAAGATTAAATGTTTTTTATTTGTTAATTGACTTAAAGGTCTAAGTTAATTTATGGGTTAATAAAGGTTAAATTTTTAAAGTTAATTGTTTTTAAGATTAAATTAATTTGGTTTTAAAATAATTATATATTAAGTTAATTATTTGATTTAAATCCCTAAGTGTTTTCAAAGAATTTAATGATGTAATTAAGTGAGTGATCAGGGTAAATGTTTTAATTATTAATTTTAAAGATCTTAGTTAATTCATATGTTAATGATAATTAAGTTCAAATGTTTATTTAATAAGGTTTAAATGATGATTAAATAATTAATTAAGATAAGTGGTTTATCTTAAGCTAATTGGGGTCTTAACTAATTAAAGGATCATTATTAATTAATAAGGGATAATAAATTAATGTAATTAAGTAAGGGTTAATTAAATAATCAAATTAATTTAAGGTTAATTAATATAGGTAATTAATTAGGGGATAATTAATTAATAAAAATTAATTAAGGAATAATTAACCACTTAAAGAATAATTACTTAATGATTTAAGGATGATTAATTAACGTGAGTAATTACTTAAAGGATGATTACTTAATGTAAGTAATTACTTAATGAAATTAATTAGATGTTAATTAATTGATAATTAAAGGTTAATTAATTAATGATTAAATGGTAATTAATCAGTAATAAAGGTTAATTAATTAATGAAAGTAATTATGTGATTTATTAATTCAATAATCAATTAAAAGGGATGGTAATTACTTAATGCCAATTAAGCAGACTTAGGTGATTAATTCATAAGTAATTAATCTATTTGGTTTAGATTGAATTAATTATAAAATTATGTGATTAATTAATCTTGCTTATGGATTATTGGATTATATTGAATACCTTGAATTATTTGATATCTCTGATGTGTGATGTTCTGTGATATGAATTACTTTGGATTGAGCTGTAATAAATATTTATCTGTGATGAATTATTGTGTGAATGTGAAATTCTGAATTGAATCAAATTCGTTTACTTAAACAACATGGCCGCTAAGACGGTATTTGAATTTCGATGAGACCGGGGGTCGGATTTCAAATGGTTATCCGAAAACCACATCGAATCATAAAGGTGGATCTTTTGTTTAAAAGACTAAAATTGGAAATTTATTGTGAATGTATCAACATGTTTTTAAAATAAGCGCTCATTAATCCGCTAAGCCGGGGGAGGGCATTAAGTCATAGAACCCCTTCCGAATAATGATACGATGAAATGGGATTGCATTTGAAGACAATGATTGAAGACCGGGTATTTTCGAAACCGAAAGGATTACTTGTTGATTGTCTCTGCACCGAGTTGCTCCGGTATAGAGATTACTCTAAGTGATGGGGAGTCCAGACGTTATTGGGGAATATCCGGATTTGCAAGGACTTTTTCCTTGATTGGACAAAGTGCCTTCGGTTCCATTCAGACCCAGAATGGACTTGTATGGATGTATGTCTGATGTTACACTTTGAGATGTAAAGCTGGTTTCTATCAAATACATTTCTGTTTGGTGGTGGAGAATTTTTTATCTTAGCTTGACACCCTTCTCTGAGACGTACGAGCTCATAGGTTTATGTAGTTGATATTTACTAGTGGTATATTCCCAATTTGGTAATGTGGCATGCTAAGTGTTGAGCATTGGTTGATCGAAGCATTACTTTTGTGAAAAGCGTAGCTTTGTGGGATGAGACTTCATCGAACCTCATACCCAGAAAATGGTCGAAACATGAAGGATGTGACAAGATTATGGGGGCCGCACCCCTCAAGGTATGTGCATTTCCTTCTGGATAAAAAGTGGTATCACGGTATGGATCCCAGATATTTTACTTATGTGGTTATTATTGGAATTGTGATGGTGCCTCGGTAAAGGTCGGTTACAACCGGGTGATGGCATACTCATGACAGTTAGTTACCTAGTTACAGAGGTAACCCATCCTTGTGTTGACAGAGATCCGGTTAGGTTCTCGAGGTGTCCCTCCAGAGGCGTACCCATTCAGAAAGAAAGTTCCTTAGCCTTGACCATTTGCTGGAAATTTAAACAATCAGTATGAGCCCTGTACTGTTTTAGTTGTAGAACTTGCCATTTAACATGGTAGCTATAGTAGGCATACTATAATAGTACGTATGCTGGCTAAGATTAATATTATACTTTCGAAATGTTTACCACACTATGCACTAATAATAATATCAAAATGATTTTCGCGTATCAAGCATGTTTGACTGCTATAAGGAGAAATCTCCCCCATGTGTGCGAATGCATTGTGTGCGTCCTGGGAGACCTTATGGTAGTTTCATTTTCTAAAAAGCATAGCAGATTTCTTTTTATTTATTTTGTGATTTCTTTTTGTACAAATAACTATTTTTTTGTTTGCTCACACCAGTCCCATGAATGACTCAGAGTATATTGTTCCCTTTCTGAACTCTGGGTTCCCATAATCTTCCACACAGGCAGCCTAGAGTCAGGTTATCAGTAATTTCTGGAGCTAGTTCAGATAGTAGATGTAGATTTTGGTAGTCTTTGAAGTCTTTTGTTTGTAAGCTTTTGGTGAAGCTTTTGGTTTTGAGCTTTTTGGATTGGTCTTTGGAGCTTTGGTAATGAAGATGTAGTCTGGTGATCTCTTTCTCTCTCTCTTGGAAGACCTCGTTAATGGTTGTAAAGCTAGACCATCACATTTTCCGTTATCATTTCCGTTGTTGCTGTTCTTTTTTCCACTATTGTATATTGGCTCTAATGTTATTAGCCTATTGTTATCAGCTTGTTGTATCCATGTTGTATCCATATTGTGTATCAATAAAATTCTTCTTTGTTTTCGATGTGTTGTTTTCACCTAATGTGTTATAAGCTCCAGCGAATCGGACTCCAACGTTTGAATCTCCAACTTTCGAATACGGATGATGTATTGGATGTCAAATTTTGAGCGCCCTAACCTGGGTCATCACATCTGCCTACCTCATAACAAATCGAAATCGAGTGTATTTGTTCTTCAAATTATAGAGATAATAATTTTCAAGAACTTTCCTTTTGACCACTTTCCAAAATACATTGGATAACTCGTTAAAAATCCAGTTAAAAGTTGACCCTTTTTTGGGTGATTTTTGTAAATCCAAGAAAGTCTCTTCTTCATTTGAATACATCTCATTCAAAACTAATCCAAATTGGATGATTTATTTTTTTAACCAGTGAGAAAATAATATTTACAACTTTCATGTTGACCACTTTTCCAAATTCTGAGAGTAGTATGTCCAAAAACCGAATAGAAGATGACCTATTTTCAGGTCTAGTTTTTGGTAAATTCAATAATAATCCAAAGTCCTATACCTTATTCCCCATGCTTGGCCGAGCACTACTTCCGACATGGAATGGCCAGGCACACTAGGAGGCACAGAGTAAGGGTTCATAAGCTTGCATCACAAGTAAGTGAAGCTAAAGCACTTTTTTCGATAGAAAATAAATGTGAGAAAAATCCTAAGCTATTGTGTTATATATATATATATATATATATATATATATATATATATATATATATATATATATATATTATTGGATGATATGTATGTTTGGATATGATTGCTAATGATGGTTATTTATTATGTTTGAATAAGATAATATGGATGTTAATATGATTGTTGAATATATATACTAGTCACGTTAATACACGCGATAAGCACAAAGGAAATCGCTTTCTTTTATTGAATGTAATGGTTTATATGGAATGTTTAAACCCCTTAAAAATGGTTTATAAATGTTTTATTAACATTTAAAAGTGTTTTGGAAAATTTTAAATGAATATTGAAAATTTAGTCAAAAATAGGCGCATTGCGTAACGGCAGTTCGCGATTTCGCATCATAATAGTCTAAATACATTTGTACGATGGATTCGGAGTCGAATTTCTTTGTAATGACAATTTAATGAACGATTATAATCATAGTTTTCAGATAAAATAAAATGATTGAGATTTGGTTTAATAAGTTTGAAAATAAGTGTAAAATGAGTTTTGAAAATAATTTCGGTTTTTGTAACGTCCCGCCTTTTCGCACTGTTTAAATCGACACACGTGCCAATTCAAACCATACGGAAGGGCGGATTGTTATGGGGTAAATAAGAAAAGCAGCGAAAGGAAACAAAAGAGAATCTCACCACAGAAGGATGAAATATAATAATACATACAGTTCATAAAACTGTTTACAAAACATTTGATTCTTCTTTATACAATAAATATCAGAGTTCACATACCAATAAATATCAATGCAGCGGAATTAAATAGTATAGTGGAATAATATGGTAGGTAGTAATATTACAAATCTTCATCTTCATCTTCGTCCTCCAGAATAAAATCTTCAAATCCTAAAACGCTCGGACCGACCCAAGCGAATTTGAAAAGACAAAAACACTCGAGTCAGAATTAAAAGATCTTATGTGAGTTAAATTAATAGAAATAAATATGAGTGCAGTAACTCAAGAGATGCCCGAGATTTACATCTCCTAAGGATCCGTTAAACTATTTACTATGTAGTATATTGCGCTATAATAATAGTGTCTAATTGTAAAATAAACTTACTTTTGAATAGCGTTAAGGCTTTACATTTTCCACCTTAACACATTTATATATTCCCATAGTCTATACAGTACCGTAATCTCCCCCATACTGGGGGTCGTCAGAGGGCACTCCATACTTATGGTATAAAACCAAAATCATATAAGGCGGGCTAGGGTAGGTGCACCGCACAACTAGGCAATGCCAGGGTAGATATACCAATCACGCTTCCAGGTCGGTGGTAACGCGTAGCCGCAGCTACCGCCCACCTCGAGCCACACCCCCAAATAAAAAAATCAAAGTGGCCACCGAATCAATCCAAGAGTCAAAATATATTATTGAAGGGATGTGTCCGATCAAAGGTGCTACCTTATTAACCCGTCAACCGCTCCTGTTTTAACCACCTTATGCCAACTCACGGGAGTTGGGTCCACGTATTTACCTTACAGGAACGCCGCCACCAACCTACTTCATTCTGGAATCTCCACCACGTACAAGGTTGTTAAAGTGGTTTTCGGAGTTGGTAGAGAGTATGACAACTTTCGATCCCGGTCTCTTTAACAACCAAACGTTATTATAACACCGTGGTCTTTAAAAATAGTTTTACCTTCAAAACCAGAATAAAATTTACCATTTCAAACCCAGAAATACGATATCATTTCCATTTCCAAAACAAACTCATTTTGATATTATTCTTATAAAACCCAAATCAATGATATCATTTTATTACAAATATATTTCTTTTCCATATCATACTTCTCTAAATTTTATAATATCTGGAAACCAAACATTTAAATTATAACTTTCAAAACACAATACTTCGAAATTCAACGCTTTAAAACCATAATATTTAAAAACTAGCATGGTTTGGATATTCAACAGTATATAAAATAAAATGGTTTAAATTTTAGATTTACTTTGTAAAGTGAAATAATTTCCATGAATTTACAAATATTATTTAGATAAAGTCTAAACCATAAATTTAAATTTCACCTTCAGTTTCCAAAACCACTTCAATTTCAATATATATCAAATTTGAGTATTAATAAATTTCAAAACTAAGGTTCGGAATTTCTAATCAATAATTCATTTTCCTATTTATTTAGTTTTGAAAGGTTTACATGATAAATCCATAATCATTTAAATATAACTCAATTTATTAACACTAAATATTTCCTTTCATTTATTTACACTAGAATTTTCATTAAATCCAGTTATAAATATCATACCTTTAAAATTTCCAATTTTAATAAGTTAACATCACTTATGGAGTTAAATTTTTAAATAAGCTCAATTCCAATTTAATTTCCAATTTATCTTCCAATCATAATTGATTTGAATCATTTAAAACTCTCTATATATATATATACAAGATCTTAAAAATCATATAATATAAATTATCAAATTCCATTCAACTTATTGATTTTTATTTAACAGATTTATGCATAGCTTAAATTCAACAATTTAACTATATATGTATATATAAAATATATTTATATCATATCCAAATTTAATTTTATCAAACCGTATCATATCCAAACCATAAAAATCATTTCAAAAATAATTTCATATATATATATACACACACACACACACACACACACACACACACACACACCGCGGTGCCTGTATATAATTTTCTATCATATGGTCAAGTGATACGGATATATATCATTTCAATCCGCAATTTAAAATAAAAATGCGGTTATATATCATTTCAAACCGCATTCCCAAATGAAATGAAATGCACGATAACTTGCAGATTATATAATATAGAACACATCATCCATTCACCAAACATCAATCATCAACCATTGATTTCAATCATCATACAATTTGAACAAAACATCAATATATAGCATATAAAATAACAGGTATCAATGAACAGGTTATATTCAATAATAAATAAATAACTGTTTAATTGGAAGTTTATATGCAAAATAAATAAATTTAACTGTCAATGTATATGGAATAATAAAATTAAATAACAATTTAATTTAAATAATGCAATCTAACTGAGATGATGAATAAAATATGCCAAATAGTCATAAATAAATTTCTACTCTTATAAATCAATTTAACAAACATAAGAAATTTTAGAAGTTGTGAGTGGGTTAAAACAGTCACCTTTTGAATTTAAATTGAATTTAAATCCAATTCAAACTCAAAAAATGGACCGTCTCCAAATTAGTCCAAACCAACGTCAACAGATCCAGAATTTATTACGATCCTAATACAAAAAACCGCGCGTCAATCGGATCATGTATACAAAAGTTATTCGATTTAAACGATTAGAAAACAAAACTAAATCAAATAGCATAAAATAAACATACCCACTATCACAACCACTCAGAAAATGCCACCTTACCTCTGCACTTTATCTCTTCACGCGCCAGAAAGAAGCAACGCGAAATGCTGAAAATCGTGACCACAAACTCACGCAACGCAACCTCGCTGAAAACACTAGCGTTGCTCGAACGGCCGCACATAGCCGCCGCCGTGATGACCATCGCAGCCTCCCTCTGTTGTACGCCGACCATCCCCCAATGATGCTCAGCCGCCACCGCTATTTAGGGTTTGCCGAACCCTGATCTCAAATTTTCGGCCACCTCCTGTCGAGATAGACCAAACGACCACCACCCATCCACTCCTTGTGACGAATCTCACCAAACCCATGTTTCAATTTCGCAAATTGATGGAGAATTCAAAAAGCCCCAAATCAACCTTTAGGACTTTGAATTTTACACGTTTGACCGCGATTTCTGGTTGACTCGAGCGTCTACTGCAAAAACAGAGACTGTGTGTAGATTCGTATCGATGAAAAATACAACATATATTATTTTGGAATTTTTCCGAGGACTTTAAATTTTAGGCTTTGGATTTGATTTTTGAAATTTGAATTTAGATCTAGGGCTTGCAGCCATTGGGAAAAGGAAGTGTCGATGAAAATTTTATGCGTAGATAAATAAGAATAAGCGGAGGCTAGGGTTTAGCATGGTATTTATAGGCAAATTGGAATGAATATGTGGATCGGGTTGATAGATGTACGTGCTAGCGCTAACATGGCCCAAAAAGCCCGTTCTAACCCCGGAACGTAGCTGGGTAAACACATATATCGAAATAGGTGTTTTAAAATATTGTGAACAAGATGGAAAAGTTTCACGTCCAAATTCCATCGTATGAAGAAGTTATGCTGAAATCAATATTCTCAAATTGATTTCAAATTGATTTCAATTAAATCGATTTCAAGGCGTTTCGCGTTCGTACGATCAAATGACAAGTCCGATCGCTATGAAACTTGAAACCCTATGATAATTCACTGTTACGGATCCGATGAAACTGGTGTCGTCGAAATCCGAGTCCGTGACCAAAATGACTATTTTTATATTAACTAATAAATTAAGAATTATAAATAAATCCAATTTTTATATTTCAGTTTTAGAATTGCAAATTTTTATCACTTAATAATTCTCAAACATTTAAAAATGATTTAACAATTTTTAATTGTCAATTTATTAAAGATTAAATCAATACAAATCTTCGATTTCATAAAATTCAAAATTATGGATAAATTTCCAAAATTTCCCTTTAATTGAATTAACCTATATTTATTCCATTCATAAATTTCAAATAAACGGGTTTACCATTGGATTTAAATTATCCCATAAATATTTCCAATTTTCAACTTAATTTTTAAATTAACGTAATAATTACATATTTGATTTTTATTCATTTGCAATAAATCCATCTATTATAAATTAAATAAATTAACTCACTATTAAAATTCAAATTCTAAAATTCATAAATTTTATCACCTTGATTTACTTACAATTTTAATTCCTTAAACCAATTCCCATCCAAATTTTAAATGTAAATTATTTCACCAATTATAGTATCTATTTCAATTTCTTAAAATAATCCTTTTATTACACTTGTCTCACGTTTCATTCCATTGATATATTCAAATTTCATCTTCAATGCTAATTTCATTTCATTACCTAAATATACACCTATTTACATTTTAAATCTTAAATGAATATTATGTTTTTAAATGTGTATTCCTATATATTGAACACATTGATTACGGTCTTCAAATACTTTGCATTCTATTAAATTTACAGCATTGAATTTACATTCTGTAACTTACTTTACATACTTTTTTTTATTAATTTCTTAATTGTCAAAATTTCAACTTATTCCCCAAAACCACAAATTATTACTTAACATAAATCTGCGTTTTTATTACTTTACTCTCACACTTCCGTTACATTATAATTAATCACCAAGTAACGTTATCATCCAACCAACATTAATTAATATATTAAATTCTTACATTTATTTCTTTATATCCAGTTTGTTTCAACTTTATTTGTTTTTATTTAGCAAACTTATTCATAACATAAATTCAAAATTTTAACCCAATTATTTCATTTATTCTTAGTCATATCATTAAAATAATTTATCAAATTTATAGATTATTACCTGCATTAACATAATCCCTTAAATTATTCCAATTACTGTTAACTACGTTTATTACATTAAATCACCATAATACTTTTCTTTAATTTCTCATATTCAATTTATATACAGGTAAAAATCGTTTCACTACTTAAATTCATTTGAATTAACTTCGAATTATTATAAGTTGGTTTTAATTTATTTTATTTTTCTCTAAATTTAATTGCAAACTTGTTAATTTAACCAAAATAAATCCACAAAATTTACGGGTCGTTACACTCTCCCCCACTCAAAACTTTTCGTCCCTTAAAAGGAAAAGAAGGGAGAAGGAAGAAATAAATAAACAATACATCTTATTCAAATATTAACTTTGTACACAATAATTTACAAAATTTATTACTTTAAATAAAGTATACCCATTTTATAATCATTATATCTTTTTATACTTAACTAAATAAATAAAGTTTTGAAAAACATTTTCAAAATAATTTCTAAGTCCAAAAATTTAAGAAAATTTTTGGTAGAGTCTCCCTTGTACGTAGAGCTCGGGAGAAAATATAATATCAAAATATAAAAATTATATTACATATATTATCCAAAATATTATATCCCAACCCGGGAAAAATATATGAAATAGCGCTATAAATCGTAATTCGAAACTTACCTATTTGTCGGGCAATTTACGCTTAATTTATGGAACCACAAGCAATAGCAATTGCTTCCATAACCAGCATTTCACTTATAAGATCCAAAGGGTTAACAATTTATGTAAAGTAAAATATTTAAGTGGTTTCAATCATTAACAACAAATGAATACAACAACCAACAATTTCAACAAACAGCATACACAACAAATACAAAACAACCATACAATCAAACGAACAGATAGTTGTTCGGATTCAAAACTTTTAAATTGTACGGAATGAAGAATAAACCATCAAGTGCATCATTTACTCGACAGTCTTAGATTAAACACAATGGATTATTCATCCATCCCAAAAAATTTAAAGTTTCCTTACCCAATCAACCACAAACCACGACAAACAACAATTTCAGCAATAGATATAGTCTATTTTTATTTGTTCCATTCATACATTTGTTGTTTGATTCTTTTCATTCATATAACAGTTTATCTTTTTATTTTCATTTATTTCTTTCAAATTTTATTTTCAAATAACTTCAACCTCTTTCTTAAGTTTACAATTTCTCTTTATTATATTACATTCATTTTTTTTTCACTTACTATTATTCATTCATTTATTATTGCATGCCCTCATTTATTTACACTTTAATTACTTAAGTTTATAATCATCTATTTGTCATACTTACCTTTAATTATATTTACTTGGTAAATTTTCAATTATAACCTAAGTTTATAACATTAAATTCTCATTTAACAGCAATTTCATTGAATACTTTCATTATTTCAAATTTCTACTTGTATAATATTCTATTACAATTTCTTATTAAACATTTCAACTTTTAATATTTGGTAAGTTATATATATGTTATGTAAGGGTGTAATTTGAAAGTTATACAAGTTTTCCTCAATTCTGTTAATTCATTCGTTGTTCAATAAATCTTTACCTTATTCTTATAAGTTACAATTTTAACTTCCTTTTTATTTCCTTTATAACTTAGCCTTAAATTTCTTACCTAAATTAAAGGTTTCAATTATTAATTACTTACCTTTCATTTCACTACACTAATTGATACAATTAATTTATGGAAATTTAAGAAATTAATACCGGGTTTATTTTCAATTTATTTTAAAACAATAGATAAATATATTCTTATACCTTATATATCTCTAATTATATTTCAAACAATTCAAAATTTATATTTTTCTATCAAAATGAATCTGCAGTAAAACTACTACAGTGGCCTTCCCTCTTCGAAACTCGAAAATAAAAGTCGATGATGCGGCCGCCATCACCGAAATTATTTTCCAGCGACAGAGAGGAAAGTACAAAACATATTTTCTTCAAAATCCCCTTTAAAATAATTCTTTCGAATTATATTAAAATATTTATATCAAAAAATACTTATAAATATAAACAATATTATTATATTCCAAACTTTATATGAAAAATTTCAAAACCCCGGATCTTTAGTTCTAAATTTCCAAATTTCATTTATTTTATTTTTCAATCTTATTTCTATTATTATTTATACACTTTATTACCTAACAACCAATCTATTGCAGCCAAATATAGATATCATTTGAAAAAAATTTATTTATATATAAAAAATATAATAGGCAAAATTATTCCATTCAACTATATAAAACAAATATTATGTCGGTCTGTCCTAATAAGTGTTTAGAAATCCCTATTGATATCATAGCGTCCCATGCACCAACCAGAATTTATGAATACAAAACGGAACAGATTAACACAATATTAAACCCTTTTATTACACTAACAAATACGCTCTCTCATATATATACTCTCAGCGACTCCCATAGGGTATTACTACCCTATTAGTAAAGAGTCAAACCCCACAAAGCTAAGGTTTATCGCTAAACCAAAGCTATGATACCAGAAGTAACGTCTTTTCGCACGGTTTAAATCGACACACGTGCCAATTCAACCCTTCCGGAAGGGCGGTTTATTATGGGGTAAATAAGAAAAGCAGGGAAAGGAAACAAAAGAGAATCTCACCGCGGAAGGATAAAATATAACAATAAATATACAGTTCATAAAACTATTTACAAAACATTTGATTCTTCTTTATACAATAAATATCAGAGTTCACATATCAATAAATATCAATGCAGCGGAATTAAATAGTGTAGTGGAATAATATGGTAGGTAGTAGTACTACAAATCTTCATCTTCGTCCTCCAGAATAAAATCTTCAAATCCTGAAACACTCGGACTGACCCGAGCGAATTTGAAAAGACAAAAACACTCGAGCCAGAACTAAAAGATCTTATGTGAGTTAAATTAATAGAAATAAATATGAGTGCAGTAACTCAAGAGATGCCCGAGATTTACATCTCCTAAGGATCCGTTAAACTATTTACTATGTAGTATATTGTGCTATTATAATAGTGTCTAATTGTAAAATAAACTTACTTTTAAATAACGTTAAGGCTTTACATTTTCCACCTTAACACATTTATATATTCCCATAGTCTATACAGTACCATAATCTCCCCCGTAATGGGCATCGTCAAAGGGCACTCCATAGGTATGGTACAAAACCAAAATCGTATAAGGCGCGCTAGGGTAGCTGACATGACACAACTTGGCAATGCCCGGGTAGATATACCAATTACGCTTCCGAGTCGGTGGAAACGCGTAGCCACAGCTGCCGCCCACCTCAAGCCAAACCCCCAAATAAAAAAATCAAAGTGGCCATCGAATCAATCAAGAGTCAAAGTATAATATCAAAGGGATGTGTCCGATCAAAGGTGCTACCTCATTAACCCGTCAATCGCTCCTGTTTTAGCCACCTTATGCCAACTCACGGGAGTTGGGTCCACGTATTTACCTTACAGAAACGCCGCCACCAACCTACTTCATTCTGGAATCTCCACCGCGTACATGATTATTAAAGTGGTTTTCGGAGTTGGCAGAGAGTATGACAACTTCCGATCCCGGTCTCTATAACAACCAAACATTATTATCACACCGCGGTCTTTAAAAATAGTTTTACTTTCAAAACCAAAATACAATTTACCATTTCAAACCCATAAATACGATATCGTTTCCATTTCAAAAACAAACTCATTTTGATATTATTCTAATAAAACCCAAATCAATGATATCATTTTACATCAAATATATTTCTTTTCCATATCATACTGCTTTAAATTTTATAATATCTGAAAACCAAACATTTAAATTATAAATTTCAAAACACAATACTTCGAAATTCATCGCTTTAAAACCATAATTTCTAAAAACTTGCATGGTTTGGATATTCAACAGTATATAAAATAAAATGGTTTAAATTTTACATTTACTTTGTAAAGTAAAATAATTTCCATGACTTTACAAATATATTTTCTTTAGATAAATTCTAAACCATAAATTTAAATTTCACCTTCAGTTTCCAAAACCACTTCAATTTCAATATATATCAAATTTGAGTAATAATAAATTTCAAAACTAAGGTTGGGAATTTCTAATCAACAATTCATTTTCCTATTTATTTAGCTTTGAAAGGTTTACATGATAAATCCATAATCATTTAAATATAACTCAATTTATTAACACTAAATATTTCCTTCCATTTATTTATACTAGAATTTGCGTTCAATCCAGTTATAAATATCATACCTTTAAAATTTCCAATTTTAATAAGTTAACATCACTTATGGAGTTCAATTTTTAAATAAGCTCAATTCCAATTTAATTTCCAATTTATCTTCCATTCTTAACTGATTTGAATCATTTAAAACTCTATATATATACAAGATCTTAAACCTGTACTTAATCATATAATATAAATTATCAAATTCCATTCAACTTATTCATTTTATTTAACAGATTTATGCATAGCATAAATTCAACAATTTAACTATATATGTATATATAAAATATATTTATATCATATCCAAAATTAATATTTATCAAACCATATCATATCCAAACCATAAAAATCATTTCAAAAATAATTTCATATGTATATATATATATATATCGCGGTGCCTGTATATAATTTTCTATCCTATGGTCAAGTGATACGAATATTTATCATTTCAATCCGCAATTTAAAATAAAAATGCGGTTATATATCATTTCAAACCGCAATCCCGAATGAAATGAAATGCATGATAACTTGCAGATTATATAATATAGAACACATCATCCATTCACCAAACATCAATCATCAACCATTGATTTCAATTATCATACAATTTGAACAAAACATCAATATATAGCATATAAAATAACAGGTATCAATGAACAGTTTATGTTCAATAATAAATAAATAACTGTTTAATTGGAAGTTTATATGCAAAATAAATAAATTTAACTGTCAATGTGTATGCAATAATAAAATTAAATAACAATTTAATTTAAATAATGCAATCTAACTGAGATGATGAATAAAATATGCCAAACAGTCATAAACAAATTTATACTCATATCATAAATCAATTTCACAAACATAAGAAATTTTATAAGTTGTGAGTGGGTTAAAACACTAACCTTTTGAATTTAAATCCAATTTAAACTCAAAAATTGGACAGTCTCCAAATTGGTCCAAACCAGCGTCAACAGATCCGGAATTTTATTACAATCCTAATAAAAAAATCGCGCGTCAATCGGATCATGTATACAAAAGATATTCGATTTAAACGATTAGAAAACAAAATTAAATCAAGTAGCATAAAATAAACATACCCACTATCACAACCACTCAGAAAATGCCACCTCACCCCTGCACTTTATCTCTTCACGCGCTAGAAAGAAGCAACGCGAAATGCTGAAAATTGCGACCACAAACTCACGCAACCCAACCTCGCCGAAAACCCTAGCGTTGCTCGAACGGCCACCCATAGCTGCCGCCGTGATGACCATTGCAGCCTCCCTCTGTCGTACGCCGACCACCCCAAAATGATGCTCAGCCGTCACCGTTATTTAGGGTTTGCCGAACACTAATCTCAAATTTTCGGCTACCTCCTATCGAGATAGACCAAACGACCACCACCCATCGACTCCTTGTGACGAATCTCACCAAACCCATGTTTCAATTTCGCAAATTGATGGAGAATTCAAAAAGTCCCAAATCAACCTTTAGGGCTTTGAATTTTACACGTTTAACCGTGATTTTTGGTTGACTCGAGCGTCTATTGCAAAAAAAAAAAGACGCGTGTAGATTTGTATCGATGAAAACTACAACATATATTTTTTTGGAATTTTTCTGGAGACTTTAAATTTTTGGCTTTGGATTTGATTTTTGAAATTTGAGTTTAGATCTAGGGTTTGCAGCCATTGGGAATAGGAAGAGTTGACGAAAATTTTACGCGTAGACAAATAAGAATAAGTGGAGGCTACGGTTTAACATGGTATTTATAGGCAAATTGGAATGAATATGTAGATCGGGTTGATAGATGTACGTGCTAGCGCTAACGTGGCCCAAAAATCCCGTTCTGACCCCGGAACGTAATTGGGTAAACCCATATATCGAAATAGGTGTTTTAAAATATTCTGAACGCAATGGAAAAGTTTCACATCCAAATTCCATTGTATGAAGAAGTTATGTTGAAATCAATATTCTCAAATTGATTTCAAATTGATTTCAATTACATCGATTTCAAGGCGTTTCACGTTCGTACGATCAAACGACAAGTCCGATCGCTATGAAACTTGAAACCCTACAATAATTCACTGTTACGGATCCGATGAAACTGGTTTCGTCGAAATCCGAGTCCGTGACCAAAATGGCTATTTTTATATTAATTAATAAATTAAGAATTAGTAAATAAATCCAACTTTTATATTTCAGTTCTAGAATTTGAAATTTTTATCACCTAATAATTCTCAAAAATTTAAAAATGATTTAACAATTTTTAATTGTCAATTTATTAAAGATTAAGTCAATACAAATCTTCGATTTCATAAAATTCAAAATTATAGATAAATTTCCAAAATTTCCTTTTAATTGAATTAACCTATATTTATTCCATTCATGAATTTCAAATAAAAGGGTTTACCACTGGATTTAAATTATCCCACAAATATTTCCAATTTTCAACTTAATTTTTAAATTAACGTAATAATTACATATTTGATTTTTATTCATTTGCAATAAATCCATCTATTATAAATTAAATAAATTAACTCACTATTAAAATTCAAATTCTAAAATTCATAAATTTTATCACCTTGATTTACTTATAATTTTAATTCATTAAACCAATTCCCATCCAAATTTTAAATGTAAATTATTTCACCAATTATAGTATTTATTTCAATTTCTTAAAATCATCCTTTTATTACACTTGTCTCACATTTCATTCCATTGATATATTCAAATTTCATCTTCAATGCTAATTTTATTTCATTACCTAAATATACACCTTTTACATTTTAAATCTTAAATGAATATTATGTTTTTAAATGTGTATTCCTATATATTGAACACATTAATTACGGTCTTCAAATACTTTGCATTCTATTAAATTTACAACATTGAATTTACATTCTATAACTTACTTTACATTCTTTTTTCTTATTAATTTCTTAATTGTCAAAATTTCAACTTATTCCCCAAAAACACAAATTATTACTTAATATAAATCTACGCTTTTATTACTTTACTTTCACACTTCTGTTACGATATAATTAATCACTAAGTAACGTTATCATCTAACCAACATTAATTAATATATTAAATGCTCACATTTATTTCTTTATATCCAGTTTGTTTCAACTTTGTTTGTTTTTATTTAACAAACTTATTCATAACATAAATTCAAAATTTTAACCCAATTATTTCATTTATTTTTAGTAATATCATTAAAATAATTTATCAAATTGAAATATTCATTCAAATTTATAGATTATTACCTGCATTAACGTAATCCCTTAAATTATTCCAATTACTGTTAACTATGTTTATTACATTAAATCACCATAATACTTTTCTTTAGTTTCTCATATTCAATTGATATACAGGTAAAAATCGTTTCACTACTTAAATTCATTTGAATTAACTTCGAATTATTATAAGTAGGTTTTAATTTATTTTATTTTTCTCTAAATTTAATTGCAAAACTTGTTAATTTAACCAAAATAAATCCACGAAATTTACGGGTCGTTACAGTTTTGCAGTTCGAAATCCACAAAGGGATTTCTTTTAAAAATTATATTTTTAATCATCTAAAAATATAAAATAAGTTCTACAAATCTTTAAAATGTCTCAAAAGTTATTTGAGTTATAAAAATGGATTTCTAAATAATCTAATAGTTGTTTTAATCAAATAAGCTTTTAAAACATTATTTGCGTCACTTTTCCACAGCAATTTTTAATAACTTCTACGAACAACGATTTAGCTTAATTATTACTTCCCCAATATTTTATGAATCTTTTTAAATGAATAATTAAGTATTTTTGAAAGTGATTTTAATTTTTTTTAAAGGAGTTTAAATAAAATTGGTTAAAGGAAAATTATTTTAAAACAAAATTTAGAATAGCGTTAAGTATCTAAAAGATAATAAAAGAATTCAGAGTCGATCAAATAACTTGACCACCTTATCGTTGATAGAGAGGCAGTCTCTTGGCTTGGACTTGCAAAACCAATTGCTTGCCCTCCATAGCTACCAGGACTGGCCCGATGGAGGGGATAGTAAATTTGATTTACTCGGATGAAATTTCACAAAGTATAAAAGATATAATTTTCCAAATTTAAATAACATGGATTGCATAGAAATAATATTCTTATACTAGGTATTAAATTTTGAGGAGGGAACCCGTACTGTGCATGTGAATTTAAAAGGTGATTTCGGCATAATTCGATGGATAATAAAAGTTGAATATGGAAAATGATGTTAAGTAGAATTAGTATAATTTTTATCGACCCTTTTAACTCAATAATGTTTTCTATGAAAATGATTTGGAATTAATTTTATTCACATACTTAATGTCTTAAATAACATTGTTGTTGGCCTTTTTTAAGGTTATGATTTGGAAATCTTTGTTAAATTTTAAATAAATGATATGGAAATATTTTTCTAAGTAAAAAATGAAATGATTTGGAATTTAAAAAGGTTTTAAGTAGTCAGAGGATTTGATATCAGAGGTTTAATGATTCCATATATATAGGAAAGAATGTTATAAAGATATAAATCTCTAGAAGATATTTTTTTTAAAAGAAATTAATCAATCAAAGAATAATTCCTTATTCACCTAACATCTTTTTATCGATGATTGGTTCGGAGGAACCGAGGTCGGATTTTGATAATTCCTATCCAAAGACCACTTCGAACTAATTTATGCGTTTGAAAGAAATGACATGGAATGATATGATTTAGGATATGAATGTAGGGATGTTTGTTAGCGACCTCAAGGGAAATTTCCCATATCATACTATGTGGCACTAGTTCTTCATTTGAGATCATCGATGCAAGGACTTCTTGCTAATAATCCTAGGGGTAATCTCAATAGAGTGGTAGGAGAGCGCCTTTGGTTTATCCTGTTCCTGGACAATTTGTAAGGACGAATGCCTGATGTTGCAGTCCTAATTGCATTGATTGATCTCTATGAGCGTATCATCTATTTGGTGCAGAAGAAGGCAACTTCTCTTAGCTGAACACCCTTACCAGAGACATACGAGCTCAGGAGCGATACGTTTGTAGAAATTAGTTGTGTGATTAAGGAATGGAAATGTGGAAGAATGTGTTATGTGAAAGGTAAAACGTTACCTCAGGCCTCATCAATCGAACATGGAAAAAATAGAGTAGATGCGACATGGCTATATGGTTCGCCCCATTAGGATATGGTTATCATCTTTTTTGATAACCGTCTATATATCGAGTAAGTTGTGTATGCTGTGAGATGTCTCGGATTGGTCGAGAATGACTAGGGTGATTTCATATTTGGTACTATCCAGTGAAGGGGTAAGCCGGTTATGTGTTGGTATAGGCATTCAGTATCGAGACCCTAGGTACATCCCTCTAAAGGTGTACCGTATGGAAGGTATTCCCTTACTTTTTTATTATACAAAATACATTTTACAAATAAGCCTTGTTAGAGCCTAACATATCAGGAATTTAATAATGGTCACAATTTCGGCTAAGATTCATAAGTTTACTTGCAAATGTTTTCAAAAGAATGTCAATAAAAAAATATCCTTATATTTTGCATAGAAAATGGTTGGGTTATCATAAGGTAAAAACCCATTCCGTGTTTATGTGTGGCGTGGTCTTATGAGATACCTTTTGTTTTCAAAATGTGTATTTTGAGGCTCTCACATAACTCCTATGACTGACTCGAAATTTATTTTCCTTTTCCCTCAAACTCCAGACACCCTAATTTTCCCGGCTAGCCAAATAGTTCAGGTTTAGTTAGAAGAAATCTAGATGGAGCTCGAAGCAAGGAGTTAGAAGATTCTTCAATAAGCTATTACCTTATTTCCACCATGCTTGTGTACTTATTCCGCATTTTAAGAAGAGATATTAATAACTGTCCATATTTAACTCTGATAAATGTATTTAAAATTTTCCATCGTAAAGGTTATATACAGAAATAATATATGTTATTCTATTCATGTGAGATTCTGTTATGCTTTTATTCTCTTTCTTACGCTTAACGATCGGGTTTCCAACGCTTGAATTTGCGGCACATGAATACCGTGAATGTATTAGCATCGATTTTCGAGGGTCAAAAATCTCCAGCCGTTACAAGGTTCGTCCACCTCCCATATAATATCCACATCATAGATACAAGCTCCTCCTCTAGATCCTCCTCATCCTCAGATATCAGATAATCAAGAACTTCCATACCATGTCTTGCCATGACCAGTCTGAATACTCAAACGATACTCTCTTTACTTGGGGTACCATGTCTTAAAACCCAAACAACATTAGAATCACATATTAAGCTCTTTAAATTTTCCCTATCTTTTGAATCTAATTATTTGTGCTTAAATTCACAAAACTCTTTACCCATTTAAATCTCCTTTCGAAATATTTAATATTTATAGATACTTTGAAAATAATACTACTACTATTACCTTTCATAAAATTACTAAAATTATTTTCAAAGACATCTTTAAATTCTCAAAAAATCCACCTTATTTACAAAACACATTTTATAACTGTATTTAAAAATCATTTTTTATATAAAATTACTCCTTTTGGTATTCAAAATAAATTTTGTAACTGTATTAATATTGAACATCTTATGTCAAATTGTGAAATTCAATACATAAGGTGTTCATAGTTAATCTAAATAAAACCAGTAAATGCATATAAATTAGCTAAGCATAACAATCAATGACAAATAATAGTCAGTGCTCTAAACTGTACCTGCGTTACTAATCAAATAATAAATGCTAATAACTTATACTATTATTTTCTAAAAAAAACACATCATAAATAACTATATCAATTTTTGAAAATTATTCTTTTATATATAAAATATAATCCTAGCTGAGTACATATCATTTACTGATTTCAAAATTTGTGTGTCAGTTCGCCTTGTCCATGTGTTTAAAAATTCTTATCGACGTTATGGCAACCCATGTCTCGACAAGAATTCATAAACCACTCAATAGACTAATTAACCCTAAATATTTTTATAACTATAACAAATATGTGCTCTCATATGTGCATACACACACTCAAACTCATCCTACCATATCTCTAATGAGTTTATCCCATCAAGCCAAGGCATTTTATCAACCTAAGCTTTGAAATCACTTTGTAACGACCTGTCTTTTCGACATTCAAAGGTCGATACAATACATCCATGGTGTTCACATGTCGAGCATCCGAGTTTTAGAAATATAGATAATTTGGGTGAAAGAAAAGGAAAGATAGAACGTAATCTCATATTGTGATGAGTAATATATAATATCCAAATGACCTTTATGAAAAGAAATCTTTAATATAAACCCAATAATCATAATAAACTAACCAATCATCAGCTTGGACAGTTATAACAGATTTTCCTCACAAATGCTGAAAACATAAACAAGAAATATAGTGGAAAATAAAATATGTGAATAGGTCTTGGAGGCATCCAGCTTGTCCCTTGAAGCTCCATAGCGTCCATAGCTAAATCTAGAGATATACTCGGGTCCGACCCGAGTATTATAAGAGAATAACACCCAGATCAGTCTGCTAAACCAGCATGAGAAACTCAAATCATATGGGTTTTTGTACTCATAAAACTTTCAAAAATAAAGGTACCTCGTAAGACCATGCCACACATAAAGATAGAAGAGTTTTTACCTTACAATAACCAAATCATTTTTATTAGAAAATCCAGCGATATTATAATAATGTCCATGGTCTAAAATAGCCAAAATGGTTGCATTAATTACATTCAACAACATATTTAGTATACAACTGAGTCCCTAAGGCACATATTGGAGAATGGATTCCATCAACGGAAGGCTACTGGAGTACCGCATGTCATAGTACACTCTAGGTCAAATATATTGATTGCTACACAAGGACCCCCTGTATGACAACATCAGCCTGCCCCTTCCTGTATAGTACCGAATATGTCATCATCCTGGTTGTCCCAAACAAACTGCTTCCATGGCCACATCATACATAATCTATAACTATCAATCTAGATACCAATAATAACCATATCCCAATGGTAGCGAATCTCATACCCTTGCCGTAGATCCCATGTTATTGTCATTACCGTGTGTGATGATCGAGGCTACGTTTTTACCTTTTTAGCAAATCCCACTTGAAATTCTAACACTACCCTCCTAGCAACAATGCAATGCCAATCATTCATCGATACAAGTTTTTAAGGACATGAACAAACCGAAGGCACACTACTTCTACTACCTCCTTTTGTAAATCACCCCAGGATTAGTAGCAATTAGCCGTTGCACTTCAAAGAACTTCATCATTGATTTTCACCAACTTCAAGATACCTTTAATTCGAATTCTTGTGCCAATTCGAAGTGGTTTTCGAATAAATCATGTTTATCTGATCCCGATCTCTCCGGTCTAACGATTGATAATTTTAAGACTGGCCAAAATTTGATGGTCGGTTATTTAACTATCAAATAAGCAAACAACCAATTCAGAGATTTAATTTCATATAAATACAAGCATGATTAAGCACATAAGAAACCACTAAGCCTCTTTAATTAATCCTTTCATTAACTAAAATCACTTTGTAAATACTTGTATTAAAATACCTTTTAAAAAAATAAATTCATAGAACTTCTCTACTCTTCAGTACTTGAAAAGTATAAGTATAATTATCTCAATAGTATAAGTATATTCGTAAAACATTTCACTTTCAATACTTGAAAAAACAACTCCATATACTCATATCAATGGTATAAGTATATTCATGAATCTTAAGGAAGATGTCCTCTTTCCCAATATCATATTTAATGAGTCAAAAAATAAATCTCATTTAAAACATTACTTACAATAAACCCAAACAACTTTCCTTTTAGTGAAAGTAAATGGATCATATAGACCAAATATACTTACCAACAATTTTCGATTTCAAACTTGTATATCCCTCAATTAACAATGTTGTTGGACACGTTAGCATACTATCATTGCCCCGATGTACATCTTAAACTCTAACAGATTGAGATGAGTTTCTATAACTCGAAATTTGGTGTTAAGTATGAAAATAATACTTTCCATACCACCATAATTTATAAAGATTGTTTGTAGAAATCAAATCTCCTATACTTGTCATGTTCCTAATATTTTGACTTATACCATCCCTCGTCCAGATTCGAAGCCAGGTAAGTCATGGCACTGATTGCTCCTGGCCTTGCCTTAGTTAAAACACTTATTTTAGATCTCACAAATAGAGGATCAATCTACTAATTGGCTTTTAGTGCCTAGTATAGGACTGCTTAATTTCCATAAGTAATCGAATTATGAAATAATACTTTGTATACTTAACATCAACCTTTAATTTCAAACATAAACTATCCTTAGTTAACAGTGAAGCCATTTAGGTTGGGGTGTTATCAACTCTCAAACCTTGACTCGACAACCTTCTTAATTTTCAGGATAGGTAGAAGTTTCCCTACATCGAAGCTTAATATCTAGTGTAAGACTTCATAAATTCCATATACTATTTATAATAAACAAACTATTATAAAACAAGACTTCTTTCATCCTTTTTGGAAAACATTTACTATAACAACAAGTATTATAGTCCACGGTTTCTTTCTTCTTTAAACACATCTTTAAAACCTTTTAAATTATAGCTTAAGACTTTGTTTAGAAACATCACTTATGAAAATCCTTTACTCAAAACGAAAACTTGACTTTTGAAAGAAAAGACATTCCTTTATTTAAAATCTATTCATCTGGCTTACATATCTCAATTTGATTTAATAATATAATTTAAATCTTAAAAACTACTTCTTAAATAATTCTTTATTATAATAGGAAAAACTTAACAAAATGATCATTTAGTTTTAAAAAACTTTCTCGAAAAGATTTCAAAACCTAAAAGGAAAGTCCAAAACTTTGTAAGTATTACAAAATTTGAAGTCGTTTTATAATAAAATTTTAAAATTCCATTTTTAAACCAAGTGTCTTCCAAAATAAATATTTAAAGAAATGATCTTTTTCCAATTTTTCTGGAAAAGAGACTTAGTAATATTTTCAGTGCCAATTTCAAGTATTATGACTATCCGTCAAGTCATAACAACGTTTCCATATAGTAGGTCATGTCATCAATCTTTTGGCACACAAGCCATTTACATAACATATAAAAATATAGAAAGTCAAATCAACATTTGCGAGTGGTCCCATTGGAACCCTCTATAAATTCACATCTTTTCAAAATGTATTCACCATGGCCTTTCCACTACGAACCACTTCGAGTCTCTTCTATATTCCACTACAAATATAACTGTTATATGCCTCCACTAAACAAGCGGGACTACATTCACATACATACATATGTGGACAACAATAAAGCAAAAAATAATTAAAACACCCATACACTATAATCAATATAACTTAAAGTGAGAGTTCTCACTTCCATGGTGATGAAATGCTAGCACAAGATTAGTACTTCTTGCAACATACAATTAAACTACCAAAACGTGATGCCACAATTTGCAAAAGCATATGCATAAGCCTAGGGCTCCACCTAGTTCTCATGGTCTAGGGTAAAATAGTGAGAATGGTACAAAATTATTAAGCGATGAGGTAGTAGGGATGTTTGTTATGGTAATAGGGGTTGGTACATTGAATTTGGAGCTAAAAGAAAGGGTTTTAATATGGATTGAATATGGTTATGGAGATGAAGAATATGGAGACAAAGAAGGAGCAGAACAAAGTGGAAACTAAAATGAAAATGAGAAATACAAGCTCACTTTTATAAAAAAGAGAAGTGATAAATGACACAAACTACCCTTACACACTTTTCCCTCTCTTACCCATCAACAAAAGACCATCCTACCCCATATAATATAGTCGAAATGACCCCCAATACCCCAAAGTACAAGCCTACACCTTGCTATGATGATTAAAAAAATTCATAGTACTTCTTAGTACTCCGTAACGACCCGTAAAATTTTTGATAATTAAATTTTGTTAATTTAATAATTTTTGATAATTTGATTCGGAAAGAAAATAAAAATCTGTAATTTAATAATGAAATCACTAAAATAAAGGTAATAATGTTAATGCAAATTAATAAATAACTAATTTAATACAATCCCAATTAATTAAAACAATTGTAGGGTTATAATTGATTCTAAATAGTAAATTGGGAAATAAATTCAAAGTTATATTAATTAATGAAATAATATGTAATAAATTGTAATTTGGGAAAATCAATGTCAGACAAGTAATTTTAATAATTGTTGGTTGATAATGAAGTATGAATTGGATAATAATTGATTGAATAAAAAGAATGAGAATCAAGATTTATTAATTTAAATTTAATTATTAGATTATTTGGAATTAAATGAAAATTAATATTTAAATATTACGAAAATAGAAATTAAGAGGAAATTGAGAAATATTAAGTACCAAGATTTAGAACAATGTAGGTATATCCTTATTGTAATAAATGACGTGAATAACAAAGTTTAAAATTTTAATAGATGGATTTCGGGAATTTTAATTTATAATTTCTGAATTTAATGAAATTGAAATTAACACTAGAATTGATAAATTAATCAACTCTAAATTGACATCTAAAATTATTTAATCTATTGTAAATGATTAAGAAATTAAAATTGATAGGAATGGTAAATAATTAAATTTAAACTTAAAAGGTGATTTAGTTAATTAATTATTAATTTAATTTAATAACTGAAAAATAAATCTTTTGGCCACTAACTCGGATTTCGACAAAACCAGTTTCATTAGATCTGTAACGGTGAATTATTATAGGATTTCAAGTTTCATAATGATCGAGCTTGTTTTTTGATTATAAGGAATCGAAACACCTAGAAATCAATTTAATTGAAATCAATCGAAATCAATTTGAAATAACTTGATTTTAGCATCACTTCTTCATACGATGGGCAATTTGGACTTGAAACTTGTTCCATTACTTTTAAAATATTTTAAAACACCTATTTTGATATACGGTTGACTCATTTTCGTTCCTGAGTCAGAACGGGCCTTTCGGGCCATTAGTCATTCAACTTTCAATCCAAATCAATCCGGTCCATTCTAATTTCAGCTTGCCTACATATACCTCGTTATAAACCGTAGCCTATTTTTTATGTTCATTATTCTGTATGTACAATTCCAATTTCTCCTCTTCCTCGTTTCAATGGTAGACAAAAACCTAATTTCCAATTCAATTTCAAATCAAAATTCACATCAAAATTCAAACTCCTCAAATAATGTCAAGCTATATATCGATTTGAAGCTCTCGAGGAGCGCAAGTCAATTTCGCTGTTCGTTTCTCAATTTGGATTTCTGTTTGACCAAAATTTCTTAAAGCAGTCGTGGCCGTTCGTTGATTGTTGATGAACTTTAACGGATCGACAAATCATTGGTACAGTTGGGTAGAGAGCAGCGAGTGGAGTGCATTCGTATGCGTTTTGCATTGTATCGACGATCGGATTGACCCCTAAATTCACCTAGGGTTTCGGCTATGGTGGCAGCGGCCGTCCCTTGGGGCCACGAGAGCGAGGCCTGTGGGGTTGGCTGGTTGCGCCACGTCGAGGGTGGCCGTATGGAGGTGATCGACGACGAAACGGTGGGCTGTGGTGGCAGGCATCCAGCGTTTTGCATGGTGGAAGGTGACTGTAGCCGCAAGCGAGCGTGCGTAAAGCTACTTCTAGGGTTCGTGCGTGAAAAAGAAGATGGTGACGTGGTACCCTTTTTTATTCTATTTCAATTTTTATTTAATTTCTGATTTCAAAACTTCTAACAATCGTAAATTGTTCATACGAGGTCGGATTTACGCACGGTTCAATCCTCTGGAATCGTATCGAGATTTCGGACATTTTGACGCTGGTTGGGATGAATTCTGAGATCGTTTGAATTTAGGGTTTAAATTGGATTTAAATTAAATTTAAATTCAAAAGGTGAGTGTTTTAACACACTCACAACATCTAAAATTTCTTGTTTGTTAAATTAATTTATGATGTGATTAGAAATTTATTTATGACTGTTTGGCACATTTTTAATCATCATCTCAGTTAAATTGAATTCATTTGAATTAAATTGTTATTTAATTTATTATTGCATATAAACTTCCAGTTAAATAGTTATTTAAATTATTATTCAATATAAACTGTCAGTAAATGCCTGCTATTTATTATCTGTTCTATATTGATGTTATTGATTGAATTGGATGATGATTGTGATAAATGTTGATGATTGATATTGGAAGAATGAATGTTGTATTTTTTTATCGCTATAAACTGCAAGTTGTTGTAGATTTTTATTTCATTCGGGATTGCGGTGTGAAATGATATATAACCGTATTTATATTTTAAATTAAGGGTTGAAATGATAGATATCCGTATCACTTGACCATAGAATAGAAAATTTTATACAGACACCATGGTCTATATATAAAAATATTTTGAACTGATTTCTATGGTTTTGTAAAGGAAATATATGGTTTTATATAAATATTGATTCGATATTATATAATGTTATTTTATTTTTGATTTTAAGCTTTGTATAAATTTGTTTTAATATTGAATAAGCTTAATAATAAGTTTGATTTTATTGGAGATAATATGGTTAAGTATTTAAATTATATTTTAATATAGAGGTTATAACGATTTAAATAAATTAAGGTTGGAAGATAAATTGGGAATTTACTTGTAATTGAATTTATTCAAGAATTAAACTCAGATAAGTTAATGTAAAATTTATTGAATTTGAAATTTTTAAAGGTATGATTTTACGATTTGATTTTTGGGTTAAGGTGAATTAAATGAATATTTCAAGTATAAATAAATTAAAGGAAATATTTAGTCATTCGTAATTTGGGATTTATTTAAATGATAACGGATTTATTAAGTAAATGTTTCGAACCTAAATAATAGAAAATTGAATTCGATATATGAAATATCAAACTTAGCTTTGAAATTGTTGAATACTTAAAGTTCGAAATATATTGAATTTGAATGGTTTATTTTGTGGACTAAATATGTCTTGAAATCAATATAATTTGGGATGGTTTATTTGGAAACTGAATTGAATTGGAATTTTGATTTGAGATTTGGTTAAATTTAAATTTAGAAATTCGAGTCGTTTTGGAATTGATTTGTGAAATTGAAGAAGCTAGCTTATTATGTAATTATTTTAATATTTTAACCATTTAAGTGATGGAAGTTATGTCTTCAAAGTTTGAGTTTCAAAGGATGGTGATTTGAAAGTATTATATTTCAGGTGTTTTGATTTTGAAGCGTTATAACTTTGGAAGTGCTATGATTTTAGGAAAGGGATATATTTGGAATAAAAATGATATTATATTGACTTGGGTCTTAACAAATTTTTTTTAATATTGGTTCGGGTTTTGAAATGGAAATGATATCGTATTTGTATGGTTTTAAAACAGATATTATATTCAGGTTTTGAAGTATAAAATATTTTGAAATGACCGCGGTGTTATAATAACGTTGGCTGTTAAAGAGGCCGGAATCGGAAGTTGTCATACTCTCTGCCAACTCCGAAAACCACTTTAACAACTGTGTACGCGGTGCAGATTCCAAAATGAAGTAGGATAGTGGCGGCATTCCTTTGAGGTATGACGTGGACTCGACTCCCAAGAGTTGGTTTAAGGTGGCTAAAACAGGAGCGATCTCGAGCTAGTGAGGTAGCTCTTATCGGACACACTACTTCGTTATTATATTTTGACTTTGAGATTGATTTGATGGCCACTTTTGACTTTTGATTTTTGCGGGTGTGGCTCGAGGTAGGCGGTAGCTGCACGCTATGCGTCACCGCCAGCCCATGTGCGTAATTGGTATATCTACCCTAGCATTGCCTTGTGTATAGTGTCACCCACCCTATCGTGCCTTGTACGAGTTTGGTTTTCTCCCGTAGCCCGTGGAGTATTAAGGGTAGTCTTCCGATCTGAAGATGCATTGATACTGGATGGACTACTGGGACTATTATTGTGTTAAGGGGGAGATTGGGTAACTCCTTAACGTTATTTAAAAGTAAGTTTATTTTATAATAGACATTATTATCATAGCGAAATTTACTACATAGTAAATAGTTTAACGGATCCTTAGGAGATGTGAATCCCGAGCATCTCTTAAGTTACTGCACTCACGTTTGACACTGGATAGAAGATGTCAAATCCCGTAAACATCTATGACATCGTTCCACTCATATTTACTTACTGTTGATTTAACTCACATAAGATCTTTTAGTTCTGACTCTAGGGTTTTGTTTTTTCAATTCGCTCGGGTTAGTTTGAGCATTTCAGGATTTGAAGACCTTATTTCTGAAGGACGAAGACGAAGATTTTATTATTTCTATTATTTACTATATTATTCCACTACATTCATATTGTTCCACTGCATTATTTATTATTCTCTGGTATGTGTAACTCTAATATGTGTTGTGTAAGTAAAATCAAATGTTTTATAAAACAGGTTCATGAACCGTTATTTGATTATTATATTCTATCATTCCGCTGTGAGATTCTGTTTTGTTTTTCTCTTTCTCTATTTTTTTCTTATTAGACCCAATAACAATTTGCCCTTTTATACGGTTTAAGTTGGTGTGTGTGTCTGCTTAAGCGTACAAAACGACGGGACTCTACATCTTGTATTAGAGCTTTAGTTTAGCGATAAACCATAGCTTTGCGGGGTCTGACTCTTTATCAACAGGGTAGTAATACCCTGTGATGAGTCATTGAGTGTATATATATGAGAGAGCGTATTTGTTAGTGTTATAAAAGGTTTTGATATTGTGTTAATTTGTTCTGCTTTGTATTTATAAATTCTGGTTGGTGCATAGGACGCTATGACATCAACAGGGATTTCTAAACACTTAATAGGACATACCGACACAATATTTGTTTGGAATATAGGTGAATGAAATAATTTTTCCTATTATATTATATATATATAAAATAATTTTTTTATAAATGAAATATATGATTGTAATATATTGGTTGGTAGGTAGTGAAATTTATAAATATTGGTTGGAAATAAGATCTAAAATACAATAAATGAAATTTGGAAATTTTAGAACTTATGTTTCGGGATTTTTAAATTTCATTCAAAGGATTTTGGAATATAATAATATCATTAGAAGTATTTTCTGATATAAATATTTTAATATAAATTGAAAGAATTGTTTTAAAGAAATTTTGGAAAGAAATAAGGTATGTACTCTCCTCTCTGTCGCTGGAAAATAATTTCGGTGATGAGTGCATGCATCATCGACATTCATTTTCGAGTTTCTAAGTGGGAAGGCCACTGTAGTAGTCTTACTGCAGATTTATTTTGATAAACAAATATAATTTTAAATCGGTTAAATATAATTGGACATATAAATTGTAAGTGTATACATTTATCTATTATTTTAAAATGATTTTGAATAAAACCCGGTATTTAATTCTTAAGTTTCCGTTAATAATAGTTTCAATTATTGTAGTGATATGAAATCCAACTAATTAATAATTGGAACCTCTAAATAAATAAGAAATTAAATGTTAAGTTAAAAATAAAACTACAAGAAAGTGGAAATTTGTAACCTATATAAACGAAGGATATAATTGTTGAACATCAAGTTAATTAAAATGAAATAAGTAAAACTTATGTAATTTTCAATTTGCATTCTTTAACATATATACCAAAGGATTTAAAAAGTTGAAATGTCAATAAGAAAATGTAATAGAATACTGTACAAGTATTACTTAAATAATGAAAGTGTTCAATAAAATTTACTTTATAAATAAGAAATTTGATGTGAAAATAGTTATAAACTTGAGTCAAAATTTTAATACTACTAATTAAGTGAAATAGGAAATGAGTAATGTAAGTAATGATTTTGAACTTAAGCTAATGTGAAACTATTTATTATTAAAGTAAATAAATGAAATTAAGTAGTAATAAATGAATGTAATACAATAAAAAGAAAATTTTCATGATATGAATAAATGAAAATAAATGAAAAATTGTAAGAAGTCTAATGTAAATTAAAAAGATAAATCATTATATGAATGAAAAGGAAATCAAACAACAAATATATGAAATGATAATGAAATGAATTAATATGAATGAACTTGATCTATCATTTGAAATTGTTGGTTGTTTGGTTTATGGTTGTTTGGGCAAGGATTCTTTAAAATTGTTTGAGTGTATGAATAATCTATTTAGTTTCATCTAAGACTGTTTAGTAAATGGTGCACTTAATAGTTTATTTTCCATTACAAATTAAAGTTTTTGAACCCGAACAACCATTTGTTTTGTTTGATATGAATGGATAATTGATTTGTGCTAATTTTATGTAATGGTTGTATGCTTTGTTGCAAGTGATTGTGGTTTATATTGATTTGTTTGTTGGTGGTTGAAAAAACTTATAAATATTTCGTTTTATATAATTATTAATCCTTTTTGGATTATAGAAGTGAAATGCAAGTTATGGAAGCAATTGCTACTACTTTTGGTTTCATAATTAAGCGTTAATTGCTCGACAAATAGGTATGCTCTCGGATTACGATTTTATAGCGTTATTATATTTTTTTTCTTGTTGTTGGGATAGATTATTTTGAGATATTGTGATACATATTATATTTTCTTTCTAGCATCTCCGTACAAAGGAGGCCGTGCCGAAATTTTTCATAAATTTTGGACTTAGAAAATTTTATGAAAATGTTTTCCAAACTTTGTTAATTTAAAAAATAAAAGATTTGATTGTTTATAAATACTATATTTTTTATTCAAGTTATTTTATTTTGTAAATTCATTGTTTATGTATTTAATATTTTGAATAAGGTATATTGACTATTTAATTTCTTCCTTTCCCTTCTTTTCCTTTTTGGAGGCGAAAAGTTTTGAGTGGAGGAGAGTGTAACGACCCGTAAAATTTTCCATTGTTAAATTTTGTTAATTTAATAAGTTTTGGTAATTTAATTCGGAAAGAAAATAAAAAACTGTAATTTAATAATGAAATCAGTAAAATAAAGGTAATAATGTTAATGCGAGTTAATAAATAACTAATTTATGCAATTCCAATTAATTGAAATAATTGTATATAATTGATTGTAAATAGTAAATTGGAAAATAAATTCAAAGTTCTATTAATTAATGAAATAATATGTAATAAATTGTAATTTGGGAAAATCAATGTTAGATTAGTAATTTTAATAATTGTTGATTGATAATGAAGTATGAATAGGATAATGATCGATTGAATAAAAAGAACAGGAATCAAGCTTTATTAATTTAAATTTAATAATTAGATTAGTTGGAATTAAATGAAAATTAATATTTAATACGAAAATAGAAATTAATAGGAAATTGGGAAATATTAAGTACCAAGATTTAGAACAATGTAGTTATATCCTTATTGTAATAAAATATGTGAATAACAAAGTTTAAAAATTAAATAGATGGATTTTGGGAATTTTATTTTATAATTCTTGAATTTAAAGAAATTGAATTAACACTGGAATTGATAAATTTATCAAATCTAAATTGACATCTAAAATTGTTTAAGCTATTTTAAATGATTAAGAAATCAAAAATGATAGGAATGGTAAATAATTAAATTTAAACTGAAAAGATGATTTAGTTCATTAATTATTAATTTAATTTAATAACTGGAAAATAGCCATTTTGGCCACTGACTCGGATTTCGAAGAAACCAGTTTCATTGGATTCGTACGTTGAATTATTATAGGATTTCAATTTTTCTAACGATCGGGCTTGTCGTTTGATCATACGGACTCGAAACGCCTAGAAATCAATTTAATTGAAATCAATTGAAATCAATTTGAAATAACTTGATTTTAGCATAACTTCTTCATATGATGGAATTTGGACCTGAAACCTGTTCCATTGCTTTTAAAATATTTTAAAACTTCTATTTTGAAATATGGGTTAAGTCATTTTCATTACGGAATCAGAACAGGCCTTTCGGGCCATTAGTCGTTCAATTTCAGTCCAAATCAATCCGGTCCATTCTAATTTCAGCTTGCCTATATATACCTCTTTATAAACGCTAGCCTATTTCTTATGTTCATTATTCTGTATGTACAATTCCATTTTCTCCTCTTCCTCATTTTAATGGTAGACAAAAACCTAATTTCCAATTCAATTTTAAATCAAAATTCCACTTCAAAAATTCAAACTCCTCAAATAATGTCAAACTATATATCGATTTGAAGCTCTCGAGGAGCACAAGTCAATTTTGCTGTTCGTTTCTCAATTTGTATTTCTGTTTGGCTAGAATAGCTCAAAGCAATCACGGCCGTACGTTGATCGTTGATGGACTTTAATGGATCGACAAATCGTGGGTGCAGCTGGGTAGAGAGCAGCGAGTGAAGTGCATCTGTGTTGGTTTTGCGTCGTATCGACGGCCGTATTGGCCCCTAAACTTCACTTAGGGTTTTGGCTATGGCGGCAGTGGCCGTCCCTTAGGGCCACGAGAGCGAGGCATATGGGGTTTGCTGGTTGCGCCGCGTCGAGGGGGGCCGCATGGAGGTGATCGGCAACGAAACAGTGGGTTGTGGTGACCGGCATCGAGCATTTTGCATGGCGGCAGGTGACTGTAGCTGCGAGCGAGCATGGGTAAAGCTGCTTCTAGGGTTCGTGCGTGAAAAAGAAGACGGTGACGTGGTACACTTTTTTACTTCATTTCTATTTTTATTTAATTTCTGATTTCAAAACTACTAACTATCGTAATTTGTTCATATGGGATCGGATTTATGCACGGTTTGATCCGCTGGATCGTATCAAGATTTTGGACATTTTGACGCTATTTGGGACGAATTCTGAGATTGTTTGAATTTTGGGTTTAAATTGAATTTAAATTCAATTTAAATTATAAAGGTGAATGTTTTAACCCACTCACAACTTCTAAAATTTCTTATGTTTGTTAAATTGATTTATGATGTAACTAGAAATTTATTTATGACTGTTCGACACATTTTAAATCATCATCTCAGTTAAATTGAATTCATTTGAATTAAATTGTTATTTAATTTATTATTGCATATAAATTGCCAGTTGAATAGTTATTTAAATTATTATTGAATATAAACTGCCAGTAAATGCGTATTATTTATTATCTGTTCTATATTGATATTATTGATTAAATTGGATGATGAATATGATAAATGTTGATGATTGATATTGGATGAATGGATGCTGTATTTTTTTAACCTTATAAACTGCAAGTTGTTATGGATTTTTATTTCATTCGGGATTGCAGCTTGAAATGATATGTAATGTATTTATATTTTAAATTACGGTTAGAAATGATAAATATCCGTATCACTTGACCATAGGATAGAAAAATTTATACAGATGTCGTTGTCTATATAAAAAATATTTTGAACTGATTTCTATGGTTTTGTAAAGGAAATATATGGTTTTATATAAATATTGATTCGATATTACATAATGTTATTTTATTCTTGATTTTAAGCTTTGTATAAATTTGTTTTAATATTGAATAAGCTTAATAATAAGTTTGATTTTTATTGGAGACAATATGGTTAAGTATTTAAATTATATTTTAATATAGAGGTTATAATGATTTAAATAAATTAAGGTTGGAAGATAAATTGGGAATTTACTTGTAATTGAATTTATTCAAGAATTAAACTCAAATAAGTTGATGTAAATTTACTAAATTTGAATTTTTAAAGGTATGATTTTACAACTTGATTTTGGATTAAGGTGAATTAAACGAATATTTCAAGTATAAATAAATTAAAGGAAATATTTAGTCATCTGTAGTTTGGGATTTATTTAAATGATAATTAAATAAATGTTTCGAAAATAAATAATAGAAAATTGAATTTGATACGTATGAAATTATCAAACTTAGCTTTGAAATTGTTGAATACTTAAAGTTTGAAATATACTGAATTTGAATGGTTTATTTTGTGGACTAAATTTGTCTTGAAATCAATATAATTTGGGATGGTTTATTTGGAAACTGAATTGAATTGGAATTTATGATTTGAGATTTGGTTAAATTTAAATTTAAAAATTCGAGTTGTTTTGGAATTGATTTGTGAAATTGAAGAAGCTAGTTTATTATGTAAATATTTTAATATTTTAACCATTTAAGTGGTGGAAGTTGTGTTTTCAACGTTTGAGTTTCAAAGGATGGTGATTTGAAAGCGTTATATTTCAAATGTTTTGATTTCGAAGCGTTATAACTTTGGAAGTGCTATGATTTTGGGAAAGGGATTTATTTGGAACTATTATATTGATTTGGGTCTTAATAAAAATTATATCATATTGGTTTGGGTTTTGAAATGGAAATGATGTCGTATTTGTATGGTTTTGAAATGGATATTACATTTTGGTTTTGAAGTATAAATTATTTTGAAATGACCACGTCATTATAATAACGTTGGTTGTCAAAGAGACCGGGTTCGGAAGTTGTCATACTCTCTGCCAACTCCGAAAACTACTTTAACAACCGTGTACGCGGTGGAGATTCTAGAATGAAGTAGGATGGTGGTGGCGTTCTTTGAGGTATGAACGTGGATCCGACTCCCGTGAATTGGCTTAAGGTGGCTAAAACAGGAGCGATCTTGGGCCAGTGAGATAGCCCTTCTTATCGAACACACTCCTTTGATATTATATTCTGACTTTGAGATTGATTTGATGGCCACTTTTGATTTTTAGGGGTGTGGCTCGAGGTGGGCGGAGCTGCACGCTATGCGTCACTACCAGCCTGTGTGCGTAATTGGTATATCTACCCTGGCATTGCCTTATGTGCCGTGTCACCTACCCTAGTGCGCCTTGTACTAGTTTGGTTTTCTCCCATAGCCCGTGTAGTATTTAGGGTAGTCTCCCGATCGGAAGATGTGTTGATACTGGATGGACTACTGGGACTATTATTGTGTTAAGGGGGAGATTGTGTAACTCCTTAACGCTATTTAAAAGTAAGTTTGTTTTACTATGGACATTATTATAATAACGAACTATTACTACATAGTAAATAGTTTAATGGATCCTTAGAAGATGTGAATCCTGAGCGTCCCTTAAGTTACTGCACTCACGTTTGACACTGGATAGAAGATGTCAAATCCCGTAAACATCTCTGACGCCGTTCCACTCATATTTATTTACTGTTGATTTAATTCACAAAAGATCTTTTAGTTCTGACTTAAGCGTTTTGTCTTTTCAATTCGCTCGGGTCAATCTGAGCATTTCAAGGTTTGAAGACCTTCTTTTTTGAGGATGAAGACGAAGATTTTATTATTTCTATTATTTACTATATTATTCCACTACATTCATACTATTCCGCTGCATTATTTATTATTCTCTGGTATGTGTAACTCTGATATGTGTTGTATAAGTAAAATCAAATGTTTTGTAAAACAGCTTCATGAACCGTTATTTGATTATTATATTTTGTCATTCCGCTATGAGATTCTGTTTTGTTTTTCTCTTTCTCTATTTTTTTCTTATTCACCCCAATAACAATTCGCTCTTTTGTATGGTTTAAGTTGGCATATGTGTCTGCTTAAGCTTACAAAAAGGCGGGACGTTATATACTCCCTTCGTTAAAATATGGAGAATAGTCTCCTCTTTACTTAATTCTTTAATTTCCTCTTTAGTAAATGATTTATAACTAAAGAGATGTTTTTCTTAATTGTAAATGTATATGTAAAGTATGTGCGTATATGTGTAATTATGTTGTCACAACTTCCGTTCGATAAAAATTCAAAAATCCAAAAATGAATTTCGTTCGCATTTTCAATTTTTCAACAAAAAATTTATTTATGTAAAAAATATTTAAAATGAGCTCATTATCATTATTAAATAATAAAAGTGAGTTATTTCATCTTATAAAATCAATTATTTAAATATTTAAAATTAATTGAATATTCAAAATCATAGTGATAAATTTTTGAGTTATCACAGTCTTCATCGATGTTATTTCTGTATACTCTAAGGATGAGAGAGATCATAAAATCCATCTATGATTGGTGTTGGAAATGTGGAGACAACATAGGTTGAAGACGAAGTTTCGAAGTGCCATTTTTGAAAACAAGGGGTGAAATTTCTTAGGCATGTTGTTTCATAGAATGTATTAGTAGTAGATCCATTAAAGGTAGAAACTATTAACAGTCGAAGAAGCTAGTGACGGTCATGGAGATGAGAAGTTTCTTGGGATTGGCTAGCTATTACTACAGATTCATTAAGGATTTCTCACGTATAGTTGCATCCTTGATAAAGTTGACGAGGAAGGATGAGAAGTTCGTATGGACTCATAAGCGAGAAGGGCCATTTCAAAATTTAAAGAAGTTATTAACGAACATCCTGTTTTAATTGGGTCTGAAGGGAACCAAGATTTGGTAGTATATACCAATTCTTGTGGAAGAGGTTTGGAGGCGATGCTGATGCAAATAGGATGAGTGATAGCTTATGCATTAGTGCAGTTGAGACCTAACCAACACATAACCTAGAGTTGGAATCAACAATGTTTGCACGAAAAAATCGAAGACATTATTGTTTAGAGAACGATTTGAGTTGTATATGGATCATAAATCCCTTAAGTATTTATTCTCTTAGAAGGAATTAAATATAAGGCAGTAGAAATGTGTAACAACCCGCATATTTATCGATTTTATATTTAAATATTTTATTTAAATATTTTATCGTTCGTCGGATTTTGGTCCGAAAAGCTACTTTTTGCAAACAGTCGAATTGGGACTTGAGACCACCCCCATTGAGTTCGAAATGCCATTTGCGACCTTTTTGAGTATAAGCTTCGATATGTTTGGAGAAAGTTGATTTTTTCTACTTTTTCCCGCTTATGACTTTGGTTTGGACTGCATCCTTATTAGCTCAGCCCAACCCTTTCTCTTCATAACTTCTCCTCTTTACTCAAACACTTCAAGCTAAAGTAAAAATGGTGGAAGAAATGGGAAATGGAAATTCCTACGCCCTAGCTTTCTTTGCAAATCCAACTTCTAGCTCCAAATTCAAGAGAACCCATTGGTAAGCATCTCGTTCATCTTCTCCAACTCTTCCTCCATTCAATTTTAGAAAATTCCTAAAACCTAATTTAGGAAATGTTTCTCTTTTAAGCTTAGATTCAAGCTTCTAGTGTTGAGATTGAAGAGGGATTGATCTTAGCTTGTTCTTAAAGCTTCTCCTTCATTGATTTGGGTTCAAAGGTGAGATTTTTATCTCACATCTTTGTCTATAATTATCTTCGATAGTTAGGTATGAATTCCTAACGTTTATTCGTGTGCAATTGATTTTGGTTTGGATCGATTTCGTGTATATTCCAATTTTTGGTGTTTTGGTCTAATTTATGAAAAGCCTTTTATGGATATTTGGACATTGATATTTGAGGCGTATCGAAGAGCCGTTTAGGCTGGGTTGTCGTTCGACGTAATTCCTTAGTCATCGCCATTTGCTCGTTCGATCGTTTCCGATATTCGTTTGGCCATTTTTGGCATAGGTTCAGGGAATGCTCTGAACCCTAGATTCAGACGTCTGAAACGTGATATTCAGACGTCTGAATATTGTTCTGGGAAGATTTCTATTCCCAGATTCAGACGTCTGAATATATGGTTTCAGACGTCTGAATTGGTTCATTTGAAACCAGAAAGGAAATAGGCTAAAAAGTGCCTATTTCAGACGTCTGGATTCAAGGATTCAGACGTCTGAATTCTGTCTTTGGAAAATATTTATTTTCCAGATTCAAACGTCTGAATCCTTGATTTCAGACGTCTGAATCTGCACTCTTTTTGCCTATTTGCCTATTTGCTTGAGAATTCCAATTTAAATCGATTCGTGATGATCATATTTGTTGTTATCATTTATTATGACTTTGATGACTCCTTTTTAGGGATTTTTGAATATCCATTTCGATGGATTCTTTACTTTAAAAATATAAAGGTTTTCTATACTAGTAGTAAATATCAAAACTCTTTCTTCAAATGATTTCAACACTATTTTATTACATGGCTCGTTTTCTCAAACCGTTTTCCAATATACTAGTATATACCAGCCTTTACCTCACTTGTATGAGAAATCTAATTAAACGACTTAGTAAAACGAGTGGTATGAAACGCTTGCGTTTACTTCGTCGGTTAATTCTTGGACTTGTTCGATTGAATCTCTTGTGACAATTTTATAGTGGAGATCTACAGTTTGTTCGTAAATATTTAAGTTAAGCTAGTGGTTATGGGACATGAAGCTAAGCTCATATATTTACTAGCTTACCGTAATTGACACTTCTCTGTGATCATGGCGATAATCTTTGTGATTTAGACTATCAATGTGCGATGTCTCTTTGTCCATGTCGAGGATGATACTTCATTTTTGTGGAGCTTCGGCTCACTAGGAGGAGCTTTGGCTCAATGTCCACAATGGGGGACTATACCCTGTCAGGAGGAGTTTTGGCTCAACAGGAGGAGCTTCGGCTCAATGTCCACAATGGGGGACTATACCCTGTCAGGAGGAGTTTTGACTCATCAGGAGGAGCTTCGGCTCAAAGTCCGCAATGGGGCACTATACCCTGTCATGAGGAGCTTCGGCTCACCAGGAGGAGCTTCGGCTCAATGTCCACAATGGGGGACTATACCCTGTCAGGAGGAGTTTTGACTCACCAGGAGGAGCTTCGGCTCAAAGTCCGCAATGGGGGACTATACCCTGTCATGAGGAGCTTCGGCTCACCAGGAGGAGCTTCGGCTCAATGTTCACAATGGGGGACTATACCCTTTAAGGAGGAGTTTTGACTCACCAGGAGGAGCTTCGGCTCAAAGTCCGCAATGGGGGACTATACCCTGTCATGAGGAGCTTCGGCTCACCAGGAGGAGCTTCGGCTCAATGTCCACAATGGGGGACTATACCCTGTCAGGAGGAGTTTGGACTCACCAGGAGGAGCTTCGGCTCAAAGTCCGCAATGGGGGACTATACCCTGTCATGAGGAGCTTCGGCTCACCAGGAGGAGCTTCGGCTCAATGTCCACAATGGGGGACTATACCCTGTCAGCAGGAGTTTTGACTCACCAGGAGGAGATTCGACTCAAAGTCCGCAAGGGGGGACTATACCCTGTCATGAGGAGCTTCGGCTCACCAGGAGGAGCTTCGGCTCAATGTCCACAATGGGGGACTATACCCTGTCAGGAGGAGTTTTGACTCACCAGGAGGAGCTTCGGCTCAAAGTCCGCAATGGGGGACTATACCCTGTCATGAGGAGCTTCGGCTCACCAGGAGGAGCTTCGGCTCAATGTCCACAATGGGGGACTATACCCTGTCAGGAGGAGTTTTGACTCACCAGGAGGAGTTTCGGCTCAAAGTCCGCAATGGGGGACTATACCCTGTCATGAGGAGCTTCGGTTCACCAGGAGGAGCTTCGGCTCAATGTCCACAATGGGGGACTATACCCTGTCAGGAGGAGCTTCGGCTCACCAGGAGGAGCTTCGGCTCAATGTCCGCAATGGGGGACTATACCCTGTCTGGAGGAGCTCCGGCTCATTTTTATGGGATTGGCCATCCTTTTCTTGTGATTTCTGGATTTCGTGTGTTGAATTCCGGAATTTATGCTTCACCTATCTTCGTGATTTCTATTGATTTGATTTATCAATTATTGTGGCTTGGTGAATGAAATTAGGAGTATGACATTCCTTTTGATCCTTGAGTAGATTATTGTGATATTGATTAATCTCTTGTTGATTTTCAATTACTTATATATCACAGCTTGGCATTGTGATTATTATATGTTTAGTCATATCTCTTATTCTTTATCATTTCATCTGATATTTATAGCTAGACTGATCCGTTTATTATTTTCTTATTAAATAATACTCGGCTCAGACCGAGATGTTACAGGTGTTTCTGCTTGACTTCTCCCCTGGGATTCATTACTCTGACTTTTGGAAAACTACTTAGATTAGTAGTTTATTTTGTTGTATACACTTGAGATATAGACTCATAGTTGTATTCTTTCGTATAGCACGTGTTGCTATTCTTTTGTAATATTGTGGATCTTTTTGACCACTACTCTGACATACACTTCCATGTGTTAATTACGTATTCATATCTTCTTCCGCCTCTGTGATATGAATTATCTGTGACTGATTTATGTTATGTTTATTTCTGAATTTGTTTCCAAAGATATTATAGCCACTGTGTAGTAGCTTTGTGTTTGTATCGGTACGTCGGATTTCCTCTTGAAAATAAATGCATGTTATACAATCTGACATATCGGTGCTCGCGCAAAGCAATTACACGGATGGTCGCTCCTCAAAGCCTTATTCTCCGTGCTAGTTGACAGCATTCACCGTAATGTTCTTGGCTAGCGTGGGTATAGAGGTGGGGCGTCACAGCTTGGTATCAGAGCCAAACTTCGGAACAATATGGAATATTATAACAAGGATCATCGTCCTAAGTCTTTCTTAGGGGTCGTGCTTTAGGATTTTATTCGAGTCTTCGTACCGATTCATCCTATTTTCTTTATGATTCCTTATTTTATCTATCAAGATTGCTTGATATTCATTTTGTGAATAACCTTCTTCTTCCTTCTTTCTTTCTTAAGGAAGAGAAATGGTTAGTTCTAGCAGTCATAGCGCTGGTCAATCCAGTAGCCCTTCTTTGGATGGCGCATTCATGTCTGCCCAACAACTTTTGGATCTTGTAAAGAATCAAGAGTTTATCTGTGCTTTGAGTAAGAACCCCGAAATGGTTCTACCTTTGAAACTTGAAGTTTCTTTCAATCAGCTTGTAGATGTTACTCTTCTTCATGGAGAGGTTGGTAAAGGTAGCGTTTGTGATATTGGGACTTCCAAGAAGAGGCATATTAAGTTCAAGAGCCTTCATCCCAATAAGAGAATGAAGCAAACTACTTTTGTAGCAAAGACTCCAATCCCTAATCATGGAGGATGCTACAATTGTAATTCTAAGAAGCACTATGCATATATGTGTCCAAAACCTCATTCCTGTCGCTATTGCAAAAAACCGGGTCATCTTTTATCTGCATGTCCCAAACTTTTGAACAAAGACATGAGAAAGCTAAATATTGTGCAACCCCCTAGCAACTCTTCTCTTGGTCAAGGTACTTTACATTCAATCCTTGATGGCATTGTTTTATTTCGTGAACTTTCTATTTGAGTTCTTTTTGATATGGGTTCATCTCATTGTTTTTATATCAAAAGAACTTGTAGATTCTTTTCTTTGAATATTTTGGGCTTGATGACTTCTTTGAGGCTGCGAATCCGGATGGTTGATCCGCAACACTCAATTTGCTTTCTATTGATGTCGAAATTGTTTTATGTGATTTATCTTTCCGAGCTGATATTTTTACTTAGGCTTCGAAATTGATTTTTTGTAAGGATTGGCTTAATCGTTGTGAAGCCCATATCATATTTTCTCGTGTGGACTATTCCTCTTCGACATTTTCAATCTGTTAAGCAGATTTCTGTTTTTCCTTTATGATTTTGATTCCAACTTGATGGCATCATTTTATTCCTTAAGCCCACTTATAAGGAAAGTGTTATTTCTCTCATTCATGTAGTTAGAGAAATTTTCCGGTATTTTTGAGCTTGTCTTAGGATTATCGCCTAAGTAATCTTTTGTGTGGCGCTAAGGTCTTTTCAGTTTGACCTTGCCACCGATTTTCATTTGGCTACGAGTCGCGTGAGTTAGCATTCCACTTACGCACTCCGCACTCGTTATGATTCTAATGAATGACTTATTTTGTCATTCAATTTGTCCAGCTTATTTCATCCATCTTATATATCAAATATTCTATGAATATTTCGATGAGACCATTCTTGTATTTATTGGTTTTGGATGAAAATAGAAATTTAAAATTTTGTAAATCTTTTTCGTAAGACTTATTTATAAGTACAATTGGATTTTGATCTTAAAACGAGCAAAGAATATTCTTAATGATTTTTGAGAAACATGTTTATCATATAGAAGATGATTTTGTGATTGTATTACCCGTTGAGTGCTTTAAGAATTCTGATCGACGTGCTTGATCAACGTTATCGATAGGAATTTCCTAAACGCTATGATGAGACAATCAGACGCAGTATATTAACTTGAAAATAGTAAATTTTTCTAGAAAGATTATTACATAATGATAAATGTAATTTGAAAGTTTTAACTTTTCAGAAAAAAAGATTATTTAAAAGAAATTCTTTCTTTTCGATACTCTTATTCTTGTGATTCCGGGAGGGGAACCAAGACTTTGCTATTTGTACTGATACTAGTCGTATTGGTTTGGATGCCGTTCTCTTGCAAAGGAGAACGTGCTATCTCGTGTGCTTCTAAATCATTAAAAGCCGATTGAGGCTAGGTATGCCACTCATGATCTAGTGCTCGTGGTTATTGTTTTCGCTTTTAGAGTTTGACATCATCATCTTTGGGGGAGAAATTTGTTCTCCACCTCGATCATAAAATCTTTGGAATATTTATTTTCTCATAAGGAACTTCATGTTTACTCGAGTTCCTGGCATCTTATGATCTTAATATTCTTTTATTCCCGAAAGGGGAAATCGTGTAGCCAATGCGTTTAGTCGTAAGCAACAAGTGGTTGATTCTTTGGTGATGTCTGAATGGGATTATCTTTTTATTAAGTTCATCAGACGTTTTGATGTACTTCGTTTTATTGAGTTTCATCTCATTTCTTTTAGGGACTAGCGTCTGATGTTCTTTTATGGTGTTTGGATTCACTGGATGTACCATATGTACTACATCAATGTCTTTGCTTTTGGATTCATTGGATGTACCGTTTGTACTACATCAATGTTTTTGCTTTTGAATTCATTGGATGTACCGTTTGTACTACATCAATGTTTTTGCTATTTGATTCATTGGATGTACCGTTTGTACTACATCAATGTCTTTGCTATTCGATTCATTGGATGTACCGTTTGTACTACATCAATGTCTTTGCTATTTGATTCGTTGGATGTACCGTTTGCACTACATCAATGTCTTTGCTTTTGGATTCATTGGATGTACCGTTTGTACTACATCAATGTTTTTGCTATTTGATTCATTGGATTTACCGTTTGTACTACATCAATGTCTTTGCTTTTGGATTCATCGGATGTACCGTTTGTACTACATCAATGTCTTTGCTTTGGTTCACTGGGCGTACCATTTTTGTACTACGCTGATGTCCTAAATTATTCGAGTTTGAAGTTTCTCGGGCGTACCGTTTCTGTACTACGCCGTTGCACTGGCTCAATTTTCCGCTATTCTTGACGTTTTCTGCATATTTTAACTATGGAAATGCTTTTAGGTTTCCTATTTTATTCTTGAGCCCGGTGTTATTGATGAAATTGAAGTTTCACCCGATTTGACTTATGAGCAACATTCCATTCGCATCATTGCTTCGGAGGTTGAGCGCCTTCGAAATAAAGATGTTCTTCTTGTGAGAGTTCAATGGTTCTCAAATCCTAGGGATTACTCTTGGGAATCTAGAGAATTCATTGAGCGATCCCGTTCTTGCTAACTCTTTCATGCTCTTTATGGTGAACTTCCTATTTCAAATTTTCTTTTGTGTTAATATGCTTTTATGGTTGTTACTTCTTATTTTCTTCTTAAGTATTGCGAGGACGCAATTTCTTTAAGGAGGGGAGTCTGTAACAACCCGCATATTTATCAATTTTATATTTAAATATTTTATTTAAATATTTTATCGTTCGTCGGATTTTGGTTCGAAAAGCTACTTTTTGCAAACAGTCAAATTGGGACTTGAGACCACCCCCATTGAGTTCGAAATGCCGTTTGCGACCTTTTTGAGTATAAGCTTCGATATGTTTGGAGAAAGTTGATTTTTGCTACTTTTTCCCGCTTATGACTTTGGTTTGGACTGCACCCTTATTAGCTCAGCCCAACCCCTTCTCTTCATAACTTCTCCTCTTTACTTAAACACTTCAAGCTAAAGTAAAAATGGTGGAAGAGATGGGAAATGGAAATTCCTAAGCCCTAGCTTTCTTTGCAAATCCAACTTCTAGCTCCAAATTCAAGAGAACCCATTGGTAAGCATCTCCTTCATCTTCTCCAACTCTTCCTCCATTCAATTTCCGAAAATTCCTAAAACCTAATTTAGGAAATGTTTCTCTTTTAAGCTTAGATTCAAGCTTCTAGTGTTGAGATTGAAGAGGGATTGATCTTAGCTTGTTCTTAAAGCTACTCCTTCATTGATTTGGGTTCAAAGGTGAGATTTTTATCTCACATCTTTGTCTATAATTATCTTCGATAGTTAGGTATGAATTCCTAACGTTTATTCGTATGCAATTGATTTTGGTTTGGATCGATTTCGTGTATATTCCAATTTTTGGTGTTTTGGTCTAATTTATGAAAAGCCTTTTATGGATATTTGGACATTGATATTTGAGGCGTATCGAAGAGCCGTTTAGGCTGGGTTGTCGTTCGACGTAATTCCTTAGTCATCGCCATTTTCTCGTTTGATCGTTTCCGATATTCGTTTGGCCATTTTTGGCCTAGGTTCATGGAATGCCCTGAACCCCAGATTCAGACGTCTGAAACGTGATATTCAGACGTTTGAATATTGTTCTGGGAAGATTTCTATTCCCAGATTCAGACGTCTGAATATATGGTTTCAGACGTCTGAATTGGTTCATTTGGAACCAGAAAGGAAATAGGCTAAAAAGTGCCTATTTCAGACGTCTGGATTCAAGGATTCAGACGTCTGAATTCTGTCTTTGGAAAATATTTATTTTCCAGATTCAGACGTCTGAATCCTTGATTTCAGACGTCTGAATTCTGTCTTTGGAAAATATTTATTTTCCAGATTCAGACGTCTGAATCCTTGATTTCAGACGTCTGAATCTGCACTCTTTTTGCCTATTTGCCTATTTGCTTGAGAATTCCAATTTAAATCGATTCGTGATGATCATATTTGTTGTTATCATTTATTATGACTTTGATGACTCCTTTTTAGGGATTTTTGAATATCCATTTCGATGGATTCTTTATCGGTTTCTTTGGATTTTATTCACGTCTTCGAATGTGAATTTTACGGATTGATTGTTTTTACCATCTTCTTTGTGATTTGTCACTTTAAAAATATAAAGGTTTTCTATACTAGTAGTAAATATCAAAACTCTTTCTTCAAATGATTTCAACACTATTTTATTACATGGCTCGTTTTCCCAAACCGTTTTCCAATATACTAGTATATACCAGCCTTTACCTCACTCGTATGAGAAATCTAATTAAACGACTTAGTAAAACGAGTGGTATGAAATGCTTGCGTTTACTTCGTCGGTTAATTCTTGGACTTGTTCGATTGAATCTCTTGTGACAATTTTATAGTGGAGATCTACAGTTTGTTCGTAAATATTTAAGTTAAGCTAGTGGTTATGGGACATGAAGCTAAGCTCATATATTTACTAGCTTACTGTAATTGACACTTCTCTGTGATCATGGCGATCATCTTTGTGATTTAGACTAGCAATGTGCGATGTCTCTTTGTCCATGTCGAGGACGATACTTCATTTTTGTGGAGCTTCGGCTCACTAGGAGGAGCTTTGGCTCAATGTCCACAATGGGGGACTATACCCTGTCAGGAGGAGTTTTGGCTCACCAGGATGAGCTTCGGCTCAATGTCCACAATGGGGGACTATACCCTGTCAGGAGGAGTTTTGACTCACCAGGAGGAGCTTCGGCTCAAAGTCCGCAATGGGGGACTATACCCTGTCATGAGGAGCTTCGGCTCACCAGGAGGAGCTTCGGCTCAATGTCCACAATGGGGGACTATACCCTGTCAGAAGGAGTTTTGACTCACCAGGAGGAGCTTCGGCTCAAAGTCCACAATGAGTGACTATACCCTGTCATGAGGAGCGTTGTCTCATCAGGAGGAGCTTCGGCTCAATGTCCACAATGGGGGACTATACCCTGTCAGAAGGAGTTTTGACTCACCAGGAGGAGCTTCGGCTTAAAGTCCGCAATGGGAGACTATACCCTGTCATGAGGAGCTTCGGCTCACCAGGAGGAGCTTCGGCTCAATGTCCACAATGGGGGACTATACCCTGTCAGGAGGAGTTTGGACTCACCAGGAGGAGCTTCGGCTCAAAGTCCGCAATGGGGGACTATACCCTGTCATGAGCAGCTTCGGCTCAACAGGAGGAGCTTCGGCTCAATGTCCACAATGGGGGACTATCCCCTGTCAAGAGGAGTTTTGACTCACCAGGAGGAGCTTCGGCTCAAAGTCCGCAATGGGGGACTATATCCTGTCATGAGGAGCTTCGGCTCACCAGGAGGAGCTTCGGCTCAATGTCCACAATGGGGGACTATACCCTGTCAGGAGGAGTTTTGACTCATCAGGAGGAGCTTCGGCTCAAAGTCCGCAATGGGGGACTATACCCTGTCATGAGGAGCTTCGGCTCACTAGGAGGAGCTTCGGCTCAATGTCCACAATGGGGGACTATACCCTGTCAGGAGGAGTTTTGACTCACCAGGAGGAGCTTCGGCTCATAGTCCGCAATGGGGGACTATACCCTGTCATGAGGAGCTTCGCCTCACCAGGAGGAGCTTCGGCACAATGTCCACAATGGGGGACTATACCCTGTCAGGAGGAGTTTTGACTCACCAGGAGGAGCTTTGGATCAATGTCCGCAATGTGGGACTATACCCTGTCTGGAGGAGCTCCGGCTCATTTTTATGGGATTGGCCATCCTTTTCTTGTGATTTCTGGATTTCGTGTGTTGAATTATGGAATTTATGCTTCACCTATCTTCGTGATTTCTATTGATTTGATTTATCAATTGTCGTGGCTTGGTGAATGAAATTAGGAGTATGACATTCCTTTTGATCCTTGAGTAGATTATTGTGATATTGATTAATCTCTTGTTGATTTTCAATTACTTATATATCACAGCTTGGCATTGTGATTATTATGTGTTTAGTCATATCTCTTATTCTTTATCATTTCATCTGATATTTATAGCTAGACTGATCCATTTATTATTTTCTTATTAAATAATACTCGGGTCAGACCGAGATGTTACAGGTGCTTCTGCTTGACTTCTCCCCTGGGATTCATTACTCTGACTTTTGGCAAACTACTTAGATTTGTAGTTTATTTTGTTGTATACACTTGAGATATAGACTCATAGTTGTATTATTTCGTATAGCACGTGTTGCTATTCTTTTGTAATATTGTGGATCTTTTTGAACACTACTCTGACATACAATTCCATGTGTTAATTATGTATTCATATCTTCTTCCGCCTTTGTGATATGAATTATCTGTGACTGATTTATGTTATGTTTATTTCTGAATCTGTTTCTAAAGATATTATAGCCACTGTGTAGTAGCTTTGTGTTTGTATCGGTACGTCAGATTTCCTCTTGAAAATAAATGCATGTTATACTATCTGACATATCGGTGCTCGCGCAAAGCAATTACACGGATGGTCGCTCCTCAACAGCCTTATTCTCCGTGCTAGTTGACAGCATTCACCGTAATTGTAACGTCCCGCCTTTTCGCCCGCTTCAAATCGACACACATGCCGATTCAAACCATACGGAAGGTGGATTGTTATGGGGTAAATAAGAAAACAGAGAAGAAATAAACAAAATAGAATCTCACAGCGGAAGGATAAAATATAATAATAAAATATACAGTTTATAAAACTGTTTACAAACATTTATATAATACGTATCAGAGTTACACATACCAATAACAATGCAGCAGAAAAATATGAGTGTAGTGGAATAATAGTAGATAATAGTAATACAAATCTTCGTCTTCGTCCTCCAGAGCTAAAACTTCAAATCCCGAAACGCTCGAACTGACCCGAGCGAATTGAAAAGACAAAACACTCGAGTCAGAACTAAAAGATCTTATGTGAGTTAAATTAACAGAAATAAATATGAGTGCAGTAACTGAAGAGATGCTCGGGATTTACATCTCCTAAGGATCCGTTAAACTATTTACTATGTAGTATATTGCGCTATTATAATAGTGTCTATTTTTAAAATAAACTTACTTTTAAATAGCGTTAAGGGGTTACCCATATATCCCTTAACACAAAATATATTCCCATAGTCTATACAGTACCGTAATCTCCCCCGTACTGGGTGTCGTCAGAGGGCACTCCATAGGTATGGTACAAAACCAAAATCGTATAAGGCGCGCTAGGGTAGGTGACACGGCACAACTAGGCAATGCTAGGGTAGATATACCAATTGCTATCCGGGCTGATGAAAACGCATAGCCGCAGCTACCGCCCACCTCGAACAAACTCCCCCAAAAATCAAAGTAAAAGTGGCCACTGAAACAATCCAAAGTCAAAGTATAATATCGAAGAGGAGTGTCCGATCAAGGGAATGACCTCATTGGCCCGAGAATCGCTCCTGTTTTAGCCACCTTATGCCAACTCACGGGAGTCGGGTCCACGTATTTACCTTGTAGGAAACGCCGCCACCAACCTACTATATTCTGGAATCTCCACCGCGTACATGGTTGTTAAAGTGGTTTTCAGAGTTGGCAGAGAGTATGACAACTTCCGATCCCGGTCTCTTCAACAACCAAACGTTATTATAACACCGCGGTCATTTAAAATAATTATACTTTAAAACCAGAACAAAAATCCATTTTAAACCCATATAAATACGATATCGTTTATATTTTTAAAACCCCATATCAATACGATATCATTTAGACCCAAGATCATATAATGTCATTTTATTTTCCAATATATATTCTTTTCCAAAATCATAGGGTTTCCAAAGTGAAATATTTAGAAATCACAACTCTTTTATATAATAATTCCAAATCATACTACCTTGAAAATCATAACTTCGAAACAAATTTCCATCTCTTAAACGGTTAAATATTAAATTACTTTATAAAAAACAATAGCTTCTTTAGATTTCACAAATCAATTTCAAATATCGATTTAAACTTCCAAATAACATTTCAATTCTTATGTTTCAAAGCTTTAAATATTTCACCATTTCAAAACAAACTCATTTGACAATCCCATATATATTAAATTCAATTACTTCTTATTTAGACTTGAAATGTTTACTTAATGAATTCAATATAATTTAAGTAAAACCTTTAACTTCACATAACTGGATAATCTTTCAATTTTATTAAACTTGATATATTCATTTAAATCACTCTACACAGAAATCAAGTTATAAAAATCATACCCTTTAAAAATTAATAACCTTTTTATTTAATTCCAAATTTTACTCAATATTCATCTTCCGACCTTATTCTCATTTAAGTCAATAAAACTCCATAGCTTAAATTTTAAATAAATGCTTAATTGTATTTGATCTTAAAAATCAAACTTTATTTATACTTCAAAACGATTTATACAAAGCTTAAAATCGAAAATTACTATATATAAAAACCTTTATTAATAACCAAATCAAAAACCCATAAACCATATATATATAGCTTTGCAAAAACCATAGAAAAACATTTCAAAAATAATTTTATATATTTACCGCGGTGCCTGTATATAATTTTCTATCCTATGATCAAGTGATACGGATGTTTATCATTTCAATCCGCAATTTAAAAGATATAAAATTTTGCGGTTGTATATCATTTCAAACCACAATCCCGAATGAAATGAAAAATACATGATAACTTGCAGTTTAATGATATGAAACAAAACATCCATTCATCCATCATCAATCATCAACCAAATTATCTCAAACATCATCAGTTTAAACAAACATCAATATATGGCATATACAATATAACAGGAAATAATTGGCAGTTATTAATTTACATTTCATATTCAATTAAATTTATAACTGTTTGACTAGCAGTTTATATGCACATAAATAAATTCTAACTGCCAATTTATATGCAATACATAAAAGAAATTAACAGTTAATTAATAAATGCGATTTAACAGATATGCTGAATAAAACATGCCAACAGTCATAAATAAATTTCTACTCATATCTAAAATAAATTTAACAAACATAAAAACTTTTTAGAAGTTGTGAGTGGGTTAAACACTCACCTTTTGAATTTAAATCGAATTTAAATCCGATTTAAACTCAAAATTTGACGGTCTCCAAATCTGTCCAAACCTGCGTCATCAGATCCGAAATTTAAATACGATCCTAACAAAAGAAATTTCACGCGAAACGGATAACGTATGAGCAAGTTATTCGATTTAAACGATTAAAAAAAATCAAAATAAAAATTGAATTATAAACAAACAAACCTAATTATAATAAAGCCACGTCAACATAACTGGAGACTCACGTGAAACCATTTTGCAAATAGTCGCTCCACATCAAAACGCCCAAATTGACTTAGGTTTCGAATTTCCTGATTTTGACCGCGATTTGCCGCTGACTCGAGTATCGATTTTGAAAACAGAGACTGCTCGTAGATTCGTATGGATGAAATCTACAACATATATTTTTTTGGAATTTTTCTGAGATGTTTGAATTTTCATTTGAAATTTGAATAGAAATAGATCAAGATTTGCATCCATTTGAGGAGGAGAAGGAGTTGAAGAAAAGAACGTACAGACAAATGATAGAAAATGGAGGCTAGGGTTTTTGATCGTCTATTTATAGAAAGATCGCAAAAGAATAGGTGTGCACGAATTTTAACGTGCAAACTGAAGTGGTCCCACAAGATACATAATATTAATTACACACGTTACAGATTTAGGAAATAAATAAATTCCTTATCATTTACATTTTATTTTAAACGTATTTACAAATGTAAATCTAGATGTTTCGTTTACGTTTCAAAATATATCCACAATTTTATTAATTTCCAAATTGATCTAAACAAATTTAGATGTAAATTAAAAGCTGATAAGTCTACCCATTGCACTGTTAATTTCTCCACTTCCATATATTTAGAAATTATAAATTAAGTTTTCAAAAACCTATTTTTGATTTTCAAACTTTTATATACTCATCTTTTACCAGTAATAAGGATGCATTAACATTTGTTCATGGTTTCACCTTATTATCCTCAAATTCCATTTTAATTTTCAATAATTACAATTGTTGAATGTTGATACTTTAATTAAATTTATACCTCTTGCTTTCTATAAACTATATCAACAAATGGTCCAATTATAAATAGAATTAGCATTAACTTCATCTTATAGGATTAACTACTCCAATTAAAAATCTATGCTAACTGCGCGATTTAAGTCAATTAATTGTAATTGAGTCTACATTAAATGTTATAAATTATAAATTGGAACCTCAATAAATTCGCTTATTGATTTAAAATCTTTCTATTCAGTAAATAGACATTTTATGGGTATGAATAACATTTAAATTATAACACATGTCATTAGTGCATGCTTCATTTCTTATAAACTCCCCTTTATTAACTAGAACACATTAACCAAAACAAAATAATTAATTTAGATTTATTTCAATCGATTGCCATTCTTAACTTATGGTTAACCTAAATAATTATTACCCTTTTACATTCAAATTCACTTACAACCATCATTAAAACAATGTTGCCATAGATTTAGATTTAATTAAATAAATTAGATAAATGGGTAAAGTTTTGTAATTATCACTAATGCCAAATATATATGCATTAATTACTACTTATTATCACAAATTCATTTATTAATTTACTAGTTGCCTTTGTCTTCTTATATCTTATTTACTACCAAACTTTCTATTCTTAAATCTATACTCCCATTGATTTATTAAATTTGCACTTATTATGCATACTTTTAGCAACTCATATATACTTTGCATCTATTCCCCAAATTTCACATTCTATTGTTACATAAATTTGCATTGATTACTATTTATTATTACTTTACTGATAAATTAGATATTTGCATTGGTTTTGCTTATGCTAAATTAATTTCCCATAATAAATAAGGTTTCAAAACAATCGATAACATTTCCTTAGCCCAAACCCCGTTTACCAATTATTTTCCTTCAATAATTCATGTTGCTATAAATACGTACATTTACACTTTATAGTTATTCTAGTATACCTATTCCAACACTCTTAACCCTTATCTTTACGTTCACCCACTTGTAATATTAATTATATTTATTACAATTCAATGTTGGCATTTATTACTATTAATTTATACAATGTTTATTGCCCTTATTTCAATTTCTTCATTTTCAGTTGCTACTCTACTATTCACAGTTTCTTTTGTATACTCCTTTCCTATATAATCCAACATACACAAATTCCAATTAAATCCAATTATTACCTTTAAATAAAACATAACATTCGAATACCTTTTATTAAATTGGAATGTTTCATTTAAGTTTATAATTGATCCCCTTGTATTAACATAAATTTTTATTTTCAAATTTATTCCCATTTACGGTTAAACAATGTTATTTTACATTAACAAATTTTAATATTCACCTTTAATTTCACATCTTCAAAGTATATCTAGGAAAAATCTTTCCACCGCTTAATTTACTGAATCTTGTGCAGTCTTACTATAAATAAGTTTTAAATTACCATTACTGTACATTCAATTACTATCCAAAGTATTTATTCATAAATCAATTCGATATATACGTTTGTTTCCTTCTATTTGATTTATACCTAGTATACATTTTCCTAAATCCTGTTTCATTACCTTCATTAAATGATTATCGCATTGAGATCAAATTTATTAGCTTATATCGCATTATTACCATTAATTAAAATTGGCTTACAAATTTTTTTTATTCAATACTCTAAATAAATAACATATTATTCCATAATTACTCTTGTTTTCACATATTCCATTCAAAAATTAAACCACAATAATTACATTATTTTATTGAATTGGAAATCTCATTTTAAATTGTTAACTTTTAATAAGAACAAATAGCAACACCAAATTCCTAACATTCATTTTATTAAAAATTATGGAAAATATGACAAATTTAGTTAACGAAATTTTCGGGTCGTTACACTCTCCCCCACTCAAAACTTTTCGTCCCCGAAAAGGAAAAGAAGGGAGAAGAAAGAATTAAATAACAATACATCTTATTAAAAATATTTAACTTATAAACAGTAATTTACTAAATTTATTACCTTAAATAAAATATACCCGTTTTATAATCATTGTATCCTTTTATACTTAAATAATTAAAGTTTGAAAAACATTTTCAACATAGTTCTAAGTCCAAAATTTACGGAAATTTTTGGCAGAGTCTCCTTTGTACGGAGAGGCTCGAGAAAATATAATACCAAATATAACAAAGTATCATATAGAATATTCAAAATAGTATATCCCAACACGGGAAATATATAAAAATATCGCTACAAAACGTAATCCGAAAACGTACCTATTTGTCGGGCAAGTTACGCTTAATTTATGGAACCAAAATCAGTAGCAATTGCTTCCATACCTGCATTTCCCTTATATAATCTAAAAGGTTAACTATTTATATTAAAGTGAAATATTTTCATAGTTTCAACTACTAACAATAATCAATACACAATCATCGATTTCAACAAACAGCATACACACAAACAAAACAACCATTCAGTCAAACAAGCAAATAGTTGTTCGGGTTCAAAACTTGAAATGGTACGGAATGAAAAATAACCTTCCAGTGCATCATTTACTCAACAGTCTTAGATGAGACAGAATTAGATTATTTATTCATCCAACAACTTCAAATTTCCTTACCCAGCCAACCATAAAGCAAACAATATCGATTTAAACCAACAAATCAATTTAACTTATTATAAATTTATATTTCATACATTAACAGTTTGATCTTTTCATTCATGTAACAGTTTATCTTTTATTTTCATTTATTTCTTTAAATTATCCTTTTATAATTTACATTTATTTCCAACAACCTTTAATTTTATTCACTCCTCCAATCATCCATTTCCATTTATTTAGGTCATGTAAGTTTCTTCTATTTTATTACATTTAATGCACTTCTCACTTTCAATCATTTATTTAATGCTTCCATTTCTATTTCATTTAAATATAGTAACCCTTTATAATTTCACTTAAATTCTTAATCTTATAACATCCATTCTTATAAATAAAGGATTTTATTAACTCATTAACAAGGGTTTGCAGTCATCTATTTATATTACCTACTTTTATTATATTAAACTAGTTGCATTTATCATACTTAGGTTTATAACCCTACACATCAATCCTTATTATTAAAGAATTTCATTTTATTTACTTAAGTTTAAAATCACCTATTTATAATACTTACCTTTAATTTTGGTAAAATTTCAATTTATAACTTAAGTTTATAACATTAAATTCTCATTTATAACAGAATTCATTTAATACTTTATTATTTCCAAAATTTCTACTTGCATAATATTCTATTCCAATCTCTTATTTAACATTTCAACTTTTCATATTTGGTAAGTTATTTATGTTAAAGAAAATGCAAATGAATTTATACAAGTTTTATCTCTTCTTTTAATTAATTTAATGTTCAATAAATCTTAAATTTTCCCTTATAAGTTAAAAATTTAACTTCCTTTATAGCTTAGTATTTTAGTCTCTTATGTTATTTAGGGTTTTAATTATTAATTTTTTTTCTGTTTCACTACCATAATTGAAACAATTAATTAATGGAAATTAAGAATTAAATACCGGGTTAAATTTCAATAGATAAGTATATTCTTATAACTTATATACCTCTAATTATATTTAAACAATTAAAATTTAGATATTTCAAAATAAATCTGCATTAGAATTTACTATAGTGGTCTTTCCCTTCGAAACTCGAAAATGAAAGTCGATGATGCGGCCGCCATCATCGAAATTATTTTCCAGCGACAGAGAGGAAAGTACGAAACTTATTTTCTCCAAAATCTTCTTTAATACAATTCTTCCAAATTATACTAAATATTTATATAAGAAAATGCTTATAAACAAAATTATTATAATTCATAAATCCTTTGAAAGCAAATTTCCAAAATCCCGGACTTAAGTTCTAAAATTTCCAAATTTCATTGATTTTAATTTCAATCTCATTTTACCTATTATTTAAAAATTTATTCCTAACAACCAATCTATTGCAACCCACAATATATATATATATATAATACCTTAATAAAATATTTTATATATAGAAAATATAATAGGCGAAGTTATTTCATTCACCTATATTAAAAACAAATATTATGTCGGTCTGTCCTATTAAGTGTTTAGAAATCCCTATTGATGTCATAGCGTCCCATGCACCAACCAAAATTTATAAATACAAAACAGAACAGATTAACACAATATCAAAATCTTTTTATAACACTAACAAATACGTTCTCTCGTATATACACTCAGTGACTCCCATAGGGTATTACTACCCTATTAATAAAGAGTCAAACCCCACAAAGCCAAGGTTTATCACTAAACCAAAGCTCTGATACCAACTGTAACGTCCCGCCTTTTCGCCCGCTTCAAATCGACACACATGCCGAATCAAACCATACGGAAGGCGGATTGTTATGGGGTAAATGAGAAAACAGAGAAGAAATAAACAAAATAGAATCTCACAGCGGAAGGATAAAATATAATAATAAAATATACAGTTTATAAAACTGTTTACAAACATTTATATAATACGTATCAGAGTTACACATACCAATAACAATGCAGCGGAAAAATATGAGTGTAGTGGAATAATAGTAGATAATAGTAATACAAATCTTTGTCTTCGTCCTCCAGAGCTAAAACTTCAAATCCTGAAACGCTCGGACTGACCCGAGCGAATTGAAAAGACAAAACACTCGAGTCAGAACTAAAAGATCTTATGTGAGTTAAATTAACAGAAATAAATATGAGTGCAGTAACTCAAGAGATGCTCAGGATTAACATCTCCTAAGGATCCGTTAAACTATTTACTATGTAGTATATTGCGCTATTATAATAGTGTCTATTTTTAAAATAAACTTACTTTTAAATAGCGTTAAGGGGTTACCCATATAGCCCTTAACACAAAATATATTCCCATAGTCTATACAGTACCGTAATCTCCCCCGTACTGGGCGTCGTCAGAGGGCATTCCATAGGTATGGTACAAAACCAAAATCGTATAAGGCGCGCTAGGGTAGGTGACACGGCACAACTAGGCAATGCCAGGGTAGATATACCAATTGCTATCCGGACTGATGGAAACGCATACCCGCAGCTACCGCCCAACTCGAACAAACTCCCCCAAAAATTAAAGTAAAAGTGGCCACTGAAACACTCCAAAGTCAAAGTATAATATCGAAGAGGAGTGTCCGATCAGAGGAATGACCTCATTGGCCCGAGAATCGCTCCTGTTTTAGCCACCTTATGCCAACTCACGGGAGTCGGGTCCACGTATTTACCTTGCAGGAAACGCCGCCACCAACCTACTTCATTCTGGAATCTCCACCGCGTACATGGTTGTTAAAGTGGTTTTCGGAGTTGGCAGAGAGTATGACAACTTCCGATCCCGGTCTCTTCAACAACCAAATGTTATTATAACACCGCGATCATTTAAAATAATTATACTTTAAAACCAGAACAAAAATCCATTTTAAACCCATATAAATACGATATCGTTTATATTTTTAAAACCCCAAATCAATACGATATCATTTAGACCCAAAATCATATAATGTCATTTTATTTTCCAATATATATTCTTTTCCAAAATCATAGGGTTTCCAAAGTGAAATATTTAGAAATCACAAGTCTTGTATATAATAATTCCAAATCATACTACCTTAAAAATCATAACTTCGAAACAAATTTCCATCTCTTAAATGGTTAAATATTTAATTACTTTATAAAACACAATAGCTTCTTTAGATTTCACAAATCAATTTCAAATATCGATTTAAACTTCCAAATACCATTTCAATTCTTATGTTTCAAAGCTTTAAATATTTCACCATTTCAAAACAAACTCATTTGACAATCCCATATATATTAAATTCAATTACTTCTTATTTAGACTTGAAATGTTTACTTAATGAATTCAATATAATTTAAGTAAAACCTTTAACTTCACATAACTGGATAATCTTTCAATTTTATTAAACTTGATATATTCATTTAAATCACTCTACACAGAAATCAAGTTATAAAAATCATACCCTTTAAAAATTAATAACCTTTTTATTTAATTCCAAATTTTACTCAATATTCATCTTCCGACCTTATTCTCATTTAAGTCAATAAACTCCAGAACTTAAATTTTAAATAAATGCTTAATTGTATTTGATCTTAAAAATCAAACTTTATTTATACTTCAAAACAATTTATACAAAGCTTAAAACCGGAAATTACTATATATAAAAACCTTTATTAATAACCAAATCAGAAACCCATAAACCATATATATAGCTTTGCAAAAACCATAGAAAAACATTTCAAAAATAATTTTATATATTTACCGCGGTGCCTGTATATAATTTTCTATCCTATGGTCAAGTGATACGGATGTTTATCATTTCAATCCGTAATTTAAAAGATATAAAATTTTGCGGTTGTATATCATTTCAAACCACAATCCCGAATGAAATGAAAAATACATGATAACTTGCAGTTTAATGATATGAAACAAAACATCCATTCATCCACCATCAATCATCAACCAAATTATTTCAAACATCATCAGTTTAAACAAACATCAATATATGGCATATACAATATAACAGGAAATAATTGGCAGTTATTAATTTACATTTCATATTCAATTAAATTTATAACTATTTGACTAGCAGTTTATATGCACATAAATAAATTCTAACTGCCAATTTATATGCAATACATAAAAGAAATTAACAGTTAATTTAATAAATGCGATTTAACAGATATGCTGAATAAAACATGCCAACAGTCATAAATAAATTTCTACTCATATCTAAAATAAATTTAACAAACATAAAAACTTTTTAGAAGTTGTGAGTGGGTTAAAACACTCACCTTTTGAATTTAAATCCGATTTAAACCCAAAATTTGACGGTCTCCAAATCTGTCCAAACCTACGTCATCAGATCCAGAATTTAAATACGATCCTAACAAAAGAAATTTCACGCGAAACAGATAACGTATGAGCAAGTTATTCGAGTTAAACGATTAAAAAAAATCAAAATAAAAATTGAATTATAAACAAACAAACCTAATTTTAATAAAGCCACGTCAACATAACTGGAGACTCACGTGAAACCATTTTGCAAATAGTCGCTCCACATCAAAACGCCCAAATTGACTTAGGTTTCGAATTTCCTGATTTTGACCGCGATTTGCCGCTGACTCGAGTATCGATTTTGAAAACAGAGACTGCGCGTAGATTCGTATGGATGAAATCTACAACATATATTTTTTGGAATTTTTCTAAGATGTTTGAATTTTCATTTGAAATTTGAATAGAAATAGATCTAGGTTTGCATCCATTTGAGGAGGAGAAGGAGTTGAAGAAAAGAACGTACAGACAAATGATATAAAATGGAGGCTAGGGTTTTTGATCGTCTATTTGTAGATAGATCGCAAAAGAATAGGTGTGCACGAATTTTAACGTGCAAACGGAAGTGGTCCCACAAGATAAATAATATTAATTACACACGTTACGGATTTAGGAAATAAATAAATTCCTTATCATTTATATTTTATTTTAAACGTATTTACAAATGTAAATCTAGATGTTTCGTTTACGTTTCAAAATATATCCACAATCTTATTAATTTCCAAATTGATCTAAACAAATTTAGATGTAAATTAAAAGCTGATAAGTCTACCCATTGCAGTGTTAATTTCTCCACTTCCTTATATTTAGAAATTATAAATTAAGTTTTCAAAAACCTATTTTTGATTTTCAAACTTTTATATACTCATCTTTTACCAGTAATAAGGATGCATTAACATTTGTTCATGGTTTCACCTTATTATCCTTAAATTCCATTTTAATTTTCAATAATTACAATTGTTGAATGTTGATACTTTAATTAAATTTTTACATCTTGCTTTCTATAACCTATATCAACAAATGGTCCAATTATAAATAGAATTAGCATTAACATCATCTTATAGGATTAACTACTCCAATTACAAATCTATGCTAACTGCCCGATTTAAGTCAATTAATTGTAATTGAGTCTACATTAAATGTTATAAATTATAAATTGGAACCTCAATAAATTCGCTTATTGATTTAAAATCTTTCTATTCAGTAAATAGACATTTTATGGGTATGAATAACATTTGAATTATAACACATGTCATTAGTGCATGCTTCATTTCTTATAAACTCCCCTTTATTAACTAGAACACATTAACCAAAACAAAATAATTAATTTAGATTTATTTCAATCGATTGCCATTCTTAACTTATCATACTCAAAATGGTGAACCTAAATAATTGTTACCCTTTTACATTCAAATTCACTTACAACCATCATTACAACAATGTTGCCATAGATTTAGATTTAATTAAATAAATTACATAAATGTGTAAAGTTTTGTAATTATCACTATTGCCAAATATATATGCATTAATTACTACTTATTATCATGAATTCATTTATTAATTTACTAGTTGTATTTGTCTTCTTATATCTTATTTACTACCAAACTTTCTATTCTTAAATCTGTACTCCCATTGATTTATTAAATTTGCACTTATTATGCATACTTTTAGCAACTCATATATACTTTGCATCTATTCCCCAAATTTCACATTCTATTGTTACATAAATTTGCATTGATTACTATTTATTATTACTTTACTGATAAATTAGATATTTGCATTGGTTTTGCTTATGCTAAATTAATTTCCCATAATAAATAAGGTTTCAAAACAATCAATAACATTTCCTTAGCCCAAACCCCGTTTACCAATTATTTTCCTTCAATAATTCATGTTGCTATAAATACGTACATTTACACTTTATAGTTATTCTAGTATACCTATTCCAACACTCTTAACCCTTATCTTTACGTTCACCCACTTGTAATATTAATTATATTTATTACAATTCAATGTTGGCATTTATTACTATTAATTTATACAATGTTTATTGCCCTTATTTCAATTTCTTCCTTTTCAGTTGCTACTCTACTATTCACAGTTTCTTTTGTATACTCCTTTCCTATATAATCCAACATACACAAATTCCAATTAAATCCAATTATTACCTTTAAATAAAACATAACATTCGAATACCTCTTATTAAATTGGAATGTTTCATTTAAGTTTATAATTGATCCCCTTGTATTAACATAAATTTTTATTTTCAAATTTATTCCCATTTACGGTTAATCAATGTTATTTTACATTAACAAATTTTAATACTCACCTTTAATTTCACATCTTCAAAGTATATCTAGGAAAAATCTTTCCACCGCTTAATTTACTGAATCTTATGCAGTCTTACTGTAAATAAGTTTTAAATTACCATTACTGTACATTCAATTACTATCCAAAGTATTTATTCATAAATCAATTCGATATATATATGTTTGTTTCCTTCTATTTGATTTATACCTAGTATAAATTTTCCTAAATCCTGTTTCATTACCTTCATTAAATGGTTATCGCATTGAGATCAAATTTATTAGCTTATATCGCATTATTACCATTAATTAAAATTGGCTTACAAATTTTTTTTATTCAATACTCTAAATAAATAACATATTATTCCATAATTACTCTTGTTTTCACATATTCCATTCAAAAATTAAACCACAATAATTACATTATTTTATTGAATTGGAAATCTCATTTTAAATTGTTAACTTTTAATAAGAACAAATGGCAACACCAAATTCCTAACATTCATTTTATTAAAAATTATGGAAAATATGACAAATTTAGTTAACGAAATTTTCGGGTCGTTACAGTAATGTTCTTGGCTAGCGTGGGTATAGAGGTGGGGCGTCCAAAAATGGTTAGAGGTCTAGGCGGTCTATGATTTTGAGATAGAATATATGCAAGGAAAAGGGAATAGGTTTGCTGATGCTTTGAGTAGGAAACATCAGAATGGAGTGTCAGCCATGGTTAAAGAATGGAAAATGTTAGAGACGTTAGGCTCTTGTAGGGTGCACTATAGGTAAATTATTGGATTGAGAAAAGATCTGGATGTTTTAGCAAATTTGGAGGTGCGTCCAGCACTAAGGGATAGTATTGCTGCAAGGCAGAGAGAAGACCCACTAATTGCATAAAGAATTAGGCAACTAAAGATGAGAGAATATGTTGAGGATTTGAAAGGATTCGAGATAGACTTGAAGGGATGATTAAGAAAGAAATGAAGACGGTGTGTTTCAGATATAGGAGACCTTCGCAAGATCTTAGAAGAAAGTCATCGATCAAAGTTTACTATTGATCATAGGAGTACAAAGATGTAACATGACATGGACAGAGTTTTCTTTTGGGAAGGGATGAGGAGACATGTAGAAGAATGTATAAAGAACCGCATCACCGGTTAGCAAGTGAAAGCTGAGCATCCAAAGCCAAGGGGTCAACTTCAACCTTTGGAATTACCGACTTTGAAGTGGGATTCAATGTTAATGGATTTTGTTGATGGGTTGCCTAGGTCGAGGAAGGGAAATGCTAATATTTGGGTGATGGTTGATAGACTGACTAAGAGTGGTAAAGACCCATTGTTTATCAGCGAGTTCTGGAGAAGTTTGCAAAGTTCATTGGGTATGGAGTTGAATTTGACCATAGCTTACCATCCATAGATTAGTGGTATAACTGAGACTGTGAACCATGTACTCAAGTGTTTGTTGAGAGCATGTATCTTGGATTTGGAAGATCTTAGGAAGATTATTTGCATCTAGTAGAGCTTGCTTATAATAATAGTTACCAATCAAGTATTGAGATGACACTATTTGAGGTGTTTTATGGTAAGGGAAGCTATTGAGAAAGTAGAATTGGTTCGCGAGAAGATGAAAGCAATGCAATCAAGGCATAAGAGTTATGCCAAAAAGCAAAGAAAAGAGCTTGTGTATGCGATAGTTGATTACTTTGTAACGACCCAGAATTTTTGATAATTAAAATTTGAATATTTAATTAATTTTAAATATTAATAAGTGAATTTATAAGTCGAATAAATTTTATTTTGAATAATTGGATTTAATTGAATAATTAAATTGATAATTTAATATGTTAAATTATGGAAATAATTGAAAATTGAGTTAAATATGATTTAAAATGATTTGTAAAATTTTATTTTATCATATTGAAGTTAGAAAGATATTATAGAACTTTTAAAATTGAATTAAAAGTTAATTTGTGAAAATTGAATACTTTAGTATTTAATCGACTAGTGAAATTAGTCAATTTTCGAACAGTCTCAGAATTGGACGAAACTAGTTCCATTGGATCCGTAATAGTCAGTTATTACCGGATTTCAATTTTCGTAGTAATCGGAGTTATCGTTTGATCGTAGCAGCTCGAAACGCATCGAAATTATTTTTAATATTAATTTGGCGAGTTAAAATAGTCATTTTTCAAAAAGTCTCAGATTTCGACGAAACCAGTTTCATCGGATCCGTAATTTGATATTATTATAAGGTTTCAAATTTCATGTCAATCGGATTTACCGTTTGTCCGGTACAAATTAAAACGCCTAGAAAATCGTTTAAATCGGTTTAATTTAAATTGAACGTTTATTGCCATAACTCGCACAGATGTCCGAATTAGCTTTCGAAACCTGTTCCATTGTGTTCGGAACGCGGGGTAAACCCCAGAAACGCTAGTTACGACGCGTGAATCGAAGTTTTGAAAACCCGGATGAATAGTGTTCATTTATTCTCTATAAATAGCCCCCTCTCTCTCTAAAAAAATAAATAAATTAAACCCTAATCCTATAGCCAGCCGCCACCCCCTGAACTAAAGGCCAGAAATTAGCGATTTTCCTCCCTCCTTATCTTCAAATCCGTAAGGAATTACACAAATATTTCAACTACAAACTCGTAGAGGACGTCAAGATCTATCATATCAACGGTCAAGATCGCGAATAGCTTCACGAATCAGCGGCAAAGTAGGCTCGAAGACCTGCAGTTGCGCACGCCTTTCGAGCGTAAGGGGGTGGCCGAGTTTGGAGAGGTTTGGGCCGAGCATAGAGTGGGAGGTGCTCTTCTATTTGGCGCTTCCTGATCGTGTTTTCATGCATCGTGGAGGCCGCATTATTTAACCCTAAAATTGATGATGGGTTCGGCATTGTCTATAGAGATGAACGCACGCGTGTGGAAGGAGATGAAGGTGATGGATGGCCGTGATTTGCAGGTTGGAGGGATCTACGGTGATGATGTGTGAGGTTGAAAAATATAAAGTTTTGTTGTAATTAGTTTATATAAAATTCGTGTAATTTGTAAAATGCATAACTATTTCATACGAGGTCGAAAACGCGCGAAACCAGTGGCGTTGGAATCGTATGGAAGAGTACTATGCTATGGAATTGGATTGGATTCGTTTGGAGTTAGTGAAAATTTCGGGTAAAATTAAACGTCCGTTTAATTTTATTCGAAATAAATCGCTAAAACGAAATTGAAATCAAGGTGAGAACTTCTCACTCAATCGAATCAGTTTCGATTTTATTTTAAATAGTTAGATTTAAAATATTTGAATGCATGTTTGAATGATGATTGTTATCTATTGATTGTTAAAATAGACATTATGCGCCGTTAGTAAGCGGATGTTATTTATTAAAAACATATACCGCGAATATTTCATAAACAGTGAAATTGGTATTATATATAATAGCAATATATATATATTGGCATATGTATATATTGGAGTTGTTGATTTCCCGCATTGTATAGCGGATGCGACCCTATTGCGCCGTCTATTAAGCGGATAATATTTTAAATCCCATATACCGCGATAATTCCGTACTGGAGCGGAATTGGTATTGTGCTAATGTTTGTGGATGCTGAAAAACAGGTTGGAGGGATCCAACTGGATTCCTCAACAGTTTTTATTTGATTTCAGATATTTTGATATTTGATGGATTATCATATTGATATATGATATTGTTGTTGTCGTGATTGACTATTTGGTGTGTAGCATCATTGGACCAAGTTTTGGAATTTTAAAATGATTTTATAAAGTGATTTTTGAAAGTATACGTTATAAAATATTTTTGGGAATTTATCCATTTTAAATAAATAAACGTATAAATTTTAATGTTATAAAAACTATGATCTTTGAGAAATATAGTTAAAGGTTGATTTTTGAAAATATGAGGCTAATGATTTTATAAAATAGTTTAATCGGGATTTTTGAAATTATTATAAAAAGTTGAAAATATATGATTTATAAAATTTGATTATTTTATAAATCAAAATGGTGAAATTATGAAGGAGTTTAAAGACGTTTTAAAGAATAATATAAATTGATTTATATAAAAGAAATTATAAATTGATAATTTGTAAATTAAAATATTTGAATTATAAAACGAGTTTTTTATAAGTGTTAGAATGAATTGTGAATGAATTTCATAAATGAATGAAATTTATAGAATTATAAACGGTGAAGTTATAAATGGAATTTTATAAGCAGTAGGTTTATAAAATTTATAAAGTTATTGAAAGAATAGATTTGGATAAATAATTGAATCTTATAAGTTATAAGATTTATAATTATGAAGTTCAAAGGAACGATTTTTGCAAAAAAATAAATTATAAGTATTTCACTTATAATATGAACTTTTAGTATATCATTGAGATATGAATTGAGATAGGTTAATAAAGGAATTTATAAAGGAAGTTGTGGTAAAATAAATAGAAATGGAAATTTATAAACGTTGTTTTATAAATCCGCAAACGACTTATTTTGATAAGTAAATTGTTATAACTTATTTATGGAGTTATATTCACGTTTTTGACAGTGAATAATCCTTTAAAATAAAATGAATAGAAATGATGAAATTGGTTAACGTAGTATATTCACGTTTTTGAATATTGAATAATATGTTAAAGAAATTGTTTTGAATGTGATGTTTTAAATAGAATTAAAACGATCTAACGATGTTTTAAAATGTGTTGAGATTCGAAACCATAGATTTCAACATTCATTGTTGAAATAGACGTTTTCGAGAAATAGAAGGAAATAATGGACTATAACACTATTGTTATAGTAAATGATTTCCGAAAGGAAATGTTTTGTATAGTATTGGGATTTATATATCTATTTTAATTTCGAATCCCTATACTAGTGATTTTGGGTTGTCGTAACGATGTTTTACGTAACATTCGTTTTGGCTCAAATAAATATGTTTAAGAGAATGATTTCCTTAAAGAATGAAATATATACTTAATCTCGATTTAAGTATATTGAATATTTTCCAAGTGTTGAGAATAAATGGATTTGAGAATTACTTAATAAGTAAGTATGGAAATGTTTTCCAATATAAAGTGAATATTTTGAGAATTTATCTTTTTGAAGATAAATTGAAAATGAATAATTGAAATCGTATATGCATGGATATTTTGGAAATATAAATTCACTATGGAATTTATAAAAGAAAGTGGAATTTGTTAAAAAATAAATATTGATTTATTTTTGAGATATTGAATTATATATCTTGTAAAGATATCTTTGGGAAATAAATAATTTGAAAAATTATTTGGAATCTGGTGATGTTGTGCATATCCATTGATAGTTCAATAACCGACTATCAATATTTACCTTTGAAAGGTATTTGTTGTGATTTGTTGAATTTGAATGCTACACTTGTTTTTAAATTATTGCGCTCGTTATTCGGATTACCCATTTCGAATAGTGATACGACGTAATGGATAGCATTGAAGATCGGTGTTGAAGACCCGGTATTTGCGAGAGCGATAGGATGACCTGTCGATTGACTCTGCACCGAGTAGCTACGGTATAGAGTTCTCCATATGTGATGGTGAATCCGATCAGGATTGTGGATATCCGGATTGCAAGGACTTCTTTGTAAGTGCCTTCGGTTCTGTTCGAGCCTGGAACAGACTTGTATGGATTGTATGTCTGACATTACAAATTGAGATATAAAGCAGATTTCTTTCAAATATATTTCTATTGGTGGCGGAGAATTTATTCTTTTAGCTTAACACCCTTCTCTGAGACGTACGAGCTCAGAGCTTATGTAGTTGAATGTTATCAGCAATATATTCCCAATTTGGTAATGTGACATGCTGAGTGTTGCTGTGAAATGATCATTGTGTTGATTATTTGTGATAGGATCATTTATTTGATCGTCTATCCTGGTGATCATTTCTATGATCATTTGTTGACCCAAAGCATGGCTTTTATATAAAGTATGTTTTTGTGGACGTGACTTCGTCGAGCCTCACACCTCGGGAATGGTCAAAACAGGAAAGATGCGGCAAGGTTATGAGGGGTAGCGCCCTTTAGGGTATGTGCATTTCCTTCTGAAAAAGGGTGGTATCATGTTATGGAGCCCAGATACTTACTCATGTTGAAAACACTTTATGATTGTGTGAATTGATTACGAGCGCTCGGATAAAGGTCCCAAAGGACCGGGGGATGGCATATTCGGTCAGTTGTTACTCAGTTAGGAGTAACCCGGCCTTGTGTTGGCAGAGATCCGGTTTGGTTCTCGGGGATGTCCTTCCAGAGGCATTCTCATGTGGCAATGGGAAGTTCCCTGGCCTGATCATTCGTTGGAAATCCAATTCCCAATACGAAACCTTGTACGATATTAGTTGTAGAACCTTCCATTTACTTATGGTGGTCACCACTGTTTGGATGGTAGCTATAGTAGGCATACGATAATGGTCGTATGTTGGCTAAGATTTATATTCTACTTTCGAAATGTTTTCCTACACTATGCACTAGTAATAATATCAAATGTCTTTTTTAATGCGTATCAAGCATCTTTGACTATCATAAGGAGAAATCTCCTCCGATTCTGCGTTTGCATTGTGTGTGTGTGCGGGAGGCCTTATGGTAGTCTCATTTTTAAAAAGCATTGCGAATTGACTTTAAAAATATTCCTCTATTTTGATTGTTAAAGATAAATAAACTGTTTTGAGTTCTCACACCAGTCTTGCTTATGCTAGGTGATATGTGATGGGGGGTTCTCGCTTCGCAGTTTGGTGGCGAACGGGAGACTCTTACCTCCACACGTCCTCTTTACGGGGTTGGTTAGGCGAAGCGTGACATTCGAAAGGGTGGCCGTAAAAGCAAGTTTGGTATATCACTGTGAGCCACGGTGGAGCTGGGATGGTTGAAAAGCCTACCGGTCGCTGCTGGCGGAAATGAGGTCCTTCACAGGTGGTATCGGAGCATATGGTTAAGCGACAACCATGGTTCTGTTGGGTATTTTCATTAGAGATAGAGTCAGTAGTACTCTAGAATGAGTTTGAGTGTAATAATAGCTATGAGAGCGTATTTGTTAGTGAATATAAAATTGTTTTATATTGTGATGATTGGTTTGTTGAGTGGTATATAGATTCTGGTTAATACGAGTAATTAACGTTGTTGATGGGGATCTCTAAACACTTGAATAGAACAATTCATCACGATATTGTTTTAAAATTGGGTAAATGAAATAATTTTTACCTTGATTATATTTTATATATAAAGGAATAATTTTTAAGAATTATTGAAGTGTATATAAGTGGATTGTTTAGTTGTTTGAATAATCTAAATTGAAGAATAATTGTATAAGCAAATGAATTATAAGAATTGAATTATAGTTAAAGTGATTTACAATTGTGAAATAAACTTATATATATGAGAAGTGAAACTATATGAATATATTTACGAATATGATTTGTATAAATAAAAATGAATTTAAAGTTAAATGGAAATTTACTTTAGAATTGAAATCTGAATTGATTTATAAGTAGGAATTTAAGTTAAGTAAAAACCAAGTGATGTTTATTTAATGGAATATAACTTAAGAGATGTTGAATGAAGTTGATATTGGTATCGAAGTAAATTAATAAAGCTAAGTGATAGATATGAACTTAAGTTATGTAAATGAAATTCAACTATTGTAATTGAATTGGATTAATGGATTAAATGTTAATCAATTGAATGTGAATTAAGTTGATATGAAATAATGAATGTAATGTAATTCATTAAAATTTAATGTTACTGGAAGTTGAATAATTGAATGAAAATCAATTTAATTAAACCAATTGAAAGCAAAGGAATTTGGTTGTGATTAATATACATTGGTTGTTATATGGTTGTTAGTTGATTGTATATAATTCATTAAAAGTTAATGAAATTGGAAGCTAAAGTAATTGGAATCCAATTGGAAGTTAAGTGAATCTTAAATAAAATTGAATTTGATTTGGAAGTGAACCAACTTGAATATGAATTAGTGAATATAAACTAATTAAAAATGAATGTTAGTAAAATCCAATGTAAATGAATCAAATGTGATTAAATTGAAAACCTATTTCATTTAATATTAATGAGAATATGAATGAATATTTATTGGTTATGAATGCTAGTTGGTTGATGGTTGAATATATTGCTTTTGTTGCATTTGCTATGTTGACATATATAGTTATTATGTTGCTATATGTTGTATATCGATACTATTGTCTATATGCATGATTCTCATGTTGTTTGTTGAGTGTTTAGTAGGTGCGGATCGCGTTTGCTTCGCATTTGGAGCTCGCTTTTGCGCTATATTAGCCGTATATGCTCGCTAATAAAATATAAGGTACATATCTCGGATTAAATATCGTACTTTTATACTTTTTTCCCTTCGGGATGCCTCATTACTTGATGAGATGTATATTTGTGATATATATACTGTCATTTTTTTTCGGATCGAGCCGCGCAAAGGAGACTATGGCGAATTTTTCCGAAAATTTAAGGCGTTAGAAAAAATTTGAGAAAATTGAAATTTTTTTGAAAACTTTAACTTTGATTTTGGAGTTGAAAGTTAAACAATAGTAGTTGTTTTTGAAAAGATAACAAAGTATGATTTGAAAACTTAGTAAAGTATGGTAAGAAGTTTAACTATGGATTTTGGAAAGTTAATAGATTCTGTAACTTTTCTTACTTGTTAATTTCGAGGACGAAATTCTTTTAAGGGGGAAGATTGTAACGACCCAGAATTTTTGATAATTAAAATTTGAATATTTAATTAATTTTAAATATTAATAAGTGAATTTATAAGTCGAATAAATTTTATTTCGAATAACTGGATTTAATTGAATAATTAAATCGATAATTTAATATGTAAAATTATGGAAATAATTGATAATTGAGTTAAATATGATTGAAAATGATTTGTAAAATTTTATTTTATCATATTGAAGTTAGAAAGATATTATAGAACTTTTAAAATTGAATTAAAAGTTAATTTGTGAAAATTGAATATTTTAGTATTTAATCGACTAGTGAAATTAGTCAATTTTCGAACAGTCTCAGAATTGGACGAAACAAGTTCCATTGGATCCGTAATAGTCAGTTATTACCGGATTTCAATTTTCGTAGTAATCGGAGTTATCGTTTGATCGTAGCAGCTCGAAACGCATCGAAATTATTTTTAATATTAATTTGGCGAGTTAAAATAGTCATTTTTCAAAAAGTCTCAGATTTCGACGAAACCAGTTTCATCGGATCCGTAATTTGATATTATTATAAGGTTTCAAATTTCATGTCAATCGGATTTACCGTTTGTCCGGTACAAATTAAAACGCCTAGAAAATCGTTTAAATCGGTTTAATTTAAATTGAACGTTTATTGCCATAACTCGCACAAATGTCCGAATTAGATTTCGAAACCTATTCCATTGTGTCCGGAACGCGGGGTAAACCCCAGAAATGCTGGTTACGGCGCGTGAATCAGAGTTTTGAAAACCCAGATGAATAGTGTTCATTTATTCTCTATAAATAGCCCCCTCTCTCTCTAAAAAATAAAAATAAATAAACCCTAATCCTATAGCCAGCCGCCACCCCCTGAACTAAAGGCCAGAAATTAGCGATTTTCCTCCCTCCTTATCTTCAAATCCGTAAGGAATTACACAAATGTTTCAACAACAAACTCGTAGAGGACGTCAAGATCTATCATATCAACGGTCAAGATTGCGAATAGCTTCACGAATCAGCGGCAAAGTAGGCTCGAAGACCTGCAGTTGCGCACACATTTCGAGCGTAAGGGGGTGGCCAAGTTTGGAGAGGTTTGGGCCGAGCATGAAGTGGGAAGTGCTCTTCGATTTGGCGCTTCCTGATCGTGTTTTCATGCATCGTGGAGGCCGCGTTATTTAACCCTAAAATTGATGATGGGTTCAGCATTGTCTGTAGAGATGAACGCACGCGTGTGGAAGGAGATGAAGGTGATGGATGGCCGTGATTTGCAGGTTGGAGGGATCTACGGTGATGATGTGTGAGGTTGAAAAATATAAAGTTTTGTTGTAATTAGTTTATATAAAATTCGTGTAATTTGTAAAATGCATAACTTTTTCATACGAGGTCGAAAACGCGCGAAACCAGGGGCGTTGGAATCGTATGGACGAGTACTATGCTATGGAATTGGATTGGAGTCGTTTGGAGTTAGTGAAAATTTTGGGTAAAATTAAACGTCCGTTTAATTTTATTCGAAATAAATCGCTAAAACGAAATTGAAATCAAGGTGAGAACTTCTCACTCAATCGAATCAGTTTCGATTTTATTTTAAATAGTTAGATTTAAAATATTTGAATGCATGTTTGAATGATGATTGTTATCTATTGATTGTTAAAATAGACATTATGCGCCGTTAGTAAGCGGATGTTATTTATTAAAAACATATACCGCGAATATTTCATAAACAGTGAAATTGGTATTATATATAATAGCAATATATATATATATATATATTGGCATATATATATATATTGGAGTTGTTGATTTCCCACATTGTATAGCGGATGAGACCCTATTGCGCCGTCTATTAAGCGGATAATATTTTAAATCCCATATACCGCGATAATTCCGTACTGGAGCGGAATTGGTATTGTGCTAATGTTTGTGGATGCAGGAAAACAGGTTGGAGGGATCCAACTGGATTCCTCAACAGTTTTTATTTGATTTCAGATATTTTGATATTTGATGGATTATCATATTGATATATGATATTGTTGTTGTCGTGATTGACTATTTGGTGTGTAGCATCATTGGACCAAGTTTTGGAATTTTAAAATGATTTTATAAAGTGATTTTTGAAAGTATACGTTATAAAATATTTTTGGGAATTTATCCATTTTAAATAAATAAACGTATAAATTTTAATGTTATAAAAACTATGATCTTTGAGAAATATAGTTAAAGGTTGATTTTTGAAAATATGAGGCTAATGATTTTATAAAATAGTTTAATCGGGATTTTTGAAATTATTATAAAAAGTTGAAAATATAGGATTTATAAAATTTGATTATTTTATAAATCAAAATGGTGAAATTATGAAGGAGTTTAAAGACGTTTTAAAGAATAATATAAATTGATTTATATAAAAGAAATTATAAATTGATAATTTGTAAATTAAAATATTTGAATTATAAAACGAGTTTTTTATAAGTGTTAGAATGAATTGTGAATGAATTTCATAAATGAATGAAATTTATAGAATTATAAACGGTGAAGTTATAAATGGAATTTTATAAGCAGTAGGTTTATAAAATTTATAAAGTTACTGAAAGAATAGATTTGGATAAATAATTGAATCTTATAAGTTATAAGATTTATAATTATGAAGTTCAAAGGAACGATTTTTGCAAACAAATAAATTATAAGTATTTCACTTATAATATGAACTTTTAGTATATCATTGAGATATGAATTGAGATAGGTTAATAAAGGAATTTATAAAGGAAGTTGTGGTAAAATAAATAGAAATGGAAATTTATAAACGTTGTTTTATAAATCCGCAAACGACTTATTTTGATAAGTAAATTGTTATAACTTATTTATGGAGTTATATTCACGTTTTTGACAGTGAATAATCCTTTAAAATAAAATGAATAGAAATGATGAAATTGGTTAACGTAGTGTATTCACGTTTTTGAATATTGAATTATATGTTAAAGAAATTGTTTTGAATGTGATGTTTTAAATAGAATTAAAACGATCTAACGATGTTTTAAAATGTGTTGAGATTCGAAACCATAGATTTCAACATTCATTGTTGAAATAGACGTTTTCGAGAAATAGAAGGAAATAATGGACTATAACACTATTGTTATAGTAAATGATTTCCGAAAGGAAATGTTTTGTATAGTATTGGGATTTATATATCTATTTTAATTTCGAATCCCTATACTAGTGATTTTGGGTTGTCGTAACGATGTTTTACGTAACATTCGTTTTGGCCCAAATAAATATGTTTAAGAGAATGATTTCCTTAAAGAATGAAATATATACTTAATCTTGATTTAAGTATATTGAATATTTTCCAAGTGTTGAGAATAAATGGATTTGAGAATTACTTAATAAGTAAGTATGGAAATGTTTTCCAATATAAAGTGAATATTTTGAGAATTTATCTTTTTGAAGATAAATTGAAAATGAATAATTGAAATCGTATATGCATGGATATTTTGGAAATATAAATTCACTATGGAATTTATAAAAGAAAGTGGAATTTGTTAAAAAATAAATATTGATTTATTTTTGAGATATTGAATTATATATCTTGTAAAGATATCTTTGGGAAATAAATAATTTGGAAAATTATTTGGAATCTGGTGATGTTGTGCATATCCATTGATAGTTCAATAACCGACTATCAATATTTACCTTTGAAAGGTATTTGTTGTGATTTGTTGAATTTGAATGCTACACTTGTTTTTAAATTATTGCGCTCGTTATTCGGATTACCCATTCCGAATAGTGATACGACGTAATGGATAGCATTGAAGATCGGTGTTGAAGACCCGGTATTTGCAAGATCGATAGGATGACCTGTCGATTGACTCTGCACCGAGTAGCTACGGTATAGAGTTCTCCATATGTGATGGTGAATCCGATCAGGATTGTGGATATCCGGATTGCAAGGACTTCTTTGTAAGTGCCTTCGGTTCTGTTCGAGCCCGGAACAGACTTGTATGGATTGTATGTCTGACATTACAAATTGAGATATAAAGCAGATTTCTTTCAAATATATTTCTGTTGGTGGCGGAGAATTTATTCTTTTAGCTTAACACCCTTCTCTGAGACGTACGAGCTCAGAGGTTATGTAGTTGAATGTTATCAGCAATATACTCCCAATTTGGTAATGTGACATGCTGAGTGTTGCTGTGAAATGATCATTGTGTTGATTATTTGTGATAGGATCATTTATTTGATCGTCTATCCTGGTGATCATTTCTATGATCATTTGTTGACCCAAAGCATGGTTTTTGTATAAAGTATGTTTTTATGGACGTGACTTCGTCGAGCCTCACACCTCGGGAATGTCAAAACAGGAAAGATGCGGCAAGGTTATGAGGGGTAGCGCCCTTTAGGGTATGTGCATTTCCTTCTGGAAAAGGGTGGTATCATGGTATGGAGCCCAGATACTTACTCATGTTGAAAACACTTTATGATTGTGTGAATTGATTACGAGCGCTCGGATAAAGGTCCCAAAGGACCGTGGGATGGCATATTCGGTCAGTTGTTACTCAGTTAGGGGTAACCCGGCCTTGTGTTGGCAGAGATCCAGTTTGGTTCTCGGGGATGTCCTTCCAGAGGCATTCTCATGTGGCAATGTGTAACGACCCGTATTTTACGTGTCGATAGATCGTAGAATTTGCAGGTCGATAGTGTTGTTTGTGTTGCCTCTAGCTTGAGTCGTTTAGAAGTTAACCCGGGTGGAGTATGAGTTGTGACCGACTCATGAGCATTGCCGAGCTAAGGGATGAGTCGTGACCGACTCATAAGGGGCCGACTCAAGGAGGGGTTACGGGTTGGAGTGTTGGCCGAGATAAGAAATTCACCGACCTAAGAGTTGCCGAGTTATAGAAGTAACGACCTAAAAGTTAGGCGACTTAGTGATGGTGACCGACCTATAGTAAGTCGTAGACGACCTTAGGAAGTGGCCGAGTCAACGAGTTACGACTCATAAGGTTTGCCGAGTTAAGGGGTTAGCGTGTTAGTAGGCAGCGACTTAAGGAAGTCGCCGAGTTAGCGACTTAGAGTTAGGTCGTTCAACGACCTAAGGGCTAGCGTTAGGACGCTAGGGGGATAGGTCAGCAGGCACGTTGAGTCGTTGGGGGGCTTAGGTCGTTGAGTCGGTCTGGTTTGTTAGGTCGCGTGAGTACTGTTCAGACTTAGGTCGTAAACGACCTAAGTTAGGTAGTGAGTCGGCAGTGAGTTAGGTCGTGGGGTCTTGAGTCGTTGTGTTAGGTCAGCAAGGAGTTGAGTCGGCAGGGTCTTAGATCGTAGGTCGGCATGCTAGTTAAGTCGTCAGGCGACCTAGGACTTAGGAAATGCGGCAGTGTGTTGAGTCGTGTGACAGTTGGGTCGGCAGTACGTTGAGTCGTTAGGTCGGCCTGTGTTTTAGGTCGCGTCTGGGTTAAGTCGTAAGTCGGCCTTGGTTGTATGTTGTGTTGGTTAGGTCGTAGGTCGTAGGGGCTGATGAGTCGGCAACGACTCATAGTTAGGTCGGGGACGACCTAAGGGGCGGACGACCTAAGGGAAATTCAGCCTATAAATAGAGGGGTTTGGCTCACTTTTTGGCACCGGTTTTTGAAGCGACGAAGTGCTGCCATTTTGAAGACTCGACTACAACATTTCTTCATCTTCTTTTCTCCATTCCAATCAAGTGTTAGCATCCATCCAAGATCGAAGATCGAGATCGAAGATCCAAGTGCCAAAGTTGAAGATCTTCATCCGTTCGAGCTAGAATTCATCGATTGGAGCGAGATATTGCCGGATCAAGCCTTGATCTTTGCTGTCCAGATCTGAAGTTGATTGATTTTAGGTTGTTTTGGTGATTTGGTGAGTGGTAGTTATCTCTCACGCGGATCCAAAGGAGTGTATGGGATTGGTGATATGTTTATGTGTTAAAGTTAGCGTTTTCTCGCATTTTCCTTAAGTCTGCATGTAGATCCATCATATTTGAAGATGTTTATCTATGAAAGTTATTTATCAAGTATTAGAGACAAAACCCATGTTTTAGATTTGATAGATCTATGCTAAAAACCATGATTTCACATATGTTGGACTTTTGCACACTTAATTACGAAATTGCCATTATAATTGTTATTGCTTAATATATCTTGTTTGAATGCTTGAATGTTTGAATGTATGTTAGATTTGATTGCTCCAAGTTAGCTTGTAGTTGATTTGGAACAAGGTGATTGAAGATGATTCAAAAGCTACGGAAGAAGGCTCTTGAATGGTGAAAGCTGCTTAAGGCATATGTAGCGGATGTTGAAGCTCATATGTATGATGTTGAGATGGAACTTTGCCATGATGCGATGAGGCAAACCATGTTGTTGAGTTGAGATCTTGCTTTGATGTGATGAAGCGAGGCATGTTGATATCTTGAAGGGTAGTTCAAGTATGATGTGAGTCTTGGCTTAATCCAGGCAGGGATCATTCCAAGCATGTTGATAACTTGAAGGGTAGTTCAAGTTGGTTGATAATGGAGCTGCTCAAGAGGTAGCTTGGGCTAGGTTGAAAATAGTCGTCGAGGAGGATGACTAGGAGGCTTGGACTTTATCGTTGTTGAAGGTTCTAGCAAACTTAAAGCAAGGGTACATAGGGACGCCTAAAAGACTACAGGAAGGTAGTCGAGTACTCTGGGCCAAGAAGATAAGTCCTAGGCACAAGGCAGTGTGCGGAGTTTTGTCTAGAACCGGGGTTACCATTAGCCCTTGACAGATGGCTCAGGAAGGAGTCGGTCATTCAATTAACGGTGATTTCGAAGCAAGGTTAACAGTGATAGCCAGAGTCATGGATGTTTGGTTGTATTATCATTCGGCTTCAAGAGCGGTGTTTTCTGGGTGCTTATCTGATCTTGGTTTAGGCCTTGGGGGTTTGTATTTGGAAAACATCGTCCTTGACTCGAGTGGTATTCGCTTTACCTTAATTGTCTATGTTGTTATGCTTGCTTCTCCTTAGTGTATGTCTGGGGCTATCACTGTAGAAAGAGGTGGAGTGGGATGGTTTGGTTCCTATTCCTTTTATCCTTTATGCTCTTTTGGTATGCTTGATTGTTAATTTACTGCTCACTAAGACTTTGTCTGACTCAAGGTTTTATGTCTCCTCTTATTACCTTGGGCTGTTCATCCATGTTGGGATGGGCAGACTAGGTAAGCAGGTGACAGGTGCTGTGCTTGGAGTTTCTACGTTGAAGATGACGAAGACGAGCAGGAGGCTATGCATATTATTTTCTTATATGTACTGGGTATCCGCTGCTGTATTTGATGAGTGCTTGTAGTGAGGGCTTTCATGTATGGATTTGAGTAGATGATTGTATGAAACTACTGTGATGCTTATATGATGATGTTCTGTTCTATGGAGCTTCACTATATTATATTTCTCTATTGTATTTTATCCATGCGCTGTGAGTTATGCGATAGAGATTCTTCTGTTTTGTTTTACCCTGACTATCGTCCATGGCTGCCTGGCACACCTTTTAGCGCATTGTTTCCTTGATTTGGTGCGGGAGTCATGGGCGGTCGTCACATTTGGTATCAGAGCTTTGGTTAATCGATTTTAGCCAACGCTCGCTGACGTAATTACGTAAGAGAGACGTAATTGTATTTTGATGGATGATTACTATATATATAATATAGTAGCTTAGAAGGATTTGCACTCCTTATGCAGTTGTTTCTCAAAGGTGTTCTAATCATTTCTTTTTGTAGATATTAAGGATGAGTCTAGAAAAGGGACAAGCTGCTAAGGAAGGTTGTGAAGCTGAAGGAGTTATTGATCATGATGCTAAGTTCGAGGCTATGGTGACTTCAATCATGAAGAGACAGTTGGTGGACTTTCTGGATAATTCATTTGAAGAATTTATGGAGAAGACTTCTAGGCACAGGAGCCTGTTTCCTAAAGAAGAGTCTGATGTTGTTGTTACCAAGGATGGGTTTAAATCATCGCAAGGCGGGAACAAGAAGAAGAGACAGCAACAGAAGAAGGGTAAGAGTGACTTGTTATAACTGCCAACAGAAGGGCCATCTTTACAAAGATTGTAAGAATCCCAAGGTGCCGGGAAAGTGTTATAACTGTGATAAGCTGGGACATATCAAGAAGGATTGCCCAGAGCCGAGGAAAGATAGGCAGATTGTGCAAGCCTATGCTTTGGGAGTTGTGCCGTCGTCTTCGAAAGCTCCTACTGCTGAGGAGAAGGGGAAGAGTGTGGTGGTTCAAGGTACTCTTTCTATTTGTGGTGTTCCAGTTAGAGTGTTGTTTGATACTGGAGCGTCGCATTCTTTTGTTTGTGATGATTTGGTAAGCCGGTTAGGTATGAAACCGGATATTGTTGATAGGCCATTGGTTGTGACTAATCCGGTTGGGGGTTCGTCATGTTTGTGTATGATATGCCGTGGTCTAGTTGTGTCGAGTCATGATTGCTCGTTTGTTTGTGATTGCTTTGTTCTGAACTTTGCGAGGTTCGGAATTATTTTGGGTATGGACTGGCTTAGGAAGTATGCGGCTAGGGTTGATTGTGAGAGGCTGGAGGTGACAGTCGGGAATGTGGATGGGCGAAAGGTTGTGATACGATGTAAGCATGAAGAAGGCGTCTTCATGAGCTTCATGTATTCGCTGGTTGTTCCACGGGATGGACTGTCATCGGTGCCTATTGTGAATGGATTTGAGGACGTCTTTGACGAAGTCAAAGGGTTGCCGCCGCATAGGGAGATCGAGTTTCGTATCGATCTAGTTGAGGGAGCCAGACCTGTTGTGATGCCTCTTAGGCGGATGGTACCGAGGGAGCAGCAAGAGCTGAAGGTGCAAGTTGATGACCTTTTGCGGAAGGGATTCATTCGGAGGAGTGTGTCCGAATGGGGTGTGCCAGTTGTGTTCACAACCAAAGCGGATGGATCGTTGAGGTTGTGTGTTGATTATCGTGAGCTGAATAAGGTGACTAAGAAGAACAAGTATCCATTGCCGAGAATAGATGACTTGTTTGATCAGCTTCACGAGGCTAAGGTGTTTTCTCAGATGGATTTGGCAACGGGATTTCACCAGTTGAGAGTGGCAAAGGATAGTGTGCCGAAGACTGCTTTCAGGACACCATCCGGATTTTATGAGTGGCTGGTAATACCGTTTGGGTTGACTAACGCACCAGCATATTTTGTGGATCTTATGAATAGAGTATTCAGAGATCAGTTGAATAAGTTCGTGCTTGTGTTCGTGGATGATATTTTGGTTTATTCCAGAAATGAGGAAGAGCACAGGACGCACTTGAGGATTGTTTTGGAAATCTTACGGAAACGTCAGCTGAAGGCTAAGTTTTCGAAGTGTCACTTCTGGAAGAGTGAAGTGAGGTTCTTAGGCCATGTTATCTCTGGAAATGGAATAGCGGTTGATCCCGCTAAGGTGGCAGCGATCCAAGATTGGGTTAGACCTAAGAATGCATCTGATGTGAGAAGTTTTCTTGGATTAGCAGGATATTATCGTCAGTTTATCAAAGACTTTTCCAAGATAGCTGCACCGTTGACAGGATTGACGAAGAAGAACCAAGTGTTCAGATGGGATGATAAGTGTGAGCAAGCTTTCGTAATCCTGAAAGAACGACTGACAAGTGCTCCTGTTTTGACTATTCCAAGTGGGAATGATGAGATGGTGGTTTACACCGATGCATGTGGCACTGGACTAGGAGCGGTGCTAATGCAGAAGGATAAAGTTGTTGCGTATGCTAGTCGACAACTAAAGCCGCATGAAAGGAATTATCCGACTCATGATTTGGAGTTAGCGGCAATAGTGTTTGCTTTGAAGATGTGGAGACATTATCTATTGGGAGTTAGATTCGGGTTGTTTACGGATCATAAGTCGTTGAAGTATCTGTTCTCCCAAAAGGATTTGAATCTTCGACAGCAAAGGTGGTTAGAGTTTCTAGCATCTTATGATTTTGGTATAGCCTATACTCCAGGGAAAGGTAACGCAGTGGCTGATGCGTTAAGTCGAAGACATGCAGGATTGGGAGCCATGTTTTCAGAATGGAAGAGTCTTGAGTATTTGGCTGGATTTGATTTCAGGCCTAGATGTGAATTGGAACCTGAGATGTTGGCAAACTTATCGATAAGGCCTACTCTTGTGGAAAGAATTGGTGAGAGGCAAAGGGGAGATGATAAGCTTGTCAAGATTATCTGTGATTTGGAATCTGGATTGGACCCGGAGAAGGATAAGGGATTCGAGGTCGATCGAGAGGGTTGGCTTCGAAAGCAAGGGCGACTAGTTGTTCCCGATGTAGATGGATTGAGAGATGAAGTTCTGAGGGAGAGTCATCACTCGAAGTTGACAATTCATCCAGGTGGAAATAAGATGTATCGGGATATGAAGAGAACCTACTACTGGGAAGGTATGAAGAAGGATGTTGGAAACTTTATTTCCAAGTGTATGAATTGCCAGTTGGTGAAAGCTGAGCAGAAGAAGCCCAGTGGATTACTTCAGCCATTAGAGGTTCCTACATGGAAGTGGGAGCAAGTGTCGATGGATTTTATCGATGGTCTACCGAAAACCAGAGCAGGGAATGAAGGGATTTGGGTCATTGTAGATCGTTTGACCAAGAGTGCAAGGTTCATTCCTGTTCGATCAACTAGAACTGCATCGAAGTTGGCTGAGTTGTATGTGAAGTGGATAGTTCGATTCCATGGTGTTCCGAAGAGTATAGTGAGCGATCGAGATCCATTGTTCACCAGTAGATTTTGGAAGAGCTTCCAGGAAGTTTTGGGAACTGAGTTGTGTTTGAGTACAGCTTATCACCCTCAAACAGATGGTCAGACTGAGAGAGTCAACCGAGTATTGGAAGATCTTCTTAGGGCATGTGTTTTGGACTTCGGAGGATCATGGGAAGATCATCTTCATTTGGTGGAGTTTGCTTATAATAACAGTTATCAGTCGAGTATTGGTATGGCACCATATGAGGCATTATATGGAAGACCGTGTAACTCTCCGACATGTTGGTTGGAAACGGGAGAAAAGCTGATGCTTGGGCCAGAGATGATTCGTCAAACTTCGGATTGTATAGAGATCATTCGGCAACGAATGAAGGCAGCCCAAGATCGTCAGAAAAGTTATGCAGATAATCGTCGAAAGGATTTGGAATTCGACGTGGGTGATAGGGTTTTTGTGAAGATTTCTCCATTGAAGAATGTCATTAGATTCGGGAAGAAAGGAAAGTTAACTCCGAGATTTGTTGGACCATTCCCGATTATCGAGCGTATTGGAAAGCTCGCTTATAGATTGGAGTTACCGGAAAAGATGGCGGGTGTGCACAATGTTTTTCATGTATCTTGTCTACGGAAGTATGTGCACGACCCTACTACGGTGGTTTCTGCTGATAGCTGTGAAGACTTAGAGGTTGATCCAGTGGTTACGAGACCTCGTAAGCCGCTTCGTATTGTTGAAACCGATACGAAACAGCTTAAGAGGAAGACGATTACGTTGCTCAAGGTACAATGGAGTGACGATGTTAACGACTGTACGTGGGAGGAGGAAGAGAGGATGAAGGAAGCTCATCCAGGACTCTTCGAGATATGGCCCTAAAGTGTCGTGACATCTCATGAATTTGTAGCTTGTTCTAAGTCATAGAATTCTGCATGCTAGGTTAGAATTGGATGCATGGTTTGTTGATTGCTATGGATGGTAGGCATGCGGAATAATTGTGATTGCTGTTGTTTGCTTGGAATTTCGGGGGCGAAATTCCTAAGGGGGAGAGAATGTAACGACCCGTATTTTACGTGTCGATAGATCGTAGAATTTGCAGGTCGATAGTGTTGTTTGTGTTGCCTCTAGCTTGAGTCGTTTAGAAGTTAACCCGGGTGGAGTATGAGTTGTGACCGACTCATGAGCATTGCCGAGCTAAGGGATGAGTCGTGACCGACTCATAAGGGGCCGACTCAAGGAGGGGTTACGGGTTGGAGTGTTGGCCGAGATAAGAAATTCACCGACCTAAGAGTTGCCGAGTTATAGAAGTAACGACCTAAAAGTTAGGCGACTTAGTGATGGTGACCGACCTATAGTAAGTCGTAGACGACCTTAGGAAGTGGCCGAGTCAACGAGTTACGACTCATAAGGTTTGCCGAGTTAAGGGGTTAGCGTGTTAGTAGGCAGCGACTTAAGGAAGTCGCCGAGTTAGCGACTTAGAGTTAGGTCGTTCAACGACCTAAGGGCTAGCGTTAGGACGCTAGGGGGATAGGTCAGCAGGCACGTTGAGTCGTTGGGGGGCTTAGGTCGTTGAGTCGGTCTGGTTTGTTAGGTCGCGTGAGTACTGTTCAGACTTAGGTCGTAAACGACCTAAGTTAGGTAGTGAGTCGGCAGTGAGTTAGGTCGTGGGGTCTTGAGTCGTTGTGTTAGGTCAGCAAGGAGTTGAGTCGGCAGGGTCTTAGATCGTAGGTCGGCATGCTAGTTAAGTCGTCAGGCGACCTAGGACTTAGGAAATGCGGCAGTGTGTTGAGTCGTGTGACAGTTGGGTCGGCAGTACGTTGAGTCGTTAGGTCGGCCTGTGTTTTAGGTCGCGTCTGGGTTAAGTCGTAAGTCGGCCTTGGTTGTATGTTGTGTTGGTTAGGTCGTAGGTCGTAGGGGCTGATGAGTCGGCAACGACTCATAGTTAGGTCGGGGACGACCTAAGGGGCGGACGACCTAAGGGAAATTCAGCCTATAAATAGAGGGGTTTGGCTCACTTTTTGGCACCGGTTTTTGAAGCGACGAAGTGCTGCCATTTTGAAGACTCGACTACAACATTTCTTCATCTTCTTTTCTCCATTCCAATCAAGTGTTAGCATCCATCCAAGATCGAAGATCGAGATCGAAGATCCAAGTGCCAAAGTTGAAGATCTTCATCCGTTCGAGCTAGAATTCATCGATTGGAGCGAGATATTGCCGGATCAAGCCTTGATCTTTGCTGTCCAGATCTGAAGTTGATTGATTTTAGGTTGTTTTGGTGATTTGGTGAGTGGTAGTTATCTCTCACGCGGATCCAAAGGAGTGTATGGGATTGGTGATATGTTTATGTGTTAAAGTTAGCGTTTTCTCGCATTTTCCTTAAGTCTGCATGTAGATCCATCATATTTGAAGATGTTTATCTATGAAAGTTATTTATCAAGTATTAGAGACAAAACCCATGTTTTAGATTTGATAGATCTATGCTAAAAACCATGATTTCACATATGTTGGACTTTTGCACACTTAATTACGAAATTGCCATTATAATTGTTATTGCTTAATATATCTTGTTTGAATGCTTGAATGTTTGAATGTATGTTAGATTTGATTGCTCCAAGTTAGCTTGTAGTTGATTTGGAACAAGGTGATTGAAGATGATTCAAAAGCTACGGAAGAAGGCTCTTGAATGGTGAAAGCTGCTTAAGGCATATGTAGCGGATGTTGAAGCTCATATGTATGATGTTGAGATGGAACTTTGCCATGATGCGATGAGGCAAACCATGTTGTTGAGTTGAGATCTTGCTTTGATGTGATGAAGCGAGGCATGTTGATATCTTGAAGGGTAGTTCAAGTATGATGTGAGTCTTGGCTTAATCCAGGCAGGGATCATTCCAAGCATGTTGATAACTTGAAGGGTAGTTCAAGTTGGTTGATAATGGAGCTGCTCAAGAGGTAGCTTGGGCTAGGTTGAAAATAGTCGTCGAGGAGGATGACTAGGAGGCTTGGACTTTATCGTTGTTGAAGGTTCTAGCAAACTTAAAGCAAGGGTACATAGGGACGCCTAAAAGACTACAGGAAGGTAGTCGAGTACTCTGGGCCAAGAAGATAAGTCCTAGGCACAAGGCAGTGTGCGGAGTTTTGTCTAGAACCGGGGTTACCATTAGCCCTTGACAGATGGCTCAGGAAGGAGTCGGTCATTCAATTAACGGTGATTTCGAAGCAAGGTTAACAGTGATAGCCAGAGTCATGGATGTTTGGTTGTATTATCATTCGGCTTCAAGAGCGGTGTTTTCTGGGTGCTTATCTGATCTTGGTTTAGGCCTTGGGGGTTTGTATTTGGAAAACATCGTCCTTGACTCGAGTGGTATTCGCTTTACCTTAATTGTCTATGTTGTTATGCTTGCTTCTCCTTAGTGTATGTCTGGGGCTATCACTGTAGAAAGAGGTGGAGTGGGATGGTTTGGTTCCTATTCCTTTTATCCTTTATGCTCTTTTGGTATGCTTGATTGTTAATTTACTGCTCACTAAGACTTTGTCTGACTCAAGGTTTTATGTCTCCTCTTATTACCTTGGGCTGTTCATCCATGTTGGGATGGGCAGACTAGGTAAGCAGGTGACAGGTGCTGTGCTTGGAGTTTCTACGTTGAAGATGACGAAGACGAGCAGGAGGCTATGCATATTATTTTCTTATATGTACTGGGTATCCGCTGCTGTATTTGATGAGTGCTTGTAGTGAGGGCTTTCATGTATGGATTTGAGTAGATGATTGTATGAAACTACTGTGATGCTTATATGATGATGTTCTGTTCTATGGAGCTTCACTATATTATATTTCTCTATTGTATTTTATCCATGCGCTGTGAGTTATGCGATAGAGATTCTTCTGTTTTGTTTTACCCTGACTATCGTCCATGGCTGCCTGGCACACCTTTTAGCGCATTGTTTCCTTGATTTGGTGCGGGAGTCATGGGCGGTCGTCACACAATGGGAAGTTCCTTGGCATGATCATTCGTTGGAAATCCAATTCCCAATACGAAACCTTGTACGGTATTAGTTGTAGAACCTGCAATTTACTTATGGTGGTCACCACTGTTTGGATGGTAGCTATAGTAGGCATACGATAATGGTCGTATGTTGGCTAAGATTTATATTCTACTTTCGAAATGTTTTCCTACACTATGCACTAGTAATAATATCAAATGTCTTTTTTAATGCGTATCAAGCATCTTTGACTATCATAAGGAGAAATCTCCTCCGATTCTGCGTTTGCATTGTGTGTGTGTGCGGGAGGCCTTATGGTAGTCTCATTTTTAATAAGCATTGCGAATTGACTTTAAAAATATTCCTCTATTTTGATTTTTAAAGATAAATAAACTGTTTTGAGTTCTCACACCAGTCACATGACTGACTCGGAGTTTATTGTTTTCCTTCCTAAACTCTGGGTGCCCACTAATTTCCAAACCGGCAGTTAAGAGTTTGGTTTATCACGATATTCTGGATATTCTGGAGTTACAGGAGTCAAGCTGGATGGCATGGCGTATTACTAGTATATAGTATTTCTTTTTCCGCTGTTTGTTGTTGTTTGTTGTACACTCTGATGTAATGAAATGTAATGTAATGTAATAACTGATATAGTTCTTTGTTTAAAGATTATTCATTTATTATTATATGTTGTTCCGCTGCGAATTGTGAGATTCTGTTATTGTTGTGCTGTTTTCTATTCCGTTCTATTTTCTATTTTCTCTTTTCTCTATCTTTCCTCTCTTCTTCTCTCTCCTTCTCTCTTTTTCTTTTTCTTAAACATTGAGAATTCGTATTTCTGTTCATCTTGAATTAATCTACGGAGATTAGTGTATATTTAAGGAGTACGGATTTGTGGGTCTTCACATACGTATTTGTGAAGATTTCTCCAATACGAGGAGTTATGCACTTTGGTAAGGTAGGGAAGTTGGCACCCTAATTTGTAGGACCATTTCCACTGATCGAAAATTTGGTAAACTCGCTTATTGAGTCAAGATACCAAGAAGTTTGGCAGGTCTCATAATGTTTTTCATACACATTTTAGGAAGTATGTGCAGACTTAAGTTCGATAGTGGAACAGAGGACGATAAAAGATTTATCTGTAGAGCCAGATTTGACGTGTGAGATAGCTGAAAGGGAGAGCGTCATGATATGAAGGAGTTAAGGAAAAGGTTGTAAGATTCGTTTACCTATAGTGGAGTCACGACAAGGATGATTGTACTTGGGAGGTAGAGGATATAGGATTAGGAATATCTATCCTAAGTTGTTTTAGACATACATGTATATAAGAGGGTGCTTTGTTTGTATGGACTAGTAGGGCACAAGTGTATTCATATATTATATGATTGTGCATTAGTAGTTGCACTAATACATTTTTATTAATGGTTGATGGTTTGCATTAGTAGGGCACAAGTCTAACCTTTTGTACTTGTATGTACTTATGTGATGCCGACTTTGCATTTTTGGGCGTCGGTGTAAATTTTTTTTCCTTACCAAATTTCCGAGGATGAAATTTTTGTGAGGAGAGATTGTAACGCCTCATATTTTAGAGGGTCCATAATATTGGGAATTAAATTAAATATGTAATAAGAAGATATTATTAAAGAGATAAATAAGATAATTTAATTACGAGAATTACCTAAGGGAGATTTGATTAATTAAGTGTAAGACACTTTATAAAGTTAATATAATGGATCAAGGGTAATTAGATCAATTAAGTTGGCCTTGTTTTTAAAATTTTGAATGGGAAGGTTTGTGATGAGGTAAATGTAATAGTGTGATTAGGTAAGAATGAGATATTATCCCACCTAATACCTCATTCATTCCACTTTCATTTTCATTTCATTTCACAAAAAAAAAACCCTTGAACTCAAGAACTATGGCCGACCGTTATTCTAGAGGAAGAAGAAGAACATTTCAAAGCAAGAAGATCAAAGATTTCAACTTTAAAGAGAAAGAAAGATTAAATAAGGTTTCTTTAGCAAAGGTGTGTAAAATCGTTCTCCAAAACCTACCCTAACCCGTTAGGTTCAGATTTGATTTTCATGTGAATGCTTTGGTGATATTAAACATATTTGAATGTTTAAACATTATTAGGTTGTGCTTAGAAATTTAAATAAAGTAATTATGTTCATATTTTAGGGTAACATGAATTAATCTAAGCTAAAAGATTCCGAATTGAAATATCATGTTTATAATGATGAACTAAAGATGTGTTTTAAATTTTATAATTTTTGAGAATTTTATAAATAGTTAATTCGGGTAAATTAATTATTAAAAATAACAAAATTTATTATTTTGACCTAAATTTTTTAAAAAAGGTAAAATATGATAAGATTTTTAGTGCATTTCAAGGATTTTTTTAACATTAATCTTCAAATTCATATGAATTAGTTGGCTACGGAAAAGGATAAGCACTCAATAATAGTTAATTAATGAATGGAAGATGCACCATTTCTGAAAAGTGAATTATAAAGATAAACATTAGCCAATGGGAATTAGACACCAAATGGGATTTGTATAGTAAATACTAAATAAGGCAATGAATCAGTTTTCAACATAATTACAAGATCGTCATTTAGCACACGATAGCATATATAAAATTACATCTGATGGCACTAGCGGAAATAAACCATGATGGCTAGTAACGAGTTAATACGGGAGAACATTGAAGCTATCTACTCACGAAGGCTTATATATACATATATATTTTAAGTCTTAATGGCTTCAGTACATATAACCCACGATAGCTTTGGGAGACCTATTAAATGAAAGATTTATTGAGCTTGGCACATAAAGCTAAGCATGGGACTTAGAATATTAAGGATGTTAAAGGAATGTCTCACGTTGGTTATGGATGAGATAGCACCTGGTGGCTTTCGGAGACACAGGACACAAGGGCTTCAGAAGGGATGACGCGATGACTATGAACATGAAAAAGCATGAAGGCTTTAGGTGAGCTACCACATGATGGACCTAGGGGATTTACATACAATAGCATTTGATGAGTGGTATGCAATGATTATATATATGATAACACACGATGACTATAAGTGTGACGCCCCACCTCTATACCCACTCTAGCCAAGAACACTACGGTGTAATGCTGTCAACTAGCGTGGAGAATAAGGCTGTTGAGGAGCGGCCATCAGTAGTTAGGCCTTACACTAGTATTGGTTATCTCGATAGGAGTGGTATATAAATATATATATATACATATATTCTTTCATTTTTCATCTCTGATTTATTTTCTCCCATCGAAATACCCCAATTCCAGTATAAAACGAACTACGATGGTTCATAATAGTTTAGAACAGTAAATATAAAATAACAACACAAATAATATAAATGCGGAACACAGATGAAACAGAAAGTCTCATATATATATATAATAACTGATGTCAGTTACAATACATTCACACGGTACATATGATACAACCACAACAGTCGACTAAGAAAGTTACATATACAAGTACATTAACGTATATAATATACATGAATACATATCTTCCTATACAATCATACAGACTACTACAAATAACGACGACTACTCCAAAAGATATGAAAGAACTTTATAGCTCTAGCAGTAACCCAAAGCAGAATATCTACAACCTGAAATACTCGGTCTGACCCGAGTATTAAATTCAAAAGAAAATAATACTCGGGTCAGTCTAATTCAAACTCAGTTATTAGTGCACAGAAGCAATAATAATCAAATAATGAATAGACGACAGTAATTAAACCAAATCAGAATGCAATTCAGAATATTGAATTGAAATAAACAGAACGGTTCAAACCATTGAAATATCAATTAAAGTGTTAAGACGAGTAGGGCTGCAGTACACGCACGCGTGTACTGCCTCGCCACTACAGCACATGAACTACGCAAAAGATTAATAAATCAAAACAAAATAGAATATCACAAAACCATACCGTGTGGCTGCAGTTCACGCTTGCGTGCACTGCCTTGCCACTATAATGACGATGTACCCAATGAATACCGTGTGGCTGCAGTTCACGCTTGCGTGCACTGCCTTGCCACTATAGTACAAGACGACATCATAACTCCAACTATTGACGGCAATCAATACTGCAGAGGTCAAGTCACGACTAACATGACTCAACACACCCACAAAACCAAGCCAAAACTACAGCAACAACAAAATGCAGCAAACGACAGTAAAGTCTCACTAATGAAATGAAGTGAAGATTCCAAAAATCAATGCTACAGCCTCAACAATATAATGTGACAGGTCTGGGGAACATGGCCTGAGTGCACAACCTCAATGATACCCAACATAAATGAACTGTGTGTTCTATATTCAATTGCATGCACATTCAACTAGTGATTATAAAAATGAATGGGCCTGTAATGTTTTATGCCATCTGCTTATATGACGTATGACTTTCGGATATTTGTCTTCCTCACTCAACTCTTGAATCTATGAAATATAAAATATGTGAATACCCAACCATGTTTCTACGTGCCTTATGCAATAACAGGTACATATGTCTGCATGTCGTGCATATGTATGCAAACCAATTCAGGTTAGAGAGGGATACAGGCAGTTTACACGGCATAGGACAGGGAACCAACATGTACAACATCAAGTGACACAACTACACATGACTGCGTAGTACAAAAGTGATCAGTGAATCAATGAGTAAGGCTGCACAGTGAAACGACACGCAATTGAAACAGGCAGTGGCAACACAATGATGAAGTATATAAGTGCAGATGCACAGTGCAGCAGATATGAATGTTCATATTCATGTGCAACATGAAAACAACTCGATATGTAGACAAAGATTGCAGTAAAGACTTCAGATACAATTGCTCATGACAAAGACAGAGCTCGAAGTCAAGGCCTAAACAAGCCAGCAACCATCAAGATTCAAAATCAGTAATACAATGAAGCCAAAATCAAGTTCAATTCCAAAAAGGAAAATGCAACAGCATGCAAGGAGAGACCAGAAAGGCAAAGACTCGAACATCAGATCTCAAGTCAAAACCATACACAAATACAGCATAAATCAGACTATCAAAGAATGCATCTGTCCAGATATGGGTCAACAACAAGTTTCGACCAAGAAAATACCCATCATATTTGCATTGACTACAATGAACAAAAGATCAAAGGAAGCAGTAATGAACTGAACAGAGTAAATGCACCATGCAAATGAACTCGACCAGTGAACCAGGCTATACAATAAAAATCAGTGTAACCTGATTTGCAAATTGACAAAGCTATGAACAACTCACCACCACACGCCAATTGAAACCGCTGTGGATATAAATGCATCACTATGACAAAGTGGATGCAAACAAATACACGTGTACAAGTCAGTGAAAACCCAATTAAAATGACCAAGGTGTTATCAAATGAGCATGGTAACACTGCAGATAAATGCACAGTGGATTACATGATAAACTTGTATACGGTGGTCAGTGAAGAACTAAATGAAATTATACCAAATTCAACTCAAATATAAACTTTATCCCACCTGATGCAGTAACCATATGGATGCAAGCAATTACATCTACTTCATGTACATGAAAAGAGTGAAGTCAAAATTGATGCCAACAGTTAATGGCCAATGTTATGGAATTTCATAAACCAGTTAGGTGTGCTACTGGGAAAATGCAACAATATATACAGACTTGAGAAGACAGTGTTTAAGATTTAAGCTAACAATTCAGATTCATATGTAGGCAATGCCAAACAACTCGTGCAGGTAAAATTGAACAAGGATCGAAGTGCTACCAGTAGCGGTAACGATGGAGCTAATGTCGAACGAAACAACATCTTCAGACTCAAATACAAAAATCATCAAGGCCATAATTTCGTCCATTTATAAAACTCGACAAAGGCAGAGAAACCTCAAGCATTTGCATATGAATAAAAAATCAAAGAATTTAAAGTCTTGGAAATCACCATAAAAATGCGACTAAAATCAACTGTCTCAAAATCAACTCAAGGCAGGAAAAGTATCAACATCGACTAAGAAATCAAATCGAAGCCGAAGACCATGAAAACAGAACAAGCAAATGAATTCGAACAGTTCGAATAAGATGTGAGTAACATAAATTACTCACTTTGCTTCGAAGTGGCAACGAACTCGATCTAACAGAAACGGCCGAGCATCATAGAGACGAGTGAAATCAAAATCGAAGCCCTAATTTGGACGAAGAGGAACGAACGAACGAAGTGCCGCCATTTTTTTTTTCGCTCGTGTAGTTTTAGGGCTTTCTTTCGAATGAGAGAGAGAGGTAAAAGGGGAACGGGTCTCCACTAACACGGCATCAAACAAAGGAAAATGGGCCAATAGGGTTTGTAAAGCCCATCTATCTTTTTAACAATTTTATAAAAGAATTTTAATTCAATTATAAACTACAAATATTAATTAGCAAGCCACGTTAATCGTCTTATGACGAAAATTAATTTCCCCAAGACCACGGGTTGTTACAGACTCCCCTCCTTATAAAAATTGCGTCCCCGCAATTTCCATAATTAAAGGCGTTAGTAAAAATTAATTTTCTAACATAAACTGGTTAAGCTGGAAAAATAAACGTCGAGAATATAAACACCAAAGAAATCTTTTAATTTCATAAAAGAAATTCACAAATTCTCAGCCAAATCTAATTACCAAATAGATAATCAGAAAACAACAAAGGTCTAATTATCAACAAAGATAATCAGAATTCAAATCAACAAATATTCGATTATCAAAAACGATAATCAAATCCCAAATCAACAATTATTCGATTATCAAAATCGAGAATCAATCTTAAATCACAAATATTTAATTATCAAAATTGATAATCAAATCTCAAATCGCAAATGTTTAATTATCACAAACGATAATTAAATCTCAAATATCTGATTATCACAAGCGATAATCAGAAACAGCAAATATCTGATTATCATAAACGATAATTAGAAACAATAAATATCTGATTATCAAAAACGATAAATTAGAAATCATAAACATCCAATTATCAAAACGATAATCAGAAATCACAAATTTTCAATTAACGAGTTCGAAATTAACCGAAATAGCAAACGCACATGACCCATAACCACGAGTTTTACTAAATCGTTTAATTCACTTCATCGTTTCCTTGAAAGTGCAAAATGGTGTATTTTAAATAAATAACATTTTACGTTCTCAAACGGACAAGTCCGGAATTAAGCGAATCAGTAAAAGAAAGGGGTCATAGTCCTCGATTTTTCTGAAACGTTTAAATCGCTTCCTCATTCTTTTGAAAGCGTAAACTGTAAAAATTTTGAAATCAATTTTTATTTTTATTTTGAAACTATTTTGAAGAATAACTAAATTTTTTTTTTTTTTTTTAAACACGTGATATAAAATAGCAACGTCAGTAGCAACTTCGACATACGTCAAAATTTCATCGAAATAGTTGGCATCAAAATATAATACCAATGAATTTTCATTCATCGAAAATGTCGCAGGAATCTTTTCAAAGACAGAAAGGGATATCATACCCTAAACTTGTATTCATAACAAGTCGATAACACACGAATTCACCAATGCACAAAAATTGATAAAACTTATCAATGGAAATCACGAAAATTGGTGAAGCACAAATTCTAGAAATCATCACAAGAAATCCAGAAATCACAAGATGAAAGTATGAAAACTCGAACGGAGTATGAAAACTCGAACGGAGTATGAAAACTCAAACGGAGTATGAAAACTCGAACGGGAGTATGACGTAGAATAAAAGATATGGCATAACATAAAATATCCATAATGACATACTACTATAAGTATGTAAATAATGATCAACAGGAGATCAACCGATAAGAGATAATCAATATCATAAGAATCTTCTCAAAGATCCAAAGAGGTATCATACCCCAAATTTGTACTCATGACAAATCAATAACATATGAATTCACCAATGCACAAAAATAGGTGAAGCATAAAATTTCCAGAAATCAACATAAGGAATCTAGAAATCACAGAAAAAGGGAAAGAGGCCTATCACATGACGGTCCGAAGACCAAGGGGAGCTACCCCACATGTGTGAATGGAATCACACAGATTGAGGTCAAGACTAACCAAAAAGCAGAAAGGTATGTGTGAATGGAATCACACAAGTGGTGTCTAGTCTGACCATCAGAACGATCATCATGATCAACGAGGAGTGTCAATTACACTAAGCATGTGTGAATGGAATCACACAGATTGAGGTCAAGACTAACCAAAAAGCAGAAAGGTATGTGTGAATGGAATCACACAAGTGGTGTCTAGTCTAACCTCGCAAATAAAAAGACATAGCACAATTGCTAGTCTAGTTCATAAAGCGATCGTCAAGATCAACGAGAAGTGTCAATTACACTAAGCTAGTGAATATAAAAGTTTAGCTTCATGTCCCATAACCACTAGCTTAACTTAAATATTTACGAACAAATTGTAGATCTTCACTAGAAAAATGTCACAAGTGGTTCAATCGAACAAGTCCAAAAATTAACCGACGAAGTAAACGCAAGCGTTTCATACCACTTGTTTTGCTAAGCCGTTTAATTAGATTTCTCATACGAGTGAAAATAAAGGTTTGTATATACTAATAGATCGGAAAACGGTTTAGGAAAAGATTTTGATATTGAAAATAGAGTTGAAAACATTTTGATAAAAGAGTTTTGATATTTACTACTAGTATTAAAACGTTTATATTTTTAAAATGACAAATCACAAAAATGATTGTAGAAACAATCAACCACAAGAATTCACATACAAAGACGTGAATAGAATCCAAAGAAATCGATACCGAATTCGTCGAAGGGTATGTTCACAAAAATCCCGAAGAAATGGTCATCAAAGTTGCTAATAAATGATAGCAACAAATCGGGAAATTAACAAGAATCGATTAAATTTGGAAACCAAATAAATTCACTAAAATTCACATTCGAAGACGTGAATAAAATCCAAAGAATTCGATTCTTAAATCCATCAAAGTAGGAATATCCAAAAATTCCAGAAATAGAATTTTTCAAAGTCGACAAAGATGACAACAACTAATCGGAAAAGAAGAATCGATTAACAATTGGAATAACGAAACAAAACGAGCATAAATGCATAAAGGACTTCAACAAAAATAAAAATCAATTCAATGCCGAAGTCAACAATTAATGGCCATAATAGAGTACAAAACGATTCAACATCATCATCAAAGGACTCAACGGCAAACCAAGTTAGAGTCTTGGAAATCAAGAATTTAGAAATTTCTCAAAACAAAGTGACCGAAGTCGAATGGAAATCAATCCGAGGAAAACATAAAATATCAAGTTCGGAACCGCTGAGATTCGAACAAAATCAATCATCGGCTAAATCGAATCAAAGCCGAAAACACAAGAATCAAAATCAAATGCATATGAATAAGCGTTAGGAATTCATACCTAACAATCAAAGACAATCATATGCAAATATGAGAGATAAAACGTCGACAAATAGTTGTAACACATGTACTATCTAAGTTATGTTTCATATTTGTTCTAAACCCCAGGCTCTGATACCAAGCTGTGACGCCCCACCTCTATACCCACGCTAGCCAAGAACACTACGGTGTAATGCTATCAACTAGCGTGGAGAATAAGGCTGTTGAGGAGCGGCCATCAGTAGTTAGGCCTTACACTAGTATTGGTTATCTCGATAGGAGTGGTATATAAATATATATATACATATATTCTTTCATTTTTCATCTCTGATTTATTTTCTCCCATCGAAATACCCCAATTCCAGTATAAAACGAACTACGATGGTTCATAATAGTTTAGAACAGTAAATATAAAATAACAACACAAATAATATAAATGCGGAACACAGATGAAACAGAAAGTCTCATATATATATATATAATAACTGATGTCAGTTACAATACATTCACACGGTACATATGATACAACCACAACAGTCGACTAAGAAAGTTACATATACAAGTACATTAACGTATATAATATACATGAATACATATCTTCCTATACAATCATACAGACTACTACAAATAATGACGACTACTCCAAAAGATATGAAAGAACTTCATAGCTCTAGCAGCAACCCAAAGCAGAATATCTACAACCTGAAATACTCGGTCTGACCCGAGTATTAAATTCAAAAGAAAATAATACTCGGGTCAGTCTAATTCAAACTCAGTTATTAGTGCACAGAAGCAACAATAATCAAATAATGAATAGACGACAGTAATTAAACCAAATCAGAATGCAATTCAGAATATTGAATTGAAATAAACAGAACGGTTCAAACCATTGAAATATCAATTAAAGTGTTAAGACGAGTAGGGCTGCAGTACACGCACGCGTGTACTGCCTCGCCACTACAGCACATGAACTACGCAAAAGATTAATAAATCAAAACAAAATAGAATATCACAAAACCATACCGTGTGGCTGTAGTTCACGCTTGCGTGCACTGCCTTGCCACTATAGTGACGATGTACCCGATGAATACCGTGTGGCTGCAGTTCACGCTTGCGTGCACTGCCTTGCCACTATAGTACAAGACGACATCATAACTCCAACTATTGATGGCAATCAATACTGCAGAGGTCAAGTCACGACTAACATGACTCAACACACCCACAAAACCAAGCCAAAACTACAGCAACAACAAAATGCAGCAAACGACAGTAAAGTCTCACTAATGAAATGAAGTGAAGATTCCAAAAATCAATGCTACAGCCTCAACAATATAATGTGACAGGTCTGGGGAACATGGCCTGAGTGCACAACCTCAATGATACCAAACATAAATGAACTGTGTGTTCTATATTCAATTGCATGCACATTCAACTAGTGATTATAAAAATGAATGGGCCTGTAATGTTTTATGTCATCTGCTTATATGACGTATGACTTTCGGATATTTGTCTTCCTCACTCAACTCTTGAATCTATGAAATATAAAATATGTGAATACCCAACCATGTTTCTACGTGCCTTATGCAATAACAGGTACATATGTCTGCATGTCGTGCATATGTATGCAAACCAATTCAGGTTAGAGAGGGATACAGGCAGTTTACACGGCATAGGACAGGGAACCAACATGTACAACATCAAGTGACACAACTACACATGACTGCATAGTACAAAAGTGATTAGTGAATCAATGAGTAAGGCTGCACAGTGAAACGACACGCAATTGAAACAGGCAGTGGTAACACAATGATGAAGTATATAAGTGCAGATGCACAGTGCAGCAGATATGAATGTTCATATTCATGTGCAACATGAAAACAACTCGATATGTAGACAAAGATTGCAGTAAAGACTTCAGATACAATTGCTCATGACAAAGACAGAGCTCGAAGTCAAGGCCTAAACAAGCCAGCAACCATCAAGATTCAAAATCAGTAATACAGTGAAGCCAAAATCAAGTTCAATTCCAAAAAGGAAAATGCAACAGCATGCAAGGAGAGACCAGAAAGGCAAAGACTCGAACATCAGATCTCAAGTCAAAACCATACACAAATATAGCATAAATCAGACTATCAAAGAATGCATCTGTCCAGATATGGGTCAACAACAAGTTTCGACCAAGAAAATACCCATCATATTTGCATTGACTACAATGAACAAAAGATCAAAGGAAGCAGTAATGAACTGAACAGAGTAAATGCACCATGCAAATGAACTCGACCAGTGAACCAGGCTATACAATAAAAATCAGTGTAACCTGATTTGCAAATTGACAAAGCTATGAACAACTCACCACCACACGCCAATTGAAACCGCTGTGGATATAAATGCATCACTATGACAAAGTGGATGCAAACAAATACACGTGTACAAGTCAGTGAAAACCCAATCAAAATGACCAAGGTGTTATCAAATGAGCATGGTAACACTGCAGACAAATGCACAGTGGATTACATGATAAACTTGTATACGGTGGTCAGTGAAGAACTAAATGAAATTATACCAAATTCAACTCAAATATAAACTTTATCCCACCTGATGCAGTAACCATATGGATGCAAGCAATTACATCTACTTCATGTACATGAAAAGAGTGAAGTCAAAATTGATGTCAATAGTTAATGGCCAATGTTATGGAATTTCATAAACCAGTTAAGTGTGCTACTGGGAAAATGCAACAATATATACAGACTTGAGAAGACAGTGTTTAAGATTTAAGCTAACAATTCAGATTCATATGTAGGCAATGCCAAACAACTCGTGCAGGTAAAATTGAACAAGGATCGAAGTGCTACCAGTAGCGGTAACGATGGAGCTAATGTCGAACGAAACAACATCTTCAGACTCAAATACAAAAATCATCAAGGCCATAATTTCGTCCATTTATAAAACTCGACAAAGGCAGAGAAACCTCAAGCATTTGCATATGAATAAAAAATCAAAGAATTTAAAGTCTTGGAAATCACCATAAAAATGCGACTAAAATCAACTGTCTCAAAATCAACTCAAGGCAGGAAAAGTATCAACATCGACTAAGAAATCAAATCGAAGCCGAAGACCATGAAAACAGAACAAGCAAATGAATTCGAACAGTTCGAATAAGATGTGAGTAACATAAATTACTCACTTTGCTTCGAAGTGGCAACGAACTCGATCTAACAGAAACGGCCGAGCATCATAGAGACGAGTGAAATCAAAATCGAAGCCCTAATTTGGACGAAGAGGAACGAACGAACGAAGTGCCGCCATTTTTTTTTCGCTCGTGTAGTTTTAGGGCTTTCTTTCGAATGAGAGAGAGAGGTAAAAGGGGAACGGGTCTCCACTAACACGGCATCAAACAAAGGAAAATGGGCCAATAGGGTTTGTAAAGCCCATCTATCTTTTTAACAATTTTATAAAAGAATTTTAATTCAATTATAAACTACAAATATTAATTAGCAAGCCACGTTAATCGTCTTATGACGAAAATTAATTTCCCCAAAACCACGGGTTGTTACAATAAGGAATTTAACCACGACCATTACTTAAAAGGTAAAACATGATAGCTTGGAAAGCTATTGACCCACAAATGCTGTGGGATAATCTAATATTCTATAGCTATGGGATAGATAATTCATGATGACCAATCATATCTCATGAAAACATGGGATGCTATATTTTGTAAGCAAAAAAGAAAATGTGTAAGGCACTTTGGACGATAGTTTCCAAGTGCTATCAAACTGTTTCATAGGGATGAATTAAAGGAAATATTTTTATAAGCTAAAACGGTGTTAACATACTATGAAATGGAAAAATGCTTGGAGAAGCTAATAAATGATAGGGTGACATTTAAATGAAAGATAAAAACATTCTATCTAATAGAAGCATAGGGTATACTATAAATGAATATATGAAATGGGTTAAACATGATCGTAAAGATATAACGGTTCATTGAATTATTAGATGGCGGAATGCATTGACTAATAGCATAAAGTCCAATGGTATATGGCAGGGTGCCACGATAGGGTCCAATCCTCTCTAAAGGAGAATTAAGGGAGGGTGTTAAAACATCCGGGTGGTGTTACAACTAAATCGAATAAACCGACAATGCGAATGATAACAATTCGGGGACTAAGAGGTGGGGTTGATGCTTAGTAAGGATGGTTACTAGAATGTATTCAAAGTGATTACATTCAACCTCTTAGGAGAGTCAAGAGTGGCTCTAGTCAAGGTGGCACCCATTGGTGGAATGACCGACAATTTCATCCTGTGACTTTTTTTTATAGAAAAGATGAAATAGTGATAGATTGACCAGAGAGGTGATCACTAAATAAGTTAATGATAACTTAACAAAAAAAGCCTAAAATAATAGATTGGTTGATGATTGAATTGATGATGAATGATTGTACGACATGGTTTATAACAGATTGATAAGTATAGGGTATACTTAAATTGAATTGATATATGACATGGTTCATAACTGGATGAAAAGTGTAGGGTACGCTTCTTGATCGGATATGCACATGATATATTATGCTGTAATGATAAAGTATGGGGAAAACCTGTTCCACTTTTGTAGTATGGCCTCACTATAGATGATTAGGGTAAAGTTTTTACTCATACCAGGCTTTATGTCTAACCCGTATTTTTATTATTTCTATAAAATCATGGGCACTCATTTGAGTATGCTGAATTTAAGGATTAGACAGGTATCATTAAAGGATGCATACAAATTTCAAAGAGGAAATAGGAGGATGTTGTTTATAATAAATGTTATTTAAAATTCCATTGTATAAAACCAAGATTTATAACTGGTTGTGTATTATGTTAGCTTCTTCATATGTTGGATACAACACTCCTTTATCTTTGTTTTATTTATACTTACCCCTGCATGGATATCAATTTGATTTAAAATGATGTAATGAGTTTTGTATTTTAAATTGATGTAAAGAAAAACTATTTACCTGCTTTGTTTACTTATATTGTACAAAGTAATATTAAACTCACTTTGTTGCTAGAAAATGATTTCGATGATGACTATAGCATGATCAATATTTATTTTCGAGTATTCGAGTGGGGTATAATATAGACAAGCCTAAAACTGAGAAAGCTTTGGGAAAAAAACAACCCCCTCCCTCTAAAGGGGCTATAGATTTAACCAAGAGACAGAAGGTGACTGCTTCTAAAAAGGCACCATTTGAAAAGATTGCTTTTGTGAGTATGCCTTTCAATTACCCTGCTAATATTTCACTTCATCGGAAAGGTCTTACAGTTGCTCTTCCAAATTCTTCTCTGGTTTCATGAAAAAGTCATCGAGCCGTTAAATTAGCTAGACAAGCCTTTAAGTCTCGTGTCTCTGCTTTTGTTATGAAAGCTAGGTTTGAGGTCCTCGATACTCTATTCAGCTTTAAACAAATTCTTGGGTTACCCTTTAAGATAATATCAATGTATATGTCTTTTTATTTCATTAACTTAAAATTGATTTCGTTTGAAATTTTATTAACATATTGATTTTATAGGGTGTGGCTGAGCTGTCAATCCTCAATCATCGATATGTGGAGTTTCAGAAGGCTTTGGAAGGGGCCAAGGAGGTTTACCTTCTAGTAGCAAGCTAAAGTAGTTGAGGAAGAGTTTAGGTAGAAGAACATGGACTTGGGGAAAGAAGTTCGGGGAGCCAATGTTACTTTTGATAGAGAGTTACCAAAGTCAAAGGCAACAGTGGACATACCTGAAAATGAATTGACTCAACTTAAATGGAACTTTGAGTTAAAATATATGGAGCTGGTTCAAGAAGGAATAAAGGTCTCCTAACTTCTCAGCATGGATGGGATGAGGCTAGCATGAAGTCCTTTAAAGTTTTGTAAAAATCTTACGTTGAATGCCAAAACAAAAGCAACCCTTTGACCTTTGGCTTCCTTAGAGAGGATGCGCCTTTGGTTGACACAAGCTTCAACAAACAATATGAAGAGGCTAATAAGGTTGAAGGTGTTTCCCTCGACGCTTCCATTCATCCTGATGTAGGAGAATGATAAATTCCTTTGAATGATAGTATTAATGAGACTGATGTTGGATAATCTTAATGTTTAATCTGTAGTATTCTTTTATGTTGCTCTGAAACATATTTTTGGTTGATGGATAGGATTCTTTTATTTATTTTATTTTATTCGTATTATTGAAATGCCTATTTTTTGTTTGAATAAACTAAAGAAGCCACTTTCGACTTCCATTTCTCACTACAAAGTTCTTTGGAATTATAAAAATATCAAAAATTATCAGCTATTAAAAACCATAAGCACCCGTAAGAGTCATCTTTATGCAAGTAGACCATGTAATGTTAATTAACATAATCACCTTGAGGACATGAAGGATTCTCATGATAAATCATATGCTAAACTTATTAGGTCTCGTAGGGACAAAGCTTCTAGGTCAACGAATCAAATTTAAGTTTGGCTGATCGGCTCAAGTTTGTTATACAAGATTGAGAAAAAGTCTTTCAAGAATTTTCAAAGTTATCAAAACAACACCTAAAAGACAACATTCTAAAACAGAAAAGACTATAATTGCTTCATAAGTTTTATAGTTCTTATTTGAACATAACGCAGAGGTTGTTTGTGGGTTTAAATGTTAACCCCTTCTTTTTTAGTTATTACCGAAGGGAGGCCAACCAAGAGGTTCTATTTTTGATCACGTTCCATAGTATGTTGTGATATTATTTCAAGATCGGATTTTAAGGACTCTTCTCCTTTAATTTGTTGGTTCCTAAAGCGAATATAGGCAAAATCATCTCATCTTATGATATGGCTAAACCGTTGGAAACGCTTGTCGAAGCTAAATACAGAGGTCTTGAATAATGTAGAGTAAAAAGTAAATGTTTGGTTTTTAAGGAATCACTATATTTGTATTTTTCTTATGCTTTTAGTGTTTGTATCTTTTTTTGTAATAAAATAGAATTCTATCTTTTATTTCTTGTTTTTAACTTTATGTGTTATTCAATTCTTTCATGAGTTAGCATGTCCCAATTGCTTAAGTAACAAAAATTCTCATATTTTTATTAAAAGGCTTTCGATAACAAAGTTGTCAAGTTGCAACTTCTAAAATTAAAGTTTGAAGCATCGGAGACTCGAATTCTTTCAATCTAAGTTATCTTTAGATGATGGTGTTTTGGAACTTACCAAAGAAAACGAGATAATTAAGTAAAAAGTGAAAAAATTGAAAGAGCGTATTAACACTGCTCCAGATGTTGTTCCAATCTCGGGTTGAACTTCATAAAAAAATTCATAATTATTTAACTTTGGCACCAATTAGACGATGCTAATGAGGGCGCTTATCAAGATTATACCGAAAGATATTAATGCTAAAGAAAAGTCTCAAGCTGCTACCATATGGCTACTTTTCCCTTTAACTGAAGAGATAGAGGCTAGGCTGAGGCTTATTTAGACTCCCCCATTTGCATGCAACTAGTGTAGTTTCATAAGGTTGTGGTTATGGATGGAGGTCAAAGCAACTAGAAAAAGTTTACTTTTAGTTTGGCTTACGGTTGAACTTAGAGACAGAAGAGTTGTTCCTTATAGCAATATAGGGAAACATGGTTCAGGAATATGTATTATTACCCGGTGCCTTAACCAGCCTACATAGGGTTGAATACGAAGGCCATGCTTTACTAATGATGAGAAAGATAATCATGAGACATCAGACGCTTGACCAAAGCGTAATGTCAGGCAGTGGTATCTGGTCCACGGTGAATAGAGTTAATAGATAGACAGTGTAGAATGTTAGAATCATGGAATTTAGTCTGGTTAGAATAGGGGTCGGCATGAACCCTGGTCAAATTGGATGAGATGGGGACGGATCGATATACACGCAATATGGTAACGGGTCGGCATACTGTGTTCAAGGGACATGGATCGGTATGCTTATATGGCGAGGCGGTTAGTTTGAATGGAGGTAAAGAGGGGTCGGTACGAGTTGTAAAGCTAGAGGGATCGACATGTTGATGGTTAAGGAAAGGGTTCGACATGGTTTTCTCGTAAGCTATGGGTTGGCATGATGAGGCTAGAGTGATACAGATCAACATGGTACGATTGGAGCGAAAGAGGTCGACATGGTTCACTTGTGGAATACGGGTTGGCATGGAATGGACTGTGAGATATGGATCGGCACACGTGGGGGGACCAGGAGGGATCGGCATAACCTAGACAAAGTTGGGATTAGAACTGATGTACTACAAGAACTAGAGCTCCATGCATCCAATCACCTTGATATTTGAAACACTACAATTATAGACCATAAGAGAGCCACCATATGGGTTGCTAGCCCAAACTCGACTCATGGAGGGATTGGTACCAATCCTTTTTCATTAAGAGTTGGGCTTAGCCCTTATTGTAGTGGGCCTATTCAATGGAGGAAGTCTTACTGACGAAGTTTGAGTTAGATTGGAGGCTGCCTTCATCTATAAATAAAGGCATAGGGGGGCCATTCTAAGGACTCTTATGCTGTTGTTCAACTCTTCCATGATTGTAACTAACTTCCTCCATTCTTTTCCGATCTCTTATAGTTCCTTGTTGTCTGTAATTGAAATCATGCCAATCGAGAAGTAATAAAGAGAATATTCAAAGTGGACATAGGCAATCAATGCCGAACCATTTTAAATGTTGTTGTTTTTGTTTTCTACTGTGTTTTCTTTGATATTTTGTGATTCTCCTCTGTTTTCATTAGGTTCTTCATTTATTCCACTACTAAAATCTGTTTATGGGGTTTGTGGCCAATTTGGTTGCAAACATTTTGGTGCTTTCACTGAGAATTGAACTCAAGCTATTAGGATCACCTTTGTTGCTACTGGATTGAAGAAGTCCCTCGAAGGATATCCAGATGTTTCCTTAGAGGCTTGCAGATGCTATTCAGATTTCCTAAGATCTAAGCAAAGGAGTCCAAGATAGTAAGGTGTACCAGATCTACTTCCTATAATGTTGACGCCAACGAAACTGCCAATGTCCAACAAGGGGGGCCAACCAACCAACATGCTAATGTAAATGTGGAGCCTGTTGCAGTTCAGAACCCCGCTGATTCCATTACCCAAGCCGAATTCAATGACTTGATGAGAGAGTTGATGGAAGGCCATAGGCGGCTAACGAGCAAATCCAGACAATTGCCAACTTGATGAACCAAATTTCCCAACAACAATGCCAAAGTGTCATAAGGGATCTCGCTTCTTACTCGAGGCCAGATAGTTCAACTTCATCGAACGAGCACCATAGGCATAGGCGTCATAGAGTTGAAGCAGCATAAACTGAGCAGTGGAGCAACGGTCAGTAGATTAATATGGTCCGTCGAGACGGTTCTATGTCGATCCCTTCATAGGGATTGGTACCGATCCATCAACCAGAGCGATAGCGCACCATGTACAAGTGGAGAACCATGCTTATGCTAGATCCAGGGACTCAAACACTGGAGTACGTTTGGATGATGATCAACTACCTCCTCAGGATGATAATGAAGTGAATTCTCAGGATACACACCATGAGGGTGATAGGCTAAGGAGGCATGAAATGGCTCACAGACATTGACCGAAACATTCACCTGTTGTAGAGCATGACCACCACTTGGCGCCACCTATCCAGACACTGAATTTGTCCATAATGGTCAGATAGCTAATGAGGGAAAACTAGGTTTGACAAATGAAGAGCCACACCCCATTTACCGATAGTATCTTACAGGTGGAGTATCCAAGAAAGTTTAATATGCCTACAATGCCTACTTATGAAGGGAAAACTGACCCCAGGTAGCACATCATGAGGTATGAATGGTTGATGGACTTGGCAAGAGCGAATGACGTTAATAGAATACAAATGCTTCCCTATAACTATTTTTGGGATCGCTAAGATGTGCTTCACAAGACTACCCCCGTGATCATTCTCAAGATTCGATGAGCTGGCAACAAGATTTATGGGGAAGTTTTGGATTCACGCTACTCGTCCAAAGATGTGATGTCGTTGTCCAGTGTAATCCAGGCTCCGAGGGAATCGCTAAAGGACTACCTGCAGGGATTTCATGTTGCTGCCACTGAAGTTAGTAACCCTAATGAACACATGATACTTATGTCTATGACAAGGGGGGTTGACCCCGAATTCGAGTTCAGTGATTAGCTCGTTGGAAAACTATTGGCCACGTTAGAGCATTTCTAATCAAAGGCGGCCCCATTCATGAGGAAGGAAGAGGCTAGGTTGTTTAGAAAAAGCAATGCTACGGGGCCAAATAGAGAAGCGGTACATAGAAAAATTGTAATAAAGTGGTATGGCAAGAGTTCCGAGAAGGTTCAGGTCAATGATCAGAATAAGCCGAATCAGCAGAAAAGAAGTGGAGAAGGGAATCGTGACCAGAAGAGGAAGCTTAGAAAGTGGAGGTCTATGTTTCCTATGTATGACATCCATAAACCTTTGAATGAACATGGATAACATTTAACTATCCTCTTGTAATACTTTCCAATATAAGAATCCGCGTCCGAAAGAATCAACAGAGGCACAAAATTAAACTGGGAAGTACTGTCGGTTTCACAAATGTTATGGGCATAATGCATATGAGTGTAGGCATCTCCACGACACAATTGAGAAGTTGATTCGGGAGAAAAAGATGTGGAAATTTATGAAAAATCCGCAAGATGGAAGACATGGGACATCTAACTCTAATCGGGGGTAGGCTCCGTGCAGGGCTGAGAAGCTTGCATGGACTAGTGGAAGGTTGGTAATTAATACGATAGTTGGTAGACCTAATCTCACGGATAAGAGTTGGAAGGAAATGGAATGTTATGCTAGTTGAATTAGATATGTGAACTTTGAATGTTGTTCGAATACGGTGGATGGAACTCCGGCCAAGCAGCAGCATACAATGACAGATGATATAGTATTCAAAAGCAGAGAAGCCGATAGAGGAGAGGCCCCAACTATTGGTCTGATGGTTATCTTAGCCATGATTGGCCTTGGTCTATTAAGAAGGATTTTGATTGAGTGTGGAAGTTCTGTGAACATTTCTTTAAGAAGCCATATGATCAAATGAGGATGGAAGCTAAGGATTTGAAACCATCTAAAGCCCATATACACGGTTTCAAGAGCGTGGCTACTAAAGCAGTAGCTTATGTTGAATTTCCAGTTGAGTTAGGAGAAGGTGAACGTAGGAGGGTGCGGTCCTACCATTCATAGTTCTGGATGTGGATTCACCACACAATTTTTTTCTAGGCCATCTGGCTCTAGCTGAATTTTAGGGAGCTTTGGCCCCATGGTGTTTGACATTGAAATTTCTGACTGATAATGGAGTAGGTTTTGTGCATGGTGATCAGGCAACTGAACATGCCTATTATGTAGCCGAGTTGAGAGAGGCTCAACGAAAAGAGAAGGGAAAGGGTGTGGACAAGACTGTGCGCATCCAAGTTATAGAAGATTGACAAATGGCGCCCCACCTTGGCTTGGGCACCATAGTCAGTTCTATAGAGATATAGACCCGAGGGACGATGAAGAGGAACCCAAGGAGACCAAGGCCGCGTTGGCTGAGATGAAAATTGATTTAACAGTCGGCCACGATGACCCATCGTGAGTGCTGAAGATTGGGTCGCAACTCAAACCTTCGATGAGGAGAGAACTTACTGATTTCCTCCGAGCGAATCTAGATGCATTCGCTTAGACCCATTTTGACATGTGTGGGATCTCACCTGCTATTGCGAGTCGTGCATTAAACATTGATCCCAAGTATGTTCCAATGAAATTGAAAAGATAAGGCATGGATCGAGAGAGATCCATTGCTCTTAAAGAGGAGGTGGATAAACATAAAGTCAATGGTTTTACTCGCGATGCCCTCTATCCCAAATGGATATATAATCCTATATTGGTGAATTAGGCGAACGGGAAATGGAGAACGTGCATTGACTACTCGGACTTGAACAAGGCGTGCCCTAAAGATAGTTTTCCCCTGCCTAGAATTGATCACCTAGTTGATTTAACTACGGGGCATGAATTGTTGTCATCTATGGATGCATACTCAGGGTATAATCAATCCCGATACATGTGCCAGACCAGGAACATACCAGTTTTGTGAGGGATGTTGGGTTATATTGCTATGTAGTGATGCGGTTAGGATTGAAGAATGCTGGAGCAACTTATCAACGTCTGGCTAACCACATGTTCAAGGATCATATCGGGAGGATAATGGAAGTCTTTGTAGATGACATGCTTGTGAAGTCATGGCGATCGAATAACCACATTCATGACTTGGAGGAGATGTCTGATATCCTTCGATTTTATAACATGAAAATCAACCCTCTGAAGTGTTCATTCGATGTTTCATCTGGGAAGTTCTTGGGCTTTATTGTCAATGCACAGGGAATTGAAGTTCATCCCGAAAAGATTCAAGCCATTCGGGATATACAAGCACCTAGGACTATTAAACAAGTGTAGAGTTTGAACGGGAAGGTTGTTGCTTTGAATCGATTCATCTCCAGGTCGACCGATAAATAAATTCCTTTCTTTGACTTGATAAAGAAAGGAAAGAGGAATTTCGAGTGGACACAAGATCGTGAAGGCACATACCGAGCTTTGGTGGATCATTTGGAGAGATCCCCTATTTTTCAGAACCAGTGGACCATGAGGAGTTGTATATTTACTTAGCTATATCGACACAAGCCACAAGTGCTGCCTTGATTCATGAGGAGAACCGGGTTCGGAGATCGGTATATTATATTAGTAAACGATTAATGGGGGTAGAAAGAAACTACCCAAAGATAGAGAAACTGGCATACTTCTTGGTGATCGTGTCGAGCAAGCTTCGCCCTGAGACGTTTGGAAGGTTACTTAAATGGAACGTCGAGCTCAGCCAGTTCAACATTACATATCTTTCGCAAAGAGCAATTCAAGGACAAGCATTAGCCGACTTTTAAGCAGAATTTACCATGTAGGATAGGCCCTCAGAGAATGGAGTAATTCCTGCTGTACAATGGAAGATTTTTACTGACAGTGCATCCAATGGTCATTGTTTCGGAGCTTGGACAGTCCTAGTAAGCCCTAAGAACTGATCAATTTTCTATGCTTTGAAGCTTGATTTCCCGCTACAAATATCGAAGCTGAATATAAAGCGATGATCGCTGGGCTAAAGCTCGCTAGTAAAGTCTCTTGAAATCTTCTCTGCCTTACAATGGGTGGTGTATTAGGTAAGGGGAGATTATCAGGCTAAGAGACAATGACTTTCCCCGTATCTTACTCAAGTTCAAAAGCTGTTAGCGGATATCGAATACTATGACATTCTGCATATCCTGCGTGAGTGGAAAGGAAAAGCTGATTCATTGGCAAAGCTCGTGAGCACAGGTGATGTGCAAAAGATGGGTTTGGTTCCAGTCGAGACATTTCATGCCCTAGTTATAGATATGATGGAAGTTGACCAAATACTACAGGAAGAGCTCGAGAGGGAACCATGGGTAACTTCATTTAAAGAATACCTATTGCACGGAATCTTAGCGGAAAAGAAAAACAAAATGCGACTATTCGTTCGTAAATCTTCATGGTATATTATGCAAGAAGGTACTATGTATAGAAAGGGGTTCTCCGTTCCCTTACTCCAGTGTATCGCTCATGATGAGATAAAGTGTGTCCTGATAGAAGTCCATGAGGGGGAATGCGGCAATCATACTGGTGGGTAAATGTCAGCAAAAAATACTCCGCTATGGATACTACAGGCCGACTGTGAATTGGGATGCACCAGATTATGTGAGATGATGCGACAAATGCCAAATATATGCTAAAGTTCCGAGAGCTCTACCGACATAGATCACATAAGTAGTTAGTCCATGGTTGTCCGCTATGTTGGGAATTGATATCATCGACTCTTTGCCAAATTTTAAAGGTAGTGTGAAATTTGAAATTGTCGCAGTTGACTATTTCACCAAATAGGCTGAAGCGGAGCCTTTAGCCACGATCACGACCAAGAAAATTATAAACTTTGTTATTTGGAACATCATGCGCCATTTCGGTATTCCACGAACTATCATGACTGAGAACGGGACTCCATTCGATGGTGCAGAATTTAAGGAGTTTCGTCGGAGATATCATATTGAAAAGAGGTTTGCAATAGTCACTTACCCTCAAGCGAATGGAAAAGTTAAAGCTGTAAATAAGATTATCAAATCTATTCTGAAAAAGCGATTGGAGAAGGCCAAAGGTAAATGGGTGGATGAGCTTTCTACGACACTTGGGCCTACATGACCACTCACATGTCTCCGACCGACCACAATCCATTTGTTGCTTACGAAGCCAAAGCAGTTATTCCAGTGGAACTCAAAGTCCCCTCTAATCGAGCAACTTACTACAACCCTAGAGTGAACTAGGATCTTCTCCTAGAAACTGTAACGACCCTGGATTTTGGCCCTGTTTATTTTAATAAATATTTAATATAATTAAATGAAAAGTAAACTGATCATTTTAAAATAATTAAACCTTTTGGAATAATTGCCAATAATTTGTATATATTGGTATTTTAAAAGGAAATTTGATTCTGGAAATTTTAAAATAAAATCTCTTGATAATAATGAAAATAAAATCCATCTTATGTAATTTAATTAAAATACATTACTTTGGTTGCTTTTGGTAAGTAAAATATATATAGATAATAATGTTCTAAATAAAATCAAAGCTTATCAATATAAAATATAAATATCAAATATAGGTAAAACTTAAGAATATAATTTCAATAAAATACAAATAGAAATAAATATAAAGAAAGAATTCAGTAGTAAGTTATACATACAACATAACTTTAATATTTGTAAATAAAGTATAAAATAGAATAAGATGGAACTAAAAAAAATTATTATTATAAATATACAAACATAAGTTATAAATCAATGTTTGAAAATTTAAAATTACCAATAGAATAAAATTTAGACTATAATAATTATACATGAACAATACAAATAAAATGAAACTAATATGCTAACAATACTATGATAATTATACATGAATATATAAGATAAGTTAAAAAGAATAACATGTAACACATATTTATATAACACAAATCTTTAACAAAGATGCTATGTAAATCTGGTATGCAAAAGAAGACAAGTTTTATAGCATAATCAGATTTATCTTTATTCTCGAAGGCAAAATATCTTTGTACCAAGACAAGAATCAGCTAATATTAATTAGTGTAGACAAATAGGAGGACATATGCATTAAATTAGCATAATATTTTGTCAACTCAATTGCAAGAAAATCCTACAGTCGAAATGGAAGATCATTTCGCTTTGCAGTGTATTAAATTCAAGTGAATCAAAAGCAAGTAAAACCTGTACCTATGGTAACCTACAGCTGTTCAAAGTTTTCCTATTTATACATCATACTATTTTAGTTTGTTTACAATAACTTAACAAACTTAGTAAACCTGAGAAGCAAATCTGAGATAAGAAAAAAAAAATTAAACATCTTTACTTTGCAAACTCAAACAAACTCAACATCAAAACAAAGAGATTTTTCAAGGATTCAACTGCAGCTTCTTCAACAGTTTGTTCTCCGTTCAAGTGATTTTGGTGAGTAAACAAGAAATTTTAAGCTTTAAGTTATTTTAAAATAGTTCAAGATTATTTGATATCCTGGATATATATATATATATATATATATGTTTCAGTTTGTATTTCTGTTATGATGCTCTGTTCACCTCTGTTAATTGATTCAGGTTGTGATATTTTCTTTCAAATTCAATTTGCTCTCTTCAGATTATTATAAAGCTTTAAACTTTTCATCTAAACAAGATGTTTAAACTTAAATTTTGATTTCTGAAAGCCGAGTAAACTTTGCTGTAAAACATGATTACTGTAGTTTAGTTTACAGGTATCAAATGATAACTTGATAAAATTGATTTTTGTAAAACATTAATTCAAGATTGTATGTTGAATTCTTATAACAAATTATGATTTTTAAAACAAAAATGAAGCTTTTTACCTTGGAATTCTAAGAGCAGTTCGGTTGTAAACAAGAAATGCATTTTTTTCCAAATTCAGAAAATCTAGTTAGATTAAAATGTTGAAACTTGGTTTGGGGTAGTAATAACTACTGTGATCCTGAGAATAATGTCAATTAATTTTTCTATTGTGTAAAATTCGAGCACGAGACCGTATTAGGGTTTTAGGGTGGTGTTCATGTTCATCTCTGTATCGTGACGTTTTCAACGACCATGGATGATCGAGTGCCTCGAGCATTTGGGGAATGGAAGGGTGGCGTGTTGTCAAGGTGCGGCCAAAAGTTGAGGGCTTCCGGTGGTTACGGCGGCGGTGGCGAGGTCGATTTGTCATATTGGTTGAGCTACAGAATTTCGATCTGTATGCATAATTTCGTTTCGATGGTTTGAAACGAGATTCGAGTTTGGTTTTCCTTTGTTCGTGGAATTTGTGACTTGTTGGCGAGGTGGGTGTTCGCCGGAGGTCTTTGGTGCCGCCGTGCACGTGCACGGCGTGGAGGAGGGAGTCGGCAACGTGTCAGGGTATTTCTTGAGTCGTGCTCGAGTGTATAGGAAGGTTGCTTCGGGTTTTATCGTGTAAGTAAGTGAACCTGATGTTGTAATTAAACTAAGTTTAACTTAAACTACAGAAGAAGAAAAAATAGAGAAGAAGAAGGAGTTTTGCGTGGGAATGAGGTGGGTGTCTCGGGAATGTTAGCATGCAACTCGAAGTACCACTCGGGTTTAATCAAGGGAAGCCTCGGGGTTTTGTTTATCTGCAGCAGTATTTTTAAAATTTAATATCTTGGTTTTTTTTCTACAAGTTTTAAACACAATTTAGTTGTTTAAGTCAAGAATCTATTACAGGACTTAATTATTGTTGTTAGTACTTTAATGGTGTTTTAAACACTTAATTATCATTTTAATTAAGTAATTAATTTAGTTAAGCATAAAGTTAATTAACATTTGAATTGTAGTTAGTAATATAATTGAATTTCAAATTTAAAGAGGACTTTAAAATGTTAACTAAGCTGGATAATTAAAATTATATTAACTATTTCTTGAAAGTAATTAAGAATAATTACTTTATAATCATAATTAGAAACCAATTAATAATTAATAAATTAATTAATTTGTGATTAACTACTTAAGTTAATTAATGAACGATTAATAGTTAATTAATCAAGTGATTAAGAAATGATAAATGAAATAATTAACAATTAAATAAGGGATAATTAAGTTTATTTAATTAATAATAAATTAATGGTTAAGGAATAGTTAATTAAGTTAATTAAAGTTAAATGACTTGATTTAGAAGTAATAAATTAAATAGCGTGAAATAAAACAATTAAGTAATTGAGTAATTAAGGAAATTAATTACTTATTGTAATTAATGAAGTTTAATATGAATTATTTGAGTTAATTAATTAAATTAATTAATTTAAATAATTATTTGATTATGTGATAAGTATAATTACCTGGGGAAGTAATTAATGATAATTACTGGATGCATTTGACTAAGGATGATTTATGATGAAAGTGATTTGAGTATAATACTTTGTGAAATTAATCAAAGGATTAATTTAAAGGAAAATTAATTAAGGAGTAAATAATTTATTTGATGAATAATTAAGGTGGTTAATTACTGAATAGTATTAATCAGGGGTGATTAATAAAGGTAGTTTAATTAAAGATTAATTACTTAAGGTAATTAATTTAATACAGGATAATTAATTAAAATGTAATTAGTAATCATAAATAAATATAATGAATAATAAGAGATTAAAGAGTAATTAATTAGTGTAATTAAGAAGAAATGTAATGTTAATAATTTAAGGTTAATTTCTATGTTTAGTTAAGATAATTTATTTATGGAAGTAAGTTAAAGGATAATACTTGAATATAATTAAAGTAAATTATACAAGGATGTTTAATTAAATTGAATAATGGGATGATGACAAATTAATTGATTGATAATTGATTTATAGTTATATAAGAAAGATTTATAATAGTGAAATAATTAATTTAGTTTACTTTAAGTTAATTAGAGATGCAAATAATTAATTTAATTCATTTTAAATTAATTATAGCTGATATGATTGTTTTTTATGGATGGATGATATTGTTTACCTTGAATGGTTTGAGATCTCAAGTATGAGATAAATGATGCTGTATGAAATGTATGCTTTGATTGAAGTATGATGATAATATGGATTATCTGTTGTGATGATAATATTGATTATCTGTTTACGATAATAATGTTGATTATCTATTGGGATATTGTGAATTATCTATCTGTGTGTATATGGATAATTGAATTGTTTAAACTTTGAAACAACTTGGCCTTAAAAGATACGTTTTGGATTTCGGTGAGACCGGGATCGGGTTTCCATATTTGGACATTCGAAAACCACATCGATCCAAATTAACGATAGGTCGTGAATTTGAAGTAAAGATGAAGATTCAGAGTGCAAGGGTTATCGTCGTTAACTCTGAGAGTGATTCCAAAATGAGTGTAACGAGATAATGCCTTCGGTTTCGTTCGAACCTGGAACGAACTTGTATGGATTGAATGCTTTCAACACATCGTCAGGTGGGCGATGAGTATTCTAAGGGATATGTTCTGTAAAGGTAATCGTAGCCTCAAGCCTCATCAACCGGGAATGGCTAAAACAGGGGAGGTGCAGCAAGGTTAGGTGGGTCATGCCCAAGCAGGACAAGATTTTCTCCTGTCTAGATGTCCCCTTTTATTCGGCTTAGTGAGCGGTTGGTCGCGCCAACTACGGGGTTATCTTGTTCAGGACTGTTCAGTAAGGAATGGTTCCGACCTTGTGTTGCAGGGGAGCGGGCGTACTCCTCGGTACGGTGATCTAGGCCCCATACTGTGACGGGCGGTACCCCAGTAGCCCTTCCATTGTATGGAACCCAATTTCCAATAAGCGCCATCGGATTTGATTGTATTACCTACTTTTGTGGCTAGTAGCTGGAATTTAATAATGTAACAATTTCGGCTATTTTCTATTTACTTGAAAACCCTAGACACTATTATAATATCACTGAATTTACTATGAAATGTTTTGTTTAGCGTAAGGTAAAAACTTACCCGTATTTATGTGTGGGGAGTCTTACGTGATACCTTTCTTTTCCAATGTTTTTCAAAGTTAAACAACTTTAAACTGTTTACTCATACCAGACCCATGTCTGACCTGGAGTTTATATTTTGTGTTTTCATAAACTCTTGGGTACTCAAATTTTTACGAGTAGCCAAGTGATAGGTCCTTGGATTGTTGAGTTCTAGAGGAGCTTGGAGCAGGAGCCCAGACGTATGTAGATATCTATCTTGTTCCGCTGTGTTAGTTAGAGTATGCTGTATTTCGGGATGTATGTAGTGACAGATGTATATATGATTGTCATGTGTACAATTTTGTATACTCTGATATATGTAAACTATGTAATTGTTATGTGATATATTATATTTTATTCCGTTTCCGCTGTGAGATTCTGTTATTGTTGTTCTTTCTTTCTTTTCTTTTCTATTTCTATCCCTTTCTTTCTTATGATGATATGTCTTTCGGTGAGTAGAAAGGCGGGTCGTCACAGTTGGTATCAAAGCTGAAAGGTTAAGTGAGAACCTTGGTTCTGGTGGGGATTACTCATTGGAGATAGAGTCAGAAGTACCCTAGAATGAGTTTGAGCATATTAATAGATTGAGCGCGTATTTGTTAGCGAATATAAAATGGTTTTATATTATGTTGATTGATTTATTGAGTGGTATATGAACCTTCGTCAGTGCAGTTTGCACAACTGTACCGAAGGGGTTTCTAAACACTTGAATAGAACAATTCGACATAATATTATTTTCAAAAGTGGGTGAATTAAATAGTTTCATCCAAAATAAATTTTGATATAAATAAAGAGATAATTTTATGCAAATTATTATATATAATTAAAGTGTTTGGATGATAGTGTTACAGACAAATAAGATTATAAAGATTTACAATGGCTTACATAACCAAGGAAAGTATGAGATTGAATTTGGAATTAAAGTTAAAAGTGAAGTTAAAAATGAGAATTTATTTTGGATTAAGTTGAAAGTTTAATTTAATTTTGGAATTTAACTAATGATGAAAAATAATAATAATGATATAAATAAATTGATGAAGTACATCAAATTTAGAATGTAAGTGAATTGGACTGGGAAATTTAATAGAAATAAAATTTTGGTTGAGATTAACTTATGCTTAATAATTGGATTTAAATTTAAGATTGAAATGAAATGAATTGAGGTATGGATGATATTAAATGAAATTAAGTTCTTACTTAATTAAATCCAAGTGAATTGGTAGATTAAAGAGAATAGTATGATGCTTAATTTAACGGAAGTTAAGTAAAACAAATTGAATTGAAATAGAATTCAGTTGAGTTATAGATAATATTAAATAAATTAAATTCTTATTTAATTAAATAAAAGTAAGTTGAAATGAAATTGAATTGGAATAAATATATTCCGATAACTTATAAAGGAAATTGGCAACACATTGATTAAGAATATTTTTGGCTATGGATGAGTGTTCAATCTCGAGTTAAAATGAAATATGAATATATATTCAAGCTTAAATTGGGTAAAAATGTGAAAATATGGATGTGTGATTATAAAAGAAAATATGGAGAAGTAAAATAGTAAGCCAAAATAAAATTGTTTTGTATTTGGAGAATGAAATAAAAATCCAAACTTGAATTATAAAATAAAATTGAACACGGATAAAAAAAATAAGATGATTTTTAAAGATAAAAATCCAATGTAGAATTGGAAGTGGAAGTGAACTAATTTGGAATAAACTGGTTAATTGAATAGGTTAATGAGATTTAAACTGGTTAAAATAGAAGTTGGATTGTGAGGTAATAATGGAATTGGAAATGAAATACGAGTTATTAATACAAATTCAACTTGGAATTATAAGTAAATTAAATATGAATTAAAGTTGTTGCGGAATGGAATTATCATAGAGATAATTGAGTTTGCAAATAAAATCCAATTCAAGTATGGATGGAATAAATATGGCCTTGGATTTAATCTTAACAAAATAAATGGAATTTGATCTAGGTGAGTATCAAATAAGTTGGAAATGAATTTAAGTATAAATTGAAACAAATAGATTAACCTAAGATTAAACTTTATAGAAGCGTAGCTTAGAGGGAAGTGAGAGTTTATTTAGTAAAAGCTTTAATAATTTAAGTTGAATGAAAAAAAATCTTTATTTGGATAGAAATAGTTGGATAAAAATTAAATTTGTATAAATAAACTCTGATGGCTTATCAAAAGAATTTAAATACTTAAAATAAAGTATGCTTGCTTAATACAGGTAAGACCTGGAGTTTAAAGTGAAAATGAATGTGATTAAGAGTAAATGGATGTAAGCGTGGAGAATAAATGAATTTGTGGCTCAAAAAGTTAAAAAGTGGAATTATAAGCCCAAATAAAATTATTTTTTATTTGGGAAATGAAATAGACATCCAAACCGAAATTACAAACTAGAAATAAACTCAAGAACTATAATGAAGTGATTTTTGTGATGAAATCAAATATTGAATTGGAAGTGGAAATAAACTAATTTGAAACAAATTAGTAAATTAAGTATGTAAATGAAATTGGAATTGGTCAAATAAAAGTTGGATGGTGAATTAATAAAATTAGATTGTAAATTAAAATGAATGGGAGGCGGAGACCTTGAGTTTTAAATATAAAATTCAACTTGGATTGGTGTTGTATCTTACAGAATTGAATTGCCAGAACGGATGTCTGGAATTCATAATGTATTCTATACATCTCATCTAGGAGATTTGTTCAGGATCCATCATTAGCTGTAGAACCGGTAGTTCAGGGAGATTTGGAAGTTGAACAGAATTTGACTATGGTCAGGAATCCTGTTCGGGTTGTTGATTAAGACGAGAGGCAACACGGGAGTAAGTAGTGAAGCTTGTTGAGTGCAGTGGAGTGAGGATACCAGAGTTTGCACCCGGGAAACTCTGGATAGTTCTAGGAAAGTTTTATCCGGATTTATGTTCGGATGACTAGTGATGTTTGTAAGGATAGATTGTATGGTTGTTTGCTAATGTATGAATGATATGTATGTTTGAATGGTTGGTATAACAGCTTTTAAATTATCTTCGTTTTAGATTTCAGGGACGAAATTCTTTTAAGGGGGAAGGAATGTAACGACCCTGGATTTTGGCCCTGTTTATTTTAATAAATATTTAATCTAATTAAATGAAAAGTAAACTGATCATTTTAAAATAATTAAACCTTTTGGAATAATTGCCAATTATATGTATATGTTGGTATTTTAAAAGGAAATTTGATTCTGGAAATTTTAAAATAAAATCTCTTGATAATATTGATAATAAAATCCATCTTATGTAATTTAATTAAAATACTTTACTTTGGTTGCTTTTGGTAAGTAAAATATCTATAGATAATAATGTTCTAAATAAAATCAAAGCTTATCAATATAAATTATAAATATCAAATATAAGTAAAACTTAAGAATATAATTTAAATAAAATACAAATAGAAATAAATATAAAGCAAGAATTTAGTAGTAAGTTATACATACAACATAACTTTAATATTTGTAAACAAAGTATAAAATAGAATAAGATGGAACTAAAAAAAATTATTCTTGTAAATATACAAGCATAAGTTATAAATCAATGTTTGAAAATTTAAAATTACCAATAGAATAAAATTTAGACTATAATAATTATACATGAACAATACAAATAAAATAAAACTAATATGCTAACAATAATATGATAACTATACATGAATATATAAGATAAGTTAAAAAGAATAACCTGTAACACATATTTATATAACACAAATCTTTAACAAAGATGCTATGTGTAATGACCCGCCGCTCTGACCGCCTCCAGTTGGTAATTAAACCAACTTGAGACGTTCAAAATGACGGATTGTTATTCAGTTTATAGAGTTTAAACAGAAACAGCCACAGAATCACAGAATAATCATAATATTTTACATAAATGAATTTTTATACATATATCAGAGTTTGTACAATGAATTAAATTTTATACAGCGGAATATTTCTTTTAAAGTACTAGAAAAATTTCCCGAAAAACTTTAGTGAAGCGGTAATCCCCCTCTCTCTAACTTCGCTGTGCGAAAATTTTCAAGCTGTAAAAATACTCGGTCTGACCCGAGTATTATATTCAAAAGAAAATAATACACAGGTCAGTCTAATTCAAACTCAGTTATTAGTGCATAGAGGCAATAATAATCAAACAACAATTAGACGACAGTCAAATATAAATTTACCTATCCGATCCTTTAACAAGAAATCGGATAACGGTAGATACAACACTTAACAGTGTTAAACAATAACTCAGTAGATTCAAATTATCAATGAGGATAGATGAAGGGATTATTGATGAAGATAATTTAGAAAACAATCAAAATTTGCCTAAACGGCAATTAACAACAAAATCATCAAAATCGATTCAAAATATATTGAATTGGCAACATAAAATAAATTTCATCAAAAAGAAAACATCAATTAAAACATTAGATTTGGTAGGGCTGCAGTACACACCCGCGTATACGGCCTCGCCACATTTTTAAAATGTTAACTTCGTGTGGCTGCAGTTCATGCTTGCGTGCACTGCCTCGCCACTACCGTAGTGAAATAGAAATCATCACAACAGTGAACACTAATAGAAATCGAAGCTACAGAGGTCAAGTATGCTACAGCAAGAATTTCGATAAAAATCGAAGTCAACATCGAACTAAGTCGAAGCCATGATCCAATAAAGAGATGAACAGGCCAGCGACGAGGTTAACAAAAAAAATCGAACAGTTCAACAACAAGTGCACAAAGGCAGTCATACCCAAAACAATGTACATGGCAAGGTCGAAATGCAATTTTTTGCATATACTCAAGTAAAACTCAAGAAAACAAGTTCCAAACAACTTATTACTGCACATTTCCAATAAGTGCAAAATTTTCATAAAAAAGGAAACTGCAAGCACCACAAATATTCAGGGGTAGAACTACAATAATAACGCAGCCACCACCCGAATCCAAGGGCATAATAAATACAAACTGCAACTACAACTACAACATGTTGCTATTATGCTTGAAAACAAATGCACATCAAACTAGCAGTAAGCAGTGCCAAAAGAACACAACCCAAATGTGCATGTATAAAAATCAAGAACAAGGCGCAGTGCCGAAGCAAAGACAAAATATATTGCTTTTCCAAAATAAATACTATACAGTCCAAAATTGCAGTGGTACAACTGGTGAAGTATGCAATATGTACACAAATGAATGTACATAACCAACATCACATGGACAAACATATGTGCAAATGCAGTCATGCACAAGGGCAGGAAATAAGATTAAAACCAACATCATCAATTACATGATATAACACAAAAGTTCTCAACTCCAACATGTCAGTAAACATCAGTGCACAAGGCAATGACACATACTTATACATGAACCAGCAGAAGCAATTGAAGTGCAACAGTGGAACAACAAGGCACAAAGGCTACAAGTATGAATTGAAAAAAGCAAGGCTACAGAGCTCGAGCTTATGCAAAGTCAGCGTCACAACATAAATTCAAGAAGGCACCAAACCACAAAACTGAACGCAAAGGTCAAGCCATAGTTGTCACGACTCGACTCAAATGCAAAGCTTCAACAAATCAAAGCAGCATCAAAACTTATGTATGCAGACCCAAATGCTCAAAGCAAAAGAAATACCAATAAAATCAAGGCGGAGTGGCTGCAGTACACACATACATACATGTGCACTGCCTCGCCAACTCGAGTGCACAAGATCAAATCAAAATCAGATTCAATACAAGTACAAATGGCCTTGACCAAAATTCAAAATATCACTGCACAATGAAACTGTACATGTACACAGAAAACATAGCAACACTCAAACAGGTATTTAAACATGAACCCAACATCATAACACAAGACAAAAGCAACTAGGTTCAAGTAACGAGCAACAAGAGAAACATATAATGCAAATGAACCAGACTTGAGCTTACACCAACTCCAGATATATGTAGAATAATTACAGTCAAAGTACAAATGGTTAGCGTCTTTTGTAACCTGATTACACAAAACACATTTGTCATCTTCAAAAATGATATGCCTTTGTGGTAGATTCTATTTTGTTGAAAATCTGTTAAAAATGGCTTTAAATAAACAGATTCTCTTCTTAGTACAATGAATTTTGTCCCATAAAATTCTCATCTTAGGATAAAGGAAACAATCATATATTGATAAACTTATATTTAGCAATATTATTGTAACCGATCAAGCAATTTAACAATCAAAATATAACTATATCAATTCCATTTGCATATATATAAACACAGTTTTTATACCTTCAATTTATTTATTTTATAAACAATTTTGATTTTCTTCCTATCATAGTTTATATTAAAATTCTCCATCTATCTTTTGTCATGTTTTTAATTTCAAACAGATACTAATACTCTTTCATCAATCAATAAAAGCAACACAGTCATCAAACTCAAGCATTCAATGACATGAATCCAAACAGCATAGGCTACCAAGCCATTAACATCTAATATAAATTGGTTTATGATAATCTATAATGCAAGAAAAAAAAATCATTACTGTTTAAATCAAAGTATGATTTACTATAAACAAAAGTATATTCTTCTTTTTATTATAAAAACAGCGAGGGTACCATACTCATTATTCAAACAACTGCACTACATCATGTATACGAGATATGGGCATCAGTGGAATAAAACATCACAACTCAAAGAAGATAATTTACAGTGGCATCAGTTCAACTTATATGTCACAGTAACCAAGGAGCATGTTGTACCAAAGACCAACTAGTGATACAAGACCCTATATATGCAGGCACAAAATCATAAAAATATGGAACTATAACACTTTATCAAAATCAAACAAGACACAGTGCAGAAGTGAATGGCACCAAATCAAGTTAAACAAGTAACAAAAACTGGACAAGCCATCATGAATGAACAAGCACAAATGAATAAGAGATATGCTACAGAATAGTCAGCCACCAGAGTACTCGGCAGCTACAACAGCAATGGCCGAAGCCAGTAAAAGCATTAAATTCACGAAATCAAAAGTTAGGCAAAGTCAAAGGAAATCAAAGCCGTATAATCCAAAAACCAGAGAATACTTCATCAAATCGAGTCAGGTCGTAGGGTCACGAAATTGATCAAAACCAAAAACATCAAGTTCGAATAGATGTGAGTAAATTAAATTACTCACCTTGCTTCGAAGTGGCGACGAACTCGATCTAATAGAGGCGGTCGAGCATCTCAGAGACGAGCGAGCAACGAGGATGAGCAGCCATTAATTTGTGAAGCCCTAGCTTTTGGAAAGAGGAATCGAGCAGGGTGAATTCGAAACCGTGGCGGAAAAATCGATCAAATCCCCAATTTTTGGAAGCGAAGAGGAAGACGAAGAACGCTCGAGGTCGCCATTTTTTTGTTTCCCTTTTTTTTCTCTTTCGTATGAAATGATGGAGGAAGGGGTTCGGCTTATTTTTGAAGGGAAGTTTGCACGATTTAGGGCGTGGTGAAAGGCGTAGATCATGGCGTGTTTGAAGGCAGATATTTTAGGCACGAGTTAAGGCTGTTAAAAAGAGTAAGGCATATTATAATTATATTATTATTATTATTATTATTCATTTTAAACTCAATTTTTTTTTATAATTATTTTCTTTACTTTGTTTTTGTTTAATTTTGTTGTTAAAACTTTAACTAAGTGTATTTATTTATTTATTTTGTATTGATTAAAATTTTATTCTATTTTATTTAAGTAAATGAAAATGTTATTAAACTAACCATCCATTTATAAATTTAAATAAATAATAATTCCTGTATCCAAATTATTTTTCTAAGTCATTAGTTTGAATTTAAAATACAAATTCAATATTCAATTTCAAACTCCAAAGTCAAATTCAAATTTATTCAACTTTAAATAAATTAAATTCTAAAATTTAATCGCCAATTCATAGTTATATTGGGAATTCAATTTAAACCATCATTCAAATATTTAAAATTAATTAAATATTTTCTTTTTTAAATTTTTCAAAATTCTGGGTTGTTACAATCTTCCCTCCTTAAAGAATTTCGTCCCGAAATTATAAGTTAGGAAAACGATTGCTAAATTTCACCGATATTTATACCCTACACAATTCTACCAAGTTCCAAACTCATAAATAAATACAGGATTTATTCCTTTTATTTTATTTCATTAGCTTTATTCATCGATTTCTACAATCAAGACGCAAAAGTCTTTTACCAAAATTTTCGACTTACAAAACTCAGATTTTTAAACTTGAAATTCTTCATGCTAGATATTTGCATATTATATCTTTTCCAAAGCTGTGTGCTTTCAAGATATTTTAAATATCTTCTTCCTTAATTCATTAGGTTAGAATTATGTAATTCTAATTTCAGACTATTGATTTTCTATTCAAAGTTTTGAAAATACTTGCTAACTCGAAATTTAACAAGTCCATCGTCGTTCTTACAGACATTAGGCATACGCTGGCCAGGCGCAAGTCTAAAAATCTCCAAGTACTAAATATACTTGTTTCAACTCCCAGTGAAAATACTTTTTAAAAATTCTTTTAAAAATGGATATGGAAAGCACGTTCCCCCATGGATCACAGTTTACCCGGTGGTTACGCTACTATCCCAGTAGAATCGCTTATAACTGTAGATTTCACATCTCTCTTGAATTTCGCCATGGTTTTTGCCATAGATCGCGGTTCACACGGCGGTTACGCTACTATCCCAGTAGAATCGCTCGTGACCGTAGGCATCTCGCCCCTCAAATTATGCTTCGGCCTCTAGATCGTAGTTTACGCGGCGGTTGCGCTACTATCCCAGTAGAATCGCTTGTAACTGTAGGTATCACGCCCCACGAATTACGCCAGCATCAATTCACATAATCCCAACACGATGATCCATCGTGGGGGATTCCAGTCCCAATGGACATTCCACTAATGGAAATTCTACGTAGCTACGATTTCCAATGGACACTCACACCGAGTTCCAATCACCTTCACAAATAATAAATGGAAGGTACATTTCCATATCCTCAGTTTTAGAAAACATATGTCATATACATATAGTACTTCATTTCACATTTCGTACATATCATACCTATGTAAACTTGCATAGGACTTTTCATAATAATGACTTTCCAAACTGATGGTTTTCGAATTATTACATTCACATATATAAATTATGAAAACTCAATTCACATCATAACAAATAGAGGATTTCTAAATTTTCCATCTCGTTTTAAAATTTTCCTCTAAATCGATTTGAAAATTTAAGCTTATCTCAAACATAATTCACATTCATAATCCAATTCATTATCGACTTCACATTCGATTTGGATTTCACGTTACATCGTCAATTCTCAACACATAATTGGTGTCTATCGATATATAACCTCTAAGCTCGTACGTCTCAGAGAAGGGTGTTAAGCTAAAAGAATAAATTCTCCGCCACCAACAGATATATATTTAATAGAGATCAATTTCTATGTCATCAATTCACAATGCTAGACATACAATCCAAATCGACTATCCAAAATTCAAAACTCAACTTATATTGTTTTTGATGTCAAAGTTAAACTCAATTTAACTCAAGATTCAATCTTTTTGAAAAATATTCAAGTTGAACTGATCGTTCAAATTTCCCAAAAATATATTTACAAGATATATAATTTTCCAACTTAACCATTTGAAACAAATTTCAAATATTCATTCTTTTCAATTTATCTTTAAAAGATAAAATTTCAAACCTTTCATTTCATATTGGAAAACATTTCCATACTTATTTAATAAGTAATTCACAAGTTCATTTATTTTCAACACGGAAAATATTCAATATACTTGAATCAAAATTAAGTATATATTCCATTCTTTAAGGAAGGCGTTCTTTTAAACACATTTATTTTAGTGAAAACAAATGTTACGTAAAACATTGTTACGACAACTCAAAAATCACTAGTATAGGGATTCGAATTTAAGATAGATATATAAATCCCAATACTATAAACAACATTTCCTTTCGGAAATCATTTACTATAATAATAGTGTTATAGTCTACCATTTCCTTATTTCTCGAAAACGCCTATTTCAACAATGAATGTTGAAATCTATGTATTCGATACTTAATGCATTTTAAAACATCTTTAAAACCATTAACTTTTTCAATTTCAACTTAATTCATAGTTTGAATTCCTCATACTTTTCATAATATTAGTTTTAAACCAATTTCAAACTTTTCAATATTAAGTTTTTCACTTAATTTAATTTTCTGCACGTTTAAATTCAATTGGTTTCGAATTTATAAACAATCTTTACAAATTCCATTTCTATTTATAAAACTTCGATTTATAAATCTTCTTTATTAATTCAATTCAATTTATATAACTCCATTATATATCAAATGTCCATTTATAAGTTAAGTACTTATAATCCATTTATTAACTAAATAATTCTTCAAAACATTTGAAATCAATTTTCAAAAGACTTCAGAATCAAATTCCCAAGTTATAGTTTAATGATCCCGTTGGCTATAACTAAATTGACATGTCATTTTATTTCCCAATTATTATTTTGGAGATATTCAAAATATTGGATTTAAACCAATTCATTAATTCGCTTCACTTATATTTTATTTTTCATAAATCTCAATAATTCGATAATGGATTTTCGAATGAGAACTATCGCAATCCTAAATTTAGAGAGGGGAATTTTCGAAAAAATTTGAATTTTCAAAATACCTTTTATTTCTCAAAGAAAACAATTTCATACTTCTTTAGATTCGAAAGACATTTTCTTTAAAGTGATCCTAGTAACTATTCATATTAAACGCCATAAACTAAGCTTTGTGTAAACCAAAGCTCTGATACCACATTTGTAACGACCCGCCGCTCTGACCGCCTCCAGTCGGTAATTAAACCAACTTGAGACGTTCAAAATGACGGATTGTTATTCAGTTTATAGAGTTTAAACAGAAACAGCCACAGAATCACAGAATAATCATAATATTTTACATAAATGAATTTTTATACATATATCAGAGTTTGTACAATGAATTAAATTTTATACAGCGGAATATTTCTTTTAAAGTACTAGAAAATTTCCCGAAAAACTTTAGTGAAGCGGTAATCCCCCTCTCTCTAACTTCGCTGCGAGAAAATCTTCAAGCTGTAAAAATACTCGGTCTGACCCGAGTATTATATTCAAAAGAAAATAATGCACAGGTCAGTCTAATTCAAACTCAGTTATTAGTGCATAGAGGCAATAATAATAAAACAACAATTAGGCGACAGTCAAATAAAAATTTACCTATCCGATCCTTTAACAAGAAATTGGATAACGGTAGATACAACACTTAACAGTGTTAAACAATAACTCAGTAGATTCAAATTGTCAATGAGGATAGATGAAGGGATTATTGATGAAGATAATTTAGAAAACAATCAAAATTTGTCTAAACGGCAATTAACAACAAAATCATCAAAATCGATTCAAAATATATTGAATTGGAAACATAAAATAAATTTCATCAAAAAGGAAACATCAATTAAAACATTAGATTTGGTAGGGCTGCAGTACACACCCGCGTATACGGCCTCGCCACATTTTTAAAATGTTAACTTCGTGTGGCTGCAGTTCACGCTTGTGTGCACTGCCTCGCCACTACCGTAATGAAATAGAAATCATCACAACAGTGAACACTAACAGAAATCGAAGCTGCAGAGGTCAAGTATGCTACAGCAAGAATTTTGATAAAAATCGAAGTCAACATCGAACCAATTCGAAGCCGTGATCCAATAAAGAGATGAACAGGCCAGCGACGAGGTTAACAAAAAAAATCGAACAGTTCAACAAGTGCACAAAGGCACTCATACCCAAAACAATGTACATGGCAAGGTTGAAATGCAATTGTTTGCATATACTCAAGTAAAACTCAAGAAAACAAGTTCCAAACAACTTATTACTGCACATTTCCAATAAGTGCAAAATTTTCATAAAAAAGGAAACTGCAAGCACCACAAATATTCAGGGGTAGAACTGCAATAATAACGCAGCCACCACCCGAATCCAAGGGCATAATAAATACAAACCGCAACTACAACATGTTGCTATTATGCTTGAAAACAAATGCACATCAAACTAGCAGTAAGCAGTGCTAAAAGAACACAACCCAAATGTGCAAGTATAAAAATCAAGAACAAGGCGCAGTGCCGAAGCAAAGACAAAATATATTGCTTTTCTAAAATAAATACTATACAGTGCAAAATTGCAGTGGTACAACTGGTGAAGTATGCAATATGTACACAAATGAATGTACATAACCAACATCACATGGACAAACATATGTGCAAATGCAGTCATGCACAAGGGCAGGAAATAAGATTAAAACCAATATCATCAATTACATGATATAACACAAAAGTTCTCAACTCCAACATGTCAGTAAACATCAGTGCACAAGGCAATGACACATACTTATACATGAACCAGCAGAAGCAATTGAAGTGCAACAGTGGAACAACAAGGCACAAAGGCTACAAGTATGAATTGAACAAAGCAAGGCTACAGAGCTCGAGCTTATGCAAAGTCAGCGTCACAGCATAAATTCAAGAAGGCACCAAACCACAAAACTGAACGCAAAGGTCAAGCCATAGTTGTCACGACTCGACTCAAATGCAAAGCTTCAACAAATCAAAGCAGCATCAAAACTTATGTATGCAGACCCAAATGCTCAAAGAAAAAGAAATACCAATAAAATCAAGGCGGTGTGGCTGCAGTACACACATACATACATGTGCACTGCCTCGCCAACTCGAGTGCACAAGATCAAATCAAAATCAGATTCAACACAAGTAGAAATGGCCTCGACCAAAATTCAAAATATCACTGCACAATGAAACTGTACATGTACACAGAAAACATAGCAACACTCAAACAGGTATTTAAACATGAACCCAACATCATAACACAAGACAAAAGCAACTAGGTTCAAGTAACGAGCAACAAGAGAAACATACAATGCAAATGAACCAGACTTGAGCTTACACCAACTCCAGATATATGTAGAATAATTACAGTCAAAGTACAAATGGTTAGCGTCTTTTGTAACCTGATTACACAAAACACATTTGTCATCTTCAAAAATGATATGCCTTTGTGGTAGATTCTGTTTTGTTGAAAATCTGTTAAAAATGGCTTTAAATAAACAGATTCTCTTCTTAGTACAATGAATTTTGTCCCATAGAATTCTCATCTTAGGATAAAGGAAACAATCATATATTGATAAACTTATATTTAGCAATATTATTGTAACCGATCAAGCAATTTAACAATCAAAATATAACTATATGAATTCCATTTGCATATATATAAACACAGTTTTTATACTTTCAATTTATTTATTTTATAAAAAAAATTGATTTTCTTCCTATCATAGTTTATATTAAAATTCTCCATCTATCTTTTATCATGTTTTTAATTTCAAACAGACACTAATACTCTTTCATCAATCAATAAAAGCAACACAGTCATAAAACTCAAGCATTCAATGGCATGAATCCAAACAGCATAGGCTACCAAGCCATTAACATCTAATATAAATTGGTTTATGATAATCTATAATGCATGAAAAAAATAATAATAATCATTACTGTTTAAATCAAAGTATGATTTACTATAAACAAAAGTATATTCTTCTTTTTATTATAAAAACAGCGAGGGTACCATACTCATTATTCAAACAACTGCACTGCATCATGTATACGAGATATGGGCATCAGTGGAATAAAACGTCACAACTCAAAGAAGATAATTTACAGTGGCATCAGTTAAACTTATATGTCACAGTAACCAAGGAGCATGTTGTACCAAAGACCAACAAGTGATACAAGACCCTATATATGCAGGCACAAAATCATAAAAATATGGAACTATGACACTTTATCAAAATCAAACAAGACACAGTGCAGAAGTGAATGGCACCAAATCAAGTTAAACAATTAACAAAAACTGGACAAGCCATCATGAATGAACAAACACAAATGAATCAGAGATATGCTATGGAATAGTCAGCCACCAGAGTACTCGGCAGCTACAACAGCAAAGGCCGAAGCCAGCAAAAGCATTAAATTCACGAAATCAAAAGTTGGGCAAAGTCAAAGGAAATCAAAGCCGTATAATCCAAAAACCAGAGAATACTTCATCAAATCGAGTCAGGTCGTAGGGTCACGAAATTGATCAAAACCAAAAACATCAAGTTCGAATGGATGTGAGTAAATTAAATTACTCACCTTGCTTCGAAGTGGCGACGAACTCGATCTAATAGAGGCGGTCGAGCATCTCAGAGACGAGCGAGCAACGAGGATGAGCAGCCATTAATTTGTGAAGCCCTAGCTTTTGGAAAGAGGAATCGAGCAGGGTGAATTCGAAACCGTGGCGGAAAAATCGATCAAATCCCCAATTTTTGGAAGCGAAGAGGAAGACGAAGAACGCTCGAGGTCGCCATTTTTTTGTTTCCCTTTTTTTTCTCTTTCGTATGAAATGATGGAGGAAGGGGTTCGGCTTATTTTTGAAAGGAAGTTTGCACGATTTAGGGCGTGGTGAAAGGCGTAGATCATGGCGTGTTTGAAGGCAGATATTTTAGGCACGAGTTAAGGCTGTTAAAAAGAGTAAGGCATATTATCATTATATTATTATTATTATTATTATTCATTTTAAACTCAATTTTTTTTTATAATTATTTTCTTTACTTTGTTTTTGTTTAATTTTGTTGTTAAAACTTTAACTAAGTGTATTTATTTATTTATTTTGTATTGATTAAAATTTTATTCTATTTTATTTAAGTAAATGAAAATGTTATTAAACTAACCATCCATTTATAAATTTAAATAAATAATAATTCCTGTATCCAAATTATTTTTCTAAGTCATTAGTTTGAATTTAAAATACAAATTCAATATTCAATTTCAAACTCCAAAGTCAAATTCAAATTTATTCAACTTTAAATAAATTAAATTCTAAAATTTAATCGCCAATTCATAGTTATATTGGGAATTCAATTTAAACCATCATTCAAATATTTAAAATTAATTAAATATTTTCTTTTTTAAATTTTTCAAAATTCTGGGTTGTTACAATCTTCCCTCCTTAAAGAATTTCGTCCCGAAATTATAAGTTAGGAAAACGATTGCTAAATTTCACCGATATTTATACCCTACACAATTTTACAAAGTTCCAAACTCATAAATAAATACAGGATTTATTCCTTTTATTTTATTTCATTAGCTTTATTCATCGATTTCTACAATCAAGACGCAAAAGTCTTTTACCAAAATTTTCGACTTACAAAACTCAGATTTTTAAACTTGAAATTCTTCATGCTAGATATTTACATATTATATCTTTTCCAAAGCTGTGTGCTTTCAAGATATTTTAAATATCTTCTTCCTTAATTCATTAGGTTAGAATTATGTAATTCTAATTTCAGACTATTGATTTTCTATTCAAAGTTTTGAAAGTACTTGCTAACTCGAAATTTAACAAGTCCATCGTCGTTCTTACAGACATTAGGCATACGCTGGCCAGGCGCAAGTCTAAAAATCTCCAAGTACTAAATATACTTGTTTCAACTCCCAGTGAAAATACTTTTTAAAAATTCTTTTAAAAATGGATATGGAAAGCACGTTCCCCCATGGATCACAGTTTACCCGGCGGTTACGCTACTATCCCAGTAGAATCGCTTATAACTGTAGATTTCACATCTCTCTTGAATTTCGCCATGGTTTTTGCCATAGATCGCGGTTCACACGGCGGTTACGCTACTATCCCAGTAGAATCGCTCGTGACCGTAGGCATCTCGCCCCTCAAATTACGCTTCGGCCTCTAGATCGTAGTTTACGCGGCGGTTGCGCTACTATCCCAGTAGAATCGCTTGTAACTGTAGGTATCACGCCCCACGAATTACGCCAGCATCAATTCACATAATCCCAACATGATGATCCATCGTGGGGGATTCCAGTCCCAATGGACATTCCACTAATGGAAATTCTACGTAGCTACGATTTCCAATGGACACTCACACCGAGTTCCAATCACCTTCACAAATAATAAATGGAATGTACATTTCCATATCCTCAGTTTTAGAAAACATATGTCATATACATATAGTACTTCATTTCACATTTCGTACATATCATACCTATGTAAACTTGCATAGGACTTTTCATAATAATGACTTTCCAAACTGATGGTTTTCGAATTATTACATTCACATATATAAATTATGAAAACTCAATTCACATCATAACAAATAGAGGATTTCTAAATTTTCCATCTCGTTTTAAAATTTTCCTCTAAATCGATTTGAAAATTTAAGGTTATCTCAAACATAATTCACATTCATAATCCAATTCATTATCGACTTCACATTCGATTTGGATTTCACGTTACATCGTCAATTCTCAACACATAATTGGTGTCTATCGATATATAACCTCTAAGCTCGTACGTCTCAGAGAAGGGTGTTAAGCTAAAAGAATAAATTCTCCGCCACCAACAGATATATATTTAATAGAGATCAATTTCTATGTCATCAATTCACAATGCTAGACATACAATCCAAATCGACTATCCAAAATTCAAAACTCAACTTATATTGTTTTTGATGTCAAAGTTAAACTCAATTTAACTCAAGATTCAATCTTTTTGGAAAATATTCAAGTTGAACTGATCGTTCAAATTTCCCAAAAATATCTTTACAAGATATATAATTTTCCAACTTAACCATTTGAAACAAATTTCAAATATTCATTCTTTTCAATTTATCTTTAAAAGATAAAATTTCAAACCTTTCATTTCATATTGGAAAACATTTCCATACTTATTTAATAAGTAATTCACAAGTTCATTTATTTTCAACACGGAAAATATTCAATATACTTGAATCAAAATTAAGTATATATTCCATTCTTTAAGGAAGGCGTTCTTTTAAACACATTTATTTTAGTGAAAACAAATGTTACGTAAAACATTGTTACGACAACTCAAAAATCACTAGTATAGGGATTCGAATTTAAGATAGATATATAAATCCCAATACTATAAACAACATTTCCTTTCGGAAATCATTTACTATAATAACAGTGTTATAGTCTACCATTTCCTTATTTCTCGAAAACGCCTATTTCAACAATGAATGTTGAAATCTATGTATTCGATACTTAATGCATTTTAAAACATCTTTAAAACCATTAACTTTTTCAATTTCAACTTAATTCATAGTTTGAATTCCTCATACTTTTCATAATATTAGTTTTAAACCAATTTCAAACTTTTCAATATTAAGTTTTTCACTTAATTTAATTTTCTGCACGTTTAAATTCAATTGGTTTCGAATTTATAAACAATCTTTACAAATTCCATTTCTATTTATAAAACTTCGATTTATAAATCTTCTTTATTAATTCAATTCAATTTATATAACTCCATTATATATCAAAAGTCCATTTATAAGTTAAGTACTTATAATCCATTTATTAACTAAATAATTCTTCAAAACATTTGAAATCAATTTTCAAAAGACTTCAGAATCAAATTCCCAAGTTATAGTTTAATGATCCCGTTGGCTATAACTAAATTGACATGTCATTTTATTTCCCAATTATTATTTTGGAGATATTCAAAATATTGGATTTAAACCAATTCATTAATTCGCTTCACTTATATTTTATTTTTCATAAATCTCAATAATTCGATAATGGATTTTCGAATGAGAACTATCGCAATCCTAAATTTAGAGAGGGGAATTTTCGAAAAAATTTGAATTTTCAAAATACCTTTTATTTCTCAAAGAAAACAATTTCATACTTCTTTAGATTCGAAAGACATTTTCTTTAAAGTGATCCTAGTAACTATTCATATTAAACGCCATAAACTAAGCTTTGTGTAAACCAAAGCTCTGATACCACTTTTGTAACGACCCGCCGCTCTGACCGCCTCCAGTCGGTAATTAAACCAACTTGAGACGTTCAAAATGACGGATTGTTATTCAGTTTATAGAGTTTAAACAGAAACAGCCACAGAATCACAGAATAATCATAATATTTTACATAAATGAATTTTTATACATATATCAGAGTTTGTACAATGAATTAAATTTTATACAGCGGAATATTTCTTTTAAAGTACTAGAAAATTTCCCGAAAAACTTTAGTGAAGCGGTAATCCCCCTCTCTCTAACTTCGCTGCGAGAAAATCTTCAAGCTGTAAAAATACTCGGTCTGACCCGAGTATTATATTCAAAAGAAAATAATACACAGGTCAGTCTAATTCAAACTCAGTTATTAGTGCATAGAGGCAATAATAATAAAACAACAATTAGGCGACAGTCAAATATAAATTTACCTATCCGATCCTTTAACAAGAAATTGGATAACGGTAGATACAACACTTAACAGTGTTAAACAATAACTCAGTAGATTCAAATTGTCAATGAGGATAGATGAAGGGATTATTGATGAAGATAATTTAGAAAACAATCAAAATTTGTCTAAACGGCAATTAACAACAAAATCATCAAAATCGATTCAAAATATATTGAATTGGAAACATAAAATAAATTTCATCAAAAAGGAAACATCAATTAAAACATTAGATTTGGTAGGGCTGCAGTACACACCCGCGTATACGGCCTCGCCACATTTTTAAAATGTTAACTTCGTGTGGCTGCAGTTCACGCTTGTGTGCACTGCCTCGCCACTACCGTAATGAAATAGAAATCATCACAACAGTGAACACTAACAGAAATCGAAGCTGCAGAGGTCAAGTATGCTACAGCAAAAATTTTGATAAAAATCGAAGTCAACATCGAACCAATTCGAAGCTGTGATCCAATAAAGAGATGAACAGGCCAGCGACGAGGTTAACAAAAAAAATCGAACAGTTCAACAAGGGCACAAAGGCACTAATACGCAAAACAATGTACATGGCAAGGTCGAAATGCAATTGTTTGCATATACTCAAGTAAAACTCAAGAAAACAAGTTCCAAACAACTTATTACTGCACATTTCCAATAAGTGCAAAATTTTCATAAAAACGGAAACTGCAAGCACCACAAATATTCAGGGGTAGAACTGCAATAATAACGCAGCCACCACCCGAATCCAAGGGCATAATAAATACAAACCGCAACTACAACATGTTGCTATTATGCTTGAAAACAAATGCACATCAAACTAGCAGTAAGCAGTGCTAAAAGAACACAACCCAAATATGCAAGTATAAAAATCAAGAACAAGGCGCAGTGCCGAAGCAAAGACAAAATATATTGCTTTTCTAAAATAAATACTATACAGTGCAAAATTGCAGTGGTACAACTGGTGAAGTATGCAATATGTACACAAATGAATGTACATAACCAACATCACATGGACAAACATATGTGCAAATGCAGTCATGCACAAGGGCAGGAAATAAGATTAAAACCAATATCATCAATTACATGATATAACACAAAAGTTCTCAACTCCAAAATGTCAGTAAACATCAGTGCACAAGGCAATGACACATACTTATACATGAACCAGCAGAAGCAATTGAAGTGCAACAGTGGAACAACAAGGCACAAAGGCTACAAGTATGAATTGAACAAAGCAAGGCTACAGAGCTCGAGCTTATGCAAAGTCAGCGTCACAGCATAAATTCAAGAAGGCACCAAACCACAAAACTGAACGCAAAGGTCAAGCCATAGTTGTCATGACTCGACTCAAATGCAAAGCTTCAACAAATCAAAGCAGCATCAAAACTTATGTATGCAGACCCAAATGCTCAAAGAAAAAGAAATACCAATAAAATCAAGGCGGTGTGGCTGCAGTACACACATACATACATGTGCACTGCCTCGCCAACTCGAGTGCACAAGATCAAATCAAAATCAGATTCAACACAAGTAGAAATGGCCTCGACCAAAATTCAAAATATCACTGCACAATGAAACTGTACAGGTACACAGAAAACATAGCAACACTCAAACAGGTATTTAAACATGAACCCAACATCATAACACAAGACAAAAGCAACTAGGTTCAAGTAACGAGCAACAAGAGAAACATACAATGCAAATGAACCAGACTTGAGCTTACACCAACTCCAGATATATGTAGAATAATTACAGTCAAAGTACAAATGGTTAGCGTCTTTTGTAACCTGATTACACAAAACACATTTGTCATCTTCAAAAATGATATGCCTTTGTGGTAGAATCTGTTTTGTTGAAAATCTGTTAAAAATGGCTTTAAATAAACAGATTCTCTTCTTAGTACAATGAATTTTGTCCCATAAAATTCTCATCTTAGGATAAAGGAAACAATCATATATTGATAAACTTATATTTAGCAATATTATTGTAACCGATCAAGCAATTTAACAATCAAAATATAACTATATGAATTCCATTTGCATATATATAAACACAGTTTTTATACTTTCAATTTATTTATTTTATAAAAAAATTTGATTTTCTTCCTATCATAGTTTATATTAAAATTCTCCATCTATCTTTTATCATGTTTTTAATTTCAAACAGATACTAATACTCTTTCATCAATCAATAAAAGCAACACAGTCATAAAACTCAAGCATTCAATGGCATGAATCCAAACAGCATAGGCTACCAAGCCATTAACATCTAATATAAATTGGTTTATGATAATCTATAATGCATGAAAAAAATAATAATAATCATTACTGTTTAAATCAAAGTATGATTTACTATAAACAAAAGTATATTCTTCTTTTTATTATAAAAACAGCGAGGGTACCATACTCATTATTCAAACAACTGCACTGCATCATGTATACGAGATATGGGCATCAGTGGAATAAAACGTCACAACTCAAAGAAGATAATTTACAGTGGCATCAGTTAAACTTATATGTCACAGTAACCAAGGAGCATGTTGTACCAAAGACCAACAAGTGATACAAGACCCTATATATGCAGGCACAAAATCATAAAAATATGGAACTATGACACTTTATCAAAATCAAACAAGACACAGTGCAGAAGTGAATGGCACCAAATCAAGTTAAACAATTAACAAAAACTGGACAAGCCATCATGAATGAACAAACACAAATGAATCAGAGATATGCTATGGAATAGTCAGCCACCAGAGTACTCGGCAGCTACAACAGCAAAGGCCGAAGCCAGCAAAAGCATTAAATTCACGAAATCAAAAGTTGGGCAAAGTCAAAGGAAATCAAAGCCGTATAATCCAAAAACCAGAGAATACTTCATCAAATCGAGTCAGGTCGTAGGGTCACGAAATTGATCAAAACCAAAAACATCAAGTTCGAATAGATGTGAGTAAATTAAATTACTCACCTTGCTTCGAAGTGGCGACGAACTCGATCTAATAGAGGCGGCCGAGCATCTCAGAGACGAGCGAGCAACGAGGACGAGCAGCCATTAATTTGTGAAGCCCTAGCTTTTGGAAAGAGGAATCGAGCAGGGTGAATTCGAAACCGTGGCGGCAAAAATCGATCAAAGCCCCAATTTTTGGAAGCGAAGAGGAAGAGGAAGAAAAGCTCGAGGTCGCCATTTTTTCGTTTCCCTTTTTTTTTCTCTTTCGTATGAAATGATGGAGGAAGGGGTTCGGCTTATTTTTGAAAGGAAGTTTGCACGATTTAGGGCGTGGTGAAAGGCGTAGATCATGGCGTGTTTGAAGGCAGATATTTTAAGCACGAGTTAAGGCTGTTAAAAAGAGTAAGGCATATTATCATTATATTATATTATTATTATTATTATTCATTTTAAATTCAATTTTTTTTTTATAATTATTTTCTTTACTTTATTTTTGTTTAATTTTGTTGTTAAAATTTTAACTAAGTGTATTTATTTATTTATTGTGTATTGATTAAAATTTTATTCTATTTTATTTAAGTAAATGAAAATGTTATTAAACTAACCATCCATTTATAAATTTAAATAAATAATAATTCTTGTATCCAAATTATTTTTCTAAGTCATTAGTTTGAATTTAAAATACAAATTCAATATTCAATTTCAAACTCCAAAGTCAAATTCAAATTTTATTCAACTTTAAATAAATTAAATTCTAAAATTTAATCGCCAATTTATAGTTATATTGGGAATTCAATTTAAACCATCATTCAAATATTTAAAATTAATTAAATATTTTTATTTTTAAATTGTTCAAAATTCTGGGTTGTTACACTATGTAAATCTGGTATGCAAAAGAAGACAAGTTTTATAGCATATTCAGATTTATCTTTATTCTCAAAGGCAAAACATCTTTGTACCAAGACAAGAATCAGCTAATATTAATTAGTGTAAACAAATAGGAGGACATATGCATTAAATTAGAACAATATTTTGTCAACTCAATTGCAAGAAAATACTACAGCCGGAATGCAAGATCATTTCACTTTGCAGTGTATTAAATTCAAGCAAATCAAAAGCAAGTAAAACCTGTACCTATGGTAACCTACAGCTGTTCAAAGTTTTCCTATTTATACATCATACTATTTTAGTTCGTCCACTATAACTTAACAAACTTAGTAAACCTGAGAAGCAAATCTGAGATAACAAAAAAAATTAAACATCTTTACTTTGCAAACTCAAACAAACTCAACATCAAAACAAAGAGATTTTTCAGGGATTCAACTGCAGCTTCTTCAACAGTTTGTTCTCTGTTCAAGTGATTTTGGTGAGTAAACAAGAAATTTTAAGCTTTAAGTTATTTTAAAATAGTTTAAGAATATTTGATATCCTGGATATATATATATAAATGTTTCTGTTTGTATTTCTGTTATGATGCTCTGCTCACCTCTGCTAATTGATTCAGGTTGTGATATTTTCTTTCAAATTCAATTTGCTCTCTTCAGATTATTATAAAGCTTTAAAATTTTCATCTAAACAAGATGTTTAAACTTAAATTTTGATTTCTAAAAGCCGATTAAACTTTGCTGTAAAACATGATTACTGTAGTTTAGTTTATAGGTATCAAACGATAACTTGATAAAACTGATTTTTGTAAAACATTAACTCAAGATTATATGTTGAATTCTTATAACAAACTATTATTTTTAAAACAAAAATGAAGCTTTTTAGCTTGGAATTCTAAGAGCAGTTCGGTTGTAAACAAGAAATGCATTTTTTTCCAAATTCAGAAAATCTAGGTAGATTAAAATGTTGAAACTTGGTTTGGGGTAATAATAACTACTGTGATCCTGAGAAAAATGTCAATTAATTTTTCTATTGTGTAAAATTCGAGCACGAGACCATATTAGGGTTTTAGGGTGGTGTTCATGTTCATCTCTGTATCGTGACGTTTTCAACGACCATGGATGATCGAGTGCCTCGAGCATTTGGGGAATGGAAGGGTGGCGTGTTGTCGAGGTGCGGCCAAAAGTTGAGGGCTTCCGGTGGTCACGGCGGCGGTGGCGAGGTCGATTTGTCATATTAGTTGAGCTACAGAATTTCAATCTGTATGCATAATTTCGTTTCGATGGTTTGAAACGAGATTTGAGTTTGGTTTTCCTTTGTTCGTGGAATTCGTGACTTGTTGGCGAGGTGGGTGTTCCCCGGTGGTCTTTGGTACCGCCGTGCACGTGCACGGCGTGGAGGAGGGAGTCGGCGTCGTGTCAGGGTATTTCTTGAGTCGTGCTCGAGTGTATAGGAAGGTTGCTTCGGGTTTTATCATGTAAGTAAGTGAACCTGATGTTGTAATTAAACTAAGTTTAACTTAAACTATAGAAAAAAATAGGGAAAAAGAAGGAGTTTTGCGTGGGAAAGAGGTGGGTGTCTCGGGAATGTTAGCGTGCAACTCGAAGTACCACTCGGGTTTAATCAAGGGGAGCCTTGGGGTTTTGTGTATCTGCAGCAGTATTTTTAAAATTTAATATCTTGTTTTTTTCTACAAGTTTTAAACACAGTTTAATTGTTTAAGTCAAGAATCCATTATAGAACTTAATTATTGTTGTTAGTACTTTAATGATGTTTTAAACACTTAATTATCATTTTAATTAAGTAATTAATTTAGTTAAGCATAAAGTTAATTAACGTTTGAATTATAGTTAGTAATATAACTGAATTTCAAATTTAAAGAGGACTTTAAAATTTCAAATTAAGTAATTGAGTAATTAAGGAAATTAATTACTTACTGTAATTAATGAAGTTTAATATGAATTATTAGAGTTAATTAATTAAGTTAATTAATTTAAATAATTATTTGATGATGTGATAAGTATAATTACCTGGGGAAGTAACTAATGACAATTACTGGATGCATTTGACTGAGGATGATTTATGATGAAAGTGATTTGAGTATAATTACTTTGTGAAATTAATCAAGGGATTAATTTAAAGGAAAATTAATTAAGGAGTAATTAATTTATTTGATGAATAATTAAGGTGGTTAATTACTGAATAGTATTAATTAGGGGTGATTAATAAAGGTAGTTTAATTAAAGATTAATTACTTAAAGTAATTAATTTAATACAGGATAATTAATTAAAATGTAATTAGTAATCATAAATAAATATAATGAATAATAAGAGATTAAAGAGTAATTAATTAGTGTAATTAAGAAGAAATGTAATGTTAATAATTTAAGGTTAATTTCTATGTTTAGTTAAGATAATTTATTTATGGAAATAAGTTAAAGGATAATACTTGAATATAATTAAAGTAAATTATACAAGGATGACTAATTAAATTGAATAATGGGATGATGATAAATTAATTGATTCATAATTGATTTATAGTTATATAAGCAAGATTTATAATGGTGAAATAATTAATTTAATTTACTTTAAATTAATTAGAGATGCAAATAATTAATTTAATTCATTTTAAATTAATTATAGCTGATATGATTGTTTTTGTATGGATGGATGATATTGTTCATCTTGAATGGTTTGAGATCTCAAGTATGAGATAAATGATGCTGTATGAAATGTATGCTTTGATTAAAGTATGATGATAATATGGATTATCTGTTGTGATGATAATATTGATTATCTGTTTATGATAATAATGTTGATTATCTATTGGGATATTATGAATTATCTATCTGTGTGTATATGGATAATTGAATTGTTTAAACTTTAAAACAACTTGGCCTTAAAAGATACATTTTGGATTTCGATGAGACCGGGATCGGGTTTCCATATTTGGACATCCGAAAACCACATCGATCCAAATTAACGATAGGTCTTGAATCTGAAGTAAAGATGAAGATTCGGAGTGCAAGGGTTATCGTCGTTAACTCTGAGGGTGATTCCAAAATGAGTGTAACGAGATAATGCCTTCGGTTTCGTTCGAACCCGGAACGAACTTGTATGGATTGAATGCTTTCAGCACATCGTCAGGTGGGCGATGAGCATTCTAAGGGATATGTTCTGTAAAGTTAATCGTAGCCTCAAGCCTCATCAACCGGGAATGGCTAAAACAGGGGAGTTGCAGCAAGGTTAGGTGGGTCATGCCCAAGCAGGACAAGATTTTCCCTGTCTAGATGTCCCTTTTCATTCGGCTTAGTGAGCGCTTAGTCGCGCCAACTGCGGGGTTATCTTGTTTGGGACTGTTCAGTATGGAATGGTTCTGGCTTTGCGTTGCAGGGGAGCGGGCGAACTCCTCGGTACGGTGATCTAGGCCCCGTACTGTGACGGGCGGTACCCAGTAGCCCTGCCATTGTATGGAACCCAATTTCCAATAAGCGCTCTCGGATTTGATTGTATTACCCACTTTTGTGGCTATTAGATGGAATTTAATAATGTAACAATTTCAGCTATTTTCTATTCACTTGAAAATCCTAGACACTATTATAATATCACTGAATTTCCTATGAAATGTTTTGGTTAGCGTAAGGTAAAAACTTACTCGTATTTATGTGTGGGGAGTCTTATGTGATACCTTTCTTTTCCAATGTTTTTCAAAGTTTAACAACTTTAAACCGTTTACTCATACCAGACCCATGTCTGACCCGGAGTTCATATTTTGTGTTTTCATAAACTCTTGGGTACTCAAATTTTTACGAGTAGCCAAGTGATAGGTCCTTGGAATGTTGAGTTCTAGAGGAGCTTGGAGCAGGAGCCCAGATGTATGTAGATATCTATCTAGTTCCGCTGTGTTAGTTAGAGTATGTTGTATTTCGGGATGTATGTAGTGACAGATGTATATATGTTTGTCATGTGTATGATATTGTATACTCTGATATATGTAAACTATGTAATTGTTACGTGATATATTATATTTTATTCTGTTTCCGCTGTGAGATTCTGTTGTTGTTGTTCTTTCTTTCTTTTCTTTTCTATTTCTATCCCTTTCTTTCTTATGATGATACGTCTTTCTGTGAGTAGAAGGGCGGGTCGTCACAGAAACTTTGGATTCCATTGATGAGAAACACGAAGAGGCTGATTTAAGGGCAGTTGCACACCGACATCGAGTCGCCCGGTACTATAACTCAAAAGTCCGATCAAGGACCTTCGAGGATGGCGACCTTGTCCTGAAACACGTTTTTCCGGTCCCGTCGTAGATGAGGCCGACGTGGGAAGACCCATACGTCATTGAACAGGGGCTTTGAAAAGGGACTTTCAAGCTAGCGACTGTTGATGGCGTGATACTTCTAAGAGCGTGGAATAGCGAGCATTTACGATGCTATTTCACCTAGACTTTTCCTTTTATATTTCAATGCTAGTTTTTTTTTGACATTTGCTTTGGTGTTTGACCTTTTTCATATGTAAGAAGACAAGTTATTATGTTCCTCTTCTTATGATCAATAAATTCTTAAAGCTTCCTTTGCATAATCTAATGTTATTATATTTTGTGCTAAGTTGCATTGGAACTAATTAATGTCGATATCTGCGGTGTATGAATAGATTCACAGAGTTTGATGTTGAACAATCATACCGATCCTCGATGGGATCGAACGAGGTGAGATTTGTAAGTTTGCTTGGCCATTGATTCCCATAACGAATCAAAAAGCGAAGCTCACAATAAGGAACAAAGGTTGCCCACGATGAGAGAATGACAAATACTCTAAGTCCTTGACTGTGGACTAGAGTATAAACCATTCGAGCGAAAACACGACTACCCCCGATGAAATTTCTAAATCACTGACTGCGGATTAGAAAATCCCAGGTCCCTGACTACGGAAAAATATTCTAAGTCCCTGACTATGGACTAGAAAAATCTAAGTCCGTGACTGCAGACTAAAGTATAAACCATTCGGGCGGAAACTTGGTTGTCCACGACGAAATTTCGATGTCCCCGATTACAGACTAGAAAATCCCAAGTCCCTGACCGCGGACTAAAATATTACAAGTCCCTGTGCGTACTAGAACACTCTAAGTGCCTGACCGTGGACCTGAGTATAAACCATTCTGGTGGAAACATGACTACCCATGATGAAAATTCTAAGTCCCTAACTGCGGACTAGAAAACTCTAAGTCCCTGACTGCAGAATAGAAAACTTTAAGTCCCTGACTATGAAGTAGAAAACTTTTGGTCTTTAATTGCGGACTAGAAAACTTTATGTCCCCGACCACGGACTGGAGAATAAGTCATTTGGTAGAGGAACGAATGCCTATGCTAAAAACTCTGAGTCTTCGAAGCACGTATTAGAGTATGGGAAATTGGAATATAGCTAACCACTTGCGAAAAATTCTAAGTCCTTAGACTACAGGCTAACTCGAAAACCTAATAGGGGAATGGAAGGGTTCCGACTATTCTTTATCCTACAAATTCCAATATCAAATCAATAAAGAAGACTCGAACTGTTAGCGGGGAGACACAATCGTTCGTTATAGTTCCGGCTTGGCGTCGCTTAAGACTTAAGATGACGTCAAATGAGGGGTTTTGAAATGGAGATTAGTGAATTATTAATGAGACTTGTGAAAATTATTACATGTACATAAAAAGGGAAGTTATTACTCTACTACCAAAATAATAATGCATGTGATGATTAATCAAAAAGAAAAAACTATTATTCGCTATCTCAAAAATTCATTACAAATTATTCAAAAGTTCGGGATCCACGCCTGTACACCTACTATTAAGAAAAGAACACACGTCTAACTTATCTAAACAATGTTCAACGACACAAAGTGCTAACTATTTCTTCGACTTCTTCTCCTTCTTCGGTTTTTCAAGAGTTGAATCAGTGGAGCTTTTTTTACGGGACCCTTTACTGCCCTTGGTAGAGACGGTTGAAGAAGGAGGAAGAATTTCATTAGGAATGGCCCACCAGGTGTGACGACTTGCAAAGGTGCAGGAATAGGAACTTCGACTGCAACCTCAATGGGCTCTATTTTAATTGGTGCTTCGATTTCTCTTCCTCTTCGTTCTTCTCCTTCATACTGCTTTTGGCAGTGTGCTTTAAGGAACCTGTGATCATAATATCATCCCACTCCTTTCCAAGGGACGGGTCCTCAAGCTTATCCTCCTTGAGTGCATTGATGACTCGAGCATCGGGCACCGGAATATCTACAATAGCCGGAGCCTTAGCTACTTTCTTTTCTGCTCCAAGGCAACATCGCTCCTGGGATTTTTCTCTGAATGGAGACAACCTATAAAAGTTTGTTAAAGCACAAGCATTAGTTAATGGCCGCTATGTGCTAAAAATAACAACCATTTGAGTTCAAGAAAGTCAAGTATGATAACAGCGTCCGGTTGGCTCTCTGTGGTCATCGGAGTGCTCCCTTCAAGGATAGAAGATAACATTTATGGACCGAGGTCAGGTCTGTCTAGATCGTAGCCAATATGCTACTCTAAAGGCTGAGAATATGATGTTCCGACCATCTGAGTAGGAGAAAGAGCCTTGAGATCAGTCCTAGAAGACCTGCGATGTCCTCTATTTCTTTGTCAGGCGCAGGAACCTTAGAGAACTGAAACTTCGCGATGGCTAGGTCAGATGGCTCGTTTCCTCGGAGAAATTCTTACATGAATGCCTCCTCATTATGTTCTGCCACTCCCAGCTCATCTTTTTTGATTTTGGCGATAACCTCATAGGCTTCGGTGAGCGATTCAAGATATCCTTTGCCTAAAAAATTCAAGTCCCGATGAAGAAGAACTTTGGCGTTGCATTAGGAGATTAGCAGATCGAATAAGTTCTTGATTTCTTCTCTATCGAACTCGGCGACAGCTTACACCTGAGTTGGCTTCTTCCAGCACTTTTTTATGCCCTCTTCACAGGCTATTTCTTTCAAGGCTTTGATCTAAGCGATTTGTTTGTCAAGTTTTGTTTTTAAGTTTCTTGCCTCCATGATCTCCTCGCAGTATTTCTACGATTCCTCTTGTGCCTCGATTTTTTCCTCCCTCTCTTTGAAAACTAATTTTTTTTAGCTCCTTAACTCGGCGAGTAAAGACATCTTTTTCCTTTTGTAAGGAATCCTTCTCTAAGGCTAGAGTGCCACAACGATGAAGCGCTGCATCCAGTTCCTTTTTATGCGAAGTCTCCAAACGACTGACAGCCTCCGCTGTTTCTTTTGCATTCTTCTCTCCTGCGGTAAGTTGGGCTTTACATTCGAGCAGCTCAGCATCTTGATGTTTGATGATATCTTTGTCGTGAATGGCCCGCAACTTGAGGCGATCAATTTCATATTGGCGCTCGATGGAAACTTCGGAGACTTTCTCAGCTAAGTGAATGAACGCTACATGCTGGACATACACGTCATTCATACACTCTAATGAGTTCTCTTTGGCATTTGTAGAAATGTCGTGTATGAAAGGGAGGAACTTGAGTCCATTAAAGTAGATTTTTGGAAATGTGGCTTTAAGTTCAGCCAAATTTTCCGCTATGGTAGGATTATGAGCAGGAACTAGTGGAAGCGGGTCAGAAGTAGCAAGCGGATGCTTTCCAGAACGGTGCTCACATGATTGCCTTGAACTGTATGACTCGAAAAGTTGGTCATGAGGAACAATAGCTTAAGAACCCCAGTGGGAGGACTTATCTCTACTATGAGCAGGAAGGTGTGATTGTATGTCATGGTGATGAACGTGTAATTAAGACTTCCGTCTGGAGGAGGAAGAAGACTCTCGAGAATAGTAGTCTTTGTCTCGCCCATCTTTTATGTCTCTGTGCCTTCAAGAATTGGAATCTCGACCCAATAGATAATAAGTAAAGGAGCCTTGATGTTGGTTAAAATCGTGAGATTATGACATTTCACCTGTAAAGGAACCAAATAAGAGCATATTAAAAGATGAAACATGAGGAATTAATCATAGGTGTATGGTGGAGTGAGAGTGTCCATCCTAATGTTTCCCCTCGACGAACCAGTAACATTAGCTTTACTCATCGAAGTTTCTCCCCTTTATTGGGAGGTTGCATGCCTTCGCTGCTTCTCACGAGAGAATTAAGCCCTTTGACGTTAATGTTAACAGAGTTATAATTCAATATATCGTCCGAAATCAGAATGTCGGAGAGTCCCTTTAGAGAACTCTCCATCTATTAGGAAGACAACTCCTTTTCGATTGGGGTTATGAAGAATTCCGGATTTGCCCCGGCCTTGTTCTTTCGTAACCTATACACCAATCTTTTTCTCCTCTTTAGGGGAGTTTGCATTTGACTGGCTTGTGGCGCTTCGACTAACGGCACTTTTCCGGGTCCTATACCTTCATCCCTCAGCCCTACAACTTGATATTATCTTATCTCTCCTTCTTCAATGTCTTCTCGAATTCCCTAAAAGGGGGGTATCACGGGGTCGTTTGAATCCACCCTTCTTCCGACGGTGAATTTCGATACCACTTTGCTACCGAGAAGTCTGATTTTGTGGCTGATCCTCAATTGGAATAACACAAATTGTCATGACAGCCTTGGAATACGCAATTCCTTCAGGTCGGGACAAACACCTAAAAAGACTAGAGACATTAGTATGATTAGGGAAGGAATTGCGACTTGAATATTTGAACTAAAGACGAAGATAGGAATAGCACTTACATCCTTCCAACCATCTTCTTGCGAAGTAGGGAAGATAGTATGTAGAACCACTCATGTTTGAATAGAGAGCTTATTCTATGCGTCCATTAAGACCTGGCATTTGGGCAAGGGTTCAAGAAAGACGTACGAAGGACTATCAGTCCTTCTTTTGAAATTGTAGATGTATTGGATGTCTTCAGGAGTTGGTGGACTGGATAGGACCTTCACGAAGAGAAGAAAAGTGCCATGGATAAAAGCATAACTTTTAGGATGTAATTGAGTAGGTGCGATTCCCAATTATCTCAATATTTCCCGAATGAAAGAATTGAAGGGAGGCACGCATCCGGCCCAACACATAAACTTGTTACAAGCAGTATATCCGGCTGGGGGCAAGTGAGGTTTGTCTTGCCTCCATGGAACTAGAACATCTTAGAATGGAATCCCATGGATGGAATATAATCGATGAAAAGTGGCTTTGCTGATTCTAAATGCTTGTTAGACAGCCAGATTGTTTAGGATGATGGCACCCTCAACGACATCGGAAGCTGGGTCAATAACTTTTGTAGGAATGACTGGAACGTTAGAAAAGAGATTTTCTTATGGGTCAGATGCCGCTACTTGTTCAGCATGATGACTCGGAATAGGTGAACTAGTGCAGTGTGAAACAAATGTAAATAGTTTGAAATCGGAAAAGCGAAGGTAAACGTCGAAACTTGAGAATTTCGTCCAGAGAGACTGCCATCGCTTATTGTCTCGATCGACGAGATAGATGATACGGAGCCAAAACTTTTAGATCGGATGCTGACATTCTGAATTATGAAGTTCGTTGCTCAAGATTACCCAATTTTGTTTTACTTAGTTCATGTTGGGAAGTTCAAAAGTCCGTTCGTTCAAGCTTATGTCTGTCGGTCCAAATATGCAAGTCGCATTGTTTTAGGGCATTCTATGTTTGGCCAAGGCAATATGCAATTAAACATTTGAATAACTTGAGTTAAACTGTTCTTAATAGTCAACACCGATCCCTACTTTATATGTCGATCCCTACACCCCAGCCACACAATCGATCCCTATGCTTCGACTCATATCAGAACACCGATCCCTTCCTTGTGATTCGTGACCGATCCCTATGTTTCACTTTCATTACCGATCCCTTTCCCCTAGCCTATGTGTCGATTCTTGCACACTAATTAAGCCGACCCCTAAGACCAATGACTTCTACCGACCCTTCCTAGAACCGTTTCCTATGCTCCAACAATATACCGATTCCTTCTTCCTAATATCCTACCGACCCCATCAAATTGACTTAGACTGATCCCTCCACTAGCTCCGCTACAACCCAGCACCAAAGCACTTCATGGCCGAGTCCTCTCCAAGTCAATGAAACCTTCTTTCCCCATCTCATTTTTCAATCCTTTCTCCTTTTCCTCCTCTTCCTTGCATTTCAAATCTTCTCGCTCTACCATAGCCTAAGCAACACCCAAATTCACTAAAACCCGAAATCATTAATGTAACGACCCATAAATTTCGACAATTAAAGTTGTTAATTAAATAGGATTTTGTAATTGAAATTTTGAAAAAAGAAAAAAAAGGTGATAAATTAGTATTGAAATGAAATCCAATTGAAGAAATAGTGGAAACCATTATAATTTGTTAATTAAATTCGATTTGTGAAATTAATACTGGGAGAAATAAATTGGAAATAGTGTTAATGAAATAATAACTGAATTGAATTACAACTATATAAATGAAAGTAAAAATTTTAAAGTGGATGTCAACATTGAATAAATTAATTAAAATAAAATCTAAATACATGTTTGGATAGAATCAATAATTGATGGAGTAAATGGTAAGTAATTAGAATTTAATTCTATAAAATTTGGAAACTGAATGTAATGTAAAGTAATAAGGTTAGTGCAATACCCATTAATGAATGGAATGAAATGGGACTAATATAAATGCATATTAGGTTATAAATCAATTTGAATGAAAAAAAAACGTAAATATTGAATGATAAATAAGCATACAAGTGTATTAAAGGTTATAATAGTGGGTTACTAGTAAGATCACTCATTTACCAATAAAGATAATTAGATGTGCCTTGATGATAATTAATAACATAACAGAAAAGAGTAAATGTATTCATTAGAATATTAATTGCAATTGAATAGGGATTTTAAGTAACAATGTTCATACAAGGTAAGTAATGCTAATTTAAAGTCATAATAATGAATAGGGATAAATTAAAAATTTGTAACATATATTATAAATTACCTGCTTATTTGTTAATGGAATTAGAATTTGTATTAAGTGATAATAAAATAAATGAACGTTGCACTAATGGAAATTGAATCTAACCCATTCAATTGGAAACTTATCAAAATAAATTGGATTCAATGTATAATAAAGAGGTTATTTTAAGAAATTGAAATAAATTCTATAATTGGTGAATTAAGTTACTTTAAATAGAGATGGGAATTGGTTCAAAGAATTATAAATTAATAAGTAAATCAAGATGATGAAATTTATGAATTTTAGAATTTAAATTTTAATAATGAGTTAATTTATTTAATTTATAATAGTTGGATTTATTGCAAATGAATAAAATCAAATATGTAATTTTACATTAATTTAAAAATTAAGTTGAAAACGGGAAATATTTATGTGATAATATTAAATCCAATGGTAAACCCTTCTATTTGAAATTATGAATGGAATAATTATGGGTAAATTCAATTTAACGGAAATTGTGGAAATTTATCTATAGTTTTGAATTTTATGAAAATCGAAGATTTCTATTGATAAATCTTTAATAAATTGACTTCTAAATATTGTTAGATCATTGTAAATGTTTGAAAATTTTAAAGTGATAAAGATTGCAAATTTCAAAATTTTAACGTGAAATTTGATTTAATTAATTTACTTTAAATTTATTTAATTAATATAAAAATAGCCATTTTGGTCATGGACTCGAATTTCGACGAAACCAGTTTCATCGGATCTGTAAGAGTGAATTATTGCAGGGTTTCAAGTATCGTAGTGATCGGACTTGTCGTTTGATCGTACAAACACGAAACGCCTTGAAATCGATTTAATTGAAATCAATTTGAAATTATTGATTTCAGCATAACTTCTTCATACGATGGAATTCGGACGTGAAACTTTTTCCATCGCGTTCAGAATATTTTAAAACACCCATTTTGATATATTTACCAAATTTCGTTCCGGGGTCAGAACGGGCTTTTTGGGCCACGTTAGCGTTGGCACGTATATTTAACCCGATCCATCTATTCAAATTTCTAACCTACCTATATAAACCCAGTTATAAACCCTAGCCTCCATCTATTCTCATTTGTTTGTGCGTTCATTTCCTAAGCTCCTCCTCTTCCCAATGGCTGCAAACCCTAGATCTAAATTCAAATTTCAAAAATCAAATCCAAAGTCAAAAATTCAAAGGCCTCAGAAAAATTTCAAAAAAATATATGCTAATGCTCTCGACAAGCGTAAATCAATGGTGCAATTCGTTTTTCGATTCTGGTTGTGGTTTGACAAGAAATTGGGGTTTTAGTTTCGGCCGTCCATAGGTGATCGTGAATTTAACGGTGGATCTTCGCCCTAGCGATGATCAGGAGGCACGGAGTGGTAGAGTTCGCCGAGGAGGCCCTAGGGATGGAGTTGTGCATCGAATGGGTTTCGAAATCATCTCGATTTGGGCGTTTTAGCCGGCGGCAATGGTCACGATTTGGGTGACCGGAATCCTTGTCGTGGGTACCAGGCGGGGCGGCCGGCCGTGGTGAGTTCGATGGTGATGTTCGATCGAGTTGCAGGGGCTTGTATCGGCGGCGTAATTTGAAAGTAGGGTTCGAATGGTGGCGGCTTCGGTGCGATCTGGAGATACTAGGGTTTTCTTGCCCAAGCTTCAGTGGGAAGAAGCTATGACGTGGCAAGGTTTTGTATTTATTTTATTTTTATTTTTTCGATTTCATCTCGTTTTAAATGCAATAACTTTTTCATACGAACTCCGTTTCATCCGCGAATTTTTTTGTTAAGATCGTAATAAAATTTTGGACATTTTGACGCTGTTTTGGTTGGATTTGGAGACTGTGCAATTTTTGGTTTAAATTGGATTTAAATTCAATTTAAATTCAAAAGGTGATTGTTTTAAGCCACTCACAACTTCTAAAATTTCTTATGATTGTTAAATTGATTTAAGATATGAGTAGAAATTTATTTATGACTGTTTTACATATTTTATTCATCATCTCGGTTAAATCGCATTTATTTAATTTAACTGTTAATTAAATTTATTATTGCACATAAATTGACAGTTAAAATTTATTTATTTTGCATATATACTGCTAGTTAAACAGTTATTTATTTATTAATTTTGAATATAAACTGTTCGTTGATACCTGTTATATTTTATATTGTCTATTGATGTTTGTTTAAATTGATGATGATTGAAATAAAATTGGTTGATGATTGATATTGGGTGAATGGATGAGGTGTTCTATATTATATATACTGCAAGTTATTATGCATTCTCATTTCATTCGTGATTGCGGTTTGAAATGATATATAACCGCATTTTTTTTATTTTTAAATGGCGGATTGAAATGATAAATATCCGTATCACTTGACCATAGGATAGAAAATTATATACAGGCCCACGGGGTATATATAAAATTATTTTTGCAATGATTTCTATGGTTTGGATAGGATGCGGTTTAATAAATATTAATTTTGATCTTATACAAAATCTTATTTTATATATACATATGGAGTTAAAGTATTGAATTTAAGCTATGTATGAATTTGTTAAATAAAATAAACAAGTTGAATAATGGAGTTTGATTATTTTATATTATATGGTTATGTACATGTTAAGATATTGAAAATATATAGAGTTTTAAATGATTTAAATCAATTAAGATTGGGAGTTAAATTGAAAATTTTATTTAGAATTGAGCTAAATTAAGGATTTAACTTCATAAGTTAATGTAAAATTTATTAACTTGAAATTTTAAAAAGGTATGATATTTATAACTGAATTTTTATTCAAGATGAATTAAATGAATATTTTTGGTATAAATAAATTGAAGGAAATATTATTTTATTTTATAAAGAAATTTTAAATGCAAACTATTTTATTCTATATACCGTTTGAATATCCAAACCATCCAAGTTTAGAAGTTATGGTTTTAAATCTATGAATTTTCGATGTATTATGGTTTTGAAAGTTATAACTCAAATGTTTGATTTCCAATTATTATAAATTTTAAAGCAATATGATTTTGGAAAAGAAATATATTTGAAATAAAAATGATATTATATTAAATTGGGGTTTATAAAAATAATATCAAATGAGTTTGTTTTGGAATGGAAAGGATATTGTATTTATACAGTTTTGAAATAGATATTTTATTCTGGTTTTAAAAGTAAAATTATTTTTTAGTGACGCGGTGTTATAATAACGTTTGGTTGTTAAAGAGACCGGGATCGGAAGTTGTCATACTCTCTGCTAACCCCGAAAACCACTTTAAAAACCGTGTACGTGGTGGAGATTTCAGAATGAAGTAGGTTGGTGGCGGCGTTTTCCTCTGAGGTAAATACGTGGACCCAACTCCCGTGAGTTGGCATAAGGTGGCTAAAACAGGAGCGATCGACGGGTTAATAAGGTAGCACCTTTGATCGGACACTTCCCTTTGATACTATACTCTGACTTTGGATTGACTCGGTGGCCACCTTCACTTTTGATTTCTTTGATTTGGGGGAGTTTGTTCGAGGTAGGCGGTAGCTGTGCGCTACGCGTTACCACCGACCCGGAAGCATGATTGGTATATCTACCCTGGCATTGCCTAGTTGTGCCGTGTCACCTACCCTATCGCGCCTTGTACGAGTTTGGTTTTCTCCCGTAGCCCGTGTGGTATCCTCTGGTGGCTTCCCGTTCAGGAGGGACTATGATATTGGATAGACTACAGGGACTATTACGTGTTAAGGGCTATATGGGTAACCCCTTAATGCTAATAAAAAAGTAAGTTTATTTTACAAATAGACACTATTATAATAGCGAAATATATTACATAGTAAATAGTTTAACGGATCCTTAGGAGATGTAAATCCCGAGCATCTCTTGAGTTACTACACTCATATTTATTTCTGTTAATTTAACTTACAAAAGATCTTTTAGTTCTGACTCGAGTGTTTTGTCTTTTCAATTCGCTTGGGTCAGTCCGAGCATTTCAGTACCGAAGACTTTTGCTCTGGAGGACGAAGACGGAGATTTTTATTATTATTGTTTATTATATTCCACTACACACCGTATTCTGCTGCATTGTTATTATTGGTATGTGTACTCTGATAAATGTTGTAAGTATCATCAAATGTTTTGTAAACAGCTTCATGAACTGTAAATTTGATTATTCTATTTTATCCTTCCACTGTGAGATTCTGTTTTCTTTTATTTCTTCTCATTTTTCTGATTTACCCTATAACAAACCGCCCTTCCATATGGTTTAATTCGGCACGTGTGTCGATTTGAAGCGTGCGAAAAGGCAGGACATTACAATTAATGTAAATGAAAGAGGGTTCATACCTTTGTTCTCAGAATAAATTAGGAGATCGAGTGTTTAACCTTAGGAATTGAAGATTGAGGAGGAGTAGTTATAAGGGGATGGATTGGGTTCGTGATCGAAGTCGAGGTCTGTAATTGAAGGAATGGTGCTTGTAAAAAGGGAAGTGCCATAATATGGGCTCGATAGGGAGAAGGAGAGGAAGGTATGCGAAAGGCGGTAAATGAAGTTAAGTAAACTTGAAAGTAGAGAAGTGAAGGAAAAGAGAAGTGAAGGCTACGTTTATATATAAGTGTATTTGGAAGGTAGAAGAACCGATCATCCCAAGCGACTCAGTCACGAGATTGAAAAGGGATCGGCCTTAAGGCTTGCCGATCCCTTTCCACGCGGACTCACCAAAGGATCGGCATACCAGATGGCGACCATTCTTAAAAAATAATAAAATTGTATATAATGATATAATATAAAAAGAAAGAAAACAAGAGATGCATGAACGGTGGATATGAGTGAAATATAAAAAGGAGCAAAAGAAATTAACAGATAACTAGAAACCAGGCGACGACCGATGTCGTGAAGGATAGACAGCAAGCATAAGCATATAGGATAAAATAGATTAGCAAAGACCAACGGATGTCCAAAGACATTTGGAAGCCCACAAAAAAAACATGTATTAGAACACACATAGGAGGGACTCAAGGACTCAACCTTTTGAAATTGACTAAAATGGCAGTTTAGCTTGAAGCGATCTAGTTTGAAGTCAGATCGGAAGAAAGCCTATAAATCTCATATAACCAAATATGTGCACGCTGATGGAATACGACATCAGACTTATATTATCAAAGATTAATGAAGGAACAGAGACTGACAAAAAAGCTGGATATACATATTCCTAGGAATCTAAGTTTTTCCAATTCAAAGCACGTCATATTACTCACAAGATATAATTTAGGGGGGTAAGTGTTACTCGGTGCCTTGACCCGGCTACATAGGGCTGACTACGGAGGCCTGGCTCGACTAATGATGAGAAAGATAATCATGAGACATCAGTCGCTTGACCAATTCATAATGTCCAGACAGTGGTATCTGGTCCAAGGTGAATAGAGTTAGTAGATAGACAGTGCATGATGTCAGAATTATGGAATTTAGTCGGGTTAGAATAGGGATCGGCATGAACCATGGTGAAATTGGATGAGATGTGGATAGATCGGTATATACACAATATAGTGACGGGTCGGCATATTGTGGTCATAGGACATGGATTGGCATGGTAATGGAGCGAGGTGGTTAGTTTGAGTGGAGGTAAAGAGGGGAAGTATGAGTTGTAAAGCAAGAAGGATTGGCATGTTGATGGTCAGGGAAAGGAGTCGGCATGGTTTGCTTGTAGGCTACGTGTCGGCATGATGAGGCTAGAGCAATACAGATCGACATGGTATGGTTGAAGTAAAAGGGGTCGGCATGGAACGGACTGTGAGATGTGGATCGACACACATAGGGGGACAAGGACGGATCGGCATAACCTAGACAAAGTTTGGATTAGAACCGAAGTAGTACAGGAACTAGAGCTCCATGCATCCAATCGCTTTAATATTTGAAACGCCATCATTATAGACCATAAGAGAGCCACTACATGGGTCTCTATCCCAAACTTGACTCATGGAGGGATCGGCACTGATCCCTCTATTGAGAGTTAGGCCTAGCCATTCCTGTGTTGGGCCATATGGTGGGTGAAGTCCTATTGCCAAAGTTTGAGTCAGACTGAAGGCCACCTTCATCTATAAATAGAGGCATGGTGGACCATTATAGGGACTCTTACGCTGTTAGTTCAACTCTACCATTATTGTAACTAACTTCCTCCATTCTTTTCTGATCTCTTGCAATTCCTTGTTGTTTGTAATTGTAATCAAGTCAATCGAAAAGCAATAAAGAGAATATTAAAAGTGGTCATAGGCAATCAACACCGAACCACTATAAATCTTGTTTTTTTGCTTTCTGCTATGTATTCTTTGATATTTTGTGATTCTCCTCTGTTTTTCTTTAACTTCTTCATTTATTCCACTATTCAAATCTATTCTTGGGTGTTTGTAGCCAATTTGGTTGCAAACATGTATGATCGCTTAAAGGAGCATTTTAATGAGCTTTTGGATGAGGCTATTGCTAAAGCTAAGAGTCAAACAAACCAGATGCTTGTACTCTTACTTAGAATCGTAGGCTATTATAAGTATGTTTTAGAATCTTTGGTAAACTATAGGGTGCCATTAGATTTGTCTTTCATTCCACACAAGGGAAAGCTTAACCTTATTAAGAGAAGAATCTTCATATTGCTACGTCTCCTACACCTCATTCAGTTATGCTGGGTCCCTGGAAGGTGAGTTGAAAAACAATAATATAAGACCAAAGGAAGGTCCAAGATTCATGGTGTTTACCCCTTGAAGTATGCAAAGAAGTATTAGATCATGGAAAGACCATCATGAAAGAATAAGTTTTCACTTGTAATATTTTACTTTTGATTGTAGGTAGTATCTTGTTATAACTTTAGTTCATTACTCTATAGCATTTGTCTAAGAATCTTTCTATTTCTTGTAAGATAATGTTTTTGAAATATACTTATATTGTTTTACCATCTCGTGGTTTGTATACTTGATATGTATAGCATCGTTCCGCAAAATATAGGTAAGCTTTTGTCCCGTTGGAATCGTATTGTACTTCAAAGTTTATTCCATATCTATTGCTTCAGATTCGACCAAATCAATTAAGGGAACCATTTTTATAAAGTTCCCTTCTGATGTCGTAATTAAAGACTTACACATTTCATGTTTTAGGTTTATCTATTTCGAAAGTATTGTACCCCACATTCACTATTCTTATGAGTAATATTTCATGATGTAATTGTAGGAGCTTTAAGAACCCATAGTCTATCTTTGTAACTATAAAAGCATTTATGGGTTAGGATCTACTGAGACTAGTATTTTACTTTTGAGGTTCTTCTACCTATAGCAACTAGCTATATGAAAATTTATAATATAGTACAGCTTTTGGTGTAGTTGAACCTATCTAATTTTCTTATAATTGTATCCATTGGCTCTTACCGTAATCTGTAGGGTTATTGGGCCTCACCACTTCTTCTCATTATCTTTGAAATATTTAGCTTTCGAGGTTTAGTCATTTTGTAATTCCATAGCTTAGTTAGGGTTCAAGATCTACCGAGCCTCTCTTAAGACTTTATGCCTGTAGCGCCTTGGCCATATCCTGATAAGGTTTCAAGCTATACTAAGGCTGTGAATTTCAATGCCAACCCTATGGCATATCTTTTTGGAATTGAACCAACTTTGCATTCTAAACTTTCAATGGTAGTTTTGTGGTCCTTTTGAGCTTATGCTTTAGAGTCTACTAAGAATTGCATGATGCCAGCCTAATGCCACATATTCTTTTGATGGGATCTACCCACTAGGCACTTGAGACCATTCTTACTATTTTAATGGGGATCTACCTACAAAGCGGTTTAGGACTACATACCTAAGGCTTTTCTATTTGGATGAGAATCTATGCATAGAGGGGCATAGGACTACTTACCTAAGGCTTTTCTATTTGGATGGAAATCTACCCAAAGGGATTTATAGGTCGACTTGCTTAAAAAAAATTCCATGATTGCATGGTATTACTTGACCATGGTTCACTCCAACATGCATTATTGGCTATTTATAAAACCAAGGTGATGTGGCCTTTTATTTTTAGCGGTTTTCGTAAGAGTTTTGCTAAGGGTACATCAAAGTGGAGTTACGTAGGGAATGGATCCTTCTAAAGGTCAATTCTCTCTTCGTTGAGGGTGCCTAGTCAAATTATTATATATAAAAATGGCTAGGTACAAGATATACTTAAAAAATATAATTATTAATAAAATACATCTACTATTTGTGGGGATTAACCTATGAAATAATTTGTATGTACTATGTAGTGTGTTCCGATGTTGTAATACACTATTCACTACCACACTGCATTGATATGAGAAAGGGATTTTTCAGAAGAAATATGTAACATAAAGGGAAAAATATTAAATTTTTACAGAAGTTGGAATGAGACATCAGGATTTATCCTATTGCCCCCAGAATGTCGTTTATTGTTAGAAAAGAAATGTAAATTATTGATTTTGGTTAAATGGGCTAGAAATTAGAAGAGGTCAAACTTAGTTGCATTTTTATAATATATTAATTTTGAGATTTTAGGTTAAACAAGTGCCATTTCATCCTATAAATAAAAATGTAAACCTAATTCTCTAATCCTACTTGAGTCAAACATCTCACTGATCTCCATCATCTTCCTCATCTTATCTCCAAAACAAAATCAATCTAACTTCATATCAAATCAAATTTGAATTAAACAAATTAATATACGAAATCAGTTATTGCGAAGAGAGCTATACAAATAAATCAAAGCTATTGAGAAATTTGAAATTTTGAAGGCATGGAATTTTTGGACAACCAAAGAGAAGAAGGATCTACATAAGATTGAAGAAGATGCATAACTAGTTAATGAGTGGTATTCATCCTAGATGTGTATATATTAGTTAGACATATTAATTCACCCCTTATGCTTGTAAATCACATTATAAATGATGTAATTGAAAATTAAAAAGCGAAACTTTTTATATAAACATGATCAGGGCATGGTTAGCCATGACAAATGATTAAAAAAAGTCAATTTTTATCGATTATAATTAATCAAAGTTAATCACTTCCAAATTAAAAAATATGAATAGCAATATGTTACAAATTAGGCATCTTATATATATCAAAATTGTAGTTTAACAACATGAACCCATTGATGGTGTTTTTTCATCGATTGGATTAACGGATTGATCAAAAAATGCATTGATAATTTGGTAAACATGGACCATTGATTTTGATCCAACGGTGAAACAGTGATGATAGGGCGATCAAAGGGAATAGATGTATAGACGAAGCCAAGAAGGTAACCATACTGGTCTCATATCTCTTTAGAAAGAAGCAAAACAGGGAAGAATGGCCGAAAACCACCAGCGATGGCGGAAGAAGCGAAGGCGACAAGGTCTGAAGATATAGGTGGTGGCATGGGCAAGGGAAGCTCAAGGTAGCATCAGATCTAGATAACATAGCCTCTGGTAATGGCGGCAATGATGTAAAAGAGGGAGGTTGAAGGGAATTAGGAATTAAGAAAACTGCAATGATATGGAAAAATTATTAATAATAATTAAATTATAAATTAAATAATTATGTTATTGCCCCAATGTTTAGATGCTTATAATTCTCGCATACGACTTCTATTTTGCATACGGTTCATTGCATCGGGATTGTATCAAGATAAGGAATGTTTTGGTATGTTTTTTGTTGTGTTTTGAGATATTGTAAAAATATATTTAGTTAGACAAGTTTGTTTTATGATTTTTCACTTACAGGTTAGGCTTGATCCGGTTACTTCATACAAGGTAGGGCAGTGATGAGTTTTGGATTTGATCCCAATAGGATCACAGACCGTTAGGTGAATGACTAGTATGGATTTATGCCAACCAGTTGGGGCTTGATCCAGTAGCTTCATAAATGCTGGGGCAATGATGAATTTTTAGCTAGTCGTAGACCATTAGGCTAATGACTAACATGGACTTGACCTCAACCATCACATATGTTTTTAACGTACAAGCAAAGACTTTGGGCTCGGTCATGTGCATAAGTTTTTGACATACGAGCTAGAGCTCGGTTATGTGCATATTTTTTTGGCATACGAGCTGAGATTTTAGGCTCAGTTGTTTGCTTACATTTTCAACATGTGAGCTAGGGCTCAATCGTGTGCATATATTTTCAGCATACGAGCCAAGACTTTGGGCTCAGTCGTGTGCAAGCATTTATGGTGAGTGCGTTGGGAATTTAGGCTCAATCGTGTTAGAGTTGTTTCGGCATATGATTAGAGGTAGCAGAGATTTTAGTGGGACATTAGCATATGATATCATTATAGTATCGTATCGTGTTTGGCTCACTTGTTGGATTCAGATGATACTTGTTAAGGTATGGTTTCAAGCATAAGTGTTGATTTACTGGCTTATTAGTAATATACGTTATATGACGAGTTTCGCTCACTTGACATTTTCATGACGCCTTTATCATTTTCTTTGTTTTAATTATACTCTGATATGTCCATAAAGATGATTGATGGTGACTTTAAGGCATGATGGTACAATGTAGACCTATACATTTGTTTATTAGCTATCTACTGTTTTATTTCATGCACACTGGCTCCATTACCAGTATAGAGAGATGTTGTAGTTGGAATTTATTTGATATTATGTTGTTTTATTTGTGTAGGATTGTAATATAAATTTCTATTATATTTTATTCCATCCATTTTGAATTTCAAAACGTGTAAGAGAATTGCATATGGCTATGTGATTTGTTTAATATTTCAATTCAAAATGATCCATCGTCTATGAGGTCTATGATGTCCTCATGATTTTATGCATGAATCGAGGCGTCATAGATGGCGAGTTATTTCATTTGGCAGCAGAGCTTAAGTTAGACGATTCCTACTTAATAAGGGAGTAAGGAGAGCATATTTGTAGGTTTTTACCTAGATTATATTTATGATTTTATGCCATACCCTATATATTTTACTCATAAGTAGTTGTTAATTTATCCCTTATAGAAGTAAACAACAAAGAGTTAAATAAATGTTAAGATTTAAAACAATTTTGGGGTGAAAAATAAATAAGTAAGTCCTTTATATTTATTATATTTTACTCCATAAGGAATTGCTACTAGAGGGTCCTAGATTAACTAACAGTAAAGTATATTGTGGGACTAAGGATGAATAAGAAGAAGAGTGGTATCCTTGAGTCCATAAAAAATAAAGGTGATGTCGATAAGGCGTAATAGAGCCCCTTGAAGAATTTTTTCAATTGTATGACCTAGTTGAGCTTGTGTAAATTATGATTCTACTTTAATTAAAGTATTTAAATAAATTGAAATATTTACCTAAAAAGTTAGAAATAACAATATTTGAGATTTTTACGAAAAATATAAGTTGAGGTTTGTTTAATGTACTGAGATAACAATCTTTTATTTTAAGTTTCAAAATTAGGAAAGAATATTAAGAAATAATTTTCCATTAGTATTTTAAAGCTTTTTTTGAAAAGAATTCGTGTGAGGTGCATTATCGCCTTTTTATTTGGTTTTGTACTTTTCTTTTGAAAAAGAAACCTCATAAAGTAAATTAACAAGTGCGACTTTTTAAATGTCTTTTATTTTACAATTGTTGATGTCTTACTTCGAACAAAATTATTACACCGTTTTTATACTTTTGTGAACATTACTCATTTCCGATGGTAAAATTTAATAAGGTATGTTTTACATACCTCTTTCTTTTAGTTAAAATGAACGATGTAGGATATGGTTTTGAGTGAGAAAAAGAAGATTTATTAAAATAATAGTGTTACCGTGTAATTTTTCTATTTTAATATGTATGTATTTTTGAATTGAAAATAATGGATTTTTGATATAAACTATTGAAAATATGCATTAGAAATGACTTAAACTTTGGAAACTGTTTTTGAATTATATATGAAAATAGTTAGTACCGAAAAATGAATTTTGAAAATTTATTTTGTAGTGTTTAAATATGTTGGAAATTGGCTAATTATTAAATAAATTAGATATACTTACGCACACACACACACACACACATAAGATAAAATGGTTTTAAATTATATAAAATAGTGTTGCAAAAATGAAGTATGATTATTTCAAAAAAAAACCAAAATTATTTCAAATATAATTTTATTTTGTGTAATTAATATAGAATGTGGCAAAGCTATAAAGAATTGGGTTTTGGAAGTAAAAATATCATCAAAGATGGATACTTTTGGAATTGTAGAAAAGAATGTAGCTCTGGAAATTGAAGTTTATTTTATTCGTCTAAGGAGACTTATAAATAGGTATGAAATGATTTATGAAATATATAAAATAAAAAATTTTAAAAATTTGTTTAAATATAATTTAAAGAATTCATTTCAAAATACTTGTATAATGATCAAAAATTAAAAGTTGATTGAAGTTGACAGAGAATTTGATGGTTTTTAATAGCTTTGTGAAAAATAAGATTTGAGATCAAAGATTTTGATTTAAAACTGAATTAGAAAGTTATTTTTATTTTTAATTGAAATTTGGACTGGAATTAGAAATGAATTACACAACCTATACAGTTTGTATTGATTATGGTAAAGGAGCTAGGATAGTCAATATGCCATCGTGCTATGTACTTACAAGAAATGAATGTTATGGATTTATGATTTAGGGATAATTTAAATTAATGAGGGTATTATTTATGAATTTTAGGAAAAAACTTCTGAAACAATAAGGAAAAATATATTTTGAATCGAGAATTTACTATTATTATAAAGTAAAGTGGAATCTAAATAAATAGTAATATGATTTTTGGAAGACTGCCCAAATTTTAAGCAAATAATAGTAAGACTATTTCATGGAGTTTATGAAAAACTATTATTATTTAAATAATAAAAATAAGAATTATTTGAGAAGAATATTAATATTAAAGAGATATTTTCCATGAATATTTTTAGGATAAATTATTACTATTTTTATAAATAATAATAAAATGAATTTTTTGGATTTAGTATAGAGTGCAATTATTTTTTAATTGGGAAAATAGGCGTAAGGACAAACTCAGAAAAAAATTAGATTGAAGGACAACAAGTTTGGTTTCTAGGCTGAAGGACAATGCTAGTTATAACTAGATTTTGTATAATGTAAAACTGAATATAATGCTAAATATAACTAGCATTTTGTATAGTGTAAAGTTAAATATAATGCTAATTATAACTAGCATTTGTCCTTCAGCCTAAAAATGAATCATGGTGTCCTTCAGCCTAATTTTTTCCTTCAAAGTTTGTCATTTTCCCTAATTCCCTCTTATTTAATTATATAATAATAAAGTAGTTGTGAAAAAATGATTAAAAGAAAAATGGATGAAAATTATTGTTTTTGGATGGAATAATAATGTTGAGAATTTTGAAGTAATATATTGAAAACATATGATTTTGAAGTATATTGTTGATTCGTAAATTTCTTATTATGAGATTATAGTGAAAAGGTATTTTTATAATGTACAATACTGAGACGATTTATGTACATAAGGTCTGTGATTAAATGTTGTTTAAAATTAACACATATGATTACTTAAGGGATAGGGGTACACTTACATAAGATGTTGAGAAGCATGAGAGCATACATGACTAATAAATTACCTAAATGGTTGAATAACTGAAGATTGGCTTTACGAGCCAGTCATCAATAGAGGATGATCGTACTTGTCTATGTAAAGTATTTTTAGAGTATGAGAATGTAAATAAGGGTACTCTAGTTATATGTTTGTGCATAGGATTTCACAAGTATGTATGGTTAATATTATTTTTGAAGTATCTAGTGTTGTATGATTTCAAAGATAAAGTATCTTGAGTTGCACATACTAAGATACAAAAGTGATTTAAAGAAAGGCGAGATTTGACGATTTAGGAGAAAATTTACTAAGAGCTAAGAATAGTTCTTTTCGGCCTTCAATTGGATTGAAATAACTATCTAACTGAGTAAATTTCATGAAATGGTGACTTTTTATTCATAACTAGTTTTTAGTGTCGTTGCATGTGAAAAATAAGTACAAAGTGCATAACGTAGTCTATGAGTTTGTTATAGCAATGTTGTGTTCATTGAATAAGGCTTGTGATATCTATAAATTAGATAGTGATGAAGTATAGGGTTCGCCCAAGTATCCTAACTATTAGTCTACTTGGTAGGATGACATCCAATGTTATAGTGTTGTCGTGCCAATGGACTTAAACAAGGAATTTAATAGCGTATGTCAAAGCATAAGGGGAGGGATTTATACCGTTCGAGGATGAAGAAGCAAGTGGCAAAGTATGTTGCAAGGTATTTGTAGATAGAGACGTGCTAGTGGTGAAGCCTATTTAAATTAAAGTTATACTTGGACATTACATGATTAGACACCTCAGTGGTAAGTATAGGAATGGAAAACACATAGGATAGACATGCCTATAGAATTTGTAGTGGGTAGCTTGGTAGGTGAAGGAATCACTGTTGAGATATGTTATATGGGAAAGTTAACACCATAAGTTGTTGGGCATGTGCCGATTATATAGAGAGTAGGGAAGTAGGCATATTTCAGTGGGCTTCTTAAAGCTAGCGGGTATTCACAATTTTCCTATGTATCCCAGTTGCAAACATATGTTGATGATTTAACAGTTATGGTAGAGAGTAATTAGCTTATACGGTGAATGTAAAGACAGAATCTAGAATACTCTGTGAGTATATTCACATCTTAGGACTAGATTTGATACGACATAAAAATAAGGAAATAAAGTTGGTCTAAGTACAATAAGAAAAAGGTTTGGATGGGAGTACGAGGGAACTCAAGAGAAGAATCCAAGTTTCCTCTCATGAGCTCTCTTCCAATAAGTTCCTCTTTTAGTTAATTTGTAGGTTAGGTTTCTCATTAGGTCATTGTTTGTTTACATGGTTTCTTTAACTAGCTAGTTGACATAAGCATGACGTATAGATGTTAAGGTTGGTTGTATGCACATTCTTATGATGTATTTTGATTGCTATGGATGCTTTTGAGTTATACCAGTTTAATTTATTCCATGTTAGCTTGTATGTATATATATTCAAATCTAAGGTAGACACCTATAGTTAGGTGTTCCAATTTATGCTAGATAATTTATATATGATATTTATTGTTCCTTTATATATGCATCTACCTATTGTATTTATGAACATGATTATTTACTTATATTTCTATATGGATTTATGGACGCGCACACATGCATGCATACATACATACATAAATACACACACACACATATATAAATAATATGTGCATATAGTAGGATGTTAGTATACATATTGGTTACTCTACACGTGCTTTCATATATGAGATCTCACATCATATCATTCCATTTTTATCTATCATATGCATTATACAATCTTGATTATGTTTTGCTTGTATTATACGATGGATGCTACATGGACGTAACTATTCTTGTTTTGTATGTGTAAACGCTATGAAGCAAGTTGCATTGTTTACTTTAGGAATTTTCAAGGATGAAATTCTTTTAAGCAGGGAGAATGTAATACCTTGTAATTCTATGTGATTAAATAACTAATTGAAAGGGATAAAATCATAATTTTATACGAAGGTCAAAACAATAAGTGTTTGTAGTAGTTTGAATTAGGCTGTGGGAATATCTCATTCATCTGTAATGTCCGTCCCAACCAGAAAACATATGTAACTTGTTGATTTTGGTTAAATGAACAAGCAATCAGAAGAAGTCAAACCCAATGGCATTTTCTAATATATTAATTTTGAGATTGTATGCTAAACATATGTTATTTCACCCTATAAGTTTAAATGTAAATCCAATCCTCTAATACTACTTGAGCCTAAACATCTTACCACTAATCTCTACCATCTCCCTCATCTTATCCACAAAACAAAATCAAACCAACTTCACAACAAATCAAATCCAAAGCAAACGAATTAATATAAGAGATCAGTTACTGTAGAGAGAGCTATACATTTACATCAATGATATCGAGAAATTTAGAGTTTTGAATGCATGAAATTTCTAGATAGCGAAAGAAAATAAGGATTCATATCAAATAGGAGAAGATGCACAGCTAATCGGTTAGTTGGATCCATCCTATTTGTGTATATATTAGTAAGATATAGTAATTCGTCCCTTAAGGTCATACATCACACCACAAATGATGTAACTGAAAATTAAAAAGTGATTTTTTATGGCTAGATGATTAAAAATTCGATTTTTTCGGTTGTAATTAACCAAAGTTAATAACTTCCTAAAAATGCACAATAAAAAAGTGTTCCAAAGTTAAACATACATAATATCAAAATTGTAGTACTTGATGATACGAACCCACTGTTGGTGTTCATTCATTGATTAGGTTAACAGATTGATCAGAAACTACATTAAAAGTATGGTAAATGTGGACCATTCATTTCGATTCAGCAGTGAAACAGTGACGATAGGATGATCGATGGATATGGTGTGCAAAGAAAGTCTAGCAGGTTTTCACATTGGTCTTCGATCACCCTAGAATGAAAAACCATGGCGTAGAATGACCATAAACCGCCAGTGGTGACGAAGTAACTGGAGGCGATCGAGTCTGAAGATATGGGTGGCGCCATGTTTTGAGATACTTTAGAAAATTTTCTTAGCATGATAAGTTGGTTATATGGATTTTCACTTACGATTTGGGGCTTGATTCAATAGCTTCATAAATGGTAGGGTAATGATGAGTATTGGGTTTAATCCTAATAGTGTCGCTGACCATTAGAAGAATGATTGGCATGGACTTGACCTCAATCATTGCATGCATTTCGGACATACGAGCTAAGACTTTTGGGCTTGGTTGTGTGTATACATTTTTGGCATATAATCTAGGATTTTGGGTTCAATCGCGTGCATATGTTTTTGGCATACATGTAACGACCCGCTATTTTGGACTATTCGCATCCGCACACGTCGGACTTGAATAATTCAAAATACCGAATTGTTAATTTAAAATTTGGAAAAACTCAGATATGCAGTAAATAAATAATCACAGAATCATAGACACAGAGTAATAATATGCAGCGGAAGTAAAAGAGATAGTAGTTCATGAAGCTACTATATATATAACAGAGTTAAATAAGTTACAACAGAAGTTTGGAATACAATAATCAAATACAATAATCAGATTACATCACTGGAATCAACTGAATATCTGAAAGCTGGGTAGATAGCTGGATCTTCAAGCAAAGCTCCAACTCCAAAGGTAAGCCTCGAAAGCTGGTACTCATAGTCTGACCCGAGCGTAAAGCAAAAGCACAAGACACTCGAGTCAGGATTAATATTCTCATATCAATAAATCCAACTCAAGTGAAATAGCAATCGAAATACAAGTAACTCAAAGGATGTTGGAATCACCATCCTCTAAGGATCCGTTAAACTATCTACTATGTAGTAGTATACGCTAAATAGATAATGTCTATCAGTAATATAAAGTATCAAAATAGTGTTAAGGCGTTACCATTATCCCCCTTAACACGTTTTTATACAAGCATCATAGTTTATACAGCACTGTAAACTCCACCGTAAACTGGTGGGATATCAGGGAGTACTCCATAGGTATAACACAAAGCAAATTCGTAGTGGTCGCGTATATATAGGGATACAAGTATGACAAGGCACATGAGGCAATACCCAAGGTAGTGAAGCTACCGTTCGCCTGATCCGGACTGGTGAGAACGCATCGCCGCAGCGATCGCAACACCGCGAAACAACACTCCTGGAATTCCGAGGGTGCACCAATCAATCACAAGTAATGAGTAGTAGTTACGAAGAGGTGTGTCCGCTCGAGGTGGCTAACCCCATTTGGCCCGGCACGGCTCCTGATTTTAGTCATTTCCAATTTGACACAAGTGTCAAGGCTATCCATTATCGTTCTCTTTCTTCAGTTAACACGTACATCATTCCAACAACTTCATTCAGGATCACACTCCGCGTTTAGTTATTAAAGTGGTTTTCGGTTTAGACAGAGAGTATGTCCATAACCGATTCCGGTCTCTTTAATAACTTCCGTAATTATTACACCGATTGGTCGTTTAATAAATTTCAAAACCAAATCAAATTCAATTTCAATTAGAATTCATAAATCAACATTTCAATTATCTTTCAAAATCAATTTCCATAACTTACGTTTCAAAATTCCAAATTACCATTTCAAAATCTTACAATTCAATTTCAACTTTTATTTAAAACAATTCAATTATTGATTCAAGTTCGTATATAATTTCATTCCGAAATCTTTTAAATTAATTTAATTTAACATTCAAATCAATCTAAACTCATTTATCGATTCCATTCAATATTCGTTAAGTTACTTTATCATTCAAAACAATTACTATTAATTTCCAATTCGTTAAATCAATTTCTTAAGTTCAACTTCATTATATCAACTTACAAATTAAGTTCAATTAGATTCGCCAAACCAATTCTTTAAATTACAAGTCTTACGTTAATTTCGATAAATCATATTCATTTCAATAAATCACATTTTATTTCTTGTTAAAGAAATTCAAATTTCACTCATTTGTTGACTTCGTTACAAATTTCAAACTTAATTAATAAAGAACTAAATTTCACATGCTCGAGAAGTTTCAATTTCACTTATTAACCTACTTAAATAAATTTCCCAAAACTTTAATAAATAAAGAAACTCAGTTTCATTTATTAACGAAGTTCGAATTCACTTATTCAAAGTTCAATTTCTTTTATCAAAGAATCCAATTTTGTTCAATTATCAAATAATCCAATCTTTTTCAATTATTAAATAATTTCAATCTTAATTATTAATAATTTCAAACTTGATTATAAATTCAAACTTAATTATCAAACCATTTCAAACTTAATCGTAAATTCAACTTAATAATTTCGAGCTTAATTATAATTTCAAACTTAATTATAATTTCAAATTTATTCATTAAATGACTTCAAACTAAAAATTTCAAAACTCAATTATTACCAATTTCAAATTATTTATTAATAATTCCAAATTTAATTATTAGATAATCAAATTTCAAACAACGTTCTATCATCAATTACCACGTTATATCTGTTTCAGATTTCGATCTTTACATTTTCCTTTCAAATAATTCAAATTCCAACTTCATTTCAAAACTTATTCTTTGGTCGAATCAAATCATTATTTTATTTTAAATCAAATTTTTGACCAATCGGATTTTATTTAATTCTCTATCCTAAGTCAAGTTCATTTGGGTATTTATCATTTCAAACCGATTTCAATTTCAATTCAAGATCAAACATAATAAAGGGAACTTGCAGTGTGATAACTGGGATGGTGTCAAAGTAAATAAACAAGCAATAACAGCAATCAATAACAATCCAATAATCAATTCAAATAATCTCGAAATAATCGTATTAATTCGCATTGTTATTTGTGCGAATTAATATAATTGATTCTAGAATCTACACTATTATTTCATATAGACTAAAGATTATTACATTACGGTTTTTCACTTGTCGTTCAATTTCAATTTCAAATTTAATACAACAACAATTAATCCAATGTACGTTCGAAGGTTCAAATTATAATTTATCAAATTCTACATGTCGATTAACTTAACAATTAAAAGGGGTCATATTATTCAAATTAACTAATCAAATTCAACACATATGTCGATTCACAGTTTAAACTATCCTACGTCAAATTCAATTGCATAATATTTATCACTTTATACATTAGAATTTAACATCCAATATAAACAAAAATCAATCAATCAATTATCAACCAAACTGTATTATCATCGCATAAATAATTAACAGATAATGGTGTCAGATGTCATAGGTGAACAGATACAGGTAATAGCATACATAACAGTGTAAATAACTAACAGCAGCATATTTCAATTGTCGTTTCAATTGAAATCAAATTTAATAAATAAAAGAACATTAATCGTGAGTGATGGCTCACCTTCCGAGGCTAGAGAGGATAGACAATGAATGGAGTTACGGATCCGAGCACGAATTCCAAATCAAAGCTAGATGGATACGGACTCGATGGATAAGCTGACGAAATCAAACGAATTAGCTTGATGGACGGATAGTATACTTTTGGAACATTACTCAAATTTATATATATATATATATATATATATATATATATTTATACACAAAATCACACTCTCATTTCAACATATATGAATATATGTGTCTATGTTTCTAAAATCATCATTTTAAACTAAACTCGAATAATAAACTTTAAACTCATATATAAAAAATGAATTTTAAATCGATATATTTAAAGTTTGACCCTTTTAACATATATATTTATACAACATACTACATTCGCACACCATAATATATATATATATATATATATATATATATATATATAATATCTCTTATATAATATAACATTTGAAGCATATTAAAAATATAAAATAATATACATACGAAAACTACACACTTATGTACAGCAACCTGTAACCATTTCCTATAACTACATATATAAGCTGTAACCCAAATCACCCTTATATAAACAATCCTTACAAATATAAACCAAGTATCTATACAACCAAAACAACTCAAAAGCAACATTAAAACTGTATTAACATATTATAAAATATATCACGTAAAATATCGTTCAGCCATAAAACTGTAGCTTCCGAAGCAAATATATATTATTAATATATACCTATAGACTATTGAACTCATATAAACTAACGAAATATAACTGATGAATATAATTTAATTATATATATGCTAAATGTATACACCACTATAAATTTGGAAATTAAAGCATTCTGCAGCCCGATAAGATTCACGCAACTTACACATATGGGTTGATACCAAATTAAACAAAATACTGTAATAAATCTGTAAGTACAGTAAAGTATACTATACACATAAACTTGCATTATTACTATTTATATATTATACTATATAACACAGGACGAATCCTATACAAAGAAGCACGGTTCAGCTTAGAGGAATCAAAGTTTAAGCTACTATATATTTCAAAGTCAATATAGAACAAACCAACAGAATATGGTAATATAATATGCAACAACTATTTATAAGTATACAAACAATAAACTGTGGACATAGAAAAGGAGATAACACCATACTTACGCAAAATATTAACGTTGAAAGCAAGGAAAACAAGGCGGCCGAGGTAGGGAGAGCAGTGGGTCAGAGGCAGAGATCGGGTGAAGGCCGAGGCTGCGGGTTCACGGCATTGAAGTGTGGGGTCGTTGTGGAAAGGCGGAGGGTCGGAGGACGGCTGCTGTGTTGCGCCGCGCTGCGGAGGAGGGCGGCATGGTTCGACGAGGTGATGGCCATGGCCGTGAACAGCAGTGGAAGACGGCGGTTTCGGTGGTCGGCGCTGGGTTGTGGACTTGGACGGAGGGTGGTAGACTGGGTAGTGGCGGCAGCTAACAGCTGAGATGATGGAGAAGTCGAGCAAAGTGAGGAGATGTCTTTTGGCGTAGGGTGTCGGTTGAGCACTAGTGAGGGGAAAGGATGGCGCTGCTAGGTGGATGATAGAGATAAGAGAGGCAAGTTGATGCTCTTGGGGTGGCTAGCCTGGTGTTTGAAGTGGGATGGAAGGATCTTGGCGTGCGGAGGGAAGCTGAAGGAGGCCGGTGGGCTATGGTGGAGATACGCATGTGTTTTAGGAAGAGGGTGAAAATGTAGAGATGGGAATATGAATAGTTTTAGGATGTAAAACAGTTAACAGGGATAAAATGACGTGGGCATTTGGAATTACCTTTGAACCGAAAAATCAAAGGTTATTTTGAAGCTAGTGAAAGCCAATAGCCACGTTGAGAGAATTATAAATGCAAAAAAAAAGGCTACACAGTTTCCGATAGATAACCAATGGTCACAAGTAATCTGGACAGCACGGAACCGGAACCGATACGAAATCATCTTTCCGTGGATTCTACTACGAACCGGACTTCAAAATACAGAAATAAATATACCGTAGAGATCAGCACGACGAGATGATCAAAACGGTATACAGATATCAGTGGTATGATTGAATTATAAAATTTTCGAATTTTCTACTAGCGGAAAATGCGCAAAAATCGCAGAAAATTAAGATCGACGGAACCAAAGATGTCCGAATTTGGAAAAATGACAAACTGACAACTTGTTCAAAAGATGTTTTAGAATTTTTCTATGTAAAAATATTTTGGTTTTGAAAACGTTTTATTTTCATCGCTTTTTAACTGATTAAATTGAAGTAAATTTACGCAAGAAATAAACTTTCGTATTTTCGGACGAAAACTTACCGGTTGCTATGTTTAACTAGACGCATTCCAAATATTAAATTTATATTTCAAAATTTTATCGTTTAAAATCCCCAAAAATTCCAATTAATAACGTTATTAAAATCGGCTAAATTTACGGGTCGTTACATTCTCCCCCACTCAGAACTTTTCGTCCCCGAAAAGGAAGGAAGTAGGAGAATAGAAACAACCAAAAGAAATAGATTTGAAAACAAAATAGACAGTTAGTCCAAACCATATAGCTTTCAATTTAAATTAATTCATATTCAACAATTTACTTTAAATCCAAGATAATTTATTAAGTTGATTTCATTTCAATTTATTAATATTTGATAACAAAAGATTCCTTCAGAACAAAATTTTATTTATTTATCTCATTAGTTCAATGTTTTATTATCCAATTATGCCATATTAATAATTAGTAATCATATTTTATTCAACAAATTCAATTCTTCTTTATTTTAAATTATTATTAGATTAATTCCACTTAATATATTCTATCACATATATCGAGCATATTTATAGTTATTATAACTACTCAAATTTATATATAAAATATATTCTTCGATATCATTTTCTACTGTATAAAATTCAATTACATAGTTAAACTTTGAAAATTTAGGTAAGTTATAAATAATGCAATTGAGTATTACACTAGTAAAATTTTCTAATTAAATTATCCAGGCCTAATTGTTTATTCAAAATATTGATTTCATTTTAAAATTGAATTATCCTTTATCATAAATTTAAGAATTAAATTTTCGAGTAACTTCAAATTTATTTAGAGATAAATAAATATATATAATATATCGAGTCAAATTTAAATCATATATCAATATATATTACAAATCAAATCATACTTTAAGAAATTTAAATCGATTTATTTTTCAAAACAAACCGTAGCAAAGCTACAGAATAGTCTCTCCACTTCGAAACTCAAAAATGAATGTCGATGATGCGGCCGTCATCACCGAAATTATTTTCGAGCGACAAAGAGAAGAGCACTGATTTTTAAACATTTAAATTCTTTGAAAACCATTTATATTCGAAAATATTTAAATAATATACATTTTTAACACTTTAAATCATAATTCAAAATTATCGAAAATTAAATTTCTCAAATTCTTTATTTATATTCATTTAAACTCCAAATCACATATAACCAAGTTTATAAATTCATTTATTTATATGTTAGTCAAATCAACGGTTTACAACAGTAAATGAAAATTAAATTTTAACGTTTCGAACAACAGATTCATTAGCATTTTAACTTCAGAAAAATTTATACTTATATAATATAATCAGTCAAAATTATCTTATTTATCAAATTTGAAATAATATTGTGTCAGTTTGCTCTGCTCAAGTGTTTTGGAAATCCTATCGATAGCGTTGATCAGACGAATAGATCGAAAACCCAAATCAACATCAACAACTCAAACAACACAATATATATAACATTTTTTTAACATTAATTTACAAATACACTTCTTCGCTGGATGATACAAAAATGGATTTAAAAACTAGGATAGATTCAAATTTTGATGGGCTTCAAATCGAAGAGAATTTTGATTCAATGATAAGTTCGAAACAGAAAATAGGATTATTCAATTAACAGAATCGGAAGATGGATACACTTATTTAATTCACGGGCAACCCTAACCAGGTCGACCGTAACTTCAAGAATATTATCGATGCTGAATTCCGAGGTAAATCAACATTCGATCGCAAGAGATAGAATTCAGGTATAGCAGGAGATAGATAACCTCGTAAACCGAGGATATAGAAATCTCTGGTAAATCGATGTCTATTGTAGAGGAGTTTCACCCCTTTATAAATCAATTCGAAGTTTGGCGAGACGGCCGATTCACTATAAGAGTTATTCGAAGTGGAGTTATGTGATGCTTCAGGATTGAAAGAAAACGAATAGTGAGGGACGAATGAATTTTGGAACCGAGGGAACGTTCCAAAATTCAAAGAAATTGAGTCCAAAGGAAGAGATTGAAACTCGAATGAGAGTGATTCTGTAAATACATTTACCCTATATGCTAAGTTTTGCCTAGAGCTACCAAATGCTCTGATACCAACTGTAACGACCCGCTATTTTGGACTATTCGCATCCGCACACGTCGGACTTGAATAATTCAAAATACCGAATTGTTAATTTAAAATTTGGCAAAACTCAGATATGCAGTAAATAAATAATCATAGAATCACAGACACAGAGTAATAATATGCAGCGGAAGTAAAAGAGATAGTAGTTCATGAAGCTACTATATATATAACAGAGTTAAATAAGTTACAACAGAAGTTTGGAATACAATAATCAAATACAATAATCAGATTACATCACTGGAATCAACTGAATATCTGAAAGCTAGGTAGATAGCTGGATCTTCAAGCAAAGCTCCAACTCCAAAGGTAAGCCTCGAAAGCTGGTACTCATAGTCTGACCCGAGCGTAAAGCAAAAACACAAGACACTCGAGTCAGGATTAATATTCTCATATCAATAAATCCAACTCAAGTGAAATAGCAATCGAAATACAAGTAACTCAAAGGATGTTGGAATCACCATCCTCTAAGGATCCGTTAAACTATCTACTATGTAGTAGTATACGCTAAATAGATAATGTCTATCAGTAATATAAAGTATCAAAATAGTGTTAAGGCGTTACCATTATCCCCCTTAACACGTTTTTATACAAGCATCATAGTCTATACAGCACTGTAAACTCCACCGTAAACTGGTGGGATATCAGGGAGTACTCCATAGGTATAACACAAAGCAAATTCGTAGTGGTCGCGTATATATAGGGATACAAGTATGACAAGGCACATGAGGCAATACCCAAGGTAGTGAAGCTACCGTTCGCCTGATCCGGACTGGTGAGAACGCATCGCCGCAGCGATCGCAACACCGCGAAACAACACTCCTGGAATTCCGAGGGTGCACCAATCAATCACAAGTAATGAGTAGTAGTTACGAAGAGGTGTGTCCGCTCGAGGTGGCTAACCCCATTTGGCCCGGCACGGCTCCTGATTTTAGTCATTTCCAATTTGACACAAGTGTCAAGGCTATCCATTATCGTTCTTTTTCTTCAGTTAACACGTACATCATTCCAACCACTTCATTCAGGATCACACTCCGCGTTTAGTTATTAAAGTGGTTTTCGGTTTAGACAGAGAGTATGTCCATAACCGATTCCGGTCTCTTTAATAACTTCCGTAATTATTACACCGATTGGTCGTTTAATAAATTTCAAAACCAAATCAAATTCAATTTCAATTAGAATTCATAAATCAACATTTCAATTATCTTTCAAAATCAATTTCCATAACTTACGTTTCAAAATTCCAAATTACCATTTCAAAATCTTACAATTCAATTTCAACTTTTATTTAAAACAATTCAATTATTGATTCAAGTTCGTATATAATTTCATTCCGAAATCTTTTAAATTAATTTAATTTAACATTCAAATCAATCTAAACTCATTTATCGATTCCATTCAATATTCGTTAAGTTACTTTATCATTCAAAACAATTACTATTAATTTCCAATTCGTTAAATCAATTTCTTAAGTTCAACTTCATTATATCAACTTACAAATTAAGTTCAATTAGATTCGCCAAACCAATTCTTTAAATTACAAGTCTTACGTTAATTTCGATAAATCATATTCATTTCAATAAATCACATTTTATTTCTTGTTAAAGAAATTCAAATTTCACTCATTTGTTGACTTCGTTACAAATTTCAAACTTAATTAATAAAGAACTAAATTTCACATGCTCGAGAAGTTTCAATTTCACTTATTAACCTACTTAAATAAATTTCCCAAAACTTTAATAAATAAAGAAACTCAGTTTCATTTATTAACGAAGTTCGAATTCACTTATTCAAAGTTCAATTTCTTTTATCAAAGAATCCAATTTTTGTTCAATTATCAAATAATCCAATCTTTTTCAATTATTAAATAATTTCAATCTTAATTATTAATAATTTCAAAACTTAATAATTTCAAACTTGATTATAAATTCAAACTTAATTATCAAACCATTTCAAACTTAATCGTAAATTCAACTTAATAATTTCGAGCTTAATTATAATTTCAAACTTAATTATAATTTCAAATTTATTCATTAAATGACTTCAAACTAAAAATTTCAAAACTCAATTATTACCAATTTCAAATTATTTATTAATAATTCCAAATTTAATTATTAGATAATCAAATTTCAAACAACGTTCTATCATCAATTACCACGTTATATCTGTTTCAGATTTCGATCTTTACATTTTCCTTTCAAATAATTCAAATTCCAACTTCATTTCAAAACTTATTCTTTGGTCGAATCAAATCATTATTTTATTTTAAATCAAATTTTTGACCAATCGGATTTTATTTAATTCTCTATCCTAAGTCAAGTTCATTTGGGTATTTATCATTTCAACCCGATTCCAATTTCAATTCAAGATCAAACATAATAAAGGGAACTTGCAGTGTGATAACTGGGATGGTGTCAAAGTAAATAAACAAGCAATAACAGCAATCAATAACAATCCAATAATCAATTCAAATAATCCCGAAATAATCGTATTAATTCGCATTGTTATTTGTGCGAATTAATATAATTGATTCTAGAATCTACACTATTATTTCATGTAGACTAAAGATTATTACATTACGGTTTTTCACTTGTCGTTCAATTTCAATTTCAAATTTAATACAACAACAATTAATCCAATATACGTTCGAAGGTTCAAATTATAATTTATCAAATTCTACATGTCGATTAACTTAACAATTAAAAGGGGTCATATTATTCAAATTAACTAATCAAATTCAACACATATGTCGATTCACAGTTTAAACTATCCCACGTCAAATTCAATTGCATAATATTTATCACTTTATACATTACAATTTAACATCCAATATAAACAAAAATCAATCAATCAATTATCAACCAAACTGTATTATCATCGCATAAATAATTAACAGATAATTGTGTCAGATGTCATAGGTGAACAGATACAGGTAATAGCATACATAACAGTGTAAATAACTAACAGCAGCATATTTCAATTGTCGTTTCAATTGAAATCAAATTTAATAAATAAAAGAACATTAATCGTGAGTGATGGCCCACCTTCCGAGGCTAGAGAGGATAGACAATGAATGGAGTTACGGATCCGAGCACGAATTCCAAATCAAAGCTAGACGGATACGGACTCGACGGATAAGCTGACGAAATCAAACGAATTAGCTTGATGGACGGATAGTATACTTTTGGAACATTACTCAAATTTATATATATATATATATATATATATATATATATATATATATATATATATATTTATACACAAAATCACACTCTCATTTCAACATATATGAATATATGTGTCTATGTTTCTAAAATCATCATTTTAAACTAAACTCGAATAATAAACTTTAAACTCATATATAAAAAATGAATTTTAAATCGATATATTTAAAGTTTGACCCTTTTAACATATATATTTATACAACATACTACATTCGCACACCATAATATATATATATATATATATATATATATAATATCTCTTATATAATATAACATTTGAAGCATATTAAAAATATAAAATAATATACATACGAAAACTACACACTTATGTACAGCAACCTGTAACCATTTCCTATAACTACATATATAAGCTGTAACCCAAATAACCCTTATATAAACAACCCTTACAAATATAAACCAAGTATCTATACAACCAAAACAACTCAAAAGCAACATTAAAACTGTATTAACATATTATAAAATATATCACGTAAAATATCGTTCAGCCATAAAACTGTAGCTTCCAAAGCAAATATATATTATTAATATATACCTACAGACTATAGAACTCATATAAACTAACGAAATATAACTGATGAATATAATTTAATTATATATATGCTAAATGTATACACCACTATAAATTTGGAAATTAAAGCATTCTGCAGCCCGATAAGATTCACGCAACTTGCACATATGGGTTGATACCAAATTAAACAAAATACTGTAATAAATCTGTAAGTACAGTAAAGCATACTATACACATAAACTTGCATTATTACTATTTATATATTATACTATATAACACAGGACGAATCCTATACAAAGAAGCACGGTTCAGCTTAGAGGAATACAAAGTTTAAGCTACTATATATTTCAAAGTCAATATAGAACAAACCAACATAATATGGTAATATAATATGCAACAACTATTTATAAGTATACAAACAATAAACCGTGGACATAGAAAAGGAGATAACACCATACTTACGCAAAATATTAATGGTGAAAGCAAGGAAAACAAGGCGGCCGAGGTAGGGAGAGCAGTGGGTCAGAGGCAGGGAGCGGGTGAAGGCCGAGGCTGCGGGTTCACGGCATTGAAGTGTGGGGTCGTTGTGGAAAGGCGGAGGGTCGGAGGATGGCTGCTGTGTTGCGCCGCGCTGCGGAGGAGGGCGGCATGGTTCGACGAGGTGATGGCCATGGCCGTGAACAGCGGTGGAAGACGGCGGTTTCGGTGGTCGGCGCTGGGTTGTGGACTTGGACGGAGGGTGGTAGACTGGGTAGTGGCGGCAGCTAACAGCTGAGATGATGGGGAAGCCGAGCAAAGTGAGGAGATGTCTTTTGGCGTAGGGTGTCGGTTGATCACTAGTGAGGGGAAAGGATGGTGCTGCTAGGTGGATGATAGAGATAAGAGAGGCAAGTTGATGCTCTTGGGGTGGCTAGCCTGGTGTTTGAAGTGGGATGGAAGGATCTTGGCGTGCGGAGGGAAGCTGAAGGAGGCCGGTGGGCTATGGTGGAGATACGCATGTGTTTTAGGAAGAGGGTGAAAATGTAGAGATGAGAATAGGAATAGTTTTAGGATGTAAAAGAGTTAACAAGGATAAAATGACGTGGGCATTTGGAATTACCTTTGAACCGAAAAATCAAAGGTTACTTTGAAGCTAGTGAAAGCCAATAGCCACGTTAAGAGAATTATAAATGCAAAAAAAAGGCTACACAGTTTCCGATAGATAACCAATGGTCACAAGTAATCTGGACAGCACGGAACCGGAACCGATACGAAATCATCTTTCCGTGGATTCTACTACGAACCGGACTTTAAAATACAGAAATAAATATACCGTAGAGATCAGCACGACGAGACGATCAAAACGGTATACGGATATCAGCGGTATGATTGAATTATAAAATTTTCGAATTTTCTACTAGCGGAAAATGCGCAAAAATCGCAGAAAATTAAGATCGACGGAGCCAAAAATGTCCGAATTTGGAAAAACGACAAACTGACCACTTGTTCAAAAGATGTTTTAGAATTTTTCTATGTAAAAATATTTTGGTTTTGAAAACGTTTTATTTTCATCGCTTTTTAACTGATTAAATTGAAGTAAATTTACGCACGAAATAAACTTTCGTATTTTCGGACGAAAATTTACCGGTTGCTATGTTTAACCAGACGCATTCCAAATATCAAATTTATATTTCAAAATTTTATCGTTTAAAATTCCGAAAAATTCCAATTAATAACGTTATTAAAATCGGCTAAATTTACGGGTCGTTACAATACAGGTTGGGGCATTAGGCTTGCTCGCAGGTTCGGGATATGAATTGGGCATTTGATTTCAGCCATATGCATATGTTTGTGGCGATTAAGAAGATGTACTTTAGGCCCAATCGTGTCATATTTGTTTTAACATATGATTAGACCCGGTAGAGATTCTAGTAAGGCCTTATCATATGATGTCATTATTGTAACATATTGTGTTTAGCTGACTTGTTGGATAAAATTGGCATAGGTTAAGGTATGTTATCGAGCATATGTATTGTTTTACTAGCTTATTAGTATTATACACTTATATGAGTTTCATTCATCATACGTTTGTTTAACCCCCTCTATGAGTTTCATCTTTTTTATTATACTCTTATAGGTCAATAGAGAGGAGTGGTGGCAACCTGGAAGCATGATGGTCTGATGGAAACCTACACGTTTATTTATTAGCTATCTAGTATTTTATTTCATTTAATCAGACATTATAATGTTTCCGTTACAAGTATAGAGAGATGTTATAGTCCGAATTTATTAGATATTAGATTGTTTTATTTATCTGGAATTGTAATATTGATTTCTATTATATTTTATTCCTTCTATCATGAGTTTCAAAAGGCGTATATTGTAAACAGCTCTGTGATTTTTATAATCCAAAACAATCTGTTATCTATGAGGTCTATAATGTCCACATCATTTTATGCGTGAATTGGGGCATCATAGATGGGAGGTTGTTTTACAGCATTCCTTCGCTAAAGTAGTAATATTTTAGTTTTTCTTTAGTTATTTAAAAGTTATACAAGACACCACTACTGGATAGTATTATTTTTCGAAAACATTATTTTGTGTTTTTACAACTTGTAACAAAGACCTAAGCTCTCATTTTACAAGAAATTTCGCAAAAGTTTTGTATGAAAGAAAGCCTATCGCTAACCACAAATAGAAAAAAATAGGGGTTAGGTGAGACAAAGCTCGTTTAGTTTGAAATTTTGAACTAAGAAATCCAAAAAACTAGAAGGTTTCATGATGAAAATCCATGAAGTACCCTCATGTAGAAAACTAGTTGGAAGAGAAATTTCCAAAGGCAATATATAAAGAAGTCTAAGAATACTAAATAAAATCAAAAAGACCTAATATGAAATCCAATAACTATCGAAGGCAATATATGCAGAAGTTTAGGACTACCAAACGAAATCCAAGAATATGGAAGGCTGAATAAGAAGTCTAATAAATGCTCTCTTCCTCAAGTATAAACCTGGTGGATAGAATAACAATCAAAAGGCATATATAATGGAATCTAAGAACACTAAAGGAAATCAAAGAAGACCTGATAGGATATCCATAATTGCCGAGGGCAAAATGTATAAAAGTTTAAGAGTACCAAAAGGAAATTCAATAGTACCAAAGATTGAATAAGTAGTCCAATAAATATCCCTAGGTATAAATTGATAAGAATAACAATAATCAAAGGGCATATATAACGAAATCAAACAATACCGAAGGAAATCTAACAACAACCGATAGGAAATCCAATAATTGATGAAGAAAAAATATATAAAAGTTTAGGAATACCAAAGAAAACCAAGTATGCTGAAGTGTTTTGAGGGAATTATTATGAAATCCAAAGAGGATTAAGAATATCAAAATTCTTTTAATAACCATTAAAAAAATAAGAATATCCAATTTCTCAAAAGGATGCAATAACCTACCCTTTGCTTTTTGCTTAAGTATAGATTTCAAAAAATTTGTCTCGCACTTGTTGAAATATAAATATACATATTCTATGCTTTCCCCGAAAGAGGCAACACAAGGGTTTTCCTGATAAGGAAAAAAGATAATTGAAGGTTTAAAGTTTAAGTACTTATAACTTTTTTTAATAAATTCTAAAATTCACCTTTCAAATCATTTTATCAGTTGTATGGGAAAGCTTCAAGAATTCGTTTGTCATGTGCCTATTCATATGATGATAGATGCAATAATATAGGCTTTTGTGCTTTCTCTTTTTGGTGGGGGAGAGGTCTAGACAAAAGAGCTTTTTATGAGTTCCTTAGAAGATCTGGGACCATTTATAATTGAGTGGGGGTAATAGTTGGTTAGTTTTTTGAATTTCTTTCGGGCTTCATTGGTTGAGGTGTTAGAAAGAGGCCTTCTGGTAAACATAGATGATCGAGTTTGATCTTCATAGGCCACTAATTTAACATTTAAGTCAAATATTTCATCATACATGGCCTTGACTATTTTTTTTGAGTTGGACGGTTCTTGAAAATCTCTCGAGAGCTGTGTTATCTGAGAAATCTAAAGTTCATGGCAATGGTTGTATTTTATAGTGTCCACCTTTGTCGAGACAAAAGTTGCCAGGCATTCATTTTTTTTTATTTATGAGCTGAATCCAGAGGTAAAGAGGTATTTATGAGATGAAGTCTTCGTAATTTTCGTTGTTGGAACTATCCATAGTTGGTTGTTGAGATGATTTTCTAGGTAAGTGAACGGAGAGTGGGCCTCCTTCTAGTGCAAAATATGTTGGTGGACTTTTTCATGATACCAACACCCAAGAACTGAAGGACATGCTTTAATCTATTGCTTTTATTGGTAATTCAATAGGCTGGATACCAAAGGTTTAAGATGATTATTGGAAGTTAAATTAAGTCTTTTAGGTGAATGCTAAATGTGGTAGATTCAGAATGGGCCAAGAATGTGCTTAATAAGTAATGTCGAAAGTAAAAGTATTGTAATCATCTGTAATTTTTATGTCTTCGAATTTGAATATGTAATTTATTTAAATATTCAAATTTGAATTTAAATATAATAAAAATTTATGTTTCAAATTCTGGTGCTGTGTTTCTAAATGAATTTAGGATTTTTCTATAATTTTTAATTTGGAAAGTAATTAAATTTTCAGTTGATGTATTTTGCGGTAAACATTGGTATTTTTGAAACTTCATAAAATTAGATAATCCATGTGTTTTTATGTTGTTTTGTGATCGTATCGTATTTTTGTGCACGGTCATATTTTTATTTCTGTCATTCGCTGTTCGTATGCAAACGTGATATCATGCACTGAAGTACTGGAGATAAATATTTCCACTTTTCATTTCTAAACAAAGCATTATATTTTCTTGTGCACCATGCTTCTTGATGGCATGAATAATGGATCTTAAATTGATTTTGAAATGATGGGAGTCATGGCTTTTAGTTGCTTTGCTTGGAAGCTTTATGTTGCCTCTATTTATACACATCCATATACACAACATAAGGGGACACAGTACACGGGCACATTTCTTCTTCCTACTTTCTTTTCCTTCTCGGTAAAGAAAAATTAACCATTTCCCCTTTTAAAAAATCAATACCTCTCAATCCATTCACATTTAGCCAAAAGCAAAACATGAAAGTTGTAGATGAGAGTCCCTAGTATTTTATAAAAATAGCCACCTTAGTTTCGATGGTCGGAGTAGCTGCAATTGCTTAATGATCGTCAGTGGTCATAATTTCATGAAAATGAAGTTCAATGAATTTGATATGGGAAGGTAAGGTAGCTTTTATATCGACGAACCAAGATTTTTAGTGGTGTTCGCAGGGTCTAGAGTTATCAGAGTTAGCCATGGTTGGTTGATGATTATTTTTCAATCAAGTTGGAAGTGTCGATGTTGTAGGCGGCTAGGGGAGAGAAGGGCGGCATAGAATAAAGCTTAGGTTGAGAGTAGGTCGTGATCAAAGTTTGGGCAGTCTAGTGGAGCATGGCGGCGGCGAGCCCGATTAGGATTTTGTTGTAACGACACGGATTTTTAGTCACTTGTTATTAGGTAATTAACTGATTTAAATTATTGGAATATAAATTTTTGTGAGTCGGATAAATAAATTTTATGAAAAATAAAATATCTGAATTTATATTGATTAAATACTATATTTCTAGATATGATAAATATTTTAGAAATATGTATATAAACTCCACCATTATAACTTTGGATAAAATATCCATAAATGTGTGTATATATATATAAATATGTACAAGCTTTATGATGTATAAAAAGAAATATATATACATGAATGAAAAAACTTCATAGTGGCAAAATTTCAAAACCTATGATTTTATACATATATATATATGGTTATATGATATAGTGCATACGGGAATATAAGTATTAATATATAAAGGTGTAAATCTAAAATGGATATATGTGTGTGTGTGTGTTGTGTGTTTGTATGTGTGTGTATAGATATGCACACACACACACATATATATATATATATACTTCATGATGGAAGAAAATAAAAATATTAAAATAAATATATGTATACACACACACATATATAAGTGAAGATGTATATAGCATATATATATAAATGTGTATGTATGGTAAACACAGGCACACGCACGCATATATATATATATGTTGTATATGAAAAACTTATGTTATAAAAGTTAAAATTAAAATATATATGTATATAGTTATATATGTTATAAAAGTAATATATATATATATATATATATATATATAAAAAGATGTAAGATAGGAAGTAAATAAATATGTACATTGTATTAGTATGCATATCTGTATATATGCATATAAATGTTTATACACAAAGCAGTACAAAACTTTAGGGTGCTGGAAAGATATATATATATATATATATATATATATATATATATATAGTGTAAATAATTCAACATTAAATAGATAAGCATGGAAACATATGGTAAGTATTGTTTACATGAAAATCTTTATATATATATGTATGTATGTATGTATATAGGTGTGTGTGTGAATATATATACCCATAAGAGCATCAAGATACTGGATAAAAGAAAAATCAAATATTGGATAAAATAAAAATAGGATCAAATCAAGTAAATTAAGGGATCAAATCAGCATAAAAATAAATCAGATCGCACATAAAATATAATATCAACATGAAATCAAAATCATGTCTCAATAGATCAAATGGAAGAAAAAAAATATAAAGCTTGTACATGTGCAGGCCTCTACTTTGCTCTGTACACAACCTCCTCTTCTATATATAGAAGCCTACAGTTAACTGACGCATGGAGGAAATCAAGATTAAGGACAGTTAAAAAGCTTGAAAGAAGGAAGATTAATGGACTAAAGGCTTGAAGGAAGAGGTAAACAGAGCAGCAGTCTGCTCATGTATTTTTACAGGTGAGTAAACTATTTTGCCCTTTGTTATAGATTATTATTCACATGCATGTATAACCGTAGATATGGGTGAATCCTTGTTTTTGTGATAAATGTTTATGTGTCTATGTGTATATCGCTTTGTATATGTACTACTACTTAGAGTGAAGCACTATTCTTCTTCTTTCTCTCCTCTATTCATATTTTTTTTTTTTTTTAAACAGTTAAGAGCTTAAACTTTGAAAATCAATAACCAAGTATCTATTTAGTTTCAATCATTGATTATAAGAGGAAAGTTATTTGTTTTTTAGTGTAGATTGCTATAAAAATTATTTCATCAAATTTCGTCATGCATAGGTCGAGGAAACCCATTTAAACAGTGAAAGGGTCTAATATAATCAAGATTCAATATCACAAATTGATTAATGGATTATAGGAATGTGTTCGACTCTGAAAAAATTTGATTTTTTGAGGTGTTTGGGTTTTTTTTTTGTTGCGTGGAAGGAGAAAGGGAGAGATGACCATATTTTGGGTTTTGGCAAAATTTTGGTGATTGGGACAAGTTTGCGGCATGAGATGGGTCATGGAGGGGCTGGGGTAATGGGGAGTCGAGGAAAAATAGTGTGGAATTTTTCTAATGATCATTGTGGCTAGATGAACGCGAGGCAGGGCTTAAGGGGATTGTGTAGTGCGTTTCAGTTTCAGCTAATGACGTTGACGTGACCATGAGGTGGGCGTGTGGTAGGAAGGGAAATGGTCGAGGAAATCGTGGCGAAGCTCATGGTAGGTTTTGGCGATGGATGGTGGTCACTGATGGTCATGGTGAGGCATCAAGTAGGACTGGGTTGTTCCATTTTCTGGTTGGAAGTTCGAATGTCGAATAAAGGTGGTTGTCACGAGTTCCAGGGGGTGGTCGCGTGGTAAGGATCGCATGCGACTTGTTGGAATGGACGATGACAAGGCACGGTGGCCAAAGGTGGGCGCACATGCACGCATCAGGCGCGTGCACGTTCTCTTCCTGGAGTTCAAAGAAAACAAGAGAATAAGGAATAGAACTAAAATAAAAAGAGAAGAAGGGGGAAAGAGGATGGGCCGAGGAGAATGGATGGGCCAGGAAAAAAGTGAGGAAAAAAAGAAAGAAAAGGGAAAGGAAAAAGGAAAAGAAAGAAAGAAATGGAAAAAAGGAAGAAGAAAAAAGAAAAAAAAAGTGGAACCTATATCCTTGCATTATAAGTTTACCTCCTAATATTTTAAGCTCAAATTATTTTGTGTAAAGTCAAATTTAAATTATTTTATAGCAATTAAAATAAGTAATTAATTGAATTCTTAAATCCTAGGTTAATAAAATAAGATAGCTATTAATTCGGTTTCTTAATTTTAATTAACTAAAAATAAATTGTTTTTTAATTTCTTTAATTTGAAATTAATTTAGATTAAAACATAAATGGATTCGGTTAATTAAAGTTAATTAAATCCTGATGTGTGATTTGTTTTGATATTGGTTATTGATCATTAAATTAGTAACAATCTATATCTTGGCTTAATCCTATTGGATATTTATTTCAATTGTTCTTGACTATTCCATCAAGTGGTCAAACATGTTAAAATAGTTAGGTTAAATGATGATTCGTTTTATTTGAAATGAAAATCCGTAATTAATTCACATATGTGGATATTTTCACACTAAATATAGATTGTTTATTTTAATCAATTTACACTTTTAAATTTATTGCTTGGATTCGAAGAGACCGAAATCAAATATCTATGTTATCCGGAATCACTTCGATGTGAAAATCACCACGAACCTTTATGGATTTAAATTATAGAGACTAACTTTCTGGCTTTTGTTTAAATGTAACAAATTCGACCATTTTAAAACAAGTATTTTACTTAGACACTACAAAAATATCGACGGATTTCTGTATAAGTGCTTTAGTTATAATAAGATAAAACCCGTCATGTTGTACGAGTTACCTTGGTTTCAAAGGATTTTATAACTTAAGTATTTAAAATTAAATGTGTTTACTCATGCTGGTTTCCAGCCTGACTTGGGTGTTACTTTATTGTAATGCTCAGGTCAGACCGAATATTACAGTTTTCAGGTTAGGACGATTTGGAACTCAGGAGACGAGCTAAATGGCAGAGACGTATTTCACGTATTTTCCGCTATGCACTGTAGGCTGTATATTCAGGATTTAGGGATAAGTTATTATAACTGTCCAGATTTATATATTGGTGATTGTACTCTGATAGCTTATACGTAAATTAACTGAATAGATTCTTTTGTATACAAGCTGTTTGTGTATATTATATTTTTTTCGCTACGAATGCGAGATTTTGTGCTGTTACTTCTGTTTCTTCTTCTACCTCTTTCCTTCTTAAACCTTAACAACCTGGTATTTCCGGCGCTCGGTTGCTCGGCACTCTATACAACGAATGTATTGGTGTCGAGTTTCGGGGGTCCAAAATCCCTCGGCCATTACACGTGGTATTAGAGCAGAAGGTTAAGCGAGTGCCTTCGCTCTAGTGGGGATTACTCATTAGAGATAGGGTCAGTAGTGCCCTAGAATGATTTGAGTGTATTAAGTACGAGGGCTTACTTGTTATTTTCTTAAAAAGATTTTAAAATTATTTTTATATAAGATTATATTTTGACATATAAAGAAATAATTTATCTAAATTATTATAGTATATTAAGGTGATTGTACGTTGTTATTATTGAAATCAAATAAGCTTATAAAATTTAAGTGGTAAAATATACAACCATTTGAAATTTGGTTAAAAAAGAACTATACAAATGGGTTAAGCTAAAAGTAAACTCAAACCAAAATTTAAAATTCCAGATATTTCGGAGGTGTTTTTCATAAGTGTTTTGAAATGAAATAAGTCTACCCTGATTATATTTATATACAAAAATAATTTTTTAGAAAATTATTATGGAGTATATGGCATGTTTGGTTTCTCAATATTATAATATTGGTTATTGTCATAAATTGGTTGTTGTGTCTTAATAAAGGATGTTTATTACAGAATAAACAATGATAAAACAGTGGGAAATGTTTAAGGAAGTGCAATTGGAAGCATAAGTTATAGATGTGACTTATAAAGTAAAATGGATCTAAATTGTGAGGTTTTGAAATTAAGTCCCAAAAAAATTAATTAAAATGTGTTTAAGGAAATAACAAGTAATATTATTAAAATATTTTAAAATGCGGAAATCTTTGTTTTAAAAACAAGCATTGTTTCAAAAAAAAATTCCAAAGTAATTTGGTTTGGATAGAAACCAAGGTTGGTTTAAATTAAAAAAGGGTGATTTGGTATATATATGGAATATATATATAAGTGATTTCAAAGTTGATTTGAAAAAATATTGATGTTTGAATTCTAGAATCCCCCTTGAAATAAGAAGTATAACTCTAAGAAAAATAAGTTTTTGAACGTACAAGTGGGAAGTGATATTAATAAGAAATTTAAAATTTAGAAGGTAAAATTTAAATTGAGCAAGTTTAAATGAATTGGAGGTTAACTCAAGTCAAGTTAAATAAATATTGAACTTATAGCTTGAAGTTGAAAATTTCAAGGTGAAATTAAAATTTAACTGATGGAAGTTAAATAGATTAATTTGTAAAAGAAAAGCATGGAAGTGATAAGAGGTACAAAAGAAGTTATGTATGTGAAAATGATTTCAAACGATTTTTTTGAAATAAAACGAGTTTCGAATTCTGCAAATTTGTGATGGATTCTATTGATTGATGTTTTGGATAATTGGATGTTTATTTGTTTTATATATCTTACTATCAGTCTGTATGTTATTTATTGCATAAAACTATAAATTGGATTATTTCGAATAAGTTGAAAAGTGGGTCGAAAAGACATTTATTTTGTATTGAAAAAATATATATCCATTCTTGAAATTAAAAAGAAATAAAACTTTTATCTGAAACTATTAAATGATTTCGATTCTAAGGAATAAAATTAAATTTATTGGAATGGAATTATTTTGAACTTAAGCTTGAATGTTAAAATGAACTTGTCAACCAGAATTGTTTATAGAATCAGGTTTAAAATTTGAAGTTATAATTGGGAAATAAACTGAATTCCGACAATTGATTTGTTTAAAAAAGATTTGATCTCTTACTCGAACCTAGGAATAAATCCAAGTAAAAATAATCTAGGTGGATATTTCGACATTTAGCTCGAAATTGAATTATTTTTAAAGATGTGGATTTTTAAATTAAATATATAAGTTGAATCGGGTTTAAGTGATTAAATCAATATTTCGAGAATCAAAATCGAACTTCTATGAATCAGAATGGTTAAAATTGAAATTAATTCAAATTTGAAAATGAATAGGATTAATTGGAATCATAATCAAAGTTGAATTAATTTGAAACTGAAATGGGAATTGATTTGAAATCGTGATTGAATCAATTTAAATGGAAATAGAGATTGAAATTGATTTAAATTGGAAATTGGGAATTGAATGAGTTTGACCTTGAAACTATTTTCAAATAAATTATTTCAGTATAAACTGTTTTAAATCTATCTTCTTAAATATTCAAATTATTTTGGATTTTTCAAGCTATTTACTATACAAACCATTCTTTTTGAAACCCAAACTATCTTATATTAACTATTTAACCGTTTTAAAGCAATTCAAGCTATTTTCCAAATTCAAACTGGGTAGGGTGGAATTGTGGATTTAAATACGAATTGGGATAAATTGAAGTTATAATCCAAATGGAAATTTGAAGCAATTCTGAATTGGAACCGAAATCGGAATATTAAGGCAAAAATGTTTTTTGAAGTGAAATAGTATATTTGAGTAAACAAGATGAATTGAATAAAGATTGAATAATTACTATAAATGAAACTTACCTTATAAGAGGTAAGAATTGTGACAAATAACTGTGAAAAGGTATTCAAACTTGAAAATTTGATTTGGCGTTAACGATGTTATAAATATTTGTTATATATTCAAACCCCCCTGTTGAATTTATAACCAGAAAGAAGAGATCTTTTGAAAGATATTTAAAATATTTTAATAGAGTTTATATAAGTATGGGATGGACTCGAAAAATTATTCGGGTGGGAAAGAATAATTTTATATGTATATGAGAATGAAACTGAAAAGGTTTTGGAACTTAATGATTTTAAAAGACTGTTGTTTTTGGCAAAGAGTCAATTATGGAAATTGGGTAAACTAAATTTGAAAACCATCGATTTTGAAGATATCGATTTTATGTAGATAAATTTTATATGTGATGCCTATAAAGGGTATGATTTGAAAGGTAATATATATATAGTATGATATGTTTTGAGACAAAAGTATGGAAACGCAACCCCATGAAAGTCGAAACTTATAGTAGGAGATCCACTAGGTGTTTCTGCCTAGAAATCCAAAGGGTAGGTTCAATGAGAATTGGGATCCTAGAGGATGTCTGGACAAAACTCAATGATTTCCTAGTAATCATTTATTGGGTAGCGTAACTCGAGTGGTGTTAATGCCTACAGTTACATTGGGTTTTGCTGTGATGACAACGTAACTTTTGTGTAACTACGATCTATCGCAGCTTCATAGCATAAGTCGGGTGCAGTGATTGCCTACAATCTACGTTTGATTTCGCTAGGATAGCAACGTAACATGATAGATTGCGATCTATGTGGTTTGGTTCCATAGCATAATTCAGGTGGTAGCGAGTGTCTACAGTGTACATTGGGTTTCATTGGGATAGTGAAGCAACCTTTGTGTAGCCTGTGATCTATGCGGTATAGTTTCGTTTGATAGCATAATTCGAGGGGCACTGATTGCCTAAGACTACTTACGGTTTTGCAGCGATAGCAACGCAACCTTGTTATAGCTATATCTATGGTGTTCCCATGGTGTAAGTCGAGAGGTGAGGATGCATATAGTTTTCTTATGGATTTTGCCGGGATGGCAACACGGCTTAACTGCGATCCATGGTGGGAAAGGGCGGTGATACTTTCCATATTATTTTTAAAAAAGGTTTTTCAAGTATTTTCACCGGGTGTTGAAAAATGGTCTACTAAGTACTTATAGATTTTCAGTCTTACGCTTAATCAATGTATGAATAAATTTCTGTAAGAATAAAGATGGACTTGTTTAGACATCGAGTTATAATAAGTATTTTTATAAAATTGGCTTGGTAATACTATTTTGTTTAAAGTGTTTTAAAATGTAAAATAAAAGAATAAGGAGTTAAATGTTTAAAAATGATTTAACTAATAACACACATCAAAATTAGAATTCTTGTTTCGTTCCTTTTCGAGGACGAAAAGTTCTAAGGGGGGAGGAAAGTAATGAACTAGATTTTCGGTCACTTGTTATTGGTGTAATTAAATGATTTTAATTATTGGAATATAAACTTTTGTAAGTCTGATAGATAAATGTTCTGACAAATAAAATATCTGAATCTATATATTGATTAAAATCTATATATACTAATTAAAAACTATATTTCGAGATATGATAAATATTTTAGAAGTATTTATATAATCTCCACAATTTGGGATAAAATATCCATAAATGTATATATATAAATGTACACAAGCTTAATGATGTATAAAAAGAAATATATATACGTGAATGAATAAACATCATAGTGGAAAATTTTTCAAAACTTATGATTTTACACATATATATGGTTATAAGATATAGTGCATACGAGAATACAAATATTAATATATATAAAGGTGTATATCTAAAATGGATATATATATATATATATGCATATATATATATATATAGACTTCATGATGGAAGAAAATAAAAATAACAAAATGAATATATGTACATATACATATATATATATAAGTGAAGATGTATATAGAATATATATAAATGTGTAAGTATGTATGGTAAACATATATATATATATATATAGATATATATTTGTGTGTGTGTGCATGTTGTGTATGAAAAAATTGTGCTACAAAAGTTAAAAGTAAAACATATATGTGTAGTTATATATGTATAAAAGTAATATATATATATATATATAATGTAAGATAGGAAGTAAATAAATATGTACACTGTATTGATATGCATATATATATATATATATATATGAATATAAATGTTTATACACAAAGGAGTATAAAACTATAGGGTGTCAGAAAGATATATATATATATATATATGTTGTAAATAATTGAACATGAAATAGATAAGAATGGAAACATATGATAAGTATTGTTTACAGGAAAACCTATATATATATATATATATATGTGTGTGTGTGTGTGTGTGTGTGAGTATATACACCTATAAGAGCATTAAGATATTGGATAATAGAAAAATAAAAAATAGGATCAAATCAAGTAAAATAAGGGATTAAATCAGCATAAAAATAAGTTAATCGCACATAAAATATCATATCAACATGAAATCAAATCATGCCTCAATAGATCAAATGAAAAAAAATATAAAGCCTGTACATGTGCAGGCCACTAACTTACTCTGTACACTTCCTCCTCTTCTATATATACAAGCCTATAGTTTACTCACGCATGGAGGAAAAGAAGATTAAGGATATTTAAAAATATTGAAAGAAGGAAGATTAGCAGGCTAAAAGCTTGAAGGAAGAGGTAAACAGAGCAGTAGTCTGTTCATATATTTTTACAAGTGAGTAAACTATTTTACCCTTTGTTACAGATTATTATTCACATGCATGTATAACCGTAGATATGGGTGAATCTTTTTTTGAGTGATAAATGTTTATGTATCTGTGTGTACATGGCTTTGTATATGTACTACTACTTAAAGGAAAGCATTGTTCTTCTTCTTTCTCTCTTCTATTCATATTCTTCTGTTAAAAGCAGTTAAGAGCTTAAACTTTGAAAATTAACAACCAATATCTATTTCATTTCAATCATTGATTCTAAAAGAAAGGTTATTGTTTTTGAGTGTAGATTGCTATAAAAATTATTTCGTCAAATTTCATCATGTGTAGGTCGATCAAACCCTTTTAAACCGTGAAAGGGTCTAATATGATCAAGATTCAGTATCACAAATTGATTAATGGATTAAAGGAATGTGTTCCTCTCAGAAAAATTTGATCTTTAGAGGTGGTTTGGGTTTTTTTTTGTGTTGCATGGAAGGAGAAAGGGAGAGATGACCAGATTTGGGTTTTGCCTAAATTTCGACGATTGGGACAATTTCGCAGCATAAGATGGGCCGTGGAGGAGGCTGGGGTAATGGGGAGTCGAGGAAAAGTAGTGCGGAATTTTTCTAATGATCGTAGTGGCCAGACGAACCCGAGGTAGGGTTTAAGGGGGTTGTGTGGTGGGTTTCAGCTTCAGGCTAATGACGTCGACGTGACAATGAGGTAGGCATGCGGTAGAAGGGGAAATAGTCGAGGGAATTGAGGCAAAGCTCGTAGTAGGATTTGGTGATGGATGGGGGTCAATGGTGGTCGTGGTGAGGCATCAAGTAGGACTGGATTGTTCTAGTTTTTAGTTGGAAGTTTGAATTTCGAACGTAGGCAGTTGTCATGTGTTCCAGGTGGTGGTCGCGTGGTGATGATCGCATGCTACTTATTGGGATGGACAACAACAAGGCACGGTTGCCAGAGGTGGGGTGCATGCGCGCGTATCAGGCCTGTGCACGTTCTCTTCCTGGAGTTCAAAGAAAACAAGAGAGGAAGGAATAGAACTGAAATAAAAAGAGAAGAAGGGGGAAAGTGGATGGGCTAGGAAAAAGGAGAGGGAAAAAAAGAAAGGAAAGGGAAAGGAAAAAGAAAGGAAAGAAATGGAAAAAAGGGAAAAAGGAGAAAAAGGAAGGAAAAAAAGAAAAAAGATGGAACCTATGTCCTTGCATTATAATTTTAGCTCCAAATATTTTAAGCTCAAATTATTTTTTGTAAAGTAAAATTTTAATTATTTTATAGTAATTAAAGTAAGTAATTAATTAATTAAATTCTTAAATCCTAGGTGAACAAAATAAGATTAGTTATTAATTGGATTTCTTGAATTTAATTAACTAAAAATAAATTGTTTTGTAATTTCTTTAATTTGAAATTAATTTGGATTAAAACATAAATGGGTTCGGTTAATTAAAGTTAATTAAATCATGATGTGTGAATTGTTTTAATATTGGTTATTTATTATTAAATTAGTAACAATCTATATCTTGGCTTAATCCTATTCGATATTTATTTCAGTTATTCTTGTCTGTGCCATCAAGTGGTCAAATGAGTTGAAATAGTTGGATTAAATGATGATTCGTTTTATTTGAAATAAACATGTGTAATAAATTCCCATATGTGGATATTGTTACCCTAAATATAGATTTATATTTTAAACAATTTACCCTTTTAAATTTATTGCTTGGATTCGAAGAGACCGGAATTGGATACCAGTGTTATTTGGAACCACATCAATGTGAAAATCACCACGAATCCTTACGGGTTTAAATTATAGTGGCTAACTTTTCGGATTTTGTTTAAATGTAACAAATTCGACCATTTTAAAACCAATATTGTACTTACGCACTATAAAAATATCGACGGATTTCTGTAAAAGTGCTTTGATTATAATAAGATAAACTCATCATATGGTCTGGGTTACCTTGGTTTCAAAAGATTTTTATAAATTAAGTATTTCAAATTAAGTGTGTTTACTCACGCTGGTTTCCAGCCTAACTCGGGTGTTACTTTATTGTAATGCTTGGGTCAGACAGAGTATTACAGTTTTCAGGTTAGGACGCTTTGGAGCTCGGGAGATGAGCTGGATGGCAGAGACGTATTTCACATATTTTCCGCTGTGCACTATAGGTTGTATATTCGGCATTTAGGGACGGGTTATTATTACTGTCCAGATTTAAAAATTGGTTATTGTATTCTGATAGCTTGTATGTATGTTAACTAAACAGATTCTTTTGTATATAAGCTGTTTGTGTATATTATATTTTGTTCCGCTGCCAATGTGAGATTTTGTGCTATTATTTCCGTTTCTTCTTCTATATCTTTTCTTCTTGAACCCTAATAACCTAGTATTTTCGGCACTCGATTGGTCGGCACTCTATATAGTGAATGTATTAGTGTCTTTTTCGAGGGTCGAAAATTACCCGATAGTTACATTTATGATGACCCGTTTTTCCATACCCTCTAAGTTGATAATAAACCACACATGTCCAACTCAAATTTAACGAAAAGGCGGATCATGAATGGGGAAAAAGAAGATAAAGATAGAAAAAAATCTCACATGAATGGAATAACATATATTATATCAATATACAATCTCTATAGTGGAAAATTTTGAATACAATATCAGAGTCTAACTTAAATTCAACCTAGACAGTTATAAACCCTCTGTCCTTATAAATGAAAAAAAATGCAATAGATGCAACTGATAATAGAATACGTCCATACGTAGATGAAAATCTCCAACTCTTCTTTGGAAACTCCAAGCAAGTTCAACTAAATCTGAAACTACTCATATCTGACCCAAGTATTAAAAATTACCCCAATCAATCTTGATAAACTAGCGTGAAATACTCAAAATTGTTAATGCTGATGCCAATCAAAAAACTTTGAAAAGAATGGTATCTCATAAAACAACGCCCACACATAAACATGGATGGGTTTTTACCTTACGATAACCAAAATAATTTATATTAAAATCACTTTGATATTATGATTAACGACATTTCTTTGAAAATCATTTCAGGGTAAATATGTACAAACATAGCCGAAATTAAATCCCAGTAAGGGGTAGCTAAAAATTTGCAAAGCATTAAAGCTATTTTGATACTACAATCAAAACCTTAAAGCTCGTATTGGAATTGGATTTCCAACATAATAGGGAACTAGTGCATTTTCCTTCGATCCACGCATAGCAAACATAGTTCCTCGGAAGCCTTATCGCTTTTCTCAAGCAAGCCACTTGGAACTACACTTGCTAAACTACTATGGATTGGAGTATTGCTTAATGGCTTTACGCGATCTTCGTCGGCCTCTAATACTTGTCCATTCCATCATCTTAAGGTGACAAATGCCTTGAGGCAACAGATGCCTTTCATTCCTCATAATTAACAGCCCGAAATATGTCCTGCAGACCACGTAGTATCCTGTATCATTCCTGAGATGTAAGGCTCATGAAGCTACACTTAACTTCTACAAAGCCACACTTTATTTCACAAAAAGCCACAGTTTTCCTTTCTCATAACATGTTCCACTTTGAATGCCACATTACCATTTCTTCGATTACCGTTGACTTTTACAATCATACAACTTCTAAGCTTGTACATCTTAGAGAATGGTGTTAAGCTAAGAGAAGTTGCCTTCTCTACCACCAAACAGATGTATGCTTGTAATAGTCAATGTTGTGATCCCAGAAATGCATTGTCAGACATTCGTCCATACAAGTTCGCTCTGGGACTAAACGAAACCGAAGACACTCCTTCTATTGCATCTTTGGGAATCACCCCTAGGATCAATAACGTGTAGTCCTTGCATTAAAAATATTTTAAAACACAATAGGACCACTGCTATAATAAATATCTCTATATTGGAAGTGACCCAGAGAACGTCAACAAACAGTCCTTCCGCTATGAAGATCTTCGGTCTTCAATACAACGAAGATTTCAGAATGAAGACGCCATTGACATATAAATATAATACGAGGTAAACCCTTGGGACTTGTGACAGCAATCCCTACATTCTTAAGATCATTAATCTTTAATGAGTCTGCAACGACCGTGATTTTATTACCGTCGTAATTAATAATTTAAAAATCAGTGACGACCGTGATTTTTGAATTACTGTCGTTCTTAATATTTTAAATAAAAAAATGATGCAAAATCTGTTGCCAAGTCAGTACCTTCTTGCTAACGGTTGCACGTTGATAGGTAAAGCACCTTTTGCCTTCACATGAAAAATTAATGCAAGTAGGAACAGTTTTGCTCGGCTGCAACACAGATTTGATAAAGCAAATAATGTGAACACTACTTCATATAATTGCATTGCTGTCACTATATTTTTCAAAAGCAAACTTTTGAACTTCCAGCCATCATCATTCTGCATGTCCTTTATCTTTCTTTGCTTCACTTAAACATGTTGCATTAAATGCAAAGTGTACAAATAGATGGCGAGTACACATCATTCTCTGATTTGTTCAAAAATATTGAAAAAAAATATCTCAGCAACAATTCTTGCTCGTTTTTTTCAGCTGCTCAAGGGGCTCATTAATGGTAGCTCACAAAATTATTCTCTTTTAGATTCCTATTTGCCAGTGAAATAAACAAAGGCGAGTGCAGAAAACTCACAAACCTGATTTATATTTTTGTCACGAACGTGTGTGAGCGGATTCATATATTTTCATAACAGTTTGTTTTGAAACTGGTATCAAATCTCGGTTCACTTGATCTTTTGCTTGACACTGATCTATTTGTTACCACTTGATCTTTTGCTTGACACTAATCTATTTGTTACCACTTGATCTTTTGCTTTTCACTGATCTATTTGTTACCACTTAAGTCTTGTTCATTCACATAGCTCTGTGTATTTGAATCCATGTTTGGTTTTGACTGTGTGATCTGCACTGTTGTACTCCTGTTGGTTCCACTCTACTTAAATATTCACACATGTATGTATATTCATAGAGTTGTTTCATATGAAAGCTCTGTCCACTACCATGTTTCATATGCATGCTCTGTTCACCTGCGTGTTTCAGTTTGCATTGTCTCGGTTCTGATTTCTTCATGACATATATGCATGTATACATGTGTTTGTGAGAAAATAATTATTGCATCCAATTTACGTGCACAGTTGTACGTGCAAATGTTTGGATTCATATTTGTATTTTCATGATGTATGTACACATAATTAAGATGGTTGCCTGCATTTTCCCTTCTTTCACTTTTAGTGTGTACGCAAGTTTATATCTTCAGGCCAAACATTCCATTTTTGTGCATACTTGTCTCCATAAGGTTCTAATGCATTTTTACAAATATGGTTATATAAATGCAAGTCTTGATCTTTATTTTGGTTCATATGTGTATCCAGGCACTTTTGTAAAGCCTCTTTGCAAGTAGTATAGTATAGAAAATAGGTTCAAGAAAATATGGTGCAAAATAGTGTCCAGGGTGTTCATGCGCGTAGTGTATTTGTGTTCATGCGTGTAGTGTATTTGTGTTCATACGTGTAGTGTATTTGTGTTCATGCGTGTAGTGTATTTGTGTACATGCATGCTACGTTCCCAAAAGTGAGTACATATTCACAAATGTATTTTAAAATAGTGCATACGTTTTAAAATGTTTCCTGCAAATTTTTATGAGACCGCATGAAATGCTTGTGTGTACATGCAAGTATGGGGAGCACAAAAATCACAATTTTCATTTCCTTGAGTTCTAGGAAGCATATTTTCGTTCATGAAATGTTTATGTATTGCGTGCATTTTAATGGTTACGTGCATTTTAGTTTAGCCGAGCATTTCAATGTGTTACGTACATTTTAATGTGTTACGTGCAAATGGGGAGTATAATATTTCCAGGCATCATATTTCATGTTTGAAATTTTTAATGCAGTCCACTATTTAATTTGCATTAAACTAGTGTTACATTGTAAAACATAATTTGTTGCTGTTATTTTTATAACCGAATTTGTACGCCGGTACTATATTTTTGATGCGTGTTGTTTTGATGATATTTTTGACGAACAAATTTACTGTTGTTTTGACCTCAATAACTGTCATTTTAAAGTGGATTTGCAAGCGGTTATCCTGCAACGCTGATTTAATATCTTTTTTTATGGTGTTTTGTGAAGCCCAATTTCCTCATCGAAATTGCTATAGTTGTTACTGTTTTAATCACGTGTTCTAAAAATCGTTTTAAAAATAAAAAAAATTCCAATTTTTTTTACACTTTGCGCTTTTAAAAGAATGAGGAAGCGATTTAAACAGTTCTGAAAAATTGAGGACTATGAACCCTTACTTTTACTGATTCCTTTAATTCCGGACTTGTCTGTTTGAGAAAGTAAATTGTTATTTATTTAAAATACATGATTTTGCAATTTCTGGGAAATGATGAAGAGATTTTAAATGATTTAGCAAAAGTGCGGAGTATGGAACCACACTTTTACTATTTCAATTAATTTCGGACTCGTTAATTGAAATATTTGATGATTAGATGATTTTGATGGGCTTTCGAGCCACTATGTTGGACCTTCGGGTCATATGATGGACCTTTGGGTCAAATACCATTACAAGACCTTTGGGTCATATGTTGGACCTTCAGGTCATTTGTTGAGCGCCAAAATTATGATGACAGTACTTGGTAGGCTTCGGCCATATGTTGATGCCCGTGCGATGTAGCTTAGACTCGCCATATGATAGGCTCGATCCACTTTTATGTTAATTTTCTAGTTATCTATTTTTGATTTCTAGATTTTGTGAACTGCTATTTTGAATTCAATTGTGAATTTGAAAGTTGATTTTGATGGAGTTTGATGTGATTTCTTCAGTTAACTATGTTGATTTCTTATGTTGAATAGTCTCATTCGAGATTATTATTATTTTTCTTAATGTTGTTTATGATGCATTCACTTCTAAGAATAAATTAGACTGATCCGTTTATTATTTTCTTCTAAATAATACTCGGGTCAGACCGAGTTATTTCAGGATAGTCGCTATCTCTGATTCAGTAGCAGCTTCAGCTTTTGGGATTTCACATCATCTTTTGTCTAGACTTCGAGGAGTTCTTTTGGTTATTTGACTCTCATCTCATGTATGTTGATGTATATGTATATGTACATTTGGTTCATGTGAACTAGTGATTGTTGTATCATGTATTCCAGAATTGTCTTCCGCTATATATCTGATAATTCTATTCTGATGTGATTATACTATCAGTGATGTTGTTATTATGAGTTGTTCTGAATTTTTCCTTTAGCCACTTCAATTTCGTTTTAGATTTGGATTGAATTTATATCTTTGGGAGTAATTTTCACAACTCTTATCGATGTAATCAATACTCGTCTAAGGCATAACTTACGGATGGTCGCATCTAACAAGCCGTATTCTTCGCAGTAGCAGATGTTATTCCTTGTAATAACCTTTATTACTGTGAGCATAGAGGTCGGGCGTCACAGCTTGGTATCAGAGCTGAAATTCGGAACAAATTATAATATACACATAACAGAAACAGAATGGAACATGCGTTACAACTATTTGAGGGTTTATTCGTTCCTTTCTAAGCTATTCTTCCACTTTAATATGTGGAGTATGTCTATGAATAAAATTATATATTTCGTAGTATTCCATTTTTCAAATTTCTTATCAATTGTGTATTGTTTTAACTAATCCTTACCTTCTCTTGTCTCTCAGCCTATGGCTGGAAGAGGTATAGGGAGCAATCTTCTGCCGGCCTGTCTTGTGGTTCTCATCCGGACGATATCTATATGTCAGCTGCTCAGTTTATGGAGCTATTTCGGGGCACTTAGCCTCCTGTTGTTACTCCCGCGGCTCCTATTCAGAAATCTGCCTCCGCTCGCATGTGTAGTGACTATTCCCCCCTTGGAAGTCAGCCTTTCAAAGGATCGAAAAGTGTTATGGAGGTTTAGACTTGGTTGTGCACTTATGAGCGCATATTTTCTCGGATGGATCTTTCGGATCATCATCGCGTTCTCGTAGCATCTAGTATGTTGCAAGATCGTGCGCTTGATTAGTGTGAGCTTTTTATTGCAGAAGTTGATGAGTCCGCTCTCTCATGGATTCAGTTTAAGGAACGATTCGAACTTAAGTTCGTTCCTGAATCAGAAAAGGCTAATCTTGCTCGTAGTTTCCTTGAGTTGAAGCAAGGAAAATCATTTGTTTCTGATTATGTTGCATCTTCGAGGCCTTATCCAAATACGGAGTTGAGTTCATTAACACTCCGCGGAAGAAGAATCTTCGTTTTGTTGATGGTTTGAAGAAGTATTTGAAGAAAGTTCTTTTGCTTCAGCTTAAGCTCTCCTTTGAGGAGCTTGCCGATTTGGCTCTTTGCCTTGAAGCTGTTGAAAAGGAACGTGATAGTGGTGATGATGTTGAGGTATCTAAAAAACCCCAATAAGAAGAGGTTTCCATTTCGTAAGCCTAATTCTTTCAACCAGAAGAAGAAGAAGCTAGCTACCTCTAGTTCTCAACCTAGTAATGCACCTTCTATTCAGAGGGCGTGCTATAATTGTGGTTCTTTGGATCATCTTCTTCGTGGTTGTCTTAAGCCTCGCATTTGTCGGTATTGCAAGAAAGAAGGTCATTGGGTTTCTGATTGTCCTATTGCTCCTAAGGGTTTCAAATCTGGGAAGCTTAATGTTGCTAAAGCTTCTGGTGATTCTTCTAAGCCCAAAGGTATTACTCCTTCTGTTTTGGAAGGTTTCATTTTATTTCATGGTCGTTCTATTAGAGTTCTTTTCGATATGGGTGCATCACATTCATTCGTGTCGAAGGAGCTTGTTGATATTATTCATTTGGATGTTATTATTCTTTGCGACCCTTTGAGGATCGTAAATCCTATTGGTGGATCTGCTACTCTTGGTTTGTTGTGTGTTGATGTTGAGATTATTCTTTGTGGTTTTTTCTTTCATGCAAATCTACATGTTATGGATCATCTTGATTTTGATATGATATTGGGTATGGATTGGCTCGTCCGTTATGAAGTTCAAATTCTATGTCCCGAAAGAACTTTATATCTCAAGCATCCCGATGCTATCGAGCAGTTATCTATTATATTTCGAAGCATGGATCATACTTCGAATGCTTTCATATCTTCCTTCGAATCTGAGGATGCCATAGATAATATTTCAGTTGTTTGTAATTTTTCTGATGTTTTTGAGCCTATTCGAGATTGCCGCCTAAGAGGGCAATTGAGTTCCGCATTGATCTTATCTCTGGTGCACATCCTGTCAGTCATCCTCCCACTAGGATGTCTGCTAAGGAAAATGAGGAACTTAAGCAACAATTATCTAAGTTGGAAGCCAAGCATTTTATTCGTTCTAGCCCATGTCCTTGGGGCACTGCTGTTGTCTTCGTTAAGAAGCCAGATGGTACTCTTAGGATTTGCATTGATTATCGCAAGCTTAACGAGCTTACTATCAAGAATAGGTATCCATTGCTTAGGATCGATGACATGTTCGATCAATTAAGTGGCGCGAAGCTGTTCTCCCGACTCGATCTTGCTACCGGTTTTCATCAGTTACGAGTGGCGGAAAATAGCATTTCTCTTACCGCATTCCGTACTCGTTATGGTTCTTCTTGTTATTCCGTTCAGTTTGACGAACGCTCCGGCGTATTTTGTGGATCTTATGAATCGGATATTCCGGGAATGTCTCGATAAGTTCATCTTGGTTTTCATTGATGATATTCTTATTTATTCCAAATCTGAAGCCGATCATATTCATCATTTGGAGATTGTTTTGAGCACTCTTCGTCGACATCAGCTTTATACCAAATTCTCCAAGTGCCACTTTTGGGAGAATAAGGTGAAGTTTCTCGGTCACACTGTTTCTTTCGATGGTATTTCTATCGATCCTTCCAAGATCGAATCTATTCACAATTGGAAGAGGCCCGAGACTGTTATTGAGATTCATAGTTTTCTTGGATTGTCGGGTTATTATCGCCGATTTATTAAGGACTTTTCTCGTATTTCTTTACCGCTTACCACTCTTACGAGAAAAGCTATTCCTTTTATTTGGTCGGATAAGTGTGAGAATTCTTTCTTGAAGTTAAAAGATCTCCTTACTCATGCTCCTATCTTAATGGTTCCCGAAGGGAATCATGATCTTGTTGTTTGTACCGATGCCAGTGGATATGGACTCGGTGCTGTTCTGATGCAAAAGGATAGAGTACTTGCCTATGCTTCAAGATAACTAAAACCTAACGAGATTCGTTATGCTACCCATGATTTGGAGTACGCCGCCATAGTCTTTGCTCTAAAGATATGGCGACATTATTTATTGGGCGAGCGTTTTATTCTCTTCACTGATCACAAATCTCTAAAGTATTTATTTACTCAGGAAGAGCTTAATATGAGGCAACCGCGTTGGCTTGAATTTCTTGCTTCATATGATTTCAATATTCAGTATACCCCTGATAAGGGTAATCAAGTTGCTGATGCGCTTAGTCGCAAGCAGCGGGTTGTTGTTTCCATGATGCTAGCAGAGGGGAATATTTTGGAAGCTTTATCTCTTTGTGATATTAGAGACCGTCCTTCAGTTTATGATTCTCTCGTGCTTTTATTTAGCATGGAAGCTCGTCCTAGTTTGTTGGATCGTGTTGCCAATGCCCAGAAACAAGATCCACATATTGCTTATCTTATTCAGAGTTGTGAATCGGAATCCCAAAGTGATGATCTAAAGGATTTCGACATTGATGTTCATGGTTGTATTCGGAAGAAGGGAAGGTTGATCGTGCCTGATGTTCCTGATCTTAGAAACGACATTCTTGAGGACTGTCATCGTTCTAAGTATACTATCCATCCGGGTAGTAATAAGATGTATGCTGATATGAAATGCTTATACTATTGGGAGGGTATGAAGCGTGATATTGCAAGTTATGTAAGTCGTTGCATGACTTCAACTTTTAAAAGCAGAACACCAACGTCCCAGTGGTCTTTTGCAGCCTCTTGGGATTCCATTTTGGAAATGGGATCAGATTTCCATGGACTTCATTGATGGTCTACCTCGTTCGAGGTCGAGCCATACTAGTGTTTGGGTGATTGTTGACTGATTGACTAAATCATCCCATTTTATTCCTATCAAGTCCAATCGAACTGCTCCTTTGTTGGCTAAGCTATTTATTAAAGAAGTCGTTCGACTTCATGGTGTGCCTAGTTCTATTGTTAGTGACAGAGATTCACTTTTTACTAGTGGTTTCTGGCAGAGCCTTTAGAAAGATTTGGGCATTAAGCTCAATCTCAGTACAGCTTATCATCCACAGTCTGACGGTCAGACTGAAAGGGTTAATCAAGTTTTGGAAGATCTCCTTCGAGCTTGCATTCTTGATATTGGTGGTAGTTGGGAAGACCACTTGTCTCTAGTTGAATTCGCTTATAACAGTAGTTTTCAATCCAGTATCGGTATGGCTCCGTTCGAAGCTCTTTACGGAAGACCATGTCGATCACCATTTTATTGGTTGGAATCGAGGGAAAAGTTAGTTATCGGCCCCGATTATATTCGTGATTCTTCTAAGAGGGTTGATATTATCAGGCAGAGAATGAAAGAGGCTCAGAATAGGCATAAATCTTATGCTGATCATCGTAGGAAGCCTTTGGAATTTTTTGTTGGCGATCTTGTATTCATTCGTGTTTCCCCGATGAAGGGTTTGGTGCGTTTTAGTAGTTTCGGGAAATTGGCTCCTCGCTATATTGGACCGTTTCCTATTATGGAATGCATTGGTCCAATTGCTTATCGTGTATCGTTACCTGTTCAGTTTTCGAAAATTCATGACGTATTTCATAAATCCCAGCTTCATCGATGTCTTCGAGATTCGGATTCCGTTATTGGTCCACATATGTTGCAAGATCTTGAGATCCCACCCGACTTTTCTATTATGCAAAATCATATTCGTGTGCTAGCTTTGGAGGTTAAACACCTTTGGAATGAAGAAGTTCCGCTTGTGAAAATTCAATGGTCCGCAAACCCCAAAGATTGCACTTGGGAAACCAGAGAATTCATTGAGCGTTCTTATCCGGGTTTTCTCTCCTCTTCGGGTGGGGATAAGCATTCTTGATCTATCTTTTCTATTTAGAATCTTTGTTGTGATGAATTATTTATGTTATTGACTGCTTCTAGTATGAAAATTGCGGGGACGCAATTTTTATAAGGGCGGAGTCTGTAACGACCGTGATTTATTACCGTCTTAACAAATAATTCAAAAATCTGTAACGACCGTGATTTTTGAATTACTGTCGTACTAAATATTTTAAATAAAAAAATGATGCAAAATCTGTTGCCAAGTCAGTACCTTCTGGCTAACGGTTGCACGTTAATAGGTAAAGAACCTTTTGCCTTCACATGAAAAATTAATGCAGGTAGGAACAATTTTGCTCGGCTGCAACAAAGATTTGATAAAGCAAATAATGTGAACACTACTTCATATAATTGCATTGCGATCACTATATTTTTCAAAAGCAAACTTTTGAACTTACAGCCATCATTATTATGCACGTCCTTTATCTTTCTTTGCTTCACTTAAGCATGTTGCATTAAATGCAAAGTGCACAAAATAGATGGCCAGTACACATCATTCTCTGATTTGTTCACAAATATTGAAAAAATATCTCGGCAACAATTCTTTCTCGTTTTTTTCAGCTGCTCAAGGGCCTCATTAATGGTAGCTCAAAAAATTATTATCTTTTGGATTCCTTCTTGCCAGTGAAACAAACAAAATGAGTGCAGAAAACTCACATCCCTGATTTATATTTTTGTCACGAACGTGTGTGAGCGGATTCATATATTTTCATAACAGTTTGTTTTGAAACTGGTATCAAAAATCAGTTCTCTTGATCTTTTGCTTGACACTGATCTATTTGTTACCACCTGATCTTTTGCTTGACTGTGATCTATTTATTACCACTTAATCTTTTTCTTTTCACTAATTTATTTGTTACCACTTGAGTCTTGTTCATTCACATAGCTCTGTGTATTTGAATCCATGTTTGGTTTTGACTGTGTGATCTGCACTGTTGTACTCCTGTTGGTTCCACTCCACTTAAATATTCACGCATGTATGTATATTCATCGAGTTGTTTCATATGAAAGCTCTGTCCACTACCATGTTTCATATGCATGCTCTGTTCACCTACGTGCTTCAGTTTTCATTGTCTCGGTTCTGATTTCTTCATGACATATATGCATGTATACATGTGTTCGTGAGAAAATAATTATTGCATCCAATTTACATGCACAGTTGTACGTGAAATGGTTGGATTCATATTTGTATTTTCATGATGTATGTACACATAATTAAGATGTTTGCCTGCATTTTCCCTTCTTTCACTTTTAGTGTGTACGCAAGTTTATATCTTCAGCCCAGACATTCCATTTTTGTGCATACTTGTCTGCATAAGGTTCTAATGCATTTTTACACACATGGTTATATAAATGCAAGTCCTGATCTTTATTTTGGTTCACACGTGTAACCAGGCACTTTTGTAAAGCCTCTTTGCAAGTAGTATAGTATAGAAAATAGGTTCAAGAAAATATGGTGCAAAATAGTGTTCAGGGTGTTCATGCGTGTAGTGTATTTGTGTTCATACGTGTAGTGTATTTGTGTTCATGCGTGTAGTGTATTTGTGTATATGCATGCTGTGTTTCCAAAAGTGAGTATTACATATTCACAAATGTATTTTAAAATAGTTCATATGTTTTAAAAATTTTCTTGCAAATTTTTATGAGGCCGCATGAAATGTTTATGTGTACATGCAAGTATGGGGAGCACAAAAATCACAATTTTCATTTCCTTGGGTTTCAGGAAGTATATTTCGTGCATGAAATGTTTATGTGTTGCGTGCATTTTATTGGTTACGTGCATTTTAGTTTAGCCGAGTATTTCAATGTGTTACGTACATTTTAATGTGTTACGTGCAAATGGGGAGTATAATATTTCCAGATATCATATTTCATGTTTGAAAATTTTAATGCAATCCGTTATTTAATTTGCATTGAACTGGTGTTACGTTGTAAAACGTAATTTGTTGTCGTTATTTTTATAATGGAAATTGTACGCCGGTACTATATTTTTGATGCGTGTTGTTTTGATGATATTTTTGACAAACAAATTTACTGTTGCTTTGACCTCAGTAACCATCAATTTTAAAATGGATTTGCAAGCAGTTATCCCGCAACACTGATTTAATATCCATTTTTACGATGTTTTGTGAAGCGCGATTTCCTCGTCGAAAGTGCTATAGTTGTTGCTGTTTTAATCACGTGTTTTAAAAATCGTTTTAAAAATAATATTTTTCAAAATTTTTTTCACACTTTGCGCTTTCAAAAGAATGAGGAAGCGACTTAAATGATTCAGAAAAATTGAGGACTGTGAACCCTTACTTTTAATGATTCGATTAATTCCGGACTTATCCGTTTGAGAACATAAAATGTTATTTATTTAAAATACACGATCTTGCACTTTCGAGGAAACGATGAAGAGATTTTAAACGATTTTGCAAAAGTGCGGTGTATGGAACCACACTTTTACTATTTCAGTTAATTCCGGACTCATTAATTGAAATATTTGATGATTTGATGATTTTGATGGGCTTTCGAGCCACTATGTTGGACCTTCGGGTCATATGATGGACCTTCGGGTCAAATACCAGTACTAGACCTTGGGGTCATTTGTTGTGCGCAAAAATTATGATGACAGTACTTGGTAGGCTTCGGCCATATGTCGATGCATTTGCGGCGTAGCTTAGACTCGCCATATGATGGGATCGATCCACTTTTGTCTTAATTTCTAGTTATCTATTTTTGATTTCTAGATTTTGTGAACTGCTATTTTGAATTCAATTGTGAATTTGAAAGTTGATTTTGTGATTTCGTCATTTAACTATGTTATTTCTTATGTTGAATAGTCTCATTTGAGATTATTATTATTTTGCTTAATGTTGTTTATGATGCATTCACTTCTAAGAATAAATTAGACTGATCCGTTTATTATTTTATTTTAAATAATACTTGGGTCAGACCGAGTTATTTCAGGATAGTCGCTATCTCTGATTCAGTAGCAGCTTCAGCTTTTGGGATTTCACATCATCTTTTGTCTAGAATTTGAGGAGTTCTTTTGGTTACTTGACTCTTATCTCATGTATGTTGATGTATATGTATATGTACATTTGGTTCATGTGAACTAGTGATTGTTGTAGCATGTATTCTAGACTTGTCTTTCGCTATATATCTGATATTTCTGTTCTGATGTGATTATACTATCAGTGATGTTGTTATTATGAGTTGTTCTGAATTTTTCCTTTAGCCACTGTAGTTTTGTTTTAGATTTGGATTGAATTCATACCTTTGGGAGTAATTTTCACAACTCCTATCGATGTAATCAATACTCGTCTAAGGCATAACTTACGGATGGTCGCTTCTAACAAGCCTTATTCTTCGCAATAGCAGACGTTATTCCTTGTAATAACCTTTGTTATTGTGAGCATAGAGGTCGGGCGTCACAGCTTGGTATCAGAGCTGAAATTCAGAGCAAATTGTAATATACAGAGAACAGAAACGGAATGGAACATGCATTATAACTATTTGACGGTTTATTCATTCCTTTCTAAGCTATTCTTCCACTTTAACATGTGGAGTATGCCTAGGAATAAAATTATATATTCCGTAGTATTCCGTTTGTTAAATTTCTTATCAATTGTGTATTGTTTTAACTAATCCTTACCTTCTATTGTCTCTCAGCCTATGGCTTGAAGAGGTATAGGGAAGCATTCTTCTGCCGGCCCGTCTAGTGGTTCTCATGCGAACGGTGTCTATATTTCAGCTGATCAGTTTATGGAGCTATTTTGGGGTACTCAGCCTCCTGTTTCTACTCCCGCGGCTCCTAATCAGAAGTCTGCCTTCGCTCGCATGTGTAGTGACTATTCCCACTTTGGAGGCCAGCCTTTCAAGGGATCGAAAAGTGTTATGGAGGTTCAGACTTGGTTGCGCACTTGTGAGCAAATATTTTCTCGGATGGATCTTTCGGATCATCATCACGTTCTCGTAGCATCTAGTATGTCGCAAGAGCGTGCGCTTGATTGGTAGGAGCTTTTTATTGCAGAAGTTGATGAGTCCACTCTCTCATGGATTCAGTTTAAAGAACGATTCGAACTTAAGTTCGTTCCTGAATCAGAAAAGGCTAATCTTGCTCGTAGTTTCCTTGATTGAAGCAAGGAAAACCATCTGTTTCTGATTATGTTGCATCTTTCGAGGCCTTGTCCAAATATGGAGTTGAGTTCATTAACACTCCACGGAAGAATAATCTTCGTTTAGTTGATGGTTTGAAGAAGTATTTGAAGCAAGTTCTTTTGCTTCAGCTTAAGCTCTCTTTTGAGGAGCTTGTCGATTCGGCTCTTTGCCTTGAAGCTGTTGAAAAGGAACGTGATAGTAGTGATGATGTTGAGGTTTCTAAGAACCTCAACAAGAAGAGGTTTCCATTTCGTAAGCCTAATTCTTCCAACCAAAAGAAGAAGAAGCTAGTTACCTCTAGTTCTCAACCTAGTAGTGCACCTTCTATTCAGAGGGCGTACTATAATTATGGTTCTTTGGATCATCTTCTTCGTGGCTGTCCTAAGCCTCGCATTTGTCGGTATTGCAAGAAAGAAGGTCATTGGGTTTCTGATTGTCCTATTGCTCCTAAGGGTTTCAAATATGGGAAGATTAATGTTGCTAAAGCTTCTGGTGAATCTTCTAAGCCCAAAGGTATTACTCATTCTGTTTTGGAAGGTTTCATTTTATTTCATAGTCATTCTATTAGAGTTCTTTTTGATACGGGTGCATCGCATTCATTCGTGTCGAAGGAGCTTGTTGATATTATTCATTTGGATGTTATTACTCTTTGCGACCCTTTGAGGATCGTAAATCCTATTGGTGGATCTGCTACTCTTGGTTTGCTGTGTGTTGATGTTGAGATTATTCTTTGTGGTTTTTCCTTTCATGCGAATCTGCATGTAATGGATCATCTTGATTTTGATATGATATTGGGTATGGATTGGCTCGTCCGTTATGAAGTTCAAATTCTATGTCCCGAAAGAATTTTATATCTCAAGCATCCCAATGCTATCGAGAAGTTATCTATTATATTTCGAAGCATGGATCATACTTCGAATGCTTTCATATCTTCCTTCGAATCTGAGGATGTCATAGATAAAATTTCTGTTGTTTGTAATTTTTCTAACGTTTTTGAGCCTATTTCGAGATTGCCGCCTAAGAGGGCAATTGAGTTCCGTATTGATCTTATCTTTGGTGCACATCCTGTCAGTCGTCCTCCCACTAGGATGTCTGCTAAGGAAAATGAGGAACTTAAGCAACAATTATCTGAGTTGGAAGCCAAGCATTTTATTTGTTCTAGCTCATCTCCTTGGTGCGCAGCCGTAGCCTTCGTTAAGAAGCCAGATGGTACTCTTAGGCTCTGCATTGATTATCGCAAGCTTGACGAGCTTACTATCAAGAATAGGTATCCATTGCCTAGGATCGATGACATGTTCGATCAATTAAGTGGCCCTAAGCTGTTCTCCTAACTCGATATTGCTACCGGTTTTCATCAGTTATGTATGGCAGAAGACAGCATTCCTCTTACCGCATTTCGTACTCGTTATGGTTCTTCTTGTTATTCCGTTCGGTTTGACGAACACTCCGGCGTATTTTGTGGATCTAATGAATCAGATATTCCGGGAATATCTCAATAAGTTCGTCTTGGTTTTCATTGATGATATTCTTATTTATTCCAAATCTGAAGCCGATCATATTCAGCATTTGGAGATTGTTTTGAGCACTCTTCGTCGACATCAGCTTTGTGCCCAAATTCTCCAAGTGTCACTTTTAGGAGAATAAGGTGAAGTTTCTCGGTCACATTATTTCTTCCGATGGTATTTCTGTCGATCCTTCCAAGATCGAATCTATTCAGAATTGGAAGAGGCCCGAGACTGTTACTGAGATCCGTAGTTTTCTTGGATTGGCAGGTTATTATCGCCGATTTATTAAGGACTTTTCTCATATTGCTTTACCGCGTACCACTCTTACAAGAAAAGCTGTTCCTTTTATTTGGTCGCATAAGTGTGAGAATTCTTTCTTGAAGTTAAAGATCTCCTTACTCATGCTCCTATCTTAGTGGTTCCCGAAGGGAATCATGATCATGTTGTTTATACCGATGCAGGTGGTTATGGACTCGGTGCTGTTCTGATGCAAAAGGATAGAGTACTTGCCTATGCTTCTGGACAACTAAAGCCTAACGAGATTCGTTATGCTACCCATGATTTGGAGTTAGCCGCCATAGTCTTTCCTCTAAAGATTTGGCGACATTATTTATTGGGCGAGCGTTTTATTCTCTTCATTGATCGCAAATCTCTGAAGTATTTATTTACTCAGAAAGAGCTTAATATGAGGCAACAGCTGTGATGTCCCAGAAATTTAGGCAATATTTATTTAATAATTTCATTAATAATTATTTTAAAATGTGAAATATTTATTTAATAATTTAATTCAAACAGAATTTATCTTTTGAAGATTAATAATTATTTAATTTGTCAAATGATATTCTTTTCAAAATTTATAATAATAATAATTTGAATTGAAAATCTTATTGTTTTCAAATGTTAAAAATATTTAAATAATAAAATTTTCTTTCTAAGATGATTCAAAGATATTTTATTTATAATGTATATATGTGTATACATTGTAAATAGAGGATTTGAATTTAATTTAAATTTAAATTTAATAAAGAATATTTTCTAAATTATTTTATATATATATATAGATGTATAAATTATGAATTGATTTAAATTAGTATTGAAAACTTTTCAAAAGTTTGTTTTAAAAGTTTATCTTATATTTTCATAGAAATATAAGTAAGTATTTATTTTGTTTATAAAAATAAATATAGTTTAAATTTTATTTTATAATAAAAGTTTATTTTGTTTTATTTTAAAGGAAATTGTTTTTCTTTTGAAATAAGATTTAATTCATTCATATTAGAGTATAGTATTTTGATTTAAAACTTTTGAATAAAATTGAATTTAACATTCTTATTCTTTTTAAAAAATTTCTCTTTTGAAAATTAGTTTTAAAATATTATTTTAAAATATTCAAACAAACATTAAAATGTATATGTTATAAAAGAAGTTTATATGTAAACATGTAAGGCTAATTGTTGGTAAAACATTTAAAACATCTTAAATTAAATTAGAAATGGTTTTAGAATAAATTTAAACACATTTATAAATTTAGAGTTTTCTTTTTATATTAAAAATGCATATGTGTTAGACTCTTAATACATAAAGATGACACTTGTACTTAATCTATAACCTTAGTTAACAAGTGGCATTGTTTTAAAACTTTTTATTTAAATTATATTGATAAGAAAACATAGCAATACATTTTGTTAAAACATTATCTTCAATTTAAACCTGAAAATCAGATTTAAAAGAAATTTCAAAACCCAAATTCAAACAAAATTCAATCAAAGTTCTACAAACCAAAACCATCTAAAATCTGCAAAATCAATTCTCAAATCTGCAATTCTCAACATCAAATTAAAGATCAACCTCAATTCAACTCTAAGCAAAACAAGTTGGAGTTCAGTTGCAAAACAAGTTTACCAGATTCAACATCAAGAGCATGCAGTTTTTAACAATCAACAACAATAGAAAAGCAAAACTTCAATCAACTTCAGTAATCAACTTGCAACCATCTGTTCCTGGAAATGTGAAATGCACCTAAGTTGTTCTCTGCATCTTCAAATTAATATGTGAGTAAACTTCTTATTTTAAAAACAGTTTTTCTTTTAAATCAAAGCTAAATAAAATTCCTGAATTCAAGTATTAGTTCGCATAAATTAAAATCTGGTTGATGAAAACTACTCTGTTGTTTTTGGAAGTGAGAACCTCAACGCAAAAAGTTTTAAATTATCTGCTGCATGTGAATATATAGGAATGTGTATGCTTGTATGATTTTATTTGTGATGAATATTGTGTGTGAATATATATATATATATATATATATATGATTATAGGAAACCTGATTAACTGTTTCTTGTTTTAAAACTAAGTTTAATAGAAAATTTTTATTCACTTGTTTGATTACTTTTAGAAATTAATATGTGTAAACAGATAATGTTTGTTTAGTAAGAAATTATGTTCTTAAATCATAATTTAGTTATATTGAAAAATCTGTTACACTGAAGTAAATACAACAGTAAGTATTTTCAATAAAACCAGAATATCAAACATCATTAATTATTTAAACAAGTTTATAACATGAATGTATGTTAGAAGTCATTAATTTTAAAACAAATTTCACATTTTTTAAAATGACCGTGGAGTTAGCATTTCTATTTTGAACAGAATTGGGGTTTTTGGGTTTGTTTGAGGATCTAGTGGATTGTGGAGGCTGTGGGTCTTTTTGGAGGTGGAATACAGATGGGGTGGTAGGGGAAAATTGTCAGAAGTTTATTTTAGTGGGTGGCGGCGATGGCAAGTGTGATTTCCAGGTTCTAGCCCTAATTTGGAGTGGTCGGGTTTTAGCAACTTCTTGATTTTTCTGTGATGCACCGAGTGTTGTCAGTTTTTGGGAAGTTGTAGAGGAGTCGTGGAAGAAGAGATAGCCAAAGTCGCATCAACCATGGTTGTCGGAGGTGGGTTTCCTCGACGTTGACAGGTTTGGGAACTTTGGGGTACTGTGGTGTTTCAGGTTGCATTGTCTACTTGAAAATTTGAATTCGAACTGCAGAATGTTTTCTGATGATCAAATTTGCGTTGAAGGACTGTCGGCGACTCGGTGAAGTTGGTTGGGGTGGTTGGATTCCGCCGGAGTGCCAGTGCATATGCACTGTGCACGTTGGTTCTGATGATCCAAGTTGGGTTGTGCAGGGTATTCGACTCGAAGTATTACTCGGGTGTTTTTGGTTCTGTCTCGAAGCTAGTGGGTTGGAAACTCGAAGTAGGTAAAGGGGTTTCTCGGGTTAATGTTGTTACAGGTTAAAACCTGAAGGAGTGCAGTTTTTTTTAAATTTGAATGAAATTAAAAATTTAGGCGGGATTTAAATCAAAATCTTAAGTTGGCATTTTATTCAAGTGAGCTTTTGCAATTCAAATTTTAAAAATGAAGAATTTAAATTTAGGTAAGGTTTAAATTTAGTTTTGAAATCAAAACTAAATTTAGTTTTCACCTTTATTTTGAAACCAGATTTAATTCAAAAAGTTTTTTTTGTAAATTTGAAAGATTGAACAAGTTTTAAAATGTTTTAAAAGAAGATTTAAAAAATGAATTTGATTTCAAACAAGGTTTAAACTTGAAAGAATTTATTTCCTTTAATAATTGAATTAAATATATGAAGTGTTTAACTCTAAATTAAAAAGATAAAAAAGTCATTTTAAACTTGTTTCTTTAATAAATTTAGGTAAATTTGGTTTTTAAACTTTTCTTTAATATTTAAGTAATGAATGTTCTTTAACATTTAGTTTTATTTCAAGGATTATAAGTTTGTTTAAATTTTGGATAATGTTTAAATGATTAAACATTTTGAAAATCTTAAATTTTAAAATGGAATTTGAATTTAATTTAGAAATGTATTGTTTTAAATACATTTTGAATGTAAATAAAGTCATTAATAAGTAAATGAATTGGTTTATGAATAATTAAGAATTTACTTATTTATTTGATTTTAAATAATGACTTGAACTAGTTTATAATTAGAGATGATTAATGAATAATTAATGTAAGATAAATTCCTTAAGTAAGTAATTAATGGAATGTTGTTAATTAATAATAATAATTATATAAGGATAATTAAGTAATTAATTAATATAATTAATTTTGATAATTAACTAGATTTATTAACCGAATATAATCAATTGTAATTTGTTAAGTATAATTACTTGATAAAAGTAATTAAGAGATTAATTACTTATTGTAATTAATTTTGATAATGTGATTTATTTAAGTTAATTAATTTAGTTTAATTAATTTAAGTAAATCATTTGATGATTTTATGAGAGTAATTACTAAATGTAATTAATGGGGAAGGACTGCTTAGAAAAGTAATAATGATAATTACTGGAATGTAATTAGTGAAAGGTGATTTATTTTAATTAAGTAATTCAGATAATTTTTTTGTAATTAATCAAGGGATTAATTAATAAAGATAATTAACTACTAGATAATTTGTTAATGAGTAATTAAAGATAGTTAATTACTGAATTGAATATTTATCAAGATGATTAATAATTAGATTAATTATTAAATGTAATTAATTTTAATTAAGTAATTTATTTAAATATTAGAGATCATTAATTAATATAATTAATGATGTGATTAATGATTGTTTAAGTAGTAATTAATTAAGTGATTAATTAATTGTAATTAATTAAGGATAAATGTAATTAATTAAAATTAGTTAATAAATGAGCAATTAAATGTTAATTACTTGTGATTAAGGTTAATTAATTTGTGGAAATTAATTAAAGACTAATTACTTATTGTAATTAGAGATTGATTAATCAAAGGTGTTTAATCAAGTTGAATACTTAGTGAATAATTAATTATCTGGGTTAATTAATTAATGGATATATAAGCAGGATTTATAGATGAGTAATTAATTTAATTTATTTTAAATTAATTAGAGATGGAAGTGATTAATTTAGTTTTTTTAAAATTAATTATAATTGATGGTCAATAAATCATTACTTATGGATGATATTGATTGAATGGTTGAGATCTCAGTAATGAGATGAGTTATATCTGTATGATATGGATAGTGGGTTAAAATATGATGGTTTGTGATGGATTATCTGTTTGTGATGATGATAGAGATTATCTGTTTATGATATGAATGTGATTATCTATTGTGATATGAAGTTTATCTATCCGTGTGAAATAGATAATAATGAAATGAGTTAATTATTTAGTACCCTTAAGTGCAACTTGGACAATAAAATGGCGTTTGGATTTCTGTGAGACCGGGATCGGGTTTCCATATTTGGATATCCGAAAACCACATCGATTCCAATTTAACGTTAGGTCGTTAATCCAAGTGGAGCAAGTGAAGACTCGAGGTGTAAGAACTGTACGTCAGTATAACTCTGTGGGTGATTCCGTAATGAGTTTGACGGAATAGTACTTATAGGTTCGAGATGGAGATTTAGAGTGCAAGGGCTATGGTCATTGACTCTGAGGGTTATTCCAAAATGAGTGCAACGAGATAGTGCCTTCGGTTTCGTTCGAACCCGGAACGAACTTGTATGGATTGAATGCTTTCAGAACATCGTCAGGTGGACGATGAGCATTCTAAGATTGATGTGTCCTATAAAGTTAATCGTAGCCTCAAGATTCATTAACCGGGAATGGCTAAAACAGGGGAGGTGCAGCAAGACTTCGTGGGTAGCCCCCACTAGAGAGCAAGATTTACCCCTGTCTAGAGGTCCCTTTATATTCGGCTGTGTGGCAGTTGGCGACGGCCAATCTACGGGGTGGTCTTGTTCGGAACTGTTCAGTAAGGAATGGTTCGGACTTTGTGTTATAGGGGAGCGGACGTACTCCTCGGTACGGTGATCTAGGCCACGTACTGTGACGGGCGGTACCCCAGTAGCCCTGCCATTGATAGAAACCCATTCTTCCTACGAGACTCTGCGGTTTTGATTGTATTACCCACTTTTGTGGCTAGTAGCTCGAATTTAATCATGTAAAATTTCGGCTATTTCTTATTTATTTGAAAACCCTAGACACTATTATAATATCACTGGATTTCCTATCAAATGTTTTGGTTAGCGTAAGGTAAAAACTTTTCCATGTTTATGTGTGGGAAGTCTTACGTGATACCTTTTGTTTCAAAGGATTTTCTAAAGTTAAGCAACTTTTATCCCCGTTTACTCACACTAGACCCATGTCTGACCCGAATGTTTATTTTCTGTTTTATTAAACTCTTGGGTACTCATATTACCTATGAGTAGTCAAGTGTTTTCAGGATTGCTTTGACGAGTTCTGGAGGAGATAATGGAGCAGGAGGCTTCAGCGTGTAGATATATATAGTGGTTCCGCTGAGTTTGAGTTGTGTCTGTTTTTCGCTGATGTACTTGAATTGTAATTGCTAGACAGATGTTTATAACTATCTAGTTTGTGTTGTATTAGCTGTTTAACTCTGATGTATATGATACTATGTAATGCTTTATGTGATATAATATAATTTATTTGTTCCGCTGTGAGATTCTGATATTGTCTGTTTCTTTCTTTCCTTTCTTTCCTTTCTTTTCTCTTTTCTATCCCTTTCTTTCTTCTTAATGATGCGTCTTTCTATGGAATGCAAGGCGGGTCGTTACAACAGCGTTGGCTCGAATTTCTTGCTTCATATGATTTTGATATTCAGCATACCCCTGGTAAGGGTAATCGATTTGCTGATGCGCTTAGTCGCAAGCAGCGGGTTGTTGTTTCCATGATGCTAGCAGAGTGGAATATTTTGAAAGTTTTGTCTCTTTGTGATATTAGAGACCGTCCTTCAATTTTTGATTCTCCCGTGCTTTTATTTATCATGGAAGCTCGTCCTAGTTTGTTGGATCGTGTTGCCAATGCCTAGAAACAAGATCCACATATTGCTTACCTTATTCAGAGTTGTGAATCGGAATCCCGAAGTGATGATCTAAATGATTTCGATATTGATGTTCATGGTTGTATTCGGAAGAAGGGAAGGTTGATCGTGCCCGATGTTCCTGATCTTAGAAACAACATTCTTTACGACTGTCATCGTTCTAAGTATACTATCCATCCGGGTAGTAATAAGATGTATGCTGATATGAAACGCTTATACTATTGGGAGTGTTGAAGCGTGATATTGCAAGTTATGTAAGTCGTTGCATGACTTGTCAACTTATAAAAGCAGAACACTAGCGTCCCAGTGGTCTTTTGCAGCCTCTTGAGATTCCATTATGGAAATAGGATCATATTTTCATGGGCTTCATTGATGGTCTACCTCGTTCGAGGTCGGGACATACTAGTATTTGGGTGATTGTTGACCGATTTACTAAATCAGCCCATTTTATTCCTATCAAGTCCAATCAGACTGCTCCTTTTTTGGCTAAGCTATTTATTAAAGAAGTCTTTCGACTTCATGGTGTGCCTAGTTCTATTATTAGTGACAGAGTCTGCTTTTTACTAGTGGTTTCTTGCAGATCCTTCAGAAAGCTTTGGGCACTAAGCTCAATCTCAGTACAACTTATCATCCACAGTCTGACAGTCAGACTGAAAGGGTGAATCAAGTTTTGGAAGATCTCCTTCGAGCTTGCATTCTTGATTTTGGTGGTAGTTGGGAAGACCACTTGTCTCTAGTTGAATTCGTATAACAACAGTTTTCAATGCAGTATCGGTATGGATCCGTTCGAAGCTCTTTACGGAAGGCCGTGTCGATCACCATCTTGTTGGTTGGAATCGGGGAAAAAGTTAGTTTTCGGCCCCGATTATATTCGTGATTCTTCTGAGAGGATTGATATTATCAGGCAGAGAAGGAAAGAGGCTCAGAATAGGCCGAAATCTTATGCCGATCATCGTAGGAAGCCTTTGGAATTTTCTGTTGGCGATCTTGTATTCATTCGTGTTTCCCCGATGAAGGGTATGGTGCGTTTTAGTAGCTCCGGGAAACTGGCTCCTCGTTATATTGGACCGTTTCCTATTACGGAACGCATTGGTCCAGTTGCTTATTTGTATCGCTACCTGTTTAGTTTTTGGAAATTCATGACATATTTCATATATCCCGGCTTTGTCAATGTCTACGAGATTCGGATTCCGCTATTGTTCAACATATGTTGCAAGATCTTGAGCTCTCACCCGACTTGTCTATTGTGCAAAATCCTATTCGTGTGCTAGCTTCGGAGGTTAAACGCCTTCGGAATAAAGAAGTTCCGCTTGTGAAAATTCAATGGTCCGCAAACTCCAAAGATTGCACTTAGGAAATCAGAGAATTTATCGAGCGTTCTTATCTGGGTTTCCTCTCCTCTTCGGGTGGGGGTGAGCATTCTTGATCTATTTTTCTATTTTGGATCTTTGTTGTGATGAATTATTTATGTTATTGACTGCTTCTAGTATGAAAATTGCGGGGACGGAATTTTTATAAGGGCGGAGTCTGTAACGACCGTGATTTATTACCGTCGTAACAAATAATTTAAAAATCTGTAACGACCGTGATTTTTGAATTACTGTCTTACTAAATATTTTAAATAAAAAAATGATGCAAAATATGTTGCCAAGTCAGTACCTTCTTGCTAACGGTTGCACGTTGATAGGTAAAGCACCTTTTGCCTTCACATGAAAAATTAATGCAAGTAGGAACAATTTTGCTCGACCGCAACAAAGATTTGATAAAGCAAATAATGTGAACACTACTTCATATAATTGCATTGCGGTCACTATATTTTTAAAAAGCAAACTTTTGAACTTGCAGCCATCATCATTCTGGACGTCCTTTATATTTCTTTGCTTCACTGAAGCATGTCGCTTTAAATGCAAAGTGTACAAAATAGATGGCCAGTACACATCATTCTCTGATTTGTTCACAAATATTGAAAAAAAATATCTCGGCAACAATTCTTGCTCGTTTTTTCAGTTGCTCAAGGGGATCATTAATGGTAGCTCACAAATTTATTCTCTTTTGGATTCCTTCTTGCCAGTGAAACAAACAAAGGTGAGTGCAGAAAACTCACATCCCTGATTTATATTTTTGTCATGAACGTGTGTGAGCGGATTCATATATTTTCATAACAGTTTGTTTTGAAACTGGTATCAAATCTCAGTTCACTTGATCTTTTGCTTGTCACTGATCTATTTGTTACCACTTGATCTTTTGCTTGACACTGATCTATTTGTTACCACTTGATCTTTTTCTTTTCACTGATCTATTTGTTACCACTTGAGTCATGTTCATTCACATAGCTCTGTGTATTTGAATCCATGTTTGGTTTTGACTGTGTGATCTGCACTGTTGTACTCCTGTTGGTTCCACTCCACTTAAATATTCATGCATGTATGTATATTCATCGAGTTGTTTCATATGCAAGCTCTGTCCACTACCATGTTTCATATGCATGCTCTGTTCACCTGCGTGTTTCAGTTTGCATTGCCTCGGTTCTGATTTTTTCATGACATGTATGCATGTATACATGTGTTTGTGAGAACATAATTACTGCATCCAATTTACATGCACAGTTGTACGTGCAAATGGTTGGATTCATATTTGTATTTTCATGATGTATTGACATATAATTAAGATGGTTGCCTGCATTTTCCCTTCTTTCACTTTTACTGTGTACGCAAGTTTATATCTTCAGGCCAGACATTCCATTTTTTTGCATACTTGTCTGCATAAGGTTCTAATGCATTTTTACACGTATGGTTATATAAATGAAAGTCTTGATCTTTATTTTGGTTCATATGTGTATCCAGGTACTTTTGTAAAGCCTTTTTGCAAGTAGTATAGTATAGAAAATAGGTTCAAGAAAATATGGTGCAAAATAGTGTCCAGGGTGTTCATGCGTGTAGTGTATTTGTGTTCATGCGTGTAGTGTATTTGTGTACATGTGTGCTGCGTTTCCAAAAGTGAGTAATACATATTCACAAATGTATTTTAGAATAGTGCATATGTTTTAAAATGTTTCCTACAAATTTTTATGAGGCCGCATGAAATGTTTGTGTGTGCATGCAAGTATGGGGAGCACAAAAATCACATTTTTCATTTCCTTGGGTTCTAGGAAGTATATTTTCGTGCATGAAATGTTTATGTGTTGCATGCATTTTAATGGTTACGTGCATTTTAGTTTAGCCGAGCATTTCAATGTATTACGTACATTTTAATGTGTTACGTGCAAATGGGGAGTATAATATTTCCAGACATCAAATTTCATGTTTGAAAATTTTAATGCAGTCCATTATTTAATTTGCATTGAACCGGTGTTACGTTGTAAAACGTAATTTGTTGCCGTTATTTTTATAACGGAATTTGTACGCCGATACTATATTTCTGATGCGTGTTGTTTTGATGATATTTTTGACGAACAAATTTACTGTTGTTTTGACCTCAGTAACCGTCAATTTTAAAGTGAATTTGCAAGCGGTTATCCTGCAACGCCGATTTAATATCCATTTTTTTGGTGTTTTGTGAAGCGTAATTTCCTCGTTGAAATTGCTGTAGTTATTGCTGTTTTAATCATGTGTTTTAAAAATCATTTTAAACATAAAAAAATTTCCAATTTTTTTTACGCTTTGCGTTTTCAAAAGAATGAGGAAGCGATTTAAACGATTCAGAAAAATTGAGGACTATGAACCCTTATTTTTACTGATTCAATTAATTCCGAACTTGTCCGTTTGAGAACGTAAAATGTTATTTATTTAAAATAACGATTTTGCAATTTCAAGGAAATGATGAAGAGATTTTAAACGATTTAGAAAAAGTGTTGGGTATGGAACCACGCTTTTAATATTTCAGTTAATTCCGGACTCGTTAGTTGAAATATTTGATGATTTTGATGGGCTTTCGAGTCACTATGTTGGACCATCGGGTCATATGATGGACCTTCGGGTCAAATACCAGCACTAGACCTTCGGGTCATATGTTGGACCTTCGGCTCATTTGTTGGGTGCCAAAATTATGATGACAGTACTTGGTAGGCTTCGGCCATATGTTGATGCACGTGCGGCGTAGCTTAGACTCGCCATATGATGGGATCGATCCACTTTTATGTTGATTTTCTAGTTATCTATTTTTGATTTCTAGATTTTGTGAACTGCTATTTTGAATTCAATTGTGAATTTGAAAGTTGATTTTGATGGAGTTTGATGTGATTTCTTCATTTAACTATGTTGATTTCTTATGTTGAATAGTCTCATTCGAGATTATTATTATTTTGCTTAATGTTGTTTATGATGCATTCACTTCTAAGAATAAATTAGACTAATCTGTTTATTATTTTCTTTTAAATAATACTCGGGTCAGACCGAGTTATTTCAGGATAGTCGCTATCTCTGATTCAGTAGCAGCTTCAGCTTTTGGGATTTCACATCATCTTTTGTCTAGCCTTTGAGGAGTTCTTTTGGTTATTTGACTCTCATCTCATGTATGTTGATGTATATATATATATGTACATTTAGTTCATGTGAACTATTGATTGTTGTAGCATGTATTCCAGACTTGTCTTCTGCTATATATCTGATATTTCTATTCTGATGTGATTATACTATCAGTGACGTTGTTATTATGAGTTATTCTGAATTTTTCCTTTAGCCATTGTAGTTTCGTTTTAGATTTGGATTGAATTTATATCTTTGGGAGTAATTTTCACAACTCCTATCGATGTAATCTATACTCGTCTAAGGCATAACTTACGGATGGTCGCTTCTAACAAGCCTTATTCTTCGCAATAACAGACGTTATTCCTTGTAATAACCTTTGTTATTATGAGCATAGAGGTGGGGCATCACAAATTACCTATATTCAAGCGTGGTTCCTTCGCACGATTCATCGATTAAAAGATCTTAAGTCCATATGTGATTATCAAACATCAAGCAGTTTAATTCATCTTTTTATTTATTCATAAATATATCAGAGAGACTATTATTTTAGATTATTCTGTGTATTGTTTTAATAGTATATGGAATCATTAAGCTTCATTTATAAAGTCCTTTTGGTTAATTTAACCTTTTTGAACCTTGGAATAATTCCAAGTCGTTTCATTTTTTACTTAGGAACAACATCTCCAGATCATTTATTTAAATCTAAATCAAAAATTTCTTATATTCAAATCATAACAAATTAATGGGTCAAAAACAATGTTATTTAAGACATAATTTACACCAAACCAATTTGTATCGAGTAAAAGATTAGACTGATCATACCCTGATTAATTTCCGCATTCAACTCATACTATCCATGGAATAACGGTGGAATTACCTTTTAAATTCACGCGAATAGGACAAGTTCCCTCCTCGGACTTTAATACAAAGTTTGACCAGAATATCCTTTATACTATTAAAAATCTAGTTTAATTAACTCTTTTGAAAATTCCTTACTTTTGGAAAAACTTAATTGAGACCTTTATTTAGAGCATTTGGGCTTTCCCTTCGATCTATTCCATCTTTTGTCTAAAAGAGAAAATAAAGGCCAAGTAAATTCAGGGCACTGGTTGCTCCTTTCTTAACCTTAGTTACACATCTTGTTTTACCGTTTAGATCTCACAGGCGGGACAAATATTCTTGTCATTTCCGTATACTCCTTTCATTTTAAAAATAATCTAGAAAACTTCCAAACCATTATAAAAGATATGACAAGGAATGGTTAAGTTTAAAATCATATTTCACAAGTTATTTATAACTGCTGTGAAAAAGGCAGTGAAATTTTTTAAAAGCAATATTGATCAAAACGACTTTTCTATCTTTTGGAAATGATGTATATAAATCAAATCTCTTTTGACATTTTAAAATATTTATTGAATTTATACCAAACTTTTAAACATTTAAAAATATTCATTTTAAATCAATTTCAAAATTCGAGTTTTAAACTGCAAAACATCAATTTTTCTGTAAACATGTTTTGCTCTTGTTTCAAAGTCTACTTAACGAAATCTTGATTTTCTTTCTTCATTTAAAAACTATGGATATAATAGTCCAGAAATCCCTCATCTCGAGCTATATTCCATTCTATATACTTTTTTGAATTCTACGGCACGAAATCGCGAACTACCGTTACGCGACGCGTCTAGTTTTGACTTGTTTTCAAATCTCTTTTCAAACTTTATGGAAACACTTTTAAATGTTTCTAAAACATTTCTACACCATTTTAAACTCATCTTAAACAATATTTTCATATTTCAAACTCATAGTTCATTTCATTCCATATTACAATACTATATTATTATAATATTCATTTTAACTCTTTTTAGATATTTAAAACTGTTACAAGGCTCAAGAAACTCCTTGTGCATATAAATATGAATTTATTTTATGTTAATTAACCATGTTTAATTACTTAAGCATTTTTAATTATGATTTCTCATAACTTATCACAACCAAGTTATCAACCATATCAACATCTATATAATCAACCATATAATCAACCAAGTTATCAATCATTCATACAAATCATTAAGAGATTTAATGGTTATATTATAATACTAAAAAATAGTTATAGATATTATTTATCATTTAATAAACATTGAGTACTCACCATAAATCAAACCAACTTCCTACCAACATTCAAATCGACCAACAGTTCATTATTCTATTCAAAACTTCATCCAAACATCACCAACACATCTCAGCCTCCCATCTAAGAGCTCGACCATCCTCTTCTGCCTCCATTTGCTCTCGGTCTTGACCAAAACCCCAGCATAAAAGTTCAGGTCCTTGCTTCCTCCACCTCCACATGCTCTCCGCTACACTTTCCCCTTCTCCTTTTGCTCATGGCCTTGCGCCTTTCTCCTCACAGTGCCCGGCTAATCATGTATATGATGGTGCCGTGAGTGTATGAAGTGTAAAGGATGAGTTTGGTTTAGATTTGAAAGTGGAGTGATATTTCTTTTCATTTTATTTTCTTCTGCTAATATTTTTTTATTATTTTTCTAAGGAGGGAAGACATGAAAAAGGAAAAAAAGAACTTAGAAATAAGAGAAGTAATTATGAAATGGAAGAGAAGAGGTGGTGGGTATTTATATGAATAATGGTTTACAATATATCTTTAGGTAAAAGACCAAAATACCCCTTCCTTAACCATTAATCTAAGGCCACTTCCATCTTTATTCCACATTACTTCCATCACCTATCACATTGTCCTTTGTTTCTTAAATAAGCTCTTAAGTAAAATGCGTTTATGGTGATTTGAAAGAAGTTAAGTTTACTTTATTGTGTATATATTTGTATATTTTATTTAGGTTTGATTTTATTAAAGGTATATATGGTTTAAATGTGTATTAATATGTGTTAAAATATGTTAACAATGGTGCAACAACGTTGCGATAACTTATATTGAACAAAATGTTGATTTTTGACAAAACATTTTACGGTCGCATTTTTACATTTTTGTTAAACTATTTATTTAAGTTAACAAAACTTGAAAATAATTTTCCTATCATCTTTAAATAATTAATACAAATTTATTTTAGTGATAAACCGTATTTAATAATATTAAAAATCCAATTATAAAAGTACGACGTCGATTGGTCAAAGTGCGACGAAGATTGTTCCTTTTTTAAAAACATGATATATGTTTATAAAACCATTATAATAAAATTTATATTATTATCGTATCATTATATAACCATTAAAAATATTTATTCACATTTACAACAATTATTCGAGTGTATACCAAATTTAATCGAAAACCGGCTTTTGTCAATTCTACGACAAAAATCTAAAATCTCTTTTTTTGGTAAACCAATTCTAAAAATAAGTTCACCTTTATTATTTATCACATAAAACATGATTATTTAAGTTTGAAAATTTTACATTTGAATATTTAAAATTAAATATTCCATTTAAATGTTATAAAATTATAGGTTATTACATACTCCGCCTAAAAGAATTTCGTCCCTCAAATTATATCAAAACAAAACCCAAAGGTATTTACCCGTAATATTTATTTTTAAACTTACATCTGTATGATGTACATTGATCATCTGCATGCAATATATGATTTAATCTACAATTTGAATCCATAACTTTACTTCCGACCTGGTATTGATCCCCCAATCCTTTAGTGGGGACTCTGATCAGGCTCTTTGATCAGATACCTTCATTTCCCTTACATAGCTATTAACTATGATAGTAAACTCAAATACCCAATTATAAACCTTCTTCCATGTTCATCATCAAGAGTTAAGTGATAAATCCTCTTTCGGACCCTTATAAACACCTTAAAGTTCTGTGCTCGAATCTTAGATCAAAATCGTGCGATAAAATGATCTACGTACCTTATATGTACTTATTTACGTTCAAAAATATTTATGAAAACTTTTCATAAAACATTTATCTTTTTTATAAAGACATAATCACTTTAAATATTTATTTCCAAATATTTTTCTTTAAACGAAAACATTTCATCCTAAATGAATCATTTCAATTGTTAAAAAATAATTTACCTTTTATTTTCCAAAATTACAATCAACTTCTCTAGGAAAATTATATAGATCGAGAAACTTCAAAATAATACTAAGGAACTTGGTGCTACCAATAGTATTCTATACATCCCTTTAACACGAAGTAATACTTAAGAGAAGTGTTTACCATTCGAACATATTCTTTCCCATTTTTAGTTATTTTAGAGCCACTCAAACTTGTTATCATTTAAGACGTTATTACTTCTTAAATTTCTTATTTGAAATTTCTTTTCAAAAAAATCCATTAGAGATTATTTTGTTATAAAACCCATTTTATAAATCCCTTTCATAAAATTACCTTATATTAACTAATTTTTCCTTTTGTTTTTTATTTTATAAGACATGCTAATTTATTATCTTATATAAATTCATTAATCTTAACCCAATATTATTATCAAACATCTTATAGTCAAATCGTGAAACTTAATTCGCAAGATGTCCGTTCAATCAACAAATTGTAATAACTGAATATTACTATTTCCTTGACCATAAACTGATATACATAAATATCTATATATTTCAAAAGATACTCTTTTATACTCAAAATATAATCCACTTAAATTTTCAAAAGATTAGGATAGGGGTTCTTAAAATTCCTTTTTATAAACATATATCTTTACACTTGAAATAGAATATATCAACCCTAAAAGGTTTTTCTTTATTCTTTTTCTCTGCTTTCCTTTTATCCTTTTCCTTTATTTTCCTATCCTTACACAAAACTGCATAATGCTCTTCTTTACTGCATCCATAACAAAAGATACCAGAATAAGATCCTAGTTTAATTCTCTTCTGCCACTTTTTGTGCATGTGTTCTTCATGCTTGCTTTGGATTAGCCCATAACTCATCATTCGGCATAAAATAAGACATCCCGACGTAAATGATATACTAAATTATTATCAAAAATCTCATACCTTTAATTTCTTGACTAATCCAAATTACTTGATTCATATTTATTTGGATTTGAACTTTCCTGGACTATACAATGATAACAAGAATAGTTTACCAAGCGTTCAATACCATTCACTCAAGCCAACATATAATCAATACTTAGAAGATTATTCCCACTATAACCAAACAGATCAAGACCTTATTCTTGGAACTTTCTTAGGGGATAACATCTTATAAATTTTCCATATCACACGAATATTTATTGTTTTGTATATATAATATACTCTTTTAAAAAGTGTGTCGATTTGCCTTTTCTAAGTGTCTAGAAATCCCTATCGATAATGGTGATCAGGCGCATCGACCGGAATCTATAAACCGCTTAGTCATAAGTTAACACAAAACATTTTTATATCAAATAACAAGTACACGCTCATATATAATACTCTCAAACTCATTCAAAGGTGTTATTAACCCTATCTCTAATGAGCCACTCATCTTAGGGTATTACTAACCCTATCTATAATGAGTTTTACCCCCATCAAAGCTCAGGTGTCGCTCAATCGAAGATCTGGTACCAAATGCAATGACCCTTTTTCCGTACCCTCTAAGTTGACAATAAACCACACATGTCCGATTCAAATTTAACGAAAAGGGGGATCATGAAGGGTGAAAAGGATGATAATGATAGAATAGAATCTCACACGAATGGAATAACATACATTATTTCAATGTATAATCTTTACAGCGGAAAATTTTGAATATAATATTAGAGTCTAACCTGGATTTAGTCTGGACTGTTATAGACCCTCTGTCCTTATAAATGAAAAACAAATGCAATAGATGCAACTGATAATAGAATAATTTCTGAGAGAGTCACAAAGGATATGACTCCATGCATGTTCAACTAAATCTGAAACTAATCGGATCTGATCCGAGTATTAAAATACCCAGGTCAGGCTTGATAAACCAACGTGAGATACCCAAAATTTTTACTGCCGATGTCAATTAGAAACCTTTAAAACGAAGGGTATTTCATAAGACCGTGCCAAAAGGAGGTTTGAGTTGTGGAGTTAGGGGTTGGGCCCTATTGGATGAGATATTTATTTTATTTTATTTGAATTACTACTGAATATCCCAAAATATGAAATTCCATAAGTCCTTCGTGTAAGATCCGATTTACCACCGATTTTTGGCATTAGACTCATATTGATGAGTACAACATTAAGGTACAATTGTTTATAGTTTTAATGAAGTATAAATTAGTGATAAAATACAGTGATTGAATATTATTACGTTGATTTAAGTAACAAAATAGTAAAATAAATTATACTTCGTTTGTGATATCCCTTTGGTAGAAATAATCACCATTCTGTTACTTTAAATTGAACGGATTATTCTGGATATCTTATTATTAGAATAAAACACAAAAGCTCTACTATTATATTAATTTGGTCATTTATTATATACGCCAGTTAATTCAGGTTTATATGTTATTGTCCATTTACAGTTGTCGACAAAAACATGTTTATCATTATTTATTTATTGTTGAACTGTGCTTGATTAGCTTATGAGTAATTACCCTTTATAATTGTCATAGGATGATTAGAAAACAATTGTAAGCTAATACATTGTGATTAATTTCACAATTTGACTATAAGGTGTTTAGCGATAATACTGGTTTATTAAATTATCGTAATTAGTTATAATAATTTAGTATTAAGTCTTTGAACTTAAATTCAATGAAGTTGTTTGAAAGGTGATTTTTCATCAAAGAAGTTGTTTACAATATACTTGTAAATATTCCATCATGGAATTTGAGTTAAATTACATAAAGTGTTGTTTAAATTTATAAAAGTGTTATAAATTTGATTAATTATCTTTCAAGATAATTAATCTTGTTTCAAAATTAATAAAAGGGAATTATAAATTTGATTAATTATCTTTTAGGATAATTAATGTGGTTTTAAATTTATAAAAAGGTAGTTATAAATAAGTAGTATTGTTTAAAATATATAAAGAGTTAAATATTGAATTTAGAAATAGCTTTTTAAAGTATCGATGTACTTTTGTAATGAAATATGAAGAATAGCAGTTATCTTAAAGTTTCCACAGCACTTTGGAACAACATTTATATATAGTTGTTTAAAAGAGCTAAAATTATTTCTAAGTGAATAACTTCCCATGCTACTCTTATGAGACACATATACCTTATTTAGGTATAATTTAATATTAATTTTGATATGAAATCATTTGTAAATGTTCGTTAATTTAGTAAGGAGGCTCATTGTAACATTTGCTTTAGTAGCTCTTGTTTTAAATTTGCAAATTATATTCAAACCAAAGATAATCTTTTCAAATAAATTTGGAAAGGTTGTAATTTGGAAAGGATAGTCAAATTATTTCAAAAAGGCTTTAATAAGAATTAAATCACTCTATTGATATGAAATACTCTTAGTAAAATTTGAGTGTGTGTGTATATATGTCCGTGAGACATATTTTGGTTAAAAGGAAATCACACCTTTTAACCTTGACATTTAGCTAAAAGGAACTTACACCATCTTTTTACTTGTGTTGACATTTTATGACTTTTTGGTTAAAGGAAATACCACCCTTTTTAGCAAACTTGTTGATTAAGAGGGAACTTTACCCCACTTAGTTTCTTTTTGGGTTAAAAGGGTATCACACCACTGTTTAACCATATCTCTTCATCCTTTTGTTTTGTCAATCTAAGATGATTTGTTGTTCATTTTGAGCGTTGCTATCCTTTACTGGAAATGACTAAAACTAAAGAGCGAGTGGACGATAAGCTATGTGGGTTGCCTCCATTATGGTATTTTTGCATCTATTTTAGATTGAATTCGGTTGTATGTGCATGGAGATGTAAAATACTCGCATTCTCCATAAGGTTGAAGGGTTCGGCTTGAGCATTTCTGAGAGAGTCACAAAGGATATGACTCTCTCAAGTATATTTTCCAGATGTACTCTTTCGGTATGGGGGGCACACCTTCCTAGTCATTGTTGGAAAAATTCATTACCCTTATTTGATTCGGCCCTTTTTGTTTATTCATTTTTCATTACATTGAAAAGCGTCTTAGGCTCTCCTCAATGTTAATCTTCCCTTCTATTTTCATTACCTTTGTTTTATAGGTTATGGGTTGTTTTGTTGATATCTTTGTATACCTTTACCTTTATTTTCATATTATATTTATTCTTCTTGTTTATTTATTTATCTTTGTTCTTCTCGCCTATTCACTATATGTTTATAATGTGGTTTACGTATCACATATTTGATGGATGTATCATAAAATCCTTTGGAATTTATTAGCTTAGTTTTTTGGCTTGAAGAAGTATGTTTGGATTTGATCCTATTCCAAATTACGTGCAACTAATTTTGGTAGGTAAGTAGGCAGTCGCTATGTTGGTGACCCAATCCAATAAGTAGCTTTGTTTTTCCTTGTCTTGTATTAACATTTTCATGTTCGGTATATATTATTTATCGTAGCTGATGAATCTTTTCCGCCTACTGTTTTATTCCATATGACATGTTTATTTAGTTTGCAGGAAAGTATGTTGTTGTCTCTCTCTCATCGGAGTTGTGCAGTGAAAGGTTTATAGTATTTGAGATTGGTATGTATTAAAGTATATCCAATAGATATACGATTTCTCTTATAAGTTGTATTATTGAAATTATATCCAATACATTTAGTTTAGTGTTGTATATTTATAAGTGATTATATGTTTAAAATTGGTTGTCATCATTTATTTTTTTAATGGACGAGTTTTCGACGGCGATTTTGACTAGTCCGAGAATCTGGGTTGTCACAAGAATTAAAAGAAAAGTTGCCAAGATTTATAGTGATTCTAGATAAATCCCTAGGTCCACTTTGTCCTTTCCTTCTTTAGGGTTCTATACCAAAGTCGAAAGGCTATTACAATGTCAAGCTGATAATCCATGCTATTAACGAGTTTTAATAAGAAGCTCTAATATAGGAAAGCACAATCTTCTTAGTATTTGAATTATGCTGGTTCTAAAAGATCATTGATGCACCGGGATCGACTCCTATTTATAGGCATATTATAGCTTGATTATTGGTTGATAGCTTTCCCTTAATTTATTGATCTTTCTCACATATGGGGCTAGTATTCTCACATATATAGATATCTGGCTTATTTGCAGACTGATGCGAATTACTAACATGACATAATATATAGCTTTTAGGTGCCTTGACCTATATACTTTGTGTAGGCATTAGGCTGTAATAACCTAGAATTTAGGTCTTTGAATTTTAAATGTTTAATTAATTTTAAAGATATAAATAATTAGATTTTTTGAAAATTTAATAACTTATATTCAAATATAGGGATTACTTAAATATTTGGATTTTTGAATTAAATTTGGATTTAATAATTTTGTTTAACTCCTTTTAATTAATAAATAATATTAGTGAATTAAATATTAATTAAATGGATTTAATAGTCTTATTTAACTTCGTTTAATTAATAAACGATAATGGTGAATTTGTTTTGAAAATTTCTTGCAATAATAAATGGTTTGAATAAATAATAAGAAAATAAATTTTTAATCAAACCACTCCATTTTTTCAACAAAAGATGATATTTTTAAGATTTCTCAAAATATGAAAATCAGTATATTTTATAATTGTATAGGAATCGTATCACACTTTTGAGTATTACAGTATTTTTGTTTTGGTTGTTCGAGGTCCATACGTGAGTAAAAATCTGTGCGGTGAAATGCTGGTAATCACAAATCCTTGCACATATATTTTTCTATCCTTACTTGGATATTTCGATGGCTTAAGAAATCGATCTTGATATGTAAAAAGAAAACATAATCATTTTTTTATTTTACTTGGTTATAAAACTATGCAAACTCAACGCTCTAAATTTTAACTTCTCTTTTTCTTTCTCTAACATTTTCGTGGTTTCTTGTAAAATAAACCATGCCTAGAATTTATAAATTCTACATCAATTTATATACTCCACCTAAAATTACAAAACAAAGCACTTTGTACATGTTAAAGCTAGATCCACACTATGGTAGGTTCTGTGAGCATGCGACATCAATTCTTGGAGCTCGGTAGTCTTATAGTGGATTTAGGGTTTTACTTCGTGTTCGATTCGAGAGGTTTTTAACAAAATGAAGGCTGGATTCGGGTTTGTGGAGCTAAGGCGAGGTGGGGGTGCTAAAATGGCAAGGTCCAATCATTACTTAAGGCACGTAACTTTCGCACCAGTAGCTGAAGGAATAGCTTGGTTGTGATGTGTTTGTAGCTACCGAACGTGGAACTTTTTGGTGCGGTAGGAAGCTCACATGTAGAGATGAACTTCGGTGTTGGTATTTGATGCTCCGGTGATCCTAGGCTATGGAAGTGTATGGAGATAGTGGATGGTTTTGAAGTACGCAATGTTGTAGTGCACAGGAAATAGTTTTAAAGGGAAGAAGGATTAAATTATGATCATGGGTAATGAGTTGTAAATTAATTTAATTAATTAATAATTAACATGTTAACTTATAAACGAAATATCTTGCTCATTTGAGGTCGATTCGGATGCGGGCAATCGTGTTACACTCATAGCATCGAGCATTATGCTTTGGAATTAGATTGGTAAGAATGGAAGCTAATGGAATTTTGTGCTAAAACCGAACACCCATTTGTTTTTCGTTCAAAACGGAACGCTTAGGCGATAACTAAAATTTCTATGAGTTTACTCACCTTTTAAACTAGTTATATAATATCAGTAATGCTATAAATTTATTATTGAATGTTTAGTTGATAGTTTAGATATTTTTAGTTGTTTGATTGAATGCTTAGTTGAAAATCCTGTTTCGGAAATTAGATGACTAATTTAATTGTTGTGAACCTATATGATTATTGTAACGACCCGCAAATCCGTACCCATAAGTCAACACTATTCTCCAACATATCAACTCAAAGATAAAAAGAAATACGAACCATTAAGGTTAAAGGAGAAGAGGTAGAAGAAGAAGAAGATAGAAAACAACATAAGAATCTAACCATCGCAGCGGAATAAAATATAATAGATAATCACAGATCTTTACACCAGAAACAAATACTATATCTGTTTGTACATACATCATCAGAGTATACATAATCACACATCTAGACAGTAATCATAATCTGTCCTCACAATCTGAATACACAGTGGAATATGTAACACAAATAATCGCCATCCAGCTCGTCTCCTAAGCTCCATAGCATCCTTTTCTGTATTCTATAATACTCGGTCTGACCGAGCATTATAGTTAAATAACACCCGAGTCAGTCTGGAATACCAGCGTGAGGAAACCACACTCAAATTGATTATTAAAGTTTCAAAAATCCTTTGAAATAAAAAGCATCTCGTAAGACCATGCCACAAATAAACATGTCGGGTTTTTACCTTACGATAGTTAAAACACTTTTTATTAAAATTATCTGATATTATAATAGTGTCTATAGAAAGTAAAATAGAATCTAGCTGAAATGCTTGCATCTCATGTTTCAGCAATAGTTGGGCACAATAAAAACCGTACGGGCGCGTAGGGAAAATGGATTTCCAACTAATGACTTGGCACTGGGGTACCACCTGTCACGGTACCTGGTCTAGATCAGCATATCGATGATCACTCCCGACCCCCTGCAACACAAGACCGGGACAACCCCTTACTGGATAATCCCGAGTAACCCCACTGTTGGGATCAGCAACCGCACCACTAAGCCGAAAAAAGGGGCATCTAGACAGGGATGACCTCACCCTAATGGGCGCTACCCACCTAGCCTTGTTGCATAACTCCTGATTTTCAGTCATACCTGGTTGATGAGGCATGAGGCTAAGCGTTACCTTTTTCGAAAGTTTCACTTAGAATGCTCATCGCCCACCTGACGATGTTCTGAAAGCATTCATCCATATTAGTCCGTTCCGGGTTCGAACGGAACCGAAGGCACAACTCCTACTACATCCATTTTGGAATCATCCTCAGGATTAGTAGCGAGTAGCCCTTGCTCTTCATTGCTCCATCTTCGAATCCAAACTCGTCTTCCTTACGAAAATGTACAAATCGGATCGAAGTGGTTTTTAGGAAATAAATCCCGATCTCGGTCTCTTCGAAACGATCAACGTATTGGCCAATATTGATAGTCGGTGATTTAGATGTCAATTAACATTTACAACAACCATCAAAAATAAATAATTTCTTCTGAATTATTTATTTTCGTTAAAATATCTCTGCAAGATATATTTCCATTTTCAACCCTTTTGAAAACATTTTCCAAACCACACTCTTCTCATGGAATAAATTCCCAAATATTTATTTCCACTGAAAATACCAAGTACAATTACTTTAGATTTTTTTTAAATAATTTAAAAACACTTTATTATAAAGTATCCTTTAAAAAATTTAAATTAAAAATACTTTAATCTAAAATATATACTTTAAGAATATTTACAATAAAGCTACTTCATACATATAAAACTAAATATTTATCTTTTTAAAACATAATACCAAGACACCTTTAAATATTTACTACTATAATAAATTTGAAATTACTTACTTCAGATTTAAAAATAATAAATTTTCTAAAACATACCTTTAAATCACTTTAAAAATTTTGACTTGTACTTAAAAAATTTCTTTGAAAATGTACTTGGCTATCCAGGGAAATACTCTTCTCTTCCATCTTTTAAAAATAAATCACTATTTAATTTTAAACAAATTTATCCATTCCTTTAATAAATTCCTACCTTGAATTTATTTTTTCAAATACCCACTGATATATTACTTCACTTATAAACTCGGTTTATAAATTCTATAGTCTTATTTCCCTTTTAAAATTCCAATTTTAAACACTTAAATCAATTTTCAAATTGATTTTCCAAATTACTCCATTTTGAAATAAATTCCTTTACTTACCCAATTTATTTCAAACCCATTAACTTTCGATGTTATTTCTTGATTAAAATCCTCTTAACTGAAAATACCAATTTCATATTTTCCAAATCTCTTCTTTATCCTTCAAATAAAGTTAAACCTTGAATTTTGAAGTAAATTCTTTTATTTCTTTAAATAATAGCACTTAGGTTTTAAAGTTCATTATTTCTCTATTTATTCAAAATTCCCTTTTCCATACTCGTAGTTTATTTATTAAAATTTTAAAATCACATTTATTCTTTCCAATTCATTCTTAAATTTATTCAAATCCTTTATAATTATTTTACTTAAAATTCCTCTCTTATATTTTCTTTTCAAAAATCCAATTCTATATATTTTGATAACTTATGAGTATCGAAATATATTCAAGCAAACTATAGCATTCAATATTCCAATTATCAATGTAATTCATCACAGAATATCAAATATTCATAACAAAGAATATTAAACAATCTAAATAATTTTGAGTAATCCAGTTGGATCCCTCCAACCTGTTTCACTGCAACCATAGATGTTAGCACAATATAAAATACGAATTCCACTTTGAGATGGAATATCGCGGTATATGGGGTTTATATAATATCATCCACTATTACGTAGCGCATAGGTTCTCATCCGCTATATAATGCGAAAAATCAATCACTCCAATATTTATTTTATATATATATATATATATATCATATATAATATATAATATACCACATCCAAGAAATTCAATCATTCAACCAAATATTTAAATTTAACGATTAAATTTAAATTAAACCTAGATGAGTGAGATTAACTCATCTTTGCTTTTGTAGCATCCCATTTCCAATCCAGGTTGCTTTCTTCTCGATTTTTGACTTTGTATAAATGTTATATAATTTTATTAACATTCGAGATAATCGAACACTCCATTTCCTTTTAGATTAACTTAATAATTAATTTTAAACAAATGTTTTTCTAAGATAATTATTCTCTAGTAACTAAAATAATTAATAAGTTAATAAAACAAATTAATCACCATACTACATATATTAAACTTGACTAGTAAGATAAAGTATAATTATTTTTTTGTAACATAAATATTTTCCTAACCCATATATATACATACAGACTTTAAAACATTTTCATACTCGTCATGTAAATTTCATTTTAATATTCATATATCATTTATTAAATAGGTTTTAATTTGAAAGAAAAGGATCCCGCAAACTCATCGACTTGATCGATACCTGTATGGCTAAGTCCTCAGCACCGCGCTTGACCACCTCAACCCCGTCGCCGCTCGAAATTCGTGACACCTTTGCCTAGCACGTCGCTGCGACGATACTATCACTCGCCTAAAATTGCACGCGATCTTGATTCATGCGTGCGCGCGAGGCGTCGATCCAGATGAACTGACGACAGCCCCCACCTCACGAATCTCCAACCAATGTCGTGCAGCCCAAAACCCATGTTGCTCAAACCCTTCCCTCGTCGCCTCTCCAAGAGTCGCGAGCGCAGAGCTTCCCTCCGATCTCTACTGAAATTGAGCTATGATTTCCTCTCGTCTTCCTTTTTTTTATACGGTAATCGATTTGAAGACAAAAAGGGGGATTTCGTTCGTAAAATAGGAAGGAGAAGAAATAAACAATGAGGAGCAGCCATTTTCATTTTGTTTTCCTTTGTATTCGAGCATTTGGAATTTTACTGAAAAGGAAAATGGGTCTCATGTTTGAAAGAAAGCAGGTTAAGGGATCGTGTTAGAGAAGGCAAAGGAAGCGTGTTAGAAAAGGCAAGGGTCATGTACCATCACAAAAAGAGAGTGATTTGATGCATTTTTGGCTGAAATAAAATGCTTGAATTTGACATTTAATTTTATTTACAAATATCTTGATTTAAACGGCTTAAAATCTTGACCTCTTATTGAGGCGTGCCCGTTAGGCGTTCATAATGTTATACCCTCGTTCCGAACGCAATGGAAAAGGTTTCGAGTCCGAATTCGACCATATAGAGAAAATAGCATTTTGGACTTAGTTACTATATAAATTTCAATATAGATTATAGTGTGTTTATATATCGTACGCTCACACAAAAACTCTAAATGCTACGAAAATTGAAATCCGATAATAATACAATATTACGGATCTAATGGAACTGGTTTTGTCGAATTCCGAGATTTTTCCCCCAAGCTATTTTTAAATATAAATTTAAACGATAAAATTTCAAATCTTAACAAAACACTTCCAAATTCAAGTTTAACAGTTTTACTACCTTCAGTATTATCAATATAAATTTTACAAACCCTTAAATTATTTTTAACCGGCTTAAAACTCCAGATTCAACATTTTATCCAACTTCAAATGATTTAATTTAATAATTAAATTACCCAATAAATAGTGATATTTGAAATTCAAGTTAGAAATTAACATTTAAATATTTAAAATCAATTAAATATTCCGATTTCAAACATCCAAAAATTTCGGGTCGTCACATTCCTCCCCCCTTAAAAGAATTTCGTTCCCGAAATTACAAAGGCAGAAGAATGTCCCAAACCTACTAACTTATCCAAAATCCACTTAGTGAAAATCCCATATTCACTTTTCTAATTCCCTTTAGTTTCAATCAAAACCGCTAGTTTCGATTCCTATTCCAAAATCCTTTATTTCAATTCTAATTTGAAATCGTTTTGCCGCTAACAAAAATATTCGCAAAAATTTTCAAAAATTTTCTAACTCTCAAAATTTTCAAAATTTTTTGGCAGAGTCTCCTTTGTATAGAGGAGCTTTTGCAATTTGACAAGAGATATAAATATATATACATCGACCCACACGGTCAGAAAAACAAAAAAAACAAACAATAGTTCATGTTTCCTAACTTTTATTGCATAGGCGTACCTCCATTTAGCATTTTTAAGCAAGTGGCTTATTATATTAGCAATTAGTGCACCCAAAATCCAGCTAAATGGCTTCCCGATACCTGTACTTATTCAATTCAAACATATAAGTACTAAATGTATGAAATTTATTAACATTTCACTTATTTTCAATAGCTAAACACATGCATTTCATAAGCGACATATACCAAACACTTTCCATGAGCAATTCATATGATTTCAAAACTAATTCAATTGCTTTGAACCAATTCATATGCCATTTCATTCAATTTTAATGGTTTACACTTCAATTTCTTACATTCAATTTTTTTTTAATCCAAACAAGCTCCTATTCAATTCAATTGATTTCAAAATCATTTTTATTTACTTCTACCAACTCATAGAAATTTGTATTTAATCTCGTTTTCGTCAACCGACAATTTATTTCTACGAATTTCAACTATTTTCATGTGAATAAATAATTACTTAAGCTTATACCACTTTAAATTGATTCCAACTCAATTTATATTTAATCCTATTCCATTTTAATTCATTCACTAACATTTTTTTTAGCTCGACACATCCCATGCTTGTATACTACTTACCATTCCCAAATTAATTCAACCTAAGCTTTTATTTAATGGTCTTCCATTCTTACTCGAAGTCAAGCTTCTATAAATTTTAACTTAAGTTAATTTACTTCAATTTATTCCAGCTTCAAACTTAAGTTCACTTTCATTTAATTTGATTCTCATCTAATCAAATTCCATTTAATTCTGTTAGCCTACCCATTTTAAATTTTAATTTACATTCTCAATTTATCAAAGTAATATCCAAGCACATATTTAACTCATTTATACTCGAATTGGATTTTATTTGCAACTCAAATCATTTCTATTATAATCCAATTCCATTTCATTTGGCAACATTTCCACTTACATTTAATTCATTCCCAATCCAAGTTGAGTTTTATTTATGACCCGAGTTTATTTCATAATTCAACTTCTATTTTATTAAATTAGGTTCCATCCCCAAATCTCACCAACATATTCAATTTACTAATTTATTCCAAATTAGTTTACTCCCACTTCCAATTAAATATTTAATTTCTATCTTCAAAATTACTTCATTTAATTCTCTTGAGTTCAATCTAATTTATAATCGGAGTTTTGATTCCTATTTCACTCTCTAAAATACCAAATAAATTTTATTTTGGCGGACTCCTTCCATTTTTAGATTATAACTCGAGATTATTTAGCCCAGAGTATTTTATTCAATGGACTTCTATTTCTTTATCAGCCATCGAAGATTATTTATTCCAATTCAATTTTACTTCAACTTACTTCAAATTCACTAGATTTTATTTTCAGTTCAATCCAACTGATAGCTTAAGTTCATTTAATTCAACTCACTTCCTTTAATTCAACTCACTTCCATTTACTTGGCTTAAGTTAAAACAAATTAAATTTTTATTCAATGGGTTTTCAATTCTTTTATAAGCCATCGAAATCTATTTATTTCAATTCAATATTACTTAACTTAATTCCAGTTAAATCTAACCTCATACTGTATTTATTTTTTTATTTTTTTGACTTCATACAATTCATTTAAATTTTATTAAGTAAGAAATAAATTTTATTTAATGTATCCACCACATGATACAATTCCATCTCAATTATATTTCAATTTTAATCCAAATCCAATCACAAATTTATTAAACTTAGCTCAAGTTCATTAAATTCAACTTACTCTTCTAATTTATTTCGTTTCCACACTTATTTTAAATTAGTTACATTTACTACTTTATTTCAACTTCCAATAAATTTTTAATTCTTAGAACTTTGCTCTTTTAATCCACTCAAACTATATTTTGAATTCCCCTTTACTAACTTTCTTTAGTTTACTTTATCTAATTCATTTTATTAACAAATCCTTCTAATTTATTTTATCTAGTTAGTTTTCTTTAACAGCTTAATCCATTTTCAATCAAATTTAACTTACTAATTTTATCCATCACTTCACCCTCAAATTTAATTTCAAATCTAAATGGAAAGTTTATTTCTAAACTTTTTCTTCTTTAGTTCCTTGAGCCAAAATTCTACAATTTCCATTTTAAATTTTAAACTTCCTTAAGTTTCTGACTTACTTAAATTCCATAAGCATTTTAAACTATCTTCCAGAGTTTAAGCAACATTTCAAAATCACCTTTGAAATCAGTTATTCTTTAAGTTTCAAAACCAAACCCAATTTTGCAATCAATTTCAATTTAAAAATCTCCAGGCAGCAATTTCTCCCTTGGAAACTCGAGGATGAACATCGATGATGCTGTATTCATCACCGAAGTTAGTTTCCAGCGACCGAAAAGAGTTCATTGCTTTTATCCTTTAAAAAAATTTCAAATATTATTAAATTCCAAACCTTACTAGGTTCCATATCCAATTCAAAATATTTCTCAAATATTATCACCATTATTTCTCCAAAGCTTTTGAAAACCACTTTCAAACCCAAAGGAATTTAATCTTTTCCCAAAATTCCAAATTCGAAATCCATCCAATCCATATTCAACATTACTCTGGAATTTTCATCTCAATTTATTTTCAAATATTTCTTTGGAATTCTATTTCAAGTTATAAATCACATCATTATAACTTCCATTCTATTATATAAATTTATTTCTTAACTTTCAATTGTCCTTTCAATTTTTTATTAAATTTTCCAAACTGCAATGATAATAATTTAACATTATCACCTGCTAACATCCATGAAACCATATATAACTATAATAATTTACAATGATTATCCCCTTTATACACAAAAATAATCTAGGTAAAATTATTTCATTTACCCTATTTTAAAACAGTACTGTGTCGAATTGTTCTATTCAAGTGTTTAGAGATCCCTATCAATAACGTTAATTACTCGTATTGACCAGAATCCATAAACAACTCAATAAACAAATCAACACAATATAAAATCATTTTTATATCCACTAAAAATACGCTCTCATACTATTAATACGCTCAAACTCATTCTAGAGTACTACTGACTCTATCTCTAATGAGTAATTCCCACCAGAGCCAAGGTAATCGCCAACCTAAGCTCTGATGCCAACTGTAACGACCCGCAAATCCATACCTCTTAGTCCACGCTATTCTCCAACATATCAACTCAAAAATGAACAGAAATACGAACCATTAAGGTTGAAGGAGAAGAGGTAGAAGAAGAAGATAGAAAACAACATCAGAATCTAACCATCGCAGCAGAATAAAATATAATAGATAATCACAGATCTTTACACCAAAAACAAATTGTGACGACCCAACCTCCTACGATCAGGAAGACGTTTCGTCTTGAAGAAAGAAAGGGATGAGAAAATAGAAAAGATAGAGAAGAAAGAACAACAACATCAGAATCTCACAGCTGAACGAATAAAATATAATAATCACATAAATATTTACATAATATACAACATCAATCAGAGTTATACAGACAATACATCACATACTAGACAGTTATAAACACCTGTCTAGCTAACACAACTCAATACAATACACAATACATCACAGAGATACCACACAGCGGAACTATATATATCTACAGCGCTGAAGCCTCCTGCTCCATTGCTTCTCCAGATTTCGTCAAAGCTAAACCTGAATCCCTTGGCTACCCGTAAAAATTTGGGTACCCGAGAGTTTATGGAAAACAAAAATAAACTCCGGGTTAGACATGGGTCTGGTATGAGTAACAGGTTTAAGTTGCTTAACTTTGAAAATCTTTTGAAAATAAAAGGTATCACGTAAGACTTCCCACACATAAACATGGAAAAGTTTTTACCTTACGCTAACCAAAATATTTGATAGGAAATTCTGTGATATTATAATAGGTCTAGGGTTTTCAAGTAAATAGAAAATAGCCGAAATTGTTACATGATTAAATTCCAGCTACTAGCCACAAAAGTGGGTAATACAATCAAAACCGTTGGCACTTATTGGATTGTGGATTCCATACAATGGCAGGGCTACTGGGGTACCGCCCGTCACAGTACGTGGCCTAGATCAACGTACCGAGGATTACTCCTTTCATCCCCTGCAACACAAGGCCGGAACCATTCCTTACTGAACAGCCCCGAACAAGATAAACCCCGCAGTTGTTTGCAACTAACTGCCCACACAGCCGAATAAAAAGGGACATCTAGACAGGGGAATATCCTTGTCCTGCTTGGGCATGACCCACCTAGCCTTGCTGCACCTCCCCTGTTTTAGCCATTCCCGGTTGATGAGGCTTGAGGTTACGATTACCTTTAGATAACATATTTCTTAGAATGCTCATCGCCCGCCTGACGATGTGTTGAAAGCATTCAATCCATACAAGTTCGTTCCGGGTTCGAACGAAACCGAAGGCATTATCTCGTTACACTCATTTTGGAATCACCCTCAGAGTTAACGACGATAACCCTTGCATTTTGAACCTTCATCTTTACTTCAGATTCACGACCTATCGTTAATTTGGAATCGATGTGGTTTTCGGATATTCCTAATGCGGAAAACCGATCCCGGTCTCATTGAAATCCAAAACGTGTCTTTTAAGGCCAAGTTGTCTATTTAGTCCTACAGTTTAATTCAATATAATCAATATACACACAGATGGATAATTCATAATATCACAATAGATAATCACAGATAATCTCATAACCAGATAATCAATATTATCGTCTAAACAGATAACCAAATATTATCATATTTAAACCAAGCATCCATGACACATAGATATAATTCATGTCAGATCACAATCATCAAATGAAATATCAATATCATTCATCCATAAGCAATGATTTATAATCATACCATTTGTAATTAATTTAAAATGAATTAAATTAACTACTTCAATATCTAATTAATTTAAAGTAAATTAAACTAATTACTTCATCTATAAATCCTGCTTATTCAACCATTAATTAATTACAAATCAAATTAATTAATCATCCTCTAAATATCCATCTTGATTAAACACCTTTGATTAATCATTTCCTAATTACATTGAGTAATTAGTCTTAATTAGTTTTACAAATTAATTATCCTAAATCATTTATAGTAAATAACATTTTATTACCTTATTTATAAATTTAATTAATTACATTTATTGTTGATTAATTACATAAATTAATCACCACATTATTAAATTTCTTAATTAATCAATTCTTAATTACATCATTAATTATATGAATTAATGATCTCTAATTTAGATTAAATTACTTTATTAATCACATTAAGTGATTAACCTTTAATTAAACACAATAATTAATCACCTTTGATTAATATCACCCAGTAATTAACTATCCTTAATTACTCATATAAATAAATTAATTATTCTCATAATTAATTATCTCCACTAATTAATCCCAAGATTAATTATAAAAGTAATTATTCAAATTACTTTATTATCACATCATTTTCATTAATTACATTCAGTAATTAACATTAATTACTACCCTAAGAAATTGTGCTCCATTGCATACACTAAGTAATTATACTTATCAATTTATCAAATGATTTCCTTAAATTAATTAACTAAATTAATTAACTTAAAATTAATCACTTATCTCAATTAATTACAATAAGTAATTAATCCCTTAATTACTTTCACCAAGTAATTTCATTTAACAAATTACAATAGATTATCTAAATTAATCTAATTAATTATCAAAATTAATCGCATTAATTAATTATTTAATAATCATTAGTTAATTGTCTCAATTAACTAATCACATTTCTTTAATTACTTCCTTAATTAATTTCTAATTCTAATTCATTAATTTCGAATTAGATAAATAAGTCATTCTTTAATCAACTTACTTATTAAATTACTTCAATATCTTGATTATCTATAAGATAATCCATTTCTTTATAAATGATTTCATTATCATTAAAGTGTAAAACATTCCACATTTGAATCTAAATTTTAAATTACATTTTGAATTTAAGATTCAAAATGGTTATTCTTTTAAACATTTATCCAATTTAAAGATCAATTATTTATTTGAAAACAATTCCTGTTAACAATTATTTGATTTATACTGGTTTTTACAATATTCAGATTTAAAACTGATTAAGTGCTCAGATTTGAATACAAGAAGAACTTGAATCCAATAATTTAACTTTGATTTAAACTTCCCTTTAAAAACTTGAATTAAAACTTGATCTTCAAATCCAAATCTATTTTAAAACCTTAAGATTCAAATGTTCATCTGAATTTATACTTTAAATTTTTGAATTTAAATCACAGTTTAAATTCTGTTTTTCCAAACCTTAAATTAATTAAAATTTGAAACCCTGTCAGGTTTTTAAACCTGAAAACCCACCTTTAAACACTTAAAACTTTTATTTCATTTCAAATTTTAATTTAAAAATAAACTTAAATTCAAATTGCAATCTGAATTTAAACTTGAATTTATACTTAACTTTTATTTTAACTTAGTTCAACTTTGTTATAATTTAAAGTTAAGCTTCAGGAAATTGAACAGGTTCTGGAACCTATAACAAGTATTTATTCGAGTCTCCCACCTTGCTTCGAGTCTTAACCCCAAAAACTTCGAGTAAAAATATGATTCAACCCGAGTAAAACTCGAGTTCAAAAATCCCACACATCCCAACCTTCACCAGTTTCAAGACCTTCCACCAGGAAACAAAAGTACACGGTGCACATGCACCGTGACTTTGATCAACTCCGGCCTCCCACCATACCTCCATCTCATCGGCAACCATCTCCAGATGACTTCACGATCATCCAAAACCACTGCTACATCCCGAATCAAAATCGAGTTAGTTGCCCAAACCTGGAAATGCGATCAGGTTTCCACCCAAACCTGGAAAAATTCGCCACTCCTCAAATTCCGACCACCTGAAAGTCGACAGCTCCTGCTACACCTTCGCATTGACCCGGCTACCCCCTCGCAGAGTCTCATGCAACTCGATCAACTATAGAGGGAGAAAAGATCGAATCTTCCCAACTGATAAAACTAGGGTTCCCATCCAAGAATCCACCACCGCTGCCTCCACCTGCCTCTGATCATCCACCACCCAATTTTCCCAAACACCCCGACCACTCAAGCATCTCCAGAAAGCTCCACAAACTCCCAGGTCAACTGGATTACCTGAGGCAACCCATACTCTCCAAAACAATCAAACTAGAAATGCCAAAACAATACTTAACTAGGAAATGTGAATTTACTTTTAAAAATCCTAATTTCAGATAAGAATTCAGGTTATAATCCTGAATTTACAATTTAGGATGATTTAAATTTCACTCATATTCATCATTAACTGTTCTTAGTCTTTTTACAGAACATCTCTACTTAATTTAATTAAGATACAAAATTTAGAATTTACTTAATGATCAAACAAACATATCTTGTTAAGATACTAAGTCCTAACAATCACTAGATCAAGCAGTAATGATTCTTGAAGTAAGGTATGAACTTAAAAATGATATACAGGATGGTTTTACAGGGTGTACAACATGCAGATATTTCACCTCACAAATACACAGAGAAATGAACACATAAATATTCACACAAATATTTTTTAAGCATACAAATATTAACATGCAACGAGGTTAAACATAAGATATTTTAAAAAAAAATGTTACTCACTTTGCTTTTGGTAATAGGGACAGAGCACTTTTGTTTGGGAAGCTACAGGCTTGTTCTTCTTTTAAATCTTCTTGCATATGTTCAGTTGTCTATTATAGTTGTATAGATGGAAGTGCTTGCCAAAAATTCTTTTTTTCAGGTTTAATATGTTCTGAACGAACTAAAAATAATATGTATATAAAGAGGTTCAGGGGAAGGTATTTACTGAGGCAAATTTTCAAGTACAATATTTCATTTTGTTTGTATTAGGCAAGATATTTATTTTGGAGGCTGGAATGATTTTGCATCCAATTCGTATGGACATGTTTACTGCTAGGAAATGAAAGCATTTATTGTTTTAAGTACTTTATGTTTACACTAATCTTATTTTATTTTACCCCTCTTTTTTTTTCTTTTTTTTTACTTTGCATTTCCTACAGGTTGACCACTTTGCTTTGTTTCTTTTCTTTAGAGTCAACCTGCAACTATATTCTTTTCTTACTTTATTTTGTTTAATACTTGATGTTTATACTTGTTTGAATCTTAATCTATAAGCTACTGCATTTTGTTTTTTTTTTATTTCTTTTACCAGCACATATACTTACTTGATTTACTTAACTTTGCTCTGCATTTTTCTTACCTGCCTCATATTTGATGTTCAGATATTTTTTATTATTATTATTATTACCTGGCAGCTTTTATCCCTTCTATATGTACATATATAAGGTCGTTGTAGCAAATGTTATAAAATTTTAACCTAAGTATAAATACATACTTTGCTTTGCATTGCATTTTATTTTATCTATTACTTTGTTTATACATTTACTTCTATACTTACCTGATTTGTTTTGTACCTTACTTTGCATTTTCTTAACCTTGTATTTCTTTTACTACTTGCCTACATAGTTGCTTACAGTAACAAACATATTCTACATGCCTGAAACACTTTACTTTGTTTATATTCTAGTTATTATTTATAACTTTACTTATGTTAAATATCATACATTTAATTTATTCTTAAGTTTAATAATTATAAAGTTTACTTTATTTTAAATTTACAAATCATAGCTTTTCAAAATACTTATATATATAAACGAATTTAAAATAACAATTTCTTTTATATTAAAATCTATTTATAAAAATATTGCATTATTTTTATTGTTTAAAAATCACTCATTACTAATTTAAAATAATTCATAAATGAAATCACTACATAAATGAATTATTTATTTTATAAAGTTGAAGTAAAAAGACAAAACAATTCTTTATTTAAATTTTAACCTATACTAGAATACTTTTTAAAAAAATTAAATTTATCCAGAGTATTTTTAAGATCTTATTATTATTTATACAATATTAAATTTCCAAATTATCAAAAATAATAGAATTAGAAAATATAAGTTTATCTATTAAATTTTAAAAACAAAACTGATCTATTTATAATATATACCAATATATATACATATATACGTACATTATAAATAGAAACAATTTAAATTAGCCTTTAAAAGATAAATTATCAGTTAAATATTTATTTAAAAGGAGATTTTTAAATCAATTCAAATATTATTAACAAATATTATTAAATCAATTTAATTTTTAATGTAGATTATTAAATTGATATTGCCCCAAATTTCCGGGATGTCACATTCTTCCCCCCTTAAAAGAATTTCATCCCCGAAATTTAAAACAAAGGCAATTTAATAATCTACTTAAATATTTAGTTTAAAACACAAGCATATATCAACCATAAACTAACAATCATAGCAATCCAATTCATCCAAACAAACAAATCTAACTATCCAGACAAAATTCCGGATAGAATTTGCTTGAGTTTCCCAAGTATAAATACCGGGTTACTCGCTCTTTAGAATCCAAACAAACAATACTACTAAGCTACAGAACTTCTACTCATCTAGATTTACAAACGAGACAGGGTATCAGACTATAGACAAGTCTGAATCAACATCCAAAACTCCCTGAATTGCTGGCTCTATAATCAGAAATAAATCTTACACGTGCTCCCTCAGAGATACGTGAAACACAAACGAATTTCAGTTATCCAAACTGACAATTCAATCCTGAAGACCAACACTTTTCCAAAATCAAATCCCTGATTTCGGAATCCAAATCCGTCCGTCTCTTATCCACAAAACTCCTCGGACGATCCTGTGCTGTCTACATCCCTACTGATCAGCTCAACTCTTACCGATGCTCCTAGAAATCAACTGGACCAAAAATAGTCCAACAAAATGATCTTTCCAAGATCAACTCAAAACTCAGAAAACAACTCTATTCCAAAACAGAAAACAGAACCCACTTCTCTCATAGAGATAAAACAGGTGCACTCCAATATGGCCTCAGATTCTGGAAAATTTCCTGTAGAACTCTCTAATCCAAACATTGCAATATCCAATTGCTTCCAAACTAAACAGCTACCACCATGCTTCCACTGCGCAACTCCGATTAAACAGATGAAAATGCTGAAGTCAAACACAGACTGGACAACACATCCCAACATTAGGGCTCCACAGATCAAAAGAAAACTCTGAAGTTCTTCCAAAATCCGAGTTACTTCACCAAACTCAAAAACCATCCTATTACTAAGCTGATCCATCGGTACCATTCCTGGAATCCAGTCGATACCAAACTCAGTCTTTAGATGCTGACAAAACTCTGACTTCCAGAAGATATCCTGAAAAATCTCCGAAACTCAAGAGAACACTCAAACTATCGCAAATCACTTTTGCGATCAACCCAGCCTACTTCCTAAGAAAACTGCTCTCTCTTTACCAAACAGAACATCCTATGCTTACCTAGCCAATCCATCAAGAAAACGGAACCACACTGCTGCTTCTGAACTCCACGGCTGACTCAGAAACCAAAGACTTCCTTGCCAACACACAGCATACTTCGAACTGCACTGCTGACACCAATGCCAAGAAATTCCTAATCCAGAGTTCTTCGAGAAACTCGGACCACAAGCCAAACAAAAACACCCTGCTGAACTCAACCACAACACCGAAGCAGAAACATCTTCGGAGACATCCATAGTCACTGTGTCTCATCACACAGCTACTATACCTGTATATATCAAGATATTATGACTTGCTTCTGCCCAACCGACAGATCCGAACTCTAGCTTAATCAAACTACACTTCAAAATGAACTCCGAACCTTGACAGGTTTCCTTCAGAGATCAATGAAACCCTTACACCACCCAAAGCTTACTCGAGACGGTACTAGGTCTACAGTCTCGACAATTACACTTCCAACCTCTGACATTCAAACTCCAACCATTGGTAGTCATGTTACACACACCACTACCCTATCTACCGTTATACTTATATTGGAAAACCCGAACAGGTAACCCAACAAATAGGTAGAAATATATATATATATCTATATATCAAAATTACAAATATGCTCTCTCAAGAAAGAAAACACTTAAGAGCCTAGGTATTCACTCAACCTAGCACTTTGATACCAACTGTGACGACCCGACCTCCTACGATCAGGAAGACGTTTCGTCTTGAAGAAAGAAAGGGATGAGAAAATAGAAAAGATAGAGAAGAAAGAACAACAACATCAGAATCTCACAGCTGAACGAATAAAATATAATAATCACATAAATATTTACATAATATACAACATCAATTAGAGTTATACAGACAATACATCACATACTAGACAGTTATAAACACCTGTCTAGCTAACACAACTCAATACAATACACAATACATCACAGAGATACCACACAGCGGAACTATATATATCTACAGCGTTGAAGCCTCCTGCTCCATTGCTTCTCCAGAATTCGTCAAAGCTAAACCTGAATCCCTTGGCTACCCGTAAAAATTTGGGTACCCGAGAGTTTATGGAAAACAAAAATAAACTCCAGGTCAGACATGGGTCTGGTATGAGTAACAGGTTTAAGTTGCTTAACTTTGAAAATCTTTTGAAAATAAAAGGTATCACGTAAGACTTCCCACACATAAACATGGAAAAGTTTTTACCTTACGCTAACCAAAACATTTGATAGGAAATTCTATGATATTATAATAGGTCTAAGGTTTTCAAGTAAATAGAAAATAGCCGAAATTGTTACATGATTAAATTCCAGCTACTAACCACAAAAGTGGATAATACAATCAAAACCGTTGGCACTTATTGGATTGTGGATTCCATACAATGGCAGGGCTACTGGGGTACCGCCCGTCACAGTACGTGGCCTAGATCAACGTACCGAGGATTACTCCCTTCATCCCCTGCAACACAAGGCCGGAACCATTCCTTACTGAACAGCCCCGAACAAGATAAACCCCGTAGTTGTTTGCAACCAACTGCCCACACAGCCGAATAAAAAGGGACATCTAGACAGGAGAATATCCTTGTCCTGCTTGGGCATGACCCACATAGCCTTGCTGCACCTCCCCTGTTTTAGCCATTCCCGGTTGATGAGGCTTGAGGTTACGATTACCTTTAGAGAACATATTTCTTAGAATGCTCGTCGCCCGCCTGATGATGTGTTGAAAGCATTCAATCCATACAAGTTTGTTCCGGGTTCGAACGAAACCGAAGGCATTATCTCGTTACACTCATTTTGGAATCACCCTCAGAGTTAACGACAATAACCCTTGCATTCTGAACCTTCATCTTTACTTCAAATTCACGACCTATCGTTAATTTGGAATCGATGTGGTTTTCGGATATTCCTAATGCAGAAAACCGATCCCGGTCTCATCGAAATCCAAAACGTGTCTTTTAAGGCCAAGTTGTCTATTTAGTCTTACAGTTTAATTCAATATAATCAATATACACACAGATGGATAATTCATAATATCACAATAGATAATCACAGATAATCTCATAACCAGATAATCAATATTATCATCTAAACAGATAACCAAATATTATCATATTTAAACCAAGCATCCATGACACATAGATATAATTCATGCCAGATCACAATCATCAAATGAAATATCAATATCATTCATCCATAAGCAATGATTTATAATCATACCATTTGTAATTAATTTAAAATGAATTAAATTAACTACTTCAATCTCTAAATAATTTAAAGTAAATTAAATTAATTACTTCATCTATAAATCCTGCTTATTCAACCATTAATTAATTACAAATCAAATTAATTAATCATCCTCTAAATATCCATCTTGATTAAACACCTTTGATTAATCATTTCCTAATTACATTGAGTAATTAGTCTTAATTAGTTTTACAAATTAATTATCCTAAATCATTTATAGTAAATAACATTTTATTACCTTATTTATAAATTTAATTAATTACATTTATTGTTGATTAATTACATAAATTAATCACCACATTATTAAATTTCTTAATTAATCAATTCTTAATTACATCATTAATTATATGAATTAATGATCTCTAATTTAGATTAAATTACTTTATTAATCACATTAAGTGATTAACCTTTAATTAGACACAATTATTAATTACCTTTGATTAATATCACCCAGTAATTAACTATCCTTAATTACCCATATAAATAAATTAATTATTCCCAAAATTAATTATCTCCACTAATTAATCCCAAGATTAATTATAAAAGTAATTATTCAAATTACTTTATTATCACATCATTTTTATTAATTACATTCAGTAATTAACATTAATTACTTCCCTAAGAAATTGTGCTCCATTGCATACACTAAGTATTTATACTTATCAATTTATCAAATGATTTCCTTAAATTAATTAACTAAATTAATTAACTTAAAATTAATCACTTATCTCAATTAATTACAATAAGTAATTAATCCCTTAATTACTTTCACCAAGTAATTTCATTTAACAAATTACAATAGATTATCTAAATTAATCTAATTAATTATCAAAATTAATCGCATTAATTAATTATTTAATAATCATTAGTTAATTGTCTCAATTAACTAATCACATTTCTTTAATTACTTCCTTAATTAATTTCTAATTCTAATTCATTAATTTCAAATTAGATAAATAAGTCATTCTTTAATCAACTTATTTATTAAATTACTTCAATATCTTGATTATCTATAAGATAGTCCATTTCTTTATAAATGATTTCATTATCATTAAAGTGTAAAACATTTCGCATTTGAATCTAAATTTTAAATTACATTTTGAATTTAAGATTCAAAATGGTTATTCTTTTAAACATTTATCCAATTTAAAGATCAATTATTTATTTGAAAACAATTCCTGTTAACAACTATTTGATTTATACTGGTTTTTACAATATTCAGATTTAAAATTGATTAAGTGCTCAGATTTGAATACAAGAAGAACTTGAAACCAATAATTTAACTTTGATTTAAAATTTTGATTTAAACTTCCCTTTATAAACTTGAATTAAAACTTGATCTTCAAATCCAAATCTATTTTAAAACCTTAAGATTCAAATGTTCATCTGAATTTATACTTTAAATTTTTGAATTTAAATCACAGTTTAAATTCTGTTTTTCCAAACCTTAAATTAATTAAAATTTGAAACCCTGTCAGGTTTTTAAACCTGAAAACCCACCTTTAAACACTTAAAACTTTTATTTCATTTCAAATTTGAATTTAAAAATAAACTTAAATTCAAATTGCAATCTGAATTTAAACTTGAATTTATACTTAACTTTTATTTTAACTTAGTTCAACTTTGTTATAATTTAAAGTTAAGCTTCAGGAAATTGAACAGGTTCTGGAAACTGTAACAAGTATTTATTCGAGTCTCCCACCTTGCTTCGAATCTTAACCCCAAAAACTTCGAGTAAAAATATGATTCAACCCGAGTAAAACTCGAGTTCAAAAATCCCACACATCCCAACCTTCACCAGTTTCAAGACCTTCCACCAGAAAACAAAAGTACACGGTGCACATGCACCGTGACTTTGATCAACTCCGGCCTCCCACCATACCTCCATCTCATCGGCAACCATCTCCAGATGACTTCACGATCATTCAAAACCACTGCTACATCCCGAATCAAAATCGAGTTAGTTGCCTAAACCTGGAAACGCGATCAGGTTTCCACCCAAACCTGGAAAAATTCGCCACTCCTCAAATTCCGACCACCTGAAAGTCGACAGCTCCTGCTACACCTTCGCATTGACCCGGCTACCCCCTCCCAGAGTCTCATGCAACTCGATCAACTATATAGGGAGAAAAGATCGAATCTTCCCAACTGATAAAACTAGGGTTCCCATCCAAGAATCCACCACCACTGCCTCCACCTGCCTCTGATCATCCACCACCCAATTTTCCCAAACACCCCGACCACTCAAGCATCTCCAGGAAGCTCCACAAACTCCCAGGTCAACTGGATTGCCTGAGGCAACCCATACTCTCCAAAACAATCAAACTAGAAATGCCAAAACAATACTTAACTAGAAAATGTGAATTTACTTTTATAAATCCTAATTTCAGATAAGAATTCAGGTTATAATCCTGAATTTACAATTTAGTATGATTTAAATTTCACTCATATTCATCATTAACTGTTCTTAATCTTTTTACAGAACATCTCTACTTAATTTAATTAAGATACAAAATTTAGAATTTACTTAATGATCAGACATACATATCTTGTTAAGATACTAAGTCCTAACAATCACTAGATCAAGCAGTAATGATTCTTGAAGTATGGTATGAACTTAAAAATGATATACAGGATGGTTTTACAGGGTGTACAACATGCAGATATTTCACCTCACAAATACACAGAGAAATGAACACATAAATATTCACACAAATATTTTTTAAACATACAAATATTAACATGCAACGAGTTTAAACATAAGATATTTTAAAAAAAAATGTTACACACTTTGCTTTTGGAAATAGGGACAGAGCACTTTTGTTTGGGAAGCTACAGGCTTGTTCTTCTTTTGAATCTTCTTGCATATGTTCAGTTGTCTATTGTAGTTGTATAGATGGAAGTGCTTGCCAAAAATTCTTTGTTTCAGGTTTAATATGTTCTGAACGAACTAAAAATAATATGTATATAAAGAGGTTCAGGGGAAGGTATTTACTGAGGCAAATTTTCAAGTACAATATTTCATTATTTATTTGTATTAGGCAAGATATTTATTTTGGAGGCTGGAATGATTTTGCATCCAATTCGTATGGACATGTTTACTGCTAGAAAATGAAAGCATTTATTGTTTCAAGTACTTTATGTTTACACTAATCTTATTTTATTTTACCCCTCTCTTTTTTTTACTTTGCATTTCCTACAGGTTGACCACTTTGCTTTGTTTCTTTGCTTTAGAGTCAACCTGCAACTATATTCTTTTCTTACTTTTTTTTGTTTAATACTTGATGTTTATATTTGTTTGAATCTTAATCTATAAGCTACTGCATTTTGTTTATTTTTTTTATTTCTTTTACCAGCACATATACTTACTTGATTTACTTAACTTTGCTCTGCATTTTTCTTACCTGCCTCATATTTGATGTTCAGATTTTTTTTTTAATTATTACCTGGAAGCTTTTATCCCTTCTATATGTACATATATAAGGTTGTTGTAGCAAATGTTATAAAATTTTAACCTAAGTATAAATACATACTTTGCTTTGCATTGCATTTTATTTTATCTATTACTTTGTTTATACATTTACTTCTATACTTACCTGATTTGTTTTGTACCTTACTTTGCATTTTCTTAACCTTGTATTTCTTTTACTACTTGCCTACATAGTTGCTTACAGTAACAAACATATTCTACATGCCTGAAACACTTTATTTTGTTTATATTCTAGTTATTATTTATAACTTTACTTATGTTAAATATCATACATTTAATTTATTCTTAAGTTTAATAATAATAAAGTTTACTTTATTTTAAATTTACAAACCATAGCTTTTCAAAATACTTATATATATAAACGAATTTAAAATAACAATTTCTTTTATATTAAAATCTATTTATAAAAATATTGCATTATTTTTATTGTTTAAAAATCACTCATTACTAATTTAAAATAATTCATAAATGAAATCACTACATAAATGAATTATTTATTTTATAAAGTTGAAGTAAAAAGACAAAACAATTCTTTATTTAAATTTTAACCTATACTAGAATACTTTTTAAATAAATTAAATTTATCTAGAGTATTTTAAAGATCTTATTATTATTTAAACAATATTAAATTTCCAAATTATCAAAAATAATAGTATTAGAAAATATAAGTTTATCTATTAAATTTTAAAAACAAAACTGATCTATTTATAATATATACCAATATATATACATATATACATACATTATAAATAGAAACAATTTAAATTAGCCTTTAAAAGATAAATTATCAGTTAAATATTTATTTAAAAGGAGATTTTTAAATCAATTCAAATATTATTAACAAATATTATTAAATAAATTTAATTTTTAATGTAGATTATTAAATTGATATTGCCCCAAATTTCCTGGATGTCACACAAATAGTATATCTATTTATACAGACATCATCCGAGTATACATAATCACACATTTAGACAGTAATCATAATCTGTCCTCACAATCTGAATACAAAGCGGAATATGTAACACAAATACGAAAGTACATATCGCCATCCAGCTCGTCTCCTGAGCTCACAGCATCCTTTCCTGTATTCTATAATACTCGGTCTGACCCGAGCATTATAGTCAAATAACACCCGAGTCAGTCTGGAATACCAGCGTGAGGAAACCACACTCGAATTGATTATTGAAGTTTCAAAAATCCTTTGAAATCAAAAGCACCTCGTAAGACCACGCCATAAATAAACATGTTGGGTTTTTGCCTTACGATAGCTAAAACACTTTTTATTAAAATTATTTGATATTATAATAATGTCTGTAGAAAGTAAAATAGAATCAAGCTAAAATGCTTGCATCTCATGTTTCAGCAATAGCTGGGCATAACCAAACCGTACGGGCGCATAGAGAAAATGGATTTTCAACTAATGACTAGGCACTGGGGTACCATCTGTCACGGTACCAGATCAAGATCAGCATACCGAGGATCACTACCAACCCCCTATAAAACAAGACCGAGACTGCCCCTTACTGGATAATCTCGAGTAAGATCACCCCACGGTGGGATCAGCAACCGCACCACTAAGCCGAAAAAGGGACATCTAGACAGGGATGACCTCACCCTAATGGGCGCTACCCACCAAGCCTTGCTGCATAACCCCTGAAAAGTCATTCTTGGTTGATGAGGCTTGAGGCTAAGAGTTACCTTTTTAAAATGTTTCACTTAGAATGCTCATCGCCCACCTGACGATGTTCTGAAAGCATTCATCCATACAAGTCCGTTACGGGTTCGAACGGAACCGAAAGCACTACTCCTACTACATCCATTTTGGAATCATCCTCAGGATTAGTAGCGAATAGCCCTTGCTCTTCATTGCTCCATCTTCGAATCCAAACTCGTCTTCCTCACGAAAACGTACAAACCAGATCGAAGTGGTTTTTACGAAATAAATCCTGATCCCAGTCTCTTCGAAACGATCAACGCATTGGCCAGTATTGATAGTCGGTGATTCAACTATCAATTAACATTTACAACAACCATCAACAATAAATAATTTCTCCTGAATTATTTATTTTCCTCAAAATATCTCTGCAAGATATATTTCCATTTTCAACCCTTTTGAAAACAGTTTCCAAACCACACTCTTCTCATGGAATAAATTCTCAAATATTTATTTCCACTGAAAACACCATGTACAATTACTTTAGATTTTTTTAAATAATTTAAAAACATTTTATAATAAAATATCCTTTAAAACATTTAAATTAAAACTACTTTAATACTTTAATCTAAAATATATACTTTAAGAATATTTACAATAAAGCCACTTCATACATATAAAACTAAATTTTTATCTTTTTAAAACATAATACCAAGACACCTTTAAATGTTTACTACTATAATAAATTTGAAAATATTTACTTTAGATTTAAAAATAATAAATTTTCTAAAACATACCTTTAAATCTCTTTAAAATGTTTAACTTGTACTTAAAATTTTGCTTTGAAAAACAAACTTGGCTATCCAGGGAAATACTCTTCTCTTCCCATCTTTTAAAAATAAATCACTAATTAATTTTAAACAAATTTACCCATTCCTTTAATAAATTCCCACCTTGAATTTATTTTTTCAAATACCCACTAATATATTACTTCACTTATAAACTCGGTTTATAAATTCCATAGTCTTATTTCCCTTTTAAAATTCCAATTTTAAACACTTAAATCAATTTTCAAATTGACTTTTCAAATTACTCCATTTTGAAATAAATTCCTTTACTTACCCAATTTATTTCAAACCCATTAACTTCCGATGTTATTTCTTGATTAAAATCCTTTTAACTGAAAATACCGATTTCATATTTTCCAAATCTCTTCTTTATCCTTCAAATAAAGTTAAACCTTGAATTTTGAAGTAAATTCTTTTATTTCTATAAATAACAGCACTTAGGTTTTAAAGTTCATTATTTCTCTATTTATTCAAAATTCCCTTTTCCATACTGGGAGTTTATTTATTTTAAAATCACATTTATTCTTTCTAATTCATTCTTAAATTTATTCAAATCCTCTATAATTATTTTACTTTAAATTCCTCTCTTATATTTTCTTTTCAAAAATCCAATTATATATATTTTGATAACACAGAGTATCGAAATATATTCACGCAAACTATAGCATTCAACATTCCAATTATCAATGTAATTCATCACAGAATATCAAATATTCATAACACGGAATATTAAACAATCTAAATGATTTTGAGGAATCCAGTTGGATCCCTTCAACCTGTTTCCCTACATCCATAGATGTCAGCAAAATATAAAATACCAATTCCACTTCGAGATGGAATTCGCGGTATATGGGGTTTATATAATACCATCCGCTATTATGCAGCGCATAGGGTCTCATCCGCTATGTAATGCGGGAAATCAATCACTCCAATATATTCTATATATATATATATCATATATCATATATAATATACCACATCCAAGCAATTAAATCATTCAACCAAATATTTAAATTTAACGATTAAATTTAAATTAAACCCAGATGAGTGAGATTAACTCACCTTTGCTTTTGTATCATCCCATTTCCAATCCAGGTTGCTTTCTTCTCGATTTTTGACCTTGTATAAATGTTATATAATTTTATTAACATTCGAGATAATCGAACAATCCATTTCCTTTTTGATTAACTTAATAATTAATTTTAAACAAATGTTTTTCTCACATAATTATTCTCTAGTAACTAAAATAATTAACAAGTCAACATAACAAATTAATCACCATACTACATATATCGAAATTGACTAGTAAGATAAAGTATATTTTTTTTATTTTTTTTATTTTTTTTTTGTGACATTAATATTTTCCTAACCCATATATACATACAGACTTTAAAATAGTTTCATACCCGTCATGCAAATTTCATTTTAATATTCATATATCATTTATTAAATAGGTTTTAATTTGAAAGAAAAAGATCCTGCAAACTCACCGACTTGATAGATACCTGTGTGGCCAAGTCCTCAGCACCGCGCCTGACTATCTCAACCCCGTCGCCGCTCGAAATTCGTGACACCTTTGCCTAGCACGTCGCTGTGGCGATACCGTCACTCGCCTAAAATTGCACACGACCTTGATTCCTGCGTGCGCGCGAGGCGTCGATCCAGATGAACTTAAGGCAGCCCCCAACCCGCGAATCTCCAACCAATGTCGTGCAGCCTAAAACCTACGTCACTCAAACCCTTTCCTCGTCGCCTCTCCTAGAGTTGTGCGCGAAGAGCTCCCCTCCGATCTCTACTGAAATCGAGCTATGATTTCCTCTCGTCTTCCTTTTTTCATACGGTAATCTATTTGAAGATAAAAAGGGGGATTTCGTTCGTAAAATGGGAAGGAGAAGAAATAAACAACGAGGAGCTGCCATTTTCATTTTGTTTTCTCTTGTATTCGAGCATTTGGAATTTTACTGAAAAGGGAAATGGGTCTTATGTTTGAAAGAAAGCAGGTTAAGGGATCATGTTAGAGAAGGCAAAGGAAGTGTGTTTGAAAAGGCAAGGGTCATGTACACATCACAAAAAGAGACCGATTTGATGAAATTTCGGTTGAAATGTAATGCTTGAATTTGACATTTAATTTAATTTACAAATATCTTGATTTAAACGGCTTAAAATCTTGGCCTCTTATTGAGGTGTGCCGCTACGCGTCCATAATGTTATACCGCCATTCCGAACGCAATGGAAAAGGTTTCGAGTCCTAATTCAATCATATAGTGAAAATAGCATTTTGGACCTAGTTATTATATAAATTTCGATATAGATTTCAGCGTGTTTATATATCATACGCTCATGCAGCAACTCTAAACGCTACGAAAATTGAAATCCGATAATAATACAATATTACGGATCCAATGGAACTGGTTTCGTCGAATTCCGAGACTGTGCCCCTGAAGGCTATTTTTAAATATCAATTTAAACGATAAAATTTCAAATCTTAATCAAAATACTTTCAAATTCAAGTTTAACAATTTTACTACCTTCAGTGTTATCAATATAAATTTTACAAACCCTTAAATTATGTTTAACCGGCTTAAAACTCCATATTCAACATTTTACCCAACTTCAAATAATTTAATTTAATAATTAAATTACCCAATAAATAGTGATATTTTAAATTCAAGTTAGAAATTAACATTTAAATATTTAAAATCAATTAAATATTCTGATTTCAAACATCTAAATTTTTTGGATAGTCACAGTTACATATATTGTCAATAACCATTGTTTTGCAGGGAATATTTGTAGAGAGACCCGAAGGAGTTCCTTTCGAATAACTATTAGTTATCTCTATATGCTACTAATATTAATGTTTAGCTGAAATTAATCGTGATATTCTATTTAAATTGTTCAAGTGTCTTTATAGCAATTTTCGCTATAACATCAATTATTGAATACCATCTCCTAAACCCTTCGTGTGTATTGTCCTCGGCTTGTATTTTCATAAATATATATATATATATATATATATATATATATATATATATATAAATTCATGAATCATTTTGATTAACGATATTAAAATTAATTAATCATTTTAATTAATGATGTTTAAAATTTATCAAATTATTTTATCTAATGATGTTTGAATTAAATTAATCCATCTAGTTAGTGATATTTGGTTTTAGTTAATCATTTTAATTAATAATATTTGAATTTAAGTAATCATTTTAAGTTATGATGTTTTAAGTTAATAAATAATTTTAACTAAAGATGTTTAAATTTAATTGAGCATTTTAATTAATGATATTTGAAATTAATAAACCATTTTTGTTAATGATGTTTGAGTTTAATTACAATTTTAACTAATGATGTTTTAAGTGTAGTAAATCAATTTAATTTACAATGTTTGAATCTAATTTATCGTTTTAATTAGTGGTATTTGAATTTAGTCAATCATTTTAAGTAATTATATTTGAAATTTAAGTAATCATTCTAATTAATGATATTTAAATGTAATTAATCATTTTAACTACTAATATTTAAAGTTAATTAGTTTAACTACAGGGATTTAAGTTAATCAATTGATTTAATAAAAGTGAATTAATTAATTTAGTGTTTTAAAGGTAATTAGCTGATTTAATAAGGTTTTAAAGTTAATTTACTGGTTAAACAAAAGTGTTTTGGAAATAATTAACTGTATAAATACAGATAATAGATTGACTTATGAAAAGAGATTATCAATTTGATTTATTATCCTTTGGGATAACTTATAATGTTTTTAAAATTATAAAGGGTTGTATATGTGATAACTATCTTTCGGGATAATTAATGTTGTTTTGACTTTATAAAAGGGATTTTCAATTTTATTTATTTTAATTTAAAAAATTAATGTGGTTTCTAAAAGTTATAAAAAGGTTATATAAATTATCCTTCGGGATAATTAACCTTTGGTTCAAAATTTATAAAGTAATTTAATTGATTTATTATCTTTTGGGATAATAAATATTGTCTTAAAATATATAAATAGTAGTTTATAAACAAAAAGATCTTTTAAGAAGAAGTGTTTCAAAATAAAGCTAAATGTAAATTGTTTTAGGTTTATAATAAACAATGTTTCGACATTTGTTTGACCTTGGTTTTAACACAATTAAAAAATATAATATGCCCTAATATTTTAAAGACTAATTTTAAAGTGTCTTGAAAAGTGTTGTGATGTGAAAATCAAGCACAAGTGAAAACTGAAAGTGTATAGTATGGATCGTGTAGTGTATATGCAAGTATATGTGACTAACTATATGATGTAGCTAATTATAATATCAATCTAGCAAAATATAAACTAAGCACACCAGGATTTTATACTGGTTCGGACCTCCCGTCCTACGTCCAGTCCCGAAGCTCCACTTCGGAATTTAGCTATCAAACACCCTCACTTCGTGCAAAGGAATAGGCTTGGTTACAATAGCTTGTTGTTGTCAAATATGTGTTCTTATAACACGAATATTAACTATTAAGTACAAATACTTCTGATATATATATCTAAAGGATATTGATTGAGGAGTTCTGTATATTGGAAGAGTGGAATACAAATATATGGTTGCTAGAGATCACGAATATATTAGAGTATAAGAGTAAAGAACACAAGTAAGTAAGGTAAAATCTTCTCTTGAATTTTTGATGTTATTTATAGTGGTAGAGAGATTCCTTGAGTAGTTGCATCGATTAACAAGTGTTCTATGGTCGCTTCTGATGGTGATGAAGAGTTGCGGCAAAGAGAAGCGAAGATGTCTTTTCAAATGCAGCAGTTGTTGTTTGAATTTCAAAATCCGAGTTTAGTTCCAAACGTCGGGAATATGTTTCAGACGTCTAGCTCTATATATATTTTTTGTATATAGTAGCCTTTCAGACATCTGAGTACATTAACTAGACGTCTGATTCTGTCTGGTTTGTAATCCAGAGGATTTTTTCAGACGTCTGGCTAGTGCACCTAGACATCTGATCCTGTGCATGTTGCTTTTTGTGCATCTGTGTTATTGCTCTACTGATTCTATCGACTTGTTGTCTCTTATAATGTTCTTTGAGCTTTGTTCTTGTCTCTCTAGTGATGTTACTCTAGCAAGTATTCGATTTCCATTGTATAGTTGTTGTCATTTAAACCATAGATTTGATTTCCTAACAATCTCCCCCTTTTTTGATGATGACAACTATACAATGTACTTATATGTAATTTATAAATCTCCCCCTGAATATGTGCTTATTTTTAATATTTTATAATTTTACTTATATTTAAATATAATTTTACTTATATTTAAATATAATTATACTTATATTTCCCCCCTTTGGCATTATCAAAAAGAACTATAAAATTGTAGCCAATCGTCAAAGATAACACACAAAAGGAAAATTTCATTAATAATTCGAAATTGATTATATTTATAGATTTTGCGAATGTACAAGATTTGAAATCTATGATTCCTTCGGAGAAGCTTTTTCTTGATCATCCCCTATTTCTTCTTTTTGAGAAGTGCTAGGCTTTGCAGGAGATGTCAAAGCTTGTTTGAGAGGTTCGTCCTCAGAATGTTTGGAATGTTTTGTGGGAGGAGAAGGTACTGGGCTTAGCCAAAAGTTTTTGATTTTGAGATAATATATGTTGATTGGGAAGTGTGAGATCTCAAATGCTTTCATTTGGATTTGCATCTATTCGAGTCTCCACAATCTCATCCTGGCTTGGATAATCAAATAGTGCAGGAGGAGGTGGAGTTACTTCTCGATGTTGTTCCTCCTCTTGAGATGGTTCATTGTGTGGTTGAGGTGGAGGCTCAACTTGTCTGGTTGGATGATTAAGCGTCCAACCTTCGAAGGATATAACCTCTGGGGGAATCTCGGGTAAGTGCATAAATGAGAAAAACTTTGTGGAAGCATATTTTGGAGAGATTTCTTCAAAAGCCGATAAGTAGGAAGAGATGTTATGTGCACGAAGAAGTCTCATAATATACGTAGGGTAGATAATTGATGGCCGTGATCGAGTCTGATAATGTTTGAGCTCGTCAAAGATAAGTTTTCCCAATTTACCCTTATTCCACTAAATAAAGCATATAAGGCTTTGTGCCCTAACTTGGTTATTTTCTCATGGCTTCCCATACGTGGAACGATGGTATTTATTATCATTTGAGTAAGAAGTCGTCCTTTTGGACGTTAGATATTTAGAAGCAAAATTTGGCATTTTATCTTCCGAAATTTGATGGGTTATACTATTCCTAGGCTTAAAGCGCATATCGGGTATGTTGTATAAATCTTCGCCCGTTTCAGAACATCCCACTGTTCTACCAATTATGCTAGGAGTAAATCTAATCGTATTGCCATACACGCTAGACCATAACCAATTATCTTCATCTTTAGTGTTCCATACTGAAGTGCTATCCAAAATTGCATAGAAAAGAAATATTGCTAATTGTTCGATTTGGATGTCATTAGGAGTGAACGAAATCAATGTTCCTAGTCCAGCATTCTCACACATTTCATCCAAATCATACATTGGAAATTTAAGTAGATTATAGCATGGACCTATGTGAAGCTTTTTCTTTTGTATATCTTCATATCTCTTGATTGAGTGAGGTGCTCTATTCATCCATCTTTCGATTTGATCATCCGAGCAAACTTGAGGATTTGAGGAAGATGTTGGTTGGTCTTGTTTTCATTTGGATATCTTGGGATTTTGGGTTCTAGGTGGCATTGTGAATTGAGCTGGTGAAAAAATGATTTTGAGAAGAAAATCATCAATGGAGAAATCGCAAATGAAAATTTTTGAGATGAAAGTAAAAAAAAGATGTTATTTGGGTGATTATAAAGTATCGATTGAATTTCAAACATATGGACGCTAAATCAAACGTTTGTTTGCCCTAAATCGAATGCAGTAGATAAGTTTAGACGTCTGTTTTATGTGCTAGATGTCTGGTTTGATCGAATTTGTAAAATGTGATAGTCAGAGGTTTTTCGAGACGTCTGGGTAACACATCAGACGTCTGAAATAGGTCAAGTTTTTAAAACTTAGTGGAAGAGACATAACTCAGACGTCTGGATCGATTTTAGACGTTTGAAATAGTCTGATTTTAATTTCGAGGGGGCAGAGCAAATTTTGAAACGTTTGGAGGGGTATAACAGATGTCTGACATATGCACAGTGCTAAAAATAGAGGTATATAAGAGTGTCAGACGTCTGAGGTCCATATCCAGACGTCTGAAATAGGCAATCTTTCTAAAAATAGCCTAAAATTTAATGGTTTAGCTTATTTCTCGATTCTCTAATTTTTAAAACAAAACGTAATATTATTTGTGTGAAAAAAATAACAAATAAACAAAGATATACATACAATAAAAAATATAATTTATTTAGATGGCCATGGAGTTTTACGATCTTCTGACTTGTTATTCCTCCATAGTTTAGGTGGAGACCATATATTTCCACGTTCGTGGGTTCTCGGGAAGCCAGAGAATTTTGTTGGTGAAGGATCCAAAGGGTTACAATAAGAAGAAGAGGGATCCAAGGAACTGTAGGGCTTTGGAAGTGGTTCATGGACATCTTTCTTCCGTGACGTACAAACTTCAACATTACTTGCTCCAGAAAGCTTAGCCAATGTGCTGTAACTTTTTGCTCAAAATATAGTTCACTTTGAAGATTTTTTTTTGATTTTGATAATGATGAATTTCATCAATTTTCTCCTTTGTGTTAGGAGAGACAAATAGAGATCGTTTGGTCTTCTTGCCATCAGGAGTGAATCCCATGTGATATGAGGACCACCTATACGTCAGTTCCTGATTTGGTGTGGGTGTAGGAAGTCGTTGTGGTGTGTCGGCCAAGTTATCCAACGTAGATGTCGAGATGGATATGCATGAATTTTCAGAAGACATGACTATATTTTGTTTCTCAAAAAAAAATATGAATTGTTTTTTTTTGGTCGTATAACTATTTATATAGAAGTTCAAAAAATTATTTATAGAAAATTTGTAAAAAAACGAACTAACTAAAAAAACAAAGGTGCAGAATTTAATTACAATTTATGGATAGAAAAACTAATGGCTAATCATGGCCAAAAAGAAGGAGTGGGTATTAAGTGAGCAAATCACGAAGAGAGAAAATTCCTAAATCACGTCGGAGTTTAATAAAATTCGTTCATTTAGTGGTTTTGTAAAGATGTGTGTGATTTGATTTTCGGTATTTACGTATTATAATGAAATAGTTCCTTTTTAAACATTGTCTCGTAAAAAATGATGTCGTATATCTATAATGATTAGTACGTCGGTGATTGACAAAGTTTTTTGATAAATTTAATGCACTCGTGTTATCATAATATATTTGAGATTTATTGATAATTTTGCTGAAATCCGTAAGTGTTTGTTGCATGTATGTCACTTGTGCACATGCTAGAGCTGCTGAGATATATTTGGCTTCGCAAGTAGATAAAGAAACGCAATTTTGCATTTTGCTAAACCATAAAACTAATGATTGTCCAATAAAGTGATATGTTCCACTAGTACTCTTACGATCTGTTCTACATCCACCGAAATCCGCATCGCTATATGAAACTAGTTCAAACGATGATCCTTTAGGGTAAAACAAACCATAATCTTTAGCACTAGATGGATATCGTAAAATACCTTTAACAGCTCTTAGGTGAGATTGTTTTGGTTTTGCTTGAAATTGAGCACAAAGACATACACTCATCATAATATCGGGTCAATTAGCCGTTAAATAAAATAAAGAACCAACCATGCTATGATATAACTTTTCATCAAAATCTTCTCTGTTATCATCCTTTTCTAAGTGAACAGTAGTACTCATTGGTGTTGGTTTGCTCGAAGTTTTATCCATATTAAAACGACGTAATAGATTATTACAATATTTTTCTTGATAAATAAAAATACCATTTTCAAGTTGTTTTATTTGTAAACCTAAGAAAAAATTCAATTCTCTCATATGTGACATTTCAAATTCATTTTTCATAGTATTTGAAAATTGATCACACAGATTTTCATTGGTTGAACCAATATAATATCATCAACGTAAATTTATACTACTAGAATATCATTATTTTCTCGTTTCATAAACAAGGTTGTGCCGAATTTTGTCTATTTGAAAACCACATGCAATTAAGTAATTTTTAAGACGTTCGTACCATGCACGAGGAGCTTGTTTTAATCCATATAATGTCTAACGACAAGGATTTTTGACTCACGAAAGTCGACATTAATACGTCCACTGTATCAACTGCCGAGCAATCGAAGGCCGGAAAACCGAATTGTTATGATTAAAGAAGAAGAGGTAGAAGAATAAGAATAGAAAGAAGAAGCAACAGAAACAATATCAGAATCTCACAATCGCAGCGGAACAACATATAATAGATAAATGAATAATCTTTAAATCAAAAGAACCGTGCATTTTATACATTGCATCATATTACATTACATTATCAGAGTTTACAACAACAAACAGCGGAAAAGAAATACTATATACTAGTTGATACGCCATGCCATCCAGCTTGCTCCTGATCTCCACAGCAACTCCTGAATCCAGAATGACCTGATAATCTGACTCTAGACTGCCCATGTAGAAAATGATGGGCACCCAGAGTTTAGGAAGGGAACAATAAACTTCAGGTCAGTCATGAGACTAGTGTGAGAACTTAAACGATTTATTTCTTTAGAACAATAAAGAAATTAATTTTTAAATAGATCCGCAATGCTTTTCGAAAATGAAACTACCATAAGGCCTCCCGCACACACGCACAATGCAAACGCAGAACCAGAGGAGATTTCTCCTTATGATAGTAAAACATGCTTGATACGAGAAATTTTCTTTGATATTATTACTATAAGTGCAAAGTGTAGGAAAACATTTCGAAAGTACGATATAAATCTTAGCCAACATACGACCAGTATTGTATGCCTACTATAGCTACCATCTAAACAGTGGGGCGCGACCATAAGTAAATGGCAGATCCTACAACTAAAACCGTACAAGGTATGTATTTGGATGAATGGATTTCCAATAAATGGTCGGCCAAAGGAACTTCCCAAGTAAAATGGAACGCCTTTGGAGCAACATCCCCGGATCCTAACCGGATCTCTGCTACACAAGGCCGGGTTACCCCTAGCTGGGTAACAACTAACATGAGCATGTCAAACCCTTGTCGTTTGCGACCTTTATTATGAGGATCCTCTCAACCAACAACCACAAATCAATAAATATGAAGAAACAAGAAGAATCTGGGCTCCATACCATGATACCACATATAATCCAGAAGGAAATGACATGCCCTCAGAGGGCGCTACCCTCAAATAACCTTGCTGCCACGATTCCTGTTTCGACCATAACCGGGTTATGAGGTTCGTCGAAGTCTCGTCCACAAAGGTACGCTTTTCACAAAGCCATGCCTCGATCATAAAATTATCGGCGGCACTCATCATGTCACACTAAAAAAATTAGGAGTATATTACTAATAACCTTCAACTACATAACCTCTGAGCTCGTACGTCTCAGAGAAGGGTGTTAAGCTAAGAGAATAAATTCTCTGCCACTAACAAATATGTATTTGAAAGAAATCATCTTTACATCTCAATTTGTAGTGTCAGACATACAATCCATACAAGTCTGTTGTGGGTTCGAACAGAACCGAAGGCACTTCCAAAGAAGTCCTTGCAATCCAGGTAATCACAATCCCGATCAAACTACCCATCACAAAGGAAATCTTCATACCGTAGCTATCGGTGAAGAGACAATCAATAGGTCATCCTATCGTTTTCACAAATACCCGGTCTTCAACACCAGTCTTCAAATGCTATCCATAACGACATATCATTATTCGGAATGTGTTATATGACACAAAGGTCCTCCCCCTGCTAAATCGAATAACAAGCGCTTATTTTACAAATAAGTGTAGCATTCAAATTCAAGAAAATTACAACAAATACCTATTTAAAGGTCAATATTGGCAGTCGGTTATTTAACTATCAATGGATATGCACAACATCACCAGATTCTAAATAATTTCCCCAATTATTTATTTCCAAAAAATATCTTTACAAGATATATTTTTAACACTTCAACTATTTGAAAACAAATTTCAATCATTTTCCACCTTTACAATTTTTGAAAACAAATGTCAAATCATTTCCCTACACGGGATATATTCACAAATATATTCATTCTCATTTCAAAATGGTTCATTTAAATCAATCAAATAAATCCTTACCGATTTAGTTTGAACTCACGTTCCCAATCCATAAATTTATTCCCACACTTCAAAAATAAATCAATGTTTATTTTTAAACAAATTTCCCTTTCCTTTATAAATTCCATGATGAATTTAAATTTCCACTGATATACGATTTTCAAATAGATTTCAAATATGCACATTCAATTTATCTTTAAAAGATACAATCTCCAAACATTCTCTTTATATTGGAAAACATTTCCATACTTATTTAATAATAAGTAATTCACAAATCTATTTATTTTCAACATTTGGAAAATATTCAATATACTTAAATCACAACTAAGTATATATTTTATTCTTTAAGGAAAACATTCTCTTAAACACATTTATTCGGGTCAAAACGAATGTTGCGTAAAACATCGTTACGACAACCCAAAATCACTAGTATAGGGTTTCGAAATTAATATAGATATATAAATCCCAATACTACATAAAACATTTCCTTTCGAAAATCATTTACTATAACAACAGTGTTATAGTCCACCATTTCCTTCTATTTCTCGAAAACGTCTATTTCAACAATGAATGTTGAAATCTATGGTTTCGTACTTAATACATTTTAAAACATCTTTAAATCATTTTAATTCTATTTAAAATATCCCCAAAACATTTCTTTAATATATTATTCACTATCCAAAATCGTGAATATACTTCGTTAACCAAATTCAACATTTCTACACTTTCAATTTAAAGGATTATTCACTGATCAAAATCAGGGATATATCTCCTTTAATAAGATATAACAACTAACTTATCAAAATAAATCGATTTCGGATTTATAAAACAAAGTTTATAAATTCCATTTATATTTTATAACAACTTCAACTTATAAAAGCACTTTATTAACAGATTCTATCCATATCCCATTTACACGCCAAAATCCAAATTATAAGCAAATTACTTATAATTCTCTATTTGCAATTTCATTCATTTTATAACTTCAAAATCGTAGATTCTATTCTTTTATAAAATCCATTTATAACATCGTTTTAAAACGTCTTTAAAACTCCTTTTATAATTCCATCACTTATGATTTATAAAAATCCAATTTTTTTAAATTATATATATAAAGCTTTTATAATAAATTCAAAAATCTCAATGTAAACTATTTTATAAAATCATTAACTCCACATTTCAAAAATCACATTTTATATATACTTCTCAAAAATTATAATTTTTATAACATTAAAATTATAACGTTTATTTATTTAAAATGAATCAATTCCAAAATTCAATAAAACGTATACTTTTAAAAATCACTTTAAAAAATCTTTTTAAAATTTGAAAATCATCACTTTAACACTTTTAATTTTCCAAAATAGGCCCAATGCTGCAACAGCACTAAATATAACAATCACGGCATCCAAAACATCATATATCATATGATGACAGAATATATCACAATATCTGTAAATAAATCTATACGGGTGAGGAATCCAGTTGGATCCCTCCAACCTGTTTCCCTGCATCCACAGATGTTAGCACAATACCAATCCCGTTTCAATACGAAATATTGCGGTACATGGGTTTATATAATATTATCCGCTATTATGCGGCGCAAAAGGGTCTCATCCGCTATATAATGCGGGAAAATCAACTCCAAGTACATATATAATACCAATTCAGCTTCAAGATGGAATATTGCGGTATACATGTTTAATAAATAACATCCGCTTAATATACGGCGTATAGGGTCTATTTCTATACAATAGATAATAATTTATCATCCAAGCATACAATCAACACAATCAAGCAATTTTAAATCTAACTATTTAAAATTTAAATCGAAACAATTTCGATTGAGTGAGAAGTTCTCACCTTAGCTTTCAATAACAGTTTCTGCGTTTTATTTCGAATAAAATTAAACGTGCGTTTAATTTTATCCAAAATTTTCACTAGCTCCAAATGATTCCAATCCAGGTCCATTGCGTAGTGTTCGCGAATACGAACCCGACGCAATTCGTTTCGTCCAAAACGGACCTCGTATGAAAAGGTTATGCATTTTTAAAGTTCGTACGAATTTAAATAAATTAACTGTTTTCTTTTTAAATTTTTAACCTAAAATTCATCTTAGCCGTTGATTTCCTTTCCCCTAGATCCTGGTCGCACCTCCTATCTTCTTCCCCCTTCCAGTAACCCACGCGCACGAAGAACCCACGGCCATCACCACTTCGTGAATTATCGCGACCACTTCGGCCCCTTCAACGACGATCAAGCAGCGCTACTTCGAAGCCCCTCACATGAGCTACCCACTACCGCGATATGATGAAGCTAGGCCCTCCCCTTTACTAGAAAACCATGCGCGACTTCCTGATGAATGCGAGCAGATATCTCCTTGATCGTTGCGTCGTTCACGATCATCACCATATAGATTCGAAGCTCTCGCTTAGATCTACAACTCTCGTGTTGAAGATTTCTAGAATTAGTTGATGGATTAAAAGAGATTAAGGGAAGAGTTTTGGCAATTTTCGGCCATTGATAATGTTGAAAATGGCGGCCTGAATTAGAAACCCTAATTTTGTGAAAATAATGAATTTTGGTGGCCTTTTATAGAAAATTTCACAAACTACTATTCATCCGACTATTCCAAACTCCAAATCTCACGCGGTGACCGGCGTTTCTAGGGTTTAGCCCGTGTTTCGGACACAATGGAATAGGTATCGATAGCCAATTCAATCGTATGTGTGAGTTACAGAGATAAACGATCAATTTTAAATTAAATTGGTTAAACAAATTTCTATGCGTTTTGGCTTGCCCCGGACAAACTGTAAATCCGATTTACACGAAATTTGAAACCATACAATAATATAACATTACGGATCCGATGAAACTAGTTTCGTCGAAATCCGAGACTGTTTGAAAAATGGCTATTTTTACTCGTAAATTAAATATTAAAATATTCAATTTCCACAAATTAACTTTTAATTCAAATTAAAAAGTTCTATAATATCATTCTAACTCAAATATGATTTAATACAACTTTACAAATCATTTTTATTCACTTTAAACCCAATTTTCAATTATTTCAGTAATTTCAAATATTAAATTATCGATTTAATTATCCAATTAAATCCAGATATTCAAAATTTAATTTATTCGACTTACAAATTTTACTTGTTAATATTTAAAATCAATTAAATATACGAATTTCAAATGGCAGAAATTCTGGGTCATTACAAACTTCCCCCTTAAAAGAATTTCATCCTCGAAATTACCAAGTAAGAAAAAGTTACAGAATCCATAAACTTTTCAACCATTTGTTCAAATTAAATTTCAAATTCTCTTAAGTGTTTAACTTTCCCAAAGGAGACGCTAGTTAAACTTCTTATAAAAACTTTACTAAGTTTTCAAGTCATACTTAGTTACCTTTTCAAAATTTTCCAATTTTCTCAAAAATATTCTAACGCCCTAAATTTTCAGAAAAATTCACCATAGTCTCCTTTGCACGGCTCGATCCCAAAAAAAAGGGCAATATATATATATATATATATATATATATATATATATATATATATATATCACAAATATACATCTCATCAAGTAATGAGGCATCCCGTAGGGAAAAAAGTGTAAAAGTACGATATGTAATCCGAGGTATGTACCTTATATATTATTAGCGAGCATATACGGCTATTATAGCGTGAAAGCGAGCTCCAAATGCGAAGCAAGCGCAATTCACACCTACTAACACGCAACAAACAGATGAGAAACATGTATATAGAAAATAATATCGATATACAACATATACCAACATTTATATATGTTAATGTAGCAAATGCAATCAAAAGCAATAAATTCAACCATCAACCAACTAGCGTTCAACTAACATCCATAACCAAATCAATATGCTTTCACTTCTCATATTCAATTAGTTTACATTCACTAATTTACATTCGAGTTGGTTCACTTCCAAATCAAATTCAATTCTATTTAAGATTCGCTTAACTTCCAATTTGATTTCAATTACTTTAGCTTTCAATTTATCAATTCAACTTCATTAACACTTAATGAATTATATACAATCAACTAACGATCACATAACAATCAAGTTATATTCAATACAACCCATATTTATTAAATTTACATTCAACAATTCATATTCACTTTGTCTAACTTCATTTTGGTTCAATACTTTTAATTAGATTTAATGAATTAACACTTACATTCATTATTTCATATCAATTTATTTACATTCAATTGGTTTACATTCAATTCATTCATTAATTCAATTGCTAATTCATTTAACGAATAAGGTTGAATTTCATTTATATAACTCAAGTTCATATTCATTTAATTCACTTTATTCTTTTACTTCGATACCAAAATCAACTTCATTCAACATTACTTAAGTTATATTTACTTACAAATTCGAAATGGATTTCAACATTCAATTTCATTTTCTTGTACTTGCAAATTTTATTTATTCATTCACACATTATTTTCCAACTTAATAATAGTATTCCAATCATTTTATATAACATTCCAGAGTCTTTTCAATCTTTCAAAATCATTTTTGAAACCAACTTGATTATCCTTTGAATTTCAAAACCCAAACCCAAATTTTCCAAACAACTTCCATTTAAAACAACTTGGCAGCAATCCCTCTTTTGGAAACCCAAAATGAACACCAATGATGTCGCGATCATTATCGGAATTATTTTCCAGCGACCAAAAAGAGTTTAGTGCTTTCTTTCCTTCAAAACAATTTTCCAAAACCCTTGACAATCATTTTCAAACTTCAAAGAATTTAAATTTCCCAAATCTCAAAATTTCAAATTCTTTAAATTTGTTTTCAAATATTACTCTGGAATTCCATTTCAAATTATGAATCACAGTTTACAATTTATATTTATAAATATATTCATATAGTTTCACTTCTTTTATATAAGATTATTTCACAATTGTAAATCACATTAATTAAAATTCCATACTCAATAATTCATTTACTTATACAATTTATTCTTTTAATTAACTTATATATATTCTTACAATTTCAACAACCAAACAATCAATTTATATACACTTTAATAATTCTGAAAAATTATTCCTTTATATGTAAAATATAATACCAAGGTAAAATTATTTCATTCACCTAATTTAAAATGATACTATGTCGGTTTATCTCGTTTAAGAGTTTAGAAATCCCTATTGATAATATGGCGTCCCATCTACCGAGCAGAATTCACAAACAGCTCAATGGATAAGCAAACACTATATAAAACATTTTTATATTCACTAATAAATACGCGCTCATATCTATTATTACACTCAAACTCATTCTAGAGTACTGCTGAATCTATCTCTAATGAGTAATTCCCAACAGAGCCAAGGTTGTCGCTTAACCATATGCTCTGATACCAAACGTAACGACAAGGATTTTCGACTCACGAAAGTCGACATTAATACGTCCACTGTATCAATTACCGAGCAATCGAAGGCCAGAAAACCGAATTATTATGGTTAAAGAAGAAGAGGTAGAAGAAGAAGAAAAGAAAGAAGAAGCAACAGAAACAATATCAGAATCTCACAATCGCAGTAGAACAACATATAATAGATAAATGAATAATCTTTAAATCTACAGTACATTTTATACATTGCATCACATTACATTACATTATAAGAGTTTACAAAAACAAATAGTGGAAAAGAAATACTATATACTAGTTGATACGCCATGCCATCCAGCTTGCTCCTGATCTCCACAGCAACTCCTGAATTCTGAAATGACCTGATAACCTGACTCTAGGCTGCCCGTGTAGAAAATGATGGGCACCCAGAGTTTAGGAAGGAAATAATAAACTCCAGGCTAGTCATAGGACTGGTGTGAGAACTTAAACAGTTTATATCTTTAGAACAACAAAGAAATTAATTTTAAAATAGATCCGCAATGCTTTTCAAAAATGAAACTACCATAAGGCCTCCCGCACACACACAATGCAAACGCTGAATCGGAGGATATTTCTCCTTATGATAGTCAAACATGCTTGATACGAGAAATTTTCTTTGATATTATTACTATAAGTGCAAAGTGTAGGAAAACATTTTGAAAGTATGCTATAAATCTTAGCCAACATACGACCAGTATCGTATGCCTACTATAGCTACCATCTAAACAGTGGGACGCCACCATAAGTAAATGACAGGTTCTACAACTAAAACCGTACAAGGTGCGTATTTGGATGAATGGATTTCCAACAAACGGTCGGGCAAAGGAACTTCCCAAGTAAAATGGAACGCCTCTGGAGCGCCGTCCCGTGATCCTAACCGGATCTCTGTTACACAAAGCCGGGTTACCCCTAGCTGGGTAACAACTGACACGAGCATGTCATCCGCCGGTCGTTTGCGACCTTTATTCCGAGGATCCTCTTAACCACAACCACAAATCAATAAATATGCAGCAACCACGAAGTAAGTATCTGGGCTCCATACCACGATATCACTTATAATCCAGAAGGAAATGACATGCCCTCAAAGGGCGCTATCCTCAAATAACCTTGCTGCCACGATTCCTGTTTCGACCATAACCGGGTTGTGCGGTTCGTCGAAGTCTCGTCCACAAAGGTACGCTTTTCACAAAGCCATGCTTCGATCAACAAATGATCAGCAGCACTCAGCATTTCACACTACCGAATTGGGAGTATATCACTAATAACCTTCAACTACATAACCTCTGAGCTCGTACGTTTCAAAGAAGGGTGTTAAGCTAAGAGAATAAATTCGCCGCCACCAACAGATATGTATTTGAAAGAAATCTGCTTTACAGCTCAATTTGTAATGTCAAAGACATACAATCCATACAAGTCTGTTCTGGGTTCGAACAGAACCGAAGCACTTCCAAAGAAGTCCTTGCAATCTGGGTATTCACAATCCCGATCGAACTTCCCGTCACAAAGGAAATCTCCATACCGTAGCTACCGGTGTAGAGACAATCGATAGGTCACCTATCATTTTCACAAATACCCGATCTTCAACACCGGTCTTCAAATGCTCTCCATAACAACATATCATTATTCGGAATGGGTTATATGACACAAATGTCCTCCCCGGCTAAACCGACTAACGAGTGCTTATTTTACAAATAAGTGTAGCATTCAAATTCAAGCAAATCACAACAAATACCTACTTAAAGGTCAATATTGATAGTCGGTTATTTAACTATCAATGGATATGCACAACATCACCAGATTCCAAATAATTTCTCCAATTATTTATTTCCAAAAAATATCTTTACAAGATATATTTTTAACACTTCAACTATTTGAAAACAAATTTCAATCATTTTTCACCTTTACAACTTTTGAAAACAAATTTCAAATCATTTCCCTACACGGGATATATTCACAAATATTTATTCATTCTCATTTCAAAATGGTTCATTTAAATCAATCAAATAAATCCTTACCAATTTATTTTAAACTCACGTTCCCAATCAATAAATTTATTCCCACACTTCAAAAATAAATCAATGTTTATTTTTAAACAAATTTCCCTTTCGTTTACAAATTCCATGATGAATTTAAATTTTCAAATATCCACTGACATACGATTTTCAAATCGATTTCAAATATGCACTTTCAATTTATCTTTAATAGATATAATCTCCAAGCATTCTCTTCATATTGGAAAACATTTCCATACTGATTTAATAATAAGTAATTCACAAATTTATTTATTTTCAATATTTGGAAAATATTCAATATACTTAAATCACAATTAAGTATATATTTTATTCTTCAAGGAAAACACTCTCTTAAACATATTTATTTGGGTCAAAACGAATGTTGAGCAAAACATCGTTACGACAATCCAAAATCACTAGTATAGGGATGCAAAATTAAGATAGATATATAAATCACAGTACTACATAAAACATTTCCTTTCGAAAATCATTTACTATAACAACAGTGTTATAGTCCACCATTTCCTTCTATCTCTCGAAAACGTCTATTTCAACAATGAATGTTGAAATCTATGGTTTCGATACTTAATACATTTTAAAACATCTTTAAATCGTTTTAATTCTATTTAAAATATCCCCAAAACATTTCTTTAACATATTATTCACTATCCAAAATTGTGAATATACTTCGTTAACCAAATTCAACATTTCTACACCTTTTATTTAAAGAATTATTCACTGTTTAAAATCGTGGATATATCTCCTTTAATAAGCTATAACAACTAACTTATCAAAATAAGTCGATTTCGGATTTATAAAACAAAGGTTACAAATTCCATTTATATTTTATAACAACTTCAACTTATAAAAGCACTTTATTAACTGATTCTATCCATATCCCATTTACACGCCAAAATCCAAATTATAAGAAAATTACTTATAATTCTTTATTTACAATTTCATTCATTTTATAATTTCAAAATCATAGTTTCTATTCTTTTATAAAATCCATTTATAACATCATTTTAAAATGTCTTTAAAACTCCTTTATAATTCCATCACTTATGATTTATAAAAATCCAATTTTTTTAAATTATATATATAAAGCTTTTATAATAAATTCAAAAATCTCAATGTAAACTATTTTATAAAATCATTAACTCTACATTTCAAAAATTACATTTTAACTATATTTCTCAAAAATCATAATTTTTATAACATTAAAATTATAACGTTATTTATTTAAAATGAATCGATTCCAAAATTCAATAAAATGTATACTTTCAAAAATCACTTTAAAAATATTTTTAAAATTTGAAAATCATCACTTTAACACTCTTAATTTTCCAAAATAGGCCCAATGCTGCAACAGCACTAAATATAACAATCACGGCATTCAAAACATCATATATCATATGATGACAGAATATATCACAATATAAGTAAATAAATCTATACGGGTGAGGAATCCAGTTGGATCCTTCCAACCTGTTTCCCTGCATCCACAGATGTTAGCACAATACCAATCTCGTTTCAGTACGGAATATCGTGGTACATGGGTTTATAAAATATTATCCGCTATTATGCAGCACGATAGGGTCTCATCCGCTATGTAATGCGGGAAAATCAACTCCTAGTACATATATAATACCAATTCCACTTCAAGATGGAATATCGCGGTATAAGTATTTAATAAATCACCTCCGCTTAATATACGGTGCATAGGGTCTATTTCTATACAATAGATAATAATTTATCATCCAAGCATACAGTCAACACAATCAAGCAATTTTAAACCTAACTATTTAAAATTTAAATCGAAACAATTTCGATTGAGTGAAAAGCTCTCACCTTAGCTTTCAATAACAGTTTCTGCGTTTTATTTCGAATAAAATTAAACGTGCATTTAATTTTATCCAAAATTTTCACTAGCTCCAAACGATTCCAATCCAGCTCCATTGCGTAATGTTCGTGAATACGAACCCGATGCAATTCGTTTCGTCCAAAACGGACCTCGTATGAAAAGGTTATGCATTTTTAAAGTTCGTACGAATTTAAATAAATTAACAACTATTTTCGTTTTAAATTTTTAACCTAAAATTCATCTTGGCCGTCGATTTCCTTTCCCCTAGATCCTAGCCGCACCTCCTATCTTCTTCCCCCTTCCAGTAACCCACGCGCACGAAGAACCCACGGCCATCACCACTTCGTGAATTATCGCGACCACTTCGGCCCCTTCAACGACGATCAAGCAGCGCCACTTCGAAGCCCCTCACACGAGCTACCCACGGACATGACATGATGAAGCTTGGCCTTGCCATTTACTAGAAAACCGTGCGCGACTTCCTGATGAATGCGAGCAGATATCTCCTCGCGTCGTTCACGATCATCACCATATAGATTCGAAGCTCCCACTTAGATCTACAACTCTCGTGTTAAAGATTTCTTGAATTAGTTGATGGATTAAAAGAGCTTAAGGGAAGAGTTTTGGAAATTTTTTACCATTGATACTGTTGAAAATAGCGGCCTGAATTAGAAACCCTAATTTTGTGAAAATAATGAATTTTGGTGGCCTTTTATAGAAATTTTCACAAAATACTATTCATCCGACCTTTTCGAACTCCAAATCTCGCGCGGTGACCGATGTTTCTAGGGTTTAACCGACATTCCGGATATAATGGAATAGGTATCGAGAGCCAGTTCGATCGTATGTGTGAGTTACGGAGATAAACGATTAATTTTAAATTAAATCGGTTAAACAAATTTCTATGCGTTTTGGCTTGCCCAGACAAACCGTAAATCTGATTGACGCAAAATTTGAAACCATATAATAATATAACATTACAGATCCGATGAAACTAGTTTCGTCGAAATCCGAGACTGTTTGAAAAATGGCTATTTTTACTCGTAAATTAAATATTAAAATATTCAATTTTCATAATTTAACTTTTAATTCAAATTTGATAGTTCTATAATATCATTCTAACTCAAATATGATTTAGTACAACTTTACAAATCATTTTTATTCACTTTAAACCCAATTTTCAATTATTTCAGTAATTTCAAATACTAAATTATGGATTTAATTATCCAATTAAATCCAGATATTCAAAATTTAATTTATTTGACTTACAAATTTTACTTGTTAATATTTAAAATCAATTAAATATACGAATTTCAAATGACAAAAATTCTGGGTCGTTACATAACGCCTTGTGTAACTAAAAAAAATAGTGGGGAAATTTTTCGTGAACAAATAATGGGGGTTGTTCCACATATACATTTTCTTTAATAAAGCCATTTAAAAAAGCACTTTTGGCATCCATTTGAAATAGCTTAAAATTGTGATGAGTTGCAAAGGCGAGTAATGTATGAATGGCCTCCAATCTTGCTACTGGAGCAAATGTTTCATCATAATCGATACCCACTTCTTGATTATAGCCTTGAGCAACTAAATGTGCTTTATTTCTAACAATATTTCCATTTTCATATGCTTTGTTTCTAAATACCCATTTTGTTCCTATAACCGATTGGTCTTATGTTCTTGGTACTAATTCTCAAACATTATTACGTTCAAATTGATTTAATTCCTCTTGCAAATCTATTATCCAAAAATTATCATTTGAGGCTTCTTTATAATTTTTCGGTTCAAAATTTGACACAAATGCTAGATGGCTTATTTGATTAAGTTGATTTCTACTTACTCTGGAATTGAGATCTCCAATGATATTATCTTTTGGATGATTCTTAAGAATTCTAGGTGATGATATCAAAGTATTAATTTGCACATTTGTCTCATTATCAATAGAGTTTGTTGTATTTGTTATTGGAGTTATTTCTTCATCATCACTAGTATAATGGTTAAGAAAATTTTCGTCGAATGAAACATGTAAACTTTCTTCGATTGTATTATTTCGTTTATTAAAAATTCTATATGCTTTGCTGCGATCCGAATATCCAATAAATATTCCTTCATCGGCCTTCGGGTAAAATTTTCCTAAATTATCTTTTGTATTTAATATAAAACATTTTGATCCGAAAGTTTTAAAGTATGAAACTTTAGGTTTTCTTCCAAAAATCATTTCAAAACAAGTTTATTTAGTCATAGGACGTAAGGTTATTCGATTCAACATATAACAAGCTATGGTAATAGCTTCTGCCCAAAAATGTTTTGGAAGGCCACTACTATTTAGTAGTGTTCGTGCACATTCTTGTAACGTACGATTTTTTCTTTCTACTACACTATTTTGTTGAGGTGTGCGAGGAAAAGAAAAATTATGACTTATACCTTTCTTATTGAAAAAATTAGTAAAAAGATCATTTTTGACTTCACCGCCGTGATCACTTCGAATATTGTTAATTTTCAAATCCTTTTGTGTTTTGATTCTTTTAGCAAATATTTTAAACATACAAAATGTATCACTTTTATGTTTTAAAAATAAAGTCCATGTATATCTTGAAAAATCATCAACTATTACGAAAAAATATTTGTTGTGATTTATAGATCATATTTATGTTGGACCAAATAAATCTAAATGCAATAAATCCAATGGTTCTTTTGTAGAAATATTATTTTTAGATTTAAAAAAACTTTTCTTTAGTCTTCCAATTTGACAATCATCACATAATTTTTCTACTTTATAATTTATTTTAGGTAAACCTCTAAATAGCTCATATTTTGCCAATTTATTAATATATTTAAAATTGATATGACAAAATCGTTTATGCCATAACCATGGATCTTCATGTTTGGCGGTTAAACATAAATTTGAATTTTTATTTATATTCATGTTTAATACATAAATATTTTTGTTTATAAAACCTTCAAATATAAGTTGTTTATTATTATCGACAATATTACAACTATGTTTTTCAAAATTTATTTGAAAACCTTTATCACATAATTGACTAATACTTAGTAGATTGTCCTTTAAATTTTCTACTTGTAACATTCTCAGATTTTAGCTAGAATTAATTTGATAGTAAATTCAATTTTTGGAATTAATTATGTAATTTTTGGTAATTAATTTTGAATTTTGGATTTAATGATGAATTAATTGGGAAATTTCCAGAGTAAATAATGATATGTATTTTTAAATAGAAATTTTGAGTTTGGAATTCAATAATAAATATTTTGGATAATATTTTAATTATAAATTTAATTGTTGATTAATTTTACAAAATTGAATATATATATATATATATACACATATCAAAAGATTATAAATAAAAGAATTGATTTGAAATTCAAATATAAATGTATTGAATGTAAATTTAATTTAAAACTATATTTTAAAAATTAGTAAAAAGTTTGTTTTCAAGAAATAAAAATATATACATACGTGCATTAATTTGGAAGTTATATTTTAAATTCAATATAGTACTTTTCAAAAGTTATTCAAAGTTAATTATATATTTTCAAAAACAGTTGAATAAAATTTTCTATTTATTTGAAAGTATGATAACTTAAGTTTAGATTTTAAAATAGGATATTCTTCTTTCTAACATAACATGTAAACATACTACGTAAACATGAAGATAAAATATAAGGAGTTAAAAACATAATTCTTAAGTATATGAAAGCATAAATATATGTAAATATAAAATGACAAGGGTTTAAAATGAAATTTATAAATAAAATTTGATCAAAGGGTTTAAACACAATTTAAATTTCATATGACGATTATAAAATAAGTAATAATATATAATAACAAGTGTAATAAAAATGGATACATGTATTAACAAGTGTTAATATAATAGACAAGTGGCAATTCATCTCTTGTAAATTTAATTAATATGAAAATATATGTAACAAGAAACAAAAACCAGATTTCCTTTTTCCCCTCATTTTCAAAACCTAAATCATTTTCCAATTTTCAAGCCTGGTTCGAACTCAAATTAATCTCAAGATCATTTTTAGTTTTTCAAAACTTGGAAGAAGTTCAATATCCAGAAGCATTTTGAAGATCTAGAAAACAAAGCAATTCAAAGCTTTAAAAAATTTCAATTGTAAAGAAGAAGTATCAGAGTTCAAAAGACCAAATTCAACTCAGAATTTTCAACCTGAAACCCGAAGAACAAAAAGCAAATGTAAATCAAAATCTGAAGTTAGCAAATACAAATCAAGATCAAATTCACACAACAAGCTTCTGTATAGCCTAAGCATTGTTCCAGGTTCCAAAAAGGAAAGGAACTGATCAAGGTCAAGATCAAAGAATCAAATATTCCAGTCTCATGATCAAATACAACTTTAAATTTTAGTTAAGCACCAGGTTCGAAAACAGAACAATGTTTGGCCTCTGTTCCTTCTTGGTATTGGTGAGCAAACTGACCCCTTTAAATTTGAATCTATGATGTTTTGCAAAGTAGTTGTTGTGCAAATGATTAACTAATATCTCTACATGAATATATATACGTGTTTATGTGTGGATTTAAGTATGCATGCTAGTGTATATGTGAATACACTCTGTTGTGCTTCCAGACCCAAGAACAAACAAAGAAAAATCCTTATCTTTTTGTCTAATCTATTTCAACCTATAATTCCTAAAGGGAAAATGATTGTAAGGATATGTTATTATTTTTAAAAATAATTTTAGGAATATATATTGAGTTATTATTCTGAAATTAAGAAATGACAGTGGAAAATATATTAAAGTCAAAAAATCCATCATCATAATTCCATGATTTGATTGTGTAAATAGATTTGAACTAGGAAATAATGAATTTTAAGAAAAATATCAAGATTTTTAGATTTGGACATGTTGGGTAATTGCAAATTGAACGAACAGTGGGTTTTTGTCATTTGCTGATGATCGGCGTAGAGTTGATCGACGAGATCGAGGTGGAAGTGGGCTGAAGGTTAGGTGATCATCAGAAAAATACCCACTCGAATTCTACATGACGATGGTGGTTGGTCGACGTGATTTTAGGTTTTAGAACCGTGTTTGGGTTGGGGTGATTGCTAATGCAACTGCATCGTCGACGTATCATCGGAGTTATGGGAACTTGGGGGAAATGATGTGTTGAGGGGGTGAATCTTTGAACGAAGTTGAGTAATTTCTGGCGAACTGGTTTGTCGTCGGTAAGGAAAATATCTGGAGGAGTTGGGTTCCACTATTCAATCGAATGGCTTGATTTTGGATTTCGACAAAATTAGAGATGCTGGGTGTTTGGGAAGGTAGCACATGACGTCAGCGACTCGTAGAGAGATTCGACGATGGTTGGAGGTCGGCAGGCTAGTCGCGCACGCGCATGATGGTGGAATGGTGTCAGTGGCGTGTTAGCATTGGACTTGGCTTCGGAGGAGAAGCTTTATGCTCGGGTTCAAGCACGTAAGAACGAAGGGTTCGACTCGAAGAAAAAAAAATTGATGTTCGTGAACCTAGGGTTTTGCTCGAGGTTGTGTTCGAAGTAGCTCGTGTGGGTTTAGATGTGGAATAGTTTTAAGTTTTAAAACAAAAGTTTTGAGTTCCAAGTTTTGAAAAGTTGAAAGAAAAATTTGTTACCAGGTTTAAATTATAAAGTATGAGCAAGTTTTAAAGTTATTTTAAATGATTAAGTTTTCTTAACAACCTAGTTAAACAAAATTTTAAAGTCTATTTAAAATAAATAAGTTTTTGAAAGGAATACAAAGCTAAATTTCCAAAGTAGATGGATTAAACAAGGTTTAAGTTTTAGTTTTTAAAGGCAAATGTTTAAAACTATCTTGGTTTATAAAATTTGTATTAGACTAATTATCTTATTTGATTTCTAATTGTTTTCAAAATAAAAAGGATTTCAAGTATTTGATTTAAATGATGGTTAAGTGATTAAGAAAGATAAATGGTTTATCTGTGATTTATTAATGTTGTAGGTAATTAAAGTACAACTACTTAAGGTAATTAATAAAAGTATAATTAATTAATTGAAGTAATTTAAGGATAGTTACTCAATGGGATTAATTAAAGGATAATTTATTTCTTAATTAAGGATAATTAATTAAGATAGCCGAAGGGAAATTTACGAAGGGCTAATTAATTAATGGAATTGATTAAGGAATGAATTAAAGGATAATTACTTAATAATTAAAGGTTATTAATTAAAGATAATTAACTTAGTGGTAATTAATTAAGGATCAATTAATTATGTGATTAACTTAAAGGTTAATTTAATTAATATGATTAACTAAGGGATAATTAATCACGGTGATTTATTTTAATTAATGGTTCATTAATTAAGATAATTAATTAAGAATAATTAATTAAAGAATAATTAAGTAATTAAAGGATAATTACTTAGTAATTAAAGGTTATTAATTAAAGTAATTAATAAGAAGATAATTAATTTAATGTGATTAATTAAAGGTAATTAACTAAATAATTAAGGTTGATTAATTTCATTAATATCAAATGACTTGTAATTAATTAATCAAGATTTGATAATTAATTCATAAGTAATTTACTCAATTGGAAATTAAATTGAGTTTATTAGGATTTAAACAATTAATTAATCCTGTTTATAAATGATTATTGAATGCTTGGATTGCTTATAAAGTTTGCATTATATGAAATGCCTTGAATTGATTGTGATCTCTGGATTGTAGTATTCTGTTCTGAGAATTGAGCTGTGTGTAATTTATTTATTTATTCACTTTATCTGTGATACATTTATTCATTTTATCTGTGATACATTTATCTGTGAACCTTCGAATAAAGATAAGCGTTTTAGGATTATACTGCTTATTGATATTAATGTGTTTGAATCTATGATGACTGATGTTGTGGCACTATTGTGTAAAACCCCTGGACTACACAATACAGACACAAATATGGATTGCACGAGGAAATTGGTTAAGTCACAGATTTTTGAAATGGTTTTAAAAGTTGAATTTTGAATCTAAACGGTTTTGGAAATGGAATTGGGATAAAAGTGAAAAGCTTTTGAAAAGGAGTTTTAAAGATAAAAGCTATTGTGAATAACTTGATGAGGTTTTGAAATTTAAGTAGTTTGATTTAAATTTGAATTCAAAATTTGAAATTGAATTTTATATTTGGAAATCATGGTTTAAAAAAGGTTATACGAGTTACAAATGTGTTTATATGTGTTTTAAACCATTTTAAAAGTAGTATTTTGGGAATTTGAACTTAATCCAAGTATTATACCTAAAGGGCTTTAACTTGAATAAATGTAATTGGATTTTTCTTGAAACGAAAACTATTTTTTTTCAAACAATGATAGCTTTCACATAACGAAAGAATTTCAAGTTTGTGCTATAAAGATTTCAAATTTGAAAGTGCACTGTTTTGAAAGCTATGAATAAATCTTTGTTAAATATAATTGAATCTTTTTTTAAAATTGAAGAAGATTTAAAAGGTGTATCTTCTGCATAGAAGATTTGAAATGAAGATTGTTCCTTAAAGCTATGAATCTTCGGAAATGGTTTGGAAAGATATGAATTGAGTCTTTGATTTAAATGATTGGATGAGTTAATCCCAGTTGAAAAGGAAATTGTTTTGAAAAGCCTGAAATGAATCTTTGTGAAAAATGGGTGAACTTTGTGAAGTGAATCTTTTTATTTAAATATTTGAAAATGGTAATTTGTTTAAACCATTTGAAAGAAAAGTTTTAGGTAATAAGTTGTGACTTAACTGAAATCCCAATGTCCATATGTTTTTAAATATTGCACACATTATTCGGTTTAGCCGAGAGAGGACCTTGTGTCATATAAGCCATTCTGAATAATGATACGATGATATGGATAGCATTTGAAGACCGGTGGTGAAGACCGGATATTTTCGAAAACGAAAGGACAACTCGTCGAATGTCTCTGCACTGGCTAATCCCTGGTATAGAGATTTTATCACCTTCTGTGATAGGAAGTCCGGACGTGATTAGGGATTATCCAAATTTGCAAGGGCTGCTTTAGAAGTGCCTTCGGTTCTGTTCGAACCCAGAACAGACTTGTATGGATGTGTGCCTGACATTACACTTTGAGATGTAAAACCAGTTTCTATCAAATACATTTCTGTTTGGTGGCGGAGATTTATTCTCTTAGCTTAACACCCTTCTCTGGGACGTACAAGCTTAGAGGTTATGTAGTTGATGGTTACTAGTGATACATTCCCAATTTGGTAATGTGGCATACGAAGTGCTGCTGATCATTTGTTGATCAAAGCATGGCTTTGTGAAAAAGCGTTGCTCTGTGGACGAGACTTCGTCGAGCCTCACAACCCGAAAATGGTCGAAACACGAATTTTGCGGCAAGGTTGCAGGGGTCGCACCCCTAGGGTATGTCGACATCTTCTGGATAAAAGGTGGTATCATGGTATTAAGCCTAGATATTTACCTAGTGGTTGCTACATACTTATTGCTGTGTGGTTGTTGGTATCGAGCGCTCGGATAAAGGTTGGTTATGACCGGGGGTGGCATATCTTAGGTGTTACTCCCGGGAAGGGAGTGCACTGACCTTGTGTTGGTAGGGAACCATTTTGGTTCCTGGGGCCGTCCCTCCAGAGGTGTATTATTTTTAAGGAAGTTCGTTAGCCTGACCATTTGTTGGAAATCCAAAGAAACAATACACGCACTGTACGGTTTTAGTTGTATAACCTACTATGGAATGTGGCGGTAACTTGCTATTGAATAGGGTAGCTATAGTAGGCATATTACGAAATGTGGTATGCTAGCTAAGATTAATATTATACTTTCTAAAGGTATTCTGCACTATGCACTAATAATAATATCAAATGGTTTTCGTGTATCAAGCATTTTTGACTGTCATAAGGAGAAATCTCCTCCAAGTGTGCGCTTGCATTGTGTGTGTGGCGGGATGCCTTATGGCATTTTCATTTTCCAAAAAGCATTGCGGATTTCAAATTTTAAAATCTTTTGTTGTTTGTATTAAAGATAAAACTGTTTTTGTTTGCTCATACCAGTCCCATGAATGGCCCAGAGTTTATTGTTCCCTTTTTAAACTCTGGGTGCCCACAATTTTCCACACGGGCAGCTTAGAGTTGGGTTTTTCAGATAATCAAATAGTAGGTGTAGATTCGGTAGGCTTCATCCTTTGGAAATCTTCTTCAATCTTTGGATGACGGACCTTGCTTAGTACAACTTGATTGGGAGATCGAGCTATTTCTGGACCGGTGCTTTGGAGATGGAGTTTGCTGATATTGGAAATTCCTTCTTTTGAGTTCATGTTCAAGTTATTTATTCCGTTGTAGCATTGTATTTGATCTCTGGTATGTATTTGAGATCATTGTTGTATATCATTGGATATTGTATCATTGGAGTTGTATGATATATTATTCATTTTCTTCCGCTGTGTTGTTGTACTTAATGTGTTACAAGCTCCGGCGAACCAGATTCGACGTTTGAATCTACGACATTCGAGTACAAGTGAAGTACGGGTGCAGATTTTCGAAGGTCGAGTCCGGATCGTTATAACTAGTATTAGAGCTGAAGGTTGAAACTTTAGCTCAGGAGTATAACACATTAGGCAACTCATTAGAGATAGGGTGAAGTATACCCTAGAATGAGTATATCCCTAAGACATCCATCCAAATGCCTCAGTAAATTCTCTTACTATCCACTAATAGTGACTATGAGTGCAAGAAGAGGACGAGATAGGGGACAGGTACCACTACAAATGGTCAATAACCTGTAACAACAACGGAAACAATTTTCTCTATCAATCTCCTTTGATTCGATTTCAATTCATTGATTGCTTCGTGGCAGCTCGAGGGAGAAAACTTTGGTGTGGTAGTCCTTCAAATCAATGTTGATAAGTTCCTATCTCGTATTCTCGTTATCAGTTTTTCGTTTTAAAATTTAATGAATTTAAAATTCTATTTAAAATGAATTGATGAATAAAATACGAAAATTCGTATCAATAAAACAATTATATTTAAAACCAAATTTGAAATACTCTAGTGATTTCTTGTGAAGATCAAAGTCCGAAGAGAGACAAGTTGATGTATACTTTGGGGCATTCCGACCTAAGTTTGAAATCCATACCTAGTGTTTGAGAATTATGGAAGTTAAAATCCATTTATCTACTGTTTGGGTCTCGATATGTTCTACGAACAATTATTTATTCCTTCGAACTAATCAATGCCTTGCATATTCGTAGATGATGACCCGAGTATTTCATGTAGTATCGAATGAGTTTGTTCTCATATTTTTTATATTCTGATTTGGTAAGCCAAGTGTAGAATAAACATCTCAGTTTGATCGGGAAACTGTTTCTCTATTTTCGTATATCTGTTTGCGCCAAAATTGGTCACAAACCCCAAATACGGTGAAAGCATCAGTGTATGAACACAAATCAGCAATATTCAAGCATAAATATCAGATCTCAGCAAATAACAAACAGCAATCCAGAAATTATAATCAGAAACACAGGATTTATAGTGGTTCAAGCTATCTCTGGCCTACGTCCATTTCAAAGTCTTATCTTTTATTGATTATCCTTGCTGGTTACAGATGATTACAGTAGTAGTAATGGAGAATTTCGAGTACAATAGTTGTATTGAAATGTAGAAATGAATTCGGTAGAGTCTGGGCGTTGAGTCGGAGAAGATCCCCTTTCCTGTAGGCTTCAGAGGGCTATTTATAGGCGTAGGAGGCTGATACCGAGCTAAAACTTTGGGAGACTTCTTCTGGCACGTGAGTGGGCCCACGCGAACTACCCTGCCAAGTTTTGACTCGATCTGCGATCGATACAAAGTGATTCGCATCCATCAAAAAATGATCCAATCGCGCTGAAACTTGGCAGGATTGTTCTTTACCTTGTTTGCAAGCTGCTGTAAAAATTTCGTTGCATTTGGATCAGGGGTTTAGGAGATACCGTCGATACGCAATGGAATCCTTCGGAACGTTGTCCAGTTCGAATCCATGGCCTCGTATCCCTCTTGTTCGATTTGATCAAGGCACATGCGCATGCAATGACGTGTCGCGAAATCCCTGGGTTGATCCACTATCCTCGCCGTTTTGAATGCTTCTTCCCTTGATTCGCGCTTGTATCCATAATTCACGTTCGTTCGTGCCGATAATTTTGCTTCGCAACTATATCCAACTACACATCGTACCATTCTTCGTATCGATTTTAGGAGGGAGTTTCGTATCGATCTATCCGATAGATACGAAATAATGTTATGTGAGGCGATCGATACGAAAAACGCACGAAAGTTATGGATACGAAGCTAGATACGAACGAAGCCTTACCTGATGGATATGAGCGAGGCCTTACCTGATGAACACGAACTTCGATAGCCTCCCATGGATACGAAAGTGCCAAATTCCTTCTACTATCGATGCGATAGTATTGATTCGAAACATTCTACCTCTTTCCATCCTGACCGATACGAAACCATCGAGTCGAACCAAAACCTGATCGATGCGAACCCATTGAGTCGAGTCCATGCTGATCGATACGAACGACATCGATTCGAAGTCCACCACTATGCTCTGTATCTGATCGATACGAACAGCATCGACTCGAAATGCCATTTGCTGATCGAAGCGAAATGCATCGATACAAACCGTTCCTTGTGCATCTTAGCCCATCCATATTTAGTGCATAAGAAATTCGATCGACCTAAAATTTGAAACATAGCTTCTTCCTGCTTTGATCATCATCTCCAATCGATTCCGTCCTGATCGGAGCTCGGCCAAATTTTAACTACATCGGTTGCAGCCTTGTTTCCTATCGATCTCCAATCCTGACATCCATCATTCCTTACCAATTTATTGATATTCCAGCTTTGACCAAAAGGTGGGATAACATTTTCCCCCTAAAACATGCCTTGTGATAATAAGGCGTGTTTTGAATAATTCCGAATCTGATATCCGAAGTCCATAGCCATATCGTCAGAGTATATCATCCTCGACTGCTCCGAGTCGATGCCCAATTCCAAATCCAATAACCAAAGCCTTTGGTCAATTCTGTATCCATCTGAACCCGATAACCGAGTCCTAATCCATCCTTATCCAATAGCCAATAACCGAATCCAGGACCTCTCTGGGTCGATGTCCAAATCCATAACCTTTCCGGGCTCTTGCCAAGCGCAATCCACACCCGACGACCGTGGTCCAGTGTCCCTGGACATTGAGCTAACCTCACCAGGTTCTTGCCAAGCGCAATCCACACTTGAAGGCCAATGGTCCAATGTCCCTGGACGTTGTACATTGCCATGGCCAGTCCTAAGTCGAATCCTAGTCTCTCCGGACCCTTGTTGAGCATAGTCCATACTCAACGACCTGAAATAATAATCGATAATATGGGGCCTAAGTCCTAGGCCGAATCCTAGTCACTCCGGACTCTTGCTGAGCATAGTCCATACTCAGCGACCTGAATAAGTCAATTCGCCGCATGCGGACGAAGAGACTTACCCCTTGCCAGGTATAATCCATACATGACGACCATTTACCAAAAACCAGATAAAAATCCAATCAAAATCCAATCCAAATCAAATTAGAAAATCAGAAATCCAAACCAACATCCAAAACAGAAAACAATCATCCAAGCGAAAATCCAAATCAGAAAGCAAACAAAACCAGGAGTTCAATACAAACTCCAAAACCAAACCAGAAAAATCAGTGTCCAATCCAAAAGCAAAAGACAAATTTCACAAACCATAGCATCGCGGTTTATCATCATTCAGAGCATGCCTAGCGGCTATCTCCGTCCCCATACATGTGTAAATGACTTTGCCGTTTTCCAATAGCTTGTTACTTATTTCATATTATCCCGGTCAATTGATAACCAATCAACCATCATTCCTAGACCTCCCGCCATCATGGTTTGAGGTAGGCAGTGGTTGCTCCTGCTCCAACGCTGCATTTCAAGTTCCGACATATTGTTGCAACTGTCCATTCCTTACATGATCCTCAATTATGTCCTTTAAGTGCCTGCAGCTCTTGGCGTTGTGCCCATCCAAATCATTGAAGAGGCAGTGTCTTCCTGATGCCCTCTCTCGTTCAGAAGTCTCTCTCCTAGCTGGCCTTCGGTAGGGAAGGCAATTCCGTGTATCCAGGTATATCCGCTCCAGCGTCTCATTCAATCTTATGTATATGGAAAACTTTGGATCCTTCCATCGCTTTCTGGCTTTTCCTGAATCGTCATCCAGCTTCCTCTTTCCCTTATCCTTATCGAGCTTCCGTTGGATGGCTCTCCACCCTCAGTCACATTCACTTCCTTTAATTTTAAATCCGTACTCGCATCTTCTTGCCGGAAAAATCTTTCGGCTTCGTGAAAGAATTCCCCGAGATCCAGTGGTGGGTCTCATATTAATGATACCTTAAAATCCGAGTCTTCTCTGACTCTCGATACCGCCGCCGTCAAAACCATCGACGGATCCGGCCGGTCCACCGAAGCGACTGCCACATTGAATCGAGTTAGAAAAGCTCTAAGTGATTCATCCGTCCTTTGCTTTACCGATGTTAATGTCATTACGTTCTTTGGTCTCTTGATATGAACCTGAAACTGTCCCAAAAACCTATCCACCAATTCCCTCCAAGTCCTGATAGATCCTTCCTCCAACTGCCTAAACCACATTACAACTAAGTCCGTCAAGTACAAAGGGAAGCATCGGGCCATCACTTCCTCCGATGCCCCCAGCACTTCCATGTGTCTTGTATATCTCATCAAGTGATCAGTCGGATCAGCCTTGCCATCATATACATCCACGCTAGGTAGCTTGAACTTAGGTGGATTCGGAGCCATCCTGATTTCCCGAGCAAACGGACTCCTATTCACTCCTTCCATATCTCTATTTGTCAAACCTCCACGCATAGTTTTCCTAATGATTTCCACTAATCCAGCATTGTCTGTCAAGGGTTGCCCCTCATGCCCTCGAGGGAATTCCGGTACATACTCCTCATGACATTCGCTGATGTTACCACTCGCTCTAACCTGTTGAGCTCCATCCAAGGGCCTTCCAGTGTCAGATCCTGCGGGCCTGCCTCCAAGCCCTCGTTGATTGCCTTCTGCTTCTGTATTCTGTCCTCCATTGCGTTCCACAACCCTAACTCCTTGTTTCACATTTGCAGTCGCTGTAGCTGGTCCTAAGTTTTGCATCCTTGCAGCTCTCATCTGTTCGAAGAAAGTCTGCATCATATCCTGTTGACTCTTCAACAACCTCTCTTACAACGAATTCGCCATAGCTTCCATTTCATCCCTAGTGATGTAGATAGAAGTTTGTCCCTCTCTAGCTCCGGACGATGCTTCTTGGTTTCCCTCTTGTTGGCTTCTTTCAGCCCTCTGTCTTCTACTTGTCTGCCGAGTCATTCTCTTTCAAATCTAAACTCTTCACGCTCTTCCAATCCAAACTTCAATCTGATGTAGCTGGTGCTGGTCCTTCTAAGTGAAAGCACCAAAATGTTTGTGCTAAAATTGGTCACAAACCCCAAATACCGTGAAAGCACCAGTGTATGAACACAAATCAGCAATATTCAAGCACAAATATCAGATCTCAGCAAATAACAAACAGCAATCCAGAAATTATAATCAGAAACACAGGATTTATAGTGGTTCGGTTATCTCCGGCCTACGTCCACTTCAAATTTTTATCTTTTATTGATTATCCTTGCTAGTTATAGATGATTATAGCAGTAGCAATGGAGAATTTCGAGTACAATAGTTGTATTAAAGTGTAGAAATGAATCCAGCAGAGTCTGGGCGTTGAGTCGGAGAAGTTTTCCTGTAGGTTTTAAAGGGCTATTTATAGGAGTAGGAGGCTGATACCGAGCTAAAACTTTGGGAGACTTCTTCTAGCACGTGAGTGGGCCCACGCGACCGACCCTGCCAAATTTCGACTCGATCTGCGATCGATACGAAGTAATTTCGTATCGATCAAAAAATTATCCAATCGAGCCGAAACTTGGCAGGATTGTTCTTTACCTTGTTTGCAAGCTGCTGTAAAAATTTCGTTGCATTTGGATTAGGGATTTAGGAGATACCGTTGATACGAAATGGAATCCTTCGAAAGGCTATCCGGTTCGAATCCATAGCTTCATATCCCTCTTGTTCGACTCGATCAAGGCACATGCGCATGCGATGACGTGTCGCGAAATCCCTGGATTGATCCACTTTTCTCGCCATTTTGAACGTTTCTTCCCTTGATTCGCGCTCGTATCCATAATTCGCGTCGTTTGTGCCGATAATTTTTCTTCGCAACTGTATCCAACTACGCATCGTACCGTTCTTCGTATCGATTTTAGGAGGGATTTTCGTATCGATCTATCCGATCGATGTGAAATAATGTTATGCGAGGCGATCGACACGAAAAACGCACGAAAGGTATGAATACGAAGCTAGATACGAACGAAGCCTTACTTGATGGATACAAGTGAGGCCTTACCTGATGGACACGAACTTCAATAGCCTCCCATGGATACGAAAGTGCCAAAGTCCTTCTACTATTGATATGAGAGTATCAATTCGAAACATACCACCTCTTTCCATCCTGACCGATATGAAACCATTGAGTCGAACCAAAACCTGATCGATGCGAACCCATTGAGTCGAGTCCATGCTGATCGATACGAACGACATCGATTCGAATTCCACCACTATGCTCTGTATCTGATCGATACGAACAACATCGACTCGAAATGCCATTTGCTGATCAATGCCAAATGCATCGATACGAACCGTTCCTTGTGCATCTTAGCCCATCCATATCTTGTGCATACAAACTCCGACCGACCTGAAATTTGACACATAGCTTCTTCCTGCTTTGATCATCATCTTCAATCAATTCCGTTCTGATCGGAGCTTGGCCAAATTTTAACTACATCGATTGCAGCCTTGTTTCCAATTGATCTCCAATCCTGACATCCATCATTCCTTGCCAATTTGTGATATTCCAGCTTTGACGAAAAGATGGGATAACAATATCCATCTTTGTTTTTTCCCTATCTTGTAAATTTCGAGAACGAATTTTTCTTAAGGGGGAATCTGTAACATTCCCGGATTTTAGCTTGAATTAATTTGATAGTAAATTTAATTTTTCAAATTAAATTATGAAATTTTTGGTAATTAATTTTGAATTTTGGATTTAATGATGAATTAATTGGGAAATTTCTAGAGTAAATAATGATATGTATTTTTAAATAGAAATTTTTAGTTTGGAATTCAATAATGAATATTTTGTATAATATTTTAATTATAAATTTAATTGTGGATTAATTTAAAAAAAAATTGAATAAATATATATATATATCAAAAGATTGTAAATAAAAGATTTTATTTGAAATTCAAATATAAATGTATTGAAAGTAAATTTGATTTAAAACTATATTTAAAAAATTAGTAAAAAGTTTGTTTGCAAGAAATAAAAATATATACATACGTGTATTAATTTGGAAGTTATATTTTAAATTAAATATAGTACTTTTCAAGCATTGTTCAAAGTTAATTATATATTTTTTCAAAAACAATTGATTAATTTTATTTATTTATGTGAAAGTATGATAACTTACGTTTAGATTTTAAAATAGGATATTCTTCTTTCTAACATAACATGTAATCATACTACATGAACATGAAGATAAAATATAAGGATTTAAAAACATAATTCTTAAGTATATGAAAGTATAAATATATGTAAATATAAAATGACAAAGGTTTAAAATAAAATTTATAAATAAAATTTGATCAAAGGATTTAAACACAATTTAAATTGCATATGACAATTGTAAAATAAGTAATAATATATAATACTAAGTGTAATAAAAATGGATACAAGTATTAACAAGTGTTAATATAATAGACAAGTGGCAGTTTATCTCTTGTAAATTTAAGTAATATGAAAATATATGTAACAAGAAACAAAAACCAGATTTCCTTTTTTCCCTCATTTTCAAAACGTGAATCATTTTCCAATTTTCAAGCCTGGTTCAAACTCAAATTGATCTCCAGATCATTTTCAATTTTTCAAAACTTGGAAGAAGTTCAATATCCAAAAGCATTTCAAAGATCTGGAAAACAAAGCAATTCAAAGCTTTAAACAAAAATTCAACTGTAAAGAAGAAGTATCAGAGTTCAAAAGACCAAATTCAACTCACAATTTTCAACCTGAAACCAGAAGAACAAAAAGAAAATGTAAATAAAAATCAGAAGTTAGCAAATACAAATCAAGATCAGATCAAACAACAAGCATGTGTTCAACCTGAGTATTGTTCCAGGTTCCAAAAAGGAAAGGAACTGACCAAGTTCAAGATCGAAGCATCTAATATTCCAGTCTCAAGATCAAACACAACTTTAAATTTCAGTTTAAAAAAAAAGCATCAGGTTCCAGGAAAACAGAACAATGTTTGGCCTCTGTTCCTTTAAGATATTAGTGAGCAAACTTACCCCTTTAAATTTGAATCTATGATGTTTTGCGAAGTAGTTGTTTTGAAAATGATCAATCAATATCTCTGCATGAATATACACACACACACACACACACACACACACATGTTTGTGTGTGGATTTAAGTATGCATGCTAGTATATATGTGAATACACTCTGTTGTGCTTCTAGACCCAAGAACAAACAAAGAAAAATCCTTATCTTTTTGTCTAATCTATTTCAACCTATGATTCCTAAAGGTAAAATGAGTGTAAGGATATTTTATTATTTTTAAAAATGATTTTACAAATATATATTGATTTATTATTTTGAAATTAAGAAATGACAGTGGAAAATATATTAAAGTCAGAAAATCCATCATCATAATTCCATGATTTGATTGTGTAAATAGATCCGAACTAGGAAATAATGAATTTTAAGATAAATATCAAGATTTGTATATTTGGACATGTTGGTTAATTGCACATTGAACGAACAATGGGTTTTTGTCATTTGCTGATGATCAGCGCAGAGTTGATCGACGAGATCGAGGTGGAAGTGAACTGGAGGTTAGGTGATCATTAGAAAAATACCCACTCGAATTCTAGATGACGATGGTGGCTGGTCGACATGATTTTAGGGTTTAGAACTGTGTTTGGGTTGGGGTAAGTCCTGATGCAACCGCATCGTCGACGTATCATCGGACTCGTGGGAACTTGGTGGAAACGATGTGTTAAGAGGTGGTGAAGCTTTGAACGAAGTTGAGTAATTTCTAGTGAACTGTTTTGTCGTCGGCAGGGCAAATATCTGGAGGAGTTAGGTCCCAATGTTCGATCAATGGCTTGATTTTGGGTTTCGACAAAATTAGCGATGCTAGGTGTTTGGAAAGGTAGCAGGTGACGTAAGAGACTCGTGGAGAGAATCGGCGATGGTCGGAGGTCGGCAAGCTAGTCATGCACGTGCACGATGGTGGAATGGTGTCAGTGGCGTGTCAGCATTGGACTTGGCTTCGGAGGAGAAGCTTTGTGCTCGGGTTCAAGAACGTAAGAACGAAGGGTTCAGCTCGAAGAAAAAAAAGTGATGTTCGTGATCCTGGGGTTTTGCTCGAGGTCATGTTCGAAGTAGCTCGTGTGGGTTTAGATGTGGAATAGTTTAAGTTTTAAAACAAAAGTTTTGAGTTCCACGTTTACAAAGTTGAAAGAAAAATTTGTTACCAGGTTTTAATTATAAAGCATAAGCAAGTTTCAAAGTTATTTTAAATGATTAAGTTTTCTTAACAACCTATTTAAAAAAATTTTTAAAGTCTATTTAAAATAAATAAGTTTTTCAAAGGAATACAAAGCCAAATTTCCAAAGTAGATGGATTAAACAAGGTTCAAGTTTTAATTTTTAAAGGAAAATGTTTAAAACTGTCTTGATTTATAAAATTTTGTATTAGACTAGTTATCTTATTTGATCTCTAATTGTTTTCAAAATTAAAAGCATTTCAAATATTTGATTTAAATGATGATTAAGTGATTAAGAAAGATAAATGGCTTATCTATGATTTATTAAAGTTGTAAGTAACTAAAGTACAATTACTTAAGGTAATTGATAAGAGTATAATTAATTAATTGAAGTAATTAAAGGATAATTACTCAATGGGATTAATTAAAGGATAATTTATTTCTTAATTAAGGGTAATTAATTAAGATAATTGAAGGGAAATTTATGAAGGGCTAATTAATTAATGGAATTGATTAAGGAATGAATTAAAGGATAATTACTTAATAATTAAAGGTTATTAATTAAAGATAATTAATTTAATGATAATTAATTAAGTATTAATTAATTATGTGATTAACTTGAAGGTTAATTTAATTAATATGATTAATTAAGGGATAATTAATCAGGGTGGTTTAATTTAATTAATGGTTCATTAATTAAGATAGTTAATTAAGAATAATTAATTAAAGGATAATTAAGTAATTAAAGGATAATTACTTAGTTATTAAAGATTATTAATTAAAGTTATTAATAAGAAGATAATTAATTTAATGTGATTAATTAAATGTAATTAACTAAATAATTAAGGTTGATTAATTTCATTAATATCAAACGACTTGTAATTAATTAATTAAGATTTGATAATTAATTCATAAGTAATTTATTCAATTGGAAATTAAATTTGAATTTATTAGGATTTAAACAATTAATTAATCCTGATTATAAATGATTAGGAATGCTTGGATTGCTTATGAAGTTTGCATTGTATGAAATGCCTTGAATTGATTGTGATATGTGGATTGTAGTATTCTGCTCTGAGAACTGAGCTGTTGTAATTTATTTATTTATTCATTTTATCTGTGATACATTTATCTGTGAATCTGTGAATAAAGATAAGCGTTATAGGATTATAACGCTTATTGTATAAATGTGTTCGAATCTGTGATGATTGATGTTGTGGCACTATTGTGTAAAACTCCTGGACTACACCACACACACACAAATATGGATTGCACAAGGAAATGGGTTAAGTCACAAATTTTTGAAATGGTTTTAAAAGTTGAACTTTGATTCCAAACGGTTTTGGAAATGGAATTGGGATAAAAGTGAAAAGCTTTTGAAAAGGAGTTTTAATGATAAAAGCTATTTTGAATTACTAGATGAGGTTTTGAAATTTAAATAGTTTGATTTAAATTTGAATTGAAAATTTAAAATTGAATTCTATATTTGGAAATCATGGTTTAAAAAGGTTATACGAGTTACAAATGTGTTTATATGGGTTTTAAACAATTTTAAAAGTAGTGTTTTGGGAATTTGAATTTAATCCAAGTATTATACCTGAAGGGCTTTAACTTGTATAAATGTAATCGGATTTTTCCCGAAACGAAAACTATTTGTTTTCAAATAATGATAGCTTTCACATAACGAAAGAATTTCCAGTTTGTGTTATAAAGTTTTCAAATTTTAAAGTGAATTGTTTTGAAAGCTATGAATAAATCTTTGTGAAAGATAATTGAATCTTGTTTTGAAATTGAAGAAGATTTAAAAGGTGTATCTTTTGTATAGAAGATTTGAAATGAAGATTGTTCCTGAAAGCTATGAATCTTTGGAAATGGTTTGGAAAGACATGAATTAAGTCTTTGATTTAAATAATTGGACGAGTTAATCCCATTTGAAAAGGAGATTGTTTTGAAAAGTCGTAGATGAATTTTCATGAAAAATGGGTGAACTTTGTGAAGTGAATCTTTTTATTTAAAGATTCGAAAATGGTAATTTGTTTAAACCATTTGAAAGAAAAGTTTTGGGTAATAAGTTGTGACTTAACTGAAATACCAATATCCATATTTTTTAAACATTGCGCTCACTATTCGGTTTAGCCGGGAGAGGACCTTGTGTCATATAACTCATTCCACATAATGACACGACGATATAGATATCATTTGAAGACACGTGGTGAAGACCGGATATTTTTGAAAACGAAAGGATAACTAATCGAATGTCTCTGCACCGGCTGATCCTCGGTATAGAGATTTGATCACCTATTGTGATGGGAAGTCCGGCTATGATTAGGGATTATCTGGATTTGCAAGGGCATCTTTGGAAGTGCCTTCGGTTCTGTTCGAACCCGGAACAGACTTGTGTGGATGTGTGTCTGACATTACACTTTGAGATGGAAAACTAGTTTCTATCAAATACATTTCTGTTTAGTGGCGGAGATTTATTCTCTTAGCTTGACCCCCTTTTCTGAGACGTACGAGCTCAGAGGTTATGTAGTTGATGGTTACTAGTGATACATTCCCAATTTGGTAATGTGACATACGAAGTGCTGATGATCATTTGTTGATCAAAGCATGGCTTTGTGAAAAAGCGTAGCTTTATGGACGAGAATTCGTCGAGCCTCACGACCCGTAAATGGTCGAAAAAGGAATTTTGCGGCAAGGTTGCAGAGGTCGCACCTCTAGGTTATGTCCATCTCTTTAAGATAAAAGGTGGTATCATGGTATGGAGCCTAGATATTTACCTATAGGTTGTTGCATACTTATTGCTGTGTGGTTGTTGGTGTCGAGCGCTCGGACAAAGGTTGGTTACGACCGGGGGTGGCACATCTTAGGTGTTACTCCCGGGAAGAGACTACACTGGCCTTGTGTCGGTGGGGAACCATTTTGGTTCCTGGGTGCGTCCCTCCAGAGGCGTCTCATTTTTTAGGAAGTTCCTTAGCCCGACCATTTTTTGGAAATCCAAAGAAACAATATGCGCCCTGTACGGTTTTAGTTGTATAACCTACCATGGAATGTGGCGATAACCTGCTATTGGACATGGTAGCTATAGTAGGCATACGACGAAATGTGGTTTGCTGGCTAAGATTAATATTATACTTTTGAAAGGTTTTCGGCCCTATGCACTAATAATAATATCAAATGGTATTCGCGTATCAAGCATTTTTGACTGTCACAAGGATAAATCTCCTCAAATTGTTCGCTTGCATTGTGTGTGTGGCGGAAGGCCTTATGGCAGTTTCATTTTCCAAAAAGCATTGCGGATTTCAAATTTTAAAATCTTTTGTTGTTTGTTTTAAAGATAAAACTGTTTTTTTTTCTCATACCAGTCCCATGATTGACCCAGAGTTTATTGTTCTCTTTTTAAACTCTGGGTGCCCACAATTTTCCACACGGGCAGTCTAGAGTTGGGTTTTTCAGATAATCAAATAGTATATGTAGATTCGGTAAGCTTCAGCCTTTGGAAATCTTCTTCAATCTTTGGATGACTGACCTTGCTTAGTACAACTTGATTGGGAGATCGAGCTATTTCTAGATCGGTGCTTTGGAGATGGAGTTTGCTCATATTGGAAGTTCCTTCTTTTAAGTTCAAATTCAAGTTATTTATTCCGCTATAGCATTGTATTTGATATCATTGTTGTATATCATTGGATATTGTATCATTGAAGTTGTATGATATATTATTCATTTTCTTCCGCCGTGTTGTTGTACTTAATGTGTTATAAGCTCCGACGAACCAGATTCGACGTTTGAATCTACGACAATCGAGTACAAGTGAAGTACGGGTGTCGATTTTCAAATCTCGAATCCGGATCGTTATATTACTAATAAAACATTTGTAATAATAGGAGAGTTAGAAATACCAGAGTTGATGACTTCTCCAATGCCCACGACATATCCTTTTGAATTATTTCCAAAGTTTACTGTTCCACCATCGATGTATGTTATATTTGATAACATTTTTGAATTTCCGGTCATATGCTTGGAGCATCCGCTATCTAGTATCCATTTCTCCTTATTTTTTATATTGGGTACCTGCAAAATAAGAGATGTTTTAATTGGTACCCATATACTTTGTTAGAAAACTAGATGTTAGAAGAAGGTAGCCATACCCAAGATGGTTTGGCACCTTTATAAAAATAATTTTTATTATAAACTACATTCTCTAAGAAATTATTAATATGTTTTTCTCTAATCAAATTATTAATTGTCTTAGAAATTCAAATTTTCATATTTTTGGTATTCATATTAGACATAGTTAAACTTTTAGTCCTTTTATAACTATAATTCCCAGCATCATTTCCTTTTTGTTTAGGAGTACTTTTAAATCCTATTCCATTTCTAGTACCTGATGGTTTTGAGGTCTTGACAAGATTTTTCAAATCTTATTTTCCTTTATTAAATTTTGACACATTATTTGTAATTTTATCTAATTTTTCTTTTAATTCTAAATTTTCAATTTTCAATATTTCAATATTGCTTTTCAAGTTGACATTTTATTTTAACAAATTATCCTTTATTGTTTTAGTGTTATCAAAATCAATAGCAATAACCTCACTTTCTATCAAATTATTTTTAATTTTTTCTTGAGACAATTCTAGTTCTTCTTCTAAGATAATTTTTTCATCTTTTACCATTCCTACTTCAAGTTCTAATCTATTTATTTTGACTATATATTCTTTGTTCAATTTTTTAATTTATCTAAATTTATCATCTAATTCCATGCTAAGTTCTAATAATTCGTCATAGCTAAATTCGGGAAGTACCCATCAGTTTGTGCCATAAAACACACATTAGCCTGTTCTCTATCATTGTCGCTATCACTTTCAGATGATGAAGAATCTGAGTCATCCCATGTTACTTTGAAAGCCTTATTCTTTTCTAGTCCTTCAAATTTGTTCTTTTTATCATTATTGAGCTTGGAGCAGTCTTTCTTCATACGTCCGAATTGATCACATTCATAACATTTGATTGATGTTTGATTCGATGAGCTTGATTTTCCTCCTTTCTGAAATTTAGTCGTTTTCCTAAACTTCTTGAATTTGTTGTAATTTTTGGTAATAAATACAATTTCTTCTTCGTCTAAGTTGGAATCTTCATTTGTTGTTGGGAATGCTATGTTCTTCTTTTCTGAATTTAGTTTTTTCATGCCTACATATTAGCTTCATAGGACATTAAATTTCCTATCAATTCTTCAACTAATAGTACTACAAGATCATTAGCTTCTTCGATAGCTAATGCTCTTCTTTCCTACTCTAGAGTTAAAGAATTGAGTATTCTAGATACTAGATCAAAATTTGTAAATTTGACACCAAGTGCCATTAAATCATGTTGAATGGTTTGAAATTTAGAGTACATATCTACTATAGATTCATTTTGTTTCATTTTAAATGATGAGAATTGATTTTGTAAAATTGAAATCTTGGTTTGTTTAACTTTGTTTGCGCCTTCATGTTTGACTTGTAAAGTGTGCCAGATATCAAATGCAGACAGCATGACATGTGAGAATTCATTTTTATCTAATGAGCAAAATAAAACATTCTTAGCTTTGGCATTATTAGAAGCCATTGTTTTTTGTGCATCTGTCCATGTGTTCATAGCAGTAGTAGGTGCTTCATATTTATCTTGAGTGGCTGACCAAATTTCTAGACCATTAACTTTCATAAAAATTCTCATACGTGTTCACCAAGATGCATAGTTAGAGCCGTTAAAAAGTGGAGGGTCGTACTATGGATTGTCCTTCTTGAAGAATACTTGCCATATTAAAATGACTCAAGAACGTGTTACTGTACTTTGATCAAACCTTGCTCTGATACCAACTGAAAGTGTATAGTATGGATCGTGTAGTGTATATACAAGTATATGTGACTAACTATATGATGTAACTAATTATAATATCAATCGAGTAAAATATAAACTACACACACCAGGATTTTATACTGGTTCGGACCTCCCGTCCTACGTCCAGTCCCGAAGCTCCCGTTTGGAATTCGACTATCAAACACCCTCACTTCGCCCAGAGGAATAGGCTTGGTTACAATAGCTTTTTCTTATCAAATATGTGTTCTTATAACACGAGTATTGACTATTAAGTACAAATGCTTTTGATATATATATATATATAAAGGATATTGATTGAGGAGTTCCATATATATGGAAGAGTGGAATACAAATATATGATTGCTAGAGATCAATAGTATGTTAGAGTATAAGAGTAAAGAGCATAAGTAAGTAAGGTAAAATATTCTCTTGAATTCTTGATGTTATTATAGTGGTAGAGAGATTCCTTGAGTAGTTGCGTCCATTAACAAGGGTTCTATGGTCGCTTCTGATGGTGATGAAGAGTTGCGGCAAAGAGAAACGAAGATGTCTTTTCAAATGCGGCAATTGTTATTTTCATTTCAAAATCCGAGTTCAGTTCCAAATGTCTTGAATACGTTTTAGACGTCTGGCTCTATATATTTTTTTGTATATAGTAGCCATTCAGACGTCTGAGTACATTAACCAGACGTTTGATTCTGTCTGGTTTGTAATCTAGAGGATTTTTTCAGACGTCTGGTTAGTGCACCCAGATGTCTGATCTTATGCCTGTTTCTTGTAACGACCCGCAATTTTAGGTAATCAAATTTTAATATTTAATTAAGTTTAAATATTCGGATTTGAATTAAATTATAATAAAATATGTCTTTCAAATTAAGACTTGACTTTTGATGAAGTCATTTTAGTTTATTTTATAGGATTTTTCCATAATTTTTAATTTGGAAAATATTAACATTTTTCGTTGACGTATAATCAGCGTATAGCGGTGTTTTGTGATATTAACAGAACTCAATAACCGGTCTATATTATTAGTGTTTTAGGATCACCTCGTCATACTTACCGCGATCGTATACTTGTTTTATTGATTTGGGTTCGAAATAAGCAAAGCACGATATAACGGGGTATAAAAAAATAAAAAAAATAAAAACTATAATATTAAAACTTTAAACAAGAAAATATCTTTTTTATTATACACGAGCATCAACGTCATAGTCCTTCCTCCTTACTTTGCATTTAAAGCAAACGTGTCTGCATTAAATGGTTTGTACGTTCATTCCTTTGCTACTAAGTTAATTAGCCTATATATATATACAAACACTCTTCTATATTGGAGGAGAATGCTTTCAGTCGTTCAAAAACAAAAAATCTTAGCAAAGCCTGAGAGGATCTAAACAAAATTCCTATTATACTTCTTTGCAAATTTATAGACAGCTCTTTTCTTTTTTTGGATTCCATTCTTTTTCCTTGTAAATATGAACAAGTATGTGCACGCATGGACATTTTCACTCTCTATACAAAACAAAGCAAAAGAGCAACCCAAAAGCACATTACAGGAAAGAGGAAACCTTCATATTTTTTTATATGCCATTTCATTTGTAAAGAGGAGGGGTCACTTTTCCACTTTTTTTTTTTGCATGAGAATGAACACAGCAACAATATGTAAGCACTTTCAGTTTCACTTCTATATTCTCTGCCACACACACGTGAGAGGGGATATATGCACGCATGAGAGGAGCTTGCTTAGCCATGAGTCTTATAATGTGAATAGGAGAGTCTGCATGAGCTGTGGATGAGAAATGCATGTAAGAAAGTGCAGGCGTGAGTTTTATAATATACAAGAGTGTGTGTGTTCAAGTTAGCGTGTATATATCTGTGTAAATGTGCATGCATGAAAAAGTAGGGGTATGTGTGTGTGCACTGGCGTGTGTGAGTTTGAGGGTGTGCTGGCAAGTACAGCAGGGGAAGGCGGCCGATGATGCTCACGTAGATGGTGGTCGCGCGGGTAGTGATGGAGTGTGGCCTTTGGATGTTATCATGGTAACAGACATACAGGGCAGGGGAGGAATGCAGGGGAGAGGCCGCTATGTGGGTTTAGCATGGAAAAGAAATTCAGGTGGCACATGAAAGTAAGCTTGCTTGCATTTTTTTTTGTTTCAGACTTAATGTCACTTGTTTTATGGATGTGACCAAGCATTGCCATCCTATTTTCATGTTAGCACATATATTTATTTATCCTACCTTTGATACTTGCGTGTGCGCCTATATATGATTGTTTACATTTGTTGCCGCTACTTTATATTTTATAGTGTTTTTGCATGTGTTGGTAGTAAGTGAAGTAACCAGACATTTTGTAATTTATACAAAGTTAGTTTCCAATCCAAGTAAACTGTCAAATTAAGTAAATATATTTTGTGAATATAAGTGTAGAGTGTGCATCCTACACATATAACAGCAGTTGCTATGTAGGTATTAATGTGTTTTCGTGTGTATATATGAGTGCTGAGTATGGACGAGTGTCAGATGGTGATCGCTGGGTAAAAATAGTTTTTCTAAAAATAAGTTATTTTTGATTAAAAAAAAGTGTTATGTTTAAAAGTGTTTAAGTTTCTCATACGAGATCCGTTTAACCTGCAGTCTCGACACTAGATTCGTAATAACGGATAAAACACATTAGAATAATTATTTGACACATTTTACGAAGTATAAAATATTGATAAATTGTTAGTAGTTGAATTTAATTGCAGTTATGTAATTACATAACTATACTTCAATAAAGACATATTATTAGCAGAATAAATCATCATTCTACTATTATAAACTGTGTAGAATTATTATTATTCGATAATTGATCAATGTGATATTGATTGTTGGTTATTTAATAGATTCATGGCTATTTAATATAGTTGTTGATTGATTGTTTGGTTGTTTGGATTGCGCTTGGCCAGTTTATGAGTACTGATTATTATTTATTGGTTGTTAACTTGGCTCGACCAGTTTATGAGCAATTAATTATCCATATACATGGGCTGGGTAGAAAATAATTATAAGTTAACTCCTTATGATTTATTTCAAGATTTGGCTATAAGGTGGTTAGCGTCACATTTGATTTATTTCAAATTGGTTTTGAAATAGAAATTGAAGTTGGATTTTCAAAATGGAAATAGAAATATTTGGAGATAAATATTTGAACTGATTTTAATGGTTTATAAAACGTGTTTATAAACGGAGAAAATCTCAAGGACTAAACCCGATGTTTTAGAAATGATTTCTGAAAGGATTTGGAAATGGAAATTATTATACATTTGAAGTATTTCCGAATATTATTGTGAAATGATTTATTACTTCGGGATATAAAGTGATTTTTTATGTTGCCAATGATTCAGGTAACCCGTAACAAAAAAGGTGGGCATGTGTTTTTGGTATAGTCTGCTCTTAGAATAGAGGGATATACTTATTTATCGATTGTATTAAGGCTGGGACCCAGTTGCCTTGTTATTGGGAGAAATCTCCCGATCTGGTTGCATATGATTTGATATGTTTTATTACAGTATTTGGGATTTCCAAATAAACTTTTCAAAAGTGATTTGTTTTTAAATCCCGAAGTGAAAGCATAAATTGATATAAAAGAGATATGTATATCAAATGGTTTGAAATAAAGATTCGGGAATAAAATCCAAGAGATAATCTTCGTAAAGATAATTAGATTTGAAAATCTAAAGGTAAGGATTAAGCTAAGTGGGTATACTTAGTATCTACATTTGCATGATATATGCTATGTAGTGGGAATTGCATATTGTTTGTTGCATCGTGGGCTCGATGAGTCCTATTTGTGATAGGAGAACTACGTTGGCTTGATCCTGTATCTAATTGGGTGCCCAATTAAATAGAGGTACGTAGGCAGTCACAAGTGGTAGTGATGCAGCCCCTAAAATAATATAAATTTTTCCTGTTTAACTGTTTATTGGTGACTTGTTGCTGTATTTCTCCTGCTTACTATATTATTCCGCATTTACATTGTTTATTGAGTTCGCAGGATTGGATATTGTTGTCCCTCTCATCAGAGTGCGCAACAGTAGTTGTATAATGTTTAAGTTAGGTATGCACACCTTGTAGATTGATTTATTTACTCTGATTATGTTGTCTAAATTGAATTTGTATCCTATACATTTAGCAGTATTGTATATTTATCAAATAAGATTGTATGTTAAATTGGTAGTTTTCATTAGTTATTTTGGAACGGACGGCTTTTTCAGCTATATTTTGAACGCGAAAAATTCGTATTGTCACATTTCTTTTTGTACATCTGTGTTATTACTCTACTGATCCTATCCACTTGTCGTCTCTTGTAATGTTTTTTGAGCTTCGTTCTTGTCACTCTAGTGATGTTACTCTAGTAATTACCTGTAATAGAAATATATATATATATATATATGCATATTCGATTTTCATTGTATAGTTGTTGTCATCAAAACCGTAGATTTGATTTCCTAACAAAAACAACCATCTTATCATTCCCGATAGGTTATTTATCGACTATCCACTTTGATTCTGCCTTCTTCTTTTTAATTTTTCACTCTAAGACGATGTGTTTCTCATTTAAGCCTTGCTATCCTTTGTTAGATATGACTAAACACAAAGAGAGAGTAGGGGCTAAGCTATATGAGGTTGCTTCCGTTAGGATATTTTCACATCCACTCTATATTGGATTTGATGTAGCGCATTAAGATGTGAAATACCCAGCTTCTCAGTAATAGTTGGCGGGGTCCGGATTGGAGGTTTTCGAGAGCCATCAGAGATCTGTAGTATAATTTTAGAGGTACACTTGCGGTAAGGGGTTGCATCCTCCTAGTCATTGTTGGAAAAACTTCTCTTTTTCCCTTGTTTTTAATTCAAATCTTTGAATTGCTTTCCTAATGGCATGGAGAACTGCCTTGTGCAATTCTCTATGTTCAATTATCTATGACCATTCTTTCTAGTTTAGAATTTGATATTATCTATGTCCATTCATTTAGTATGGACTTGTTCCTACTAGTACCCACCCTTTTGTTTGGATTGTATATGATGTTTATTTTCATTCTTTCTTGATTGGATTGTTGTTGTGATTTGTTTCCCATCTTTTCATTTATGGATGTTATTCTTGTGAGGTAAAAACTCATTCTGTATTAGCAGCGTGGCCTTATAGAATTTTTATATGTTCTCCATATTACTTGAGTTTCTCAAGCTATTTTTCCTGACTGGCCCATGTGTTATTTTGTTATAATTCTCGGGTCAGACTGGATTTTTCCCAGGTTGTCTTTGGTGACACGGAGTTATTGAAGAAGAGCTGGATATTCACCTATCGTAGTGTTTTATTTTTTGTTGCATCATATGCTATACCTATCGGTATTTTATAAGGTTGGAATTTTTATATGTTCATCACATTACTTGAGTTTTCTCATGTTGTTTTTCCAGACTGGCTCGGGTGTTATTTTATTATAATGCTTAAGTCAGACCGAGTTTTACCAGGTTGGCTTTGGTAATATGGAGTTACTAGAGAAGAGTTGGATGTTCACCTATCGTAGCATTTTATTTTCCACTGTAACGACCCAATTTTTCGACACCCGAAAATCGAATCAATACGTCCACTATATCTAATGTCGAACAATCGAATGCCGAAAAACCAAACCATTAGGGTTAAAGAAGAAGGAGGTAGAAGAAGAAATAGAAACAGTATCAAAATCTCACAATCAAAGCGGAACAATATATAATAGATAAATGACTAATTTTTAAACAAAAAGAACTATATGTGTTTATACATTACATCATCAGAGTACAACACAATCTATAGCACACAACTGGACAGTTATATTTACTTGTCCTCACAAAACTAACTACACAGCGGAATATACATCAAATACGTGTGATACATCTCGCCATCCAGCTCGTTTCCTAAGCTCCACATCAACCTTTCCTGTATCTATAATACTCAATTTGACCCGACCATCGTAGTTAAATAACACCCGAGTAAGTTTGGAAAACCAGAGTGAGAAAGCACACCCAATTGGATTATTAAGTTTCTAAATCCTTTGATATCAAAGGTATCTCGCAAGACTGCGCCACAAATAAACATTTTGGGTTTTTACCTTATGATAATCAAAATATTTTTATCAAATCCATCTGATATTATAATAGTGTCTATAGAAAGTAAAATAGAATCTTGTTGAAATGCTTGCATCTCATGTTTCAGCAATAGTTGGGCACAATCAAAATCGTACAGGCTCTTATTGGAGATTGGATTCCATACCATGGCAGGGCTACTGGGTACCACCTGTCATCATACGTAGTCTAGATCACCATACCGAAGATCCACCCAGATCCCCTACATCACATGACCGGAGCTACCCCTTACTGGACAGTTCGAATAAGATCACCCTTCAGTTGGGTTCAACAAACCTCTAAATAGGGATGATCTTACCCTAATTGGTTGCTAGCCACTTAGCCTTATGTGCACCTCCCCTGTTTTAGCCATTCTCGGTTGATGAGGGTCGAGGTTAAGCATTTCCTTTTTAGCACACATTCACTTAGAATGCTCATCACCCTCTTGACGATGTTCTGATAGCATTCGTCCAAACAAGTCCATTCCGGGTCCAAACAGAACCGAAGACATTACCCTACTACGTCCATTTTGGAATTACCCTCAGATTGGTAGCGATTAGCCCTTGCACTTCACTGCTCCATCTTTAACTCCCAGCTCTTGTCTTCCTCATGAAAACGTTCAAACCAGGTCGAAGTGGTTTTTAGGAAATTAATCCCCATCTCGATCTCTTCGAAATATTCTGCGCGTTGGCCAATATTGATAGTCAGTTATTTACCTATCAAATAACATCCACAGACAACCATAAAATTTAAACAATTTTCCAAATTATTTATTTCAAAATATCTTCGCAAGATATTTGCTACACTTCAGACCTTTGAAAATAGTTTTTCAAATCACTTTTTCTCTCACGAATATAAATTTCCACCCAATTGTTTTATTTCCGCTGAAAATCACCAAGTCTTAAATACTTCAGATTTTTAAATGATTTAAATCACTTTATCCAAAACATACAAACTTTAAAATACTTAAAATAAAAACTACATAAAACACTTTATTTAAAATAAAAGTTATGAAATTCTATACTAATATTTAATGTAAAACTTAAGCTCAAACTAATTTTAAAATAAAATTACTAGATGGAGTATAATTATTAAATAACCATCTTTTAAATCAAATACTAGTTAAATCTTAAAAATAATCACTTCTATAATTAACCTAATAAATATTTACTTCAAAATTTTAAAACAATTTAAGAAAATAATTTCTCCGAAAACATTTTTTTATTTTAAAATAACAACTTTAAAACTTTTAATTTATACTTAAAAGCTACTTTGAAAACGTATTTGGCTTTTCAAGGAAAATACACTTTCCATTCCAAGATATTTCATTAAATCAATTAATAAATCCTTTTCAATTTACCCCAATATACATCCAAATCCGTAAATTTTCTTTTCCATACTTTCAAAAATAAACCATCATTTATTTCTATAAAAATAACCCATTCCTTTATCATTTCCCATCGTGAATTTATACTTTCAAATATTCACTGATATCTTATTTCATTCTATAACCCAGTTTATAAATTCCATAGTCTCATTTTCTTTTATGCACAGTTTCAAACACTTAATCAATTTTCAAATCGATTACCAGAATTTACTCCATTTAAAAATAAATTCCTTTACTTACTAAATTTTATTTCAAAAACCAATAATTTCATAATTTACTCCTTTATTATGATTTAAAATCTTTTTAAACTAAAAATACCAAGTTCATACTTTTTTCAAAATTTTTTGGTCTCTTCCAACTATTTTAGACCTTGAATTTAAAAATAAATCCTTTAATCTTTTAAATAATATCAGTTGAGTTTAAAAATTTCATTTATTCCCATTTATTCAAAAATCTTCTTTTCGATACTCGAAATTTATTTATAAGAATTAAAAAAACAATATTTATCCTTTTCCAAATCATTCTTTAATTTGTCCAAATTCTCTATAATTATTTTACTTAAAATTCCCTCTTTTATTTTCCTTTAAAAGTTCAATCTTTATATTTTTTATATCTCAATATTTCCAAAATATATTCAGTCAAAGAATAGCGTTCAATATTTTCAAAACTGATATAATCCATATAATTTATCACAGATTACTAGATAAAACATAGACTATAAAAATAAATTCCACTACTTTAAGGAATCTAGTTGAATCCCTTCAACCTGTTTCCCTGCATCCACAGATGTTAGTCGACAAATAAAATACCAATTCCACTTCGAGGTGGAATATCACGGTATAAAGGGTCATTCGCTATTATGCAGGACGCATAGGGTCTCATCCGCTTTTAATGCAAAAAATCAATCACTCCAATATATATATATATATATATATATATATATATATTACATATCACATCCAAGCTGATAATAAATTATCAATTCAAGCAAACAACCAATAATTTAAATTTAACTATTCAAATTTAAAAGGTAATCCAAATGAGTGAGATTAAGTCACCTTTAATTTTTGTTTTGCAACCACTTAAACCACCTTGCCTCTCCACTATTTAGTCCTTATACAAATATTATATGGTTTATTAATATTTGAACAAATCAATGATCAATTACCATTTAATAAATAAACTTCTAGTGACTAAAATAACCAAATAAGTTTATTAAACAAATTGAACCCCATACTACATTATTTTAAAATAAACTAGTAAGTTTAAAATGCGTATATGTATACTTATTTATTTATTTTATTCCACTTTGAAAATGCATATATATATATACTTAAAAATAAACTACGGATTTCAAAATTCTGATTTTACACAAACCTTACCATTTAAAAATTCCTATATTATATTTTCAAAACCATTCTAAGAAAAAAATAATTTTCTATTCTAATCTTCATATACATATTCAATCTGTATATATTTGTTAGATTTGCATTTTAAATATAGACAGCCTATGTTCCTTCTATAATTGTATTTCCACTTCTTCCTGTAATATATATACATACTCTACTATTCATCAGTTTTTTTTTAAAATGAAAATGAAGACCAGATTTTGATTCGTATATACACATACTGTGATGTCCCAGAAATTTAGGCAATAATTATTTAATAATTTCATTCATAATTATTTTAAAAATGTGAAATATTGATTTAATAATTTAATTCAAACTGGAATTCTCTTTTGAAAATTTATAATTTATTTAAATTTGTTAAATGATATTCTTTTCAAATGTTAGAAATATTTAAGTAATAAATTTATCTTTCTAAACTGATTTTAAAAATATTTTATTTATGATGTATAAATGTTTATACATTGTAAATAGAGGATTTGGTTTTAATTTTAATTTATATCAAATAAAGGATATTTTCAAATTATTATAGAAACGTATAATTTGTAAATTGATTTAAATTAATTTAAATTAGTATTGTAAACTTTTCAATAGTTTGTTTTAAAAATCTTTCTTATATCTTTATAGAAATGTAAGTGAGTATTTATTTTGTTTATAGATAAATATAGTTTAGATTTTATTTTATAATAAAAGTTTATTTTGTTTTGTTTTGTTTTAAAATTTCTTTTCTTTTGAAATAAGATTTAATTCATTCTTGTTTAAGTATAACATTTGTTTGAAAACTCTCAAATAAAATCTAATTCAACATTTCTTTTTCTTCTATAAATCTTTTCTTTTGAAATTTAGTTTCATAAAGAACATTATTTTAAAAATAATTTAAAATATAAATGTTATAAGAAGTTTATATGTATTTATTTATAGACTAGATGTTAATAAACATTTGTAACATGCTAAATCAAATTAGAAATGGTTTAAGATAAATTCAAATACAAGTATAAATTTAGAATTTTGTTTTTATTTTGAAAATGAACATGTGTTAGCTTTTTAAAACATAAAGAGACACTTGTAAAATATTTAACATAATAAGTTAACAAGTGGCAAACTAATTTATTCTTGGATTTCATTCTTTTAAATAAACAAATGTTTTTCTTTGCTCAAACCTTTTTCTCAAATGAAACCTGAAATCAGATTTGAGCAAAATCAAAACTCAAAACAAATGCATGTTAAAATCCAGCAAACCAAATACAAACCAATCTTCAATCAAATTCTCAAATCTGCATGCCATTTTTCAACTTCAAAACTGAAGCTCAACTGCAATATAAAATCTGTGCAATTGAAATTGGGTCTGCATGCATTCATTTAACAAGATAAAAGCAATCTTCATCAACCAGAAAAGTAATTTCTGTAATCAAATGAAGCCAGGATCAACATACAGTTCAAAAACAGTTTACACCATCATCAACAAGCAACTTCAACTTCAGATTTGCATCTCTGGAAAATGGGATCTGCATCAAATTGTTTTCTGCATTCTTCAAATTTTAAATGTGAGTAAGCTTCTTATCTTTAAAAACTGTTTTCTTTAAAAAAAAATCAAAATCAAACATAAATTAAAGAACTTATGTCTTTATTTACAGAAATCAAACTGATTTAAACAAAACTGTTTTGTTATGTTTAAAATGAAATGAGTAAACTCACATGCACAAAATTTGTGACCTGATAAAAGAAAGCATGTTGTTTGATTATGTTGTGATGATTACTTATTCATGAATGCTCTGTGTGCATATTTATGAATATGTATATGTGTTGATTTCCTGTAGTTGCAGATCTAGTTAGTTTGTAAACTAAGATATTCTTAAATAGAAATCTTTATCATTTTTATTGTTACAGTTAGTAATTTATGTGTAAACAAAATATGTTGTTAGTATAAATGTAGGTTCTGTAAAATCATGAATTAGTTAAAATAAGTTAAAATCTAAAATAAAAAAAACTGTTACCTTTGAAATAATTATAGCAGTGAGTATTTTCAATAAAATCAGGATACCAACATCATTAATTATTATAAACAAGATTATAACATTGATGTATGTTAGAAATCAGAAAGTATAAACAAATTTTACTTTTTAAAAAGAAAATGAACTGTGTAAATTAGCATTCTGTTTGAACAGAAAAAGAAATTTTAGAGGTATCTGATAGGCTAGTGGAATTTAGGGGTTAAGATGCCTACTGTAGTGGAGTTTTGATGTAAGTATGTTAGGGGAAATTGGTGATGGATGATCAGAAGGGGAGGAGATGATATTTGGGTTTAGTGTTACAGTTCTTAGCATTTGCACATGCCCTATGTTGCATCGAGTGGAGTAGGGATTTGAGAAGTTGTAGAAGGAGTGTAAAGGAAGCTATATCCAAGGTCGTGTCGATGATGGTGGCTGGAGGTGGTATTTTTTGGCTGTTGACAGGGTTGTAGTGGTTTCTGAAGTTCTGGAGAACTTCTGTAATGTGCAGGGTTTTTACTCGAAGTAATCCTCGGGATTTTGTGATGTTATCTCGAAGCAGAGGGTTTAGAAACTCGAAGTAAACAGAGGGGTTGCTCGGGTTAGTTTAGTTGCAGGTTAATAAATCTGTAGATTTTGCAGTTTTAAATTTTTGAATGAATTCATATTTTTAAAGCTGGATTTTGATTCAAGTGGAAGTTGAAAACTGAATTCAAATAGAAGTTTGAAATTCAAAGTTTTTAAGAAAATGAAATCTTAAATTTAAACAAGTTTTAAATTCAGTTTTTAATCAAGCTTAAAAACTGTTTCAGGTTTACTTTTAAAACCTGACTTTTAATCCAAAACAGTTTTGTAAGATTTTAAATCATGAACAGATTTAAAAGTTTAAGCAAAACTTAAATTTGTTTTTGAATTCAAGATTAAAAAAATTTCAAAAGTTTCTTTAGAAACCAGTTTAGGATTCAACAGTTTGTAAATAGAAAATAATAATGAACAGATTTAGATGTTTTAAAGTAAATTTGAAAATGGAATTTGATTTCAAATAAGATTTAAAAACTTGAAATAAATTAGTTCCTTTAGTATTGAATTAAAATATGAAGTGTTAATTTTAAGTTTGAAAGTTGAAATAATCAATTTATTTTCAAAGCTTAATTTATTTTAATCAAGTAATTTTATTTTAAACCTTTCTTATATATTTAAGTAATGAATGTTTTTAACATTCATTTTATTTTTAAGGTTTATAAGTATTTAATTTGGGTTAATGTTTAATAGTTAAACATTTTAAACATTAAAATTTTAAATGGAATTTGAATTTAAATTTAGAAAATGTATTGTTTAAATACATTTTGAATATAAATGAAGTCATTTGATAAGTAATTAAATTATTTTGAAAAATATTTAAGATAATTAATAATTTACTTAATTATTTGATTTTAAATAATGATTTAGATAAATATTAATTAGAAATGATTTATTAATCTAATTCAAATTTTCTTAAGTATAAAATTAATGAAATGTTGTTAATTAATAAATGGGTGATAATTATCTAGGGATAATTTAGTAATTAATTAATGTAATTAATTTTGATAATTAACTAGATTAATTAATTGAATATAATTAATTGTAAATTGTTAAGTATTATTAATTGTTAAAGTAATTAAGGAATTTATTACTTTTTTGTAATTAATTTTGATATTGTGATTTGTTTAAGTTAATTAATTTAGTTAAATTAATTTAAGTAAATCATCTAATGATTTTAAGAGTGTAATTACTTAATGTAATTAATGGAGCAGGATTACTTAGAGAAGTAATAATGATAATTACTGGAATATAATTAGTAATTTAATAGTTATTTTGTAATTAATTAAGGAATTAATTAATGATTAATGATTTGTTAATTAATTTACAAATAAGTAATTAAAGATAGTTAATTACTAAATTTAATATTAATCGAGGTGATTAATAATTAGATTAATTACTAAATGTAATTAATTAAGAAATTTGTTTAAATATTAGAGATCATTAATTATTATAATTAATGATGTAATTAAGGATTGTTTGATTAAGTTAAATTAAGTGATTAATTAATTGTAATTAATTTGGGATAAATATAATTAATTATAATTAATTAATAAATGAGTAATTAAATATTAATTACTTATGATTAATGTTAATTAATTTATGAAATTAATTTAATGCTAATTACTTATTTTAATTAGTGAATGATTAATCAAAGATGTTTAATCAAGTTAAAAACTTAGTGGATAATTAATTAACTGGGTTAATTAATTAATGGATATTAAGCAGGATTTAAATGAGTAATTAATTTAATTTATTTTAAATTAATTAAAGATAGAAGTAATTAATTTAATTCATTTTAAATTAATTATAATTGATGGTCAATAAATTATTGCTTATGGATGTTATTGATTGAATGGTTGTGATCTCAGAAATGAGATGAGTTGTATCTGAATGATATGAATGCTTGGTTTAAGTATAATGGTTTGTGATGGATTATTTGTTTGAATGATCATATGTTTATGGATGATACATATTATCTGTTTATGATATGAATGTAATTATCTATTGTGAGATGTAGTTTATCTATCTATGTGAATTAGATAATAATAAAGTGAGTTGATTATTTAAAACCCTTCAGTATAACTTGGACATTAAGATGGCGTTTGGTTTCGATGAGACCGGGATCGGGTTTCCATATTTGGAATTCCGAAAACCACATCGATTCCAATTAAACGTTAGGTCGTTATTCCAAGTGGAGCAAGTGAAAACTCGAGGTGTAAGGGCTATACGTCAGTATAACTCTATGGGTGATTCCGTAATGAGTTGATGGAATAGTACTTGTAGGTTCGAGATGGAGATTTAGAGTGCAAGGGTTATCGTCGTTAACTCTGAGGGTGATTCCAATGCGAGTGTAACGAGATAATGCCTTCGGTTTCGTTCGAACCCGGAACAAACTTGTATGGATTGAATGCTTTCAGAACATCGTCAGGTGGACGATGAGCATTCTAAGATTGATGTGTCCTATAAAGGTAATCGTAACCTCAAGCCTCATCAACCGGGAATGGCTAAAACAGGGGAGGTGCACCAAAGCTTCGTGGGTAGCCCCCACTGGAGAGCAAGATATACTCCTGTCTAGAGGTCCCTTTATATTCGGCTGTATGGTAGTTGGTGATGACCAATCTGTGGGGTGGTCTTGTTCGGAACTGTCAGTAAGGAACGGGTCCGGCTTTGTGTTGCAGGGGAGTGGGAGTACTCCTCGGTACGGTGATCTAGGCCACGTACCGTGACGGGCGGTACCCCAGTAGCCCTGCCATTGATGGAATCCATAATCCAATAAGTGCCTGTATGGTTTTGATTGTGCCCAACTATGTTGGAACGTGAGATGTAAGCATTCCAGCTATTTCTGTATTTTATTTTGAAAACCCTCGACACTATTATAATACCACTGGATTTCCTATCAAATGTTTTGGTTAGCGTAAGGTAAAAACTTTTCCATGTTTATGTGTGGGAAGTCTTAAGTGATACCTTTTGTTTCAAAGGATTTTCTAAAAGTTAAGCAACTTTATCCCCGTTTACTCACACCAGACCCCTGTCTGACCCGAGTGTTTATTTTCTGTTTTATTAAACTCTTGGGTACTCATATTATGTATGAGTAGTCAAGTGATTCGGGATTTCTTTGACGAGTTCTGGAGGAGATAATGAACCAGGAGACTTCAGCGTGTAGATATATGTAGTGGTTCCGCTGTGTTTGAGTCGTATCTGTTTCTCTGATGTACTTGAATTGTAATTGCTATATAGAAGTTTATAACTGTCTAGTTTGTGTAGTATTAGTTGTTTAACTCTGATGTATATGATACTATGTAAAGTTTTATGTGATATAATATAATTTATTCGTTCCGTTGTGAGATTCTGATGTTGTCTGTTTCTTTCTTTCCTTTCTTTTCTCTTTTCTATCCCTTTCTTTCTTCTTAGCGATGCGACTTCCTGGAGTTTGGAAGTTAGGTCGTTACAGTGTGGTATCAGAGCTCTAGGTTGAGCGAATACCTAGACTCTGGAGTGGTCCTTCTTGAGAGAGCGTATTTGTAATTTTCAATATATGTATATAATTTATTTATTTCTACCTATTAGATTGGGTTACCTGTCCAGATTTTCCAATATAAGTAATAAAGGTAGATAGGGTAGTGGTGTGTGTAACACAACTTCCAATGGTTGGAGTCCAAGTGTTTGAGATTGGAAGTGGTCTGCTAGGGCAGTGTTGGACATCTTGAGTAGTTTTGCAGTTTGGTATAAAGGATTTTTCTGATCTCTGAAGGAAATCTTTTCAAGATTCGGAGTTAATCTTTGGATTGTAAGCTGGATTGCACTCGTGTGAGTGGATTCTCTTGAGTCTGGATTAATTGGGAGTATAGAAGCCAGAGTTGGTATCTTGGCAACCTTAGGAAGGAGTTCCGTCTGTATTTGAGTTGAGACTCAGTTTGGCATAGTGTTTTGAGCTTGGTTTGGGAGCGAGTTTCCTAAGAGATATCTGTCTTCTGGAAGGCTCTATTGAGAAGAGGCTGGTGTAGCTTTGAGGTTCGATGAGCTATTGGATAAGGAAGTCTTTGGCAGCAGTAGTAGCAGTGAGTGGCTTGTTCTTGGATGGTTCAGAAATCTCTGTGATTCTTCTGTCAGAAGTCCGAGCAGATGGTGTAGCATGTCCATTTCTTCTGGAAGCTCATTTGGGAGTAATGTTAGTGGTTAAGAGGTGGACCACTAGTTTCTTCTTTTGAAGGCTTTAGCTGTTCTGATTTTTGAAGTGAGAACGATTTCTTGGATCTGAACTAGGTGGAATCTCAAAAGTGACTTGCGATGGTTCAGAATTTCTCTGAGTGATCTTTGTTTGGATTGAAGCATCTCTAATGGATGTTTGAGTTTTCGAAGTGGTATTTTTTGGATATCTTCGAAGGAGTTAAGATTTGCATCCGCATCAGGAGTTTGAGTTCTGTTTTAACTTGATTCTTGGAGCTTTACCGGTGGTTCAGCATTGTAAGAGATTCTTTGAGAAGAGATCTGTTTAAGTTGGCAGGTTAATCGGATCAAGTTTCCTGGTTGAATTTTTGTTGTATTTGTGATCGAATCGGATAGGTCACTGAGATTTTATGGAATTTGATAAACAATGTTTCCGGGATAAGTTGATCAAGTTTGTACTTGTGTTCATCAACAACATTTTTGAATCAGAGTTGCGCAGTGGAAGCATGGTGGCAGCTATTCCAGAATAGGAGCAGCACCGATTCTTTGGGAATTTGAGTTTTGTCTTGGATCTGAGGATTTCTACAGGAAATTCATTTTGGACCAGGAGGCTTGATTGTTTTGTGCATCTGTTTGTTTTCAGATAGAGTAGTATGTCTGGAGTCTTCTGATGTTTGTGTAATAGAGTTTGCTTGGTGGATTTGATTTATCTAGAAGTTGAAGGCAGCCTAGGATCGATATGAGATATTTGTGGATATAAGTATTGGATCTTTCTGTTTTCTCTTAAGAGTTGAGTGTTTGTTCTACAGGATTGAATTTCCAGTTCGGATGGCTGGAATTTGTTTTGTTTTCCCACGTATCTCTGAGGGAGTACGTGTATGGTTTATCTCCGGTTTTAGAATCAGTAGTTCTGAGAGATTTGGGAGTTGACCAGGACTTGTCTGTAGTCCTGTATTCTGTTTAGATTCGTAGATCTAGATGTATAGGAGCTCAAGATCTGAGTGGTGTGGTTAGTTTAGATTCTATAGGGCGAGTGTCCCGGTATTTGTACCTGGGAAACTCTAGGGAATTCTATCCATAATTTTGTCTGGGTAATTAGAATTGTTTGTTTGAATTGGTTGCTATGGTTGCTAGTATTTGGTTAATAATATATGTTTGTTATTTTAAATTTGAAATCTGTATGGGATTATTAAGTTACCTTTACTTTTAAATTTCGGGGATGAAATTCTTTTAAGGGGGGAGGAATGTGATGTCTCGGAAATTTAGGCAATAATTATTTAATAATTTCATTCATAATTATTTTAAAAATGTGAAATATTGATTTAGTAATTTAATTCAAACTGGAATTCTCTTTTGAAAATTTATAATTTTTTTTAATTTGTTAAATGATATTCTTTTCAAATGTTAGAAATATTTAAGTAATAAATTTATCTTTCTAAACTGATTTTAAAAATATTTTATTTATGATGTATAAATGTTTATACATTGTAAATAGAGGATTTGGTTTTAATTTTAATTTATATCAAATAAAGGACATTTTCTAATTATTATATAAACGTATAATTTGTAAATTGATTTAAATTAATTTAAATTAGTATTGTAAACTTTTCAATAGTTTGTTTTAAAAATCTTTCTTATATCTTTATAGAAATGTAAGTGAGCATTTATTTTGTTTATAGATAAATATAGTTTAGATTTTATTTTATAATAAAAGTTTATTTTGTTTTATTTTAAAATTGCTTTTCTTTTGAAATAAGATTTAATTCATTCTTGTTTAAGTATAACATTTGTTTGAAAACTCTCAAATAAAATCTAATTCAACATTTCTTTTTCTTCTATAAATCTTTTCTTTTTAAATTTAGTTTCATAAAGAATATTATTTTAAAAATAATTTAAAATATAAATGTTATAAGAAGTTTACATGTATTTATATAGACTAGATGTTAATAAACATTTGTAACATGCTAAATCAAATTATAAATGGTTTAAAATAAATTCAAATACAAGTATAAATTTAGAATTTTCTTTTTATTTTGAAAATGAACACGTGTTAGCTTTTTAAAACATAAAGAGACACTTGTAAAACATTTAACATAATAAGTTAACAAGTGGCAAACTAATTTATTCTTGGATTTCATTCTTTTAAATAAACAAATGTTTTTCTTTGCTCAAACCTTTTTCTCAAATGAAACCTGATATCATATTGAGCAAAATCAAAACTCAAAACAAATGCATGTTAAAATCCAGCAAACCAAATACACACCAATCTTCAATCAAATTCTCAAATCTGCATGCCATTTTTCAACTTCAAAACTGAAGCTCAACTGCAATATAAAATCTGTGCAATTGAAATTGGGTCTGCATGCATTCATTTAACAAGATAAAAGCAATCTTCATCAACCAGAAAAGTAATTTCTGTAATCAAATGAAGCCAGGATCAACATACAGTTCAAAAACAGTTTACACCATCATCAACAAGCAACTTCAACTTCAGATTTGCATCTCTGGAAAATGGGATCTGCATCAAATTATTTTCTGCATTCTTCAAATTTTAAATGTGAGTAAGCTTCTTATCTTTAAAAACTGTTTTCTTTAAAAAAAAATCAAAATCAAACATAAATTAAAGAGCTTATGTCTTTATTTACAAAAATCAAACTGATTTAAACAAAACTATTCTGTTTTGTTTAAAATGAAATGAGTAAACTCGCATGCACAAAATTTGTGACCTGATAAAAGAAAGCATGTTGTTTGATTATGTTGTGATGATTACTTATTCATGAATGTTCTGTGTGCATATTTATGAATATGTATATGTGTTGATTTCCTGTAGTTGCAGATCTAGTTAGTTTGTAAACTAAGATATTCTTAAATAGAAATCTTTATCATTTTTATTGTTACAGTAGTAATTTTATGTGTAAACAAAATATGTTGTTAGTATAAATGTAGGTTCTGTAAAATCATGAATTAGTTAAAATAAGTTAAAATCTAAAAAAAAAAAACTGTTACCTTTGAAATAATTATAGCAGTGAGTATTTTCAATAAAATCAGGATACCAACATCATTAATTATTATAAACAAGATTATAACATTGATGTATGTTAGAAATCAGAAAGTATAAACAAATTTCACTTTCTAAAAAAAAATGAACTGTGTAAATTAGCATTCTGTTTGAACAGAAAAAGAAATTTTAGAGGTATCTGATAGGCTAGTGGAATTTAGGGGTTAAGATGCCTACTGTAGTGGAGTTTTGATGTAAGTATGTTAGGGGAAATTGGTGATGGATGATCAGAAGGGGAGGAGATGATATTTGGGTTTTCCAGGTTTTCAAAACCCTGATTTTAAGTGTTACAGTTCTTAGCATTTGCACATGCTCTATGTTGCATCGAGTGGAGTAGGGATTTGAGAAGTTGTAGAAGGATTGTAAAGGAAGCTATGTCCAAGGTCGTGTCGATGATGGTGGCTGGAGGTGGTATTTCTGGTTGTTGATAGGGTTGCAGTGGTTTCTGAAGTTCTGGAGAACTTCTGTAATGTGCAGGGTTTTTACTCGAAGTAATCCTCGGGATTTTGTGATGTTATCTCGAAGCAGAGGGTTTAGAAACTCGAAGTAAACAGAGGGGTTGCTCGGGTTAGTTTAGTTGCAAGTTAATAAATCTGTAGATTTTGCAATTTTAAATTTTTGAATGAATTTATATTTTTAAAGCTGGATTTTGATTCAAGTGGAAGTTGAAAACTGAATTCAAATAGAAGTTTGAAATTCAAAGTTTCTAAGAAAATGAAATCTTAAATTTAAACAAGTTTTAAATTCAGTTTTGAATCAAGTTTAAAACTGTTTCAGGTTTACTTTTAAAACCTGACTTTTAATCCAAAACAGTTTTGTAAGATTTTAAAACATGAACAGATTTAAAAGTTTAAGCAAAACTTAAATTTGTTTTTGAATTCAAGATTAAAAATTGTTCAAAAGTTTCTTTAGAAACCAGTTTAGGATTCAACAGTTTGTAAATAGAAAATAATAATGAACAGATTTAGATGTTTTAAAGTAAATTTGAAAATGGAATTTGATTTCAAATAAGATTTAAAAACTTGAAATAATTTGTTCCTTTAGTATTGAATTAAAATATGAAGTGTTAATTTTAAGTTTGAAAGTTGAAATAATCAATTTATTTTCAAAGCTTAATTTATTTTAATCAAGTAATTTTATTTTAAACCTTTCTTATATATTTAAGTAATGAATGTTTTTAACATTCATTTTATTTTTAAGGTTTATAATTATTTAAATTTGGGTTAATGTTTAATAGTCAAACATTTTAAATATTAAAATTTTAAATGGAATTTGAATTTAAATTTAGAAAATGTATTGTTTAAATACATTTTGAATATAAATGAAGTCATTTGATAAGTAATTAAATTATTTTGAAAAATATTTAAGATAATTAAGAATTTACTTAATTATTTGATTTTAAATAATGATTTAGATAAATATTAATTAGAAATGATTTATTAATCTAATTCAAATTTTCTTAAGTATAAAATTAATGAAATGTTGTTAATTAATAAATGGGTGATAATTATCTAGGGATAATTTAGTAATCAATTAATGTAATTAATTTTGATAATTAACTAGATTAATTAATTGAATATAATTAATTGTAAATTGTTAATTATTATTAATTGTTAAAGTAATTAAGGAATTGATTTCTTTTTTGTAATTAATTTTTATATTGTGATTTATTTAAGTTAATTAATTTAGTTTAATTAATTTAAATAAATCATCTAATGATTTTAAGAGTGTAATTACTTAATGTAATTAATGGACAGGATTACTTAGAGAAGTAATAATGATAATTACTGGAATATAATTAGTAATTTAATAATTACTTTTGTAATTAATTAAGGAATTAATTAATGATTAATGATTTGTTAATTAATTTACAAATAAGTAATTAAAGATAGTTAATTACTAAATTTAATATTAATCAAGGTGATTAATAATTAGATTAATTACTAAATGTAATTAATTAAGTTATGTTTTTAAATATTAGAGATCATTAATTATTATAATTAATGATGTAACTAAGGATTGTTTGATTAAGTTAAATTAAGTGATTAATTAATTGTAATTAATTTGGGATAAATATAATTAATTATAATTAATTAATAAATGAGTAATTAAATGTTAATTACTTATGATTAAGGTTAATTAATTTATGAAATTAATTTAATGCTAATTACTTATTGTAATTGGTGAATGATTAATCAAAGATGTTTAATCAAGTTAAAAACTTGGTGGATAATTAATTAACCTAATTAATTAACTGGGTTAATTAATTAATGGATATTAAGCAGGATTTAAATGAGTAATTAATTTAATTTATTTTAAATTAATTAAAGATAGAAGTAATTAATTTAATTCATTTTAAATTAATTATAATTGATGGTTAATAAATTATTGCTTATGGATGTTATTGATTGAATGTTTGTGATCTCAGAAATGAGATGAGTTGTATTTGAATGATATGAATGCTTGGTTTAAGTATGATGGTTTGTGATGGATTATTTGTTTGAATGATTATCTGTTTATGGATGATACATATTATCTGTTTATGATATGAATGTAATTATCTATTGTGAGATGTAGTTTATCTATCTATGTGAATTAGATAACAATAAAGTGAGTTGATTATTTAAAACCCTTCAGTATAACTTGGACATTAAGATGGCGTTTGGTTTCGATGAGACCGGGATCGGGTTTCCATATTTGGAATTCCGAAAACCACATCGATTCCAATTAAACGTTAGGTCGTTATTCCAAGTGGAGCAAGTGAAGACTCGAGGTGTAAGGGCTATACGTCAGTATAACTCTGTGGGTGATTCCGTAATGAGTTGACGGAATAGTACTTATAGGTTCGAGATGGAGATTTAGAGTGCAAGGGTTATCATCGTTAACTCTGAGGGTGATTCCAAAACGAGTGTAACGAGATAATGCCTTCGGTTTCGTTCGAACCCAGAACGAACTTGTATGGATTGAATGCTTTCAGAACATCGTTAGGTGGACGATGAGCATTCTAAGATTGATGTGTCCTATAAAGGTAATCGTAACCTCAAGCCTCATCAACCGGGAATGGCTAAAACAGGGGAGGTGCAGCAAAGCTTCGTGGGTAGCACCCACTGGAGAGCAAGATTTACTCCTGTCTAGAGGTCCCTTTATATTCGGTTGTGTGGCAGTTGGTGACAACCAATCTGCGGGGTGGTCTTGTTCGGAACTGTTCAGTAAGGAACGGGTCCGGCTTTGTGTTGCAGGGGAGTGGGAGTACTCCTCGGTACGGTGATCTAGGCCACGTACTGTGACGGGCGGTACCCCAGTAGCCCTGCCATTGATGGAATCCATAATCCAATAAGTGCCTGTACGGTTTTGATTGTGCCCAACTATGTTGGAACGTGAGATGTAAGCATTCCAGCTATTTCTGTATTTTATTTTGAAAACCCTAGACACTATTATAATATCACTGGATTTCCTATCAAATGTTTTGGTTAGCGTAAGGTAAAAACTTTTCCATGTTTATGTATGGGAAGTCTTACGTGATACCTTTTGTTTCAAAGGATTTTCTAAAAGTTAAGCAACTTTATCCCCGTTTACTCACACCAGACCCCTGTCTAACCTGAGTGTTTATTTTCTATTTTATTAAACTCTTGGGTACTCATATTATGTATGAGTAGTCAAGTGATTCAGGATTTCTTTGACGAGTTCTGGAGGAGATAATGGAGCAGGAGGCTTCAGCGTGTAGATATATGTAGTGGTTCCGCTGTATTTGAGTCGTATCTGTTTCTCTGATGTACTTGAATTGTAATTGCTAGACAGAAGTTTATAACTGTCTAGTTTGTGTAGTATTAGTTGTTTAACTCTGATGTATATGAAACTATGTAAAATTTTATGTGATATAATATAATTTATTCGTTCCGCTGTGAGATTCTGATGTTGTCTGTGTCTTTCTTTCCTTTCTTTTCTCTTTTCTATCCCTTTCTTTCTTCTTAGCGATGCGACTTCCTGGAGTTTGGAAGTTGGGTCGTTACACATACAAAATCGAAAATGATAACTCACCCAAAAAAAATGTCGCAGACATCCCCTCGATCTGTTTTGTCTCACGCGAGCGCCTCAAATCGGCATCGTTTTCTTGATCTTGTACCTTGTCTGAACAAGACGTGCCCTGTCACCTCGACCTTTCCTGAACTTGACCATGCTCGCGAGTTTCCCTGCTGCAATCGTAATTTACGCAACCCCGACCTTCTCTTGGCTATCGCATGCTCGCGCGATTCGATCTACATTGCAAGCTCCAGTATTCCTCAATTAGTCATCTTCCATTTTTATACTCTTATTTTAGATTCGTAAATTAAAAACAGAGGGAAGGAAAATGGTTTTCGTGATTTCGATCTCGGGAGTAATTCAATTTTCATCTGACTTTTTTTAATATTATAGAGAAGACGCATGCCTAGAAAAAAGAAGGGAAGGATGCCAGGTGTTGAAGGGAAGAAACTTGTTCAATTTTCTTGCCTGAAATCATTATTCTGCTACAGTGATAAAAAAAGAAGGGGAAAAAGGAAACGGCTGATGATAAGTTTTGACTAGTCAACCCATATACATATACATATACATATACATATACATAACATATATATATATATATATATATATATATATATATATATATATATTATATTTTGAATTCAAATCATCTCGATAACACAACTTAAAATCTCAACCTCCTATCGCTACGTGTCGCTAGGTGTTCGTAACGTTATACTCCTATTCTGAATGCAATGGAAAAGGTTTCGAGTCCTAACTCGGTCGTATAGAGAAGATAGTTTTTTGGACTCAGTTTTATATTAAATTTTCGATATAAATTTTAGCGCGTTTGTCTATTGTACGACCACCTGATAGCTTCAAAGGTTTCGAAATTTGAATCAGATAACAATACATTATTACGGATCCAATGGAACTAGTTTCGTCTAATTTCGAGGCTGTGCCTCGGAAGGCTATTTTTAAATATCAAATTAACTGATATATTTTTAAAACTGAACAACCCATCTTCAATTTTAATTTAAAAAGTTCTATTATCTTCAGAATTGTTAATACAAATTTTATAAGCCTCTGAAATATTTTTAACCACCTTAAAAACCGAGATTTTCTTATTTTAACCAATTTCTAATTATTAAATTCAATAATTTAATTGCCAAATAAACAGTGATATTTGAAATTCAAGTTAAACTAACTTTCAAATATTTAAAATCAATTAAATATTTTAATTTTAAATATCTAGAAGTTCTGGGTCGTCACATCCACTGTATTATATGTTATACCTATCAGTAGTTTATAAGGTTGGAATTTTATAACTATCCAACCGATAAGTTTTGTTTTTAACTATGACGTACTCTATATTTTTAAGTGATGGTTTTTATTGTCTTTGTTATATTATATGTTTTTTATTCCGCTATGAGGTTCTAAATTCCTTATTCTCTGTTCTTTTCTTTTTATTTTTCCTATTTGTATTTTCAACGATTGGATGTTCGACATTTGAATACCATGTATGTATTCGGTGTTGACTTTCAAATGTCGAAAAGGCAGTTCGTTATAGTTTGGTATCAGAGTTGAAGATTAAGCAAGAACCTTGGCTTTGGTAGTGTATGTCTCATTACAGATAGGGTTAGTGATGCCTTAGAAAGGGTAACCCATTAGAGATAGGGTGAGTGGAACCCTAGAATGAGTTTGGGAGTATAAACATACGAGAGCATATTTGTTAATTTTGTAAAAACGTATTGTGTTAACTAGTCCACTGGGTGGTTTATGAATTCTGGTCGAGATGTGGTACGTCGCGGTATGGAAAGAGATTTATAAACACTTGAACAAGCCAAACAAACATAATATTGAATTTTGAAAATTTTATAAAGCAATAATTTTAAAATTTGTGTAATTATTTATAATATTTGTTTGTTAGTGATAATACTTCTTTATTATCATTATTCTTTGATTTATCATGCTCAGTTAGTTTAAGAGCATTAACTGTTGTTTATTGATTTGTTAATCCATGCTTGACTAGTTTATAATTATATATTGGTTTATAATTGTAAGTACATTAAGACGAACCCCTTGTGAATTAAGTTTCATAATTTGACCATAAGGTGTTCGGAGTAAATGTTAAAGTAATATTTTAATAAAGGTTGTTTAAAATAATCGAAATGGTGGATAAGACAATTAGAGAATAGATATTTGAGAAAATTTAATTATAATAAAGAAGAATCATTATAATATGAAATGATTTTATACAAAGGTAATTTTATATAAATTTTATTTATAAAATGTGTTTCTAAAGGATTTTTGAATTTAAACCCGGAGTTGTTTAAAATAATTTTGAAAGGGTTTTAAAACAATATAGTAGTACTAGTTAAAAGTATTTCTAAACAAAAATATTTTATAATAGAAATTTTAAATAAAAATATTTTAGAATAGAAATTTTAAATGGAATGCATTTTCTTTGGGGTAATTCGGGGAAAACATATCGATTACTTTTGTGATAACCTGAATAATCTTCAAAATGGCAGCCAAATGTTTGCTTAGGCGTATGTTGTGGGGCACTTAGTAAATTATTCTCTTTATCATTGTGCGATCGAAATGAGTTCAAATTCGGCAAACCTAAAGTGAGTTTTGGTAGATAAATTGTTTGAAGTTATTTCTTAAAGAAATATAAGTAGAATGATTTCAAAAGGGTTATGAAGTAAAAATCGGGGTGATTAGTCTTAAGTTTCCTTAAAGGAAACTGGTTTAAAATAAAAGTCATTTTGAATAATAATTTGATAAATGAAAATTTAAAACTCTTGGATAGAAAAGATATAATTTAACTCACATTTCAAATAGGTTAAATTAGATAGAAAGGTTTTGGTAAATTTATTTAAGTAAAACCATAGTTTTGTTAATCAGATAATTCGTGTAAATTATTTAGTGATATTGAGCCAACCCACAGATATTTTTCCTTAGAGCACTCTAAGGTAAAGAGGTCGAAGGGTTGACTTAGTTTTAAAGACGAATATTATGTTTGGACTTCTAATTAAATTTTGAGAAAAAAAAGTAAATAACAAATAAATAAAATAAAATTGGTGTTTTGTGTATACTCTTAGGACCTAGAAGAATATTGTACAAATAAATAAGATAGAGTAAGCTTTTTTATTGTTTTTATAATGAATTGTCTTTGTAAAATATTTATAAACTTTGGTCAAAATTTATGAAGTAATTCATAAAATAAGTTAGCGTTGAATAAAATACTAAATGGAAAATATGAGGGATTTAGAAAGAGATTGGTATAATTAAGAAACTAGTCGAACTAAATACGTAAGTTATACAAGATCATTTTATTTTTGTTCCTGATCTAGGATTCAAATACATAACTTCGGGTGATTCACACAAGTCCGAAAAAGGATTCCTCACTTGATTCTTGTCAATGAACACCCGATTCAGATTCTCGATATGATACTGAAGTTTTTTATCATAGTTTATGGCCATGCAAATGATCGGAGCCTGCCATCGAGAGGTCGAGTGAGCGATATCAGTTCGGAAGTAGAAGTCTAGGTATCCGAGCAAGTGATCGGATCAAATATACAGTATAGATGATTTGTGTATATCATAGGACTTAAGTATAATTGTATACTTAGTACGTGAATTAAGAAAATTTGTGAACTTAAGCAAAATTCTAAACCTAGTTGTCGGTCATTTGACAATTTAAATAATGTCAAGTGTTAGTTTATTCCTATATGGAATTTGGTTTTATTTCATTGGTTGTGTGATTTTATATACCATTATTTATAAAATTTGAATTTTAAACAAAAGTTTTTGAATTGTTGTTTATTAGGACTTAAATCTCAGTGGTTTTGAAATCGTTTTAAAAAATGTAATGATTGTGAAAAGAAATGATAAAAATAATGTTTTGAAAAATATTGATGAGGTGTTAATGTTTAAACGTTTTAAAAGAGTATTTTTTAAAATGATTTTTTAAATATATTTTTTTATGACTAAAGTTGAGAAAAAAAGGAAGTTTTCGATTGTATGACTCCCTGGGTTTTTTTTTGTCTAGTTGTTGTTTAGAAGGAAGCATGATACCACTGGATGCTTCATATTTTTTGACTCTATAGTTGTCCCATGCGTCGATAGGAGAAGTCCCTCCTTATCATAATTGATTTTGATTTAAATTCTCTTCGAAGAAAATTTGAAATATACTTTGAATATAAAATTTCGGGAAATAAGTTCAAAATTTATCTTTTGAAATAAATTGGATGCATATTATTTATTATAGGATATCCTCTATGTTTTGTTGCATATGTTTGATATGTTGCTTTTGTTTGCATGTAGAGTTGCCTCATTATTATTAGTTGTGTCATATTGCTCTTTCGTCAGCCTGACTCTCTTTCGCATTGTTTAAGTACAGGTAAGCAAGAGATTGCTATTTGATTCTTGTGCACCTGCATTTGCATCAAGATAATAAGTTGCTTGAAAAAATTTAAAAGTTAATTCGAAAAAGTATATATTAGATTTATAAATTTAAATTGATTGATGATTTTATGCTTCAAATAGGAAAGGCCACTTGTTTTGTTTTCTTTTATTGGTTAGAGGCCCATAGAGGCAATTTGCAGTTTTTCAATCGAGCTGTGCAAAGAAGATGTTGCCAAAATTTTCCATAATATTTGAAAATTAATTAAGTAATAAGTTTAATAACTCATTTTAATTAATAAGTTTTTAATTCTTAGGGGTTTGGTGTCATTTTATTCCTTGGAAATTTCGAGGACGAAATTTTTTTAAGGGGGGAAAATATAACAATCCAGAATTTTGGTCATTGAATTTTAAAAGTTCAATTAGTTTTAAATGTTTAAATAATTGGATTTTGAAAATTTAAAAACTTATATTCAAATATAAAGATTACTTCAATATTTGGATTTGTGAATTAATTGGATTTGATAATTTTATTTAACTCCTTTTAATTAATAAATAATATTGGTGAATTGAATATTAATTAAATGGATTTAAAAGCCTTATTTAACTTCGTTTAATAAATAAACAATAACGGTGAATTCATTTTGTAAATTTATTGGCAATAGTAAATGGCTCGAATAAATAATAAGAAAATAAATTTTAATTAAACGACTTGATTGATATTGTCATATTTTCTAATTTAATTTAATTTTTTCCATAATTTTTAATTTGTAAATTATTTAAATAATCATTTGACGATTTTTCCGCAAAGATGATATTTTTAAGATTTCTCAAAATATGAAAACCGGTGTATTTTATAATTGTTTAGGAATCGTGTCGCATTTCTAAGCATGATTTTATTTTTGTTTTGGTCGTTTGAGGTCCGTACACGAGTAAAAATCTATACAACGAATGCTGGTAATCACAAATCTTTGCACATATATTTGTCTGTCCTTGCTTGGACATTTTGGTGGCTCAAGAAATTGATTTTGATACGTAAAAAAACATAATAATTTTTTTATTTTACTTGGTTATAAAACTAAGAAAATTCAATACTTTAAATTCTAACTTCTCTTTTTCTTTCTCCAACATTTTCATGTTTTCTAGTAAACTAAACCATGCCAATAAACTTCAAATTCTAAATCGATTTATATACTGCACCTAAAATCACAAAACAAAGATCTTTGTACATTTAAAGATAGATATACACTCTAGTATGTTCTGTGAGTGTGCGACATCGATTCTTGGAGCTCGACAGTCTTATAGTAGATTTATGGTTTTAGTTCATACTCGATTCGATAGTTTTTTGTTGAAACGAAGGCTGGATTCCTGTTTGTGGAACTAAGGCGAGGCGGTGGTGCTAAAATGGCAAGGTCTGATCACCCATTGTGGCATGCAACTTTCGCACTGCAGCTGAAAGAATGGTTTGGTCGCAATGTGCTTGTGGCAACCGAACGTGGAAATTTTTGGTAGGGCGAGAAGATCGCGCATAGAGATGAACTTCGGTGTTGATTTTTGACGCTCCAGTGGTCCGAGGTTATGGGAGTGTATGGAGACTGTTAAGGGTTTTGAAGTGTACAAGGTTTCAGTGTGTAGGAAATAGTTTTTTTTTGGTGGGGGGGAGGATTAATTTTGGATTAAGGGTTACGGGTTTTTAATTAAGTTAATTAATTAATAATCAATGTGTAAACTTATAAATGTAATATCTTGCTCGTTCAAGGTTTGATTTGGAGGCGGTCGGTCGCGTTCGCTTGTAACGTCAAACACTACGCTCTGGAGTTGGATTATTAGGAATAGAAGCTAATGGAATTTTATGCTAAAATGGAACCTTCATTCAATTTTGGTTCAAAACGAAATGCTTCGGTGATAATTGAAATTTCTATGAGTTTACTCACCTTTGAATTAGCTATATAATATTTGTGATGCTATAATTTATTATTGAATGCTTGGTTGATTGTTTAGATATTGGTATTATTGTTTGGTTGGTTTTTAAGTTGAGAATCATGTTTGGCAAATAGATAACATGTTAATTTAATTTTTGTGAACCCATATGATTATATATATTGTCAATCACCATTTTTTTACAGCGAATATTTGTAGAGAGACCCTAAGGGGTTCCTTGCGAATAATAATTATTTATTTGTATATGCTACTCATATTGATGTTTAGTTGAAATTAATCGTGATATTCTATTTAAATTGTTTAAGTGTCTTTGTAGCATTTTTTTGCTATAACATCAATTATTGAATATTATCTCTTAAACCCTTCGTGCGTGTTGTCTTGAGCTTGTATTTTACAAAATCAATATTTAAATTTGTTAATCATTTCGATTAACGATATTTAGATCAATTAATAATTTTAATTAATGATGTTTGAAAATTTTCAAATCATTTTAACTAATGATGTTTGAATTTAATTAATCCATCGAGTTGATGATATTTGAATTTAATTAATTATTTTAATTAATGATATTTGGATTTAGTAATCATTTTAAGTAAGGATGCTTTAGTTTAATAAATCATGTTAACTACCATGAAATTTGATTAATCATTTTAATTAATGATATTTGAAATTAATAAACCATTTTAATTAATAATGTTTGAGTTTAATTAATCATTTTAATTAATGATGTTTTAAATGTAGTAAATCAGTTTAATTTACAATGTTTGAATCTAATTTATCATTTTAATTAATGATATTTGAATTTAGCCGACCATTTTAAGTAATGGTATTTGAAATTTAAGTCGTCGCTCTAATAATGATATTTGGATGCAATTAATCATTTTAACTAATAATATTTAAAGTTAATTAATTGATTTAATAAAAGTGAATTAACTAATTTAGTGTTTTGAAGTTAATTAGCTGATTTAATATGGTTTTAAAGTTAATTTACTGGTTAAATTAAAGAGTTTTTATAATAACCAAGTGTATAAATAAAGGTAATTGTTTGATTTATTAAAAGTGATTATAAATTTGATTTATTATCCTTCGGGACAATTAATATTTTTTTGAAAATTATGAAAGGTTACTAATGTGCTTAACTATCTCTCGGGATAATTAATGTTGGTTAACTTTATAAAAGGGATTTTTAATTTTGTTTATTTTATTTAGGAAAATTAATGTGGTTTTTAAAAGTTATGAAAAGGTTATATAAATCATCCTTCGGGATGATTTACCTTTGATTTAAAATTTATAAATGTGATTCAATTGATTTATTATCTTTTGGGATAATAAATATTGTTTTAAAATTTATAAACAATAGTTTATAAACCAGAAGATATTTCCAAAAGAAGTGTTCCAAGATAAAGCTGAGTGTAAATAATTTTGGATTTATAATAAACAATGTTATGACATTTGTTTTAACCTTGGTTTTAATACATTTAGAAAATATTTTTTCCCCTTTAAAAGAATATTTTAAAAAGTAATTTTAAAGTGTCTTTAAAAATGTTGTGATGTGAAAATCAAGCGCAAGTGAAAACAACCATCTTATCATTCCCGATAGGTTATTTATCGATTATCGACTTTGATTCTGCTTTCTTCTTTATAATTCGTCACTCTAAGACAATGTTTTGCTCATTTAAGCCTTGTTATCCTTTGTTGGATATGACTAAACCCAAAGAGAGAGTAGGGGATAAGCTATATGGGGTTGCTTCCGTTAGGGTATTTTCACATCCACTCCAGATTGGATTTGATGTAGCGCATTGAGATGTGAAATACCCAGATTCTCAGTAATAGTTGGCAGGGTCCGACTTGGAGGTTTTCGAGAGCCATCAGACATCTCTAGTATAATTTTAGAGGTATACTTGCAGTAAGGGGTTGCACCCTCCTAGTCGTTGTCGGAAAAACATCTCTTTTTCCCTTGTTGTTAACTCAAGTAATTGAATTGTTTTCTTAATTGCATGGAGAACTGCCTTGTGCTATTCTCTATGTTCAATTAACTGTGACCATTCTTTCAAGTCTAGAATTTAATATTATCTATGCCCATTCATTTAGTATGGATTTGTTCCTAGTAGTACCCACCCTTTTGTTTGGATTGTTTCTGTTGTTTATTTCCATTCTTTCTTGATTGGACTGTTGTTTGATTTGTTTCCCATTTTTCATTTATGAATGTTATTATTGTGAGGTAAAAACTCGTTCTTTGTTAGCGGCGTGGTCTTATAGAATTTTTACATGTTCTCCATATTACTTGAGTTTCTCACGCTGTTTTTCCTGATTGACCCTGGTGTTATTTTATTATAATTCTCGGGTCAGACTGGATTTTTCCCAGGTTGTCATTGGTGATATGGAGTTATTGGAGAAAAGCTGGATGTTCACTTATCATAGTGTTTTATTTTTTGCTGCATCATATGTTATACCTGTCAGTAATTTGTAAGGTCGGAATTTCATAACCATCCAGCCGATAAGGTTTGTTTTTAACTCTGATGTACTCTGTATTTTGGAGTGGTGGTTTTTATTGTCTTTGTTATATTATATGTTATTGATTCCGTTGTGAGATTCTGATTTCCCTGTTCTCTGTTTTTTTCTTTTTATTTTACCCTAACAATCTGTCTTTCCGACGATTGGATATTCGACACTTGAATACCATGGATGCATTCGGTGTTGACTTTCGATGGTCGAAAAAGTGGGTCGTTACATAGGCTATTTGTACCTTTGATGTATCTAGAGGCCATTTTGGCCGTTGATTCTAGTCGCCCGTTGAAAGCACTATCGACTTTGAGCTATTGCTTTAGGTTGAGCTCTCGGTCTTTGCCTACGCACAAATAACTTAGACAAATTATTATGTCGGTTTAGTCCTTTCGGGTTCTACGCTTTACGTCCATTTTTAAGCTTCGAGACTAGTTTCTTGGCCTTCTTCTTTTAGTTAAGAACCTTCTGAATTATTTGTGATTTTTATGTATAAATCTATGTCTTTTGCAAAACTTGGTATAACAACTAACTTTTCAGTGATCAAATTCCTAGATCGATCTTTTAGCACTCGATCTAGTGTTGTTTTCAACATAAAAATATTCTTATTGTATTCGGTTGTGTCTAACACATTTTCTTTCTTTATGGTTTACTTGATCATTCAGAACATACTAATTGCATTGAGATTTCACACATTACGAACACGATTGTTTACCTTACAACTTTTATATGTAAACTCATATGGATTGAGTACCCATATTCTTTTATTGTTTTAGAATTCAAAATTTATAAGACAATATATAGTCCCAAGCAAATAAACACTTAAGTGACTAGGTATAAATGTATTTAGTAGTTTTATGATTTGGTTCTTGCATGGATATCGTAGTGGCAACATGCCATATGATTTACTAATAAGTATATTTTATGGTTCCACATCAGTCCTAATTTAATTCACCAATATATTATAATTGACAAATAAATTTATCGACTTCATTAGTTGCACAAATTTATTGAAGTAGATTATTTAACATTGTATAGCATGCATTCTTCCATTATTAGAAAGGTTAATGTAACTATTTCATTTTTCTAATAAGGCCCCATTAGCATTTTATGTTTCTCAAAACCCTAAGAGAAATATAAAATTCATTTAATTTCTTCAGTGAGTGTTAGCACTCGCTTGCCTTGGGACACTGATTTTGAGTTTACTCAGCAAATCATAAGCCTGCTAGTTATGGATAACTCTTTATCGTTTATATCATATGAAACTCCTGACCATGCTCTAATCTCGACCTTGACCTTGAGTTTTCTCAACAAATCAAGAGAGATTAATTTTACCTACCATTTCATGATAACCTAAGTATAATGCATATACCTTGAGTTTGCTCAACAAAAACATGCATGTATCTTACCTCGTCTAGGTACTATATTAAATAGTACTATACATAACAGCTCTAGTTTGGGTTTTCATGACAATTAGAATGTTATCAATATGAATGATACAAGAAATTTTTATCATAGATTCATAATCTTTTAGTACATTTAAGTTATATTAATTGAAGGAATAATATATTTCTTTTCAAATACCTTCGTGATTCAACCATCGGAGACATCTAAAATCATGGTATATGTACCATATGTATGTATTTAGTCTTTAAGTCTATTTTAGTTTCTTACAGTTCCACTTGTATCATATTTACATATATAATTATACAAGTATAATTTGTTTATAACCATTATAATTTAATTAACTTATATAATAGTTGTATGTATCTTATATTAATTAAATCATATTTAACTAAATTTAATTCTTTAAATTAATTAACTAATTTAATTAAATTTTTGTTGGAACCATAGTCCATTTAGTAGTATGTGAAATAGGTTAGTTTTAAAAAAATTCATTGTTGGATCTTAATGGGCCTATGAAGTCTAATATCCAATACTAGATTCAATCTAGTTGTTTCAATAAAATAAAATTTATTTGATTTTTTTCTAGTAAAGCTAGCCGCCTTTTATTGTAGCTCGTCCACAAATATAAAAGATTAATAAATAGGTGTTCGATACAAGCACCAAAATAGCTTTTTAACAAGTAGGCACATGAGTTTGGCGGAAATACCAAACCATTAAACCTAAATAAACTCAAAACTAGTCCCTTTCGAAGAGGAAGATCCACTCCCCTTCTCTGAAAATTCAGGACCAATAACATGGAAAACCCCAAAAAAAGAATCGTTAAGGTAGGCACAAAATCAACTGAATTTGAGCAGTAAAGGAATATTATGTCCCTAGCGTCATCATCTAAAAGAGAATGGTTCATATCCTTAAGTTTTCCAATCATAGAGATTGTAAGGCCTTCGCCCTAAACGTGATAAAATAGCTTCCTTTCTTCCTCATCTCCACCTTTATACTTGTACAAATTTTACCCTTAGGATCGTACCTTATTTCTGAAGCCTCGTGGATCCAAGACTACTCAGAAGTGCCTTAGAAAAAGTCGATAAGAGGAACGCAAAACCACATCCGATAAAAACTTAGAAGTATGATTAATAACTTTAACGGAGAAATCAATGCTAACCGAAGACATAATTAAAGGAGGAGAAGATGGTCTGACCTTTGGAACCCACTTCGTGATAGGCGATCGTGGGAGTGGATGCTATCAAAATAAAAAACAGGGGCATCAAACCTCTGATTATAGGCATCCAAAAGGTGACTGATAGAGCGATAATACATGCAAATATCCGGTTTACCACTATAATGGTATGAACAACTATCTCGTGCCCTTCAGCTTAAGACGAACAATAATCTTGGAAGGTAAAGGCTTTTCAGGAGTAGCCTCAATAAGAGACTTGGCATACACAAGCTTATTACAAGCATCAATATTGGCATCAAAACATTTGAGTTTACCAACGATACCAACTAACCAATTTAATCCAATCAAAAGCTGAAGCGTAGACGAGTTATGGTTAACATGAGCCCAAACAAGAATAGAAAGAATATGTTATGGTCCTTAGCTTTATCCATCGCCGGACTCAATGGGGTAATGATGAATGGTTTACCCGAAATAATAGATGGATTAACCTCAAGTACTTGGAGCCTTTCATCTTTGCGAGATAACTTCAAAAAGAACATTGAATTATCGAAATGAAATTGAAGACTACACTTAATATTCTAATGATGAAGACAATGATCTCGAACTACTTGGTATGGAAGGCAGAGTCAAGGAAAAAACACACTACATACTCCCTTTATCTAATTAACCTAATTAATTAAATATATTTAATGTGAATATTTGATCATGAGAAGCAGAGGAAGGAGGGGCTAGCCATGGATAAAAGAAGAAGAGTGAATCGAATACAATTGAATGAGTGGGGAAGGTTTTCTTTTATATAGAGGAAGAAACCTTTTGATTTTTTTCTTTTAAAACTTTCCCTTTGATTTGAGATCTAACAATTAGACCACATCATTCTCGTTGAGCCAACCATTTAATGTCTCATGTATGAACTAAAAGTCTAACATGTATTCATGCATATTGATGACATATTGGGTATGGTCATATAATAACATAGTTAATATTTACATGCTGAGATATTAGAAATTATATCTACCATGTATATATCCATCATTTATATATACATTTAATTATTTCAATTTAATCTTTTAGTGTAATATATATGAATATAAAATATTTTTAAAATACATATCATAATAACATATAGTTTAATTTGACAAAATCTAATATAGGATGACTAAGTTGAATTTCAAATCCAATTTTTAACTGGAATATTCAGATTTGACTTGAAAAAATAAATTTATATACAGATCAAGATTAAGTTAAATAATATAAAATATCTTCAATTGATTATGTATAGATATTATATATACATATATATGTGTGTGTGTGTGCGAATCTGTATGTATGTGATAGAGCCAAAATAATTTTCAATTAATTTAAAATATACATATATCTTATATTTAAACCATTCTAATATATTTACATGCATATACATATAAACACACAAATGTACATGTACTCGTACGTGTGTGCGCTTGCGCTCGTATATCTGAAATATATACGAATAAACGTTAAAAATATTAAATTTATTCTAACAATCAAAAGAAATTTTGAAATTAAGATACCTATGTTAAGTTAAATATGATATCGATGAATTGTATGTTTTAAAATTGTTCAAAGTTCAAACTAAATATTTAAGTTAATAGAAATTGTATACTATATATGTTAAGAAAATTACTACATGTACATTAAAACATATTTATGGCTAAAATCATAATTTATATATATATATATATATGCATATTTGTGTGTATTGAAATGGTTAACTGATTCATTGCTTACGAGGCTTTGCGGCCCAAGCTTATACAGATGCAATACAAGAATAAAAGAGGTAAATTTTCAATTCATTTAACATTCTTTACTTGACATGGCAACTTTCCAAAATTAGGTTAACTCGAGGAAAAAATAATAGCAGCCGTAAGTCACCTAGTGGATCTTCTTCACTTGCTTCCTTCCGGTTCCAATTCTCTAATAGTTATCATTTTTACCCCCTTTAAGCTGGTGAGTTTACTCTTTGGAATTCCACATAAAATCACTATAATATCCATGAGTATTAGATCTGATAGATATAGGTCACTCTTTTCCTTACTATTGAAAGCTCTAGCATTTCTTTCCCTCTAAATATGCCACATAACAGTTGTCAAGCTAATTTTGATGTTCTCCTCCATCAACTTCAATCCATTGCTCCACTGGTTCAGGTTAGAAGCCTCCCTTGCAAGCTCCTAACTTTATCCTAAATCATGCATTTCAGTTTCTTTATTTTTCAAACCCTTTATCGTATTTACAATCAAAAGATAAGTGGTCGTAAGTTTCATCCATAAGTATATGTGTGTGTGCGCAAAAACATACATACATATATCTCTGTGTCTGAGGTAGTGTGTTTGTGAGTGTATATGCTTTAATCTATTAGATTGAATCAATTCATATTGTTAAATTAGTTCCTTAGATTGTGATGTTAATTCCAAATCAAGGTAAGACAACAATATATGTATAGAATCCTGATAAGAGTGATATAACTAATATATAAATCTAAATAGAAATTGTACGTTATAGATCTGGCATATTATGCACTTTGATTTAAAAATTCTCATTTGATTCCTTAAATCAACATCCATACTTTGCTAGAATTGGATGAACCGTGTGATTTAATTTTCTTTTTGACATTTGTTTTTTTTCTTCAAAAAGAATTTTTTCTATGGTGGAAAGAAGATAATGGGTATGGATGTTTGAGGAGGAAGGAAAAGAGAGTTAAAGTAAGAAATGAATGAGAGGGTTTTGTTTTAAGAAAAGAAGAAAACTTTACCGTTCTCTCTTTTAAACCTTTCCTTCATGGCTAGCCATATCATCCAATCACAAGGATCACTATTTCTAAAAGCCTATTGACCAATTAACTATATTTAAAACACGTTTAAATATATACCAACATTATATATCAATACGTGTATATATACTTTTATATATACATTTAAATAATTACTAACAACAAGCAAACGCCAAATGAATTATTAAGTAATGTTTCTCAAATATTAATTTATTTAATTTATAACATTTTATAAACTAATTAAATCTTGCGGTTGTTAGAGAATCCACAAATGCAATTGTGAGCCTAAAATGTGAATTTAATCAGCGATTAGTATTGAAACATTCAACGTTCACATGTCACATTGACTAGTGTGTGTTAGTTTAGCTAAATTCTTCGCTTACGGATCTTTTTAGTAAAATCATATTTTACATTATTTTAAGCGGGTACCAATAGAACATAAATTTACACACGTTCTCTCGGCCAACACTATATCACATTAGGATGTAAAATTTCGACATTGCTCAAAATTCCAATATTATCCACATTCAGCCTACTTAATTAGCCTATATATAAAGTCAGTAGTTCAATAATAACGTTTATTATCCACCGTTCTGTTCTAGCCAATGATTTTGACTTTGGCTTAACTACAGTTTACCGTGACACTAAAATCATATAATTGAGAAGAAAAATTCTTTCTTGAATAGTGCTTCAAGTTCAATGCTTCAACTCAAATTCAATTATAATCGTTCGATGGACGATATATTATGATTTAATTACAATCAAAGTGGAGTATACATATTGAAGTTCTATTATATTGTATTGTCAAATTGAGAGAACGGCGTAACATTGTTATACCGAGATTTCATATTTGACCTAGTTCGTATGATACAATAGAAAATCTTGTACAAGTCATTCCATAAATTTTCCATAACTACAAATACGTTACCGTTGGTGCCTCCAGTAGTCATGGGTAGTACATCGTCCAACATTTGAAGAGAGTTTCACACTCTGGTTTTAATGGATGAATTGATATCCTTTTTCGAAACATCTTGACTTTAAACTCATACACAACATTTTCATTTTTAGATTGTTCGTAATAGAACTGAGATTACTTGCTCTGGTCAAGAATCAAAGTCGGAATACTATTAGTCGCGCAGGGTCTGATATGCATGCATTAGAGCAAATTGTGCACATTTTGGTTTTAAAGTGTGGTGTGTGACCAAGAGTACCATGCTTTAGTCTTTTACCCAAGCACCCCTTTGGATCATTTCACATTTCCCTCACAAAAGCAGTCCAATTTTTCAAACACATACAGTAAACGAGTAAGATATACAACTGAGCAAAAAGAAAAAGAAAAATACAACAATCAATACACACTCAATGCACAAAATCAATCAGATTCATATTCATGCGTGGACCCTTCAGATTTTTCATCAGAGTGTCTCGAACCTGAATCATCACTGCCACTCTCATGATCATCATCTTCATGCCTCGAACCCGGACTATCACTTCCATCCTTAAACGATCTACTATCCTTTTTCATGCTCAAACTCTTCTCCTTCTCATTTTCAGATGTATCTTCATAATTGATCTCATGATGCTTTGAGCTTGACCCTATCTTCTTGCTACCCTTTTTACTATGCTTGACACTCAAACTTCTTTCTTCATGATGTTCCTCTCTTTCATTTTCAGATATACCTTCATAATTCTCATGATGCTTGGAGCTCGACCCAATCTTCTTGCTACCTTTTTTACTGTGCTTGACACTCAAACTTCTTTCTTCATGGTGTTTCTCTCTTTCATTTTCAGATATACCTTCATAATTATCATGATGCTTCGAGCTCGACCCAATCTTCTTGCTGCCCTTTTTACTATGCTTGACACTCAAACTTTTTTCTTCATGGTTTTTCGAGCTCGAACTCCCCTCGTTTTCATCGAACTCATATGCATCATCATAATACTTCGAGCTAGAACATACCAACTTTCCACTAGAACTCTTCTTACTTCCATAATCATCGTATATAGGACACTTTGAGCTAAGGGAGCTCAGATTATTTCTATCATTCGAGTTCAAAGCACTTCCATTGCTAGAGCGGCTCTTTGAACTAGTTCGACTTCCTTGTTTCTGCTTTCTTTTGCCTAGCTGAAGAGTTTCGACTACATGTTCATCGTCGGAGCTTTCAGAGTCGGAGTATGATGAGTCCGAATGTTCAGATTCTGGCTTTGGTTGTGTAGGGACGTCTGGGTTTGGAGTAGGCTTAGAGGTGGGCGTGGGTTCGATTAAGAAGCTTAGAGTGGTGACGACGTCGGCTGCTATGGGTCGGACTGAGGGCTCGTCCTGTAGGCACATGGAAGCTATTGCCACTGCTTGGTTTAGACCGGATGCAGGGTAATCGTGCTTTAGGTTTGGGTCTGCTAGCTCTGGGTACCTCTTTTGGTCATGGAACATCGGTTGAGCCTATCACAGATCATCCATTAATAATTAATAATAATAATGTTAATAACATCAACAAGATTTTTTGCACATGCATTATAAAAAATTATATAAAATTGTTGAATTTTAATTTTTCAATATAGATTTGGTAACTAAAAGTTAAAATTATAAAAATAATGATATTATTAACATTTTGTTGAGTTGGTGATTTGAAGTTGTGATCTTATATATGTATCATAATTTTAATAGCTAATTCTATGAACATTGAACGTACCGTTTTCTTCCTTTTTCACCCCGCTAATTTAAAAAATAAAAATAATTGACTAATTTACCCTTGTAATTATATAGTTTGATATGACTTTTGTGTTTCCATGTTCTAAATATTTTCTTCTTCTTTCAATGTAAACATGGATAACCTTGGTGACGGTAGAATATGCGAAGAAGACAATTATTTGGAAGAAAATGGTGATTTCGAAGAAGATAACGAAAATAATCTCGGGTATTTTGAAAATTCATATATTTTCTGAAGTTGAATATAAATTTTTTCTAGTGTTTTTACCAAAGAAACTAGGATTCAATAGCAACCAAGTCTAGATCGAACTTGGATTTTATGTAAACTCGGTGCCTAGCGCATTTCTTGCTATTGAATCTAGTATGTGTAATCCACGGCTAATTCAGAAGTTTTTTTTGGAAGAAAGCACGTTTATTTTTTTTTCTAACGGGAAGAAGATGGAAGAAAAAATAGAAGATAAAATAAATGGGTATCTTTGGAAAAAATCTAGGTGAGAAAAGGAAAAAAACCGAGTGTGTTCTTCTTCTTTTTTATTAAACACTGGAGCGGGAGAAAAGGAAATGGTGTATTAAAAGAATTTGTCGATTTTAATTTGAAAATAGATGTTATTTTTTCGTGATTCGAATTCTGACATCTTGTTTGTATATAAAAGCAATTTTGGAATTTCGCGGTGGAACTAAAAAGGTTTTAACTCCATTCCAATTATCAATAAAAATAATAACCCACTATATTATCACACATAATACTAGGAAAATGATTATGCATTAGAAAGTGCAGAGTATTAGCTTCATATCCATTAGTATTAGCAGATTGTTTCTCATAACATTCATACATACACACACATCTTTCTTCTTTATTTTAGACCTCTCAAAAGGATTCGTTAATAAATTTTGACCAGGGAGCAACTTTTATAGTAAAAAAATCAACATGGTTTATGAACTAAGAATATCATGTGTACTAAATAGGCAATAGAGACTCACATAAATAATATCACACATAATCAATATGGTTTATGAACTAAGAATATCTTGTGAACTAAAAATCATATAAAAAAACATTTGATATTCTAACAAAATTAATGTAGTACTAAGAATATCTTGTGAACTAAAAATCATATAAAAAAAACATGAATATTCTAACAAAATTAATGTGGTACTAAATAGCCAGTAGAGACTCACATTTGGGCCAACATATCAAGAGTATAGTTCATACATTGATTTTGGTAATTACTAAAGCAGAGGTTCATCATGTGATCAAAATCATTAAATTTGGGACGAATTTCTGCCATGGTAAATTTACCAAAACCATGAACATTTTCAAGGATGTAAATGCGTAAATCCATACCCATGATACAAGATTTTGTTCACTAGAAGGCATGGAAGTATCGAGTGCTCTCCTGCCAGTAATCAACTCCAGAAGAACAACTCCGAAGCTATACACATCGGACTTCACAGTCACCTCCCCACCCATAGAACATTCCGGTGCACAATATCCGTAAGTACCCATAAGGCTCGATGAAAGCAGCGGTTTATCTCCAGAAGTCCCTAGCTTACCCAACCCATAGTCCGAGAGTTTTGGTTTCAATTCCTGATCAAGTAAGAAGTTGGACGACTTCAGTTCTCGGTATATAATAGGGGGATTCGCCTTATCGTGAAGGTATTCCAGTCCTTGAGCAGCGCCATATGCTATTTTCATTCTTGTATACCAATCTAATGATTTTTGATCTTGCTTCAAATCTTCATAAAACATAAAAATCAGCGTTAATGCTTTGTGTTTTACATAACAAGTATTAATGTCATTATGAACCTTTTGTAACAACTAATCTTTACACGAGCAAGTAAATGTAAATGTTTACCAAACAAATGGTTTTCTAAGGAGCCATTAGGAATGAATTCGTGAACCAAAAGTCTTTGCTCGCCATCTGCGCAATAACCAACTAGACTGACAAGATTGGGATGGTTTAGTAAACTTAGATTCGAAACTTCGACTAGAAATTCATTGATTTCTTGCAGGCTATCTCTGCCTAATTGCTTGATCGCCACAGTCTATCAAGAAACGTATTGTAAGAACGACATTCTTCTATGTGTAAAACTATGATAATTAAGATTCATGTTTTATATCTGTTTAATTACCTGGCCATTTGCAAGGCAGCCTTTGTAAACTCTGCCTAAGCCACCTTCACCTAAAAGACAATCAGGAGTAAAATTCTTCGTAGCTGTAGCTAGTTCTCGGAATGTGAAGCTCTGAACTTGAGTATTTCCTGTTTCGGTAATGGCTTGCAATTCTATGTTTTTATGTTGTGTTTCTGAATCAATGTAATGGAGTGGAATATTAGAACGACGACTCATGTATATATGACAATAATAGAAAAGGAATGAACAACGAAACAAAATCTCACCAACAATTGCAGGCGTGGGATGTTGACCATCATTGAAGACGTTATCCTCTTCTTTTTCTTTCTTTCTCTTACCAAAACAAGGAAAGCAACTCATTGAGCACATTAGATTTCGATATTTTTTGTTTTATGATGAAGCAAAATAAGCGATTTTGGTTAAAAATTCCTAATGTTTCACCAAATAGGCAATGTACCACAAACAAAAGACCAAAATTTCATCAATCTCTACATAACCATACATAAAAAAGTATGAAGGAAAATGTAGGCTATATTACACGAAGTTGAAGGGAGCCGTGCCCAGACCGGAGCAGCCTCGAAGAATGGAGAAGCCCTTCTGAAAAGGCTTAAATCCGATCTAGGACGGTGAAATATTGCATTGTATAATTTCTTTTTGCTTTTTTTGTTTTGTTCAACCAAATAATGAAAATTAATTGCTTTTTCTCTCTCACCGTTTTGGGATTTGAGGACATATTTGAATGAGGTGGGCGAATATTGAGGAGAGTGGATCCAATTTGGTGGGAAGTTTTCATATTCTCCCTTGTGTTTAATAATATAGGATATTTTTTATATTTACATTGAAGGATTATGTGCAAGTCCTGTTTTATTACGAAGCAAAATGCATGCAGCCACGCAACAATCCCAAAAACCTGATGTTTGGTAACTTTGGTTGTATAGTTTCAAAAGAAAGCTTTAGTTGTGGTTATTCATTAATTCAATTAATAAACATATAACAAAAATGTTGTATGCAAAATGTATTTGCATTATTGGAAACAGAGTAAAAGTATTAAAGAAATTGTATAGGATAACCAATTAACCATGTTGAATGAAATGCTTTATATGTAAATGGTGTGCCTATATCACTCAAGTCACGGTTAAATCACTCTTTTTTGATAACGTTTTCACTACCTATATTAAATAGAATTGTCAGAAAACTTTCTTTCAAAATACGGTGGAGGGAGTTTGTGTAAGTTATGATCACTTGCATGATACAGAAAAACATTCAAAATGGTCACATGATGCGTGTATTAATTTCTTGATTCAGGAAAGCAAATAAGAAGATATATTGCGATGACGAAGTGGATGTGTTTATATGTATGTGTAAACTTCTGTTGGTGGTGACCGTTGAAATGAACATACCCCTTTTGATTCCAACGGTCATAACAATTTGCTATTTAAATTCAAATTTAAACACAAATGAGATATACTATTTTTCAGATAGGATGCTGCTCCGCACCCCGCCAGTGAATGCTGCAGCGTAGACCTCCACGACCTGACCGGTCAGATTGACCGCCGTCAGTGGAAGGGTTATCAGCTCTTTCGTAGTGACAATCAATTTAGAACCTCCAACACAAACACACACATATATGTGTGTGTGTGTGTGTGTGTGTGTGTATATTTATCTATGTATGTATGTATGTATGTATATATTTGTATGTGTGGACACGCACGTCAACACACACGTATATAAAGCGTTTAGAGGTATTCTCACAATTTTAGTGAATCACCCCCTCTAATTCCCAATCTCAATTATAATTCATCATGCATGTGACTTTTCACTAAAAATAGTGAGGCACCTTCTCACCATCACTAGACTTACACACACATAAGCACAGAACAATGCATACTTAATAGGATGGTTTCTCTAACCACATGTATTACTAAATCATATGCTAAAATTAAATATATAGTTTTAAACCTTGTATATAAGTTGATTAGAACACACTATAACAGTGAAATTTTTTAATAGTTGTAAATACTTTGTTGTCACTTTTTTCTGGTGTCAGCGTAAACTAACAAAAACGCCCCCTATGGATATTATCAAAATCTTACTAACACTTAAATTTAGGATCTAATAAATAAAATTATTTTATCAATTCAAAACGCTTTTCTACAATTATTATCAAATCAAATCTTAATCACTTAAAAATAGAATCTAACAAATAAACTTTCTTCACTAATTCAAAACGTTTTTTTACAAATATTATCAAATCAAATCATATCACTTAAAAATAAGGCCTAACAAATCAATATTTAATTTAATTTTAAAAACAAGGTTTATTTATAATTAGGGTTGTGTTATGTTATATGATATGTGTATCATATACATATATGAGTGTACATGCACGTGCAACATAATAAGGTGTACAAGGTTTTATATATTCATGTATAGATGCTGAGATTTACATCGCAATAGATGTGTTAGGCCCTCTATATACACATGTAGTTTAAATACACACATACATATAAATAATATATATATATAATTGTTTATAATATAAAGCATCATTGGTAAATAAAATTTGTATTATACACTTGTATATATAATATATATTGCAAAAAAATTTGAATATAAATATACAAAGTAGTTTGGAATATATATATATATATATATATATATATATAACATTACATATATTTCAAAAAAAAGTATGAATATTAAATGAAATTTAAAATAGTGTGTGTGTATATATATATATATATATATATATATATATTTGAATATATGCTTGTAAATATATTGTAAAGTAAATAAGAAAATACATATATAAATGCTTTCGACCTAAATATTTTTTCTCGTTTTAAACTTATTTAACAATAAAAAATTTATTTTTTAATTCCATACGGGATAAGTTAAAAAAAAAATTTAAACAATTTCTTAAAACAATATGATAATATTAAAATAAGTACTCTCATTTTACGTTATTTATAAATAAAAATATATGTATTTATTATTTGTATAAATTAATTTTAAATAAAATAAAATATGTATATAATATAAATGTGAATTAAATATTTTTATTTTATTTTTTGAATCTTATAAAGAATAAATAAGATTTTATAAAATATGGATTATACTTACTACAACATTGTTTCTTATAAATCTAGGTTTAATTAAATAAAAACATTTAATATGTATGTGTGTGCACATATATAATATTCAAAAAAATATTTTTTTAATCAAGGCATATATATAACCATCCAATATGTGATAACACAAAGATATCCAGAATTGTGATAAATGGTTATATATAAGCAAATACATGACATGATAAAATTTTAAGTGTTCATGTAATTGTAGTTAAGTAAACTTAACTTATCCTTATGCCTACATTTTATACCTTAAAACAAAGAACCAAGCTCCTTAAATCCAATTCCAAATCCAGAAGTTGCTAGCTCCTGAATACGGCTACCATCGATAATCGCATTTTATATAAATTGATGTGTTTAGCCTCGAATCTCTTTGAGTATTTTAAAGGGGTACGATTAGCCTTATATATTGAAGAAGAGAGTGCAAAAAGTATTTGCAAAGTGAAGGTTAGAGGGATTTTATAAGAGAGAGACTAGAGAGTGAAATGAGAAAAAAGATTCACTTATTTCTCTTAAGATTTCACTTTTTTTTTCAATTCAAAATTCCTTCCCTCCACCATCATATAGCCGGCCCTAATGTGCTACCCTATAGTGGCTTATACCAAGCCCCTTTATGGACCTCAAGACCAATTCAAGCCCGTACAGTAATTGCTACATTTAAATCCAATTTAAACACGTACCGATATCGTATATAGATCGATATATTTTTGACTATTATATATATATATATATCACTGTTTAATATCGTTCAACACATCAAATAAAATTTTATAATCAATGTTTCATAAATATTAATTAACTTATAACGATTATAATTTAATTAAATCGAATGGTAATAGGAGTATTCAATGTTTCGGTTGTGTGACTCTTAGTTGTAAATTTGTTTAGCGGTTAATATCGAACAATCCGAATTTTAGCGTTCACATTTCATTTAGCAAGTGGCATGACATTATGGTCAAATTTGTCACTTACCTGGTATCGATAAAATCCAGTTTTACTTTAGTATGTGCCACCATGTACTTATAATTATTTACATCGATTGCCTACGTTAAAATTATATCACATTGGACTTATGAAATTTGGTAGTTGTCAAAATTCCAATATCTTCCATATCAACTCCAGAGCCCAAAAACAAAGTCCCTGGTTCAATAATAACAATTATTATTATTCAGACTGCTCTAGTTGGAGACTTTGACTTTGAGTTGACTTCAGTTGACCATGATACTAACCACATATGATTAAGGAGAATAATCCTCCAGTGTTTCACTTTCAATGCTTCCACTCGACCCAACTATAGTTGTTCGATGAACACTTTCACATTGAAGGCCAACGGTATTCTCAAGTCAAGAAAACCATGTAATTTTGTTACATCGATATTTTCTATTTGACCTTAGTTATATTAACCAACAAAAAATTATCAAGTGAGTCATTCCGTAGTTAATTAATAACTATCAGTACGTAACCCCTGGCATCTCCAAAATCCATAAGTAATACACTACGTAACACTTGGAGAGCATTACGCATTCTAGTCTTAATGGACGTATCATATCCAATCTCGATATATCTTGACTATGAGTATTTAGACTGGTATGTTTATTTAATTGTGATAAATCACTCATGATTACAACACATTGTAACTACCATCACAAAATATACCATTTATTGATTCTCTATTAAATATACTTTTAATTAAATTAATTAATTAATATAATATATCATATCAAGTGTATAATAGAAAAAACACCTTTTATTTTAAACAAGATTGGTTATCGAGTTAAATATATGTAAAAATTACATAGTTGTCCCTATGGCGTACTCTTAACTCTATCAATCTCCCACTTGCATTTAGGACCAATTATGGAATCTCTATCCCAGACCTTCGATCAGTTTGATAAGAATTGATCGAGTTATACCCTTCATGAATGGATCTGCTATGTTATATTAATTATCTACCATGTCAATCAACTCTCTCCGATATTGATAAACTACTTTATCATGTCGTACAAGCCAGAGTATGTTTCTCGACTTTTACTGAGCTCTTATCAGTTCATTATCCTCATATAATAATAATAATATAGTATTCTTTATACTTGGAATTGACCTAGATCGGTTATAAATTTGTACACTTATATTCATAAATTTCTTTTGTCGTAGCACTATCCTTGGTGATCTACTTAGCCTTTTAATTAAATCAGTCATAATATTTCATTTGATACATTTCCAACTTAAAGCTCCTTCCTAAGATTTGAACATGAACTTAAATACTCGATAGCACTTATGAAGTTTGAGTACGAACTCTCCTTCATAATGAGTTCGTTTTTTACGTAAAAAATTGTCTAGTATTTTTGTAAATATTCAAGAATACTCTAAACTACCATTTAGTTATCCTAATTTGGATTTGATATTCACTTCATGCATCAAGTACATAAGAAAAATACGATATTGTACATAATACTAATGTATGATAATTCTTATTGTCAATACATAAGGAATCCATCTTGCATGTTCCATATTAAAAAAAAAAAAAAAAATTCTTATATCGAATATTAAAAGAATAAAACTTACTAATCTTAATATAAGTACATCGTTAACAATTGGCATTATGTTGTTTACTTATAGTCTAGAAATATTTATGTACCTTTTAGTGATTCTTTTTATGGACACACGCTTCCTCTGCATTTTGACATAAAACCAAAATATTCAATATTTCTACCAAAATACTTATTTAATTTTATGCTTATAGAATGATACTTTCATATGATTTCTTGGATTATATCCGAGAAACCCATAAACTCAATTCCACTGACTTCAAGTCACTTTAGTTATTATATACAAATAGTCTAATTCTAAATCATTATTTAGAAATTCTGTTTCAAAAAATATATACCAAATCATAAAGTCATATCAAGCAATAATTTTGTGAGTAAAATCAAAATCAATTTGAGCACTTCGAATGATAAATTTGCTACATTAATTTCACTAAATGAAATTTATGATGTTATTCTTATCAATGTTACTCGCTATATTCCAACCCTATTTACCTTTCTCTTCAAAACACATTGCGATTGATGGATCATATCCCTTTGGGTATAGATATCAAAATCATATTTTGATACTGTATACAGAATCCATTTCAGATTTATGCATTGTACCACATCATTGAGTTGATACTCTTAATCATTTGATTAACAACTGAGGATTATCTATTCTTGACATTGATAAGAAACTCATAGTTTCTCTTTATTATGCAAGAATACTCATTAGAAATTCTAATGCATTGTGTTCATTTTAGGCTTGTTTAATTTCATTTCATCTCCCGTAATCAGTTTTATCCTTGGATCATATCCAAATCCATTTTACTACTAATAATTTCTAAAACAAATTCTTTCACTATGAAAGTTGGTATTTTTTGAATCAATAATTGTTTCTTAGTGCAATGGAATGGGTATTCATAAATGTTTTATGAATTCCCTTATATATAAAACTAATTTGGTTTTAGTTTACAATGCTTATGTTTCAAACATAATTTGGTCATCCAATGACTATCATTTCCAAACCTCTTTTAGGACGATTCATACAAGATCCCCTACGCTATGCAGTTAAAGTTCTTAGTGGTTCTATAGTGGTGGAAGTGCAAATGGTTATAGGGATAAAGTGGAGATTTAGTGGAAAATGGTGAAAATGTAAAAAGCTTTAATATCTATAAAAACAAATATTTAAAGTTAATTTATTCTCATTTTCACATAATTTTTGTAGAAAAAGAAATATTATTAATCTTATATAACAAAGTCGAAGAATATGATGATTTATACAGATTAGATTTTGTAACTACAACAGATTTCTAACTTATATTGAGCACTTATGCCTTAAGGTTATGTCTTTATCCTAACTTAGTTGATTTGATTTAAAAGAGAAAATCAACCTTTGTGTATTAATGTTGCTCAAGTGGATGATAGAAAACCTTGATTTAGTAAGCGTAGCAGAAAATAATGGAGACTAAAGTGGATCTACTATAATAGCGTTATATTGAAATAGCATAGTAGTTAAAGAGCATTATGGGTTATAGTTGGGATTTTGCAGGGCTTTAAAGAGGCACTAATAGCGTTGCCCCGTGAACAAATATTATGTGTAGTCTTTCAACTCACACAATGTGCCAACTTCTTTGCCTAGGTTATGTTGGGTTTCTTATAAATGTTTATCTCGAATGATTTTGTAAACTATTCTTTAGATGAAATTAAATTTAACCTTGTGTACTACCCTTAGGTACATGACCTTATAAAAGAAGTTAACTCAACTTCACGCACCATTAATCATACTTTATTCAACAAAGTTTGAATACTCCTTATCGGTACATCATTATGTCTCACAGGATAGAGTGTCTTTTGAGATTGAATCTTTATTCATTTTTAGATACAAACAGAAAACTTTCCAATATACTCATCTATTCGGTCAAAACGAATCATTTTTATTTTCTATTGCATGTTATTTTATTTACTTCCATTTTATATTCCATGAGCTTATCATAGACATGCTACATGTGTATCAAATATGCATGTTCATATATGTGATAACTCATCAGTGAATTCAACAAAGTATATGGAAACATTTTGGTATTATTAAACTCTCGTTTGCATACATCTATATGTATTAATCCGAAGAGTTCATTTACTCTTTTACCTCTCCCACTTAATGGGTGCTTTGCTCTTTACTGTTTGAGATATAATTCACTAGCACCATATGATTCATAGTCGTATAATCAAATAATTATTTCTTAAAACTGTGGCTTAGTCTATAATTCCAAAATAATTGCAAATAATTTCATATACTTCTATATCCAATACATCGCTACCATCATTATAGTTTTATTTTACAACGAATGTTCGTGATGTTCATATTTAAACACTACTATGTCTATTTTTCAATTAGCATTGAAAAATAGTTATTATTTCATAAATAATAGTTGGTATGATTTACAAGAACAATTTGTAACTTGATGCGACTAATAATTGCTACATGGCATGCTCCCACTATTTCCACCATTATTATAATAGTGTACGATATACGAAACTCCATTTAACCACTTAATATATATTATTTATTCCATCTACTACAACTAGTTTACAATCGAGAATTTTCAGATCAAATTTCTTAAATTAAAAGAAATAAATCTCATGGAAAATAATTTTCTATATAAAAGTACATTCCATAGTTAAAATCATATTTCTCATTCCAATGTCATGTAATAACTATTATTTTACAATCTCGTTTCCAATTTTTTTTAATGAACCAAAAGTGAATATTCACTCTCTTTATCCCAACTTTACCTTAGATTACGTCCACTCTTATATATTCGATTTTATTCCTATATGGCCTAATCATCCAAAAGAAATCCTTACTACAATATCATAACGAACTCTTTAAAAAAGTGCATTTGCTCATCCTTAACTCTTAAGAATATCAAATAAATCACACTTCGCATAAACTAATCAAACTGACATTTCAATGATCGAATTCTTAGATCTATCTTGTAGATTTTGTTCTAGTATTACATTTGACAAAACAGGACCATTATTATAATCAATCATACCGAATACATGATCTCATACTACAGTTTATTTGTTTATTTCAGTGAACTAATTCCATTGAGATTTCATACAATACGAACTGCGACCATTTACCATATTAAATTGATATATGATTGTATATAGATAAAATATCCATATTCTAATATTACTTTTATTGTTCAAAACTCATTGAAGACAATACACATTCTTAGGCAAGTAAACTCGTAAGTGACCAATCTATGAATGTATATAGTGGTTGTACAACTAGGCATTTGGATGGGTCCACATGAAATTTTTTATTGGTGCGTCTATTTTATGTTTTTATTTGTCAATATTAATCAGTTCATATGTATATTTTAATTGATAAACACTTTATCAATTATATTAATTATAGAAATTTATCAATGTAGATTATTATAACTTTATATAGCAAATGTTCATACAATATCCGAAAGGTTAACTACCATTTCAATTTTCTAATAAGGCTTCCACTAGTTTTTTATGTTTCTCATACTCTATGACAAAACATGTAAGTCTTTCGACTTCACCGATAAGTGTTTGGACTCGTCTGTCTTAGGATTCTGACCTAGTGTTTGCTCTATAAGTCATATCCCCACAAAGATGGACAACTCCTTATCAGTTGTATCATATACAACTCCTAACCTATAGTTTCTTATCATGATCTCATTTTGACTATAAGTTTGCTCAACAAATTGAAAGAAATTATTCCCTCTACCATTTCATGATGGCCTAAGAATAGTATATGTAGTTAAGTTTGCTCAGAAATACACATAGTTATCTTACCGCTTCTAGTTAATATATTTATAATACTACATATAACATCTCTAGCTTGAGTTTTCTCAACAATCAGAGAGTATGCAAGCAATTTATTAATATATAAATGGTAGAGGACAACACTTATATCTATCATTACATATATTATACATTTATATATATTTAGTTAACTAACGTACTTAGTTATTCATTTATTTTATTAATCTTACTTATAAATAATATTTTGAAATTAAACTTTATAATAATTTTAAAAGTTTTGAAAAATTATATTATAACTATATAATATGTGTTTTATTTTAGATTTAACTTTTATTTTAATTTTCAAAACAATTTGAAAATCTGTATTATAACATTTATAATATGATTAATTTTTCTTATTTTAAATTTAACTTTTAAATTTAAAATTTTATTTTAATTTCAAAACAATTTTAAAATTAGCTCAAGGTCCAATATTAATTGAGCCTTTTCTATTAGGGATAACCTCTCGGGCTTACCTCATCCTCTCGGGCTACATCAGTAGTCTGGTAGGGCAGTGTACTTAATTACCCAAACCCAAACTTAGACACTACTTTTTCAAACACTCTACTATATGAGTAGGCTTTAATAAGTTAGTAATAATATTGCTAATTTAGACTATATAGCCTATTTGGCTCTAATATCATTATTGGAACTGGGCTCGCATAAAATGGAGTAAGTGGGCAAATTTCAAAAAATTCTTCCGTTTGGATCTTGTTGGGCCCATGAAGTCCAAGTTTATTTAGATCCTATCTAAATTTATTTCAAGTGAAATTAATATTTTATAAATAAGGTTTATTTTTAATTAGGTTTGTGTTGTATTATATGATATGTATAACATATACACATATGTATGTACGTGCATATGCAACATAATAAGGTTGTTTACGCCAAAAGTTGGCACAAACAACCTAAAAAATTATAGAAGAGAAATAAATAAAACATAAATAAATAAAAAACAATACACAACAATTATAGTGGTTCGGCAAATCACCGGCCTACGTCCACTTGAACTTTGTTATTGACTATGCAAAGTTTTTACAAACATGATTTATAGATTGTTGGTATATTGATCGATGATGATCCAAGAAATCACAGTAAGAGTACATAATGCAGAAAAAAGGATATCAAAGTACTGTCGATCACCATATATTTATAGACAATAATGATCAACGTACTTATTTCTACTACGTTCTCCTCACGTTCCCTACATCCTGATGAAGTTGCCCTGGAAAGATCATGGCCAAATCTTCAACATTTATGGATCAGTACCGAGTTAGGTCTATCCATCGGTACTAATCCATAGATGCGAAGACCCAGAATTTTATGCAATATCAATTTAATAATCTGTATTAATAATTAAATTGATTTGATAATTTTTCTTTATAATTTTAATCTAAATTGGTAAATTTAATCTTTTAAAAGGTTAATAAATATTTAATCTGACAATATTGGTCAATATCTTTTTAAACAATTTAAAATTGATAAGAAGTATCTTTCAAAGCTAATAAAAATATATTCTATTTATAAAACATATATTTGACATATATATTGTGAATAAGAAGATCTTTTGTTTTAAATAAAAGAGGAATTTTCAAATTGTAATGTATATGTAAGTATATGTTATAGTCTGAAGTTGTTTTGAAATTTAACATAATAATTCTCAAAATTTATGTTAAAAATATTTCTTCTTGAAATGTATGCATATTTGTACATAGTGAAGTTTGGTTGGATTAAATAAAAGAACTTTCAAATCTTAATATATATATATATATATATATATATATATATATATATATATATATAAATTGTAATTTTGAGAGTATAATTTAAAATAATACTTTTCAAAGGATATTTGGAATTTTAATTTATATCTCTTAAACAATAAAGATAAATGTTTTAGATTTTAAAAATATATGTATAAGAATTTATTTGTATTATAATTGGTTTATAATATTTTCTTTAACAATTAAATATATATATATACATATATAAGTATTTATTAATTAAGTAAATTAAGTATGTAAGCTTATATTAACATTTAAATTAAATGAAAATTTAATTAAAAATACTTAGAAACATGTGTAAACATATTAGCACATCTTAGTAACAAGTGTTGAACAATTAAGTAATATGAGTGACAAATGTAAGTTCTAAAACAAGTGTCATCATTTAAAAATTTATTTTCTTTAATTTTTAATAAACCATAACTTAATTCATTAAAATATACTTTTCATCTCTTCACTTTTTTTTCCTTATTTTTCAGCTGAAGACAAAGATAATTCCAAGTCTGAAAACTTCTCAAACCATAATTCAATAGTGTAAACATATTTCAAATCTAAAACTAAACCAGTAAACTATTTTCATTTGAAAATCTGCAACACTTTCTTCAACCTGAGAAAATTCGAACCAAGATGGAGTTTAACAGAAGCATTCAAGATAATTTTCAATTCAACAGCTAGTTCAACTCAATTACAACTTCAGATCCCAAAGCCTAAACCTGAGGATCAAAGCAAATGGAACTTTAACAGTAGAAGTTCAAATGAATGATCTGGAACATGCTCTGTTCTCTATAAAAAGGTGAGTAAACCCTTTTAAAAACAGTTTAAACTTGTGATTTTAATTAAATACCTATGATTGAATTTGTGTGGCAATATTGGTTGTATATGTAACTGAATATGAATGCATGCTTGAATATCTGAAGTGCATGTATGTATATAAAGTTTTGCCTCTGTTATTTTACAGGATTTGAATGAACCTTTAAATTCTTTATCTTCTCTTGTATTAAATTTCAGACTTTGATTTCTAAAAGAGAAATATGTATAACAATGTGATGTTAATCATAAAAATGAACTCGGGAAATTATATTATGTTTTTATCTTAAAAATTTAGAGGATACAGTGAATATTCAAACATGGATTAAAATTCGTTCGAATTAAATCAAATCTTTGGTTATAAAATCTGATTCATATAACAAAATGATGAATTATCATGGGAGTATCGTGATTTTTATTTAGGAAATTTGTGAGTAATTTTGATTGAACGGAATTGGTACTTGTAATGATCCCGGTTTAATGACGAATTTAAAAGTATAATTTAATTTAATTTTTGGGTTAAATTACGAATTTGTTTGAAAATTTCAAATTTAATAAGATGTATTTACTTATTTGTTTTAGAATTTGATTTAAAACTCAAAGCGAATATTTTCAGTTGAATTGAATTATAAATAAAGTGTTTAAAATAAAATAAAATATAAACTACGTATCAATGTTGAATATAAGTGATAAGTGTAAAATGTAAAATAAAATATACGTTATAAATTTAATGTTTGAAAAATTAAAGTTTAAATAAATAAAAATAACAACATATTAATATAGAATGTCACAATATCTACAAAGCAAATAAAAAAACAAACAAAACATAAAACAGCAAATTCAAGAAGTAATCAAACTATAAAAGATAACAAATGAAACACATATAAAATAGGCATGCAAGAAAATAAATAAAGAAAGAACATATGCACATGCTTAAATAAACAAAACCATTGTGTATAAGCAAAAAAAACTGTGCATACATGATTCAACAGCATGGGTTGTAAACAAAGACACTTGCATTTAGTACCCATGCACAAAGACATCTCCTCAGCATGTCTTGAGATCTTCTCAGCCGAGATTTGCTTTATAAAATAATATATGCAGTTAATAAAAGAAGTAAGCCATGCCTAGTATTGTACAAAATATATTATTGCTGTACAAACCATCTTCTTCTATATCTAGGTATGTAATGCATCCTATTTCATTTGTTTAGTAAGAAAATAAGCAAAGCCTGAAAGGAAAAGATAAACTCAAATATCATTCAACCAAAGCAAACAGGGCTAAAAGAAAAGAAAAGAAAAAAAAAACAAACTGCAAATAGAAAAAGAAAAAAAATCAATACTGCAGTTTTCAAAAGCAACAACTCTCTGTTTTTCAAAACTTTTCAAGGTGAGTAACTCCAACTTCAAAAATGTAAAGTATAAATTAGTTTGAATAATTTTGCTGTGATCAATATTGTTTTTTTTTTATGCTTGCAAATTTCTGAAATTTGATACATACAGGCATTAGGAAAATAGTAACTTGTCTGTTTAGTCTCAGAGTACAGAACAACCAAAGAAAATCCAATTTCTCATTTTCTAATCAGTGTTATACTTTGGTTTTAAAACAAAATAATTGTATTAAGTACGAGTTAAAATCTAAATATGATTTCGGAGACAAAAAAATGGATATAAAGGAAAGATCAAAGTTTTACAGTAAGAACTTTAAAATAGTCAAATTTCGAAATTCTTAATTCATAAATCCAAGGTTACAAACTGAACCCTTATGCTAAAGTATGATTTTTGAAATAAAAATTATGATTTTTAGATAATGGGTTTAAGTGCAATTCGACTTTGAACAAAAATGGGTTTTTGACCAATTTCTGGTGGTCGGAGACACTACTGAGGTCAGGGTTTGGGATGGAGCTAGAGGAGTGATCGGCGATTCAAGGAAAAATGCTAGGTGGGTGAGCAGATGGCCGTGGTGGAGGCGGCGAGCAGATGAAGGTTGTAACCCTAGTTTTACTTAGGACGAAGGATTCGATTCGTTCGTCACCGATAGTGCATCGGGTTGCAAGCCACTTTGGGTGATGGAAGAGGGGAAGTAGTCGAAGTCGTAGCCGAAATTTCAAGCTCTCTGGTGGTCGAGGCGGCGTGGACGAGGCGATGTTGACAGGGTTGAGGAGTACCTGTTCCTTTTTGTTCAAATCAGGTTGGTCCCAGTTTCGATTGAAGAGTTCGTTTTTGCTTGGTTGGTGGCATTGTGGTTCTGTGACGTCGGAAGGGATGGCGTGGCGAGCGTCGACTTGCTGAGTGCCTCGGCAATGGCCAGAAGGGGATAGCTCATCGGTGCACGTGCACGACCGTGCGCGATGTGTCAGGAAGCCCGGTGGTTGACAACTCGAGTTGATACTCGGGTAAATGTTGGGTTTGCTTCGAGTTAGGTTTAGGGGCTAGGTGCGTGTTCCTGTATATAAGTTTAAATTTAAACCAAGCTGAAGAAAGAAAAAAAGAGAGAAGAGAAGTGAGTACGAGAGGGGAAGAAGAAGGACTCGGGAAAAGCACAGTGGAGCTCGGGTTGTTACTCGAGTAAGAACGACAATTCGCTCGGGTCAATTTCCTCAAGCCTGAAGCATGATAAAGGTAGATTAAGCAAACCCTTTAAACAAATTTTTAGAAGTCTATTTGACAACTTGAGGTTAAAATTTTATTTCAGGTTTAATTATTGGAAGGAAATGCTTAACAATTTTTTTTATCTAAATTAACGTTTTGATTAAGTTGATGAATACTTAATGTAAATTACACTATAGTTTCAAGCTAATAATGAATTGATTTCAAAGTAAGGAAGATTTTTATCGTTAATTGAGATAAACAATGACAATCATTTTTAATTTATTATTTTAAGGAGTAATCAAGAAATAATTAATCAAGTTGAATAATTATTATTAATTAATTACTATTATTTTTGGGAGTAATTAAGAATAATTAAAGTAGTGTAATTAGAGGTTAATGAATGATTAAGTGATTTATAAATTTGTAATTAACCACTTAAGTAAATCTATAAATTATTAATAGTTAATCGATTAAGTAATTTAATTGAGAATTTATAAATGATAAATTAAGTTTCATTAATAATTAAGGTTATTGATTAATGGTTAAGGAATAGTTAATTAAGTTAATAAAAAAAATAACTTGATAAAAAAAGTAATTAATTAAATAGAGTGAATAAAGGAATTAAGTAATAATAATTAAATTGAATTAATTACAATAAGAATTAGAGATGATTGCTTATAGATTGTGTATTGTTATTTTCTGTTTGTAATTGTGATGCCATGAGTTGTGAATTGCCTGATGCTGTACTGTAAATTGTGATTGATTCTATATATATATATACATGAAACTCCTTGGCCTTTAAAACGGCATATAAATTTCGATGCGACAGGGAGTCGGATTCCAGTTGTTTATCCGAAACCCACATCGAATCGTAATGATGAATCTCTGTGATTGATAAGTTTATTTCTCTATGAATCTGTGAATAGAGATAAGTGTTATGGTTTATATCGCTTATCGTTATTGATATCTCTGTAATGATTGATGTTGTGCACTATTGTGTAAAACCCCTGGACCACACTATACACACACAAATATGGATTTCACGAGGAAATCGGTTAAGTCACAGATTTTTAAATAAGTTTGAATTTGAATTTTTAATTCAAATATTTTTGGAAATAAATTAAGTTTTAATGTGGAAAAGCTTTTGAAAAGCTGTTTTAAGAATAAAAGTTATTTTTGAATAACTAATAAAGATTTGGAATTTAAATAATCGGATTTAGATTGAAATTCAAAAGAAATCTGAAATTGAATTCTATATTCAGTATTTATGATTTAAAAAGGATTTTACAAGTTATACGGGTTTAAACCATTTTTAAGCGTTGATTTGGAAATTTGAATTAACTCAAAGATTTTTAACTTGTATAAATAGAATCGGGGTTTTTCCAAAATAAAACTATTGTTTTTAAGTGATAAAAAGCTTTCATATGAGTAATGAACTTCCAATTTATATTAAAGAGATTTCAAGTTTGAATCAAAAATAATTTTTCAAGTTATGAATGAATCTTTGGAAACAAGTTTTGAAAGCTATGAGATAAATCTTTGATTTAAAGATTTAAATGAGTTAATCAAATTGAAACGGAAATTGTTTTGAAATCCGTAAATGAATCTTTGTGAAACTGAGTGAACTTTGTGAAATAAACCTTTTTGTTTAAAAGATTTGAAATGGTAATTGGTTTAAACCATTTGAAAGAAAGTTTGGAATCATTAAGTTGTGACTTAATCGAAATCCCATATCCATATGTTTTAAATTTTGCGCTCACTATTCGGGTTAGCCGGGAAAGGACCTTTGGGTCGTATAACCCATTCCGAGTATGTGATACGTCGTTATGGATATCATTTGAAGACCGGTGTTGAAGACCGGGTATTTGCGAGAGCGATGGGATGACCTGTCGATTGACTCTGCACCGAGTTGCTCCGGTATAGAGTTCTCCATATGTGATGGGGAATCCGATCAGGATTGTGGATATCCGGATTGCAAGGACTTCTTTGTGAGTGCCTTCGGTTCTGTTCGAGCCCGGAACAGACTTGTATGGATAGTTATGCCTGACATTACAATTTGAGATACAAAGCTGATTTCTTTCAAATATATTTCTGTTGGTGGCGGAGAATTTATTCTTTTAGCTTAACACCCTTCTCTGAGACGTACGAGCTCAGAGGTTATGTAGTTGAAGGTTATCAGCGATATATTCCCAATTTGGTAATGTGACATGCTGAGTGTTGCTGTGAAATGATCATTGTGTTGATTATTTGTGATAGGATCATTTGTTTGATCGTCTATCTTTGTGATCATTTCTATGATCATTTGTTGACCCAAAGCACGGCTTTTGTATAAAGTGTGTTTTTGTGGACGAGACTTCGTCGAGCCTCACAAACCGGTAATGGTCGAAACAGGAATTGTGCGGCAAGGTTTTCAGGGATAGCGTCCCTAGGGTATGACCATTCCTTCTGGAAAAGGGTAGTATCATGGTATGGAGCCCAGATATTTATTCATGTTGAAACACTTATTATTATGGTGTGATGTTGGTTAGAGAACTCTCGTTTAAAGGTCCCAAAGGACCGGGGGTGGCATATCTGAGGGTTTGTAATATCCCTTGGGAAAAGGGGTTCCCGGCCTTATTTAGCAGAGAACGGTTTGGTTCTCGGGGCGTCCTTCCAGAGGCGTTTCCATGTGGCAATGGGAAGTTCCTTGGCCTGACCATTTGTTGGAAAATCCATTCTTCAAATACGAGCCTTGTACGGTTTTAGTTGTATAACCTGCCATGGAATATGGCGGTAACCTGCTATTGAACATGGTAGCTATAGTAGGCATAGTTCGAAATGTCTATGCTGGCTAAGATTTATATCTTTACTTTCGAAATGATTTTTCATACACTATGCACTAGTAATAATATCAAATGTTTCTTTTTAATGCGTATCAAGCATCTTTGACTATCATAAGGAGAAATCTCCTCCGATTCTGCGTTTGCATTGTGTGTGTGCGGGAGGCCTTATGGTAGTCTCATTTCTAAAAAGCATTGCGAATCTATTTTAAAATATTTCGTTGTTTGTTTTTAATGATAAACTGTTTTTGTTTGCTCACACCAGTCCCACGACTGATCCAGAGTTTATTGTTTCTTTCCTAAACTCTGGGTGCTCAAAATTTTCTACACGGGCAGTCTAGAGTTTGGTTTTTCAGATAATTAGGTTCGGTAGATCATCTGGAGCTAGTTCAGTTTTCTTTGGATATGGACGAGACTTGTTTAGCTTGGTGGAATCTTGATGGTGAATCGAGCTAGGAGTTTTGGAGCTTTGTCTTTGGAGCTTTTTGGATCAGAGTTGCAGTATTATATTCTGAGAAGACTTATTTCATATGGTATCATGTTCCGCTGTATTTTGTTTTGTATATTCTCTGATGTTGATGATTATCATTGTATCAAATTGATGTATCGGATATTGTATTCATGTTATATCAGTGATATCATCTTTTATTTCCGCTGTGTTATTTATCATTTAATGGTGTTACAAGCTCCCGCGAAACGAATTTGATGTTGTTTGTTGGACATCGAGTTCGGGTCGTGACAGATTGGTATCAGAGCTGAAGGTTGAGTAAGAACTTTAGCTACGGAGTGTAACACATTAGATGGCTCATTAGAGATAGGGTGAAGTATACCCTAGAATGAGTACAACCAGTGGAACCAAAAGCCAAATTTCTTAATCTATTTTCTTTATCTGTTATTATTCTCTGAGATATTTTGTCCAAATGCCTAAATCGGATTTCTTACTATTTACAGATAGTAAGAATGAGTGGAAGAAGAGGACGAAATAGGAGACAGGAAAATACCACTTCAACTGGTCAAAACCCTGCAACGACAGATATTCCTATTCAATCTCAATTGAATTTGGCTGATTTATATCAAAAGTTTTCTAGACTTGGTGGAAAGCCATTCACAGGCAAAGAAACCGTTATCGAAGCATAAGCATGGATTCGATCGTGCGAAAAGATTTTAAAAGGAATAAAATTAGAAAATGATTAGATGCAATTGATAGCTTCATGGCAACTCCAGGAAGAGGCTTTAGTTTGGTGGGAAACTGTTACCGTGGATGAGTTGGCAGATAAATTTACTTGGAGTCGTTTCAAGGAAGTGTTTGAGCAGCAATATATGTCGTCTGCTGGTATCTCTAGAGTGTACCAGGAGTTTATGGATTTAGAGCAAGGGAATTTATCGTTTGAAGAATACTTAAACAAATTTATTGAATTATCTCGGTTTGGTCCAGAACTGGTGAATACACCGTTAAAGAAGAATGAAAAGTTTATTCGGGGAATGAACAAGGAGTTTCAGGAAAGGATGACTACTCACGTCAAGGAATCTTTTTCTGAATTAATTGATATGGGCTATAGGTACGATACTCTGGAAAAGCAAAAAGATCCGGAGGAGAATGTAGATGCAAGTAATCTGAATTGGAGAAAAAGGAAGTTTGGCGGAAAGAAATCGAGGAAAACTAAAGGAAAGAAGAGTATACAGAAGAAAAAGAAGGATGTTACTTGTCTCAATTGTTTGGAAAAAGGTCACTACTCGGATAAATGTAAGAATGATTGGAAGCCAGGAATGAGAGAGCCATTTATGAGGCCAGATCAGGAATCTACGGGATGCTATAAATGCCGCAAGCCGGGACATAGGATTAACAATTGTCCAGCCAAGAAGCAAACTTTAGTAAAGAAAGTGTATGCAATTAGAGACGATTCTTCAACCTCAACAAGCTGATTTAGGAAAAGAATTTTTGTAAGGTAATCTTCTCGTTTACGATTAAATTGTTCGAATTTTGTTCGACACTGGAACTATCATTAGTTGTATTTCTCAGCAAATCGTAAATGAATTAAATCTTGAATCTGAAATTGTAATCGAATCTATTTCTATCTATTTCATTGGGTTTCGATATATTCTACGAATGGTTAGTTATCCCTTCGATCTAACCAATACCTCTGTATACTTCGTAGATCAAATAACCCAATTGTTTCGTAGTTGATGGAGTTTGTTCTCATATCTATTGTTGATAATTCTAATTTGGTAAGCCAAATGCAGAATTGATATCCAGTTTGATCTGGAAAGATATTTCTCTATCTTTCATCTATCTTCGTTATCTCTCTGGCAAATTTCGAGGACGAAATTCTTTTTAAGGGGGGAAGTCTGTAACGATCCCGGTTTAATGACGAATTTAAAAGTATAATTTAATTTAATTTTTGGGTTAAATTACGAATTTGTTTGAAAATTTCAAATTTAATAAGATGTATTTACTTATTTGTTTTAGAATTTGATTTAAAACTCAAAGCGAATATTTTCAGTTGAATTGAATTATAAATAAAGTGTTTAAAATAAAATAAAATATAAACTACGTATCAATGTTGAATATAAGTGATAAGTGTAAAATGTAAAATAAAATATACGTTATAAATTTAATGTTTGAAAATTAAAGTTTAAATAAATAAAAATAACAACATATTAATATAGAATGTCACAATATCTACAAAGCAAATAAAAAAACAAACAAAACATAAAACAACAAATTCAAGAAGTAATCAAACTATAAAAGATAACAAATGAAACACATATAAAATAGGCATGCAAGAAAATAAATAAAGAAAGAACATATGCACATGCTTAAATAAACAAAACCATTGTGTATAAGCAAAAAGAACTGTGCATACATGATTCAACAGCATGGGTTGTAAACAAAGACACTTGCATTTAGTACCCATGCACAAAGACATCTCCTCAGCATGTCTTGAGATCTTCTCAGCCGAGATTTGCTTTATAAAATAATATATGCAGTTAATAAAAGAAGTAAGCCATGCCTAGTATTGTACAAAATATATTATTGCCTGTACAAACCATCTTCTTCTATATCTAGGTATGTAATGCATCCTATTTCATTTGTTTAGTAAGAAAATAAGCAAAGCCTGAAAGGAAAAGATAAACTCAAATATCATTCAACCAAAGCAAACAGGGCTAAAAGAAAAGAAAAGAAAAAAAAATCAAACTGCAAATAGAAAAAGAAAAAAAATCAATACTGCAGTTTTCAAAAGCAACAACTCTCTGTTTTTCAAAACTTTTCAAGGTGAGTAACTCCAACTTCAAAAATGTAAAGTATAAATTAGTTTGAATAATTTTGCTGTGATTAGTATTGTTTTTTTTTATGCTTGCAAATTTCTGAAATTTGATACATTCAGGCATTAGGAAAATGGTAACTTGTCTGTTTAGTCTCAGAGTGCAGAACAACCAAAGAAAATCCAGTTTCTCATTTTCTAATCAGTGCTATACTTTGGTTTTAAAACAAAATAATTGTATTAAGTACGAGTTAAAATCTAAATATGATTTCGGAGACAAAAAATGCATATAAAGGAAAGATCAAAGTTTTACAGTAAGAACTTTAAAATAGTCAAATTTCGAAATTCTTAATTCATAAATCCAAGGTTACAAACTGAACCCTTATGCTAAAGTATGATTTTTGAAATAAAAATTATGATTTTTAGATAATGGGTTTAAGTGCAATTCGACTTTGAACAAAAATGGGTTTTTGACCAATTTCTGGTGGTCGGAGACACTATTGAGGTCAGGGTTTGGGCTGGAGCTAGAGGAGTGATCGGCGATTCAAGGAAAAATGCTAGGTGGGTGAGCAGATGGCCGTGGTGGAGGCGGCGAGCAGATGAAGGTTGTAACCCTAGTTTTACTTAGGACGAAGGATTCGATTCGTTCGTCACCGATAGTGCATCGGGTTGCAAGCCACTTTGGGTGATGGAAGAGGGGAAGTAGTCGAAGTCGTAGCCGAAATTTCAAGCTCTCTGGTGGTCGAGGCGGCGTGGACGAGGCAATGTTGACAGGGTTGAGGAGTACCTGTTCCTTTTTGTTCAAATCAGGTTGGTCCCAGTTTCGATTGAAGAGTTCGTTTTTGCTTGGTTGGTGGCATTGTGGTTCTGTGACGTCGGAAGGGATGGCGTGGCGAGCGTCGACTTGCTGAGTGCCTCGGCAATGGCCAGAAGGGGATAGATCATCGGTGCACGTGCACGACCGTGCGCGATGTGTCAGGAAGCTCGGTGGTTGACAACTCGAGTTGATACTCGGGTAAATGTTGGGTTTGCTTCGAGTTAGGTTTAGGGGCTAGGTGCGTGTTCCTGTATATAAGTTTAAATTTAAACCAAGCTGAAGAAAGAAAAAAAGAGAGAAGAGAAGTGAGTACGAGAGGGGAAGAAGAAGGACTCGGGAAAAGCACAGTGGAGCTCGGGTTGTTACTCGAGTAAGAACGGTAATTCGCTCGGGTCAATTTCCTCAAGCCTGAAGCATGATAAAGGTAGATTAAGCAAACCCTTTAAACAAGTTTTTAGAAGTCTATTAGACAACTTGAGGTTAAAATTTTATTTCAGGTTTAATTATTGGAAGGAAATGCTTAACAATTTTTTTTATCTAAATTAACGTTTTGATTAAGTTGATGAATACTTAATGTAAATTACACTAAAGTTTCAAGCTAATAATGAATTGATTTCAAAGTAAGGAAGATTTTTATCGTTAATTGAGATAAACAATGACAATCATTTTTAATTTATTATTTTAAGGAGTAATCAAGAAATAATTAATCAAGTTGAATAATTATTATTGATTAATTACTATTATTTTTGGGAGTAATTAAGAATAATTAAAGTAGCGTAATTAGAGGTTAATGAATGATTAAGTGATTAATAAATTTGTAATTAACCACTTAAGTAAATCTATAAATTATTAATAGTTAATCGATTAAGTAATTTAATTGAGAATTTATAAATGATAAATTAAGTTTCATTAATAATTAAGGTTATTGATTAATGGTTAAGGAATAGTTAATTAAGTTAATAAAAAAAATAACTTGATAAAAAAAGTAATTAATTAAATAGAGTGAATAAAGGAATTAAGTAATAATAATTAAATTGAATTAATTACAATAAGAATTAGAGATGATTGCGTATAGATTGTGTATTGTTATTTTCTGTTTGTAATTGTGATGCCATGAGTTGTGAATTGCCTGATGCTGTACTGTAAATTGTGATTGATTCTATATATATATGTACATGAAACTCCTTGGCCTTTAAAACGGCATATAAATTTCGATGCGACAAGGAGTCGGATTCCAGTTGGTTATCCGAAACCCACATCGAATCGTAATGATGAATCTCTGTGATTGATAAGTTTATTTCTCTATGAATCTGTGAATAGAGATAAGCGTTATAGTTTATATCGCTTATCGTTATTGATATCTCTGTAATGATTGATGTTGTGCACTATTGTGTAAAACCCCTGGACCACACTATACACACACAAATATGGATTTCACGAGGAAATCGGTTAAGTCACAGATTTTTAAATAAGTTTGAATTTGAATTTTTAATTCAAATATTTTTGGAAATAAATTAAGTTTTAATGTGGAAAAGCTTTTGAAAAGCTGTTTTAAGAATAAAAGTTATTTTTGAATAACTAATAAAGATTTGGAATTTAAATAATCGGATTTAGATTGAAATTCAAAAGAAATCTGAAATTGAATTCTATATTCAGTATATATGATTTAAAAAGGATTTTACAAGTTATACGGGTTTAAACCATTTTTAAGCGTTGATTTAGAAATTTGAATTAACTCAAAGATTTTTAACTTGTATAAATAGAATCGGGGTTTTTCCAAAATAAAACTATTGTTTTTAAGTGATAAAAAGCTTTCATATGAGTAATGAACTTCCAATTTATATTAAAGAGATTTCAAGTTTGAATCAAAAATAATTTTTCAAGTTATGAATGAATCTTTGGAAATAAGTTTTGAAAGCTATGAGATAAATCTTTGATTTAAAGATTTAAATGAGTTAATCAAATTGAAACGGAAATTGTTTTGAAATCCGTAAATGAATCTTTGTGAAACTGAGTGAACTTTGTGAAATAAACCTTTTTGTTTAAAAGATTTGAAATGGTAATTGGTTTAAACCATTTGAAAGAAAGTTTGGAATCATTAAGTTGTGACTTAATCGAAATCCCATATCCATATGTTTTAAATTTTGCGCTCACTATTCGGGTTAGCCGGGAAAGGACCTTTGGGTCGTATAACCCATTCCGAGTATGTGATACGTCGTTATGGATAGCATTTGAAGACCGGCGTTGAAGACCGGGTATTTGCGAGAGCGATGGGATGACCTGTCGATTGACTCTGCACCGAGTTGCTCCGGTATAGAGTTCTCCATATATGATGGGGAATCCGATCAGGATTGTGAATATCCGGATTGCAAGGACTTCTTTGTAAGTGCCTTCGGTTCTGTTCGAGCCCAGAACAGACTTGTATGGATAGTTATGTCTGACATTACAATTTGAGATATAAAGATGATTTCTTTCAAATATATTTCTGTTGGTGGCGGAGAATTTATTCTTTTAGCTTAACACCCTTCTCTGAGACGTACGAGCTCAGAGGTTATGTAGTTGAAGGTTATCAGCGATATATTCCCAATTTGGTAATGTGACATGCTGAGTGTTGCTGTGAAATGATCATTGTGTTAATTATTTGTGATAGGATCATTTGTTTGATCGTCTATCTTTGTGATCATTTCTATGATCATTTGTTGACCCAAAGCACGGCTTTTGTATAAAGTGTGTTTTTGTGGACGAGACTTCATCGAGCCTCACAAACCGGTAATGGTCGAAACAGGAATTGTGCGGCAAGGTTTTCAGGGATAGAGTCCCTAGGGTATGACCATTCCTTCTGGAAAAGGGTAGTATCATGGTATGGAGCCCAGATATTTACTCATGTTGAAACACTTATTATTATGGTGTGATGTTGGTTAGAGAGCTCTCATTTAAAGGTCCCAAAGGACCGGGTGTGGCATATCTGAGGGTTTGTAATATCCCTTGGGAAAAGGGGTTCCCGGCCTTGTTTAGCAGAGAACGGTTTGGTTCTCGGGGCGTCCTTCCAGAGGCGTTTCCATGTGGCAATGGGAAGTTCCTTGGCCTGACCATTTGTTGGAAAATCCATTCTTCAAATACGAGCCTTGTACGGTTTTAGTTGTATAACCTACCATGGAATATGGCGGTAACCCGCTATTGAACATGGTAGCTATAGTAGGCATAGTTCGAAATGTCTTTGCTGGCTAAGATTTATATCTTTACTTTCGAAATGATTTTTCATACACTATGCACTAGTAATAATATCAAATGTTTCTTTTTAATGCGTATCAAGCATCTTTGACTATCATAAGGAGAAATCTCCTCCGATTCTGCGTTTGCATTGTGTGTATGTGCGGGAGGCCTTATGGTAGTCTCATTTCTAAAAAGCATTGCGAATCTATTTTAAAATATTTCGTTGTTTGTTTTTAATGATAAACTGTTTTTGTTTGCTCACACCAGTCCCACGACTGATCCAGAGTTTATTGTTTCTTTCCTAAACTCTGGGTGCTCAAAATTTTCTACACGGGCAGTCTAGAGTTTGGTTTTTCAGATAATTAGGTTCAGTAGATCATCTGGGGCTAGTTCAGTTTTCTTTGGATATGGACGAGACTTGTTTAGCTTGGTGGAATCTTGATGGTGAATCGAGCTAGGAGTTTTGGAGCTTTGTCTTTGGAGCTTTTTGGATCAGAGTTGCAGTATTATATTCTGAGAAGACTTATTTCATATGGTATCATGTTCCACTGTATTTTGTTTTGTATATTCTCTGATGTTGATGATTATCATTGTATCAAATTGATGTATCAGATATTATATTCATGTTATATCAGTGATATCATCTTTTATTTCCGCTGTGTTATTTATCATTTAATGGTGTTACAAGCTCCCGCGAAACGAATTTGATGTTGTTTGTTGGACATCGAGTTCGGGTCGTGACAGTACTTTCGCAAAATTCCGACGAACGAAGAGGTGTTTGGCCATGGGCTTTGGTCTGGAGGAGGAGGGTGGATCGGAGATCAGAGGAAAAATAGTCGCTTGATTTATCATGCGACGTGGTGGTCGGAATTAGGGATATTAGGGTTCGGTAGACGTTTGAGAGCAAGGTGGTTCGTAGAGCAATGGTGATGGCCATTGGGGACCGGAGTGGGTCGCGTTGGTGGGAATACAAGCTGGAGGGTATGAAGAAGCTTTGGTGATGAGGGTCGGCGATCTCGAGGTCTGTGGCATCATTAATGGTGAAGTTTCTGGCCGTGGTGGATTCAGCAGTGTCGAGTTTTAGCTCGATTTTGTTGCGTTGGTTTTTAGTGCGATCTGGGTTCGTTTTCGTGTTCGCATGAGTTCGTGGGATTGTTGAGGATCGTCGCGCCGATCATCGTTGGCCAAAGTGGCCGATGCATGTGCACGTGCACGTAATTGGTGTTAGGTGTAGGTTTGTTTTGGGAATGAAGGTTAGGCTCGGGTTTGTCTTCATATTTTCTCGTGCTAGTCTCGAAGTAGATGAGACTGGAGGTTGTCTCGGGGCTGACTCCTATAGATGTAGTGTTCGACTCGAGTTTTTAGGTGGTAGGCTTTTCTGGTTCGGTATAGTAAAAAAATAAAATATAAAGTTTACAAATTAAACTTCTTGTTTTGAATAAACAAAGTCAAGCTTTAAATTATAAAACAAGTTTTATGAAAGGAAATAAATTTATAAAGTTAAAACTTGTTCTTTTGAAATAAATGTTAATCAAACTATTAAAGTGTTAATTGAATTTATTTTCAAATTTAAAATGTTTAAGATGATTGCTTTTGAAAGTAATTAACTTAATTAAATTTTGAGTTTTAATTTAAAAAGAGTGTTTTCAATTTAAAATATCCAACCATAGTTTTTAAGTAAATTTTGATTAATGTTTTTTTTAAAAAAAACTAAGTTTTCAAATTATATTGAAAATGAATAAGTTTAAATTAGATGATTAAATTATTTTAAATTTCAAATTGACTTTTAAATGCTTTATTTTCAAATAAGGTTATTGTTATAATTTTGTAAACCAATAAAATAGTTTGTCGTTAAGTTATTAAGATTTGATTAATTCAAATAATTAATTTGTGAAAATAAATATGGTTAATTTATTATTGTTATGAACTTAAGAATACTTAATTAATATGATTTGTTAATAAGTAAAAGATTAATTATGATAAATGATTTTCTTAATTAATTAAGGATTTTTAAATATAAGAAGTTAACTAATTATTTAATTAATTTTAAATGATTAGTTAATTGTTTGTTTAATTTTAAATAATCACTTAATTATGAATCAATTAAGTGTAATTACTTAATGAAGTAATTAATGGATAATTACTGAATGTAATAACGAAGATAAATTACTTATGGAAGTAATTAGAGAAAATTGCTTATGGAAGTAATTGAGTGGAAGTGATTAAGGGATAATCACTTGATGTTATTAATTTAAGGATTAATTAAATTAATTGATTTGAAGTTAATTAATAAAAGATTGATTAATTAACTAAAGAATTAAGGTTAATTAATGATGGGATTAATTACTTGTTAAGGTAATTAATTAAGAGAGCAATTAACTAATGAAAGTAATTAGAGGGTAATTAATTATGGAAGTAATTAAGGGTTAATTACTAAGTTGATTTAGTTAATTAATTAATGTGATTAATTAATTAATGAATGTGATTAATTAATTAATGAATGTGATTAATTTAAGATTTATTACTATGAGTAATTAATTAAAAATGTGATTAATCAATGAATTAATTAATTAAGGGTTATTAATTAATGCAATTAATTAATGATTACGTAATGAAGTAATTAAAGATTAATTAAATTGTATAATTAATCAAAGATTAATATAATTAACTAGGATGTTAATTAATTAAGATAAGTAATTTCAAGTTGTTAATTACTGTATATGATTAATTAAGACTAATTAATGAGATGGTTAATTACAAGTAAATTATTAATTAATTAAAGAGATTATTAATTAATAAGGCTCATTAGTTAATATAATTAATGAAATTAATCAAGGGTGATTAATAAAGTGATTAATTAAAGTATGATTATTTGTAATTAATAAAGGATTAATGTAATTAATCATAGTTGATTAATTAATGGAAGCAATGAAGGATCACTAATTAATGTAATTAATGATAGTAATTAAAGGTTAATTACTGTATATGGTTAAGGAAAATTAATTTGTGGAATTAATTAAAGAATTAAAGGCTAATTACTTAAATGTATTTAAAGGATAAATAATCAAGGGAGATTAATTAAGGAAGATCATTAAGAGATGATTAATAAATTAAATTGTAACTAATCAACGAAGCAGGATTAAGATAATCGAAGTGATTAAAGGATAGTAATTAATTTAATCAAAGGTTAATTAAATTTATTAAGAGTTAATCAAGCCTGCTTATGAATGATTGATTGATATGATTGATTGATATTGGATGTTTGAATGATGTTGGATGATTTGGGTGTGATATCTCTGATATAGGATATACTGCTTTGTGAGATAATTGGTTGATATGAATTATCTATTGTGATAATGTGATTCATCTATCTGTTATATTATCCTGAATATAAGTTAATTTTTTAAACCCTTAAACAACTTGGACATTAAAATGGCTTTTGGATTTCGATGAGACCGGGATCGGGTTTCCATAATTGGATATCTGAAAACCACATCGATCCAAATTAAACATTAAGTCGTGAATCCAAGAGAAGAGCTTAGTGAAGACTCGAAGTGTAAGAACTATTCGTCAGTATAACTCTGAAGGTGATTCCAAGATGAGTTTGACGGAGATAGTACTTTCAGGTTCGAGATGGTTATTCAGAGTGCAAGGGCTATGGTCGTTGACTTTGAGGGTGATTCCAAAATGAGTGCAATGAGATAGTGCCTTCGGTTTCGTTCGAACCCGGAATGAACTGTATGGATTGAAGGCTTTCAGAACATCATCAGGTGGACGATGAGCATTCTAAGATAAATGTGTTCCATAATGGTAATGCAGCCTCAAGCCTCATCAACCCGGAATGGCTAAAACAGGGGAGGTGCAGCAAGGTTAAGTAGGTCATGCCCAAGTAGGACGAGATTTACCCTACCTAGAAGTCCCTTTCTAATTTGGCTTAGAGCGTGGTTGGTCGCGCCAACCACGGGGTGGTCTTGTTTGGGACTGTCCAGTAAGGGATGTTCCTGGCCTTGTGTTGCAAGGGAGTTAGGGTGGCTCCTCGGTACGGTGATCTAGGCCACGTACTGTGACGGGCGGTACCCCGGTAGCTCTGCCATTGGTGGAAACCCATTCTTCCGACGAGACCCTACGGTTTTGATTGTATTACCCTCTTTTGTGGCTAGTAGCTGGAATTTAACAATGTAACAATTTCGGCTATTTCTTATTTACTTGAAAACCCTAGACACTATTATAATTTCACTGGATTTTCTATCAAATGTTTTGGTTAGCGTAGGGTAATTTTTTTTCCATGTTTACGTGTGGAAAGTCTTACGTGATACCTTTCTTTTCAAAGGATTTTGTAAAGATAAGCAATTTTAAACCGTTTACTCGCACTAGACCCCTGTCTGACCCAAGTGTTTATTTTCTGTTTTATTAAACTCTTGGGTACTCATATTATGTATGAGTAGTCGAGGGATTCAGGTTAGCTTGACGAATTATGGAGGAGATTTGGAGCAGGAGGCTTCCGCGTGTAGATATATTATGGTTCCGCTGTGTTTATGTTGTGTCTGTACCTTGTGATATCTTGAGTTGTATGATAGACAGATGTTTATAACTGTCTAATATGTGATATATAGGTTGTGTAACTCTGATGTATATGATACTATGTAATATTTTATGTAATATATTATATTTCATTCGTTCCGCTGTGAGTATCTGATGTTGTTGAGTTTCTTCTTTTCCTATCCTTTCTTCTTCTATCCCTTTCTTTCTTAAATCATTATGTGTTTTTATGGTGATAGAAAGACGGGTCGTGACAGTTGGTATCAGAGCATTAGGTTGAGCGAATACCTAGGCTCTGGAGCAGTGTCTTTGTTAAGAGAGTGTACTTGTAATTTTTATATATAACTATATATTTATATATCTATATCTACCTGATTTGTTGGGTTACCTGTTCGGGTTTTCCCAACATAAGTTTTAAAGGTAGATGGAGCAGTGGGGTGTGTGTGTAATACGACTACCACTAATGGAAGAGGTCCATATGTTGAGGTTGGAAGTATATGTGTCGAGACTATAGACCTAGTATCGTCTCGAGTAAGCTTTGCAGCCTGGAGTAAGGATTTCTCTGATCTCCGAAGGAAATCTATTTAAAAGATTCGGAGTTCATCTTTGAAGTGTAAGTTTGGATTTCGCTCGGGTGAGCGGATTTTATAAAATTTGGATCTGTCGGAAGTGCAGAAGTAAATAATGATATCTTAATAACTGCGTGGTGAGATGTAGTATCCATGGGTATTTCCGAAGATGTTTTCTCTTGAAGCAGTTTTAAAAGTAGTTGAGGAGAAGTCTTTACCTACCGTAGGGAAGATTCGTCTATGTAGAAGTTATCAGGATCTTTAGCAAGGAGGTTGGCTGTTTTGGAATATGAGACTAAGGTCTTTGAGTTGCTTTGCTTCGACATGGTCTCATTGTCATCCCTTAAGGAGAGCGAGGTGTTGATGCTTGGTTTGGAGCCCGAATTTCTTGAGAGGTTGTCTGCCGTCTCGAGAGATCTTTGGTGAAGTTAGTTGATGGCTTTTGGGGTTCGAGGAGCCTTTGGATTATAAGTCTTTGGTTAGCCGTGGTAGCAGTTTCAGCTCGGAGGCGTTTGTGAGCCGACAAGAAGGTCTTTTGGCTTTGAAGTATCATCGAGATAGAGTTTGGAGCAGTGTGGCCCGTTTCTCCGATAGTTCAGGAATCTTTATGGTTCTTCTTTCAGTAGTCCAGGCAGATGGTGAATGCTTTCTTGAAGGGTTAACCTTGTTTGGACAAGCTTAAGACTGTTCTAATGGGTAAAGAGAGCACAGTTTCTTTGGAATCCGAACTAGGTAGGATCACAAAAATTGACTTGCAATTAATTTGAAAATTTATCTTGGGCAATCTTTTGTTTGAGACCGAGGGTTCTCATGTGGAAATAGGAGCTACTAAAATAATCATAAGTTTGCCTGCATCTGGAGATGAGTTCCATATTGATTTGGTTCTAGAAGCGATACTGGTCGTTAGCCTGGTAGTAGGATGGTTCTGGGAGAAGGAAGAGTTGGTGTAGCAGTTCAAAAATTTTTGGAATTTGGATTGGTCAGATCTAGTTTTCGAGTTTGGATTCTGCTATAAGGTTGTGTGACTGAGTCAGATGGGTCACTAAGATTTTCTGAATTTGATGAACAAAGTTTCTTGTATATATCGGATAAGTTCATACTTGTGTTCGTCAACAGTATTCTCATCTGCTTCAAAATCAGAGTTGTGCAGCGGAAGCGAGGTAGCAGCTGTACGAGGAAGAAAGCAAGTTCAGTTTGCTATTGCTTGGGAAGTAGAGCTTGTGTTCTGGATTTCGACGAATCTTGGAAGACCATTTTGATGAATAGGATCCAGAAACTGGTTTGTTTTGGTCTAGTTGTTTCTGGAAGCATCAACATAGGTTGAGCTGATTAGGAAGAAATGGGCAGCCCAGGATTGTCTGTTAAGTTATGCAGATTTGAGATAAGGAGTTTGGAATTCGAAGTTGGAGACTTCATTGTTGTTAAGATTTCTCTAGTTAAGAGAGCAGTAATTAGATAAGATTGGAAAGCTAGCTCCGAGGTATTTGGGATTTCTTATCTGTGATTTTGATAGGATAAGTTCTTTAGTCCATAAGATTGAATTGCCAGTTTGGATAGCTGGAATTCATTGTATTTCACGTATCTCTAAGGGAGTACGTGTATGATTCATCGTTGGTTGCAGAACCCGCAGTTCAGTTGGATTTGGAAGTTGTGCTAGACTTGAGTATAGTCTGATGTTTTGTTCAGATTGGTGGATCTAGAAATGAGAAGAGCTCTGGATTATAGTGGTGTAGTTAGTTGAGCTTCTATAGAGCGAGTCTCCCAGTGATTATACTTGGGAAATTCAAGATAGTATTAGTAAGATCTATCCTGATTTTTGTCAGGATAATTTGTTAGGTTTGTTTGTTTGATTAATTGCTATGGTTGTTAGTTACTGGATGTTAGGTATGCCTTGCTGTTTAAAATTGAAATCTTTGCTGGGTTATTAAATTATCTTTGCTTTTAAATTTCGGGGACGAAATTCTTTTAAGGGGGGAGGAATGTGACGACTTGGAATTTTCGGCAATATCAATTTAATAATATGTATTAATAATTAAATTGATTTGATAATTTTTCTTTATAATTTTGATTTAAATTGGTAAATTTAATCTTTTAAAAGGTTAATAAATATTTAATCTGGCAATATTGATCAATATCTTTTTAAAAAATTTAAAATTGATAAGATTTATCTTTCAAAGCTAATAAAATTATATTCTATTTATAATATATATATTTGATATATATATTCTGAATAAGAAGATCTTTTGTTTTAAATAAAAGAGGAATTTTCAAATTGTAATGTATATGTAGGTATATGTTATAGTTTGAAGTTGCTTTGAAATTTAACATAATAATTCTCAAAATTTATGTTACAAATATTTCTACTTGAAATGTATGCATTTTTGTATATAGCGAAGTTTGGTTGGATTAAATAAAAGAACTTCCAGATCTTAATATATATATATATATATATATATATATATATTGTAATTTAAAGAGTATAATTTAAAATAGTACTTTTCAAAAAATATTTGGAATTTTAGTTTATATCTCTTAAACAATAAAGATAAATGTTTTAGATTTTAATAATACATGTATAAGAATTTATTTGTATTATAATTGGTTTATAATATTTTCTTTAAAAAGTAAATATATATATATACACACACACACATATATAAGTATTTATTAATTAAGTAAATTAAGTATGTAAGCTTATATTAACATTTAAATTAAATGAAAATTTAATTAAAAATACTTAGGAACATGTGTAAACATATTAGCACACCTTAGTAACATGTGTTGAACAATTAAGTAATATGAGTGACAAATGTAAGTTCTAAAACAAGTGTCATCGTTTAAAAATTTATTTTCTTTAATTTTTAATAAACCATAACTTAATTCATTAAAATATATTTTCATCTCTTCACTCTTTTTTTCTTATTTTCAGCTGAAAACAAAGATAATTCCAAGTTTGAAAACTTCTCAAACCAAAATTCAATAGTGTAAACATATTTCAAATCTAAAACTAAACCAGTAAACTATTTTCATTTTAAAATCTGTAACACTTTCTTCAACCTGAGAAAATTCAAACCAAGATGGAGTTTAACAGAAGCATTCAAGATAATTTTCAATTAAACAGTTAGTTCAACTCAATTACAACTTCAGATCCTACAGCATAAACCTGAGGATCAAAGCAAATGGAACTTTAACAGTAGAAGTTTAAATGTATGATCTAGAATATGCTCTGTTTTCTATAAAAAGGTGAGTAAACCCTTTTAAAAACAGTTTAAACTTGTGATTTTAATTAAATGACTATGATTGAATTTGTGTGGCAATATTGGTTGTATATGTAACTGAATATGAATGCATGCTTGAATATATGAAGTGCCTGTATGTATATAAAGTTTTGCCTCCGTTATTTTGCAGGATTTAAATGAACCTTTAAATTCTTTATCTTCTCTTGTATTAAATTTCAGACTTTGATTTCTAAAAGAGAAATGTGTATAACAATGTGATGTTAAACATAAAAATGAACTCGGGAAATTATATTATGTTTTTATCTTAAAAATTTATAGGATACAGTGAATATTCAAACATGGGTTTAAATTCGTTTGAATTAAATCAAATCTTTGGTTATAAAATCTGATTCGTATAACAAAATGATGAATTATCATGGGAGTATCGTGATTTTTAGTTAGGAAATTTGTGAGTAATTTTGAATTGAACGGTATTGGTACTTTCGCCAAATTTCAGCGAACGAAGAGGCGTTTGGCCTTGGGCTTTGGTCTGGAGGAGGAGGGTGAATCGGGGATCAGAGGAAAAGTAGTCGCTTGATTTATCATGCGACGTGGTGGTCGGAATTAGGGATATTAGGGTTCGGTAGACGTTTGAGAGCAAGGTGGTTTGCAAAGCAATGGTGATGGCCATTGGGGACCGGAGTGGGTCACGTTGGTGGGAATACGAGCTGGAGGGTATGAAGAAGCTTTGGTGATGAGGTTCGGCTATCTCGAGGTCTGTGGTGTCGGTAGTGGTGATGTTTCTGACCATGGTGGATTCAGCAGCGTTGAGTTTTAGCTCGATTTTGTTGCGTTGGTTTATAGTGCGATCTGGGTTCATTTTCGTGTTCACACGAGTTCGTGGGATTGTTGAGGATCGTCGCGCCGATCGTCGTTGGTCAGAGTGGCCGATGCACGTGCACGTGCACGTAATTGGCGTCTGGTGTAGATTTGTTTTGGGAACGAAGGTTAGGCTCGGGTTTTTCTTCATATTTTCTCATGCTAGTCTCGAAGTAGATGAGACTGGAGGTTGTCTCGGGGCAGGCTCGTGTAGATGTAGTATTCGATTCGAGTTTTTAGGTGGTAGGCTTTTCTGGTTCGGTACAGTAAAAAAATAAAATATAAAGTTTACAAATTAAACTTGTTGTTTTGAATAAATAAAATCAAGCTTTAAATTATAAAACAAGTTTTATAAAAGGAAATAAATTTACAAAGTTAAAACTTGTTCTTTTGAAATAAATGTTAATCAAACTATTAAAGTGTAAATTGAATTATTTTTCCAAATTTAAAATGTTTAAGATGACTGCTTTTGAAAGTAATTAACTTAATTAAATTTTGAGTTTTATTTAAAAGAGTGTTTTCAATTTAAAATATTAAACCAAAGTTTTTAAGTAAATTTTAATTAATGTTTTTTGAAAAAAACTAAGTTTTCAAATTATATTGAAAATGAATAAGTTTAAATTAGACGATTAAATTGTTTTAAATTTCAAATTGATTTTTAAATGCTTTATTTTCAAATAAGGTTATTGTTATAATTTTGTAAACCAATAAAATAGTTTGTCATTAAGTTATTAAGATTAGATGAATTCAAATGATTAATTTGTGAAAATAAATATGGTTAATTTATTATTGTTATGAACTTAAGAATACTTAATTAATATGATTTGTTAATAAGTAAAAGATTAATTAGGATAAATGATTTTCTTAATTAATTAAGGATTTTTAAATATAAGAAGTTAACTAATTATTTAATTAATTTTAAATGATTAGTTAATTGTTTATTTAATTTTAAATAATCACTTAATTATGAATCAATTAAGTGTAATTACTTAATGAAGTAATTAATGGATAATTACTGAATGTAATAAAGAAGAGAAATTACTTATGGAAGTAATTAGAGAAAATTGCTTACAGAAGTAATTGAGTGGAAATGATTAAGGGTTAATTACTTAGTGGATTTAGCTAATTAATTAATGTGATTAATTAATTAATGAATGTGATTAATTTAAGATTTATTACTAAAAGTAATTAATTAAAAATGTGATTAATCAATAAAGTAATTAATTAAGGGTTATTAATTAATGTAATTAATTAATGATTATGTAATGAAGTAATTAAAGATTAATTAATTAGTATAATTAATCAAAGATTAATATAACTAATTAAGAAGTTAAGTAATTAAGATAAGTAATTTCAAGTTGTTAATTACTGTTTATGATTAATTAAGACTAATTAATGAGATGGTTAATTACAAGTTAATTATTTAATTAATCAAAGGGATTATTAATTAATAAGGACCATTAGTTAATATAATTAATGAAATTAATCAAGGTTGATTAATAAGGTGATTAATTAAAGTATGATTATTTGTAATTAACAAAGGATTAATGTAATTAACCATAGTTGATTAATTAATGGAAGCAATGAAGGATCATTAATTAATGTAATTAATGATAGTAATTAAAGGTTAATTACTGTATATGGTTAAGGATAATTAATTTGTGGAATTAATTAAAGAATTAAAGGCTAATTACTTAAATGTAATTAAAGGATAATTAATCAAGGGAGATTAATTAAGGAAGATCATTAAGAGATGATTAATAAATTAAATTGTAAATAATCAATGAAGCAGGATTAATATAATCCAAGTGATTAAAGGATAGTAATTAATTTAATTAAAGGTTAATTAAATTGATTAAGAGTTAATCAAGCCTGCTTATGGATGATTGATTGATATTGGATGTTTGAATGTTGTTGGATGATTTGGGTGTGATATCTCTGATATGTGATATGCTGCTTTGTGGGATAATTGGTTGATATGAATTATCTATTGTGATAATGTGATTCATCTATCTGTTATATTATCCTGAATATAAGTTAATTGTTTAAACCCTTAAACAACTTGGGCATTAAAATTGCGTTTGGATTTCGATGAGACCGGGACCGGTTTTCCATATTTGGATATCCGAAAACCACGTCGATCCAAATTAAACGTTAGGTCGTGAATCCAAGAGAAGAGCTTAGTGAAGACTTGAAGTGTAAGAACTATTCGTCAACATAACTCTGAGAATGATTCTGAGATGAGTTTGACGGAGATAGTACTTTCAGGTTTGAGATGGTGATTCAGAGTGCAAGGGCTATGGTCATTGACTCTGAGGGTAATTCCAAAATGAGTGCAACGAGATAGTGCCTTCGGTTTCGTTCGAATTTGGAACGAACTTGTATGGATTGAATGCTTCAGATTGTCGTCAGGCGGACGATGAGCATTCTAAGATAGATGTGTTCTATAAAGGTAATCGCAGCTCAAGCCTCATCAATCGGGAATGGCTAAAACCGGGGAGGTGCTGCAAGGTTAAGTGGGTCATGCCCAAGTAGGACGAGATTTACCCCTATCTAGAGGTCCCTTTCTACTTCGGCTTAGTATGTGGTTGGTCGCGCCAACCACGGGGTGGTCTTGTTCGGGACTGTCCAGTAAGGGATGGTCCCGGCCTTGTGTTGCAGGGGAGTTAGGGTGGCTCCTCAGTACGGTGATTTAGGCCACGTACTGTGCCGGGCGGTACCCCAGTAGCCCTGCCATTGATGGAAACCCATTCTTCCTACGAGACCCTACGGTTTTGATTGTATTACCCACTTTTGTGGCTAGTAGCTGGAATTTAATAATGTAACAATTTTGGCTATTTCTTATTTACTTGAAAACCCTAGACACTATTATAATATCACTGGATTTCCTATCGAATGTTTTGGTTAGCGCAAGGTAAAAACTTTTCCACGTTTATGTGTGGGAAGTCTTACGTGATACCTTTCTTTTCAAAGGATTTTCTAAAATTAAGCAATTTTAAACCGTTTACTCACACCAGACCCCTGTTTGACCCAAGTGTTTATTTTCCGTTTTATTAAACTCTTGGGTACTCATATTATGTATGAGTAGTCGAGGGATTCAGGTTAGCTTGACGAATTCTGGAGGAGATTTGGAGTAGGAGGCTTCCTCGTGTAGATATATTATGGTTCCGCTGTGTTTATGTTGTGTCTGTATCTTGTGATATCTTAAGTTGTATGATAGACAAATGTTTATAACTGTCTAATATGTGTTGTACAGATTTTGTAACTCTGATGTATATGATACTATGTAATATTTTATGTAATATATATATTTTATGTAATATATATATTTTATGTAATATATTATATTTTATTCGTTCCGCTGTGAGTATATGATGTTGTTGAGTTTCTTCTTTTCCTATCTTTTCTTCTTCTATCCCTTTCTTTCTTAAACCATGATGCGTTTTTCTGGTGATTGAAAGATGGGTCGTGACAATAGAGATCATTTGTTGAAGTTTATTTCTCCCTATTGGGATTTGGTAGGTGGCTTTTGTCTTTTATGAAGTTGAATACTTTGATGTAAGCTTGCATTTGGAGGAAATCCTCGGTTAGATAATGAATCAAAGACGTATTACCTATCTGCCATGAAGCTCAGACTTATTGACCCATGCTTGATCCATAGATTGCTAGCGATCCATCTTGAATTGCATATTTTGACAATGATGGCCTTAGCTTTATGTGACATAAGGCGAGAAGTAGTTTGGAGCAACTTCTATGGATTGCTATCGAACCATAATCATAGATCGATATCGATCCAAGAACTTTTCTTGGATGTTGGTTTTTTCTTTTCCATTTGAAGTGACTTGGCTTGTAGGCATTCTTCAAAGTCCTTTGGCATGCTGAAGGCTTTGTCCATGAACATCACTTAATATTTGAGTCTAGATGTTATTGTTTCATATTTCTGCTTTGCTAACCTCCGTTCGATCGATCTATCTCATCCAAACATGGTTTGGTCACAAAGCTAGATAATATTTTCCTGCCAAAGTTTATCTTGTGTTGACAAGACACGCTTTAGATCAAGACAAACGATCAATGTCAGACTATCGATTCCAAGTTCCATTTTAAATAGGTACATTTTATTTTGTAAACCATTTTCGTGAAGTGATATGTTTTCTATTGATCGTTATTTCTTTATGAACAGCATTGAACTTGTACCTCTTGGGTAGTATATGAATTAGAGCGTACCTGTTATCCCGCTTTTTGGCAAAGCCGCGATACCAAAAGATCGATCGAGAACGAAGGACAGTTCGTCTCAGAGGTTGGTCATACTTCGTTTCGCCATGGATATCTTTGAATTTTGTCCGAGTCTAGATTGAGCTACAATTGATAGGACACGGCAAGAAAGACCATAGGAGTCAGCATCTCAAGTTTCAAGTCAATCCGAGTTCATATGATAAAGTTATGATCGGTTCAACGTGAAGGAAACAACCTGGTTTCGAACCCATCATGATGGATGTCTTCGAACCCATCATTATGCACCATTCGAAACCATCACACTCGAACCGAAGGACATCGAACCCATTGGTTTCGAAACCATCAAAGCGCCTCACCTTCGGCTCCATCCACTTCGAATCCATCTGCTTGTTCGAACCCATCACGGAGTCCTTGTTCGAACCCATCACGGAGTCCTTGTTCGAACCCAACTGTGCAGCTTCATTCGAAACCACTGGGTCAACCAACCATGATGACGTGTCTTCCCTCGGTTCGAATACGCCGAGATATATGGAGTCGAAGCGGTCAATACGGAGTGAAGACCAGATCGATTCGAAGTTTGCGCTCCACGCCAACGCGAAGCCACGTGCCTCCATGGATTCGAAAGGATCGATTCGAAACCTTGGTTTCGAACCAAACAGCCGAGCAATAAACCCAATTTTGAACCCATCATATCTCCTAACCTATTGATCCAAATGCCATGAAATTTTCACAAAAGCTTGCGTACATGTTGAGGAATGTCCACGCCAAATTTCACCTCGATTGGATGAATTCTCGATCGGTTCGAATGGAGTTCGAACCGATGCCAAAGTGGGCCCAAACTTCCTGAGACCATGCATGTGGGCCCCCTCACGTGCCAGAAGTGGTCTCCCGAGTTTTCAGCGAAATACCAGCAGCCTACGCCTATAAATAGAGCCCCAGGGCCAACAGAAAAAGGACTTTTGGACTCTGAAGCGCCCAGACTCTGCCGAATCGAGATCTCCATCATTTAATATCATAAACTTGCTGTTAAATTCGAATTCCTTGCTGTAATTCACTGTTGATTGCTGCAACAACTTGTAATCATTGAAAGAAAAGCAATAAAACATCAGAACACTTCATAGTGGACGTAGGCAACACGCCGAACCACTATAAATCGATTGTCTACGCATTTTCTTTACTGTTGATTGGAGTTTTTGTTAGATAATATCTGTTTTGAACTTACATTCTTGACTATTATCTCTTCAACGACTCCCGAAGAGTGTTGTGCCCAATTTTGACGCAAACACTTTGGTGCTTTCACTGAGAAAACCCAGATTTTCTCCTGCTCGTTGGATCTGTCATCGATACCGGATTGAATAAATCTAAGATAGAGATCCAGATCATTGAACCCAACTTCCTTCCCCTCTATTCAGATTTGCATAAAGTCTAGGAAAGGAATTCAACTGTCAATATGGTTAGCACAAGAACCACCTCGAACGCTGTCAATCAAGAAGAACAGGATAGACAGAATCCTGCCCCTCTGCCTCCATCTAATCAAGATGTTGCTGGGCACTCAGAACCGTCGGGTTAGGTTACCCGACAAGAATTACAGTTGCTACTCCAAGAGCTGACCCAGAGTCCGACAACTGGAAGAACAGCTACGTGCTAACGCTGAGCTAATCAACAAGCTGGATCGCCAGAAACGAAAGAGATCCACGAGGGATCGAGCGTCTCGCTCTTCCAGCGAAAGTTCTTCATCTTCTGATTATCATAACCGACCTCCACGACCCCGGTTAGATGGGAGTCGTGTGCCACTCGTTGGAAACCAACTGACATTGACCGTTGGACAAATAAGAGTTGGCCCATCAGCCAGTTTCCAAACCGGACCCTCCTCCCGAGGAGGTGCCGTTCCTCATCACGCCGTAGAATACCGCACCACTAGCGTTGCGGCTGAACCAGGGGTCGACGCTCAAGATCAGTCGGACCTGGACCGTCGTCATAGCGGTCGTACTCCTGAACCGTACGTCCCAGAGGACTATGAGCCAAGAAGGCGGGACTTGGATCGTCGACGATATCCGGTTCAAGCCCGAAGCATGGAACGTGATCATACTCCGGCACAAATGCCGGATCTTTCAACTATGATACGTCAGATGATCCGTGAGAGTCAGGGATTCACAAACGACGATTGGGGAGTTTCTCGAAGTCACACTCCTTTTACGGACGATATTCTTAGTGCTGAACCCCTACGGCGATTCCGAATGCCCACTCTACCCATGTACGAGGGAAACTCCGACCCCAACCAACATATTCTAAAGTATGAATGGCCGATGACCGCTGCCAGAGCCGACGATGCAGTGAAGTGTCGTAGTTTCCCCATATCCTTGGGGGGCATCGCTACCATGTGGTTCACTCGATTGCCACCTCGATCTGTCTCTTCATTTGACCAGTTAGCCACAAAATTCGTTGAGCAATTCCACATGCACGTCGCAAGACCCAAAGATGTCAACACTCTGTCTAGCGTCACTCAAGCTCCTGAAGAGACACTCAGACACTACTTAGAGAGATTCCATACTGCATGCGCGGAGATCAGCAATCCGAACGATAACTCCATCCTTATGGCGCTAACTAAGGGGATCGACCCCGATTCTGAGTTCGGCAATTGGTTAGCCGGAAAACCACCTGCATCGTTGGACCGTTTCCACACCAAGGCGGCTCAATTCCTGAGACGGGAAGACGCGAAACAGTCTAGGAAGAAAACCGATGCAAAACCGAGTACAGAAGGGACCCAAAGCAATGTTGCAATAAAACAGTCCGGTGAGAGCTCCGGAAAAGTTCAGTTGAACATTAAAAACAAACAAGCTCGGCGAAGAGAGAGCGTGAATCAACTTACAAAAAAAGATCAAAATCGCGGCCCACAACGCAAAAATCCGAAGTTTGACAGTTATACTCCTTTTAATATTTCATTGGAGGACTTGTATTTGCGGACCCGTAATACAATTCAATATGAAAAACCTGCCCCAAGACCGTCGTCAGAGAGACAAATCCAGACGGGAAAATTTTGCAGGTTCCATGAAGGCTACGGGCACGATACGAACGAGTGTCGTCACTTACAGGATCTTGTTGAAAAACTGGTCAGGGAAGGGAAGCTGGAACAGTTTGTGCGGACACCGCACCCCAGAGAAGCGGGCCCATCCAATCCAATCAATGAACCCAATCGACGGAGGCAGGAGGACTCGACTTGTCCCCGTGGGAGATTGGTGATAAACGCCATCTGTGGCGGGCCTACTTATTCAGGAGCCTGGAACAACGAAGAATCTCGTCACTGTCACACATGACAGGCTCCTTCAATCCATGAATACTTTGCAATTTCTTTTACGTTCTGAAATTTGAATTTGTAATAAGGCACTGATTTTGCAACATTTTCGTACTTCAGCAAATAAAATGCTATCTCTTCAAGCTAAAGCTGTGATTCGCCGAATACAACGTTTAACAATCACGACACACGAAGAGCTAAGTTCCACCAAACAATGGAATTTATTCAGATAGTGAGTGACTGCGTCACAACCGGCCACTCACTGAGTGAAATCCCAGCTCGGGGGCAAGCCACCACATCAAAGGCTGAATTGGACCAACACACGACAATCCATTTAAACAATTCGTTCCCGGAGCGCGAACGGACTCCAACTTCCCAGAGCGTGAATTGGAGTATAAACATTAAACAATTCGTTCCCGGAGCGCGAACGGACTCCAACTTCCCAGAGCGTGAATTGGAGTATAAACATTAAACAATTCGTTCCCGGAGCGCGAACGGACTCCAACTTCCCAGAGCGTGAATTGGAGTATAAACATTAAACAATTCGTTCCCGTAGCGCGAACGGACTCCAACTTCCCAGAGCGTGAATTGGAGTATAAACATTTAATAATTCGTTCCCAGAGCACGAACGGACTCCAACTTCCCACAGCGTGAACTGGAGTATAAACATTCCATAATTCGTTCCCACTGCGCAAACGGACTCCAACTTCCCACAGCGCGAATTGGAGTATAAACATCTATTCCAGGTTCCCGGAGTGCGAACCAACCCATCAATGCGGACTCCAAATTCCCAGAGTGTGAATTGGAGTACAGACATCAAATCCATCGTTCCCAGAGTGTGAACGAATTCCTAAAAAGCCCAAATAGGCGTGACTGACCATCTATCGGCTAACTCCAAATTCCCAGAGTGTGAATTGGAGTATAAACATCAATTCAAAGTTCCCGGAGTGCGAACCGAAGTATCAACACCAACTCCAAGATCCCCAAAACATGAATTGGGGTATAAACATAAGTTACAGGTTCCCGGAGCGCGAACCGAAGCATCCGTGCAAACTCCAGATTCCCGAAGTGCGAGTTGGAGTACAAACGTCAATTCCGGGTTCCTGAAGTACGAACCCAAACATACATGTTTTATCCAAGTTCCCGGCGTGTGAATTGGAGCACAAATACCAAGTTAAAGTTCCCGTAGTGCGAACTAAAGTGTTAATACTAACTCCGAGTTCGTAGAGTGCAAGTTGGAATGTGAACATCATTCCTAAGTTCCCGGAGCGCGAACCGTGTTACAAGCATCGATAACTCTCGAGTTCCCGAAGTGCGAACCAGATTATCGATCTCAAGTTATCTTAAGTCCCCAGAATGTGGACATGTGTTCAAAGTTTGCAATAAACGCACTCAACCACCAAAACGCAAATGTTATTCCCCGAGACTAGGGGGCAGAAAAAGCTAAGTGTTAGTCGCTAACCAAAGTGATACAATGTCCGAAGTTCGGTTATTCATCGATCACAACTTGCGACCAAGATTCTCAGACTTAGCAAATAAAACGAACTCCACTTAACGGTAAAAACACCACAAGTGCACCGGACCGAGAACAAGACACTGCAAGTACTTAAGCACAAATAGAACAAGAGTTGAAACAAAGAAACTAAATTTTATTTCAACTAACTTAAAACAAGGACTTACACGCAAATAAGTTCTTCCAAAAAAGAATGCCTACTAGCAGGGGCCGAACCCGCATCTATACACGACCTACTGACAAAAAACGAAGACAAGTACCTATCTACCAAAACATCTACTTGAGAAGCCGATTTATTTCTTCTTTTTCGTCCTTCTTACTAGTGGTACATCATCAGTGTCACTAGGGACAGAAATTCTTCGTTTTGAATGTCTCCTCTCCGGCGGTGGCTCTTCGGCTGGAGGCATGATGTCAATATCCTCCTTGGAGCTTGAGTCTGCATGGAGGCTTCCCGCCGGAGGAGTAGGGGGGACTGGATCCGTGACGGAAGACGGGATAGTGCCACCCGATGACACTACCCTAGCAGGTGCTGGACTCTGCGCCGCCATACTACCACTAACATTACCACTATGCCCCGTAGCCTCTATTTCGGCGCTGATTTCGGCCAAAATTTCCTCATCACGAGTCGCATGGGCTTGGCTGGGGGCCTCCACGGTCCGCATCGAGGAACTTGAGGTCGGCGGGAGGCTACTAACGATGATAAACGGCAAGTCAGAGAAAGAACCACCCTGCTCACCGAGCAGCTCGCTCACCATTTGTTCATCAACAGATAAGGATCTCCCCTGCGCCGCCTCAGTTGATACCGCAGTTACAACAGTAGTCTCGGTGGCGATGGCCTTATCTCCTTTGTTTGATTCTTGAGCCGCGACAGTCGGCGCAACTCCAGTCACTAGGCAAAAAATAAGAAGTTATTAGTAACTGCTGCAAAACAAACACTCTATTCAGAAAACGCTTGAGATAACTTCGGAATACCTTCCCCAGTTTGGCTCGCAGAAGGCCGAACGGCCTCGGAAGTATGCTCATGAATGGGAGATAAGCGCGGCTGTTCCGGGTCGTAAGCAGGAACAGGTGGCAAACCGACCGCAGGTACAGGCACTGACGAAGATGGTGTGGTGACTTCAGTGACAGCAGAATGGTGCTCAACACCTGATCCCTCTCCGACTTCCAGGGAACGACCACCGATCATCTCCTTCTCATGAGCAATGATAGCGTCATGAAGGACCTTCTTCTCATCGTCTGTGAGCAGCCGGTTTTCAAGTTCGAATCGATCGACCGCTTCACCTGGATGCGCTTCCTCTTCCTCCTCAACCAATCGGTCCCAAGTGCTACGAAGGTGAACCGGATAATCTTGAAGCCAGGCCAAGTTTCTGTGTTTTAACACATTGGCGTTGTAAGTTATGAGCAAATCTTCGATATCGGCCTCTAGCCTGGCCTCTGCCAGTTGAACCTTCTCCTCCACCTCTGCTTCGACCGCCTGAACTTTGGCCACGGCCGCATCTCTTTCAGTGCGAAGCACTACGGCTTGCTCGCAGGCTTCTTGCGCCGTGTTAAGCGCGTCATCTCTATCTTTAATAATTTCGGCAAATTTAGCCTTGAGCTCATTAAGTTCTTTTAACGCCGCATCCCGCTCAGAAGTGACGACAGTGTTCCGGTGGCCCATGTCTTCCACCATAATGTAGTGCTCCTTTTTCATTCTCTCCATGGCTGCTTGAGCTTCATCGGCCTTTGTAAGAGCCTCCATCTCTGATATTCGAGACGATTCAGCCTCGATATTCAGCACTTGTATGATGCGATCTTTTTGAGCCAGCTCGGTTTGAAGCTTTTCAATGGTAGCCGCTCGTTCGAAGGCCAATGCCGATGCCTTGTCGGCCGCCCTATACCACGCCTTGTATTGGGCGTAAAAGTCATGCACATAGTCGAGCGCCAACCGCTCAGCCTCCGGCGGGATTCTTTTCAGGTTCGGGGGAAAGACGTATTTATCGAAGCAAATATTCGGGAACTCCCTCTTTAATTGCGCAAGTCTAATTGCCCCTTCCCCCGAGATTTCAGTAGGAGGCTGCTCCGCGACTATCGGGGTCATCGCCTCAGATCGGGAAGATTGAGAAACCGACATATGTCGAGAAGACTCGGAAGGATGTGGGACATGAGCAGGAGGTTGTACGAGATCTCTGGAAGGAGGAGGGGTACGCGATCGCGATCGACGCTTATAGCCTCTGTCCGTGTCATATCTCTCGTGGCTAGAATACCCAGAGCGTCCCTGGTCATAATGCCCAGAGCGCCCCTGGTCATAACCTCTATCCCCTTCTCGTATGCGCGAATCGTAATATGAAGGCTTGCGGGCATGTCGAAGACTCCCAAGCATTGAACCTCGCTTAGATATAATATCTGCGAAGCAAAATAAAATAGAATTAATCACCTTTCAAAACATGTAGTTTACAGTCAAAGGTTATGCAGTGTCGTGAAATGTGTATGAATATGCATTCCCCCCGACCAACCAGAAGTGTCGACCTCGCTAGTAATAAGAGGCTCATTCAATTCTAGAGTACGATGGAATTCCTCCAACCCGACATCATGTTGAAAAGACACATCGTCCGGGATCGGAAGATCGGCGAGCCCTTCAAAAAGATTTTCAGTTCTCGGAGGAGACATCTCCGACATTCTAACTCCGGGAGCGGAACGGGCCGTGACAACCGATTTCCATCTCCCCTTCTTACTTGACCTAGCCATGGCAGCCTTGCCTTTTCTCTGCTCCGCGACATCCGGAACTGCGTCCGTAGGCCCGGTCAGCGGCTCATCATCGGTGTGGGTTCTTTCAGAGTCAGCTTCCTCAGCTGTAGTAACTTTGGGCTTCTTGTGCTTGACTCATTTTTTCGAGACGACCCTTAGTGCCACCTCAAAGCTTATGCTCTGCCCTTGTTCGATCAAACCGCAGGCCCGGAGATTCCTATCCGTCAATAACACGTCGATATCCCTATCTCCACTCGGGACTTCTCGAAGCACTCGCACCATCTCCCTGGAGTGCTCGCCCTCAGGTCGCTGAATCACCGCTGTAAAAAAGGATAAAGTATAAGTTCCACTTCGGCTGCAATTGCCGTAATAATTATTTACGAACTCAGCTATACTCACGTCTGAATAGCCATCGTCGGGCAAATCCAGGAGGACATCTGACATAAAACCATTCTGTCCTATAATAGCTCAACCTGGTCCAAGACCCGGTAACCACTTGGCAGTTTCTCACCGCTTCCAAGAATGTGAAGGAGGGATAATCACCCCGAGTTTTGAAATTGAACAAGTATCTGATCTCAATCGGGAGTGTTGGTCGATGGAGATATTCCATGAATGCAATGAACAAGCTATTGATCGACGCATACCCGTTCGGGTGCAGCTGAGATGGGACGATCGTCAAAAACGACAATACTTCCCTTATATACTCGTTGAACGGAGGAAGTGTTCCGGCCGCACACGCATGGCGGTTGAATGCAGTATACCCTTCCGGTGGATTGTGCGGTCTATAATTCGGCCCCGGCAGTAACACATCGTCCAGTGACAGGCCGTGCCTCAAGCATATCCTTCCCAACATGTCTTCAGAGATATTGGATGGAACGGAATCCGATGGATTTGCGATGAACGACGCATTAGGCAATTCATCCGGGGCTGGACCGACGATCTCAGGATCGATGTCCGGAACCTCTAGTCTCGGAGAGGCTGTACATTGAATCTCCTGCTGCTGTGAACTTGACGGTTCCATAACTAGCTAACTCATGAGAAACCATCGTTAGACGACAAAGGACCCGTGCGTTCCCCAGTGTAAAGTGTATGAATGTGTGTGGTGCAGTGCCATGCATTACTTGAGTAAATGTCGCAGAGTTAAAGTAAATATGCAAACGACAAAGCTACGGAGTCCAGCTGTAATGACCGTCATCGCTGACCGTCATCACTAATCCGTTTCCATGATGGAAATTGATTCGGATAAAAGTTGTTATAGTTCCATCGACGATCTTCGAAAGGCGGTCAAGTATGCAGTTTAATATTCAAGTCCAAATATGCAAGAATGAAGCTCGTCGGGGTCATGCTTAGAGAATATCAAACTTTGGTGTCCATCATAGAAGGTTCGAAACCATCACAAAGACTTCGTTCGAACCCAACCGAACATCTCTTCGTTTGAACCCATCCTGACGTCGCTTCGAACCCATGTAGTTAGACGCGCTTCGAATCGATAACCAGATGCCAAGTTCGAACCGATCGGTAAGGGATGACTTCGAATCGATCAATGCTTGACAAGTTCGAACCGACGAGGGAACCCTCAACTTAACGTCATCCACGTTCGAATCGATACCCTCCGTATCGATGCGAAGTTGTGGACTTCGAAACCACAGCCGATGGGTTCGAATCCATCAATTCGGATGAACCCATCGAATCCGTCAATAGGTGCGAACTGCGTCACCTCCATAGGGTCACTCAAGAAACCGATTCGAAATCAAGGAAAAAGCGACGCCGTCGTCATCGATTCGAACACGAGTCCCCTTATGGTTTCGAAGCCCTCAACCGGAGCAGATCTGACTTTACCAATCGATAAAAAAGACACGGGTTCGAAGTAACTTTGCCGTTTGCCATTTGAATTCGAGGCTAATTACCTAGTTTGAATGATGGATTCGAGGAATTAGAGATTTGGATCTTGAATGGTTCACGCAACGCAGTGTTTTTTCTCCTTTGGAGCTCCGAAACGATGCACTGCACAGTAAAAGCAAGCAAGAGTAAAAGTAAAAATGAAAACAGTGAAACCCACTGCTATTTATATGGAGCCTAGGATGTGACCGGGCCGTCTCGTATCCCAGTCAACCCAACCGGTCACAACCGGTCAAGTACCAGATCGTTTCGAAGTTAGCTTTCGAACCCATCTGCCTAAAGCCCTATTGATTCGAAGTTCACCTCATGCTTCAACGGTACGAAACGCACTACAGAATGACAGGCTGCATCGATGCGAAACGAACTATGGGCACATCGATTCGAAGACCTTGTTCACATCAACCACTTCGAATCCATCCATGGCCTATCGATACGACAGATGACTTCGTATCCATCTGCTTCCAATTCGAATCGACTCGAACAATTATTTCGTATCCATCCCCTCAAACCGGTTCGAATGTTAACTTTGAACCCATCATAGCACAAGCATACCGCGTCCATACAAACGTGGATTTCGAACCCATCGATGCTCGAATGCATCGATTCGAAATATTACACTCACGCAATACAGAATTCAATTCCTTCAACCTTCAATATCGATTCAGGAGAGGATCGATACGAAGGGACTTTTCTAAACAGCCATCAAGCGTTGTCTCAACCCAGATTTCCAAATCGATTCAGGAAAGAATCCATACGAAATTCAATAGCCAACCAAGCTGGCAACGACTCGCGAACGCACGACGTTAACAAGGGCCAAGTCAACATATGTGCATATATGTCGAACTAACATTCGATTTTAAATATTTACAGGGATCAAACACTCATCCTGTTACAAATGCAACAGCCAACGGCTAAGCGCTATTATACAGCAATACAGTATACGAGTTTCAACAAAAAAGAGAGAAATGATTGTTCAGAGAGAAATTGCAGCTATTCAAAGCACGTCATGTTCCCACAAGACGTACTTTGGAGGGCAAAATGTTATCCCGCTTTTTGGCAAAGCCGCGATACCAAAAGATCGATCGAGAACGAAGGACAGTTCGTCTCAGAGGTTGGTCATACTACGTTTCGCCACGGATATCTTTTAATTTTGTCCGAGTCCAGATTGAGCTACAATTGATAGGACACGGCAAGAAAGACCATAGGAGTCAGCATCTCAAGTTTCAAGTCAATCCGAGTTCATATGCTAAAGTTATGATCGGTTCAACGTGAAGGAAACAACCTAGTTTCGAACCCATCATGATGGATGTCTTCGAACCCATCATCATGCACCATTCGAAACCATCACACTCAAACCGAAGGACATCGAACCCATTGGTTTCGAAACCATCAAAGCGCCTCACCTTCGGCTCCATCCACTTCGAATCCATCTGCTTGTTCGAACCCATCACAGAGTCCTTGTTTGAACCCATCACGGAGTCCTTGTTCGAACCCAACTGTGCAGCTTCATTCGAAACCACTGGGTCAACCAACCATGATGACGTGTCTTCCCTCGGTTCGAATACGCCGAGATATATGGAGTCGAAGCGGTCAACACGGAGTGAAGACCGGATAAATTCGAAGTTTGCGCTCCACGCCAAAGCGAAGCCACGTGCCTCCATGGATTCGAAAGGATCGATTCGAAACCTTGGTTTCGAACCAAACAGCCGAGCAATAAACCCAATTTCAAACCCATCATATCTCCTAACCTATTGATCCAAATGCCATGAAATTTTCACAGAAGCTTGCGTACATGTTGAGGAATGTCCACGCCAAATTTCACCTCGATTGGATGAATTCTCGATCGGTTCGAATGGAGTTCGAACCGATGCCAAAGTGGGCCCAAACTTTCTGAGACCATGCGTGTGGGCCCCCTCACGTGCCAGAAGTGGTCTCCCGAGTTTTCAGCGAAATACCAGCAGCCTACGCCTATAAATAGAGCCCAGGGCCAACGGGAAAAGGACTTTTGGACTCTGAAGTGCCCAGACTCTGCCGGATCGAGATCTCCATCATTTAATATCATAAACTTGCTGTTAAATTTGAATTCCTTGCTGTAATTCACTGTTGATTGCTGCAACAACTTGTAATCATTGAAAGAAAAGCAATAAAACATCAAAACACTTCACAATGGACGTAGGCAACACGCCGAACCACTATAAATCGATTGTCTACGCATTTTCTTTACTGTTGATTGGAGTTTTTGTTAGATAATATCTGTTTTGAACTTACATTCTTGACTATTATCTCTTCAACGACTCCCGAAGAGTGTTGTGCCCAATTTTGACGCAAACAGTACCGTTCAAGTTTGCTATTCCAACTTTGAAAAGTTTTCAATGATCTTTTCTTTAGATTGTTCAAGTAGGATTCTCCTATCCGAAACTTTTCTTTGTTTTTTCATTACATCCCTCAACATTATTACCACCGCTTTTCACTTTCTTTTTTATTTTGTTATTATCATATATATGTATGTGTGTGTGTGTGTGTGTATCCATGTATGTATGTATATACTTTATTTATATATTATTTATTTATTTAGTTATTTATTATTTTAGATCAACACCAATCCGATGGCTATGGATTGGACCTTTCACTTAAGCGATTCCTCTACCTATTTTTATCGATCGACTCTTATACATGAGCCCACGCTCATTTATATCACTTGCCTTCATTTTATTTCTTTCGAATATTATTAAACATCGAATCACCACTGTTGATCTTTCCTCAATTTTAACCTTCAATTCCAAACTGCCACCTTGAATCGTTGTTGCTACCTATTTCCACCATTAATGCCACTTGATTTATCGCCTGCGAATCCTAATTCATGAGCATGGAACCACATTATCAATTTTAACATCAAAATTGAGCAGATCTCGAACTTGACATCCTTTTAGATTGATTCAGGTTGATGATGACGCGGCTACACTTGGATTGCCAATGACCAAATATCGTCCACCTTCGATTTTGCTTTAAAACATCATCCTTCCCCTCTTATGGATCGATCATGATCCAAGACTATGAAATTTTATCAAACACTTTTGATGAAAGATGCTGAACTTAGCAAACTTAAGGGAAACTCGAAGCACACAAAGGTCTTTCTAAGTAAAAGCATAAGTTCTAGTTCAAATATTGTTTACCATAGATTTACCTGGCTTGCTTCAAATCGAACCCGAGCCTTGCGCGATTTTTTAGTTGAAACATAAAATTTAAAGTTTTTCAAAATAAAAAACTTTAATAAGTCGAAGGAGAAGATCAAATGGTTTTCATAAGATAGTCTTGGTCAAGTGGTGGTCGATAATTGTAATTTATAAAGACTATTTCTAGTAACAGTCATGTTGAATGCAATCCGATATCCAAGAGGATTATTTTATAGCCCTTGTGGTTTATAGTTTCTTTCACTAAATAATGGTTTGAACTCGATGACATCTGTTGCACACATTGCAAAGCATACACACAATTGCCCCCCGTTGATGTAGGAGGTTCAGTCGATCAACACATTATCTGTTAGACCTTATACATCAACTACGAAAGGCTTTCTTCCCATCATAGAAGTTTAATTTTTTATCCTTCCTAATATCCCTTATTTATGAAGTTTTTTAATAGCTATGGATCGTAGATGCACCTGACATCTTTCTACAATAACTGTCGGTCCATTAACATCAAAATATGTCAAGTCCGGCAATGAATCTAGTTCGATAACAGTGCCCACTACAAAGCTTATTTCTACACCCTCTTGATTTCAATCAATAAGCGATTGAAAGGATCATATTGATTGAAAGGATCAATATTGAGCAATGACTCCTTTCGTATTGGCCGAAGAACCTACTATAGGGGTTGCCTCTGATGTCAATATAGGTGATACCATTATTTTGATAGATCCTCAAGGTTCTCTGACCTCTAAGGTAGATGAGCATCTCTTAGATGGATATGGAAAAGGCATGGGATTCCTTTCAAAGAAATGTTGGTTCCCACTCGCTATCAATGGGTACATCTCCCACCCGAGAGATATTGTGATCACCCAGGATTTTGGCAATATTAATTAAATAATCTTCTAATATATTTATTTAAATTTAGAACAATTTATCTTTTTAAAGCAAATAAAATATGCTATCCAATTACTATTTTTCATATACATATATATATTTGAAAAGATACTGTGAATTGGATTCAATGATGAATTAAATTTAAATTCTACATTTTTAAAATATTTGAGATAAGTATATATATAATTAGTAATTTAATGTTAATAACCTAAGTCTAAAATTTAAAATAGGAATAAAAAAGAAAATGAAACATTAAAAGCAAATATAAAATATTTGCATAAGACATTTGTGAGCTAGGGAATGACATACTAATACATGTGTCAAGATTTCTTCTAAAAATATATGTGGATTTCCTCATTTTTAAATATATAGTTCAGTATACCCTTTTTCAACATATATCTTAATGTTCATCCTTCTTTCATTTTCTTTATAAACAAACCAAAAACTTAAAAAAAATATAAGAGAAAACTAAATAAAATTCAAGCTTTCATCTGAAGCAAATCAAAGTAGCAACTCAAGTTCAACTAAACAAAGAAGATCACATCTAAATGAAGTTGGCAGTACCAGATTTCAAACTGTTGCTCTGTTCAAAGTTTTAAGGTGAGTATTTTTTTAAAACAAAAGCTTAAATCTTTCTATAAATCTATGAAGTATGATCAAAGAAATATCAGTACTCGATAAGTCGAGTATATAGAAATGGATGCGTGTACATATTATGAATATAGTTGTCAAGCCTGTACATAGCTTGTCTGCTCTATTTCATAAAAATGTGAGTAAACATCTCTATTTTCTTACTGATTGTTATACTTATATGTTAATTGACTATTTTTGTTAAATCGGGGATCCGGGTCAAGAATATGTAAAACTGTATGTTAAGATATATATATATATATATATGTGTGTGTGTGTGTATGTGTGTGTGTTAACAAGTTAGCAGTTTTATTTATATATAAAAGCATTAGTTCTATTTAAAAAAAATCTACTGTAAGTAAACTTTTCTTTCAAAAGCCAAATCTCCTTATTAACTTGTGCATGTTAGAATTAAAGGGTAGAAATGTACTGAACATGTATTGCATGGATGGAAAGTGAGTATGCTTGGATATATAAGCATGTAGATGCCTGTGTATATAGATTTTGGTCTCTATTCCTATTTATTTGTTTGAAATATTGTTAACTTAAAACTTAAAAAAAATCAACATTCCTTTATACAATTGAATTTAGGTTACGATGCTAAAAGGAAAGTTGCTTGATTTTGATTGTACTTTATTTCAAAAAAATTTCTAGTAAAGATTATAGAGTATATAACCTAAATCGAGAATTTTACTCTAAGTAACCAAATATTTTTAGAAAATCAATTATTATTTTCTTTGCTTTTACTTATATGAACGTAATCGATGGTTGAAATGGTAAATTTTGATGAGTGTTTTACAAATTTTAGTCGTGTATATACTGAGATAGTGGTGGGTGATCGGGTTTGGGATAAATTTTGGCGACCCCTGTTGATTTTGTGGTCAGTGGGTTGGCGTGGAGAAGGTTAAGGTAGTATGGGGTACACAAAAAATGGCTTAGGGTTTTTTAATGGTCGTGAAGGCGAGTTGGAGGAAGAGTAGGGTTTAGGCTATATTTTGGTCGTGGGGGTTTCTTTGGCGATTACCGCATCATGGTGGAAGTAGGAGGCTGCGATATACGGGGAAAGGATAGGGGGAAGCATGGCGAAGTTTTGGGTGAAGTAGTCTGGCTTCGGGCGATCGGAGTTGGCGGCGTATGGTGAGAGAGGGATCAGGTATGCTTCATTATGCATGACAGGGGGTTCTCGCTTCATGTTTGGTGGCGAGCAGGAGACTCTTACCCCTACATATCCCTGTGAGTGTTGGTTGCGATTCGAGAGGCTGGCCATAAAAGCAAATTTGAGGTATTAATGTATGCCACGGTGGGTCTAGGATGCTTGAAAAGCCTACCGGTCGTCACTGGCTTGCCCGTTACATTTGGTATTAGAGCTGAAGGTTAAGCGAGAACCTTGGTTTTGGAGGATTACTCGTTAGAGATAGGTTCAACAGTACCCTAGAATGAGTTGAGCATATTATATATGAGGGCGTACTTGTTATTTTCTTATATAATGTTCTTAAAAATAGGTTTAAAAAAGAATGGTTTTTATATAAGCTTATATTTTGATATATTAAGCAACGATTTTTCCAAATATTATATATATTAAGGTAGTTGGTTGTTGATTATTGGAATTAAATATAATAATAAGAATTAAGTGGTAATATAAACACACCCAAATAGGTATTTGGGTAAGGATTAACTATGAAGATAAATTGAGCTAAAAAGGATTCAAAACTGAATTTAAATCCTAGAAAATTTAAAAAGAATTTTCAAAGTACTGAAATAAGTTACCTTGATTTGATATTCCCGCAAATGATTATGGAATATATGGTGTGTATGATTTCTAGATTTGATAACTATTATAAATTGGGTATTGTGTCTTAATAAAGGGATGTTTTTTTTTCTAAAGCAAATAATGATAAAGTAGAATAAAATGTTTTAAGGAAGTAACAATTTAGATAAGTATGACTTATAAATTGAAAAGAATTTAAATTGTGAAGTTTTAAATCTAAGTCCAAAAAATTTAAATTATTTCAAAATGTTAAAAGATATAATAAATAATATTTTTAAATGTAGGAATTTTAGTTTAAAACAAGTGTTGTTTAAAAAAAATTAAAGGAACTTATTTTGAATTAAAAACTAAGAATGGTTTAAAATTAAAAGTACGACTTGGTGACTAAATGAAATAAATATGTATACATAAGTAGATATACATAATATCAAAGTGATTTGGAATAATACGAAGCGTTGAATTTTTGATTTCCCCCAGAAATTTGATGTAAACCCGAAGAGAAATAAGTTTTTGAACTTAAAAGTAAGAAAGGTTATTGATAAGAAGCTTAAAATTTGAAATAGAGAATTCAAATTGAGTAAGGTTGATTGGATTAAGTAAATTGAATTTAACTTAGGGGAAGTTAAATAAGTTTAGAACGAATAACCTGAATTGGAAATTTCAAGATGAAATTGAGATTTAACTTAGGGAAGTTAAATGGGTTGAATTGAAAAGGGAGTTATGTGTGATCTCAAAGCGGGTTTGAGTTCCGAAAATTGGTAATGGATGATGTTGATGGATGCTTTAGATAATTGGATATTTATTTACTTTGACTTAACCTGATATCATCCTGTTGTTATTCTATGGAACTGTAAATTGGATTGTTTTGTGTGAATTAAGAAGTGGATTGAAATGACATATATATGTATCCATTGTTGAAATTAAATGGAAATAAAACTTTAATTTGGAATTATTTAAATGATTTTGATTTTTAGAAATAAAATTTGGACTCAGAATTAATTTGTTAAAAGATTTAGGTTGTTAATTTAAAAGTAAAGGTTAATTTGATTTAAGGGATTAAATCAACATTTGAAATTTAACTCGAATTTATATAATTCGAGTGAGATTGAAGTTGAATAAGTTTAAATTCAAATGGAAATTGATTTGAATTTGGGAAAGGAATTGAAATTAATCCAAATTTAATTGAAACTGAATCAATTTAAATGGAAGTGGAAATTGAAAATTGATTGGGAGTGGAGATTGGGAAATTGAACCAGTTTGACTCTGAAACTATTTCAAATAAATTATTTTAATATAAACTATTTTAAATCTATTTTTCCTAGCTATTTACTATACAAACTTTCTTTTTGAAACCCAAACTATCTTATACATATTTTACAACTATTTTGAGAACTAACTACTATTTTACATCTGTTTTACAAACTATTCACTATTTTACAACTATTTTGCAACTATCTAACTATTCTACAACCATTTAACTATTTTACAACTATTTTATAATTAATTAACTATTCTACCGCAATTTATAACTACTTATCTATTTTAAACTTTTCAAGCTATTTTATAAATTCAGCGGGTCAGAGTGGAAACTGTTGAATTTAAACACCAATGGAGATAAGAATTGAAGGGAAAAACCAAAAGGAAATTAAAGAAATTGTGAATAAATGAATAGGAATCAAAATGAATGTGAATAAAAGGAAAATTGATTTAGTTAATAATCAATGAAGATAAATACATAGGATGTACATATGTTATTCTATTCGCATAACGATTTGATCCAGATTCGAGCACAGAATTTCGAGATAGTATATCGATCCGTGTTGAGATTTTTTCACTCGATTTTCGACGGCAAACCCTAGATATGGATTTTTGATTGATTCTGGAAATTCTCTATCATAGTTATGGGTATGAAAGGAGAATGACTATAACGACCCTGACTCATCCTTCGAAAATTGGCACCCAAATACATCACCTATATTCGAATGCCGCGGATTCAAATGTCGAGTCTGGTTCGCTGGAACTTATAACACATCAAGTAAACAACACAGCGGAAACAGTAATGAATAATATGTCATTGACATACAACATTTGATATAATAAGATACAACGGATCCATAATTATCAGAGCAGAATACAATAGCTGAATATGACACTGCAGTAACAGCATTAAAAAACAACATCACCAAAAGGTCTTTTAAAGGATAATCCAACATGCAAAACATCATTTCCAAATCTCAAAAGACTCCAATCCAGAAGCTCGTACCACCATCACGTTGAGCAAGGTCAGTCCAAGTGAACAAATGCTATTGCCACATCCAAAGACTGGATGCCATCGAATCTACACCTACTATTTGATTATCTCAAAATCCCAACCCTAGGCTGCCCGTGTGGAAAATTGTGGGTACCCAGAGTTTAGGTAGGGAACAATAAACTTCAGGTCAGTCATGGGACTGGTGTGAGCAAACGAAAATAGTTTATCTTGAAAACAAAAAAAACAGCAAAAGCATTTTTAAATTTGAAATGCGCAATGCATTTTGAAAAATGAAACTACAATAAGGCCTCCCCACACACACACACGATGCAAGCGCACAATTGGAGGAGATTTCTCCTTATGATAGTCAAACATGCTTGATACGCGAAATCCTTTTGATATTATTAGTGCATAGTGCAGAAAACATTTCGAAAGTATAATATCAATCTTAGCCAGCATAGACATTTCGAACTATGCATAATATAACTACCATCTAAACAGTGGGGCGCCACCATAAGTAAATGTCAGGTTATACAACTAAAACCGTACAAGACGCGTATTGGAGATTGGATTTCCAACAAATGGTCAGGCTAAGGAACTTCCTATTGCCACATGGGTACGCCTTTGGAGGGACGGCCTGAGAACTTAACCACCTCTCTGCCAACACAAGGCCTGTTTACGCCTGCCCGGAAGTAACACCTACAAGTATGCCATCCTCCGTCGTTACCGACCTTTATCCGAGGATCCTCAACCACAAAGCAACAACCACAAGGTAATAAATTTGCAGTAACCACATAGGTTAAATATCTGGGCTCCATACCATGATACCACCTTTTTCCAGAAGAAATGGACATACCCTTAGGGCACGACCCCTAATAACCTTGCTGCATCTTTCCTGTTTCGACCATTTCTAGGTTGTGAGGTCCTGATGCAGTCTCGTCCACAAAGCTATACTTTACACAAAAGCCATGTTTTGATCAACAAATAATCAATAGCACTTCGTATGCCACATTACCAAATTGGGAATATATCACTAGTAACCATCAACTACATAACATCTGAGCTCGTACGTCCTGGAGAAGGGTGTTAAGTTAAGAGATTAAATTCTCCGCCACCAAACAGAAATGTATTTGATAGAAACCAGCTTTACATCTCAAAGTGTAACGTCAGACATACATCCATACAAGTCTATTCTGGGTTCGAACAAAACCGAAGGCACTACGCAAAGAAGTTCTTGCAATCCCCGTATTCACAATCCCGATAGGACTCCCCATCACATATGGAGATCTCTATATCGTAGTTACTAAGTGTAGAGTCATTTGACGGGTAATCCTTTCATTTTTGAAAATACCCAATCTTCACTACCTGTCTTCAAATGCAATCCATAACGTCGTATCATTATTTGGAATGGGTTATATGACACAAGGTCATTTCCCGGCTAAACCGAATAATGAGCGCATTTAGAAACACATGGATATTGGGATCTTAGTTAAGTCGCAACTTATTACCCAAAACTTTTCTTTCAAATGGTTTAAACAAATCACCATTTTAATATTTTAAACAAAAGATTCACTTCACTTTGAAAACCAAGTTTCCCAACCTTTCACAAAGATTCATTCATAGCTTTCAAAACCATTTCCATTCCAAATCTTTTATACAAAAACACACCTTCATGACCCTCTTTACTTTGAAAACAAAGTTCACCAATCTTTAACAAAAAATCATTAATAGCTTTCAAAACAATTCTATTTCAAACTTGAAAATTTCTTTTAACACAAACCGGAAGTTCTTTCGTTATATTTGAAATCCATTATCATTTGAAAACAAAGGGTTTTCGTTTTGGAAAAATCCAATCAAATATGCACAAGTTATATACTTTGAAGTATAAACATAGGTTAAATTTAAATTCCTAAAATAATACTTTTAAAATACTTTAAAGACGGTTTAAAATCCATACATATTTTACACAGCTTGTATAAACCTTTGAAATCAAATTTGCAAAACAATTTCAAAACTTAAAATAAGATATATTCAAACTAAATTTCAATTTCAAACTTCCTTTCAAAAGCTTTTCATATTCAACCCAATTCCATTTCCAAAACCATTTGAATTAAAAATTCAACTTTTAAAACCATTTTATATTAAATTCAATTATCTGTGACTTAACTAATTTCCTAGTGCAGTCCATATTTGTGTGTGTATGGTGTAGTCCAGGGGTTTTACACAATAGTGCAACATCATCAATCATCACAATCCAAACACAACAATATCGATAAGCGGTATAATGTTATAACGCTTATCTTGATACATAGATAAATAATGTAAATTCATCACAGATAAATAAATTATATTCATCGCAGCTCAAATCAAAATAATTCATATCACAAAGCAACACACATCAGGGATAACAAACAATTCATACAATCCAAACATCCATAAGCAAGATCAATCAATTATCTGATTAATTTAAATAAGATTAATTACTTATGAATAAAAAACCAATCGTTGTTAATTAATAACGAATTAATTACAAACCAACATAATTAACTTTTAATCATTTATTAATAAATTAATTAACCTTTAATTATTAATTAATCAACCTTTAATCATAAATTTAATTAACCATTAATTAATAAATCGATTAACCTTTAATCATTAAATAATTAACCCTTAATTATTGAATTATTCTTTAATTAATGGTAATTAATTAATTACATTAATTAATTACCATTAAATTAATTATCCTTAATTAATTACAGTAAATGATTATCCAAATCACTTATATTAATAAATCACAAATTAATTACTTATGAATAATTATCCTTTAATCAATTGATTAATTAACTTTAATCATTTATTAATTAATTTTAATTAAGTAATTATCTTTAAGTAATTAACTTCCCTTTAATTAATTAAGTAATTATCTTTTAATTATAAATTGATTAACCTTTAATTATTATTTAATCCTTATTTAAAATCCTCTGGAAATAGGTCATCATCAATACATTAATTAACTTAAAATATTTAAGTTAGATTAAGGATTAGAAACATTTCATTTTCTCAATATTCACTTAATTACAAAAATTAAGTTTATAAACTTTTAAAACCATAAGTTATATAGGTTGAAGCACTTTTAACTTAATAAATTTTGTAATAATTTATTTTTAAACCTTTTAACCAATTCAAACTAGGATAAACATTTATAATTTGCAAAAGAACCATTTTACAAAAAATTGTTTTAAATACAACTTGATTTTGTTTTAAAAATAAAAACCGTTTTATACAAAAATTCCTGACCCGAGACCACCCCGGGTTCCAACCGAGTCACATCCCCTCTTCCCCGAGCAACAACCTGAGCAAACCTATATTTTTTTCTTTTTAAAACTTTGTTTTGACTTAACTTCCAAAAACATTACACACTCGCGAAAACCCGAGCACGTCTTTGAGCCACAACCCAACTTCCTCGAACAACACCCCGAGCCACTCTCTTCCCTTACCCGAGATAACTTCATGTTCCCCAATTTCAACAACATCACCAGATACACCCACACACGTGTGCACATGCACATCACTTCATCCACATTCTAACCAACTTCGTCGCCTCTAACACTTCGATGAGAACCCTAACGAACACCACGGCCATCCAGTTCCACGAGTTCGCCAGAAAATCGAAAACGAACCTTTCAAACACTCGAACCCAAACATGACCGCCAGAAATTCGTCATGCATCGCCACCCACGATCGACTGAGGCTTCGCCGACCTCACCAGAGTTTTGCCTCATCTCATTAAATCGATTCCACCCCTCACGATCACCTCTGATCCACCCTAGTCATCGTACGAACCATGGTAACATTGTCGACTAATACTGGGTATAAAACCCTACAATCACTCCGACAAGCCTCTACGACCATTTAAAAATTCCGATACCATTTTCCCCGGCTGCGTCGACGCCTGCCCTACGTCCTGGCCAAAGATCGACCCCTGCCATCGACGACTTCGTTAGAATTTGTCCCAAAACCCAAAACGATCATCCTGCCTTTATTTCCACAATTATACCACTAAAAATTCCGAAATTCCTTCCAAAAATCATAATTTTCAAGGGCAATTCAAATTATATATGTGAAAATTGAAATTAAAATAAACGATTTTCTTATATATTCCCCTTTTTACTGTATTATCTTTATTTCCAGATAATAGCCTAATGATTCTACTAGCAAATATTTTTAAATTTAAGATCTAATTAATTCAAACAAATGTTGTTTAAACATCCAAGTCTATAGGTGGATGATTGAAGAGATCTTGATTTTTGTATTCTGTTCTTAGCCTATAAATACAAGAACAAGATTACATGCCTGTACATGCATATTTTAATTCTTATACGTATATATACACCCATGCAAATATATTCACTTAATCATTCAAGCATAATTGCATCACAAAGTTCAAGTACAAAATCAAACATCAAGAGATATAATAGGTTCGAATGGTTTGCTCACCTGACATGAAGAAACAGAGACAGAGAAGAAGCCTGGAATTGATAAATGGAAACAATTCTATTTTTGATGATCTGCTTTATTTCTAGTTGGATCTGGAGCTTGCCTTTAATTTAAAACTGATTTGAGCTATGAGTCATTGCTTGATTCTGCTTTAGGATTGGGTTTTGATTTCAAATTAAAAGCTTCCATGTTTGAGTTGATCTTTGTTTTAGCTGAGTTGAGTTTGAATTCATATTAAGTTTGAATCTGATCGTTGTTACTTAATTCAGATTTGCTACTTTGAACCTAAAAACTTGAAACTGTTTTCTTTTATCTGGAATTGAATTGAATTTTGAACTTAATGTTTGAATGCTTTAAATCCAGCTTGAACCTGAAGCTGTTTGCTTTTATTCTCCTTTTTATTTTTAGTTTTTTATTTATTTTTATCATTGGTTTCACTTTTGATTTTCCTTTTGCTTTGACTGCATGAAACAAAATGAGGAGAGAGGGAGATATGTGAATATATAGACCTTGTTTTTAATTTTAAAAATAAATAAAGAAATTATGGACACTTGTTAAATTGTATTAACAAAACTATTGCATTTGTAATCTTCTTGTTTCATGGATTACAAATGTACATATATATTTAATTTGTGCCTAAACCCTTACTTTAATTAATTTACAAATTATGTTTTAAACCTTTATTCATTATTTTCTTATGTTTTTTACAAATATGGTTTTAATTTTTACATTTCTATATACACAAGATATTTTTATTTCAAGTAAAATTATAAAAAGAGAATATCTTAAACCTTTATATTAAATCTTATAATAATTAGAAAATATTTATCTATTAGAAGCAAATTCTTATTAGTTTCAAATATAGAGATTTTAAATTTAATTTATCAATAAGATATTTATTATCCAATTTATTTTCAAAATATTTATTTTTGAACTTCAAATAAAATTTCAAATTATAATCTATTTATATACATATATAAATAAAAACACATATCTTTATTATATTTGGAAAAATACAAATTAATTTACAATTATATGAAAAAAATTATTTAAATTACAAATTTAAATTCGACTCAAAAACGGGATCGTTATAGGTTCCCCTCTTAAGAAAATTTCTTCCCCGAAATTTGCTAGGGAGACAACAATGAAAGATGAACAATAGGGAAATGGATTATCGGATCAATTTGAAATATCTATTCTACATTTGGCGTACCAAATTAATAATATCTACAAATATGGAATAATCTTATTCGATTCTACACGAAACACTCGGGTCATCGGGTCTATGAAATATGTAGGGCATTGGTTAGTCCAAAGGGATAACTAACCATTCGTAGAATATATCTGGACGCAAAAGAATAGACAAATGGAAACAATTTTTCGGAATTGTCACATACTATGTATGGATTCCAAATTCAAGTCGGAATACTTCAAATATACATTAGCTTATCCCTCTTCGGGCTTGGATTAACACAAGGTATCATAAAAAAATTCTCAAATTTGGTTTTGACCGAAATTGTTTCATCGATACAATTTAATTTAACTTCATATTTCATTAACCAATTTATTTCAAATAAAATTTCAAATTTATTAAAGTTAAAACGATAGGAATTTGGTTGAAAGAATATAAATTAAGAACTTTCTACAATGATTCGCAAGGCTACCACCATACCGAAGCTTCTCCCTCAAGCTGCCACGAAGCCATCAAAGAATTGATATCAGATGATGTTCAAAGGAGATTGATAGACAAAGATTGTTCCCTTGTTATCACAGGGTATTAACCATCTGTAATCGTACTCCCCTGTCCCATATCTCGTCCTCTTCTTGCACTCATACTCACTGTTAGAATTTACTGAGGCACACAGATGGATATCTTAAGGATATACTCATTCTAGGGTATACTTCACCCTATCTCTAATGAGTTACATAACGTGTTATACTCCTGAGCTAAAGTTCAACCTTCAGCGCTGATACCACTTATAACAATTCTGACTCGTCATTCGAAAATCGACACCCAAATACATCACCCGTATACGAATGCCGCAGATTCAAACGTCGAATCAGGTTTTTTGGAGCTTATGACACATCAAGTAAACAACATAGAGGAAATAGAAATGAATAATATATCATTGACATACAACATTTGATATAATGAGATGCAACAGATCCATAATTATTAGAGCAGAATACAACAGCGGAATATGACACCGCAGCAACAGCAGCCGAAAACATCACCAAAAGGTCTTCCAAAGGATAATCCAACATGCAAAACTTCATTTCCAAGTCTCAAAAGACTCCAATTTAGAAGCTCGAACCACAATCACGTTGAACTAAGCAAGGTCAGTCTAAGTGAACAAATGCTATTGCCAAATCCAAAGGCTGGATGCCATCGAATCCACACCTACTATTTGATTATCTGAAAATCCAAACTGTAGGCTGCCCGTGTGGAAAATTATGGGAACCCAGAGTTTAGTTAGGGAACAATAAACTCCAGGTTAGTCATGGGACTGGTGTGAGCGAACGAAAACAGTTTGTCTTGAAAAAAACAACAAAAGCATTTTTAAATTTGAAATCCGCAATGCATTTTGGAAAATGAAACTACTATAAGGCCTCCCCGCACACAATGCAAGCGCACAATTGTAGGAGATTTCTCCTTATGATAGTCAAACATGCTTGATATGCAAAATCCTTTTGATATTATTATTAGTGCATAGTGCAGAAAACATTTCGAAAGTATAATATTAACCTTAGCTAGCGTAGACATTTCGAACTATGCCTACTATAGTTACCATCTAAACAGTGGGGCGCCACCATATGTAAATGGCAGGTTATACAACTAAAACCGTACAAGGTGCGTATTGGTGATTGGATTTCCAACAAATGGTCAGGCTAAGGAACTTCCCATTGCCACATGGGTACGCCTCTGGAGGGATGCACCGAGAACTTAACCAGCTCTCGGCCAACACGAGGCCGGGTTACCCCTGCCCGGAAGTAACACCTACAAGTATGCCATCCCCGGTCGTTACCGACCTTTATCCGAGGATCCTCAACCACAAAACAACAACCACAAAGTAATAAATTTGCAGTAACCACATAGGTTAAATATCTGGGCTCCATACCATGATACCACCATTTTCCAAAAGAAATGGACATACCCTAGGGGCGCGACCCCTTATAACCTTGCCGCATCTTTCCTGTTTCGACCATTTCTGGGTTGTGAGGTCCTGATGCAGTCTCGTCCACAAATCTACGCTTTACAAAAAATCCATGCTTTGATCAACAAATGATCATCAGCACTTCGTATGCCACATTACCAAATGGGGAATGTATCACTAGTAACCATCAACGACATAACCTCTAAGCTCGTACTTCTCAGAGAAGGGTGTTAAGCTAAGAGAATAAATTCTACGCCACTAAATAGAAATGTATTTGATAGAAACCAGCTTTGCATCTCAAAGTGTAACGTCAGACATACATCCATACAAGTCTGTTCCCGATTCTAAAAGAACTGAGGGCACTTAATAAAGAAGTCCTTGCAATTCGGGTATTCACAATCTCGATATGACTCCCCATCACATATGGAGATCTCTACACCGTAGCTTCTTAGTGTAGAGTCATTCGACGGGTAATCCTTTCATTTTCGAAAATACCGGTCTTCACCACCGGTCTTCAAATGCAATCCATAATGTCGTATCATTATTCGGAATGGCTTATATAGCACAAGGTCCTCTCCCGGCTAAACCGAGAAATGAGCGCAATATTTAGAAACATATGGATATTGGGATCTTAGTTAAGTCGCAACTTATTACCCAAAACCTTTCGTTCAAATGGTTTAAACAAATCACCATTTTAATCTTTTAAATAAAAAATTCATTTCACTTTGAAAACCAAGTTCTCCAACCTTTCACAAAGATTCATTCATAGCTTTCAAAACCATTTCCATTCCAAATCATTTTATACAAAAGATACACCTTTAAGATCCTCTTTACTTTGAAAGAAAAGTTCACTAATCTTTAACAAAGATCATTGTTCGCTTTTAAAACATTTCCATTTCAAACTTGAAAATTTCTTTTAACACAAATTGGAAGTTCTTTCATTATATTTAAAAGACATTATAATTTGAAAAAAAGGGTTTTCATTTCGAAAAAATCTAATCAAATATGAACAAGTTATATCCTTTGAAGTATAAACTTTGGTAAAATTTAAATTCCCAAAATAATACTTTTAAAATACTTTAAAGATGGTTTAAAATCCATACATATTTTATATAACTTGTATAAACCTTTCAAATCAAATTTCCAGAACAATTTCAAAACTTAAAACAAGATACATTCAAACTAAATTTCAATTTCAAACTTCCTTTCAAAAGCATTTCATATTCAACCCAATTCCATTTTCAAAACTATTTAAATTCAAGATTAAACTTTTAAAACCATTTATATTAAATTCAAATATCCGTGACTTAACCAATTTCCTCATGCAATCGATATTTGTGTGTATATGGTGTAGTCCAGGGGTTTTACCCAATAGTGCAACATCATCAATCATCACAGTCCAAACACAGCAATACCAATAAGCGGCATAATCCTATTACGCTTATCTTTATTCGCAGATAAATAATATAAATTCATCACAGACAAATAAGTTACATTCATCGCAGCTAAAATCAAAATAATTCATATCACAAAGCATCGCACATTAGGGATAACAAACGATTCATACAATCCAAACATCCATAAGCAAGATCAATCAATTATCTGATTAATTTAAATCAGATTAATTACTTATGAATAAAAAACCAATCCTTGTTAATTAATAATTAATTAATTACAAACCAACATAATTAACTTTTAATCATTTATTAGTAAATTAATTAACCTTTAATTATTAATTAATCAACCCTTATCATAAATTTAATTAACCATTAATTAATAAATCAATTAACCTTTAATCATTAAATAATTAACCCTTAATTATTTAATTATTCTTAATTAATTACATTAATTAATTAACCATTAATTAATTACCATTAAATTAATTATCCTTAATTAATTACAATAAATGATTATCCTACTCACTTATATTAATAAATCGCAAATTAATTACTTTTGAATAATTATCCTTTAATCGTTTGATTAATTAACTTTAATCCTTTATTAATTACTTTTAATTAGGTAATTATCTTTAAGTAATTAATTTCCCTTTAATTAATCAAGTAATTATCTTTTAATTATAAATTGATTAACCTTTAATTATTATTTAATCCTTATTTAAAAATCCTTTGAAAATAGATCATCATCAATGCATTAATTAACTCAAAATCTTTAAGTTAGATTAATGATTAGAAAACATTTCATTTTCTCACTTATTCACTTAATTACAAAAATTAAGTTTATAAACTTTTAAAACCAAAAGTTATATAGATTAAAACACTTTTAACATAACAAATTTGAAATAATTTATTTTTAAACCTTTTAAGCAATTCAAACTTGGATAAACATTTATTATTTGCAAAAGAACTGCTTTACAAAAAATCGTTTTAAATACAACTTGATTTGGTTTTGAAAATAAAAACTGTTTTATATAAAAATTCCAGACCCGAGACCACCCTAGGTTCTAACCTGAGTCACATCCCCTCTTTCCCGAGCAACAACCCAAAAAACCTATATATTTTTCTTTTTAAAACTTTGTTTTGATTTAACTTTCAAAAACATTACACACTCGCGAAAACACGAGCACGTCATTGGGCCACAACCCAACTTCCTCCACCTTGAGCCACTCACTTCTCTTGTCTGAGACAACTTTATCTTCCCTAATTTCAACAACATCACCAGATACACCCATCACACGTGTGCATGTGCACATCACTTCGCCCACGTTATGACTAACTTTATCGCCTCTAACACGTCGACGATAACCCCAACGAATACCACGGCCATCCAGTTCCACGAGTTCGCTAGAAAATCGAATACGAACCATTCAAACATTCGAACCCAAACATGATTTCCAGAAATTCGTCACGCACCGCCGCCCACAATGGACCGAGGCCTCGCCGACCACTATTTTTCTTTAAACCTTTACTTAAAATATTAGTTATAAAAATATTATACCAATATTACATATAACTTAAGTCCAAACTAATTTTCAAAATAAAAATTAGTAGATAGAGTATAACTATTTAAATAACTATTTTCTAAAACAATTATTGATTAAATCTTAGAAATAATCATTTCTATATCAACTTAATAAATCTTTACTTAAACGATTTAAAACAATTTAAGAAGGTAATTTCTCCAAAGTATCCTTTTCAAAACCAATTCTAGAATTTTATATATGTATGTTTATATCTTTCAAAGCTATTCAAAAAAATTTATTCGGCTTTCCAGGGAGAATACACTTTCATTTCAAAACGGTTCATTTAAACCAATTAAATAAATCCTTACCGATTTACTTTAAATTTACGTTCCAAATCCGTAATTTATTTCCACACTTCAAAATTAAATCAATGTTTATTTTTAAATAAATTTCCCTTTCCTTTATAAATTCCATGGTGAATTTAAATTTCCAAATATGCACTGATATACGATTTTCAAATCAATTTCAAATATTCACTTTCAACAACAATTAAAATTTTCAGTCGATTTCAAAAACAACCAAATCAAATTCCATATTGATTTTCCAAGAAATTAAACACCAAGTGAATATCATTCTAATCTCTAATTGAAATCAATTTCTACTAAACCCCAAATCAATTTTCAAATTGATTCCAAATTCTTTTCAAAACACCTAATAAATTTCAAAATGGGTTTTCAAAAGATTTAAATTCAATCACCAAAAATCAACTCCCAAATGGATTTCAAATTTTATTTCCTTTTAAAAATAAATTCCTTTTAAAGAAAACCAATTCTTTTATTTTTCAAACTCTTTAAAATTCGTATTTTGAATAAATTCTTCAACCTTTGAATAATATTACCCAAAATCCATTTATTAAAGCTTTTCCCATATTTTGAAATTTTATTCAATAAGACTAAAAATAAAAATTTATTATTTTAGAATTCCTTCTTTTAAATTTATCCAATTCTCAAAAATAAATTTTAATATAAACTTTCAACCTAAATCTTCAAAAATCAAATTTTTATTTATTTCCGGTATCCAACGATACCAAAATTATATTCGGCTAAGTTTTAGCCTTCAACAATTTCAATCACAAAGAAAATCACAAAGAGATTATATATAATCAACACACAACATTGAAACAAATTTAATTATTTGAGGAATCTTGTTGGATCCCTCCAACCTGTTTCCCTGCATCCACAGATGTTAGAACAATACCAATCCCGTTTCAAGACGTGATATCGCGGTATATGGGTTTATATAAAATATCATCCTCTATTATGCGGCGCAATAGGGTCTCATCCGCTATATAATACGAGAAATCAACTCCAAGTACGTATATAATACCAATTCCACTTCAAGGTGGAATATCGTGGTATATGTGTTTAATAAAATAACCTCCGCTTAATATGCAACGTATATGGTCTATTTCAATACAATAGAAAGCAATTTATCATCCAAGCATATAATCAACATAATCAAGCAATTTTAAATCTAACCATTTAAAATTTAAATTGAAACAAATTCGATTGAGTGAGAAGTTCTCACCTTGCTTCCAATAGCGGTTTCAGCGTTTTATTTCGAATAAAATTAAACACGCGTTTAATTTTACATAAAATTCCACTAGCTTAAATAAATCCCAATCTAGCTCCATTGCGTAGTGCTCTTCAATACGAACCCGACGCAACTCGTTTCGTGCGAAACAAACCTCGTATGAAAGAGTTATGCATTTTAGAAGTTCGTACTGTTTTTAATATAAATTAATTTGCAAATCGATTTTATTTTAAACCTAGAAATCATCATAGCCGTCGATTCCATTTCCTCCAGATCTCGGCCGCACTTCCGCTTCTTCCCCAACATCGCTCCTAGGTTATTCGAACGCGAGAATACCCATAGCTCCATCGTTTCCATCGAATGTCGCGGCCACCACCTTCGTCGAGAAGATGATCAGAGGCTACCGAGTCGAAGCCCTTGACCTTGCCTACCAACGTTGACAATTGGGTCAAGCTCGGTCATGTTTTCGCATGGAAAAACGCGCTGGAATGTCGGAGGTTCCAAGATGAATTGCCATTCATCCATCGCACGAAATCCCATCTCGACCGTTCATATCGAAGTATTCAATGCCCTATTCGTTTTTGTAGCTGAACGTTTCACAAATTGTCTGATGGATTGTGAAATATTTGTAGAAGAACGAGATGCGATTCTGGCCATTGTTTTCAAAGTGGCGGCTAGCCCTACGGTTGTTAGGTTTAGTGAAAAATTGAGATGTTAAGGTCCTTTTATATAAAATTTGACGAAACACTATTCATCTGAGATTTTCAGGACTCCAAACGAAGCGTGCCGGCTGATGTTTCTAGGGTTTAACCCACGTTCTGGACACAATGGAACGTGTTTTGAAAGCTAATCTGATCATATATGTGAGTTACAGAAATAACGATCAAATTTTAAATTAAATTGGTTAAACTAATTTCTATGCGTTTTGGCTTGCCTCGGACAAACCGTAGATCCGATTGACACGAATTTTGAAATCTTACAATAATTTAACATTACAGATCCAATGAAACTAGTTTCATCAAAATCCGAGACTGTTTGAAAAATGACTATTTTTACTCGTCAATTAAATATTAAAATATTCAATTTCCACAAATTAATTTTTAATTCAATTTTAAAAGTTCTATAACATCATTCTAACTCCTATATTATTTAATAAAACTTTACAAATCAATTTTAATCACATTAAACCCAATTTCAAATTATTTCTGTAATTTCAAATATTAAATTATCGATTTAATTATCCAGTCAAATCTTGATATTTGAAATAAAATTTATTCGACATACAAATTTTACTTTTCAATATTTAAAATAAATTAAATATATGAATTTCAAATGACAGGAATTCTGGGTCTTTACAAACTTCCCCCTTAAAAGAATTTCGTCCTCAAAATTGCCAAGTAAGAAAAAGTCTTGAAATCCATTAACTTTTCAAAATCATTTGTTCAAATTAAATTTCAAATCATTAAACATTTTAACTTTTCCAAAATCCATAGTTAAACTTCTTACAATAACTTTACTATGTTTTCAAATCATACTTAGTTATCTTTTCAAAACCAACTATATCGTTTAACTTTTCACTCCAAAACCAAAGTTATAGTTTTCAAAAAATTTCAATTTTCTCAAAAATATTCTAACGCCTTAAATTTTTGAAATATTTCGCCAGTGTCTCCTTTGCGCGGCTGGCTCGGTACGACTACAAAAATGGCACCACGGCCCCCAGATTTCAAAAAGAAAAGAAAAAGCCAAGTGGCTGGACAAGAAAATCATCAAATTTCATACTGAAATTCAAATACATACCTTTTTCGAGCAATTTCAAATTTATCTTCAAAATCAAAATTCCAATTCTATTTCCTTTAATACACCTGTATATCCTGCTAGCCATAATATCCAATTACAACATTCAAATTTATTTTGCACATTCCTTTACAAAATTTTCAATATATACTTCTTATACCATTTTTACTTTACTATTGAAGTTATATATCCATTTTCATTCTAGATTGTTTTGTTCCTTGTATTAGACCTTATATAAACATTTATAAAATTTCATTTTATTTCACACAATTCTATTTGGTTTTCAATATTCAGTTTCAATTCCAGTTTTATTCTTTTGTTCATCCCCAAACATTTATTTTCAATTTACCATTTTGGTTTACAACCACTTATATTTAAACTGGATTTCAAATTCCATATGAATTTAATTTACCTTTTATTTATAATTATTGAATTATGATTCATTTAAAGTCATATTCAATTTCGTCATTCCTTCAATTAGTTTTATTTACTAATTTCATTTTTAATACTTCGTTTCATACAAACCAAATTCAATTCTAATTCCAGTTCTATTCACTTACAAATTCAAAATGAATTTCAACATTCAATTTCGTTTTCTTGCACTTGCAATTGCAAATTTATTTATTCATTCACAATTTATTTTTACCTTAATAGATTTTATTCCAAACATTTAGTCTATAAGACTTCTCAAAGTCACATTTATTCAAATTAACTCAAATCTTCAATTTCAATTTCATTTTGAATCCATATCATCATTTTATTTGACTTAAATTTTCAATCTCAATTCTTTTATTAAATTTTCATTTTTAATTCCACTTGAATTAAATTTTCCTTCCAACTTATTTTTTTTCCACATTTACTTTTCTCTAACTTCTATTTAAGTTGGATTTTATTTTAGCAACTTCAAACTTTACAAGTTATCAAACTTAATGATATGCCATAAATATTTTATATAATATTCCTAAATCTTTCCATCTTTTCAAAATCATTTTAGAAATCAATTCAAATTATCTTTTGAATTTCCAAAAAAAACCTAATTTTCCAAACAACCTCAAATTTTAAATAATTTGGCAGCAATTCCTCCCTTGGAAACTCGAAAATGAACATCGTTGATGCTGCAGTCATCAACAAAGTTAATTTCCAGCGAGCGAAAAGAGTGTAGAGCTTTTATCCCTTCAAAATACTTTCCAAAACCTTTGAAATTCATTTTCAAATCATAAAGGAATTTAATTTCTAAAATTTCCAAATTCTTTCAAAAACATTTCCAAAAACTTCTCTGGAATTCTATTTCTAATTATAAATCACATTTATAATTTACATTCTCAAATTTCATTTGTATATGGATTTTATTTCTCAACTTTCAATTATGATTTCAATTTCTTATTCAATAATCAATGATAATAATTTAATACTATCACTTCCCAACAAACAAGCAGCTATACTATAATAATTTACAAAAATTATTTCCTTTTACATACAAAATAGTTTTGGATAAAATTATTTCATTTACCCTATTTTAAAACAATACTGTGTCAGTTTATCTTGTTTAAGAGTTTCGAAACTCCTATCGACACGGTTAGCTAGGCTGCACCGACCAGAATCTATAAACAATCAACCGATAAGTCAGCACAATATAAAACAATTTATATTCACTAACAAATACGCGCTCATATCTATTATTACACTCAAACTCATTCTAGAGTACTGCTGACTCTATCTCTAATGAGTAATTCCCATCAGCGCCAGGGTGGTCGCTTAACCAAATGCTCTGATACCAAATGTGAGGACCCGAGGCAGCGGCGACCGGTACGCTTTGCAACCATCCCAGACCCATTGTGGCTTACACTGCACCCGAAATTTGCTTTTACGGCCAGCCTTTCGACTGTCACGGGTTACGCCTAACCAACCCCGTAAAGAGGACGTGTAGGGGTAAGAGTCTCCCGTTTGCCACCTAACGCGAAGCGAGAACGCCCCCATCCCATTTCACTAAGACAAGCAAGTCTCGTCCGCCACACACACAATGCAAACACAGAATTGGAGGAGATTTCTCCTTATGATAGTCAAACATGCTTGATACGCAGAAAAATTTCTTTGATATTTTTACTTTAAGTGCAAAGTGCAGGAAAACATTTCGAAAGTATAATATAAATCTTAGCCAACATATGACCATTATCTTATGCCTACTATAGCTACCATCTAAACAGTGGGGCGCCATCATAAGTAAATGGCAGGTTATACAACTAAAACTGTACATGGCTCGTATTGTTTCTTTGGATTTTCCAACAAATGGTCAGGCTAAGGAACTTCCTACTTCCACATGGGTACGCCTCTGGCAGGATGCCCCGAGAACCTAACTGGATTTCTGCCAACACAAGGTCGGGTTACCTCTGCAAAAATAGGTAACTACTGACACGAATATGCCATCCTTCGGTTGTAAACAATCTTTATCCGAGGATCCTCAATTCCAACAACCACAAAGTGATAAATTTGCAGCAGCAACATAGGTTAAGTATCTGGGCTCCATACCATGATACCACCTCTATCCAGAAGGAAATGAACATACCCTAAGGGGCGCTACCCCCTATAACCTTGCTGCATTCTTCCTGTTTCGACCATTCCGAGGTGTAAGGTCCGACGAAGTCTCGTCCACAAAGCTGCGCTTTTCACAAAAGTCATGCTTCGATCAACAAATGAGCAGCAGCACTTCGCATGCCACATTACCAATTTGGGAATGTATCACTAGTAACCATCAACTACATAACCTCTAAGCTTGTACGTCTCAGAGAAGGGTGTTAAGCTAAGAGAATAAATTCTCCGCCACCAACAGAAATGTATTTGATAGAAACCAGCTTTACATCTCAAATTGTAACGTCACACACACATCCATACAAGTCCGTTCCGGGATCGAACGGAACCGAAGGTACTTCCAAACAAGCCCTTGCAATTCGAATATTCACTAATCACATCCGGACTTCCCATCACGAAGGGAGATAAAATCTCTATATCAAAGATCAGTCGATGCAGAGACATTCGACGGTAATCCTTCCGTTTTCGAAAATATCTGATCTTCAACACTGGTCTTCAAATGCTGTCCATTACAACGTATCACTATTCGGAATGGGATTTATGACCCAAAGGTCCTCTTCTGGCTAAACCGAATAACGAGTGCATATTTTAAAATAAGTGTAGCATTCAAATTCAAGCAAATCACAACAAATACCCATTTAAAGGTAAATATTGATAGTCGGTTATTTAACTATCAATAGATATGCACAACATCACCAGATTCCAAATATTTCCCAAATTATTTATTTTCCAAAAATATCTTTACAAGATATATTTTTCCACACTTCAACCATTTGAAAACAAATTTCAAATCACTTTTCACCTTTACAACTTTTGAAAACAAATTTCAAATCATTTTCCTTACGCGGAAACACTTCCAAATATTTATTCATTTTTACCGAAAATCTGCCGAGTTCAAATACTTCAAAATAATTTATAACACTTATCCAAAATATACCGGGAAAACACTTTGAAATAAAACTATTTTTCTTTAAACACTTTACTTAAAATATTAGTTATAAAAATATTATACCAATATTACATATAACTTAAGTCTAAACTAATTTTCAAAATAAAAATTAGTAGATAGAGTATAACTATTTAAATAACTATTTTCTAAAACAATTATTGATTAAATCTTAGAAATAATCATTTCTATATTAACTTAATAAATCTTTACTTAAAGGATTTAAAACAGTCTAAGAAGTTAATTTCTCCAAAGTATCCTTTTCAAAACCAATTCTAGAATTTTAAATATATATATGTATATATCTTTCAAATCTATTCAGAAATTTTTATTCGGCTTTCCGGGGAGAATACACTTTCATTTCAAAATGGTTCATTTAAACCAATTAAATAAATCCTTACTAATTTAATTTAAATTTACGTTCCAAATCCGTAATTTATTTCCACACTTCAAAAATAAATCAATGTTTATTTTTAAACAAATTTCCCTTTCCTTTATAAATTCCATGGTGAATTTAAATTTTCAAATATCCACTGATATACGATTTTCAAATCGATTTCAAATATTCACTTTGAACAACAATTAAATTTTTCAATCGATTTCAAAAACAACCAAATCAAATTCCATATTGATTTTCCAAGAAATTAAAAACCAAGTGAATTTCATTCTAATCTCTAATTGAAATCAATTTCTATTAAACCCCAAATCAATTTTCAAGTTGATTCCATATTCTTTTCAAAACACCTAATAAATTTCAAAATGGGTTTTCAAAAGATTTAAATTCAATCACCAAAAATCAATTCCCAAATGGATTTCAAATTTTATTTCCTTTTAAAAATAAATTCCTTTTAAAGAAAACCAATTCTTTTATTTTTCAAACTCTTTAAAATCCGTATTTTGAATAAATTCTTCAACCTTTGAATAATATTACCCGAAATCCATTTATTACAGCTTTTCCCATATTTTGAAATTTTATTCAATAAGATTAAAAATAAAAATTTATTATCTTAGAATTCCTTCTTTTAGATTTATCCAATTCTCAAAAATAAATTTTAATATAAACTTTCAACCTAAATCTTCAAAAATCAAATTTTTATTTATTTCCGGTATCCAACGATACCAAAATTATATTCGGCTAAGTTTTAGCCTTCAATGATTTCAATCACAAAGAAAATCACAAAGAGATTATAAATAATCAACACACAACATTGAAACAAATTTAATTATTTAAGGAATCCTGTTGGATCCCTCCAACCTGTTTCCCTGCATCCACAGATGTTAGCACAATACCAATCCCGTTTCAAGACGGGATATCACGGACATGGGTTTATATAAAATATCATCCGTTATTATGTGGCGCAATAGGGTCTCATCCGCTATATAATGCGAGAAATCAACTCCAAGTACATATGCAATACCAATTCCACTTCAAGGTGGAATATCGTGGTATATGTGTTTAATAAAATAACCTCCGCTTAATATGCAGCGTATAGGGTCTATTTCAATACAACAGATAGCAATTTATCATCCAAGCATATAATCAACACAATCAAGCAATTTTAAATCTAACCATTTAAAATTTAAATCGAAACAAATTCGATTGAGTGAGAAGTTCTCACCTTGCTTCCAATAGCGGTTTTAGCGTTTTATTTCAAATAAAATTAAACACGCATTTAATTTTACCCAGAATTCCACTAGCTTAAATAAATCCCAATCTAGAACCATTTTGTAGTGCTCTTCAATACGAACCCGACACAACTCGTTTCGTGCGAAACGAACCTCGTATGAAAGAGTTATGCATTTTAGAAGTTCGTACTGTTTTTAATATAAATTAATTTACAAATCTATTTTATTTTAAACCTAGAAATCATCATAGCCATCGATTTATTTTCCTACAGATCTCGGCCGCACTTTCGCTTCTTCCCCAACATCGCTCCTATTTGAACGCGAGAATACCCATAGCTCCATCGTTTCCATCGAATGCCGCGGCCACCACCTTCGTCGAGAAGATGATCAGAGGCTACCGAGTCGAAGCCCTTGACCTCACCTACCAACGTTGACAATTGGGTCAAGCTCGGTCATGTTTTCGCATGGAAAAACACGCTGGAATGTCGGAGGTTACAAGATGAATTGCCATTCATCCATCGCACGAAATCCCATCTCGATCGTTCATATCGAAGTACTCAATGCCCTCTTCGTTTTTGTAGCCGAACGTTTCACAAATTGTCTGATGGATTGTGAAATATTATGGAAGAACGAGACGCGATTCTGGCCATTGTTTTCAAAGTGGCGGCTAGCCCTACGGTTGTTAGGTTTAGTGAAAATTGAGATGTTAAGGTCCTTTTATAGAAAATTTGACGAAACACTATTCATCTGAGATTTTCAGAACTCCAAACGAAGCGTGCCGGCTGATGTTTCTAGGGTTTAACCCGTGTTCCGAACACAATGGAATGTGTTTCGAAAGCTAATTTGATCATATATGCGAGTTACAGAAATAACGATCAAATTTTAAATTAAATTGGTTAAACTAATTTCTATGCGTTTTGGCTTGCTTCGGACAAACTGTAGATCCGATTGACACGAATTTTGAAATCTTACAATAATTTAACATTACAGATCCAATGAAACTAGTTTCGTCAAAATCCGAGACTGTTTGAAAAATGACTATTTTTACTCGTCAACTAAATATTAAAATATTCAATTTCCACAAATTAACTTTTAATTCAATTTTAAAAGTTCTATAACATCCTTCTAACTCCTATATTATTTAATACAACTTTACAAATCAATTTTAATCACATTAAACCCAATTTCAAATTATTTCTGTAATTTCAGATATTGAATTATCGATTTAATTATCCAGTTAAATCTAGATATTCGAAATAAAATTTATTCGACTTACAAATTTAACTTTTTAATTTGAAATCAATTAAATATACGAATTTCAAATGACAGGAATTCTGGGTCGTTACACTTTATCTCCATAATTATACCACTAAAAATTCCCAAATTTCTTCCAAAAATCATAAATTTCAAGGGCAATTCAGATTATGTAAGTGAAAATTGAATTTAAATAAACGATTTTCTGATATATTCCTTTTTTTTACCATATTATCTTAATTTCCAGATAATAACCTAATGATTCTAATAGCAAATATTTTTAAAATTAAGATCTGATTAATTCAAACAAATGTTATTCAAATGTCCAAGTCTATAGGTGGATGATTGAAGAGATCTTGATTTTTGTATTCTATTCTTAGCCTATAAATACAAGAACAGGATTACATGTCTGTACATGCATATTTTAATTCTTATATGTATATATACACCCATGCAGATATATTCACTCAATCATAAAAGCATAAGTGCATCACAACTTCAAGTACAAAATCAAACATCAAGAGATATAACAGGTTCGAATGGTTTACTCACCTGACATGAAGAAATAGAGACAGAGAAGAAGCCTAGAATTGATAACTAGAAACAATTGATGATCTGCTTTGCTTCTAGTTGGATATGGAGCTTGCCTTTAATTTAAATCTGATTTGAGCTTTGAGTCATTGCTTGATTCTGCTCTAGGAGCAGGTTTGATTTCAAATTGAAAGCTTTCAGGTTTGAGTTGATCTTTGTTTTAGTTGAGTTGAATTTGAATTCATATTAAGTTTGAATCTGATCCTTATTACTTAATTCAGATTTCCTACTTTGAATCTGAAAACTTGAAATTGTTTTCTTTTATCTGGGATTGAATTGAATTTTGAACTTAATGTTTGCATGCTTTAAATCCAGCTTGAACCTGAAGCTGTTTGCTTTTGATTCTCCTTTTTATTTTTAGTTTCTTTTGTTTTTGTTTGATTTTTATCATTGGTTTCACTTTTGATTTCCCTTTTCTTTGAATGCATGAAACAAAATGAGGAGAGAGGGAGATATGTGAATATAATTTTTTTTTAATTTTAAAAATAAATAAAGAAATTGTGGACACTTGTTAAATTATATTAACAAAACTATTACACTTGTAAATCTTCTTGTTTAATGGATTACAAATGAACATATATAATTAATTTGTGTCTAAACCCTTACTTTAATTAATTTACAAATTATGTTTTAAACCCTTATTCATTATTTTCTTATGTTTTTTACAAATATGGTTTTAACTTTTACATTTGTATATACACAAACTACTTTTATTTCAAGTAAAATTATAAAAAGAGAATATCCTAAACCTTTATATTAAATCTTATTATAATTAGAAATATTTATCTATTAGAAACAAATTCTTATTAGTTTCAAATATAGAGATTTTAAATTTAATTTACCAGTAAGATATTTATTATCCAATTTATTTTCAAAATATTCATTTTTGAACTTCAAATCAAATTTCAAATTATAATTTATTTATATACATATATATAAATAAAAACACATATCTTTATTAAATTTGGAAAAATACAAATTAATATATAGTTAAATCCCAAAATTTATTTAAGTTACAAATTTTAATTCGACTCAAAAACGGGATCGTTACAATGATGGTTTTTGATTAAGAAACCAGATCTGAGTCCGCACAAGGAAGTTGGGTGAACGATACTAGTCCGAAAGTGAAATTGTGTGGTCGAGGGAGCGATCAGATTTGATATTGCATACAGATGATATATGTACATCATACGTGCTTGATTGAAATAGATATTGAAGATTTTGAGAAAGATATGTAAAAATGATTTTATGAGAATGATTTTGGAAAAAAGGGTTTTTGGAACCCATTGATTTTGAAAGGCTTTTGATTTTTGGAAAAAAAAACAATTTTAGGAATTTTGAAAGCCATGTTTGAGAATTATCGATTTTGGGATATCAATTTTGTGTAAAGGAGATTTATATGTGATACATATAAAGAGTATGATTTGAAAGATACTATATATGTATAGTATAAAATGTTTTGAGAATGCCGTGGAGAAAAAGGCGCTCTCATTTAGAGTTGAAACTTAGTAGGAGATCCACGGGGTGCTTCTGCCTTGAGCCCTAGGGGGGTTCTAAATTTGATCCTAAGAGGATGTCTGGACTAACTGAAGTTCCTAAGGATTGTGGTTAGGGTAGCGAATGTCGAGGGCCCTGATGCCTGCAAAGACACTAGGGTTATGCTGTGATGATATTGTAACTCGGTGTAACTGCGATCTACTACGCACCATAGTGAAATTCGAGGGGCAGTGATTTCCTCAGATCTACGTTTTATTTCGCTGGGAGAGCGACGTAACATCGTTAGACTGCGATCTATGAAGACATAGCAAAAGTCGTGTGGCAGTGAGTTCGTATAGGCTACATTGGGACTCGACTGATGTAGTCTACGATCTATGTGGTCTATGTGGTGAAATTTCATTTGGCAGCGAAATTCGAGAGCACTGATGCCTACAGTTACATATTTTGGCCATTAATGCAACGTGACCTTGGGTGTAACTGCAATCTGTGGTGGTTCTATGGGCTAATCGAGGGGCGCGGAGGCCTACAGTTTTCTATGATTTTGTCGGGATGGCGACGAAATCATCGGGTTTACTATGACCATGGATGGGGTGATGATTTCCAAAGCATTCTCACAAAAATGTTTTCTATATTTTCACAAAAGTTTCTAAGTAATTTCACTGGATGTTGAAAACGGGTTTACCAAGTACTCATAGATTTTCAGTCCTACGCCTGATCAATGTATGACCGAATTTCAATGAGAATGAGGATGGACTTGTTGAGACATCGAGCTATAAACAGTATTTTTATAAAGCTATTTTGGTAATATTATGTAGATTTTAAAGTGTTTTGCAATTTTAGAGATAAAAGAGTAAACAGTTAAGAATGTCTAAGGAATAATTTAATTGATAATTAACAGTATAATTTAAAATTCTTTCTTTGCTCCTTTCCGGTGACGAAAAGATTTAAAGGGGGGAGGAATGTGATGACCCAGGATTTTGGCAATATTAATTAAATAATCTTATAATATATTTATTTAAATTTAGAACAACTTATCTTTTAAAGCAAATAAAATATGCTACCAATTACTATTTTTCATATACATATATATATTTGAAAAGATACTGTGAATTGGATTCAATGATGAATTAAATTTAAATTCTACATTTCAAAAAAATTTTAGATAAGTATATATGTAATTACTAGTTAAATGTTAATAACCTAAGTCTAAAATTAAAAATAGGAATAAATAAAAAGTAAAAAAATGGAACATTAAAAGGAAATATAAAATATTTGCATAAGGCATTTGTAAGCTAGGGGATGACATACTAATGCATGTGTCAAGATTTCTTCTAAAAATTTATAAGGATTTCCTCATTTTCAAATATATAGTTCAGTTTATACCTTTTCAACATATATCTCAATTTTCATCCTTCTTTCAATTTCTTTATAAACAAACCAAAAACCCAAAAAAATATAAGAGAAAACTAAATCAAATTTAAGCTTTCATCTGAAGCAAATCAACGTAGCAACTCAAGTTCAACTAAACAAAGAAGATCAGATCTAAATCAAGTTGGTAGTTCCAGATTTCAAACTGTTGCTTTGTTCAAATTTTTAAGGTGATTAAAACTTTTTTTAAAATCTTTGATCTTTATACAAATCTATGATGTATGCTCAAAGAAATATCAGTACTTGATAAGTTGAGTATATAGAAATGGATGCATATACATATATGTATATGAATATAGCTGTCAAGCCTGTACATAGCTTGTCTACTCTGTTTCATAAAAATATGAGTAAAGATCTCTATTTTCTTACTGTTTATTATACTTATATGTTAATTGACTATTTTTGTTAAATTTAGGATCTTGGTCAAGAATATGTAAAACTGTATGTTAAGATATATTCATATACATGAGTGTGTTAAAAAGTTAGCAGTTTTTTTATATATAAAAGCATTAGTTCTATTTTTAAAAAAATCTACAATAAGTACACTTTTCTTTCAAAAGCCAAATCTCCTTATTAACTTGTGCATGCAAGAATTAATGGGTAGAAATGTACTGAATATGAATTGCATGGATGGATAGTGAGTTGCCTGGGTATATAAGCATGTAGATGCCTGCGTATATGGATTTTGGTCTTTTTTCATACTTATTTGTTTGAAAAACTATTAACTTAAATCTTCAAAAATCAACATTCCATTATACATTTGAATTTAGGTAATGAGGCTAAAAGGAAAGTTGCTTGATTTTGATTGTACTTCATTTCAAAATTTGTACCAGTAAAGATTATAGAGTGTAGAACCTAAACCGAGAATTTTACTCTAAGTAACCAAATATTTTTAGAAAATCAATTATTATTTTCTTTGCTTTTACTTATATGAACGTAATCGGTGGTTGAAATGGTGAATTTTGATGGGTGTTTTAAAACTTTTAGTCGTGTATATAGTGAGACAGTGGTGGGTGATTGGGTTTGGGTTTAGGGTAAATTCTGGTGACCCCTGTTGATTTCATGGTGAATGGGTTGGTGTGGAGGAGGTTAAGATAGTATGGGGTCTACGAAAAATGGCTTGGGGATTTATTGATGGTCGTGGAGGCGAGTCGGAGGAAGAGTAGGGTTTAGGCTAGAATTTTGGTCGAGGGGGTTTCTTTGGTGAATACAACGCCATGGTGGAAGTAGGAGGTTATGAAATAAGGGGAAAGGATAAGGGAAAGCATGGCGAAGTTTTAGGCGAAGTGGTCTGGCTTCGAGCGATTGGAGTCGACGGCGTATGGTCGGAGAGTGATCGGGTTTTCTTCTAATGATGGTGAGTTCGACTCAATTTGTTTGGAGTGTTCCCATGGGAAGCTGAATAGCTGGGGTGGGGGAGAAGGTCGCAGGTGACTTGGAGGTGGTGTCGGAGGGGGACGACGTGACTCTGATGATGTGTGCACGTGCACATGGTGGCTGTATCAGAAGAGACTGTGGGTTAGAAAGAAGTAGTGAAGTGTAGAGAGGAGAAGAAAAGAAAGAGTAGAGGAAGTATTGGGACAGAAATAATAGAGAGAAACGGGCTAGGGAAATTAGGAAAAATAAAATAAAAGTAAAGTAAAATAAATAAGTAAAGAAAATAGAAAAGAAAAGGTAAAAGTAAAAGAAAAGTGGAAGGAAGAAATAAAGAAAACGTGGAAAGGGAAAAGGTAAAATAAAGGAAGATTTTTAACAAGTTTTAAAGTAAAAGCACAAAAGAAAAAATGAAAGGTATTAACAAGGTCATTTAGTAAAAAATCTTATAAATAAATTATTTTAACTTAAATTTATTTAACATAGAATAATTATATTATAGGACCATTATTTAATTTAATTCCTAAGCGTTTCAAATAAAATTAAATAATGTAGTTAAAATAGATGGTTAAGGAAATAAATGTTATAAACTATTAATTAATTTTAAAGATCTTAGTTATTTTTACATGTTAGTAATAAATTAGTTCCAAATGTTAATTTAAATAAAATATAAATGGACTATAAATAAGTTGATGATAGTTAAGCAGGATTTGTAAGTAATTAATCTATCTTGTGTTAATTAAATTAATTAGAAATGGTGTGACCAATTAATTAAGCTTATAAATGATTAATTTAAATTGAAGGCTTTGGATTTCTTAATATCTTTAGTATGTTAAATTAAGATATTCTGTGATATGAGTTGCCTTGGATTGAACTGTGATAAATATGAGTTATTTATCTGTGATGGATTTCTGTGTGAATATGACATTCTAAAATTTAAATTAAATTGTTGTTTTACTTAAATAACTTGGCTTAAAAGATGGCGTTGAATTCTAAGAGACCGGGGTCGGATATCAACGATATCCCGAACCACTTCGATTAGTAACTACTATAATTTTTTATAGATTTGATTATAAAAATCAAATAGGCTGGAATGGAATAAATTAAGAGAACTTGGCCATTTAAACTAAGTAATGGTACTTAGATATTATTTTGTGAAATAAGTGTTTGACTATAGCAAAATAAGAACTCATAGTAATACCCTGGCTTTTCAAAGAAGTTTGTAACCTAAGTATGTCATATTAAATGGGTTTACTCACGCTGGTTTCCAGCCTGACTCGGGTGTTACTTTATTGTAATGCTCGGGTTTGACTGAGTATTACAGATTTTTAGGTTAGGATGTTTTGGAGCTCAGAAGGCGAGCTGGAAGGAGGAACATATGGAGTATATTCCGCTTTGCATTTGATATTATATTGACAGTAGCCAGGGACAAGTTGTTACAACTGTCTAGTTTAATTGTGAATGATTGTACTCTCATATATTGTATGTAAATTGACAATTACAGCTTTTCTTAGTATAAATGCTGCTATTTGATATTATATTTTGATCTGCAGCGATTGTGAGATTCTATGCTATTGTTTTTTGTTTCTTCTTCTACCACTTTTTATTCTTTACCCTAACACTCTGGAATTTCCGATGCTCGATTGCTCAGCACTTCAACAGGGAATGTATTTGTGTCGAATTTTCGGAGTTGAAGATTTTGGGTCATTACAGATATATAACTTGTAATCGATACTTGTGCATTGCTGGGTGAGTATCACTTTTTAATCACTTTGTTCATATAGTCCTACAGTTCATGAAAATTACCCTAACACCCAAACAGCTATGCTCTTTTGAACAGTATATACATGATATTCTTTCTATGACGACCCACCTTTCATTCCATAGAAAGGCGTATCGTAGATTAGAAAGAAATAGGTAGAAAAGAAAATATATGGAAATAAAGAAAGAACAACATCAGAATATCACGGCGAAAATATATTACATCACATTGATATTACATAGTGTTCATCATACATAAGAGTTATACAGTTACAACAACATCACATTAGGCAGTCGTGAAGACCCATCTATCCATTACAACCCAAAAGTACAAAACAGATGATACCAACACATCAGAAATAGATATATATATATGGATATGCCAAGTCTCCTGCTCCCAGCCTTTCCAAAATTCACCAAGCTAATCTGTTCACTTGGCTACTCATAAAAATTTGAGTACCCAAGAGTTTAAGAAAAACAGAAATAAACTCCAGGTCAGACATGGGTCTGGTATGAGTAAACAACTAAGTTGTTTAACTTGAAAACATTTGAAATAAAAGGTATCTCGTAAGACTCTCCGCAAATAAACACGGACAAGTTTTTCCCTTATGATAACCAAAATATTTGATAGGAAATCCAGTTACATTATAATAGTGTCTAGTGTTTTCAAACACATTATTCACATAGCCGAAATTGTTACATTATTAAATTCCAGCATAAGTAGGTATACAATCAAGTCTGAGATCACTTATTGGAGATTGGATTCCATACAATGGTATGGCTATTGGGGTACCGCCCATCACAGTACATTGTCTAAATCACTGTACCGAGGATCCACTCCGATCCCGTACAACACAAGATCGGAGCAACCCCTTACTGGATAGTCCGAATAAGACAACCCCGCGGTTGTGGCCAACAACCGCCTACACAGCCGAAAAAGGGACCTTTAGACAGGGAAAAATCTCATCCTATGCGGGTGCTACCCATTTAGCCTTGCGTGCACCTCCCCTGTTTTAGCCATTCCCGGTTGATGAGGCTTGAGGCTGCGATTACCTTTTAGAACACATATATTGGAATGCTCATCGTCCTCCATTGACGATGGTCTGATAGCATTCGTCCATACAAGTCTGTTTCGGGTTCGAACGAAACCGAAGGTACCATCTCCGTTACACTCGTTTTGGAATCACCCTCAGAGTTAACGACAAATAGCCCTTACACTCTGAATCTTCATCTCGATCTTCACTTGAGATTTCATGATCTACCATTTAATTTAGATCGATGTGGTTTTCGAATAACAAATTTGATATCCGATTTCGGTCTTATCGAAATCCCAACGTTTCTTTTAGGGCCAAGTTGTTTAAGTAAAACAATTTAATTCAAATCCGAGCATTATATTCACACACTAATTTATCACAGATAAATAACTTATATTTATCATAGCACAATCAAAGCAATTCATATCATAGAATATTACAGATTCACATACTAGAGATATTAATAAATCCAAGCATTCAATATAATTAATCATCCATAAGCAAGATTAATTAATCACACACTTCATAATTAATTTAATTTAAACTAAATAAATTATTTATTTATGAATTAATTACCTAACACTGCTTAATTAACATTAATTAATTACAAACCATTTATTATTATTTTAATTAATTAATGGAATTAATTAATCAACCGTTAATTACTTAGAGTATCCTTTAATTATTAATTAATTAATCCTTTAGTTATTAATTAATTAACCTTTAATTATTAACTAATTATTTTTTAATTACTTTCATTTATTAAATAATCTTTAATTACCCAAGACCTTAATTAATTAAAGATAAACCATTTATCTGAATTAATTACTCAATTATATTTAAATCTTATTTAATAAACCTTTGGAATTAATTTATCATTAACATATGAATTAACTTAAGACCCTTAAGTTAATTAATAATTAAAAATGTTTTACTTTCTTAATCAACTACGTAGTTACACTATTTAAATTTATTTTAATAAACTTAAGAATTAACTTAATTAACTTAAGTTGAAATAAATTATACAACTTTTATCTAACCAAATATTTAAATAAACATTTATTATTTCAAAGAAATTGATTTAAGAAAATAGTTTAAAACTTGATTTATTTTAACTTTAAAAATTTGTTTTATTTAAAATTTTAAAACTACTATAACATATACCCGAGTCAATCCCGGTACCAATCCCGAGCCCAAACTCGAGAAATCTTCCCTTTTTTTAAAAAACTTTGTTTTGGTTTAAGTTTTTAAAATTGTTATAACATATTAAAATCACTCGCAAACAACCCAAAGCCAAACTCGAGCCAAATCAAAACTTTCTTGAGTTCGAACCCGAGGCTCCACCTTCTTCTCAAACCTACAGCAACAACTGACACACATAGAACCACGTGCGCATGAACGCTAGCACTCCGATCAGCATTACCATAGCCGGCAAGTCAACCATGGCCTCCCCCTTCGATTCCGACTATCATAACTTCGAATCGACTTGAAAATCAAATTCGAGCATATGGGTACTTGTTGGAACAGAAACAATCACCCAAAGAATCACCTAGACCCGCTGCCTTAGGTCACCAGAGCCTTCAAAACTCGGACTAAAGCTTCGCCGCAGTCCCACACTCTTATTTCCCCATACTGATCCACTCTGATGCATCGACGACGTCACAAACACCTCGCAAATCCAGTCGATCAAAACAAGCTACAAAACCCTACAATGACGTCGTGCCACCGCCGCGATGATCAGAAAATTCTCTGATCATTTTTCTCGAGATCGTCGACCTCCAAGCTACCTCCAGTGATGAACAAGAGATTTCATCACCCTCCGATCGCTTGAAATCAAGGAAACACTCGATTCCATTCAAACCGAGAATTCTCAATCAATACTTTCCTAAAAATCTTGATTTAACTTTTAAAATTCATGGTGTTCGAAAACGAATTTGGTGATGTAAGTGAAACTTGAAATCATGACACTTGAATTTGACATGCTTTTGAGTTTTCACTATATAACTTCTTCCCAGTCAAAAATACTTTCCAAATATACCAAAAAATACTTTTAAAATTTAAATCTTGATAATTCAAACATATTTTGTTTAAACATCGAAGCCTAAAAAGAATTAAGGGATGAGATTTTAAATTTTGAACTTGTTTTAAAACCTATAAACTTAGAACAGAGGCAAATATACTTGTACACAGACTGCACCCAATCATCTACATATATATAGACATGCATGCATATTTTACATCTATACAAACATTTTTCACAACATACTTCAAGTATTCATCGCACGCAATCAAGATTTAAACAGTTTTAGTTTTTAAAAAGATGCTTACTGACTATATATATATATATATACATATGAACAGAGAAGCCCGGAAATGCTTGATCTTTTAACTTTGAAAATTGCTTTTGATCTTGAAAACTGGAAAATGATTTTGATCATTTGAGATGATCTAATCTTTGCTTTAAGTTGAGTTGAATCTATGCTTCAGGTTTTAGATTTTCTAGAGGTTGTTTTATATTTTTTTCTCTGGTTTGTTTTCAGGTTTGGTTTTGAATATATCAAAGAAAATGAGAAAGAAGGAGTACAAATATATATAGCTTTATTTTCCTTTTATTTATTATTTTTAAAAATGGAATGAAAATTTATAATATGACACTTGTTAAATTGCATGTTATAATGTTTAAACTTGTTAATTTGCATGACTTTACGATTCAATATGTTTTTATATTATATTTCCAATTTATTAATACATTTACTTTTATTTATAGTTATATAACTTTAAAGAAAATGATTTTAAATCTAGTTATACACTAATAAATAATCATATATATATATATACTAGCTTTGAAATATAGAGTTTTAAATCCAATTTATTTTTAAGATATTTACTTTTAATTTCAAATCAAAATTCATATTTACAATCTGCTTATATATTTATATACATAAACAAACACATATTTTATTTGTTTGAAAAGAATAATTTTTCACATTTAAAATAATTATAAAAGAAGATTATCAAATTATTATTTGCCAATTTAAAAAATTATACAAGAAGATTATCACATTAATATTTGCCTAAAAATTTCGAGATACCACATTCCACCCCTCTTAAAAGAATTTCGTCCCCGAAATTTAAAAGCAAAAGATAATCCAACAAAAGCTTTATTTCAAACAATCCAAGCATACATATCAGCCATAGATTAACAAACAAAGCAACCATTCATTCAAACAAACATTTCTAACTATCCTAACACAAATCTGGATAGGATTTTCTAATGTATCTAGAGTTTCCCAGGTACAATCTCTAGGATCCTCGCTCCACTGTATCTTGACCAGCTTCACCACTTTGTTTCTGAGCTGCTTATCATCTCAATCAACAATCTGGACTGGATGCCTGGCCACAGTTAAATCAGATTCGACTTCTAAATCTTCCTGCACTACCGGTTCTACAACTAAAGATAGGTCATACACGTACTTCCTCAGATGAGATACATGAAAAACATTGTGAATTCCATCTATCTAGTCTGGCAATTCAATCCTGTAGGCCAAAACACCAATTCTCTCGAGCACATGGAACGGTCCAATATATCTCGGGGTAAGCTTTCCCGTCTTACCAAAATTGATCGCTCCTTTTATCAGGGAAACTTTGACAAAAACCAAATCTTCGAATTAGAATTCCAATTGCCTTCATCATTTGTCCGCATAACTCTTCTTACGATCCTGGGCTACTTTCATTCTCTTTTTGATTAGCTCCACCTTCACAGATGCCTCCCGAATCAAGTCTGGACCAAGAACAAGACAATCTCCGGATTCTACCCAACAAGAAGGTGATCTACAAGATCTTCGTACAAAGCTTTGTAGGGTGCCATATTAATACTTACCTGATAACTATTGTTGCATGAGAATTCTACCAAGTGCAGATGGTCCTTCCAAGATCCGCCGAAATCCAGAATACAAGCCCTTAGCATATCCTCAAGGATGCAATTCATCCTTTCTGTTTGACCGTCGGTTTGGGGATGATAGGTTGTACTTAAACTCAATCTTATTCCCAAAGCTGTCTGCGGAGCTTCCCAAAATTTGCAGTAAAGATTGGATCACGGTCACTTACTATGCTGACAGGAACTCCGTGCAACCTGATAATCTCTTTCAAGAAAATCTCCGCTAAAGACGCTGCAGTTCTGATTGACTTAACTAGGATAAGTGGGTGCTCTTGGTCAGTCCGTCTACGATTACCCACAGTCCCTCATTTCCTTTTCTAGTCCTTGGCGACCCGTCGACAAAATCCATTGATATCATCCCATTTCCTTTTTCGGACTTCCAAAGGCTGCAACAATCTCATGGTCTTCAGCTGATCACCCTTCACCTGTTGATAGATTGCACATCCATTCACGAAGGTAGCAATATCCTTCTTCATTCTCAGCCAGCAGAAAACTCTTTTCATATCCTTATACATCTTTGAGATCCCTGGATAGATACTCAACCTGGAATGATGACTCTCTGACAAAACTTCTTGCCTCAGATCCTTGATATTAGGAGCACCAAGTCTCCTGTTGATCCTCAAAGTTCCCTGGTCATCGATCTTAAAACTGGTGCACTGCCCATTCTTGATTTTCCTAAAGATTGCTGTCATACTTCTATCCGATCCTTGCTTGCTTGGAATCCTTTCAAGTAGAGATAGAATAACTTCTAGAATAGCTAAAACTGCATTCCTACTCAAAGCATCCGCCACTACATTCGCTTTCCCCGATGTATAGAGAACATCCAAATCATATGATGCTAAAAATTCCATCCATCTCTGCTGCCTCGAATTTAGATCTTTCTGGGAGAAAAGTTACTTTAAGGGTTTATGATCAGTGAAAAGATCGAAGTGCTCTCCCAATAGATAATGCCTCCAAATCTTCAGAGCAAAGAAGATACATGCAGCTTCAACTGCCTACTCGCGTATGCAATCACTTTTCTATTCTACATCAGGACAACACCCAGCCCTACTCCACAAGCATCGGTATAGACTTTGAACTTACTCTTACCATCAGGAATAGCTAGAACGGGTGCATTCGTCAACCTCTCCTTAAAATCCAGAAAAGCTTCTTGCCACCTTAGGGTCCATTTAAACTTTGCTCCCTTCCTAATCAATTTGGTCAAGTGCGAAGAAATCTTAGAGTAGTCCCTGATAAATTTCTTGTAGTAGCCTACCAAACCAAGAAAACTGAGAACTTCCGTAAGAATTTGCGGTTGCTTCTACTCTTGAATAGCTGCTACCTTGGCCGGATCCATAGAAATACCTTCTCCAGATACAATGTACCCCAAATATCTCACTTTCGACTTTCAGAAATGGCATTTCAAAAACTTAGCCTTCAGGACATGCCTCCTCAATGTCTCCAATACTATCTCCAAATGACGCTTATGCTCCTCCTTAGATTTAGAGTATATGAAAATGTCATCGATGAACACAAGCACAAACTTGTTCAGCACATCCCGGAATACACGGTTCATCAGATCCACAAATTAAGCTGGAGCGTTTGTTAGCCCAAAAGGCATAGCCAACCACTCATAAAAACTTTTCGGTCCTCTAAACGCAGTCAAGGGTATATAGTCTTCAGCTACCCTTAGTTGGTGAAAACCCGAAGCTAGATCCAATTGGGAGAAAATAGAAGCTCCATGAAGTTGATCAAAAAGATCATCTATACGAGGCAAGGGTACTTATTCCAAATAGTCACCTTATTCAACCCCCTATAATTAACACAAAATCTTAAAGATCGGTCTGACTTAGTCACAAAAACTACAGCAGAGCCCCAACAAGAACGACTAGGCCAAATCAAAACTCTCTCCAAGAAATCTTGAGCATGCTTCACCAATTATTCTCTCTCTCAACACCATCCTTCTACTGGGTTGAACCACTGGTATCGCTCCTAGAACTAAGTCGATACGAATCTCCATCTCCCAATGCGAAGGAAAACCTTTGACTTCTTCGAAGACTTATGGAAAATCTTTGACAACTTCGAGGGATCCCATGTCTTCTTGAGATGCCTCGACTCCCTGCAAAAGACTACTCAGGGGAACTCCTGAACTATCGCAAGTCACTTGTGCAATCCTTCCCAGCTCAATTTCCAATGACACAATTCTCTCTTCACAAATCAGAATAGCTTATACTTGTCCAACCAATCCATTCCTAGAATAAGGTCAAATCCTTTAAAATCCAATAAAAATGGGTCGCACGAGAAACTATGGGATAGATAAGAAATTCTTAGACCCTTACAAATCATATCTAACTTGGTCGTTCCCCTTATAGGATTAGCTACAAAAATATGGTGGTCCACAACACTAGGGGTAAGATGAAATTTCTTTACCAATTCCAAAGAAATAAAACTAAGAGAAGCACTAGAATCAAACAAAACTCTAGCATAAATGCCATTTTAAAGCAAAGTACCTTCAAGAACGCCTTTGCCTTTCCCATTCGAAGAAGTTGATGGTCCACCCTGAATAGAAATACCTTAGTCGCTTGAGCTCTCTAAAGAAGTGGGCAAGCTTTCACCATATGCCCTGGCTATTGACAGTTGAAACACAAAGACTTCTGAACCATTGCGGAGATGGGTCCACTCTAACGCTGCTGCTGCTAAGCTCTAGCTCTAGGACACTACTTCGCCAAATGACCTTCTTGCTGGCACACATAACACTTACAAGCTCCATTGTTGCTACTAGTTACCCTTTATCTTGCTTCTTCTAATTTGGGTTGAATGTCCATTTGTTCGGATTGGAAGAATTCCCACTCGATGCTGCCATAGTTGCCAAGGTTTTCTTATCCATTAGCTCTTCATATCTCAACGCCATATCTATCAATTCCATGAATGATCCCTTAAGATGTTCTGTCATCTTCTCATGAAATTCGAGCCTCATTCCAAGCACAAACATCTCATTCTTCTTGAGGGGCGTATCAATAAGACCAGGTCTATAGCGGGATAATTCATTGAAGTTAGTCTCATATTTTGATACCGACATACTTCCTTGCTTAGGATTCAGAAAATCTCTATACAGATGAGTCTTCCTTGTGGTAGGCATAAACTGTTCCTCAAATATTTCCTTAAACTTGCTCCAAGAGATATCATCCTCTGAAATATTCATGGCAACTGCTTCGCACCATACAGCTACTCCTTCTTGAAGTTGCTATGATGCCATCACTCTCTTTTGGTCATTATACATATCCAAACTCTTAAAAATCCGCTCACATGAGCGCAGCCAAGCTTGAACTTCAATGATGGACTCTGTTCCCTTAAAAGGCTTTCCTCCGAGATTGGTAAAATCCTTACATAATGCTGCGAAACTTACTCGAGGCAGTATTAGGTTTACAGCCTCGCTAGTTACCCTTCCTCCTTCAGCATTCGTACCTCTTCCATTTGTGGTCGTCATACTGCTCACACCTCTCCCTCTTCTTCCTCTAGAACTCGTGTTAGCAACCTGAACAGGTAACCAAACAATCAGATAGGTATATAGATATATAAAAATTACAAGTACGCTCTCTCAAGATAGATATCACTCTAAAGCCTGGGTATTATCTCAACCTAGCGATCTGATACTAACTGTGACGACCCACCTTTCATTCCATAGAAAGGCGTATCGTAGATTAGAAAGAAATAGGTAGAAAAGAAATAGATAGAAAAAGAGAACAACATCAGAATCTCATAGCGGAAACGAAAAAATATATTACATCACAGAGATATTTCATAGTATTCATCATACATCATAGTTATACTGTTACAAAAACATCACATTAGATAGTTGTGAAGACCTGTCTATCCATTACAACCTAAAAGTACAAACAGATGATACCAACACAACGAAAATAGATATATATAGATACGCCAAGTCTCCTGCTCCAAGCCTTTCCAAAATTCATCAAGCTAACCTGATCATTTGGTTACTCATAAAAATTTGAGTACCCTAGAGTTTAAGAAAAACAGAAATAAACTCCGGGTCAGACATGTGTCTGGTGTGAGTAAACAGTTAAGTTTTTTAACTTGAAAAACATTTGAAATAAATGGTATCTCGTAAGACTCTCCGCAAATAAACACGTACAATTTTTTCCCTTACGATAACCAAAACAATTGATAGGAAATCCAGTTATATTATAATGGTGTCTAGGGTTTTCAAATAAATTATTCACATAGCCGAAATTGTTACATTATTAAATTCCATCATAGATAGGTATATAATCAAGTCTGAGATCACTTATTGGAGATTGGATTCCATACAATGTCAAGGCTACTTGGTTACCGCCTGTCACAGTACATGGTCTAGATCACTATACTGAGGATCCACCCTGATCCCCTGCAACACAAGACCGGAGCTATCCTATGCTGGATAGTCTGAATAAGACAACCCCGTGGTTGTGGCCAACAACTGCCCACACGGCCGAAAAAGGGACCTCTAGACAGGGGAAAATCTCATCCTACTTGGGTGCTACCCACTTAGCCTTACGTGCACCTCCCCTGTTTTAGCCATTCCAGGTTGATGAGTCTTGACGCTACGATTACCTTTTAGAACACATATCTTAGAATTCTCATCGTCTCCATTGACGATGGTCTGATAGCAATCGTCCATACAAGTCCGTTCCGGGTTCAAAAGAAACCGAAGGCACTATCTTTGTTACACTCGTTTTGGAATCACCCTCGGTATAACGACATATACCCCTTGCACGCTGAATCTTCATCTCGATCTACACTTGAGATTTCACGACCTATCGTTTAATTTGGGTCGATGTGGTTTTCGGATAACAAATTTGATATTCGATCCTAGTCTTATCGAAATCCGAATGTTTCTTTGAATGCCAAGTTGTGTAAGTAAAACAATTTAATTCAATTCAGAACATTGTATTCACACAGTAATTCATCACAGATAAATAACTCATATTTATCATAGCTCAATCAAAGCAATTCATATCACAGAATATTACAGATTAACATATTAGAGATATTAATTAATTCAAGCATTCAATATAATTAATCATCCATAAGCAAGATTAATTAATCGCACAATTTGTAATTTATTTAATTTAAACTAAATAAACTAATTACTTATGAATTAATTACCTAACCCTGCTTAATTAACATTAATTAATTACAAACCATTTATTATTATTTTAATTAATTAATGGAATTAATTAATCACCCTTTAATTACTTACATTAATTAATTATCCTTTAAATATTGATTAATTAATCATTTAATTATTAATTAATTAACCTTTAATTAATTAATTATTCTTTAGTTACTTTCATTTATTAGTTAATCTTTAATTACCCAAGACCTTAATTAATTAAAGATAAACCATTTATCTGAATTAATTACTTAATTATCATTTAAATCTTATTTAATAAACCTTTGGAATTAATTTATCATTAACATATGAATTAACTTAAGACCCTTAAGTTAATTAACAACTAAAAACATTTTACTTTCTTAATCAACTACATAATTACACTATTCAAATTTATTTTAATAAACATAAGAATTAACTTAAATAATTTAAGTTAAAATAAATTATACAACTTTTACCTAACCAAATATTTAAATAAACATTTATTATGTAGGATCGATTTCACCCTAGAGGGGGAGGGGTGAATAGGGTGATGGTACAAATTATAAAAATTAATTGCGAAAGCTTATAAATAATTTCAGCACAGATCACATAATAATAGAAGCATAGAAAAATAGCAGAATAATAAAATGCAGAAATAGAACGATACAGAATTTATCCAGCTTCGGCAAAACCCTGCCTACGTGCCGCCCCCAAGGTTTCTACCAGAAATTAGACAGTCAGACGCTTACACATGTAAACTCACTACACCCGCTATCGACTAAACCTAACTCTACGCTCAAAACCCTGCCACAACTCAGCCACTGAGTTGCGAATTCTCAAACTATGCCACGTAGTTTGTCCCCTAGTCACATGACTAGAAATTTAAAACGGTTTAAAAATAAAATACAAATTAGAAACAATTTAAAATAAAATAACCCTAATTAAACTATTCAAAGCCCTTATTAAACTGAAAAATAGCCGGCCTTTTTTTTATTATTCGGCCCGTTCTCTTTATTTTGGTTCGTCCGTTTATATGAAGATGGCGGCTATTCATCTTGCAACTAAATTAGGGCTTCGTCCTTCGATCCAAACTAGGGTTTTGGAGAAATCTCAAAGATGCCGACTTTGGTTGCTTGATCGAATGGAAGATTAATCACGTTGTTTGCTTTGTCGATCGCACGCTTCTCTGATTTGCCCAAGGCTCTTTGAAATTGATCGAGTTTGTGGTATGGCTTCGATAAGTAATTTTTTGCTCTTTCACTTTCTGATTCAATGCTCGAACTCGATGATTATTGCCGATGATGTTGATTTCAATTTATAGAGATTGAATCCCTGTATTTGCATTCCTCTGAAGTTAGTTGAATTTGTCAATTGATATAGCTCGGCCTTTCGATATTCCTTTGATGCTGATGATTTCTCTGACTTCTTCAATTCATATAATTTTGTTGCTTGATATTCACGGTGTTGATTCGTGACTTGGTCAAATTACTTGGTCACTACAGTTTAATTGTCATCTGACTTTGGTCTTGATTTGTTCAACTTGAAATCGATTTGTGAATTCATGTGCTTGTTCAATAGCTCATGATTTTGCACTGCAGTTGTCTTCGATATGATTTTATACATCTGATGGCATTTAATTTTGCACTATTGCATATCCATATAAACTTGATGTTGTCAATGAGAGTCTGTTGGATTGATGTTCTTCTTGTTGTTTACTACATATGGCTTCTCTTGTATACTTCACTTGATCTGTCCATTCAAGTCTGCACTTTTCACATTTGTAGCCTTGGTCTTTGTTGTTGTAGCATGCACTCTGTTTATGGCCACTGGTTCATTGTGAAGCTTGGTACTGGTGCATACATGTTGCTTGATTTTGTTCATTGATGGTTTTTGGTACTGTGTCATTGTGTTGGGCTTGTAGTACTTGGATATTTGCAGTTTGTAGTTGCCGTGTACTTTGGTGGCTGACCATCCTGTAGCATATTTCTGTTTCATTTTTGTTTTTGTGCATTCATGATAGCTTGTCCAGTTCTTTGTTACCTGTTTAACTTAATTTGGTGTCATTCGCTTCTGCACTGTGTCTTGTTTGATTTTGATAAAGTGTTACTGCATATCACTTGAGTTGTTTTTGAATGTGGTCTTTGATGTTGAGCCACTGTACTGTTGAGGCTGATATATTGGTTCGGTCTGTAGTCTTTAAGCATTGTTGTGTCACTTTTTCATATTGCCTCGAGTACATGTATATAGTGATCATTTGGTCTGTCCATTTGAGTCAGTGATATTGTCTTCATTCTGGCCTTGTTGTATTTGTTCGACCTGGTATTTGGGCTGTAGTTGGTCTTGTTTCATGTTTGAACTGGTTTGAGTGGTTACTGACACTTTGATTTTACTTTGAGCCACAGCTTCAGTTGCAAGTGCATTTGTAGTTTAGCTCTTGTTCATGTCATTTGATCATAGCATTCATGTGTACTTTTGATTTGCACCTGTGTTGAATCCAGCTTAAACGCTCGGGTTTGACCTTGTGCGCCTGTTGTGACTCTATTTATATTGCACCTGAGTTGAACCCGTCCTTTTATTTTGGGTTTGACCTTGTGCTCACCTGTCCCTATAACATTATCAAGTGTATATCGGTGTGCACGACCTTGTGGCATGTACAGTGATACACTGTGCATGTCACATTGTTCGTGTGCGATGAATTCAAATATAAATAATGACGAAAAACCCAAATAACTGAGGCAAATATTATTTTCAAAATTCACATTTCATTTTATATTGCAAAAATATTTCTTTTTCAATTTTACTGCATTAGTGAATATTTTTGCATATTGGTCAGATGCTGGATTCTAACTGGAATGAAGTTGAAGATAAACTACGAGTGTGAGTGACTGAGTAATGTGTAGTGAGGTTAAATGTAAATATGAAATTGTAATGTATTTGTAATCAAAATTGTATATGTATAGTGAGAGCTTGAATTTGTACTATTCAAAATTGTAATAAATATTTGTTTGAATAAAATTTTTGTTTGAATTCAAATTCTGTGTTATTTAATTTTATTCAACAAATATTTATTTTATATATGAAAAATAAAATAGTACATTAACAAATACATTTAAACGAATGTATATATGTTTATTATCATCAAACAGAAATCATATAAGTGCATATTCAATAATCTCCCCTTTTTGATGATAACAAACATATATTTAAGATTTTGAATATGTTAAATGTATTTGATCATTGATATGCTCTAATTGCCCCCCTATTTAAATACTTCCTCTCTACACAAAGCTCCCCCTACAAATATGCATACAAATAATAATATACAAATGAGCCTAGATGCAAATTGAAATTTATTTGACCTTTGCTTGATGTTATTTGACAAAATCTTAACTTTTCTCTCCCTCTTTTGTTATCAGCAAAAGAATAATAGTGTTAGAGAAAATAGAGATAAAGTGATCGATATTAATCCAACATTAAAACTCAATTGAATATAAATATTAAATTTTAATAAAAAATCAAACAAAAATCATAAATATTTTGTTAGGCGCATATTCCACTTTTAGAATGATGGGAATGATGTCATCATATAAAACCATACAGTTGTCTCTATTTGTGGTATATTTATATCAGGAATTTGAATATCTACTAACCATGCATAACCGTTAGGACTTTTAAATGAGATAGTAGTATTCCAATTTTATTTTATTTTTAAAATAAATTCAAGTATCTTCTAACCACGCATAACCGTGAGGACTTTTAAATGGGATTAGAATCAAATTGTTTATTTTAAAAATCAACTTTTGATATGCGTTCCATACATGCATAACCATGAGGACTTTTAAATGAGCATGGAAGCACATAACAAATTCCAAGTAATTCACCCATGCATAACCGTGATGACTTTTAAATGAGAGTCAATACTTTGGTATTTATTTATTATTATTATTTTTTAAAATGTAAAATGAAAAACGAATGATTCCTGTTTAAAGTACCACATATTGACAAACTATATGGAATTTTGACGAGTGATGGTTGTTAGAAATATGATAGAAATAGAGATGGTCATGGAATTTTTGCCAACAAAAGTTTTATAACTCTTGTTTAAATTTCTAAAGAAATTTACTAATTATACCGTCTCGAGCCATAATATATGATTAATATTAGCACTCATCACTTTTTCAATCACTATTTATCTTTTTGATAATTATTAGGGAGTCAGATTAGTCAAAATAGTCATTTAAAATCAAATTCAAAAATAATTATGAAATCAATTTTTCAAAATGACTAATCTGAAAATATGGTCAAAAATAATTTTCTAGAAGGGGTTTTATATGAAAAATTTCTGCTATTTGAAAATTATTTGAAATGAAAAATATGCGGATATTTTCTTCGAAAAACGATGTAGTTACTAAATGTTTAAAAAAAAATCATGTTTCACTAGCAATTTTTCTATCAACTAGATTACCTGTGTAATCTGCATCTGAATTTTACTTTTACTCAATTATCACTTGTTGAATGTCATAGACCAGATTATGAAATTTCAACAAACTATCTCAGAATGAAATTCTCTTGAATTTGAAATGAAGCCATGTTAACAATCAAAAAAATATCGTAGTGTTAATCTTAGAAGCCATAGGATAAACAACTATATTCATGAGTAGTCATCAGTCATTAAAACATCATTATTATTCCAAACAGTTTCTTGAAGTTTCAAAAATTTCTTAAAATCCTTTCTACAATTTCTAAATGAAATTCTTTGAAGTCGTGTCAAAAGAAATTGTGAATATATAGTTAGCCAAAAGTATTATCAATCAATAACACCATTAGTAATCCGAATTAATCTATATTAAGTATTTCAAGGATCGTAGAGTTTTCCGGCATAAAAGCATAATTGGCCAATAATTTTGAAAAAGTCAGAATCAAAATCATCATCTTTTCATCATCTCAATATTGGCTGATTTTAATTCAGAATATGGTGCAGATTATAACATTTAATATATCGTTCAAATAAATATACCATTACCTGTTTTACCTTTACGATATTTTTTGTTGTTGTCCATTGTGATTCTGTCACCTTTATATTAGGCTAAGGAACTTTTCTTTGTCACCCGTTGTGTTTCTGGAACAACCAAAAATCCAGAGAACACTGTTGTTGTTCCTTAGCCTGCCACCACACCTACAGGGAAAAAGATTTTTGTGACCTATTTGTTTTTATAGGTCCATGGTTGTTAGTGGCAGAATATTTAGAAAAATAATTTTGTGGAGACCTAAAACTATTTATAATTGTTCCCTTCGGCATCCAAATTTATTTAACTTTGAGAGTTTTTATATTTGTGCATTTTGGAACCCAAATCGGTATAGTTTTCACATGTTTGGGTCTGTACACAAATTATTATGACTGTGTCCATATTTTCTACAAATTGTGCACATTGAATTTACTTGATTAATCTTGTTTTCAACAATTTTAGATTGATTATATCCAAGTCCTTTTCTAACCGTATTAACAGTTTGCTCTCCTAATAGCATATTCAATGATTTTTCACTTTTTGAAAATTTATCTAAAGTCGTTGACAATTGTTGGACTTGTGTTTTGAGAGATTCATTTTCGTTTAACAATTGTGTGCACTTTTTAATAGAATTCTCTCTTCTAGTATTTTCATTCTCTTTTAAAATCAGAATTTCATTTTCAAGTGATTTTATATTAATTTCTGATTTTTTAATTTCTTCTTCAAATGTTGGACACTTATCACACTTAGGGATCCTACTTTGATAGGTTTTAACTAATTGGTCAAGTTGTTCATTTAATTCTATCAAAGTATCTTTTTGTGATTCAAGTTTAGCGTATTTTTTCCTAAGTCGTTCAAAACAGCCATTTACTTCTTGGAAATAAATAAGTAATTCAGAGGAGTAAGTTTTGATACCTCGCTTGGCTCGTCATCGTCGCTATCGGTTATATTCCCATGAAGGCACATATCTGCTTTCTAACTTTTACTGCTATCACTTTTATTCCACGTGGCTGCAAAACATCTTCCTTTTGATTTCTTTGCAAAATCGCGTTGAAATCAGGGATAATTGGGCTTGATATCACAGGGTTTGTTGCAAATGATCCCGTGTTCTTTCGAGTTGTCTAGTGCTTTGATTATTCTGCTTTTTAATTTTTGATTTAGAGCTGGATTTCCGTATTTGGGGTTCCACCTTTTGATTTTCTTCATTATTAATGCCAGCTCAGCTGCTCCATCATCATCCTCCTCATCACAACTGCTTTTCCCAAATCCTGTTAAGCACATTTCTTTAACTGAGTTGGTTATGGAGTATTTCTCATTGCTGTTGACTTTTGCACCATATATTGCATCGGAAGTATTCCAGATTTCCTGTGCATTTTCAAAATGAGAAATGAAATTAAAATTATCTTGATTAATATGAGAATATAATATATGCATAGCAAAAGCATTAATTGAGATAATTTTCTCGTCTGTTATATCACACCCATTTTCAATAATATCCCAACATTTAATATTAACGGATTTTAAATAAAATTCCATTTTTAATTTCCAATTCAAAAAATCTGTTCCATCGAAAATAGAAGGAATAATATTGGAACGACCCTCAACAAAAGTATTATTAAAAGAAGCCATTTTAAAATTCAAATTTTTAAAACAAAAATCGATTTTTGAAACACGAACTTTTGAAACACGAATTTTTAAAACAAATTGACTTCTATTCGTAGCTCTGATACCACTTGTAGGATCGATTTCACCCTAGAGGGAGGGTGAATAGGGTGATGGTATAAATTATAAAAATTAATTGCGGAAGCTTATAAATAATTTCAACACAGATCACAGAATAATAGCAGCATAGAAAAATAGCAGAATAATAAAATGCAGAAATAGAACGACACATAATTTACCCAGCTTCGGCAAAACCCTGCCTACGTGCTGCCCCAGGGTTTCTACTAGAAATTAGATAGTCAGACTCTTACACACGTAAACTTGCGACACCCGCTATCGACTAAACCTAACTCTATGCTCAAAACCCTGCCACAACTCAAGCCACTGAGTTGCGAATTCTCAAACTACGCCACGTAGTTTGTCCCCTAGTCACACGACTAGAAATTTAAAATGATTTAAAAAGAAAATACAAATTAAAAACAATTTAAAATAAAATAACCCTAATTAAACAATTAAAAGCCCTTATTAAACTTAAAAATAGCCGGCCCTTTTTTTTATTATTTGGCCCGTTCTCTTTATTTTGGTTCGTTCGTTAATATGAAGATGGCGGCTGTTCCTCTTGCAACTAAATTAGGGCTTCGTCCTTCGATCCAAACTAGGGTTTTGGAGAAATCTCAAAGATGCCGACTTTGGTTGCTTGATCGAATGGAAGATTAATCACGTTGTTTTCTTTGTGGATCACACGCTTCTTTGATTTGCCCACGGATCTTTGATATTGATCGAATTTGTGGTATGGCTTCGGTAAGTAATTTTTTGCTCTTTTACTTTCTGATTCAATGCTCGATCTCGATGATTATTGCTGATGATGTTGATTGCAATTTATAGAGATTGAATCCCTGTATTTGCGTTCGTCTGAAGTTAGTTGAATTTGTTAATTGATATAGCTCGGCCGTTCGATATTTCTTTAATGTTGATGATTTCTCTGACTTCTTCAATTCATATAATTTTGTTGTTTGATATTCACGGTGTTGATTCGTGACTTGGTAAAATTACTTGGTCACTACGGTTTAATTGTCATCTGACTTCGGTTTTGATTTGTTCAACTTGAAATTGATTTGTGAATTCATGTGCTTGTTCAATAGCTCACGATTTTGCACTGCAGTTGTCTTCGATATGATTTTATACATCTGATGGCATTTAATTTTGCATTATTGCATATCCATATAAACTTGATGTTGTTAATGATAGTCTGTTGGATTGATGTTCTTCATGTTGTTTACTACATATGGCTTCTCTTGTATACTTCACTTGATCTGTCCATTCAAGTCTGCACTTTGCACATTTATAGCCTTGGTCTTTGTTGTTGTAGCATGCACTCTGTTTATGGCCACTGGTTCATTGTGAAGCTTGGTACTAGTGCATACATGTTGCTTGATTTTGTTCATTGATGGTTTTTGGTACTGTGTCACTGTGTTGGGCTTGTAGTACTTGGATATTTGCAGTTTGTAGTTGCCGTGTACTTTGGTGGCTGACCATCCTGTAGCATAACTCTGTTTCATTTTTGTTTTTGTTCATTCATGATAGCTTGTCCAGTTCTTTGTTACTTGTTTAACTTGATTTGGTGCCATTCGCTTCTGCACCGTGTCTTGTTTGATTTTGATAAAGTGTTACTGCATATCACTTGAGTTGTTTTTGAATGTGGTCTTTGATGTTGAGCCACTGTACTGTTGAGGCTGATATATTGGTTCGGTCTGTAGTCTTTAAGCATTGTTGTGTCACTTGTTCATATTGCCTCGAGTACATGTATATAGTGATCATTTGGTCTGTCCATTTGAGTCATTGATATTGCCTTCATTCTGGCCTTGTTGTATTTGTTCGACCTGGTATTTGGGCTGTAGTTGGTCTTGTTTCATGTTTGAATAGGTTTGAGTGGTCACTGACACTTTGGATTTACTTTGAGCCACAGTTTCAGTTGCAAGTGCATTTGTAGTTTAGCTCTTGTTCATGTCATTTGATCATAGTATTCATGTGTACTTTTGATTTGCACCTGTGTTCAATCCAGCTTAAAGGCTCGGGTTTGACCTTGTGCGCCTGTTGTGACTCTATTTGTGTTGCACTTGAGTTAAACCCAGCTTTTCATTTGGGTTTGACCTGTGCTCACCTGTCCCTGTAACATTATCAAGTGTATATCGGTGTGCACGACCTTGTGGCATGTATAGTGATACACTGTGCATGTCACATTATTCATGTGTGATGAATTCAAATATAAATGATGACGAACAACCCAAATAATTGAGGCAAATATTTTTTTCAAAATTCACATTTCATTTTATACTGCAAAAATATTTCTTTTTCAATTTTATTGCGTTAGCGAATATTTTTGCAGATTTCTCAGATGCTGGATTCTAACTGGAATGAAGTTGAAGATAAACTACGAGTGTGAGTGACTGAGTGATGTGTAGTGAGGTTAAATGTAAATATGAAATTGTGATGTATTTGTAATTAAAATTGTATATGTATAGTGAGAGCTTGAATTTGTGCTATTCAAAATTGTAATAAATATTTGTTTGAATAAAATCTCTGTTTGAATTCAAATTCTGTGTTATTTAATTTTATTCAGCAAATATTTATTTGATCTATGAAAAATAAAATAGTACATTAGCAAATACATTTAAACGAATGTATATATGTTTATTATCATCAAACAAAAATCATATAAGCGCATATTCAACATATTATTTAAAAGAAATTGATTTAAGAAAGTAGTTTAAAACTTGATTTATTTTAACTTTGAAACTTGTTTTTTTTTTTAATTTCAAAACTGCTTAAACATATACCCGAGTCAATCGCGGTACCAATCCCGAGCCCAAACACGAGAAATCTTCCCTTTTTTTAAAAAAAAAACTTTATTTCGGTTTAAGTTTTTAAAACTGTTATAACATGTTAAAATCACTTGTGAACAACTCGAAGCCAAACTCAAGCCAAATCAAAACATTCCCGAGTTCAAACCTAAGGCTCCACTTTCTTCTCAAAACTACAGCAACAACTGACACACGCGGAACCATGTGCGCATGCACACATGAACGCCAGTGCTCCGATCACCATTGCCATCACTGGCAAGTGAACCACGGCCTCCCCCTTCGATTTCGACCATCATAACTTCGAATTGACTCGAAAATCAAATTCGAGCACATGGGTTCCTGCTGGAACAGAAACGATCACCTAAAGAATCACCTCGACCTACTGCCTTAGGTCACCAGAGCCTTCAAAACTCCAACTAATGTTTCCCCGTAGTCCCACGCTCCGATTTCCCCATACCGATCCACTCTGATGCATCGATGACGTCGCAAAGACCACGCAAAGCCAGTTGATCAAAACAGGCTACAAAACCCTACAACGACACCTTGCCACCGCCACGGTGATCAAAAAATTCTCTGATCATTTTTCCCGAGATCATTGACCTCCAAGCTACCTCCAGTGACGAACACGAGACTCCATTACCCTCTGATCGCCTGAAATCAAGGAAACACTCGATTCCGTTCAACTCAAGAATTCTCAAACAATACTTTTCCAAAAATCTTGATTTTACTTTTAAAATTCATGGTTTTCGAAAATGAATTTGGTGATGTAAGTGGAATTTGAAATCATGACACTCGAATTTGACATGTTTTTTAGTTTTCACTGTATAACTTCTTCCTAGTCAAAACTACTTTCCAAACATAATAAAAAATATTTTTAAAATTTAAATCTTGATAATTCAAACATATTTTGATTAAACATCAAAGCCCAAAAAGAATTAAGGGATGAGATTTTGAATTTTGAACTTGCTTTAAAACCTGTAACTTAGAACAGAGGCAAATATACTTGTACACAGACATGCACCAAATCATCTACATATATATAGACATGTAGGCATATTTCACATATATTCAAACGTTTTTCATAACATACTTCAAGTATTTATCACATGCAATCAGGATTTAAACAGTTTTAGTTTTTAAAAAGATGTTTACTGAATGTATATATGAACAGAGAAGCCTGGAAATGCATGATCTTTTAACTTTAAAAATTTCTTTTGATCTGGAAAACTTGAAAATGATCTTGCTTGTTTGAGATGACCTGATCTTTACTTTAAGTTGAGTTGAATCTATGCTTTAGGTTTTTGTAACGACCCGTAATGTTCGGTGTTCAAAATTTGTGAATTCAAAAAGATTTTGGTAATTTAATCTAGAATAAATAAAAATTTGTAGTTTTTTAATGAATTTATAACGGAAATGAAATGTAAGAATGTTGATGTAAGCTAATAAATAATTAATTCAATGCAATCCTAATTAATTGAAACAACTGTAGGGTTATAATTGATTGTAAATAGTAATATTTGGTAATAAATATAATGTAAGAAAAACAAATGTAAATATTGAATTAATCAATGAATTAATAATAATAGATAGTAATTGAATAAAATCAACGTTTTGTAAATAATTGTTTGGAAATGATAACTTATATAAATGTGATTAAGAGTTAGTGGCAACAATGATTATAAAGTAATCATTTATTTGGTCTATTAAATCAAAATTTGTAATTAATTGCAATGAATCTCAATTCAATGTTTTATTAATATAAATTAAGGAAATAATTGGAAATAATATTAATTCTATTTATAATATGACAATTGGTTGATTAAAAGAATGAAAATCAATATTTATTAACTTATTGAAATTTAGATTATAGTAATTAGATTTAATTGCAATAAAATAAAAGCAAACACTATATTTGGTAAATTGATTAACTTTGAAATTTACATCTGAACTTGTTTAAATTTTTGTAATTGTCTAAGAAGTCAAAAATGATAAGATTTGTTAATTTTGGAATTGAAATTGAAAAGGTGATTTAATAAATTAATTATTAATTTATTTAATTAATTGAAAAATAGCCATTTTGGCCACTGACTCAGATTTCGACGAAACAATTTCATCGGATCCGTAACGGTGAATTATTGTAGGATTTCAAGTTTCATAACGGTCGGACTTGTCGTTTGATCGAACGGACTCGAAACGCCTTGAAATCAATGAAATTGAAATCAATTAAAATCAATTTGAAATAACTTTATTTTAACATAACTTCTTCATATGATGGAATTTGGACTTGAAACCTGTTCCATCGATTTTAAAATATGTTAAAACATCAATTTTGATATATGGGTTGACCCAATTTCGTTCCGGAGTCAGAATGGGCTTTTTGGGCCATTTAGCATTTAACGTGTAAATCAATGGGGTCCATCTATTCTATTTCAGCTTTGCCTATATATACCCTATTACAAACCCTAGCTTATTTCTTATGTCATTATTCTATATGTACAATTATTTCTCATCTCCTCATTTCAATGGCAGACAATTCCAAATCCAATTGCAGTTCAAAAATCAAATTGAAAATTCAATCTCTTCAAACTATATCGAATTTTATATGAATCTGAAGCTCTCGACGAGCGTAAGTCAAATATATGATTCGTTTCTTAATCTGGGTTTTGGTGTCGCCGAAATCGATTAACTATCCATGGCCGTTCATCACGTCCCGACCAAAATCGTCCGATCTTCGAATCTATTTCTGGGTATTGTAGAGTGGAACGAGGGGACTTCATCTATGTGGTTTATGTCGAATCAACAGTTGGATTTGGCGAAAAATTCGAACTAGGGTTTGAATTTTAGAGGCGGCGGCTGAGTTAAATTGGGGCTGCGATTGGATGAGGGTGGTCGGGCTCTTCGCGCACGCGTGGCTGCGGTGGGGGTGCGTGGTGTCAGCGAGCGCGATGGTGGCCGGTCGTAGAGTGTGGTGCGAGTTTTGGTGAGGCAGCAACGAACGCGAGCATGGGTTCAACATGAAGGGGGTGAGCTTCTGGATGATGACGTGTTAGCTGCTGGCTGGGTAGTTTTGATTTGTTTATTTTATTTTAAATTTTTTGATTTCGAATGTTCTAATCGTCACACCTTTTGCATACGGAATCCAAATCACGCATGGTTTCTTTCATTGGGATTGTATTGAAATTCTAGATATTTTGACGCTAGTTTGGTCAGATTCTGAGTCTGTTCAAATTTGGGGTTTAAATTGGATTTAAATTCAAAAGGTGAGTGTTTTAACCCACTCACAACTTCTAAAATTTCTTATGTTTATTAAATTGTTTTATGATGTGATTAGAAATTAATTTATGATTGTTTGGCATATTTTTATCATCATTCCAGTTAAAATGAATTTATTGAATTGAATTGTTCTTTAATATATTATTGCATATAAACTGCCAGTTAAATTGTTTTTTAATTTATTATTGAATATAAACTGCCAGTAAATACCTGTTATTTATTATCTGTTCTATGTTGATGTTATTGCTTGAATTGGATGGTGATTGTGATAAACGGTTGATGATTGATATTGGATGAGTGATGTTGTATTTTATATTGTTATAAATTGCAAGTTGTTATGCATTTTTATTTCATTCGGGATTGCGGTTTGAAATGATATATAACCGTATTTTTATTTTAAATTACGGATTGAGATGATAAATATCCGTATCACTTGACCATAGGGTAGAAAATTATATACAGACACCGTGGTCTATATATAAAAATATTTTGAAATGATTTCTATGGTTTTGTAAATAAATATATGGTTTATGAGATATTGATTTGGATATTTTATAAATGTTATTTTATATATAGTTAAATTCTTGGTTTTAAGCTATCTATAAAATTGGCTTAAAGTATAAAAGGCTATTAATAATAAAGTTTGATTTTATTAAGATATAATATGGTTAAGTATTTTTTTAAATTATATTTTTGGAGTTTATAATGACTTAAATGAGAATAAGGTGGGAAGATAAATATGAAATTGATTTGAAATTTAATAAAATTGAGATTTTAAAGGTATGATTTTTATAGCTTGATTTTGGTTTAGAGTGATTTAAATGAATATCAAGTTGATTTAAATGAATATATCAAGTTAAATAAATTGAAAGAATATCCAGTTATTTGAAGTTTAAAAGTTTTACTTTAATGATATTTGATTTATTAAGTAAACATTTCAAATCTATGTAATAGTAATTGAATTTGATAGATATGGAATTAGCAAAGAATTAGTTTTGAAATTGTGGAATATTTAAAGCTTTGAAATATATGAAAATTGAAATGGTTATTTTAGAATTTGAGTTGTTTTGGAATTGAGTTGTGAAATTGAAGAAGCTATCCCTTATATAAAGAATTTTAATATTTAAACCGTCTAAGTGGTGGGAGTTATGTTTCGAAGTTATGATTTTCAAGGTATTATAATTTGGAAGTGTTATATTCAAGTGTTTTGATTTCGAAATGTATAACTTTGAAAGTTTTATGATTTTAGGAAAGTGTTTTTGAAATAAAAATGATATCGTATTTATATGGTTTTGAAATGGATATTATGTTTGGGTTTTAAAGTGTAAACTATTTTGAAAATGACCGCGGTGTTATAATAATGTTTGGTTGTTAAATAGACTGGGATCAGAAGTTGTCATACTCTCTACCAACTCCGAAAACCACTTTAACAACCGTGTATGCGGTGGAGATTCCAGAATGAAATAGGATGGTGGCGACGTTCTTTAAGGTTTATACATGGACCCAACTCCCGTGAGTTGGCATAAGTTGGCTAAAACAGAAGCAATTGACAGGCTAATGAGGTCGCTTCTTTGATCGGACACACTCCTTCGCCTTTACATTCTGACTTTGAGATTGATTCGGTGGCCACTTTTGATTCTTTTGATTTGGGGGTGTGGCTCGAGGTGGGCGGTAGTAGTTGCTACGCGTTACCACCGGCCCGGAAGTGTAATTGGTCTATCTATCCTGGCATTGACTAGTTGTGCTGTGTCACCTACCATAGCGCGCCTTGTACGAGTTTGGTATTCTCCCATAGCCCGTGGAGTATTTAGGGTAGTCTCCCAATCTGGAGATGCGTTGATACTGGATGGACTACTGGGACTATTATTGTGTTAAGGGAAATATTGGGTCGCTCTTTAACGCTATTTTAAAGTAAGTTTATTTTACTATAGGCATTATTGTAATAGCGAAATATTACTACATAGTAAATAGTTTAACGGATCCTTAGGAGATGTGAATCCGGAGCATCTCTTAAGTTACCGCACTCACATTAGACACCGGATATGAGATGTCAAACCCCGTAAACATCTCTGACGCCGTTCCATTCATATTATTTACTATTGATTTAACCTACATAAGATCTTTTTGTTCTGACTCAAGTGTTTTGTCTTTTCAATTCGCTCGGGTCAATCCGAGCATTTCAGGTTTTTTGAAGACCTTATTTCTGGAGGACGAAGGCGAAGATTTTATTATTACTATTATTTATTATATTCCACTGCATCACATTGTTCCGCTGCGTTGTTATTGATTATTCTCTGGTAGGTATAACTCTGATATGTATTGTATAAGTAAAATCAAATGTTTTTGTAAAACAACTTCATGAACTGTTTATTTGATTATCATATTTTATCATTCCACTACAAGATTCTATTTTGTTTTACTTTCTCTGCTTTTTCTTATTTGCCCCATAACAATCCCTTTTTTTGTATGGTTTGAGTTGGCACGTGTGTCCGCTTAAACGTACAAAAAGGCGGGATGTTACATCTGGTATCGTAGCTTTGGTTTAGCGATAAACCTTAACTTGTGGGGTCTGACTCTTTACTAATAGGGTAGTAACACCCTATGATGAGTCGCTGAGCGTGTATATATATATATATATGTGAGAGAGTATTTGTCAGTGTTATAAAAGGGTTTTGGTATTGTGTTAATTTGTTCCATTTTGTATTTATAAATTCTGGTTGGTGCATAGGATGCTATGACATAAATAGGGATTTCTAAACACTTAATAGGACTGCCGACACAATATTTGTTTTGAATATAGGTAAATGAAATAATTTTTCCTATTACATTTCCATATATAAAATAATTGTTTTACAAAGGATATATTTGGGTGTGATATATTGGTTGTTAGGTAGTGAAATTTTATATATTACTTGAAAATAAGATTTGAAACAAAATAAATGAAAGATTGGAAACTTAGAACTTGAGTTCTAGGATTGTGGAAAATTTATTTTGAATGATTTGAAATATAATAATAGTATTATTTAGAGGTACTTTCCAATATAAATATTTCGGTGATGAGTGCATGGATCGATGACATTCATTTTCGAGTTTCAAAGTGGGAAGGCCATTGTAGTAGTTTTACTGTAGGTTTATTTTGATAAACAAATATAAATTTCAAATGGTTTTAAATATAAATGGGATATATAAATTGTAAGTGTATACATCTGTCTATTATTTTAAAATGATTTAAAATTTTACCCGGTATTAAATTCTTAAGTTTCCATTAATTAGTGGTTTCCATTGCTTTAGTGAAATGGAATTTAACTAATAATTGGAACCTCTAAATGAAATAAGAGATTTAATTATAGGTTATGAACGAAATTACAAGCAAGTTGAAATTGTAAGTTATAAGGCAAAAGATAAAATTATTGAACATTGAATTAATTAAAAAAAATGTGACAAACTTGTATGATTTTCAATTGCATCCTTAAAAGCATATATGTAACTTACCAAATATTAAAAGTTTTAATATTTAATATGAAAATGTAATGGATATTATGCAAGTAATAAACTTGAGGCAATGAAAGTATGTAATGAAATCCCTCTATAAATAAGAATTTGATGTTATAATTGTTGTGAACTTAAGTTATAATTGAAATGTTACTGTAATAAAGGTAGTAGGAAGTAAGTATTGTAAGTATAAGATTACAAACTTAAGTAAATGAATTAATATGCAAAGAAATTGAATTAAACATAAATACTATAAATAAATGAATGTAAATAAATGAAATTAAGTAATAATGAATAAATATAATGCAATAAAAAGAAACTGACATGACCTGAATAAATGAAATGAGTATTTGTAAGTAATAAATGAAAATGAATGAAATAAACACTAAGTGAATGAATGGAAATGTAATTTTGCAAGAAATAAATGTAAACTAAAAAGATAAATCATTATATGAATGAAAAGTAAATCGAACAACAAATGTATGAAATGAAATTAGTAAGAACCAACTTGATCTATTGTTTGAAATTATTGTTTGTTTGGTTTATGGTTGTTTGGGCAAGGATACTTTAAAATTGTTTAGATGTATGAATAATCTATTTAGTTTCATCTAAAATTGTAGAGTAAATGGTGCACTTAGTAGTTTATTTTTCATTCCACACAATTTAAAGTTTTAAATCCAAACAACTATTTGTTTTGTTTGATGTGAATGGATACTTAATTTGTGTTAATTGTATATGATGATTGTATGTTGGTTGCAAGTGATGGTTGTTTATATTGATTGTTCGTTAGTGGTTGAAATAACTTTCAATATTTCATTTTATATAATTATTAACCTTTTGGATTATATAAGTGAAATGCAGGTAATGGAAGCAATTGTTACTGCTTTTGGTTTCATAATTAAACGTTAATTGCCTGACAAATAGGTACGTTCTCGGATTACGATTTATAACGTTATTATATTGTTTTCCCTTGTTGGGATATATATTATTTTGGAAAATATATGTTTTATATTGTTATATTTGATATTATATTTTCTCCCGAGCCTCTCGTACAAAGGAGACTCTGCCAAAATTTTCCGTAAATTTTGGACTTAGAAATTTTTTGAAAATGTTTTCCAAACTTTATTAATTTGTGTATAAAAAGATTTATTGGTTATAAATTGGTATATTTTATTTAAATTAATTAATTTTGTAAATTCATTAGTTTATAAAGTTAATATTTTTGAATAAGATGTATTGTTTAATCAATTCTTTCTTTTCCCTTTCTTTTTCCTTTTCGGGGATGAAAAGTTTTGAGCGGGGGAGAGCGCAATGACCCGTAATGTACGACGTTTAAAATTTGCGAATTTAAATAAGATTTTGGTAATTTAATCTAGAATAAATAAAAATTTGTAATTTGTTAATGAATTTATAACGGGAATGAAATGTAAGAATGTTCATGTAAGCTGATAAATAATTAATTCAATGCAATCCCAATTAATTGAAACAATTGCAGGGTTATAATTGATTGTAAATAGTTATATTTGGTAATAAATCTAATGTAAGAAAAACAAATGTAAATATTGAATTAATCAATGAATTAATAATAAAAAATAGTAATTAAATAAAATCAATTTCTGTAAGTAATTGTTCGGAAATGATAACTTATATAAATGTGATTAAGAATTAGTGGCAACAATTATTATAAAGTAATCATTTATTTAGTCCATTAAATCAAAATTTGTAATCAACTGCAATGAATCTCAATTCAATGTTATATTAGTATAAATTAAGGAAATAATTGGAGATAATATTAACTCCGTTTATAATATGACAATTGGTTGATTTAAAGAATGGAAATCGAGATTTATTAACATATTGAAATTTAAATTATAGTAATTGGATTTAATTACAATAAAATAAAAGTAAACATTGTATTTGGTAAATTGATTAACTTTGAAATTTACATCTGAACTTGTTTAAATTTTTGTTATTGTCTAAGAAGTCAAAATGATAAGATTTGTTAATTTTGGAATTGAAATTGAAAAGGTGATTTAATTAATTAATTATTAATTTATTTAATTAAATGAAAAATAGCCATTTTGGCCACTGACTCGGATTTTGATGAAACTAGTTTCGTCGGATCCGTAACGGTGAATTATTGTAGGATTTCAAGTTTCATAACGATCGGACTTGTCATTTGATCGAACGGACTTGAAACGCCTTGAAATCAATGAAATTGAAATCAATTGAAATCAATTTGAAATAACTTTGTTTTAACATAACATCTTTATACGATGGAATTTGGACTTGAAATCTATTCCATCGATTTTAAAATATCTTAAAACATCTGTTTTGATATATGGGTTGACCAAATTTCGTTCCGGAGTCAGAACGGGCTTTTCGGGCCATTTAGCATTTAACGTGTAAATCAATCGGGTCCATCTATTCTATTTCAACTTTGCCTATATATACCATGTTGTAAACCCTAGCCTATTTCTTATGTCATTACTTGTACGTACAATTCTTTCTCACATCCTCATTTCAATGGCAGACAATTCCAAATCCAATTGCAATTCAAAAATCAAATTGAAAATTTAATCTCTTTAAACTATATCGAATTATATATGGATTTGAAGCTCTCGATGAGTGCAAGTCAAATATATGATTCGTTTTTCAATTTGGGTTTCCATGTGGTCGAAAATCAATGAACTATCCACGACCATTCATCACGCCGCGACCAAAATCATCCGATCTTCGAATCTATTTCTGGGAATTGTAAAGTGGACCGAGGGGACTTCATCAATGTGGTTTATGGTCGAATCAATGGCTAGATTTGGCCAAAATTCAAACTAGGGTTCAAATTTTAGAGGCGGCGGCTGAGTCAAATTGGGGCCGCGATTGGATGAGGGTGGTCAGGCTCTTCGCGCACGCATGGCTGTGTGGGGGTGCGCGGTGTCGGCGAGCGTGATGGTGGCCGGTCTTGGAACGTGGTGCAAGTTTGGGTGAGGCAGCAACGAACACGAGCAAACATAAAGGGGTTGAGCTTCTGGATGATGACGTGTTAGCTTTTGACAGGGTAGTGTTGATTTGTTTATTTTACTTTAAATTTTTGATTTCGAATGTTCTAATCGTTATATCTTTTGCATACGAAATCCAAATCACATGCAGTTTCTTGTGTTGGGATCGTATTGAAATTCTGGACATTTTGGCAGAGGTTTGGTCAGATTCTGAGTCTGTTCAAATTTGGGGTTTAAATTGAATTTAAATTCAAAAATTTGTGTTTTAACGCACTCACAACTTCTAAAATTTCTTATGTTTGTTAAATTGATTTATGATGTGATTAGAAATTTATTTATGACTGTATGGCATATTTTTATCATCATTCCGGTTAAATTGAATTTATTGAATTGTATTGTTATTTAATTTATTATTTCATATAAACTGCCAGTTAAATTGTTGTTTAATTTATTATTGAATATAATCTTCCAATAAATACCTGTTATTTATTATCTATTCTATATTGATGTTATTGTTTGAATTGGATGATGATTGTGGTAAATGGTTGATGATTGATATTGGATGAATGGATGTTGTATTTTATATTGTTATAAACTGCAAGTTGTTATGCATTGTTATTTCATTTGGGATTGCGGTTTGAAATGATATATAACCGTATTTTTATTTTAAATTATGGACTGAAATGATAAATGTCTGTATCACTTGACCATAGGGTAGAAAATTATATACAGACACCGTGATCTATATATAAAAATATTTTGAAATGATTTTATGGTTTTGCAAAGAAATATATGGTTTATGAGATATTGATTTGGATATTTTATAAATGTTGTTTTATATATAGTTAAATTCAAGGTTTTAAGCTATGTATATAATTGGTTTAAAGTATAAAAGGCATTTAATAATAAAGTTTGATTTTATGAAGATATAATATGTTAAGAATTTATTTAAATTATATTTCTGGAGTTTATAATGACTTAAATGAGAACAAGGTGCGATGATAAATATGAAATTGATTTGAAATTTAATAAAATTGATATTTTAAAGGTATGATTTTTATAACTTGATTTTGGTTTAGAGTGATTTAAGTGAATATCAAGTTGATTTAAATGAATATATCAAGTTAAATAAATTGAAAGAACATCCAGTTATTTGAAGTTCAAAAATTTTACTTAAATGATATTTGATTTATTAAGTAAACATTTCAAATCTAAATAATAGTAATTTAATTTGATAGATATGGAATTAGCAAAGAATTAGCTTTGAAATAGTGGAATATTTAAAGCTTTGAAATATATGAAAATTGACATAGTTATCTTGGAATTTGAGTTTTTTTGGATTTGAGTTGTGAAATTGAAGAAGCTATCTATTATATAAAGAATTTTGATATTTAAACCATCTACGTGGTGGGAGTTATGTTTCAAGGCTATGAATTTCATGGTATTACAATTTGGACGTGTTATATTCAAATGTTTTGATTTCGAAATGTACAACTTTGAAAGTGTTATGATTTTAGAAAAGGGTTTTTGAAATGGAAATGATATCGTATTTATATGGTTTTGAAATGGATATTATGTTTGGATTTTGAAGTATAAACTATTTTGAAAATGACAGCGGTGTTATAATAACGTTTGGTTTTTAAAGAGACCGGGATCGGAAGTTGTCATACTCTCTGCCAACTCCGGAAACCACTTTAACAACCGTATACGCAGTGGAGATTCTAGAATTAAGTAGGATGGTGGCGACGTTCTTTAAGGTATATACGTGGACCCAACTCTCGTGAGTTGGCATAAGGTGGCTAAAACAGGAGAAATTGACGGGCTAATAAGGTCGCTCCTCTAATCGGACACACTCCTTTGCTATTATATTCTGACTTTAAAATTGATTCGATGGCCACTTTTGATTCTTTTGATTTGGGGGTGTGGCTCGAGGTGGGCGGTAGTATCTGCTACGCGTTACCACAGGCCTGGAAGTGTAATTAGTATATCTACCCTGGAATTTCCTAGTTGTGCCGTGTCACCTACCATAGCGCGTCTTGTACGAGTTTGGTTTTCTCCCGTAGCCCGTGGAGTATTTAGGGTAGTCTCCCGATTTGGAGATGCGTTGATACTGGATGGACTATTATTCTGTTAAGGGGAATATTGGGTCACTCGTTAATGCTACTTTAAAGTAAGTTAATTTTACTATAAACATTATTATAATAGCGAAATATTACTACATAGTAAATAGTTTAACGGATCCTTAGGAGATGTGAATCCCGAGCATCTCTTAAGTTACTGTACTCACGTTAGACACTGGATAAGGGATATCAAATCTCGTAAACATCTCTGACGCTGTTCCACTCATATTATTTACTGTTGATTTAACCTACATAAGATTTTTGAGTTCTGACTCAAGTGTTTTATCTTTTCAATTCGCTCGGGTCAGTCTGAGCATTTTAGGTTTTTTTATACCTTATTTCTGAAGGACGAAGGCGAAGATTTTATTATTACTATTATTTATTATATTCCACTGCATCACATTGTTTTGCTGCATTGTTATTGATTATTCTCTAGTATGTGTAACTCTGATATGTATTGTATAAGTAAAATCAAATGTTTTTATAAAATATCTTCATGAACTATTTATTTGATTATTATATTTTATCGTTCCACTGCAAGATTCTAATTTGTTTTTCTTTCTCTGCTTTTTCTTATTTACCCCATAACAATTTGCTCTTTTGTATGGCTTGAGTTGGCACGTGTGTCTGCTTAAACGTACAAAAAGGCTGGATGTTACTGTTTTAGATTTGCAAGAGGTTGTTTTATAATATTTTTCTCTAGTTTGTTTTCAGGTTTGGTTTTGAATCTATCAAAGAAAATGAGCAAGAAGGAGTATAGATATATAGCCTTGTTTTCCTTTTATTTATTATTTTTAAAAATGGAAAGAAAATTTATAATATGACACTTGTTAAATTGCATGCTATAATGTTTACACTTGTTAATCTGCATGCCTTTATGATTTAATATGCTTTTATATTATATTTTCAATTTTTATTAATACATTTACTTTTATTTATATTTATATAAATTTAAAGAAAATGATTTAAAATCTAGGTATACACTAATAAATAATCACACACACACACACACACACACACACACACACACACACACTAGCTTAAAAATATAGTGTTTTAAATCCAATTTATTTTTAGGATATTCACTTTTGAATTTCAAATCAAAATTCTTATTTACAATCTACTTATATATATGCATAAACAAACACATATTTTATTTGTTTGAAAAGAATAATGTTGCACATTTAAAATAATTATAAATGAAGATTATCAAATTATTATTTTCCAATTTAAATAATTATACAAGAAGATTATCACATTAATAATTGCCAAAAAATTATGGGTTATCACATGTTCGATACTTAAATAGGGTCCCTACTTCCAAGGAAATTTGTTAGCTTTATAGCTTTAAGCACCGAAAAGGGTCCTTTCTGTAACGACCCAGAATTTTAGTCATTCAAATTTGAAATATTTAATTGATTTTAAATACTGAAAAGTTAAATTTATAAGTAAAATAACATGGATTTCAAATATAGCAATTTATTTAATAATTAAATGCTGAATTCAATTTGGATAAAAATGATTTCAAAGCTTATTTAAGTTTTATTTAAATAAGAATGAAGATAGCGAACTTTAAATTTAAGTTAAAAGTGATTAATTTGGTTTTTCACAATTATTTATTTATAATCAACGAGTGAAAATAGCCTTCCGAGGAACTTTCTTAGATTTCGACGAAACTAGTGTCATTAGATCCATAATAGTAAGTTATTGTATGCTGATGATTTCCATGGAAATTGGACATATCGTTTGGTCATACGAGATTGAAACGCGTAGAAGTTAAATTCAGAAATTTATATAAAAATTGGGTTTGAAAAGTTGTCTTTTGTATATGATCAAATTAGGTCTCGCGACTATTTATAGTGTGTTCAGAATATGGGTATTACATATAGAATGTCAGGCGGCATGTCTTGATAGGAGTTCAAGATTTTTGTACGTTTAAAGTTGGATATTTTCGAATATATATATAATTCCCATACTCGATAAATACCTCTGCGCGTTCAGGCCATACCTTCATAACTCCATGTTTTTATCATACTATCCATTTTCTTTTACAACAAGCTCAGTATCAAAAAAACTTTAAAAATCAAAATCTCATGAATTGCCAAACTAAAAATTTAAAAGCTGATTTCTTTGGTTTGTAAATGGATCGATCTTCATGCTGGTATGAAAATTATAGTGTGCAACTTCAAGTTTGGGAGTTTGACGGTAATACCGAGAGTGGGTTTGTTAGCTAGGGTTAATGATTATGTAGGTTTTGGTCGATGTGAGGTAAATCAAAGAGTAGATTGTGTTAGTCCTTGAGATGATGGTTTTAATGACAACAACCTTAGAATAGGATTGTAAAATATAAATACTAACATTATAGTTTACAAATATATGTATATGTAGGATTTAACAATGCAGGTACCAAGAATGAAGACTGTACAGTATAGAGATTCAAGATATCAAGATTGAAGACTCATGAGTATCAAGAATATCAAAATTATCAAGAGTTCAAGATTTCAAGAATAATTAATTTAATTAGATTTTTTTTTTAAAACTCCTAGAAAAGCACTGGCATTTTAAAATCCAATTTATTCGTGGAATGGAATCCACTTCGAGCCTGTTAAAGGGATGGAACCCTAAGTTGGATGGAAACTATGAAAAATCTAGTGGAACATCATTTTGTATCCGCTAGCCTTTTATTCAAAAAGATTTTAAAAAATTATATCTTGTTTTCAAAATGTTTTTATAACCTTTCTTTTAAAAGAATCAAAAACATATATGCTGATTTTAAATATTTTTAGCCTCAAAATAATCTTAATCTTCAAAATCAAATTATCCTTAGTTTTAAACTATATTTTAATAATAATAATATTTAACTTTTAATATTTATACTTAGATTTAAATATAAAATTATAGTAAAATTTACATATACCAAAATATTATTCTCTACATTTATTTATGTTTTTTTAACTATATTTAAGTATATTTATAAAAGTTTAAAATAGTTTTAATATAAGATAAAAATTATTTTCAAAGAAAACAAAACACCAAAATTTCCTTTGGGATGTCCGTATACCCAAGTTACCCATGTCGACATAGTATCGGTTGATTTCAAAAATTTAAATTTCAAAAGAAGTATCTATTCGTGATATCCCTTCATGAATGGACATGGTTGTTGTTCTTCTATAAATAGGGGCAGTTTTCAACGAATTTCTAATCATATTTTTCTGGTTTTCACTCCTCTTCTTCTTCCATATTTATTTGTACATATTCTTACCATTACACTGCCGAAATCAACATTAAATCTAACTAGATCATTTCTAGTTTGATTCTCTATCACTATCTCAATAAGATCCTCAATGCTATTCAGAGTTATTGGCTTTTTTGTAATCATTTCCTGTGAGAAAAGGTGTGATTGTAGCCTAGGAAATCAATCAAGTGAGAAAAGGTATGATTGTAGCCCTGGAAATCAATTGGATGAATTCGTTGCCTGTGAAATCAAGCATCTCTACCCAGAAGATTGTGAATCTGGAGGGTGTACCTCATAGCCTTGAAATCGAGGGTGTAATTGTAAAGATTGCTTTTGAAAGAAAATCCGTACATGTGTGCGGGACTGGATGTAGGGTAACTCCGAAGCAGTATAAAATCCGGTGTGTTTTTCCTTTATTGCTTTTACTTTATTTCTGCATCTGTATTTGATTCTGTGATCATGTCTGTGCCAGAATATTTTACACATTTGTGTTTAAATTAACAAAAACTCAAAAAGATTTAATAATTTCTTTAAACACAATTCACCTCCTCTAATGTTTATCTTAGCCTTAAGATCAGTAATCCACATTTCTAACATTTGGTATCAGAGCAAGGTTTTCAAAATTTCATAATCTGATTTATGAAAAAGTTTTAAAAATGGCTATGTTTGTTAATACTAGTTTAGAAATATTCAGATCATCATTGTCTCTTGAGTCTGCATGTAATCAATGTTCAAATTTAAGTTGTCTACCAAAATTGTTTGATGTGCAGGAAACATGCTTTATGTGTAACGACCGTGATTTTTGAGTTACTGTCGAAATAAATATTTTGATTAGAAATTTTAAAAATAAAATTTGAAAAGAAAAATAGAATGCAAATTTTGTTGCAAAGTCAGTTGCATACTTCCCAGTTGTAGCCCGTTGGAACTATACCCCATTTTTGCATTCACATTTACATGTGAAAAATTGGTCCATTTCAAAACAAAGTGCAACACTCATTTTTGGCTAGCTGTCACCAAGGTTTGGAAAGAAAAGTTGTGTTCTAATTCATTTGCCTTCACGTGTATGAATTGGTCCATATTAAAGCAAAATGTACAAACACTTTGCTGCCTCTAAAATTCAAAAGCTAGTAGTAAACATTTATGCAATTGCTGTCATCATTAGTTTTTATGCAGCCAGTACCTTATCTCCCTCTAGAGCACGTTTTGCTTTAAATGTTAATGTACCATTTTCTTTGACTTGTGAACATAAAAATGAAAAGAAAAGTAAAGGCTGCATATTTTCTTTGGTTCATTTCTTCTTCAAGTAGCTCGGCAAAAAGGTTAACGGCAGCTCAATAAATTCTTGATCTCTTTTGGAATTTTTGACGCTAACTGAATTTCAAATCAAAGTAGAGGTGAGTGTAACTCACATTTCTAATTTAAAGTCTTTGCTACCATTATACTGCGTGCTAGTATGTAGCTTTACCTGTCCATCACTTATTTTATCAACTTCAATTTTGTACAGGGTGCTATAGAGTAGAAAACAAGTTCAATTCAGATTTTATTTACATTCATCTTTTGCGTGTGTTTATATATATGAGGAGCAAGTTGTTAAATATGAGAGCCGCATTAATGTGCCAGGTCATTGCTTCTTGTTCAATTAAAACGTGTACATAGGTTATAAAACCCGAGACTAGAATTCTTTATTATTCATGCATGCGTGAGAAATATTTAAGCCCAGTCATTTAAAAAAAATTGTTACGTGCAAATCCAGGGTAATATTCGTATAAACCCATGCGTGTAATAAAATTGGTCCAAGTCAGTGTGCACATGTATTTTGTTTGGCAAAAAAAAAAGAAAAAAAAAGAATATTTACGTACATTATGTAACATGCGAAATCTTGTCCTTGGACATTTAGTCATAGCCTCATATACTTGTGTGCAAATAGAGTAGTGGCCACCTTGGTCTATTTTTATGCAAGTTGGTGAACTATAACTAGTTCCATCACCTTGCCCATACGTTAAAACTATATGCCCAGATCTTGATTAGTGCGTGCGTATTTGTTTGAAATTTTACAACTTCATACGTGCATTATATTATATATTTTGTTATAAACTATTTGTTTTTAAAAAAAATGAAAAAAATATATAGGGTGTGTGCATATATCAGTATGCATTCATGTGTATTGCATGCATACATAAATATGCCCAGATCTTGATTAGTGCGTGCGTATTTGTTTGAAGTTTTACAACTTCATACATGCATTATATTATATATTTTGTTATAAACCATTTTTGTTTAAAAAAATGAAAAAAAATATAGGGTGTGCGCATATACCAGTGTGCATTCATGTGTATTGCCTGCATATATAAAATGCCCAGATCTTGATTAGTGTGTGCGTATTTGTTTGAAGTTTTACAACTTCATACGTGCATTATATTATATATTTTGTTATAAACCATTTTTGTTTAAAAAAAAGAAGAAAAAAATGAGTACATGTTACGTTATTTCACCATTTTGTCAGTTCAAGCATATAGTAGTAGAATCGGGTTGCATGTTACACAGAAAAATCAAGCTTAATTTATATTAGTTACTTGCGTGTGTATATTGTACTCAGGTCACTTGAGAAATTTGGTCCACATAAGTACGTGAGTGTTAATGCATTTCCAGGTTGATCTAGTATTTAGTAAATCATATATTGCTAGGTTACGTTCGTTACATACTTTGAAAAAATTTGTGTCACATAACATGTTGTGAGTTGAATATGCTTGCATATTAATGAGCTATCCAGGTCACATTATAACTTATGCCATTGTGTTATGTGTTTAAGAATAGTGCATGCACCAAAGTGAATCAAATCCAACTCTAATATTCTTTTTTCACATTTTGACGTGTCGGCATGTGGGGGTGTATGCACTTATTTTGTCCCCGCGTGCATATTAGGAGTGTAGACCAGCGAATTATTTACATTGCACCAGTGTTTGGATTTAAAATGAATTTTATTACCATTATTCTTATAACGGATTTTTACGCTGGCATCATATTTTTGAAGCGTGTTGTTTTGATGACATTTTTGACGAACAATTTTACTATTGTTTTAACTTCAGTAACCGTCAACTTTAAAGTGAATTTTCAAGCGGTAATTCCGCAACGCTGATTTAATGTTTGTTATTACGGTGTTTTGTGAAGCGCAATTTCTCCGTCGAAATTGCTATAGTTGTTGTTGTTTTAATCACGTGTTTTAAAAATCGTTTTAAAATAAAATTGTTTCCCAAAAATTTTACAGTTTGCGCTTTCAAAAGAATGAGGAAGCAATTTAAACGTTTCAGCAAAATCGAGGACTATGAACCCTTACTTTTACTGATTCGATTAATTCCGGACTTGTCCGTTTGAGAACGTAGAATGTTATTTATATAAAATACACAATTTTGCACTTTCAAGGAAACAATGAAGAGATTTAAATGATTTAGCAAAAGTGCGGAGTATGGAACCACACTTTTACCATTTGGGTTAATTCCAGACTCGTTAATTGAAATATTTGCTGTTTTGATGATCTTGATGATTTTATTTGGCTTTCGAGCCATTCTGCTGGACATTCGGGTCATTTGTTGGACCTTCGGGTCATATGTTGGACCTTCGGGTCAATACCAGTACTAGACCTTAGGGTCATTTATTGGACCTTCGGGTCATTTGTTGGGCGCCAAAAATATAGTACTTGGTAGGATTCGGCCATATGAGATGCACGTGCGGCGTAGTTTAAACTCGCCATCTGCTGGGATCGATCCATCTTTTATGTTGATTTTCTAGTTATCTTATTTTGATTTCTAGATTTTGTGAATGCTGATTTTCTAGCTATCTTAACTGATTTCTAGATTTTTGTATACTGCTGTTTCGAATTCAATTGTGAATTTGAAAATTTATTTGATCATGTTTAATGAGATTTCTTCCTTTAAACTATGTTGATTACTATGTTGTATAGTCTCATCCTAGATTATAATTTTGTGTATAGTCTCATCCGTGATTATAAATTTGCGTATTGATGTTTTGAATTCAATTGGGAATTTAAAAGCTGATTTTGATGAAGTTTAAATTGAGATTTCTTCATTTAACTATGGTGATTATTTTTTTGCGTAGTCTCATTCGAGATTATTGATTTTGATGGAGTTTAAATTAGACTGATCCGTTTATTATTTTCTTTTAAATAATACTCGGGTCAGACTGAGTTATTTCAGGATAATTGCTATCTCTAATTCAGTTGCTGCTTCAACTTTTGGGATCTCACTTCACCATTTGTCTAGCTTCAAGGCGTTTCATTTTGGTGTGTAGACTGTCATCTCATGTAGGTTGATGTCTTTGTATATATGTACATTTGGTTTATGTGAACTATCGATTGTTGTAGCATGTATTCCAGACTTGTCTTCTGCTATATATCTGATATTTCTATTCTGATGTGATTATACTATCATTGTTGTTGTTGTTATGAATTGTTCTAAATTTTTCTTTAGCCACCGTAGTTTCGTTTTAGATTTGGATTGAATTTGTATCTTTAGGAGTAATTTACACAACTCCTATCGATGTAATCAATACTCATCTAAGGCATAACTTACGGATGGTCGCTTCTAACAAGCCTTATTCTTCATAATAGCAGACGTTATTCCTTTTAATAACCTTTCTTATTTGAGCATAGAGGTGGGGCGTCACATTATGGGGGTTAAGGAATCAATCCACAACGGACGAATTGTGCAGATCAAAAAGAACAAATGGATACTCGATAGTGGATGCGCTAGAGACATGACTAGAAATTCAGATATGCTGAATGATATAATATACAAAGATGGAGGGCTGGTTAACTTTGGAGACAATTCAAAAGGATATGTGATTGGCATCTGCAAAGTCGGTAACTCTGAAACTCCTATTATTACTAATGTTCTGCTAGTTAAAAATCTGAAACATAATCTGCTAAGTATAAGTCAACTCTGCGATAAAATATATAAAATTAAATTTGAAAAAGATAAGTTTCACGTTGAAGATAATAATTCAACCATAATATTTGAGGGAATTAGGAAAAAGAATATTTATATTCTTAGTATTAAAGTTTCAAATGATAACCTATGTCTGGCCAATACAAGTGACCCTTGGATTTGGCATAAGAGATTTTCTCATTTGAATTCCAAACTCTTATCTAGACTATCTAAACATGATCTAGTAAGAGGTCTGCCAAAAATGAATTTTAAAGCAAATAGTTTATGTAATGCATGTCGATTGGGAAAACTTAGAAAAAGTTCCTTTAAAATAAAGGTATGATTACAACTTCAAAACTGTAACGACCCGTAAAATTTAACTGTTTTAATAATGTGATTAATTGAATTTTCATGAATTTTTAAAAATAAAATTTTGAGATAAATTATTAATATTTGGAATACGTCTAGTTAAATATACTAAACTGGTAAATTTTCATCCGAAAATATGAAAGTTTATTTTCGTGTGTAATTTTATTTCAATTTAATCAGTTAGGAGTTGATGAAAATAATTTTTTTCGAAACCTAAATATTTTTACATAGAAAAATTCTAAATCATCTTCTGATTAAGACGTCATTTTTCATTTTTCCAAATTCTGACTTCTTTAGCTCCGTCGATCTTAATCTTCTGCGTTTTTGCTGCATTTTCCGCTAGTAGAAAATTCGATCGTGACACCTGACATCTGTGTACCATTTTGATCGTCTCGTCATGCTGATCTCAGCGGTATATTCAATTCTGCATTTTGAAATTCGGTTCATGGTAGAATCCGTGAAAAAGGCAATCATATCGGTACCGTTCCATGCTTTTTGTTTCCCCTGTTGAAAACGTATTGGTGCTTTTCCTGCCTATTCATTAATCGCGTGCATTTACTTTTAAAGAAAAAATTAGTATAATTTTTAACATTTCAAAAAAATTTAGTGTGGACTGTCAATATTTATTTTTTGAAAACAAAAAATGTTTACAATCTTTAATTTTCCTGCCTGCATGCCTTTGTCCATTAGCTTCACCTACGTGCTCATCTTTATTTCTCATGTTCTCTCTTCAAGAAAAAAAATTTGCCTGCTCTTTTCCTATGGCCTCGTTATCATCCCACCACCGCCACACCTACTTCCCAAGCTAGCAAGCTCTCTCTTTTCATTCTTCCTCACCCGCCTCGTTCTGCGCCATCTAAACTAACAGCCGCGCACACCTCTCCTCTTCACCTTCCTTCTCCTCACCTGAACATCGGAAGCTATATCACCGGTCCACACTAGCCGCTGTAAACGCCTCCGCCCAGATTCCTTCATCTTGGCCAGACCTTCCCTCCACCACGTAAACTGCTATAGCCTGCGCCTCGTCCGGACCACAACATTCGCGTCCACCCCTCAACCGATCTCCGCACTCCTTTTCCCCATCCCGCCCGCGTCACCAGAGCCAGCGCCGCATCTCCCCACTCTCTCTTGCCAACACTTCTGCCTTGTACCTAGAAACCGACGCTCCTCCGCCTGAAATTCCCCACCACTGAAACTGCAACACCTCGCAGAACCCAGCTCGTCCCCTCCAATCGTGACCGCTCCTCACCTACTTCCTCTTACTCTGTTTTCTTTTGGGATTGTATACAGGTAACATAGTATTATACATATCTTATATAGTGGTTGTATATATATAAGTTTACATTATATGTTCATATCTTGTTTTATGGCAGATTGATATTATCTTTAAACCGTAAGGTATAAAAAGTATTTTATATAATAGGTTAAGTTATATAGATATTGTGTGTGTTGGTCTATACGTGTTTATATTAGTATTATTTTCTTTTGGGTGTCGTGATATATTGGTTATGTATAAAAGCATACATAGTTTGGTCAGTTATATTGTTTATAGAAAGGTGTTAAATTGTATAATATATTTTGTGGGACAGTATACATTTATAAGCAATTGATATACAGTAAGTTATTTTTGTCTCAGTATGTTGTTTATATTAGCAGTATGTAATATGTTGTTTCTATATTTTAATGGTTAGTATATTTTAGATATGATCCGTTTCAGTAACGTGCATATATGTTATTATACAGTAAGTAATAAACTTTGCATGTAAGTTGTGTTAGTTATACGAGCTATATGATATATGTTAGTATATATTAGTAAATACTCTATGTATTTTGTTAACACATATTTCTAAATTGTATAATATAAAGTAAGAATGAGTTTGCATATTGTTTGTTGGGTCTATAGCACCTGATACGTCAGTTATATATATATATATATATAGTACATTTTAGTTCATTCAAAGTGTTATATTGTGATTTCAGTAGTTATATATGCATATGATTTTTGTATATATATATATATAAGAAAGTTATATAAATGAAGTATATACCATATATTAACTAAGTATATGCTATTTATATACCCTGTTGGTGAATATATTATATGAAGAAGTATTTTATACATAGTTCAATAGTTTTTTTTCCATTGACTAACTAGTTGTTATAATATATAAAATATATGTAAGCCTATATGTCCTGTAGTTACCTAGTCTACACACGTTCTCTAGAACACCTACTTTGTTTCGTTTTACTTTTTGAAATGTATATAATATATTCTCTGTTTCAAATATAAAATATTTACAGCTTACATATATATATATATATATTAATATTTAGAAATGGTATAAATTATAACTAGTTGTCTACATTGGTTGTCTGTATATGTTTCGTATATTCTGAGACGTATATATATTTTAAAAATTTAATATTGATTTTTTTTTTGTAGGCACTGAGATAAAATATGATATTATATATATAGTTACATATAGGCATATATGTGCACTTATACCATTTATCACCATCGATCTGTTTCTGATTTGATTTCGTCAATTCCTTATCTATCAGCTTTGTCCGTCGTGCCCGTTTCTTCATCGAATCAGGTCCACCAAGCGTTGCTTCGGAATTTGTAGCTCATTTCTTTGTCAAATCTATCTAGCCTCGAAAGGTGAGCAATCACTCACGATTAATGTTCTTTTATTTATTAAATTTGGTTTCCATTGAAACGACAATTGAAATATGTGGCTCTTAGTTATTTACACTATTATATATATGTTATTACTGTATCAGTTCACCTGTGACATCTGACACCATTATCTATTATTTATACGATGATAATCTAGTTTGGTTAATAAATGATTGAATGTTTGATGTTGATATTGGACGCTAAATTGTTAATGTATAATGTGATAAATAATTTGAAATTGAAATTGACGTAGGAGTTAACAATTTGAACGTGATATATGTGTTGATTTTGATTAGATAAAATTTATATAATATGACCTCATTTAAATGTTTAATTAATTGACAGTAGAAATTTGGTTAAGTACACCTTGAACCATTGAATGTATGTTGTGCAAGTTGATGTAGTATAAAATTGAATAATAGATATCAAGTGAAAAACCGCATGAATATTAATGTAATAATCTTTAATCTACATGAAATGATAGTGTAGATTCTAGGAATAATTATATTAATTTGCATAAACAACAAATGTTGATTAATACGATTATTTTGGGATTATTTAAATTAATTATTGGATTGTTATTGATTATTGTTATTGCTTGTTTATTTACTTTGACACCATCCCATTTATCACACTACAAGTTCTGTTTGCCATGCTTTGATTTTTGAATTGAAATGGAATCGGGTTGAAATGATAAATACCCAAATAAAACTTTGACTTGGGATAGAGAATTAAATAAACCCGATTGGTCAATAATTTGATTTAGAAATAAAATAATAAGGGTTTTAAATGAAGTTGGAATTTGAATTCTAGTGAAATTTAAATGTTAGTATTTAATAATATGAAACAACACATTAACAAAGTAGTTGACGAAAGAACGTTGTTTTAAAATTAATTATTTAATAATTAAGTTTTGAAATTATTTAATAATTAAGTTTTGAAATTATTTAATAATTAATTTTTGAAATTATTTAATAATTAAATAAGATTGAATTATTTAATAATTAAATAAGATTTAATTATTTAATAATTAAATAAAATTGAATTCATTAATAAGTGAAATTTGAACTCCTTGAATAAGTGAAATTAATTTTCTTTATTTATTGATTTTTGAAATTTGTAACTAAGTTAATAAATAAGTGAAATTGAATTTCTTTAATAATAAATATAATGTGATTTATTGGAATAAATGTAAGACTTGTAATTTAAAGAATTTGATTTGACGAATCTAATTTAATTCAATTTGTAAGTTTTGATATAATGGAGTTGAACTTAAGTGATTGATTTAATAAATTGGAAATTAAATAGAAATTTTTTTGAATGATAAATTAACTTAACGAATAATGAATGAAATCGATCAATGGATTTAAATTGACTTGAATGTTAAATTAAATTAATTTAAATGATTACGGAGTGAAACTTATATACGAACTTGAATCAATATTTGAATTGTTTAAATAAAAATTGAAACTGAATTATAGGATTTTGAAATGTAAATTTGGAAGTTATGAAACGCAAATTATGGAAATTGTTTTGGAAAGACAAATGTTATGTTGGTTTACAAATTCTAATTGAAATTGAATTTGATTTAGTTTTGACATTTATTAAACGGCAAAGCGGTGTAATAATTACGAAAGTTATTAAAGAGACCGAAATCGGTTATGGACATACTCTCTGTCTAAGCCGAAAACCACTTTAATAATTATACGCGGAGTGTGGTTTAGAATGAAGTGGTTGGAATGATGTACGTGGTGACTGAAGAAAGAGAACGATTACGGATAGCCTTGACACTTGTGTCCAATTGGAAATGACTAAAACAGGAGCCGTGCCGGGCCAAATGGGGTTAGCCACCTCGAGCGAACACACTTCTTCGTAAACTACTCATTACTTGTTATTTATTGGTGTGCACCCTCGAAATTTTGAGAGTGTTGTTTCGCGGTGTTGCGATCGTTGCGGCGATGCATTCTCACCAGTCCGGATCAGGCAAACGGTAGTTTCACTACCTTGGGTATTGCCTCATGTGCCTTGTCGTACTTGTATCCCTATATACGCGACCACTACGAATTTGTTTTGTGTTATACCTACAGAGTACTCCCTGATAGCTCACTAGTTTACGGTGGAGTTTATAGTGCTGTATAGACTATGACACTTATATAAAATGTGTTAAGGGGGATAATGATAACGCCTTGACACTATTTTGATACTTTATATTACTGATAGGCATTATCTACTTAGCGTACACTACTACATAGTAGATAGTTTAACGGATCCTTAGAGGATGGTTATTCCAACGTCCTTTGAGTTACCTGTATTTCAGTTATTATTTCACTTGAGTTGGATTTATTGTTATAAGAATGTTAATCCTGACCCGAGTGTTTTGTGTTTTGCTTTATGCTCGGGTCAGACTGAGTGTACCAATATTCAAGACTCAACTTTGGAGTTGGAGCTTCGCTTGGAGATCCGTCTATCTATCCAGCTTTTAGATATTCAGTTGATTCTAGTGATATATTCTGACCCTTGTATTTGACTATTGTATTCGAGACTTCTGTTGTAACATATTTAACTCTGTTATATATATTGTAACTTCATGAACTACTATCTTTTGTTTCCGCTGCATTTATTACTCTGTGTCTATGATCTGTGATTATTTATTTACTGTATATGTTCAGTTTTGCCAAATTTAAATTAACAATTCGGTATTTTGAATTATTCAAGTTCAACATGTGCGGATGCGAATAGTCCAAAATGGCGGGTCATTACAATTGGTATCAGAGCTTTGGTAGCTCTAGGCAAACCTCAGCATATGGGGTAAATGAATTTACAGAAAGACTTTCATTCGAGTTTGAATCTCTTCCTTTTGACTCGATTCCTTTGAATTTTTGAAACATTCCATGCGGTTCCAAAATCCATTCGTATCCCTCACTATTCGTCTTCTTTTAATTCAGGGGTATCCCATGACTCCACTTCGAATGATCTTTATAATGAGTCGGCGGTCTTGCCAATCTCAAATTGATTTATAAAAGGGGTGAAACTCCTTTACAATAGGCATTTATTTACCAAAGATTTTTGAATCCTCGGTTTACGATGCTATCTATCTCCTGCTATGCCTGAACTCTATCTCTTGCGATCGAATGTCGATTTGCCTCGAAATTCTACATCGATCTTAATCTTGAAGTCACGGTCGACCCGGTTAAGATTGTCTGCGATTTATATAAACTTGTCATTTTTTCTATTTTGTTATTTAATCATGTTATCTTGTTCCAAACCTATTTTCGAATCAAATTCTCTTTGATTTGACTTCCATCAAATTTAAATCTCTATATTTATTTTGAAATCCATCCTTGTATCGTCAAGCGAGGGAGTGTATTTGTATTTATACTAAAATGTTATATATATATATATATTGTGTTGTTTGAGTTATTGATGATGAGTTGGATTTTTGATTGACTCGTCTGATCAACGCTATCGGTAGGATTTCTAAAACACTTGAACAGAACAAACTGGCACAATAGTATTTTCGAATTTGGTGAATAAAATAGTTTTGTATGATTACATTAAAAAATTTCTGAAATTAAATTGCTAATTTGTTTCTGGAATAATAAATAAATGAATTTATAAAACTTGGTTATAATTTATTTAGAATTCAAATGGATTTAAATTAGAGTTGAGAATTTAATTTCCGGTGATTTCGAACTTTGTTTTGAAAGTTTTAAAGTGTATAGTATTTAAAATATTTTCAAATAGTAATCATTCAAAGAATTTTAAAAGTTTGAAATCAGTGCTCTTCTCTTTGTCGCTGGAAAATAATTTCGGTGATGGCGGCAGCATCATCGACATTTAATTTCGGGTTTTGAAGCGGAGAGACCATTCTATAGCTTCGCTATAGTTTGGGTTTGAAAAATTCAATTGATTTGGATTTCTAAAGTATGTTTTGATTTATAAAATATATTGATATATGGTTTTAAATTTGATTTGATATCTATAGTATATATATATATTTTGTCCCTAAATAGTTTGAAGAAAATCAGAAATTTAATTCTTTAATTTTTGTTGAGGATAATCTCAAATATAAAATGAACCAAAAGTTTGAATAAATATATAAGCTTGAGATAATTGAATTAGAAAATTTTACTTGTATAATACCCGATTTAATTCTAATAAAACTTACCTAAATTATTCAGAAGTTGAATATGTAATTGGATAATATACAATATAAAATGATTTTATAAATAAATTTGAGTGTTTATAATAAATTTTATACACTTAATTTGATTATAAAATGATAATAGAGATGAAAAGAATGATAAGTTAATAAAATAATAAACGAGATAAATAAAATAAATTCTGTTTGAAGGAATTAATGAATTGAAATAAAATCAACTCAATGAAATATCTTGAATTAATTGAATTTGAATTGAATTTTGTTTTGAAGGAAACCTTTTGTATCTAACATTAATAAATGTGGAATTAAATCAATTTGATGGAAACCTTGAATTTAAAAACAAATTGTTAAATATAAATTGAAATTTGTATGGTTTGAACTAATTGTTTATTTTGTTTTCCTTTCTGGTTGTTTCTATTCTCCTACCCCATTCCTTTTCGAGGACGAAAAGTTTTGAGTGGGGGAGAGTGTAACGACCCGTAAAATTTAACCGTTTTAATAATGTGATTAATTGAATTTTCGTGAAATTTTAAAAATAAAATTTTGAGATTAATTCTTAATATTTGGAATACGTCTAGATAAACATAGCAACTGGTAAATTTTCATCCAAAAATATGAAAGTTTATTTTCGTGTGTAATTTTATTTCAGTTTAATCAGTTAGGAATTGATGAAAATAAAATGTTTTCGAAACCTGAATATTTTTACATAGAAATATTCTAAATCATCTTCTGATTAAGATGTCATTTTTCGTTTTTCCAAATTGTGACTTCTTGAGCTCCGTCGATCTTAATCTTCTGCGTTTTTGCTGTATTTTCCGCTAGTTGAAAATTCGATTTTTATAATTCGATCATGCCAATGACATCTATATACCGTTTTGATTGTCTCGTTGTGCTGATGTCAGCGGTATATTCAATTTTGTATTTCAAAATTCGGTTCATGGCAGAATCCGTGGAAAAAGGCAATTATATCGGTACCGTTCCATGCTTTTTGTTTCCCCTGTTGAAAACGTATTGGTGCTCCTGCCTTTTCGTTAATCGCGTGCATTTACTTTTAAAGAACAAATTAGTATAACTTTTAACATTTCAAAAAAAAAAATTAATGTTTACATTCTTTAATTTTCCTGCCCACATGCCTTTGTCCCTTAGCTTCACCTACCTGCTCATCTTTATTTCTCATGTTCTCTCTTCAAGGAAAAAAAATTTGCCTGCTCTTTTCCCATGGCCTCGTTATCATCCCACCACCACCACACCTACTTCCCAAGCTAGCAAGCCCTCCCTTTTCATTCTTCCTCACCCGCCTCATTCTGCGCCATCTAAACTAACAGTCGCACACACCTCTCCTCTTCACCTTCCACCTCCTCACCTGAACATCGGCAGCTACATCACTGATCCACACTAGCCGTTGCAAACGCCTCCGCCTAGATTCCTTCATCTCTCCCCTCCACCACGTAAACTGCTATAGCCTGCACCTCATCCCGACCTCAACAACCGCGTCCACCCCTCAACCGATCTCCGCACTCCTTCTCCCCATCCCGCCCGCGTCACCAGAGCCAGCGCCGCATCTCCCCACTCTCTCTTGCCAACACTTCTGGCTTGTACCCAGAAACCGACTCTCCTCCGCCTGAAATTCCCCACCACTAAAACTGTAACACCTCGCAGAACCCAGCTCGTCCCCTCCAATCACGACCACTCCTCACCTACTTCCTCTTACTCTGTTTTCTTTTGGGATTGTATACAGGTAACATAGTAGGATAGATATCTTATATAGTAGTTGTATATATATATATATATATATATGTTTACATTAGATGTTCATATCTTGTTTTATGGCAGATTGATATTATCTTCAAACTGTAAGGTATAAAAAGTATTTTATATAATAGGTTAAGTTATATAGATATTGTGCGTGTTGGTCTATACGTGTTTATATTAGTATTATTTTCTTTTTGGTGTTGTGATATATTGGTTATGTATAAAAGCATATATAGTTTGGTCAGTTATATTGTTTATAGAAAGGTGTTAAATTTTATAATATATTTTGTGGGACAGTATACATTTATAAGCAATTGATATACAGTAAGTTATTTTTTCTCAGTATACTACTTATATTAGCAGTATCTAATATGTTGTTTCTATATTTTATAGGTTAGTATATTTTAGATATGATCCGTTTTAGTAACGTGCATGTATGTTATTATTCAGTAAGTAATAAACTTTGCATGTAAGTTGGGTTAGTTATATGAGCTGTATGATATATGTTAGTATATATTACTAAATACTCTATGTATTTTATTAATACATATTTCTAAATTGTATAATATAAAGTAAGAATGAGTTTGCATATTGTTTGTTGGGTCTATAGTACCTGATACGTCACTTATATATATATAGTACATTTTAGTTCATTCAAAGTGTTATATTGTGGTTTCAGTAGTTATATATGCATATGATTTCTGTATATATATAAGAAAGTTATATAAATGAAGTATATACCATATATTAACTAACTATATGCTATTTATATGACCCTGCTAGTGAATATATTATATGAAGAAGTATTTTATACATAGTTCAATAGTTTCTTTTATTTTTTTTCCATTGACTAACTAGTTGTTATAATATATAAAATATATGTAAGCCTATATGTCCTGTAGTTACCTAGTCTGCATACGTTTTCTAGATCGCCTACTTTGTTTCGTTTTAATTTTTGAAATGTATATAATATATTCTCTGTTTCAAATATAAAATATTTACAGCTTACACACACACACACACTCACACACACACATATATATATATATATATATATTAATATTTAGAAATGGTATAAGTTATAAGTAGTTGTCTGCATTGGTTGTCTGTATATGTTTTGTATATTCTGAGATGTATATATATTTTGAAATTTTAATATTGATTTTTTTTGTAGGCACCGAGTTAAAAAATATGATATTGTATATATAGTTACATATAGTCATATATGTTCACTTATACCATTTATCACCATCGATCTATTTCTGATTTGATTTCGTCAATTCCTTATCTATCAGCTTTGTCCGTCGTGTCTGTTTCTTCATCGAATCGGGTCCACCAAGCGTTGCTTCGGAATTCGTAGCGAATTTCTTTGTCAAATCTATATAGCCTCGAAAGGTGAGAAATCACTCACGATTAATGTTCTTTTATTTATTAAATTTAATTTCCATTGAAACGACAATTGAAATATGTGGTTGTTAGTTATTTACACTGTTATATATATGTTATTACTATATCAGTTCACATATGACATCTGACACCATTATCTGTTATTTATACGATGATAATCTAGTTTGGTTGATAAATGATTGAATGTTTGATGTTGATATTGGACGCTAAATTGTTAATGTATGAAGTGATAAATAATTTGAAATTGAAATTGACGTAGGAGTTAACAATTCGAAATTGATATATGTGTTGAATTTGATTAGATAAAATTTGTATAATATGACCCCCCTTAAAATGTTTAATTACTTAACAGTACAAATTTTGTTAAGTACACCTTGAACCATTGAATGTATGTTGTGTAAGTTGATGTAGTACAAAATTGAATAATAGATATCAAGTGACAAACCATATGAATATTAATGTAATAATCTTTAATCTACATGAAATGATAGTGTAGATTCTAGGAATAATTATATTAATTTACACAAATAAAAAATGTAAATTAATACAATTATTTCGGGATTATTTAAATTAATTATTGGATTGTTATTTATTGTTGTTATTGCTTGTTTATTTACTTTGACACCATCCCAATTATCACACTGCAAGTTCCCTTTGCTATGCTTTGATTTTTGAATTGAAATGGAATCGGGTTGAAATGATAAATACCCAAATAAAACTTTGACTTAGGATAGAGAACTAAATAAACCCGATTGGTCAATAATTTGATTTAGAAATAAAATAAGATTTTATTTGAATAAAATAATATGGGTTTTAAATGAAGTTGGAATTTGAATTCTAGTGAAATTTAAATGTTAATTTATAATAATATGAAACAAAGCATTAACAAAGTAGTTGACGAAAGAACATTGTTTTAAAATTAATTATTTAATAATTAAGTTTTGAAATTATTTAATAATTAAGTTTTGAAATTATTTAGTAATTAATTTTTGAAATTATTTAATAATTAAATAAGATTGAATTATTTAATAATTAAATAAAATTGGATTCTTTAATAAGTGAAATTTGAACTCCTTGAATAAGTGAAATTAAGTTTCTTTATTTACTGAGTTTTGAAATTTGTAACTAAGTAAATAAATAGGTGAAATTGAATTTCTTTAACAAGTAATAAAATGTGATTAATTGGATAAAAAAATGTAAGACTTGTAATTTAAAGAATTTTATTTGACGAATCTAATTTATTTCAATTTGTAAGTTTTGTTATAATGGAGTTGAACTTAAGTAATTGATTTTATAAATTGGAAATTAAATAGAAATTGTTTTGAATGATAAATTAACTTAAGGAATATTGAATGAAATCGATCAATGAATTAAAATTGACTTGAGTGTTGAATGAAATTAATTTAAACGATTACGGAATGAAACTTATATACGAACTTGAATCAATATTTGAATTATTTTAAATAAAAATTGAAATTGAATTATAGGATTTTGAAATGTAAATTTGGAAGTTATGAAACATAAATTATGGAAATTGTTTTGGAAAGACAAATGAAATGTTGGTTTATAATTTCTAATTGAAATTGAATTTGATTTGGTTTTGAAACTTATTAAATGACCAATCGGTGTAATAATTATGAAAGTTATTAAAGAGACCGGAATCGGTTATGGACATACTCTCTATCTAAACTGAAAACCACTTTAATAACTACACGCGGAGTGTGGTCCAGAATGAAGTGGTTGGAATGATGTACGTGATGACTGTAGAAAGAGAACGATTATGGATAGCCTTGACACTTGTGTCAAATTGAAAATAACTAAAACAGGAGCCGTGTCGGGCCAAATGGGGTTAGCCACCTTGAGCGAACACACTCCTTCGTAAACTACTCATTACTTGTTATTGATTGGTGTGCACCCTCGAATTTTGGGAGTGTTGTTTCGCGGTGTTGCGATCGTTGCGGCGATGCGTTCTCACAAGTCCGGATCAGGCAAACAGTAGTTTCACTACCTTAGGTATTGCCTCATGTGCCTTGTCATACTTGTATCCCTATATACGCGACCAATATGAGTTTGTTTTGTGTTATACCTATGGAGTACTCTCTGATTGCCCACTAGTTTACGGTGGAGTTTACAGTGCTATATAGACTATGACACTTATATAAAATGTGTTAAGGGTGGTAATGGTAACGCCTTAACACTATTTTGATACTTTATATTACTGATAGGCATTATCTACTTAGCGTACACTACTACATAGTAGATAGTTTAACGGATCCTTAGAGGATGGTTATTCCAACGTCCTTTAAGTTACTTGTATTTCAGTTATTATTTCACTTGAGTTGGATTTATTGATATAATAATTTTAATCCTGACTCGAGTGTTTTGTGTTTTGCTTTACGCTTGGGTCAGAATGAGTGTACCAGTATTCAAGACTCACCTTTGGAGTTGGAGCTTCGCTTGGAGATCCGACTATCTATCCAGCTTTTAGATATTCAGTTGATTCTAGTTATATATTCTGACCCTTGTATTTGACTATTGTATTCGAGACTTCTGTTGTAACATATTTAACTCTTTTATATACATAGTAACTTCATGAACTACTATCTTTTGTTTCCGCTGCATTTATTACTCTGTGTCTGTGATCTGTGATTATTTATTTACTGTATATGTTCAGTTTTTCTAAATTTAAATTAATAATTCAGTATTTTGAATTATTCAAGTTCAACATTTTCGGATGCGAATAGTCCAAAATAGTGGGTCGTTACAAAAACCTCTTGAATTACTTCACCTTGATTTATTTGGTCCATCTCAAATTCTCTCAATATATCATGGTAAATATGTTTTTGTAATTGTAGATGATTATTCTAGATTTACATGGACAATATTTTTGAAACATAAAAGTGATAATTTAGAATGTTTTAAGAACTTTACAAAAAGGATTCAAAATCAACATTCTCTAAAAATTATAACCATTCGTAGTGATCACGGTGGTGAATTTTAAAATGAAAAGTTTGAGGAATTCTGCAATAGAAAGAGAATAAATCACAATTTTTCATTTCCAAGAACTCCATAACAAAACGGAGTAGTAGAACGTAAAAATAGGACGATTCAAGAGTGTGCGAGAACTATGCTTTCAGACAGTAAATTACCAAAGTATTTTTGGGCAGAAGCAGTTACTACCACATGTTATATTTTAAATAGAATTTTAATTAGACCTTTAACTGATAAGACATCTTATGAACTTCTTCACTCAAAGTAACCTAAGGTATCTTATTTTAGAATTTTTGGATGTAAATGTTTTATTTTAAATACAAAAGATAACTTAGATAAATTTGATCCTAAATCCGACAAAGGTATCTTTATCGGATATTCTAATAAAAGTAAAGCATATAGAGTGTTTAATTTAAAAACTAATACGATCGAAGAAATAATGCATGTTTCATTCGATGAAACTCTCAAATTTTTTAAAGATTTAAATGATGAAGAGGATTTAATCACTCAAAATCAAGAGTTTAATGAAACTAATAATGAAATTAATCATCCTAATAAAAGGATTAAACTTTTAAAAGATCATTCTATCGAAAATATACTAGGAGATATGCAATCTGTTGTTAAAACTCGAAATCAACTTAGTCAAATGAGTAATGTAGATTTTATATCAACTATTGAACCCAAAAGTCCAAAAGAAGCATCAACTGATGATTCATAGATTTTGTCTATGCAAGAAGAATTAAATCAATTCACTAGAAATAATGTTTGGGAACTTGTTCCTAGACCTGAAAATAAAACTATAATAGGAACTAAATGGGTTTATAAAAATAAAATGAGTGAACAAGGAGAGGTTGTTAGAAATAAACCTTGGCTAGTCGCTTAAGGTTATTGTCAAGAAGAAGGAATAGATTTTGATGAAACCTTTGCTCCCGTTGCAAGATTAGAAGCTATTAGGATTCTACTTGCTTTCGCAAATCATTATAATTTCAAATTATTTCAAATGGATGTTAAAAGTGCCTTTTTAAATGGATTTGTAAAAGAGGAAGTATATGTTGAACAACCACCACCTTTTGAAAATGTAAATTACCAAATCATGTTTACAAACTTAAAAAAGACCTATATGGTCTAAAACAAGCTCCTAGAGCCTGGTATGATAGACTAAGATCTTACTTATTACAATCAAATTTTGAAATTGGTAAAGTAGGTAATACTCTTTTTATTAAAAGAAATAAAAATGATATTCAACTAGTACAAGTTTACGTAGATGATATCATTTTTGGATCAACTAATTTTGAAATGAATAAAGAATTTTCTGAATTAATGACAAAATAGTTTGAGATGAGTCATATGGGTGAATTAAACTTCTTTTTTGGATTACAAATAAGACAATTAGATAATGGTATCTTTATTAGTCAAGAAAAATATGTCAAAGACCTAATTAGTAAATTTGGTTTGACCACTGCGAGTGGAAAACCGACTCCCATGGCAACCAATGAGTACCTAAGTAAAGAAGATCTCTCGAAAGTTGTGGATCAAAAATTATATAGAGGAATGATTGGATCACTACTCTATATCACTACTAGTAGACCTGATATCATGCATAGTGTTTGTCTCTGTGCAAGATATCAGTCCCAACCTAAAGAAACCCACTTAAAAGTCGTAAAACGTATCATAAGATATGTTAAACACACCTCTAATTATGGCTTATTTTACCCTAAAAATGATTCTTTTGACTTAATATCTTACTGTGATGCCGATTATGCTGGTTGTAAATCAGACCGAAAAAGTACAAGTGGAACTTGTCACTTTTTAGGGCATTCTATAATTTCCTGGTTTAGTAAAAAGCAAAACATAGTCTCTTTATCAACAACTGAAGCATAATGTATTTCTGCTGCTTTGGCTTATTCTCAAGTAATATATATGCGACAATCTTTAAAATATTATGGTTTAAATATCTCAAAATCACTAATTTATTATGATAATACAAGTGCGATAAATTTATCCAAAAATACTACCCAACATGCTCGAACTAAACATATTGATATAAGAAATCATTTTCTTAAAGATAATAGAAATAAGGAAGTAACTACTCTAGATTATATTTATTCCAAGAATCAAATTGCTGATGTATTAACAAAACACTTACATAAATCTCTATTTACTAAATTAAGAAGAGAATTAGGAATTTGTTCAATAACTGAAATATAAAAATATAAATAACAAAGTATAATTAAAAATTTAATCAAAATAAATCAAATAGTAAAAATTTCAAGGACCATGTCGACATACCCCCCAACCCATGTCGACATATAATGATTTTTTATTTTTGAAATTTTCCCCACCAAAATTCAAATAATTGGTTCTATGTTCTTCTTATTTTTGAAATTTTGATCATTCTCTCTGTTCTCTCTCTATTCCAACTTCTGAAATAAATTAAACCATGGCCTCCTCTTCCAAATCAAACAAAAATTCAACATTTTCATTCCCTTCTCCTACTTCTGGACTATTTCAACGAACTATGCTCACTCGAGTGACAAAATAGAGGATTCTCTGAAGGATGCACTGCAATTATTGACTGAAATTCAAGTGATGCAACTTAGAATGGTGAAATAACAAGAGAGGCAAGGCAAAATCCTTAGGAATTTGCAAAAATTTCTAATGGACAATCATGCTAACCCAATCTTGATTGACAAAGATTCTTCAAGAGATCAAGTGCAAGAGGGCAGGGAGGAAGAAAAAGAAGTCTTCATGGAAGAAGAGCACGTTGAAGAAGATGAAAAGTCATTTGCGTTGGCGAAGTGTGCTTTGATCAAGATGGAAATCTTGTCGAACAACGTGGAAATTTTTGTTTCCACTATCCAAATTGTTCGATTCATAGATCCTCCATTTTCAAAGACACTCATTAGTTTCTTTTCTCTTTTTCATATTGTTGTATGTTCTTTCTTACGTTCTCTACGAAAATGTATATATAACTATATAATTAACAAATAATTTGTGTTCTATTAAAAGTATTATTATATGGACACTTAGTTAGGATAGTTAATAGTTTAGGACTAAGTTTTAAGTTTTAGAGTTAAGTGTTGGTTATTTATGCCAACACTATCATTATAATCACATGTCATAGAGTCTTAGATTAAGGGGGAGTTCTATAGTTTGGAGTTAGTTTTTTTTGATGACAAAGGGGTGAAATATAAAATAGGATAGTTAGGCATAGATTAAAGGGGAGTTATTAGTTTTAGGGGGGTTATTAGGATAGAAATAATATTTTATAAACAAAGGTTGTCATGATCAAAAAGGGGGAGACTGTTAGGCCTTGAGATGATGGTTTTGATGACAACAACCTTAGAATAGGATTATAAAATATAAATACTAACATCATAGTTTAGAAATATATGTATATATGCAGGATTTAACCATGCAGGTACCAAGAATGAAAACTCTACGGTGTAGGGATTCAAGATTTCAAGATTGAAGACTCATGAGTATCAAGAATATCAAGATTATTAAGAGTTCAAGATTTCAAGAATAAGTAATTTAATTAGGAATTTGTTAAAACTCCAAGAAAAGCACTTGCATCTTAAAATCCAATTTATTTGTGGAATGGAATCCACATTGAGCCTGTTAAAGGAATGGAACCCTAAGTGGGATGGGACATGCGAAAAATCTAGTGGAACATCGTTTTGTATTCGCTAACCTTTTATTCAAAATGGTTTTACAAAATTATATCTTGTTTTCAAAACCTTCCTTTTAAAGAATCAAAAACATCTATCCTGATTTTAAATATTTTTAGCCTCCAAATAATCTTTATCTTCAAAATCAAATTATCCTTAGTTTTAAACTATCGTTTAATAATAATATATTTAACTTTTAATATTTATAATTAGATTTAAATACAAAATTATAGTAAAATTTTATATATACCAAAATATTATTCTCTAAATTTATTTATGTATTTTAACTATATTTAAGTATATTTAAAAAAGTTTAAAATAGTTTTAATATAAGATAAAAGTTATTTTCAAAGAAAAACAAAACACCAAAATTTCCTTTGGGATGTCGACATACCCAAGTTACCCATGTCGGCATAGTGTCAGTTGACTTCAAAAATTTGAATTTCAAAAGAAGTGTCTATTTGTCATATCCCTTCACGAATGGACATGGCTGTTGTTCTTTTATAAATAGGGGTTGTTTTCAACAAATTTCTAATCATATTTTTTTGTTTTTCACTCCTTTTCTTCTTTCACATTTCTTTATACATATTCTTACCATTACTCTGCCGAAATCAACATTGAATCTAACTAGATCATTTCTGGTTTGATTCTCTATCACCATCTCAACAAGATGCTCATTGCTATTCAGAGTTATAGGCTTCTTTGTAATCATTTCTATGATAAAAGGTGTGATTGTAGCCTTGGAAATCAATCAAGTGAGAAAAGGTGTGATTGTAGCCCTGGAAATCAATTTGGTGAACTTATTGCCTGTGAAATCAAGTATCACTACCCAGAGGATTGTGAATCTGGAGGGTTTACCTCATAGCCTTGAAATCGCGGGTGTAACTGTAAACATTGCTTTTGAAAGGAAATACGTACTTATGTGCGGGACTGGATGTAGAATAACTCCAAACCAGTATAAAATCCTGCGTTTTCTTTCCTTTACTGCTTTTACTTTATTTCTGCATCTGTGTTTGATTCTGTGATCGTATCCGTGTCTGAATATTGCATACATTTGTGTTTAAATTAACAAAAAATCAAAAATATTTAATAATTTCTTTAAACACTATTCACCCCCTCTCTAGTGTTAATCTTAGCCTTAGGTTCCGTAATCCACATTTCTAACAGATAGTGGTTTGTGGTGGTGTAAGGCATCCACGTTGCATATTTGGTGGTCTATAGTGGTTCGGCGCAGTTCGCATTCAGGTGGGTGATGGCGTCAAGTGGTGGATTTCGCGATGTTAAAGGTGGGGTCTAGCATCTTAAAAAGGTGATGGAGAGGTAGAGGTGGAGGAGAGGGAGTCGATGGTGGATTCTGATCGTTGGATTGGAGGTTGAGGCGACGTATCAGTGCATGACTGAGCACCATCTAGATAGGTTGCTTGCACTAGGGGAAAGATTAAGGAAGGGGAATAGAAGATGTTAAGGGTAGGATTATTTCATATTATAGGTTATTAGTTTATTAATTATTAACTTAAAATTGATTAGTTTAAAATTTTTATAACTCTCTCAAACGAGGTCCAATCAAAGCATGGATTTTTGCATTGCGCTCGTAATGACGAAAGCTTCAAAATGGAACTAGGTTGGACAAATTTGGAGACAGCTGGAATTCGGTCTAAAATTTGGTTGAAAATGACTCACCTTTTTGGTTAACTAGAAATATTGTATAGTTGATAAAAATTGTTGATTGGATTTTCACTGTTTTTATCAACTGGTTTGGATTTATTTTCCGCCCCTGGAGTGGATGACCCTTTATATATGCCCGTCTAATAGCGGATGGCCCATAGTATATAATTATATACTATTTGTGGTGCAGGAGGACATGTTAGGGAGATCAAAAAGAATCTTTTACCAGTTTTATTTTATTTATATGTATATGTATTGATATGTATACGAGTTGTGATGTAGGTAGAAACAGGTTGGAGGAATCCAACGGGATTCCTTGACATTTATTGAAATGTTTTCTATAATATTTTTGTTGAATGATTATGGAATATCAAACTTGGTTGTTAACCCTACTGGTTATGACATTGTTATGTGAGCAACCAAATACCCTATAGTAATAGCAAATCAATATTGATATTGGTTAAGCATTTGTTAACGATTGGTCTCAAATTAGTATTCTAAAAATACTATAAATTGTAATTTGAGTTGGAAATGGGTTTTTGACACAGGAAATGATTTTAAATCTGAAATTGAGTTTTGAAAATATTCTGTTTCAAAGGATTAAATTTCTATTTTATTCCAACTTGTTTATCTATCTTTTTCTAAGTTATTTATTTATATTTAATACTGTTTTTAGAAGTTATTTATTTATTATTCATATTATTTTCTTTAGTCTTATTTATTTAATACTATTTTAAAAAGTTATCTATTTATATTTATTTTGTTTAAAAAGTTATTTATTTATATTTAATATTGTTTTAAAGATATTTATTTTTAATTAATATTATTTTAGGATTATTTATCAAAATGTTAATATTTTGTAAATTAATTATTTAAATTATTAATATGGTTTGAAATTAATAATAATGATTTATTAATACTGTTTTGTTTAATGATTATTTATAATAAGGATGAAAACTAATTATTAGAGTTTTATTAATAATTTCTTTAAAATTATTAATTATTATTTTAGATGTTTTAAGGTTAGTAAACATTTATTTATAAGGTTATATTTATAACTATTATTATATTATATGTTTAAAGTAAATGATTGTTATTATTTACAAATGTTCAGGATTTATAAATAGAATCTTACAAACGAGATTTGGGTTTTAAAAGGGAAGTTTCTTAGAGTGATTGGAAATTTAAAGGGATATTATTTACAAGATGAAAAGAGTTTATAAATGATTTTAGCTATTTATAAAAGAATTTTAGAAATGAGTTAATGAACTTATAAGAAGAGTTTTTACAAATAGTTTTATGAAATCATTACGAGTTTATGTATGTTTTGAAATTTATAAAAGTGTTTATAATTGGAAATGGAGGTTGGGTTTTATAAAGGGTTTCTATATAGAGTTTACAAACGGTTTTGGAGATTTATAAAAATGTTTTTAAATAATTTTGAAGATTTATATGGGATTTATAAATGATTTTTGAAGTGTATAGAAAGGGAATCTTTCTCAGTATACTTATAGCATTAAGATAAGTATATGGATGTTTTAATAAGTATTGAATATGTAGGGATGTGTGGTATATCTTTATAAAGATATTTATGTACACGTATTACAAAACGATTTTATTAATGAAATGATTAATAAAAGACCTTGTGGTTGCTAATGTGCTTAACCAATGTTGGTATTCCTTATGGAATTAATCCTTGGTAAATGTTTTTTTATTGATAGTTAAATAACCGACTATCAAATATGGACCCAAAACGTAACCTTGGAAATATTATGAGAAACACATTAGTTATATGGCACAGTTATCTCCGATAATGATGTATTGTGCATATGAATCTCGTTTCGTCCTCCTAGGACAAATGATAAGAAATTCGTCCACTAGCGGTTAGAAGGTGATCTTAGCTCTTATCTTTGACTGTTTGTTTCCTAAAGAATCGGGGTTGAGTTTACTAGAAATAATTGAATGTTGATTCAAAGAGGCCGGGTTGGGTATGTTATTCAAAAACCACCTTGATCCAACTCGAGCATTTCGAAGTGAAGATATCTTGAAGACGATGGAATTTGAAGATAGAGCTCTCAAGTGTTTCGTTCAGTCTCAGAATGAACTTGTATAGATCAATGTCATCATTGCATTGTTGCCTGAAGGGCAGTGTTAGCATTCTAAGTAGGAAGTGCTATATAAAAGGTAAAACGTAGCCTTAAGCGTCATCAATGGGAAATGGCTCAAACATGGGAGATGGACGAGGCTAAGTGGGTCGCTCCCAAGTATGGTATGATTATCTCAATCTAGTGTCAATATTATCTCTCATTTGTATGCTTTGGGGCACTTTAATAAAGGGGTGATTATATTTTCTACTACTAGTCAAGTGGTAGGTCAATCCTGTGTTGGCAAGGGATCCAGGTGAAGACATCGGTGTTACTTTATCTAGAGATGCACCATGATGGGCAGTAGCCCAGTCATTGTATGGAATCCATTCTCCAACACGTGCCTTTGTGGTTTTAGTTGTATACCTATTATGCTAGAATTTAATTATTGTAACAATTTTGGCTATGATTAATAAGTATTTGTATCTTAGACACTATTACAATATTTGAGAATTTCCTATGAAATGGTTTGGATATCGTAAGGTAAAAACCCATCCGTGTTTATGTGTAACGTGGTCTTACGAGATATCTTTGTTTTCAAAAGATTTTTGAAACATTCTCAACTGGATGTGTTTTTCCCGCACTGGTTTTCCAAACTGACTCGAGTGTTATTTTATTATGATGCTCGAGTCCGACCAAACATATTACAGATTAGTTTGGATGCTTTGGAGCCTCAAGCGATGAGCTGCTGGCCAGAGATGTATCTACGTATATGGTTATTTTTCTGATGCATTCATTGTTGTATTTATCAACAATTGTGAGAACAAGTTGTTATAACTGTCCATGCCGAAATAGGTTAGTATACACTGATTGATGTCTGCATACAAATATTACATTTTGATTTTTGTGTAAAGATTTGCTGTATATTATAGATTACTCGTTTCAATGTGAGGTTTTTTACTTTTCTTCCTATCTTCTCTCTATTCTTTCTTCTTCCTTCTTCTTTCTTTTTCTCTAACTATCTGCCTTTTCGTTTAATTTGGATTGGACATGTGTGTTTTATTGTCAGCTTAAATTGTATGAAAAATTGGGTTGTTGCACATTCACTCATTTTCTTGGAACCTTCCAAGGGCTGTTGGATAGTGTTGGCGATCTAGAATAGACTTATTTATTTCAAAGATGAGTTTTCCTTTGTATGTTGTTTGCCTGTTTTTTCACAAAAAGGGTTATCAGAACATAAGCCTTGAGTTCGTTCTTTTTAGTAATATAGGTTTCATGGACTCGACCGTTAAATTCATTGTTTTTTGTAATTGTAGATGATTCAAGAAGACCTAGTTGTGCAACTTTGGCGCGCACCTTGGCAAATCTTTAGAAAATTTCGCTTGGAGAGAGATATGAGAATACTTCTCATGGATGAGAACCTGCATGCTTATAATCATTTAAAGGAGAGTCATATTGGTGGCCATGTGCATGAAGTTCGAAAGGATGATGATTCTTCGTAGGAGCACGAGACTGCTGTTAATGTCGATGAGGGTCGTGAAGTGCCCTCTATTTTGAAGCCTGCTACTGATTTGGAAACAAGACAAAGGGTTGGAGATAGCGAAGAAAAGGATGAGCAAGTCAAGGAAAGAGAGAATGAGAGGAGTTGTAACGATCCTGACTCGACCTACGAAAATTGGCACCAAATAACTCACACGTATTTGAATGCCGCAGATTCAAACATTGAATCTGGTTCGCCGAAGCTTATAACACATTAAGTACAACAACACAGCGGAGGAAAAATGAAATAATCATTGATATACAATAGATACAACATCTGATACAAATGAATATCAACAATATCAGAGACAATATATACAACAGTGGAAAAGATAACAATGGAAGAGATAACTCCAACACGATCTTCAAAAGGGAGTGAATCCACGAACTAAATCTCCAATCCGAAGCTCCAAAGCTCGTTGGCAAATAGCTCACAAATCAAAAGCTCAAATCATCATCACGTTGTATTAAGCAAGGTCAGTCATGTGAAGCAAATGCGATCCCAAATCCAAAGATTGAAGAAGATTGCCAAAGTCCGAAGGCTACCGAATCTACATCTACTAGCTGATTATCTGAAAATCTGACCCTAGGCTGCCCGTGTGGATAATTATGGATACCCATAGTTTAAAAAGGGAACAATAAACCCCAGGTCAGTCATGGGACTCAATGGAAGTCCTAAGAGGGATTGATTCTTGCTTGCTTTGTTCTTCATTTTCATTGGTTTTTGGTGCAAATGTGAAATTTTTTTCTCACAATTCTAGTCTATAACTATATTGGACTGTTGGGAATGATTCCCCATCACTTTAGCATGTACATTTGCATTTGGTTTAGACTGGATTGGCGAAAACTCCAATTTTTAGTGTTTTTGGAGATTTCCTGCACTTAGGTCGCACTTCCACGAAATGCCACTTCGGAATTAGGTCGTAGGTCGTAGGTTGTGGGCCGCTAGGTCATAGGTCGTAGGTCGTGGGCCGCTAGGTCGTAGGTCGCTCGCCCTGATCTTCGTATGGTTGCTCGGCCTGTTCTTTGTTAGGTCGCGGCAAAGTTAGGTCGCACGATCTTGGTTTAGACCTTAGGTCGCTTTCCCTGTCGCATTGGTACGTTGCTAGGTCTTAACCCCTTAAGTCGCTCGACGTTAGGTCGTAACTCTTTAGGTCGTGAACCCCGTTAGGTCGCTTGACCCATAAGTCGCTCGATCTTTAGGTCGTAACTCTTTAAGTCGCGAACCCCGTTAGGTCGCTTGACCCTTAAGTCGCTCAGCTCGTTCACACTTTAGGTCGCAAGACCACTTGGTCGTGCAACATTTAGGTCGCTTGGCCTAGGTCATTAGGTCGTAGCACGTTCACTTGCTCGGCCGTGTCTTTAACTCGTAGGTCGCTCGCCTCTTCTAACCCGCGAGTTCCTTAGGTCGCTCGCCTTCCTTAGGTCCGTTACCTGGTTGAGTCGCACTTCACCTTAGCTCGGCCATGTTAGGTCGCGAGTTTCCCTTAGGTCGCGTGTACCACTAGGTCGCTCTATCCTATCCTCCCTTAGGTCTTCGCTAAGTTGTACCGTTTTGGACAGGGCGCTGCCCCGCACCCTGCCGGGGGCGCTGCCCCCTGGACCCCCGCGACCTGACCGGGCAGGTCGAACCCCGTAACTGGGGCGTTGCCCCCGCACCCCCACCTTGGGGGGTTGCCACCCCCCTGGACCCCCCTCTGTAGGGGATCTTATCTGAAAAACATTCAATAGAACTTGCTTTGTTGAGATGCTGAGTTGACCATTCTTCGAGACAAACTATCTTGGGCTTCTCAGTCGATTTTATGAATTTTTGAATATCTATTTCGATGGATTCTTTATCGGTTTCTTTGGATTTTATTCACGTCTTCGTATGTGAATTTTTATGATTGATTGTTTCTACAATCACTTCTATGATTTGTCACTTTAAAATATGAAGGTTTCAATACTAGTAGTAAATATCAAAACTCTTTCAACAAAATGATTTCAACTCTATTTTCAATAACAAAGCTCTTTTCTTAAACCATTTTCCTATCTACTAGTATATACAAACCTTTACCTCACTCGTATGGGAAATTGAATTAAACGGCTTAGTAAAACAAGTGGTATGAAACGGCTGCGTTTGCTTCGTTGGTTAACTCTTGGACTTGTTCGATTGAACCTTTTTATCACAATTTTCTAGTGAAGATCTACAGTTTGTTCATAAATATTTGAGTTAAGCAAGTGGTTATAGGACATGAAGCTAAACTTTTATATTTACTAGCTTAGTGTAATTGACACTTCTCTTTGATCATGGCGATCATTTTGTGATTTAGGCTAGCAATTGTGCGATGTCTCTTTGTTTGCTTCCTGGTTAGGCTAGACACCATTTGTGTGATTCCACTCACACATACCTTTTTTCTTTTTGGTTTGCCTAGACAACATTTGTGTGATTCCACTCACACATACCTTTTCGTTGCGAGGTCAGGCTAGACACCATTTGTGTGATTCCACTCACACATACCTTTTTGCTTTTTGGTTAGCCTAGACCTCATCTGGGTGATTCCGACTCACCCATATGGGGTAGCTCCCCATGGTCTTCGGACCGTCATGTGATAGGCCTCTTTCCCTTTTGCTGTGATTTCTGGATTTCCTGTGTTGATTTTTGGAATTTATGTCATTGACTTGTTATGAGTACAAGTTTAGGGTATGATGCCCTCTTTGGATCTTTGAGAAGATTCTTGTGATATTGATTTATCTCTTATTCATTGATCTTCTGTTGATCATCATTTTCATACTTATAGCAGTATGTCAGTATGGATATTTTATGTTATGCCATATCCTTCATTTTATACCATGTCATCTGATATTTATAGTTAGACTGATCCGTTTATTATTTTCTTAAATAATACTTGGGTCAGACCAAGATGTTACAGGTGCTTCTGCTTGATTTCTCCCCAGGGTTTGCTACTCTGACTTTTGGCTAACTATTTAGATTAGCAGTTTTTGTTGTATACACTTGAGATATAGACTCATAGTTGTATTCTTTTGTATAGCACGTGTTGCTATTCTTTTGTATTATTGTGGATCGTTTTGACCACTACTCTGATGTACACTTTCATGTGTTAGTTATATATCCATATCTTCTTCCGCCTTTGTGATATGGATGTTTGTGACTGATTGTGTTATGCTTATTTCTATGTTTGTTTCCGAAGATTATTTATAGCCACCGTGTGATAGCTTTGAGTTTGTATCGGTATGTTGGTCTTCCTCCTTAAATGAAATGCATGCTATACTATCTGACATAACGGTGCTCGCACAAAGAAGTTACATGGATGGTCGCTCCTCAACAGCCTTATTCTCCGTGCTAGTTGACAGCACTACATCGTAGTGTTCTTGGCTAGCGTGGGTATAGAGGTGGGGCGTCACACAAGTACAATATTAATCTTAGCTAGCATACGCACCACTATAGTATGCCTACTATAGCTACCATGTTAAATGGCAGGTTCTACAACTAAAACCGTATAGGGCGCGTATTAGTGATTGGATTTCCAACAAATGGTCAGGCTAAGGAACTTCCTGGGCCATATGGGTATGCCTCTGGAGGGACGCCTCGAGAACTTAACCAGCTCTCTGCGAACACAAGGACATGTTACCTCTGTAACTAGCTAACTTACTGTCACGAGTATGTCATCCCCCGTTCGTAACCGACCTTTATCCGAGGCCTCGACACCAACAACCACAAAGTAATAAATTTGCAGTAACCACATAAGTTAAGTATCTGGGCTTCATACCATGATACCACTTCTATCTAGAAGGAAATGGACACACCCTAAGGGACGCTACCCCTAATAACCTTGCTGCATCCTTCCTGTTTCGACTATTTTCGATTTGTGAGGCTCGACGAGGTCTCGTCCACAAAGCTACACATTTCAAAAAAGCCATGATTTGATGAACAAATGATTAGCAGCACTTCGTATGCCACATTACCAAATTGGGAATGTATTACTAGTAATCATCAACTACATGACCTGTGAGCTCATATGTCTTAGAGATGGGTGTTAAGCTAAGAGAATAAATTCTCCGCCACCAAATAGAGATGTATTTGATAGAAACCAGCTTTACATCTCAAAGTGTAATGTTAGACACACATCCATACAAGTCCGTTTCGGGTTCGAACGAAACCGAAGGCACTTCAAAGAAGCCCTTGCAATCCGGGTATTCACAATCCCAATCGGACTCCCCATCACATATGGAGATCTCTATACCGGCACACTCAGTGCAGAGACATTCGACGGGTAATCCTTTCATTCTCGAAGATACCCAGTCTTCACCACCGGTCTTCCAATGCTACCCATTACGTCGTATCACTATTCGGAATGGGTTATATGACATAAAGTCCTCTCCCAACTAAACCGAATAATGAGCGCTTGATTTTAAAAAGCATATGGATATAGTGGGATCTTAGTTAAGTCACAACTTAAAGCCCAAAACCTTTCTTTTGAATTGTTTAAAAATATTTCCACTTTAATCTCTCAAAAAAATATTCACTTCAGTTTGAAAACAAAGTTCACCAATCTTTGACAAAGATTCATTCGTAGCTTTCAAAACTACTTCAATTCCAAATCTTTTATACAAAAGATACACCTTTAAGATTTTCTTCAAATTCGAAACAGAGTTCACCAATCTTTAACAAAGATTCATTTATAGCTTTCAAAACTACTTCAATTCCAAATCTTTTATACAAAAGATACGCCTTTAAGATTCTCTTCAATTAGGAAAAAAAGTTCACCAATCTTTAACAAAGATTCATTCATAGCTTTCAAAACTATTTTCATTTAAAAAAAACTTGAAATCCTTTCCACACAAATTGGAAATCCTTTCTTTATATGAAAGCTATTATTATTTGAAAAACAAGGGTTTTGGTTTTGAAAAAATCTGATCAAATATGCACAAGTTATATCCTTTTAAAGTATAAACTTGGGTAAAATTTAAATTCCTAAAAAAAATACTTCTAAAATATTTCAAAAATGGTTTGAAATCCATATATATACATTATATAACTTGTATAACCTTTCCAAACTATAATTTCCAAAATTATAACATATATTCATAGAACTCAACTTCAAATCTTGAATTCAAATTCAAATCAAACTATTTTAATTTCAAAACTTTAACAAGTTATTTAAAATAATTTTATTTTTAAAACTCCTTTTCAAAGCTTTTCATATTTTACCCAATTACATTTCCAAACAATTACATTTCCAAACCATTTGGATTCAAAATTCAACTTTAAAGCCATTTCATTATTTTGAATAAAATAATATTAAATTCAGATATCTGTGACTTAATCGAATTCCTCGTGCAATCCATATTTGTGTGTGTATGGTGTAGTTCAGGTGTTTTACACAATAGTGTAACATCATCATCTTTACATATTCAAGCACAATAATATTGATGAGCGGTATAATATTATAACGCTTATCTTCATTCACAGACTCATAGATAAATAATATAAATTCATTATTGATAAATAAATTACATTCATCACAGCTCAATCATATCACAGAACATCACACATCAGGGATATTAAACAATTCAAAGCATTCCATACAATCCAAATATCCATAAGTAAGATCAGTTAGTCATCTGATTAATTTAAACCAGATTAATTACTAATGAGTAAATTACTAATCCTGCTTAATTAACATTAATTAATTGCAAACCATTTTAATTAATTATCTTTCAATATTTTATTAATTAATCTTTAAAAATAAATTAATCAACCTTTAATTTTTAATTAATTAATCTCAATTAATACATCAATTAACCTTTAATCATCAAATAATTAACCTTAATTTTTTAATTATCCTTTAATTAATTATCCTTAATTACATTACATTAATTAATTAACCCTTATTTAATAAATCATTCCTTAATCATTGTCATTAATTAATTAATCTTTAAATCATTATTTAATTAACCTTAATCATGTAATTAATTTACCTTAATTCTTAACTAATTAAACCTTAGTTATTAATTAATCGATTCCTAATTATTAATTAATTAACCTTTAATTAATCTTTAATTAAATAATTATTCTTTAAGTTATTATATTAACAAATCATTTATTACTTTATTAATTAAAAGATAAACCATTTTATCTTTATTAATTACTTTAATTATCATTTAAACCTTGTTTAATAAACCTTGTAATTAATTATCATTAAACACTTAACTTAAACCTCTAAGTTAAATTAAGGATTAAAACACTTCATTTTTTTAAATCGTTTACTTAATGACAACATTAAGTTTATTTAAAAATTAACTTTAAAAAAACAAAGGTTATATATATATTGAAATACTTCAAACTCAAATAATTTTTATTTTTCAAACCTTTAACTAATTCCATCTTAACTAAACATTAAATATTTTAAAAGAAATGGCTAATAGATTATTTGAACTTGATTGAGTTTAAACAATAAAACTTAACATTCTTTTTATTTTATATCATGCTAATAAAACCAAGAACCTGAGACAACTTCCAGGAATCCCGAGACTGACTTCGAGTAACCCATATGCTTCTTTACTTCGAGCAAAACTATCATTTTCCTCGAGTTCGACCCGATGCAAAACTCGTCTTCACAAACTCACAACCAACCTCTGATACAATCACTCACGTGTGCACGTGCATGAGGCGTCGGAGCCTCGGCGATCGATGCTGCCATCTTCCGCATGTCGTTGGCGATCGACTCGATGACACTCACCACCCAGAAACCCTGAACGACGACGATCTTGCAAATCGAGCCACTCAACCAAACCTGGAACAAAATCCCCATGAAGATGACGCGGTTGCCTTTGAAACCACCTCAACCCAAGCATGACTTTAAACCCTAATTCTTCGTTGTTACGCCGCCCTGACCATTAATAAATTCAATCCGTATATTTCCTATGATTATGAGACCTCTGACCATCTCTAGCATCAACCTCGACCCATTGATCATTTCTGTTCGTCGGATATTGATGAAAATATGTTTTTTATTCAACCTTGAGTTTCTCATCCAATATATATTAAAAAATTCTAAAACGATTATTAAAAATCATGATTTTGAAATACGAATTTATTTCTACGATTAAAAATCAAAATACAAATAATCGAATTTGAACTTAAGTTTGATCATCTTGTCATTTTATATTTTTGACTTAAATACTAAATATTTTCTCCTGTAATTATTTTTAAAAATAATACTATATCCATAAAATAATTTTTCTTTTAATGATCCTAACTTAAAACTGTTTGGATGGAGACATATAAGTTAATTAAGTTGTTTTTTTTGAACCTATAGAACATAACAAAGATATGTATATGCATACAAAGACATGCATACATACATTCAATGTTTTCAATGTATACCCAAACAAAATGTATTTCTACAACCATACAAAGCATTTCCAAATCATCATTTTCATTCATCATCATAGGCATTTCAAAATATAGAGGATCAAATTTTTAAAGGTGAAGTTTGCTCACTGTAGTTGAAGATCAGAGGACTGGAATTAAAGAGCGGAGAAGTTTTGTATGGAGTTTGTAAACTAGAAGTTTTGAATTGCATTTGGTCTTGAATTTTTCAGGTTGAAGCTTTGAATTGCTGAGATCAACTTGAACTTGCTGTTTTTAGCTTGCTTTGGTTTGATTTGGATTGCTTTATCTTCTCTCTGGTTTTGATTTCTGAAAACTGGAGCTTGTTTTCAGTTTTGATTTTAAACTTTGTTTGATCTCATACTTAATTTAGTTTGAGCTGATCCAGGTTGAACTTTGTTTGATTTTAAAATATGCTTGTTGAGTTAGTAGTTATTTGTTTTTCTGGTTTACTTACTTTAGTTTCCAGGTTTTGTAATCTACTTTGAATTTTAACAAAGTAATGAGAAAAGGAGGAGAGTTATATATATATAATCTGGTTTTCATTTTTATTTTTTTATTTTTAAATTCAAAATGAAAAGAAATTTTAAAACATGACACTTGTTAACTTCATACATTAAAATAGTTACACTTGTACAATCTTATGCTACTTACCTTACACTTGTAATATGCATAGTAATAAATGTTTTAAATATATAATTGATATAATTTTTATATCATATTTTCAATTTACCTTTACATATATCTAATGTTTTAAACCTTTTCATTTTATAATTTTTGAATCATATTTTTGGTTTTTACATGTATACATTTTTAATTTACGTATATATGCTTTATTAGCTACAAAAGTTACATATGTGTGCGTATATATATGTTTTATTAACTTAAGTATTATGTTTACAAATGTGTGTGTATATATATATTTATATACAAACTTTTTTTATTCAAGTATAAAAGAGAAGGGTTTTAAGCCATTTTATCAAACTTATTTAAATTTTTAAACTTAAGTTAAAATATCCTCATATATATACAAATCATTTTCATTTCCAAAGATATATATACATGTATGTTAAAGCTTTTATTTATACTTATTTTACATTTGTATTCATACATATAATATTATTTATATTAATATAGCTTTTAAAGAAAATGATTTAAAATCAAATTACACACAAATAATCATTAGTTTCTTAAAATATAACTTTTAAATCCAATTAATTTTATTAAATTTATTATTGAATTTCCAAATCAAAGTTTCAATATGCAATTAATATATATATTTATATTAGAAAACAAATTTCTGTTAATTTAAAATATAGTGTTTTTCAAATTCAATTTATTTTTTCAAAATATCTATTAAAGAATTTCTATTCCAAAATTCAAATTAATAATCCATTTATTTACATATATATAAATAAACAAAACATATCTTTATTTATTCTAGAAATTTTCCAAATTAATTCACAATTTAATTCTAAAAATTAAATTAACATCCAAATTAATCTTGCCTTAAAAATGGGAATGTTACAGGAGGCAATAAGGATGTCGACATTGGCCATGAGTCCTATATCAATGAAGTAATGAGAAAATAATATTTAACTCACCTAAAACTTTATTTCCTTTATACATAATACCTATAACCCATTCATAACTATTTATAATACTTTAAATTATGTAACTCAAAGTACTATGTCCAATTGTCTTGTCCTATTACTTAGGAATCCTCATCGATAACATTGATCAAACACATCGACCAGAATCCTTAAAGTTATCAATGGCCAATATAACACCAAACTAATTTCCACAGATTTGTTTATCAATCTATATATCTATACAAATGAAAATATACTAATAGCATTTCAATAATACAATCGTTCATCATGCATACATCATACAATTATTCATTACTGCATCTATCTTAGTAATTAATTGGTGATGCTTATAAATTAATATTTCATCTTTTATAGAGTAAAGTTTCTATATCCTTTGCGACAGCTACACTACTAAAGATACCGCAAAGGCTTATAATTAGTATTGAGTTGGCTTCTAAATTTTAAGTAAATATTCCTACTCAATACTAATTTTAACAATTACTTACAATTATAAAAAATCAAGCATCCATCAATTAATTGAATACATAAACAACTAATTACTGTGCTCAGCGGAAATATTCTCCTAACTTCCGCTGCATAACTTTGATCACTAAAGGATTAGGACACCGCTATTTAACACTAAACTTATAAAATCAATTTTAAATTCCAATAACCATTTGCAATTATATCCTAATTAGAAAATAAATTCTAGATTCTACTGGACAGATTCAAGAAACGAGACTCTAAGTCTGTCTAGGCCAAGATTTTTTCTTCTTACGTTTTATATTGTTTAAAACCTCTACATTATTACCAAGCTATAATGCCCCACCTTCATGGAAATATTACCCAAGAATATTACAAGTAATATTGTCGAGTAATACGTAGAATATGACTGGTTAGGAGCTACCATTCGTAACATTGTTTTGGGTGAGTATCGATACGTCGAACCATGTGACTATATCTTTTTTTTTTCCCTTACAAGAAGGAATTCAACGTATATAATCCAGGATCAAAATAATAATATAGTGGTTTAATTTAGTTCCAAACAATATATCACACAATATACAACATAGAATCATAAATCGCACAAAATATAATAAATCAAAGTTCTCTTTAAAGTGTGAGTCCACAAAAGGAAAATACTAGACTCACAATTACAACATATACATATATAGATATGACAGGTCTAAGAATATACAGAATAACTTAAATCAATACTACGACCAAATATAAAAGTATACATATAAGACCAACATCTCAATATAGAACTCTATCACATAGATAACACTGCACATATCCACTCTAGCTAGCCTACAAGCGAAGTCATCAAATCTTCGTACCTGTTAAGTCTCGGTCTGATTTTAGTATTATAAAAATAATAGCTAGGTCAGATCATCTCTAAATATCCAAAAGGTGAGATCATATAATAAACATATATAAACCTCAAAGGTATAGAAACCCGTATAGTGTATTAAACTAAACAAGTTCAAATACCACAGTAATAACTCATAGTGAATGATCCTAAAATATAGAAAATAGCCATAAGAAAGTAAATGGAAACACAACTCATATTTCACCAAATCATGAAAAATAAATATAACCCTTCATAAGAGAAATCGAATTATGGTGAAATCCCAAACTAAATCTCTAACCTCAATGTTTCAATTAATAAACACATACTTGGCGCTAATGCATAAAGACGAGATGATACTCGCAATAAATGCATGCAACTATGAGGTACAATTCCCTCCTAGACAAATAGTCCCTTCTCGGACTGAGGTACAGCCCCCTCTTGGATAGAGGAACGATCCCTTCTTGGACACCAAAGATGGACCTGAAGGTTACGTCGAACGCAGATGGGATACTGTCCCCTCATAGACAAACTAGAGACGTACTCAAAGGTAATGTCTAACTAGAGATAGACCTAAAGAACGTTCCTAACTAGAGACGAGCACGAAGGCTACACCGAGCATAGATGAGGCACTGTCCCCTTATGGACAAACTGGAGACATACCTGAAGTTAATGGCTAACTAGAGACAAGCACATCGCAAGTCTAATCTTAAAGAAAGCAAATCGCAAGCCAACACAAGATGATCATTGCTAATTGGTAAGTGTAATGTGCCTCTAAATAGTAATCATTTGAGTGGCGACAAAGTGTCCAATACCATACAGGATTACTTGAGTATTTACTATAACTTAGTAAACTCCACTCGATAAGTATGATGTACTCTCAACTAGTAATTGAATGAGTTCTATCCAATGTCCCATAACCACTTTGCAATACTTAATTATTTACTAAAAGATTGTAAATCCCACTCGACCAAAACATTCAATTCGACGAGTCCAAGAATTAACCAATAAAGTAATATAAATGTTCCACACACTTGTATTGCTAAATCGTTTAAGTAGATTTCTTTCAAGTGAAGGCAGAAATTGCAAGAAAGTAATAATATCAAAAGTCAAACAAGAAATGCCAAAATAGAATACAAATAGCCAAACTCTAAGCATAATAAAATCCAATGAGAGTTTAGAGGTTTGAAAGTAAATAATATAATTTTATCATATAGGAAATGATCTCTTAAATACTTCATTTTTATACTTACTTTCAAACTTCTCGTTTTTAAAATCCATAAACTCATTTATTATTCAACACACACACACTCTACTTGATAAAATAAACAGTAAATCCAAATAGATATCTAAATGTATTTATATACGTACATAGTTGTTCCAAAATATCATTAAAAAGATATACAGTTCTACCAACTATTATTTCCAAATGCTACATACAAAAACTAACATTTGTTTAGAAATATCATAGGTGTACATTTCAAAACCATACTTTTAAATCATAAACTATTTCTACTAACTACACTTAATTTATAATTACTTATTACAATCATTTATAGAAGAAATTAAATTGGTTGGAAACAAGTTTGAAATCGACAAATTATAATAAACTTTATGTTACGAACTGTTCGTTTTAAAACTATGTATATAATAAGTAAGTAGATTAAAATTGATTCAAGTTAGCGGGTCCAAACTCCAAAAACCAAAATGCAAGCGGCAGCAAAATCACCAAAAAGAAAAGCACGAAAACCCAAGGAGCAAAATTTATAGTCGAGGAGGGAAAGATGCACCAGGAGTTGACACTCTAGGTGTCGACTAGTCAACTGGTCATCAATGACCGGTTGACTAGTGGGATGCGTGGAGCATGAGTTATAGGAAAGTATTTCCCCTTAAAATTATCATTTTTTGGAATTTATCTTCGGCATTCAACACGTGAAACTTGTAGACTTTTAACTAGAGAACTTACATGCAATAAGAGACCCAATATCAATATGCAATACACTGTAATTTGAGGATTTTTGAAAGATTAAGTATGTGTTTTTACTGATATAAATGTCTAAGTTCATACTTTGCAATCATAGACGTGATCACCCAAGTCAACAATCATTCATTATAAAATCAAAGGCATGCAATTAGAAATTTAGAGACAGATCTTGGGAGGTTTAACTAACCTTAAATCCCCAATCGGACTTGTCAAACACTTTCATTTTCAACAAACCCTAGAAATTTGCCTCAACCAAAAGAAGAAACCCAACAATCAAAGACTGTAAAACTAAAATTAAAAAGTTTACAAGATAAAAATGGGCTATGAAAACTTACTTTGATTATACGGGAATTTTCTAGAATTTACAGGAATTAAAATATGAGATCTTACCCATGGTTTACAAAAAGGAATAAAAATGGATTTTGGTTTCTTTCTTTCTAAATTTTTAGTTACAATAGGCAAAGATAGGAAAATAGTACATACAGTACATGGAAGAGGAAAGTTATCTCTTAGGCTAATTATTAAATGGGCTTAACCAATAAGAACTAATTAAATTCCTCTTCAGATTAAAAGAACCATTTCTCTTTTGTTTATTTAATAAAGTCCAACTTTATAATTTAAAGTTTTTAAGGCCTTTACAGTCCATGAATTTGAGAATAAAGCCCAACTCAATAAAACCCTACCACGCACGCTTTTTATTTTACAACCATTTTAAAACCAATTAAATTCTTATATTGTCATATTTGAAATACAATCGCAATAATAAATAAAAGTGATATATACTAGAAAATTCCTTTATCAAACGCAAATGCCTTAACAACTTAAATAATCTACATTTTCCATCAAAGCAAACTTACTCAAGGAGATACATTATTATTGCTCACTTTTCATTAGCTTAGATTAAATAATTCTAAAACAAATTATCTCCTTCTTAATAAACTCCAAAAACCAATATTTTAAATTGTTATATATTTTATTAAATGACTCAAAAATCAGGGTTGTTGTGGACTTCTCCTCTCAAAGAAATTAAATCCTCGCAATTCCAATTCATAAAAAGGTCGGTAGTAGAAATATATATATTTTTCACAAATTCATTTTCTAAATTCTTCTTTACCCTTTAAATTTTAGCTAAACTTCATTAATATAAACATTGATTTAACGATAAATATATCGATTTGCAAAAATCAAAAAATCATTCCTCCTTATATTCAAGTTTGAAAATAAGTTTACACAAGCATTTCACATCCTTTAAAAAATATAACACTTTTTTTTGTAGTTTTTAACCCTACATATTTAAGGTTTTAAAGATATTCAACTTATATAATTTATTAAAATAAGAATGTGAAATAATTTGAAGGTTTCTATTATTTTATATCTTAAAACATCACTATTATATTTTATTTCATTGAAAAGAAATTATTTCTCCAAAGAATTAATTTCCTATAACATGAAAAATTACAAATAAACAACCAATACTCAAATTATAATTTCTTTTAATTAAAATTCTTATATTTGAAATTCATAAATAGGAAACTAATTTCAAATACAAAGTTACACATATAATTAAACCAAAAGAATTTTCTTTTCTGCACTACAATACCTATTTATCAATCCTCATTTTGTAGGCTTCTTTTCATGATTACAAAAATTTAACTTTTAGCATAAGTCATACCTTTATACAAAATTCAAAATTCATTCCTAGAATCTCTTTCTTGCTTTACAAAAGAACTTCTATATTTCATTATTATTAGTCTGTAAAGCTATTTAAATTTGAGAAACTCTTTGTTTACTACAATTAGTGTTTTAAAAACTTCAACCACTTATTTTAAACACAATATTGAAGTTTAATCTTTTTAATAAAACCATTTTAAGGTGAAATGAATTTCTAACACATTTTACTCTATTCTTAAGTTTTGATTATCATCACTTTTATTTTCTAGCAAAACTCGAGGTTACTTTTCGAAATTTAATATTATTATCAAAACTCTAATTTATTTCTTCTTTCCAAATAACCATATAGCTCATAATATTTCCTTTTTAAAAAATATTCATTATCTTTAAGATATCTGCTTTTAAAATTATCACATTTGTATATACATGTATACATACTTTTTCCCAAAATATCTTTTCATTTCAAAAATTCATTGCATATGCATATATATACCTTTCAAAACATTTATCTCAATTTAAAATAATATTTAGTTCATGTAAGCTTTATTTCCTTTATAAATATTATTTATAACCTGTTATTAATTATTTGTAATACTTTAAACAACATAACTCAAAATACCGTGTCCAATTGTATCGTCATAATATTTAGGAATCCCTATCAATAACGTTGATCAGTCGCATCGACCATAATCCTTAAAGCACTCAACAACTAATATAACATGAAAATAATTTCCAAAAATTTCTTTATCAATCTGTATAATTTTATACAAATGAAAATCTACTAATACATTCAATAAAACAACCATTAATCGATGCATACATCATGTAATTATCCAATACTAAATCTATCTTAATATTTAATTAGTGATACTTATAAATTAATATTTCATTTTATATGAAGTAAAGTTCTATATCCTTTGTGGTAACTATACTACTGAAGATACGCCAAAGTCTTATTATTAATATCGAGTCGGCTTCTAAATTTTAGTTATAATTCTTACTCAATACTAATTTTTACAATTACTTACGATTCAAAACAATCAAACATCCATCAATCAAGCATACACATATACACAACTAATTAATATGCTCAGCGGAAACAGTCAATTAGCTTCTACTTCGCAACTCCGATCACTAATGGATCAGGACACCACTACTCAGTACCAAAATTTAAAAATCATTTTTATGATAGTAATTTGTAAAGTAATTCAAAAAATTTACAAATATGTCGCGACAATTATTCCCAATAATCATTTATACTTATATCCTAATTAGGAAATAAATTCTAGATTCTACCCGAGACACCCAAGGGACGAGACTCTAAGTCTATCTAGGCCAAAATTCATGTTCTTACATTCTATATATTTCTGATCCCTTGCTCTAATACCAAGCTGTAACACCATACCTTTATGCCCATATTACCCAAGAATATTGCAACTACTATTGTTAAGTAATACTGAGAATAAGGCTGGTTAGGAGTGACCATTCAAAATTTGCATTGGGCGAGTATCGTTATGTTGAATCATGTGTCTATATTTTTTTCTTTTCAATTACAAGATGGAACTTGACATGTACAATCTAGATGTAAAACAATAATACAGTGGCTTAATTTAGTTTAAAACAATATATCACACAATATAAAATACATAATCACAAATCAAAATGGAAAAATAATACATCAAATTTCTCTCTAAAGTGTGAGTCTACGAAATAAAAATACTAGACTCACATTTACAACATATACATATGGACTATGACATGTCTAAGAATATACATGACAACCTAAATCAACAGTATGACCAAATATACAATAAGTATACATGTAAGACCAAGCTCTCAAAATAGAACTCTATCACATAGATAAACTGCATATATCTACTTTAGCTAGCCCACATCCAAAGTCATTGAGTCCCTATATCTGTCAAGTCTCGGTCTAACCCAAGTGTTATAAAAAATTAAATGGGTCAAACTATCACTAAATATCTAAAAGGTGAGATCATATAATAAGCATACATAACATCAAAGGCATATAAACCCGTGTAGTGTATTAAACTAAACAAGTTAATAACTCATAACAAATGATCCCAAGATCTAGAAACAGCCATAAGAAAGTAAATGGTAACACATCTCATGTTTCACCAAATCGTAAAACATAAATATAGCCCTTCATAGGCAAAACTGAATTATGGTGAAATCCCAAACTAAGTCTCAAATCGCGATGTTTAAATTAATAAACACATAATTGGAGCCAATCCCCAAAGACGAGATGATACTCGCCACAAATGTATGCCATAAGGTACAGTCCCCTCCTGGATAGAAGTACAGTTCCTTCTCAAACAAGGTATCGTCTCCTCTTAGATAGAGGTACGATCCTCTGTCAGACACCTAAAGAAGAACTCGAAGGTTACGCCGAACACAAATGAGGTACTATACCCTTATGGAAAAACTGGAGACACATCCAAAGGTAATGCCTAACTGAAGACGGACCTGAAGATCACACCTAATTAGAGATAAGCATGAAGGCTCCGTCGAGCATAGATAAGGTACTGTCCCGCCACTACGCCATAGATGGCCTTCTGCAACATTTTTGCAAGGTGTTGCCAGGTAAATTGTTGCGATAGCTATACAATTTTGGTCCTACTACAACGTTGAATTTTGGGTGTTGCCTTAACCATACAAATGTGTTGCTCTAGCTAAACAAGTGTAATTGATGCAACATTTTTTTATAGTGTTGCTATAGCAGACCTTTGCATATCTTTCGCACCGATCCGCGCCAATCTACCAAGGCAAATCCTACGTTGGAGAACGTGACACCTCATCAATCCGAACACAATTCCCTTCGCACCTTTCCCACTCCATTTACTGCTTCACAAAACAAAAAACCCTAGCTCTCATTCCTTCATCGTTGCAGAATTTCGTAAATTGATTTCATCTCCTTCGTTCACAAAAAATAGGTTACTTCACTCTAATACCTGAATGTCCGAAACAGCGGTTATCAAGTGATTATCGATCGATTCCTGATCTAGCGAATCCAGATCCAACATCTCAAGCTTTGATCGTCTCGATCAACAATATACTTTTAGGCGCTATTGCTTCCATACACAACTTCAATCGCGATTTAGGTATTTTACTTACTGCCTTGGTTTCTTAATGTGCTTTGCATTTTTTCCTTCTCCTCAATGCTTGCGCTTAATACCGGATAAAATTTCAGATAATACTCTACTTTTATTTTAGTTTACATGTTGATTCTCAATTTTAATTTAGGTATTGCATTCCATGGATTTCTGCTAGCAATTGCATTATAGGTTATTTTTAAAAGATCCATTACTTATTAGTTTACTGTGTTAAAATACTAGCATGGATGGATGGATGGATTGATGTACCTTTAAATAATTAGGTTATTAACAAATTTCATATCCAGAAAATTTGTTGTTTAAAATAATGTAGTAAAAGAAAATTTGTTGTATAAAATAAGGATGTGAATTCACGTAAACATGATAACTATCTGATTTTCTTTACAAAGAAACTTAAAATTAGATACATAATAAAAAAACATTATCTATTCAATTAGAAATTTCTAATCAAGTCTAATTATATAGGAACAGAATTTGGGTTGCTAAGCAGCATGATAAGAGTTTGGGTCTCAGAGTTGTTAAGGTTGAGATTCAACTTAGTTTGCATACAATGGCATTAAGTGGCTAAGTGAAGGTTAGTTTGATTTAAATGAGGTGAGATAGGGTTGAACAAGAGAGGGTAACAGGTTTGATTTTGGGGACAAAGACCTTTTTCTCCTTTTCCCTTTTGTTACTAGTACACACTTATTTGTTTAATAAAACCTTCTGCTACTAGTACACTCTTATTACATTCGGAAGTTGATTAAAATATTAAATATGTATGTCAAATTTGATGAAGGTGTCAGAAATACATATAGCTTACATGTAAATGTTCAGATGGTATGATGTGTAGCATAGGCTGATGATAAAAAAAGTGACAAAATGATCTAAAATTAAGTCTCTAAATATGTGCAGGTAGTTCTGCATATCATCAATCAGTTTTTTGAAAGAATTATTGACTACTAGCTGAATATTAATGATTTTAATTCGACATGAGGTTGTGGTAACGGGTAAAACATAATCAGAGTTATTATATTTTCCATTTAGAACATAATAACTAGTATCAAGTATTATAAGAAATTTAAAATTACTTTTGGTACTATGTAGTTGGGCATTTATATAAAGTTTTATATAAATGAGGCAACAAATGCTAATTATTAAATCAGTCCAAGAATTTGCAGAGTTTAAGAAACCACTAAGGTACTAGAATAAATTCAGCACACAGACAACTCAGGCCATCTTTACTAGTTTAACATACTATCATAAAAAGACGAAGGGCGTACAACCATATCATATTTAAGAGGGGACCTAAATCAGTTTAGTGTAAAACACCGAAATTTATTTATGTGCCAAAGTTATGTTCTTGATAGTGATACTGTTTATGGCATCATATCCAAAATAAAGTTGAGAAAGATTATTCTGCAAAGGCCGTAAAGTATGAAAATAATGTCAGATTGGAATTACATTATTGGTTGGGAAAAGGTGTGCTAACAAAAGTTCAGTAAAGAAATTGATTAGCCAGGATCTGAACGGATGATTCAAAAAGGCCGCAGGTAAACATAGTACATGAAGAGTTGAGCGAGAGGGTAAAAGTCGAGCAACAATATAATGTTAGTAAAATTTCATAATGAAACTAATAGAGTTGAGTTGCTTACCAAATTACTTAAAACCTGAACAAACCAAAGTAACAAACATAAAAAAGCAATGAAACTTCAACACATTTACATTAACTAAGCTAGGACACACCAAAATCAGGCAAAACATGATTCAACAATTACCAGCTACCAGCATACAAAATATACAAACTAACAACTACAATTTACCAAAGAAATTAAAGTAAAGTGGATTGTTTACTAAATTCTCACACTTTTCTTCTCTTTTGCAATCTTATATGCATTCATGATCAGAATGATCCACAGAAGCAGAAGTGGCAGAGCTTATAGATTCCATTTAAAAAATTGATAGCTGATGGAAGATTCTATTTTTGGATATAAATATTAGCTAGGATGCGAGATATTTGAAAGAAGGCTTGTTAACACATTTCAAAAGTAAGAGAAATGAGAAAAAAAAGTGCATATAGAAAATTGAAGGTAAGAAAATCTGACAATTTTTATTGCCTTTAGGGCCAGCTTTTGCCAGTCCAAAATCATTTTTAGAAACCTGTGAGAATCGAAAAGGAACTTCTAATGATTTATTAGTTTCTGTATTTCAAACAGGTTTCAATAGTTTCCATATTTACATTTATAACATTTTGAAGTTACCTGACCTGTTGTAACCTGATGGATAAGTACACATCAGCCATATTGGCCAGTTAAAGTACACATCAGCCATATCCATAAATGCATATGAATGTATACTATATATTAAAATGTATATGAATGTTTTTCCATAAATGCATGCAGATTCATTAAATTACACATCAGCCATATCCATTCTCCTGATGAGCACAGAAAGTTGGACAACTATGAAACTGGGCCAAGGAGTTGAACGCATGCACCAGAAGTAGGCTCTGAAATGAGAAACAAATATGGAGATGTGGGAATGATTTATGCTATGAGCACCACTGTAGCATTAGGTATGATTGTTACTACGATTATATCGTTGCTATGATTAATTATGAACTAACAAGTACAAATTACCTTAAAAAGACTGATTTTAGTTTCACACTGCTTGTACATTGACAACTTGTTTTGATACACGAGCTTTATAATTTTTAACATTTATGTAACCGAATGGAGAGATTAAAATGGGCTAGACATCAATTTAGTTCGATGATAAATTTTGAGAGGCATTGAAACACACATACAAAATAAATAATTATGCTAGTAAGAATAATCATTTCAATGATTTCAACGATCTGGAAATTTTGGGATAAGGTGATTCATTATGCATGACTTAAGTCAGTTATCAATGCCCCTTGTACAAAACTGACATTTCTTTTCAAACTAAATTTCACTATCATTTATTTATGATTAAAACATCATTGTGCGGTTCTTCATATGTGGTATTAATTTCAATTTATCGTGTTAGAAGATATTTAAGTTTTATTGTTGTTGTTTCCATGGTCAGCTAGTTTTAGCTTCGTAAACAAATGTCTATTAGTTGAAGCGGTGATTGGTTAGAGACCGCACCTCTCCATTAGGATCTTCTAACCTTATCTGTTTATCAGGATCATGACTTGATGGAATTTCACATCTAGTAGACCAGGTTATTGCCTGCTTTTCTCATACATCGATTTCATGTGTTAATATATTATAATAAAATGGTTTTGTCCGGATTAGAGTAGTCATGCATAAATGAAAATTTGTTTGTTTGGTGATCATTCAACTTACAAGCTCTATATTATGCCCCCATAGAGTTTCAGCAAGTCTATAGGCTATCTTTCAAAGAATTGAGTTTAAAAATGATTTTAAATTAATCATATTAGCTAATATGAATACACTAGGATGGTATGTGATACTTTACATTTTTGACTGAAGAGAGTGTATGCTAAACTATCTATTGAACTTGTATCAGGAGACACCATCCGATGCAGCACTTTTTCTTAAAAGTCGTAAGAGAACAGATGGACGTGAGTACGTGTCTAATCCTCAAGTAATGAATTACAAACTTGTAAGTAATAATTCTGTTTTGTAATAATTTTGTTATGTTTTGCACATGCTGCACATTGTTCATGTCTTGCTCATGTGCATGTATGCTCATGTCCTGCACATTGTTCATGTCTAACAAATGCTTACGTAAATGACTTAAGGCAAAGGCATGTCGAAGAAATGGAAGCACAACTAGAATCCAAGGTAAATCATGTCCAGTGAGACTGATAATCTGACTAGAGGCACCAGCTCTTAAGTCTCATTTATGAATTGTTATGTGTACCGGATATTTTGGGGTAGCTTTGTAGTATTTTGGGGTAACTGGATATTTTGGGGTAACTGACATGAATTGTGATGTGTACTGCTGTATGAATTGTTATCTGTACTGTGTATTATGTTGTGTATTATGCAAGTGTTTTATGTGATATTGTACTGTGTATTATGCAAGTGTTCTATGTGATATTATATTGTTCTATGTGCTCTTAGTGTCTCTTCAGTATAGTGTTGCAGTAACTTCAGTATAGTGTTGCAGTAGCTTCAGAATAGTGTTGCGGTAGCTTCGTAATAGTGTTGCCACCGGGTTATAAATGTTGCTTAAAATAATATTGCAATAGTCATTCAAGGTGTTGCCATAGGGATGGACCCAGTTGGGTCGTGGGCCCACATTGTGGGCCCCACAAGATGTGGGCCCCACAACTTCAGAAAGTTAATATCTATAGAAACATTTTTGGAATGTTGCTACAGATACCTATGGGTGTTGCCGTAGACCCAAATAGGGTTCTATTGCAACAATATTACTTATGTTGCCTTAGATAGTCAAAATGTTGCCTTTGAGGTCTAAGGCAACGGCAAAAATTGCATCACCCTAAAAGTGTTGCCATAGACCTATGGCAACATTTTTCGGGCCTGAGCCAACATTTTTTTTGTGTTGCAGAAGGCCATTTATGGCGTAGTGCGCCATGGACAAATTGGAGACATACCCAAAGGTAACGCCTAATTAGAGACAGGCACATTGTAAGCCAACAGAAGATGATGATTTTTTATTGATAAGTGTAATGTAACTCTAAATAGTAATCATTCGAGTAACGACCGTATTTCCATACTATACGGGTTTGATCGAATATTTAATGTAAGTTGGTGATAAGTGTAATGTAACTTCAATTAGTAACTAAATGTGTATCGCCTAATGTCCCATAACCACTTTGCGATACATAACTATATATTAAAGATTATAAATCCTATTCAAATAAAATATTCAATTGACGAGTCCAAGAATTAACCAATAAAGTAATATAAATATTCCATATAACTTGTTTGCTAAATCTTTAATTAGATTTCTCATTCAAGTGAAGGCAGAAATTGCAAGAAAGCAATAATCTCAAAAGTCATACAGGGAATGCTAAAATAGCATACAAACATTTGTTTTGAAATAACATAGCTTTATATTTCAAAAACATAAACTATTTCTACTAACTACACGAAATATATAACTACTTACCATAACCATATATAGAAGAAATTATATTGATTTAGCAACAAGTTTGGAGTCGACAAATTATAATAACCTTTGTATTATGAATTACTCATTTTAAAACTATATATATAATATGTAGATAAATTCAACTCGATTCAAGTTAGAGAGTCTAAACATAGAAAAATAGTGCACAAGTGGTAGCAAAATCACCAAAACAAAGCACGAAACCCAAGGAGAAAAATCATAACCATGGAAGAAAATTGCGCCTGGAGGTCACATTCCAGGTGCCGATTGGTCGACCAGTCATCGATGACCGGTCGATCGGTGGGATGCCTAGAGCATGAGCTCCAAGCACGTATTTCCCCCATCGACATCCATTTAATGACTTTTATCTTTAGCATTCAGCACTTGAAACTTGTAGGCTTTTGACTAGAGTACTTGCATGCAATAAGTGACCCAATATCAATATGCAATATAGAGAAATTTAAGGATTTTTGCAAGATTAAGTAAGTGTTTTTACTGATAGAAATGGCTAATTCATATTTTGCAATCACAGACAGGTAATCACCAAATCAACAATCATCAATTATAAAATTAAAGGCATGCAATCAAAATTTTATATATAGATCTTCTGAGGTTTAACTCACCTTAAAACCCCAATTATACTTTTCAAACAATTTCATTTTCAGTAAACCGAAGAAATTTGCCTCAAACAAAGAAAAACAACCAAAAATCAAACACTGTAAAAAATGAAATTGACAAGTTTATACGTTAAACTAGGGCTATGAAAAAATACTTTGATCATGTAGGAATTCTCCAGAATTGCTCGGCCCTAGGTTTACAAAGAGGAATAAAAATTAATTTTGGTTTCTTTCTTTCTTAATTTTTAGTTCCTATAGGCAGAGATAGGAAAACAATACGTACAGTACCTAGAAGAGGAAAGTTGTCTCTTAAGCTAATTTTTAAATGGGATTAATCCAATAAGAACTAATTAAATTCCTTTTTAGGTTAAAAGAACCATTTCCCTTTTTTTAACAAAGTCCAACTTTATAATTTAAAGTTTTTAAGGCCTTTACAATCCATGAATTTGAGAACAAAGCCCAACATAATAAAATACCATGCACACTTTTATTTTATAACTATTTTATAACCAATTAAATTCATATATTATCGTATTTGAAATAAAATACAATAATAATTAAAAAGTGATTTATACCTCTTAAAAAATTCCTTTATCTATTACAAAAGCCTTAACAATATAAAATATACATTTTCCATCAAAGACTTGTTCAAGGAGACACACTATTATTGCTCACTGTTCATTAGCTTCGATTAAAAAATTCTAAAAAAATTATCTCCTTCTTAATAAATTCCAAAAGTCCACATTTTGAATTATTATCTATTTTATTAAATGACTCAAAAATCTAGGTTGTTACAAAGTCCTTCGGAGAAGATTGACAGAACCAGCCGAAGAAAGAGACTGCTCTTTATGGGAGCCACACTCTTTCTTTGGAAAATGACAAACTCAAGAATAATGTAGAGAAACAAGCCTTAGAAATAGCAAATTTAAAGGAGCTGTTTGTTATCTAGCATTTTAACTCGACTATATTGAACTGACTGCACAAGTCAAATTGGACTGCCATCAAGGCCGATGACTCCAGAGTGATGATTGTGGGGTCTAGAACTCAAGTACATAAGGTAAAATAAAGCCAATGTTGAAGGAACTTGATGGATATGCAAGGTAGAGTGTTCGAAATATGAAATATGATTCAACTCGTAGGAGGGATTGACACAAATTTTCTTCAATAATAGGAATCGACACGTTTAGGAGGTGAGAACATTTCTATATAAAACAGTTAGTATCTCAAGATCCACAAGTCCAATGCATATGAAATTTTATGAGCAAAACATGGAGATCCTACAGAGCCTACCCAAGGGATTGCACCTCAAGGGGATGAAGTTGGAGTGATCGATATACTTTCCTTGGAAAGGATGGGCAGAAAGAAGCATGCAAACTATAGAAGTAAAGATCAAGCGATAAGTCGAGCTTCATTGATCTAATTGGCATGAAATTTGGAGCCTAAGCTGCTTTAGCATGAGGAAGCCACCATAGGGATCACACCCTAAAATTAAACCAAAGAAAGGATCGGTACCAATTCCTCTTTGTTGGGAATTGGGCCATGAGACCCCTTAGGGCATGTGTGATAACCCGGATTTTTGAACATATGTTAATTGCTAACTAACTGATTTTAACTATTAAGACACTAAATTTTTACTTGGTTAAACAGATAAAATTTTGATAATTAAAAATGTTTGGATGTATATAAATGGATTTGAAACCGTAATAAATATTGAAATATAAATATCTAGAAATGAAGAATCTTATAGTAAATTAACAAATAGATATAAATAGATATATGCAAACTCTATAATGTTGGAAATCTTAAGTGTATACATATACAAACCCATTGTGAATATATAATCACAGAAAACATATTAATATAATAGTTTAATTTGGCAATAATAATTTGATAATCTTCTTTTATAGATATTAAATTTGGCAAAATTTAACTTTTCAAAGCTAATAAAAATTATTTTCTATTCATAATATATATGGAAGTTATGTTTTGAAATTAATATAATAATTTTCAAATGTTATTTAAAGTTGAATTTTATATTTTTAACACTAAAAATGGTGTGTGTATATATATATATATATTTATTTATTAATTTAAAAATTATTCTAGCTTAAAATAGGATTTGATAGGGGTATATATACTTTCTTTTAAAAATATAAATAAAGATAGTTTGTATGTATATATAAAGATTTAAAAGCTAATTAATAAAAGCATATGAAAATATAAACATAAACATATTCATATAAAAACATAAGTAATTTATAAAATAAGAGTTTAAACATTTGTAAGAAAGTAATTACTTGCATTAACATTTGTAAGCTTAGTATTAACAAGTGGCAATTTTGTCCTTTAAGAATTAATTATAAATAACAAAGTATTTAGAGAAACCTGGATTTCTAGTTTAAAATATTTTTATTCTTTCTTTCCTTCTTGTTGTAAACCAAAATCAAAACTAAAAATAAAATAAAATCAAACTATTTCCAATCTTCAACTCTTTCAACCTGATTCAAAGAGAAACTCAACAAGTAAATCAACATCAAGCATTTCAGTTTCAAGCTTCAGGTCAAAACAAAGTTTCAGATAAAAGATTTAGGCCTGTTCTCCGTTCTTTTTGGAAACAAGTAAGTAAACTTTTCTTAAACCTTAAATCTGTTTAAAATTTGAATTGCATGTGACAAATACTTAGTATATGTAGTGAGAAATTGTTGTATAGTTATCAAAATTACAAGCATGTCTCTGTGTGTGTGTGTGTGTGTGTGTGTGTGTGTGTGTGTATAAATGTATGTGTGCATGTTTTGAACAAGGATATATCCCATACTCTTGTTTAATAGGTTTTTAAAACCTTTCAAAAATCAAGATCTCAACCTCTAAATCGTTTTAGTCTTTGTTGTTCAAACAAAAGTTGTTTAAATTTGTAAGATCTTAATTTTAGAAATAGTTTTAAGTATAATTAATTTGAGTATTTTCTGGAAAGTTAGGAAAATACAGTAAAAACTAAAAAAACATGCAAAATTCAAATGTAATGATTTCTGTTTTCTTGTACACCACCAGTTTCGATTTCAAAAATCATGAATTTTAAAAGTAAAATCTGGATTTTTAAGGTTGATTCGAGAGAGAACTTGCGAGTTGGTCAGATTTTGGGTTTTGGGGCTTTTCTAGTGATCGGAAGGCTCATGTTAGCCAGGGTCACTACTGGAGGTGGCAAGGTAGTAGGCGAACTAAGGAAAATTACTCGTAGGGTTTATCATCCACCGAGGTGGCCGGTCGACGAAGTTTTAGGGTTTAAGCACTAAGTTTGGTCGAGCTCGGGAATTTGATTGTTGCGTCGTCTTTGGAGCACTGGAGTTCATTGGGGGTGGTGGAAAGGGTGCGAGGTTGGTTGGTGAAGGTGTGGATGGAGTTTCATGGTTGCTGGTGGTCGAAAGCGCCAGGTCGAGGTGGTTTTTGGATGAGTCGTGTTGTTTAAGTTTGATCATGGTAGCTCGAATTCGATTGAGTGTTTAGATTGAAGTTTGGGTGGTGGGGATCGAAGGTGCAGGTGAACGTCGATGTGATGGAGGTAGCGTCGGTGGTCGGAGTCGCCTTAATCATCGGTGCACATGCACGTGGGGTCTGGTGTCAGTGGGTTTGGAGAAGGAAGAGTTGCCTCGGAGGAGAGCTCGAGGGAGTGTTGTCTTGACCCGGGTTTGATTTCGTGTAGCTCATGAATGGTTTTCATGTTATCAGGTTTTAAATTTTAACTAAAACTAAGTTTTTAAAAAGGAAAAGAAAAAAAATCTCGGGACTGGTCTCGAGTGTATACCGGGTTGGACTCGAGTTATTTTTATAACTGTTTAAAGTTTTTAAATTAAGCAATTTTTTTAAGACTTAAGAATAAATCAAGTTTAAGTTATTTCTTAAAACAATTTTCTTTTATATAATAAATGATTTTAAATAATTGGTTTAAGAAGTCGTATCATTTATTTTACTTAAATTAATTAAGTTAAATTCTTAAGTTTATTTTAAACTTAAATTAAATGGTTTAGTCAAATAGTTAATTAAAAGATAAAATATCTAAATTTGTGTGTTAATGATAATTAAGTAATTAATAAAGATAAATGTTTTATCATAAAATTAATTGAAGTTTTGGGCAATTGATGATTAACTAATTAATTAATTAGCAATTATAGATTAATTTAATTAATGAAGTAATTAAAGAGAAATTAATTAATTAATGATTAAGGATTAAATAATTAATAATTAATGTAATTAATTAGGTAATTCGAGATTAATTATTTTTAATTAAGGATTAATTAATTAATAATTAAGGATTTATTAATTAATAATTATGGTTAACTAATTATTAATTAAGGATTAGTTAATTAATAAATAAAGGATAATTAATCAGTAATTGCAGATTAATTAATTAATTGGTAAAGTAATTAAAGAATGATTAAATTATTTAATAATTAATTAAAATGGTTTGTAATTGATCATTAATTAAGTTGGGTTAGGGGATTAACTCGTAAGTAGTTAATTTATTCTAAGATAATCAAATTAACTATAGTTATGAATTGATAAGTCTTTCTTATGGATGATTGATTTTATAGAATGGCTGAATTGATAAATATTTATAGCATGTTAATTTGTGATGTTCTGTGATGTGCAATACTTTGGATATAACTGTCATAAGTGTGAATTGTTTATCTATGATGAATGCTATGTAAATTCAATGTTCTGAATTTAATTGAATTGTTTTTACTTAAACAACTTGGATTAAGGATAACATTGGATTCGAAGTGACCGGGTCGGGTACCAGCAAATACTCGAAATATAATGACCCTGACTCGACCTTCGAAAATCGGCACCGAATACAACACTCATATTCAAATGCCACAGATCCAAAAGTCGAATCTGGTTCGCCGGAGCTTATAACACAATTAAGTACAACACAGTAGAAGAAAAGAAATGAATAATATCATATACAACATTGATACAATATCCAGATACAATGATGATACAATAGAATGACACGATACGTATCAAAACTATCAGAGATAACAAATATCAGCGAAAAACGAATAGCAAAAGAGATAACTCCAATGATCAGACTGCAACTCCAATCCAATGCTCAAAGCCAAAACTCCAAACCACTAGCTCGAACCACCATCATGTTCACCAAGCAAAGCAAGTCTCGTCCATGAATCTAAAGACTCCAATATCCAAGATCCCCAAAGAATACCCAAAGAGAAAGCTAAAAGTTACTGAGTTGACAGCTACTGTCTGTTACCTGAAAAACCCAACTCTACACTGCCCGTATGGAAAATTATGGGCACCCAGAGTTTAGGAAGGGAACAATAAACTCCGGGTCAGTCATGGGACTAGTATGAGCAAACAAAAAACAGTTTATCTTAAAAAAAACAAAAGAATTTAAATTTGAAATCCGCAATGCTTTTTGAAAAATGAAACTACCATAAGGCCTCCCGCGACACACACCATGCAAACGCAGAATTGGAGGAGATTTCTCCTTATGATAGTCAAAAATGCTTGATACGCGAAAGCCATTTTGCTATTATTATTAGTGCATAGTGCAGAAAACATTTCGAAAGTATAATATTAATCTTAGCCAGCATAGACATTTTGAACTATGCCTACTATATCTACCATCCAAACAGTGGGGTGCCACCATAAGTAGATGACAGGTTATACAACTAAAACCGTACAAGGCGCGTATTGGATGATTGGATTTCCAACAAACGGTCAGGCTAAGGAACTTCCTGGGCCACATGGGAACGCCTCTAGAGGGACGCCTCGAGAACCATCCCTCGGTTCTCTGCCAACACAAGGCCGGTGCACCCCCTGCCCGGGAGTACCACCTAAGATATTCCAATCTCGGTCGTAACCAACCTTTATCCGAGCGCTCGATACCAACAACCACAAAGTAATGTATTTGCAGTAACCACATAGGTTAAATATCTGGGCTCCATACCATGATATCACCTCTATCCAGAAGAAATGGACATATCCTAGGGGCGCGACCCCTGAAACCTTGCTGCATCTTTCCTGTTTTGACCATTTCTGGGGTGTGAGGTCCTGATGCAGTCTCATCCACAAAGCTATGCTTTTCACAAAGCCTTGCTTTGATCAAAAAATGATCAGCAGCACTTCGTATGCCACATTACCAAATTGGGAATGTATCACTAGTAACCATCAATTACATAACCTCTGAGCTCGTATGTCTCAAAGAAGGGTGTTAAGCTAAGAGAATAAATCTCCGCCACCAAACAGAAATGTAGTTGATAGAAACCGGTTTTACATCTCAAAGTGTAATGTTAGACACACATCCATACAAGTCTGTTCTGGGTTCGAACAGAACCGAAGGCACTTCCAAAGAAGCCCATGCAATCCGGGTATTCACAATCCCGATCGGACTCCCGTCACTTAGAGAATCTCTATACCATAGCTACTCAGTGCAGTGACAATCGATTGGTCATCCTATCAATCTCGCAAATACCCGGTCTTCACCACTGGTCTTCAAATGCTATCCATAATGTCGTACCACTATTCGGAATGGGTTATATGACACAAGGTGCTCTCCCGTCTAAATCGAATAGTGAGCGCAATACTTAAAAACATATGGATATGGGATCTCAATTAAATCATAGTTTAAAGCCCAAAACATTTCATTCAAATGGTTAAAACAAATTACCATTACCAATCTTTTAAACAAAAAGATTCATTTCAAAAACCTTCAAAAGTGTAAACAATTTCCACACTTAAATCTTTTAAACTAAAGATTCACTTTTTAAGACCCCTTTCAATTTAAAACAAGGTTCTCCAATCTTCACAAAGATTCATTCATAGCCTTTCAAAACAATTCCATTTCAAATTGGATTAACTCACCCGGTCTTTAAATCAAAGACACATTTCATAGCTTTTAAAACAATTTTCAAAGATTCATTCATAACTTTCGAAACAATTCCCATTTCAATCTTTTATATATAGAAGATACACCATTTAAAATCCTCTTCAATTTCAAAATAGGGTTCAACTATCTTTCACAAAAAATAAATTATAGCTTTCAAATCCATTCTATTTCAAAATTTAAATCTTTTCATCATGATTTAGAAATTCTTTCCTTATATAAAAGCTATTATTATTCGAAACCACTTGTTTCCATTTTGGAAAACCCGATTATATTTGCACAAGTTAAGGCCTTTCAAATATAAACTTGGGTTAAATTCAGATTCTCAAAACCATACTTCTAAAATGGTTAAAAAACCCCATATAAACACATTTAGCTTGTATAATATTTTTACATCTTAAATTCTCAAAATAGAATTCAATTTCAAATTTTGAATTCAAATTTTAAATCAAATTTCAAAACTAAATTAGTTATTAAAAAAACTTTAAAATTCCTTTCCAAAAGCTTTTCACTTTAAACCCAGTCCAAATCCAAATCATTTAGATTTTTAAAAAATCAATTTAAAAATTATTTTCAAAAATATGTGACTTAATCGATTTCCACGTGAAATCCATATTTGTGTGTGTATAGTGTAGTCCAAGGGTTTTATACAATAGTGCAACAACGTTAACCATCACATCATTAATCATCATAGATACAACCACAACAATATCGATAAGCGGTATAATCCTATAACGCTTATCAATATACACAAAATCACAAATAGATAACATAAATGCATTATAGATAAATAAATTTTATTCCATAGCACAAACATATCACAAAACATTACACATAAGGGATATCAACATTATTCACAGCATTCTATACAATCCATACATTCATAAGCATAATCATCAAGTCGTCTGATTAATTTTAAACCAGATCATTGCCGATGAATAAATTTCCAATCATGGTTAACTAAGAATTAACTAATTACAAACCATTATTATTAATTATCCTTTATTATTAATTAAACTTTAATTAATAATAATCCTTAGATTAATTATCCTTAATTAATTACAAAGATTTAATTAATTAATCCTTAATTAATAATCATCCCTTAATTAATTTCACTAATAATCTTTAATCCATGATTAATTATCATTAACTACAATGTGTATTAATTAATCATTTCTTTAATTAATTATCATAATTAATTAACCATTAATTGTAATTAATAAAATCTTAATTACTTTTATTAATTAATTATTCCGTACTTAATTACTTTAATTAATAAACCCTTAATTATTAATTAAATCTTAATTATAGTTAATTATCCTTAATTGATTATTCTTAATTTAATCACCCTAATTAGTTAACCACATTAATTAATTATGCTTTAAAGTAATTAACCCTTAACATTTGATTTATCAACCTTAAATCTTTAATTATTTACTCTAAAACTAGCAAACGTCTCGGCATCAAACTCGAGCCTTTCCTCCTCCATCCCGAGTAGACACTCAAGACAAAAACCATCGCTTCCAACCCAACACAACCCAAAGACAAGAAAACGTGCACGTGAACGTGTACGACAACTCCGGCCACCGGAGATTAGCACCTCGACCACCTACAAGTCGCTGGTAATCTCTCTGACCATCCTCAGTACTCCACATCATCAAACATCACTTGGAACGAAATCGAACACAACTGCTCCTCCATAGAAATAATTCGGATCAGAAAAACAATTCGGCGACGACGCTCAGTTCGTCAACCACCCTACAACTTCGTCTACGAACACGTCGAAGACCCACGCATCCTCTCGCCTTGGTACAATCACCTTGAGTGATTGATCGACGCCATACGTAGCTCATAAAAACTTCGGGCAAAATGAACTTTTAAACTCTAATTCATCCTCGATCCATCGCTTCAATTAACAAAAAAAATATCTGAAATTTTTTCCCACAATCCCCAATACTTAAGCTACCCTCAACATAAGTTTCGAAACTTACCATCTCTCCATTCATCAGATATTGGTAGAAGTACCAATTTTAATAAATTCGACAATTCCCATTATATACGAACTTAAAAATCTGGAAATCATCACCTAAATTCATTATTTTACAATACAATCTAGTTTATGAATTCCAAATTCAAAATTAAAATGATTAAATTTTATCATTTCCGAAGGTGTATCCTATATATCCTAAGTTTCCAATTAATTACTTAATAAAACTTCTTGAAATTATTTTTAAAATTTAAGTCAAGTAATTATCAATATCTTTCTTTTAAAGGTCATTACCTAAAATCCTTTAGATTTTCAGATATAAAAATTTTCTTGAATTTAGTTAACCTGTTTCTCAACAGAGGAATAACCAGACATATACAAGCATGCACAAATACTTGCAATACATAGAACACATTTACCAATATTTATCACATCAATTTAGAGATTAGATCAAGAGTGAGTTTGCTCACCAGTATATGAAGAACAGAGAAACATAATTGTTTTATCTTAAGCTCTACTTGATGCTTTGCTTTAAATTTGTTTAGTTTGCTGCTTTTTTTTTCTTTCTTTGATTCCAGTTTTTTTTCTTCACTTCCCTTTTGATCTTCTTCCTGCATCTGCTATATCCTTCACCTTGAATTTGTTTTATGATTTGAGACTTGCTTGATGTTTTGTTTCCAGATTTTTGAAGAGTAGTTTGATCTATAGGTTTTTATATTTTCCAGATTTTTTTCCTTGCTTTGATCTTGAATCTGAATCTAACTTTTTCTTCTCAGGTTTGCCTCCTTGTTTCAGTTATAAACTGAAGCTCTTTGCCACTTTAACAGATTATTGTTTTGGTTTCAGATTTTTGATCTAGTTTTGATAAAATTTTCTTTTTGATCTGAGTTTTGTTTTCAGGTTTTGAGATGGTTTTAGTTTCAAATCTGAGTAATGAAGAAAATGATTAGCCTGGTTTTGTTCTTTTTAAATTAAATCTTAAAAGAAAAAACAAAAATGCCACTTGTTTTTTAAAGCCATACACCTGTACATTTATTTTAACACTTGTAAATTTTTATGTCATATAGTTTACATTTGTAAAATTTTGTATATTTATGTTTATACCCTTGTCTTGAATTATTTTATAAACTTTGTTTTGGTCCTTTAGTTCAATTAATTTTAAAATTTAGTTTTAAATCCTTGCTTCATTTTATTTTACAAATCATGTTCATGATTTCTTATTTATTTTTTTAAAAGATATATATAAATATTTTAAACTTTGTATTAATTCTTTTACATAAATATACACCTTATCTAATTTTGGATCTAAATTTCAAGTTTTATTTTCAATCTTTGTATAAAACACATATTTTATTTACAATTAAATAACACATGATTTGAAATCAAATTATCAAATCCTATTCAAGTTGAACTATTATGTTTTAATGTTTTAAATACATTCACAAACCTTAATATAAATGTAGTTTTTTTAAAAGAAACAACATTAAACCTTTCATATTTATTTCTATATCTTATACTTTTAAAATTTCCAAATAAGAAATTAAATTTCAATTCTAGTATCCCAATCTCACAATTCAATTTAAAATAATTTTCAATAGATATATATACCTATATATGTAAGTTTTAAAGCCCTCATTTAAAATTATATAAAATTTATAAAGGAAAATGAATTGAAAACAATTTATAAATAACCATACATATATAATTCTTAATTAATAAAGTTTTTTTAAATCTAATTTATTTATTAAATCATATTCCAAATACAATTTTTATTTTATCCCCAAATATTCAAATTCATTCTAAATCAATTCATAATTTAACAAAAATTTTATATTAGTTTACCAAATTAATTCTTAGTTTAATCTAGGAATGAAATTAATTACAAATTTAAATTTGTATAGAAACAGGAATGTTACACAAAACCACTTCAATCAGTAATCTACAATGATTCTTATAGATGTGATTTTAGAATCAAATAGGTTAGAATAAAATAAAGTAAGTAACACGGCCATTTAAACTGAGTAACGGCTCTTAAATATCGTCTGATAATAAGTGAGTGACTATAACAAGTTAAGAACTTATAGTAAGGTACAAGTTACCCCAGGTTTTCAAATAAGTTTTAACTTAGTATTTCAAATCATACGGGTTTTACTCACGCTGGTTTCCAGCCTAACCCAAGTTCTACTTTATTGTAATGATCGGATCAGACCGAATATTACAGATTTTAGGTTAGGACGTTCTGGAGCTCAGAAGGCGAGCTGGATGGCAAACCGCTGTGTATTTGAGTTTGATTTGATTGTAGTTTTGGACAAGTTAATTGTAACTGTCCAGTTTATGTATGAATGGTTGTACTCTGATGTATTGAATGCAAATTGACAGCTATAACTTTCTTTACATAAATGTTATTATTTGATATTATATTTTGATCCACTGCGAATGTGAGATTCTGTTTTTTGTTTCTGCTTCTTCTTCTACCTCTTTTCTTCTTTACCCTAACAAATCGGGAATGTTCGGCATTCGATTGCTCGGCACTTCTACAGAGGACATATTAGTATTTAATTTTTGAGGTCGAAAATTCCATGTCATTACAGTTGGTATCAGTGCTAAAGGTTAAGCCAGAACCTTGGCTCTGGTGGGTTTACTCACTAAGGATAGGGTCAATAGTACCCTAGAATGAGTTGAGTATGTATGTGTGTGTGTGTGTATGAGCTACTTGTTATTTTCTTATATAATGGTTTTAAAAAAATGGTTTTGAAAATGGTTTTTATGTAAGCTCATATTTTGATATATATATATATATATATATATATAAAGCAATAAATTTTCTAATTATTATATATAGTAAGGAACTTATTTGTTGGTTATTGAAATTGAATAGGATAATAAGAATATAAGTTGGAATTCTACTAATTAAGTCTAATACAGGTTAGGAAGTCCCACTATATCCAGTCTTAGAGAGAGATGGCTATGAGTGAAGAATGAAAGGCTAGACGCAGAGAGCGAAGAACAGCTGCATGTAAGGATCGAGAAGAAGCAATTAGGAGTATGAGAAACAACTTAAGGAAAGGGCTTGACCAGGGCCTTATGATAATGTCACCTGCTACAGATGTTTCAATAAGATTCATTACGCAGCCAAATGCAATAAAACAAGTGAGGAATTGAAGGGCACATTCCAACGGTTTTGCTCTGAGATCTTGTGCTTTAAGTGTCAAAAGAAAGGGCATTTTCCTAAACCATTGCCCTGAAGTGAGAAAGGCGAACCGTAAACCTATAGAACGTGTCAACGTGTCGACTATTTGCTATCATTGTAAGGAGTCGAGACACATCGCTAGGAATTGTCTCGAGAGACGGAAGAAGAGTAAAGTTGTGGAACGTCCTGCAAGAGGCGTGAAGGTAATCCAGATTGATGGGAGGGTAGAAACGTTTTGTGGTAAATGTTATAAGTGGGGACATCCTGTTGAGAAGTGTATGTTCGGGCCTTGCCCTTTGGAAGGAAGTCCATAAAAAGGATTCTTGTAAGAATACTAAGGCTTTATTCTTTTCCAAACCCCTAGGAAATGGAGAAGGAATCTAGATTTATGACTTCTGTAAGACTCTTATTTTGGATAAATGGATGTAATGTTTGAACTACTAGTGTGTAATCTATCAATATATGGAATATTTTATGGCAGTACAATCTAATATAAAATTATCTTTATTTATTTGTGAATAGAATTGTAATTAATTCAAAGGTGGAATTGTAATGAATTAATTGAGATTTGAAATTGAATTAAATTAACTAGGAATAAAATTTGATAATTTGGATGTTTATTTGCCTTAGCTTATCCTGATATCTACCTATTGTTGTTAATAATCTATGGAACTGTGAATTGGATTATTTAAACAAATTAAGAAGCAGATTGAGATGATATATATCCATTACTGAAATTAATTGGAAATAAAATTTGAAATTAAGGGAATGGAATCACTTTAAACTTAAGATTTCAAAGTTAAAAAGGAACTAGTAAACTGAATTTGTTTAAGAATTAGTTTCAAAGATTAGAAGTCAAAATTTGGTAATAAATTAAATTTCGAAGATTAAATGATTTAAAAAGGATTTGAACTATTATGTGAATCTAGAGATAAGTTTATGTAGAGGTAAAGGTAATTTAAAATGGAATTTTGAAATTTGAACTCGAAATTAAATTTTTTAAAGACTTAGGCAGTTAAATTAAAAGTAAAGGTTAATTTGATTTAAGGAGATCAAATCAACATTTGAAAATTTAACTCGAATTTATATAATTCGAGATGGTTTAAAATTGAGATTGAAATTGAAATTAGTTCAAATTAAATTTGATTTTAATTAATTGGAATTGTGATTGAAATTGAATAAGTTTAAATTCAAATGGGAATTGATTTGAATTTGGGATAGGAATTGAAGTTAATTCAAGTTAAATTGAAAATGAATCAATTTAAATGGAAGTGGAAATTAGAAATTGATTGGAAATGGAGATTGGGAATTGAACCGTTTGGCTCTGAACTATTTTTTAAATAAATTATTTTAAATCTATTTTTCCTAACTATTTACTGTACAACCTTTCTCTTTAAGCCCAAACTATCATATACTTATTTTACAATTATTTTGGAAACTAATTACTATTTTACATCTGTTTTACAAACTAATCACTATTTTACAACTACTTATAACTAATTACTATTTTATAACTATTTTACAACTATCCAACTATTCTACAACTATTTATGATTACTTAACTATTTTACTGCTATTTTACAAACTAATAACTATTTTACAACTACTTATCTATTTTAAACTTTTCAAGCTATTTTCAAAATTCAAGTTGGTCAGAGTGCAAATTGTTATAGTTGAAGTAGTAACCAACATGAAATGGAAGCAATTTTGAATAAATGAATAGAATCAAAAGGAAATTGATTCAGCTGATAATCAATAAAGATAAATACGTAGAATGTACGTATATTATTCGATTCGCATAAGATTTGATCTAGATTTCAAGCAAATAATTTCAAGATAGTATATCAATGCGAGTTAGAACTTTTTACTCGATTTTTGACGCAAATCCTGGATATGGATTTTTGATCGATTCTAAAAATTCTCTGTCATATTTATGGCCATGCAAGGAGAATGACGGTTTCTGATCAAGAAACCAGATCTGAGTCCGCACTAGAAAGTCGGATGGACGATACTAGTTCGGAAATGAAATTGTGTGATCGAGTGAGCGATCGAATTTGATATTACGTACGGACGATATATGTACATCGTACATGCTTGAACGAAAATGAAAAATGATTTTTGAATAGAAAAGTATATTTTTTAAAATATATAATGAATAAGAATAGAAGTTGGATATCACTATAACTGAAACTCATGTTATAAAAAGTAAGTAATGTGGCAAGTAACTTTATAAAAGAAAATCAAATTTGAATGTCGATTTGGCATAAGTAAAGTAATATATATATATATATATGTATGTATGTATGTATATATATATTTGTAATATATGATAAACTCCCTTATGTTGAATCTAAAACCAGAAGAAAGGGTTTTTGAAAAATATTTGAAGCATAAATGGGGAATCTATATAAGTGATCCGAAGAATTTTTTTCAAGTTGGAAAGGACAAGTTATATACATACACAAATGATTTTATAAGTATGATTTTGGGGAAAAGGTTTTGAACCTATGGATTTTGAAAGGCTTTTGATTTTTGGGAAAAAAATCAATTTTTAAAATGTGGAAAGCCAAGTTTGGAACTATCGATTTGAGATATCGATTTTGTGTAGAAGAGATTTATACATGATACATATAAGAGTATGATTTGAAAGGTACTATATGTATAGTATAAAATGTTTTGAGATTGGCTCCAGGGGAAAAGGCGCTCCCATGAAATGAACTTCATAGGGGATCCATGGGGTGGTTCTACATTGAGCCCTAAGGGGGAGTCCCTAAATTTGATCATAGAAGGAAGTCCAGAAAAACTGATGTTCCTGAGGATTATGTGTGGGTAGCGAAAGTCGAGAACGCTGATGCCTACAGAGACATTTGGGTTATGCTGTTACGACCATATAACTCAATGTCACTGCGATCTACTACGGACCATAGCGGAAGTCGTGTGGCAGTGAGTGCCAACAGTCTACGTTTGATTTTGTTGTGATGGCAAGTAACATCGGTAGACTGCGATCTATGAAGACATAGCGAATGTCGGGTGGCAGTGAGTGCCTACAGGCTACATTGGGACTCGACTGATGTAGTCCGTGATCTATGTAGGAGTGGTGAAGTTTCATTTGGCAGTGAAATTCGAGGGAGCTATTGCCTATAGTTACATGGTTTTTTGCCATGATGGCAACGAAAAACCTGAGTGTAGCTGCGATCTGTGGCGGGTTCCATGGCGTAATCGAGGGGTGCGAAGTGCCTACAGTTATCTTTGGTTTTGCCGTGATGGCGACGTAATCATCGGGTTAACTACGACCATGGAGGGGGTGAAGATTTCCAGAGCGCCAAAAAAGTTTCCTCTATTTTTTTAAAATAAATGTTTTCTATATTTTCACCAAAATATTTTTCGAGTATTTTCACTGGGTGTTGAAAATGGGTTTACCAAGTACTTATAGATTTTCAGTTCTACGCCTGATCAATGTATGACCGAATTTCTGTGAGAACAAGGACAAACTTGTTGAGACATCGAGTTATAAAATGTATTTTTATAAAGCTATTTTGATAATATTATGTAAATTTTTAAAAAAGTGTTTTAAATTTTTTAAATAAAAAGAGTATATGGTTAAGAATGTTCAAAAAGTAATTCAACGGATAATAAGCATTTTGATAAATTCTGGTTTCGTTCCTTTTCGAGGACGAAAAGATTTAAAGGGGAAGGAATGTGATAACCTGGATTTTTAAATATCTGTTGATTGGTAATTAACTGGTTTGTACTATTAAGATACTGAATTATTATTTGGTTGAACAAATAAAATTTTGATAATTAAAAATTTTTGGATTTATATAAATGGATTTGAAACTGCAATAAATATTGAAATATAAATATCTGGAAACGATAAATCTTATAGTAAATTAACAAATATATATAAATAGATATATGCAAACTCTATAATGTTGAAAATCTTAAGTGTATACGTATACAAACCCATTGTGAATATATAATAACAGTAAACATATTAATATAATAATTTAATTTTGCAATAATAATTTGATAATCTTCTTTTATAGATATTTAATTTGGAAAAATTTATCTTTTCAAAGCTTATAAAAATGATTTTCTAATCATAATATATAATATAGGTATATTGAATTGGAAGTTATGTTTTGAAATTAATTTAATAATTTTAAATGTTATTTAAAGTTGAATTTTATATTTTTAACACTAAAAATAGTATATATATATTTATTAATTAAAAAAGTATTTTAGCTGAAAATAGGATTTGATTAGGGTATACATGCTATCTTTTAAAATTATAGATAAAGATTGTTTGTATATACATATAAAGATTTAAAAGCTAATTAATAAAAACATATGAAAATATAAACATAAACATATTCATATAAAAACATAAGTAACTTATAAAATAAGAGTTTAAACATTTTTAAGAAAGTAATTACTTGCATTAACATTTGTAAGCTTAGTATTAACAAGTGGCAATTTTGTTTCTTTAAGATTTAATTATAAATAACAAAGCATTTAGAGAAACCTGGATTTTCAGTTCAAAATCTTTTTAATCTTTCTTTCCTTCTTCCTATAAACCAAAATCAAAATTAAAAAGAAAATAAAATCAAACTTTATCCAATCTTCAACTCTTTCAACCTGATTCAAAGAGCAACTCAACAAGTAAATCAGCACCAAGCATTTCAGTTTCAAGCTTCAGATCAAAACAATGTTTCAGATAAAAGATTTAGGCATGTTCTTTGTTTTTTGGAAACAGGTGAGTAAACTTTTCTTAAACCTTAAATCTGTTTAAAATTTGAATTGCATGTTACAAATACTTGGTATATGTAGTGAGAAATTATTGTATAGTTGTCAAATTTACCTTCATGTTTGTGTATATATATGAATGTATGTGTGCATGTCTAGAACAAGGATATATCCCCTTCTCTTGTTTAACAGATTTTTAAAACATTTCAAAAATCAAGATCTCAACCTCTAAATCATTTTAGACTTTGTTGTTCAAACAAAAATTATTTAAATTTGTAGGATCTTAATTTTAAAAATAGTTTTAAGTATAATTAATTTGAGTATTTTTTGGAAAGTTAGGAAAATACAGTAAAAACTAAAAACATGCAAAATTCTAATGTATTGATTTCTGTTTTCTTGTACACCACCAGTTTAGATTCAAAAGTCATGAATTTTAAAAGCAAAATTTAGATTTTGAAGGTTGATTCACGTGAGAACTTGCATGTTGGTCATATTTTAGGTTTTGGGGGTTTTCTGGTGATCGGAAGGCTCGGGGTGGCCGGGGTTGCTACTGGAGGTAGCGAGGAAGTAGGCGAGCTAGGGAAAATTACTCGTTGGATTTATCGTCCACCGGGGTGCCCCGTCGACGAAGTTTTTGGGTTTAAGCACTGAGTTTGGTCGAGGTCGGGAATTTGATTGCTACGTCGTCTTTAGAGCACCAGAGTTCATTGGGGGTGGTGGAAAGGGTGCAAGGTTGGTTGGCGGAGGTATGGACAGAGTTTCGTGGATGCTGTTGTTCAGAAGCGTCTGGTCGAGGTGGTTTTTGGATGAGGAGTGTTGTTCCAGTCAGATCATGATATCTCAATTTCGATTGAGTGTTTAGGTTAAAGCTTGGGTGGTCGGGATCGAAGGTTTAGGTTAACGTCGATGTGCTAGAGGTAGCCTCGGTGGTCGGAGTTGCCTTAACCATCGGTGCACGTGCACGATAGGTCTGGTGTCAGTGGATTTGGAGAAGGAAGAGTTGCCTCGGGGGAGTGTTGTCTTATCCGGGGTTTGGTTTCGTGTAGCTCGTGAGTGGTTATCATGTTATCATGTTTTAAATTTTAACTAAAACTAAGTTTTTAAAAAGGAAAAGACAAAAATCTTAGGTCTGGTCTCGAGTATATACTGTGTTGGACTTGGGTAATTTAACAGTTTAAAGTTTTTAAATTAAGCAAGTTTTTTTAAAACTTAAGAATAAATCAAGTTTAAGTTATTTCTTAAATCAATTTTCTTTTATATAATAAATGCTTTTAAATAATTGGTTTAAGAAGTTGTATGATTTATTTTACTTAAATTAATTAAGTTAAATTCTTAAGTTTATTTTAAACTTAAATTAAATAGTTTGATCAATAGTTAATTAAAAGATAAAATGTTTAAATTTACGTGTTAATGATAATTAAGTAATTAATAAAGATAAATGTTTTATCATAAAATTAATTAAGGTTTTGGGTAATTGATGATTAACTAATTAATTAATTAATTAGCAATTATAGATTAATTTAATTAATGAAGTAATTAAAGAGAAATTAATTAATTAATGATTAAGGATTAAATAACTCATAATTAAGGATTAATTAATTAAGTAATTAGAGATTAAATAATTTGTAATTAAGAATTAATTAATTAATAATTAAGGATTCATTAATTAATAATTAGGGTTAATTAATTAAGGATTAGTTAATTAATAAATAAACGATAATTAATTAGTAATTGAACATTAATTAATTGGTAAAGTAATTAAAGAATGATTAATAAATTTAATAATTAATTAAAATGGTTCGTAATTAATGATTAATTAAGTAGGGTTAGGTGATTAATTCGTAAGTAATTAATTTATTCTAAGATAATCAAATTAATTATAGTTACGGATTGATAAGTCTTGCTTATGGATGATTGATTTTATAGAATGCTTGGATTGATTAATATTTATAGCATGTTAATCTTTGATGTTAAGTGATGTGCAATACTTTGGATATAGCTGTCATAAGTGTGATTTATTTGTCTGTGATGAATGCTATGTAAATACAATGTTCTGAATTTAATTGAATTGTTTTTACTTAAACAATTTAGATTAAAGATGAAATTGGATTCGAAGATACCAGGTCGGGTACCAGAAAATACCCGAAACCACTTCGATTAGTAATCTACAATGATTCTTATAAATGTGATTTTAGAATCAAATAGGCTGGAATAAAATAAAGTAAGTAATAAGGCCATTTAGACTGAGTAACAGTTCTTAAATATTGTCTGGTAATAAGTGAGTGACTATAACAAGTTAAGAACTCGTAGTAAGGTACATGTTACCCCGGGTTTTCCAATAAGTTTTAACACAGTATTTCAAATCATATGGGTTTTACTCATGCTGGTTTCCAGCCTGACCCAGGTGTTACTTTATTGTAATGCTCGAGTCAGACGGAGTATTACAAATTTTAGGTTAGGATGTTCTGGAGCTCAGGAGGCGAGCTGGATGGCAGGAATGTGTGGAGTATACCACTTTGTATTTGAGTTTGATTTGATTGTAGTTTGGGACAAGTTAATTGTAACTGTCCAGCTTATGTATGAATGGTTGTACTCTAATGTATTGAATGTAAATTGACAGTTACAACTTTCTTTGTATAAATGCTATTATTCTGTATTTTATTTTGATCCGCTGCGAATGTGAGATTCTGTGTTTTGTTTCTGTTTCTTCTTTTACCTCTTTTCTTCTTTACCCTAAAAAATCTGGAATTTCCGACGTTCGATTGCTCGGCACTTCTACAGTGGACATATTAGTGTCGAATTTTCAAGGTCGAAAATTCCAAGTCGTTACAGCCTATATGGTTTTGAGGGTCATACTGTCGAGTTTTCATAGGGATATTTGGCCGTCTTCATCTATAAATACCAACTTGGTTGTTCACTTTTAGGACTTTACGTTGCTAGTTGTTTTATACTCTTTAGTAACCAAGGATTTTAATCCGATCCCTTTGTACTTTGAATATAAAGTAATTAATAAAGCAATCTATTCAAAGTGGACATAGGCAAACAATGCTGAACCCCTATAAACATAGGCCAACAATGCTAAACCCCTATAAATCATTGTATGCATGTAATTCTTTCAATTAATTACTATTTCTTTGTTATTATCCAATATTTCCATATTATTCTTCATTTATTTCTCTTTAAGAAATTTCTGTTAGGTGTTTATGCCAATTTTTAGTGCAAATATTTTGGTGCTTCCACTGAGAACCTTGATTCTCGGTTTATAAGGATCCCTTTGTTGCTACTGGATTGTAAAAATCCCACGAAGGAGATCCATCTTTAGGTAGTTTTCTCATTCTAGTTAGATTTGGAAAAATATAAGCAAAGCTATCAACATTGGTGAGGAACACTTGATCTACTTTTCAGAATGTGGAAGGAAACGAGAACATTGGTATCCAACAAGGAGGCCCGAGTAGTTAACCGATGGATGTGAATGCTGAACCAGTTGAGGTCCAGAATCCAAATAATTCTATTACAAGAGCCGAATTCCAAAATCTGATGAGAGAGCTAATGGATAGTCATGGACAATTAAATCAGTAGATTCAGACCAATGTCAACCTAATGAACCAACTCAGTCAGCAATAGCGAGGAAAATCTAGGAGGGACCCTACCCCTTACTCGGCATCAGAGAGTTCTAGTTCATCGGACGAGTATCATAGGCATAAGAATCACAGAATAGACAAATATTGCATAAAGACTTTGGGGGCTAATCCTTATCCCTCCTCCAAAGGAGAAAACTTACCTATGCAAAATAGGATTCAATCTGGATCTGTTGTGGCTGATTTGGGTGATGGGGTTCAGTTAAATGTTGACTAAGTGGTTCCCTGGAACGAAAATGAAGTGAATTTACGAGATGTACATCGGAAATATGTTGAACCAAGAAGGTGTGGAATGGCCCGTAGACATCGACCAGACCATTCATGTAGGTGGAAATCGACCACCGCTTAGCACCAACTATCCAAACACCAGACTTGTCAGCTATGGTTAGATAGTTAGTGAGAGAGAGCCAAGGCTTGATCAATGATAATTGAGGAAACTAGAGAAGCCATACTCGTTCATTAATAATAGCCTACATGGAGAGTATCCACGAGGGTTCAACATGCCATCGATGCCTGCCTACAAGGGAAAAATCGACCCTAGGAAGCACATCATGCGATATGAATGGCTGATGGATTCTACATGAGCAGATGATGTAGCCAATAGTAGATGTTTTCCCATGTCTCTCTCTGGAATAGCAGTGATGTGGTTTACAAGGTTACCCCGACGGTCGATCTCTAGATTTGATGATTTGGCAATAAGGTTTGTAAAGCAATTTCGAATGCACTCAAATTTCCCCCAAGATATGATGTCCCTGTCCAGCGTAATCTAGGCTCTGGGAGAATCATTGAAAGATTATTTTGAGAGATTCCATACAGTTGTTACAGAAATCAATATTCCGAATTACCATGCAATGTTGAAGGTCGTAACAAGAGGGATTTCTCAAGAATCTGATTTTGGTAAATCATTAGTTGGTAAGCCACCCGCAACGTTGGAATGCTTTTATGCAAAAGCGGCTCAATATCTGAGAAGGAGGAAGCCAAATCCTTTAGGAAGAAGAATGTTGCGAGACCAAGTGAAGAAGTAATACAATGTAATATTGCTATAAAGCAGTCTGATGATAGCTCTAGAAAAGTTCAAGTGAATGTCCAGAACAAACCGAATCAGCAAAGAAAGGTGGAGATAGGAGCCGAGAACGAAAGAGGGATTCTGAAAGAGGGAAGCCTGAGATTCCAATGTACAATACTTACATGCCATTAAATATGTCCTTGGAGAATATTTATTTAATGTACAATACTTACATGCCATTAAATACTTACAGGAAGCCACCTCCAAAAGAATCAATAGAGAAGCAGAAATAAACCGGTAAATATTATCGATTTCATGAATGCTATGGGCATAACATAAATGAATGCAAGATATTATCGAAAAGATGATTCAGGAAAGGAAGTTACAACAGTTTGTGAAATTCCTATAGGATGGTGGCCAGGGGACATTTGACCCTAACTAAGGACAAGTACCGCATAGAGCTAAGGAGCCTATGCAGATTGGTGGAAGATTGGTGATCAATACAATAGTCGAAGGACCACATCTAGCTGATAACAGTTGGTACGAAATGGAGCGCTATGCCAGTGCGATTAAGCACGTGGATTTTGAATGCTATCCTAATATGGAAGATGGAGCTTCGGCAAACAACGTACAATGGCAGATGATATCGTGTTTAGAAATAGAGATGCAGACAATGTGGAAGCTCCAATGGTCGACCCAATGGTCATTTCGGTCATGATCGGCCTAACTTTAACAAGGAGGATATTAGTTGACTGTGGAATTTCTATAAATATAACTTTCAAAAAAGCTTATGATTGGATGAGGATGGAAGCTAAGGACTTGAAACCGTCTAAAGCCCGCATTTATGGCATTAATGGTGCTGCAACTAAAGTTGTTGGTTATGTTGAATTACCTGTAGTGTTGGGAGAAGGAGACCATAGGAGAGTGTAGATTCCGCTTTTATTGTTTTGGATGTTGACTCTCCATACAACTCTTTTCTAGGACGACCGACACTAGCTGAGTTCTGAGCAGCTCTTGCCCCATGGTGTTTAACTTTGAAGTTCTTGACAGATAATGGTGTTGGAGCTGTTCATGGTGATCAGGCGGCTGGACGTGCCTGTTATGTAGCTGACTTAAGGGATGTTCAATGGAAGGAAAAAGGTAAGGGTGTGGACAAGTCAGTCCCCATCCAAGCCACAGAAGATTGATAACTAGTGCTTGAGCCTTGGCTTGGGCGCAACAGTTGGATCTATAGAGATATAGATCTAAGAGATAATGAGGAGGAGTCCAAAGAGACCAAGGCTGCACCATTTGAGCTAACAATTGACATCACTGTCAACCATGATGACCCATCATGGGTCCTAAATATCGCATCACAGCTTAGCCCCTCAATGATGAAAGAACTTGCTGGATTTCTCCGAGCAAATTTTGACATGTTCGCTTGAACTCACTCTGTCATAGGCGGGATCTCGCCTGCCATTACGAGCCATGCATTGAATATCGACCCGATACATGTCTCGGTGAAATAAAAAAGACATGGCATGGATGCAGAGAGATCTGCCTCTTTTAAAGAGGAGGTGGATAGACTCAAAGATGATAGGTTTATTCGCAATGCCCTCTACCCTAAGTGGGTATCTTATTCTATACTTGTGAGAAAGGTGAATGGGTAATAGCAGACATGCGTTGATTACTCGAACTTGAAAAAGGCATGCCCAAAAGACAGTTTTCCCATTCCAAGGATCGACCAGCTGGTAGACTCGGCCGTAGGACACGAATTGGTTTCTTTTATGGATGCATATGTTGTATATAACCGAATCCCGGTTCATAATCTCGATCAAGAGCACATTAGCTTCATTATCAATGTGGGGTTATATTGCCATTTGGTGATGCCGTTTGGACCAAAGAATGTAGGAGCGCCTACCAGCATCTAGTTAATAGAATGTTTAAAGATCAGATCGGAAAAACGATGGAGGTATATGTGGATGATATGCTCGTGAAGTCATGATAGCGACCACATTAGAGACTTGGGAGAAATTTTTGACATCTTCCGACATTATAAAATAAATATTAATCCTCTAAAATGCTACTTTGGCGTTGCATCGGGAAATTTGTTGGGTTTCATTGTTAATTCTCACGGGATCAAAGTCAATCCCAAGAAGAACCAAGCTATTTGCAATATCCAAGTGCCAAAGACTATCAAACAAGTACAGAGCCTAAATGGGAATGTTGCGGCCTTAACCCGATTCATTTCAAGAGCTACCGATAAATGCATTCCTTTTTTTGACTTGATTAAGATAGGAAAAAGGAATTTTGAATGGAAATGTGATTTTAAAGATGCATTCCAAACTTTGGTGAACCACTTAGAGAGAACACCCTTCTTATCAAAGATAGTGGATTATGAAAATTTATATATCTAATAAGCCTTGTCGGTACACGTTATAGGTGCTATGTTGCTTCGCAAGGAGAATGAGACCGAGAGACTGGTATATTATGTTAGCAAATGATTGACAAGAGCCGAAAGGAACTATCCGAAGACAAAGAAACTAGCATATTGTTTGCCGACTGCATCCCGAAAGCTCCGCCCTTACTTGCAGGCGCACCCTATCAATGTTTACATCGAGCAGCCATTATGATAGGTCCTACAACGACCTGAGAAGGTTACTCCAGTGGAGTATCGAGCTCAACCAATTCGACATTGCTTATCTTCCCTGGAGAGTTATCCAGGATTAAGCACTAGTAGATTTTATAATAGAATTTACTGTACAGGAAGAATTCACGAAGAGTAGTGAAACCCTTACCATACGGTGAAAGATGTATATAGATGGAGCTTCTAATGATCATTGTTTTGTAGCTGGGATTGTGCTGTTACTCTCGAAGATCGATCAATTTTCTATGCTTTAAAGCTTGATTTCCCTGCAACAAACAACGAAGCCGAGTATGTGGCTATGATTACTGGACTTAAAATTGTCAGGGAACTGGGAATAAAGTCTCTTGTAATCTTTTGTGACTCCTAATTGGTAGTATATCAAGTCAAGGGAGATTACTAAGCTAAAGGATAACAGCTTTCTCCATACCTTACCAAAGTCCAAGAGTTGTTGACTGACTTTGAGTACTACAACATCATGCACATTCCTCGGGTTGAAACCGGAGAGGTTGATTCATTCACAAAGTTTGCTAGCACTAGGTATGCAGAATAGATGGGCTTGGTTCCTGTCGAAGTATTAAATGCCCCAAGTATAAACCTAATGGAAATCGACTGGCTACTAGAGACAGAGCCTGAGGGGGAATCATGGATGACACCTATTAAAAAATATTTGCTACAAGGAGTCCTTCCTAAACAATGGAATTAAAATCGACAATTCCTTCGTAATGATTCACGATATATTATACAGGAAGGAGTTATGTACAAAAAGGGTTTATTGTTCCCTTGCTTTGGTGTATCGCTTATGATGAGATAAAACGAGTCCTAAAAGAAGTTCATGAAGGAGAATGTGGAGATCACATTGGGGGCAAGCTCTAGTAAAAAAATATTCCGTTACGGGTATCATTGGCCAACCATCAATCGAAACGCTGATGATTATGTAAGGCGATGCGACAGTGCCAAATATATGTAAAAGTCCCAAGAGCTCCACCGACGGAAATAACACAAATGGACTGCCCATGGCCGTTTTCCATATGGGGCTCAGATATTATTGGTTCTTTACCAAACTCTAAAGGTGATGCAAAGTACACCATCATCATAGTTGATTACTTCACTAAATGGGCCGGAGCAGAACCATTAGCTACGATCACAACGAAGAAAGTAATCAACTTCATTGTTCGAAACATCATCTGTTGTTTTGGTCTTCCACAAACTATTGTAATAGACAATGGGACTCAATTCAACAGTGTTGAGTTCGAAGACCTCTACCATCGGCATGGTATTGAAAAAAGATTTGCGTCGGTCGTTTACCCTGAAGAAAATGGACAAGTTGAAGCGGTGAAAAAAAATCATAAAATCCATTCTGAAGAAGCATTTGGAAAAGGCTAGAGGCAAGTTGGTGGATGAACTCCCGACAACACTATAGGCTTATAGGACCACCTACAAGTCCGCGACTGGCCATACTCCATTCACCTCGCTTTCAGTTCCGAAGCTGTTATTCCTATTGATCTCGAAGTTCTTTCCCATCGAGTGACTTACTATGATCCAAAAACAAATAAAGATCTCCGCTTGGAATCTCTAGACTTTATAGACGAGAAGCACGAGGAAGTTGATTTGAGGGCAGCCGCACACCACATCGAGTCGCTGGAACGCTAAAGTCAAACCTAGAACGTTTGAAATCAATGATCTCATTTTGAAATGGGTTTTTTCAACCTCATTGCATATGAATCCTACTTAGGAAGGACCATACATCATTTAGTAGAGGCTTGGAGTGGGAATTTTCAGGCTAGCGATTGTTAATGGCATCACACTCCCAAGGGCATGGAATAGCGAGCATTTACGATGCTTTTTCACGTAGTTTGTTTCTTTTTCATTCAGTTGTGTTTACTTTTAGAATTTTCTTCAGCGTTTGGTTTTTCGGATATGTAATAAGATAAACTATGTCATTTCCTTCCATTTAGCAAATAAAGTTTTGAAATTACTTTATATCTATGTTCGTTGTAGCATTACATGTTAGTTTCATTACCAAACTGACTGATGTCGGTATGTCTGAATAGGTTCCAAAAGGTTGGAACCAACCAATTACGCTAATTCCCGATTGAATTAAACAAGATGAGCATGGTCCGACAGTTCATTTGATAACTCTCGTTCATTACCCGATGGACGGAATACATAACGAGAAATGGATGTGAATTTACCATCCGATGATCGAATAAATCCCGCCGAGTGATGGGACCGAAATAAATCAAAAGAGATCATAACATGACCGATCGTCCTCTAAATCAAACCCCGAACCTCGGGGATAAATTGATCAATTAAGGATAGTATGATCCTACTATTCTTCGAATTGACTCTAAGTCCCTAGAGAGCAGACCGGACTATAAACATAAATCGGGTGCGAGTTGACCACCCACAAACTAACTTTAATGCCTTAGAGTGCGAACTGGAGTATAAATATAAATCAGGTGTGAATCGACCTCCCGTTAACCAACTATTATCTCAAAAGTGCAGGAGTATAAATAAATATACGAGTACAGTTTGACCACTCGCTATTCCGTGAACTCTGTCCTGAAACCGATAGGAGGAGGTAAAATCGGAAAGGATGGAGTTTGACCATCCACCGTCTAACTCCACTAACCCAAGACTGGAAGCAAGAATGAAATCCCTCAAAACGCTGAATTCAACAGCACAACATTAGTGCTCAAGGTCCGTGTTTGGTACGATTCGGGGTCACGACCACATAGAGGCCTTGGGATAGAATTATTGAATTATCATCCAAAGCAACAAGCAACGAATTACAAGTACATTGAATAGAAAGTAATAGCTCAACTACACAGATAAAAATTCACAAAAGGGTTCAACAGAAAGCAAATTACTTGTATTCTTATAATAAGCTTCAAAATTGTCATAAAAATTTACTCAGAAAAAAGGGGCTATACCTTTACAATCATGACCAAAAAAAGAAAAAATAACTATACAAGCTAAGTGCAAACAAAGCCGAAACGATGGCTATTTCATTTATCTCCTCCCTGTTTTGGATTTTTTAGGAGTGGCTGTAACATCCCCCACTTGAAGGCCGAAACTAACTGCTACGGATGCTGTAATCATCCCTAATTATTAATTCTTGATAACCAAAGGCGGTAATGTTAGATACATTGATATTACAGAAACACATAGATATAAAAAAAATTAAAATCATAAAACAAATTTCTCATTCTACTTTAAACACATTTCAAATACATTACATAATCCCCAATTTGTAAATCACGTTCAGGGAAATATAATTATTACAAAATAAGCCTAGAGTGACATATAAAGATGCACCTTTGATGATCAGAGTCTAAATATAGGCAATTAAACAACTTTGGCACTATAATCAAAACAAAGGGAGTCAAACAAAAATAAATCCTAACAGCTAGCTTCTCCTACATGTCTCCGGAAGCTTATTCATCTAAAGAAGAACTTGAAACCTTAACTCTCAAGCTACACAAAATCAATTGAGCATCCAATAGTTTAAGAAGAAAACATAAACTTCGAGTCGGATAAAAAATCTGGTGTGAATATTAACCGACCATCTCGATCCATATATATATATATATATATATATATATATATATATATAGTGAGACCATGCCACTTAGCGGAATGGGTTTACCCCCCACTAGTATCCTAACTCAATTTATAATAATCATATACTATGCACCTGCAACCACAATGGTTAAGACACAACGTAATAAAATGTATCATGATGATATGAAAACATGCAATATATTCTGGATTTCCCATTCCTATTAATTTGATTATCCGTCTTAGTTATAGTTTATAGGGTCACTATTAACTCGTTAGTCTTCAAGGTCTAACTAATAACCTGTTCGAAGCTTACAAACTGTCTGCCTGATTTCATATTTCATGGGTTCACTAAGAACCTATTAGTATCTAGCAATAACTTCATCCAATTATAGTTTTCATGGGTTCACTATGAACCTATTGGGTTCTCCAATAACTTCTTTGATATCATAGTTTTCATGAGTTGACTATGAACCTTTCGATCTCTGTCAATAATTTAATCCAGATATAGTTTTCATAGGATCACTAAGAACCTATCAGCCTCTGTCAATAACTATTTCCAAACATAGTTTTCATGGGTTTACTATCAACCCGTCTAAACTAAAAACTCTTTGATCAGTCTGTGGGCGTCTTATGTTCTGGTCTATCCGACCTCCTGGATGCAACTCTACAGATACAGGAGTTGGCAAATTTATTTTCCTACTGGGTCAAGCTAGATGGTTAGTATGCCCTTAATACCCTAAAATGCAGTTATGGGTTGATTATGAAGTGAATATGTGTACAAAATAAGCACATATAATAACTGATCATAACATAATAATATAAACATCTCTGACTATAAAGGAAAGCTTCTTCAGAAACATCGAAGTTAGATGCCTTTTCAAAACTCCTTCATATTGCCATGGGTTCTTCTTTAAAGATTGATATTGGGTTTCTTGTTTGAATACTAAGACTTTCAAAACCTTAGGCCTTATCTTTCGAAAACATTAAATTATATCCTCCAAAAGTATTCAAATCATTTTCAAAACACTTAAATATATGCCTTTTGAAACACTCAGAACATCGCTTTCGAAAGCATCAAAACCTTCCTTTCGAAACCATTAAAGCGTTTCTTTTGAAATTATTAAAGCTTATCTTTCAAAACACTTAGTTCAAGTAGGATTTATAAAAGCATATCTTCAAAACGATATGAAAGTATCTCTTTCAAAATCATTGGGTTTAACCTTAAGTGTAATTTCTAGGCCAAAGTGAGCATAAGAGAAAGTAACCCTTTCGTAAACTTTAATCTCCAAGAAAAAGACTTTGGGGGAATGAATGACTTCGAAACCACTATTTCGAAAGTAATTATCTTTAAGTAAAATTATTGAGGAAAAGAATAGCTTCATAATGAACTTTCGAAACCATTGCTTTCGAAACCTTTAATATAAGTGCCCTTTTGAAAGCATTGGGTTGTGTCTTCTATAGTAATAAAACAAAAGATTCCCTTTCGAAATCATTGTTACTAAGTTATATAGAAAAGCAATCTTTAACCAATTCGAAAGGTACGAAGACGGCAACTAGGTTTTACTAGGTTTTACTAGGTTTAAAAGCAATTACCCTTTCAAAAGCTCCTTTTTAAAAATTAACAAATGGCAACTCAGTCGAAAGCTACTTTTAAAACCAAGAAAGCTATAATCCATTCGAAAGCTATTCAAAATTAACTTCAACCCTTTCGAAAGCTTCTTAGAAAACCAGCGGCAACTCTTTCAGATGCTTCATAAACAACTCTTTCGAAAGCTTCTTTAAAAACAAAGTAAGCAACATCTCCTTTGAAAGCAAAACAAAGGCTAGTGGGTTGATTCAAAAGCTATTAAAAATGGCATCAACCGGTTTGAAAGCAAGCTTTCGACACCATCCCCTTTCTCCTTTTCTCCAATATCTAGGATACCAACTATTTGATATCATGTGTATTGTTTCGAATGGGTTCGAAAAGCCAACTGGGATGATTTCTGTAGCAAGCAAATGGAAGTGGCAAGTTTGTAATTCAAAGAAAAACTAATTTTATACCTTTGAAGAAATTCGTTTATACATAACTTGCCTTATTTGTCAAAATATGATTGGTTGTCAATCCTTTAACAAAAATCCTTTTCTAAAAGGCTGCCGAATTCATCAATTAATAAATAAAAATATTTTAGAAATGAAGTCCTTCGCCTTAACAAACAATTAAAACATTTTTATCCTCGAACTTAATTAATTTAATTTCCACAGTAAATCACTTAGGAAAAATCCCCAAAAATCATCTTAATTCGCCTTTAATATGATTCTAACATATATAAATTTCGGACCTAAAATACTTTACATAATTACCGTACTTAATTTTAAACCCAATTTATCTATTAATTCCATTCAAAATTCATATTAAATTATCCATAGCTTGGATTATTATGAAAATTTAAAACCATCTCCAAAATAACGTTGCATGTAGCAATTAAATCCTTAAGGCATTTGAAATCCATTTTACATTATTTTGGCCTAAAAATCGAATTAAACCTTTTATAAACAACTTATTTAAATCAAATATGGCTTATAATCAAAGCATCGCATCGTTCAAATCATCCAAATGGTTTTAAACCTTTAAATCCAAAATTAAGATGTTCATTAAAACATATATGAGTTAGATTATTATTCACCTTTTTTTAGATACGAAACTTGAGATTTGATCATGCTTGAATTCTTGGCTTCTAGTTGATTTTGATCCCCTTTTTCTCCTAGGGTGATGGCCGGCCTTAGTTCTCCTTAGCTTTTGTTTTTGATTTATGAATGTATGAAATGAAAAATGAAGTAAGGGTTTAGGGGTTATGGGATTATGGTATACGGCTATTTCCCATAATACCCTTGCCTTATTCTCTTGAGTAGTTAATTTATAAAACCATTTTTATAAACCCATTCTTATGATTTCATATAGCTAAGGTAAGACCTCTAATTATTTTTTAAATCTCAATCCCCTTATCATTCTAGTCTCCACATTATTCTATTTAATTCGTCCAATTGAATCTTCTGAATAATATTATTTAAAATTAGGTGTGTTACAGGCTCCCCTCCTTAAAAAAATTTGTCCTTAAAATTTAGCAAGGACTTAATACTATACATAGCAATCATCTGTAATATCTCCTAACTACCAAACTAGCCTATCTGACTAGCAAACAGATAAAGCGAATATAGAACATACCCCTACATCAGATCAAGATATGTATCTCTAATTCTGCTTTCTGTCTCCCAAGTACAGTCCTTCTCATTATTGCTCCACTGAATTTTTACCAACTTGACTGTCTTGTTTCTTAGCTTCCTCTCATGTCTCGCTACGACCCGAACTGATTGCCTAACAAATTTCTACTATTAAATATTCCAACGCCATCGAAGGAATAATAGTCTCTAGATTATGCACATACTTACAAAGATGACACATATTAAATACATTATGGACACTTGCCAAACTGCTCGGTAACTCTATTATGTAAGTGTGCTATTCGATCCTCTCTATAACTGGGAACAGATCAACATATCTAGGTGCCGGTTTCCCTGACTTTTCGACCCATACCACACCCTTCATTGGTGATACTATAATGAAAGCCTCATCTCCAACTACGAATTCTATGTCCTTATGCCTCTTATCTGCGTAAATCTTTTGTCTAAACTAAGCTTTCCTTTTCCTTCCTTGGATCAACACTATTTTCTCTGTTGCCTCTCTTACCAGATCTAGTCCTAAGACTAATTTATCTCCAGTTTCCAACCAAAATGCTAGTGACTTGCATGGCCTTCCAAACAAAGCTTCGAAAGGATACATTCCTATACTAGTTCGATAACTGTTATTATAGCAAAACTCAACTATGTATAGGTGACCTTCCCAAGATCCACAAAATTCTAGCACATAAGCTCATAACAAATCCTCCAGTATCTTGTTGACTCTCTCTCTCTTTCTGTCTGCCCATCTGTTTGAGAATGATAAGCAGTACTCATCTTGAGCTTCGTACCTGAAACAGCTTGTAGAATCTTTCAGAATTCACTAATAAACAAAGTATCCCTATCATTGACTATACTACTAGGAATTCCATTCAGTCTAACTATGTTCTTTATAAACAAGTTAGCTAAAACAGGTGCCAACCTAGTTGATTAACTGGAATTAAATAGGCATTTTGATTAATCTTTCCACTATGACTCATATACTTTCATTTCCTCGATTCGACCTCGGCAACCCGTCTACAAAATCCATAGATATCTAATCCTATTTCCCAACTAGTATCTCTAAAGGTTGAAGCAATCCGCTCAGCTTCTGATGCTCGGTCTTTACTTGTTGACAGTTCACAAACTGCTTTATTCACAAGCCAACATCCTTCTTCATACCTTTAGTATAAACTCCTCTTCTTATCTTAATACATCTTGGTTCCCCTAAGATGAATCGTAAGTTTAGATCGGTGACATTCCTTAAGGACTTCTTTCCTTAAGTCCTCAACATTCAAAGCACACAACTGTCCCTTCTTTCTCAATCATCCCCTCTGGTCAACTTTAAAATCATCTAGATTTTTAATCTTCGACCCAACCTCAATCCTTCTAATATTCTCGGCTAATAATGGATATTCTTTCTGCTTACAAGAAATCCTTTCGATCAGCACTGGCCGAACTTCCAAGCAAGATACCATGGCAGTGCTCTAACCAGAACTAGCAGTCGATCTTAACTGTACACTATAAATAGTCAAAACCTGTAAGTCTCTCCATTCAATTAACATTGCTAACACCGCATTCTGATGTTTCCTGCTAAGTGCATCCACTAATTTATTTCCTTTTCCAGGACTATACTCTATACCAAAATCACAAGCCACTAAAAACTCTAGCTATCTCTACTGTCTCATATTTAACTCCTTTTGAGAGAATAAATACTTTAAGGACTTATGATCAGTATATAACTCAAATCTCTCCCCTAAGAGATAATGTCTCCATACTTTCAATGTGAAGATCAATGCTGCTAATGCCAAATCATGAGTAGGATATCTCACTTCATGTGGTTTAAGCTGTTGTTAAGCATAGGTAATAATTTTACCTTTCTACATCAATATAGCCCCTTATCCGGTTCTACATGCATCGGTATACACTATTAATCCTTGGTTTTCATTTGGAACTACTAAAACAGGTGCGTTGGTTAACAAATGCTTTAACTTGAGGAATGCTTCCTCACATTTATCGGACCAAATAAACTTCACGTCCTTCCTAGCTAGCTTAGTCAAAGGCACTACTATTCGCGAGAAATCGCTAATGAATCTGAAATAATAACCATCGAGTCTAAGAAAACTTCTAATCTCAGTCACTGCTTCTATTATCTTCCAGCTGTTAACAGCTTCGATCTTATTCGGATCCACTGACAGAACATTCTCTGAAACCATGTGACCAACAAACTTAACTTCCTTCTTCTAGAAATGATCCTTTGAAAACTTCTCTTTTAGTTGATGTTGACTTAGCACCTCAAACACTATTCTAAGATGAACTTCATGCTCTTTTTCATCCTTAGAGTATATTAAAATATCATCTATGAATACCAGTACGAACCTATCCAAATGCTCTTGGAAAATTCAGTTCATAATATCCACAAAGAGGGCTGGCACATTCTTTAACTTGAATGGCATTACTAACCACTTGTATGAAGCATACCTAGTCCAAAATGTCGTCAATAGAATACTATCCTCTGCCTTTCTTAGCCGATGGAAACCTATTGCCAAATCCAATTAGGAAAATACTCTAGCTCCACTCGATTGATCAAATAAGTCATCGATTCTCGACAAAGGATACTTCTTTTTCATTGCCTTCTCATTCAACTTACGATAATCGATACACATTCTTAATGACCCATTCGGTTTCCTTACGAACACCACGGCCGCTCCAAAGACGAACTGCTTGGTCTAATGAAATTCTTCCCTTCTAAATCCATTAGTTGCACTTCAATTCTTTCATCTCGGTCGGTGTCATCCTTCTAGGTAGTCTACTTACAGGTTCTTCTCCCGGCACAAGATCTATCCAAAACTCAATGGCTCGCTTCGGTGGTAGTCCTGTGACCGGCTCAAAAACATCTGCGAACTCTCTTACTACCAAAAACCGATTCAATGCTTTTTTCTAGTTCCATAGCACTCAACAAAGCACAAGCACTCTGTTCTAAATTATGCACTAAGAATATAATTCGTTTATGACTATTAAGGTGCCTTAGTGATATTTCCCTATCTTGGCAAAATATCCTAGGATCATATTTATCCAACCAATCCATACCCAAAATGATTTCCAAACCTACGAAATCAAAAACATACAAGCTGCATGCAAACTTATGACCTAACAAATCAAGTTCTAGCTGATCACATCTCATTCCCATAGTTACATACCCTCCTATCAGATTCGCAACCCTTAAGAAAGTAATAAGGTATAAGAGTTCTAAACATAACTTATCTACTAAACACCGAGATATAAATGAATTCAATGCATCGGTATCAATCGTACCCTAACTGGTATACTATGAATCAAAAGCGTACCTTCCATCATAGTATTTCCTTTCCCAACAGAAGTCAGTCTAGCAAACGATGATTCTAAAGTGAAGACTTCTCCCCTATCCGCTCTGACCGGTTTTGGACACTAATTCTTATAATGCCCAAGTTGGTCGCAGTTAAAGCACTTCACTTCATTCTTGTCTGTAGCCTTCTTCCCTTTTCCAGTTTGACATTCATGGGCATATTGTCTCTTCTTATTATAGTTAAAGAAAAACTAGATTAGCCTTCTTTTTCTTGGCAGCTTCTCCCTTTTGGGTTCCTTTCTTCTTAAATAATTTACTCTTCTTGCCCTAAAAACCCTGGGTTCCTCCTAATTCTCATTCCCATAAGTTGAAAGCATCTCTTCATTTCGAATTTCCATCTCCACTACAAAAGTACTTGGATTACGGAGATGTGGCATTGTCCCCTAGTAATCTCGTGGCTTAACCCTTGAATAAACTTCTCGTTTCTTTTGATGACGATGTCGATGGTAGCATATTCATATCTGGATAGCTCATCAAACTTCGTAGCATTCTCTATCACCGATATCTCATCCTGCACTAAGTCCATGAAATTTCTCAGTAATACTAACTTGGAAACTTCAAACAAAAACCTCTCTTCGAGTCTCCTTCAAAATTCCACCCAAGTCAACTCCTTCTCTAGAACTCCCACGGTAGCACTATTCCACCAATGAAGTGCTGCTCCTTACAACTGTCTAGAGGCAAGCCTCCTCTTCTGCTCATCGTTTAATCCTAAGTCAACAAATATCCTTTCACAATGCAATAACCAATTCTCTATTTATATAGCATCCTCTATTGCCAAAAATAGCATCTCACCCAGATTGGTACAATGCCTGCTCAGCTTAGCATAGTTATTGCCAACTGCAGCCACAGGATTAGCTCCTCCAACATTTGCATCATTACCCCCAGCTACTCTTGTAGCTGCTCCAGCTTGTATGATATTGACAAAGAACTAATACATCATCCCCATATCCACTGGCAGGATTCCAACACATACATTAGCATTTTCATTTGGATTAGAATTTTCCTATCAACCTGGGTTCCTTCTAGTATTGGGTCGAGCACTACCATTGGTTGTGGTGCTTCCTCCACCTAGGTTTCCTCTTCCATTTCCTACCTCCATATCTTCCTTTCCCATAAATATACATACCAGCCTTGGTAAGATATAGAAAAATGGTCCAAGAGTGAGGGGTGTATATGCTTATAGATATATAATATAGTGTTAACCCAAACCCTGATCTCATTTTCTGATTCATTGGATTATGTTTTGAAAATCATGTAGGTTTAAATTTCTTTAAGTTTACATAAACCTATGCTCTTATAACAACTTGTAACATCCCCCACTTGGAGGCCCAAAAATAACTACTACGGATATTGCATTCATCCATAGTTATTAATTCTCGGTGACCAAATGTGGTAATATTAGATATATTGATATAACAGAAACACGTGGATATAAAAAATTTAAAATCATAAAAAAATTTATCATTCCCCTCCAAACGCATTTCAAACTTATCACATAATCCACAATTCATAAATCATGTTCAGAAAAATATCATTATTACAAAATACACCAAGAGTGACATATGAAGATGCCCCCTTAGATGATCAAAGTTTACATATAAGCAATTGAACAACTTTGCCATTGCATCCAAATCATAGCATAATCAAATGGAAAGGAATCCTAATAACTAGCTTGCCACCTGCACGTCTTCGGAAGCTTATTCATCTACAGAATAACATGAAAACCTTAACTCTTAAGCACTCAAAATCAGTTTAGCACCTAAGAGTTTAAGAGGAAAACATAAAATTCGAGTCAGACAAAAGTCAGGTACGAATTAATAACCTATCACCTCGATCCATAGATATCTAGTGAAACCATGTCACTTAGCGGAGCGGGTTTTCCCCTTACTAGTGTCCTAACTCAATTTATAATGACCATATACTATGCACCTTCATCCATGATGGTTAAGACACAATGTAATAAAATGTACCATGATGATATGGAAACATGCAATATATTTGTGATTTTCCATCGCCGTCAATTTGAGTATCTTTCACAGTTATAATTTCTAGGGTCATTATTAACCCATTAGTTTTCATAGGTTGACTGCTACCTTTTCAAATCTTACGAACTATCTGCCCAGTTTTATAGTTTTCATAGGTTCACTAAGAACCTAATGGTATCTACCAATAACTTTATCCAATTATGGTTTTCATGGGTTCACTAAGAACCTATTAGTATCTACCAATAACTTTATCCAATTATAGTTTTCATGGGTTCACTATGAACCTATTGGGTTCTCCAATAACCTCTCTCATATCATAGTTTTCGTGGTTTGACTATGAACCTATTGATCTCTATCAATAATTTGATTTAGATATAGTTTTCATGGGATCACTAAGAACCTATTGACCTCTACCAATAACTTTTTCCAAACATAGTATTCATAGCTATTTAAACTAATAATTATTTCATCAGTCTTTGGGTATCCTATATTTTGTTTACCTGATCTTCTGGATGTAACTCTACTCATATAGGAGTTAACTCAATTTATATACACTACTGGGTCAACCAAGCTAGTTAGTCTGCCCTTAATACCCCAAAATGCAGTTATGGTTATGAAGTGAATATGTTTACAAAAAAGCACCCATAATAACTGATCATAACATAATAATATAAACATCTCTGATTATAAAAGAAAGCGTCTTCAAAAACACCAAAGTTAGATGACATTTCAAAACTCTTTCATATTGCCATAGGTTCTTCTTTGAAAATTGAGATTGGGTTTCTTGTTTGAAAACTAAGGCTTTCGAAACCATAGGCCTTAAACCATTAAAATTTATCCTTCGAAAGTCAAACCTTGTTTTCAAAACAGTTAAACATATGCCTTTCAAAACACTCAAAACATCCCTTTCGAAAGCATCAAAACCTTCCTTTCGAAACTATTAAAACATTCCTTTCAAAAGTATTAAAGCTTATCTTTTTAAACCACTTAATTTAAATAGGATTTATAGTAGCATAGCTTCAAAACCATATGAAAGTATCTCTTTCAAAATCATTAGGTTTAGGCTCAAGTATAACTTTTAGGTCAAAGTGAACATAAGTGAAAGTAACCCTTTCAAAAGCTTTAATCTTCAAGTGAAATAATTTGGAGGAATTGTTGGCTTCAAAACCACCCTTTTAAAAGTAATTATCTTTAAGTAAAATAATTGGATAGCTTAAAAAGGAACTTTTAAAACCATTGCCTTCGAAACCTTTAATATAAGTGGCTACATGGACCCTTTTGAAATCATTGAGTTGTGGCTTCTATATTAATAAAACAAAATCTTCCCTTTCGAACTTATTGTTATAAGGCTATAAAGAAAGCAATCTTTAACCAATTCGAAAGATATGAAGACGACGCCTAGGTTTCGACTAGGTTCAAAAGCAATTACCTTTTCAAAATCTCCTTTTAAAACTTAACATATGGCAACTCGACCGAAAGCTACTTTTAAAACTAAGGAAAGCGGTAATCCATTCGAATGCTATTTAAAACTAACTTCAAACCTTTTGAAAGTTCCTTTGAAAACTAGTGGCAACTCTTTTAAATGCTTCCTAAACAACTCTTTCGAAAGATTATTTAAAAACAAAGCAAGTGGCATTTTCCTTTGAAAAAAACAAAGACAAGTGGTTTGATTCGAATGCTTTTAAAAATGGAACTAACCCCTTCGAAAGAAAGCTTACGACACCATCCCTTTTCACCTTTCTCCAATATGCTACATACCAACTATTTGATTTCATGTGTATTGGTTTCGCATGGGTTCGAAAGGCTAATAGGATGATTTCGGTAGCAAGCAAATGGAAGTGGCAAATTTTTAATTCGTAGCAAATTTGATTTTAAACCTTTAAAAGAAATTCCTTTATACCTAATTTGCCTTATTTGTCAAAATATGATTGGTTTCCCATCCTTTATCAAAAATCTTTTTCTAAAAAATCTGCCAAATTCATCAATTAATAATTACAAATATTTTTGCAATGAAGCCCTTCCCCTTAATAAAACAATTAAGACATTTAAGCTCTCTAACTTAAATAATTTGATTTCCATAGTAAATTACTTAGAAAAAACCCCCTAAAATCATCTTAGTTCATCTATAATATCTTTTCTGACATATATAAATTTCAGACCCAAAGTACTTTATATAATTGGTGTACTTAATTTTAAACCCAATTCATCTATTCCTTCCATTCAAAATTCCTAATAAATTATCCATAACTTGGATTATTATGAAAATTTAAAACCATCTCCAAAATAATGTTGCACATAACATATTAAATTCCAGGGCATTCAAAACTCATTTTACATGATTTTAGCCTTATAATCGAATCAAACCTTTTACAAACATACTTGTTTAAATCAAACATGACATATAATCAAAGCGTATCATCATTAAAATCATACAAATGGTTTTAAACCTTTAATTAAGATGTTCATTAAAACATATATGGGATGGTTTAGATTATTATTCCCTTTGTTTTGGATAAGGAACTTGAGATTTGATCTTACTTAATTCTTCCTTGAATCCTTACTTTTAGTTGATTTTGATCCCCCTTTTCTCCTATTGTTATGGCCGACCATAGCTTCCTTAACTTTTGTTTTTTGTTTATGAATGTATCAAATGAAAATTGAAGTAAGGGTTTAGGGTTATGGGATTGTGGTATATGGCTATTTCTCATAATACCCTTGCATTATTCTCTTGAGTGGTTAACTTATAAAACCATTTTTTAAACCCATTCTTATGGTTTCATTTAGTTATGAAATGGCCTCTATTTAGTTTTTAAATCTCAATCGCTTTATCATTCTAATCTCTACATTGTTTTATTTAATTTATCTAATAAAATCTTCTGAATAGTGTTATTTAAAATTAGATGTGTTACCAGGGCACCACTCGAGCTTTTGTTTGTCCGTTTCCTCGATCCTTTACCACCTTTGGTGAGGGAGCTTTCAAAAGTAGGAGGGAGTCTTTTGAAAATCGACCCATTAGGTGGGTTGACTTGTAATGGGATGAGATTTGGTTGTGAATATCCACATCAACCGGTTCAAACTTGGATTGTTTAACAAATCCTCCCTCTCAACACGCTCCTTTAAGCTAAGCTCATAAGTATGTTTAGTGGCATCGGTGATCACAACATCATCAGATTCGTCCAGTGGCAGCAGATCCTCAGCCTTATCATCATCAAGTGCTCTAATAACTTGAGCATTGAGCCCTGAAGCATCGATGGCAACCGGAATCTCAATTGATGTCAATTGTTGCTTCAAAGCGACACTACTTTTTAGAGTTGGTCAAGACCCTTAGATTCATGAAAACAAGAAGATTAGCCCATGACTATTGAACATGACGAAAGAAATCGATCGAAAAGTAGAAAGTAGAGTAGAATACCTACATCTGACCGACTTTCAATCGTCGCTAGGGTCCTCCCTTCCAGAATAGGGTTCAACACTTTAGATTGATAACCGAGTTTGTCCAAATCAAAGCTTAGATCCTATCCCGGGCATAAAGAAACTGATGCTCTGGCTGCTTTAAAAGAAGGGGATCCCTTGGGATTAGACTCCAAAGACTCCATGATATCTTTCCTTTTGCCGGAAGATGTTAGAATGTCGAAATTTTGGAGTTTAGCGACAGCAAGGTCTAGGGGTTCATTTCCATGAAGGATTTCCCACACTAGTTTCTCTTCATCTAAGTTGCTTTGCCAAGGTCTCTCCTTTTCATTTCAACAATATACCCTATGACCTCAATGAGTTACTCAAGATAACCCTCACCAAGAAAGCTCAAATAATAGTAGAGAAGGACTTTAGCATTGTATTCGATGACCAAATGATCAAACATGTCCTTAATATCATTCCGACCGGCTTCCTTGGCATAATCTTCCTAGGCCTTGAGCTATCTTCTCATCTCATTGTGGCCCACTTCCTTCACCTCTTCTTTGAGGACTTCAATCTACGCATGTTGCTCATCAAGTTTAATCTTCAAAGTCTAGACCTTAATAGCATCTTCGTAAATATCTCTGCGATTTTTATTAAAATTTGATCTTCTCCTTCCTCTCTTTGTTATGTAGCTCTTCAAGCTCCTCAACATGGCGGGCCAAGGTATTCTTCTCCTTTTGCAATGAATATTTTTCGAAGGTACGTGCACCACTGCGGTTGAGGGAAGTATAAAGTTCCTTTATATGGGTAGCTTCTAGACGACTCACTACCTCAGATGTTTCCATGGAACTCTTTTGTGCCTCAGTTACTTTTATTATGAACTACGAGATCTCATTATCTTGGTGCTTAATTATGCCTTTATCGTGGATCACCTCTAGCTTGAGACGATCTATCTCATGTTGTCGTTCAATAGAACCTTGGAGATTTTTCTGCTTAGTGCTGGAATGATTTATGCTCCATGAAAACATCATTGACACATGTGTGAGAGCTTGCTTTGATAGTCCCTGGGACTGTATGGATGGAAGAGAGGAACTTAAGCCCGTTAAAATAAATCTTTAGGAAAATGACCATAAGTTCGTCCAATTTCTCTTCTTTGGAAGCTTCAGGAGCAGCGATCGGCAAAGATAGATCAGAAGCAACAATTAGTCATTTGCTCGACATGCGGTCACGGGACTGCTTGGAGCTAGATGAACTAGAATATTGCTCAGCTGGACGTGAGGTGGAGGACCGTGAAAAGTGGTCGAACCGCTACTATGTATAGGAAGATTAGGTTGCACTTCTTGATGGGATGAACGAGATTAGGATTTATGTTTTGAAGGTAAAGATACCCTCGAGTGGCGACTTCTATCTTGGTCATCATCCCTCTCTCTACGCCTACCCGATTCTGAATTACATCTGGATCCATATTGTGTAGAGGAGCCCCTCAAGCGATCAAAAGCTTGGGTTTGAGACATCGAACCTATAAAAAACCAAATACCGAAGTATAAGTGACCAGTTCACAAAATATAGATGGAAATCGTGTGGTGAAGTGCACATGATTGTGAGTGTCCTAATGTCCCCCTCAACGGATCGGTTGCTACAGCTTTGCTCATGGGAGTTTTCTCTCCTTTGTCGGCAGGAAGAATGCCATCATTACTTCTGGTAGGAGAATTGATCTCATCGATGTTGATGTTAGGGAAGTCATAAGCCATAGTGTCATTAGTAATTTGGAGATTTCAAACCCTTTCATCGAACTTTGTAAATGTTGGTAAGATGACTCTCCATTGATAGAAGTGATAATGAACTTTGGATCCTAAGTAGTTTTTCTCCCATCAAAGTTATATGCAAGCTTCTTTCTTTTCTTAGCAAGCATGTGGTGTTGCGCGTCTTGTGATGTTTCGACCACAGGTGCCTTTCCTAGGCCTACATTAGTGTCACCTGGCTCATTGATCTGGGTACCCCTAATTTCTCCTTCTTCAGCTTCGTCCTAAGTCCCCTCGACCGAGGGCACAACACATTTGTTGATATCCCTTTCTTGTTCAACAATGCTTCTTAGTAACGCAGCACTTTTAGGAAGCCCAATGCCATGGGCTTCTTCCAGTAGCTCAAATAGAGATAACAACTTGTTGGTTACGAGGAGTTTTATGTTCCTGTCTTCAACAGGGGTATCACAAATTATAAATATCACTCTTGAAAAACTATTTCCCTATGGACGTGGGCAGACACCTGTAGATATACAGAATGTTAGTTAATCTAGAATATGACTCGGATGGAGAATTTGAAAATAAAGCAAAGACGACACTTACTTCCTTCCAACCACTGCCTTGCAAAGCCAGGCGGACATCGAACATAGAACCTTTCATATTTAAAAAGGGTAAGTTTGTTCCCAGCACCCTACTTGGCAGTTGGGTGAAGGCTTGAGGAAAACATAGGTAGGACTTCCCGATCGTTGTTTAAAGTTATAAATGAACCTTATGTCCTCAGGAGTTGGTGGGTGGAACATAACACTCGTGAATAGTGAAAAAAGTTCCATGGAGAATGGTGTAGCTATTCGAGTGATGTTAAACGGAAGCTATTCCAAGATATCTCAACATTTCTCGAATAAAAGAATTGAAGGGCGACATGCATCTAGCCCAACACATGAATTTCTTGCATGCTGTGTACCCTTCTGGGGAAAGTGAGCCCTGTCAATTATCAAAGGAGCCAAGACGTCTTCGAATGGAATTCATGTCTGAAACATACTATGTGAAGGGCGGCCTCACCAATTCTGGAGGCTTAAGAATCTGTCGGGTTTTCTAAGAGTTAGCACCTTCTACAACGTCGGGCGCAGGACTTACATCTTCCGCCAGGAAGATGGGAAAATTAGAAAAATGGTTGGCTAATAGACTAGAGACTTCTGATTTTCAGTTTGATGACCAGGGGAAAGCCTGCCAGATATGGTTGCAAAATTCAACTTAGCTTCATGATTGTTATATTGCGAGGCTGGTCCAAAAGACGTTGCAGCTAAACGCTCTGAACGACTGAAGTCCATGTTAGCTGTACTTAGTAGATAATCAAAATTAGAAAAGTTTAGCTGCCCCTCGGTGCTAGGTGTGAGCTAGTGTACTGCAATGTAGTGCAGTATAGTGTATTACGAAAATAAGCAGCTTTAAATAAGAAAGCAGAGTGAATGACGAAACTATGGGTTTCGAATGGAGTGACCATCATCGCTAATCATATCAACTGGTGAAGAGATTGATCGATCATGTAAGCTTAGGGATCAATTATCGGCATACCAGAGTGTGAAATCTATTATTCAAGTCCGTATGCTAAGTTTTCATTCATGTTCTAAGTCCCCAAGATTTGATTGTTCAATTTCGAGTACAATAATGAATATGCAAGTCCCGTTGTTCATCGTCGTCATATGTTCAAGTTCATTAAGATGGGATTTGTTGTAATTTCTTAAACAAGTGATTATGGATTAGGTTTCAAATTCAATTTAAAGCATAAGGTTAGTCAAGAACATTTATGTCGATCCCTACATGCCGACCCCTGTATGTCGACCCATATTTGTCGATCCCTATTCTAAAGCAATTGCACTGATCCCTCTCTTCAAACAAGTGATGTCGATCCCTTTCCTCCAACAAAATATGCCGACCCACCATACTAGACATTTCCACCGATCCCTTTTTTTCTAACTTCCAACACACCTTCCACGCTAGCCCACTCCTTTGCTCAACAAGGATGTCGATCCCTCCTTAATCCACTAAGACCACTGAGTCCTCCCTACGAATCAAAAACTATTGATCCCTCTCCCTCTATGTTCCCATGCAAGCCTTTCAACTTTATAGCTGAACCCTACTGCATTCAACTTCTCCTCTCCTATAAGTACTTTCGGCCTTCGATTTTGCATCACATCAAACTAAATATCATCGTTAATAGAACAGAATCCATCATCTCATCATAAAATAAAATGTAAAGGCAAATAGCCTACATAAATGCGTTAGAGATGGGTGATTAGAGGAGAAAGAATGAAGTATGGTTTAAATTAAAGTTGAGATGAAAATCTAAAGCTAAGTCAAAAGGTTAATATTTGGATAAACGTAATGTTTAAGTATGGAAGGAAGGGTTTGGATTTTTTGAGGTAAAAGAGGGTTAGGTCCTAAGGATATAAATGGGAAGAAAGTAGAAATGTTGGATAAGTGAAGGTTGGGAAGAATGGGTGGTAGTTTATATAAAGGAACGAAGGGGATGACCCACGATTTTAAGCAAGAGAAGAGGGATTAGCATAAAAGGTGTCGATCCCTGCAAACGTAAACAAAGAGGGAGGTATTGGCTAGCAATATGTCGATTTTTATGAACATAAGGAATTAAAAGGAGGTATTGGCTATGCATATGCGATCTTACAAATAATCAAAAAATAATAGCAAAACAAGGGATCGGCTATGAGCATGTATACAAACCAGCATGAGCATGGGAATTATTAAAAGCACATACGTACAAATTACAATGAAAATTGGTGATGACCTGTGAACGTATGAACACGCCCAGGAGCCAACAACAAAGAAAGTGTATATAAATGTGCATGTGCATAACCTAAAAAGTTTAACTTTTGAAATCGATAGAAATTAAAATCAAACATAAAGCCATCAAGTTCGAGGCTGGAACAGATAACCAAATCTTTTTACTCTTATGGAACCGGACTTATATATATCAGCTAAAGGAGTATGACCCTAGATTTATACTTTTGGAAATCAACCAAGCATTATGATGACCAATGAGAAAAACAACATCTTGAAAAATAATTCGACAGATGGATAACAACTATTCAAGAAACTGGATCGATTTCTTTTCAAATGATTCTACCTTACTTCGATTAAAAGCATGTCATGTTCATCACAAGACGTACTTCGAGAGGCAAGTGTTATCCGGCATTTTAATCCGATTATATTGAACTAATTGCTAAAGTCAGTTTGGACTGTCATCAAGGCCGATGATTCCAGAGTGATGATTATGAGGCCCAGAAGTAAAGTACAAAAAGTAACATGAAGTAAATGTCAAAGGAACTTGATGGATGTGCAAGGCAGAGTTGTTCGAAATATGAAATATGGTTTAACTCCTAGAAGGGATCGACATAAATTGGCTTCAATAATAGGGATTGGCATATTTTAGGGGGTGAGAGCATTCCTATAGAAAATAATTAATATCTCAAGATTCACAAGTCTAATGCATATAAAACCTTGTGAGCAAGACGCGAGGATCCTAGGGAGCCTATCTTAGGAATCGCACCATAAAGGGATGAAGTTGGAGAGATTGGTATAGTTCCCTTGGAACGGATCAATAGAAAGTGGCATGCAGACGATATTGAAGCAAAGATCAAGCAATGACTGAAGCTCCACTAATCCAATTGGCATGAAATTTGGAGGCTAAGCATATTTTAGCATAAGGAAGCCAACATAGGGATCACACCTCAAAATTAAACCAAAGAAGGGATCGGTGCCGATCCCTCTTCTTTGGGAATTGGACAATGCGACCTCTCTTGTGGGCCCGTATGGTTCTGTGTTTCTTTCTACCAAATTTTCAGAGAGATATTGGCCATCTTCATCTATAAATATCGGTTTGATTGTTCATTTTCAGGACTTTGTGCTGCTAGTTGTTTTATACTCTTTTGTAACTAAGAATTTTGATCTGTTCCCTTTTATACTCAGATTTTAAAGTAATTAATAAAGCAATCTATTCAAAATGGATGAAGGCAAACAACACCAAACCACCATAAATCATTATGTGTGTGTGTGTGTCATTCTTTCAGTTAATTGTTGTTTCTTTATTATTATCCACCATTTCCCTTTTATTCTTCATTTATTTCTCTTCAAAAAGTTTCTATTGGGTTTTTGCGTCAATTTTTGGTGCAAACACTGTTAGAGGCTGAAAACGAAGAAAGGGATCAAGTGTTCAATCAGGCTTAGTATCACTATATGGAGTTGCTAGACACTCGCAAGATAAGAGATGATGGTGAGACCCACGCGAAGATTACTGACAAGTGGGTCAAGGCTGCGGAGGATAAAGTTAAATCTGAACTTGATCCCTTTATTGTGCAATTCTATGCAAATGTTATCAAGTTCGGGAACTCGAGATGGTTAGAAGAGGGGTTTCCTTAGGCTTTGACCATGGCTTGCGAGGTGATTTTGAAATAGAAGCGAGAGCACTCTGACGAGGTGGAGATCGATGAGGAGGAGCTAAAGCTTGAACTTTTGGAGGAAGAAGACATTGAAGTGCTTAAGACTAGCAGGCCCCTCCTACATCTCGAGCTATCTATTTGGGTCCAATCAAAGCTTGACATAAGAGAATAGGGTGAGAGTTCTGGTTTCATCCCCTAATGGTCCATAGTAGATACTACTGCTCCTTTGACATTGGGGTTACCAACCACCGGGACCGTTATTCCCCCTAGTTCTGTCACTAACATTTCAACTACTCAGGCATCCTTATTGGATGTTTTTTACAATCCTGAAGAGCCTAGCTTGGCAGGTACTGAATCATTTCCAAATTTTCCCATCGTATCTCTATCTTGGAGGAAGGTTCTGTTGGTACTCCATCTCATATGGAATTTGTATCTCCTGGATGTATATTGGTAATCTCACTAGTATTCGAGATGGCTCGAATGACACTGGTCGACCTTATTAATATCTACTTTTCCATTTTTCAAGTTCCAAGTCAGCCTTCCATTCTCTTTTCTCCCGAGGGAAGCTAATCATTGGGCATACAAGCTACGTTGACTAAATCAGTCATTATATTTGTTCCTATTCTAGCTTCGGCCTCTCTAACGGGTACCACTCTAGGTTCCAATGCACAAATGATCCATGCTTTGGATGACAAACTATGGGTGATCTTTATGGGGCCCATGGAGATGTAGACATCATCATCACTGGGGCCATCGAGCACTCATTGGGGCCAACGATGATGGGGTGCAACGATCATAAGCTATGTTGATGAAAGAAATCAAAAAAGAATAGTTTAATGATATTCCTCCTCCTCTATCCTTTTCCTTGCCTTTGATACAAATTGCCATTGCCGCCTCTGCCCCTATTTTTGATGGTATTCAGAGCGAGGATCCCTAGTCTGGAGGAAGCGATTATAATTAGGAAACCACCCAAAAGGTTACTTTGCGAAGGAGATCAAAGGTAAGGGAACAAGTAGAAGGAAGCCTAGAATACGTACTCATTCTTTCGAAGAGAGAAGGGAAGACAAGAAGAGGAATAAAAATGAGTTGCAATTATCTTTTTCTTTCCCATCGCTTTTGTTTAGCTTTGAATTTGTGTACATTGGCTGATATTATGTGGGTACAAACACTACTTTTTAAAAAAAATGTTACTAAATAATAAATTAGTGTTTTTTTGGGAATTCGCATTTTTCTACCTATGTACTTAGCTTATTTGTACTGATTTCAGCTGCATTCAAGTTTAACTAATACCATCATCCATCACATTTATGTACAGGTAGACCAGTTTCTCATTATTACTTAATATAATAGTTTATATCACTTATCTCCAGTCGAGTTCCATTTGAATAGCGATAAGGTTAGGTTTTTACATCGGTTTCTCTGCCTCTGAAGAGTAGTATCTCGTATATCTACCTCTAGGCATTCGTGTTCGATCCTACCCGTCTTTGGTTATTAACCATGATTGATCGCCTTGAGTAGTGTTCTGAATGTCTATTTCTAGACCTTTTTATCCGATTTCATCTAGCTCTGGATGTCGACCAGATATGCCCTATTTATGGGGCTAAGTAAACACGATGCCTACCTCTAGGCGTCACAATATTTGTCTACAGGTGTTTGTGTCAGATCTTACATAACTCCGAGCATTGTCATTGGTCTTGCTAGCCTTGGGGCAAAGGTTTGAGGTCTTGTCTAACTATGGGAAAAGGCCTTGGGAGGCATCATCTCGTTGGACCCCTTATGTGTTTATACTCTAACACCATAGTACTATGTCAAAGGAGTTAATTGGCATCCATCTCTAGATGCCTAGAATAGTTAGGTTCCTTAAGTCCTTTCATTGACCGTAAAGCTCGCTTGGTACCTATCTCCAGGCACTGACATACATGTATTATATAAACGTAGTTTTTTCAAGGTTTACTATTGTTCATAGCACATAGTTAACTTAATGAGAAAACAAATTTGTTGATCCACAAAGCCAATTGATTTTATATGCACAAGAATGGCAGATTCTGGCTTATTACATTGTAACCAACTTAATATATATAAAGATAGCTTCAAGCAAAATAGCATCGTAAATGTTCGCTATTCTATGCTCTCGAAAGTGAAATTCCGTTAATGGCTAAACCTTCTTTCCAAGCATATGTTCAATAGAATATGTACCTTCCCAACTCGGGTTCATACTCATCGAACTAGGGAAGATTCATTTAAGAATAAGATCGTCGATCTCAAAGGTCTGATTCTTGACGTTTGTGTAGTAATGCAAAGCCACTCATTTCTGTTGATAGGTAACCCTTAAATTGGCTTTATCATACTTCTCGTCCACCATATTGAGGGACTCAAGCAAGAGTTCCTCGTTTCCTTTAGGTTCCAAATGGATCTTCCAATGAGTGGGTACCTCTAATTCGATTGGAATCATGGCCTTTGATCCATAAGCCAAAGTGAATGGAGTGTGACCGGTTGTAGACTTGTGGGTTATTCGATAAGCCCAAAGCGCTAATGGTAATTCATCAACCGACTTGCCCTTGGTCTTTGTCAATCTTTTCTTTAGGATGTATTTGATTATCCCATTTACCCCTTCTACCTGTCCACTTGCTTGCCAGTGTGCCATCGATGCAAATATTTTCTCTATTTGATGCTTATTACAGAAATTCTTAAACTCGAGCCATCGAATTGGGTTCCGTTATCAGAAATAATGGTTTGCAGAATTCTAAATCAATATATTATGTTTATAACTACAAAGTTAATCGCCTTCTTTATGATTATCATGGATAGTGGCTTTACTTCAGCCCATTTTATTAAATAACCAACTAGAATAATAGCGTACTTAGCTCTGCCTTTTGACATCGGTAGCTCATCGATAATTTTTATTCCTCATATTGCAACTGGAAAGGGATTCACCATCTACACAATCCCTATTGGTGGGGATATAGGGATCTTCATGAACCATTAGCACTTATTACACCTCCTTATGTAGTTATCTGCATCCCCGTTGATGGTTGGCCAAAAGTTTCTATAGCGAAGAATCTTTCTTGCCAACATCTACGCCTGATGCGATCTCTACATGCTCCTTTGTTTACGTCTACTAGGATCCTTTTAGCTTCCTTATTAGTGTTGCACCATAGCAGGGGAGCTGAAAACTATCTCATGTACCATACTCCTTCCTAAAAAACATGAATTTTTGTGAAGGAGTTTTCCCATTCATTTCTTCCCTATGGAAGAGTTCCGTTCAGCAAGTACTCCTTGATCAGAGTCAACCATGATTCCTTTTCAGCGTCAAGCTTCAAGATCCAATCGACATCTATCTGGTGATACTTAGAGTAGACAATACATCCACCAAAACAAAACCCATTGGTTGCGCATCCCTGGAGCTAGCCAGTTTGGCTAGCGAATCGTCCTTCGTGTTCACCACCTTGTAATATGCTTTATTATGTAATACTTTGACTAGTTCCAATACATTAGACAAGTAAGGGGCCAACCTTGCTTCCTTGGCTTGAAACTTTTTCCTCACCTGGTATACCACTAATTGAGAGTCGTATATGTGCAACATTTTGACTCCCAATTCCTTTGCAATCTTAAGTCCCACGATTAGTGCTTTATATTTGATTTCATTGTTTGTTGTGAGGAAATCAAGTTTCAGGGTAGAGAAAATTGACATTCCTGGGGGGAGGGGGGTTACCAAAACCACTCTTGTCCCGAGAAGCATTTGTTGGATGCCCCATTTACATACAACTTCCATTAATTCTTTGTTCCATACCCTCTTATGTATTATCATCCCAAGTGGTGTATTCAGCTATGAAATCAGCCTAAGCTTAACCTGCAATTACTCTCTTGGGTTGATACGATATATTGTACTGACTTAGTTCAATGTATCATTTCAATAACCTTCCTGAGGTCTCGGATCATTGCAAAACTTGCCTTAAAGGTTAGTCAATTAATGCTTTGATGGGTGAACTTTAAAGTGTGGACAATGTTTCCTTGATGTAATTAACAATTAATAAGCTAGCTTCTCCAACTTTGGGTAATTTCTTTCTGCTCCTGGTAATCACTTGTTGATATAGCATACCGGTCTTTGGATTCTGAACTCCTCACATACTAGGGCATCGCTCAGGGTATGAACAGATACTACAAATAAATGAATAAATCTTCTCCCTCCAAGGGCTTCGATAAAACGGGAGGCCTTTCCAGATAATCAACTAAGGCCTGAAATGCATCCTTACATTCCCGCGTCAAAGCAAAATATGTTTTCCCCACTTTATGAACATTGAACAACAGAATACATTTATCTATAGCCTTTGAGATAAAGTGGCTTAATATGGCTACTCTCCCATTTAGGCTATGCACCTACTTTATCATCTTCAGGGCCTCAACATTCCTTAAGGCCACATTCTTCTTTGAACTGGCCTCTGTGCCCCTTAAATTTACTATGAAACCCTAGAATTTCCTTGATGCGTCTCCAAACGAGCATTTTAGTAGGTTGAGTTTCATCGTATATTATCGAAGCATGACAAATATTTCTGATAGGTCTTCTAAATGGTTCATGGGTTATTGTGACTTCATCTACATATCATCCATATAGACCTCCAACGTAAGCCTGATCTTATTTATGAACATTGAATTTACCAGCCTCGGTTAGTTGCTCTGGCATTCTTCAAATCGAATGACATAACAAGGTAGCAATATAATCCTAGGTCGGTTACGAAATTTCTATGCTCTTGATTATGGATGTGCATGGAATTGGGTTATAGACGGAATAAGCATCCATGAATGATAGTAGTTCATGGTCGGCTGTTGAATCCACAAGTTCGTCGATATTTTGTAGTGGGAAGCTATGTTTTGGGCATGCCCTATTCAAGTCTGAATAGTTGATGCACGTCTGCCATTTACCATTAGACTTTTTGACCAATACTAGGTTAGACACCCACTCGGGAAATAGGGAATCGTATATGATGCATTGGTTTAATTTATCCACCTCTTCTTTCAGTGCAGCGGATCGCACTGGACCATGGCTACATCATTTCTTCTTTACTAGAGGAGATATGGGGTTCATATTCAATGCATGGCATGCTATCTCTAGTGATATTCAAGACATGTCAGAATGCGTCTAGAAAACACATCTAGGTTTGCCCGGGGGAACCATGCCAACTCTTTTTTCATCTTCATACTAAGTTGAGATCTGATCTTCAGGACCTGGTAGGATAATCTCGATAGACCAGGATGTTGTTTGTCATTTCAACTAGAGCCGCCCTCGCATCCTCTGGCTCTTTCCTTGTATCCATTTCTTTGTGAAATCTACTATGCCAACCGAGCCAAGGCTTAGGTGGTGGTTGCTATGCATCCATCGACTTGACATAGAGAGCCTTCTCTACGTCCTTTTCTTTTACACATCTCTTAGCCTCTCTCAGCTCTATTCCCAGCATTCACATCCAATATTTTGGTCACCCTGGAATGTAGAAGGGTCAGTCGGCCTAAAAAGGCGTTATATGCAAAAATAAATATGTCCATCGCCATGAAGGTCATAACCCGTACTCTTTTGCAGTTGCCTCAACCTAATACCATCGGCAAATCCATGCACCTAACAGGCTCTGTAGCCTCTCCGGTAAATTCCTAGATCCGATATTTATAGTGCTTCATGTCCTTACCATCCATCATGATCTAACTGTAAGCTTTTTTGAACAAGATATTAACAAAACTTACACAATCGACTAGAACTTTCTTCATAGCTCCCGGCTAAATCACGGTCATTATCACCAAGGGATCAAGCATAGGTGCTTTGACCCTATGTGCATCACAGCTTTTGAACACAATATCATCCATCCCAAATTTCAATTGCTTCACTGGAGCTCCATCTTCAACTGAAAAGCAACTTTCCTGCACAGTGTATTTTAAAGAACTTTCATACCTCTCCATCATATTCTAGCTCTTCTCTGCTGGATGAGATCTACCAGTTATTGTATTGATAATAAGTCTTTTTCCAAGCTACCTAGGCTCATTATCACTGGTCCTATCTTGGCCTTCCTGGGGAATTTGTCCCTGGTCGAGCATTTCCTTGCCCACCATACTGTGGGGCTTTAACATATTGTTGGAGTTTCATCTTCCTGATCAAATCTTTAATCACAATGCACAAATTCCTATGTACATTTGTCCTATGGCTATGTATTTCATGTAAACGACAAGACATCATAGACCTTTTCTCTCTTTTACTTGATCGCGAAGCTGGTTTCTTATAGTGTTTAGTACCCTGCATGGCAAAGTAGATGTTCTCAATTGTATTATTCAGTGGCGTATAATCCTGCTACTTTGGGAACCTTGGGCATTTCTTGAACTTTGGCCTTCCATCTCCATTACCCTAGTTATCCCTTTTTTAATTATTGCCTTTGTTCTCCGTGTTTACAGCGTCATTTCCAGAGTTCTCTCTAGTTTGTTTCGTAGCGATAATACTCTGCACCACCTTGCTTGTTTGTCAATTTTTCCAACCGGCATATTTGCCTTCTCCAAGCGCAAATATTGGGTTGTTTTTCTATAAAATCCTCCATAGTATAGGGGATTTTATTTTCAATCACTGACCAAAATCGGTATCCGGGTTTATTCCCTTGATCAATGCCATCAAAAAAACATCCTCCTCCGCATTGCTAACCTCCTTCACAGTATGTTAAACCAACATAAAAGTCTTTTAATGATACTCTAGGATTTTGGATAAGGTTTGTTAATGACATCACATCTTTGAAATGGGTTGTGTTTAATCAGAGCCATTCAATAACTTTCCTAGCCGATTGATTGAACATATATATGGATCTCGATAGAAGCCAGGTAAACCACGTTGTAGAGACTACCTCCAAAAATATTTGGAAACATCGACATCAAACGGCATCCGTCACCCTTGCCATGTCCACGTGCCATTAATATTTCAGAAAGTGCTATCTTGGGTCCGATGTTCTGTTATAGGATGGTATTATAGGCATATTGAACTTTCTAGGGTATTCTTCTCGCAATACCTCCTCCGTGAATGGGTTTCTACTAGGAGAAGAACCCTAACCATCATTACATCTATGCTGGTTTTTACTTACCCGTTTTCTCAACATATCTGCCGGAAATTCTGGTTCAACTGGATCTCCAATAACCATGGCCTACCTCAAGTGTATGGTTCTGCAAAGGATCTCGGTTAGTCCCACGATATGTGGGTCCCTTGTTTTTGGGAGAACTATTTATCCAGATGATTTGTTTCTACAATATGTATACGTGGATTCTGAAGTGTTGTTGCATAAATCTAGCATTTTGGCCATCAACAACTAGCCTCTCTCTAACACCAACACACCATCAAAATCAACAAAACCTCTAACATCGAAATCATGATTATAGGGATTGGCACCAATCTAAAGAGATATATAGGTATCGATCCAAGCTCTTGCACTTCAAGCTTTAACCACTCTATCCTTTGATGTCCTATCTTCCTTCTTTTTCTTTTCTTGTTTCCATTCTCCGTCATTCTCACAAAATGAGGCAGAACCATTATCTATCAAATCGAAAGGTGATAATTTCCTCTCATTCCTTCTGTGAACGTGAGACAACTGGTTCATCAAATCAAGGCTTTGCTTCAACTATTTCCTCATTTCGTCCCGACTTTCACAAAACTCATTATTCAACTCTTTCATCTTCCAATCTTTCTCAACTTGTGTAATCATATCTGTAGCACTATGAATTTCAACAGTGTTGGCCTGAGCGATTTCTTTAACATGTTAGGAACCAGCATTCTTAACTTCATTGGTGCATCAGGAAGTTGTTGATCTTTCCTAGGTATTTCTTAGAGCCATTGCTTCAATTGATCCTATGATAGACTTAACAGGGTCTACATAATCATGGATCTTAGGAACCAAACTAATTGATCTATTCCATGGATTTAAGCAATCCAAAAATTGAATATTGATTCGGATAATAAGAGATTAAAATTCTCTCAGTGAAAGCACCAAAATGTTTACACCAAATTTGGCACAAATTCCCTAAAGATTTATAGAAGAGAAAAAATAAAGAAATTAAATGAAAAAATAAAGAAATTAAATGAAAAAATAAGAAGAAACAACACATGGCATTTCTAGTGGTTCGAAAAATCACCGACCTGCATCCACTTGAACTTTGTTATTGATTCTACAAAGATTTTACAAACGTGACCTTATGGATCGATGGTCTTAGATTGGTAATGATCAAGGAAATCATAATAATAATAATAAAGAAATATAGAATGAAGGAATAAAGATCTCGAAATAGCGTCTATTACCCTCTCTTTATAGACAAAGATCAAAGGATTCAGCTTTACCACGTTCTCTATATGTTCCCCATATCTTGAAGAAGTTTTCTTAGAAAGATCGTGGCCAAATCATCAATTTTCATGGACTGGTATCAAGTTCAGGTCTATGGATTAATACCAATCCATGGAGATCGTTCGTTGACCTGGATTTCTCTCTTTGAGATTTGTTTGGTGGCTTTAGTGTTTATTTGGAAGTTGACTACTTTGGTGTAAGCTATCATTTGGAGTAAAGCCTCAGTTAGGTGATGAATCAAAGATGTATTGTGTATCTACCATGATGCATGGACTTATTGGCCTACGGTTGAGCCAAAGATTATTAGCGATCCATCTTGAATTGCACATTTTGATCAATGATGGCTTAGCTTTATGTGACATGAGGCGAGAAGTAGTTTGAAGCAAATTCGATGGGTCGATACCCAATCATGATCAAGGATCGGCACCTATCCAAGACCTTTTCTTTGATTTTGGTTTTTAGCATTAGCATCAGAAGTGACCTAGGTTGCAAGCAATCTTCAAACGTCTTTGGCACGCGAAAGGCTTTGTCTATGAACCACGCTTGATATCTGGTTCTAGAAGTTATCATTTCAGATTTCTTGTTTGTTATCCCTTGTCCAATCGATCTGACTCATCCAAACATGGCTTAGCCACAAAGCTGGATAACAAAGGTGTACATGGTTTGACATGCCCATGTATAAGTGATGGGATTTATACTGCAACGGACATGTTAGTCCCTCTGTACACATGTGCGTCGTCTAAATACACACATACACGTATATATAAATTATATATATATGTATGTATGTATGTGTTTATGCATGTATATATGCGTATGTATGTATGTATATGTATAATTGGTTATATTATAAAGTACCAATTATAAATAATATTTATACAATACACTTATATATACACACGCACACATATACATATAATTAGAGTGCAAAATATTTTGAATATAAACATACAAAGTAGTTTTTAATAAATATATAATATCACAAATAAATCAATTTTTTAATATATTAAATGAAATTTAAAATATCATATTATATATATATATATATATATATATATTTGAATATACTCTTGTATATTTAATATAGTAAATAATAATAAAAAATAGGTATACATACAAAAAATGCTCTTGGCCTAACAATTTTGTTTTTAGTTTAAACTTATTTAGTAATAAAAAATGGTTTTTTAAATTTGTATGAAATACGTTAAAGAAATTATTTTAAATAATTTCTAAAAATATAATATAGGGTATTTTGTATTAAAATTATGTATTTACATTTTACTTTATTTATAAATATATATATATATATATATTTAATACTTGTATTAATTAATTTTAAATTAAATAATATATGTATATATAATATAAATGTATATCAAATATATATAAAAAATGTTTACCTTTTAATTTTCAAAATCTTATATGTATAAATAAGATTTTATGGAATGTAATTTATACTCAATAAAATTTTGTTTCTTATAAATTTAGTTTTTAATTAAATAAAAAAAATTAGCGCATATATATATATATCATATTCGAAAAAATTCCTTTTAAGGCCATGAGCATCTATGCATGTTTACAAAAAATTGTTTTTGTATTGTATATTCACATACACACACACACACACACACATATATACATACATACACATACATACATATATATAAACATATATATAACCATCCAATATGTGACAACACAATGAAATACAAATTTTTGATAAATGATACTATATAAACTAATACATGACATGATAAATTTGTTAAGCATTTATATAATTATAATCATGTAAAATTAAGGGTAGGCATAAACTGCACCACTATATGGAAACGCTCGTATCAGACCGCAAAAATGGCATGAAACCAACTATGAATCATCTAACCAAAGCAAATACCCCAATAAGACTGACCTACATCAATACGGTTCAGCTGCGATTTAGACGATTGAACTGACCGTATTAAACCGGACCAAACAAAATATTGTAAGTTTAGCGGAAGATGGATCTTAAGGCTAATTTAACAAAAGGGGGGGTGAATAGTGTTTTTATAACTTTTCTCAATCCTTTCGAATTCTTTTAAGATTATAGTTTAAATAATGCAAGTAAAAGTCATAGATTCAAATGCAGATAAATATAAATGTAGTAAAAGTAAAAAGGAAAGAACACACGAGGATTTATACTGGTTTGGAGTAACCATACATACAGCTCTACACAATTCCTTAAATTGATTTCTTCTTGAATAGAAAAGCAAATGCAATCTAGATTTCAAGGCAACGAGACACACTCTCTAGACATTTTGACCTGTGGTAGAGTCACTTGATTTACATGGGTCACAAGCACACCTAATTGATTAAAACGGGCTACAATCACATCCATAAGTATAACAGTATGATTTGATAGATTTTTACATATTCAGATCCTTGATGTTGACTACAAAGGATCCTATAACCTCTTGAATAACAATATGATCTTGTTTGAATGAGAGAGATGAGAGCAATCAAACAGTAATCAATAGAGAATCAAATCAATGGAGTTTGAATTTTATTTTGATTTAATTTGAGAATATTTTGAATAGATTTTCTTTTAGAATATAGGAGAATGAAAATGGAGAGAAAATATGAGAAATTAAATCACAAAAATTAATTGGTTTAACCCCTATTTAAAGAGAAACGACGGTCATATCCATTCGCTAACAGGTATAATGAAAAGACGTTTCCATTCAAAATTTGAATGTAGAAAATTACGATCACTATGTCAACATGCAGGACTTGGATATATCTACATATCCTTCACCAAATTGAAACACTTTATAAACATTATTTTGAAAATATTAAGGTTTGTGAAATATTTTGATACTTTGTAAAATTGTCTAAACAAAGTTTATTCGCATTTTAATCATATCAAACTTAAGAAAACTTTATAGAAATACATTTGAATGTATAAAGGATGAATATCTTTCGAATGTAATAAATATAAAGGAAAAATGAATATATTTGAAATCAAAGTAATAACAATTATTATAATAAACTTATAAATATATAGAAATCTTTAAAAACTAAAATTAAAATAAAGTATAATATCAAAGTATATTAAAAACACTAAAAAACTTAAAATTTAAAGGCTATTTTCAAAAATTATTTAGGAATCAAAAATTATTTTAAAACCATATTTAAGATATTTGAAAATCATTCGAAAAAGAGAAATAAAGAGAGAGAGAGAGAGAGAGAGAGAGAGATCAAAGAAGTGCTATTATGGTTTTAACAAAAATTCTAAGATTCTATAACTTATCTGGGATGTCTTGAGAATACTCATGAGTCTTCAATATATAACTCTTGAATCTCTATCTCTTGAATCTTCTCTTGATACTGTACGGTCTTCTTAATTAATACTTGTCTAATATCCTGCACTACATACTAATATAACTTGATAAAAACATTAGTATCTATATTTTACATAATGCCATATGGTTGTTATCATCAAAACCAATGCCTAGGTACTAACCATCTCTCCTTTTTTGATGATGATAACTATGTACATAAAATAAGTTATAACTCCTCCACCCACCCCCCTCCCCCCCACCCCCCCCGAGTTACAAAACTCCTCCTTATTCTATGCCTAGATTCCAAGATTTTATACATTTCTCCCCTTTCGTCATCGACAAAAAAATCTCCCTCTAATTAAGTACTATGTGATGTATAAAAGGAGACAAGAAAAGAAATAAAAAATGATATATACGAGAAATAATTATAATATAAATGTTAACAATATATTTGTATTTAATCATATTAATTTAATATGTTCAACTTTAAATCAAACTAGTAAACCAACCCAAACAAATCAAATTCAAGCAATCCATACAAAGTCAATATATGTATATTATTATTTACATAAATCCAAACCTATTTAACTAGACTTTCGAGGAACTTCAACCCAACCATTAGCGCCAAAGATTGGATCTGCTTTGATGGCACATTCTAGATTGCTGGTCAGTTCTTCCCTGGTAAGGGAAGAAATCATCCATCAAATAGTGTCAAAATGCTTCTCTTGCTCTTTAGTCATTTGAATTTGGCTTATTACTAAGTGCCTCTGATTTCTAAGAATGAAAGTAAGAATATTCTTGAATGATTCGAGTGTTTGTTCAAGATTTTCGCAAAGTTTTTGATATGGAGAAGAAACTATTGAAAACTAAATTTTATATATGAAAGAGAGTGAAGATAGAGATTGGATATAATGATTTTCTAGAGTGAATTGGTACATACAGGAGTAAGAAGTCATTTGAAATGGATTGATGTTTGGTAGTTATTTAATTTTTAATTTTAAAGTTTTTTGAAAACTGCCCATTATATGTCAACATACATGATTTTCATATGTCAACTTATGCATTATATTTTTCAGGACTACTTTATTTTACAATCCTATTGTATTTGGCTTATACCATTATATTTGTATGACTTTCCAAAGATAATTGACAATGTAAAACAGCAAGAAATAGAATTTTCATTGATAATAAGGATGAGTACATGGAATACTTTAGAAATAAAAGAAAGATACATGAGATTTAACATAAACTTAAAACTAGAAAATCCAAATACAAATATAGCATAAACAAACAACTAGAAAGATGTAGATGAAGATGAAGAAGAATCACCGAGCTTGCAGATGATCCTTTCCGAAGAATTTATCCATTTTATTAGAAATTGAGGTAAATTTCTTTGAGAATGATTTCTTAAGCTTCCTTTGGTTGTGAATGATCTTCTCTTGATTTTTGAGAAGATCTTCGTTGGATGGATTATGTGGCATATTGATACTTTCCAAGGAATTGTCCTCCCCATCTTCTTCTTCTTCTTCCTCGACTTCCATTTCCTCTCCTTCCTCTTCTTCTTCCTCTTCATCCTCTTCTCTTATTTCTTCCTTCGCTACCCAAGCCAACCTTTATTCCTTTACTGCAAAAATTTCATAAGGATCGAAAAAGGGTGAAATATACATAAGTGAAATGTTAGCATTGTCAGATATTTTTCGAGGAATTGTTTCTCTCATTTAAAGTCAACACCAGAATAATTGATAACTCGAGTAACATACACACACCATAAAATTGTATGTTTTCATGTTTAGAAATATTTCTAGGAAAATGTTCATTGAAAATGACTTAAGACCAATTTATGTTGTGCTCACCATAATTGGCAAATAGAGGTTAGAAAACATTTTCTATCGGGTTATTATAATCACCCGTTCTAGGGGTGAAACTTTGCTGCAAAAGAAGGCTTAAATTTTTTGCTTTTGGAAGCAAGTTTTTGTTCTTGATTTCAAAATCATCATTACTTCAAAAATTTCATGGATCACTTCATGTTTTTAAAATAAATTTGAAAAGCTGAATGGACCGTTCCACTAGATTTTCATTCAAGAATGTGTCCCAAAACTTCATAATTCAAAACAATTTGTGTCCCTTAACACTACTCCAAACTTCTCCTTTTCTTCCATCATAAAACATTCCTTTTCGATTTGCATAAAAAAATTTCACCAATTTTGGATAACAAACAAAATCATTTTGAGAAGCACCGATTAAACCAAGAATTTCATTTTGCATACAATGATTAAAAGGATCATAAGTAGGAAAATCTTCAAAAATAGCAAATCATCCAGGAAAGACTTTTCCAAAAGATATATACTCAATATAAGCTTGCATGGATTCTTGATCATTAAAAATATATTCTCTTGTTTTCTTAGAAAGTCTTATGGTTGCCTAAGTATTGCTCGAGGATGCCGCTGAAGAGTAGTTTGAAGAAATAAGAGAGTTTACGATTTTTGAATTTGAAAATGAAAGTGAAAAATGAATGGATGTGGATAGAGTAAATAAATAGAGAATCAAGGACATGTTCTCTCATCAAGAAACATCTTCTCTGAACATAAGAATTGGTGAAAACATGGAAGGAAATTCAAATTTTGAATTTAAATTTCAAAATCGACCTACATATGTCACACATGCATATGGGATATGTCGAAATATAGGTCGAAATTTTTAAAAAGAGAAATTCAATAAATAATTCCTGTTTATCTATACTTATAATTATCTTATAATTATTATTTAATATGTACACCAAATTATTACAAAATTTTTAGAATATATTTTATATTATTTTTATTTAATATTTTATTAAAAAAATATAAAATATATATGCACATATTATTCAAATAATATTATTATTAATCAATAGATTATTTCTACCAATCAAAATCAATCAATAACAAAAATTCAAAATTTTAATTTAAAATGCGTACCTATTTTAGTTCTGTTTCTCCAGACTTTATATTAAATGTCGATGTGAAGCATATATTAGCTTTCTCTATACCTGGTTCACTATCACTTGAGGAAGTATCTGAATTGTCTAGCATTGCTGCATAAGCCCTTCCCCCTTTTCTGGATGAATCGATATTTGGTGTGTTTTTCGATTTCTAAGGATGTGGACAGTCTCTATTTATATGGCCAGGTTTATCACAATTAAAACATCTAGTACCATTTTCCGCTACTATTTCCACTTGGATTTTTATTATCATATCTCCTGAGATTATTCATCTTCTATATTTCAGAAACTTTCTGAAATTCCTTGTCATGAAAGCGATTTCCTCATTATCATTGTTTTCGAAATCCACATCATCGGTTGTTGCATTGAAAGCGATGGATTTCCTCTCTATTGCCTTGCTTTCTCTCCTGCCCTTCATTTGTGCTTCAAATGACATGAAATTGCCAATTAACTCCCAAATTTTTAGAGTGCTAATGTTACTAGCCTCTTTAATCACAAGAGTCTTTTGGTCTCATTCAGGAGTAAGTGAATTTAGGATTTTTCTAGCTTGATCCTGTTTAGAAAAACTTTTACTAAGTGCAACTAGTGAATAAGCTATATCTTGAAATCTAGTGTATATATATATCAGAAATTGACTCATTTAGATTCATTTTGAATAACTGAAACTGATTTGTCAACAAAGAAATTTTGGTCTGTATTAATTTAATAGTGCCTTCATGTGTAACATGCAATGCTTTCCACATTTCAAATGCAAACTTAACGGTAGACAGTCTATTAAATACATTTCTATCCAATGAACGAAACAAAATATTCATTGCTTTAGAGTTACTTTGTGCAATAGCAGTTCAAGTTGAAGAATTAGTCTTGGGCTTAGTATACTTATTTTGTGTGTGATATTCCAACGTCTGAACTAATTGATTGTAAATATATGTTCATTTTACATGACCAATGAGTGTAATTACTTCCATTAAATAGTGGAGGTTTAGCAGTAGATTGTCCTTCCACAAATGAATTGCTGATAAGTGAGTTAATAGTGCTACTAATAGTATTACTGACTGTGTTGTTAGCCATTAAAACTTTTCAAAAATCAAGATTATGAATACTTTGAAAACCAAGGCTCCGATACCAAATGTAAGCATAGCGAAAGATGGATCTTAAGGCTAATTTAACATTAGAGGGGCGAGGGTGAATGGAGTTTTAAAAATTTTGTGAATCTTTATGAATTTTTTCAAGATTATAGTTTCAACAATGAAATTTACAATCATAGATTGAACAATAATAAATATAAATGCAATAAAAGTAAAAAGGAAAGAACACATCAACATCTTGTACTGGTTCGGAGTTACCCCACATCTAGTCCTATACAATTCCTTGTATAAATTTCTTTTCAAATAGAAAATCAAATACAATCTCGATTTTAAGGCAACGAGACACACCTTCCATAATTTCCAACCTCTGAGTAGAGTTACTTGATTTACATAGGCCACAAGCATACCCACTAGATTTCTGGGCTACTAAGCACATCCACTTGATTTACATGGGCTACAGTCACGCCCACAAGTATAATAATATGATTTGATATAGTTTTACAGATTCAAATCTTTGATTTTGATTAAAAACGATCTTATAACTTATTGAACAGCACTTTGATCTTATTTGAGTGAGAGAGATGAGAGAAATCAAAGTGTAATCAACAAAGAATCAAATCAATGGAGTTTGAATTTGAGAATATTTTAGTAGATTTTTTTAGAATTCAATAGAGTGAAAGAGGAGAGAAAATATGAGAAAGTAGATTACAAAAATTCATTGGTTTAACCCCTATTTATAGAGAAACAACAGTCATGTCAATTCGTGAAGAGATGTGACGAAAAGACACTTCCATTCAAAATTTGGATTTTGAAAATTACGTACACTATGTCGACATATCCTTTTCAACATTAAAAAACATTTTATAAAAATTATTTTGAAAATATCATGGTTTGTGAAATATTTTGATACTTTGTAAAATCATCTAAACATAGTTTATACATATTTTAATGATATAAAAACATAATAAAATTTAAAGAAATATATTTAAATATATAAAGGATGAATTTCTTTTGAAAATAATAAATATAAATTAAAAGTGAATATATTTGAAATCAAAGTAATAAAAATTATCATAATAAAATTATAAATATTTAGAAACTTTTAAAAACTAAAATTACAACAAAATATAATATTCAAAGTATATTAAAAATACATAAAAACTTAAAATATAATAAAATCAAAAGAAAGAAATAATTTGAAGGCTATTTTGAAAAATTATTTTGTAAAAAAATTCTTTTAAAACCAGTTTAATATCTTTGAAAATCATTTGAAAAGGAGAAATATAGAGAGGGGGATCAACAAAGTGGTATTAAGGTTTTAACAAAAATTCTAAGACTCTATAACTTATCTCAATATCTCGAGTTCTTTAATACTCATAAGTCTTTGATCTCTAACTCTTGAGTATCTATCTCTTGAATCTTCTCTTTCTCTTGATACTATACAACTTTCTTAATTAATACCTATCTATTATCCTGCACCTATATACTAATATAACTTGATAAAAACATTAGTACCTATATTTACATAATGTTATATGGTTGTTACCATTAAAACCAATGCCTAAGGTACTAACAAATATTTACACTAGCATTCTTCTAATAAGAATATAAACAACTTATGACGCCTCACCTCTACGCTCACACCAGACAAGGACACTACAGAGTAATGTTGTTAACTAGCGTGAAGAATAAGGCTGTTGAGGAACGACCATCTGTGTAATTGCTATGTGTGAGTACCGAAATGTCAGATAGTATTACATGCATTTCGTTTTAAGAGGAAATCTGACACATCAATTACAAATTCAAAACTACTACACAGTGGCTATGTGATCTTCGAAAACAAATATAAAATAAGCATAACGTAAATCAGTCACAGATATTCATATCACTAAGGCGGAAACAGATATGAATATAACACATAAAAGGATACATAAAAATAGTGGTCATACAAGATCCACTAGACCACAAAAGAATAAGTACAAGTGCTCGACAAAAGAATAAGTATACACCAAGGAGTCTCTATCTCGAATGTATAAAACAAAAAAAATACTAAGATAAGTAGTTATCCAATAGTCAAAAGCTAGTCCTAGCTAAGAAGTCAAGTGGAAGCACATGTAATACCTCGGTCCGACGCGAGTATTAATTTAAGAAGAAAATAATAAACGGCTCAGTCTAGCTATAAATATCAAATAAAATGATATAGGATAAGAGATATTACAAATATGTATGATAACAATAATGTCGTACTATGACAAGTATACATTTAACAATCAACAAAAATCATACAATATCTCAAAGAATCTCATACACTAAAAAGAATGTCATATTCTTTATTTTATTCACCAAACCATAAACATTGATACAACTTGTCAATATAAATCACAAAAAATTGGTGAAACATAAATTCCAGAAATCATCAAGTAGAGGTCCAGAAATCACAAAGGATGAGGCCTATCAAAAACGGGAGCATGAAGACTCACCAACACATGTATCATGAATGGGTCGCTATCCCATGGTCGCTAACCATAGAGCCAATGCAACGACGTAGTACAATAATGGTATGCCCGAGGAACCTGAAACTCGAATAATTCAAAACATTGATGTAATACAGTAATGGTATGCTCGATGGACCTGAAACTATAATAATTTGGAACAACGATGTAGTACAATAATGGTACGCCCAATGGACCTGAAACTACAATAATTTGAAACAATGACTCGTACAGTAACGGTACATCCGATGAACCGAACTCCATAAAAGGACATGGGTCGCTAGCCCAAAAAATTAGTCGAAACTCCAAAAGATCATGGGTCGTTGCCCATAAAAATGAGATGAAGCTCCATAAAATCGAGGTATAGTCCCCCATGCAGACAAAGAGACATCGCATATCGCTCGTCTAAACCGTAAAATGATCACCATTGATCAATAAAAAGTGTGAAATACAGTAAGCTAGTAAATAAATGAGTTTAGCTTCATGTCCTATAACCACTGGCTTAACTTAAGTATTTACGAATTGTAGATCGCTACTCGAAAATTGTCACAAGATTTCAATCGAACAAGTCCAAGAATTAACCGACGAAGTAAACGCAAGCGTTTCATACCACTTGTTTTACTAAGCCACTTAATTAGATTTCTCATACGAATGAGGTAAAGGCTTGTATATACTAATAGTTGGAAAGCGGGTTTAAAAACAAGCTTTGTATTAAAAATAGTGTTGAAATCATTTTTGCTAAAGAGTTTGAATATTTACTACTAGTATAGAGACCTTTACATTTTAAAATGATAATTCACTGAAATGATTGTAGAAACAATCAATCACCAAATCACTAAAAATTCACGTACGAAAACGTGAATCGAACCATAGAAATCAATATCAAATCCATCAAAGTGGATATTCCAAAAAATCCAGAAAGAAGTCATCGAATTCGATAATAAATGACGACGACCAATCGGATCACCCCAAAATCGATATAAATGCATACCCATCAAAAATAAGCAAGATGGCTAAAATTAGCAGCTCTAGATGTTTGGTGGTTCTCCCAGACGTCTGAGCTGAGAGACTGGAAATTTTACTCCAGATCGCTCAGACGTCTAGAAATAAATCAAACGTCTGAGCTAATGGTCTGGAATTTTATTCTCGTAGCTACAGACTTCTGTCCTTAATACCAGACGCCTGAGCTGAAGCTCAAGGCATAAATCTGCCTTGGCCATTAATGGCCAATTCATCTCAAAAGCGATCAAACGAGCACAGTGGCTAACGATTTATGCCAAGCGACAACCCAACCCTGTAGGTTCTTCAATATACTCCAAACAATAAGTCCAAATGTCCGTAGTAGGATTATCATAGATTTTGACTTCAAAATACCAAAAAAAAATGGAAAATTCATCAATTCAATTCAATTCAAAAGCAAATGAACATGAATAGATGGCACGAATTCATACCTAATAACTATCAAAGGTATAGACATAGATGTGAGTTTAAGAACTCACCTTTAAACCCAAAAACAACGAATGAGAAGCTCAAACACAAAGGAAAGATCAACCACTCTTCAAATTCAACTCTAGAAGCTCCAATCTGGGATCAAATGCAAATATTTACTAAGTTAGGGTTTAGAAATTTCTGAAAATTGGAGAGAGATTGAAGTGGAGAAGAAGAAGAGGATGCTTACGTAAGCTTCTCCTTGATTTATTACTTGAAGTTGAATTTCCTAGGAGAATTAGAGCTTAGGAATTTGTAATCTCTTTTCTTTTTTCATATTTTTCAAGGGCTTGAGAGTATTAGGAAATGAAGAATGAAATGAATGAAAATGAGTGGGGTTAGGGTATTAAATAGAGAAGTTGGGTTAATGGGCTGAAACCCAAACCTAAAGCCCAATAGAAAAGTAGCAAAATTCTATTCAACCCCAAACATATCGATGTTTATACTCAAAAAGGTCACAAACGTCGTTTTCAACTCAATGGAAGTAGTCTCGAGTTCTAATTCGACTGTTTACAAAATATGGCATTTCGGATTTTAATCCGACTAATGATGCTATATTTAAATATACAAATCGTAAAATATGCGGATTGTTACAGACTCCTCTCCTTAAATAAATTGCATTCTCGCAATACTTAAGAAGAAAATAAAGAGTAACAACCATAAAAGCATATGAACACACAAAAAAATTAAAATAAGAAGTTCACCTTTAAAGAGCACGAGAGAGTAAGTCCGGATGTGTGCGCTCGACGAATTCTCTAGATTCCTAAGAGCAATCTTTAGGATTTGAGGACCATTGAACTTTCACAAGTGGGACATCTTTATTATGAAGACGTTTAACCTCCGTAGCAGTGATATGAATAGGACGTTGCTCATAGGTCAAATTAGGTGAAACTTTAATTTCTTCAATAACACCGGGTTCAAGAATAGAATCGGAATCCCTAAGGTATTTCCACAGATGAGAAACGTGGAATATGTCATGAATAGCAGAAAATTGAGCTGGTAATAATAGGTGATAAGCCATGGAACCAATGCGTTCGGTGATGGGAAATGGACCAATATAACGAAGTGCTAATTTTTTCCGATTGACTGAAACGCACAACACCTTTCATAGGTGAAACACAAATAAACACCAAATCTCCTGCAGAAAATTCTAAATTCCTTCTTCGGTTATTGGCGTAGGATTTTTGTTTACTTTGAGCTTCTTTCATCCTATGACGAATAAGGTCAAACTTTTTTGTGGAATCACGAGTAAAATATAAACCTAAAACCAGCTACTCATCGGCCTCAAGCCAACGAGAAGGAGATTGGCATGGCCTTCCATAAAGTGCCTCGAAAGGTGCCATACCAATACTAGATTGGAAGCTATTATTATAGAAAAACTCAGCAAGAGAAATATGATCTTCCCAACTTCCACCGAAATAAAGAACACATGCACGAAGAAGATATTCAAGAGTTTGATTCACACGCTCGGTTTGTCCATCGGATTGAGGATGATCAGCGGTGCTAAAATTAAGCTTCGTTACCAAAGCTTTTTGAAGACCCTTACAAAATCCACTAGTAAATAATGGATCACGATTATTAACAATAGAAGTAGGAACTCCATGCAATTTAATAATCTCTGTGTCATAGAGTTTGGCCAAAAGAGGTACGGTCCGATTAGTCCGAACGGGAATAAAATGGGCAGATTTTGTAAGTCTATCTACAATCACCCATAAACTGTCATGACCTGAACGAGAATGGGGAATACCATCAATGAAGTCCATGGAGACTTGATCCCACTTCCAAACAGAATATCCAAGGGTTGCAACAACCCACCGGGCATTTGACGTTCGGCCTTTTTGAGTTGGCAAGTTATGCAACGCTTAATAAAGTTTGCAATATCAGATTTCATTCCATCCCAATAATAAAGTCGCTCCGCATCCGCATACATTTTATTAATAACGGAATGAATGGTAAATTTAGAATGATGAGAATCTTCCAAAATGTCTTTACGAAGATTACTAATATTTAGCACGATAAGTCTACCAAATTTTCGAATACCGCCACGAGCATTGATTTCATCGTCTTTCAACCCATCAATATTTCCAAACCTACAACTTTGGCAAAGATGAGCCATTTCGGGATCATTCTTTTGAGCATCAAGAATGTGGTCAAAAAGAGAAGGATGAGCCTAAGGCTAATAAGATAAGAGATGAACATGAATCGGATTCACTATCTCGAATCTTATAAGTGGACAAAGTCTCAAGATCATTCCATTCGAATATAATCATAGAAACAACTGCTTGTTGCTTTCAGCTAAGGGCATCGGCAACACGATTCCCCTTTTCGGGAGTATAAAGAAAATCAAGGTCATAAGATGTAAGGAACTCGAGCCAACGTTGTTGACACAAATTAAGTTCCTTTTGAGAAAATAAATACTTCAAAGATTTATGATCGATGTAAAGAACAAATTTCTCTCCCAAAAGATAATTACATCAAATTTTAAGGGCGAAAACAATAGCCGCAAACTCTAAATCATGAGTGGAATACCTAGTCTCAACAGGCTTTAATTGCCTAGAAGCATAAGCGATAACACGTTCCCGTTGCATGAGAACGGCTCCTAAACTAACACACTAGCATCGGTATAAACAATAAAGTCTTGGTTCCCTTCGGAAATCACAAGGATAGGAGCATCGGAAAGGAGTTCTTTTAATTTTTGGAAAGAAGCTTCACATTTATCTGACCAAATGTACTTAACTCCCTTCTTTGTCAAACTAGTAAGAGGCACAGAAATTTTAGAAAAGTCTTCTATGAACCGACAGTAATAGCCCACCAATCCAAGAAAGCTATGAGTTTCCGTCACACTCTTCGGTTTCTTCCAATTTTGAATCGCTTCAATCTTTGAAGGATCCATGGAAATTCCAGATTCAGAAATAATACGTCCTAAAAATTTCACATGAGATTGCCAAAAGTGGCACATATAAAATTTTGCTTTCAATTGGTTGCTCCTAAGAGTTTCCAATACAATACGAAGATGTTTTTCATGCTCTTCCTCGATTCTAGAATAAACAAGAATATCATCTATAAAGATGAGAACAAATCAATCGAGGAAGTCTTTGAAAACTCGATTCATAAGGTCAACGAAATAAGCTAGAGCATTCGTTAAACTAAATGGCATAACAAGCCATTCATAAGATCCATAATGAGTACAGAACAACGTCAAAGGAATGTTATCCTCAGCAATACAAAGCTGATGAAAACCGGTTGCTAAGTCTGATTGCGAAAATACCCTAGCACCGCTAAGTTGATCAAATAGATCACTAATCCAAGGTAAAGGATATTTATTTTTGACGGTGAGATCATTAAGCTTGCGGTAGTCAACGAAAAGCCTAAATGTACCATCGGATTTATTTACAAAAATAGCTGAAGCTCCATATGGAGAGGAACTAGAACAAATAAATTGCTTCACTTCCAATTCGGATAATTATTTACGCATGTCCTCATTTTTCTTATCGGACATATGATAAGGAGGACGAGTGAAAGGAAGAGCCCCAGGGATTAGATTAATTATGAACTCAATCACTAGCTCAGGTGATAATCCTAAAACGGGCTCAAATATATCGGGAAATTCACAAACAATGTGAATAAGAGAATTGACATCTTCCTCATCATCATTATCGTCATTATGAGGGTTTAGAGAATATAAGGATACTACCAAATTGGAATCCGAACCGTTAAGAACAATATAAATCAGCTTAGGAGATTGAGGATATCGAAGATTTATAGTCCTCTCAGGACATAGGATGTGGGCTTCATAATGGTTAAGCCAATCCATTCCCAAAATCATTCCAAAGCCTAAGTAATGCATAACATGCAAATCGGCTTGGAAAGAAAAATCACAAAAAACAAATCTCGACATCTTTACAAAGCAAACTGAGTATTGCGGGTCCACCAACTAGATTCACAATTCTCAAAGAATTCATCAAGGATATAACATTTAAAGACAAAGTATCAACAAGTTCTTTTGATATAAAAGAGTGGGATGCACCCGTAACAAAAAGAACTTGAATAAGATGATTACGAAACATAAAAAGGCCATCAAGGATAGAATGAGAAATACCTTGACTAAGAGAAGTGTTATTAGGCGCTTGCACAACATTTAGTTTTCCCTCCTTCTTGCTTTGAAGTTTGGGACATGAAGATAATAGATGACCCAAACTTTTGCAATAACGACAAAAGAGGGCTTTGGACACCCATTCGCATAATGGTCCTTAGAAACACAATTGTAGCAATGTCCACGATTAGAGGTAGGAGTATTTGCTAATGAAGTTGCTTGCTTCCCTTTCTTGTTCGAACTAGGCTTGAACTTAATAGGCATCTTCTTCTTGTTGTTGTTAAAGTTCTGTTTGGGACCCACAACTTCAACATCACTTTCTTTACTGGCCTCTTCAAGTCGAAGAGCGATATCAACAAGCTGATCGAAAGAAACTTCTAGTTTTAGGTTCTTATTCAACCCATAGACAAACCTCTATTCTTTAATGGGGTATTAATATACTCAACCCCATAGTTGGAAAGAGATTCAAAAGATGCGACATAGTCTGTCATAGATGATTCAACTTGAACAAGGTCAATAAAGCACCGAGCTAAAGTCACATTTTCAGCTTCCGGCCTAAATTTTAATTCGAATCTTTCCCGGAATTGCTCTCAAGTAAGATCTTCTTCAATAATCTCCAAAACCATAAGCTCATACCAATCTAATGCTCTTTCTTGGAGCATGCTAGAAGCCACTTGGACTCAATGGAGATCAACAAGATTCATGCGAGAAAAGATGCGATCGCGTGTTCTAAGCCAAGCTTGGACTTCTATAACGCTTTCAGAACCCTTGAATGGCTTTCCACCCAAATTGGTATAGTCACTACACAAGCATGCAAACCCGGATTTAGGGTGAGTAGGCTCAGGAAAAGGTTCGACAGCTTGAGCATTCTTTACAATATCTGAAAGCTGCTGGGCAGACATAAATACTCCATCCTAAGGAGTAGTACTGGATTGACTGGCGGTGGGACGGCCAGGTCTAACCATTTCTCTTCTTGAAGAAAGAAAGAAAGAAAGAAGAGAAAAAAATCTTATTCTCAGAATGAATATCAAACAAACTTGATTGATAAAACAAGGCATCATAAAAGAAATTAGGATAGAATGGGTCCAATGACTCGAATTAAATCCTAAGGCACAATTCCTTACAGAGACTTAGGATGATGAACCTTGCTATAATATTCTGTATTGTTTTGAAGTTTGGCTCTAATACCAAGTTGTGACGCCCCACCTCTATTCTCACACTAGCCAAGGACACTACAGAGTAATTTTGTCAACTAGCGCGAAGAATAAGGCTGTTGAGGATTGACCATCCGTGTAATTGCTCTACGCAAATACCGATATGTCAAATAGTATTACATGCATTTCGTTTCAAGAGGAAATCGTACTCCATATCGTCCAGATGTCTAGGAAATAAGATCAGACATTTGAGCCGATGGTCTGGAATTTTATTCCCGTGGCTACAGACGTCTGTCCTTAATACCAGACGTCTGAGCTGAAGCTCATGGCAAAAATCTACCATGGCCAATAATGGCCAATTCATCTCAAAGCGATCGAACGAGAACGGTGGCTAAGGATTTATGCCAAGCGACAACCCAACCCTTTAGGTTTTTAAATACACTCCAAACAACAAGTTCAAACATCTATAGTAGGATTATCATAGATTTGACTTCAAAATATCAAAAAATTGGAAAATTCATCAATCCAATTCAATTCAAAAGCAAATGAACATGAATAGATGTTAGGAATTCATACCAAATAAATATCAAAGGTATAGATATAGATGTGAGTTCAGGAACTCATCTTTAAACCCAAAGACAATGAATGAGAAGCTCAAACACAAAGGAAATATCAACCACTCATCAACTTCAAATCTAGAAGCTCCAATCTAGGATCAAATGCAAATATTTCCTAAGTTAGGGTTTAGGAATTTCTTAAAATTGGAGAGAGATTGAAGTGGAGAAGAAGAAGAAGAGGATGCTTACCTAAGCTTCTCCTTGATTTATAAATTGAAGTTGAATTTCCTAAGAGAATCCGAGCTTAGGAATTACTAATCTCTTTTATTTTCCCCCATTTTTCTAGGGCTTGAGAGTATTAGAAACGAGGAATGAAATGAATGAAAATGAGTGGAGTTAGTGTATTAGATAGAGAAGTTGGGTTAGTGGGCTGAAACCCAAACCCCAATAGAAAAATAGCAAAATTCTACTCAACCCCAAGCATATCGATGTTTATACTCAAAAAGGTCGCACTCATTTTAAATTCAATGGAAGTAGTCTCGAGTCCTAATTCGACTATTTATAAAAAATAGCATTTCGAACTTTAATCCGACTAATGATGCTATATTTAAATAAATTATTTAAATATACAAATCGTAAAATATGAGGGTTATTACACAACTCCTATCTCATTTTATATTCAAATGATATATATCATATTTTCAACTTATATTAATAATAATCATTATCATAAAGGAAGAATTTATAGTTTTGATATAATATTTTTCATCTCATTTTTTGGATAAATGTTAATTATAATCTTATTCTACTCATTTTATTTAATGGTTATGCATTGATTAACGTTGACGATTGGTTAATTTACTAAAAAATCTCACTTGTATATAAATATCAAATTTAAATATTCATACAATTAAGAACTAATCTATCATTTCAGTATAACTTTATGTTAAGTGTACAAGCTTCACACAGTTGCCTTCGTAAATTGATTGTTGATGGAAACAATTCTCCTTTTTCATATTTAATATGGGTTCAAACTGAACCAGATCAAAACAAGACCGTACTACATTAAACTGAACCGAAACTGAATCGTTTAAAATATTAGTGTAATGGTTTGTATTTTTGATTAACCATTTGATGCACTGCGGAAGCGGTTTGAAGTTCAAACCGCATGAAACCGACATGCGCCCACCTTTAAGTAAAATTACCTTTACCTTATTCCTAGGATTTGCACCTTAAAACAAAAAAAATACGCTCCTTGAATCCATTCCAAATCAAGAAGTTGCTAGCTCTTGAGCATATTTACCATCGACAATCAAATTGTATTTAATTTGGTGTGTTTAGGCTTGACTTTTTTCTGTATTTTAGAAGGGGTATGGCTGTATTTAATTGATGAAGATAAGAGTGCAAAAAGTATTTGCAAAGTGATGGTTAGTGGTTTTATATAAGAGAGGGACTATAGAGGGAAATGAGGATCAAGATTCACTTATTTCTCTTAACATACCTCTTTATTTTTTAATTCAAAATTACTTCCCTCTTTACCATCATATGGCTGACCCTAATGCGCATCCCTACAGTCATCTATACCAAGCCTTATTGGCTTCATGACCAATCTAAGCTCAAACAATAATTGTTGCACCTAAATCCAATTTAAACGCATACTGATATCGTATATCGATCTGTATATTTATTACTATTATATATACAACATGTTTAATATTGTTTAACACATCAAATAAAATTTTATAACTAATATTACATAAATATTAATTAATTTAATTAATTATTAATGATTATAATTTAATTAAATCTAATGGTATCAGAGGTATTCAACGTTTCGATTGTGTGACTCTTATGTGTAAATTTAGTCAGCGATTAATAGTGAACAGTACAAGCTACTAACGTTCACACTTCACTTACCAGGTAGTATGACATTATGGCCAAATATATTACTTACTTGGTATTAGAGAAATCTAAGTTTATCTTATGAAGCATTACCTTATAGTGATAAATATTTATATCAATTCTCTTCGTCAAAATTATATCACTTTGGACTTATAGAGTAAGGAAATGGTCAAAATTCCAATATCGTCCATATTTAACTCTATAGTCCAAAAAAAGTCCTTGGTCCAATAAGAACAATTATTTTAACCGAACTGCTCTGATCAGAGACTTTGACATTGATTTGACTTCGGTTGACCATGATACTAACATCATATAACCGAGTAAACAAATCCTCTCTTGAATAATGTTTTTCTTCCGATGCTTCCACTCGACCTAGCAATAGTCTTTCGATAGATGTCTTACCATGATTTAACTTTTATTGAAGTGGAGCTTCCACATTAAAGATCTACCATATTCTTAAGTCAAGAGCTGTGTAATTTTTTTACATTAATATTTTCTATTTGACCATTGTTATATTAACCAAAATAAACTATCGAGCAAGTCATTCCATAGTTATCCAATGACTATTAGTACATAACCCCTAGTGCCCCCAACAGTCATGAATAATACACTGCCCAATGTTTGAAGAGCGTATGTAATCTATTTTTGATGGATATATTGATATCCGGTCTCGAAACATCTTGATTAGGAATATTTAAAACAATATGTTTATTTATTATAATAAATCACTCATGGTTACAACATATTGTAACTACTATCACAAAACGTATCATTAATAGATTTTCAATTATATATACTTATGATTAAATTAATCGATTAATATAATATATTACATCAAGTATATAATAAAAATGTACCAGCCCTATTGCCTACACCATATATATAAATAAATTTTATTCAGATAAAATTGTTCGAATTCGATTTGCGATAAATAATATTCTAGAAATTGAATAAACTATTTATAAAATTTTAAAAGTGTAAATAATTTTATATGACTACAATAGTGGAAAATAAATAAGTGGGCATCTAATTGAATAAAATTGTTCAATTATTAAAATATAATTTGTAGAATGAGATGTGAATCATATTATATTAGAATTAAATTTATTTTGAGGATTAAAATTAAAATTTAAATGCATAGGAAATTAAGTAAGATTGAATGATATTAAATTAAGGCCCAAAACTATTTCAACCCATGCCCAAATCCATTATTATTCTCACCCTGCTTTTGGAATACTCTTCTTACATCCTTACTTAAGCCTAAAACCTATTCCCTTATCTCCAAATTTTCCCCAGAAGCCTATATTGAACTCACGCAAATAAAAAGTTTATCACGTGCGATAAAGGCAGGAACGAGGCACACGCCGCAGTGCATCGAGGCTAAGGTAACCAGAAGTCGTGACCATACTACCGGTGCAATGCGATCTGGGTTTACAAGTTTTGAGGGAAGGGGAGAATGCAATTAGGCATAGGGGTGGAGGTTTTTGGTGCCTTAGCTGCTCTTGCGTAAGAGATGATGGCGACATGGGGGCTGTTGTTAGATTGTGATTTGGAGCTCGTAATGGTTAAAGGTGGAGAAGCGCCTGGCTATTTGTGCACGCGTCATGATGGTGGCTGCAATGGTGAAACACAATGTCATATGATAAATCTTCTAACAGCAATTAGAATTTAGGTGAGTAAAATTTCTTACTCACAACTATGATCAACTTTATGCCTTATTTTCTTTAATTTGATTTTGAATTTGATGGATGAATTTTCTATGGTATTGTTATTGGATGAAATTGAATGTTGTTGGTTGTTATTGATTGATATAGTGAAGTACACCTTGGTTGGGTTATGTTGAGTGTAGTATTGGTTGATTTAGTAATGGCATTAGTCGAACACAACATTTGAGATTGATCATAAAAGAGGTAAATAAATTAAATGACGAAGATTTGAAATAAATAAATTATTTTGGAATAAATAAATTATTTTGAAAACACATAGCGACTTTTGGAATGATGTTCTTATTTAATATTGGGATTATTTGTGATTTATGGAAAATTTGAAAAAAAAAATGATGTTGGAAAAAAATACAAGTGGAAACTGTTTGAGGATTTTGTGAATAGAAATTATTTTGGAAAATGATGAATTTTGGGATTTTACTAAATATGTGAATTTGGAATAAATATATTTTTGTTTATTTACATTTGATCTTGAAAGTACTTAAAAGGGGTTTTATGAGTAGATATTTGAAAGTGATATGTTAATTTTAGTTGGATTTAATAGAGGGAAGTGTATAAAATAATATTTTGAAGCAATCGAAAGTTGAGTACAATTTATTTATTGAATGGAAATCTTTATTTATGGGATTTGTTACATATTTATTAGGTGAATTTTGGAAGTAATATTATTGTATTTGATAGAGAATTCTAGTTTAATGGATTAATAATTTTAAACGGATTTAGAAATAAATGAGGATTTTAAATAATGATTTTGAAATTATATATTTGAATTTGGAAGTGTTTTTGGATTGGAAGTAATGCGCTTTTAATTGATGTTTAAAATTAATTGCAAATTTCCAATTTTTTCTGGTATTTCCAGAATATTATGGAAGTAAAAATTAGAAATAAGAGGATTGTAGTGGATTTAAAATTGATTGATTTGAACAAAGGTTTCTTTGAAGCCAAATGGGTTTTTGGAATTAAATAAGAGAATTAATGTTTATTATTTTAAAAGAGAAGAAAACTAATAAAAGAGGTGTTTTGTTGTCAAATTAAATTGAAATGTATTTACAAAATGATGGGAAAATTAAAGTGAAATGTATGTAAATAAATCTTTGATCTCGTTAATTACCGATTAAATAATATTTTGATGTATGAACGGATGGATGTTGATTGGATTGCTATGAACAAGATGAAGTTAAATCCAATCGTTGGGTTGAACAACGAAGTAATGAAAATGAAGAACAATAAATTGAAGTAATATTAACTGAGAGTGAATTAATAAGCAAAGTGGAAATTTATTTAATGTCGATTTAATTACGGGTGATATGTAGATGATTGTATTTTATCAGATGGTATGGGACGTCCAAGTGAAGTATATTTATTTACTCAACACTAGTATGATGTTGGGTAATTCATTGAAAACCGAGTATTTAGCATTTGGATATCAGTGAATTATCATATATTATGCACATATATTAATTGATATTATTTGGATTTCTCACTTTATGTGTAAGGTGTATTATATTATTTCCTTATTTTATTTTAAAGAGAAAATATGATTATCTCGGCTTTTGAGTGGAACGAGGCGTGTAATGTGGAATTCCTTATATAGATGTGATGGCCAAAAGTTATGCTAGCCCCATCCTTACTTGACCAGCCACGAAGGCCACTCCCCGATGGTTGTGACGATTTAGCCCCACTATTACAAGGTCATAGTTTGTTGCACGAGCCAACGGGAAAAGGAAGACAGAATGAAATAAGGTGGTTGACAATGGAAAGCGATGTACGAGAAAGCGAGGAAGCGATGTGCATTTATGGTGCAACTAAAGACTGGTGAGGATGCTCAAAATGAATTTAAAGAATTAAATTAATAAATAAATATAGTTAAATAAATATAAATGAATTGGTGTGTGATGTGTGCGATATGTGAGGTGATATGTGATGTGTGCGATGTGTGTGATGCATGATGTATGCGGTGATGTGTGATGTGTGCAATGTGAATGATGTTTGTGATAACGTGTAATGTGCGCGATTTGTTCAATGTGCATTATGTGTGATGTATGTGGTGATGTGTGCGATTTTTTTGATGTGTGTGATGTGTGTTGTGCATGTGATGTGTGCGATGGATGTTCGATGTATGTGGTGTGACATGTGTGATGGACGCTTGATGTGCGTTGTGTGATATGTGCAATGGTGTTAGATGTCTTATGGATGTTTTATTATTCCTTTGATTGGATTTCTTTATTATGTTGTGTATATGTTATTCCTTGAGATATTATTTGTGCACTCATCCTTGAATTTAGACATAGCTCAACCTATTTATTAGTTATATAATACTCTGGTTAGTCTTAGATATTTCATGTTCAGTTTGGTTGTTGGACATAAAGAAGGATAGTTATATACATTATAGAGTCGAGTATCTATTTAGTATATTTGTGGCTACAAGTGAAAGTGACTATAGGATAATGTAATAAGGATGTTATCTAAACTACTTGTGCGAAATATAAAGTAAGTAAACAGTAGTAAAAAAAATGACACCGGATATTTTTATACTGGTTCGAACTCCCGTTCTACATCCAGTTCTAGACTCCTTTTAGATTTTAACTAGCAGTCCTCATTTAACCCTGAGGAATAGGTTTACACCACCTGAGAAACCAAGCGGGACTTTGACCACCCAAGCAATCGAGCAGCATTTTCCCACCTGAGTAACTGAACAGGACTTTGATACAAATGAAATGATTTCTTGACTTCGCCTGTTCTTGTTACAACACAGATAATTCAAAATGATGTACACCCTTCCTACAATATTTGCCTCAAGTATGATATGAATATTTATGTATCTATGAGGATAAAGGAAGTATAAATTGCTTTAGAAAGAGAATTATAAACTTGATTTCGCAATTTCTAAACAATTGAATATTCAAGAGAGTAGAGAGTAGAAACTTAAGTTAAATTGAGTTGTTTGATCTTGAATGAAATGCATATACATAATGATTGAAAAGTTACAACTATTTGCAAATAGTTCTGTTGAAATGGAAATGGTCACAACTCTTCTTGGAAGAGATTCCTATTCAGGAAGAAGAGATATCTCTTTATAAAATTTGAAAATATGATAGTTTAAACAAGTTTAGCCGACTGAATATAGTTATTTAGTCAACTAAGTAGATATAGAAAATTCATAGTTTGAATATGCAACATTTAGTCGACTAAATATTTGATTTAATTGACTAAATGTAGTTGACTAAATATTTGATTCGGTGGACTAAATGTAACGACTCGATTTCTCGACGCTCGAAAATCGACATCAATACGCCCACTGTATCAAACGTCGAACAATTGAATGTCAGAATATCGAATCATTAGGGTTAAAGAAGAAGAAGGTAGATGAAGAATTCGAAAACAATGTTAGAATCTCACAATCGCAGCGGAAAAATATATAATAGATAAATGACTAATCTTTAAACAAAGAACTATATCTGTTTATACAATACATCATCAGAGTACAACAAAATTCATAACACACAATTGGACAGTTATCATAACCTATCCTCGCAAAACTGATTAAGCAGTTAATCAAACACAGTGGAATATTCATCAAATACGTGTGATACATCTCACCATCCAGCTCGTCTCCAGACCTCCACAGCATCCTTTCCTGTATTCTATAATATTCGGTCTGACCCGAGCATTATAGTTAAATAACACCCGAGTCAGTATGGAAAACCAGCGTGAGAAAACACACTCAGTTGGATTATTAAAGTTTTCGAAAATCCTTTGAAATCAAGGGTATCTCGTAAGACCACGCCATAAATAAACATGTCGGGTTTATACCTTACGATAACCAAAAAATTTCTTATCAAACCCTTTGATATTATAGTAGTGTCTATAAAATACATATTCGAATAGCTGAAGTTGTTCCATTATTAAATTCCAGCAATACTAGGTTCTACAAACAAAACCGTAAAGAGTACGTAGGGAGAATGGATTTCCATCAATGGCAGGACTACTGGGGTACCACCCGTCACAGTACATGGTCTAGATCACCACACCGAGGATCCATCCTAATCCCTTACATCACAAGACCGGAGTTACCCCTTACTGGATATTCCGAATAAGTTCATCCCGCAGTTGGGATCAGCAACAGCCCATAGAGCCGAAATAAAGGGACATCTAGACAGGGGTGACCTTACCCTAATTGGTTGCCAGCCACTTAGCCTTGTGTGCACCTCCCCTATTTTAGCCATTCCCGGTTGATGAGGCTTGAGGCTATGCATTACATTTTTAGCACACATTCACTTAGAATGCTCATCGTCCTCCTGACGATGTTCTGAAAGCATTCGTCCATAGAAGTCCGTTCCGGGCTCGAACGGAACCGAAGGAACTACTCCTACTAAATCCATTTTGGAGTCACCCTCAGGGTTAGTAGCAATAAGCCCTTGAAATTCACCGCTCCACCTTTGACTTCCAGCTCTTGTCTTCCTCACGAAAACGTTCAAATCAGATCGGAGTAGTTTTCGAGAAATTAATCCCGATCCTGGTCTCTTTGAAATGATCAGCGCATTGTCCAATATTGATAATCGGTTATTTAACTATCAAATAACATTCACAAAATCATCGGGCATTAATAAAATTCTAAAACAATTTAAAATAATAAAATTTCTCTAAAACATTCTTTAAAAAACCACTTCAAAACCTCTAACCTATTCTTGAAAATCTACTTTGAAAATATGCTTGGTCCTTTCAGGAAATACACTTTCCTTTCCACACCTTTAAAAATAAATCACTTTTTATTTTTAAAGAAAATTACCCATTCCTTTATAAATTCCCATTCTGAATTTATATTTTCAAATTATCCTATGATAAATATTTCACTTTATAAACCCAAATTTTAAATTCCATAGTCTTATCTACTTTTAAAACATAGTTTCAAACATGTAATCAATTTCAAAATCGATTTCAAAATTTACTCAATTTTAAAAAAAAAATCGTTTATTCAGTCAATTTATTTCAAACCCATTAATTTAATATTAACTTCTTTATTATGATTTAAAATATTATTTAAACTGAAATACAAATTTCATACTTTTCCAAATTTCTTCTTTATCTTTTCCAAATTTAAACCTTGAATTTGAAAATAAATTCTTTATTTCTTTAAATAATATAACTTAAGTTTGAAAATTCATTTATTCCTATTTATTCAAAATCTTCTTTTCCATACTCGGAATTTATTTACTAGAATTTAAAAATCAACTTTTATCCTTTTCCAATTTATTTATCCAAATCTCTATAATTATTTACTTAAGAATTCTTCCTTTTATTCCCTTCAAAAATCTAATCTATATATTTTGATAACTTAGCATACCCAAATATATTCAATCAAACCATAGCATCCAATATTTTTAATAAACAATATAATTTATCATAGATTATCAAATAAACCACATCACGACATATTAATCAATCTAAATAATTTTTAGGAATCCAGTTGGATCCCTCCAACCTGTTTCCCTACATCCACCGATGTTAGCACAATATAAAAAATACCAATCCCACTTCAAGGTGGGATATCGCGGTATATGCAGTCATTCGCTATTATGCGGGGCACATAGGGTCTCATCCGCTATATAATGCGGGAAATCAATCACTCCAATATATATGTAGGCACACTATGTATAATATCACATCCAGTCAATTTAATCATTCAACCAATAATTTAAATTTAACTATTATAATTTAAAAGGAAATCCGAATGAGTGATATTAACTCACCTTTGATTTTTGATTTGAAATCTAATCTAACCCGACTTGTTTTTCTTCATAGTTTTGGACCTTGTGTAGACATTTACAATTTTCTAATATTTTGAAATAATCGAACAGTAAATTCCCTGCAATCAATTTAAATAACTAATACTTTAGTTTCAAACTAATTTTTCCTTTAATAATTTCTAATATAATTAAATAAGTTAATTAAACAAATTTATCACTTAAATAAATTATTTTTAAAATTAACTAGCTAGGTTAAAATATGTGCATTTATTTCCCTTTTGAAATTATACACTTATAAAAACAATCTATATAGATTTAAAAAAACCAATTTTTATATAAACTTTCAACATTCTAAAATTCCTATTTTTTCAAACTATATTAATATAAAATAATTTAGTATTTCCGTATATACATTTAAATAAAGAACGGGTCACTTAGGAAAAATATTTCTGCTGTTTATATATATCTGTGTGTGTGTGTGTGTATGTCTATATTTATATTATTATTTCTCTTCACTGATATATATATATTTAAAGAGAAATCTACATATATACTTCTCTGAAAATAAAATAAAAAAAGTTTTCTGTCTACTAAACTGAAACATATAATGGTTTTTATACTGTAACACACACATATATATTTTTCTACACCCAACTAACAGAAATTTCTCTGTTTAAAACTTAGTACAAAGTTTTCAACTTGTGTATTAAATTAAGTTTTTAATTGAATAAGGAGAAACGAATACCTCACTGCCCATCCCCAAAATCAAGCTTGGTTCTTTGACAAATCCCCCCTTGCACCACATACGAGTCACGCACTCCAGCTCCAGAGAAAATGCGACCCTTGGATCCATTAACAACCATGAAACGGCGAACCTCCACTCGCGTCACCCTCGGCCATGCGATTTCGATTGCCACTCCATAACATTCTTCTCGAGATCGAAGACGCCTTCATAGTCGGGAATCGATGGCCACTATACTGCATGCAAAGGCGCGCTACGCCTTCCTCCCAACCCTAAATCGAAGACATCAAGAGATAGAAAAAAACTAGGCTTTAACGTCGATGCTTGCTTTAATTTGAGGGAACGAGTTTCAATTCGAACGGCAAGAAAAAGAGGGCGATTTGAAATGGGTTACGGCCATTCAACTTCTCTGAGAAATTTGATTTTAGAATTAGCGAAGAATGAAAGGTAAAATGATTTGTTCATTGGCCATAGTTATCATCCATTCTTCTGAATTCGATCTTTTTTTATATTTTATTTTCAAAGAAGATCGTCAGTTTCTTATTAAATTATATTTTCATAATGAAGACGCGTGTTTATCCGAGTGAACGCGTGCAATGAATTCCTACACGTGTCTGCTTAGACTTGAAATAGTGTTTCAACGAAATTATACTATTTATATTTAAATTTAGATTCAAGTTTAAATCGTCTTGAAAACGAAGCCTAAAATCTCGTTCTCCAATCAAGGCGTGTCGCTAGGCGTTTATAATGTTATACCCCTATTCTGAACGCAATGGAAAAGGTTCCGAGTCCTAATTCGATCTTATGGAGAAGATAGCTTTTTGAACCCAGTTATAATATTAAATTTTCGATATAAATCTCAGCGCATTTACTTATCATAGGATCATACGACCACTCCAAACACTACAAAAATTGAAATCTGATAATAATATACTATTACGGATCCAATGGAACTAGTTTCGCCGAATTCGAAAGGCTATTTTTAAATATCGATTTAAACGATATAAATTCAAAACTGAACAATCTCTTCCAAATCCAATTTTAAAAGTTCCATTACCTTTAGTATTATCAATATGAATTTCTAAGCCTTTAAAATATTTTTAACAAGCCTGGAACATCCAAATTCAACAATTTTATCCAATTTCAAATTATTAAATCAAATAATTTAATTGCCAAATAAACAATGATATTTGAAATTCAAGTTAAACTAACTTTCAAATATTTAAAATCAATTAAATATTTCAATTTGGAATATCCAAAAATTCTGGGTCATCACATTCCTCCCCTTTAAAAGAATTTCATCCCAGAAATTACTAGTTAAGAAGAATGGTCCATAACTCGTTCACTTATTTTTCCCAAACAACTAGTTTTTAACAACTCCCCAAAACCAAACAGATTTTAACAATACCCAAAGCCATCTTTTAATAAAGACATTATCACCCTTACTAACTTTCCAAACTTCTTCCATAGGTTCCAACCAATATCATTTATCCAACCATTCAAATTTAAATTTAAAACAAATTTTAAATTATCAAAATCTTTTCAAAAATTTCTAACTCCCTAAATTTTCGAAATATTTCGCCAACGTCTACTTTACGCGGCTAGCTCAGTTCAACTACAAAAAGCCTCTACGGGCCTCCAGATTGCAAAAGAAAATAAAAGGCCAAGTGGCTAGACAAGAAAATCATCAAATTTCATACAGAAATTTAAATACATATCTTTGTCGAGAAAATTTCATTTATCTTCTGAAATCAAAAAAAAATCCCAGTTCCCTTTTGCTTTTAAACACCTGTATCCTACTAAGCAGTAATGTCCAATTGCAACATTTAAAATCATTTTACACATTTCTTAACAAAGGTTTCAATATTCGATTTACTTAAGTCGTACGATGCACATATATTATACGTGCGCAATACCAACTCTAATCTCTCACTCGATCACACAATTTCATTTCCAACTAGTATCGTCCACCCGACTTTCTAGTGTGGACTCGGATTTGGTTTCTTGATCGAAAACTGTCATTCTCCTTGCATAGCCGCAAACTATGATAGAGAATTTCCAGAATCAATCAAAAATTCATATCTAGGTCCGCCGTCGAAAATCGAATGAAAAATCCTAATATGGATTGATATAACTATCTCAAAATTCTATGCTTGAATCTGGATCAAATCAGTATGCGAATAAAATAATATACGTACACCCTATGTATTTATCCCAATTGATTATTAACTATATCAATTCTCTTTTTATTCACACTTACCTTGATTTCCATTCACTTATTCACAAATATCCTTTCTTACCACCCTTATTAAAACTTCTTTCAATATTAACTTAGAATATTTTCCCAGTACCAATTTACTTAAAAAATCCACCATCCCTTTCTTAAATTCAATATAACTATTTTATATACATCTAATATTTATTTTCTACTTCATCACTTTTTCTTAATGTCCATTTATATTCACTTACATTTTCAATTTCATTTAAATTCAATTTACCTTCCATTTTAAATATTGAATTCTATTCATCTTATCTCAATCCATATTTAATCAATCATTTGTTTAATTAGTTCCACTTACTGATTTATTTATATCTCAAACACGTTTTATTTCCAAATCCTTTTCAGTCCACTCGAACAAATTCTACACATCATTTTACACAATTTAAATCAAGTATCATCCCAATATTCAGTTTCAATCCTATTTACTTACATATGCAAATTCATTTGTCCATCCACAATTTTATTTCCAACTTATAACTTTTTATATAAGTACCCATTTCACTTAGTCTTCTTAAACTGTTCTTCAAATTCACTTTTACTTAACTATATTTGCATACATTCCGGTTCAATTTAAATTTTAAACTTTTATAAGTTTTCCAAATTGAAATACATTTGCTAACTTTTTTTAGTTCACTTCAATTAATTAGCTTACCTTCCAACTTATTTGGTTTCATACTTACTTTTATTTAACCCTTTTCTAGTTGAATATTATTCCAACAATATTTTAAATTTTTATAAGTTATTAAACTAATTTATATTCCGAAAACATTTTAAATAAGATTCCAAAGTCTTTTAAACAATTACTCAACGTTTCAAAATCATCTTTGAAATCAATTATATCCAAAATCCTTCGGTAAATTCAATTATCTCTTTGAATTCAAACCAAACCTGTAACAACCCGGAATTTTCAAACCCGAAAACTCCAGATAGTTATGAAAAGAAGAAAGGGATAAAAGAAGAAGAAAAAAAACAACATCAGAATCTCACATCGCAGCGGAATAAAATATAATATATAGAATACAGTTTAAATACAAGAAATCTGTACTGTATACGTATACATACATACCAACATCAGAGTACATCAATCAATCATACAGAGACAACTACTATAAGATCATACACAGCGGAAATAATAGACAAATACGTAGATACGCTCTGTCATCAGCTCGTCTCCTGAGCTCCAGTATAAAACCTGAATCCTATTTAACTCGGTCTGACCCGAGCATCATATAAAACAACACCCGAGTCAGCCTAGAATACCAGTGTGAGAAAATCACACTCAATTGGATTATTAAAGTTTCGAAAATCCTTTGAAAACAAAAGCATCTCGTAAGACCACGCCACAAATAAACATGTCGGGTTTTTACCTTACGATAGCTAAAACAATTTTTATAGAAATCCTCTGATATTATAATAGGGTCTATATACAAATACTTATAAAATAGCCGAAATTGTTACATCTATTAAATTCCAGCTACTAGCCACAGAGTGGGTAATACAAACAAAACTCGTACGAGGCTCGTAGGGAGAATGGATTTCCATCAATGGCTGGGCTACTGGGGTACCGCCCGTCACAGTACCTGGCCTAGATCAGAGTACCGAGGATTACTCCCTTCATCCCCTGCAACACAAGGCCGGAACCATTCCTTACTGAATAGTCCCGAACAAGATAAACCCCGTGGTTGGCGTGACCAACCACCCACTAAGCCGAAATAAAAAGGGACATCTAGACAGGGGAAATATCTTGTCCTGCTTGGGCATGACCCACCTAACCTTGCTGCACCTCCCCTGTTTTAGCCATTCCCGGTTGATGAGGCTTGAGGTTAAACGTTACCTTTTTAAGAACGCGTCACTTAGAATGCTCATCGTCCACCTGACGATGTTCTGAAAGCATTCAATCCATACAAGTTGCCCTGGGTTTGGACAAACCGAATCACCGTCTTCAACTCTTCACGATCTTTATTCGTAATCGTTCAAATCGGATCGAAGTGGTTTTCAGATAATTAAATCTGATCTCGGACTCTTCGAAATGATCAACGCGTTGTCCAATATTGATAGTCGGTTATTTAACTATCAATTAACCACACACAAGCAACCATCAAATAATTTCCATAAATTATTTATCTCAAATATCATTCAGATATAATTCTCATTCAATCCATTTGAAACAAATTTTCAAAGTCCTTTTATTTCCATGAAATCATTTAACTGATTTCTTATATCACTCACAATTGATTTATCCTTTAAAAAATATCTTTTATTTCTCATTCATTCTTCAAAAATCAATTTACACTTCCCTTGTAATTTCTCAAACTCACTTTCTCCACTTAATAAGATTTCTCCTAAATCTTATCCCATTCAAATTAATTTGCTTACCATCACAAGAGGATTTTAATAGGATTTTAAAAACATTTTGAAACCATATAGATTTATAAAATAAGAAGTAATATTAAATAACTGGTTTTAGAAAACTTAGAGTTTATAATAAATAATAGCTAAACCTTCAAATTAAACTAATTCGAAAATATTTTACATTCAAATAATAGTTTATACAAAGATGTATATAGTATAGTAATTTAAAATATTCCTTTTAAAATAAATTATAATTGTAGAAAATCCAATATCCATTTATAAATGCCTCTTGTCCACATTCACCTTTGGAAATATCTTACTACTTCCATTCAACCAATTTCATATCTCATTTATAAATTCCATTCATGAATTTATAAAATCTCCTTGGATTTCGTTTATTATCAGATAGTTTGATTGAAAAATCTCATCTTTATAATTTATTTCTGTCTATAAAGTTCCATATTGTCCCATTTAATAAATTCCATTTATTTAAATAAAAATTCCTTTTGGCTCTTAACAGGATTTCTTATTCGTAATTCTTAATAGCATCGTCTTTATTTCCTAATAAATTTTCTTTTCTTTTCCTATTAATATTTCTTTTTATTTCCTTAATAGACCCCCATTTCCATTTCTTAATATAATTCCATTTTCTCTAATTCACTTATCGATTACAATATTCCTTCAAGTATAAATTTATAATTTAAATTCTCCAAAACTCAACTTTATCACCTTAAAGTTTAACTTAAGTAGGAAAATACTTTTATTTCTTTTCTTCATTCTCAATTAAAATAGATTTAAATTTCAAATAAATATTTTCTATTTGAGTTTTATTTAACTTCTTCAAAATTAATTTATCAACGGTAATAGAAATTTCAAATTTCCAACTTCTCTGTTATTCATCAGTTGATAATTCAATTATCTATAAAACCACCCAACCCAATATAACAACCTGTCACAGAACAGCATATATACGAAATAAAATAAATAGTTTTGAGGAATCCTGTTGGATCCCTCCAACCTGTTTACCCTGCATCCACAGATGTTAGCACAATAAAATAACAATTTCACTTCAATGTGAAATATTGTAGTATATGGTAAAAAGTTTATTTAATTATTCACTACTTCAACCATCATTCAAGCAATTCAACAATTAAATTTAAATTCAACCATTCAAATTTTAAACTTAACCGAGTGAGATTAACTCACCTTTGATTCAATTGTTGCAATCCTTTCCAATCCAGATTCGTTTCCATATTTTTGACCTTGAATGACAATCGTATGAATTTTATTAATATTTGACCGATCGAATAATAAATTTATCGTTTAACATTTTAATCGACTTACAATTTATTTAAACTATTTATTTCCCGATTTTAAACTTTATATAACAATTCATATGAATTTTATAAATATTCAAAATAATTGATCGATAAATTTCCATTTTATAATTTAAATCTTAAAACAGAAAAGATTTAATCTTTACTGTAAAAAATTTCTTCCTTCATACATCTATATATTATTTTTTTATTTTATTTATATTTATCTATGTGTTTAAATTAAAAACCCTAACTTGCTGCTAAATTACAAATTGCAAAAACGAACATAGAGAATTACCTCACAGGCAACAGATACGAGACCACCACCAACTTCGCCTCACGAGCCAACACTGCCGCGACGCTCAGCACCACAGTCTTCACCACATCGCCTCATCACCACACGACACCCACGCGACATAGAGCAACTATTTTCCTGCCCTCCCTTTGTCGCCCCCCCCCCCCCCCCACGCTTGCATAGAGCAACTTGCCTGCGACCTCCCCTGCTCGAGAATCGTGACTCCCCTCCACGCACGCGGCCTCCATTGAAATTCGATTTAGGGTTTTTTTTTAAATGAAGATGCCGTGAATCGGCTTACAGGAAGAAAGGGAAAACAAGGGGTTTTGATCGAAACTAAAGTGAGGGGGGTATCACAACTATAAAGGAAAGAATAGCTTCCATTATAAGATTTTGTTTCTGAACGAAGGTATAAACGAAAGAAGTCTCGTGAATAAAAAGAAGGATAGGAAGCGTATTCAGGAAGGCGAACGATGGTGTGTTGAGGAAGCTACGCTGATTATTTTATTTTTAAACGTTATATAAATCTTCTCGAATTCAATATATATTATAGCGCGTATTCTTAACGTGCTATCACACGATCACTCCAAAAATTACGAAATTTGAAATCCGGCAATAATTCAATATTACGGATCCAACGGAACTGGTTTCGTTGAATTCCGAGACTGTGCCTCGGAAGGTTATTTTAAAATGTCAATTTAAACGATGTAAATTTAAAATTGAACAAACGGTAGTTAAATTCAATTTTAACCCATCTATTACTTCCAGTATTATCAATATAAATTTATAAGCCGTTAAAATATTTCCAATAAGCTTACAATTCCAAATTTAAATAATTTACCCAATTGTCAATTGTTATTTAATTTATTCAATTAGTCGTTATATTTAAATTTTGAATCTCCTTTATTAAATATAACCAAACTTTTCATGAAAACAAGTTATATGTCAAATTAATAAATATCACAAATTAACTGTTGAAAAAGACAAGTCGTTACAAAACCCAGTTTAGTAATGACTCCAATTCAAAATCTCCAGGAAGCAATTCCTCTCTTGGAAACTCGAAAATGAACATCGATGATGCTGCAGTCATCATCGAAGTTATTTTCCAGCGACCAAAGTGAGTTCAGTGCTTTTCTTCCAAAAACCCTTTCCAAATATTTTTGAATTCCAAATCTCGTCAGATTTCAAATCCAATTCAAAAATATTTCCAAAATAATATCATTATTATTTCTCCAAAACCTTTAAAAGCCATTTTCAAATTCAAAGGAATTTAAATTTCCCAAATTTTCAAATTTCAAATCCTTTCAATTTATTTTCAAATATTTCCCTTGAATTCTATTTCAAATTATAAATCGCATTACAGTTTACATTTACAAATCCCATTTGTATATGAATTTATTTCCTAGCTTTTAGTTATGATGTGACGATCGGGATTCAGCGTTCGAAAAATTGATATCCATATTTCACCCGCATTCGAATGCCGCAGATTCAAACGTAGAGCCTGGTTCGTTGAAGCTTATAACAGCATTAGGTGATAACAACACGGTGCAAATAAAATGAGTTTTTATTGATACACAACATTGATACAATATGAAGTGATCAACACCAACAGAGATATATACAACAGTGGAAAAACATAGCAGCGGAAAATAACAGCAACAGCAGCGAAAAGATATCTTCATTGCCAAAGCTCCAAACCAAAAAGCTCGAACCACTATTATGTTGTACTATAGCAGATGCGAATGCCAAATCCACAGACTTCACATATTGCCAAAAGCTACACCTACTAGCTGACTATCTGTTAACCTGACTCTAGACTGCCTGTGTGGAAAATTGTGGTCACCCAGAGTTTAGAAAGGGAACAATAAACTCCAAGTCAGTCATGGGACTGGTGTGAGCAAACAAAAACAGTTTACTTGAACAAAAATAAATAAAAAGAAATTTTCTATGCTTTTTAACTACCATAAGGCCTCCCGTCACACACACAATGCAATCGCACACTTGGGGGAGATTACTCCTATGATAGTCAAACATGCTTGATACGCGAAAATCCTTTTGATATTATTATTAGTGCATGGTGTGAAAACATTTCGAAAGTATAATATTAATCTTAGCCAGCATATGTACCATTATAGTATGCCTACTATAGCTACCATGTCAAATGACAGGTTCTACAACTAAAATCGTACAGGGCTCGTATTGGATGATTGGATTTCCAACAAATGGCCAAGGCTAAGGAACTTCCTTTTCGAATGGATACGCGTCAGGTGGGACACCCCGAGAACCAGACTGGATCTCTGCCAACACAAGGTCGGGTTACCTCTGTAACTAGGTAACTAACTGTCATGAGTATGCTAATCCCCAATTGTCACCAACCTTTTCCGAGGCGCCAATAACAACAAAATTTCAACAACCACATAAGTTAAATATATGGGCTCCATACCATGATATCCCTTTTTATCCAGAAGGAAATGCACATACCCTAAGGGGCGTGACCCCCGTAACCTTGTTGCATCCTTCTTTTCGACCATTTTCGGGGTGTGAGGTTCGATGAAGTCCAGTCCACAAAGTTACGCTTTTCACAAAAGCCATGCTTCGATCAACCAATGATCAGCACTTAGTATGCCATATTACCATATTGGGAATATATCACTAGTAAATATCAACTACATAACCTCTGAGCTCGTACGTCTCAGGGAAGGGCGTTAAGCTAAGAGAATAAATTCTCCGTCATCAAACAGAAATGTATATGATAGAAACCAGCTTTACATCTTAAAGTGTAACGTTAGACATACATCCATACAGGTGCATCCTGGGTCGGAATGGAGAAGGCACTTATAAAGAATTCCTTGCAAATTCAGATATCCCTAACCACGTCCCGACTCCCCATCATATAGGGTAATCAAAATCTCTATACCAGGGCCATTCGGTGCAGAGACATTCGACAGGCAATCCTTTCATTTTCGAAAATACCCAGTCTTCAACCACCGTCTTCAAATTCTATCCAATTCATCGTATCATTAATTCAGAATGGGTTTTATGACATAAAGTCCTCTCCCGGCTAATCCGAATAATGAGCACTTATTTTAAACATCATATGGATATATTGGGATCTTAGCCAAGTCATAACTTTTTAGCCCCTCAAAACCTTTCCTTTTGAATGGTTTTAAAAAAAATTCCATTTTTAAACCTTTTAAACAAAAGATTCACACCTGTAAGATCCTTTTCAATTTGAAACAAGATATACCAAATCTTTAGCAAAGATTCATCCATACCTTTCAAAGTTATTTCCAATTTAATTCACCCATAAATTGAAATCTTTTCAACAAAAACTGGAAGTTCTTTCTTTTCATTTTGGAAAATCCGATTAAATCTGCTCAAGTTATAGCCTTTAAAGTATAAATTGGAAAATCAGCGAACTGCCGTATCCTCGGCAAGTTCTATTTGGGTTAAATTTAAATTCCCAAAATAATTTATCTAAAATACTCTAAAAATGGATTAAAATCCATATCTATACATTATATAACCTGTATAACCCTTTTGGAACCATATTATTAATTTAATTTCAAAACTTTAACAAACCATATTATATTCAAAATAACTTTAATTCCAAAATTCCCTTTTCATAAGTTTAACCCAAATCAATTCCAAACCATTTTGGATTCAAAATTCAACTTTTAAATAATATTAAATTCAAAGTACCCGTGACTTAACCTATTTCTCGTGAAATCCATATTTATGTTTGTGTTATGTGTAGGGCTTTTTCATACAACAATAAACAGCCATCATAAATGTAACGACCCAGGATTTTTTGTAATTAAAATTTGAATATTAATTTAATTTTAAATATTAATAAGTGAATTTATAAGTCGAATAAATTTTTATTTGAATAACTGAATTTAATTGGATAATTAAATCGATAATTTAATATGTTAAATTATGGAAATAATTGAAAATTGAGTTAAATATGATTGAAAATGATTTGTAAAATTTTATTTTATCATATTGAAGTTAGGACGATATTTTAGAACTTTTAAAATCGAATTAAAAGTTAATTTGTGAAAATTGAATATTTTAATATTTAAATCGACTAGTGAAAATAGTCAATTTTTGAACAGTCTCAGAATTGAGCGAAACTAGTTCCATTGGATCCGTAATAGTTAGTTATTACCGGATTTCAATTTTCGTATCAATCGGAGCTATCGTTTGATCGTAGCAGCGCGAAACGCATCGAATTGTTTTTAATTTTAATTTGGCGAGTTAAAATAGCCATTTTTCAAAAAGTCTCGGATTTCGACGAAACCAGTTTCATCGGATCCGTAATGTGATATTATTGTAAGATTTCAAATTTCGTGTCAATTGAATTTACCGTTTGTCCGGTACAAATTAAAACGCCTAGAAAATCGCTTAAATCGGTTTAATTCAAATTGAACGTTTATTGCCATAACTCACACAGATGTCCGAATTAGCTTTCAAAACCTGTTCCATTGTGTCCGGAACGCGGGATAAACCCTAGGAACGTCAGTTTCGGCGCGTAAATCGGAGTTCGGAATTTCCGGGATGAATAGTGTCGTTTGAAACTCTATAAATAACCCACCATTCTAAAAAAAAAAATAAAAAAAAATAAACCCTAACTCAATAACGCAGCCGCCACCTCCCTGATAAACGGCCAGAAACGTCCCAACTTCCCCCTCCAATTTCTCAAAATCCATGCATCGGTTCGTGAAAGTATCAACTACAATATTGTTAAGCACGATGAGAGCTTCGATGTGAACGGCTGTGATGGGTTTTCGTTGAGTAGATCGATGGAAAAATTGGGTTAAAAGTCGCGAGTTCGGCCTCGAACTGCGTGCAGAGGGGGGGGGCGAGTGTGCCAAGGTTATGGCCGAGCATAGAGGGGGTTTAGAGCTTCGAGATGGCGGTGGTATGATGGAATATCGATGCTTGTGGGCGGAGTAAAGTTAAAACCTAATTTAGTGGTGTTGGGTTTAAAAGCTCGGCTATTATCTGTAGCCAAACGCGTGCAAGAAGAAGAAGGGGAGCAACGATCGCGATGCAGTGGAAGCAAGATCTACGGCTATGTTTTAGTTAGGTTTGAAATTAAATTATGTTGAAATAATTAAGTTATAAATTCGTTAAAACTTATAAAAATCATAACTTTTTCATACGAGGTCGAAAACGCGCGAAACCAGTTGCGTTGGAATCGTATGGACGAGCACTACGCGATGAAATTGGATTGGAGTCGTTTGGAGTTAGTGAGAATTTTGGGTAAAATTAAATGTCCGTTTAATTTTATTCGAAATAAATCGCTAAAACGGAAATTTAAATCAAGGTGAGAACTTCTCACTCAATCGAATCAGTTTCGATTTTAATTTTAAATAGTTAGATTTAAAATATTTGAATGCATGTTTGAATGATGATTGATATCTATTGATTGTTAAAATAGACATTATGCGCCGTTAGTAAGCGGATGTTATTTAATAAAAACATATACCGCGAATATTTCATAAACAGTGAAATTGGTATTATATATAATAGCAATATATATATTGGCATATGTATATATTGGAGTTATTGATTTCCCGCATTTGTTTAGCGGATGAGACCCTATTGCGCCGTCTATTAAGCGGATAATATTAAATAAAAACATATACCGCGATAATTTCGTACTGGAGCGAAATTGGTATTGTGCTAATGTTTGTGGATGCAGGAAAACAGGTTGGAGGGATCCAACTGGATTCCTCAACAGTATTTATTTGATTTCAGATATTTTGATATTTGATGGATTATCATATCGATATATGATATCGTTGTTGTCGTGATTGACTATTTGGTATGTAGCATCATTGGACCAAATTTTGGAACTTTAAAATGATTTTTAAAGTGATTTTTGAAAATATACTATATGTTTGGAATTTGATCTATTTTAAATAAATAAATGTTATAATTTTTAAAGTTATAAAAATTATGATTTTTGAGAAAAATAGTTAAAAATTGATTTTTGAGAATATGATGCTAATGATTTTATAAAATGATTAAATCAGGATTTTTGAATTTATTATAAAAAGTTTAAAAAATAGGATTATAAAATTTGATTGTTTTATAAATCAAAATGGTGAAATAATAAAGGAGATTAAAGACGTTTTAAAGAATAATATAAATTGATTTATATTAAGAGATTTATAAATGGATATTTATAAATTGAAATATAGACATTATAAAACGAGTTTTTATAAGTGTTTGAATGAAGTGTAAATGAATTTCATAAATGAATGAAATTTATAGAATTATAAATGGAGAAGTTATAAATGAGATTTATAAATAGTAAGATTTATAAATTGTGAAGTTATTAAAAGAATAGTTTTGAATAAATCATTGAATCTTATAAGTTATAAGATTTATAATTATGAAGTTCAAAGAAACGATTTTGGTAAAATAATCGTTTTATAAGCATTTAACTTATAACATGAATCTTTAGTTTATAATTGAGTTATAAACTGGAATAGGTTAATAAAGGAATTTATAAAAGGAAGTTGTTATAAAATAAATAGAAATGGAGTTTATAAACATTGTTTTATAAATTCGCAAACGACTTATTTTAAGAAATAAATTGTTGAAACCTATTGATGGAGTTATATTCACATTTTTGGCTGTGAATAATACTTTAAAATAAAATGTATAAAAGGATGAAAAAAATTGTTAACGTAATATATTCACGTTTTTGAATAATGAATAATATGTTAAAGAAAATGTTTAGAATGTGATATTTTAGATAGAATTAAAACGATCTAACGATGTTTTAAATGTGTTGAGATTCGAAACCATAGATTTCAACATTTATTGTTGAAATAGACGTTATCGAGAAATAAAAGGAAATAGTAGACTATAACACTGTTGTTATAGTAAATGATTTCCGAAAGGAAATGTTTTGTATAGTATTGGGATTTATATATCTATCTTAATTTCGAATCCCTATACTAGCGATTTTGGGTTGTCGTAACGATGTTTTACGTAACATTCGTTTTGGCCCAAATAAATATGTTTAAAAGAATGATTTCCTTAAAGAATGAAATATATACTTAATCTCGATTTAAGTATATTGAATATTTTCCAAGTGTTGAAGATAAATAAAATTTGTGAATTACTTATGAATAAATAAGTATGGAAATGTTTTTCCAATGTGAAATGAAACGTTTAGAGAATTTATCTTTTTTGAAGATAAATTGAAAATGAATAATTGAAATCGTATATTCATGGATATTGTGAAATATAAATTCACTATGGAATTTATAAAAGAAAGTGGAATTGGTTTAAAAATAAATATTGATTTATTTTTGTAGTGTGAAATTTTATATCTAGTAAAGATATTTTGGAAAATAAATAATTGGAAGAAATTATTTGGAATCTGGTGATGTGTGCATATCCATTGATAGTTCAATAACCGACTATCAATATTTCCCTTTGAATGGGTAATTGATGTGATTTGTTTGAATGTGAATGCCACGCTTATTTTTGAATAAGCACTCACTATTCGGGTTAACCGGGAAAGGACCATGGGGTCGTATAACCCGTTCCGAATATGTGATACGTCGTTATGAATTGCATTTGAAGATCGGTGTTGAAGACCCGGTATTTGCAAAAGCGATAGGATGACCTGTCGATTGTCTCTGCACTGAGTTGCAACGGTATAGAGACTCCCTAAGTGATGGGAAATCCGATCAGGATTGTGAATATCCAGATTGTGAGGACTTCTTTGTAAGTGCCTTCGGTTTTGTTCAAGCCCGGAACAGACTTGTATGGATTGTATGTCTGACATTACAAATTGAGATATAAAGCCGATTTCATTCAAATATATTTCTGTTGGTGGCGGAGAATTTATTCTTTTAGCTTAACACCCTTCTCTGAGACGTACGAGCTCAGAGGTTATGTAGTTGAAGGTTATCAGCGATATATTCCCAATTTGGTTATGTGACATGCTGAGTGTTGCTGTAAATGATCATTGTGTTGATTATTTGTGCTAGGATTGTTTATTTGATCGTCTATCTTTGTGATCATTTCTATGATCATTTGTTGACCCAAAGCATGGCTTTTGTATAAAGTATGTTTTTGTTGACGTGACTTCGTCGAGCCTCACACCCCGTGAATGGTCAAAACAGGAAAGATGCGGCAAGGTTATGAGGGGTAGCGCCCTTTAGGATGTGTGCATTTCCTTCTGGAAAAGGGTGGTATCATGGTATGGAGCCCAAATACTTACTCATGTTGAAAACACTTTGTTATGATTGTGTGAATTGATTACGAGCGCTCGGTGAAAAGGTCCCAAAGGACCGGGGGATGGCATATTCGGTCAGTTGTTACTCGGTTAGGGGTAACCCGGCCTTGTGTTGGTAGAGATCCGGTTTGGTTCTCGGGGATGTCCATCCAGAGGCATTCTCATGTGGCAATGGGAAGTTCCTTGGCCTAATCATTCGTTGGAAATCCAAAGAAACAATACGTGACTTGTACGGTATTAGTTGTAGAACCTATCATTCACTTATGGTGGCGCCCCACTGTTTGGATGGTAGCTATAGTAGGCATACGATAATGGTCGTATGTTGGCTAAGATTTATATTCTACTTTCGAAATGAATTTTTCTCTACGCTATGCACTAATAATAATATCAAATGTTCTTTTAAATGCGTATCAAGCATCTTTGACTATCATAAGGAGAAATCTCCTCCGATTCTGCGTTTGCATTGTGTGTGTGTGCGGGAGGCCTTATGGTAGTCTCATTTTTAAAAGCATTGCGAATTGAATTTAAAAATACTCCTCTACTTTGATTTTAAAGATAAATAAACTGTTTTGAGTTCTCACACCAGTCACATGACTGACTTGGAGTTTATTGTTTTCCTTCCTAAACTCTGGGTGCCCACCAATTTTCACACGGGCAGTCAAGAGTTAGGTTTATCAGGATATTCTGGATATTCTAGAGTTGCCGGAGGCAAGCTGGATGGCATGGCGTATTACTAGTTTATATAGTAGTTCTTTTTCCGTTGCACTGTTTGTTGTTGTTGTTGTTGTACACTCTGATGATATGATGTAATGAAATGTAATGTGTAAAATGTAATAACTGATATAGTTCTTTGTTTAAAGATTATTCATTTATTATTATATGTTGTTCTGCTGCGAATTGTGAGATTCTGATATTGTTGTGTTGTGTTCTGTTCCGTTCTATTTTCTATTTTCCATCCTCTCTGTTTTCTTTTCTCTATATTTTCTATTCTTTTCTTCCCATTTTCTATCCTTCTCTCCCTTCTTCTGTCTTTTTCTTTTTCTTAAAACCCTCAGTGTTCATTTTTCCGTCGTTCGATTGCTCGGCAGTCGATAAAGTGAGTATCGATGTTGAATTTTCGGAAGACGAAGAATCGGGTCCTGACAATGTGGTATCGGAGCATATGGTTAAGCGACAACCATGGTTATGTTGGGTATTACTCATTAGAGATAGAGTCAGCAGTACTCTAGAATGAGTTTGAGTGTAATAATAGCTATGAGAGCGTATTTGTTAGTGAATATAAAATTGTTTTATATTGTGATGATTGATTTGTTGAGTGGCATATGAACCTTCGTCAGCACGGTCTGTCAAACTATGCCGAAGGGGTTTCTAAACACTTGAATAGAACAATTCGACACAATACTGTTTTAAATTGGGTAAATGAAATAATTTTACCTTGATTATATTTTTATACATAAAGGAATAATTTTTCAGAATTATTAAAGTGTATATAAGTTGATTGTTTAGTTGTTTGAATAATCAAAATTGAAGAATAATTGTATAAGTAAAAAGAATTATAAGAATTGAATTATAATTAAAGTGATTTACAATTGTGAAATAAACTTATATATATGAGAAGTGAAACTATATGAATATATTTATGAATATGAGTTGAAATAAAAATGAATTTAAAGTTAAATAAAAATTTACTTTAGAATTTGGAAGCTGAATTGATTGATAAATTTGAACTTGAGTTATATAAATGAAATTCAACTTTAGTAATTGAATTGAATGAATGGATTGAATGTAAATCAATTGAATGTGAATTATGTTGATATGGAATAATGAATGTAAGTGTTAATTCATTAAAATCTAATGTTATTAGAAGTTGAATATTTGAATAAAAATCAATGTAATTAAACCAATTGATAAGCAAAGGAAATTTGGTTGTAATTAATATACATTGATTGTTATATGGTTGTTAGTTGATTGATTGTATATAATTCATTAAGTGTTAATGAAATTGAGTTAATGAAGTTGAAAGCTAAAGTAATTGAAATCCAATTGGAAGTTAAGTGAATCTTAAATAGATTTGAATTTGATTTGGAAGTGAACCAACTTGAATATGAATTAGTAAATATAAACTAATTGAAAATGAATGTTAGTAAAACCATCCACTGTATATGAATCAAATGTGATTAAATTGGAAAACCTATTTCATTGAATATTAATGAGAATATGAATGAATATTTATTGGTTATGGATGATAGTTGGTTGATGTTTGCATTTGTTGCTTTTACTTCATTTGCTATGTTAACATATATAGTTATTATGTTACTATATGTTGTATATTGGTACTATTGTCTATATGCATGATTCTCATGTTGTTTGTTGAGTGTTTAGTAGGTGCGGATCGCGTTTGCTTCGCATTTGGAGCTCGCTTTCGCGCTATATTAGCCGTATATGCTCGCTAATAAAATATAAGGTACATATCTCGGATTACATACCGTACTTTTATACTTTTTTCCCTGCGGGATGCCTCATTACTTGATGAGATGTATATTTGTGATATATATACTGTCATTTTTTTTCGGATCGAGCCGCGCAAAGGAGACTATGGCGAATTTTTCCGAAAATTTAAGGCGTTAGAAAAATTTGAGAAAATTGGAAAGTTTTGAAAACTTTAACTTTGATTTGGAATTGAAAGTTAAACAATAGTAGTTGTTTTGAAAAGATAACTAAGTATGATTTGGAAACTTAGTAAAGTATTGTAAGAAATTTAACTATGGATTTATGGAAAGTTAATAGATTCTGTAACTTTTCTTACTTGTTAATTTCGAGGACGAAATTCTTTTAAGGGGGGAAGATTGTAACGACCCTGGATTTTTTGTAATTAAAATTTGAATATTTAATTAATTTTAAATATTAATAAGTGAATTTATAAGTCGAATAAATTTTTATTTGAATAACTGAATTTAATTGGATAATTAAATCGATAATTTAATATGTTAAATTATGGAAATAATTGAAAATTGAGTTAAATATGATTGAAAATGATTTGTAAAATTTTATTTTATCATATTGAAGTTAGGACGATATTTTAGAACTTTTAAAATCGAATTAAAAGTTAATTTGTGAAAATTGAATATTTTAATATTTAAATCGACTAGTGAAAATAGTTAATTTTTGAACAGTCCCAGAATTGAACGAAACTAGTTCCATTGGATCCGTAATAGTTAGTTATTACCGGATTTCAATTTTCGTGTCAATCGGAGCTATCGTTTGATCGTAGCAGCTCGAAACGCATCGAATTGTTTTTAATTTTAATTTGGCGAGTTAAAATAGCCATTTTTCAAAAAGTCTCGGATTTCGACGAAACCAGTTTCATCGGATCGGTAATGTGATATTATTGTAAGATTTCAAATTTCGTGTCAATTGGATTTACCGTTTGTCCGGTACAAATTAAAACGCCTAGAAAATCGCTTAAATCGGTTTAATTCAAATTGAACGTTTATTGCCATAACTCGCACAGATGTCCGAATTATCTTTCGAAACTTGTTCCATTGTGTCCGTAACGCGGGATAAACCCTAGGAACGTCAGTTTCGGCGCGTAAATCGGAGTTCGGAATTTCCGGGATGAATAGTGTCGTTCGAAACTCTATAAATAGCCCACCATTCTAAAAAAAAAATAAAAAAAAAATAAACCCTAACTCAATAACGCAGCCGCCACCTCCCTGATAAACGGCCAAAAACGTCCCAACTTCCCCCTCCAATTTCTCAAAATCCATGCATCGATTCGTGAAAGTATCAACTACAATATTGTTAAGCACGATGAGAGCTTCGATGTGAACGGCTGTGATGGGTTTTCGTTGAGTAGATCGACGGCAAAATTGGGTTAAAAGTCGCGAGTTCGGCCTCGAACTGCGTGCAGAGGGGGGGGTCGAGTGTTCCAAGGTTATGGCCGAGCATAGAGGGGGTTTAGAGCTTCGAGATGGCGGTGGTATGATGGAATATCGATGCTTGTGGGCGGAGTAAAGTTAAAACCTAATTTAGTGGTGTTGGGTTTAAAAGCTCGGCTATTATCTGTAGCCAAATGCGTGCAAGAAGAAGAAGGGGAGCAATGGTCGCGATGCAGTGGAAGCAAGATCTACGGCTATGTTTTAGTTAGGTTTGAAATTAAATTAAGTTATGTTGAAATAATTAAGTTATAAATTCGTTAAAACTTATAAAAATCATAACTTTTTCATACGAGGTTGAAAACGCGTGAAACCAGTTGCGTCGGAATCGTATGGACGAGCACTACGCGATGAAATTGGATTGGAGTCGTTTGGAGTTAGTGAGAATTTTGGGTAAAATTAAACGTCCGTTTAATTTTATTCGAAATAAATCGCTAAAACGGAAATTTAAATCAAGGTGAGAACTTCTCACTCAATCGAATCAGTTTCGATTTTAATTTTAAATAGTTAGATTTAAAATATTTGAATGCATGTTTGAATGATGATTGATATCTATTGATTGTTAAAATAGACATTATGCGCCGTTAGTAAGCGGATGTTATTTAATAAAAACATATACCGCGAATATTTCATAAACAGTGAAATTGGTATTATATGTAATAGCAATATATATATATATATATATATATTGGCATATGTATATATTGGAGTTATTGATTTCCCGCATTTGTTTAGCGGATGAGACCCTATTGCGCCGTCTATTAAGCGGATAATATTAAATAAAAACATATACCGCGATAATTTCGTACTGGAGCGAAATTGGTATTGTGCTAATGTTTGTGGATGCAGGAAAACAGGTTGGAGGGATCCAACTGGATTCCTCAACAGTATTTATTTGATTTCAGATATTTTGATATTTGATGGATTATCATATCGATATATGATATCGTTGTTGTCGTGATTGACTATTTGGTATGTAGCATCATTGGACCAAATTTTGGAACTTTAAAATGATTTTTAAAGTGATTTTTGAAAATATACTATATGTTTGGAATTTGATCTATTTTAAATAAATAAACGTTATAATTTTTAAAGTTATAAAAATTATGATTTTTGAGAAAAATAGTTAAAAACTGATTTTTGAGAATATGATGCTAATGATTTTATAAAATGATTAAATCAGGATTTTTGAATTTATTATAAAAAGTTTAAAAAATAGGATTATAAAATTTGATTGTTTTATAAATCAAAATGGTGAAATAATAAAGGAGATTAAAGACGTTTTAAAGAATAATATAAATTGATTTATATTAAGAGATTTATAAATGGATATTTATAAATTGAAATATAGACATTATAAAACGAGTTTTTATAAGTGTTTGAATGAAGTGTAAATGAATTTCATAAATGAATGAAATTTATAGAATTATAAATGGAGAAGTTATAAATGAGATTTATAAAAAGTAAGATTTATAAATTGTGAAGTTATTAAAAGAATAGTTTTGAATAAATCATTGAATCTTATAAGTTATAAGATTTATAATTATGAAGTTCAAAGAAACGATTTTGGTAAAATAATCGTTTTATAAGCATTTAACTTATAACATGAATCTTTAGTTTGTAATTGAGTTATAAACTGGAATAGGTTAATAAAGGAATTTATAAAAGGAAGTTGTTATAAAATAAATAGAAATGGAGTTTATAAACATTGTTTTATAAATTCGCAAACGACTTATTTTAAGAAATAAATTGTTGAAACCTATTGATGGAGTTATATTCACATTTTTGACTGTGAATAATACTTTAAAATAAAATGTATAAAAGGATGAAAAAAATTGTTAACGTAATATATTCACGTTGTTGAATAATGAATAATATGTTAAAGAAAATGTTTAAAATGTGATATTTTAGATAGAATTAAAACGATCTAACGATGTTTTAAATGTGTTGAGATTCGAAACCATAGATTTCAACATTTATTGTTGAAATAGACGTTTTCGAGAAATAAAAGGAAATAGTAGACTATAACACTGTTGTTATAGTAAATGATTTCCGAAAGGAAATGTTTTGTATAGTATTGGGATTTATATATCTGTCTTAATTTCGAATCCCTATACTAGCGATTTTGGGTTGTCGTAACGATGTTTTACGTAACATTCGTTTTGGCCCAAATAAATATGTTTAAAAGAATGATTTCCTTAAAGAATGAAATATATACTTAATCTCGATTTAAGTATATTGAATATTTTCCAAGTGTTGAAGATAAATAAAATTTGTGAATTACTTATGAATAAATAAGTATGGAAATGTTTTTCCAATGTGAAATGAAACGTTTAGAGAATTTATCTTTTTTGAAGATAAATTGAAAATGAATAATTGAAATCGTATATTCATAGATATTGTGAAATATAAATTCACTATGGAATTTATAAAAGAAAGTGGAATTGGTTTAAAAATAAATATTGATTTATTTTTGTAGTGTGAAATTTTATATCTAGTAAAGATATTTTGGAAAATAAATAATTGGAAGAAATTATTTGGAATCTGGTGATGTGTGCATATCCATTGATAGTTCAATAACCGACTATCAATATTTCCCTTTGAATGAGTAATTGATGTGATTTGTTTGAATGTGAATGCCACACTTATTTTTGAATAAGCGCTCACTATTCGGGTTAACCGGGAAAGGACCATGGGGTCGTATAACCCATTCTGAATATGTGATACGTCGTTATGAATTGCATTTGAAGATCGGTGTTGAAGACCCGGTATTTGCAAAAGCGATAGGATGACCTGTCGATTGTCTCTGCACTGAGTTGCAACGGTATAGAGACTCCCTAAGTGATGGGAAATCCGATCAGGATTGTGAATATCCGGATTGCAAGGACTTCTTTGTAAGTGCCTTCGGTTTTGTTCGAGCCCGGAACAGACTTGTATGGATTGTATGTCTGACATTACAAATTGAGATATAAAGCCGATTTCATTCAAATATATTTCTGTTGGTGGCGGAGAATTTATTCTTTTAGCTTAACACCCTTCTCTGAGACGTACGAGCTCATAGGTTATGTAGTTGAAGGTTACCAGCGATATATTCCCAATTTGGTAATATGACATGCTGAGTGTTGCTGTAAATGATCATTGTGCTGATTATTTGTGATAGGATCGTTTATTTGATCGTCTATCTTTGTGATCATTTCAATGATCATTTGTTGACCCAAAGCATGGCTTTTGTATAAAGTATGTTTTTGTGGACGTGACTTCGTCGAGCCTCACACCCCGTGAATGGTCAAAACAGGAAAGATGCGGCAAGGTTATGAGGGGTAGCGCCCTTTAGGATGTGTGCATTTCCTTCTGGAAAAGGGTGGTATCATGGTATGGAGCCCAAATACTTACTCATGTTGAAAACACTTTGTTATGATTGTGTGAATTGATTACGAGCGCTCGGTGAAAAGGTCCCAAAGGACCGGGGGATGGCATATTCGGTCAGTTGTTACTCAGTTAGGGGTAACCCGGCCTTGTGTTGGTAGAGATCCGGTTTGGTTCTTGGGGATGTCCATCCAGAGGCATTCTCATGTGGCAATGGGAAGTTCCTTGGCCTGATCATTCGTTGGAAATCCAAAGAAACAATACGTGACTTGTACGTTATTAGTTGTAGAACCTATCATTCACTTATGGTGGCGCCCCACTGTTTGGATGGTAGCTATAGTAGGCATACGATAATGGTCGTATGTTGGCTAAGATTTATATTCTACTTTCGAAATGAATTTTTCTCTACACTATGCACTAATAATAATATCAAATGTTCTTTTAAATGCGTATCAAGCATCTTTGACTATCATAAGGAGAAATCTCCTCCGATTCTGCGTTTGCATTGTGTGTGTGTGTGTGCGGGAGGCCTTATGGTAGTCTCATTTTTAAAAGCATTGCGAATTGAATTTAAAAATATTCCTCTACTTTGATTTTAAAGATAAATAAACTGTTTTGAGTTCTCACACCAGTCACATGACTGACTTGGAGTTTATTGTTTTCCTTCCTAAACTCTGGGTGCCCACCAATTTTCACACGGGCAGTCAAGAGTTAGGTTTATCAGGATATTCTGGATATTCTGGAGTTGCTGGAGGCAAGCTGGATGGCATGGCGTATTACTAGTTTATATAGTAGTTCTTTTTCCGTTGCACTGTTTGTTGTTGTTGTTGTACACTCTGATGATATGATGTAATGAAATGTAATGTGTAAAATGTAATAACTGATATAGTTCTTTGTTTAAAGATTATTCATTTATTATTATATGTTGTTCCGCTGCGAATTGTGAGATTCTGATATTGTTGTGTTGTGTTCTGTTCCGTTCTATTTTCTATTTTCCATCCTCTCTGTTTTCTTTTCTCTATATTTTCTATTCTTTTCTTCCCATTTTCTATCCTTCTCTCCCTTCTTCTGTCTTTTTCTTTTTCTTAAAACCCTCAGTGTTCGGTTTTCCGTCGTTCGATTGCTCGGCAGTCGATAAAGTGAGTATCGATGTTGAATTTTCGGAAGACGAAGAATCGGGTCCTGACAATAAATCCCAGCACAACAATATCAATAGGCGGTATAATCCTATAACGCTTATCCTTCATTCACAGATAACAAGTAAATTCATCACAGATAAATAAAATATAGTTCACAACACAATCTAAAACAATTTATATCACAGAACATCACACATCAGGGATATCAAACAATTCAAGGTATTCAATATAGTCCAATCATCCATGAGCAAGATTAACTAATCACCCGATCCCTAATTCAATTTAATTTCCAGATAAATTAAATTAATTACTTTAATTAATTTTTAAATCCTGCTTAATTAACATTAATTAATTGCAAACCATTAGTTATTATTTCAATTAATTAATGCAATTAATAAATCATCCTTGATTATCCATCTTAATTAATTATCCTCATTTAATTAATTATCTTCTTAATTGATTACATAAATTAGTTAGTCTTAAATTAATTACACTAATTAATTAGCCCTCGATCAATTACATTAATTAACCCTTAATTAATTACAATAATTCAATATCCTTTAATCATTAATTAACCTTAAATCAACCTTTAATTATTCACAAATTAACCTTTAATTATTAATTAATTAACCCTTAATCATTAATTAATTATCCTTAATTTCTTTCATTAAGTTATTTACCTTTAAGTAATTAATTACTCACGTTAAATAACTTTTAATTAATTAATTATCCTTTAATGTAATTACAGTAAGTAATTATCACTTAATTATATTAAGTAATAATCTTTTATAACTACATTAAGAAATCATCCTCATAATAATTAATTATCCTTCAATTAATTACATTGAGTAATTAAATTTAAGTAATTATTCTTTAATTACTTATATCAACTGATTAACCTTTAATTAATTACACTAATTGATAATCCTTAATCAATTACAATAAGTGATCCTTAATCAAGTAATTATCCTTAATTTCTTACAATAAGTAATTAACATTTAATTACTAATTAATGATCCTTTAATCACATAAGACCTTTATTAATTTAAGATAATCCAATTATCTTAATTAATTATTTTATCATTTAAATCTCATTGAATAAACCTTTTGAAACAAATTGTCATTAATATATAATCTAACCTAAAACTTTTGAGTTGATTATAAATTAAAAAAATTTAATCTTCTAAATCAACTTCTTAATTATACTATTACATTTATTTAAAAATAAATTTTAAGAATTAATTTAAAATAAAGGATATATGTATACATTAAAACATTTCAAACTTGATTAATTAAAAATATTTTAAAAACCCTTAACTAATTCAAAACTAAAAATAAACATTTATTATTTTACAAGAATTAATCAAAGAAAATAGTTTAATCTTGATTTAATTTAAATTTGAAAAACTTCGTTTATTAAAAATTTTGAAAACTTAGTTCCACTTTAACCTGACTTGAGCCAAAATAAAAAATACACGAGCCAATTCCCATTTTTCCTGAGTACAAACCCGAGCAAACTCCCTTTTCTTTTTTTTCTTTGCTTAATTTTAAAATATAAATCTGTTGTAACCAGAAATATTCACGTAACTCCCCGGTGTAAAACTCGAGCCAACAACCTAAATTTTCTGAGCACGACTTCAGCTATCCTTTTTCGTCCTCAAATCCTACCTTCTAATACAACCAAACATATGTGCATGTACACAATCATTTTTGTCATCACCAACCAGCGCCGCGTCTATCAACTAGTCACCAACGACCTCCACCATTGGCCCGACCATCCAGATCCAAGCATCGATCAAAAAAACGAAATCGAGCACAGAGGAACCCAACCTGGAACAACCCAGTCACCAGAAAACCACCTCGTGCCGACGATCCTCCACACCTAAGACCTCGTCGTTCCACCCAGAGCCGCGCCACAGTCCCACACTTCTATCCCCTTTGTCTGATTGCCTCTATTTTTCCCATGGTGATGCAGTTACCTCGACTTTGCCATTGACCAAAATAGGTCGTCGAACCCGAGTTTGCCGTCGCGCCACCTCCACGGCGTTCGAGAAATCCATCCACCATTTTTCTTGAAATCTCCAACCTTTCCTCTACCTTCAGCAACTATCACGTCACCCAGTTCATCGTCGATCGCCGGAATTTGATGGAAAAACTAAAAACGATCAACTCGATAAACCCAAACATTCCCAACACTAAAAATCATGATATTACTTTCAAAAATCAACATTTTCAAGTTCGAATCCGATTATAAAATCAAATCTCAAAAATATGATTATTGATTTTCCGATTCAAATGATTTCTACTGTAAATTATCATTTTGAAATAAATGCTCAACATATACTTTTGGGATTATTTTTAAAAATAAGTTTACACTCCTACAATCATCTTTTATTTAGAAATCAAAGCTTAAAGTCGATTAGATGATGAGCAGTTGAATTTATTAAGTGGATTTGTGCTTGTAGTTTAAATAGAGCCACATATATTACATATACAGGCATGCACACCATATATACAGAGAAGCTCAACCATTTTCTAGTTAACACATTCTTATACATTATTTTTTCACAACTTAACTTCAAGCATTAATCACATATATCAAGATTTAAACAGATTCAAGTCTAATATGTTAGTTTACTCACCGTGTTTTGAAAACAGAGAAGCCTGGAATAGATTTTTGAAATCTGGCAATTGTAATTTGATCTGAAGTTTGATTTTTTAGAAGGTAGTTGATTTGTGAAACTTGATTTTGATCTTGAATTTGTTGCATGCTTAAATTCAGGTTGAACTTGTAGTTTGATTTCAGGTTTTGATCTTTATCTCTGATTTAGTTTTCTCTTCCAGGTTTTTATTTTGATATGGTTTTGATTTCCTTGGTTAAGCTTTTGATTCTATTCTGGTTTGGATTTTATTTTCTATAGCTTTAGCTTTGAGATTTGGTTTTGATAACCTTTGAAAAATGAGAAAGAAGGAGGAGAGTGGGGGGTGTGTGTGTGTGTGTATATCTTTGATTTTCCATTTATTTGTTAAATTTTAAAATGAAAAGAAAATGTAAAAAGTTGACACTTGTTATATTTTATTCCACATGTTTTACACTTGTTTAATCTCTTGTTAAAACACCTACATTTGTTATAAATGCATATATTAATGTTACACATATTAGATGTGGTTTTATATAATTTTTTATATTATATTTCATTTTTAATTTTACAAATATATACGTTTTATATTTAAATATGTTTATAAATTTTTTATATTATTTTTACCTCATATTTTCAATTTTAAATAAATACATTTTTTTATCAATTTATATTTTATGTTTATCTAAATCCAAACTATATTTATTTTTATGTACAAATTTAAAAAGAAGTACATTAAACCTTTTATTAAATCTTTTTCACTAAAACTATTATATCTGATAATAATAAATATTTATCTGTAAATTTTTTTTTAAATATAGAATTTTAACTTTTAAATAGATTTTGAAAATTATCATTATATTAAATTCAAAATATAACTTCCAAAATATATATGTATATATATTATAATTTACGAAATAAATTTTTATTAGTATTAAAATATAGAGTATTTAAATTCAATTTATTTTCTAAGACTTTTATTTTAGAATTTCAGATCAAAATTTTATTTACAATCTATTTATATACATAAAACAAATACATATCTTATTTATTTTGGAAAATATTCAAATTAATTGTGAACCCTAAAATTTATATTAATTACCAATTTAAATTTGACTTAAAAATGGGATCATTACAGATTCCCTCCTTTAAGAAAATTTCGCCCCTAAAATTTTCTAGATATGGAGACAAACAAAGAACATATGAAAAGATAGAGAAATGGTTTACCAGATCAAGCTGAAATATCTATTCTACATTTGGCTTACCAAATCAGAATATCATTAATTGATACGAGATCAACTTATTCAACACTTTACGAAATACTCGGGTCATCAGGTCTACGAAATATGCAGAGGCATTGGTTAGTCCAAAGGGCATAACTGACCATTCGTAGAATGTAACGGGATCCAAAAGAACAGACAAATGGATAATTCTTTGCAATTCTCAGCTGATGAATCCTTGGGCTAGATCCACCTTGGAAAAGAATCGATTGCATGGTGCTCGATTCGGGACAAAAGAAATTTATCTTTAACAGTTAACTTATTATTTTGTTAACCATTCTATTTCAATTAAAATCTCAAATTCATTAAAGTAAAAAATGAAATTCTGATAAGAAACTGATGATGAGAATACGAAATTGGAACTTTTCTACACAAAGACTCACAGGGACACCACCATACCAAAGCTTATTCTTCTAGTTGCCAAGAAGCAATCAAAGAATTGAAATTGGATGATAAACAAAAGAAAGTTGATGGAAAAAGTTATTTCCAAACCACTTTTGTTGTTGCAGGGTATTGACCATTTGTAATGGTACTCCATGTCCCCTACCTCGTCCTCTTCTTGCAATCATTCTCACTATTAGTGACTAGTAAGAGAATTGACTGAGGCATAGGACAAGATATCTTAGGAAATATACTCATTCTAGGGTATTTCGAACCCTATCTCTAATGAGTTACCTAATGTGTTATCCTCCAAAGCTAAAGTTCTTACTCAACCTTTAGCTCTGATACCAAATGTGACAACCCGGATTCAGCATTCGAAAATCGACATCCATACTTCACCCGTATTCAAATGCCGCAGATTCAAACATTGAGTCTGGTTCGCCATAGCTTATAAAAACATTAGGTGATAACAACACAGCGGAAACAAAATGAATTTTTATTGATACACAACATTGATACAATATGAAGTGATCAACACCAACAGAGATATATACAACAGTGGAAAAACATAGTAGCAGAAAACAACAGAAACAACAGTGGAAAGATATATTTATTGCCAAAGCTCCAAACCAAAAAGCTCGAACCACCATTATGTTGTAATGTAGCAGTTGCGATCGCCAAATCCACAGACTTCAAAGATTGCCAAAAGCTACACCTGCTAGCTGACTATTTGTTAACCTGACTCTAGGCTGCCCGTGTGAAAATTGTGGGCACCCAGAGTTTAGAAAGGGAACAATAAACTTCAGGTCAGTCATGGGACTAGTATGAGCAAACAAAAACAGTTTATTTGAACAAAAAGAAATTCGCTATGCTTTTTGGAAAATGAAACTACCATAAGGCCTCCCGGCACACACACAATGCAATCGCACACTTGGGGGAGACTTCTCCTTATGCTACTCAAACATGCTTGATATGCGAAAATCTTTTTGATATTATTATTAGTGCATAGTGTGAAAAAAAATTCGAAAGTATAATATTAATCTTAACCAGGATACATACCGTTATAATATGCCTACTATAGCTACCATGTTAAATGGCAGGTTCTACAGCTAAAACCATACAAGGCTCGTATTGGACGATTGGATTTTCAACAAATGGCCAAGGTTAAGGAACTTCCTTACCAAATGGGTACGCATCTGGAGGGATGCCTCGAGAACCTAACCGGATCTCTACCAACACAAGGCAGGATTACCTCTGTACCTAGGTAACTAACTGTCACGAGTATGCCCTCCCCCGGTAGTCACCGACCTTTTCCGAGGTGCCAACAACTACAAAATTCCAACAACCACATAAGTTAAATATCTGAGCTCCATACCATGATATCATTTTTTATCCAGAAGTAAATGCACATATTCTAAGGGGCGCGACCCCCATAACCGTGTTGCATCCTTCCTATTTCAACCATTTCCAGGGTGTGAGGTTCGATGATGTCTCATCCCACAAAGCAACGCTTTTCACAAAGGCCATGCTTCGATCAACCAATGATCAACACTTGGCATGCCACATTACCAAATTGGGAATATATCACTAGTAAATATTAAATATATAACCTCTAAACTCATACGTCTAAGACAAGGGTGTTAAGCAAAGAGAATATATTCTCCGCCACCAAATAGAAATGTATTTGATAGAAACCAGCTTTACATCTCAAAGTGTAACGTTAGACATGCATCCATACAAGTCCTCCCTGGGTCTAAATGGAACCGAAGGAACTTAAAAAGAAGTCGTTGCAAATCCGGATATCCCCAATAATGTCCTAACTCCCCATCACATAGGATAATCAAAATCTCTATACCGGGGCAATTTGGTGCAGAGATATTCGACAGGTAATCCTTTTGTTTTCGAAAATACCCGGTCTTCAACCACCGTCTTCAAATGTTATCCAATTCGTTGTATCATTAATTCGGAATGGGTTTTATGACATAAAGTCCTCTCTTGGCTAATCCGAATAATGAATGCTTATTTTAAAAAGCATATGGATATATTAGGATCTTAGTTAAGTCACAACTTTATAGCCCACCAAAACCTTTCCTTTTGAATGGTTTTAAATAAAATTCCATTTTATATCTTTTAAACAAAAGATTCACCCTTTAAGATCCTTTTCAATTTGAAACAAGATTTACCAAATCTTTAACAAAGATTCACTCATAGCTTTCAAAACTATTTCCAATTTGATTCACCCATAACTTGAAATCGTTTCAACAAAAACTGGAAGTTCTTTCTTTATATGGAAGCTATTATCATTTGAAAACAAAGATTTTTCATTTCGGAAAATCCGATTAAATTTGCTCAAGTTATAGCCTTTAAAGTTTAAATTGGAAAGTCAGCGAACTGCCGTATCCTCGGCAAGTTCTATTTGGGTTAAATTTAAATTCCCAAAATAATTTATCTAAAATACTCTAAAAATGGATTAAAATCCATATCTATACATACTATAACATGTATAAACCTTTTGGAACTATATTATTATTTTAATTTCAAAACATTAACAAACTATATTATATTCAAAATAATTTTAATTCCAAAATTCCCTTTTTAAAAGTTTAACCCAAATCATGTTTGCACAAAAAAATGGGCAAACACCTCCAAATCGTATGAATTAGTTGATTTTATGTTGTTTCTAACGATTTGGGTGACTTACGCAAATATATAAAATAGATGGACTAAACTGTAAAGGACACACAGATTTATAGTGGTTCGGCCAGAACGTGCCTACGTCCACTTTATATGTTATTCTCCTTTTTCTTTCAGATTACAAGTAAAAGTACAAAGCTTTGTATACAAGTATATGAAAGTTGTTTGAAAGTTCCTTCCGTGCTTGAGCTCTCAAACTTGTCTGCCATTGTTGTACCCCTGTCCCTCTATTTATAGAGTGAGGCTGGAGGCAGGGGTCCTGGATGTATATAGCTGCTGGTGGGCCTGGGCTGAAGCAATTTGGCCTGGCAGTGTTGGTTCAGCAAGGCTTGGTTCGGTGGAAAGAGGGATTGGACCGGTGGTAGGTGGTCTGGTGGCGAGTGGTTCGGCGGTACGTGGAGATATGGGTTGGTTCGGTGCCTCGGTTGGTTCGGTAGTAGGTGGATCCGGTGGTAGCTTGGGGGAGTTGTTGTTTGGTTCGGAGGTGAGGGATGCGGTAGTGGCTGGTTCGGTGATGGTTGGAAGTAGAGTTTTGGACCGGTAGTGTTTGGAGAGTAGGGTGGTTCGGTGGACCGGATGGTTCGGTGGTGAAGGCGTGGCTTGGTTCGGTAGGTTGATTCGGTGGTGGCTACTTCGAGTTGGTTCGGCATGCTACTTCTGGATGGTTGGCATGTTATTTCGAGTTGGTTCGCTTTAATTTGGTGGGTGGTAGATACGTACCCAACATTTGCCCCCCAAAGTAGGGCATATGTTTAACATATGTCGTGCTTTGTTTTAATGGGATAGCCTCGTTCGGTTATAAGCGCCGAGCCATCTGGTCCGGTCATTGAGGTTTGCTTATAAATAGGGGTTACGTGCCTTCGTTATTCCTTACCAATCGAGCCGAACCTTTTGCCGAATCAAGCTCTCAGTTTTGCCGAATCAAAGAGCTAGGCGAACCAGGTGAGATTCTTTCCCGCCGAATGACCTTATGTTCTTGTATTACCAGATGGACTTGGGGACTTCGTGTACCGAATGAACATGAAAGCTTTGATTTACCAAATGTGTTCGTTGCCCCCAAGTACCGAATGAACTTGTAGTTTGATTTATCGAATGAACCTTGTGGGTTTGAACCACCGAATGAGTTTGGGAAGCGTGAGGCTGAATGGTCTCTAGTCTTAAGTTTTTATGTTTCGAATTGCGAATGAGACTCTAGGTTGCATGTACCTGTTTGTTTGTATTTCAATACTCCTTGTTCTAACAATATGTTTTTTCGGTGTTACAGATAAATGTCTCGCAAAGTGGAAACTCGATCAGAAAAGAGAAAATCTACGGATAGACGAGAGTCCCCCGTTATGCCCCCAGCCCAGCCAGGACCGGAACGTCGTGGACCCACCCCGAGGTCGCTAGTAGACGGGTACGGTCCCCAAGAGCTTTTGAATTCTCCTCCTGATTGCTTTTCGATCTCTCTCAGAGAGGAGCAACTTGACGTTATCTCCAGCTCCTTTGGGATTGATAGGGCATACATGCTGTTGCCAGGGGAGGGGGTCATGCCATATAATCCCCCTGAAGGATACTTCGCGTATAGCCGATACCATTGCATGTGTGGGGCCATTCCTCCGATCAATGCGTGGATAGTCAGCTTCATTACTTACCTGAAAGTGGCTCCTTTTCAGCTTCAGCCCAACTCCTATGCCATCTTAGTGTGTCTATTCGTTATCTTCCAGAGGAGATATGGGCGCCCCCTTCTAACCGGGAAATTCGATATCTATATAATCTGAGGGACTACAAGAAGGGGTCTCCGTACATTAGTTTAGAGTCGGCCGTGTCCTTCAAGCCGGTCTTGGACTTATACTCGAAGTTTACCATGTTTAAGAAGGAATGGTTCTTCGTCAAGGACGACTCCGTTTCTTTTCGCCTTTTCACTTCTGGCTGTAAGTTGAATTCCATTTGCAATTTCTTTGTCCCAACTGCAATGCTTCCTCTTATATGCTTTTATTTCTTGCTAGTGACAGGTGGCTTTGCAGTCGTGGAGAATGATCGCCTCGTACAGATGGCCGCGGAGATAGAGGCTATCTCTGGAAGGGACAGGTTGGCTTCTTACCTGATCAGGAATGCCACTCTTCTGGAGCACAACTTGATTCTGCCACGTCAATCTGTGGTTAAGCAGAGAGATACAGCCGTGGAGAGGGCTGCTAAAGCTAAAGATGGGGCCACTGCGAAGAGTAGCAAGAGGAGGCCTTTCAAAAAACCTCCAGTTGCCAGAGATAAGAAGCTCAAGAAGTCCGACGGCCCTTCCCCTAGCACGTGCCCAATTACTCCGGAGGAGGAAGACGTGGAGGAGGATAGAGGTGAAGGCGAAGGAGGGGATGTAGGAGGAGAGGCAGAGAGTGGGGACGACAGAGAAGGTGATGGTGGTGGTGATGGAGCCGGGGCTTTGCCTCCTGGGCAAGTAGGCGAGATTCAAGAGTGGACGGATGATGCCTTCCGCCAGGCTTTTGAGGGGTTGGAGGAAGGATCAGCCTTGGTGGAGAAGTCGAAGAAGTCTGATAAGGCCGGGACTGGTGCCAGTCTATTTTCTGAGAGTATTTCAGCTAAGGCAACTCCGGCGGTTCAAGGTGAATTCTTAACTCCTTCTTTTAACTTCACATGTTTCTTGAATCATAGTTTCATGCATGCTTGTAACACTTGGTTTTTATTCCAGGAATGGGTAAGGTGGCCAAAACATTAGATATTCGGCACCGCCTTGAACAGTATAAGTTACTCAAAGCTTCCGCCAAACCAAAGCCGTCAACTAGCCGTCCTAGAGATGCGGTTAGATATCGCCCTCTTCTCGGTGTTATTGAAGAAGATATGCAAAAGAGAAAGAGGGGCCGGTCTTTGTTGGAAACTTCACCTGGCCCTCAGCCTCCAGTCCAGCGTATCCATGATATTACTGAGGAGGATACTGAGCTTATGCCTTCCCCACATCCGTCCGAAAATCCAACCGTCACTCCGATAGACCATCTTGGTTTGGTTCGCAACGCATTTGTCGGCCACACGGATCTGGACCCGAGTTTTCAGGACATCTCTTTTGACGAGGCCACAGGTGAGCATCTTCTTCCCCGCAATCCCATGGTACGGGTGCTTGATGAGGCTAAGTCCTTAGACCTCGATTTGCTTACTACTCGGATTGTGACCATAGGGAATGAGGCCAAGGCAAACATCGATCGGGTGGCTGAAGAGACCAAGAGGCTAATGGAGCATCACGCTCGACTGGCCAAGGCTGGGGAGGAAATCGAAAGTGATAATATTCGGTTGCGGCTAAAGGTTGCTGATCAGGCCAAACAGCTTGCCGATCAAGCCATTCAGATTTCTCAGCATAAAGCAGCCTCCTGGCGGTTGAAGAAGACTATGGAAGAGGCTAGTAAGGCAGAACTACGAAAGATGGAGGCTGCCTGCAAGGGACGGATTGACATGGCCATCGCAACGGTGGACGAGATTCGGAGAGCGGATCTTGAGCAGGTAGAAGAGTTATCTGGGAGGCTTGAGGCCGCAGAGCTTGCTCAGGCCAAGCTGAAGGAGGAGATGGAAGTGATGCGGAAGTCCCTTCACGCTGAATGCTCGAGATACCGATTGGAGAGAGATGCTGATGTCGCACGACCGTCGGCTTTTGAGGCCTGGATGAAAGAGTTTGAGGAGAATGAGGGGATGATGGACGAGATGCTCCAGGACATGTATTTCCGTACTTGGAGGCAGGGTAACCTGTCCTGGATGGACGATTATCCTCGGGTTATGGCTAGGATATATCTCCGGGCTTTGGAAGAAGCTAAGGCCGATGCGGATAAGGAAGGTGGTGCGGCTTTCAGGATGGATGTGGTTACGGCCCAATTCACTAAGGAAGAGAAGGTGGCGGTTAAGGAGGGTATGCGGCTGCTTGCTGCGGATGAGGTAGGTGTGCAGCTAGACGATGATGGTCAGGGAGTAGGTGCTGGTAAGTCTTTCCTTTTAACCTATTCATGATTTGATTGCTTATCTTTCGTGATTATTGATGGATTCTCTTCTAAATTATGCAGGCGGGACCTCGGTAGCACATGATGGGAGTTCCGATCCTGCAGTTAAGTAGATCCCGAGGGCTAGCGGGATGGAGGCGAAGCCCTGATTCTTTGACTTGACTTGTACATATTTTGGTTGCTGTCTATGTTAGTCCGAAACATTAATGTAACTTGTAATTATATTATTTGTAAAGAATGACTTTAGTAATTTTATAACATAAGCTGATTCTGTCATGTTTGAATGCTGTTATCATTTTGATATGTTGCATAAGAAATACAGCTGCGTGTTTATGCATGTGACTCAATCGTATTTAATACTAAGTTTCTGCTTAAAATATTATCTCATGTCTTGTAATGCCAATATGATGTGTGAATAAATTAAAGATACATATTTGTATACAAGAGAAGATAGTACCGCCCTTCGTGTTTTAGCTGTAGAGGGTTGCTTTGAATGTCTTGCGTGACTGAGTATGGAATGTAGCTGAGTGTTCCGTCATCCGGATGTGATTTCATATTTCCACAAGCAAGAGTTCCCCTATTTTGTGACCTGTACTTTAAGGATTGTTATATAGGATAGGAGAAAAGTTTTTGAATGAAATGGAAATTTGAGAAACAGTAAAACTTCCAATCACGGAAGGCCGTCGATATGCTTAAGTTCGTGGCAAACGAGTTTTGTAGTCACTTTCCCTAGCTGTGGGTCTTGGAGACATTTGTCACCCATCTTACGCCTCCGCGGGGAGTTTATCTTTTTTACCACAGCCGCACTTAATACATATCAGAGCCGAGATCGCGCACAGTAACTACCCGAGCCATTACGTCCCGTAATCGTGGGTATTATTCGATTTACTGTGGCCGGCTAGCGTGCGTGCCGATCGTCAACCGTGAACTACCCTTGGCTGGCCACACCTTATGTTGGGGCTTAAAGTAGGTTCACAGTTGCCGGCGAGCCGAACGCCGTAATGAGCTGCCATCGGCTATAGTCGGCCTTCTTGATGGCTTATAATCGGCTCATTACAGTTGGCTTTGAGGGCAGTCGTGGGCAATGAGTTAACCCGCAGCAGAGGGATGCTGGAGCAAAAGTGTCTCATTGGCGAGTGCATAGAATCGCATAGTACCTGTTGGGTCTTGTCCAGGTGAGGTTGCGCCGTGAAGTTCCAGTATGGAAATGTCATTATACATGATTTTGTTCAATAGAAAAGGATAAAGCTTAACAAGCAGCCAAGATATAAAGGAACAAGTTAAAAAGAGACAAGATTTTTAAAGTGGTTCGGCACGAAAATGCCTACGTCCATTTATTCTCTTTGTTAATTCACTTCATATGGGCAGTACAAGTTAAGAAAAGTTTTAACGGAGGTGTCGGATGTTCCATGCCCTCTGGAACACCTCTCCGTCCACTGTTGACAAAATATAGGCTCCGTTGCGGAGATCTTTATGAATTATATAGTGTCCATCCCAGATTGGATCTAGCGCTTCGGGGCGCGGGAAGATCCGCTTGAGGACAAGATCTCCTTCTTGTAAGCTGCGGTGCTTGACTTTGGAGTTGTATTGTGCTGCAACTTTTTGCTTATGAGCTGCTTTGAGTGCTGCAACGTTTATTCTCTCTTCAATTAGATCCAAAGACATGTGGAGGAGTTCTTCGTTCTCTTCTGGGTTGTAGTGGATCCTACGGTGGGAAGGCACTACAGTTTCAACTGGGAGCATGGCCTCCGATCCGTATGCCAAAGAGAAATATGCCCTGTTGATGTTCTGTAAGATGTGCGGTAGGCCCAAAGTGCCGTAGGAAGTTCATCCACCCAAGCGCCTTTTGACTTTTCAAGTTTCTTCTTGATTAGGGTTTTGAGGATTTTGTTGACAGCTTCGACTTGTCCGTTTGCCTGGGGGTAAGCCACAGATGAGAAGCTTTTGTGAATTCCGTGCTCTTGGCACCAGTCGGCGAATTCCTCGCTGTCAAATTGAAGTCCATTGTCCGATATGATTTTGAGTGGAACCCCGTACCAGCATAAAAAAAATTTGATCAAGAAGTTAATGACTTTTTCCGAAGATATTTTATTTAGAGGCTCCGCTTCCACCCATTTGGTGAAATAGTCAACTGCTACTATGGCATATTTGGCCCCGCCTCGACCCACTGGAAGTTCGTCAATCAAGTCAATTCCCCATATTGCAAAGGGCCAAGGGCTGGTCATTTGAGTAATTTCATTTGTTGGTAGTCGAGGAATCTTAGCAAATTTCTGACATCTGTCACATCTTTTGACAAAGTCTAGGGCGTCTTTGTTTAAGGTGGGCCAGTAATATCCATATCGGAGTATCTTCTTTGCCAGAGTTTGCCCCCCAGTGTGATCTCCGCAACTTCCTCGATGTATGTTGGATAAGATCTCCTTGGCTTCCCATCGAGCGACACACCTTAACAAGGGATTAGAGAAGCCGTGTCGATAGAGGATGCCTTCTTGTATCGTGTAGCGGGAAGCTTTCCTCAAGATTTTCTTGACTTCATTACGCCCGTCGGGCAGTGTGCCATCTCTGTAAATATTTCCGGATAGGAGTCATCCAAGTTTCCTCTCCGATTGCAGCTATCATGTTCATTGTCTCGTAACTCGAGGCTAGTTGCTGTGAGATGGTTATTGTTCGGGAAGCGGCGCCGTCCTTCATGCTAGCTTGCTTTGCCAGTTCTTCGGCCTCCTGATTCTCTTCTCGAGGAATGTGTTTGATTAAATAGTGATCCAACTGATTGAGCAGCAGCTTGGTCTTCTTTAGATATGCTGTGAGTCGCTCTCCTCGAGTCTAGAATTCTCCCAGTATTTGATTTACAATAAGTTGAGAATCATGTCAGCGTGCATCCATGCAAATACATCCATGTTGTGGCGAAGAAAATCGACGAGTTGGTCTTTCAACTCCGCTCTTAACTGAGACCCGACTCTCAGCAGTCTACTTGGGTCGTATTTGTCTACAGATACAAATTCCATAGCCTCTGCAGGCTCGGCGGTGGCCTCCTCCTCTTTGTCCTGGGGTCTAAGAGGAGGGGCTTTCTTTAGTTGCTATGCTTCCAAGTTTTTCATGCAGAGAGTAGTCTCTTCATTTTTCCCTTTATCTTTTCTGCGGTTATTGCGAAGTTCAGTTACATAGCAATCTTGAGCAGCATCTTGATCCCCCTCCATTTCTCCTACTCCGTTATCTGTTGGGAATTTCATTTTCAGGCACCATGGGGCTAGGACAATTTGGAAGTCAGACAAGGATGGTCTTTCCAAAAAGGCGTTGTAGGCCGAGTGGCTTTCTATTAGCACAAATGTTTGTTTTCGCACAATGGAGCGGGGATGACTTCCTATTTCAACAAAAAGGTCCAGTTGCCCGAGGGGCATCTTCGCATCTCCAGTGAAACCATGCAGTGGTTTGTCGCAGGGAGACACATCCTTCGTTGACAGCTTCATTTTGTCAAAAGCATGCTTGAATAGGATATTTACCGAGCTTCCAGTGTCTACTAAAATTCAAAAAACTTTGGCTGGACCGAACCAGGCAGAGATGACCATAGGATCCATGTGTGGGTACTGTCTTCCCTCTAAATCACGCCTACTGAATGTGATGTCGTCATTCTCTTTCCGTTTCTGGGGGCGTTCTTCCATAACAGAGTTAACATAGCCTTCATCGTTTCTAAGTGACTTACCGTATCTTTCCATCTCTGCCCAGCTTCTGTCGGCAATGTGTGGTCCTCCTGATACGGTATGGACCACTATCTTCTCTTGACTAGAGCCGCTGGTGTTGCGATTTCCTCCGCCTACTTCTGGGAGGGGTAGCCCAGGATTCTCATTGGCAGGAGTCGAAGTCCTATTCTGGTTTTTTACATAGCGTTCCAGTTTCTTCCTTCTGATGTGTTCTTCAATCAAGTCCCGGAGATGGTGGCATTCATTGGTGTCATGTCCATGGGATTCGTAGAAGCGGCAGAACTTTCCAGTCTTGAGTCCGTTATCTAACTCCTTGTGCGGGGGGCGCTTGTATCTAACTTCGTCTTGAGTAGCTACGAAGATGTTTTCGATTGTTTCATTCAAAAGAGTGTAAGAGTCAAATCTTGGTCCAGGTCGATATAGGCGCTTTTCCCCCTTCTTGCCCCCAGCATTGTCTCTAGAGTCATTTCTCCGAACGTCCTTTGTTGCAGCGGGAACCCTGTCTGTAGCTGTTTTAGCCTGTTGCCCTGACTGCCTCTCAGTGGCAGCGTCTTCAAGTCTCATATACTTTCCAGCTTCATGGAAGAAATCAGGTAAAGTAGCTGGCTTTTCCTTGGTTAGTCTTCTAGTAAATTTAGTATCCGGATGTATACCACTACAGAGACCCATTAGGATAAGTTTCTCGTCGGCATCTTTGACTGCGGCCGCCGCGGCGTTGAATCGGGTTAGATACTGTTGCGCCGTCTCTCCGGGTTTCTGTTTGATATTAGATATGGAATAAGCGTCCTTGGGTTGTTCCACATGAATGCGGAACTGGCTGATAAACTTTTCTTTCAACATTTCCCATGAGCTGATGGACCCTTGGGGTAGGTGGCAGAACCAGGAGGTAGCTAGATCTGCCAGAAAAGTGGGAAGCATTTACACAATACTCCCTCCGTTGCTCCGCTCATGAGCATATGCTGGGTGTATCTCTGTAAGTGTACTATGGGGTCAGAGGTTCCCTTGTAAGGTTCCATTGTTGGCATTTTCCATTCCCGGGGGGTGATGGCGGTTTCGATATTGCGGGTGAACAATCGCGTCATCCTTTCATTAGAACTTGGAGCGGATAGAAACGAGTTTGGTTCTTCCCTGCGGGACTGATTCCGTCCAGACGGCTTGTAGGGATGGCATCGTCTGTCACTCCTAACATTCTCCAATGGTTGCCTCTGGTCTTCTGGGGGCATGCTGGGGTCAGCCACAGTTGCCTTGATCTTCCCCTGCTGGGTTCTGTTCTCAGCACTTCCTCGGGTCCAACTTTGGGCCGGACTCCAGCTCGGCCCCGTCTACTGGTGTCTTCATGGTTGGTAGCATGACAGGCTCAGCCACATCCAACCCCTGCCTGGCACCTCCTCCGTTGGGTTCGGTTCCAAGTGTTTCCTCGGGTCGGAATTCGGGCTGAGTCCGGGCTCGGCTCCTACCATGGCTGTTTCTGTTGTTGGCCTCTTCGAAGAAGAAAGACCCTTATCGTCTCTACTGAGACTCACCCCATGATTCAGTGTTACGGTTGGATTCTTCAGCATCCCTTAAGCGTGACATGAGTTGGTCCACCAAGGCTTCTTGTTGAGATGCGAAGCGGTTAGTTACTTCAGCCACAATCCTGTCCAGATCTGCCCTTGTAATTGGTTGTTCCGTAGCGGGGGCTGTCGGATTTGCCTGATTTAAATTTGCCGTTGGAACCTGACGATTGTCTTGGTCCCTGATCACTGGATCTGGGATACTGCCAGTTGCAACGTTCTTTCCTTTGTTAGTATCTTTCTTCCGTCCAGGAGCCATATTTTCCAAGCAATGAACGGTGTTGATAGGAAAAGGGTTGAGTGGGAGAAGCTGAAGCTTCAAGCTCCTTCTTTTCTCAATGAAAGCACCAAAAATGTTTACACAAAAAAATGGGCAAACACCTCCAAGTCGTATGAATTAGTTGATTTTATGTTGTTTCTAACGATTTGGGTGACTTACGCAAATATATAAAATAGATGGACTAAACTGTAAAAGACACACAGATTTATAGTGGCTCGGTCAGAACGTGCCTACGTCCACTTTATATGTTTTCTCCTTTTTCTTTCAGATTACAAGTACAAGTACAATTACAAAGCTTTGTATACAAGTATATGAAAGTTGTTTGAAAGTTCCTTCCGTGCTTGAGCTCTCAAACTTGTCTGCCATTGTTGTACCGCCGCCCCTCTATTTATAGAGTGAGGCTGGAGGCAGGGGTCCTGGATGTATATAGCTGCTAGTGGGCCTGGGCTTAAGCAATTTGGCCTGGCAGTGTTGGTTCGGCAAGGCTTGGTTCGGTGGAGAGAGGGATTGGACCGGTGGTAGGCGGTCCGGTGGCGAGTGGTTCGGCGGTACGTGGAGATATGGGTTAGTTCGGCGCCTCGGTTGGTTCGGTAGTAGGTGGATCCGGTGGTAGCTTGGGGGAGTTGTTGTTTGGTTCGGAGGTGAGGGATGCGGTAGTGGCTGGTTCGATGATGGTTGGAAGTAGAGTTTTGGACCGGTAGTGTTTGGAGAGTAGGTTGGTTCGGTGGACCGGATGGTTCGGTGGTGAAGGCGTGGCTTGGTTCGGTAGGTTGATTCGGTGGTGGCTACTTCGAGTTTTTTCGGCATGCTACTTCTGGATGGTTGGCATGTTATTTCGAGTTGGTTCGCTTTGATTCGGTGGGTGGTAGATACGTACCCAACAAATCACTTCCAAACCATTTTGGATTCAAAATTCAACTTTTATGTAATATTAAATTCAAAATACCCTTGACCTAACCAATTTCCCGTGAAATCCATATTTGTGTGTGTGTTGTGTGTAGGGGTTTTTCGTACAACAATAAACAACCATCATAAATCCAAGCACAACAATATCAATAAGTGGTATAATCCTATAACGCTTGTCCTTCATTCACAGATAACAAGTAAAATCATCACAGATAAATAAATCATAGTTCACAGCTCAATTCAAAACAATTCATATCACAGAACATCACACATAAGGGATGTCAAACAATTCAAGGTATTCAATATAGTCCAATCATCCTTAAGCAAGATTAATTAATCACCTGATCCCTAATTAATTCAATTTAATTTCTGGATAAATGAAATTAATTACTTTTTAAATCCTGCTTAATTAACATTAATTAATTACAAACCATTTGTTATTATTTTAATTAATTAATTCAATTAATAAATCATCCTTGATTATCCATGTTAAATAATTATCTTCAATTAATTAATTATCTTCTTAAATTAATCACATAAATTAATTAATCTTAAATTAATTACATTAATTAATTAGCCATTGATCAATTACATTAATTAATTAACCTAATTTAATTACATTAATTCATTATCCTTTAATCATTAATTAACCTTAAATCAACCTTTAATTATACATAAATTAACCTTTAATTATTAGTTAATTAACCTTTAATCATTAATTAATTATCCTTAATTTCTTTCATTAAGTAATTTACCTTTAAGTAATTAATTACTCTTAGTTACTCACATTAAATAACCTTTAATTAATTAATTATCCTTTAATGTAATTACACTAAGTAATTATCCCTTAATTATATTAAGTAATAATCTTTTATTAATTACATTAAGAAATTATCCTTATGCTAATTAATTATCCTTCAATTAATTACATTGAGTAATTAACTTTAAGTAATTATTCTTTGATTACTTATATCAATTGATTAACATTTAATTAATTATACTAATTGATTATCCTAAATCAACTACAATAAGTGATTATCCTTAATCAAGTAATTATCCTTAATTTCTTACAATAAGTAATTAATCTTTAATTACTAATTAATGATCCTTTAATCACATAAGACCTTTATTAATTTAAGATAATCCATTTATCTTAATTAATTACTTTATCACTTAAATCTCATTAAATAAACCTTTTGAAACAAATTATCATCAATATATAATCTTACTTAAAACCTTTAAGTTAATTATAAATTAAAAACATTTAGTCTTCTAAATCAACTTCTTAATCATGCTATTACATTTAATTAAAAATAAATTTTAAGGATTAATTTAAAAAATAAATGATATATGTATATATTAAAACACTTCAAATTTGATTAATTAAAATTTTTTAAAAACCCTTAACTAATTCAAACTAAAAATAAACATTTATTATTTTACAAGAATTAATCAAAGAAAAGGGTTTAATCTTGATTTAATTTAAATTTGAAAAACTTGGTTTATTTAAATTTTTGAAAACTTGGTTCCACTTTAACATGACCCGAGCCAAAATCAAAAATACACGAGCCAATCCCCGTTTTTCCCGAGTATAAACCCGAGCAAACTCCCTTTTTTTTCTTTTTTTGATTATAAAATTTAATTCTGCTGTAATCTAAAATATTCACGTGAACTCCCCGGTGTAAAACACGAGCCAACAACCTAAATTTCCCGAGCACGACTTCGAGTTATCCTTCTCCTTCCTCAAATTCTACCTTTTGATACAACTAGACATATTTGCACATGTACGATCATTCCGATCATCTCTGACCAGCGCCGCGTCCATCAACTAGTTGCCAACGACCTCCACTATTGGTCTGACCACCTAGATCTAAGCATCGTTCACAAAAACGAAATCGAGCATAGAGGAACCCAACCTGGAACAACCCAGTCACTAGAAAACCACCTCGTGCCGACGATCCCCCTCACCTGAGACCTCGCCGTTCCACCCAGAGCCGCGCCACCGTCCCACACTCCTATGCTACCTTGTTCGATCGCCTTTAGTTTCCCCACGGTGATGCAGTTACCTGAACTTTGCCATTGACCAAAATAGGTCGTCGAACCCTAGTTTGTTGTCGCCACCTCCATGATGTTCGAGAAATCCATCCACCATTTTTCTTATAATCTCTAACCTTCCCTCTACCTTCAACAATGATCACATCACCTAGTTCGTCATCGATCGCCGGAATTTGATGGAAAAAACTAAAAATGATCAACTTGAGGAACCCAAACCTTCCCAACACTAAAAATCATGATATTACTTTCAAAAATCCACATTTTCAAGTTCAAACCAGATTATAAAATCAAAAATCAAAAATATGATTATTGATTTATCTGATTTAAACAATTTTTATTGTAAATTATCATTTTGAAATAAATTCTCAACATATTCTTTTGGAATTATTTTTAAAAATAAGTTTACACTCCTACAGTCATCTTTTATTTAGAAATAAAAACTTAAAGTCGATTAGATGATGAGCAGTTTAATTTATCAAGTGGATTTGTGCCTGTAGTTTGAACAGGGCCATATATATTACATATACAGGCATGCACACCATATATACAGAGAAGTTCAACCATTTTCTAGTTAAAACATTCATATACATCATTTTTTCACAACTTAACTTCAAGCATTAATCACAGATACCAAGATTAAAGCAGATTCAAGTCTAATGTGTTAGTTTACTCATCGTGTTTTGAAAACAGAGAAGCCTGGAATAGATTTTTGAAATCTGGAAATTGTACTTTGATTTGAAGTTTTATTTTTGAGATGGTAGATGATCTGTGAAACTTGATTTTGATCTTGAATTTGTTGCATGCTTAAATTCGGTTGAACTTGTAGTTTGATTTCAGGTTTTGATCTTTATCTCTACTCTTCCAGGTTTTGATTTTGATCTGGTTTTGATTTCTTTGGTTAAGCTTTTGATTCTTTTCTGGTTTGGATTTTGTTTTCTTTAGCTTTAGCTTTGAGATTTGGATTTGATAATCCTTGAAAAATGAGAAAAAAGGAGGAGAGTGGTGTGTATATATATATATATATATATATATATATATATATCTTCGATTTTCCCTTTATTTATTAAATTTTAAAATGAAAAGAAAATTTAAATAGATGACACTTGTTATATTTTATTCTACATGTTTTACGCTTGTTTAATCTCTTGTTAAAACACCTACATTTATTATAAACGCGTGTATTTATGTTACACATGTCAGATGTGTTTTTATACAATTTTTTATATTATATTTACTTTTTAATTTTACAAACATATATGTTTTATATTTAAATATTTCTATAATTTTTTATTATTATTTTTACCTTATATTTTCAATATTAGATAAATACATTTTTATATCAATTTATATTTTATATTTATTCATATCCAAACTATATTTATTTTTATGTATAAATTTAAAGAAAAAACTTTAAACCTTTTATTAAAGCTTTTTCACTAAAACTATTATATCTACTATTAATAAATATTTATCCATAAAGTTTTTTTAAATATAAAATTTAACTTTTAAATAGCTTTTGAAAATTATCATTATATTAAATTCAAAATATAACTTCCAAAATATATATACATGTATATGTATTATAATTTACAAAACAAATTTTTTATTAGTTTTAAAATATAGTGTATTTAAATTCAATTTATTTTCTAAGATTTTTATTTTTGAATTTCAAATTAAAATTTTATTTACAATTTATTTATATACACAAAACAAACATATCTCTTATTTATTTTGGAAAATATTCAAATTAATTCACAATTTAACCCAAAAATTTATATTAAATACCAATTTAAATTTGGCTTAAAAACGGGATCGTTACATATAATTTCAATTTCTTATTCAATTTTTACACAACAACGATAATAATTTAATATTATCACTTCCTAACAACCAAGCAACCATGTATATCTATAATAATTTATGGAAAATTATTTCTTTCATATACAAAAATAATTTAGAAACCCCTATCGACGACATGGCATCCTACATATCGACTAGAATCCATAAACACTCAACTGATAAATCAACACAATATAAAAACAATTTTTATTTTCATTAACAAATACGCGCTCATATCTTTTAATACACTCAAACTCATTCTAGAGTACTACGGACTCTGTTTTTAATGAGTAGTCCCCACCAGAGCCAAGGTTCTCGCTTAACCTTCTGCTCTGATACCAACTGTCACGACCCGATTTTTCGACGCCCGAAAATCGACGTCAATACTCCCACTGTATCAAATGTCGAGCAATTGAATGCCGGAAAACCGAATGATTAGGGTTAAAGAAGAAGAAGGTAGAGGAAGAAATAGAAAATAATATCAGAATCTCACAATCGCGGCGGAGCAATATATAATAGATAAATGACTAATCTTTAAACAAAGAATTATATCTGTTTATACATTACATCATCAGAGTACAAAAAAATTCATAACACACAACTGGATAGTTATCATAACCTGTCCTCGCAAAACTGATTATACAGTCAATCAAACATAGTGGATTATTCATCAAATATGCATGATACGTCTCGCCATCCAACTCGTCTCCTGAGCTCCATAGCATCATTTCCTGTATTCTATAATACTCGGTCTGACCCGAGCATTATATTTAAATAACACCTGAGTTAGTCTGGAAAACCAGCGTGAGAAAACACACTCAATTGGATTATTAGATTTTTCTAAAATCCTTTGAAATCAAGAGTATCTTGTAAGACCACGCCACAAATAAACATGCCAGGTTTTTACCTTATCATAACCAAAACATTTCTTATCAAACCCTTTGATATTATAGTAGTGTCTATATACAAATACTTATTCAAATAGCCGAAATTGTTACATTATTAAATTCCAGCAATACTAGGTTCTACAAACAAAACCATAAAGGGTACGTAGGGAGAATGGATTTCCATCAATGGCAGGGCTACTGGGGTACCGTCCATCATAGTATGTGGTCTAGATTACCGTATCGAGGATCCACCCTGATCCCCTACATCAGAAGACTAGAGATACCCCTTACTAGATAGTCCGAATAAGTTCACCCCACGGTTGGGATCAGCAACCGCCCACACAGCCGAAATAAAGGGACATCTAGATAGAGGTGGCCTTACCCTGATTGGTTGCTAGCCACTTAGCCTTGTGTGCACCTCCCATGTTTTAGCCACTCCCGGTTGATGAGGCTCAAGGCTATGCGTTACCTTTTTAGCACACATTCACTTAGAATGCTCATCATCCTCCTGACGATGTTCTGAAAGCATTCGTCTATACAAGTCCGTTCCGGGTTCGAACGGTACCGAAGGCACTACTCCTACTAGATCCATTTTGTAATCACCCTCAGGATTAGTAGCGATTAGCCATTGCACTTCATTGCTCCATATTCGTCTTCTAGCTTTTGTCTTCCTCATGAAAACGTTCAAATTGGATCGAAGTGGTTTTTGGGAAATTAATCCCAATCCCAGTCTTTCCAAAACGATCAGCGCGTTGTCCAATATTGATAGTTGGTTATTTAACTATCAAGTAACATTCACAAATAATCATCAGGCATTAATAAATTTTACTTATTTCAAAGTATCTTCACTAAATATGCTCTTCACTTTAATTCCTTTGAAAATATTTTTCAATTCGCTTTTTCTTGTGGAAATAAATTTCCACCCAATTGTTTTATTTCCACTGAATCATCAAGTCTCAGTATCTTAGATTATAAATTAATTTAAATCACTTTATCCAAAAATATATACTTTAATACATTTAAAATGAAAACTTTAAAACACTTTATTTAAAATACTAGTTATGAAATTTTATAATAATTTCTTATGTAAAACTTAAGCCAAAACTAATTTTAAAATAAAAGTTATTTTATAAGGTGTAAATAGTAAATTATTAACTTTTAAATCATAATAATAGTTAAACCTTTAAATAATTATTACTATAATTAATTTAAATAAATATTTACTTAAAAATTCTAAAACAATTTAAAATAATAAAATTTCACTAAAACATTCTTTTAGAAACCATTATAAAACCTCTAAACTATTCTTGAAAATCTACTTTGAAAATATACTTGGCCCTTCAGGAAATACACTTTCCTTTCCACACCTTTAAAAATAAACCACTATTCATTTTTAAAGAAAATTACCCATTCCTTTATAAATTCCCATTCTGAATTTATATTTCCAAATTATCATCTGATAAATATATCACTTTATAAACCCAGTTTTTAAATTTCATAGTCTCATCTCCTTTTAAAACACAGTTTCAAACATGTAATCGATTTCCAAATTTACTTCATTTTAAAAATAAATTCCTTTATTTACTCAATTTATTTCAAACCCATTAATTCCACATTAACTTCTTTATTATGATTTAAAATCTTTTTTAAACTGAAATACAAATTTCATACTTTTCCAAATTTCTTCTTCACATTTTTCAAATTTAAACCTTGAATTTGAAAATAACTTCTTTATTCCTTTAAATAATATCACCAAAGTTTAAAATTTCATTTATTCCTATTTATTCAAAATCTCCTTTCGCATACTCAGAATTTATTTATTAGAATTTAAAAAACAACTTTTATCCTTTTCCAATTTATTTATCAAAATCTCTATAATTATTTACTTAAGAATTCTCCCTTTTATTTCCCTTCAAAAATCCAACCTATATATTTTGATAATTAGTATTCCTAAATGTATTCAATCAAACCATAACATCCAATATTTTCAATAACCAATATAATTTATCACAGATTATCAAATAAACCATATCACAGCATATTAAACAATCTAAATAATTTTAATGAATCCTGTTGGATCACTCCAACCTGTTTCCCTACATCCACAGATGTTAGCAGAATATAAAAAAATACCAATCGCACTTCGAGGTGGGAAATCGTGGTATATGGGATCATCCGCTATTGTGTGGGGCACATAGGGTCTCAATCGCCATATAATGTGGGAAATCAATCACTCCAATACACACACACACACACACACTATATATATAACATCACATCCAGTCAATTCAATCATTCAACCAATATTTTAATTTTAACTATTATAATTTAAAAGGAAATTCGAATGAGTGAGATTAACTCACCTTTGATTTTTGATTTGCAATCTAATCCAACCCATCTTGTTTTTCTTCATAGTTTTGGACCTTGTGTAGACATTTACAGTTTATTAATATTTTGAAATAATCGAACAGTAAATTCCCTGTAATCAATTTAAATAACTAATACTTTAGTTTCAAACTAAATTTTCCTTTAACAATTTCTAAAATAATTAAATAAGTTAGTTAAACAAATTTATCACTTAAATAAATTATTTTTAAAATTAACTACTTAGGTTAAAATATGTGCATTTATTTCCCTTTTGAAATTATACACTGATAAAAACAATCTATATAGATTTAAAAAAAGTCCAATTTTTATATATACTTTCAACATTTTAAAATTCCTATATTTTTTCAAACTTTAAATTATAAAATAATTTCCTATTTCCATATATACATTTAAATTAAGAACAGTTCACTTAGGAAAAAAAATTCTACTGTTTATAAAAATATGTGTGTGTGTGTATCTATATTTATATTATTATTTCTCTTCACTAATATCTATATATACACACATATATATATAAAGAGAAATCTGCATATATATACTTCTCTGAAAATAAAATAAAAAAGTTTTCTATCTATTAAATTGAAACAGAATGGTTTTTATACTGTAACACACACATATATTTTTCTGCACCCAGCTAACAGAAATTTCTCTGCTTAAAACATAATATAAAATTTTCAACCTATGTATTAAAATAAGTTTTTAATCAAATAAGGAGAAACGAATATCTCGCTGCCCCTCCAAAATCAGAAACGGTGAACCTCTGCCATGCGATTTCGATTGCCACTCCATAACGTTCTTCCCAAGCTTGAAGATACCTTCATAGTCGCGAATCGATGGCCACTTTGCTGCATGCACAGGCGCGCCATGCCTTCCTCCTAACCCTAAGTCGAAGACATCAGGAGCTAAAAGAAACTCGGCTATAGCCATGATGCTTGCTTTAATCTGAGGGAACGAGATTCAGATTCGAACGACAAGAAAAAGAGGGGCGATTTGAAATTGGTTACGACCATTCAATTTCTCTGAGAAATTTGATTTTAAAATTAGCGGAGAACAAAAGGGAAAGTGATTTGTTCGTCGGCCATAGTTATCATCTGTTCTTTGAATTCAATCTTTTTTATTTATTTTATTTTTAGAGAAGATCGACAGTTTTTTATTAAATTATATTTTCATAATGAAGACGCATGTTTATCCGAGTGAACATGTGCAATGAATTCCTATACGTGTCTGCTTAGACTTGAAATAGTGTTTCAATGAAATTATACTATTTATATTTAAATTTAAATTCAAGTTTAAATCGTCGTGAAAACGAAGCCTAAAATCTCGATCTCCAATCGAGGCATGCCGCTAGGCATTTATAATATTATACCCCTATTCTGAACGCAATGGAAAAGGTTCAGAGTCCTAATTTGATCGTATGAAGAAGATAGATTTTAGATCCTAGTTATAATATTAAATTTTCGATATAAATATCAGCGCGTTTACTTATCGTACGATCACACAACCACTACAAACACAACTAAAATTGAAATCCGATAATAACATACTATTACGAATCTAGTGGAACGGTTTCATTGAATTCTGAGACTATGCCTTAGAAGGCTATTTTTAAATATCGACTTAAATTATACAAATTCAAAACTGAACAATCACTTCCAATTCCAATTTTAAAAGTTCTATTACCTTTAGTATTATCAATATGAATGTGACGACCCGGAATATTTAAGCAAATTAGATTGGAATATTTAATTGATTTGAAATAATTAAAAGTAAATTTTTAACTTGAATTCAGATATCACTAATATTTGATAATTAAATTATTGAATTAAATAATTTAAAATCGGGTGAAATATGAAATCTGGGATTTTAACCCTGTTAGAAATAATTTGAAGGCTTGTAAAATTTATATTAATAATACTAAAAGATAATAGAAGTTGTAAAATTGAAATTAACAGTGGTTTATTCAGTTTTAAAATTTTATTGTTTAAATTGAATTTAAAAATAGCCTTCCGAGGCACAGTCTAAGAATTCGACGAAACCAGTTCCATTGGATCCGTAATAGTGTATTATTATCGGATTCCAATTTTCGTAGCAATTGGAGTTGTTGTGTGAGCATACGATAAGTAAACGTGTTGAAATTTATATCGAAAATTCAATATAAATAAATAAATAAAAATCAAATCAAAAATCACATCTGCAACCCTAACTTCAACTTGACCGAACTATTATCTGAGACAAGCCACCCTATACTCTGAAAACATCACGTCTTGCCCACTCCTTTTCTTCTATATCACGCGTGTCTTCTTTAGGAAACTAATGGCCTAACAAATAGAATAATAATACCCTTCTTACTAGTCCTACCTTTAGTTTTCTGTTTTCGAAATAAATCCTCTTTTTCCCCTAAATTCAAAATCGAAATCACTCATAATCGACCGATCGTTCAAAGCACATCAAGCTCAGAGCAACGCGATATCTCGATCCCAAATGGTTGCCAATCACCGAACCCACTGACTAGAATAGGAAGCGACCTGAGATTTGTTTACTGCTAGGGTTCGTGTGCATGAGGTGTTGGGGCTGCGGCGAGGGTGTTTCGGCGAGCGTTGACTTAGGGACCGGTCGCGACTCGAAGTAGGGCTTGGGTGGCTAGGGTTGATCAATTCTGGAAGCGGCAGGCGTTGTGTAGAGTGGCGTCGCGAGGTCGTGTTTGGCATGGGATCTCCGCAAGGTGGAGCTTCGATTTGAAGTGTCGTTCGTTCGGCATGGAGTCAATGGTCGCTGCTTTCGAGTACGACGACGGAGCGTGCGATTTTGGGTTTCTGCACCTCGTGAGTGCCTGACTGTGTGAGCAGTGAGGTATGCATTTCATTTTCGAGTTGAATCTATAGTATGTTTATACACACACGCACACATAAGTTTCGAAGTATAAATTTTATATAAACGTTGAATTTTTAAGCCTCTACAGGTTACTCTTATGGGTAGTTTGTATAATGGAAAGATGAATTAAAAATATACAAACATATATCTATTTTCATTTCAATTATATACAGAAAGTAATATAGATAAAGTTTAGTAAATTAAGGAATTTTGATATGTTTGGAAGTTATAAAATAAAAATATAAGTTTAGATTTTTTTTTAATTCTAGATAGACTATTTTTATAAGTGTACGTATATAGTTTCAAAGAAAATATAAATACATATTTTCACTTTCTAGAATTTAAATAATATGGTTATTAAAGATTATTTAGAAGAAAATTTGTTTAAAATTGAATTATTAGCTTAAAACCCAAATTCTTAGTTAACTAAATTAGTAGATGGAAATTTAATTGTTTAATTGACTCGAATATTAAAAAAAATATTATTTAGTGAAGTAAATTATTAGTCTGAAGTTAAATCATTGATTAACAAAATTTATAAAAAGGGGAAATTAATAGTTCAATTTATATCATATATTAATAAATGATATAATGACTGTACAAGGTCAAAATCTGAAAGAAGCAAGCCGGGTAGGGTCGGATTGCAAAACAAGAATCAAAGGTGAGTTAATCTCACTCAGTTAAATTTAAATTTAAATGATTAAATTTAAATAATTGTTTGAATGGTTGGATTGATTGTTGTGTTATATGGTAGTATACACTACATCGTGAAATGATTGATTTCCCTCATTTTATAGTGAAGATATCTTATATTGTGCTAACGTCTGTGGATGCAGGGAAAACAGGTTGGAGGGATCCAACTGGATCCCGCAACATTTATTATTTAATATCCTCTGTTGTGATTATTTGATATTCTATGATGAATTATATTAGAATATTGTATGCTATGGTTCGATTGGATATAACTGGGTATAGTGAATTACCAAATATATATATATATATATATATATATACACATATATATATTGGATGCTGGAAAGAAAATAAAAGAAGTAAATTTGTAAGTAAATAATTATAGGAATTTGAATAAAATTTAAGAATGAATTGGGAAAGAAATAATGTGCCTTTTTAAAATTCTAGCAAATAACTCTTGAGTATAGAAAGGAAATTTTGAATAAACAGGGAATTAATGAATTTTAAAAATTCAATGTTATTATTTTAAAAGAACAAAACATTTATTTGAAATTTAAGATATAAATTATTGAAAAGAAAAAAAGAAGAAATTGGGAAAGTCAGGAATTCGTATATTTCAGTTAAAAGATTTAAAATCAAACAGAAATTAATAACATTAATAATAAAACACTTAATTAATGAATTTTGAAGGAATTGAGTAAGTAAAGAGATTTAATTCGAGTAGTATAAATCGGGAATCAATTTGGAAAATTGATTTAAATGATTGAAGTTGGATCTTCTCCCTGGATAACCAAGTACGTTTCCAAAGTAAGTTTAAAATATAAGTTAAAAGTTTTTAAGTTGATTTAAAAAGCAAGTTTGGAAAATTTATTTTTCTAAATATTTAAATTATAAAGTAAGTCTTTCCTTTTTAATCTATTATAGTAGTAATTATTTAAAAAGTGACTTAGTAGTTTGTTTTAAGATTTAAAAATTTAGTTATATTTTATAAGTAACCTTATTTTCAAATATTTATATAGTATGGTATCTTTAATAATTATTGATGTAGTTTTAACTTAAATGTCTTAAAGTATATTTCAAAGTAAAGTGTTTTAAATTTTTTTTTTAAAATCTAGTTTTGTGCTTGGTAATTTCAGTGGAGATAGAAAATATTTGGGAAAGTTTATTCTGAAAAGAAAGATGGTTTTGAAACTGTTTTCAAGGGATTGAAAATAGAAATATATCTTGTGAAGATATTTTGAGGTTAATAAATAATTTGGGAAATTATTTATTGGTTGATGGTTGTTTGTGCATATTAATTGATAATTAAATAACCGACTATCAATATTGGACAAATACGTTGATCGTTTCGAAGAGACCGGGATCGAGATTTATTTCTCGAAAACCACTTCGATCCGGTTTGTACGTTCCGTGAAAACGATTTTGGATTCGAAGATGGAGCAGTGAAGTGCAAGGGCTAGTCGCTACTAATCCTGAGGATATTTCCAAAATGGATGTAGTAGGAATAGTGCCTTCAGTTCCGTTCGAACCCGGGACGGACTTGTATGGATGAATGCTTGCTAAACATCGTCAGGTGGACGATGGGCATTCAAAGGGATATGTTCTAAAAAGGTAACGCTTAGCCTCAAGCCTCATCAAATGGGAATGACTGAAAATCAGGGGTTATGCAGCAAGGCTAGGTGGGTAGCACCCAAGCAGGGTGAGGTCATTCCAGTCTAGATGTCCCTTTTTATTTTGGCTTAGTAGGCGGTTGCTGATCCCAACGGCGGGGTGATTTCACTCGGGATTATCCAGTAAGGGGTAGTCCCGGCCTTGTGTTGCAGGGGAGCGGGCGTACTCCTCAGTACGGTGATCTAGGCCCCGTACTGTGACAGGTGGTACCCCAGTGCCTAGTCATTAGTTGGAAATCCATTCTTCCTACGAGCTTTGTACGAGTTTTGTTTGTATTACCAACTCTGTGGCTAGTAGCTAGAATTTAATAGATGTAACAATTTCGGCTATTTTATAAGTATTTGCATATAGACCCTATTATAATATCAGAGGATTTCTATAAAAATTATTTTAGCTATCGTAAGATAAAAACCCGACATGTTTATTTGTGGCGTGGTCTTACGAGATGCTTTTATTTTTAAAGGATTTTGAAACTTTAATAATCAATTGGGTGTGATTTTCTCACGCTAGTATTCCAGACTGACTCGGGTGTTATTTAACTATGATGCTCGGGTCAGACCGAGTATTATAGGATACAGGATTTGTTGTTGTGAAGCTCAGGAGACGAGCTGGATGACGATGTGTATTCTCGTATTTGTTTATATATGTATTCCGCTGTGCTGAGTTATTGTGTATCCATTTGCATGTTATTGATATTGAGTTATGATTGGTGTACTCTGATGATGTAAAATATAAATTGGTATATTTGATTCTTGAGTAAAGATTATTTATGATCTATTATATTTTATTCCGCTGCGATGGTTAGATTCTGTTATTGTTCTCTATTTTCTTCTTCTACCTCTTCTTCATTAACCCATAATGGTTCATAGTTTTGTGCAACTTGAGTTGATTATTGTAGAATAGTGTGACTCAAGGGGTACGGATTTACGGGTGTTACAATGAATCTCTAAGCCTTTAAAATATTTTTAACAAGCCTGGAACATCTAGATTCAACCACTTTATCCTATTTCATATTATTAAATTAAATAATTTAATTGCCAAATAAACAATGATATTTGAAATTCAAGTTAAACAAACTTTCAAATATTTAAAATCAATTAAATATTTCAATTTCGAATATCTAAAAAAATTCTGGGTTGTCACACTAAATCTTGTATTTAGTTGACTAAATATTTTATTTAGTTGACTAAATATGTGTGATTTTCAATATATGCAGGTTTGAACATGAGGAAAGCTTTTAACAATGAATACTAAATCTATACTGATTTTGAACAAAATTTTGTTGAATGGTTGATAATTCTTGAGCTCCTTGTCATGAATCAAAATCTTGAACTCCAAAATTCTCCCCCTTTTTGATCGATGACAACTTCATATGAGATAAATTTAGAAAAAAATCCATAGACTATAACTCCTTATGAATTTGTGTTGGTATCTTGCAAACCTATAAAATTTGTTAGTGTATTGCGATATTTCTTCTTCCTTTTGTCATCGACAAAAAGGAGAGGGGTATATTTGCACAACATAAGATAGCTTAGAACAATATCAATGATAAACCACTGTCTAATATCCATTTTCCTCTCCTTTTAAGCGTTGCCTGCAAAAATATAGAATGAACATTGGTACCCACCTTTTGTTAGGGTCTTAAGAACTAGGTCTTTGGAAAACAAACCCAAGAGGATTCAGAATTCCTTTTGAAAATAATATTTGTATTTTTGTGAACAGTTTCTATAAAAGATTGCATGTATTTGCTTCTAATCAAAGAATTATTGATTTTAGGAACCCAAATTTTAATAAATTTAGAATGATTTGGAATTTTTGAAACTGATTTTGCAATAGGATCATTATTCCTTTTGAAATTGTTACATAAAAAGTTCTTTTTCTTAGGAATACTTTTTGATATTTGCTTATATCGTAGTCCCCTTTTATTTAAAACTATACGGAAATTTTCCATAATTTTAGAAAGATTCTTTCTTCCTTTGTTAAAATAGGGACATTTTTAGTAATATCATCTAATTTTGTTTTAAGAACAGAAATATCTAATTTCAATATTTTAATATTAGATTTCAAATCATGGTTTTCAAATAAAAGGACATCATTCTTTTCTTTTTGAGTTTCAATTTCTTAACTAAACATAGAGTGCTGAGATGTTGTATTAGAACAAGATACTTGAGAATTTTAAAGTTCTTCTTCTAAAATTTCTTTCTCATTTCTTAACATATCTACCTCAATTTTAGTCCTATTCAATTTCATTTCTTATTTTCTTGAGGAGGATGATTCTTGAGAAGTTTAAAGTACTTTTGAATTTATTTCCACTAAATAATCAAAAGTTAAATTACTCGCCTCGTCATTTGTGGCCATAAAACAAATGTTGGCTTGTTTAGAATCGCTGTCTATTTCACTATCTGTTGATGAATATGATTCTGAATCATCTCATGTAACAGAGAAGGCTTTCTTTTTGAATCCGACTTTCTTATTCTTAAATTTGTCTCTCTTTCGATCATGAAAGTCCTTTTTGATGTGCCCTTTCTTGTGACATTCATAACATTCAAGAGCAGAGGACGATGGCTTGTTGTTATTATTATTACTACTGTTGAAGCTACTCTTGTTGTTTCTGAATTTGTTGTTCTTTCTGAATTTCAATTTTTTTTTTTTGAAATTCTTAGCAATAAACGCCATATCTTCTTCATCTGAATCTAATTCATCCTTTTCTACTTGGAATGCTATATTCTTTTTATCATTCCCCTGTACTCGTTCTGCCTGGAGATTAACTTCACAAAACATTAGATTTCCTACAGCTCTTCTAGTTTAATGGCTAAAATGTCGTTAGCTTCTTCGATCGCTTAGACTTTTCATTTCCACTCATCCACTAAAGAGTTGAGGAGTTTTAAAACAACATCAAAATCTGAATATTTTTCTCCTAATGCTTAGAGAGAATGATATATGCCTTGAAACCTAGATTACATTTAATTTATTATTTCATCTTTCTTCATTTTGAAATTCTAGGATTGATTCTTGAGCATAGAAATCTTACTCTGCTTTACTTTGGTAGTACCTTCATGTATTACTTTAAGTGTACGCCAAATTTCATAAGCAGTATTACACATGCTAATTCTATTAAACTCATTTTTGTCTAATGCACAAAATAAAATATTCATAGCTTTGGCATTTGCAGTAGCGTCTAATTTTTGTGTGTTAGACCATTGTGAATATTCGGTAGTAGGTATGTTGTATTCTGCTTGAGTAATATTCCAAGTTCCATAATCATTGGCTTGCATATAATTCTCATTCTAGTAGACCAATAGTTATAGTTTAATCCGTTAAATAGTGGCGGTCGTGCATTAAATTGACCTTCAAAGAAACTTGTACAGTGTTGTGTTCCATATTACTAAAATATTAGATAACCGTGTTACGGTTATAAGATGACTCTACCCCTATACCAAGTGAAAGTGATTGTAGGATCATGTAATATGGATATTATTTAAACTACTTGTGCGGAATATATAAATAAGTAAATAACGGTAAAATAAAATGACACCAGATATATTTATACTGGTTCAAACTCCCGTTCTACGTTTAGTCCCAGACTCCTTCTGGATTTAAACTAGCAACTATCACTTAACCCGAAGGAATAAGTTCGCACTGCTTGAGCAACCAAGCGTGACTTTGACCACCTGAGCAACCGAATAGGATTTTCCTACCTGAGCAACCGAACAGGACTTTGATACAAATGAAATGATTTCTTGACTTTGCATGCTCTTATTACAATACATATTTGTCAAAATGAAGTACACCCTTCTATAATATTTTCCTCAAGTATAATATGAATATTTGTGTGTTCGTGAACATAAATGAAGTATAAATTGCTTTAAAAAGAGAATTATAACTTGATTTCACAATTTCTAAACAACTGAATATTCATGAGACTAGAGAGTACAAAGTTAAGTTGAGTTGAGTTGTTTGATCTTGAATGAAATACATACATACATACATACATACATACATACATACATACATACATACATACATATTGACTGAAAAGTCATAACTGTTTGCAAATGTTTTGTTGGATTGGAAATAGTCACAACTCTTCTTGGAAGAGATTCCTCTTCAGGAGAAGAGACATCTCTTTAGAAAATTTGAAAATATGGTAGTTTAAATAAATTTAGTCGACTAAATATATTTATTTAGTCGACTAAGTAGAAATAGAAAATTCATAGTTCGAACACGCAGTATTTAGTTGACTAAATATTTGGTTTAGTTGACTAAATCTTTTATTTAATCGACTAAATATTTGATTTAGTCGCCTAAATCTTGTATTTAGTTCACTAAATATTTGATTTAGTTGACTAAATATGTGTGATTTTCAATATATGTAGGTTTGAACTTGAGGAAAGATTTTAACAATGAATACTAAAACTATACAAACTTTAACACAATTTTGTCAAATGTTTGATAATTCTTGAGCTTCTTGTCATTAATCAAAATCTTGAAGTCCAACAACAAGTGTTCATGTGATGTAGAATGTATATACATATATGTATATTTTTAATGACAGCAGGTATTCAACTATTTTGTCGACCTACTTGTACTCATGTATATTCGTTATTATATATTATCATTATGTAGATGGCTCCATGCTCTTTGTGGCATATTTTATATTGTGTATTGTTTTATCATCAGCGACCACACGTGATAATTGCTTTGTAATGAGACGGTTCAAGTGAGGGGTTTTTATATTATGATATATTCAGTGTTGGTCCAAGATAATATTCGCGTGTGTCCACGTTGCCTTATTTTTCGTGTTACTCGATGGTATTATTTCATAATACTCTTGGGTAATATGGCTATAGAGTTGTGGTGTCATAAAAAAGAAAACATCTTTTATTTTGAGTAAGATTGACTAGCGAATTAGATATATGTAACAATTACACAATTTTCCTATGGCATATCCCAAACTCTTTCATGTACTTTATGGGATGCTGAATGTGTTGAGGTACCATCTAGACTCATCGATGAGTGAATACATATTCTCATTAACTGATATAACCATTAACAGGATTTTCAACATTTTATGTGCTACAAATTCCATATATGTACACCATGACTTCATCAAGTCCAAATCCACACACTATTAATGCAAGGTACACATAAGAGCATCTCCAACTGATGCACAATTCTCAAATCCGCACCGAAGAACAGCTCCAACAAGGTGCTGATTATTGTAGAGTGTGGAAATGAGGGACAATGTTTCGGGAATCCAGATCAGACGAGGCGCCTGCTAAAAAGGCGCCTGGATACCAGGAACCTGTTTAACATGCGCCTCACACTAAGGTGCCTGTTCAATAGGCGCTTGGTATCCAGGCGCCTATTTAACACGTACCTTTATTTTTTTTCCCCAACGGCTCTCCCCAACTGCCATATTTCCCCTTCAAATACAACTCCCCTCATCTTCTTCCCTTCACAATCAATTTCCTTCATCTATCATAATTTTTACTCTCACTAATCTCAACTGAACATGTACTCCGATTTTGGCATCGATGCTGCAAGGTCCAGTTTTGAAGACTACGACTTACAAGACGTTACGGTTTTGATTGGAGGAGAGGTAACTAATGCAAGTTGGATCCCTGCGGAAGACTACGATCTTTGTTACATTTACTGTGCACTCTTAGTCGATCCTATTCGAGGGGCTGATCAAAGTGGTGAGACTTTTGGGGGCAAAATTACTAATTTTTACAGTCGGAAGAACATCGATCGGAAAAGAACGTTATCTTCAGTCAAAGACCGTTATGGAAAAATCAATCATCAAATACAAACATTCAATTCCCAAAATTTCAAGCTAAATCAAACGAATCCTAGTGGATTTGGAAATGAAATGCAATTGGTAAAATTTAATATAATTTCATTGTTCTACTTTTTATCATAGTTCTCTAATTATGCTAGTGTTTTTTATTATATAGAATGGCCACAAACAAGTTGTTTAAACAAATCTATAAATTTGATAGTAAACAAGCACCACATTTTTATCAGTTCATGCAAGTTTATGACATGTTGGTCGAGCATGTTGAATGGAAATCATTGCTATAGGAAACCGTTCAACAAGTCCAATCAAACAATGGTCGTGGTAATACGTCTAGAGTTGGAGAAAGCTCTAGTCCTAGAGAATCGCTAGGAAGCTACAGTTTAGGATCAGAAGAAGACCCAACCCCTACCAAAGATCATTTTCTTAGGCCACAAGGAGCAAAAGCGACCGAAAAGAAGCAGACTGCTGGAGCGGATCAGGTAGAAATTAAAAAACTCCTACTTGAATCAAAAGATAGATTTAACCGGGCAATGGAAACTCGAGCAATTCAAAACCAAGAAAAGTTGTCAAGAATGGATCACTTCTTGCTGGAAACGGGCAAAGAGATGAAGATGCAATAATGTACATGGATACATCACACATGTCTGCAGAACAACTGGAGTATATGGAGCAAAGAAGGAGAGAAATTATGAGACGTAGACTCGAAGAGGGTCATTAACTGAATTACTGTTTCTACAACTTTTGTATCTTTTAATTACCGTTGGTTGTATTGTGTTCTGAATGCAAGCAATTATTAATATAAGTATTTTCATTGAAATTGCATTACATTGAAAAAAGATTATAACAATATTACGTTAATTATACACAAACAGATTAGAACAACAATAATAAGTAATAACAACATAAACAACAGTAGGAAAAGTAACAACAGAAATATAATTTCACCGATTTCCAAAAAAGTTACAAAGATGAAATATGAGATCATTTTGCAGCCTTCGATGCAGTTGAACACTATGGTAGGACATTTGGCTTTCTATATGAAACTCGAGTTCTAGTGCACTTCCAATCATATCGTTGTGCCAAACAAGCGGTGTTGTTGGAGCACCCTAGTAAAAGTTATCTTCTTCCACGTCTCTTTCATCCTCTATAATCATATTATGTAAAATAACACAAGTGTATATTATTTTGGTCATTTTAACTGGTGACCAAAGTCTGCATGGATTACTGACTATGGCAAATCTAGGTTGAAAACCCCAAATGCTCTTTCAACGTCCTTCCTCTGGCCTTCTTGCATCGCTACAAAGTTTGATTGTTTATTGTTTTGTGGGTTAGAAATTGTCTTAACAATGACACTCCATTTAGGATATATACCATCGCCAAGATAATATCTATGATCGTACATGTTACCTCCTAAAGTAAAGGTACAAGGAGTTGATCTACCGTTTGCTAAATCATTGAACAACGTAGATCGTTCGACTACGTTAAGATCATTGTTCGAACCCGGCATTCTAAAAAATGCATGTCATATCCATAAGTCATACGACGCTATGGCTTTAAGAATAATAGAGGACCTACGAAACTTACCCTGATAAGCTCCAGCATATGCCTTTGGACAATTCTTCAACTTCCAATGCATGCAGTCTATACTGCCTAACATTCCAAGCCAACCTCTACTACCATGAAAATTTAATAACATTATTATACATGCCCCATTCGATCTGCGTAAGTATTTATCATCCTAAATGTCCACAATAGCTTGACAGAAATGCTCCAAACACTAATACCGTGCTTTCCGCCACTTCTAAATTTTCGCGTCTGTCGGTCCTACATATGCAAGCATTCTTAGTGCAGCTGTCATTTTTTGAATTAAAGTCAATCCCATTGTACGAGATGCATTGGGTTTGAAGATAAAATATTTGTCATACTACTTGATACATTGTAGGATTCTAAGAAATAGAGGTTGCCGCATGCGGAATCTTCTTCTAAAATCAGCATCTGTGTAAGTTGGATTTGGAACAAAGTAGTCTTCCATCAGTCTTTCATTGTGCCATGAATGTCTATGATTTGTATATCGACGACCAACAACTGATCCACCATGCTGCCCGAGCAATTGACCAACCTGTAGTGGAACCATACTTATTAGTTCCTTTTCGCGACGAAAAAGATCTTCCATTATTTCATCAAATTCATCGTCGCTATCATCAAAAAAAATCTTCGGCGGCCATTTTTTATATTTGAAATTGTATGAAATAAGAATGAGCAATAATACTTCTAGCATCTAATAAGCTTTTTATAGCTTAAATCACATGCTCGCTTTCATAACAAAACAAACAATCATTACTACTTGGCGGGTAGCATTAATTCAATTCAACCACTATCTATAAAGTAGATTTCACTTATGTCACGTATGTAGTGTCTTGTCCCATCTAAACACTATTGACTGTTGATGCATTATCTCGTCCCATCATACAACTGTAGACATGTTCTTAACATGCACTATTGACTGTTAATATAGTGTCTCGTCTGCAGTGTCTCGTCCCCTCCATTCACTATTGACTGTTTGATGTAGTATCTCGTCCCATCATATAACTGTAGCCATATTCTTAACAAGTGTAGCCACCACCAAACAACATTACAGTTAAAAATTTCTAAGGCAATAATACAGAAAAAACAAGACAATGTTACTGAAACACCCAAACATTAATACAGTCAACGATAATACATACAAAAATAATAATACACTCCATAATAATACAACCAACAAAAATACCCCGACTAGGATTTAGTGCTGACACTAAGAAACTACTGGTTACAGTCAAATTGTAAGTTTTGCACGACATTTCAGAGACGTCTTATTTCTCATTCGAGCTCGATGGCAAACGTTATGGCCCTTGGGCACAGCCGTTCATCAACCCATTCTGCATAATTGCACCCTTCGGGCCAGAAAGGACACAACTGGATTCGACGACCAATATCTTCGCCATCAGCTCTAACCAAACTTCAACCTTATAACCACAGTGGAAACATACTATGTAAGAGTCAACTTCTTGTTCAACCAAAGGTTGCAAATTTGGTACTTGTTCAACCTCCTGTGGTTGTTGATGAACCAACTGTTCGTGTAGAGGTTAGACAACCGTACATTCATACAGAGGTTGAACATCTTCTTGAAGTGTGAGTTGGTCAAGATTTGGGAATTCATGAGCAACGTCCTCGTAATGCTCGTCTTGGTAATTGATATTCCAATCTTCATCGGTGTGTTCGCATTCCATTGGAACATAGCCAAAATCAGAGTCAATAGATGATGACCAGGAAGGCATTGATATGAAGATTAGAAGATTGAAGGAGCGGAGAAGTGAATTGTGTATTTGAGAAGAAAAGCTCTTACATATATATTGAAGCGTGTGAATGCCAAAAATTATTTATGTTTAAATATAAGCACTGTATTTTGATTTGATAGTACAGTAGAAAGTGAAATTACTCATTAAAAAGACACAAATAAATATGCATACACAGAAACAATAATACACTCAACAATAATACACTCAAATTATGGATATCCAAATCGTTCTAGCCATTTTTGATGTATGATATAAGCCTCATGTCCTATGAATGTGCTGTGATATTTGAGAAAGTAATGACCTTCAAATATGAAACGGGTTGGCTTGAACAAATTTTCAAACATAACCTCATTAATAATCGTACTGTACCGCATACAGGCGTTGTAGAAGTTCCCATAAGCAGTCCTCAACTCTACCTTCGTACATCTACTACTACACTCAACATTGCTATTGTAAAGTTCAGCAATAGTGTCCCAAAACTAAGTTGCTATTATCTCCTCATCGTCGCACATCTGATCAGTTTGTATAAATAAATTTACTAATAGTTTCAGTTCTGTAGCTGAAAATATTATGTTAGACATTGACTGAATTTATCGAACTTTTAAATGTTGTGACATTTGAATATAACACTTTATCTTAAATAAAGAGGTCGTAATCCGCATCAAAAAAATGAAGCATGAGGTTAACATCTATGTGTCAAAAATCCATAAACTTTTTGACAAACAAACACAACTGTGTTTGTTACTTCAACATTTTGACTTCATATGCTTAATAATAAATAAACATAAATTATAATCAACACAATGTTATACACAACATAAAATATAATCGACACAATGCCATAACATATAGACAATCAAATGTAACGGTAGCATCATCACCAATATAATATGCAATCAACTATTGTAATGTGTGAAAAATAATAACATAATCTAAAACATCTAAATGTATCACATCAGTCTATGTGATCGGAACCGTTGTCAATCTCCTCGTCATCTCCACTATCGTCATCACTGTCATCGTTGATGTCATCAAAGTCGTAAGGCTCAGGTCCGGCATGGAGCTGCTCCTGAAGCTGTCGAATCTGGGTCTGTAATTCCTATATCTACGCATCATACTGAGTCCACTGCTGCTGGACCGTAGTCTGGTAACTCTGATACATCATCTGTGTATAATCGAGCGTCATACGCTCAAATGCAGCAATCATCCATCTATCATAATCCATGTATTGAGAAAACTGATATGCGCACAAGAAAAATTATACATAGGTGGAGAATATAATGACAAGTAATTTAAAGAAAAATTAAAATTCATACAAAAATGATGAGGCTGATACAATCCGGTGGATGGTACACCCATAATAGCATCATCTGTAGGATGCTACAAGGGATACTCTACCACCTGACCATGTACATCATACGCTCTAAACGAATGAGGATAGGGGTCGAAAGTAGGAGGATGCGTGCACTGAGATGATGTGGGCTCAAAGGTGGCAGGCGGTAGTGGAACTTTCAAACACCGAATATAATCAGGCAACACATAAGCATGTGGGGCAACTCGAGCCCAATTTGAATCAAAGTCTCTCGGAACTGTAAAAGGCTCACCATCCACCCATCCCGCACCCCTCATCGCAAGAATATAAGCTGGTCCAACCTTAATATCACCATACATATCATCTAATTGTAGGGGATCTGATGGAATGCGAACTATACCACACAACTGTAGCTAACACCACTCCCCTAAATACCATATGAATGGACATGTAGGAACCTGAAAACCCGATATCGCGACATGGAAAACTGAAAAGTGAGTGGATGATCAGGACCGGGCTCTATGAACTGTAAGTACTGATCCCAAGGATGAGCGATAATGTTACCGCGTCGCCTTATATCCATCTGCTGTCTAGCCTCCATCAACTCATTGTGCACCCCTTGTGCAACACGAGACAAATGCATAGAAGGACCCCAACGCCGCAATCTAGGAAAGTAAATATAAGGTGTTGCATTCGCCTCTACAATAAATCAAGGGTGCATATTGACAGTATGCTCGTAGTACTAAAATGGAAGAATGTACCAAAATCTATACATTTGTCTAGATTGCTGAAGCGCATAAGTAACCAATGATACGTACAAATAACCAATAATAGCAATACCATAATCGTATATATGCAGTCCAACCATATCTACTAATCTAACCAAAAAGCCAAGCCTAATAGTACCCTTATTGTTGCTAAAAATGTAGATCCAAAAAGGTATAATTGAAGACACGGATAACTGGAGTATGCATATCCTCAACGACCATGTACTCTACTATATATCGTTGCAGACAAGTGAGAATAATAGCTCCTCCTCTAACCTCCTCATCGGCCAAAGCAGATAAATAAGCTGAATATGACTCGAACTCCTCAAATAAACTATCAAATGGAACATGGAGACGGTTCGGTCGACCAACCTCTATACCAATGAGCATATAAAAATCTAAAGGAGTCAGTCCTAGCTCAAAATCAAGGAAATAAAATATGTGAGTGGTAGGCCACCATTTGTCGGTGAGGGTCTCTACCAGGTAACGTTCTACATGTGCAAATCTAAGTAAATCTAGAAATTCACCAAAAGATGACGCATGTAGCCTATCCAAAATCGGCTGCGGCAACTGAACAAAATACTCAGACATACACATATACCAACTACCTCGCATCGCTAAGTGGCAAAGCTAAATATATGATTATTTAATGTTAAAATAAACAAACAATTATCATACATATACAGTTACACGGTTGTTCATCAAGGAGTAAAGAAATAAACGTATACCTATGGCGTCACTATAGCTACAGTAAGTCTATGCGAAATAGTAGGGGACAAGTCGTGAAAGGATCGAAGATCGTCTAGAGTCACGGTAGCATCAGGAGGGACATGAGTAGGTCCAATATTGGCATCTTGCGCATATCGAATGGTCCGTCTATCAGTTTTGATCTGACGGGATGGCATTTGGATGCAAAGTAAAATAAAAAAAATTACTTAAAAGATGGTGAAAGAGTTGGAAATGAAGGGGAAGGGAGGGCAGACGCCTGATATAGACGCTGGCCTCAGGCGCCTGAAGACCAAATGCCTGTTCGACAGGCATCCGCTTTTTTTAAAAGCTGGCGCATGTTCAACATGCGCCTGGCCTCATTTCTGTTGCAGAAACGAGGCCTTCAACATTTCGAAATACGGAAAATCCTATTTACTCACTTTGAACTGTTGGAGATGCTCTAACATATATATTCTCCATTGTTTTTATTGGGAGAAATTCACCTTTATCTTCTAGTAAACAAAATCTAATTTCTAGACTCAAATTGAATCGGGGATTTCATGTAAAATCAAGCTTAAAGAAAATTCTTGTGTAATATCTCTTTTGATTTCTTGTGATCCCTCCTCCATGTATAAATAATCACTTATACGAAACTTCAAATGCACTCAAATAAATTTGGAAATCCCTGAATTTATTATTTATTTCGACATCATTTGTACGAAACTTCAAACGCACTTCAAACGTGCTAAAAAAAAAAGATGAATTAGTTTCTGAATTCTTGTGTAATACCCATCGGAGAAGGCGCTCCACCTTCATCTTCACATGAAGAAACTACTATTTATGTTCATGAAATGTTTACACATATTCTGTCCATTTTGTAATAATGCAGATTACAAACTGGATACACTTGTCGCTACACAATCTTGTAGGATCGTTTTGATTGATTTCGACAATACGATCACATTCGAAGATAAAGATTTACTTCTCGGACTCTGCCGTATTTTAAGAAAAGTTTCCCGTATCTCAGTGCATCCATTCATTTGATCAAACGGTGGTGAAAGCGGATAATGTTCTAAGGAAACGTTATTGGCGTGTTTCATAACGATCTCTAAATTCTACTACTGCTATCTTGTAAGTCAGAATCAAGAACTAACCCCAGCACTAACATGTATGAATATTAGTAACATATATATTGGTGCATGTACATTGGATGTTAATTTTTGAATGTTTACGTTCATTATCCTGGCATATGCTTTGAAACTTGACGTCAAAGTGCGTATCATTAATCATCATAGTTTGTCCATTTCAATACTAACTCTGCCGAACATTTACAATGAAACCACACTCCAATCAGGGAATCCCTCTTGCCATATAGGCTGGGGAGAACTGAGAAGTGTAAACCTTTGGCTCTCTGCTGTCATTTGTGATACACACTTTTCACTCCCTACGTTTAAAATATTATAAAAATGCAACTCTTTCATTCTTCTTTTGAGAAGGAGCAAAAAAAAAGGTATACAACTTTCAAGTATGGGCGCTAAAACACTATTATGCAAGCTGGTAGTGTATAATATGGAAACACGAGACCAGCGCTCTTTGATTTTTTGATACATGTTCAATAGGCCTATGCATGCCAAAAGTTTGTTACGTTTATTTCCAAGCATCTATTAATTTATCAGTAAAAAAAAAAAGTTCAAAATGAAATAAAATATTTTGTCAGTAAGTATGGATCAGTTTTTTTATATTAATTGTAGCTTTTGAAACGGCAGTTTAAAACAAGTAACCTCGACCGAATAAATAGTTTCATATGACTCTCAAAATTCAAGACATTAACTAAGCATTAAAAAAAGTAAAAAAAAAAAATCAACCGAAGACAGCAAATGTTAAATCTAGATCGTTTCTAGCAACAAATTTAATGGTTTCATCTGCCCCTCCATGTAAATTAAATGACGATCTAACTCCAGCTCTAACACCTATATAATCAATCTCTCTCTCTCTCTATTTGAAACTCATATTCTACAAACAACAAGAATAAATCAAGAAAAGAACATGAGGACTCAATCCACTATAACGTTGACCATTTGTTTTCTCATCATCACCACCGTCACAGTAGTTTCTTCATGTGAAGAAGAAGGTGGAGCACCTTCTCCTACGGTAACTGCATCGAAAAAAGAAAAGTGGATGTCTGAACTAACAAAATGCTTCACAGTAGAGACCAGTGAAGGCAACGACTGTGCAAGTATCATCGTGGATGATATAATTAGGTATCATTTGGTACGAGGGACTCCAAAATGCTGCGATGTTCTCAATGATATGGAACCCAAGTGTGTGATGAGTTTTGTTGGAAGGAACCTCGGTGTAGCATTCCCAGATGTCGTGGGTGAGGAAATTATTGTTAGGGATAGTTTATGTAAACACTAAATCCCCTTGGTTACGAATATCATGTATGTCGTGTTGCAATGGATTTAGAATAAATGAAATTTGGTTGTGTGTTATGATGGTCATTCTAAGCTTTTTGTGCGTTATAAATTTATAATTACTGTTACCAGCGTACATTCCTGATCCTTCCTCATTCGCTCTCTGCATTCCATGCTGCTTCTCTCTTTTTAGTCCTGTTTTTTGGCTCAATATCCTTATACTGAATTTGAACTCAAATTGAATTGCGTGCAATTACAGTCTGCTTCTTTCTCAGGCTCATAACAAAAACAAAGTTTTATTAGAAATTGATCTTGATGTTGTACGTCTTAATTATGTTTCTTTTAATAAATTGGACTACAATTGAGTTGTTGTGGATAAATATTCATTCAAAGGGTATAGAAGGCTATAATAAAGAACAACATGAAGAAAGATATAAAATTATCATAATTGTATAGATTATCGTTGGAAGTTAAACTTAGAATATACCAAAAATATTTGCTCGGAAATACAAAAAAGTTAGTATACTAAAATATTTGGAGAACTTTTGAAAGAGATTCTCGTTTTGCAAGCAAGGAAGCTTTTTTCTTTTTTAAGTTTGTAGCAAAAGTTCCATTAACATATTATATTCATACATTAAAATTTGGTTAACATACACCAAAAAGCAAATAAAATATAACACACCAGCGGAACAGGGGTATCCGAACTATTTTCTTGTTCTTCCAAACTTTTATCAAATCCAGGTAAAAAAGCAAATGAGTCTGTGAATCGTTCTCACTAAGGGCTCAACCAACAATGGCTTGTTCAATTGCTAAACAAGCCACAGAGCAATTAAGTGTAACTTGTTTACTTCGCCGTGGCTAGTTGAAGTTGTTTTCGTGGCTGGTTGACTGAACAGAGGCTGGTTATTATAACGGCAAAGCCTTTGCCGCTATAACGACAAAGTCTTTGCCGCTATAAACATATAACAGCAAAAGCTTCGTTGTTATAATATTATGGTCGTTGCACCACAACGGCTAGTGTAACGGCTCCATTTCAACATTTCATTCCATTCTAATGTTCAAAAACCATCATATATATTTCTCCATTCCACCATCTCCTTCTTCCACACAACCTTATCATTTACTTCTTCATGCTGTACTTCTGAAAATGCCTTCTTCATCCATACGATCCGGCAAAAAAGTTATGGGCAAGAAAACCACATTCAATCTGCATTCCACTGAATTTTCCAACCAACGTTCACTATGCCAACAGCAAACATTTCGTCCATCACGTGAGTGTAGACACTCGCCGTATTCAAGCTTTTCCTATAGCCAGTATTACCAACTGCTCGCTCCTCCTAACTTTACTCTCATTCATTCTACAGCTCTGCAACAATATTACCAACAACGTCCTCCAAATATTAGGCGTATACGGCGATCATTCATCGTACATGTCTCTGATGATGCAGAACGATCAAATGCAACATCATCTTCTTAATGCGCAACAGTCAAAGTGATGCAGCGCAAGCTACGTGTTTCTTAGCTCATCAGCGACCTAGCAAGGGGATGATAGATGCAGCGCAAGCTACGTGTTTCTTGGCTCACCAGCAACCTAGCAAGGGGATGATAGGTCGCTCAAACGACCTAGTGAAGTTTGTGGAATGCAGGAGCAACGAGCTAACTTTGCCGAGTTACGACCTAAGCGAGCTAGGCCGCATTCACACATGCCGCATTACCTTAGGTCGCGAGCCTCCTTAAGTCGCTAGATCGCAAACGACCTTCCTAAGCCGCTCCAGTGTAGGTCGCTCAAGTTCTTGAAGAGGTGCTATATCCTTATGCCGCTAAAGCGTTAGGTCGTAGGTCGTTTCTCTTAGGTCGCATATGTTAACTCGTATGTTGTTTCTGTTGTAACGTTGAATGTTGTATCTGTTGTTGTTGTAACTCGTGTTTGTTAACTCGTTGGTTTTAGATCGTTATGTCGTTATGTGTTAGGTCGTTAACGACCTGTGTTAACTTGTTGGGTCGCATGAATGTTAGGTCCTTCTACTGTGTTGAGTTGAGTGAGTTGTAAACTTCTATAAATACCGGGGTGGTGTCACTTGTAAACTAGGTTGATTTTGAATAAACTTTGCTTGAGTGCTTTGTGCCTCTTGAAAATTGGAAGTTGAGCGTTGTCTCCTTTCTCCATTTTCTGTTATTCGAGTGCGCTTGAATCAACGGATTTGAAGCCGATTTACGGAATCTTGTGCGCGAGATCAACGTAAAAGAATCGTAGATCTTTTAACACGGTATCGTGCACGATCAACGTGCTGGAGATAGCTGGAATCCGGTATCTCTTGAGATCAACGGATTTGGGCACTTAGTTATTTTTGATCCATCGATTCTACTTTTCATTGTTTCATCCATTTTCGTATATCCGCTGCGTCAATTTGGTATCGGAGCTACACTTAGCCAATCATACTTAAGCCGAGCCTATAAGGAGCCGAGTTGAAGTGTTGAAATGTTGGAGTTTGAGCCGAGAGAGAAGTTGGAGATCAAGGCCGAGAGTTACCAGCCTAGCCGAGCTAAGTGCAGGCCGAGTGAAGTGTGTTTGGAGATTGTTGTTTGATAATCATGCCGCCGAGAAGTGCTAACCATTTTCAAAATGTTGAATATGTGTATCGAAGACAAGAAGCCGAGCAAATGGAACAACGTATTAATGAAAAGTTTGGTGAAGGTATTCTAAAGTTAGAGAAATTGATGAATGACTTGAATCAAAGTCAAAGGAGAAGGTCACCAATCTCGAACCATGGAGGAAACAGAGTTTCGCCATCGGTTGCGGAAGCGAGGAGGGTGTCACCACAACCTTACCGAGATAGAAGAGACTCATCAGTTTCTATGAGACGAGAATACCATGAGTATAGAAATGAAGAGAGAAGAACTCCACGTGAGTTTGGAGATGATCCATATCGTGATGCTGAAAGACATAGTAGAAGAGATATGCGTGATCATAGAGATGTTGATGGTCAAGATCGATACCGAAGTACATTTGATTATGATGAAGATGGTGATAGAGGTAGTGTTCATTATCGAGATCGAGACCAAGTGCGAAATCAATATCGTGATGTAGAAGATGATCGTAAATGGGAGTCGGGGATGAAAACAGAGATTCCAGAATTTAAAGGAGGAATGATAGCGGAAGAATTTTTGGATTGGTTATCAAATGTTGAAGAAATCTTTGACTTCAAGGAAGTACCCGAGCATCGTCGAGTTAAGATGGTTGCTACACGATTGAGGGGAAGAGCTTTGGCATGGTGGCAACAGACTAAGCTTACACGGGAAAGAATGGGAAAGTCGAAGATTGTTTCATGGGAGAAGATGAAGAAGTTGATGAAAGCTACTTTTTTTCCTTATAATTATCAGTCTCTTATGTATCAGCGTTTACAGAATTTGAGACAGGGAACAAAGTCGGTAAATGATTATGCAGATGAGTTTTATCAACTGATTGCTAGAAACGATATCATGGAGACGGAGGAACAGTTGACAGCTAGATTTGTTGGAGGACTGAGAATGCAAATTCAGGATATGGTGAATATGTTTGATCCAAGATCCGTTGCTGAAGCACGACAGAAGGCTCTAGCTTGGGAGAGGTAAGGTAGAAGAGGAGGCGGTGTGTTTACGACTTCCAACAATCAAGTGAAAGGAGCTAGTAGCAATACGAATGTTTCCAAGGCTGTTAGTAAATCGATTACCAATGAAGTTGCTAAGACCAAGGTCAACAACAATTTCAAGTGTTATAACTGTCAGGAGTTTGGTCATAAAAGCAATGAATGTCCGAAGCCGAAGAAGCAAACGATGGTTGCTGAGGTTGAGGATGAGGATGCAGAAGTAGAATGTTCAAATTCACCTCAAGTTGAGGAGGAAGAAGAATTGTCAGGAGATGAGGGTTGTAATTTGATGATGAGGAGATCTTGCTTGACGCCAAAGCAGAAAGAGGAGACTAGTTGGTTGAGAAGTAACATTTTCCAGTCAACGTGCACTATTTTGGAAAGGGTTTGCAAGTTTGTTATCGATGCAGGAAGTTGTGATAATATCATCTCTTCAAAAGCTGTAAAGAAGTTGGCGTTAAAGACAGAAAAGCATCCCAAACCTTACAAATTAGCGTGGTCGAGGAAAGGTGGGGAAGTGAAGGTTAATCGAAGAGCTTGTGTAACTTTTTCCATCGGAAAGAAGTATAAGGATGAGATTTGGTGTGATGTGGTAGATATGGATGTATGTCATTTGTTGTTGGGGAGACCATGGCAATACGATAGAGCTGTGCAACATGATGGAAGGACTAACTGCTATAGTTTCATGTTCGAGGGCACCAAAATCACTTTAGTTCCTAAAAAGAGACAACAAGATGAAAACAAGTTGGAGGAGATTGAAGAACTAGAGACTCTGTTATCTTTGAAGGAATTTGTCAAGGAAGTAGAGGATGAGCCTGAAGTATTTCTGTTAATTGGACGTGAAAGTAGTGAAGCGGTAGAAATTCCTGAAGAAGTTAAGCCAGTGTTAAAGGAGTTTGAAGATGTATTTCCCGAAGAATTGCCAACAGAGTTACCACCGTTGAGAGTCATACAACACCAGATTGATCTTGTTCCGGGAGATGTGTTACTGCATAGACCACATTGTAGAATGAGTCCAAAGGAGCATGAAGAGTTGAGAAGGCAGGTGGAGGAGTTACTTGAACAAGGGCGCGTACAAGAAAGTTTAAGCCCTTGTGCAGTACCAGCATTGTTAGTGCCGAAGAAGGATGGAACTTGGAGAATGTGTACAGATAGTCGAGCACTAAACAAGATTACAGTGAGGTACAGATTTCTGATGCCTAGAATGGATGATTTGTTAGATCAGTTGAATGGAGCTGCTATCTTTTCAAAGATTGATCTGAAGAGTGGATATCATCAGATTCGAATTCGACTAGGGGACGAATGGAAGACAGCTTTCAAGACACGGGAAGGGTTGTATGAATGGCTGGTCATGTCATTTGGTCTTTCGAATGCACCTAGTACTTTTATGCGAGTGATGAACCAGATCTTTCGAACATTTATTGGAAAGTTCGTAGTGGTGTATTTTGATGATATATTGATATGCAGTGGAAGCACGGAAAAACATCTACAACACTTGCGGGAAGTGTTGATGATACTTCGTCAAGAGCAATTTTATGCGGCAACAAAGAAATGCGTGTTCATGACGCATAGTGTTTTGTTTTTGGGGTATGTATTGTCCAAGGAAGGTATCCAGGTGGATCAGAATAAAGTTGAAGCAATCAAGGAATGGCCACAACCCAAGACAATAATAGAAGTTAGAAGTTTTCATGGTTTAGCATCATTATACCGAAGGTTTATTCCACATTTCAGTAGCGTGATGGCGCCTGTTACTGATTGTATGAAGGGCAAGCAGTTTTCATGGTCGAAGGAAGCAGGATTTACTTTTGAGCGAATCAAGGAACTTTTGACGTCAGCACCAATTCTAGTTTTGCCGGATTTTCAGTTACTGTTTGAATTACATACTGATGTATCTAAAGTTGGAATTGGAGGGGTATTAAGTCAGAGGGGTCGTCCAATTGCTTATTTCAGTGAGAAGCTTTCGGGAGCAAAGACGAGATATAATACTTATGACGTGGAATTCTATGTTATTGTCCAAGCCATCAAACATTGGAGGCACTATTTGTTTCATAAAGAGTTTGTGTTGTATACTGATCATGAAGCCTTGAAACATTTGCAGGGACAGGATAAGATTACAGCCAGGCATGCTTCATGGATCGCATACTTGCAACAGTTTACATTTGTGGTAAAGCATAAGTCGGGAGCTACAAATTGTGTGGCAGATGCATTGAGTAGAAGAAATCATTTGTTGACTACAATGAGAGTTGAAGTAACGGGGTTTGATGTTTTGCCAGAATTGTTTGTTGAGGATCCTTTCTTTGTGAAGATTGTAGATGAAGTCAAGAAAGGGAAGACGGATGAACATGTGTTGGTAGATGATTTTCTCTTCAAAGAAAATCGATTATGTATACCAGAGAGCAGTTTGCGAATGAAGATTGTGAAAGAATTCCATGTAGAAGGTCATATAGGAAGAGATCGTACTTTGCAGTTGATTTCTCAGTCATATTTTTGGCCTTCCATGAGGAAAGAAGTTGAAAGATTTGTGGAGAGATGTCACATATGTCAAGTTTCCAAAGGGACAGCTACGAATGCAGGATTGTACATGTCATTGCCTGTGCCTACTAGACCATGGGTTGATATTAGCATCGACTTTGTTTTGGGTTTGCCAAGAACTCAATGAGGAAAGTATTCTATATATGTTGTGGTGGATAGATTTTCGAAGATGGCACATTTCATAGCTTGTAAGAAGACAGCTGATGCAGTCTGTGTTGCTCAATTATTTTTCAAAGAAGTTTATCGACTACATGGGCTAACTGAAACCATAGTTTCTGACCGGGATATTCGTTTTCTAAGTCATTTTTGGTTGAGTCTGTGGAAGATGGTTGGAACTAAGCTGAATTTTAGTAGCGCCTATCATCCGCAAACAGATGGGCAAACGGAAGTGGTGAACAGATCTTTGGGAAACTTGTTGAGATGTCTTGTGAAAGATAATTTGAAGAGCTGGGATGTGAAATTGTGTCAGGCGGAATTTGCACATAATCATGCAGTGAATCGAAGTACTGGATTCAGTCCATTTCAAGTAGTATATTCAGCAATTCCGAAAGGACCGTTGGATTTGTCGACAGTGCCACGTTAGAAAGGAGTTGTTAAACGAGCTTGTGATTTCGTGAATGAGTTGCAGGAGTGTCACAGGATTGTTCATGAACGATTACTTAAGTCAAATGAGAAGTATAAGCAACTAGCAGATAAGAAGCGAAGAAGTGTGGACTTCGAAGAAGGTGATTTTGTTTATGCAGTATTGACAAAGGATCTTTTTCCAGTTGGAACTTACAACAAATTGAAAGCAAGAAAGATTGTTCCAGTAGAAATCTTGAAGAAGATCAATGATAATGCTTATCGGTTAAGATTGCCAGATCATATTCATACTGCTGACGTTTTCAACATCAAATATTTGATTCCGTATCATGAGTACAAGCTTATCGAGGAAGAGGAAAGCGTGAATTCGGGGTCGAATTCTTTCCAGCCTGGGGAGGATGATGCAGTGGAAGCTACGTGTTTCTTAGCTCATCAGCGACCTAGCAAGGGGATGAAAGATGCAGCGCAAGCTATGTGTTTCTTAGCTCACCAGCGACCTAGCAAGGGGATGATAGGTAGCTCAAACGACCTAGTGAAGTTTGTGGAATGCATGAGCAAAGAGCTAACTTTGCCGAGTTACGACCTAACTTTGCCGAGTTACGACCTAAGCGAGCTAGGCCGCATTCACACATGCCGCATTACCTTAGGTCGCGAGCCTCCTTAAGTCGCTAGATCGTGAACGAACTTCCTAAGCCGCTCCAGTGTAGGTCGCTCAAGTTCTTGAAGAGGTGCTATATCCTTATGCCGCTAAAGCGTTAGGTCGTAGGTCGTTTCTCTTAGGTCGCATATGTTAACTCGTATGTTGTTTCTGTTGTAACGTTGAATGCTATATCTGTTGTTGTTATAACTCGTGTTTGTTAACTCGTTGGTTTTAGGTCGTTATGTCGTTATGTGTTAGGTCGTTAACGACCTGTGTTAACTTGTTGGGTCGCATGAATGTTAGGTCGTTCTCCTGTGTTGAGTGAGTTGTAAACTTCTATAAATACCAAGGTGGTGTCACTTGTAAACTAGGTTGATTTTGAATAAACTTTGTTTGAGTGCTTTGTGCCTCTTGAAAATTGAAAGTTGAGCGTTGTCTCCTTTCTCCATTTTCGGTTATTCAAGTGCGCTCGAATCAACGGATTTGAAGCCGATTCACGGAATCTCGTGCGCGAGATCAACGTAGAAGAATCGTAGATCTTTTAACACGGTATCGTGCGCGATCAGCATGTTGGAGATAGCTGGAATCTGGTATCTCTTGAGATCAACGGATTTGGGCACTTGGGTATTTTTAATCCATCGATTCTACTTTTCATCGTTTCATCCATTTTCGTATATCCACTGCGTCACAAAGATCTGTGACCGTGAAGCAATGCAGAATCTCCAAAGGCAATTTTTTTATGCATGCAATGCTCCTGCTAACGAAGAAACTATTGATAGTTCGGAGGAGGAGGAGGAGGAAGACAAAAACCATGAGGTAGATACAATAAATACCGAAGAATGCAATGAAGAAGCAGCTGTAGAGTTTCTTGCGCCGCCTAGCCCGGAATATAATAAGAAGAAGTGGAAATCCTTAAGTGGCATTTTCGACAGACGATGCAGAGATTCACTTGCAATGGAGACAAAACCTGGCATATAAGATGTTAAGGACGAAAACGTCGAAGAGGAAGGAACGGCTGCTGACGGCAGAAAAAAGCAATGTAAGTTTACATCTGAGCAATATGTTTCACTTACTAAATCATGAACACGTATTATGTAAGATATTATTTCTGACAATAATACGAAAGATCAGAAATTTTGAGAAAGAGTTGTGGAGTTTTACAACACCTTGGAACCGATGAAGAGAACATGGATATCGCTAAGAGGAGGTTATCGGGTTGTGAATGCCGCATTCCAAAACTGTTTGGCAATATTTACCAGATTATAGAATAGGCAGCAAAGTAGTACGACTTCCTACGACATTGTAAGTACAATCTTGTTTTAAATTTCTTTGTTGTTGTAATGTGTTTGAGTAAATTTATATATCCATACACTTTTGGATTTGTCTTACAAATTAAAGAATCGCGTAAGACCTATCAGCTATAGTACGGACAACCATTCAAATTTCAAGTGTGCTTTGAGCTTCTGTCTAGTTTACCGAAATGAAAGAATCCAATCAACTTCATGTTCGAGCAACAAAACAAAGCGAGAAGAATGAACTACTCCAATTCAAGTCCAGGAAACGATCCAAGTTCGTAGAAAAGATCTCCACTATATGGAAGTAGTGATGGCCGACCTCTTGATAGAAACAAGTCAATTCAGTTGGAGCAGCGTAGTACGGAATTCTCTATATTTGTAGGAACTTTAGAGACTTCTGCTAGAGAAACAAGAGAGCAGAGAGCCAACTTTTCAGCTCAAAGAGTCTGCAACGAAGCTGAATTTCAAAAGGCTATCATGGACGATCAAGAGTTCAGAAGACGAGCCCATGAGGAGAAGAAAGCTTTGATGTGAGAGAAGAATTACATCAAACTGATGATTTTTTATTTTAGTAAGCTTTCTCCTTTACAGAAGGAACTAGTAACTGAGCAGTTGGATTAAATTACATATAAGAAAGTTAGAGGTAGTGGGAGTGGAAGCAGACGCGGAAGTGGCTCGTATAGGGATGATTTTTAGATGTTTGGTTGCGTTGTAATGGTTGATGTGTACTTGTGTTGAATCTTTGCAGTATCTCCAAATATCTTTTGGTTTATGTGTGTAATGTGTATGTACTTGATATAATTTTATTACACTGTTATGTATTTTGAATTAAGGTCGGACATCATTTTATTAAACAAGTTCCATAATAATAGTACATAATGATCAACATACAAATCTTAAAACATAACACATTAAACAAAGTAGCAACTTAACATAATATAGTAAACGAACTAGCAAACACAAAACAAACTAGTAATATTGCAGAAACAACTGCTATAATCAATGCCTAAGGATTCCTACTATTCCTTCCTCTGTGTGCCCATAAATGGTCCACCAACTGGTCATATAATTGGAAGTGTGCAGGTTGATCTTTAGTATGTTGTACCATGGCAACATATTCCTCCATTGAGTTTATGTTTCTATTGGGTCTTTTGTTAAAACTCTTAAACGGGTCCAGGTAATTAGTCTTTTAATTTTCATACCCATCTCTCCGGACTCTACAATCATATTATGAATTATTATACAAGCGTACATAATTTCAGATAGAACTCTTGCATCATGAAATCGAGAAGGATTTTGTAAAATTTGAAACCTTGCATGCAAGACACCAAACGTTCGTTTGATGTCCTTTCTATTGCTTGCCACTATTTCAGTGAAATGGCTCTCTTTGTCGTTTGTTGGTACTTTAAAGCCTTGTATTAAAATTCCCAACTTTGGGTAAATTCCATCGACAAGGTAATACCCAGTTTGATGCTCGACATTATCAACTTTATATTTAACATCCATTGAAATTCCGTTAGATAGTTCAGAGAATAGGTATGACTATTTTAAAACATTTATTCATTTAACGAGCCTGGTACTCCAAAGAAAGCATCTGAAACCCATAAATCATCGGTGGCAACCGCTTAAAGGATCATTGTCGGCATCTTTCTGTGTCATGTGAACATTCCTTTCCAACCTGTTGGATAGTTTTTCCATGCCCAATGCGTGCAATCCAAACTTCCATGCATGCTTGGAAAACCTCTAGCTTCTCCTCTGGATAGTATCTTAATTACATCATTTGGCCCCAGCGTTCGTAGGTATTCCTCATCGAATTGTTCAACAACTATTTTGTAGCATATTTTCATGCACTCTATTGCTGTTGATGATGCAATTTTGAAACATTCATCCATATGATCATCAGCAGTTCCGTAGATCAACATACGTAAAGCAACCGAGATTTAAATATGGGGAGAATGTCTAGGTTCTAGTGCTCCATTTAGCCTATAAGTGAAATATGGGTTTTTTTCATGAATTTTAAGATAAATTTTAGATAATATATTTGGAATCATCCGAAATCGATAGTGGAACAAATTAATATCGTAGGTTGGATTGTCAATGAAGTAGTCCCTCATCAGCCTTTCATATCCATCCTTATAGTCCCTTTTATATTGTCGGTCAGTCTTTCCAAGTATACTACAATGACGGTTGCTCGTAGATCCTTCACCAAAAAAGTAAGAATATGCGACTGCTGCTTATTGATTTTGATACTCTGCCATCTCATCATCCATTTCTTGTTCACTGTCGTAACTTTGGTTCATATCTTGGTAGTTCTTGTAGTATAGGTTGGGATCCATGATTGTCAAGGAGTATGTATTTTGGTTATTAGGTTGTTTTAGTTTTCTACAATGGTTTGTTGGACTTGATTAGAATGCACATATATATAGCTGTAGGAATGCATATATGACAGCATATGAAGAGTTGTGAAATAATGCAAATGCACATGCTATGAAACTACAAAGTACAGGCTATAATGCTAGTGTACATACTACAGGACAAAATTGAAGTTAGTTCATTATGCAAGTGCACATGCTATGTAATTGCCAGTTACATGCTAAAATGGAATGCACATACTACGGGACAAAAAATGATATACTAAGATGGAATGCACATACTACAAATTGCAGGCTATAATGGAATGCATATGTTATGAGACAGAAAATAAACTGTAAAGTGTATAGACTATAATGCAAGTGTACAGGCTATAATGCAAGTGTACAGGATATAATATATAGTGTATGTTTGCAGAGGCTATAATGACTTGGCAGTAATACGAGTGCACATGGCTATAATGTACATGTTATAAAGTGTAGAATGCAGGCTATAAAGTGTACAGGCTATAAAGTATATGTGTGCAGAAGTTATAATGACTTGTCAGTAATATGAGTGCACATGGCTACAGTGTACTGGCTATAAAATGTACAGGCAATAAAGTGTATATGGTTACAGTGGAAATGACATGACAGCAACTGCTATAGTGTATGATTGCAGAGGCCATAATTGGTACAATGTAGCTGCACTGATGAAATTGACATAACAGTAATGGCTACACTAAGTATCCTCATTACTATTTATACACTAAGTATTGATATGGGAGGTTCATAAGATTGAAAATGGAAAATTAGACATGGATTCCTCACGATTATTTGGTGTTGATCAAAGCTTATATTTATGCCGATAAAAGACACATGGAAGAGGAGGTCGATGAAGATTTTTGGATCACCATTGATGAAGCTTACAACAACCATCTAGAATGTAGGCTGAGAAGACGAAATTTGGATACTAAAAGTACATTCGTTCCATTTATTAGAGGTCGCAGAGGTATCGAAGAATTATAATCGAGGTAGAACGCGATAATGTTTTTAAAATGATCCGATCAACTTTTGACTCCCTTTATTTTGAGGATCATCAAACACACATTGCTGGTCATGCTGCTTACGAGTTGTGGGTAAATTATATTAAACAATTTGAGTGAGTACTGTGTCAATGAACGATATATGTTTATGTGTTTGCCTAACCGTCTTAGGTCAGCTTATTTTGAAGTATTAGTTTAATGGAACTTGAATTCTTTGATTTGTATTAGTTCAATGCATGTCTATCTATTGTAATATGAGTTGTGTATGTTCGATGTAATTTGGAGACTAAATTATGTACTTAAAGGCACAACAACATATGACATACTTGAACATACCGCAACATACTTGGACATACAACAAAAAACTTACTTAAATGAACAACATACTTAAACGTACAACGAAAAAAGTATATACTTCAGCATGTTAATTATATGCTAAAATTCCAGTAAACCCAGCCTATCACGTAGCACGGCTAGTTCTTGTCCTAGTTAGTTTGCATATTCCACCGCTCGACGAGGGAATAAATCATCTATCCATTCCCACAAACCACAACCAATTGGAAAGTTATGGCATCTGTAATGGCGCCGACTAATGGCGTTTCCGCTTCGCATGACGGAATACGAAACCGACACTATGCAAACACAATATAGTAATGGAGGAGAGTTAACATCTTGCTCCATCTGAAGCCATTCATTACGAACTTTCCGGCGTTCCTGTGTGTTTGCAGGAACTCCGATCTCTACTTTATATGGATGGAGCTCAACATGTTGTTCATATGCAGGTTGAACGTCCTCCTGGAGTCTTAGTTGTCTAAAATCTGGGAACTAGGTTCAAATGTCCTTGTAGTGGTTCTCTTGATATTCGACAAGCCAATCCTCATTGGTTCGTGGACTTTTCGAAGGGACGTAGCCTCCTATGTCAGACTCAATAGAAGAAGGCGTGGATGGCATCGGTGTGAGATATAAGTGAATATGAGGATGATGTGATAGTAGTGAAGACGGCGTGGATGATTGTGAAGAAGCATACGTGAAGTGGTATGTGTATATATAGAAGGGAAGCGGAAAATGACAAACTGGTAATTATGAGAAGAAGAGAGCAAAGGAAATACCCTAAATTTAGCATAGAAAAACATGGTAAAAAATAAACATAAACATTAACTTCCCACTTGCCAAATGAATTAAATAGCTTGTATTAGTTTTCAATAAATATGCGAATCAATATTCATAATTACAACCCAATACCCGCCTTTTCAAATCTTTCCATCTGTCCTATATTATCCATTTTGTCCATTAGCTATTTATTATATAAATACATTTACAGTATTAGTCAAATAACATGGTTTAAACGTTATTAGTTCATTTGAATATAGTTCCAGTGATTCATGGTTGCCAACAACACATAAACATAGAAAATAATGGCATCAATGCATAAACTAAATACAACAGATATATCATACAGCACAGCATATGAACAATAAGAACAACTATATAGAAGCATGAATGATAATAACATCGATACACAGACCAAATATAGTAGGTACATAATACATCAGAGCAAAAGAATAAACACAGAAAGAACATAGAAACAGAAATACACTATAATTCATAAGATCATCCATCTGTACGTGGACATGTATGACATCGACGATGTCTCTCATCATCATTATCTCCACCACCGCTCGGACCAGCTAAATGGTCATTGTGCATCTGCGTGTCAGCAAATCTCTTACGCTCTTCCTCCATCTGTGCCGGCAGTCGTGCTACTGCAATTGCCTACCCACGTAGCTCACCATCATAGTAGTCCAGGCTATGACTACGCTCTACATATTCTGTATGTCTGATCCCCATCTGCATATCATATAGATCAACATAGGATATTTGTCTCGGATCCAGGTAATGATCGTGCGTTGGAGGATGATACATCTCAACATAATGGTCTGGTCCAACGGTAGGAACTGCCATGATCCATCCGAAGTGAGAAGCAACCGCCGCGTGATCGGGTACATGGTAACCCTGGCTAGGCTGGGTATGATCCTCGGCAACATGGAGATGTATGCCATGCCGTATAACAGACGAACCAACTAAATCTATCGCAGCTGCATGGGTAATGGTATCAGTGGAACCAGTGTAAAATCTATGCCAGAAGTCAATGTATGACTGACCGGTAATAACAAAGCCCTAGGCCGGCCATTAACCGCCTGCCCTTGCCAGGTCCAGCTACTTCGGCGAGTAAATCATATAGTGATAGGTATGAGGGTGTGGAATCGGGAATAACATCAAATTCTTACAACTATCTCCAACACCTCTCACCAAGATACCAATATGCACCAAACGTCGTAGGTTAAGATAATAGTGGAAATCTCCTCTCGGCAAGCATCGTAGCAATCTCTATAAAATCAATGCCAAAAGATATATTATCGTGAAATGGATGCCATATAATCTTGTGTCTGTACATCCTCAAATTGATCTGTGGGCAGCCGAATACACATGAAGGGATTCATTATCTCTGGGCCCCTGTTGTCTGCGAAGCAAAATGAAAAACGGAAGAAAAAAGTAGACGTGTCAGAAGTCTAAGTGACAAAATTAAAATTTCTAGAATACTCAAAATACCATTACTGTAATAACTCCTAAAAACCAAATAGTGAAACATGTGCATCTGAAATGGTGCACTGTATGTTGAGGCATCTATCAAGTTCGCAAGAATGGGCGTATCCCAGACATATAGGATAACACCATTGAAATCCAAATCAGCCATGACCTTAATAAACTCAATAGCCATAATACTGCTCGATGTGCTAAAAAACAGGTTAACCAGGTATAGGACAAATAATTGCACAAGCTCCAGATTATCATTAGGAGAGTAATGACCGAGTATGCTATACATGGCAGCATGAATAACACTGACTCTAATAGCACCTCCTGCCTGATATGACGTAGCGAAGGCATCAAAATGAGGTAGAAGATCATGAAAGAGCTCAGGATTACGCGACTGAGAACCATTAAATGGAATTTACGGAAAAACAACTACTCCAATGCTAATGCCGGTAAGCTTGGAGAAATCAAGCGGTGTAACTCCTAGCTCACCGCAAGTAAAGTGGAATGTATAATGGTTTTGTACCACCATAATGCAATAGCCGCGCATAATTGTGCATCACCTTTTATAACATTGTGATTCCTAAATTGTAAATTACATAACAAGTTAAATTACTGAGTAATAAATTTACTAGTTTTTTAAGTAAATGGTTCATTAAATTACCGAAGAAATGGTGGAATCCAAGCCCGTGTAATAGTACTACGGCTTTATCCTTATTTTCTAAATGTGCATGAAAATATCTAAGTGTGTTCGATAACGAACCCCATGAATGGATATTTCGCGACTGTTAAGGTAAAATAAAGTCATACTATATATTTAAACTAATAACGTATTGCAGTTATTTTAAACATATAAAGGAATACTTACAACCAAACTCGTCAGTGTACTGACATGTACTTCGCCATCCAGAAGTGCACAAAAATTGGAAAGCATAGGAAATTTCGTCGGTTTAGATCCTGAAATCCGTCAAGCTCGGCAAGTCTAGAAGAAACCTATTCCACACCCCTACGCGTTCTACCCGCTCGACCACCCCTACGGCCTCCGCGACTGCGGCAACTGCCTTCTTCTTCGCCTCTGCCCTGATTATCGAGATTTTTGAGCATGTATCTCAAAACGGCCTTTCATTTGGATAGAAGCTAGTGGATTTGGGAGTTTGGAGGTGGAAAATGGGTTGCTCTCGGCTTGTTCTCCGTTGAAAATGGAGGAGGGGAAGCAAAAAATGAAAGTGGCGACGCTGAATTGTTTTCTAGGGTTATAAGCTTATAACGACAAAGTCTTTGCCGTTATAAGTTGTTTTCCAAACCAGTCTGTGCCTTCGGTGCTTGTTCGCTCAGTTGTCAGCGATGAGAGGGAATGGATTGAACAGAATAGATTGTTGGTTATGGTCTAATGTAATTTAGCGAAGAATAAGAACAGAAGAAGAGTTGATTTCCAAAGAATTATGGACGATTGTTGAAAATGGCTATGGTTTACTAGAATATTTGAAAAATATGACAAAGACTTAAAAAGGCATTTGGAAAATTGAAATGGAATTATCATTTTACTCATCTAGCAATGTGTAATGATGTTGGTGAAGAAATGACCTATCATATCCATGGAGAATTTCCACAAAAGAGTTATCGAATTTATTAAATGAATTGTATAAAAAGGATGAGATAGAGAAAATAGAAGAAGAAAATTTCTTTGGTAGAAAGAAGTAGTAGGAGGAGAAGGAAAATAATATGGTATAGTCGTGGAAAATCTTAACGAAAAGAAAACTAAAGAGGCTAAGGATTGCAAAACTAAGAGCACTTTAACACTTTAGAGGTTGAATATTCAATCCTGTAATAGCCAACAAACATATGTCTATTAAATAGATGTTTGAATGTAAATGCTTGTTAAATAAACGTTTATTTAATAATCGTCAAAACATCAGATGCATATTTAAATAAGTATCCAAGGATTGATGCTTATAAGAGGGCATCCAACCACTTTCCTCCACATTCTCCTCTCTTTTATTTTTTTTAACTGAAAAAGCATTAAAACACCATCATGTCCTATCAAAATAGCAAGATATACTGTTCGAAGACAGGTGGATGAGCATATTGGTATGATTCACATTGCCCTTAGTTTTGATATGAAAACTTTTTGTCTTATGCATTTTATAGAAGCTTCCAGATGGATACGCACATCGCTTGTGGACCGCTTTGGATACAGTCAAGGTGTAATTATATACAAGAAATAACTGTTAGTACATCAATGTTATGTTAATTGTATATTATTTAATCGCTAATATTTATTATTGTTAGTTATATAGTCTAAATGCTATTACTATTTATTACACAGTTTAAGTATATCAATGTCTAATTAGTTGTATATTAATTACGAGCTATTGTTTAGTATATAGATCTATCATATCAGTTGTTGGGTAGTTGGTCCAAGTATATTGGACAATATTACAATACACTTCATTTGGCTTTAAGTAACAGCCCTAGTTTTTCTAGCAATTTATTACTTTGAATGATTAAATCTTGAAATTTATTTTTAAAAATGTATTAATTAAATCATTTTCCAAAGGTCTAAAAATATAAAATTTAAGTTTTTAATTTGTTTAACTTTGTTAAAAGACAACTCCATTTGGAATTTTAATAAAAAATCTGAATTTTGTATATATATAATATGGAGAATGTAAACCAATTAAATTTTAGTTAAGTATTAATTTTGAAGAATTTAGTGTATTAATGAACTATTGGATTTCGCGTTTAAAAGGCGCGTAAAATTTATGGTATAAGTAACGTAATAAACGTATAAATTGAAAACGTTATTTTTATATAAATTTTGGGTGTTTTGTATTGCGTCAGTTTGGCGTACTGTAAAAATCATATTTAAATATGTATATGGGTTAAAATATCAGTCAGTAGTTTCTATAGCAAACGTTAACTCTTTTTCATAGCTTTCAATTGGGTTTTAATTTTTGTATATGACTTTAAATTCCAAAATCTTTGCTAAATCAAATACATTCGAATCTGCCTTTTTAGTTTAAAGCAAATTTTAATTGCTTACTGTTATAAACAAAAAAATCACGCAGCCTATAAATTAAAGAAAAATGGATCAATCTATTGATGGCCGTTCTTTAATTCAATCTGAGGAAAATCTCTTGCCTAAAAATCAACTCCTGCTTTTAAACCTTGCCTTGCCATTTCTTCTTTGCATAAATCACGCATATATAAGCGTTCAATCAAAATAAACTGGGAAGTAATCAACGCATGCAGCTTGGATTTTACTTTGCCAAAAATTTTGCTCTGATTTCTAGCATCACGTGTAAATCAAGTTAGCCTTATCTTTTCAAAAGAAGAAGACTGGGAATTAAATCTCACTCGGCCTTCCTTTGTTTTAATACGAAATTTATTGCTTCTCAATCAAGATATGTTGCCACTTTATAATTTTTCCCCTGCCGTGACCACTTTAAAACCTGAAGCTCATTTATATATACCAGCTATTCCAAATACCTTTGCATCTCCTATAGCTTGTATTATCTCCTTCTTGCGTACAGAGCTTCAAATCAGGTAATGGTTTTTCTTTGTCTTTTTCTTTTCTTCTTCCAGTTTTACTTTCTTCTTCTTGTGTTCTCTGATTTCCTTGCTCGGCTACTTCCCTGGCCGTTGATGTTAAGGCTATAGGCAGACCAATGTCATGCCATACCGAGTTTTGTTTTGTTTTGACCGACCATTTTTGGGCAAACTTTGGCAAACATTCATTTTATAAAAGCATGCGTTTGGGATAACATAGCCGAGCCCTGATGCTCTGTTCGTGTGTGTGTGCCTACAACAGTCGTGTTCCCCGTATCACCGTTGCCTGGTGCGCATGCATATAAAAGCATGCATTAGGACTGACCGAGCCAAGCTTGTGTCCACTTTATCACTGCCTGATATGCATTTAGGAAGGTTTCAGCATGCATTGATATGACCAAGCCTGAAGTCTGTTGCCACTCTAGCCACACATGTTGCGTAAATGAAGTTTTAAGGGGAGGTGGATATATAGTAGAACAGAGTAGAATTTTTTTTTTATATATATAGTATGTTGCGTGCACCACGTTTTCAAAAGAAATGAGACAGTGGCATAGTTTTGATTGTGTAGACTGTAAACTTTTATTCCCAATCCATACCCAGTTTTCCCTAGCATGTTTTAGTAAGTGTGTGCCTTCAGATAGACAAGACCTAGTACTGATGCCCATGCCGTGTCATATATTAAAAAAAATGAAAAAGGAAAAAAAAAGAGAGAGAAAAGATGCATTACCCCTCTAAGGCCGTGACACACGCATGTACAGGTCCAAATAGTAAGTGTGGCCACTTGAAATTTATGCGTGAGTCATTTGTAATATTGTTAGGGTAGTGGAGTTGCAACATAGAGAAGTTGCATACTTACTTCTGGAATTCGTGAAAGGAGGTGGAGTTATGATTCTGGAAATTTGGAAGCATAGAGTTCTAAAATTTTGGCTATGGTACTAGTGTAGTTTATGATGTCATAATTGGTATAGAGGATATACATGTCAGAGATATTATGTGCATAAGTTTTAGGATACTGAGAAATTATTTATAAGTCAAGTATTTTCGCCTTGGATGTGACATGAGCAGGCCGAGCCTTGGATGTACGGGTCAAGTAGGGGGTGGAGTGGTCGAGCAAGTCGAACTAATTCTCTTCCTATTTTTAATTTTTGCTTTGTCCGTAAATTTCTAAAGTCACGTATTCGGTATTTGGATCTTGTTATAGATTTGAATCTAGGCGTGGCAGCCGGGGAAATTTGATCGTTACTCTCTGTTCGTTTCTTTTCCGATGGATTTTCGTTTTGAATCAAACTTTTCTGTAGCTTTCATGTGAGTATTTCTCACCAGACAAACATGCCTATATATCTGTGAATTATCGCAAGTGTATTTGTATATTTTTATTTAAATGTTATATGTCTGTAATATAACGTAGGATGTTAAACCCATTTAAAATTGACACATCATCAGTTGTTATCTATTGAAATATTATTTCAGTTATACTATTTATTGCTATTTACTGTTAATCATCACTGCAAGTTCCCTGTAAATTTGAGATCGTTATAGGCTGAAATGATAGGCCTGAACGATAATTATTTATTCATTTATTTATTTAATTGTTTAATCATTTATTATTTAACTTGGGATTGCGGGTTTGAAATGATAGAACCCGGGTTTTTTTTGTAAATTGCGGATTGAAACGATATATATCCGTATCACTTGACCTAGGCTAGAAAACTATATACAGACCCGTGGTTTATATAATATTTTTCTGAAATGTTTTAGAAATATTTTAAATGGAAGTTTATGATATTCTGGTTTAAATGTATTTAAAGATTTTATAAAATTTATAATAATTTTTGAATGGGTCAAAAATGTTAAATAAATAAATAAAAAAATTTGAAATGTAACTTATTTTGGAAATTCTGGATTTTGTTAAAGGTAAGATTTCAGTTAAGAAAATAATTGACAATAAGTTTATTTGGAATTTAAAACTTAATTGTTGAGAGAATAATCTATTACAGCATTTAAATGCTGTCGTTTATAATTGAACTGTTTTAACCTATAGACTTTAGGTAGCATTTCATAAGTGCTACGGAAACTGAAATTTGATTGTTTTAAAATAAATTTATGGAAATAATTTTGGGGAAAAAGGTTTAAATTTTGGAATTAAATATGAAATTATTAAAAATAAGGAATTGACTTTGAATGGTTTTAAAAGGAAGAATTTAACTTTAAAATTTTGGTAAAAAGGCAAATAAATTCCTAAATAAATTGAATAGATTAAAACGGTATTTTATAAAATGACCAATGTTTAAAACAATATTTGATATTGAGGGTATTTGAAATTTCAAAGTAAAAATACCATTTTTGAAAGTTGTAACCACGGGTTATAATAACGTTGGTTGTAAAAGAGATCGGGATCGGATATCTGGCATACTCTCTGTCGATACCGAAAACCACTTTACCAACCGTGTACGCGGTGGAGATTTCAGAATGAAGTAGGATGGTGGTGACGGTTCCTTTAAGGTAAATACGTGGACCTGACTCCCGTGAGTTGGCATAAGGTGGCTAAAACAGGAGCGATAGACGGATTAATGAGGTAGCACCTCTGATCGGACGCACTTCTTCGTATGCCATTCTATTACTTTTGTGATTGTTTTGCTGCGCACCTTTGATTTGGGAGTGTTGTTCGAGGTGGGCGGTAGCTGCGGCTACGCGTTTCCATCGGTCCGGAAGCGTAATTGGTATATCTACCCTGGCATTGCCTAGTTGTGCCGTGTCACCTACCCTAGCGCGCCTTTTACGATTTTGTTTTGTACCATACCTATGGAGTGCCCTCTGACGACGCCCAGTACGGGGGAGATTACGGTACTGTATAGACTATGGGAATATATTCTGTGTTAAGGGCTATATGGGTAACCCCTTAACGCTATTAAAAAGTAAGTTTATTTTATAAATAGACATTATTATAATAGCGCAATATACTACATAGTAAATAGTTTAACGGATCCTTAGAGGATGGGCGGTTCCAAGCATCCTTTAAGTTACTTGCTCTATATTACAGTACACTTGAATTAGCTTACAATTATATAAGTATGTATGTCCTGACTCGAGTGTTTGTGTTTATTTCATACGCTCGGGTCAGCTTGAGTTGCAGCTTCAGTTTTCTTTCCCCGGAGCTAGGGCATCCCGTAGATCATTCGTGCTGCCGGAAGCTTTTCAGTCTATATCTTATTTGAAATCAAGACTTTGGAAGACTCTGTTTTCTATTTATGTTTTAAAAATTGTATTGAAGATTCTAAACTATGTAATTTTATTTGGTAAAGATTTTTATAGTGGCTTCATGAACGACTGAATATTTTAATTCCGCTGTGAGTTTCTGATATCTGTGTCTGTGATTCTGTGGTTTTTTGATTTCATTTGCTCCTAAGTTATTTACAATCTATTGTTTTGAACTATTCAAGCTTGACATGTCCTATTTATTGTCAAATTTGAATGGTACAAAATAGTGGGTCGTTACAGTTGGTATCAGATCCAGGTTTAACCATAGCCTAAGGAGCAAAAACTCATTAGAGATAGGGTAGCAATACCCTAGAATAAGTGAAGTCAAATTCTAGAATCCTTTCCTTGTGAGAGAACGTATTTTAAAGTATAAAATGATTTTCAAAAAGGTTTTAAAAGGAGTATTTTGATTGAAAATAAAATAAAATAAAATAAAATAAAATAAAATAAAATAAAATAAATTTTTTTTCCAACTACTCTTTCCTTCTCTCCACCGTTTATAAATTCGAGCCTTGTTAATTGCTTGTCCAAGTTAAACTTTATCTTATCCTAGAATATCTTGACATTAATATTTTCCTCTGCCCTTAAAATTCATTCTTGATCTTTCAGGATGAATAGAGGAAACAATAGAGGTAGAGGGCGAGCTGCTTCTCCACCTGCTGTTCCTGCCAGATTTACTAAGTTATGCAAAGACTATGCTGAACTGGGTGGCACTAAATTCACCGGTTCAGAAACCATTGTAGAAGCTCAGCAATGGTTACGAGACTTGGAGAGGATTTTCTCCTGTCTCGAAATCACCGATGCCCAGCAGAGGCAACTCGCGGCCTGGCAGATGAAGGGCGCTGCTTTAAATTGGTGTCTATCTATTACTGCTCACACTAATGAGGCTGACCTCACTTGGGAGCAATTTAGGGAGGCCTTTCTGGTCAAATGGATGCCCGAAGCGGGCAAGTCTCATCTCTATCGAGACTTTATGGATCTGAAGCAAGGCGATATGACCTTCACGGAATACGAGAGAAAGTTTAATGAGCTCTCCCAGTATGGCCTGAATTTGATTGACACCCCGCTTAAGAAAAACGAGAAGTTTATCGCTGGTGCTCGACCCGAGTTCTACGATCGACTCATTACACATGTACATGGGACGTTCACTGCTTTGATGGATATGGCTCTCCGGTATGAGAACCCTACCTCTAGGACCACTCCAGCTGCCCATTCTGCATCGGCCCAGTCTTTTGGAAATTCAAGGAAAAGGAAGTCCAATTTCTTCCGTCATAAGAGGAATAAGACTCAAGGGTTGGGATCATCATCTTCTGCTCATGCGAGGCCACCTGTAGATCTGTCTACCATTACTTGCTACCGATGCGACCAAAAGGGACACTACGCGAATAGCTGTCCTTCCTTGGGTGCTGCGATTCCACCTCCCGCTCAGTCGGCTAGGTGAGACCTTTGCCACATTTGCCTTCATCCGGGACATTTCAAGAGAGACTGCCCTACTCAGAAGAAGGGCAAGGCATCAGGAATTTTCGCTGTTACTTCTACATCCTCTCCAGCTCCACCGCCAGCACCTGCTCCCGCTCCTAGCGATTCCCAAGGTACACTTCAAGGTTCTTTTACTTTATTCAAATCTCATGTTCGCGTTTTATTCGATACCGGAGCTTCCCATAGTTTCATCTCGACGGATCTCTGTAATAAATTTGAGCATCTCCTTTCTCCTGAATTTTCTTCGGTACCTTTATGTGTTTCAAACCCCATCGGTGGTCCGACGAACCTTAGTAAAGTTTGTAGGGATGTGAAACTCTTCCTTGGAAATTATCGATTCACTGGCGACTTTTATGTTCTGGGTTTTGACGCTTTCGATCTACTACTCGGAGGCGACTGGTTGGATAAGCATGATGCCCATATTTCCTGTAGTGCCCGAACTATCTCGCTTGTAGGAGATAAAGGCGATTCTTTAGTGATTCAGTGTAACTTACCTCAGGAGTTTGCTGGTAGCTTCATTTATTCTCTCGATATCTTCCATGGTGGGTGGTTAGATTATTTCCCGACGTATTTGGTGAAGTCACTTCTTTAACTCCAAAGCGGGAAATTGATTTCCGTATCGATCTCATCCCTGGAGCGCGACCTGTAGTTCTTCCACCCAGAAGAATGGCACCACGGGAGAAGAGTGAATTAAGGAAGCAGATTCAAGACTTATCCTCCAAAGGTCTGATCAGACCTAGCTTCTCAGAATGGGGAGCAGCTGTAGTTTTTGTCACAAAATCTGATGGTTCCCTCCGGATGTGTGTTGATTATAGGGAACTGAACAAGCTTACTATGAAAAACAGATATCCTATGCCCCGCATAAATGATATGTTCGATCAACTCTATGGAGAGACTGTTTTCTCTCAACTTGATTTAGCCACAGGTTTCCATCAGCTTATAGTTGCTGAGGAGAGCATACCCAAAACCGCTTTCCGTACCGAAAATGGTTTCTTTGAATGGCTAGTTATGCCTTTTGGGCTGACTAACGCTCCTGCCTTCTTCGTCGACTTGATGAATCGTGTCTTCCGATGTGCTAAATAAATTTGTTCTAGTCTTCATTGATGATATCCTTGTGTTCTCCAAATCTGAGGAAGAGCATAAATCTCATTTGAGCTTTGTATTGGGGACTCTTAGGAGGCACCAGTTAAAAGATAAATTCTCTAAATGCCATTTCTGGGAAGAAGAAGTCCGATTCCTCGGACACATTGTCTCTAGTGAAGGAGTTTCTGTTGATCCAGTCAAGATCGCTGCGATCAAAGATTGGGAAGAACCTAAGACTCCTACTGATATTCGCAGTTTTCTAGGCCTTGCCGGTTACTATCGGAGGTTCATTGAGAACTTTGCTCGGATTTCGGCACCTCTGACTGCTCTGACTCGAAAGAATGTTAAGTTTAGATGGAGCAATAAGTGTAAAGCTGCATTTCAAGAGTTAAAGGATAAGCTCACCTCCGCACCAGTGCTTACTGTACCGAATGGAAGTGAAAGATTAACGGTATTCACCGATGCTTGTCGAGAGGGTTTGGGAGTAGTATTAATGCAAGATGGGAAGGTAATTGCATATGCTAGTCGTCAGCTGAAGACACATGAAGCTAATTACGCTGCTCACGATTTAGAATTGCTGGATGTTGTCTTTGCTCTAAAGCTGTGGAGACATCATCTCTTGGGAGCTAAGTTTGATCTCTTCACCGATCATCAGTCTTTGAAATATATCTTTACCCAGAAAGACTTAAATCAGAGACAAGTACGGTGGCTTGAGTTTCTTGCTTCTTATGATCTCGACATAAACTATACTCCCGGGAAAGCAAATATAGTGGCCGATGCGTTAAGTAGAAAGAAATCTTTGTTGTGCCAGCTTATTGTTTCTTCTCCTCTTTTGGACCGTATCAAGGCTAAGCAGGATGAGGATGTGATACTTCGAAGTATGAAGGAAAATGTTCGTTGCAGAGGAGGTAGTAATTCTGATGGGAATGGAGCTCAGATTGATGATGAAGGGATTTTGAGAATAAATAGAAGGATTTGTGTCCCAAATGTTGATGGTCTGAGGCAGGAATTACTTCGGGAACATCATCAATCCCGACTTTCCATACATCCTGGCGTAGCAAAAATGTATCAAGATTTAAAGAAACTCTACTGGTGGAAGGGTATGAAGCGCGATGTCTCTATTTTTGTGAGTAGATGTGCGACTTGTCAGCAAGTCAAGGCGGACCATCAGAAGACACCGGGTTTGTTACAGCCTTTGGAGATTCCAAATTGGAAGTGGGAGCAACTTTCTATGGATTTTATCGATGGTTTGCCGAGATCTAGGAAGGGTAATGAAAGCATCTGGGTTATTGTGGATAGACTGACTAAGTCCGCTCATTTTATTCCAGTCAGGTCTACCCGTACGGCTTCGAGCTTATCCGAAATTTATATGAGGGAGATTGTTCGCCTCCATGGCGTTCCTCTTAGCATTGTTTGCGATCGAGACCCTATTTTCACTAGTCAGTTTTGGAAAGCGTTCCAAGAATCCTTGGGTACTCGTTTGAACCTGAGCACCGCTTACCACCCACAAACTGACGGTCAAACGGAGAGAGTAAACCAGATTCTTGAGGATCTTCTTCGTGCATGCATCTTGGATTATGGAGGATCTTGGGAAGATCATCTCCATCTTGTGGAATTCACCTATAACAATAGTTATCAGGTATAAATTCCAATCCTTTGTTCTTATCTTATCTTATTCCCTATCCATCTCATTCTATCTTTTCAGGCTAGTCTTAAGATGTCCCCTTTTGCTGCTCTGTACGGAAGACCTTGTAGATCTCCGTCTTGCTGGATTGAATCCGATAACCGCTTAGTTCTTGGCCCCGAGATGATTTTGGAAGCTTCGGAGAAAGTGGAGGAGATTAAAAGAAGGTTAAAGGTTGCTCAAGATAGACAGAAGAAGTACGCGGATCGTCGTAGAAGAAGCTTGGAGTTTGATGTTGGTGATTTGGTTTTTCTAAAGGTTTCTCCTTTAAGAAATGTAGTTCGGTTTGGGCGTAGAGGAAAGCTCGCCCCTAGGTTCATCGGTTCATTCCGTATCTTGGAGAGGATTGGATCTCTGGCTTATCGATTGGATCTACCCGAGAGATTTGCTGGAATACACAATGTATTTCATGTATCCCACCTTCGTCGCTGTCTTCACGATCCATCTCTTATCATCCAGCCTACCGCTCTTGATGGTTTGGACATCGAGCCTGATCTAACTATTGAAAGAAAGCCGCTTCGTATCGTCGATCGAGGTACAAAACAGCTAAGAAGAAAGTCTATCCGATTGGTCAAGGTGCAATGGAGCCCTGATGAGCGAGATTGCACATGGGAGACGGAGGAGAGCATCCGTGCTTCGAATCCGGAATTATTCGTTTAAGGTACTTTGCTTTACCATCTTATCTTCCTTTGTTTTTTTTTCTTTCGTTCCTTTTCGAGGACGAAAAGTTCTGAGTGGGAGAGAGTGTAACAGCCCTAGTTTTTCTAGCAATTTATTTCTTTCAATGATTAAATCTTGAAATTTATTTTTAAAAATATATTAATTAAATCATTTTCCAAAGGTCGAAAAATATAAAATTTAAGTTTTTAATTTGTTTAACTTTGTTAAAAGACAACTCCATTTGGAATTTTAATAAAAAATCTGAATTTTGTATATATATAATATGGAGAATGTAAACCAATTAAATTTTAGTTAAGTATTAATTTTGAAGAATTTAGTGTATTAATGAACTGTTGGATTTCGCGTTTAAAAGGCGCATAAAATTTATGGTATAAGTAACGTAATAAACGTATAAATTGAAAACGTTATTTTTATATAAATTTTGGGTGTTTTGTATTGCGTCAGTTTGGCGTATTGTAAAAATCATATTTAAATATGTATATGGGTTAAAATATCAGTCAGTAGTTTCTATAGCAAACGTTAACTCTTTTTCATAGCTTTCAATTGGGTTTTAATTTTTGTATATGACTTTAAATTCCAAAATATTTGCTAAATCAAATACATTCGAATCTGCCTTTTTAGTTTAAAGCAAATTTTAATTGCTTACTGTTATAAACAAAAAAATCACGCAGCCTATAAATTAAAGAAAAATGGATCAATCTATTGATGGCCGTTCTTTAATTCAATCTGAGGAAAATCTCTTGCCTAAAAATCAACTCCTGCTTTTAAACCTTGCCTTGCCATTTCTTCTTTGCATAAATCACGCATATATAAGCGTTCAATCAAAATAAACTGGGAAGTAATCAACGCATGCAGCTTGGATTTTACTTTGCCAAAAATTTTGCTCTAATTTCTAGCATCACGTGTAAATCAAGTTAGCCTTATCTTTTCAAAAGAAGAAGACTGGGAATTAAATCTCACTCGGCCTTCCTTTGTTTTAATATGAAATTTATTGCTTCTCAATCAAGATATGTTGCCACTTTATAAATTTTCCCTTGTCGTGACCACTTTAAAACCTGAAGCTCATTTATATATACACCAGCTATTCCAAATACCTTTGCATCTCCTATAGCTTGTATTATCTCCTTCTTGCGTACAGAGCTTCAAATCAGGTAATGGTTTTTCTTTGTCTTTTTCTTTTCTTCTTCCAGTTTTACTTTCTTCTTCTTGTGTTCTCTGATTTCCTTGCTCGGCTACTTCCCTGGCCATTGATGTTAAGGCTATAGGCAGACCATTGTCATGCCATACCGAGTTTTGTTTTGTTTTGACCGACCATTTTTAGGCAAACTTTGGCAAACATTCATTTTATAAAAGCATGCGTTTGGGATAACATAGCCGAGCCCTGATGCTCTGTTCGTGTGTGTGTGCCTACAACAGTCGTGTTCCCCGTATCACCGTTGCCTGGTACGCATGCATATAAAAGCATGCATTAGGACTGATCGAGCCAAGCTTGTGTCCACTGTATCACTGCCTGATATGCATTTAGGAAGGTTTCAGCATGTATTGATATGACCAAGCCTGAAGTCTGTTGCCACTCTAGCCACACATGTTGCGTAAATGAAGTTTTAAGGGGAGGTGGATATATAATAGAACAGAGTAGATTTTTTTATATATATATATAGTATATATGTTGCGTGCACCACATTTTCAAAAGAAATGAGACAGTGGCATAGTTTTGATTGTGTAGACTGTAAACTTTTATGCCCAATCCATACCCAGTTTTCCCTAGCATGTTTTAGTAAGTGTGTGCCTTCAGATAGACAAGACCTAGTACTGATGCCCATGCCGTGTCATATATATTAAAAAAATGAAAAAGGAAAAAAAAAGAAAAAGAGAAAAGATGCAATACCCCTCTAAGGCTGTGACACACGCATGTACAGGTCCAAATAGTAAGTGTGGCCACTTGAAATTTATGCGTGAGTCATTTGTGATATTGTTAGGGTAGTGGAGTTGCAACATAGAGAAGTTGCATACTTACTTCTGGAATTCGTGAAAGGAGGTGGAGTTATGATTCTGGAAATTTGGAAGCATAGAGTTCTAATATTTTGGTTATGGTACTAGTGTAGTTTATGATGTTATAATTGGTATAGAGGATATACATGTCAGGGATATTATGTGCATAAGTTTTAGGATACTGAGAAATTATTTATAAGTCAAGTATTTTCGCCTTGGATGTGACATGAGCAGGCCGAGCCTTGGATGTACGGGTCAAGTAGGGGGTGGAGTGGTCGAGCATGTCGAACTAATTCTCGTCCTATTTTTAATTTTTGCTTTGTCCGTAAATTTCTAAAGTCACGTATTCGGTATTTGGATCTTGTTATAGATTTGAATCTAGGCGTGACATCCGGGGAAATTTGATCGTTACTCTCAGTTCGTTTCTTTTCCGGTGGATTTTCGTTTTGAATCAAACTTTTCTGCAGCTTTCATGTGAGTATTTCTCACCAGACAAACATGCCTATATATCTGTGAATTATCGCAAGTGTATTTGTAGATTTTTATTTAAATGTTATCTGTCTGTAATATAACGTAGGATGTTAAACCCATTTAAAATTGACACCTCATCAGTTGTTTATCTATTGAAATATTATTTCAGTTATACTATTTATTTCTATTTAATGTTAATCATCACTGCAAGTTCCCTGCAAATTTGAGATCGTTATAGGCTGAAATGATAGGCCTGAACGATAATTATTTATTCATTCATTTATTTAATTGTTTAATCATTTATTTTTTAACTTGGGATTGCGGGTTTGAAATGATAGAACCCGGGTTTTTTTTGTAAATTGCGGATTGAAACGATATATATCTGTATCACTTGACCTAGGCTAGAAAACTATATACAAACCCGTGGTTTATATAATATTTTTCTGAAATGTTTTAGAAATATTTTAAATGGAAGTTTATGATATTCTGGTTTAAATGTATTTAAAGATTTTATAAAATTTATAATAATTTTTGAATGGGTCAAAAATGTTAAATAAAAAAATAAAAAAATTTGAAATGTAACTTATTTTGGAAATTCTGGATTTTGTTAAAGGTAAGATTTCAGTTAAGAAAATAATTGATAATAAGTTTATTTGGAATTTAAAACTTAATTGTTGAGAGAATAATCTATTACAGCATTTAAATGCTGTCTTTTATAATTGAACTGTTTTAACCTATAGACTTTAGGTAACATTTCATAAGTGCTACGGAAACTGAAATTTGATTGTTTTAAAATAAATTTATGGAAATAAATTTTGGGGAAAAAGGTTTAAATTTTGGAATTAAATATGAAATTCATAAAAATAAGGAATTGACTTTGAATGGTTTTAAAAGGAAGAATTTAACTTTAAAATTTTGGTAAAAAGGCAAATAAATTCCTAAATAAATTAAATAGATTAAAACGGTATTTTATAAAATGACCAATGTTTAAAACAATATTTGATATTGAGGGCATTTGAAATTTCAAAGTAGAAATACCATTTTTGAAAGTTGTAACCACGGGTTATAATAACGTTGGTTGTTAAAGAGACCGGGATCGGATATCTGGCATACTCTCTGTCGATACCGAAAACCACTTTACCAACCGTGTACGCGGTGGAGATTCCAGAATGAAGTAGGATGGTGGTGATGGTTCCTTTAAGGTAAATACGTGGACCCGACTCCCGTGAGTTGGCATAAGGTGGCTAAAACAGGAGCGATCGACGGATTAATGAGGTAGCACCTCTGATCGGACGCACTTCTTCGTATGCCATTCTATTACTTTTGTGATTGTTTTGGTGCGCACCTTTGATTTGGGAGTGTTGTTCGAGGTGGGCGGTAGCTGCGGCTACGCGTTTCCATCGGTCCGGAAGTGTAATTGGTATATCTACCCTGGCATTGCCTAGTTGTGCCATGTCACCTACCCTAGCGCGCCTTTTACGATTTTGTTTTGTACCATACCTATGGAGTGCCCTCTGACGACGCCCAGTACGGGGGAGATTACGGTACTGTATAGACTATGGGAATATATTCTGTGTTAAGGGCTATATGGGTAACCCCTTAACGCTATTAAAAAACAAGTTTATTTTATAAATAGACATTATTATAATAGCGTAATATACTACATAGTAAATAGTTTAACGGATCCTTAGAGGATGGGCGGTTCCAAGCATCCTTTAAGTTACTTGCTCTATATTACAGTACACTTGAATTAGCTTACAATTATATAAGTATGTATGTCCTGACTCGAGTGTTTGTGTTTATTTCTTACGCTCGGGTCAGCCTGAGTTGCAGCTTCAGTTTTCTTTCCCCGGAGCTAGGGCATCCCGTAGATCATTCGTGCTGCCGGAAGCTTTTCAGTCTATATTTTATTTGAAATCAAGACTTTGGAAGACTCTGTTTTCTATTTAAGTTTTAAAAATTGTATTGAAGATTCTAAACTATGTAATTTTATTTGGTAAAGATTTTTATAGTGGCTTCATGAACCACTAAATATTTTAATTCCGCTGTGAGTTTCTGATATCTGTGTCTGTGATTCTGTGTTTTTTTGATTTCATTTGCTCCTAAGTTATTTACAATCTATTGCTTTGAACTATTCAAGCTTGACATGTCCTATTTATTGTCGAATTTAATGGTACAAAATAGTGGGGTCGTTACAGTTTAGTAGATGGATTGTAGACTAGTCCATTTTCTTATTTCCTACAGATTAGGCATGCCAAGTTATTTGATCGTCTACTCGTTTCTAATCTAGTTGAGAGGTGGTGGACCACCACACAAATGTTCCATTTTCCTAATTTTGAGCTAGGCACTACTCAAGCCGACTTTTATATGATGATTGGAAAGAGGCCCTGATAGGTTTCCTTTCCCATAATGTGTTGTCAGATCGATATAATATACCGCACAATATGTTAATGTTGAGTTGTCAACACTCTGAAATAATTGTGCATGCATGTCTAAAGCAGATCCACAATGTGTTTTCAAATCTGTATAGTATACTGCACAATGTATTAAAGTAGAGTTGATGATACTCTAAAATAATTATCCAAACATGACCACCAACCTTGCTAATGCAGATTCTACAATGTGTAGTCAAATCGGTACAGTATATTGCATAACGCGTTAAAGTTGATTTGATAACACTTTGACATAATTATCCAACATGTCCATAAACTTTACTAAAGCATATTCCACAATGTGTTAAACTGCTTATATATGAGGAATCCATCATTTATCTCAAATAATACATTACAAACTTCCTTTCTCACATATTAAACAATATATACTAAAATGGATACTTCGTGTTTTCTTAAGTATATTAAAGCATTCGATTATGAGAAGAAGTCGAGGAAATACAAGAAATAGTAGACATATACCAAGAAGCTTGTGGCTCAACATCTAGAAAGCTTGATGGACCAGTCTTTGTTTGGGAACATATAAATCGTAATCATTATGCATTCCATAAAACTCAACATACGGGCCAGATATGTTGTGAAGAAGAATCAGAATGCAAAGAAATTTTATTTTTAAGGATTTTGGTAGGTATCCAACACAATAATAAATACTTTATTCATAATCCAAATGCTTAGGAAAGGCAAATTTTAAGAGGACATCAAAAATGACGAACATGTTGTGATGTTAGCTTATGGCACCCTTACGGATGCGCTAGGCGATGTATACCGGATTGCAGAGAGTATTATGTTGGAAACACTTGAAAAATTATTCCAATGTGTAGTAGACATTTACGACAACGAGTACCTCATATCTTCAAACGAGGATGATGTTGTGAGGATTAGAGAAATGCATGAAAAAATAGGATAGCATGAAATGCTAGGAAGTCTCAACTGTATACGCCGGGAATGGAAGAACTGCCACAAAGTATTTCATGGAGCTTATAAAAGTAAAGAAAATTCCAACTATTATTTTGAAGTGATTATTTTGTACGATTCATGGATTTGCATGATTTCTTCAGAATGTTTACTTTTAGTAATGACTTAAATGTTATTGAGAGGTCATGCTTATTTAATGATCTCGAACTTGGCAAACTAACTCCTGTGTTATTTATACTTGGCCAAAACAATTACAAACACTGGTATTATTTCAGAAATGGGATTAATCCAAAATGGAGGATCATTGTGAAGATATATCCAAATATAATAATACTTAAGCAGGCAAAGTTTGTTGAGATGCAAGAGGGACAAATAAAAGATGTAGAAAGAGCATTTGGCATCCTTCAATCTATATTTGCAATTATTAGTAATCCTTGTGGATTGTGGTCTCAATCCAAGATGTCTACAATCATGTTTACTGTACAATTCTACATAATATGATCATTGAACATGAAAGAGATGCAGATGAGACCCATCGTTACTATGAATATGATGGTGCAAATCATATACTAGAAGTAAATTCTTGTAACCAAAGAATCTTTCAACATCTACGTGGAACGACAGCTTTCACTCTGAGATGCAGAATTATACAATAAGCTTCAAAAAGATCTTATGACTTATATTTGGAATCACTTTGGAGATTGTTAGTTCACGATAGATCTAATGGACTATGTGATTTTATCTATTTATTTTTTGTTCGTACTTCCTTTTAGTTAACCCTAGTATTGTTTTTCCTTACAAAATCAATCATCGTGTGTGGTACTGTGTTTATATAGAATCTAAAGTAGTATATCCTTAATTAATAACTGAATAAAACACATTCCTAAGTATTCAACGTAAAATGCTAATAATATAAGTTGCTATGTTTAAAATAAACTACATTAAAGGGCGGCTATTATTATTCGCCTTTCACACTCCATTCTATATTGGAGTCGAATTTCATCATTCCCATCAAATCCTTTTCCATAACCGGTTCATTCATATTTTTGACATTTGATTTTCGCTCTTAAACGTTCAAGATCTAACTTTAGTTGCTCAATTTCCGCAAATTTTCACATTATGTCAATCTTGTCTTGTTCTTTCTTGGTCCTATCTTGATGTCTTCTTGCATGAATTTCATGAATGGTGGGCATTTGAGAATTCAAGTCGGCTTCCACTTTGACCCCATTGGTCTAAAATCTTCATTGGTACTCACGAAGGGCACATCCACCTCATTTTCTCGTTCGAATGACATTTCTCTACTCGAAGCAGGCAAACTATGTGTGAATAATCTCATTCGATTTATTGAACAACATAAAATTCAAAATGAGATTGGGATGTACACCATGATTTAGGAGTTATATAAGATACAACTGATAATGTGTTATCCATTGCTTATGGGTCTATGATTTGTTGAACAAACTCTAGATCATAATCCCAAGACAAGCGAGTCCTAGCATTCACTAAAGAAAATAAAGCCTTCTATATTTCTCCTACTTCTCTTTAGGTTTTGATAAATATAAAAATATAATGGAAGCTTATATTAGTAAAATAAAATTAATGCATTTAACCTTACTAATAATACAAAAAAGTTTGTTATGTATTAAAATGTCCCGATCTACTTAAAGTCAAATTTGTAGAAAATGTTCATGCCAAGGTTACTTTCATAAAATGTCAAACTTGAAATAGCTTAGAGATCGATAATGGAAATTAATAGTATGACACTAACTTGTGATATGCATATAATACAAGTAAATAGTATAAAATAAGGGAGTATAAAGTAATCACACCACAGTTTTTATACTAATTCGAACCTCCCATCCTAGGTATAGTCTTGAAGATCCCCTTTGGTATTCCACTAACACAAATCCCTCTCTTAGTTTGGAGGAATGGGCATACACTAGCACCTGATTGTTCCCGAAACAGGACTTTCACTCTTTAGTAAAAGAGATTGATGATTCGACAACCCTTATGTCTCCAAAATACTGAGATGTTACATCCTTCCCATAATATTCATTGATGATTACGAACTGAACGTACAAATTGTAAGAAGCAGGAAATAGTTTTGAACACTTTTTATTTCACAGAGAACATAAGGGATTAGAGATTTGAGAGCAAGTGGCGTAAACAAAAGAGTGAATCTGGTTTCTATTTATAATGGTAGAAAAATTTCCTAAAGAGTTATGACCATTTAAAGAGTTGCATCTTACAAGAAAAGACATAAATTTTCATGATTTAAAACATCAGCTAAAAATATATCCATTGTATATTTCTCAGACGTCTCGCTTGTCAACTCAGTTATTTGGCTCTTATATTGAAAAACAGTTTAAAAACATGTCAGACATGCGAACAAGTTCCAAAAAAGAATGCTTTCAATTTTATTGAATGATTAAGAAAATAAAACATTTTATACCTCTAACGTTAGGATAATAAAGCCTGATATTTGAATATTTATAAGGTTTATCCAAAGAATTTTTTGTATAAAATTGACTAGAGTTAGACATTTGAGTTTGGGTCAGATGTCTGACAAATCTTAAAAACTATTCGTTTTGAAAATTTTAAGTTTAAAATTATTTTAAAATCGATTACAAATATTTGTGCATGTATCATCGAAAGATACTATACACGTTTTCTAAACTTGAAAAACACAATGATTTTTCTGATAATTGTTCTTAGTTGCTCATGAACAACTACTAGTCGGTTTTTTATTAGTCCTTATTGTTGAAATAAACTATAATAATCAACTTGTACGATTTCATAGAGATATGTTGTTGCCTTATCAAAACTCAAAAAGATACGAATCAACATTCTCCTCATTTTTGATGATGACAACTATACATATATAAAACAAATATATGTGTATGCCAATTTACTATTTTTACTCCCCCTCATCATGCCCGGTATTTTTCCCCTCTTTGGCATCATCAAAAACACAATAACTACAAGGGAAAAAATTATGGTGTATGAGATTAAATAATCATTTTAGTATATACATTAATGCACAAAATATATAATGAAATAACATGATATATGAAACAAATCAACATTCATCATTCACTACAAACTGTAACTTACATGAACATGCATCTACAATACCATAGTACCAAATCTTTTGAAGAATGAAATACAAACATGTATAACAAAATGTTTCAATATTACATGCACCAACATCACAAACAAAACAAATTAATCACTGAAACTGCAAATACAAACAACATAATGCCACGAAGACTTCAAGATCTAGAATGCAAGACCAATCCAAATACACCTAATAAAAATAATTAAAGTCTTATGATATGCGAAAAAAGTTTAGTTATGTTAAGAGTGATTGTATTACCTCAATTTACCTTATATCCCAAGCACCTTATTCTTGATGGTGGTCACTTTCTTCCTCTTCATCTACATTGTTTGTCTAGTATTCTCCACTTTCAATATTATCTTGATCATTCTTTGTATGTTGTAAAGGTTGAGAAGATGAGCCAATATATAGAGGATTTGAGGTGGAGGAATTATAATGGACGGAAATTGAGATTTGTTTGGCATCCTTTTCCAAATATTTCCTATGAAGTTCATTATTGTGGAAAGTTCTTTTGCAATGTTTTTAATCCTTAAACTATATCTAGATAGTCGTTTTTCAAGCTTTTGTTGGTTTTCTGAAAGAACCTAAGTTTTATAAAGTTAAGGCATCTCGAAATGAAATAAACTAGAGGAAATAGATGTTACGAACTCAACATTATCATCACTCCCTTCTTCACTAATCTCACCCTCATGAATACTAGTGCTTTTCCTTTGGTGAAAATTTGAGAAGGGGTATGTTGTTGTAGGCGTTGCATATACTATGCATATGAAATATAGGAGAGAACCATTGTTGAGAGTTCCATGAGACCATAGGAATTTTTATCGGCATACGTTACCTCCTCGGCATCATCATAAACGAGGGGTATATATTCCACAAACATTATTCAAGTAATATAAGAACCATATAAAATAGTTTTTCTAGAGTGGTAAAAGAATGCCAATAATTCATCTTGTTAGAATTTAGCCTAATTAACTTTGATGTTACCAGTAATTGCACATAAAGTCTTACGATCTTTATCATAGATTTGTTCGTGGCTTATTTTTTAGCGATAAAGGAATTAGTTATCAACCTTTCAAGTAATCTTGGTCTTGGCTACATAGTTCTGGAATTTTCTTTTATGACTTGATTTACCTGTAGATGGTGACTTATTTGATTGTGTCCCCTATATTCGGTACTTACATTGTTTAATTTAATTCTTCTATACTTAATGCCAAGAATTTGATCGATGAGATTATAATGAAGCTTATAGATTTTTCCATAAAAGCTTGTCCATTTATACCCTTTATTGTTATGAAACTTATTGAACTTCCCACCTAAAGTTGCAAAAAATATCTTTACCGCTAAAGTATCAATCTTCACATTCTTAGATTGAAAATCAATTAATGCAGTGATTTTAGCAGTATTGGTAAGAACTCTCAAATGATAAACGAGGAAATCATTTACTTTAAAAAAGAATCCATGAAAAAATTTCATATTTCTTAATTGTAACGACCCAAAATTTAACCACTTTAAAATATAGTATTTAAAGTGATTTTAAATATAAACGGTTTTATGATTCAAACAATATTACATAGGATTTGGAAATAGAAGTATACATTAAAATAGTAACATTTGCTTATACGGACAAAAGTGACAAAATCCTGATTTCAGAAAAGTAAGTTTAAATGGTTTAATAAATTATTTTAATTTATTTATGAGTGTTTATATTTTTAAATGAAATTATACAAATTTATTATTTAATTTGGTTTACATAAATAAATAGCTTAAATAAAATGTCAAAATATGACCGTAAAACATTTCGTCAAAAATCAACATTTTGTTGATTTAAAGTTGTCGCAACGTTGTTGCACCTCTATGTATACAATTTAATAAATATAATAACATATAAAGATAGTTAACAATTAACTAAACAATGTTATTTTTATTAATCACACTTAGGAAATTCTAGAAATTAATTAACAAAAGTAAACTAAAGAAGACAAAACACATGTCACATCAAAAGTGACATAAAGTAAAGAAATGTGACATAAAGTAAAGTAATCTATCTTATTCTTTACTTAACTCTAAAGTATTTGAATGTTAAAAGTGTGATGTGATGTGGATGGTAAGTTTTGAATTAAATAAGTTTGCATAATTCTTAAGGAAGGTTATTTAAGTAAAAATACAAATCTATATTTTATTCTCTAATATTTTCTATAAATACATACCCACTTTCTCACTTTCTTTCACACTTCTTATTCTCAAAATTTCAAGCTTCTTCTTACCTCCTTTAACAAAGTTATGGCAAAATATTTTCAAAAATAAAATAAAGAAAATATCGACAAAACACCATCCGAACCACTTCAAACTCCTCATCCTTCCTTCACAACCCACGACCCTCTCCTTCACCATCAATCCGAGCCCAATCTCCCCTTAAACTCACGGCCCAAAGCACCAAAAACCTCCACAAGTCAAGACAAGCCGCCTAGAGGCCTTAAAATAAGCATCCATGAGCACCCGATTGAAGTTAGGAAAGTTATAATCACTTTAAAGTTAGTTCGTTTGCGACTAAGGTGAAAACTCCTAATTTATATGTATATATTTAGTTAAAATGTTGTGTTATGTTCATTTGGATGTTTAGTTATGATATTGATTTCCATATATTGTTTATTGCATGAAAATATTGAAACAAGTCACGATATACACGACATTGATTCACACGGAAAACACTTTCCAAACTAAAATGATAAGTGATATGAAATCATTTATACCTTTTAAAAATGCTAAAAAATATTTTAGAAATGGTTTCTAAGTGTTTAAACTTGTCTTGGCAAAGTTTGGATATGAATCTCAAAATACGCCTAAAATTTGACGCATCGCATAACGGTAGTTCGTGTTCACGCATCAAAAGTTCACACGTTCATACGAAGTGAACTATAGTTCAGAATTCTTCGAAGTAAGAATTTTCCAAATGCTTATATTCATATCTTTTATAAAAAAGAGAAAAGCAAGATTTTATCTTGTGTATTTTGAAATATGGCAAAATCAATTTGCAAGAAAAATCCCCTTTTTGCACTAAATGACCAAAGTTGAAAATTGGTAAAATAATCGTTTTAAAAATATGAAATAAATTCTAAAAATCTTTTAAAATGTTTTAAAAGTGATTTAAGTTGAAAAGATTAATTTCTAAATAATATAAAAGTTGTTTTGAAGAATATAGTTTTTAAATCCCTGTTTGCAACACTTTTTGCAAACGCTTTTCAATAACTTTTGAAATAAAGTTTGAAATCTTAACATTTCTTTCCCAAATCCTTAGTAAATGTTTTTAAGTAAATAATAAAGCATTTCAAAAAGAAATTTGAACAACTTAACATTATTTCAAAAATGCTTAAATAAGAAGTTAAGTGATTTAAAAAGGGAAAATGAGTATGTGGAAACGACTAGTACATTTGTCCCGCCTGTGAGATCTAAAAGTGGAAACAAGGTGTGTAATTAAGGTTAGAGATGGATCAACCAGTGCCCTAAACTTATCTAGCCTCAGTTTTCTCTTTTAGGCGAGGGGTGGAACATATCGAAAGGAAAGCCCGGATGCTCAACTTGGATTTTATAGAAATAATCTTCTTATACTCATTATTAAAATACGAAGAGGGAACTTGTCATGTTCGTGGAATTTAAAAGGCGATCTCACCGTTATTTCGCCCATAGTATTCGTTGAATACGGAAGTTGATTTTGGATAAAAGTGAATGATCTCTATAATCCTATTTTCTCAAAAGATACTTAAAAAAATGATTTGAGAAATATTCAAAAAGAGGTTCAAATGATTCCCACTAAAATAATATTTTGAAAATATATATCTTTCGAAGATATTTTGGTAAAGGAAATGAATGAATCGAAAAACAATCACCTATATAAATCATTTTTATCGATGATTGGATTTCGAAGGAACGGAGATCGGATTTGGTTAATTCCTATCCGAAAACCACTTCGAACCAGTTTACGTGTTCGAAGAAAGAAGATGTTTGAAGACGAAGATATTGAGATGAATAAGGGACTACTTGTTGATTAATTGGGGATAAACTCCCGATTCACTATATTGTAGAAGTAGTCTCTTTGTTATGAAAAAACCTCAAAACCATAAGGGCTTCTCGCCAAGTAATGGCCGAGGAAAGTGCCTTTGGTTTCGTTAGGTCGCAGAACAAACTTTTGTGGATGAATGTCTAACCTTGCATTCCAAATCATAATGAGTGGTTTTTATAAAAGTATATCAGCCGGTGGCGGATAAGACACCTCTTAGCTAACACCCTTTCCCGAGACATACAAGCTCAGAAAGTTATACGTTTGTAGAAATCAGTCATGTGAATGTGGAATGGCAATGTGGCATTCAAAGGGAAAGAAGATGTGCTATCTGAAAAGGTAATCGTAGCCTCCTGCCTCATCAACCAGAAATGACCGAAACAGGGTTAGATGCGGCAAGGCTACGTGGGTCATTCCTAATTAGGGTATGATCATCCCCTTCTAGATATATTTCTTCCCGCTATGACGTTCGGGATGTAAATTAATGTGGATGTATGCAAAGAGAGCTCTCGGATAAAGGTCGGTAACGAACGGGGGATGACATATTCGGTACTACCAAATTACAGCGGTAGGCCGGTCTTGTGTTGGTAGAGGGCAGATGTTCTATGCCTCGGGGCATCCATCTAGAGGTGTACCCATGTAACGTCCTGCCTTTTCGCACGATTTAAACAGATACACATGTCGATTCAATCCATACGGAAGGGCGGATTGTTATGGGGTAAATAAGAAAAATAAGAAAGAAATAAAAGAAAACAGAATCTCGCAGCGGAAGGATAAAATATAATAATAAAATATACAGTTTATAAATCTGTTTACAAAACATTTATATAATACATAACAGAGTTACACATACCAACAACAATGTAGCGGAACAGTGTGTAGTGCACTAGTATAAATAATAATAATATACATCTTCGTCTTCGTCCTCTAGAGCTAAATCTTCAAATCCTGAAACGCTCGGACTGACCCGAGCGAATTGAAAAGACAAAACACTCGAGTCAGAACTAAAAGATCTTATGTAAGTTAAATTAACAGAAATAAATACGAGTGCAGTAACTCAAGAGATGCTCGGGATTTACATCTCCTAAGGATTCGTTAAACTATTTACTATATAGTATATTGCGCTATTATAATAGTGTCTATTTGTAAAATAAACTTACTTTTTAATAGCGTTAAGGGGTTACCCATATAGCCCTTAACACAAATAATGCCAATAGTATATACAATACCGTAATACCTCCTGATCGGGAGGCTACCAGAGGATACTCCATAGGTACGACACAAATAGAAACTCGTAGTAAAGGCGCGGTAGGGTAGGTGACACGGCACAACTAGGCAATGCCAGGGTAGATATACCAATTACGCTTCCGGGCCGATGGAAACGCGCAGTGCGCAGCTGCCGCCCACCTCGAAAAAACTCCCCACATCAAAGAAATCAAAAATGAAGGTGGCTACCGAATCAATCCAAAATCAGAGTATAGTATCGAAGGGAAGTGTCCGATCAGAGGTGCTACCTCATTAACCCGTCAATCGCTCCTGTTTTAGCCACCTTATGCCAACTCACGGGAGTTGGGTCCACGTATTTACCTTACAGGAAACGTCGCCACCAACCTACTTCATTCTGGAATCTCCACCGCGTACACGGTTAGTCAAAGTGGTTTTCGGTATCGACAGAGAGTATGTCCATATCCAATCCCGGTCTCTTTGCCAATCAATCGTTATTATAACACCGCGGTTATTTAAAAAAAATTATACTTTTAAAACCATAATAAAATATCCATTTAAAACCCATATAAACCCGATATCATTTATTCTTAAAACCCCAAATCAATACGATATCATTTATTTTCCAATATATATTCTTACCAAAATCATAGGGTTTCCAAAGTAAAATATTTAGAAATCAAAACTCTTGAATATAATATTTCCAAATTATACTACCTTGAAAACATAGCTTTGAAACAAAATTTCCATCTCTAAAATGGTTAAATATTAAATTACTTTTATAAACAAAATAGCTTCTTTAGATTTCACAAATCAATTTCAAATATCGATTTAAACTTCCAAATACCATTTCAATTCTTATGTTTCAAGGCTTTAAATATTTCACCATTTCAAACAGACTCATTTGACAATTCCATATATATATATATATCAAATTCAGTTACTTATTATTTAGACTTGAAATGTTTGCTTAATGAATTCAATATAATTTAAGAAAACCTTTAACTTCATATAACTGGATCATCTTTCAATTTATTATATATTGATTTAATCAACCTGATATTCATTAAAATCACTTTACACAAAAATCAAGTTATAAAAATCATATCCTTTAAAAATTCTAATTTTTATTAAAATTCAATTTAACTTAATATTCATCTTCCAAATCTATTCTCATTTAAGTCATAAAACTCCAGAAATTAAATTTTAAATAAATGTTTAATCTTATTTGATCTTAAAATCAAACTTTATTTAAACTTCAAATCAAATTTATCCAAAGCTTAAAAACCGGAAATTACTATACATATATAATAGCCTTTATCAATAACCAAATCAATATCTCATAAACCATATATATATAACTTTACAAAAACATAGAAAAACATTTCAAAAATAATTTTATATATTTACGCGGTGCCTGTATATAATTTTCTATCCTATGGTCAAGTGATACGGATGTTTATCATTTCAATCCGCAATTTAAAATGAAAAAAAAATGCGGTTATATATCATTTCAAACCACAATCCCGAATGAATGAAATGCATAGCAACTTGCAATTAATAAAATTAATCATCCATTCATCCATCAAATCATACATCCATTTATCACAGTCATCATCCAATTTCAAACAATCATCAATACATAACAGGCGATAAATAATAGAATCAATTATCAGTTTATACTCAAAATAAATTTAATAACTGTTAATTGGCAGTTTATATGCAAAAATAAACGTAAATTTAACTGGCAGTTAATATGAAATAAAAATTTAACATAACTATGACTAGCAGTTAATATGCGATTAAATAAATTCTAACTGTCAAATTTATATGCAATAAATAAATAAATTTACAGTTATATTAAATAAATGCGTTTAAACAGAAATAGTGAATAAAACATGCCAAACAGTCATAAAAAAAATCTACCCATATCTAAAATTAATTTAACAAACACAAGAAATTTTAGAAATTGTGAGTGGGTTAAAACACTCACCTTTTGAATTTTAAATCGAATTAAAAATCTGATTTAAATCCAAAAATTCGACGATCTCCAAATCTGTCCAAACCAGTGTCAAAAGATCTGGAATTTTATTACGATCCTAACAAAAAAAATATTGCGTGAAACGGAGTTCGTAGGAGAAAGTTATACGCATTAATGGTGATTGAAATTTCAAAAAAAAAAGAATAGAAATAAAAGAACACCTTCAAGCGCCACGTCATCCCCCTTTCTTTTCCTCTCTCCCTCATGCGTTTTGCTTCCAGATTTTTCTGAGAAGTTTGAATTTTAGCTTTTGATTTGGTCTAAGCTTTGTTTGTCTACCATTGAGGAGGAGAAGGAGCTGATGAAATTTTACGCGCAGACAAATGAGAATAGACGGAGGCTAGGGTTTAGCGAGTTATTTATAGATGAAGTTGGAATAGACAGATGGATCCGAATTTAAATGAATTCACAATTTGTCAAATTTAAATTCCAATAATCCATTTATTTTATTTTTAGACCTTATTATGAATAAATGGTCAACTTACCATTCTTATCATTTCTGATTGCAATTAGCTTCAAATTTATTAACCAAACCTCTATATCAAATAAAGATTTATTGCAAAAAATTTAGTGTTTACCTTTAATTAAAGTAAATTCAATAAATTATAAAATCTTATTTCAAATGAAATTTTATACCATTTGTATTCAATTCTCTTTATTAAATCAATCATCATCTTATGTATATATTTAACATTAGTATATATCAATTTACCCCAATTAAATAAAATTTTATTCTCAAATTGATTTACAGCCTAATATACCATTTGAATTTTATTCCCAATTCATAAATTACTACCTTAACTAAATTTTACGTTTCCCTTTTAATTTACATTTTCACCTTACGTTACTACATTAATTATCCTTAAAGTAACGTCTATTATTAATAACAATATTATAATTACTTACCATTTTATTTCATAAATTAATCCATTTCATCTAAATTCTTATCTATGTAATATTTCAACATTTAATTTCATCAAATGTAATTGTTTTCCAATACGTTAATAACTTTATTTCCAAGTCTTATATTACAACAAACTATCCAATATGAAAGTCTTAACATTGTTACAAATACTACTTTAATTAACATTAACGCAATACTCAATTAAAAATTATTGTAACTGATTTCAAAATTGTAAATTAACAAGCTACCAAAATAGGCAACATACAATAATCGTACTCTAACCTTTAGCCACATTAATACGCTTTTATTTCTCAAAATCAAAGTTCCCATTTAACTAAATCTCCATAAATGAATTTGACGTTATCATCAAAAAGTACTTCATATTAACATTAACTTAAAAATTTATTTATATCTATTGTAATTGATTTAGTACTATTTTATCAATATTTAAAATGATTTAACAAATTTTAAATGTCAATTTATTCAAGATTAAATCAATATAAATATTCAATTCCATAAAATCCAAAACTGTTGATAAATTTCCAAAACTTCCTTTTTTATTGAATCAACCTATATTTTTTCCTTTCATTAATCTCAAATATAAGGGTTTACCATTTGGATTAAAAATTATCACATAAATATCCTATTTCAACATAATTCTTAATTTAACATAATAAATAAAATTTGATTTCATTTGTCTCAATAAGTCCTACTATTATAAATTAACCAATTGACTCACTATTCAAATTCACCTTCTATAATTCAATTTTTTTTCTATCACCTTGATTTACTTAACTTTATAATTCCTTAGACAAATCTCTATCTCAAATCTTAAATGTAAGTCATTCTACTAATTATAGTACTTAATATTTTCTTAAAATAATCTTTCTATAATCCAATTTATTAAATAAGTTTCCAATTAGATCCAATTTCAATCTTGCACATAAGTTTAGGTTATAATTAACTTATAACGTATACTTCCCTAGTTATTTCTTTATATACTCCCCATATTAATTCCACAATTAACCATTATTATTAGAATAACGTTTATAATAAATACAATCCTATAATTTACTCGACACTTAATTATTTCCTTTTCCATTAGGGTAGCATTCCTTTATCTGATTATTACTTATTACACATTCTAATTCCATTAACAAGGAAGCAGGTAAATTATGATATATGCTACAAATTTTCAATTTATTACTATTCATTATTATTAACCTAAATTCAGCATTACTTACCTCGCATTAACCTTATTACTTAAAATCCTTATCCAATTGAAATTAATACTCTAAGTAAATACATTTACTTCTTTCGTTATTTTATTAGTTACAATTAAGGCACACCTAATTATCTTTATAGGTAAATGAGTGAATTTACTAGTATCCTACTATTACAACCTTTAATATACTTGTATATGGTTATTTTACCCTTTTATAATCCCTTTATAAATATATGCACATCTACAAATTAAGATTCTAAATCCAATTTCTTATTCCATCTAGGTTCCATTTCTTCACTTTATGAATAACTAGCATTTCCTATTCATTTGTTACATCTACTTGTATTCACTTTATGAATAGTTTTGATATTCCATTTATTACTAACTTTAATTATTCCAATTTATTATCTACATACAATTTGAATCTATTTTCAAATTTTCACCTTTTTAATAATTAACACCTTCCAATAATAAATAAAAAGGATTGTACTAAATAAAATTTTATTTTCATTAATGAATTCAATCCTTGCCTTTATTTACTTATTTCTAACCTTATATCCAATTGCAACAATTTCCACTATTACACTTAATTGCAATAAACATTCAATTTGTAAATTTCAATTAACCTAGATAAATCTAATTTCAACATTCTCTTTCATATAAATAAATAAGATTTCTGTTTCTTTCAAAAAAAATTAAAAATCCTATTAATATAATTCATTTTAAGCATCGAATTTACACGGGTCGTTACACTCTCCCCCACTCAAAACTTTTCGTCCCCGAAAAGGAAAGGAAGGGAAAAGAAGAATTAAACAACTATACATCTTATTAAAAATATTAACTCATAAACAATAACTTACTAAATTTATTACCTTAAATAAAATATACCCATTTTATAATCATAATATCTTTTTATACTTAAATTACTAAAGTTCGGAAAACATTTTTAAAATATTCTAAGTCTATAATTTTACGGAGAATTTTGGCAGAGTCTCCTTTGTACGGAGAGGCTCGGGAGAAAATATAATATCAAAGTATAACAATATACACAAATATTTTAAAAAAATAATATGTATCCCTACACGGGAAAATGTATAAAATAGCGCTATAAACCGTAATTCTAAACGTACCTATTTGTCGTGCAATTTACGCTTAATTTATGGAACCAAAAGCAGTAACAATTGCTTCCATAACCTGTATTTCACTTATGAAATCCAAAGAGGTAACAATTTATATAAAGTGAAATATTTAAGTGGTTTCAATCACTATCAACAAATCAATACAACAACCAACAATTTCAACAAATAGCATATACAACAAATACAAACAAACAAATAGTTATTCGGGTTTAAAACTTTTAAGTTATACGGAATGAAGAATAAACCATCAAGTGCATCATTTACTCAACAGTTTTACTCAACAGTCTTAGATTAAACCCAATGGATTATTCATCCATCCCAACAAGATTGAAGTTCCCTTACCCAACAACTCCAAACCACGACAAACAACAATAAATTTAAATCAACAAATCAAATTAACTTATTATAAATTTTATTTCATACATTAGTTGTTTGATTCTATTCATTCATATAACAGTTTATCTTTTATTTTCATTTATTTCATTCAATTTTATTTCCATTTTATTTCTTTCGATTATATTCAGAAATAACTCTACCCAATTTCTTAAATTTACAATTTCTGTTTATTATATTACATTCATTTATTTTCACTTTAATTACTTAAGTTTATAATCGTTTATTTATCATACTTACCTTTAATTATATTTACTTGGTAAAATTTCAATTATAACTTATGTTTATAACATTAAATTCTCATTTAACAGCAATTTCATTGAATACTTCATTACCTACCTTTACTTGTACAATTTTCATTACATTTCCTATTAAACATTTCAACTTTTAATATTTGGTAAGTTATATATGTTATTTAAGAGTATAATTGAAAGTTATACAAGTTTGTTCTATTTCCTTAAATTAAATTAAAGTTCAATAATAGTAATCTTTATTTCATAAGTTACAATTTTCCAATTTCATTTAATACCATTTTTACTTTACTTAAAGGTTCAAATTTGCTACACTTAATTGTCCTATTAATTAACTGGAACCTAAGAACCAAATACCGGGTTTAATTTTAAATCATTTAAAATAATAGATAGATATCTACGCTTAACATATATATCCAATTATAATTAAAACGACAAAATTTCTTAACGATTCTGCAGTTAATTACTACAGTGGCCTTCCCACTTCGAAACTCGAAAATGAATGTCGATGATGCGTGCACTCATCACCGAAACTATTTTCCAGCGACAGAGAGGAAAGTACAAAACCTATTTTCTCCAAAACTCTTCTTTAAAACAATTTCTTTTAAATTATATTAAATATTTATATCAGAAAATACTTATAACAATATTATTATATTCCAAATCATTTGAAAGAAGTTTTCAAAAACCCCGAAACTTAAGTTCTAAATTCCCAAATTACATTTATTTATTTTTAATCTTATTTACCTATTATTTATAAATTTTATTCCTAACAACCAATATATTGCAATCAAATATAGATATCATTTGAAAATTTTATTTTATATATAGAAAATATAATATGCAAAATTATTTCATTCACCTATATTAAAAACAAATATTATGTCGGTCTGTCCTATTAAGTGTTTAGAAATTCCTATTGATGTCACAGCGTCCCATGCACCAACCAGAATTTATAAATACAAAATGGAACTGATCAACACAATATTAAAACCTTTTTATAACACTAACAAATACGCTCTCTCATATATAAACACTCAGCGACTACCATATGGTATTACTACCCTGTTAGTAAAGAGTCAAACCCCCACAAAGCTAAGGTTTATCGCTAAACCAAAGCTCTGATACCAACTGTAACGTCCCGCCTTTTCGCACGATTTAAACAGACACAAATGCCGATTCAATCCATACGGAAGGGCGAATTGTTATGGGGTAAATAAGAAAAATAAGAAAGAAATAAAAGAAAACAGAATCTCGCAGCGGAAGGATAAAATATAATAATAAAATATATAGTTTATAAATCTGTTTAGAAAACATTCATATAATACATATCAGAGTTACACATGCCAACAACAATGCAGCGGAACAGTGTGTAGTGCACTAGTATAAATAATAATAATATACATCTTCGTCTTCGTCCTCTAGAGCTAAATCTTCAAATCCTGAAACGCTCGAACTGACCCGAGCGAATTGAAAAGAAAAAACACTCGAGTTAGAACTAAAAGATCTTATGTAAGTTAAATTAACAGAAATAAATATGAGTGCAGTAACTCAAGAGATACTCGGGATTTACATCTCCTAAGGATCCGTTAAACTATTTACTATATAGTATATTGCGCTATTATAATAGTGTCTATTTGTAAAATAAACTTACTTTTTAATAGCGTTAAGGGGTTACCCATATTGCCCTTAACACAAATAATGCCAATAGTCTATACAGTACCGTAATACCTCCTGATCGGGAGGCTACCATAGGATACTCCATAGGTACGACACAAATAGAAACTCGTAGTAAAGGCGCGGTAGGGTAGGTGACACGGCACAACTAGGCAATGCCAGGGTAGATATACCAATTACGCTACCGGGCCGATGGAAACGCGTAGTGCGCAGCTGTCGCCCACCTCGAACAAACTCCCCACATCAAAGAAATCAAAAATGAAGGTAGCCACCGAATCAATCCAAAATCAGAGTATAGTATCGAAGGGAAGTGTCCGATCAGAGGTGCTACCTCATTAACCCGTCAATCGCTCCTATTTTAGCCACCTTATGCCAACTCACGGGAGTTGGGTCCACGTATTTACCTTACAGGAAACGTCGCCACCAACCTACTTCATTCTGGAATCTCCACCGCGTACACGGTTAGTCAAAGTGGTTTTCGGTATCGACAGAGAGTATGTCCATATCCGATCTCGGTCTCTTTGCCAACCAATCGTTATTATAACACCACGGTTATTTAAAAAAAAATTATACTTTTAAAACCATAATAAAATATCCATTTAAAACCCATATAAACCCGATATCATTTATTCTTAAAACCCTAAATCAATACGATATCATTTATTTTCCAATATATATTCTTACCAAAATCATAGGGTTTCCAAAGTAAAATATTTAGAAATCAAAACTCTTGAATATAATATTTCCAAACTATACTACCTTGAAAACATAGCTTTGAAACAAAATTTCCATCTCTCAAATGGTTAAATATTAAATTACTTTTATAAACAAAATAGTTTCTTTAGATTTCTCAAATCAATTTCAAATATCGATTTAAACTTCCAAATACCATTTCAATTCTTATGTTTCAAGGCTTTAAATATTTCACCATTTCAAACAGACTCATTTGACAATTCCATATATATATATATATATATATATATATATATATCAAATTCAGTTACTTATTATTTAGACTTGAAATGTTTGCTTAATGAATTCAATATAATTTAAGAAAACCTTTAACTTCGTATAACTGGATCATCTTTCAATTTATTATATATTAATTTAATCAACCTGATATTCATTAAAATCACTTTACACAAAATTCAAGTTATAAAAATCATATCCTTTAAAAATTCTAATTTTTATTAAAATTCAATTTAACTTAATATTCATCTTCCAAATCTATTCTCATTTAAGTCATAAAACTCCAGAAATTAAATTTTAAATAAATGGTTAATCTTATTTGATCTTAAAATCAAACTTTATTTAAACTTCAAATCAAATTTATACAAAGCTTAAAAACCGGAAATTAGTATACATATATAATAGCCTTTATCAATAACCAAATCAATATCTCATAAACCATATATATAACTTTACAAAAACATAGAAAAACATTTCAAAAATAATTTTATATATTTACCGCGGTGCCTGTATATAATTTTCTATCCTATGGTCAAGTGATACGGATGTTTATCATTTCAATCCGCAATTTAAAATGAAAAAAAAATGCGGTTATATATCATTTCAAACCGCAATCCCGAATGATGAAATGCATAGCAACTTGTAATTAATAAAATTAATCATCCATTCATCCATCAAATCATACATCCATTTATCACAGTCATCATCCAATTTCAAACAATCATCAATACATAACAGGTGATAAATAATGGCATCAATTATCAGTTTATACTCAAAATAAATTTAATAACTGTTAATTGGCAGTTTATATGCAAAAATAAATGTAAATTTAACTGGCAGTTAATATGAAATAAAAATTTAACATAACTATGACTGGCAGTTAATATGCAATTAAATAAATTCTAACTGTCAAATTTATATGCAATAAATAAATAAATTTACAGTTATATTAAATAAATGCGTTTAAACAGAAATAGTGAATAAAACATGCCAAACAGTCATAAAAAAATTTCTACCCATATCTAAAATTAATTTAACAAACACAAGAAATTTTAGAAATTGTGAGTGGGTTAAAACACTCACCTTTTGAATTTTAAATCGAATTAAAAATCCGATTTAAATCCAAAAATTCGACGATCTCCAAATCTGTCCAAACCAGTGTCAAAAGATCTGGAATTTTATTACAATCCTAACAAAAAAAAAAATCTTGCATGAAACAGAGTTCGTAGGAGAAAGTTATACGCATTAATGGTGATTGAAATTTCATAAAAAAAAAAAGAATACAAATAAAAGAACACCTTCAAGCGCCACGTCATCCCCCTTTCTTTCCCTCTCTCCCTCATGCGTTTTGCTTCCATATTTTTCTGAGAAGTTTGAATTTTAGCTTTTGATTTGGTCTAAGCTTTGTTTGTCTACCATTGAGGAGGAGAAGGAGCTGATGAAATTTTACGCGCAGACAAATGAGAATAGGCGGAGGCTAGGGTTTAGCGAGGTATTTATAGATGAAGTTGGAATAGACAGATGGGTCGAATTTAAATGAATTCACAATTTGTCAAATTTAAATTCCAATAATCCATTTATTTGATTTTTAGACCTTATTATGAATAAATGGTCAACTTACCATTCTTATCATTTCTGATTGCAATTAACTTCAAATTTATTAACCAAGACTCTATATCAAATAAAGATTTATTGCAAAATTTTTAGTGTTTACCTTTAATTAAAGTAAATTCAATAAATTATAAAATCCTATTTCAAATGAAATTTTATACCATTTGTATTCAATTCTCTTTATTAAATCAATCATCATCTTATGTATATATTTAACATTAGTATATATCAATTTACCCCAATTAAATAAAATTTTATTCGCAAATTGATTTACAGCCTAATATAACATTTGAATTTTATTCCCAATTCATAAATTACTACCTTAACTAAATTTTACGTTTCCCTTTTAATTTACATTTTCACCTTACGTTACTACATTAATTATCCTTCAAGTAACGTCTATTATTAATAACAATATTATAATTACTTACCATTTTATTTCATAAATTAATCCATTTCATCTAAATTCTTATCTATGTAATATTTCAACATTTAATTTCATCAAATGTAATTGTTTTCCAATACGTTAATAAATTTATTTCCAACTTATATTACAACAAACTATCCAATATTACAACAAACTTAAATTTATTTCATCAAAATCAAAGTTCCCATTTAACTAAATCTCCATAAATGAATTTGACGTTATCTTCAAAAAGTACTTTATATTAACATTAACGTAAAAATTTATTTATCTCTATTGCAATTGATTTAGTACTATTTTCTCAATATTTAAAATGATTTAACAAATTTTAAATGTCAATTTATTCAAGATTAAATCAATATAAATATTCAATTCCATAAAATCCAAAACTGTTGGTAAATTTCCAAAACTTCCTTTTTTGTTGAATCAACCTATATTTTTTCCTTTCATTAATCTCAAATATAAGGGTTTACCCTTTGGAGTAAAAATTATCACATAAATATCCTATTTCAACGTAATTCTTAATTTAACATAATAAATAAAATTTGATTTCATTTGTCTCAATAAGTCCTACTATTATAAATTAACCAATTGACTCACTATTCAAATTCACCTTCTATAATTCAAAATTTTTTCTATCCCCTTGATTTACTTAACTTTATAATTTCTTGGACAAATCTCTATCTCAAATCTTAAATGTAAGTCATTCTACTAATTATAGTACTTAATATTTTCTTAAAATAATCTTTCTATAATCCAATTTATTAAATAAGTTTCCAATTAGATCCAATTTCAACCTTGCACATAAGTTTAGGTTATAATTAACTTATAACGTATACTTCCCTAGTTATTTCTTTATATACTCCCCATATTAATTCCAGAATTAACCATTATTATTAGAATAACGTTTATAATAAATACAATCCTATAATTTACTCGACACTTAATTATTTCCTTTTCCATTAGGGTAACATTCCTTTATCTGATTATTACTTATTACACATTCTAATTCCATTAACAAGGAAGCAGGTAAATTATGATATATGCTACAAATTTTCAATTTATTACTATTCATTATTATTAACCTAAATTCAGCATTACTTACCTCGCATTAACCTTATTACTTAAAATCCTTATCCAATTGAAATTAATACTCTAAGTAAATACATTTACTTCTTTCGTTATTTTATTAGTTACAATTAAGGAACACCTAATTATCTTTATAGGTAAATGAGTGAATTTACTAGTATCCTACTATTACAACCTTTAATATACTTGTATATGGTTATTTTACCCTTTTATAATCCATTTATAAATATATGCACATCTACAATTTAAGATTCTAAATCCAATTTCTTATTCCATCTAGGTTCCATTTCTTCACTTTATGAATAACTAGCATTTCCTATTCATTTGTTACATCTACTTATATTCACTTTATGAATAGTTTTGATATTCCATTTATTACTAACTTTAATTATTCCAATTTATTATCTACATACAATTTGAATCTATTTTCAAATTTTCACCTTTTTAATAATTAACACCTTCCAATAATAAATAAAAAGGATTGTACTAAATAAAATTTTATTTTCATTAATGAATTCAATCATTGCCTTTATTTACTTATTTCTAACCTTATATCCAATTGCAACAATTTCCACTATTACACTTAATTGCAATAAACATTCAATTTGTAAATTTCAATTAACCTAGATACATCTAGTTTCAACATTCTCTTTCATATAAATAAATAAGATTTCCGTTTCTTTCAAAAAAAAAAATCCTATTAATATAATTCATTTTAAGCATCGAATTTACACGGGTCGTTACAACCCACCGGAAGGTAGTCCCTTCACCCGGTCATTTGTATGGAAATCTATTCTCCAATAAGAACCTTCGGACTTGATTGTAAACCTATTATGCTGGAATTTAACCAATGTAACAATTTCGGCTAAGATTAATAAGTTTATTTGAAAATGTTTTCAAAGAATGTCATTAAAAATAATATCCCTAAATTTTGAGTAATAAAGAGTTTTGGTTATCATAAGATAAAAACCCGTTCTGTGTTTATGTGTGGCGTGGTCTTATGAGATACTTTTTGTTTTCAAAAACATCGTACTTTGAGTTCTCATACTAGTCTCATGACTGACCCGGAGTTTGTTTTTCCCTTTAAACTCTGGGTGCCCTATTTTTCGGGTAGCCGTGTAGTTAGGATGCCTTAAAAGCATTTTGGAGCATGTTGGGGAGCAATTTGGACAAGTCTTTTAGAGCTATGAAGCTGAAGTACCTTATGTAGTTACCTACCCATTTTCCGTTGTGTTATCTAGTATGTATTTCTAACATATGTACAGATAGACAGTTATAACTATCCCGCTAGATTTGTATTTGACTCTGATCATTATGTATAATTATAAATGTTGAATGCGATGTGAGATTATATTATTATGTTATCTTATCTCTTTATTTTCTTTTACACCCCTGATAATATGCCTCCCCGGCACTTGGATTTATGGCACGTGAATACCGTGGATGTATTAGTGTCGATTTCTGAGGGTCGAGGAGACGGTTTGTCACATTAATACTTTGTATCGTTCCATGCTATCCAAATCATTATAAAGCCAATCTTTTAATTATTCTTGAGCGGCTACCATCGGTTGAGAAGATTAAGACTCTTATAACTTTCTCTTCTTTTTTTTGTTTTCAGGAGGATTTTTTGGTGCAGCGATTGTTAAATTTGATATTTGGAGTGTGGGTTTTGAAGAAGAAAGTTAAAAATGAAGAAGGAAATGAAAAAAAGAATGAGATTAAAAGTTATAACCAATTAATGAATGTGCAAGTAGGGAAAAGTATGCGTTGACTTTGACCAAAAATAATAAATGTGATGGAACCAGCTAGTCAAAAGTTGATGAAATAGATAGATTTCTAAAAAATTTGTATTTGGATCTTTTAGGCCAATGAAATAAAAGGTATATTAGGTCCAATCTAATAAAGTTCAAAATAAAATCATATTTCATTTTATTTGGTTAAAAGAATGTTTTAATTTTAATTTTAATTCGTATGCACTATAATGAATGTATCGAATACATTCATATATTTGATGTGTAAGTGCATCATATAAACAATGTATAAATGTGTGCCTAAATATGTAAAATTTAGAGAAGGAAACATTTTATTTTTTCTCTTAACATATATAATTATTTAAGGAAAGGTAGGGCTATAAACATGTAAAATTTAATTAACTTCCATATGGAAATTTGCATTTAAAATTCAAAAAAAAAAATCTGAAACTAATTCAAATGTATACATTTTATGTTAAAATATTTACAAGCATATTTATGATATTTATATGTAGATATTATATATCCAATTAAATTCAGTTTTAAATTAAGTGACAGATATATATATATATATATATATATATTCGGATTTAAATATAAAAAATTCTTTTCGTAAACTTCATATTCACACATACATACATACATGCATATACATACATATATAGCAAAGTACATGCTTTGTATAATTATATATCGTGTTAACTTAAATCTTACATTAAAATCAATTTAATAATAATATTACGATTGGAAAAAAAATTCTCTTTGGGCGAGAGCAAAATATACAATATATAAGCATTTTTTATTAACATATATATATATATATATATATATATATATATATATATATATATATATATAAACACATTATACATATATATTCCATCCAATGAAGACTGCATAATGTTATATAGATTCGTGATATGGTCGATGTATCTATAACATGTATGATCCCATATATACATATATATATATATATTAATATATCATTGTAAATAAAAAAATTACCTTTCACCTAACGTCCATATAGTATACCTTAAAACGTAGAATTAGAACTCCTATAAATGATTTCAAAATCCAAAAAGTGCTACCATCCTTAATGCAGTTGCCACCAGTGTATGACTTTTACGCTAATTTGCATTTTAGAGACTTGGAACCAAAGGAGGAGGAGGATGACTAATGGCTGGCTTTGGCTGTAGAAAAATGGAGTAAGAGAGGTAAAAATAAAATGAGGGGTTAAAGATGAATATATAATGGAGACCTGAGAAGTAAAAGGAGGATCTATGTCCACCTTTCTCTCTTACCTATTTATCAATTTGAATTCAAAATTCATTCCCTCCTTAGCCATCATTTGACGGCCTCCCTAGGCTAACAAACCCACACTCAATTGGTCTCATATGGGTCTCAAAATCACTTCATGCCCGATATATAAATAACACATTTAAATCCAATATAAATGCGTTCGATATCATATATCATTAAGTGCATTTATTACTGGTATATACATACTATTTAATATTGTTAACAGAAACTAAATAAAATTTTATAATTAATATCTCATAAATATTAATTATTTTAATTAATTTATAATAATTAATAATTAATAGAATCAGGGGATAATAGGAGTATTCAATCTTTTGGTTGTGTGACTCTTAAATGTAAATTTGGTCAGCGATTAGTGTTGAACAATTCGAATATTAACGTTCACAAGGCACTTTGCAAGTGCTGTGACATTATGGCCAAATTTATTGATACTTGCTTGGTAAAATCCAATTTCACTTATTTAAGCCTTATCCGATCGTAACAATAATTTACACCAATTCTCTACGTCGAAACTATATCACATTAGAACTTATGGAATTTGGTAATGATCAAAATTGTGATTCGTCCATATTCAACTTTATATTCCAAACACAAAGTCCTTGATTCAATAATAAAATTTATTATTAATCGAACTACTCTGTCAAAGATTTTAATTTTAAGTTGACTTAAGTTATCCGTGATACTAACCTCATATAACCAAGGAGACAAATCCTCTCTTGAGTTGTGTTGCACTTCTAATACTTCCATTCGACCAAACCACTATTTCAGTTCTCGTTTATCTCGGCCAATATCTCGCTCGAGATCTCATTTTCAAACTTGAGTGAGGCGAGATTTAGAAAAATGAAATCTTAAATTTTTTTATATATTATTTGATACTTATCCCATCCAAGTAATGAAATTTGAGGTGAGATCTTAATAGAAGATTGTTGGTGTAGGATTTCATCAAAACCAACACCCCAAGATTCGAAGGTATATCTTCGAGAGTCGAATGGAATATTGGACCCGATAAAGAGGTTGCCTAGACATGACGTAACTAAGTCTTGTATTCGAGATGCCAAACCGTACAGTAACAATAGTATATGCAAAGAAGGAAAAGGGCGAACATCGAGACTTTTATAGTGGTTCGGGCTAAAGTCCCTATGTCCACTGTCCTTTCCTTATTTAGTTACTTATATTTAGCCGAGAGGCTTATTGTATTGAATCTAAGCGTTTACATCATTAACGAGTTTTGAATAGAGCTCTAATATAGGAAAGTACTATTTTAACTTTTTTCAGTGCTTTTGTGCTTCTTTCAAAAAAGATCCTTTGTGTCATGGGATTGCTACTTATTTATAGCCAATATGCCACGACGTTAATAATGGAAGGCCTTTTATTTAGAATGATGACTATTTTTATTATATGCGATACAGATTTGAATGCTTGTCATCATTTGATTGAAAGTACGTTATGCCAATATGGTGCTTTTATATATAGCTTTGATTCCTTCCGTTTATCTTGACCGTTGATCTAGGTTAAGGGCAATCTAAACCATTGATTGTTGGTACTTATTGACATGTCTTTGGTATTTGCTTCTCTTGACTCAACTTGCTATCCTTGTTAACTAATGGTCTTGGCCTTAGTTGTTGCTTTTACTCATGTTGTCAGAATATGTGCTCTCGAATGCTTAGCCTCGTGCTTAAGCTCTCAGTAGAAACCAAACAATAGGTTTTGAAATTACAAGCCAAGTAGCTTCCTTCTCAAATATTCGTAATTTGTACTGGGTATAATTTATGGTGTAACACATGCCTCCCAATGTTCACTTTATATGGTTGGTATCAGGTGGACTTTAGAAAGAATGGTGTCATATTAGGCTTGGTACTTGGCCTGTTTGTTCTGTTCCTATTATGAAGTTGACCCCAAGCCTTTATGTAATGTAGTTATCCTGAGAATTCTCTAAAGTATCTCTTTACCAAGACAACTTGTGAAGATCTGACCCTGTTTTGGAAATAATTTGAAATCTAATCTTGTCTATAGGGTTTTGGAAATAATTTTAAATCTAACCTCATCTAGAGGATTTAGAAAATAACTTGAAATCTAATCTCATCTAGAGGGTTTCAGAAATAATTTCAAATCTCACCTTACCTAGAGGGTTTAGAAAATAATTTAAAATTTAACCTCGTCTATATTGCTTCGGAAATAATTTGGAATCCAACCTCATCTAAAGGGATTTGGAAATAATTTAAAATAAGTGGCCTGAGGCGAAAGCTTAGTTTGTTGCTTTGGTCAAGTGAAGAGTAGTTAACGATTTTGAAAACTGGAGGGTGAAATCTTAATTTTGAACTTGAGGTCAAAAAACTTTAAAATCATATTTTCCACTTTGAAGCTATCTAAGCTATATGATAAGTAAAATTTCTTAAACGCCGAGAGGCGAAATCTAAATCAGGACCGTAAAGTGAAAACTTTTAAAAATCATAATTTCTACTTAAAGTCATCTGGACTAAATGGTAAGTGAAATAGTTTTGGTGTCGGAAGGCGATATATATTTAAGATCATGAGGTCAAAACTTTTGAAAATTGTGCTTGTCACTTAAAGTCATCTAGACTAAGTGGTAAGCGAAACTGTTTTGATTTCGGAAGGATGTTTTATGTTGGAAGGAGACCACTTTGAGACTGTGAGGTCAAAACTTTTGGAAATTGTGCTTATCACTTGAAGCCATCTAGGCTAAGTGGTAAGCGAAATTATTATGGTGACGAAATGCAAAATCTAATCTGAGACCGTGAGGTCAAAAAATTTAAAAACTATGCTTGTCACTTGAAGCCATCTAGGCTAAGTGATAAGCGAAATTATTACGGTTCCGAAAGGAAAAATCTAACTTGAGACCGCGATGTCAAAAATTTGAATATCATGCTTGTCACCTGAAACCGTCTAGGCTAAGTGGTAAGCAAAATTATTACAATGCCGGAAAACAAAATCTAACTTAAGACCATAAGGTCAAACTATGCTGACAGTGAGGTCAAAACTTTTGAAAGCTATGCTTGTCACTTGAAGCCATCTAGGCTAAGTGGTAAGCAAAATTATTACAGTGTCAAAAGGCAAAATCTAACTTAAGGCCATAAGGTCAAAACTTTTGAAAACTATGCTTATCACTTGAAGCCAACTAGGCTAAGTAGTAAGCGAACTTGTTACTGTTCTGAAAGGAAAAAATCTAACTTGAGACCGTGAGGTCAAAACTTTTGAAAACTACGCTTGTCAGTTGAAGCCATCTAGGCTAAATGGTAATCAAAATTACTACGTTGATGAAAGGCAAAATCTAACTTGAGATCGTGAGGTCAAAACTTTTGAAAACTATGCTTGTCACTTGAATAGGCTAAGTGGTAAGCGAACTTGTTATGGTACGGAAAGGAAAAAATCTAACTTGACACCGTGAGGTCAAAACTTTTGGAAAACTATGCTTGTAACTTGAAGCCATCTAGGCTAAGTGGAAAGTGAACTTGTTACAGTGTCGAAATGAAAAATCAAACTTGAGATCGTGAGGTCAAAACTTTTGGAAAACTATGCTTGTCACTTGAAGCCATCTAGCCTAAGTGGTAAGCAAGCTTATTTTGTTGCCAAGAGGCAAAAACTAACTTGAGACCGTAAGGTCAAAACTATATTTGTAGTACGAATTCGTAAGTGATCATTCGAGACTAAACCTTTGAAGAGACAGGTTCTGATTTTTCATTTAATACGAGCCCAGATGATGGCAGTTGATTGGTTATATATGTTAATACCCTAGGTACTGATTTTGATGACAACAACCACATAAATATTATTATGTATCTTCGAGTTATGCAGTCATATCAGATATATTATGGATATATTTACTGAGATAAACAAGAAAATAGTGGAAGCAAATGAATTATTGAAGAAGGTCAATCAGACCAATTGAATAACAAAACCCAATTAGAGAAGAATGCTGAAGGATAAAGGTGTTTGAAGTGATGAGGAGTTGGTTGAACCTTAGAATATCATGTGATAGATCTCACGGCAATTATACTTGAAGATCATCAATCATTGACCTCAACCGATTCACAAAAATCCACAAATATAAGTTAATTTGAAATGTTGAAAATTTGCAACACTTATTAGTGTTCCTGTTCATTTTGCAACACACCCATGTCGATATGGGGGGTAGGCGGATGTCGACATACTAACTATTTTTTAGAATTTCAAATTTTAAATGAAGAGACATTTCCCTCCATCTCTTCACCAAAAGACACGTTTCTTCAATCAATATATAGCGGCCTCTAAAAACGAATTTTAACATCAAGAATTCTTATTTTCTCTTACTCCTTCTTCTCCAAACATTTGCAAAAGAAATCCATTGCATACTCTTCAAATCTCCTTGCAAATCGATACTATTTCACTCCAATTCTTCACTGATTTGCAAGCTACATAATATCAGAGATTTGTACTTTAATTCACATCATTCTCTCTCTGACTTTATCCTATTCCTCAAAGAATTCAAAGATATATTGCCATTGGAGGTCTATGGGATCATTGTACAATCTGCAAGAATCTATATTGAAGATACAACCACTTTCCATAGTTTGTTGTTGGCGATAAGGAGAAAGTGTTCTTGCAGCCTGTAAAATCAAGAGGGTGTGTCTTGTTTCCCGTGACACCAAGATTGTAAAGGAGTTCTTGCCACCCGTGGAAAGCAAGCGATTATAGTGGAATACTGCACGATAGAGTGCATGACTGGATGTAGGATTGGTTAATCCAAACCAGTATAAAAATCCGGGTGTTATTTACATTATTGCATTTTACTTTATTACTTACTTATTCTCTGATTACTTCTTTCTGTTTGCAATTTGAGTAAATACAGTTTTATATTCATAAGTAAGTAGTTAATACACAATTCACTACTTCTAATGTCTGAATAGCCTTAAGATCCAGCATTGTGTTATAGCCACCACAGCTTCCAACATTTGGTATCGGAGCATTGGTTTTCAAAAATTCATAACTTGATTTTTGAAAATCATAAATGGCTAACGACACTAGTAACACATATTTTAACACTTTTGTAGAAGGGCAGTCTACCACTAGATCCCCTTTATTTGATGGCAGTAGTTATGCATATTGGGCTTGTAGGACGAAATGTTATTTGCAGTCTAATGGTTTGGATATTTGGAATATTACCCAAATTGAATACATAGAGCCTCAAACTGAATATTCAAAATGGACACTAGACCAAAAGACACAAGCACTTAATAACTCTAAGGCCATGAACATTTTATTTTGCTCCTTAAATAGAAATGAATTTAATCGAGTGTCTTTTGTAATTCTGCATATGAAATTTGGAAAACACTGCAAGTCACACATGAAGGCACCAATAAAGTAAAACAAACAAAGATATCTATGCTAGCTAACCGGTTTCAACTCTTTCAAATGAAACCAAATGAGTCTATTTCTGATATGTATTCTAGATTTCAAGATATAGTACATGCCTTAATATCATTAAGAAAGAAAATTACTGAAGAAGACCAAGTCAGAAAGATTTTGAATTCACTTCCTAGTGAATGGGATAAGAAGACTGGCAATTAAAGAAGCCAATGATATTAGTATTATGAAAATAGAAGATTTAATCGGTAACCTAATGTCTTATGAAGTAAAGTTGCAGATTAGAAAAGAGAATCAAGCAAATGAGAAGAAATCACTAGCACTCAATGCTATCATCGACAAAGATGAACCTGATGATGATGCTATTGATGATGATATCGAGTTTATGACCAAGAAGTTCAAGAAATTCTTGAAGTATTGGATAACAAACAAACTTCGAAAAACTAACAACAATAATTCTAGAAATAAAAATGTTGTTAAGTGTTTCGAATGTGATAAACTCGGTCATTTGAAAAGAGACTGTCCCAAACTGAAGAAATCAAAGTCAAATACTTTCAATAAGGAGAGGAAACAAGCATTCAATGCAAAATGGGATGATTCAGATACATCTTCAAGTGATAGTGACTCAGAAACAGAAAATGCCAACATGTGCTTTATGGCAAATGATGTCCAGGTATGGAATTTTAATAAAGAAATTACTATTATTTTGAATGATATGAATCAGGGATATCAAATACTTAGGAAAGAGTACAACAATAGTTTGGCAGAGATAGATAGATTAAAAATATTTAATGAAAGGTCACCTGAAGAAAAATAATGTTTAAAAGATGAAACTAAAAGACTTAATGGGTATAATGATGAAAAGGATTTGACATTTGGAAGTTTTGAAAAACTAAAAAGTGAAAATGAATCCTTAAAATCAGAAAATCTTTAAATGAAGTCACGGAATACTGATCTGAATGACAAAATAACATCTCTAGACAATGTTATTCTTAACCGCAATAAGGATTTTCACAAAATGAAAATTGATATTGATAAATTTAACAAAGGGAAGCATAATCTAGAAAAATTATTATCAGCATCTAAACACACTAGGAATAAACAAGGACTTGGATATTCCCCTAAGGCTAAATCAAAGAAAAATAGTGTTCAAAATACTAAGTTTGTTAAAGCTATCAAGTTCAAACCAAAACCTAGGAAATTAAAGTTAAAACCTCCAAATAGGTTCATTAATGTATGGGTTCCAAAAAGTTTGGATGATACTGAAAAGGAAAAATATATTGTAATTTTACTAATAAGGTTCATTCATCTAATGATTATATTTTGAGAGGACATTCAAACTATTTATGGGTTTGGCATCCCAAAAATTAACCCCATGGACCCCAAAATAAAAAGTGTACCAGTATGTATATTTTATAATTTTTCAGGTACCGAACAATGTATATCAGATAGCAGATGCTCAAAGCATATGACAAGAAATCTATTGAACATTGGATAAATACAAAAAGGATTTGTTATTGGCATCATCAAAGTCGGTAACTCTAAAACTCATCTTATTACCAGGTAAGTTTATTTCATGTTTTGAATTGATTTGGTTTCCCCTCATGTGTTTTATTTATAAGCATTTATCTCTATATACAAACTCTACATATTGTCTAGCAGTGATTTAAGCGACTCTTTTTCGCCCTTTTTTGTTGATGACAAAGGGGGAGAAAAGGTATAAATATACTAGGCAAAATGATAGGGGGGTGCATAGAGTTAGGGGGAGTCAAATATAAAAGTATTATATTTTATCTCATAAATATTTATATGGTTGTCATCATCAAAAAGGGGGAGATTGTTAATACCCTATGTATTGATTTTGATGACAACAACCACATTAATATTACTACTATTGTATCTTCGAGTTATGCGGTCATATCAGATATATTATGGAGACATTTACAGAGATAAACAAGAAAACAGTGGAAGCAAATGAATTATAGATGAAGGTCAATCAGAGCAATTGAAGAACAAAACCCAATTAGAGAAGAATGTAGAAGGATAAAGGTGTTTGAAGCGGTGAGGAGTTAGTTGAACCTTAGAATATCTTGTTAAAGATCTCATGGCAATTATACTTGACGATCATCAACCATTGACCTCATCCGATTCATAAAAATCCACAAATATAAGGTAATTTGAAATGCTGAAAATTTGCAACACTTATTAGTGTTTCTATTCATTTTGCAACACAGCCATGTCGACATGGGGGGTAGGGGGATGTCGACATACTAGCTGTTTCTTAGAATTTCAAATTTTAAATGAAGAGACATTTCCCTCCATCTCTTCACCAAAAGACACGTCTCTTCAACCACTATATAAAGGCATCTGAAAACGAATTTTAACATCAAGAATTCTTATTTTCTCTTACTCCTTCTTCTTCAAACATTTGCAAAATAAATCCATTGCATACTCTTCAAATCTCCTTACAAATCGATACTATTTCACTCCAATTCTTCACTTTTTTGAAAGCCACACAATATCAGAGAGTGTACTTTACTTCACATCATTCTCTCTCTGATTTCATCCTATTCCTCAAAGAATTCAAAGATATATTGCCAATGGAGGTCTATAGGATCATTGTACCGAATCTGCAAGAATCTGTATTGAAGATACCACCACTTGCCAAAGTTTGTTGTTGGTGATAAGGAGAAGGTGTACATGTAGCCTGTAAAATCAAGATGGTGTGTCTTGTAGCCCGTGAAACCAAGATTGTAAAGGTGTTCTTGCCACCCATGGAAAGCAAGCGGTTATAGTGGAATTCTACACGATAGAGTGCAGGACTGGATGTAGGATTGGTTAATCTAAACCAGTATAAAAATTCTGGTGTTATTTACATTACTGCATTTTACTTTATTACTTACTTATTCTCTGATTTGTTCTTTATATTTACAATTTGAGTAAATACAGTTTTATATTCATAAGTAAGTAGTTAATACACAATTCACCACTTCTAGTGTCTAAATAGCCTTAAGATCCAACATTGTGTTATAGCCACCCTAGTTTCCAACAATATACAAAAAGCATTTTACTTTTTTTGTACAATGATGACTTGGCATCTTGTGGGGGGACCCTTTGATATTCTTCTTGTGTATACCTGTTAAAATAAATCCATAGTCAAAAGCTTTTTCTCTTCTCAAGTATGTCGTTCCTTTAATACAAACACTCTTCTCCCTTTTCTCTCTTCTTTCAAGTTGTTCGAATTATAATACCGCCATTTTATAAGCTTTCTTGGATTCCTATTTCGACATGTGCCCTATTTTCTTAGATTTGAAATGGATGCTCCTATAAAGACTTGGTAAGAACTCAACAAGGTTTTGTCTTTGTATCAGATCACAGGAGTCAAGATGCTCACTCCTTGGTCTAGGATGCATTATAGCAATCCCCCAAAAGGGTATTTTGTATGGTATGTGGAGCATTTAGAACATGAAATTTTCCTGCCCCTAGTGTCCTTACTTGTTGATGTTCTAGAATTTTATTGCATTAGTCCCTTCCAACTCTTGGCTACCTCCTACATAACTTTATCTGCCACGGTGATCTTATATTCCCGGAGGCTAATGGGTTATCGAGATAAATTACATGTTCAACTTGTTAGAGTCCAAATCCATTGGGGAATTTACCATGATTTTTTTTCAAATTCCTAAGGCCATCTCCTCTACTGCATCTATTCAGTAAGGTAAAGACATGTCAGTGGTCCTTAATAAGGCTTCTTCTGATCGAATCGTCGCTTCTTTTAATAATGTTGATATGTCTTTAGTTATTTTTCTTTCCTTGGGTCTTGTCTGTATTCTAAGTTATGTCTCTATATTTTGTTAAAAGTAAGACCAAAGAAGATAGTGATCCGGCAAGCTTTTATCACTTTAATGATAGGTATGAAAATGTTATGAAAATTCCATCTTTATGGCGATAATGACAATTAGTTCTTGGCGAAAGAAAACTAAAAGCCATAGGTATGATATTCCCTTATGCTAAATTTGTTAGACTTAAGCCTTCTATGAAGTACAAGAAAGCTTCTATTAGTTATTGATAACAATGAAGGAGTAGAATCAAGTCCAGGGGAAATCAAAACTGAAGGTTTCACCCATAATTCTTTGAACTAATATCTTTGAACTAATATATTTCTTTTGCCTAGTACAACTAAGTTTTGATTTTTATTTCGGCCTTACCCTTTTTTCCTTATTGTAGTGATTCCTACTCCTAAGTAGAACGACCTTTTAAGTAAGGGGAAAGGACCAAGAAGCGGTCTACGTTGGTGCTTTCTTATAAGAGTACTCTTGGCTAAAAGAAGCAAAAGATTACTAGATCCTTTAAAGCCAAGAGTATAAAGGGGAAAGCTTCAGATTTTCTTGCTGAGAAGAAAATGCAAGCAATGGAAATAGCTAAAGCTGGTTTTGAAGGTGACCTTTTCAATGCCATTACCGAAGCACGTGTCTGACTTCCAACTTTTTCTCCAGGAATCCGAAAAGCAATTGAGTATAGTCGTTGGGAAAGCATCAAGGTAAAAATGCATTTTCTTATGTAGGTTTATGAGTACAAGATATGTTCTTACCTTATTGCCTCTTTTTCTTAGACTGTGGTGGAAATCTCCATTCTTTAATATGGGTGGTTGAAAATGTAGGAGATGCTAGCCGCTGCCAAGGTAAGGAAAAAGGAGTTTGTGGAAGTGAAAGCTAAAATACGGGAGGTGAGGGCTTAAGTAAAGGAGTTAAGTAGAAAAACTGGAGAGAGAGAGAGAGATCGCAAGACTGAGACTCTCGAGAAAGCCTTGAAGGAAAGAGATGAGAGGTTGAAGAATGCCAAGGCCAGGGTGGTTGATAAAGAACATTATATTACTAGAGATGAGAATGAGAGGGAAGCCATCAAAAAAGATTTTCAAGTTTTATTTGCTTCTTATGCTTACCATTGAGATCAGTACATGACTTTCTCTTTAGCCTATCTTTGGGACAACCCTGCCATAGTTGAGGCTAACTTTGCTAAGAGATCTGAGGAATGTGAGAAGGAAAAAGAAGCCGAGGCCATGATGGTGGATGAAGCTGAGACTCTAGTAGAGGAGGAGGAGGAAGAAACTGCTTCTGACAAGGAGGTATGAGATGATCGTTCCAATGATACGCTAATGAAGAAAACATTATGCAGCTTGTCTTTGTAATATATGTTTTGGCTTGTTTAAAAAATTAAATCGAAACTTTCTTGATGGCTTTTTAATACTTAAATTTCCATCTAACTTTATATTAGGTGACTTCCATGTCTCAAACTAGAGTAGTCGACTAGTAGTTTTTCTTTATTTCCCGTCCTTTTCCTTTGCTAATTTTAAGTCGATGTTCCTTAGGGAGTATCTTGGCTAAACTACTCATAAACTAAACGAGGCTATACTTCTCTTTATCGTTCTTATGAGGACAAGGTAGCCGAACTTCAAAAAATAAAAGTAACCCTAAAGGCCTTTGAGATTAAAATCGATTTCCTTGAGTTAATGTTGGGTCAAAAAACCAGCAAATGCTTCTCTTCGGAGAGGAGTGAGACCTAAATCGATTTTTGACCTTGGGAGATGACATTGTTATTCTTTTTAAATGAAGAGAGAAAAGAGGTAAGCATGATGTAGCTAATTAATTCCTTCTGAGACTATATAACTGAGGTTGTTCTAGAAAGCCCTATCTCACCATTTTGGCTTCCTCATTTGGGGAGGATTTCCTCTTTTGTTTATACCTTATTCTCTAATGCTCTTGATTTTGTAATCCAATTTTTGTAATGCTATTTCTTTAGGCATTCATCTCGGCTTATCCTCTGTAAAAGCTTTCTTGGATAAACTATTTGTAAAGAAACTTACTCCTTTCAACTTTACTTCTTATGCTATCACTTTGCTTGAGTGTGCCTTTTAGGACCTTTTTGTAGGGCACCTTTGCTTCTAGGCATTCTTTCATTAAAATAAGGTTTCAGAGCCCACCAACTTAGATGCTTGTCCGTAGCCAACCTTTTATCACAATCAAGAGTTTCGTCTTATTATAGTTCTATGTTCACCATTATCTCTTTTTGGTTTATCGAGAACCTACTCGATGTCTTAACTTAGGAATTTTTCCCCAACATTCTATTTTTACCAGGAATTTACCCATCTCCTATACATAATGCCATTCGTCCTTGACTCATGATTCCTATCTAACTAGGAATGTACCTAATACATGACATTTCTCCTCCATGGCTCACTACCATAATGAATCTACCTACTTCCTATCTAATTAGGAATCTACCCAGTACATTGTACTACTTGATCACGACTCACTATTATTAGAAATTTACCCAACACTCTAATCTAATTAGGAATTCACCCAGTACATGGTGCTACTTGACCATGGCTCACTATTATGGGAATCTACCCAATACTCTAATCTAATTGGGAATCTACCCAGTGCATGGTACTACTTGACCAGGACTCACTATTATTAGGAATCCATCCAGTGCATGGTACTACTTGATCGTGGCTCACTATTATTAAGAATCTACCCAACACTAATCTAATTGGGAATCTACGCAATGCATGGTTCTTTTTTATCATGACTTACCATTAGCTTGCATTCTACTTTTCGATGTTTTTTTCAGCCCAGGTGATAATGGTCTTACACTTTGTTATGCATCACTATGGGGGTGCTCTTTTTGCGAGGTCTACCAACTTATCATTGGGTCCCAATCTACAACCACTTTTGGCTGGCGTTGGCCATCTACGACCACTTTTGGCTGGTGTCGAGAATAAAATCTATGTTAAGTTAATGGACATATAGAAAGCTAGTTGTAACTTCGAAGATAGTAAATATGAATCCTTTAAAAAGAATGGTTTTGAACCATTCTGTAAAGACTTTTGAAATTACATAGTTTTTAAATCATATTATTCAATTGAAAGTTAATTTGAGTTTGAGAAAGAAGATTATGGACGGAAATATTATTATTATTTATATATTTTAGAAAAATGAAACTCGTCACTGATCTCGTCAGATCAATGGGGAGTTTCAGCATTTATATCCTAAATGCAAGTATGATATGAAAAATTTCTTGTGGAGAGAAAACATACCGAAAGGGATACTATAAATACTGAAACTTGAATAGTCCCCCAGAGTTGGAACCCGAGACAGGGCTGGTTCAAAGAAGAACTTAACGTGATCCGTCGATTAAACTTCCGGAGATCCAAAACTATGGGTTGCCCCTGCCTTTGGAGTTGAAAATTTTAAGGTTATAACCGGGATAAGCACTTCAATGGAACTGGGGTCCATTATTTGTCTATGGGAATTTGACTTATGGAAAGAATTCATCTTGCAACTTTATCTTTGTAAAAAGAAACACCTTATGCATTCATTTGACGAGGGTTATACGGAGTTCTCCTAAAATCATAAAAGCAAAATGAGGTGAATAATTATAAAATAGGATATGTAATCTAATGTTTAATATATTCAATTAACTTCCCTTTTTATATGAATTTTTTGATTCCATAAGAGTGCTTTCAGCATTTGTCCGTTTCACGCCCATTCATCAAGTGGTAAGCGCAATTCTTCTCACTCTTTGGATCTTCTTTCTTCAATTAGAGGGGGAAATCTGGGTAAGAGAGGTCATCATGAGTTTCCATGAATATCTAAGACAAGCTTTGATTAAGTGGGGATAAATTCTTGATCACGCTTCAGCTTCTTCAAAAACTTATCATCTAGGGTAACCGGTAGGGCTTTCTTGTTGGAAGGAACCAGACCTTCATATTACAACAATTCGTTGGAGAGATCCCTAACTTTACTATTTAGGGCCTTAATAGTATTTTGGAGTTGGGTTGACTCATGGAGTGATTCTTGGAGATATTCCCGAAAGCTGCCTAATTTGAGAAGCTGAGTTCATAAACATGATCATACTCTTAGTCATTCTCCTTCTTCGAAACAAGGGGGACTGATCTTTCATTGTTATCTTTTTCAATGAGTTGAATGCGAAGGTTAAGGGGATGTTTCGAGATGACTCCTTTGTTTTTGGAACTTGACATAATTGGTTAGAATGCTTTTTTATGTCTTTAAAAGGGAACCAAGTGTGGAGGTTCTACCCTCCTTCTAGCACCAAAAAATCTTAGCGCAAAATTTCATCAATACCAACACCTCGAGGTCCGAAGGTATGTCTCTGGCAGTCGAATGGAATATTGGACGCAGCAAAGAAGTTGTCAAGAGATAACGTAACTATGACTTGAATTTAAGATGTTGAACCATATAATAACAATAGTATATGCAAAGAAGGCAAGTGCGAAAATTAGATGACACCGAGAGTTTAATATTGGTTTGGGTTGAAAATCCCTAAGTCCACTGTCCTTTTCTTATGTAGTTACTCTTATATAGCCGAGAAGCTTATTACATTGAATCTGAGCGTTTCCGCCATTAATGAGTTTTGAATAGAGCTATAATATAGAAAAATGCTACTTTAACTTTTTTCATTGCTTTTGTGCTTCTCCCCAAAAGTAGATCCTTTGTGCCTTAGGATTGCCACCTGTTTATAGCCAATATGCCATGGCGCCTTTGGTGGAAGGCTTATTATTTGGATTGATGTCCTGGCTTGCTTTGTGCAATACAGATCTGAGCGGTTTTCATCATCTGATTGAAAGTACATTCACACAGATTGCTGATGTGGCACGTTTATATATTGCTTCTTTGATTTCTTTCATGTATCATGACTATTGATCTCGGTCTGAGGCTATCTATTACATTGATTTGATACTTGTTGATATCTCTTTGGTAGTTGCTACTCTTAGCTAAGCTTGTTGTCCTAGTTGATCAATGGTCTCGAAGTTAGTTACTACTTTTACTCATGTTCTCAGAATACATGCTTTTGGATTTTGAGCCCCATGCTTAAGCTCTCTGTGGAAACCAAACAATGGGTTTCAGAATTACAAGCCAAGGAGCTTCCTTCTCGAATATTCATAATTTGTACATGGTATAAATTATGGTGTGACAAAGATCTCATACAAAATTATGTTTTTTTCATTTACGTAGTTTTTTACTTCTTATGCGAGTCCACAAGAAATTACACCTTAGTGACTTTTTAGTTACCCTCTTATTCTTCTTTTCACCATTTAACAAGTAAGTGAAAAAATTCATTATTTTTATTTTGACTATTAACATTAATATGAGCAGGGAATCATTCGGTCAATACCAAATCAATTGTGTTATCACTTAGATCTAAAATGTAAATTTAATATTACCATTTTATATAAATTACGTATGTTAAAAACTTTTATATATGGATAATAATTATTAGAATAATCTTAAAAATATCAAGTTTAGACATATGTTACTCTGAGATAGTCCTGAGATGGACTTTAAAATCTGAGATGTACACCCGAGATACACTTATCTCACCCGAGATCCCGTTCGATATGAGGTACACTTATCTCACACTTAAATAATATTAAACCACGTCTTAATATCAATATCAACATATGTATGAAAGGATTACAATCAAATATTTCTGTATATATAAAGTTAATAATGCTAAATCAAAATTTCAATTAGTAAAGAGTAAAATGATTTATGATTTTACATAAAAATCACTTATCAGCTTTTAATTGAAATATTTTTATATTAATGCAAACAACAACCAAATAGAATGTATTCAAATAAACAAGTTTGCTAATTTATTATTAATCAAAATTGTTTAAAATGTATATACTTAATTAAAAGAATTTCAATAAAAATGGTTTTGATTAAGAAATTGTTTGCAATCAAAATAATGGAAAGCTAATCAAAAGTTTTCAGTCAAAATTGTTCGAAAAATCTTGTAACCTACATATATATGTACTTAATCAAAATTGGTTTTATTTGAATAAAAATTGCAAAACAGCATCGAACCAAATCTGACAATTTAGGCACTTGTAAATCCATTTTAATGTTTCAGATCTAAACTACATGTAAATAAAATACAGTCAAATAAGATGAAGATACTAAAATATATGTCAACATAGAGATTATACAAATAAGTGAGGTGTAGAAAATCGATCTAAATTAAATTAGCATAATGACATTTAGTAATTTATATGTCACAAAAGAAGATCTGAAATATATTGCAATCAAATGAAAGCATATCATAACATATAATTATATAAATATTGTTTGCACCAAAATTGGTCACAAACCCCAAATACCGTGAAAGTACCAGTGTGTGAGCACAAATCAGTGATATTCAAGCACAAATATCAAATCTCAGCAAACATCAAACAGCAATTCAGAAATAATGAACAAAGACACAAGATTCATAGTGGTCCGGCTATCTCCGGCCTACGTCCACTTCAAAGTTTTATCCTTTTTATTGATTATCCTTGTTGGTTACAGATGATTACGGCAGTAATAATGAAGAATTTTGAGTACAACAGTTGTATTGAAGTGTAGAAATGAATCCGGCAGAGTCTGGACGTCCGATCGCCAAAAGATCCTTTTTCTGTAGGCTTCTGGGTGCTATTTATAAGCGTAGGAGGCTCATATCTTACTCAAACTCCGGGAGACTTCTTCTGGCATGTGAGTGGGCCCATGCGACCGACCCCACCAAGTTTCGACTCGATCTGTGGTCGATACGAAGTGATTTCGTATCCATCAAAAAATGATCCAATCGAGCTGAAACTTGGCAAGAACATTCCTTACCTTGTATGCAAGCTGCTGTGAAAATTTTGTTGCATTTGGATCAGCAGTTTGGGAGATATGATCGATACGAAGGGGTGTTCCTCGTGGACTGCAGAGTTCGAACCCATGCCTTCGCATCCATCTTCTTCGACTTGATCCAAAGCGCGTGCGCATGATGACGTGGCGCTACTTCCTAGGCCAGATCCTTAATTCGTGCCGAGTTGAAGGCCTCTTCCTTCGAACCATGCTTATTCTTAACCGCTTTGAATAATTCTTTGCTTGATTCGTGGGCTTGCATTCATGTTTTCTGCTTCGTCCATATCCATAACTTTACAACGGCATGCTCGCATCCACCAACTCGTGCTTCTCTTTGCATCGATTACAGGAGTACGCTTCGCATCGATTGATCGATACGAAACAACCACGGGGGTCATCGATACGAAATGGTTGTGAGGATGGAAGCTCATCCTTGGGATGGATATGAACAAGACCGTACCTAATGGATACGAACAGAGCCTTACCTGATGGATATTAAAGTGCCAAACCCTTCTACCATCGATACAAAGGTATCGATTCGAGACATGCCGACCCCTTTCCATCCTGACCGATACGAAACCATTGAGCCGTGTCCATGCTGATCGATACGAACAGTATCGATTCGAAGTCCTTCGCTCTGCTCTGCCTTTGATCGATACGAACACTATCGAGCCGAACCAACACCTGATCGATGCGAACTTCACTGAGCTGAACCCATACCGATCGATACGAACGGTATCGATACGAAGTCCTTACCTTTCGATCGGTACGAAGTGTATCGATTCGAACCACCATATTCCTGATCGATGCGAAACACATCGATACAAACCAATCCTACACACCGATGGATACGAACAGCATGTCCTTCCAACCTTGCATCGATCATATCTCCTTCATACGAACTCCGATTAACCTGAAATTTGAAACGTAGCCTCTCCTAGTCCTTGACATCATCTCCAACCAATTTCGTCCCGATCGACGCTCAACCAAATTTTGATGACATCGATTGCAGCCTTGATTCCAATCGATCTCCAATCTCGATATCCATCATTCCTTGCCAATTTGTTGATATTCCAGCCTTGACCAAAAGGTGTATCAATACCGTTCGTATCGATCGGTATGGGTTCAGCTCAGTGAAGTTCGCATCGATCAGGTGTTGGTTCGGCTCGATAGTGTTCGTATCGATCAAAGGATCTTTTGGCGATCGGACGTCCAGACTCTGCCGGATTCATTTCTACACTTCAATACAACTGTTGTACTTGAAATTCTTCATTATTACTGCTGCAATCATCTGTAACCAGCAAGGATAATCGATAAAAAGGATAAAATATTAAAGTGGACGTAGGCCGGAGATAGCCAAACCACTATAAATCTTGTGTCTTTGTTCATTATTTCTGAATTGTAGTTTGATGTTCGCTGAGATTTGATATTTGTGCTTGAATATCACTGATTTGTGTTCACACACTGGTGCTTTCACGGATTTGGGGTTTGTGACCAATTTTGGCGCAAGAAAATATGTAATTGTAGATAACACCTTGCTATTGTCAAAGTGAATACCTTGGATATTGAATCTTTATTGCTCCGTTGGAAACCTTGCTCAACACTTTCAAAAGTTGCAACCGAATTAAGAAAACCACACACAATTTCTTTTTGATTTTAATTGAATATGTGTTGTATTTGTTTCTCATTTTGAGAAAGGGAGAAACATATTTTCTACCAAGGAAAGATAGGAGAGGTGGAGGCACAAACCCTAGAAATAAAATTATGATAAAAGAGTGGCAAAAGATGTTTAAAGTGCGTAGGAAAGAAGGAGGTCAAATATAGAAACATACTTTTCTTTTCCTCATCCATATATACATCTTTTGGAATCAAATTCCAAGGTAACTCTCTCTATCATTACCGACCATACATATATCCCTATTGGACCTCAATCACTTTAAGCCAGATTATATGTTTTGCATTTAAATTAAATTTAAATGTACATCGATGCTGTATATGGACAAGTGTGCATATAACTTTATATACGCACTATTTATAGTTTTAATCAACACAATTCAAAAAAGAAAAAATTTGTAATTAATATTTCATAAATATTAACTAATTTAATAAATTATAACATTTATAATTTAATCAAATCAAGTGGTAGAAGGAGGATACAACATTGCATTTGTATTAACTATTTAGGTGCAAATTTGGTTAGTGGTTAATATCGAACAATTCAAATATTAATCGTGATGACCCACAATTCTGTACCCTTTGTGCCGACAATAAACCGCTAAAGTCCGACCCAAGTTGCGTGGAAGTATGGATGGTCAAGGGTAATAAAGAAAATAAGACAGAACAAAATCTCACACGAATGGAATAATATATAATATTGAATAAATATATTTACAGCGGAAAACTTTCAAATACATATATCAAAGTCTAACCTAATTCAGCTTGATAGTTATAAACATCTGTCCTTATAATTGTTGACAACATCAAACTAAAACAACTAATAAGCACAGCGGATAATAAAATATGTCTATACATAGACGAATATCTCCAGTTCTCCTCTGGAAACTCCAACTGTCTTCGAATAAACCTGAAACTACTCGGATCTGACCCAAGTATTGAAAATACCCGGATTAGGCTTGATAAACCAGTGTGAGAAACTCAACAATAAATGATAGTCTCATATATTAGCCTTTAAATAAAATAATTTTGAAAAGAAAGAGCATCCTATAAGACCAGCCACACATAAACACGGACATGTTTTTACCTTATGATAACTTAAAACACTTTTATATATCAAAACATTTGATATTATTTCTAATGACATTCTTTGAAAAACATTTGCAAATCAACTTATTAATCTTATCCGAAATGGTTACCTTATAGCATTTCGAGGCTATTCATTACGCTAATACAAACAAAACCGTAGGTTCTTATCGAAGAATGGATTTCCATAAAAATGACTAAGTGAAGGGACTGCCTTATAATTGGTACACCTCTAGATGGATGTCCCGAGGAACCGTCATAATACAAACACACGACCGGCCTATCTCTACAACTAAATAATACTGAATATGCCATCCCCTGGTCCTTATCGACCTTTATCCGTGAGTGCTCTTCGCATACATCCACATTAATTTACATCCCGAACGTCATAGCGGGAAGAAATATATCTAGAAGGGAATGATCATACCCTAATTGGGAATGACCTACTTAGACTTGCTACATCTAACCCTGTTTCGGTCATTTCCGGTTAATGAGGCTTGAGGCAATGATTACCTTTTCACAAAGTACGCATCACATCTCTGAATGCCACATTACCATTTCGTTGACTACTAATTTCCTTCCACAAAAATACAACCTTTGAGCTCGTATGTATCAAGTAGGGTTTAAGCTAAGAGAAGTTGCCTTCACTGCCACCACTGATATATGTTTGTAAAAACCAATGTATGTAATCTTTAAAAATACAATGTCAGACAAACGTCCATACAAGTTGTCCAGGAACACGACAAACCGAAGGCACTCTCCTGCTACCACTATTAGTGAGTAGTCCTTGCAATCGGAAAAATCTCAGCAATGAGGAGACCACTGCTATAAATAACTCTATAATAGTAGCTACCCAGAGCATGTCAACAAGCAGTCCTCACGCTACGAAGATCCATGGTCTTCAATAATCATCATCTTCAACATGTCTTCACATTCGAATGTATACATTGGTTCGAAGTGGTCTTTCAGATAGAAGTCACCCAAATCCTATTTCGGTTCCTTTGAAATCCAATTATCGATAAAAAGTGAATATGATTATATAGGATTTATTAAGTATCTTTTCACATTAATTCTTTTCGGATGATTTTGAAATCCCTTTCTTTTGACTTAGAAAAATTCTAAGTTAATTCATTCTTTTTCTTTGGATTGAAATTAACTCTCGATCCAAATTACTTATCTTTTAGATCAAAAACTCTACTATTCAAGACATCGTTTACAACAAACCCTAAAATCAATCTTAGCAAACATTTTTGAGTAAATAGGATCATGGAAATTATTCTAATTTTACTCAACATCACTTTCCGTATTCAACAAGTCCTATGGGTGGATAACGATGAAATCACCTTTTAGTTCCATGAATAGGACGAGTTCCCTTTTTTAATTTTAATACCAAGTATATGACGATTATCTCTATGCAATCCAGGTCGTAATTTGTTCATTTAGGAGATTGCTTAAATTTTTGAATAATACCGATCTTCTTTTATTTCAGAAACATAATACAATCTTTTCAGAGCATCTGAGCTTTCCTTTTGATCTGTTCCACCCTTTCCTAAGAAAAAAAAACATGTGTCAGGTAAGTTTAGCGCACTGGGTGCTCCATCCCCAACCTTAGTTAAACACCTTGTTTTATCATCCCAGATCTCACAGGCGGGACAAATGTATTAGTTGTTTCCACATACTCGGTTATCAATTTTATTTTGGAATTGACTACAAAGATTCCAAATTATCTTTTAAACACTTAATTTTCCTTTTAAAAACATTCACAATTGATTCCATGAAAAATTATTACGTTTAAACTCACATTCAAAAAGTTATATCATTTCCAGCATAGAAGTGTTGCGGAAAGTGCTATATAAGCTTATTTCATTTAAACAACTTTTAAACATTTGATAATTCATATTTTCCAATTCATATCTCTTTTAAACAATTTAAATAGATTTATCAAATTTATTCCATATTTTTCCATAATTAAAAATGTTTATTTAAACAGATTTTCTTTTATGATCACTTTACTGCGCTAGCGTGATTTTTCTAGAAATTTGATTTAGACTTAATTCAAAATCTACAGAACAAAATCCCGATTTTTCTTTCTTCGTTTAGAAAATATGGATATAAGAGTTCGGAATTTTCTTATCATGGAGAATTCCAAGCTATTTCCTACTCTACACATTCATTTGAACTTTTCAACGCGAAATCGTGAACTACCGTTGTACAACGCATCTTGTTTTAACTTATTTTTCGATGTTTGAAATAATCTATTCAAATTGAATTTTATCACTTATGAAATCATTACACATCATTATAAATCACTATTTCCACCTTTTAAAGTATTTAAAAATGTATTTTGAATTTCCATTATAATATTATTATACTCCTATTATTTTAATATTAAATTTTTAATTTCAATTCAATCTCAATTCTAACTTCAAATTAAAGTCAATTAGAACTTAGATTTCAAATCAAATTTCCATTTAAACTTCAATGCAACCTTAATCTCAACTTCAGTTTCTAAAATCGATTTCATTCCAATATCGTTATTCATCTCAATTTCAATTTAACGATCATTTTTAATCCCGTTTCACTTCAAATTTCAAATTCTCTTTTATTTTTACTTTAATTGAAAAGAGACTTATTTTTTCAAAGTATCTCATGTCACCAAAATTGGATCTTTTTAACAAAGAAATTACTTAATCAAAATGAATATAACCATAATCTATATTTATCACTAACATAACGTCCAATCAACCAATCACATAACATATGATTTCAAATCCAACATTCACTATTAATACCATGATGTGATATATTATCATAATTCAATCATTTATGTTAACAATCAAATTGGTATAAACATTCATATGTTATAAGGATAAAAATGTGATTTTTTTAATATAACCAAAATATAATTTCAAAAGCGATGAGGATTTCTCACCTTCATATTCACTCCGTCGAACTTTTTTGTGAGATATGCGTCTCTCGTACTATTTCCAAACCTCTCGGATTTGCCTCTTTCGTTTTCTTCTCTTTTTTGGAGGTGTGTGAGCTATAGGGATGGTACGGCCTAGGGAGTGGGGTGTAAAGGGTAGGTTGGGTGTGTGGGGTATTGGGCTCGGGTTTGGTGGGTAGGGCTTGGCCGTAGGGTATTTGAAGGGGTAGGTGGGTTTGAGGGCCCGGGTAGGTGTGTATGTGGGGTGCATGAGTTATGTGGAGGGGGTAGAGGCGTATTGGCTTGGTAGAGAGTTTTAGGTGGAGGGTATGGCCAAGTAGAGGTGAGTAAACATTGGTTTGATGAAGTGATGTTTGGAGATGGTGGTGGAAGAAATAAAGAAGTAGAGAAGGAGTTTAGGAATTTTGTAGAATAAAAGTGAAGTGAAAAATGAAGGGATTTGAGGTTGTATTTATAAGTGGAGATTTTAGTGGTAAATGACATAAATAGCCTTTTTTACTTTTGGACTTGATTAGCCTTGATTTGAATTGCATTTAATGTGTGGAATGATGGTTATGGAAGAGTGTGTTAAGAGATGAGGAGATGTCACTTTGGTCTGTAATTGTTTAAAAATATAAATTTGCTCCTTTTTTATGTATATGCAAAACATATCATTAATGAGATGAGATATAAGTAATGATATTGTTTTAAAAAGATTTAAAATAAAATAGAATTAGTCAAATCATACTTTTTACCTTTTTATATATTTATTTTGAACTTTCCTAATATAAATATTTTGTCTTATATGTTAAATCTAAAGTGTTTAAAAGTTTGTAAGGTTGTATTTATTTATATGTGTATGTTAGAAAATACATCAAGTTGCAACAACTTGATGACAACTTGTTTTGGTCGAAAACGGTGTTTTTGTCGACAAATTTTATAGTCAAAATTTGACGTTTTTGTTAATCTATATATTGAAGTAAATCAAAATTTAAAATGAACTTTTTTGCTTCTTCAATTAAACTAAAACATGTCTGTTTATATTTTAAAATCATATTTAATTAATATCAAAATCTTTAATTTTACATTGTATGTAAAACTGACAAAATGCGATAAAATTTGATGATTTTTGTAAAACGATTATTAATATACTTTTAAATATAATAATATATTTTCATTTTCTTTATTAGATGTTTTAAATAAGATTTATATTTTTAAATGAATATTTAAACTTATTTATTCAAGTTTTTGAATCTTTTTAAATTTAAAATAAACGAAATCTCTCATTTTCGATGTAGCGAAATTACAAGTCGTTACATTTTCCCTTACTTAAAATCATTTCATCCTTCAAATGAAATAAAAGATATAGAACTATAAAGGTCAACAATATATGGTAAAGGAAATACTACTACTAAATACTGATCATGAAATACACTCATCGATCCTAGTCCCAGCTTGAGTGTGTACTGCACACTTGAGGTAAATACATAGTCATAAGTCAACTATCTACATTAGTCAACCAAAATATCATACTAAAGGGCTAAATCCCATATCTTAGTGTGTACTACGGGCTTAAGATAATAACAATTGTTATAATATAAACCCAAAATATCCCTAAGTGGGATACACTACTCATCGGATGAACCCTTTGATGGCGCCTCCAAGTTGATCTCTACTAGTTGCTCTATTTCCCCCTTCCCTCAACTGGCTTCTCATCATCTATCATCTCTGGAGCTATGTCCGAACCTATCGGCTACCACTACTGGCCTCCCGGAATCCACGGCTCATGCTCCTCCATATAAGTATCTTCTACATCGAGATCCTCGGCTACCTCTGGAACGGGAGATCCTATCTCTTGAATGGGGGTACCCATCTCCCAAATGATCTTCTCATCACTCTCTTAATCATCATCCTCATATAACCATGCATCGTAAATCCCCGATTCTTCTATCTCCATTGCCATGGGTTCCTCTAACAGCGGCTCGATCTCCTTTGATTCTTCCATGGGCTCCTCTATAGGCTCTTCTTCCGCAGGCTCCTCGTCCTCACTCAATGGATCCAACATCCAATCGTCTGCCTCATTGTTGGCCTCTTCCCTACATCAATATCTGCACCTAATGGCAATACATCCTCCTCATCTGAAATAACTATCAAATTCTCATCGTTTGAGATATTTATCGGACAGTCAAATGATCCAGATACTATCCTCGAGGGCTCCCCTACTTGCATATCCTCCTCATCACTCGAAATGGGTGTATCCAAAACTTCTAAGTCTTTGTATTTAGACTAGGCTTCCCTAAATCTCTGCCTAATTGCTAGTCTTTCTGCCTTGGTTACTTTCAATAATTTTATATAAAAACTTATAATCAGTTATCGTTTCTTATCAAATATTCTATCTCAGCTTTATTTATTTCATCTCATTTTATTAAGTGCTTCTTACTTAATTATTATCGTTTTTCTTTTTATTCTATTTAAATGGTATTAAATCTTTATAATTTTTCTAACAAGTTCTAACAGAATTTGGTACTGACAAAGGAGCAAAATGATAGTCTATATATATTGATTCCCAAAATACATTCATACTATGTGACTTCTAAGAAGTACACTCAAAAAGTTTTACAAACTTCATACGGTTAAAATACTTAGATGGTGTTTACTAATACTAGCCTACTAACTTATGCTTCCACAATCCCTTTTCCTTTTTTTTGTAGCAGTAGGTGGACGAGTAAGGGTAACAAAAGGCTTAGGTTGTTCTGCCGTCTTGAGCGTTGGACAAACTTTGATATGTCCTATAATATGGAAGTAATAACAACTCTTTGGGATAGTGTTTTTGAAGGTCTTAATGTTTACTCCTGATCTACATTCTTTTGCAAGGTGACCTCTTTGTCTACATTTGAAGAAAAAAACTTTGTTCTCCTTAAGCCTTTCTTCTTGGCTGGTACTTCAGTAGTTGGCTGTGAAACAGCATCTTTGAATTTCAGGGCATTGCTTGTCATCTCCCTAAGTGATTCATGGATGAAGCTTACTGTGCTATGCTGGAGCTCATCTCACTTGCCTAACCAATCCCCGACTTTCATGATCTTTTATGATCCTAAAAATTTTCTTTGACTTTGGATCTTAAATTCCCGACAAAGTGAAGCGAAGTTCAGTGGGTTTGGTCTTTCCTGAAAAGAATATTATGGTTCTATATATTATCATCAAATACCTTATAATCAAATTGTGAAACTTAATTCATGTGGTATTTGTTCTTAGTCTTTCTAAATTATCCCATTTTATACTTATCAAATTGTTATTATTTCTTAAAGCTAAATGTCTAGGGTTATATGATAGAAGTTCTAAATTCTAATTCTTAACAATTGGTTCTATATGAAATATTTTATAGCCAAATTATGCAATTCTAATCACAAGATATTCATACTTTAGTTTTACTAAGCTAAATTAAAAAAAAACCCTTAATTTCTAACCAAAAACAATAATATCCCCTTATGATTTTTAAAATACTAACCCAAGGTAAAATTATTTTATTTACCAATTTATTAAAAACAAAATCACTTTTATAAAATTAACAAATACACGCTCGTATATATATAATACTCTTAATTCATTCTAGGGTGTTACTAACCTTATCTCTAATGAGTTACTCATCCTAGGATATTACTAATCATATCTCTGACGAGACTTTTACCCCTATCAGGCTTCGATGTTAGCACAACCAAAAGCTCTGATACCAAATGTGATGACCCGCAATTCCATACCCTTTGTGCCGATAGTAAACCGCTCTAGTCCGACCCAAGTTGCATGGAAGTATGGATGATCAACGGTAATAAAGAAAATAAGACAGAACATAATCTCACATGAATAGAATAATATATAATATTAAACAGAATAATATATAATATTAAACAAATATCTTTACAGCGGAAAACTTTCAAATACATATATCAAAGTCTAACCTAATTAAGCTTAGATAGTTATAAACATCAGCTCTTACAATTGCTGACAACATGAAACTAAAACAACTAACTAAGCACAGCGAATAATAGAATATGTCCATACATAGATGAATATCTCCATCTCTCCTTCGGAAACTCCAACCGTCTTCGACTAAACCTGAAACTACTCGGATCTGATCCGAGTAATGAAAATACCCGAATCGGGATTGATAAACCAGCGTGATCAAACTCAATAATAAATGACAATGTCGTATATTAGCTTTTAAATTAAATCCTTTTGAAAAGAAAGAGCATCTCATAAGACCACGCCCACACATAAACATAGATGGGTTTTAACCTTATGATAACTTAAAACATTTTTATATATTAAAACATTTGATATTATTTCTAATGACATTCATTGAAAACATTTGCGAATAAACTTATTAATCTTATCCGAAATGGTTACCCATATAGCATTTCGAGGCTATTCGTTACGCCGATACAAACAAAACCGTAGGTTCTTATTGGAGAATGGATTTCCATACAAATGACCAAGTGAAGGGACAACCTTCCGATGGGTACACCTCTAGATGGATGTCCTAAGGAACCATCACAAAGATTCTCTACCAACACAAGACTGGCCTATCTCTATAACTAAATAGTACCAAATATGTCATCCCTCCAATAATTTATATCCCAAAAGTCATAACAGAAAGAAATATATCTAGAAGGGAATGATCATACCCTAATTGGGAATGACCCACTTAGCCCTACTGTATCTGACCCTGTTTCAGTCATTTTCTATTAATGAGGCTTGAGGCAACGATTATCTTTTTACCTAGCACATATCACTTCTCTAAATGCCACATTGCCATTTCCATTGACAACTAATTTCCTTCCACAAAAATACAACCCTTGAGCTCAAATGTCTCGAGGAGGGTGTTAAGCTAAGAGAAGTTGGCATCTCCGCCACCACTAATGTACGTTTTTAAAAACCAATGTACATAATATTTTAAAATGCAATGTTAGACAAACGTCCATACAAGTTGTCCAGGAACAGGACAAACCAAAGGCACTCTCCTACTACCACTAGTAGCGAATAGTCCTTGCAATCTAAAAAATCTCCACAACGAGGAGGCCACTACTATAAGTAACTCTATAATGGGAGCTAGCTAGAGTATGTCAACAAGCAGTCCTCACGCTATGAAGATCCTTGGTCTTCAATAATCATCATCTTCAACGTGTCTTCACATTCAAATGTATACATTGGTTCAAAGTCATTTTTCGGATATGAATCACCCAAATCCGATCCCTGTTCCTTCGAGATCCAATTATCGATAAGAAGTGAATATGAGTATACATGATTTAATAAGTTTCTTTTCACTTTAATTCTTTTTGGATGATGTTGAAATCCCTTTCTTTTGACTTAGAAAAATTCTAAGTTAATTCGTTCTTTTTCTTTGGATAATATTTCAATTTCCCCCACTTAACTCTCAATCCAAATTTCTTAACATTTAGGCAGATCAAAAAACAAGTTATTTAAGACATCATTTACGATAAACCCTAAACCAATCTTAGCAAACATTTTTGAGTAAATAGGATCATAAAAATCATTCTAATTTTACTCAACATCAACTTTCGTATTCAACAAGTGCTATGGACGGAATAACGGTGAAATCACCTTTTAAATTCGACGAATAGGGCGAATTCCCTCTTCGGATTTTTATACCAAGTATAAGAAGATTATATTTATGCAATCCAAGTCATAATTTGTTCATTTTGGAGATTGCTCAAATTTTTGGATAATACCGATCTTCTTTTATTTCAGAAACTTAATTCAATCTTTTTAGAGCATCCCGGCTTTCCTTTCGATCTGTTCCACCCCTCACCTATGAAAAGAAAACATAGGCTAGGTAAGTTCAGGACACTGGTTGCTCCACCCCTAACCTTAGTTAAACACCTTGTTTTATCTTCCCAGATCTCATGTGCGGGACAAATCTACTAGTCGTTTCCACATACTCGGTTATCAATTTTATTTTGGAATTGATTATAAAGATTCCATTTAAACACTTATATTTCTTTTAAAAACATTCACAATTGATTCCAGGAAAATTCGTTACTTTTAAACTCACATTCAAAAAATTATACATTTGCAGCGTAAAAGTGCTGTGAAAGTGCTATATAAGCTTATTTGATTTAAACTCCTTTTAAACGTTTGATAATTCATATTTTCCAATTCAAATCTCTTTTAATTCATTTAAATAGATTTATCAAATTTATTTCATATTTTTCCATAATTAAAAATGTGTATTTAAATAGATTTTCTGTTATGGTCACTTAACTACACTAGCGCGATTTTTCTAGAAATTAGATTTGGACTTAATTCAAAATTTACAAGACAAAATATCGATTTTCTTTCTTCGTTTAGAAAATATGGATATAATAGTCCGGAATTTTCTTATTTCGAAGAATTCCGAGCTATACTCCACTCTACACATTCATTTGAACTTTTCGACGCGAAATCGCGAACTACCTGCGCGACGCACCTAGTTTTAACTTATTTTTCGATATTCGAAATAATCTATTTTAATTGAATTTTATCACTTATAAAATCATTACACATCATTTTAAATCACTATTTCCACCTTTTAAAGTATTTAAAAATGTATTTTCAATATTTCCATTATAATATTATTATATTCATTTTTTTTTTTGAAAAGCAATGGGCTAAGGGAGCCCTGCCCTTTTATTAACAATCACCAAAAAGTACATAGAGAATACATGCTAAACTTCTGTTTATGATAGTGAAAAAAACATAGCACACTGGCTTTACAAATCCTATGCTAATACAACTACAAATCAAAACAAAAAATTAACACAACAGCAAAACAATTTCAATATACACCTAAAATCATCTCAGCCTTGCAACCCTTCTTCGAATCCTCTTATGCATCTTACTGAATAACACATCTTCATTCTCAAATTTCTGATCAAAAATTCTACTATTTCTTTCTCTCCGAATTTCATAAACAAAGATCTTTAGAACTATCAACAGAATTTCAGATTTAGCACACTTCCATCTTGTTGCCTTAAAGATATTATACCATTCTATTCTTGAATTTTTCATTGGTCTATAAAAATTTCCATTGGCAAGCAATCTATTCCACACTTTAAATGTAAAAATACACTCAAAAAATAAGTGAGTATTTGATTCAGAGGAGGATTGACAGAAAACACATTCATCATTATTAAGCAAACCAAGTTTCAATAGCTTCTGTTTAGAATTAATTGCATTAGCCATTATTTTCCAGAGTAAAAGATTTTCCTTTGCTGTGACTTACTTGACCATACTCTAGCTGCCCAAGGAAAAGTATCCACATTTTCATTATTCAACAAAGCCTTGTATACAGTACATATTACATGCTTTTTTCCTTTTACAGTCCAAAGAACTTTCTCATTTTTATTATCCAGTGACAAGGATTCTAAATACTGCCATAAATCTCTAACCTGTTTAGAACTGCAATAAGGAAGATTAATAAAACCATCACTAATATAAAATTTGACTTTTGCATTCAGTGGTATACCAGTGAGCATCTGCAGAGGATAAGATATAATTTCCTGAATTCTCAATCCTGCCTTAACCCAAGGAGTAGTCCAGAAATTTAACTCATTATAAACCATAGGGTTACATTGTATAATTGGTAAAAACTTAGATCTTAACTTCAAGATATTCCTCCAACTCCAGCTGCACAATTGGGGTATACTGATAGACCAGAAATCTTTACCCTTTAATAAATTTTTCATTACCCACTAAGTCCAGAGATCTTGATTATTAGATAATATCTTGTCATAGTAAATGGACATAGCAGCTACATTCCATAATCTAATATTTGTTATCCCCAATCCACCTTTATTCTTTGGAAGTTGTATTATATTCATATTATTTTAATATTAAATTTTAAATTCCAATTTCAATTCTAACTTCAAATTAAACTCAAGTAAAACTTAGATTTTATATCTAATTTCCATTTAAACTTCAGTTCAACCTTCTGAACTTTAATTTTCAAAATCGATTTCAATTTCAATTTCACTATTCATCTCAATTTCAATTTAACTATCCATTTTAATCCTGTTTCACTTCAAATTTCAAATTCTCTTTTATTTTAATTTTAATTTTAATTGAAAGGATGCTTATTTTTCCGAAGTATCTCATATCACCAAAATTGGGTCTTTTTAACAAAAGGATCACTTAATCAAAAAGAACATAACCAATATCCATATTTATCACTAACATAACATCCATTCAACTAATCACATAACATATGATTTCAAATCCAACATTCATTATTAATACCATGATGGGATATATTATCATAATTCAATCACCTATATTAACAATCAAATTGGTATAAACATTCATATGTTATAAGGATATAAATGTGATTGTTTTGACATAACCAAAATATAATTTCAAAAGGGATGAGGATTTCTCACCTTCAAAGCCACTCCGACAAACTTTTTCGTGAGATACGCGTCTCTTGTCCTATTTCCCAACATCTTGGATTTGCGTCTTTCAATTTTTTTGGAGGTGCATGAGCTATAGGGAGGGTATGGCCTAGGGAGTGGGGTGTAAAGGCTTGGGTAGGTGCGATGTGTGGGGTATTGGGCTCGAGTTTGGTGAGTAGGGCTCGGTCGTGGGGTATTTGAAGGGGATAGGTGGGTTTGAGGGCTCGGGATAGGTGTGTATGTGGGGTGCATGAGTTATGGGGAGGAGGTAGAGGCGTGTATGCTTGGGTAGAGAGGTTTAGGTAGAGGGTATGGCCAAGTAGAGGTGAGTGAAGCTTGATTTAGGTGTGGTGATGTTTGGTGATTGTTCAAACATATAAATTTGCTCCTTTTCTATGTATATGCATAACATCTCATTAATGAGATGAGACATAAGTAATGATGTTGTCTTAGAAAAGATTTCAAATAAAATAGAATTAGTCAAATCATATTTTTTTTACCTTTTTATATACTTATTTTAAACTTTCCTATATAAATATTTTGTCTTATATGTTAAATGTAAAGTGTTTAAAAGTTTGTAAGCTTGTATTTATGCATATGTGCATGTTGGAAAATGTATCAAGTCGTAACAACTTGATGATAACTTGTTTTGGTCGAAAACTGTGTTTTTGTCGACAAATTTTACGGTTAAAATTTGACGTTTTTGTTAAGCTATATATTGAAGTAAACAAAACTTTAAAATGAACTTTTTACTTCTTTAAATAAATTAAAACATGCCTCTTTATATTTTAAAATCATATTTAATTAATATCGAAATCTCAAATTTTATAGTGTATGTAAAACTGACAAAATATGATAAAATTTAGTTTTTTTGTAAAAAGATTATTAATATACTTTTAAATATATTAATATGCTTTAGTTTTCTTTATTAGATGTTATAAATAAGATTTGTAACATCCCAAAATTTATTTATTTAAATTTGGTGACTTATTCGAACTTTTGAAATTTAATTTGAAAAGTTTCAAAAGAAATAAAATGTTATTAATATTAATATTATAAAGATATATGGATATAAATAAAATATTTGATAATTAAACTTTAAATAGAAAAAAAATTCAAGATTTATGTTAGTGATAAGATTTTATGGTTATAAGGTAACATATGAAATACATACAAGTTTGCATGTGAATTATGTAAACAAGGAAATAATAAAACAAAAATGTATGCAAGAAAAAAATATACAAACAATACAAAGATGTATTTACAAAAAAAATCAAATAGGATTACATGTTAACTTAGAGGGAACATAAGCATTAAAAGCTTTCTTCTCAGCATAAATAAAATCCTTTCATCCACCAAAAAGAAAAATCTCTGGTCAATGAAATTCTGACCAAAAGAAAATCTTGCACCAGATATTACCTATCTGTACCAAACTATCCTCTTTATGTATGCATCTATTCTCATCTTTGTTCATTCAAACATTAGACTTAGCATTATAGAAACTAATTTATACAACTGAAACTCAAATTTACAACTCAACTAAAAACGAGAAAAAAACAGAAAGGTGGTTCAGGGAAAAAACAAACTGCAGGTTTTCAAACACAAGGAAAAAATTATTCTCTGTTTCAAATTTTCTTTCAGGTGAGTAAACCTATTATTTTAAACTTTAAATCTGGGTATTTAGTTTATGAGACTTTGTGCTTTGCTGTATATTGGGAAAAATAATAGTTCTGTATGTTTTCTGTGATACTAGAAATTGTTATATGACCTGTTCTTTTATACTTTTGGTTTTAGAGCAAAAGTAAATGAGAAACATTTAATAAATCTTCATACAAATATTATAAACCTAGGATTTTAAATAAAATAAGTATGTTTGAACTTAAACCATGGCCCAGAAATGGCTTTAAGCTTGAAATGAAAATTTTGACTCTGTATACTTGATTTACAGTGAAAAAAGAAATCATATGATAAATTCGAGTGTTTTAAATCATCGATTTGATTTTATAACTTGAATGAACATACAAAGATAGGATTTTTAAAATTTATATGATGATTTTTAATTAAGTATTCCAAGTGCAGTTCGTATGTGAATAAAATATGCATTTTGATCATTTTCTGATGATCAATCCAATACGGGATGTTGGAATTTTGCGCGAAGCAGGGTTGAACATCGTTGATTTTGGGAAAATTATCAAATGATTTTTCTATTGCATGATTTAATGAGACGAGGTGAATTTAGGGTTAAATTCGAGTTTTTGACATGGCTGAAAACGAGGTGATTTCATCACCTCGGATGCACCGAGTTGCACGAGATGCAGGGGGATGGTAGTAAGGGGCGTTGACGTGATGTAGCCGAAGTCATGGCGTCACTGGTGGTCTAAGCGACTGTGGTGAGGTGTTTTGCTGAGGGGGGTTCGAGTTGCAGTGTCGAGCAAAATGCTTATTTTCGATTTCGAGTTTTTGATGTCGAATCAAGTGTCGATTTCGAGTGTGGGTGAGGTTTGCGACTTGCCGAAGGTCGTGAGGTTCACCGGAGCGGCGGCGCGACGTCGTGCACATGCACGACGTCGATTTTGTGTCAGGAAGTTTGGTCTAGAGAGAAACTCGAAGGAGTGCTCGAGTAGGAGGTGGGTTGGCTTCGGTTTTCTCGCATTCGTGTGAGTTGTTTCAGCAGTTGCTTAAGTTTAAAACTTAAGCTAGAAAAAAAAGGAGAAGAAGAAGAAAGTACAAGAGGGAAAGAAGATGACTCGGGAAAAGAGGGAGAGAAACTCGAGTAACACTTGAGTAAAAAAAAAAAAGGTATGCTCGGGTTATTTTCAAAATGGGTTAATCCCAATAAATTTAAAGTTTATAATGTTAAAGTTAATAATGTTGACTATTTTATGTTAAGAATTTGTTTCAAGTTAATCAACCAAGTGAGTACATAAATGTTTTCTAAAACCTTAATTAATATTTTAATTAAGTAATTAACTTAAGTTAGATATTAAATTTCATTACCATTAAAGTTTTCAATGTAATAATAGATTGATTTTCAAAGTTTAAAGATGATTTTTAAATGTTAATTTAGATAAATAATTATTATTAATCAATTGTTTGGAAAGCAATCAAGAATGGTTAAATCAATAATTATAATTAACTAAGTAATTAAGGATTTATATTTGAAACTGACAATTGGTTAATTAATAATTAAGTGTCTAATTTATTCGTAATTAAGAATGGTTAATTAGATAATTAAGTTAATTAATTTATAATTGGTAATTAATTAAGATAATTATTAAGGAATGATTTATTAATAAAAGGGATTAAGATTTAATTTATCATGAAGAATAATTAATCGTCGATTTAAAATAATCAATAAAAATAATTATGTGGTTAATTCATTTAAATCACATTCACCTTGATTGAAAAATAGTTAACTATTGTTGTGCACTAGATTGATACTTATGTTGTGGTTGTGATTCTGTGTGATGTGAACTGCTCTGTGCTGAACTGTGATTTGTAATTTAATTCTGTGTTAATGTGAAAACCCTTTTGCCCGTAAAACGGCATTTAAAATTCGATGTGACAGGGAGTCAGATTTCAGTTAGTTATCTGAAACCCACATCGAACCCTGAATGTGAATCTTTGTGATTAATACATCCACATGTTTTAAAAATTAACGCACACTATTCGGTTTAGCTAGGAGAGGAACTTTGTGTCATATAACCCATTCCGAATAGTGATACGTCGAAATGAATAGCATTTGAAGAAGGTGGTGAAGACCGGTGTCTTCGAAAACGATAGGACAACCTATCGAATTCTCTGCACTGAGTTGCTCCAGTATAGAGATCTCCATATGTGATGGGGAGTCTGATCGGGATTGTGGATACCCGGATTTGCAAGGGCTTCTTCTTTATGGAACGAAGTGCCTTTGGTTCTGTTCGAACCCGGAACAGACTTGTATGGTTATGTGTCTGACACTACACCTTGAGATATAAAGCAGATTTCTTTCAAATACATATATGTTGGTGGCGGAGAATTTATTCTCTTAGCTTAACACCCTTCTCCGAGACGTACATGCTCAAAAGTTATGTAATTGAAGGTTATCAGCGATATACTCCCAATTTGGTAGTGTGGCATGCTAAGTGCTGCTGTGTGTTGATGATCATTTGTTGATCATTTGTGATCAAAGCATGGCTTTCGTGTAAAACATAGCTTTGTGGACGAGACCTCATCGGACCTCACAACCCGGAAAAGGTGAAATTGGAAAGATGCGGCAAGGTTATGAGGGTCGTGCCCTTTAGGGTATGTCATTTCCTTCTGGAAAAAAGTGGTATCATGGTATGGAGCCTAGATACTTAACTATGTGGTTGCTTTTATCTCATTTACTGTGTGGTTGCTGCTTTGTGATGAAGGGCCCTCGGATAAAGGTCGCAAACGACTGGGAGGTGGCATACTCGAGTAGCAGTTACCTAGTTACAGAGGTAACCCGGCCTTGTGTTGGCAGAGAGCCGGGTAGGTTCTCGGGACGTCCCTCCAGAGGCGTACCCATGTGGCAGTAGGAAGTTCCTTGCCTGACCATTTGTTGGAATCCCAATTCCCAATAAGAACCCAGTACGGTTTTAGTTGTATAACCTGCTATTTACTTATGGTGGAGCCCTTCTGTTTAGATGGTAGCTATAGTAGGCATACAATAATGGTTGTATGCTGGCTAAGATTAAAATTATATTTTCGAAATGTTTTCTACACTATGAACTAGTAATAATATCAAAGAATTTTTCTCGTATCAAGCATATTTGACTATCATAAGAAGAAATCTCCTCCAATTCTGCGATTGCATTGTGTGTGTGGCGGGAGGTCTAATGGTAGTTTCATTTTTCAAAAGCATACCAAATTTTCTTTCATAAATTTGTTTAATTTAAAAGCAACTATTTTTGTTTACTCATAGTAGTCCCATGACTGACCTGGAGTTTATTGTTTCTTTCTAAACTCTGGGTGCCCTTCATTTTCATACGGGAAGCCTAGTAGCAGGTTTCTGTGTTCTGGTGTTAGCAGTATTTTGGAAGCTCTTATCTTGGAGATATTTTAGAAACTTTTGGGATCACAGGTGTTTAGTTTTTGGAAGTTCGCTATCGCTTCATTTCTTTGAATACTTTTGGCATATGATCACTTGCTGTACTATTATGATGTTCTATTTGGAGTTGTGGCATATGTATTATGATACTCTGATGTAGTAATGGATATTCATTTTGTTTCCGCTATTTTATATTCATCTGATGTTGTTGTAAGCTCCATCCGACTGGAGTTTGATGTTTGAATTTTTGGTAGTCGAATACAAGTGAGGTATTTATTGTCAATTTTCGAACATTGAATTTTGGATCGTGACAAAGTGGTATCAGAGCTGAAGGTTGAGCAAGAACTTTAGCTATGGAGTATAACACATTAGATGACTCATTAAAGATTGGGTGAAGTATACCCTAGAATGAGTATAACCGAGATCGAAACCCAAATTTTCATAGTCCATTTCCTTTTAACTGTTGATATTCCTTAAGATATCTTGTCCAAATATCTAAATCAATTTTCTTACTAATTACAGATAGTAAGAATGAGCGGACGAAGAGGAAGAGCTGGGGGCGAGGAAATGCCACAGCACCTAGCCAAGTTCCCCCAACAGCAGAAGCAGCTTTATCTATTCTGAATCAGCCGAATCTGGCTGATTTATATAAGAGTTTCTCAAGGCTTGGTGGTAAGCCGTTCACCGGCAAGGAATCGATTGTTGAGGCCTAAGCATGGATTAGATCATGTGAAAAAATCTTTAAAGGGTTAAAGTTGCAAGATGATAAAATGCGACTCATAGCTTCTTGGCAACTTCAAGAAGAAGCCACAGCCTGGTGGGAAACAGTCACTATAGATAAGCCAGAAGACGAGTTTACTTGGGAGAGATTTAAAGAAGTATTTGAGAAGCGCTATATGCCATCGGCTGGAATTTATCGAATGCATCAGGAACTCACGGACTTAAAGCAGGGGAACTTGTCATTCGAGGAGTATCTAAACAAATTCAATGAATTGCCTCGATTCGGTCCAGAATTAGTGGACACACCTTTAAAGAAGAATGAAAGGTTCATTAGTGGGATGAATAAGAAATTCCACGAAAGGATGACTAGCCACGTCAAAGAATCCTTTTCAGATTTGGTTGATATGGGGTACAGATATGCTACACTTGATATGCAAGAAGCCCCGGTGGAGAAAAGAAATTCGGGCAATCAAAATTGGAAGAAGAGGAAATTTAGAGGCAAGAAACCATGGAAGGGTAAGGAGAAAAAGAAGAGTAATCAAGGAAGCACAGCAGAGAATATTACTTGCTTCAATTGTCTAGAAAAAGGCCACTACTCAAACAGCTGCAAGAAGCCAAAGAGAGATCAATCTGTTCAAGCAAAACCCAGGAAATGTTATTATTGTCAGAAATTGGGACATGAAGTTAAGGATTGCCCAACCATGAAGCAAACTCAGACAGCCAAGGTGTACACGGTCAAAGACAAACCTGCATCTTCCAAAGCACAAAAGGGGAAAGGAGTTCTGGAAGGTAATCTTACTATTTATGATAGCATTGTTAAAGTTTTGTTTGATACTGGCGCTAAACACAGTTTTATCTCTCGGCAAGCCATTAATGATTGAATCTTGAACCCGATTTTGTTGATGAGCCTATATGCGTAAAGAATCCTGTTGGAGGTCCCGCAAATCTCTGTCTTCGCTGTAGAGACATTCCTATCTCATATTCTTGTTACCAATTCCCTATTGGTCTCTTTGTTCTTGATTTTAACGAGTTTGAAGTCTTACTCGAAATGGATTGACTAGCAAAATACGAAGCCAAATTGGATTGCAATAATCGATTTATTTCGATTAAAACCGAATTTGGAGATTTCATCGAGATTTCTTGTGAGGACCTTAGTCCTAAAAGAGAAGGGTTGATGTATAACTTGGGTTATCCCGAACCCAGTCCGGATTCTATACCCATTGTTATAGATTTTCCAGATGTGTTCGAAGAAGTGAAATCCCTACCTCCACACCGAGAAATAGAACTCAGAATTGACCTAGTACCCAACGCTCGTCCTGTCGTTCACGCAAGTCGCAGGATGGCACCCAGGGAAAGGGTTGAATTAGTTCGGCAAACCAAGGATTTACTAGAAAATGGATTAATTCATCCTAGTGTTTCTGAATGGGGTTCAGTCGTCATGTTTGTTGCTAAATTGGATGGATCTTTGAGATTGTGTGTAGATTACCGCGATCTCAATAAGCTGACTCTCAAGAATAAATTTCCACTACCTAGAATTGATGATCTGTTTGATCAATTGCAAGGTGCTCGTTTCTTTTCAAAGATGGATCTAGCCCAAGGATTCCATCAACTACGAATCGCCGAAGATTGTGTCCATTTGACCGCTTTCAGGGGTCCTAATATATTCTACGAATGGTTAGTCATGCCTTTCGGGCTAACTGATGCTCCAGCATACTTCGTAGATCTTATGACTCGTCTGTTCCGAGAAGTATTGAATAAATTTGTGCTCGTGTTTATTGATGATATTTTGGTATATTCCAAGACCGAAGAGGAGCGTGTCAAGCATCTTGGAATCATATTGGAGATACTAAGGAGAAATATTCTATTCGCAAAATTTTCCAAATGCCACTTTTGTGTCAAAGAAGTTAAATTTCTCGGCCATATTGTTAATGAAGAAGGAATTTCTGTTGATCCTAGCAAAATTTCCGCTATTCTTGATTGGAGGAAACCCACTACCCCAAAAGAAGTTCAAAGCTTTTTGGGTTTAGCAGGCTATTATCGGAAGTTTGTTCAGGACTTTTCTAAGATAGCTAGTCCGTGACTAAGCTAACAATGAAGGATGTAAAATTCAATTGGACTCCGAAATGTGACGAAGCTTTCAGGAGTTGATGAAGAGATTAACCACCGCTCCTGTTCTCGCTATTATCAACGAGAATCAGGGATTATCTGTTGACGCTTGCGGTGATGGTTGGGGTGCGGTATTAATGCAGAATGGGAAGGTAATTGCCTATGCGAGTAGACAATTACGTCCTCATGAAAGAAACTACCCAACCCATGATTTGGAACTCTTAATTGTTATCTTCGCTTTGAAGATATGGCGACATTATCTTCTGGGTAAGAATCTTTTCAGCTTTCTTTACAATTTACGAAATTAACTTAACTTAACAATATATCTAATGAGCTCTCTTTCTCTAGGTGAAAAATTCGAATTATTCACCGACCACAAATCTTTGAAATATCTCTTCACCCAGAAAGATTTAAATCTGCGACAACAACGTTGGTTGGAATTTTTGCCATCTTATGACCTAGATATTCTATATACGCCGGGAAAAGCCAATGTGGTTGCCGATGCTTTGAGCAGAAGACATGTTATTCTCGCATATCTTGTTATCGCTGCTACTCTTCTTAAGAAGATTGCAAGACAGCAGACTGAAGACAAGTTTCTTCGGGAAATTCGTAGAAGAATATGTCGATGTGAGAATTCCAATTTTGGAATTGATGATAAGGGAGTTATAAGATTAAAAGGCAGGATTTGTGTTCCAGACTTCCCTGATCTGAAACGTGAAGTTTTGGACGAGTGCCACAAATCTAAATTCAGCATCCATCCAGGAGTTAATAAAATGTATCGTGATATCAAAAGAACGTTCTGGTGGAAGACAATGAAAAGCGACATATCTATATATGTGAGTCGATGTGCTACTTTCCAACAAATCAAAAGCGATCAAAAGAAAATGGCGGGTTTACTTCAGCCTTTAGAGGTACCCAAGTGGAAATGGGACCAAGTATCGATGGATTTCATCGATGGGTCGCCTCGTACTCGGAAAGGCAATGAAGTAATTTGGGTCATTATGGACCATTTCACTAAGACAACCCACTTTTTGCCAGTGAAATCTACCCACACGACAGCAAGTTTGGCCGAATTATATGTGAAAGAAATTGTCCGTCTCCATGGTATTCCTAGCAGTATAGTAAGTGATCGTGACCCGATCTTCACTAGTAGATTTTGGGTGGCATTTCAAGACGCATTGGGAACAAAATTGAATTTCAGCACTGCTTATCACCCACAATCTGATGGGCGGACTGAGAGGATTAATCGAATCTTAGAAGACCTATTGCGTGCTTGTATACTTGATTTTGGTGGTTCTTGGGAGGACCATTTACATCTAGTCGAATTCTCATATAACAATAGCTATCAGGCCAGTATAGAGTGGATTGAGGCAGGTGATAGACTTGTCTTTGGACCGGATATGATTAAAGAAGCCACAGAAAAAGTTGATTTTATACGGAAGAAATTGAAAACGGCTCAAAGTCGTCAAAAGAGTTATTATGATCGCAGAAGAAGGGATTTGGAATTCTAGATTGGAGACTCTGTTTTTCTCAAAGCATCTCCTATGCGAGGTGTATTTAGGTTTGGGAAGACCGGTAAGCTGGCACCACGGTATATTGGACCTTTTCCTATTCTGGAGAGGATCGTTTCTTTAGCCTATCGAGTGTAGTTGCCTAGCTGGTTATCTGGCATGCATGATGTGTTCCGCATTCCTAATCTTCAAAAGTATGTGCACGATTCAGATAGTATTATTAAAGAAGCTGCTCAGCAGGATCTCGAAATCACTCCCAATTTAACAGTTAAAAGAGAACCGATAAAGATTGTAGATCGTGATAAAAAGCGGTTGAGAAACAAAGTTGTGAAACTAGTTAAAGTTCAGTGGAGTGGCGATCCAAAGGATTGCACTTGGGAAACCGAAAGTAATATGCAGAAATCATATCCCAATTGCAGAGTGGATATCCCGGCTTAAACTGGTAAGCCATTTCTCTATCCTTTTCTGAGTTCGTATATTCTTTGTTTGCTTTTCTCTCTTCCAAATTTCGAGAATGAAATTTTCTTAAGGGGGGATATTTGTAACATCCCAAAATTTATTAATTTAAATTTGGTGACTTATTCGAACTTTTGAAATTTAATTTGAAAAGTTTCAAAAGAAATAAAATGTTATTAATATTAATATTACAAAGATATATGGATATAAATAAATATTTAATAGTTAAACTTTAAATAGAAAAAATTCAAGATTTATTTTAGTGATAAGATTTTATGGTTATAAGATAACATATGAAATACATACAAGTTTGCATGTGAATTATGTAAACAAGGAAACAATAAAACAAAAATGTATGCAAGAAAAAAATCTACAAACAAAACAAACATGTACTTACAATAAAAAATCAAATAGGATTACATGTTAACTTAGAGGGAACATAAGCATTAAATGCTTTCTTCTCAGCACAAATAAAATCCTTTCAGCCACCAAAAAGAAAAATCTTTGTTCAATGAAATTCTGACCAAAAGAAAATCTTGCACCAGATATTACCTATCTGTGCCAAACTATCTTCTTTATATATGCGTCTATTCTCATCTTTGTTCGTTCAAACATTAGACTTAGCATTACATAAACTAATTTATACAACTGAAACTCAAATTTACAACTCAGCTAAAAAGAGAGAAAAAACAGAAAGGTGGTTCAGGGAAAAATCAAACTACAGGTTTTCAAACACAAGGAAAAAATTGTTCTCCGTTTCAAATTTCCTTTCAGGTGAGTAAACCTATTATTTTAAAATTTAAATCTGGGTATTTAGTTTATGAAACTCTATGCTTTGCTGTATATTAGGAAAAATAATAGTTCTTTATGTTTTCTATGATACTGGAAATTGTTATATGACCTGTTCTTTTATACATTTGGTTTCAGAGCAAAAGTAAATGAGAAGCACTTAATAAATCTTCATACAAATATTATAAACCTAGGATTTTAAATAAAATAAGTATGTTTGAACTTAAACCATGGCCCGGAAATGGTCTTAAGCTTGAAATGAAAATTTTGACTCTGTATACTTGGTTTACAGTGAAAAAAAGGAAATCATATGATAAATTCGACTGTTTTAAATCATCGATTTGATTTTATAACTTGAATGAACATACAAAGATAGGATTTTTAAAATTTGTATGATGATTTTTAATTAAGTATTCCAAGTGCAGTTCGTATGTGAATAAAATATGCATTTTGATCATTTTATGATGATCAATCCAATACTGGATGTTGGAATTTTGCGCGAAGCAGGGTTGAACATCGTTGATTTCGAGAAAATTATCAAATGCGTTTTCTATTGCACAATTTAATGAGACGAGGTGAATTTAGGGTTGTATTCGAGTTTTTGACATGGCTGAAAATGAGGTGATTTCATCACCTCGGATGCATCAAGTTGCATGAGATGTAGGGGATGGTAGTATGGGGTGTTGACGTGATGTGGCCGAAGTCGCGGCGTCGCTGGTGGTCTGAGCAACCACGGCGAGGTGTTTTGCTGAGGGGGGTTCGAGTTGCAGTGTCGAGCAAAATGCTTATCTTCGATTTTGAGTTTTTGGTGTCGAATCGAGTGTTGATTTCTAGTGTGGGTGAGGTTTGCGACTTGCCGAAGGTCGTGACGTTCACCGGAGCGGCGGCGCGATGCCGTGCACATGCACGATGTCAATTTCGTGTTAGGAAGTTTGGGCTGGAGAGAAATTCGAAGGAGTGCTCGAGTAGGAGGTGGGTTGGCTCGGGTTTTCTCGCGTTCGTGTGAGTTGTTTCAGCAGTTGCTTAAGTTTAAAACTTAAGCTTCAAAAAAAAGGAGAAGAAGGAGAAAGTACGAGAGGGAAAGAAGATGACTCGGGAAAAGAGGGAGAGAAACTCGAGTAACACTCGAGTAAAAAAAAGCTGGGTATGCTCGGGTTATTTTCAAAATGGGTTAAGCCCAATAAATTTAAAGTTTATAATGTTAAAGTAAATAATGTTGACTATTTTAAGTTAAGAGTTTGTTTCAAGTTAATCAACTAAGTGAGTACATAACAATGTTTTCTAAAACCTTAATTAATATTTTAATTAAGTAATTAACTTAAGTTAAATATTAAATTTAATTACCATTAAAGTTTTCAATGTAATAATAGATTGATTTTCAAAGTTTAAAGAAGATTTTAAAATGTTAATTTAGATAAATAATTATTATTAATCAATTGTTTGGAAAGCAATCAAGAATGATTAAATCAATAATTATAATTAATTAAGTAATTAAGGATTTATATTTGAAATTGAAAATTGGTTAATTAATAATTAAGTGTCTAATTTATTTATAATTAAGAATGGTTAATTAGATAATTTAAGTTAATTAATTTATATTTGGTAATTAATTAAGATAATTAATTAAGGAATGATTTATTAATAAAAGGGATTAAGATTTAATTTATCATTAAGAATAATTAATCGTTGATTTAAAATAATCAATAAAAATAATTATGTGGTTAATTCATTAAAATCACATTCACCTTGATTGCAAAATAATTAACTATTGTTGTGCACTGGATTGATATTTCTGTTGTTGTTGTGATTCTGTGTGATGTGAATTGCTCTGTGCTGAACTGTGATTTGTGATTTAATTCTGTGTTAATGTGAAAACCCTTTTGCCCGTAAAACGGCATTTAAACTTCGATGTGACAGGGAGTCGGATTTCAGTTAGTTATACGAAACCCACATCGAACCTTGAATGTGAATCTTTGTGATTAATACATCCACGTGTTTTAAAAATTAACGCTCACTATTCGGTTTAGCCGGGAGAGGAACTTTGTGTCATATGACCCATTCCGAATTGTGATACGTCGAAATGAATAGCATTTGAAGACAGTAGCGAAGACCAGGTCCCTTCGAAAACGATAGGACAACCTATCGAATGTCTCTACACTGAGTTGCTTCGGTATAGAGATCTTCACATGTGATGGGGAGTCTGATCGGGATTGTGGATACCCGGATTTGCAAGGGCTTCTTCTTTATTGAACGAAGTGCCTTCGGTTCTGTTCGAACCCGGAACAGACTTGTATGGTTATGTGTCTGACACTACACCTTGAGATGTAAAGCATATTTCTTTCAAATACATATTTGTTGGATGTGGAGAATTTATTCTCTTAGCTTAACACCCTTCTCTGAGACGTACGAGCTCAGAGGTTATGTAATTGAAGGTTATCAGCGATATACTCCCAATTTGGTAGTGTGGCATGCTAAGTGCTGCTGTGTGTTTATGATCATTTGTTGATCATTTGTGATCAAAGCATGGCTTTCGTGTAAAGCGTGGCTTTGTGGACGAGACCTCATCGGGCCTCACAACCCGAAAATGGTCGAAACAGGAAAGATGCGGCAAGGTTATAAAGGTCGCGCCCTTTAGGGTATATCATTTCCTTCTGGAAAAAGGTGGTATCATGGTATGGATCCCAGATACTTACCTATGTGGTTGCTTCAATCTCATTTACTGTGTGGTTGTTGCTTTGTGATGGAGGGCCCTCGGATAATGGTCCCAAACGACCGGGAGGGTGGCACACTCGAGTAGTAGTTACCTAGTTACAAAGGTAACCCGGTCTTGTGTTGGCAGATAGCTGGGTAGGTTCTCGGGACATCCCTCCAGAGGCGTACCCATGTGGCAGTAGGAAGTTCCTTAGCCTGACCATTTGTTGGAAACGTAGTTCCCAATACGAACCCAGTACGGTTTTAGTTGTATAACCTGCCATTTACTTATGGTGGCGCCCCACTGTTTAGGTGGTAGCTATAGTAGGCATACAATAAGGGTTGTATGCTGGCTAAGATTAATATTATTTTTTCGAAATGTTTTGTATATTATGCACTAGTAATAATATCAAAGAATTTTTCTCGTATCAAGCATATTTGACTACCATAAGAAGGAATCTCCTCCAATTCTGCGATTGCATTGTGAGTGTGGCGGGAGGTCTTATGGTAGTTTCATTTTCCAAAAGTGTACCGAATTTTCTTTCATAAATTTGTTTTATTTAAATGCAACTATTTTTGTTTACTCATATCAGTCTCATGACTGACCCATAGTTTATTGTTTCTTTCTAAACTCTGGGTGCCCTTCATTTTCACACGGGCAGCCTAGTAGCAGGTTTCTGTGTTCTGGTGTTAGTAGTATTTTGGAAGCTCTTATCTTAGAGATATTTTAGAAGCTTTTGGGATCTCAGGTGTTTAGTTTTTTAAAGTACGCTATTGCTTCATTTCTTTGAAGACTTTTGGCATATGATCGCTTCTAGTACTATTATGATGTTCTATTTGGAGTTGTTGTATATGTATTATGATACTCTGATGTAGTAATGGATATTATGATGATGTTGTATCTGTGATGTAATGCATGATATTCATTTTGTTTCTGCTGTTTTATATTCATCTGATGTTGTTATAAGCTCCATCCGACTGGAGTTTGATGTTTGAATTTTTGGCAGTCGAATACAAGTGAGGTATTTAGTGTTAATTTTCGAACATTGAATCTCGGATCGTGACAAGATTTATCTTTGTAAATAAATATTTAAACTTATTTATTCAATTTTTGAACTTTTTTAATTCAAACAAACGAAATCTCTCATTTTTGAAGTAGCAAAATTACGGGTCGTTACATTAATGTTCACACATCACCTTAGCTAGTGATGTGATATTTTGACCAATTTGTCGCTTATGTGGCTTTGGACCTAATTTTACATAATTAAATATTACATGATAGTGAAAATTATTTACAACAATTCTTTCATTAAAACTATATCAGTTTAGGACTTATGTAATTTGATAAGAGTCAAAATTCTAGTATCGTCCATGTTCAACCAAATTAAAAGTCTTTGGTTTAATAATAACCATTATTATTAACCGAAATGCTTGGTCTAGAGACTTTTACTTTTAATTGACTTAAGTTGATCTCATGATAATAACCCCATATAACTGAGGAGACAAATTCTCTCTTGTACAGTGTTTTACTTCCAATGCTCTGGTCGAAATATTCGATGGACACCAAATCACGATTTAACCATAATCTAAGTGGAGTTTACACACTAGAGCTATAAAACATTCTCAAGTCAAGGGAATTGTGCGACCTTAGTTATATTAACTAATGGAAAATTTTCGAGTCAGTCCATAGCTATCCAATAACTATTAGTATGTAGTCCCTTGGTTCCCCTAGGAGTCATGAGTAATACACTGCCCAATATTTAGAGAACGTTACATACTCTAGTCGTAACGATCCGTAATTTTATCACTTTTAAATGGGATATTTAATTAACTTTAAATATTTAAATGCAGAATTTTCAAACCTAAATAATCATTTTTTTATGTGACAAAAAAGAATGTTGAACTTATTTTTAGAATTGGTTTACAAAAATAAGACATTTTGGAATTTCATCGTAAAATTGACAAAAGCTGGTTTATGATAAAATTAGATATATAGTCAGATAATTGTTTTGAATGATAAATAATTCTTTTTAAATTGTTATAATGTTATAATAATTGATTTTCATATATGCATACATATATATACACACACATATACTTATTTTATAAAGACATACAAACTTGTCGTACTTTGACCGATCGACGTCGTATTTTTACAATTGGATTTTAATATTACTAAATATGGTTTTATATTATTTTTTAAAATTATTTAAAAATGATAAGAAACTTATTTTCAAGTTTTTTTATATAAACAAATAGTTTGATTAAAAAAAATATGATTATAAAACGTTTTGTCAAAAATCAACGTTTTGATCAATATAAGTTGTGTAAATGTTTTGCAACTTTAATAGTTATTATATAAACACATTAACAAAGAAATAAAAACGTCACTTATATTAACTAAGGATTAATTAAGTTTTGTATTTAATCAAGTAAAGAAAATTATATAATAAGCTATTTTCACCAAATCTAACACAAGTCAAATCAAATCTCACCGTAAGTCCATTTTTCAATCCAAATATATCATTTAGCTATTAAGTAAAGAGACAAGAAGTGAGTGAAGTGATGGGGGAGGTAAGAAGAGGGGGAGGGCCAAAAATGATGGTAATCGGGGGAGGGGGGTAATCTTGTCCATTTACATCCCTTAGTGCTTAAGGAATTCAAGGCTATAAATATGGACCCTTATGCTTCATTTTCTTCATACCTCTATTCTTTCTTTTCTTAAGTTTCTCTTCTTCTTCCTTTAGGCTCTAATGGCATGTACTTCTCTAGAAAGATAATGGAAAAAAAAATAAAGAAAAAATTATAGTAAAAAAAAGTAAATATATATACACATATATTCTACCTCAAATCTAGTGCAAACACATCATTGTCTTCCCTACAACTCTCGTCCACCACCATCACCATTAAGGCCTTGCTCCATCACTTATTCTAGGAGGTATTGAGATCAACATAAGGAGAAGTGGAGTTCAGGAAGCTCTTGAGTGAAAATATTGGAGAGAAGTGTCGTCGAGTTCGTTCCATGAAGATAGGAGGATTGTAGTAGATTATGAGTAGTTAAAGTTAACAATGGTTTAGTGAAGTGTTATCGGATAAGAATGCTAGTAGGAACAATTAGTTAAAGACAATGATGAGTACTCACATATGAATTTACTAATTAATCTTTAAATAATTCCAAGTTTAATGATATGAAAATATAATATATATATTGAATGATTAAAGTGCGATTACTTGGTTGATTACTTGGTTGGATATATGAATGTTAATATGGATGATTACCTGGTTTGACAAATGATAAGATAAATGTATAGTAATTAACCACGGTTAATTAAATTAGAATTAAATCCATATAAAGATGTGTATGGAGTTGTTTAGCCTCCTATGGGTATTAAACATCTAAAATGGTTGAAATTGATATTATAATAATATAATATTTTAATATGAAATGAAATGGAATATGAGTTTGAAATATGAAACTAACATTTAAAATGATTTTCAAATAGTTGAGAAATGTTTTATAAACATATAAAAGTGTTTCCATGAAGTTTGATAAGATATTGAAAAACAAGTTAAAACTAGGCGCGTCGCGTGACGGTAGTTCGCGATTTCGCACCGGACAATTCAAATGAGTGTACGAAATGGAACATAGCTCGGAATTATTCGATATAAGAATTTTCCAAACTATTGTATCCATAGTTTTTTAATGAAGAAATAAAATCAAGATTTCATCTTGTAAATTTTTAAATAAGTCCGAAATAATCGTGGTTTTGCAGTTTAAAACCTGAATTTGAAATTGATTTGAAACGAACATTTTTAAATGTTTAAAAATATGAAATAAATCTTATAAATATATTTAAATAGTTTAAATTTGTAAAAATGGAAGTTTATGAAATAAAATTTGTGTTAAAATTCAATGTTGCCTTAAAACACTATTTGCAACATTTTTTGCGGTAATTTTAATAACTTGTGAAATATGATTTTAAACTTAACCATTCTTTTTCATATCTTTTATAAATGGTTTTTAAAAGATTAATTAAGTGTTTTAAATAATGATTTGGAAGTTTTATAAATCATTTCTAAAAATGAAAGAAGTATGCAGAAACGACTAGTACATTTGTCCGCTTGTGAGATCTAAACAGTAAAACAAGGTATATAACTAAGGTTAGGAATGAAGCAACCAGTGCGCTGAACTTACCTTACCTCTATCTTCTTTTAGACAAGGGGTGGAATAGATTGGAGGAAAAGGCCGGATGCTCTAAAAAGGATCTCATTTAATTTTTTCCGGAAGCAAGGAATTTTCAAAAGAGTTAATTAAACCAGATTTTTAATAATATACGGATATTCTGGTCAAATTTATAGAAAGGTCCGAGAAGGGAACTTGTACTATTCATGTGAATTTAAAAGGTGATTCCATCGTTATTCCACGAATAGTACAAGTTGAATATCTGGGTATGATTAATCTAATCTTTTACTCGATACAAATTGGTTTGGGGTTTACAGTAAACTATGTCTTAAATAACATTGATCTTGACCCATTAAAATGTTCTGATTCGAATATAAGAATCTTTGACCTAGATTTAAAAAAAATTGAAATGTTTTCCTAAGTAAAAGTGAAATGATTTAGAATTATTTCAAGCTTTAAAAAGGGTTTTAATTAACCAACGAATTTAATAAATGAGGCATAATGATTCCATATACTCTATGAAGATAAAGAAATGATTTAATGAATATTTCTCTAAGAGAAATTTGATTTAAATAAAAAGGTTAATTAATTGAATCTTGTGTGGTAATCACCTATATATCTAAATGCCTTTTTATCGATGGTTGGTTTGGAGAAACCGGGATCGAATTTGGGTAATTCCTACCTGAAAACCACTTCGAACCAATGAATACATTTAGAAGCGAAGACGTGTTGAAGATGATAATTACTGAAGACCGGAGATCTTCAAAATGTAGGGATTTCTTTCATTAGTGCCATGAGTCTACCCCCACATTATATTTATATGGCAGTAGTGTCTGAATTATAAAAGCTTCGTCGTATTGAAGATTAGAGATCTTCATGGCGGAAGGACTGCTTGTTGACTTTCTTTGGATAGCTCCCAATATAGAGAAAATTATTATAGCAGCGGTCTTATCGTGTTTTGAAATCTTCAGATTACAAGGGCTACTTGCTACTTATCATAAAGTTGATTCCTAAAAAAGGGAAGTGGTAGGAGGAGTACCTTTAGTTTCGCTCAGTCCCAGAACGAACTTTTATGGATGAGTGTCTCACAATGCATTTTTGAGAATTTTAGTTAATCTCTATCAATGTATTATCTGCTTGGTGGCGAAGAAGGCAACATCTCTTACTTAGCACCCTTTCGTGAGAAGTAGAGCTTGAAAATTATACATTTGTAGAAATCAGTTATGTGATTAATGAATGACAATGTGGTATTCTAAGTGGAATGTTCTTTGTGGTAGAATAAAGCGTGGCTTTGTTAAAAGCAAAGCATGGATTTGAAGAAATTGAGCGTTGCCACAGGATCCTCACATCCCGAAGATGATACGGTAATTACGTGATCTGCAGGACATATATTTCAGGCTATCAGTTTTATGAGTACGGAGGGGTCCAATGGGATCTTGATCCTCACGGCATCTATTGCCCCATTTATTTTAATATAGTAGCTAGCTTGTGAAAGATTATAAGACTATCGGATATTGATAGTGTAGCAAGTATAATTTTAAGTGGCTTGCTTGAGTAAAGCGATAAGGCTTCCGGGGTCAATGGTTGCTACGTGTGGATCGAAGGAAAAGGCGACCAGTTCCCTATCCTGTTGGAAATCCAATCCCTATACGAGCTTTACGGTTTTGATTGTAGTCCCAAAATAGTAGTAATGCTTTGCAAACATTTCACTACCCTTTGTTGGAAATTAACAATAACAATTTCGGCCATGTTTATATATATTTACTTGGAAAGGATTTTCAAAGAAATGTTATTAGAAATAATATCAAATGGTTTAAGTATAAAGAACGTTGGTTATCATAAGGTAAAAACCCATCTGTGCCTATATGTGGGCGTAGTCTTATAAAAATACCCTTCTTTTCAAAGGTTTTTTATTAACATCAACAATAAAAAAATTGAGTGTCTCACTTCGGTTTATCAAGCTTGATTCGGGTATTTTTAATACTAGGGTCAGATCTAAGTAGTTTTTAGTTTAGTTGAAGACGCTTGGAGTTTCCAGAGGAGAGCTAGAGATCTTCATGTACATAAGAACATATTTTATTATTCGCTACATCTATTGCATTAGATTTTATTTTTCAGCATTTGTAAAGACAGATGATTTATAACTATCCAGGCTAAATCCAGGTTAGCCTTTGATTTTGTATTCAAAAAAATTTGTGATGTAAAGACTATATATTGAAATAATATATGTTATTCCATTCGCGTGAGATTTTTTCTATCTTTATTTTCTTTTTTACCCTAACAGTTGGGCTTTCTGGCACTTGGATTTGCGGAACAAAGATGTGTTAGTGTCGATTTTTGAGGGTCGAAATTTTCGGTTATTAAATTAGTCTCAAGGGATGTATTGATATTCAGTCTTGATACACCTTGACTAGGAATATTTAAAACAGTATGTTTACTATATTGTTATAAATTACATATAGTTAAAACGCATTGTAGCTACTATCATAAAAACATACCATTTATGGATTTTCTATTAAATATACTTAAGCTAAATATCAAGTATTCATAACACAATATAACATGTACATAACAGAAAGAAAACACCTTTTATTTTGAAAAAGATTGATCAATAGTTAGGTTTATGTAACAAATTACATAATTGTCACTAGGGCATACCTCTAACTCTATCAAAATTATACAAAACAGTTGCTGAAATGGAGTTAGTGTTTGAGGAAAAACAATCAAACATTTGGTAATAATCTCATATATCAGACCTTGTTTTGTTCAAAATTGGCACAGAAGTTTATTTATATATACATATTTTTATTTTTTATTACTATATAAATAGAAACAAATTTATTTTTATTGATCAAACAGCCTAGGCCAATCATGATATCTGGGAGGGATAGTCGGATCCATTTTAGAGGGTAGTATGTGTAGTACCGCAAAAAGGGTTAAGGTTCTTTCTATAACTTGCCATATTTTAGTCAGTTGATTTTGAAATATCAATTTAATTTTAAAATACCAAAATATTAGTTTTATATACCAAATGGCTTGAATTTCAAATATAGGGATTTAATTGATAATGTGAATTGTTAATTTAATATTGGAATTTGTTTATGAAAATTGAATCTTGGATTCAATATGAATATAAGTGGATTCAAAATCTTATTTAAATTCAATAAAAATAAGAATGAAAAAATAAACTTTTAAATTTATATTTAAAAGGGATTTAAATAGGTTTTATTATAATTCTCTTTAATTAATGTGTGAAATTATCATTTCAGGGCACTAACTTGGATTTTGACGAAACCGGTGCTATTGGATCCGTAATAGTGAGTCATGTAGCTCGAAACATGTAGAAATTAATTACAGGCAATTAATTTTATATAATTCGATTTTGAAAGCTAACTTCTACATATGATCGAATTAGGTCCAGATAGTAGTTCCGTTGAGTTTGGAATAGGGGTATTTATTACAGAATGCCAGTAAGTACACCTCATTTGGAGTTCGAGATTTTTAGGTGTTTAGAGCTAGATATTTTGAATATAATAATATGTGTACCGTACACCATCACTATTCAAAGCCATACCCTTCACCATACCTCCCTACTATTCAGCCATACTCTCCCCACGTTCCAAAACCATACCACCCTCTCCCTATAACTACCCACAAACCAGAGAAATGTGTTCGTTTTTTTTCAAATCAAAATCCTCCACATCCGATGACTCTAGATCATCAAAACCACTAATGACGTTATTTGGCAAGAGTCCGAACTGAAGTTTTGTTCGCGTCTAAATGACGAGTGCAATCATTGTTGGAAATCGTCGATGGTGGCTAGTGGCGGTGGAATTTCGTTGATAAATGACGATTGTATTTTCATCTATTGCGGCGACGTGCATGGTTGTTGGCCGGTGAGTCTGAATGGGAGTTGTAGAGCATGGTGAGGCATATCAACGGCCGGAGTTAGGAGGTGCAAAACCACCTATAGTGGCAAAAATTATGAGATGAACATCAATGATGGCGCTAGGCGTGTAGCCACTTAGGGCATGAGCTTATTGAGGTCAAGAGTGCTCGAGGAATGGTTGCGGTGGTCGTTGGTAAAGAAAGGCGGCGGCACGACAACGTTGAAGTCGAGCATGAGAAGGGGTTGCGGTTTGTGAAGAAGGGTTGGCTGAACGAATTAGTTTAACTTACTGATGTAATTAGTGTATTTAATTATAAATTTATAATCGATAACTTATAAAATTCATAATTCTCTCACACAAGGTCGGATTTGAATGTGGATTTTTTCCTTACATTTGTAACAACAAATACTACGTCATGGGATTGATTTAGTGGTGATTGAAGTATGTTGAATTTAACGTCGAATTCGAACGTCGTTAGAATTCAGACGAAACCACAAACGCCTTGGCAACAACTGGATGTTTATCTGTTGATTGTTTTGTTTTGATGAATTGTCGCTTTTGAAAGCAGTCAATATATGAAATCAATTGCAGAGGAACAAGTTGGAAGGATCCAACGGGATTCGTCGCCATTGTTGAATTGTTTTAAATAATATTCATGTTATATGAATCATTGAATATCAGAATTGATAGTCTAACACTATTGGTTATAACATTGTTATATGTTCAAAACTTAAACCCTAGTGATAGAAAATCAATATCGATATTAGTTAAACGTTAGGTAGCTATTGGCCTCAAGTTAGTAGTTTAAAAATACTATAAATTGTCATTTAGGTTGAAATTGGCTTTTGAGACCGAGAATGATTTAAAATTTGAATTTAGGGTTTTCAAAAATATTTCTATTTTAAATGGATTTAACTTCTAATTTAACCTAACATTTTTATCTATAATTTTTGAACTATTTAAAAATGATTTGAAGGGTTCAAATATTGTTAAGAAATATTTTTTTAAATTTGTTTATTTATATTTAATTTTGTTTAAAGATATTTATCAATATTTTAATACTTTAGAAAATTATTTATTTAAATAATTAATATGGTTTGAAATTATATATTAATAATGGTTTGAAGGTTAGTCATATTTTATTATAATAATATTAAAAATCAGTTATTGTTAAATAATAATGTTTTGAAATTATTAATTTTTATCTTTAAGATGCTTTGAAGTTAATAATAATTATTTATTTAAAAAAAATTATTCATAAATATTATTATGTAGTAGTGTTTTGATGTAAATGATTTTTATTTATTTATAAATGTTTTAAGATTTATAAATAGAATTTTATTAACAAACTTGGGTTTATAAGATGAGTTTTATAAAATTGTTTGGAGACTTAAAGGAAGATTATTTACAATGTATATAAAAAAGTTTATAAATGGTTTTAGGATTTTGTAAAATGGAAATCTTCCTTTGTTTTGTGAATATACTTATAATGTTGAGTTAAGCATATGGATATTTTTCCAAGTATTGAAATTATAGGGATTTGTGGATATATCATTGTAAAAGTATTTTAACACAAGTATTTACAAAGTGATTTAAAGAGGTTAGTAGTTGTTAATGTGCTTAACCGATGTCGGTTTTCCCTATGTAATTAAATCCTTGATTTGAATGTTTTTGTTCGATAGTTAAATAACCGACTATCGAATTTGAACACAAGACAAATTATAAGGAAATCCGTCCTTTAATGGATTGGAGGTGATCTCCGCTCTTATCTTTGACTGTTATTTCCTAAAGAATCGGGGTTAAGTTTATCGAAAACTATCGAATATTGTTTCGAAGAGACCGGGATTATGTATGTTATTGAAACCCACTCCGATCCAAATCAAGCATTTCAAAGTGAAGACATCTTGAAGATGATGGAATTGAAAACGACGCCCTTTGAAGTGCAAGGGATACTTGCTATTAATTCTGAGGGTGATTCCAAAATGAATGTAGTAGAAGTAGTGCTTTCGGTTTGCTCAGGTCCCAAACAACTTGTATGGATGAATGCTGTCACTGCTTTACTGGGTAGAAGATAATGTTAGCATTCCAAGTGGATAGTGCTATATAGAAGGTAAACATAGCCTCAAGCCTCATCAATCGAGAAATGGCAAAAATCGGGCATGAAGCAGAGCCGTATGGGTCACTCCCATCAGGCTATAGTCATCCCAAATCTAGAATGATTACTATCTACTCATGTATGCTTTGGGGCCTAAAGTGGGGTAATCATATTCGGTACTACAAGTCAAGCGGTAGGCCAGTCCTGTGTGGTCAGGGTACAAGATGTTCTTGTCAGGCCACGGTGCATTTTTTCTTGAGATGTACCATCGGAATGTAGTTCCTTACCTTGTTATAGTATGAAATACATTCTCCAATACAAGATTTATGAACTCAGTTGTGCGCAACTATGCTAAAACGTGAGATGCAAGAATTTCAGCTACATTCATATTTTATTATGTTATTATAAGAACTTTTCTCTTCCAATCATTAGTTAAGGAATTAATTTTTTTTTAAAGATCGAACTCAATAAAGTCAACTCCTAGTACCATTAAATCATGTTTTACACTTTGAAAACTCTATATTTCCATTTTATTTCATTCTAAACGATTGCAATTGATATTTTTAATAAATTAACCTTCATTTGTTTGACCTTTTTTGTGCCCTCATGTGTTACTTTCAAAGATATTTCAAATGTCATAAGCTTTCTTACACATCATGATTCTTGAAATCATTTTTGACAAATGAACAAAACAATATATTCATGGTTTTTGCATTATTGGAGGGATTGGTATTTTGAGCTTTTGTGCAAGTAATCATTTCGATAGTAGTTGCTATATACTAATTTTGAGTAGCTTGCCAGATCTGGAGTCCAATATATATTCTCATGCACGTAGCCCAAAATACATAGTTAGAACTAGTGAAAAGTGGAGAACATGCAGTGGATTGTGTAACAACCCTCCTTGAAATGGGCCTAATTTTTTACCCAATAAAAGATTATCAAATCTTAGTCCCATTCTTAGGCTAGCTATTGGTTGTTAAAATTGATACAATGTGCAACATACATGGCTATTTATCTACACAATCAGAATCTCACATCGGAAAGAATAAAATATAATATCAGAAATAAGTATCCATTTCATAAAAATCCAAATCATAGAAATAAAGCATATCATCCCAATCCAAAATACAGTATCTCAAAAACATAATAACATGTCTAAAAATGGGTAAATCAATCAAAAACGTAAATAGATAGATAACTGTCACAAGGATCCACCTCTGCCTTTAACTTCTAAATCAACATCGTCTTTCCTAATCGGTGTGTTGTAATATGGAAGGGTCAGAACAACAATGTCTGTTGAATGAAAATCCCAAGCCTTACTATAATAGTATCAGGGCGGTATTTTAAGTAATATGTCTTACACATTCTATACTATATCCTACATAAGATACCTCCAACTGTAAGCTCGAAGGCTCTTCTAGTCTAACTCTACAACTTACACTCTTCCAGTACAATTCTATAACTTACGCTCTTTTAGTCCAACTCTATAACTTACCTTCATCTGTAGGCCATATGTCATTTACAGTCCCATGTAACTACCGTCTGTCCTATCCTAATAATGTGAGAGAAAGTACTCGAGCAACTTAATACCTTTTTAATTGAAATTAGGCAGACTCTGACCATTTATTACCTATAACCTAAGAAGATGCCTGTCATTTAATACCTTACCAAAGGTGGGCGGCTCTCTGTTACTCCCTAACCGACATCGCATGAAATCTCAATAGACCGCTTAATACTTTTTTATGGGAAGAGGCGGACCCTAAAATAGCCTTCTGATACCTCGATCTCGAAGCGAACCCCCATGATTCCCCATTATCACACCACAATGATAATCTCGACCATTTAATACTTCTTTAATGGGAAGGAGGCAGATCCTACAATAGCCACTTACTATTCCTGACCTAGAAGCAAGTTCTATTATTATGACTGTAGACCAAACCGTGATGCCTCACATTAGTTGGACTATTCATAGGTACTTGCAGCTAGATTAACTTAGCAGACCATCCCTACAAAATTGGGACTAACCATGGATTCACCTGGGTACTTACTATAGGCGACGTCTCATATCAGTCTCAAAGTCACGGTGCTAGTAGCCAGATTAGCTGGAAAAACTTCTGCATTTTTTTCACTGACCTCGCATCCCTATAACTTAGCCATAATTCCACTCTCCTAACATACTAACATATATTTCACCACATTTCGCATTAAGGTCATATATGGAAATTTCCTTATTCCGCCTTCAATTATGGATTAATTTCCACTATCTTTCCTTAACTTCCTTCCAATCGACTTTAATACTATTTACTAACCTATTTATTCTACGTGATTAATACGTTATTAATTATACGTTAATAATATATTTATATCTTGATAGTATACTTAGACATACGTAATATAGGCTAACTAGATGTTCCTAAGGGTGCGAAGATTTCTGCATCCTATACTAACCACTTTAAATGTCAAAACTTCCAATTCATACAAGTCTAACTCCATACAATAACTTACAAATTAGCTAATATCTGTAGCCAAACCATAGACTTGTTAACAAAAAGGAATCAAATACCTAATATATTTTATATTAATATGGTAGAATTAAAATGTTTATTCAAGGAATAAAACTTACAATTTAAACTCTTTATATTTTATTCAACCTTTACATGCATGAACTTGAAGTGAAAAAGGAATACATATTTAAACTATGAAAATAAGTATTGCAAACTACGAATAAGAGAACTCGTACTTTTTACACTGATGCCAAACTTATTTTTTTAGAATCCTATAACAAATCAGCAGAGAAAAGTCGGAAGTGGAATAGAATATAAAATATTCCAATTGCAATAAAAAATAAATTCTATTATTTTAATATGAAGTAATTGAGATTTTAATAAACTTAAGAATTGACATTTTTTTTGGAGAAATTTTAGGGATTTAGTTATAGGATTTTTGTAAAAAAAAAATCCCTAAGGCATAAAATAAATCCAAACTTACACTGTACAAATACTAAAATGTGAAAAACTAATATTTCCACTCACAAACAATTTGCTTATCTCTCTTTGGATTTGATTCACATCTACTCCTAATTTTCCTTCAAACTTCTTCTTATGGAAATATACAACAATTGGATTTTATATAAATTAGATTCAGGATTCAGGGGTTATAGAAGAAGAAAAGTTGAAGAACGAATATATATATATATATATATAACTTTTTCCTTTTTCCCTAGAATTTGAATTCTTAAATCTAGTCGAGAAAGATAAATGGCGAAGCTTTGCGAGCATTCCTAAATGATTTATGAATAAAAGTATGAAGCTAGCCCTTTATTTATAGTGGTTAGAAGGGCACCATAATCTTCAGATTTAAGTCAGTATAAATAATAAAATCCGAGCCTTACATTTTCTTAAACATTAAGTCCCCCTTAACAATACAAATATTTATTACCATATTAATTTATACATTGATGTTATTCAAATTCAAATCTGGTATTTATTTGAATTATTTTAAATTCAAAAACTTCAAATGTTAATAATTTTTCTGTTTGGACTCCGATTACAGAACTTTATATATGAAAGTTGTTCAAAAAATCATCACGAATGCAATGTTATAAATTTCATAGCTAAATGTTGATATTTATAAAATTCCTTTTTTAGCCTTATTTTTAATTAATTAATTTATATTAATTTTTATGGGGTGTTACATTCTCCCTTCATTAAAAAGAATTTTGTACCCGAAATCCCTAAGGGAAAGATAGTGTAATGCACACTTTACAACCATTTTGTACAATCAAATTATCTACAAAACTATCTAATCAACCAAAAGTGCAATGTGATTATGTATGCAGCGTACAATAGGTGAGCTCGGTCATAGCATGAATGTATGATCATGACATATATGCATGTATGCAAGCATCCTATACATGCATGAAATTCAACATGAGTGTAAAAATAATAGTAAAAAGTGTGGTAACTATGACGGCCCGTCTTTCTCTCTACAGAAAGACGGATCATGTTTAAGAAGGAAAGGGATAGAAAAGAGAAAGATGGAGAAGAAAGAAAGAAACAACATCAGAATCTCAACAGCAGAACGAATAAGTTATATTAATCACATAAAATATTACATAGTATACAACATTTAGCAGAGTTACACAACTTACAACACATACTAGACAGTTATAAACACCTGTCTAGTTATTACAACTCACATACAACATAAACAATCGACTCAGAAATCATATAGCGGAACACTATATATATCTACAATGCTGAAGTCTCCTGCTTCATTGCTCCTCCACAATTCGTCAAAGCTAACCTGAATCATTTGGCTACTCGTAAAAATTTGAGTACCCAAGAGTTTAAGAAAACAGAAGATAAACTCTAGGTTAGACATGGGTCTGGTGTGAGTAACACGTTAAAGTTTCTTAACTTTTGAAAATCCTTTGAAAACAAAAGGTGTCACGTAAGACTCCCCACAAATAAACATGGGTAAGTTTTACCTTACGCTAACCAAAACATTTGATAGGAAATCCAGTGATATTATAATAGGGTCTAGGGTTTTCAAATAAAATACAGAAATAGCTGGAATGCTTACATCTTATGTTCCAACATAGTTGGGCACAACAAAAACGTATGACACTTATTGGAGATTGGATTTCATATGATGGCAGGGCTACTGGGGTACCGCCCGTCACAATACGTTGCCTAGATCACCGTACCGAGGATCCACCCTAAATCCCCTGCAACACAAGGCCGGAACCATCCCTTACTAGACAGTACCGAACAAGACAACCTCGGCAGTTGTTGCAATCAACTGCCCTACACAGCCGAATATAAAGGGACTTCTAGACAGGGGTAAATCTCGTCCTACTTGGGTGCTACCCACTCAGCCTTGCTGCAACTCCCATGTTTTAGCCATTTCCGATTGATGAGGCTTGAGGCTACGATTACCTTTAAAGAACACATCTCTTAGAATGCTCATCGCCCACCTGACGATGTTCTGAAAGCATTAAATCCATACAAGTTCGTTCCGGGTTCAAATGAAACCGAAGGCATTATCTCGTTACACCCATTTTGGAATCACCCTTAGAGTTAACGACGATAACTCTTGCACTCTGAATCTTCATCTTCACACTTGAGATTCACAACCTATTATTAATTTGGATCGATGTGGTTTTCGGATATCCAAATCTGCAAACCCGATCCCGGTCTCATCGAAATCCGAAATGCCATCTTTTTGGCCCAAGTTGTTTTAAAGTTAAAACAATCTAATTCTATCATCTATATTTACATAGATAGATAATTCACATCTCATAAATAGATAACTTACATTATCATCACAAATAGATAATTCACATTATCATCACAAATAGATAATTCACATTATCAACACACTTCAACTATAGCATCCATATTACACAGCATCACTTATCTCATATCTGAGATCTCAAACCATTCAAGGCAATCAATATCATTTATCCATACATAAGCAATGATTAATTAATCACACTATCTCTAATTAATTCAAAATAAATTAAATTAATTACTTTATCTCTAATTAATTTAAAATAAATTAAATTAATTAATTTCATCACTATAAATCTTGCTTAACTTAACCATTAATTAATTGCAAATCAATTAATTAAACATCCTCCAAGTATTCATTTCAATTAATCACTCTTGTTTAATTATTTCCTAATTACAATAAGTAATTATCTTTTAATTAATTCCACAAATTAATTATTCTTAACCAAATATAGTAATTAACCTTTAATTACTTCAATAATTAATTAACTATAATTAATTACATTAATCTTTAATTAATTACATTAATCTTTAATTAATTACAATTAATTAATTAATCTATAATTACTTATTATTGATTAATTAATCTTAATTAATCAACCCTTAATTATATCATTAATTATATTAATTAATGACCCTTAATTATATCATTAATTATATTAATTAATGATCCTTAATTACTTCTTAATTAATTATTAATCATATTTAATAATTAATCTTTCATTAATCTTTAATTAATTAAATTCACTAATCAATCTTGATTAATCCATTCAGTAATTAACTATCCTTAATTAATTACATTACTTAATTAATTTCAAATAACTTTATTAATTGATTCTTAAACTAATAACACTAAGTAATTGATTATTAATTACTTCCACTAAGTAATTATCATTTCCACTAATTACACAAAGTAATTACACCAAATCACGACCATTCTTCAATTAATTACATCGGTAATTATCCACTAATTACTTCACTAAGTAATTATACTTTATAAATTACACTAAGTAATTTTACTTAGCCCATCCTCCAATGATTATTTAAATTATTTAAACTAATTAATTAACTTAAACTAATCACATATATTTAATTAATTACACTAAGTAACTAATTCCTTTATTTACTTCATTAAGTAATCATACTTAAACGATTCCATAAATGATTATCCTTAATTAGTTAATATAATTAATTATTAAAATTAATCACATTAATTAATTATTTAATAATCCCTAGTTAATGATCTTCATTAACTATTAACAATTCCTTAATTACTTCATTAAGTAATTACAATTAGATTAATCGTTATTAATTACAAATTGATTAATCTTTAATAATCAATTAATTAATCTCTAATTATTTAATTAATTAAGTGCTTAACTGTAACTTAATTAAATCTTTAATTACTTGATTAATTAATTTATAATCATTAATTTAAAATCTTAACTTACCTAATTAATGATTCTTAATTACAAATTAATTAACCTTTAACCAATTTACTTAAACCTTAATTAATTAATTTAAACCCTTAATTACTAAATTAATTAATCTAAATCATAAATTAATTAAATTAATTAATTATCCTTTTTAATTACCTTAATAATTTAATGAATCATAAACCATTATAAAAACATTATTCTTATTTATGATTTAATTTTCATTCACAAATGCATTTGAAAACATTTTCCTTCCACATTTGCTTTTAAATCCCATTTCAAATTAAAAATTCAAAATAAATACAAATTTAATTTTAACAAAATTTAAAAACAATTTAAAAACCCTTTGAATAACATATTAACGAAATACTTATCCTATAAAAGAAATTTAAAAAAGTTTAAACCAAATTCCGTTTAAATTTCTATCATTTTAAAATATAATTTCAACATTTAAAGTTGTTAAAACATTTAAATTTATAAAACTGTATTTTATTTCAAAACTATGATACAAATTAAATTTGAATATAGATTTAAAACTTAGATTTAAACTTTGTTTAAATCCTGCTTTCAAATTTTAAATTCATTTTAAATTTTTAAAAACCTAGACAGGTTTTTTCCAAAACCTGTGCAAGAAATTACCCAAGCCTCACCATTCAAAACTTCGAGTCGAATCACCCAATACTTCGAGCAACACACGCCTATGACCCGAGAAAAACTCAAGTACACAACCTTCTGCTCAAACCCAACTTCACCCTGGACAGAAGTGCACCGTGCACATGCGCTGACCAGCCACCCTTCTCCGATCATCTACGATGATCCTTACAAGTCGACGATCTTTCCCAGATCAGACTACGAGCATCAGAACTCAAAGAACAACTTGAAATCAAAATCGAGTCTTAAAGCCCAAAAGTGGAACAACCATTGAAACTGGAATCATCTCGCGCTCGCTGCTCCGGCCACCAGGATGTCAGAAGCTCCAGTCACCACTTCGTCGACGTCCAAGTTTTCAATTCCCAAAATGTGGTGGCACTCGGTCCACCAGAGACGTCGCCTCGATCAAAAATACCCAACCTACCCAAACTAGGGTTACATACTTTAAAGATCAACCACCATCGCCACCGTCCCTTGATCGCCTTCTTGATATTTGTCCTTTACTCCTCGATCATCCCACTACCATCACTGAAGATTACCACCTACTAGACCATCGAGATCAACAGAAATTTCCCAAAACACCATTTCTGGTCAAACCAGAACTGCTCATTCATCCTCAAACTAAAAATTATGATTTTAGTTTTAAAAGTCATGTTTCTGGCTGATGACTCAGTTTACATTCCTGAATTGATAAATTAGGATGTTTGAATTTTGACAATACTAATACTTGCCATTTGTTTTTGTTTCTAGAGACATTCAAATTTTATTTTTAACTTACTTATAATTTTAAACATTGATATATGATAAATAAAACTACTTTTGTTTATATTCTATGTCCTAACAGTTACTAGATCAAAAGATAATAATTTTTGTTTGCAAATCTGGGTCTTGAAAATAGAGAACAGAAATATCATGAGTGAAACAGACATGCATACATTTATCATCCAAATATTCACAGATAATCCATATAAATATACACACCACCATACTTAATTCCAGAGATGATCAGGCAACCAGATTTATACTTAAGATTTTTTTTAAAAAAAGTTACTCACCAGATTGCAATGAAGAACAGGGCACTTTTGTTTTGAAAACAGCTTTAGACTTTTTTTAAAAAAACATGAATTTGCTGGAAATGTGCTTGCTTGCTTTGGACCTGCTTTAGTTTTTAAAAGATGCAGGCATTTTTCCATCTCAAGTTTGCCTTGGAACAGATCTTAATTTGGAAGAAAATGCACAGGCTTTTGAGTTATTTGAAAATGAAATCACAGGATTTGAAAATGAAAATGGTTTGCATGCTTTTGATTTTGATAGTGGATTATAGGTTTGAGGAAGATGATTCTCAGATTTGATGAATAATGTTTCAAGTTTTGTTTTTGATCTTTGAAAAAGGGTTACAAATTTCATTTTGAGGAATTGTTTCAGGGTATTGTTCTTTTGATTTCTGGTTTAAGGAGTTTTATTACTGATTTGTGTTTTGAGGGAAGTTTGCTTAAGTTTTTCTTAGACTTTGAATTTTGAAAAAGAATAGAAGATGAGGAGAATAAGTATTTATAAGTTAATTTGAAATTTAATAAAAATGAAAGAAAAATAAAAACTAAAATGACACTTGTAAAAAAAACCTCTTAACACTTGTCATTAGAGTTGATCATTAATTTACACATGTTATAAGGTGTTTTAATTTCATTACACTTGTCCTTTAAGTAATTAGTATTTATTCTTAAATGTTAATATAAGCTTTATACTTAATTAATTAGTTTATAAATACTTCTTATATATAAATAACTTTAAAGAAAATAAAACCAATTATATTAATAAATAAAAGCTTATACAAAATATCTTTAAAAATCCAAAACATTTTAAAATATTTATCTTTTGAATTTCAAAATTAAATTCAAATTCAAATTATATTCTAAAATCCAATCAAGATGTATATATACATATATAACTACACTTTTAAATTTTGAAAATGATAAATTCTATATTCGTTAAAATCTATTATATATTTATGAAAACAATACATTATAATTATTATTTGAAAATAACAAATTTATCAATTTTAAATAATTTATAAAAGAGATTATCTTATTTCATGTATACATTACTTATCTTTCTAAATGAATTAATATATCATATGTAATTTATATTTTAAACTTCTATATATAATTACAAATCATATTTATCAAGTAGTATTTAAAAAGTGAATAAAACAAATCTTTATTATTAATCTTATTTAAACTTAAGCTAAAATAAAATTTAAACAATTAACATTTACCTTAAGTATTTAAAACCATATAGTTATTTATTAAATAGCTTTGAAAAGTTCAATATTAAATTAATCAGAATTTCCAAATTGCCAAATATATTTAGAATTTGAAGCAAAATTTTATTTATTTATTGAATTCAAACCAAAGATTTCTATTTAAAATATATACAAATATATATACATTATAAATAGAAAATATTTTATTAGCTTTAAAATATCAATTTAAATATTTATTTTCTTATAAAAGAATAAATTTGCCAATTTATATTACAATTATAAAAGAAAATTATCAAATCAATTTAATTTTTAAATACAGATTATTAAATTGATATTGCCCAAAATTCTGGGTCATCACAATCCTCCCCCCTTAAATGAATTTCGTTCCCGAAATTTAAAAGCAAAGATAATTTAATAACCTATCAAAGATTTTAATTTAAAACCACAAGCATATGCTATCAATCATATGCTAACAACCATAGCAACCAATTCACTCAATCAAACGAATCTAACTATCCAGACAAAATTCTAGATAGAACTTCGTAGAGTTTCCCAGGTATAAATACTGAAATACTCGCTCTACAGAATCCAAACAGTCTACACTACTAAGCTACAGAGCTCCCACTCATCAAGATCTATAAAAGTGAACAGGATATTAGACCAAACTCAAGTCCTGCTCAACTACAAATCCTCCAGAACTGCTGGTTCCACAACCAGAGATGGATCAGACACATACTCCCTCAGAGATACGTGAAACACATCGAATTTCAGTCTTCCAAACTGTCAATTCAATCCCATTAGACCAAAGCACTAATCCAAAACATAACACAGAAGAGATCCAATATACCTTAGAGCTAACTTCCCAATCTTACCAAACTTAAAGCTCCCTTGATCGGAGAAAACTTATCCAAAATCAAATCTCCGACTTCGAAATCCAAATTCCTCCGTCTCTTATCCATAGAACTCTTCTAACGATCCTACGTTGCCTTCATCCTTCCTGATCAGCTCAACCTTCGCTGATGCCTCTCGAAACAAACTGGACCAGAAACAACCCAACAAAATGATCCTCTTATGATCAATCAAAATCAAGAACACAACTCTACTCCACAAACATCAGTAGACTGAACTTACTTCTCGTATCTGGAAAAGACAGAACAGGATTACTCGCCAAACTTGCTTCCACTGCACAACTCTGATCTGGAGTAGATGAGAATGCTGACGATGAGCACAAACTTATCCGACACATCCCGAAAGACACGGTTCATCAGATCCATAAAGAGAAAACTCAGAAGTTCCACCAAATCTAGAGCTGCTTCACTAAACCTTCTCTCTAGGAGCTATCCTTCTAGTAAGTTGAGCCACCCGTACCACTTCTGAAACCCTAGTCGATAAGAAAACTCAATCTTCGGATGTTATGGCAGACCACTGACCCTCGAAGATATCCGAAAAAATCTCTGACAACTCAAGAGAATACTCAACTATCGCAAGTCGCTTTTGCGACCAATTCAGTCTAATATCCAAAGAAACTGTTCTCTCTTTACCAATCAGAACAGCTTAGGCTTATCTAGACAATCTATCGAAGAAATGGATCCACTAAGCTGCTTCTGAACTCCACTTCTAGAAAACCACTCAGCCAGATGACCTTCGTGCTAGCACACAAAACACTCCGAGCTGCAACGCTGCCACGGACGCCAAAGACTACCTTAACCAGAATCTCCTCGAGAAACTTGGCCTCAAAGCCAAACACAAACAGCCTGCTGAACTCAGCCTCAACACCGATGCAGACACACTTCCTTAAACTTGTTCCAAAAGAAACAACTTTGGAAACATCCGTAATCACTGCATCTCATCACACAGCTACTACTTCCTGAGATAGCCAAGATACCATCACATGCTTCTGCTCAACCAACATATCCAAACTCTACTAATCCAAATTTAGCACTTCAAAGATGGAGTTTAAACCTTTAAAAGGATTCCTTCGATGAAATTCTTACACCACAGTAAAACTATACTTGATACGGTATTAGGTCTACAGTCTCGACAGACACACATCCAACCCCAACAATCAGACTTCTACCATTGGTAGTCGTGCTACACACCACTGCCCTATCTACCTCTAGAACTTATATTGGAAAACCCGAACAGGTAATCCAATCAAATAGGTAGAAATATTTATATATAAATATATATTAAAAATACAAGTACGATCTCTCAAGAAAGGAAACATTCCAAAGCCTAGGTATTCACTCAACCTAGTGCTCTGATACCAACAGTGACGACCCGTTTTTCTCTCTATAGAAAGACGTATCATCTTTAAGAAAGAAAGGGGTAGAAAAGTGAAAGATAAAGAAGAAAGAAAGAAACAACATCGAAATCTCAACAGCGGAACGAATAAATTATATTAATCACATAAAATATTACATAGTATATAAAATTTATCAGAGTTACACAACTTACAACACATACTAGATAGTTATAAACACCTGTCTAGTTATTACAACTCAAATACAACATAAACAATTGACTCGAAAATCACATAGCGAAACACTATATATATCTACAATGCTGAAGCCTCCTACTCCATTGCTCCTCCACAATTTATCAAAGCTAACCTGAATCCCTTGGCTACTCGTAAAAATTTGAGTACCCAAGAGTTTAAGAAAACAGAAGATAAACTCCGGGTCAGATATGAGTCTAGTGTGAGTAACAAATTAAAGTTGCTTAACTTTTGAAAATCCTTTGAAAACCAAAGGTATCATGTAAGACTCCCCACAAATAAACATGGGTAAGTTTTTACCTTACGCTAACCAAAACATTTGATAGGAAATCCAGTGATATTATAATAGGGTCTAGGGTTTTCAAACAAAATACAGAAATAGATGGAATGCTTACATCTCATGTTCCAATACAGTTTGGCACAACTAAAATGAACGGCACTTATTGGAGATTGGATTCCATACAAAGGCAGGGCTACTGGGGTATCGCTCGTCACAGTACGTGGCCTTGATTACCGTACCGAGGATCCAGCCTAAATCCCCTGCAATACAAGGCCGGAGTCATCCCTTACTGGACACGCCTGAACAAGACAACCCCGGCAGTTGTTGCAATCAACTGCCCCACACAGCCGAATATAAAGGGACTTCTAGACAGGGGTAAATCTCGTTGGTTGCTACCCACTTAGCCTTGCTGCACCTCCTATGTTTTAGCCATTCCCAGTTGATGAGGCTTGAGGCTATGATTACCTTTAGAGAACACATCTACTAGAATGCTCATCGTCCACCTAACGATGTTATGAAAGCATTCAATCCATACAAGTTCGTTCCGGGTTCGAACGAAACCGAAGGCATTATCTCGTTACACTCATTTTAGAATCACCCTCAGAGTTAACAACGATATCCCTTGCACTCTGAATCTTTATCTTCACTTGAGATTCACGGCCTATTGTTAATTTGGATCGATGTGGTTTTCGGATATTCAAATCTGGAAACCCGATCCCGATCTCATCGAAATCCGAAATGCCATCTTTTAGGTCCAAGTTATTTTAAAGTTAAAACAATTTAATTCTATCATCTATATTTACACAGATAGATAATTCACATCTCATAAATAGATAACTCACATTATCATTACAAATAGATAATTCACATTATCATCACAAATAGATAATTCACAATATCATCACACTTCAACCAAAGCATCCATATCACACAGCATCACTTATCTCATATCTGAGATCTCAAACCATTCAAGGCAATCAATATCATTTATCCACACATAAGCAATGATTAATTAATCACACTATCTCTAATTAATTTAAAATGAATTAAATTAATTACTTCATCTCTAAATAATTGAAAATAAATGAAATTAATTACTTTCATCACTATAAATCTAGCTTAACTTAACCATTAATTAATTGCAAATCAATTAATTAGACATCCTTTAAGTATTCATTTCAATTAATCACTCTTGATTGATTATTTCCTAATTACAATAAGTAATTAGCGTTTAATTAATTCCATAAATTAATTATTCTTAACCAAATACAGCAATTAACCTTTAATTCCTTCATTAATTAATTAACTATAATTAATTACATTAATCTTTAATTAATTACAATTAATTAATTACACTATAATTACTTATTATTGATTAGTTAATCTTAATTAATCAACCCTTAATTATATCATTAATTATATTAATTAATGATCCTTAATTACTTCTTAATTAATTATTAATCATTTTTAATAATTAATCTTTAATTAATTAAATTCACTAATCAATCTTGATTAATCCATTCAGTAATTAACTATCCTTAATTAATTACATTACTAAATTAATTTAAAATAACTTTATTAATTAATTCTTAAATTAATTACACTAAGTAATTGATTATTAATTACTTCCACTAAATAATTATCATTTTCACTAATTACACAAAGTAATTACACCAAATCACCACCATTCTTCAATTAATTACATTAGTAATTATCCTCTAATTACTTCACTAAGTGATTATATTTTATAAATTACACTAATAATTTTACTTAGCCCATCCTCCAATGATTATTTGAATTAATTAAACTTATTAATTAACTTAAACTAATCACATAAATTTATTTAATTACACTACGTAATTAATTCCTTTAATTACTTCATAAAGTAATTACACTTAAACAATTCCATAAATGATTATCCTTAATTAATTAATATAATTAATTATTAAAATTAATCACATTAATTAATTATTTAATAATCCTTTGTTAATGATCTTCATTTACTATTAACAATTCCTTAATTACTTTCATTAAGTAATTATACTTAGATTAATCATTGTTAATTACAAATTGATTAATCTTTAATAATCAATTAATTAATCTCTAATTATTTAATTAATTAAGTGCTTAACTATAACTTAATTAAATCTTTAATTACTTGATTAATTAATTTCTAATCATTAATTTAAAATCTTAACTTACCTAATTAGTTATTCTTAATCAAATTAATTAACCTTTAATTAATTTACTTAAACCTTAATTAATTAATTTAAACCCTTAATTACTAAATTAATTAATGTAAATCATAAATTAATTAAATTAATCAATTATCCTTTTTAATTACCTTAATAATTTAATGAATCACAAATCATTATAAAAAATATATTCTTATTTATGATTTAATTTTCATTCACAAATGCATTTGAAAACATTTTACTTTCAAATTTGCTTTTAAATTCCATTTCAAATTAAAAATTCAATAAAAATACAAATTTAATTTTAACAAAATTTAAAAACAATTTAAAAACCCTTTAAATCACATATTAAAGAAATACTTATCCTATAAAAGAAATTCAAAAAAAAAAGTTTAAACCAAATTCCTTTTAAATTTCTATCATTTTAAAATATACTTTCAACATTTAAAGTAGTTAAAACATTTAAATTTATAAAACTTTATTTTATTTCGAAACTAGGATACAAATTAAATTTGAATCCCGATTTAAACTTTGATTTAAAAATTTGTTTAAATCCTGCTTTCAGATTTTAAATTCATTTTAAATTTTTAATAACCCTGACAGGTTTTTTCCAAAACCCATAACAAGAAATTACCCGAGCCTCACCACTCAAAACTTCGAGTCGAATCACCCAATACTTCGAGCAACACACTCGTATGACCCGAGAAAAACTCAAGTACACTACCTTCTGCTCAAACCCAACTTCACCCTGGACAGAAGTGTACCGTGCACATGCACTGACTAGCCGCCCTTCTCCAATCATCTATGATGATCCTTATAAATCGACAATCATTCCCAGATCAGACTACGAGCATCAGAACTCAAAGAACTACTCGAAATCAAAATCGAGTCTTAAAGCCCAAAACTAGAAAAGCCATTGAAACTGGAATCATCTCGTGCTCGCTTCTTCAGCCACCAGAATGTTAGAAGCTCCAGTCACCAATTCGCCGACGTCCAAGTTTTCAATTCCCAAAATATGGTGGCACTCGATCCACTAGAGACGTCGCCCCGATCAAAAATGTCCAATCTACCCGAACTAGGGTTACGGACTTCAAAGATCAACCACCATTGCCACCGTCCCTTGATCGCCTTCCTGATATTTTTCCTTTACTCCCCGATCATCCCACTACCATCACTGAAGATTACCACCTTCCAAACCATCGAGATCAATAGAACTTTCCCAAAACACCATTTCTGGTTAAACCAGAACTGCTCATTCATCCTCAAACTAAAAATTATGATTTTAGTTTTAAAAATCATGTTTCTGGTTGATGATTCAGTTTACATTCCTGAATCGATAAATTAGGATGTTTGAATTTTGACAAAACTAATACTTGCCTGTTGTTTTTGTTTCCAGAGACATTCAAATTTTATTTTGAACTTACTTATAATTTTAAACATTGATGTATGATAAATCAAACAACTTTTGTTTATATTCTAAGTCCTAACAGTTACTAGATCAAAAGATAATAATTTTTGTTTGCAAATCTGGGTCTTGAAAATAGAGAATAGAAATATCATGAGTGAAACAGACATGCATACATTTATCATCCAAATATTCACAGATAATCCATATAAATATACTTACCAACATACTTAATTACGGAGATGATCAGGCAACCAGATTTGTACTTCAGATTTTTTTTTAAAAAAAAAGTTACTCACCCGATTGCAACGAAGAACAGACCACTTTTGTTTTGAAAACAGCATTAGACCTTTTTTGAAAAAAAACTTGAATTTTCTGGAAATGTGCTTGTTATTGATAAATGCTTAGATGACTGAAGATTTGATTTTGAGCATGCTTGCTTTAGACTTGCTTTAGTTTAAAAAAAACTTGAACTTTATCTCCCTCCAAAACAGACGACCTAAGACTTCTTCCAAAATGACAGGAAATTCTTGAACTACGGGCATGGATGATATTTCACCTTGTTATAGGCTCAGTAAATATTAATAGCTTAACTCGATTGATTTTTGGGGCATACAACAAACATCTATATCTCACTCCTTACAGCTCGTTAACCATACAATTATCCTATCACAATCCAAGATAGCCTGTAGTAAGATAACCAATCCATCCCTAAGATAAGTCTATACCCCTCGAAGCCAAGAACATATACGTTGCATGTAAAATCGACATCACATATATCCATAACTAGGTCTTTACAAATTAAAGAAAGGCATGTTGACCCGTCGATAGGATTTGATATACTATTGGGTTGGTGATAACTTGGGTTTTTAGACTCAAGAAGTTAACCACATTTCTGGCTATGAATGAATCTGACGCTCCCGAGTCAAATAAGGTACGAATACTATTCTCGAAAATAATAGTTTTACCTTTTATCACAGCCTTTCCTTGATCTTTAGGAAGAGGTTTACTAGAGATACTATAGCCTCAATGGCATAAGCTTGCCTACTTTATCCCTCCTTATTCAACTTTAGACACCGATCCTTGTAGAGTCCCTCCTCATGGAAGTGGTAGCATGATCCTTTGAACTCCTCCCTCTTCAAGCTCACCTTGTAGTCCTTAGGAACATGTTCTTCTTCTGACATATACAGCACGTCACACTTCCCTTCTTGATTTTCCCTTTGACTTTCTTGTTTGCCCAAAATCCTCCTTTCTTAGTTCCCCCTTGATTTTACATTGGTCCTACCTTCTTCTTCTCCTCAATACGAATTGTCTACAGTAGCACCATTTTAACTATCATCTCGTAAGCGGTGTCCGTGGGCACATGGGTCAAAAGTAGCTCTCTAAGTAAGGAATGCAGGCATTTAACAAAATTCATAGCCTTCTTTATAACTGTATCAATCAAACTCAATCCAATTTTAGCCAATTTCGTGAACTTACTAATATACCTTTTAACATGGAGTCTCCCTACTAAAGTTGTATTAACTTCTCCAACTACTAACTTACTTCAGCTCTGGACATGAGTCATGGCTCAAAATGAGTTCTGAATTCAGCCCAAGTGATTTCTTCCTCAGCATTCTCCTCGGCCACTATAGTCCATCAATCTAGCGCCTCTCCTTTCAGATGCCATGCTACGATCCTTCTCTTGAACTAGTCTTACCATCTTAGCTCCCAAATTATATGCTTACAGATGTTAATCCAAGCCTTTGTCTCCATTAAACCTTCAACTCCGGTATAATCCCGTCCTTCTATATTTTTGAAGTCTATACACAATTTGGGAATGTCTAATAGGCAAGGTCTTGGTTTCAACTGGCAGGGCAAGGGGTTTCATTAGTGGAGCTTGTTGAGGAATGGAAACATTCCCTACATGCCTTAGGTATTACTTGAACCGTTATGGCATCCCTCGAAAAGAGGATATCTCTTGCGTTGAGGGGCTCCTACGCTCAAAGGAATGATTTTCAATCATAATCAACTATTTTTAGATTTAATCTTTTAGTTACAACTTCCTATGATATATTATTTGCTGAAATAAAATATTTGCCTAGTGTGTTCATACATGTTCAAATAAGAATATATATATATATATATAGTAGGGGTTTTCAAAAATACTTTCAAAAATAATAAATATGCACTCTTAATTATACCAATCGTTGTTGATCGGGTTACCGGTGCTATGATACGAAACGTAAATACCCTCCTCGAAACTGACCTAGTTTTCGAGCCAATAAAAGCCCATAGAACCTTAAGCCCATTCCAAGGATGACAATTGGTTGGTAAAGTTAATATAATGAGCAATATACAGACCTATCTATCTACGCTATTAGAATCTCACAATGGAAAGCTTAAAATATAATGTTCAGAAATAAGTACATATTTCATAAAAATTCAAATCTCAGAAATACAACATATCATCCCAAATACCAAAATTAAAATACCTCAAAAACACAATAACATGTATGAAACTAGGTACATACATATGCGTCAAAAACATAAATAGATAGATAACCGCCATAAGGCTCCGGCTCTGCCTTTATCTTCTAAATAATCATCATCTCTCCCCACCTATGTGTGGTAATGAGGAGGGGGCCAAAACAACAATGTCTGTTGAATGAAAATCTCAAGTCTTAACATAATAGTATTTGGGTAGTATTATTCTAAAAAGATTTATATCTTACGTATCCTATACTATATTCTACATAGGATACCTCCAACTATATGGTCATAGGCTCTTCCAGCCCAACCCTATAACATACGCACTTCCAATCCAACTCTATAACTTACACTCCTCTAGTTAAATATATAACTTACACTCTTCCAATTCAATTCTATAACTTACCTTCATCTGTAGGCCAAAGGTCCTTTCCAGTACCATGCAACAGCTATCAAGCGTGTCCTAACAATGTAAGGAATGTACCGGAGTCACTTAATACCTCTTGAATGGGATTTAGTAGACTTTGATCATTTAATGCCTATAGCATAGGAAATCCCCATCATATAATACCAAACCCAAGGTGGACCCCTCTTTGGTACTCCTTAACTGACATTACATGAAATTTCATTAGGTCACTTAATACTTCTTTATGGGAGAGGGCGGATCTTACAATAACCACATAATACCTCAACCTCGAAGTGAACCCCTTCGAAGATTCCCTACTACTGCACCTAAATGATATTCTCGACCATCTACACTTCTTACATAGGAAGGGGGTGGACCTTACAACAACCACTTAATACCCTCGACCTAGAAGGATTTCCTACGTATATGACTCGTAACCCAAACTGTGATATCTCACATTAGTCCGACTATTTGTAGGCATTGATAGCCATATTAACTAAACATACTTACCTTAGAGAATTGGGATTAACCTCACATCCAGCAGTGGTATTTTTTAAGTGAAGTCTCACTCAGTATCAAAGTCACCGTACTAATAGCTAGACTAGCTAGATAGACTTAATTTTGCTTTTGACCGACCTCGCATCCCAATGACTTAGTCATAATTCCACTCTCCTAACATACTACCATATATACCTCACCATATTTCGCATTAAGGCCATATAAGGTAAACTCCTTACTCCACCTTAAATTATAGATTAATTTCTATAGTCATCCTTAACTTCCTTCCTATGGATTTTAATATTATTTACTAACCTATTTGTTCTACGCAATTAATACATTATTAACTATAGGTTCGTAATATATTTATACACTAATAATATATTTGTACATATATAATATAGGCTAATTAGATATTCCCAAGCATATAAAGATTTCCTCGTCATATACTAATCATTTTAAATGTCAAAACTTCCAATTCACACAAGTCTAAATCCATACAATAACTTACAAGTTAGCCAATATCTTTTTCCAAAAATAGACTTGCACTAATAAAATCAAACCAAATACAAAACTTATTTTATACTAATATAGTAGAATCGGCATCTCTATTAAAGGAATAAAACATATAATTTAAACCCTTTATATTATATCCAATTTTTACATAAACGAGCTTGAAGTGAGAAAGGATTTAAATTATGGAAATAAGTAGTGCAAACTACGAATAGGAGAATTCGAATCTTACATACCATATTTAAACTTATTTTCTTTTAGAACCCTTTAACACATCAATAGAGAAATGTGGAAGTGGAATAGAAGTGTGACATCCCCTATCTAGAGCAAAACTAAGTTCTACAGATGCTGCAGTCATATATAGTATTAGCTTCCGACGACTAAATACGGCTATGTTAATGGTAACAATAATAGTAGAAGCACTTGAATATGAAACAAAACACAGATTTCCAAAATCACAAATTACTTCATTACATTTCTATGTAAAATTTGTTCCATATTCATGTCATATAAACCAAAATGTTTTCCCAGGCACAGATTGAATAAAGTTATTACAAATTACATCGAGAGCGGTATATGAAGATACCCCCTCAATTGATCATAGTCAAATGTTCTATAAGACCTATTACATCATAACACAGCGGAAAATCATCTAAACATAAATAAAAGCAGCAAATCCTAAATAGCTATTCTTGCCTCCAGCATCCTTCGGTAGCTTATTCGTTAACTTTCTAAAAGCTGAAATGATCCTTAACCTCTCAACCTACTCAAATTAATTTTGAGTACCCGAGAGTTTAAGGGAAAAACATAAACTTTGAGTCAAACATAAAGCCTCGTATGAATAATACTATACATCCCGGTTTAGTTATGTCAAGTATGACCACACCGCTTAGCAGAACGGGTTTCCTCTCACTAACATCTTTTTAAAACATGTCTTTGCAAATCCTTCCATATAACCATATACTATGCTCATGCATCCACAATGGTTAAATATTATAAAATAAACATTTTGTAAACCAACATAAATATCAGATAATAATGAACTACCCGTTCAACACAAATAACTTTTAACATTTGGCTGACTCGGGCCTACCAGACAACATATTTGAAATTTAACTAACATTTTTTAGATATTCATATTTAGGATTATTTATCCTTATCTATCTGTTTAACATTTCCCATCAGGATATTCTATCCTAAACTATTTTTAAATATCTCCCTTCTGGACGGCCTGTCCCTAACTTAATCATCCCCCAGTTTATCCCGAGCCTAATGGTTTCCGGGGCTTTCCAATAACCTATTTGTATAAAACATATAATCCTTTCAGTGTGTAATCATAATTTCAGTCTATCTGTGACCAAGCCCTATGCACGTGAATTTTGGACAACAATTAACTAGGCTACAAGCTAATGTATAGGGCGCAACACATACTAGTCCCATCTGGTTTTCCAATATCTGAGCCATTTATACTTAAGGACCGCCTCCCATAATTTTCCTTGAAAACAACTTCAAAATGATTTAAACCTTTAAATCATACTTCAAACACGGAAAAGAAATAAGTCTTTATACTTTACTCAAATCATATTACCAAGTTAGATATATATCCTTTTCTCGAAACTAAGTTGAAGAAAACACTTTACCACTTGAAAGAACCTCTTTCCATACATTGAAGCTACCTCCTCCAAAATCCATGTTCAAACCTTTCGAAATCATATCTAAAACCTTTTTAATTTATTGAAAGCAATCCTTTCAAAAGTTATAAACCTTGGACATCCTTCTTTAAACTCACTTTAAGTCATTGCCTTAGAAAAACCTTTGGAAAACCTTCCTTCATAAACCTTTCAAAAACTTCTAATAAACCTATCGAAATAAAACCCTTTGAATACATAAAACCTTTTAAAACTGAAACCCTTCATAGGCATACTGGGCTCAATTTTAAAACAATTTGGAAACCTTCTTTTAAAACATTTTGTCCTTATATAAACAACCTTTCGAAAATGTCTAAATAACCCTTCAAAAGCCTTTGGTTATATTTCACAAAAAAAGGGTAACCCTCTAAGTCGAAAGCTTCCCTTCGAAAGCATTGGAGAAACGACTAGTTTTAAAAATAGGTAAATCTTTCGACAAGGTCGGAAGGTTCAAAACAAAAACCTTTATAAAAGCAGTGGAAACCCTTCGGCTGTACTAGGAGGTTTCAAAACAAAGTAATGGCGGCACTAGCTACAACCTATCGGCTACATTAAAAGGTTTTAAAGTATTTTCTTTTAAATAACTTGACTTGGCCAGATGTGACCAGGCCAGATGTGACTAGGTCGAACGCTCAAATTCGAAAGCAAAGCAGGCGAAAGTTTTTCACTTGTGAGACAATTACATTTCAACCTTTTAGGACATCGACCTTTTAGCTTAAAACTTTTTGGCTATGTTCAATTCATTACGTACTAATTACTTGATACCTTATGCATTGAACTTTGATCGTTTCGAAAACTAACCCTTCGACTAAGACGAAAGGTCTGGGCTGGAAGGTATACTGCCGTATGGGTTGAAACATGGAAAAAGAGTGATTTTGTTTTTAAACTTAAAAAGGAAAATTTTCAACTAATCTGCCTTTGTTTGTCAAATTTTTTTTGGCCAATAAAATACTTTTTAGAATTTTGATTTCGCAATTAGCAGAAATAATAAATCATTTTATTTTGCAAAATGCCCCTTCTCCTTTACAAATATATAAAACATTTAAGTCTTTTACCTTAAATAATTTTATATCTACCTCAAAATTACTTAGGAAAATTCTAAAAAAATACCAGAAAACATATATTAATATATTGCCTAACATACTAAAATCTCAAACCCAAACAATTATTATTTTAGCTGAAAATAATTTATAACCCAACAAACAATATCCTTCACTCGAAAATTCATATAAAATCCATAATAAATCAAAAAATTATGAAAATCAAAAATCATATCTAAAATATTATTCTAGGCCTATATTAAAATTTTCAAGGTATTCAGATGTCATTAGATAGGGTTTTCGTGGTAAACGTATCATAAAACAGAATAAACATTTATAAATTCACCAACAATAAATATATATGTCTTAAAACATCCAACATGGCAATATTATAGAAAAAACATTTCAGATCATACCATAAAACGGAAAACTAAAACTATTGGGGATGTAATAATTATTCACCTTGGCTTTAGAGATTATAGATGAGATTTTTGGGTGTTGAATTAGTTGATTTCATCTTTCCTCTTGAATCTTAGCTTTACTTCTTCTCCTAAGGTTGGAAATGGTGGCTGGCGTTAGCTTTACTTCTTTTCTCTAACTAATCAAATGTCAACCTATTAATTTTCACATTCTCTAATTTAATTTAACCAATTATATATCTTAAATAAGGTTATAAAATATATGGGGTGTTACAAGAATATAAAATATTCAAATTCCAATATCAAAACAAATTCCACTATTTTAATATAAAATAATTGAGATTTCAATAAACTAAAGAATTTGACATTCCTTTTGCGGGGATTTTGGGTTTACTTTCAGGCTTTTCATGAACAAATTTCTCCAAGGCATAAAATAAATCCAAACTTCTATTATACAAATAATAAAATATGTAAAAGAAAGATTTTCACTCATGGAGAATTTGCCTACATCCCTTTGGATATGAGGGAACCCCACTCCTAATTTCTCTTCAAACATCTTCTTTTTGAAATATACAATAATTAGACTAAATATTTATATATATTAGTTTCATAATTTATGGATTAGAGAAGAATAAAAGTAAAAGAAAAAATATATATAGACATGTTACCTTTTTCTCTTGAATTTGAATTCTTGAATCTAGTTGAGGAAGAAGAATGACAAAGCTACCCTAGCATTTCCAAATAGTTTGTAAAATACGAGGGGCTAGCCTTTTATTTATAGTGATTGAAAGGCAACACAACTATATGATTTAAGTCGGCTTAAAATAATATATTTGGGTTGTTCATGCCTACCGAAGCAGTAGCCACCGTCACAACAACGATCGACCACTTACCATCAAGCAGTCAACCGTTAGCGGTCACTCGGCCATGAAGAGTGGTTCGACCTGTCCCTATTTGGATGTGCGACTTTATTTTTGCCATTTCATTTTATTTAATCCCTATTTTAAAACTAACGTTAACATTTTATCAAATGTTAAGTACCCCTTAATGTTATAAATATTCGTCACCCTAGTAATTTATATGTTAACATTATTTAAATTCAAATTTTGAATTCGTTTGAGTTATTTTAAATTTAAAAACTTCAAGCGTCAACAAATTTTCCATTTGAGCTCTGATTACAAAACTTTATATGTAAAGTTGATCAGAAAATCACCAGATCACAGTGGTATAACTTCTGCGCTCAAATTCCAACGTTTACAAAATTTCCATTTCAGCCTTATTTTTAATTAACTAATTATTAATTTTTATGAGGTGTTTAGATTGTCCTTCTTGAAATATGCTATAACTCATATTTTCCATACTATCTTTTCAAAACTATTTTATGATTTTGAAAATTCCTGCTCTGATACCAAATGAAATAGCTTATGGATCGATAATGATAATTAATGGTATAATTCTAACTTGTGATATGTAGGTAATATGAGGAAAATATAAACTAAAGAAGTGTAAAGTAATTACATCAGAGTTTTTGTAAAGGTTTAGACCTTCCGTCTTACATCCAGTCCTGAAGCTCCCCCTCGGTATGCTACTGGCATAAAGCCCTCTCTTAACCCAGAGAAATAGGTTTACAGTGGTGCCTGATTCTTCCTGAAATAAGACTTACACTCTTTAGAAAAAGCGATTGATGATTCGACAATCCTTGTGTCTTTAGTATAATGATTTTTTCAAGATAGTACACCCTTCCAATAATATCCTATGATGATTGTGAGTTGAACATGTAGTTGTAAGAAGCAGGAAATAGGTTAAAACACTTTTGATTTCATTAATTTTTTAGAGATTAGAGATCGAAGAGAAAAGGTTGAAATCAAAAGAGTGAAACAGGTTTCTATTTATAATGTTAGAAAAGTTTCCTTGAATAGTTACAACCATTTGAAGAGTTGCATCTTATAGTAAGGATATAACCATGCATAAAACATCCATTCAAAATATAGCTGTTATAGGTATCTTAGAAGCTTGGCCTGTCCACTTAGACATTTGGCTCTTTTATTAAAAAGCATTTTAAAAATATGTTAGACGTCTGTACAAGTTCTAGAAAAGAATATGTTCATTTTTACCTTTATTCAGACCTTTGGACTATTTAATCAAATGTTTAGTCATATTATCAATAACCATTTGAAAATATCTCAATTATATGGTGGCTAGGCTTAAGATGTCTGGTCATTGCCCAAAAAATAAATAGTTCAATTTGGCGTTGACTTAGACGTCTAGTTGCTTTGATCAGACGTCTAGTCAAACAAATCAAACATCTTAATGGTTTGAAAATAAAAAATTATATACCTAAGATGTTTGGATAGTAAATCCAAACTTTTGTCTTTTTATAGGGTTTTAACCTAAGAGTTCATAGTGTAATTTTGGCTATAGTCAAGTATCTGATTTTTGCGTTCTGACTCCTAACAAATTTAAAAAAAAAATTGAAAATTTTAAGTTCAAAATATATTTTTAAATCAATTAAAAATATTTTTGGGTGTGTATCATCAAAACATATTGTTATCCCACCTTTTGGCATGTCATGATACCATTGAGTTGGCTAAATGGATCCATGGACATCAAGACAGGAAGCTCAGGGAGATGGTTAATAGGTTCAAACATCAGATATAAGAAAGGCTATGGATGTAGTTCAACACATATGAAATCATGATCTCTCTTTTGTAGTCGTTAGTGCTTTAATTGATGTGCTTATCATAAATATGGTATATTTGTTCTATTGATTAGCCAACATAAGTCATCAAACTATAACACATCCCTTAAAGCACTTACTAACTATAATGAAACTTGACAAAGAAAATGAAAATGAAATCTATTTTAAGTATGACTTTTTAACTATTGATTGAAAATATAGACCATCAAATTTTAATTTCAAATCACTTTCTTTTGCCATAATCATATTTTAATGAAGAGGCAATTAGTGTTAGTGATTGTTTAAGCATAGCCTATTTGGTGTCAACAATATAGGCTATCAAATTCAAAGCAAAAACAACTAGTAAACCATTTCTATCATCATCATTAAGCACAAAAAGAGAGCACTAATTAACAAATAGTTGAAGCTACATATTAGATAGCTTCATTACCCCTAAATTGAAGGGGTCTGGCCTCTCATATTTGTCATTAAAACAACAAATGTAGCTTGCAACATGAGAGAAAAAGAAAATGATAAAGAAAGCAAGATAAAGAAAAACTATTCTACTTGCATGAAAAATAAATCTACACTACAACATGAAGGTAAATAAGCATGAAAAGGAAAAGAATATGCATTGAAGTTGCATAAAAAAATTTCATAAAGAGAAATGGCTAAGTAGCCATGAAAAGGAAGAAGAGAGTTTGGTTTTATTTTGAGCCTAAAACTAAGTAAGAGAGACAAAGGAAGAGGAAGTTACATGAACATAATGGGTTATTTATACAAGCATGAAACCCTAATCCATAATTTGGGGAATTCCCAAAATGCCCTTGATGTATTGTGGAGGCCAAGTAATCATTAGCTTCTACTAATCATCATTTAAGTGTACATGAAGCCATTGATTCCATAAGCATGTGCATTAGCCTCTAATTTATACATTAAAGTAGGTGGGTAAGTGGGGTCCTCCATGTTCTTTACTTTGAATTATTTCCATCTTTATTCCTTTGTAATTATTTTTTGCATGCATGTGTCTTCATGAACACACTCCTATTTGAGATCAAATTCCTACACAAATATGTATAAATTTCCCGTTAATTTTTCTCAAAGAAATATATGCACACAAATGACTGTTTTGCCCCTATATGAAGCTGGATATGTGACAATTTGGAATTAATATGGATTTTGGTTAAAACAAGTTAAAACACCCAATATGATCATTTGTTTAATTTAAATAGATTAAATACGGTGGTAAAAATATGAACATTTACGTGCACATCAAATACCCCCACACTTATCTTTTTATTCATCCTCGAATAAAGAAAAAACTAAGATAAATCTATTTTCGTAGGGAGCACGATTGCATTGAGCGTATACAACAAGCCGTTAAACTCTGGGTATCCCCAGTAGGACGAGTGTTGTCTCATGAGGGTTTTCAGCGGATACTACCTAAAAAATCCAAATGCAGGATGAAAATATTTAAAAAATGCAAGATTTATTTACAAAGAGATGAATGTGAGTTTTTGAAAATATTTACAAATGAAGGATTTATTTTTAAATTGACATGAATAAGTTAAATATAGGTTTTGGTCATTATCTTGAAATTTAAGTTATTTACTCGTCAATATTTCCAATAAAAACGAAGTTATCATAACAAATAGACTATAGTTTAACTCGTTATTTTGGTTAATAACACAGTGTAACTATGAAATGGATCCTTAGTTGATTATCAAAGTTTATGAAAGTGGTACTTTCATTTTTTTTTTCAATAACAAATTAAATCAAATAAGTAAAAATAGTGTTAGGATTTTAATTTCTTACTCTCTCATTATTTGCAAGAAAAATTACACACCTAGGTCATGTAAATTGATGCCAGATATACCACCCATGCACTGTCTTTCGGGCTTATGTGAGGGGAGTACAAAGCATGGCGAGTGCACACACTTTCGTGCATACACCTTCGATCTTAGCTGGTTTTATTAAGCCTTTTTTTACATGTGTTCCATATATGCATAACCATGAAGACTTTTAAATGAGTATGAAAGTACATAATCAAAGATTCCATGTAATTCATCCATGCATAACCGTGAGGACTTTTAAATGAAAGTGAATACTTGGATGTTATTATTTTTTATTTTTATATTTTTTTAAGACGGATTTTGCAAAATCATCTTAGCACCACTTAACTTAGAAGACAAAAAAATGTTATATCCTTTACTTTAAATCAAACACTTTTTAAAACAAAGATTTCCAATTAGGATGTACTTCATAATTAACACGTATGAATCTTCCTATATACTAGTTAAAACCATTATTATTTATAATCAAACTTCATTTTTATTTTTGTTAAGACAAATAAATTTTCAAAAATTTTAGTTTAATAAACCAAAACCATATATTTATCTTATAGTGTTTCTTTTAAAAATAAATCAAAAGAAAATTTGTTTTTGAGATTTTTTTTTTAATTTTTTTTAATTTTTTTTGAGATTTTAAAGCAAAAATAAACCATGAAAAATAGTAAAACGAAGAAGAGTCTCCCCCCACACTTGATTTTGACTGTGTCCCCACCGTCAACTCAAGTGGAAGGAGAAAAATAAAAACATAACCTTTATTTAAATGAAAATGAAAAGATGATTATTTACAAGACATCAGAAAGTATGCCGTTAAAGAGTAAATGAACCGGTCTTCCAAAAACCGACTCATTTGTCCTGCCAAGTATGCGAGACACAGCTTAAGTGTAGAAAACCAAATCGTAAAAGATTTCAAAATTTAATGTTGATTTGGAAAAACAAATGTCGTTTTATTGAAAATCGTACGAGTTGTTTTATTTTCGATGATTTTTGGGGTAGATAGAAAAATTGGTTGAAATTCAACTTCTTCCAAATTATCGATTTCAAAATCAAAATGGTGATCAAATTTTTCCCTTTCATAATTCAACACTTCATTTTCAAAAAGTTCGTTAAACTCGTGTTCGTTAAATTCGACTTCCTTTATTGGATTATCAACAACTTCATCGCGTAAATTGAGTTTAAAGTTCAAAGTTGTCGTATTCAAATTTTCAGAAAAAGGAAGAACGAAGTTTGAATCGAGTTTCGCACCCTCAAAAGAATTGAAATCCAACATAATTACCGTATTTTCAACAACTTGATTAAGATAGTCATTATTAATTTCAAAGGTTGCTATTTGAAAATCGTCGATTTGGATAAAAGATGGATTATTACTTGACTCGTCACACATTGAAATTTGATTTTGTTTCTCATGAAAATTTTCCAATGTTTTAATCAACAAATTCGTATGATCATCGTAAATTTCATTCATTTGCTCAACAAAGTCAAATTTGTAATTATTAACTTGAAAATTTTCGATTTGGACTTATTGAGAACAAAAATTGTCAATTTCGATAACGGGCAGATTATTATTTAATTCTTCGCAAGTTGAGATTTGATTATGATTTTCACGAAAAGTTTTGTATTTTTCAAGTGATAAATCCCTGTTATCTTTTTCCATTTGGTCAACAAAATCAAATTCATGATTATTAGTTTGAAAATTTTCATTTTGAATTTGTTGATAAACAAAGTTTTCAATCATATCGTTATTGAAACTATTCCCGTTGCCAAAATTATTTGAAAATTGGTTCACATTTTCGTCTTGATTTTGAAATTCATTTTGAAGCTCGAAATTGAATTGGCATGGGTACACTCGAAATCCTTTGAATTTTGAATTCAATTCAAATTTTGAAATCCTTGAAAACTTTGACTCGAGTTATCGCAGAAATACGAATTACACAAATCATTTATCATTTGACTTTGTTGGGTAGAGATTTCAAGTAAAGATGAAATGTTATTTTCAAGAGTCGAGGGTTGGTCATCATTTTGAAAATTTTGTCGTTCAAAATCCGAATTATTTACACAATAGTTATTGTTAAAATATCCATAAGAATCTGAAGTGAAATTATATGGATTATATTGATTTTCAAAACTATTGTAAAATTCAAGTGAGTGGGGAAACTCGGACATTTTCAAGAAAATTTTTTTGGTATTTTTTTAATAAAGGAAAAATATATACAAATTTTTTTTTTCAAAATGGAAATTTGATTTTTGTTTTGTATTTGGTTTTCAATTTTTTTTTGAAAATATTTCTTTTTGGATTTTCTAATTTTTTTTGGATTTTTGAAATTTCAAAGAAAAAGGATTTAAAAATTTCAAAGGAAAAGAAATATTTTCAATTTTTTTAAATATGCATGAACTAATGCAACTAAATGAATGCAGGGGTTAATTACAAATGATTTATCCTAAGTTAACCTAAAATTGTATAATCACACATTGTCTTAGATATAGTTCTCAACCAGGTAACAGACATGATTTACCGGTGCACCACGAATCACCGTAGCAATGCAGCCGAAGGTTTAAGTACCTTCAGAGGAACAATTCGGTATAATATTTACGAATCACGGTAATATTTATAAATGATCGTTGCTCTGCCGTAGCCTAGACACCAAGAAATTAAATTGTTCAAAGAAGACAAATTGTCAATATACAATTAAGAGTTATCGATGTCTAACCGTTATTATTAATCAAATTCTAAGATGAAATACAAAGCAGAAATTAAACGTGTACTAACAATGCAACTACGAATGAATTTTTTTTGGATTTTTGAATTGTTTTTTTATAAAATGCAAATGTAAGCAATCAACAATGTAATTCAGGTAAAACAATAGATAAAGGTGAGAAAAAATATTATAAACAAGCAATTTTTTTTTTTTTTTTTGCAGCAGAGCGGCAGTTTTCGGCAGGCTATTCTTCCTTTTGTTTTCTGCAATCTGAAAATCAAAACAAGATATACATAAAGTTATTTTTTTAAGATGGAACTAAACAAATTAAAATATATTTTTTTAGTTGATAAAACAAAATAAATAAAACTAAAACTAATTAAACAAAAGAAAACACCTTTTTTTTAACAAAATAGAATTTTTTTTGTAAACTATTTGCAAATGAAAACAAAAACAAATTGAAAACAAGTATCAATTTTTTCATACTAAAAAAAAGAAAAATATTCAAACAAACTCAAATCATATTTACAAAAGACAGATTCATTTGCAAAACAAATTAAAACTTCCACAAAACAATTGATAACTTATGCAATTACCATTTACCACCCGGCCCACAAAATTTTCACAGCCTATTTGCTTCTTTTCTTTTCTTTTTTGTTTTTTTTTTTCAATTAAACATTCAAGAAAGTGCAAAATCAAGCAATCGCGATTCCCTCAAATTTCGAAATAAATCTACTGCGAATCACGCGAATTGCACAATAAAGCAAATCAACAGTGGATTGGAGGTCGCGGTGAGGTTCAGAGGTTGTTCGGGTTGCAGTGAATTGGGGTTTGGGTAATTGGAGATTGGTGAAATATTTTCAGGCGATTGTCGATTTGGGTGCAGTTGTTAAATTGCAGTCGGTGGTGATGTTTGGTTTGATTGAAGGGTTGCGGGTTGTTGAAGCTCAAGTAGTTCTGGTGGTTGTGATTACTTTGGACAGGAGGGGGGCTTGCGGCAGTGAGAGTGGTGGTTGCTCGTATGTTCAGGCGTGGATGGCAGCAGATGTCAGCGAGGTTGGTATGTGAGATGGTGGTGCCGTAGTCAACGCGGTGGGTTTAACTAGGTGGGTTGAGGCGGTTTTAGTGTTTGATGATGGCGAATGAACAGGAGCAGGCAAGTGATGTATGTAGTTGTGGTTGTCTGTTGTAGAGCTGAGCACTGTTGGCTGTCGCAGTGGTAGTTATTGGCAATGTTTGAAGTGGTAGTTATTGGCAGTGAAGCTGGAGTAAAGGAAGTGGTGGGTTGAATGGCACAGCAGTGATAAGGAGATGGGTGCACAGTTTTGTGCAAATTTGTAGTGGTAGATGATGATGATTGCAGTAATGTAGGAAGGCAGAAATGTGCACAACACAATGCACAGTTATGATTGATGGTGTTTGGATGTGACTGGGTTAGTGACTGCAATAGAGAAGGTTGCTGGTGGTAGCGATTGGAGGAAGTTGTTATGACAGGGATTTGGGACTTGTTGAGGCTGTTGTGAGTCGATGATTGTGGGTGAGAGGAGTGAAGGCAGACAGCAGTAAGGTAGTGTAGCAGTAAGTAGTTGTGAATTTGGCAGTTATTGGTTGTGGTGACTGGTCTGAAGGGGTTTCTGAATGTAAGCAGTTGGCAGAGGGGTGACAGAAATGTTTGTTTGCAATGTGTTGATGGTCGAAGGAAGCAGGAATGAAGCTTGCTGTGTTAAGGTGATAGAAGGAGTTGAATGTGATGAATTCAGGGTTGATGGGTTGCAGAAGTAGTTGGCAGAGAAGTGGAATTGCACAGTTGCACAGGAAATGTAAAATTGCACAGTTGCACAGGAAATGTAAAATGAGGATGAGACTGTAAAAACAAAGTTGAAATTGTAAAATCAAGATGAAAATGAAATAAAATGAATTTTTTTTTAAACTTTTGTGTATGTCGTTTTTTTTTTTTATAGAAATATGCAAATGCAAATGGCACACTTGAAAACAATAACAAAATGCAAACAACACACACAACAATTTTTTTTATATGTAAACAAACACACAAAATAAAAACACAAAAATAATCCCAAGAATAGAAAATCAAAACCAAAACAACTACCCAGCAACGGCGTCAAAAACTTGTTTGGCCGGCTAAAAATCTATGAACTAGAAAATAGCCGAACGAATTTTATAATAAAAATAACCGCAAGTGCACGGCGTACTATCGTAATACGTGACGAATACGGGTCGATCCGCAGGGAATTATTATATTTTAAAAATTCTATTCAATCAAATTAAACCAAAGTCGATGGAAAGTTTAGCTAGAGAATTAGAGAATTAACTAAATAACTAACTAAAAGAAAAGAGAAGCAAATATAAGAGTTAATTACAATTTAGAGAATAAATCCACTCTTTAGATCATGTAGTTCAGCACAAATGAAATCATGATCTCTCTTTTATGGTCATTAGTGCTTTAATTGATGTACTTATCATAAGTGTGGCATACTTGTGCTATTGATTAGCCGACATAAGTCATCAAACTATAACGCATCCCTTAAAACACTTACTAACTTTCATGAAACTTGACAAAGAAAATGAAAATAAAATCTATTTTAAGTATGGCCTATTAACTATTGATTAGAAATATAGACCATCAAATTTTAATTTCAAATTACTTTTTTTTGCCATAATCATATTTTGATGAAGAGGCAATTAGTGTTAGTGATTGTTTAAGCATAACATATTTGGTGTCAACAATATAGGCTATCAAATTCAAAGCAAAAACAACTAGTAAACAATTTATATCATCATCATTAAGCACAAAAAGAGAGCATGAATTAACAAATGATTGAAGCTACATAATTAGAGAGCTTCATTACCCCCTAAATTGAAGGGGTTTAGCCTATCATATTTGTCATTAAAACAACAAATGTAGCTTGCAACATGTGAGAAAAAGAAAAGGAAAAAGAAAACAAGATGAAGAAAAACTATTCTACTTGCATGAAAAATAAATCTCACTACAACATGAAGGTAAACAAGCATGAAAAGGAAAAAGAACACGTATTGAAGTTGCATAAAAAATTACATAAAAAGAAATGGCTAAGTAGCCGTGAAAAGGAAGAAGTGAGATAATTTTATTTTGAACCTAAAACTAACTAAAGAGAGACTAAGGAAGAGGAAGTTACATGAACATAATGAGTTATTTATACAAGCATGAAACCCTTATTCATAATTTAGGGAATGCCCAAAATACCCTTGAGGTAGTGTGGAGGCCAAGTAATCATTAGCTTATATTAATCATCATTTAAGTGTACATGAAGTCATTAATTTCATAAGCATGTGCATTACCTCTAATTTGTACATTAAGGTATGTGGATAAGTGGGGTCCTCCATGTTCTTCACTTTGAATTATTTCCATCTTCATTCCTTTGTAATTATTTTATACATGCACGTATCTTCATGAACCCACTCCTATTTGAGATCAAATTCCTACACAAATATGTATAAATTTTTTATTAATTTTTCTCAAAGAAATATATGCACACAAATGACCGTTTTGCCCCTATATGAAGCTGCATATGTGACAATTTGGAATTAATATGGATTTTGGTTAAAACAAGTTAGAATACCCAATATGATCATTTATTTAATTTAAACAGATTAAATATGGTGGTAAAAATATGCACATTTACGTGCACATCATTTAGACCTTCCGTCTTACATCCAGTCATGAAGCTCCCTCTCGGTATGTTACTGGCATAAAGCCCTCTCTTAACCCAGAGAAATAGGTTTACACTGGTGCCTGATTCTTCTGAAATAAGATTACACTCTTTAGAAAAAGAGATTGATGATTCGACAATCCTTGTGTCTTTAATATAATGATTTTGTCAAGATAGTACACCCTTCAAATAATATCCTATGATGATTGTGAATTGAATATGCAGTTGTAAGAAGCAGGAAATAGGTTTAAACACTTTTGATTTCATAAATTTTTTAGAGATTAGATATCGAAGAGAAAAGGTTGAAATCAAATGAGTGAAACGGGTTTCTATTTATAATGTTAGAATAGTTTCCTTGATTAGTTACAACCATTTGAAGAGTTGCATCTTATAAGTAAGGATATAACCATGCATAAAACATCCATTCAAAATATAGCTGTTATAGGTATCTTAGAAGCTTGTCCTATCCACTCAGATGCTTGGCTCTTTTATTAAAAAGCAATTTAATTTATGTCAGATGTCTGTACAAGTTCTAGAAAAGAATATGTTCATTTTTACCTTTATTCAGACGTTTGAACTATTTAATCAAATGTTTAGTCATATTATCAATAACCATTTGAAAATATCTCAATTGTATGGTGGCTACGCCTAAGATGTTTGGTCATTGTCCAAAAAAGAAATAGTTCAATTTGGCGTTGATTTGGACGTCTAGTTGCTTTGATCAGACGTCTAGTCAAACAAATCAAACATCTTAATGGTTAGAAAATAAAACATTATGTACCTCAGATATTTGGATAATAAATCCAAACTTTTGTCTTTTTATAGGGTTTATCATGAGAATTCATAGTATAAGTTTGGCTATAGTCAAGTATCTAATTTTTGCGTTCAGACTCCTGAAAAATTTAAAAAAAATATTTTTGAAAATTTTATGTTCAAAATATATTTTTAAATCAATTAAAAATATTTTTGTGTGTGTATATCAAAACATATTGTTATCCCGCCTTTTGGTAATGTCATGATACCATAGAGTTGGCTAAATAGATCCATGATCATCAAGGCAGGAAGCTCAGAGAGATGGTTAATAGGTTCAAACATCAGATATAAGAAAGGCTATGGATGATAGTCAAGTAGCTTCAAGCTGATAATATCCAAGAAATAGCTAAGTATGGAATTGGTACTTCCCCTAGGCAAGGAAATGGATCAGATCGCTACAATATAGTAGGATCAGATCGGATCAAATCAATTTGACTATGGATCACTCGGATTGGTAGTTCAGCTCAATGATGGTCGCTCAATAACTCAACAAGTACCAAATGGATCGGGAAAGCAACTTAGGAAACACAAAGAAGGAGTCGAAGGGGTCCACCACCGATCGTCGAGCACCATGTTATCCCCTTGACCTATCAGTGCCGATCCACCCTATAGGGGTCGGCGCCGATCCCCTCATAAAGGACTTGGCGGGCCCCAAACTTCCTAGATCGGTTCGTCGTGCTCTTGAACTTCTGCACATGGATTTTCAGCTAGATATTTGCATGTTTTCTCCAATAAATGCAGGATCGTTAACTCATTGCAAAGGATCTTCTTTTTTATCTAGACTGATCTTCATTCGGCTTTTCTTTATTTTTTCTCTTTCCCTCTTCCATTAATTTTCTAAGGCTAAAACAAACTGTATTTGTAATCCTACAGTATAATAAAAAAAATTATTTGAGTGGACATAGGCTATAGTTTGCTGAACCACTATAAAATTCGTGTGTTCATTTACTTTTTTGCTATTGAGTATGTGATCTATTTAATTCTTTGTTTGGAAATTGCAATTGAATTTGCGATGATATCATATTAGTCGAGTATTTGTGACCAATTTTGGTGCAAACATTTTGGTATCAAAGCGAGGTTGCTTGCACCTGCAGATTTGAGAAAAAATTTGGACATGGATTTGGCTAAATGGCTAGACAATCAACAAAGAGGGCACTTGTGATAGAGGTCACTACAGAGGGAGCCAGAAGGCTCCCTCAAGAGCAGGGCTAATAACTTCTCCATCTAAATCACAAGGAATGAGATGGAGACTATAATGGATGACATGCAGAAGAGGATGATCAAAAGCAAGATGAGATTATTTATAATTTCCTTAGATAAGTTGCATAGGATAGAGCAGGAAATACTGGCAATTTGGATCAAGGAATCGGAGCAGCAAAGCAGCCGAGGGTAGCCCCTGGTCAACATGGACCAATCAGCATTGATCCCCTATAGAGATCGGTATCGATTACTTGGGACTTAGGGGCATGCTCCCGAGTCATGCTAGATCGGTCTACGGTAGGCCAGTGGTTGATGTTGTGCAGTTTGCTGCAGATCGAAATGCAGATGTATGTCCAGAAGAGCATGTTTCAAGATTCCCTCGTGGATTTGGGGGGCAGATTGAAATGATGATTAAATGCTAACTTTGGATGATAATGACAGGCTTGCGGAGATGATCGGATGAGTTATGAGAGGATGATTAGTGAACATGGATCTAGTTGATTAAATAGGAGTCCATTCACTCCTAACATTAGGTGTGCTAGGAATCCATCGAAGCTCAACCTACCGACACTGGGGGAATATTATGGCGAATCAGACCATACTATTCATCTGATGAGGTATATGATGCATATGGAGGTACTAGGGGAATCGTAGGAAGTGATGGCACGATGTTTTGCCTTGTACTTGGCAGGTATAGCTATAATGTGGTTTAGGAAATCGCAGAATGGTTATATCGGCACTTGGGATAGAGTTGGTTGATAAATTCATGCGGCAACCGCTTCGTTGGATCAGCCGGATCCATCAATGGTCTTAAAGGTGGCGGTATTTGGGGATGCGGACGACACAAAATTTAAGAGTTCGCTAGAATGGGACCCACTAATGGATATCGGAGAATTTTTCCATGAAGTCGAGAGATTTTTGCAGTAGGAAGATGCTAAGGCTGGTAGAGAAGAGGTTAACGTAGTGAGGGGCAAAGGATTATCTAGGGAAGGTTCAAGCAAAGATAATGGAAAGCAAAAAGTGGATGATGGCTTCAACATATCGAAACAACAAAGGAGAGAACCAAAATTCTCTACTTATATCGTTTGAACGGGACTCTGGAAAGGATTTATTTGGATACCCAAGGACGTCTTCCATATCGAAGGCTGGCAAGGAGAGAGCCCACCGAGCATGAGCGAGCAGTAGGAAAATATTACTTATTCTATGAGCTGGACGAGCACACTACCAATAATTGTAGGCACTTGAAGGATATGGTTAAGGAACACATCAGGGATGGAAGGCTACTGTAGTATATAAGAACTCGAACTGTGACGGTGGAACAGGAGTAGCCACCGTCTGCATCAAATCTTGGATCAAGGTCATAGATCATCATCACATCATCTAGATGGCATGAACTAAATAAATAATAAATTCTAAAATAAAGCATCTAAGTCACAGACACGTGTATGGGATCGAGGTCGGTCCTTAGGCATTCTTTCAGATGGCGGTGAATCGCCATGCTCGTAGAGGCAGTTTTGTTTTTTTATGTTTGGATTTCTAGTTTTTTGGTTGTAAAAACATAAATTTAATAATTTAATGAACGGATTTTGGAATGCTCAAATCGCTTTTAAATGTAATAAATGAAATAGGTCATAGTTGTCTCGATCGAAGAGACGGGGCAATAACCGCATGGTCCGAGTCCCTTTGTCAAGGAGCGACATGTTGGACTCATATACAGATTAAGTCCTGGACTGAGGGATCGAGGCCGGAGAATAATACCCCACAGATCATGTTATGTTCTGACTAGAGAGAAGGAACCAGAGAAGCAAGAAGTAGGCCGCTTTATCGTAGAGTGACAGGATCGGCCTGCTTATCGTTGTGCCCTTTTCGCTAGAGAGTGAGTGGGGTACAACGAGGATCTGAAAAGACCATGATCGACCAAGGAAGACCATAACATTGCTTTATGTTCAGCGATATTGAGCTAAAGTACATGAAGTATTGCCGCTTCGCCGGAGACCGACATGATCGGCTTACTTATCGTTGTTCCCCCTTTTATCGGAGAGTGACTAGATAGGTTGCAGCAAGAGCTCGGATAGGCTATCATCGGTTCAGAGAGACTGTGTACCAGGCTATTGGTCCGATGAGACTTCAAATTAGTAAACAATCTAGTGAAATCATGGATTCGGTTACTGGTTTTGGATGGATATGGATTCGACTAAGGATTTAGAATGGTTTTGGAATTGGCTATTGACTTGGAACAGTTTTGGACTATGACAACTTGGTTTGGAAAAGGATTGGATTCTGGATTAGAAATTTGGCTATTGATATATAAACTTCAGATTTATGGCAAATCAAAACACACCTTCCTATCGCAAGGTATGTTTTGGAGGGAAAATGTTATCTCACCTTTTTGCAAGGTCTTGATACCATGGATTTAGCTAAACAGAATCATAAACATCATGGCAGAAAGCTCAAAGAGATGATTATCAGGTTTGGACATTAGAAATAAGCAAGGCTACGGATGATAGTCAAGAGGGTTCAGGAAGTTAGTTTCTAAGAAATGGCAAAGTATGGAATTAGTACCTCCCCTAGGAAGGGGATCAGATCATATCACTACAACGAAGTACGGATCGGATGGAATCAATATGACTATGTATCACTTAGATTAGAAGTTCATCTCAACGATGATTGCTCAATAACTCAACAAGTACCAAAGGCATCAAGCAAGCAACTCAGGAAACACGAAGAGGGAGTTGGAGAGGACCACCACCATAGATCACCGAGGCCCGTGTTGCCCCCATGACCGATCAGTGCCAAAAGTGCCAATCCCCCAAATAGGGGTTGGCACCGATCCTTTATAAAGGCCATTGTAGGCCTTAAAATTCTTGGATCAGCTCGTTGGGGTTTTGGTCTTTTGCCTGCAAATTTTCAACTGGAAATTTGTGTGTCTTCTCCTATAAATGCAGGATTATTGGCTCATTGCAAAGGATCTTTTTTTGGCTAGAATAATCTTCTTTCAGTTCTTCTTTATTGTTTCTCTTTCCCTCTTCCATTAACTTTTTAAGGCTAAAACAAACCGTATTTGTAATTTTATAGTACAATAGAATGATTATTAGAGTGGACGTAAGCCCAAATTTCTCGAACCATTATAAAAATCATGTGTTCGTTTACATTTTTTGATATTGAATTTGATCTGCGCATTTAATTCTTTGTTTGGAATTGTCATTGAATTTGCAGTGTTATCATATTAGTCCAGTGTTTGTGACCAATTTTGGTGGAAAAAGATATTATATAAGTTTTCTAGAATTACAACACACAATAACTCTTCTTATAGTTGGTCTTCATTACTCGAGCACAACAGCTAGTTGTTTTTTTTTACAACGACCCATATTTTTAACTATATTAAATTATAGAATTTGATTAAAAAAATGGTTGAAATTAAATTTGATGAATTATTAGTGTAGTTATTGAATATGGACTTGAATAAAATTTTGTGACAAACAATTCCTAAGGTTTTGGTGATAACAATGATTGAAACGAAATTATACATATTGAATGTGTTTGTAATCAATAACTAGGACGGAATAAAAATATTGAATTATTTTGGATAGGAATGTAATAATGTTGATAACTAAAATTTATTTGAAATCTAATGATTTATTAATATTGGTTTATTTGGTAATTAAACTATTTAAATTTAATTTTAGAGATTATTTGAAAATTGAATTATGGATTTAATATGATTAAAAATGGTATAGGAAATTGATTTAAATTTTATTTAAATATGAATAAGATGGTTAACATTTAAAATTGGATTTAAATGTGAATAATTAAAAAGTAAAAAATTTATATTATAATTAACGAGTAAAAATAGCCATTTTGGCGACTATCTTGGATTTTGGCGAAATCAGTTTTATCGGATTCTTAATAGTAAATTATTATTGGATTTCAAGTTTCGTAGCGATCGGACTTGTCATTTGACTATGCGAGCTTGAACGCGTAGAAATTTAATTTCGAAATTTAATTAAAATGATTGAATTTGAGAAGCTGTCTTCCACATACGATCAAATTAGACTCAAGACTTATTCTATTGCATTTGGAATGGGGTAAAACACTACAAATGCTAGGTGGCACGCCTTTTTTAGAGTACGAGAATTTCAAGCATTTAGTATGTAGATATTTTTGAATAATAGTATATATATTTTTTATTTCTAACGTTGTACATAGCCGCCCCCACTTTATCTCCCTCTCCCCTTCCCCCTATTCGAATCATGGCTTCTAAAAAGAAAATGAAAAACGAATCGAACGAAGAGGAAAAAAAGAATCATCGCGCGTAGGCGAACTATTGCAGGCGGAACAAGGTCGAGCGACATAGCCGTGCTTAAAAGAATCAAAGCGACTGGGTTGGATCTGCTTGACTTCATCTCGCTTAGGGTTGGGTTTTGAGCTTCGTCTAGGCATGCACGAGGATCTAGGAGGAAGCGACTGCTTGGCTAGAGACGGTGGCGGATAGGCTTAGGCGGCGTGCTTTGGCGATTGCAGTAAAAAAAGTCTACAAAGCAGTCGTAATTTTTGCCTTAAGGAGAAGGAGAAGGATCGTGTTATGCCTGACTTCGTACGTAACTGGGAGGTGAGGAAGAGAGGTAGCATGAGTATTTTTATTTATTTATTTTATTTTGTAAATTAGTGTCACTAAAAATTTAAATATTATCGATATTAGTTAAATCATATCCTTTTCATATGCGATCCGTTTCAAGTGGAACGAGTTACAGAGGATTGGTATCATCATTGTCTACAGCTCGGAGTGGGAATTGGAATTTATTTAAAGCTGAAAATATTTTCAGTTTCAAATAAAAAGACGAGCGTTTATACACTCATGATTGACCAGAATATTCTTATGTTAGTTAAATTTGAAGTTATAAAATGATTGAAATTTATTGGTCGTTGTTTGATAAGTTTGATTGACATTTAAGTTGACATCTGAATTAATTGATAGAATTTGAATTGACAGTTAAATTGAATTAGAATTTAATTGCCCGTAAAATACCCGATATTGATAATTATGAAATTATTGTAAAAAAAATTCGACTGTTTGGATGATTGGTTGTGATGGATGCGATTGATTGATATTTTGGATTTTTATTCATTTTGATATATCATGTTAACATCCTGTATATTATTTACGGTATATAAAACTGTAAATTGAATCATTTCAAATAAATTAAGAAATATATTGAAATGATATATACCTATGGAATTTATTCTGGATCAAGATGAGATGCATCCATCCTTGGAATTAAATTGAAATAACTGATTCACTTGGCCGCATGATAGAGAATTATATATGGACACCGGACAGGTTAACTTAAATCAATTTAAAATTTGTTTTGAAATTATTTAAATGATTTGATTTTAAGAAATGGAAAACCGAATTTATGGAAATCGAATTATTTTCAAATTGGAACTCGAAATGTTGAAATTTAAATTTGAAACAGAGATCGTTTAATTAATCGAAGTTGAGATTTTTAAGTTATAATCGAAATACGATTTACATTCTAGAAATTGATTTGTTTTAAAGATTGGAATTTTATTCGAATTTTGAATATTGCTAAGTAAAAGTGATATAAAACGATATTTCAAAATTAAGCTCGAAATTGAATTATATTGGGAGATTTAGACTTTCAATCGAATATTAAAAGTAAATTTGATTTAAGTATTTTATCATATTTTAAAAAATCAAACTCGGAATTGATATAAATCGAAATGGTTTTAATTTGGAATTTGAGTCGAAATTAATTTAAAGTTGGAATTTAAATTAATTTTGAATTAGAATTGAAATTAATTTTAGAAATTAAATTAATTTGGAATTGGAGTTGAAATTAATTTGGAATTGGAATTGAAATTAAATTAGAATCGAAGTAAAATTCGACTTGAAATCGGAATTAAATCAGTTAAATCGAAACAGAAATTGGAATTGATTTGAATTGGGAAATTTGGAATTGAATCTATTTGACTTTGAAACTATTTTCAAATGATTTTTTTGTTATAAACGGTTTAAAATCTGCATTCTTTAAATATTCGAATTATTTTGATTTTCCAAACTATTTTTTATATAAACCATTTTAATACTCAAACTGTTTTCTATTAAACTATTTTAACTATTTAATTATTTAAAACTAATTAAACCATTTTCTAAAAATTGAAACTGGTCAAAAGGGTGGAATGTTTATATTTAAGTCTCGGATTTAAATACGAATAGGGTTAAAGTGAAGTTATAACCTAAATTGTAATTCGAAACAAATTTTGAAGTGAAATCGATATATCGAATTGAATTTACATTTTGAAGTAAAATATGATTTTTGAAGTGAATATGATGATTTTGAAATGGATATGATTTTTGAGTAAATATGATGATTTCAAAATGGATTTGATTTTGGAGTGAATATGATATTTTGATATCAAGTACGAATTGTTTTCGAAATATAAAAGTACCAACCGGTGTGTAAAACGTCGTTTGGTTGTTAAAGAGACCGGAACCTTTTATTGACATATTTTCTATCAATATTGGAACCACTTTAGCAACTGTATACCGGTGGATGATGTCTAGAATGTAGTTGTTGAATTGGAGAACGTTTACTGGAATGAAGTAAGAGAACGATGATGGATAGCCTTGACACTCATGTCATAATTACAATTACCAAACCAGGAGCTTATGTGCCATTGAGGTTAGCTACCTCTAGAGACATCGATCCCTTGTATTACTATTGTGATTTCATATTAGATGTGAGTGTTTGCACCAAAATTGGTCACAACACTCTTCGGGAGTCGTTGAAGAGATAATAATGAAGAATGTAAATTCAAATCGAATATTATCTAACAAAAACTCCAATCAACAGTAAAGTAAATGCGTAGACAAGCGATTTATAGTGGTTCAGCGTGTTGCCTACGTCCACTGTGAAGTTTTTTTGGTGTTTTATTGATTCTCTTTCAATGATTACAAGTTGTTACAGCAATCAACAGCAAGTTACAACTGGAAATTCGAAATCAACAACAAAGTTATGATATAGGATGACGGAGATCTCGATCCGGCAGAGTCTGGACGCTTGAGAGTCGAAAGATCCCTTTTCTGTTGGCTCTGGGGCTCTATTTATAGGTGTAGGATGCTGATATTTCGCTGAAAACTCGGGAGACCACTTCTGGCACATGAGGGGGCCCACGCGTCCGGCCTCAGGAAATTTGGGCCCACTTTGGCATCGATTCGAACTCCATTCGAATCGATCATGAATTCATCCAATGAGGTGAAATTTGGTGTGGACATTCTTCAACATGTATGCAAGCTTCTGTGAAAATTTCGTGGCATTTGGATCAGTGGATTGAGAGATATGATGGATTCGAGATGGGATTCATTGCGTGGCTGTTTGGTTCAAAACCATCCTTTCGAATCGATGGTTTCGAATCGATGGTGGCACATGTCTTCGTTTTGACGTGGAGCGCACACTTCGCCTCGATCCGGGTTTTGCTCCGAGTTGACTGCTTCGACTCCATATATCTCGGCGCATTCGAACCGATGAAAGACACGTCACCATGGCTAGTTGACCCAGTGGATTCGAACGAAGCTTCTCAGATGGATTCGAACAGGGCTCCAATGATGGGTTCGAACAAGGATTCATTGATGGGTTCGAACGAGGCTTCATGGATGGGCTCGATCGAGGCTTCATGGATGGGTTCGAACGACCGATGCTTGCTGGATACGAACTTGTGTTTCTCTGATTGGTACGAGCTTTGTAACTACTCCATGGATGCGAAGTCAACACTGGCTGATGGATACGAGGTCCATCGATACGAACTCGATGGGTTCGAAGTTGATGGAGTCGAACCGAGGCACTCCGATGGATTCGAAGCTAATCGATGTGAAGGTGATCGGTTCGAACGGTGTTTGGTGATGGATTCGAAACCAGTGTTTTTCCCTCCAAGTTGAATCGATCATAACTTGAGCGTATGAACTCGGATTGACTTGAAATTTGAGATGCTGACACCTATGATCTTTCTTGTCATGTCCTATCAATTGTAGCTCAATCTGGAATCGGACAAAATTCAGTTATATCCATAGCGAAACGAAGTATGACCAATCTCTGAGATGAAATGTTCTCCTTTTTCGATCGATCTTTTGGTATCGCGGCTTTGCCAAAAAGCGGGATAACATTTTGCCCCCCAAACTACATCTTGTGGGAACATGACGTGCTTTGAATAGCTGCAATTTCTCTCCGAACAATCATTGCTCTCTTTTTTGTTGAGACTCATATTCTGTATTACTGTAACCTTGTGCTGATATGATTGATTGCTGTATAATAGCGCTTAGCCGTTGGCTGTTGCATTTGTAACAAGATGAGTATTCGATCCCTGTAAATGTTTAAAATCTAATGTTAGCTCGACATATATGCACATATGTTAGTTTGACCCTTGTTAACGTCGTGCGTCCACGAGTCGTTGTCAGTTTGGTTTGCTATTGAATTTCGTATCGATTCTCTCCTGAACCGATTTGGAAATTTGAGTTGAGACAACACTGTTTGTTTCGCATCGATGCAACTCGTCGCCCTGCTGTGTGTTTCGTATCGATGAAGTGTGAGGTTAACTTCGAATCGATAGGGCCTTAGGCCGATGGATTCGAAGGCTGACTTCGAATCGATCTGATAATTGACCGGTTGTGACAGATTGAGTTAACTGGGATGCGAAACGGCCTGGCACTTCCTAGGCTTCATATAAATAGCAAAGGTTTGCCACTTTTTCACTTTTTACTTTTTACTCTTGCCTTGCGTTTACGTGTTCTGCATCGTCTCGAAGCTTCAGAGAAGAAGGCACTGTGTTACGTATTCGATCCATTCAAGATCCAAGTCTTTAATTCCTCGAATCCATCACTCAAATTAGGTAATTAACCTCGAATCCAAACGGCAAGGCTATTTCGAACCTGCCACTTCTTCATCGATTGGCCACTCTGGTGATTGGCAAAACCAGATCTGGTTTGGGGAAGCTTCGAATCGATTCGTGGACTTGTGTTCGAAGCAATGATGGCAACGTCATTTTTCCTTGGATTTCGCATCGATCCCTGGGATGACCTTATGGGGGTGACGCAGTTCGCACCGATTGACTATCTTGATGGGTCCATTCGAATCGATGGATTCGAATCCATCGGCTATCGGTTCGAAGTTCTCAACTTTATATCGATGCGAAGGGTATCGATTCGAACGTGATCGATGTTAAGTTGAGGGTTTCCTGATCGGTACGAACTAGTCAACCAAAGATCGATCCGATGTTATCCTTCATTGATCGATTCGAACCTGACACCTGATTATCGATTTGAAGCGTGTCTTTCTGCATCGATTCGAAGTGATGTTAGGATGGGTTCGAATGAGTTCCCTGTGATCGGTTCGAACCCTCTATGATGGATACCAAAGTTTGACATTTTCTAAGCATAATTCCAACGAGCTTCATCCCTGCATATTCAGACTTGATAATTAAACTGCATACTTGACCACCTTTTGAAGCTTGTCGATGGAACCATAACAACTTCTATCCGAATCAATTTCCATCATATAAATGGTTTAGTGATGACGGTCAGCGATGACGGTCATTATAACTGGACTTCGAAGCTTTTTCGTTTGCATATTTCCTTTAACTTTGCGATATTTATTCAAGTAATGCATGGCACTTTACAACATACATTCATACACTTTACACTGGGGAACGCACGGGTCCTTTGTCGTCTAACGATGGTTTCTCATGAGTTAGCTAGTCATGGAACCTTCAAGTTCGCAGCAGCAAAAGGTTCAAAGTACAGTCACTCCGAGACTAGAGGTTCTAGATATTGAACGTGAGATCATCGGTCCAGCCCCGGACGAATTCCCCAATGCGTCTTTTATTGCCAATCCATCAGATTCCGTTCAATCCAATATTTCTGAAGATATGTTGGGGAGAATATGCTTGAGGCACGGCCCGTCACTGGATGACGTGTTACTGCCGGTGCCGAATGATAGACCACACAATCCGCCAGAGGGATATACAGCATTTAATCGCCACGCGTGCGCGGCCGGAACGCTTCCTCCATTCAACGAGTATATTAGGGAAGTATTGTCTTTTTTGAGGATCGCTCCATCTCAACTACACCCGAACGGATATGCTTCCGTGAACAATTTATTCATAGTCTTCATGGAGTATCTTCATAGACCACCGATCCCGACCGAAATCAGATATCTATTCAATTTAAAAACCCGAGGTGATTACCCTTCCTTCACATTTCTGGAAGCAGTGAAGAATTGCCAAGTGGTCACTGAGTCCTGGACCAGGTTGAGTTATTACAGGACGGAACGGTTCTATGTCAGATGTCCTCCGGGGTTTGCCCGACGATGGTTATTCAGACGTGAGTGTAGCCGAGTTCTCAAATAATTACTAAGGCAATTGCAGTCAAAGTGAAACTTATGTTTTTTCCTTTTTTTACAGCGACGATTCAGCGACCTGAAGGTGAACACTTTAAGGAGATGGTGCGAGTACTTCGAGAAATCCCAGGCGAAGATAGGGATATCGAGTTGCTTTTGACGGATAGGAATCTCCGGACATACGGGTTGATCGAACGAGGGCAGAGCATAAAGTTTGACGGGGCATTATGGACCGTTTCGAAAAAACGAGTCAAGCACAAGAAACCCAAAGTTATTATAACCGAGGAGGCTGATTCTGAAAGAACTCGTACTGATGACGAGCCGTTGTCGGAGCCTACAGACGTAGTTCAGGATGTCACAGAGCACAGAAAAGGCAAGGCAGCCGTTGTTAAGTCAATTACGAAGGGGAAATGGAATTCGGTTGTCACGGCCCGATCCTCTCCCGGAGTTAGAATTTCGGAGATGTCTCCTCTGAGAACTGAAAGTCTTTATGAAGGGCTCGCCGATATTCCAATGCCAGACAATGCGTCCCTGCAGCATGATGCCGGATCGGAAGAACTTTCAGAAACTTTAGTTTTGAGCGAGTCTTTTCCCACTGGTGTGGCAGACACATCCGGTTGGTCGGGGGGTTGCACACTCATACATATTTCACAACACTGCATAACCTTTGACTGTAAACTACCTGTTTCGAAAGGTGATTAATTCTATTTTATTTTGTTCTGCAGATACTATGTCTAGGCGAGGTTCAATGTTAGGGAGTCTCCGACATGCCCGCAAGTCTTCATATCATGATTCGTGCAGACGAGAAGGGGACAGAGATTACGACCAGGGACGCTCTGGGTATTCTGGTCAAGAGAGATGTGATACAGATAGAGGCTATAAGCGTCGATCGCGATCGCATACTCCTCCTCCTTCCAGAGATCCCATACAACCTCCTGCTCATGTCTCTCGTCCCTCTGAATCTTCACACTATATGTCGGCCTCTCAATCTTCTAGGCATGAATCCCGCCATTCTAGGAGCGAAACAATAACTGCTGCCGTTACAGAACAGCCCCCCATGGAAATTTCAGGGGAAGGAGCAATCAAGCTTGCTCAGCTACAGAGAGATTTTCCAAACATCTGCTTCGACAACTATATCTTTCCTCCACATTTAAAGAAGATCCCGGAGGAAGCTGAGCAGTTAGTACATGACTACGTACACGATTTTTACGCCCAGTACAAAGCGTGGTCAAAAGCGACCGACAAAGCGTCGGCATTGGCCTTTGAGCATGGGGCCACCATCGAGAGGTTGCAGGCCGAGTTAGCTCAAAAGAGCCGTATTATTGAGGTGCTAAACACTGAAGCTGAATCTTCTCGGAAATCTGAAATGGAGGCTATCAAAAAAGCCGACGAAGCTCAGGCAACGATGGACAGGATGAAACGTGAGCATTATGCCACGGTAGAGGATATGGGCCATCGAAACACCATGGTCACTGCCGAGAGGGACGCAGCCCTGAAGGAGCTAAATGGGCTTAAGTCCAAATTTGCCGAGATCGCCAAGGATAGGGATGATGCGAACAATGCAGCCCAGGAGGCGTGTGAACAAGCCGTGATGCTCCGGACTGAACGGGATGCGGCAGTGGCCAAGGTTCAGGCGGTCGAGACGGAGGTTGAGGAGAAAGTTCAACAACCGGAGGCCACGTTGGAGGCCGATATTAAAGATCTGCTTATCACTTACAATGCCAATGTGTTAAGACACAGAAATTTGGCCTGGCTTGAGGACTACCCGGTACACCTCCGTAGCGCTTGGGGCCGATTGGTTGAGGAGGAAGAGGAAGCGCATCCGGATGAACCGGTCGACCGATTTGAACTCGAAAACCGGTTGCTGACAGAGGATGAGAAAAAGATCCTCCATGACGCTATTATTGCTCATGAGAAGGAGATGATTGGTGGCCGATCTCTGGAGGTTGGGGAGGGATCAGGTGTTGATCATCATGCTACTGTTATTGAAATCACCGCTCCACCTTCGTTAGAGCCTGTATCTGTGGTTGGTTCACAATCTGTTCCTGCTTATGACCCAGAACAGCCGCGGTTATCCCCTATTCGGGAGTATGTCTCTGAGGTCGTCCAACCGTCAACGAGTCAAACTGAGGAAGGTACTTCGAACATATCTCAAGTGTGTTTCTATTAAAGCGTTTGTTTTGAAGTGATTTCTTATAACTCCTCTTCTTTGCTCAGTAACCGAAACAACTCCGGCATCTTTGGCTTAGGAGTCTATTCAAGGGCAAAAGGCCATCACCACCGAAACGACTGTCGTGACGACTGCAGTGTCTACTGAGATGGCGTAGGGGAGACCCTTATCTCTCGACGAACAAATGGTGAGTGAGATGCTTGGCCAACAGGGTGACCCTTTTACAGACTTGCCATTTATCATCAGCGATCTTCCGCCGGCCTCTTGTTTTGTAACGCAGACCACAGCTGCCCCCAGCCAGGCCCAATCAGCTCGAGACGAGGAAATCCTGGCCGAGATTGACGCCGAAATAGAGGCTGCGGGACAAAGTGGTAGTATTGGTGGCAGCACGGCGGCGCATAGCCCAACACCTTTAAGGGTAATATCATCATGCGGCATTATCCCACCTTCCGTCGCGGACCCAGTCCATCCTATTCCTCTGGTGGAAAGCCTTCACGTAGATTCGAGCTCTGAGGAGGACATTGACATTATGCCCCCAGATGAAGGGCAGCCACCGGAGAGGAAGCGTTCCAAACGAAGGATCTCTGTCTCCAGCGAGTCCGAAGACGAACCGCTGATAATAAGATTCAAAAAGAAGAAGTAGATGGGCCGTTTAATCAGATTTTGTGGTAGATAGGAACTAGTGTTTGTTTTTTGTTAGTAGGCCGTGTATAGATGCAGGTTTGGCCCCTGCTAGTAGAAATTCTTTTTTGGAAGAACTTATTTGCATGTAAGTCCTTGTCTGTAGTTAGTTGAAATAAAATTCAATTTCTTTGTCTCAATTCTCATTCCATTTGTGCTTAATTATTTGCAGTGTTTAGCTATTAGTCCTGTGTGCTTGTGACGTTTTTACCGTCAAGTAGAGTTTGTTTTATTTGCCAAGTCTGAAAATCTTGGTCATATGTTGTTATCGATGAATAAGTTGAACTTCGGACATTGTATCACTTTAGTTAGTGATTAACACTTAGCTTTTTTGTCCCCTAGTCTCGGGGAATAACATTTGTATTTTGGTGGTTGATCGCATTTATTGCAAATCTTTAGCACATGTCCACATTCTAGGGACTTAGGATAATTTGAGATCGATAATCCGGTTCGCACTCCGGGGATTTGAGAGTTATCGATATCTGTAACACGGTTCGCGTTCAGGGAACCTAGAATTGATGTTTATACTTCGCTTCACGCTTCGAGAACTTGGAGTTAGTATTGATATTTCGGTTCGCACTACGGGAACTCATAATCTATGTTTATACTCCATTCATGCTCTGAGAAGTTGGAGTTGGCGTGGATGCTTTGGTTCACGCTCCGGGAAACTGTAATCCATATTTATATTCCAATTCACGCTCTGGGAATTTGGAGTCCGTTCGCGCTCTGGGAACGAGTTATTGAATGTTTATACTCCAATTCACACTCTGGGAAGTTGGAGTCCGTTCGCGCTCTGGGAATGAGTTATTGAATGTTTATACTCCAATTCACACTCTGGGAAGTTGGAGTCCGTTCGCGCTCTGTGAACGAGTTATTGAATGTTTATACTCCAATTCACGCTCTGGGAAGTTGGAGTCCGTTCACCCTCTGGGAACGAGTTATTGAATGTTTATACTCCAATTCACGCTCTGGGAAGTTGGAGTCCGTTCACGCTCTGGGAATGAGTTATTGAATGTTTATACTCCAATTCACGCTCTGGGAAGTTGGAGTCCGTTCACGCTCTGGGAACGAGTTATTGAATGTTTATACTCCAATTCACGCTCTGGGAAGTTGGAGTCCGTTCACGCTCTGGGAACGAGTTATTGAATGTTTATACTCCAATTCACGCTCTGGGAAGTTGGAGTCCGTTCACGCTCTGAGAACGAGTTGTTGAATGGACTGTCGTGTGTTGGTCCAGTTCAGCCTTTGATGCGTTGGCTTGCCCCTGAGCTGGGGTTTCACTTAGTGAGTGGCCGGTCGTATCACAGCCACTCTCTATTTGAATAAATTCCATTGTTTGATGGAATTTAGCTCTTCGTGTGTCGTGATTGTTGAACGTTGCATTCGGTGAATCACAGCTTTAGCTTGAAGAGATAGTACTTTATTGCTGAAATAAGAAAATATGGCAAAGTCAGTGCCTTATTACAAATTCAAATTTCAGAATGTAAAAGAAACTGCAAAGTATTCATAGATTGAGTGAGCCTGTCATGTGTGACAGTGACGAAGATCTTCGTCGTTCCTGGCCCTTGAGAAAGTTGGTCCGCCACTATGGCGTTTATCACCAATCTTTCGCGGGGACAAGTCGAGTCCTCCTGTCTCGGTCGATTGGGTCCATTGCTCTGATTTGATGGGCCCGCTTCTCTGGGCTGCGATGTCCGCACAAGCTGTTCCAGCTTCCTTTCTCTGATCAGTTTTTCAACGAGAACTTGTAAGTGACGACACTCGTTCGTATTGTGCCCGTAGCTTTCATGGAACCTGCAAAACTTTCCCGTCTGGATTTGTCTCTCTGACGACGGTTTTGGTGCAGGTTTTTGATATTGAATTGTATCACATGTTTGTAAGTACAAGTCCTCCAGTGATGTATTCAGAGGAGTGTAACTGTCAAACATTAGATTCTTGCGCTGCGGGGCAGGATTTTGATCTCGTCTTCTGGTTTGATTAACGCTCTCTCTTCGCCGAGCTTGTTTGTTTTTAACGTTCAACTGAACTTTTTCGGAGCTCTCGTCGGACTGTTTGATTGCAACATTACTTTGGATCCCTTCCATACTTGGTCCTGCATTAGTTTGCTTCCTAGACTGTTTCGCGTCTTCCTGTCTCAGGAATTGAGCCGCTTTGGCATGGAAACGGTCCAACGATGCAGGTGGTTTTCCAGCTAACCAGTTGCCAAACTCAGAGTCGGGGTCGATCCCCTTAGTTAACACCATAAGGATGGAGTTATCATTCGGATTGCTGATCTCCGTGCATGCAGTATGGAATCTCTCTAAGTAGCGTCTGAGCATTTCTCCAGGAGCTTGAGTGACGCTAGACAGAGTGTTGACATCTTTGGTCCTTGCGACGTGCATGCGGAATTGTTCAATGAATTTTGTGGCCAACTGGTCGAATGAAGAGATGGATCGAGGTGGCAGTCAGGTGAACCACATGGTAGCGATGCCCCCCAAGGATATGGAGAAACTACGATATTTCACTGCATCGTCAGCCCTGGCAGCAGTCATCGACCATTCATATTTTAGAATATGTTGGTTGGGGTCGGAGTTTCCCTCGTACATGGATAGAGTTGGCATTCAGAATCGCCGTGGGGGTTCAACAGTAAGGATATCGCCCGTAAAAGGAGTGTGGCTTCGGGAGACTCCCCAATCGTCATTTGTGAATCCCTGGCTCTCACGGATCATATGACGTATCATAGTTGAAAGAAACGACATTTGCGTCGGAGTATGATCACGTTCCATACTTCGGGTTTGAACCGGATATCGTCGACGGTCCAAGTCTTGCCTTCTTCGCTCATAGTCCTCTGGGACGTGTGGCTCAGGGGTACGTTCGCTATGACGACGGTCCAGGTCCGACTGATCTTGGACGTCGACCCATGGTTCAGCCGCAACGTTAGTAGTGCGGTATTCTGTAGTGTGGTGAGGGATGGCACCTCCTCGGGAGGAGGGTCCGGTTTGGAAACTGGCTGATGGACCAACTCTTAGCTGTCCAACGGTCAGCGTTGGTTGATCTCCAGCAGCTGGCATGCGAATCCCATCTAGTCGGGGTCGTGGAGATCGATTGTGATAATCAGAAGATGAAGAACTCTCGCCAGAGGAGCGAGACGCGTGGTTTCTCGTGGATCTCTTTCGCCTCTAGCGATCCAGCTTGTTGATCAGCTCGGCATTAGCACGTAGCTGTTCTGCTAATTGTTGCCGACTCTGGATCAGCTCTTGGAGTAGTAACTGTAACTCTTATCGGGTAACCGGACCTGATGGTTCCGAGTGCCCAGTAGCATCTTGATTAGATGGAGGTGGCGGAGCAGGATTCTATCTATCCTGTTCTTCTTGATTGACAGCGTTAGAGGTGGTTCTCGTACTAGCCATCTTGAAAGTTGAATTCCTTTCCTAGACTTTGTGCAAATCTGAATAGAAGGGAAGGAACTTGGATTTTATGATCTGGATCTTTCTCTTCGATTTATTCAATCCGGTACCAATGACAGATCCAAAGAGCAGGAGAAAATCTTGGTTTTCTCGGTGAAAGCACCAAAGTGTTTGCACCAAAATTGGTCACAACACTCTTCGGGAGTCATTGAAGAGATAATAATGAAGAATGTAAATTCAAATCGAATATTATCTAACAAAAACTCCAATCAACAGTAAAGTAAATGCGTAGACAAGCGATTTATAGTGGTTCGGCGTGTTGCCTACGTCCACTGTGAAGTTTTTTTGGTGTTTTATTGATTCTATTTCAATGATTACAAGTTGTTAAAGCAATCAACAGCAAGTTACAACTGGAAATTCGAAATCAACAGAAAAGTTATGATATAGGATGACGGAGATCTCGATCCGGCAGAGTCTGGATGCTTGAGAGTCGAAAGATCCCTTTTCTGTTGGCTCTGGGGCTCTATTTATAGGTGTAGGATGCTGATATTTCGCTGAAAACTCGGGAGACCACTTCTGGCACGTGAGGGGGCCCACGCGCCCGACCTTAGGAAATTTGGGCCCACTTTGGCATCGATTCGAACTCCATTCGAATCGATCATGAATTCATCCAATCGAGGTGAAATTTGGTGTGGACATTCTTCAACATGTATGCAAGCTTCTGTGAAAATTTCGTGGCATTTGGATCAGTGGATTGAGAGATATGATGGATTAGAGATGGGATTCATTGCGTGGCTGTTTGGTTCGAAACCATCCTTTCGAATCGATGGTTTCGAATCGATGGTGGCACGTGTCTTCGTGTTGACGTGGAGCGCACACTTCGCCTCGATCCGAGTTTTGCTCCGAGTTGACTGCTTCGACTCCATATATCTCGGCGCATTCGAACCGATGAAAGACACGTCACCATGGCTAGTTGACCCAGTGGATTCGAACGAAGCTTCTCAGATGGATTCGAACAGGGCTTCAATGATGGGTTCGAACAAGGATTCATTGATGGGTTCGAACGAGGCTTTATGGATGGGCTCGATCGAGGCTTCATGGATGGGTTCGAACGACCGATGCTTGCTGGATACGAACTTGCGTTTCTCTGATGGGTACGAGCTTTGTAACTACTCCATGGATGCGAAGTCAACACTGGCTGATGGACACGAGGTCCATCGATATGAACTCGATGGGTTCGAAGTTGATGGAGTCGAACTGAGGCACTCCGATGGATTCGAAGCTAATCGATACGAAGGTGATCGGTTCGAACGGTGTTTGGTGATGGATTCGAAACCAGTGTTTTTCCCTCCAAGTTGAATAGATCATAACTTGAGCGTATGAACTCGGATTGACTTGAAATTTGAGATTCTGACTCCTATGATCTTTCTTGTCATGTCCTATCAATTGTAGCTCAATCTGGACTCGGACAAAATTCAGTGATATCCATAGCGAAACGAAGTATGACTAATCGCTGAGACGAACTGTTCTCCGTTTTCGATCGATCTTTTGGTATCGCGGCTTTGCCAAAAAGCGGGATAATAGGGTGCACCTTTTGTCGGTTGGATTGATTGTCGGCGGTTAGCGACATATGGGTTATGACCAGCCAAAAAGGGTAAACTGGTAGAATCCTACCTTGGGCGTTGCCTCATGTGCCTTGTCATATTTATCCTTATACGATCCTATTATGACTTTGGTTTAGAACTATACAAACGTGTTAAGGTGGATCAATGTAAAGCCTTAACGCTATTCTGATATTTATTTTATTGATAGATATTATGTATTATAGTGTGTACTATTATATATAAATAGTTTAACTGATCCTTAGGAGATGGAAAATCTTGTAATATCTCTTAAGTTATTGCAGTCATATTTTATGATATTGATTGGACTTACATAAGAGTATTTTAGTCGTGACTCGAGTGTTTGTCTTTTCATTACACTCGGGTCAGTCTGGAATTTTTTTCAACGTATTAATGATTATTCTCTAGAGGACGAAGATAGATATTTTGGTATATTACTATTATTACCACTCCTTTATTCATGATATCCCGTATAATGATCATTAATCGTTGATGATGTGTATATATAACTCTGATAAATGTGTATCGATTATAATCAAAAGTATAGTAAACAGCTTCATGAATTGTTTATTTGATTATTATATTTTATCGTTTCCGCTGTGAGATTCTGTATTTGTTTTCTTCTTCTTTTCTTATTTTTCTTATTTAAACCCATTGATTATCTACGTTCTGGATTGTTAAGTCGATCATGTGTGGATTATTGTTGATTTAAACCTTTCTAAATGTGGATCGTCACATTTTTCCTTAGTCTTCATTATTGAAATATCCTGTAATAATCAACTTGTATAATTCCATGGAGATATATAGTTGACCCATTAAAACTCTAAAAGATAGGATTTAACAAAACTCGCTAAATCAAATTACGTTGGCTGGTAAAGAGCGTCAAAATAGACCAAACTTATAAATGCTTATAGTCGTCTGTATGAAAACCTCCAAAAGAAAAAATCCTTGAAAATGTGTATCCAGAATTAGCGATTTCTTATAATAAGTGGGTAGCAAACCCTGAAATAGCCCATATTTACATGTTGTTTATTATAGACAAATTGTTGCAAAGACAGCACAAAAGCATGACTATCCATCAAAATCTTCCTTGGCCTGACAACATTGTTAGCGGAGCAATCCCATTTTGTAAGGTACAAGATTACTAAGAAAAGGTTCAATACGAAAAGACAAAGGGCACTCATATAGAGGATTCTGTCTTGATGATGAAAGGCTATATTGATAGACTTATTACCTTGATGTTCCTAAATGTAAGTGGACTTCGTCTTAGGATCACTGCATCGTTCGGTCCATTCGTATTGAACTACAACATGAACTAGCTGAATGTGGGCCACATGGAGCTACTCAATATAATAAGATCGGCGTAGAGCTCATCGGATGATCAAGGCAAAGTAAAAGGCATTATCTTCAAATTGTTCGAAAAAGAGAAAACATTTTAATAAAACGGGTGAGAAGACTGCTCCTAATAATAAGGGTGAATGTAACCATTGTCACAAGAAGGGGCATTGGAAATAGAACTGTTTGGCCTACTTAATGCTTATCAAAGAGGAAAAAATGAATGGTTCTACTACTTCCATTGATACATTTATTTTGTAGTCAACAAATTATTATAGGTTTTAGAAATTAGATTTGGAATTCATACCCATAATTCTTTACAAGGGGTTATAAGCAAATAGCATGTAGCAAAAGTTGAAATGATGATTCAAGTTGCCGATGGATCAATTGTAGATGCAACTGCGGTTGGAGATTACCATTTATACCTAGTTGCTTTGATTTGGTATTGAATAATTGCTATTATACAAGGAACTTTATTTATGGTATTATATCTATTTCAAAACTATTTGTAACTTGTTTTGGTTTTCAGTGTAATAACAATATCATTAAAATTACGTTTCGTGAGAATAATATCTATGATGGTACTCCAGATAATGACATTTATATTTTAAATCTTAATGTGTTATTAATAGTTATTCTAATGTCAACATAAATAACAATATCTATGGAAACTTAGGTTAGTTCATATCAGTGACAAATGACTGCATAAAATAAAAGTCAAAGGTTTTTTTTCCATCATTTGAATCCGTTGATACATGTGAGTTATTGTTAGACGATGAATTTTCTATCGGTTACAAAATTGACGAGAAATTTTGTAATAAAAATAACTGCAAGTGCATGGCATACAATATTATTATGTAGCAATTACGGGTCGATCCGTAAGGAATTGAATTAATTTAAATTCTACTCAATCAAATTAACCCAAGAGTTTGAAAATGTTTCGAATTCGAAAATTTGTTAAAGTTAGGCTAGAGCAAAAGTGAAATAAACTATGAGATTAAACGATAATTTAGAGGCAAATCTACTCTCATACTCTCACATAAATCAAAACAAAATCAATCTATGATCTCTCTTTTTAATGTAAGTAGAATCAGTGATGTATTTATCATAAGTATGGTCGATTTATGTTATTAATTAACATAACTTAAACCATCAAACTTTAATACAACAGCTAAAACCACTTGTCAACTCTCATGAAAATGTTAATGAAATTAAAAATAAAATCTATTCTAAGCATGATCTATTTACTATTGATTAGTATTATAGACCACCAAATTTTGATTCTAAATCCATTTCACTACAAAAATCATATGTAGATGAAGAGGTAATTTGTGTTTATGTTGCTTAAGCATAACCTACTTGGTGTGAACAACATAAGCAATCAAATGCAATATTAAACAACAAAATATTATCACATCAAAAATTCCATTGAGCACAAAGAGAGATCATAAACAATAAAATATGTTGAACTTACATAATTTGAGAGAGCTTCATTAACCCTAAATTGAAGGGGTTTAGCTTCTCATTTTTTTTTATCATTTCAACACATGTGAATTCAACATTAAAAATCAAGAAAAGTAAGAGCTAATTAAAATAAAAAGAAAGTTAATCTACTTGCTAAAATAAATAAACTTTCATTGAAAAGAGAGGTAATCTGTTAACATAAAAAAAAGAAAGCATGTAAATAAAATAAGCATGAAATAAAAGAAAAGAGAGCTAATCTACTAACATAAAAGAAAAGAAAGCATGTAAATAAAATAAGCATTAAATAAAAGAAAGTAGAAAAAGAAAAAGAAGAAGTAGAGACTTAAGAAGCCATTTTATTTCTCATTCGGTTTTGCTATAGTTTGCATAAGATGATAAGGGGATTAAAAACTCCTTTACATGAACATAAAAGGGTTATCTATACATGCCTAAAACCCTAAACCATATTTTAGAGAGCTACAAAATTTCCCTTTAAGAAATGTAACCTCCAAGTAATCATTAGCATAAAATTAATCCTCCATTAAGTGTGCATGTAACTTTAATCCCTACTAACTGTGCATTAGCTCTTAATTGTAGTTCATGGTTAGTGGGTAGGTGGGGTCCTCCATGATTTCATGAATTCTTTTATTTCTTCATTCCATTATCTTCCAACCTTTGCATGCGTACATACATGAAGCTTCTCCCATTTTCCATCCAAATTCCTATAAATAAAAATAAAACGTGCAAGTGAATTTTCAATTAAATCATACACTAAATTACCATAGAAAAATATGCACATTTACGTGCTCATCAAATACCCCTACACTTATCTTTTTATTCGTCCTTGAATAAACTAAAACCAAGGTAAATCCGTTTTCATAGAAAACACGATTGCATTGAGCGCATACCACAAGCCATTAAACCTCCAGGTGTACTTAGTAGGATGAGTGTTGTCTCGTGCAGGTTTTCAAATATTACCCACTAAATCCAAATGCAATATGAAAAACTCCTGAATACAAGATTTATTTACAAAGATATAAATTGGAGTTTTTGAAAATAATTACAAATGAAGAATTCACTTTTAAATTGACACGAGTATGTTAAATATATGTTTTGGCCATTATCAAGAGATTTAAATCCTTTTACTCATTAAAACATTCAACAAAAATTATGATAACTTCACAATTATACTCTAGTTTGGTTAGTTGTTACGGCTGATAACATAGCGCAACTATGAAATGGATCCTTAATTGATTATCAAATTGGTATTTTTATTTCTTTTGAATAACAAGTTGAATCAACTAAGTGAAAATAATGCTTGGATTTCAATTGCTTTCTCTCTTTATTTTTGAAAAGTATTGACTTTATCAATATTTACACACCCAACACTGATAAATTGAGGCTAGATATATTAATGACGCACTGCCTTTCGGACTTACGTGAGAAGAGTACAGAGCGTGGTGAGTGTACACTTGTGTATGAAAACATTACTCTAGGTGGTTATTTTTTTAAATCAATTTACATATACCTAACTCAGATAAACTGAGGCCAGATATACCAATCTGCACTGTCATTCGGGCTTACGTGAGAATGGTACAGAGCATGGCGAGTGTACATACTTGCGCGTGAACATGTGACTCTAGGTGTTTCTTATTTTCATAATAACCATTTTTTTCTTCTTTTATTTTTTTATTTTTACGAAGAGAGAGATTTGCAAAATCATATTAGCACCACGTAACTTAGAAGATTAAAAATGTTATCGCCTTTACTTTAAATTAACCACTCTTTCCAACAAAGATTTACAATTAATATATACTTTATAATTAACATCCATCAACCTTCCTATATACTAGTTAAACCATAGTCACTTATAATCAAACTTCATTTTTATTTTTGTTGAGACAAATAAATTTTCAAAGATCTCAATTTAATAACCAAAACATATACTTATCCAATAGTGTTTCTCTAAAAGTAAATCAATATGTTAAAAAATATATTTTTTTAGAATTTTTTTGTTTTTTTTTTAAAATTTTGAGTTTTGGAAAGAAAATGTAAAAAATAAACCATGGAAAAAAATGAAGATGAGACTCCTCTCCACACTTAATGTTGACCGTGTCCCCACAGTTTATGCATGATATAATGAGTGCAATGGGGAAAACATGTACGTATTTACAAAAGAGAGTTAACATTTTTTACCAGACGTAGTACGGCTCATGAAGAATCATGAGCTCCTCCTATCGATCGCATGGTAACTCAAAGAAAGGTTTCAAACGATGACTATTGACTTTAGAAATCGAACTATCCTTAGAGTTTTCAATTTCAATAGCACCATGTGGAAAAACAGTACGTGCAATATTTGGTCCGATCCATCTTGATTTTAATTTCTCATGGAATAAGTGAAGTCTAGCATCATACAAAAGAACTTTTTAGTTTGGTGAAAACTTTTTTCTTAGGATAGACTCGTCCTGAAATTTTTTTGCTCTTTCTTTGTTAATTTTCTCGTTTTCATACGCATCATTCCTAATTTCCTCTAACTCATTGAGTTGCAATTTCCTATTTTCGTCAGCTTTTTCAAGATTAAAGTTTAAGTTCTTCGCTGCCCATAACACTTTATGTCTGAGTTTGATGGGTAAATGGCATGCTTTTCCGTAAACTAAATGAAATAGGGGCATCTCAAGGTTAGTTTTAAAAGCGGTAAGGTAAGCCCAAAGCGCATCCGTTAATTTTTGAGTCCAATCTTTACGATTTTTATTAATGGTTTTCTCCAAAATTTGTTTTATTTGACGATTTGAAACTTCAACTAAGCTACAAGTTTTAGGATGATACAGAGTGGGTAACTTATAAGATATCAAATATTTCTTCATTAGAGTTTCAATAGAGTTTCAAATGAATGATTACAAAAATGGGTTCCATTATCGCTTATTATTGTGCGAGGTGTGCCGAATCTCGAAAAATGTTTGCTTTAAGGAATTTCACAACAATACTACAGTCATTTGTTTTACACGGAACGGCTTCGACCCATTCGGATACGTAATCGACAGTAAGGAGAATGTACAGATTTCCAAAAGAGTTTAGGAATAGTCCTATAAATTCAATACTCCAAACGTCAAAGATTTCGATCGTAAGAATGGGGTTCAAAGGCATCATGTTTCGTCGAGAGATTCTTCCTACCATTTGACAGTGATCGCTAGTTTTACAAAATTCGAATGAGTCTTTGAAAAGAGTGGTCCAGTAAAAGCCACATTGAGGTACTTTTTCCATGGTTTTCTTCGGACCGAAGTGACCACCACAAGCTTAGTCATGACAAAATGAAAGAACACATCTGATTTCACAATTCGGAATGCAACATCGAATGATTTGGTCGAAGCAGTATTTAAACAAGTATGGATCATCCCAAAAGAAGTACTTGACTTGGGAAAGAAATTTATATTTTTCTTGTTTCGATCAAAATGAAGGAGCTTCCTTAGTGACTAGATAGTCACTATGTCAGCATCCATGGATTGATAAAAACAGAAAGGATTTGTTCGTCGGGAAAGTTCTCGTTAATCAGTAAAGGGTGCATTTGGAAGACGTGATAAATGATCGGCAATAACGTTATCAGATCCATTTTTGTCTTTGATCATAAGGTCAAATTCTTAGAGTAAAAGGACCTAACGAATCGAACGAGACTTAGCGTCCTTTTTAGCGAAAATGTACCTAAGAGCGGAGTGGTCAGTTTAAACAGCAATGTGTGAGTCAATCAAATAAAGTCGGAATTTTTCGAGCGCAAAGACTACCGCTAGATGCTCTTTTTCAGTGGTCGTGTAATTAAGTTGAGAAATGTTAAGAGTCATATTAGCGTAGCAGATAACATGAAAACAAAGTTTGATGTATTGTCCTAAGTGAGCATCAACGCAAAGTTAGAAGGGTCACACATTATTTCCAATGGAAGGTCCCAATTCGGTGAGCAAATTATAGGAGCAGAAATGAGTTCGTTTTTGAGACGTTCGAAAGTAGAGACACATTCAAAACTTAGTCGAATAGAATGTCTTTTCCCAGAAGATTCGTAAGCAGTCAAGAAATTTTATTGAATTCCTTCACAAAATGTCGATAGAAAGCAGTGTGTCCAAGAAATAAACGAATGTCTTTAATAGATTTGGGAATGGGTAGATTCGCAATTACATCGACTTTTGTTTTATCTGCCTTAGTCCCTTTGTTTGAAACGACATGCCCAAGGACAATGCCACATTTGACCATGAGATGACATTTTTCTTAATTTAACGTTAAGTATTTGTCCTTGCATTGTTTAAGAACCAACTCAAGATGTGCAAGAACTTGGGAAAAGAGTTTCCAAAGATTGAAAAAATGTTCATAAACACTTCAAGAAGGCGTTCAATCATATCGAAAAAGATGCTAACCATGCATCTTTGAAATTTAGCAAGAGCATTGCAAAGGCCAAAATGCATACATCGATACAAAAAAGTGCGAAAGGGACACATGAAAGTCGTTTTCTCTTGATCTTCAGGAGTGATTGGAATTTGGTTATAGTCGGAATAACCATCAAGAAAGCAACAGAATTCATGACTAGATAAACGTTCAAGCATTTGGTCGATAAAAAGAAGAGGGAAATGATCTTTACATGTTGCAGCATTTAATTTTCGATAATCATTGCAAACACACCAACCCGTTACAGTGCGAGTTGGAATGAGTTTGTTAGAATCGTTCTTGATAATGGTACTTCTAGACTTTTTTGACACGGCATGAATTGGGCTAACCCATGAACTATCGAAGATTGGGTATATGATTCCATTATCGAGAAGTTTAAGAATTTCATCACGAAACGCATCCTTCATTTTTGGATTAAGCCTTCGTTGCGCGTCATGAATAGGCTTGGCATAGTCAATTAAATGGATGCAATATTGAACAAGAGCAGGACTAATTCTCTTTATATCGATGGTCGACCATCCACTTTCTTCTTCGTTTTTCGACAGAATTGAAAGAACTGAAGCTTATTGATTAAGAGAGAGAGAGTTGAAGAGATTATGATAGGAAATGTTTTTGGTCACCTATGTAAGCGTACTTAAGGTGATCGAGAAGGGGTTTAAGGTCTAACCTTGGGAGCTGCTCAATCAAAGAATTTGATTGTAGTTCTGACTCAATGGTAAGTGGTTCAAATGGAAGTGCAACTTTCATTTCATTATGCTCCTCTCAAAATAGTTGTTTGTATTCGGTCTTGTGTTCTTTTATAAGGCTAACAATTTTGTTATCAAAGTTTTCTTGAAAGCTAACTTCCAACGTTTTGTCATTTGGTTCGTTTAGTTGATTATCAAAAATGTTAAGATCCAAAATCATGTTTCCAAAATAAGTTTTCATCGAACCATTATGATAATTGACGAGATCATTTGAAGTAGATAAGAAAGGTCGGCCTAAAATCAATGGAGTTTGACTAATTGGATTATTCATAGGTCAAGTCTCCAAAATAATGAAATCAACAGAGAATATGAATTGACCGATTTTGATAAGTGCGTCCTTGATTTCTCCCATGGGTTTCTTTATCGAACGATCGAAAAATTAAAGAGTTACTTTCGTCGGTTTTAGTTCATCCAAGCCAAGTTGCTAGTAAACAAAATAAGGAATAAAATTGACACTCGCACCTAAATTGAGTAAGCATTCATTAATTGTTTTGTCTCCTATCGTGCATGTGCTCGTCAGACATCTAGGATCTTTGTATTTGATAGGAATTGATTGAGACAAGACTTCGCTAAGTTCGACGGCTAAGAAAACTTTCTTGGGTACATGAGTATGTCATTTTTGGGTACACAAGTCCTTGAAAAATCTAGCCTTGTTGAACGATATCCAGAAGCAGGATGTTAAGTTTGACTTGTTTAAAAATTACCAATATCTTTTCCATTTGGTTAGAGTGTTTCTTGGGTCGAAAGCAATGTGGAAATGGAACACGATACTCAGTAGGTAGGTCTACTTGAGTAGAAGAAGAATTTGGATTGGAGTTTAATTCATTGTTTGGACCAACGTTTTTGTTCATATTCATTTGTTGTTTTAGAAGTGTCGAGAGGGGTTTCCAATAAATCGTTTGGATTAACGACTTGATTATCGATTCGTTTATCGGAATGTAAAGTTGTGATAGCATTCATTTGGGTTACTTTGCTATCTTGAACAACGTGGGAATGATTCAAATTCGTGTTTTGATTTCTAGGATTCGAAAGTGGCTGACTTGGGAATATGCCTCATTCACTTTCACTCATAGACGTGGCTAATTGACTCATTTGCATTTTAATTTTCACAATCGACTGACTTATATTCTTCATGTACAAGCCTAATAAAATTTTCAAATTACTGTTTGACTGGAGGCTTTGACTAGTTGCTTGAGCCAACATTTCAATACTTTTCTCCATTGAACTTAATCGTTTATTGTCATGGGGAGCAAAAGATTGTTATTGTTGATTTTGAGATGGATTTGCAAAATTTTGTTGAAAATGATTGGTTTGAAAGGGAGGATTTGAAGCATTATTCGAAAATGCATGAAAATAGGGACGAACCAAATTCATGTTGGGATTATTTTGGTTCCAAGCACAGTTCAGATGATTTCTTCAACTAGGATTGTACATTGGAGAAAAAGAGTCATTTTTAACCATACTGAAAGCATTGAATTATTCTATCAAATTAGGGCACTGATCAGCAATGTGATTTGGATCATTGCATTTATAACACATGGGTTGGGCTTGGCTCATTTGGATGGATGAGAAAAAGTTATCGAATTTATTAATCATTGCATTAATTTTAGCTTCCAAACCCAAAGATGATCTTATCGAGTGTGTGCTCGATCATGAGTAAAATGGATTTTTTGTTAGAACGTTTCCATTTGGATGATTTTTTGGCTAGATTTTCAAGAAATTGCAAAGCAACGTCATGATGTTGGGTGAGAAAATTGCCTTGGCACATCAATTCAAGCATGGTTCGTGATCTATTTTCATGTCCATCATATAAGATTTGGCAAAGGGTACATTTTTAGAAATTATGGTGCAGATATTTTGTCAAAAAGATCTTTACTTTCAAAATATTTTACGAATGGTTCATCTCTGAACTAATGAAAACTGACAATTTTGTTTTGGATTTTAATTTTTTTTCCAAAGTGTGGAACTTCTTTAAGAAAACATTAATGAATTATTCCCAACTTTTAATCAAGTTTGATGGTAAGCTATACAACCTTTTTTCAGCGTAATCGGTAAGGGCGAATGAAATTAATCGAAGTTTGATTCAATCATCACAAAGTTGTTGGAGTTTAATGGATGCACAAACTTGTTTAGAATTTCATTTAGAAAATGTAAGGGTAATCATGTTCAAAATTGCCAAATTTCGGAAGCTTGGCAATATGGTATGAATGAATTTTGAAGTGGTTGCCCATTGGGGCGGGTAAAGTGATACAAGGAGGGATAGAAACTGGATCGGAAAAGATTCTATCCATGAGAGTTTGCAAGGCATTTTCATTTGCCGTTGTTAGAGGATCGTTTGTTCGAGTTAAATGATTCGTTGTTGTGCCATAAGTCCAAGTATTTGTTGTCATATCATTAGTTCAAGTATTTTTTGTTGCGTCACGAGTCCAAATAGTCATGCACAAGAAAAAGTCGAGTAGAGAAAAAAGTGAGAATTGAATTCAAGATAAAGAAGCATGGTTTAGAAGGTGAAATGAAGTAAAAATTTGTTTTTTATATTCTTTTAAAGGAAAAAATATTTACCAAAAAGGATTTAATTTTCAAAAGGAAGATTTTTTTTTTATTTTTTTTTTGTTTTTTGGATTTTGAATTTTTTTTTCTTTTTTATATGTTTTTTTTTTGGATTTTCTAATGTAAAATGCATGTTTTTTTATTTTTTATTTTTTTATTTTTGTTTTTGACTGAAATAATTCAAAGGAAAAGATTTAAAAGATTTTTTTTGGATTTTGGATTAAACAAGAACTAAGTTAAGTAAAATGTACAAATTTTTGTAAGTTTTGGATTTTGTTCTTTTTAAATATGCATGAACTAATGCAACTAAATGAATGCAGCGACTTAATTACAAATTATCTGTCCTTAGTAGCTCCTAACCCAAAATTGTATAATCACACATTGTCTTAATCCAACAAAATATTTCTTAGTCAGGTAATAGATAAGAGTTATCGATGCACCATCAATAACTGTAGCAATGAAGCCGAAGGCTTAAGTGCCTTCATAGAAATAATCATTATAATATTTACGAATCATCGTAATATTTACATATGACTATTGCTTTGCCGTAGCCAAGACACCAAGAGTATAAATTGTCGAAAGAGAATAACTTGTCAAGATACAATTAAGCCCTAGGTGAGCTCGTGATTATCTTAAGTCCGATGTCTAATCGTTATTATTAGCAAATTCAAAGATGATATGCAATTTTTGGGCCAAGGAAGGGGTGATGAAATCCTTCACCTAATGTGGATTTCGGTACTGCCCATAGAAAATAAAATAAGATGGTATGAATGTAAAGCAGAAATCAAACGTTAATTAACAATGCAACTAAGAATGAAATTTCACTTTTGTTTTTGAAACTTTTTAAAATGCAAGCAACCAATAATGAAAATGAAATAAAAACAAAAGATGAGAGCACAATACTAAAGCATGCAGAATTATTAGATATGTTCTTAAAGAAGCGATTTTTTTATAAGCAAGCTAAGTAGAGCGGTTAATAGCAGCAATTTCTTTTTATTTCCTACAAATTACAACCTGCAAAATTGATTAACACGAATATTTATCAAACTAAAACAAAAGCAAACATTCTTTATATATATATATGTGTGTGTGTGTATGTATATATAATTTTAAGAAAGAATTAAACAAAAGCAATTCCGACACATATGTAAAAGAATCACAAAAAAAGGTTGAATCAAAATAATTGTGCAAAACCCGACCTAACACACAATCCTCTAACACGGTTACACACTGAAATTTCATTTTAAAAAAAAATTCCCAAATCCATAAATCGACAATTCATCAAATGGTAGAATCAACAAATCATCAAGCGACTTGTATTGGTTGCGGGTCGTAGTGATGGTTGGAGGTTTGGTCGCGGTTTAGTTTTCTAGTCACAACAATCATGGATTTTTGGTCGCGGGGTCAAGGTTTGTATTATTGGAAGTGAGCAGGGGAATGTGAAGTAGGCAGTGACAGGGGCAGTAGTGACAGTGGTTTGCGGTGATTGAGCTGCAATGGAGAAGGTAAAGTAGTTCAAGTTTGAGGTGATTGAGGCAACTGGCGTAGGAGTTGCTTGGTAGAGGAGAAGTATGTTGGCGGGTAGAATGGTGAAGGATAGCTTTTGGGCAGAGGAGGAGAAGTTTGATTGTATGTGAACTTGCAGGAGAGTGCTTGTGGATGGTTATTGGGTTGGAGCAATGAAGGTGGGACAAGGCAGAGGTAGATGACTGCAGTATGATGAAGCAAAGGTGAAGCAGTCAGTGGAGTAGCTATTTTGTGGCAGAGAAACAGTGCAGGGGAGGATGTGGATGTGTAGGCAGGTTCTGGTGGAGGTAAGTGGTTGATGGTTTGTGTGTGTATGTATTGTAGTTTGCTGAAGTTTGCACAGCAGGCAAGGGGTGAAGATTATATGAGATGTAGCAATGATGGTTGTGTGTTGTGTTAAAGATTTAACAGAGAGATATTGAAGAAGAAATGAAAATGATTCTATTTTATTGATGACAAGATTTCAGAGTATTACAAACTGATTTGTATTCTGCAATTACATTCTTCTGTGATTGTAACAAAGCAATATATAAGTAAATTGAAATGGGCTAAATTGATCAGGCCCAATTGCCTTTGCCTTGAGAAATTTGAATGCCTTGTAATGAGCGGCAATGATGTACTCTTTCCTCTCTGAATGGTTGAGATGTGCTTACTGAATAATAAAGAGGTAGAAATGAGCAGCCACGAGATCATTATCTTCATTTATTTCCCCCATTCGAACCCTAATCCGGTTTCTAAGGTTAGAGTTCGTGAGGCGATATTACTCAGATCTTCAATTAGATAGATGCAATCGATGAAATACTTGTTTCTTCTCCGATCTATTCTCTTCTGATGTACAAATTGAAGAGTTTGCTTTGGTCTCATGGTCGAACAGTGACGATTTGCGGTGATGTCGAGCTGAGTTGGAGGCAAGATGACTTCTTTTGATGTCCTTTATTCTTTTGTTCCCCAGTCTGGACATGGTCTTGATTGTTGAGCTGGTGAGAGGGCCAACTCTCGGCTACTCCCAGTTCAGACCTGAACTTTTCGAAGTTTCTTCTTGCCAGAGCTTTAGTGAGAGTGTCGGCCTTCTGGTAGGTTGCAGGTATATGATTAACTTCCAATTAAATTCACTTTAGTGACTTGATCTCGAACAAAGTGTAGATCTATTTCGATATGCTTAGATCTGGAATGTTGTATAGGATTGGCTGTCATGTACACGACACTTTGATTATCACACCACAGTGTTGGCTTGATATTTGATTTTAAGTTTAATTCACCCAGTATTGACTGTAACCACATGATTTCAGCTGTTGCACTTGCTACACTCCTATACTCTGCTTTTGTACTTGATCTTGAGATGGTTGATTGTTTCTTTGAACACCATGATATCAAGTTTTCGCCAATAAAAATACAGTAACCAGTAACTGATTTTCTGTCATCTATATCCTTAGCCCAATCTGCATCTGCATATCCAGTTAGGTTAAGGCTTTTGCAAGCTTTGAGAAGTAAACCATGATTTATTGTTCCCTTTAAATATCTGAGAATCCTCTTGACTGCCTTCTAGTGTTGTTCCAGTGGATTCTGCATAAATTGAGAAAGTTTGTTAACACTAAATGCAATATCAGGTCATGTTATAGTGGCATATTGTATTGCTCCTATAACACTTCTATATTGTTTGACATTCTCTATGTTTTCTCCTCTGTTTTTAGATAAACTATGATTGCTTATCATTGGTGTTGGCATGGGTTTGGCATCTTTCTTTTTTGTTTTAGTCAGCAACTCTGCTATGTATTTTCTTTGGCACAATGTTATTTCAGAATTTGTTGCTCTGTGTACTTCAATTCCCAGAAAGTAATTGAGATCACCAAGTTCTTTAATTGAGAATTGCTTGTCCAGATAGCTTATGATTTGATTAACTTCATCTTGATTGTCACCTGTAACTATAAGATCATCAACATAGATTAAAATATAAACAGTTGACACTTAACTGACTTTAATGAATAATGAAGTATCTGATTTGATTGACTGATATCCCTTTGATATTAAAGTTGATTTCAGTCTATCAAACCATACTCTGGTGCTTGTTTGAGGCCATAAATTGCCTTATTTAGTTTGCACACAAGTTTTCCATTTTGTTCATAACCAGGTGGTTGCATCATATATATCTCTTCCTCTAATATGCCATTAAGAAAGGCATTGTTGACATCTAGTTGTCTTATTTTCCAATTTTTGTACAAAGCAACAGTGAGTATGAGTCTTATTGTAGAGGGTTTGATTACTGGAGAGAATGTTTCAGTGAAGTCAAACCCATACTGCTGAGTATAACCCTTAGCAACAAGTCTTTCTTTGTATTTATTGATAGTCCCATCTGGGTTTCTCTTTATCTTGTATGGCCATTTACACCCAATAATATTTTTATGTGCTGGTGGACATACAAGATCCCATGTTTTATTCCTTATAAGGGCATTATATTCTTCATCCATTGTTGTCCTCCAGTTCTTGTGCTTTGCAGCTTGCTCATAGCATGATGGTTCATCAAGACTTGTGGTGGCAATGTAAACTTTTGGCTTAAAGATGCCACTCTTAGCTCTAGTTATCATTGGATGACCAGACTTGACAGGGAATTGATATGAGGTAAGCTGTCAGAACTATCATGACTTGAACTGTTACTTGATTCATTTGGTTGATCCTGAATTCTTTGACTTTCTTCATTTGTTTCAAGTGCAGGTGGTTGACTGGCATGACTGAAGTCATCAATTCTGTCAGCATATTGTTGAGCAGATACTACAGAATGAGGTTGATGATCTTCAGTAGTCCTCACCACCTCTGTTTGGTTCTCATTCTCAAAGTATATAGGGAGTTCAGGTATTGATGTACCTGGATTATATCTTGCTTGTTGTTTTCACTTTTGAATCTCTAAAAGGAAATTCATTTTCATTGAATACAACATGTCTGCTAATAAACAGTCTTCCACTATCATCTAAACATTTGTAGCCTTTTTGATTAGTGGCATACCCAAGAAATGTACATGGCTTTGACCTAAAATTTAGTTTATTGTTATTGTAAGGCCTTAAGTATGGAAAGCATAAACATCCAAAAGTTTTTAAGCTACAATAGTCTGGTTTCACCCCTTGTAATTTCTCTAAGGGTGTTTTACCTCCTAAAATTTTGGTTGGAAGTCTATTGATAAGATAGACTGCAGTACTGAATGCTTCAGACCAAAATTTTAGGGGTAGATTCGCGTGAGCAAGTAGACTAAGTCCTTTTTCAGTTATGTCTCTATGCTTTCTCTCAGCTAAACCATTCTGTTCAGATGTGTAAGGACATGTGATTCTATGAATTATTCCCTTATCTCTAAAGTAATTTTTGAGAACTTTATACTCTGCTCCACCATCTGATTGCAGAATCTTAACGTGTGAACTAAATTGTTTTTCGACCATGGTAATGAAATCCAGTACAACTTTGTGTGTATCAGATTTACTTTTCAAGAAATATATCCAAGTGTATCTAGTATAGGCATCTACAAAAGAAATATAGTATTTATATCCATAATCTGAGCATGTTGCTGCTGGTCCCCAAAGATCAGTAGCTACAAGTTCTAAAGGTTTGGAATATTTGGTCAAGGAGTCATTGAATGGTAATTTGTGATTCTTGCCCATCTAACAGTGTGTGCATGTGTAGGGAAGTGTTACATCATCATGAGATATACAATTTTCAGTAAGAACTTGTTTAACAATTTTAACACTAGGATGACCAAGTTTACGATGCCAAAGATCAAATATACTATTGCAGGTTTTCATTTCACATTGATTACAACAATTTTGCTCCTCTGTAGGATTTGTACAGTTGACTGATTTAAATCTATACAGCCCCTTCTCAGCATCACCCTGCAATAAGATATCTTTAGTTAGTATATCTCTAACAAGATAATACTTAGGATAAAATTCAAAGTATACTTTATTGTCATTAGCAAATTGAGAAACATTAATGAGATTCTTTTTAATTTTTGGTACTCTTAATAAATTATGAAGAAATAATTGTTTCTTTCCTCTAATAGAAGCATTCCCTATATGAGAAACTTTGATGCACTTACCATTGCCCATGCAAATAGACTGTTTACCTCTATATTACTTGCTGCCAAGATTTAAATTTTCTAATTTGTTTGTTATGTGATTAGTTGCCCCTGAGTCAGGATACCAGTAGTCATCATTTGCATGTTCTGATTGACCATGTTCACCTGAACAGTGTTCTTTATTCTCTGTTTGACTGCTGGAGCTTGCTTGAGCCACATTGACACTGTGATTATCATTTCTTGGATTATTACTATTCTGATTTGAATACCTGAAGTAGCATTTTACAGCTGTGTACCCGATTTTTTCACAAATTTGACACCTTGGTCTGTTGTTGCTGCTGTATCTACCTCTTCCCCTTGATCTGTTGGAATAACTTCCTCTTTGAGATTGTTTTTCACCTTTATTGTTGCTTTGATTCTTGTTTCTTACATTTGTAGCATAATTGACAGTAAACTCAGATTCTTGGGGTCTCTTGTTATCTATTCCGGCTTCATAAGCATGTAGAATAGAGTTGACATCATCCACTGATGGTAAAACCTTATGAGATGATATAACAGCTACAACAGCTTCATATTCGTCACTTAAACCATTCAATATGGTTAGTATCTGTTCAGAATCAGATACTTTGCGGCCTGCAGCCTCAAGCAGATCACAGATTGACTTGATTTTGTATAGATATTCTCTCATGGAATAGTTTTCTTTTCTAATGCTTTGAAGTTGTCTTTTATGATACATAACCTTTGCTGCTGATTGAGTGTTGAAAAACTTTTTCAATGGTTGACCAAATTTCACAAGCTGATTAACATCCTATAACATGTGATAGTAGATTGGTGTTTACAGATGACAACAACCATGAGCATATTAATCTATCTTGTCTGTGGTGTTTCACATAATCTTCATTGCTAACTATCTTATTCTCGGCAACATCGATGAATTTTGATGGAGTTGGTATTATGCCATGAAGAAATCCTTCAAGGCCATAACCTTGCATGGCAGTTTCAATCTGCAGCCTCCTCAACAGATAGTTATTCTCATCAAGATGTACTGTAATTATTTGACTCTGTGGGCTTGTGACAGATTTGATTAACTTTGTTGTTGCATCAAGTTGTTGCTCTGAAGTGGCATTATCAGATGTTGATGAGAGATTGTCAGTCATGATGACACTGCCTCTGTCTGAAAGAAAAAGAGGGCTTCAGATAAGATTCCTGAACAAGAAAATCTTCAAGAAGATGATGAGAACAGGTATGATGCAGCTAGATCCAAGTGATGATTGTTATCTGATGGATCTTGGCAAGGCACTGATCTTGTTTTCAAGCCTTTTTTTTCAATATGATTTTCAAACTTCTTGAATCTGATTTCTGATGTTTTCTTGATCAAGTTCTCTTTGAGGATGATCTGTGTGCAGCCAGTGTAAACTCGGCAAGGCACTGGATTTGAGAAGATGAACTTATCTTACCCAGATGATGATTGTAGAATCTGATGGGTGTAGAATTTTCGCCAAGTGATGAGAAGTTTCTGATGGCGAATTTGATAGATCTCTCAAGTTTTGACATTAAGCTGTTAAGCAATTTGGCTCTGATACCATGTTAAAGATTTAACAGAGAGATATTGAAGAAGAAATGAAAATCATTCTATTTTATTGATGACAAGATTTCAGAGTATTACAAACTGATTTGTATTATGCAATTACATTCTTCTGTGATTGTAACAAAGCAATATATAAGTAAATTGAAATGGGCTAAATTGATCAGGCCCAATTGCCATTGCTTTGAGAAATTTGAATGCCTTGTAATGAGCGGCAATGATGTACTCTTTCCTCTCTGAACGGTTGAGATGTGCTTACTGAATAATAAAGAGGTAGAAATGAGCAGCCACGAGATCATTATCTTCATTTATTTTGTTGTTGTTGTGAACTAGGAAGATGGTGGAGAATGGTATTGACAGTGGAGTATGTTGATAGTTGCTGTTGTGAATGTTTTGCATAGGGCAGTGAAGTTTTGGTATTTGATGTGGTAGAAGTATGTATGCACTATGGATGTGAAGTGCAGTGACTGGATGCTGTGGTGGTATTTGTATGACTGGTTTATGGAAGCTGGAGTTTTAGTCAGCGTAGGGGTAATATATGGTGATGTTGGTTTCAGGCTGAAGCAGTAAGGAAGTATGCGACGATTGGTTATGTGCACAGAAGTTACGTGAATGGCAGTTGTTTTGTTGAGTGACTGTTGTATTTAAGGTTGTTGAAGTGAATGTGGTTTTTGGTTGAGGATGAAGTTGAGGGATGGTATAAAGTTGAAAGTGAAGTGGATGATTGGTTGATGTGCAGTTGCAAGTTGAAGTGGTATTACAGTGTTATTACAGTGTTGTAAGGCTTCAGGTAGAAGGTGATGTAGTTTGGTTTGAAGTGGTATGTGGTTTGGTTGGTTTATGGCACTGTGCAGTGGGGGTTTGGATGGTTTGAAGTATTTGGTTATGGTTGTGGTATGGCGATATGGTGTGTGGCAGAGAGTGTGTGAGGAATAGATTGAATGGGATGATTGTGTAAAGGTTGATGTATATGCAATAGTGATATGCATTAAAATGCACAGAAAAGGCAATGAAGTGCACTGGTGGGTGATGGGATTGTAGCAGAGTGAACTGGGATGGTTTGGGTGATGAGTTGTTTGGGATGGATGTTGCAATGGATTGAACGGCAGTGGGAGAAGTTTTTGGCAGAAGTGGACCGTGGAAAAAAAAACTGTAAATTGTAAAAAAAATGAAATGTAAACTATATGTCCACAGAGGATGTAATGTAAAGAAAATAAAATGGAATATATACTTTTTTGTTTTGAAATGAAATTGTATTTTTTTTTATAAATAGAAATGCAAATGCATATAGAAAAACAACAAGTATACAAATCAAATGAAAGCAAAAATCACACCACATAAAACATTCTTTTTTTAAATGCAAATCAACACACAATAAAATTAAATAAAAATAATTCGAAGAGTCAAACTAAAATAAAATATATTCATCGGCAATGGTGCCAAAAAATAGTCATACGACGAATTTTCTATCGGTTAGAAAATCGCCTATAAATGTTGTGATAAAAATAACCCTAAGAAGACAGCGTACAATTTTAGTACGGGCGAGTATGGGTCGATCCATGGGGTTTAAATTCTACTCAATCAAATTGACCCAAGAGTTTGAAATTGTTTTGAATTAGAAAAATTGTAAAAGTTAGGCTAGAGAAAAAGTGAAATAAACTATGATATTAAATGACAATTTAGAGGCAAATCCACTCTCATACTCTCACATAAATCAACACAAAATCAATCTACGATCTCTCTTTTTAATCTAAGTAGAATTAGTTGTGTATTTATCATAAGTATGGTCTATTTATGTTATTAATTAACATAAACCATCAAACTTTAATACAACAACTAAAACCACTTGTCAACTCTCATGAAAATGTTAATGAAATTGAAAATAAAATCTATTCTAAGCGTGATCTATTAACTATTAGTTAGTAACACAGACCATCAAATTTCGATTCTAAATCCACTTCATTACCAAATTCATATGTAGATGAGAGGTAATTTGTGTTTATGTTGTTTAAGCATAGCCTAATCGGTGTCAACAACATAGGCTATCCTCATTGCCATGTCTTCCTTTGTCTAATCGTACCTTCTCCTATCACTTCTTCCATCCCTCCTGTACTCTCAAGCATTCCGTCCTTGCCTACTCCTCCATCACCTAGTGTACCTTCCCCTCTTCTTCCTCCATCCCATGCTCCAACTGTTCCTTCCCCCACTCCACCTATTCCCTCAACTTCTTTGATTCCTCCATCTCTCACTGTACCTTCCATCCCTCCTTCCCCTGTAATCCCTGTTGTTCCTCCTATTCCACCGGCTCCAGACCTACTATCTTTGGCCACTCCTGGTGCACTCCTGTCTTCTTTCCCTCCTCTTCCATTAACAACTGCTCCTCCTCCTCTGGCCATTTAGCATTCTCTTCCTTCTTCTTCTGCCCCCAGCCTTAAGTGGTCATCTTTATTTGCAAATAAACCTCGTAATCCAGGAACTTAAGTTCCAGTTCAGTTTGACCTTCACTACAAGGGTACTCCTTTAGAACCTCCTGCTGAGGTTGTTAATGAAGGCATGAAGGTTTGGTTTGATTGCCTTGTTGGTTTTTTCTTGGCGGGAACTGTTAATTTCATGGCGGTGAAGGCTCATTTGGATAAAATATGGAAACTCAAAGGATCTTATGAAATTTTCTTTCACAAACAGAACTACTACCTCAAATTTAGTAATGATGAAGGTAAGCAGTATGTACTGATGAAAGATCCTATCTTTATTCGTGGTCAGATGTTTATTATAACTAAATGGAATCCTGCTTTCACTACTGCTCAATCCTCAATCAAATCAGTTCCTATATGGGTACACTTATACAAAATTCCTACTTTAACTTGGACTCTATTGGGCATCAACTGGCTAGCCTGCCACCTAGGTAAACTTGTTTGTTTTGATGAAAACACAGAGAAAATGAAGAGATTTGAGTATGCGAAATGTTTGAGTGAAGTCTCACCTGATGTGGATCTTCCTGACCATATTGAACTGTGGAATGAGTTATGCCCGTACGTTATGGTAGAATATACTTGGAAACTTCTGATATGTACGCACTGCAAAGTGTTTGGACATGCTACAAAACTCTGTGATCTTAATTCAGGGGTAGATACTGATTTAGGCAACAAAAGAGAGGTGGAAAAAGGGTCAAAAGATGAGCAACAGGAAGTAGGAAATGATTTGGTAGCAAAAAGAAATAGTAACAGAGTATTTTATACTAAAGGAAAAAGAAGGAGTAAACAAGTTAATAAGGAATGGAGGAAAGTTAATTTGGAAAAGAATAATATAGAATAGGAGGATGATATAATTGAAGATGGTGAGATTATTGGAAACATAGCAACAGGAAAAGAAGGTGCAAATGAAGTTATTATTAACATTCCCCCTCAGGAAGCTTTGCATGATATTTACTCCTCCCATGCAACTGACACACCTTCCACTATTTGTAACATAGATTCTTGTTGTAAAGAGATATCTGAAACAAATACTTGTGATGAGTCCTTGCATATAAATAATCCTTTTGTTGTCCTTCAAGAAATGGACAATGAAAACATTTCTGAATCTCAAATATCTACCTCCTCTGATATTAGAATTCCTAATCAAATATCACTAATGGCCACTGGTTCTGATGAAAACATTGGCATGCACTCTTCCCTACCAGCTAACCTCCCTGTTGATTTATCCCCTGATTCCCCTTACTCCTCATTGTCTCTTCCTGTTCACTTATTCCAGACATTGAGCCTTCTCTTTCAACTGATCTCTCTTCAGTCACATTCATTTCCTATGCATCCACTTCTAAAACAAGCAAAAGAGGCAGACCCAAAAAGGTTAGCACTCATTCCCATTCTTCTGACAAGGATAATGGCTGTCTTTTTTCGATACAACAAACAGCAGGCCATACTCTTCAGTCTTCAATTCCTTCTTCCACCTTCTCTGGGGTTTGTACCAGAGCATCCTCTAATAAGTTTTGATGATTGACAAAATTGGTTATTGGAATATAAGGGGAGCTAATTATCTTGCAAAACAATTAGAAATTAGTAATCTAATCTCTTCTCATAATATTCACCTCTTGATTGTGGCTGAAACAAAATTAAACCACTCTACTACTTCCACTGCTGTTTCATGTATTATGCCGCAATGGATATCCATTCATAATTTAGCTCAAGCTCCTTTTGGTAGGCTTCTAATTCTTTGGAATCCTACTATTTTCTCCTTATCTCCAATCACCGTTCGTAGGTAGTTCATTCACTCTTTAATAACTCATATTCCTTCTTCATCTTTTATTCTTACCTCGGTTTATGCTAATAATAGTGTTAATCATAGGCAGATCCTCCTAGATATCATCCCCTCTCTTCATCCTCATAACTCTCGTTGGATATGTTTGGGGGATCGGAATTGTATGCAACAATCATCTGACAAGTTTGGTGGTATTCCTCTTTTGTTCACTCAAACTAGACCTTTGAATAATGCAATCTTTGACTCTAGATTACTTCCAATTCCTTCCTCTGGTAACAATTTCACTTGGAGTAATTCTAGTAGAACGGGAAATTTGATTTTATGCAAATTGTATAGAGCCTACTTTAACCTGCCTGCTCTCATTAAATGGCCTTCTCTTTCTTCCATCATCTTACCTCCTTCATTGTCTGACCATTCTCCTTTGCTTCTTGACTGGGGAATTAAGATTATGAGAATACATGCCTCTTTTTCATTTTTTAATAATTAGGTTGATCACCCTGATTTTAATACTGTTGTTAATGACTCTTGGAAAATTCATATTTTTTGTAACCCTATGTTCATTTTGCAGGCAAAATTAAGACATCTCAAAGGAAAACTCAGAATTTGGGCTCGAGTGAATTTTGGAACTGGTAATTGTGACTCTTCTTCTCTGAGAGGTAATCTTGAGCAACTTCAGAGAGATATTCAACTCAATCCTTTCAACAAGTCCCTTATTGATCTTGAGATAAGCATGAAGAATAATTTAGCTAAGGCTTAAGTTGAGGAGTACAAAATGAATAAACAAAAATTGAAGACTAAATGGAATTTATATGGGGATAGGAATTCCAAAACCTTTCATGAGTCCCTCACTATCAAGCATGCTGCTGAAAACATTACTAGTATTACTAACAAGGGGGTGCCATCTGTTCTTCCCTTGAATCTGTTCACCATGGTTTTTTGGAGTATTTTCAAGACATTTTGGGTAGCCATGACATTCCTATTATAACTGACCAATTATTCTCCCACTCCAAAATCCCTACTACCTCTGATCATCTCAAGGCTAATTTAATTAGAACCATTACTGCTTCTGAGATCAAAGATGCAATTTTCAACATGAAGGCTACTAGTTCTCCTGGCCCTGATGCGTTTAATGCTATCTTTTATAAGTCTTGTTGGGAAATCGTGGGAGGTGATTTCATTAATGCCATTCTCAATTTCTTTAAACATAACAAGATGTTATCTGGTATCAATGCCACTAGGCATGCTCTCATTCCTAAAGTTGATCATCCCTCTTTGGTTAGTCAGTTCAGACCCATTGCGTGTTGTAATTTTATATACAAGTGTATAACTAAGATTTTAGCTACTAGGATGAAGGAGATCCTTCCTTCCATTATCTCATCTAATCAGGGTGCTTTCTTGGCTAATAGAGACATCACCGATAATGTCACTCTTTCCACTGAACTGCTCAGAGGATACAACAGAATTAATGTTTCCCCCAGATGTGTTTCAAAGTTGGACATTCAGAAGGCATATGATACTGTTTAGTGGAAAACTATCACTTATATCTTGCATAGAATGAATTTCCCTACTCCTTTCCTTGCTTGGATATTCAGCTGTATCTCCACTGTCAACTATTCTTTGAGTATTAATGGTAACATTTTTGGACACTTCAAAGCTACTCAAGGGATTCGTCAGGAAGACCCTATCTCTCCTTACTTATTTATTTGTGTCATGGAACTCTTTACTGTCATATCCAAAAATGCAATGTCTCTTCACCTCGTGGATTATCATCCTCTTTGCAAAAGCATGGAAATTTCTTGCCTTCTTTTTGTTGATGATCTCATGGTTTTTACTAATCCTAATGAGAAATCAATTTCTGGTGTTATGAATATTTAAAACTAAAACTTGGCTATCCATCAACTACTCTAAGTCTAAAATGTGGATTGCTGGAATCCCTGATCATCTGAAGACTGATATGTTCACTTTATCTGGCCTATCTCCTTTTAATCATAATGAGAATTATCTTGGTTCCCCTATCTGCTTCTCTAGAATCACTACCAATCATTGTCTTCTACCTTTTGAAAGAATTATTGGCAAAATCTCTTCTTGGCATGGGCAACATTTCTCTATGGCTGGTAGACTCATTATCTTTAAATCCATTGCCACTGCTATGTGCTTATATTATGCTAGAATGTTTATTCTTCCTTCTAAGCTTATCTCTATGATCAACTCCGCTCTTAATCACTTTCTGTGGCATGGAAATTCTTACTCCAAAAAGCTCATTCCTGTTGCATTTAGTAGAGTCTGTAGCCCATATAGGTTTGGTGGGTTAGGTATCTTGAGTCTTAAGAAATGGAATCAGGCTGCTTTGTCTTCCTGGTTAGACAAACTGCTTAGAAATGATGGTAATCTTTGGGCTAGATGGGTTCAAAAAAATTTGATTAGGAAGCAACACTTTTGGACTATGATTACTCCTTTTGATTGTAGTTGGACGTGGAGGAACTTACCAAGGTTCAGGAATGTTGTACTTCCCTTGTTTCAAAGCAGTATGAAGGACATGGCTTCATTATCCTTCAGGCATGATTCCTGGTCATCAAGGGGGTGTATCCTTCATAATATGCTTGATCATAGCCTTAAAATCTTAACACGTATATCTGACAATGCTACGGTTAGTATGTTTTGGACTGATGGACAATTCCCCTACCTTACTCCATCTCTTTCTTGGTTAGACAGCTCTGGAATATTATTCAGAATCGTGATTATAACTTTGACAATGTTTTCACTTCTTGGAATGGTAAAGTCCATTCAGTTTCTACAGTTTACAAATTTTTAATTAACTCTGATGAGCTTGAAATTTTTCCTTGGCATTCTCGAATTTGGATTTCATCTTCAGCACCTACAGAAAACTTATTGTTATGGAAGTTCATATCCAATGGTCTCTTAACTCTTCACAAATTTAAGAAATATGGCATTGTTCTTGTATCCAATTGCCTGCTGTGTGGTGTTGAGGAAGAATCCATTTCTCACCTATTCTTCACATGTCAGTACTCTAGCTTTGTCTGAGAAAGTATTCTTGGATGTTTGAAGGTGCACATGCATGTTTTGATTGCCTCTGAAGAATGATATTATATCTTCCAAAATACTAGATGGAAAACTCATGCTGCTATAAAAATATTAAGTGTTTTAAAGAAGGTTATTTATGCTATCTGGACTGAGAGGAACAATAGAGTGTTTAATGGTATCTTCACCTCTAAACACTCTCTGTTCCTTTTTTTGTCTAGGCAAATGTAGGATCTTGTGGTGGTTGTAATGTAGGTGGTTTGGAGTTGTATTTGTTGTGAGCTTCTTCTCTTCTTGTTTCTAATCATATCTTGTGGCAATAAATTATGGTAGGGGCCATTTAACCCCGTTGGCTTTGCCGAAAAACAACATAGGCTATCAAATTCAATATTGAACAACAAAATTTTACCATAACAAAAATTCCATTGAGCACAAAGAGAGATCAATTTACATAATTTAAGAGAGCTTCATTACCCCTATATTGAAGGGGTTTAGCTTCTCATTTGTGTTATCATTTCAACATATGCAAATTTCAATATTAAAAAGCAAGTAAAGTAAGAGCTAATTAAAATAAAAGAGAATTAATATACTTGCATAAAATAAGTCTAAACTACCTACATTGAAAAGAGAGCTAATCAACTAACATAAAAGAAAAGAAAGCATGTAAATAAAATTAGCATGAAATAAAAGCAAGTAGAAAAATAAGAAGAAGAGGCTTAGGATGCCATTTTATTTTACATTCAATTTTGCAAGATGATAAGAAGATCAAAAACTTTATTACATGAACATAAAAGGGTTATTTATACATGCCTAAAACCTAATCCATATTTTAGGGAGCTATCTAAATTGCCCTTTAGGAAATATAACCTTCAAGTAATCGTTAACATGAAATTGACCCTCCATTAAGTGTGCATATGACTTTAATTCTTGCTAACTTTGCATTAGCTCTTAATTATAGTTCATGGTTAGCGGGTAAGTAGGGTCCTCCATAACTTCATGAATTCTTTTATTTCTTCATTCCTTTGTCTTCTAAGCTTTGTGCATGCAAACATACATGAAGCCTCTTCCATTTTACTTCCAAATTCCCAAAAATAAAAATAAAATGTGCAAGTGAATTTTCACAAATTCAATCATATACAAAATTACCATTTTACCACCATGTAGATGCATGAATGATGACTTGAAAGCATTTTTGAAATATGATTTTAAACGTGTAAAAACACCCAATTATGCATTTATTTAAAATAACAGTAGATTAAATATGAAAGTAAAAATATGCACATTTACGTGCATATCAATTATGTCTAAAAAGAAAAATGACCAAGTACCCCTTCAGTAGGAGCAACGATGGAGTTAATGAACTCTTAGGGTCTCATGCATATTGATGAATGTGGACCAATGCCTATAGTTAGCAAAGATAGTTCCTTTTGTTTTGTAACTTTTACTATGATCTGTTAAGACTAGGATATGTATATATTTTGAAGAAAAAACACGAAGTATGCAAAAATTTAAAGATTATAATAATGAGGTTGAAAATCAAACGAACCATAAGACTGAAATACTTCAATTTGATCAAGGAGGTGAGTATGTTGGACATGAGCTCTAATAATACTTTAAAGATAATGGGATTGACTATCAGATTACTCCACCATACACTATACATGACAATGGTGTTTTGAAAAGAATGTATCGAACCCTATTAGATAGGTACGCTCTATGATGAGTAAAGCAAAGTTACCTTTTTCATATTCGGCGTATGTGATAGAAACCTCAACGTATATTTAATTTGATGCCTGATAAATCAATGCCTAATACCCATATGATATATGGTGTGAGAAGAAATCCAAACTTAAATATTTTAAGGTCTAAGGTTGTATGACCTACGTTAAGAACATTGGCCTCAATAAACTTGAGGCAAGATCGACATTAATGTGTAAATTTATAGGATATCCAAAGAATTCAATGAGATATATTTTCTATAATACCAAGTAGCAAAAGGAATTTCTTGAATGAAATTAAACACTTAGATTGTAGACTTGGATGAGAGCCGAGAAACTAAACCAAAGGCTGAGCTAGTAGAAAAATAAAATTCAACAGTATACGAAAATCTGAAAATTAATTGAGGTTCTAGAAAGGAATCTCATGCTTTTGGGAGTTACTATGGATTTCTCATGGATAGCAAGAAAGAGCATTATGTCCTATAAAATGACATTCCACTCACAATCCAACAAATACTAGACAGTAACGACTCAACACATTAGCTTGAAGCAATTAAATTCGAAATAGATTCCATGTATGACAACAAATTTTGGACTTTGGTTGACATATATAAAGGAATTAAAACCAATGGTTGCAAATGATTTTTTAAGAAGAAGCTAAATGCAGATGGAAAGTTAAAGACTAATAAGGCAAGGCTAGTTGCAAAAGGGTTTCATCAAATTCATAAAAAAACATTTTCACCTATAACCATGCTTAAGTTTTATCGAAAAATGCTTGCTGGTTCCTCATTCTACGACTATGAAATATGGTGGGCTTGAAACCCGTATTTCTAGACAGTGATTTTTAAGAGACGATTTATGACGACCCAGAAATTTTGACATTTGAAATTGAAATATTTGGTTGAAATTTTATATTTGGAAGTTGATTTAACCTGAATTTCAAATATCAGAATGAAATTGGCAATTAAACTTTTGAATTTAACAATTGAAATTGGTAAAATGTTGTATCTTTAGTTTTATGCTTGTTAAAAATAATTTCAAGGCTTCAAAAATTTATATTGATAATACTGAAGATAATGAAAGCTTCTGAATTGAATATGAAAATATTTTATTCAGTTTTGAATTTATATCGTTTAAATCGATATTTAAAAATAGCCTTCCAGGGCATAGTCTTGGAATTCGACGAAACCAGTTCCATTGGATCCATAATTGTGTTTTATCATCGAAATTCAATTTTCGTAATGTTTGGAGTTTTTGTGTGACTGTACGGTTGATAAACGCGCTGAAATTTTAATCGAAAATTCGATATTAAAACTGGTTCAAAAAGCCATCTTCTCAATATGATCGAATTTGGCCTCGAAACCTTTTCCATTGCGTTCGGAATAGGGGTTTAAAATTATAAACGCCTAGCGGCATGCCTCAATTAGAGATCCAGATTTTGAGTTATGGAACCGAGACGATTTAAATTTGAATTTAAATTTAAATACAAATTATAATATGTATGTTTATTTTAATGATATTTTTTATGGAAGATTACACTTGTTGAATTCTCAAACATGTGCCCCTTTTCCTCTGATAAACTTAAACACGCATTGTTAGAAAAAAATCGTAAAACAATACGAAAGCATTTTCTTTCGTTCATAAAAAAAAAATCATGCTCGTGCTCATTCAAAAGAAGACGGCGGTCGATCAATGAAAATCAAAACAAAGTCAATGGCCGAGCGAATCTAAGAAAAATAAATCAAGTTTGAATCAAAATAAAAATCATGGCCGCCTCTTTTCAAATGAAATCGAGAGCCTAAGTATTCAATCGAGCAGTACAAATTCTTTCGAATGAAAATCAAAATCATTCACTCTTAATTCGGAATCGCGAAATAATGATGGCTCATTCGAGGGCGGTGCTGGCATGTGCTTGAAGTCGAGAAGATGGCCGGCGACTCGATGGGCTTGACGACTTGGATTTGAATTCTCGAGATGGCGCTTCAAGGCGAAGGTGGCGTGCTGCATGGCTCTGGAACGAACACTTTTGATCGACGAGTAGGGGCACGTGGGCATCGGGAATGGCGATGTCGGAATCTGGTGACGTCGTGAGCAGGTGGGACTGGGTGGTAAGTTTCGGTTAGTAATTTTTAATTAGTTCAAATCATTTATTTACCAAAGTGTAAATGTCTATAATTTTAATTTCAATTTTTGATTACCTTAGTTAACTGCATTATTAGAAATCAAATGCAAAAAGGAAAATTTATTTTAAATTAAATTATTAGCTAACACCAAAATGTTAGGGGAATTAAATTGTTTAAATGGTTCATTTAATTATTGTCACTAAGAATAATTTATTAAAGGATAATTTGTTTAAAATAGATTATTAAGTGATAACAGTTTGTTCGATTAGCTAAAGTTTAATAAATTTGTATAATGTTTATACAAGGTCTAAAACTATGAAGAAATCAAGCTGAAAAAAATGGGTTGTATGCATAGTTAAAGGTGAGATCTCTCACTCAATCGGATTTTCCAATTTAATTTCAAATAGTTGAATTTAAAATTGTTGATTGTGTGCTTGGATGATAAATTATTATCAGTTGTATTGGATTAGACCCTATGCGTCGCATAATAGTGGATGATATTATTTAATCCCATATACCATGATATTGCACCTCGAAGTGGAATTGGTATTATATATGTATTTGGAGTGATTGATTTCCTGCATTATATAGCAGATGAGACCCTATGTGCCGCATAATAGCAGATGATATTATTTAATCCCATATACAGCGATATTCCACCTCGAAGTGGAATTGGTATTTAATTGTTGTGCTAACATCTGTGGATGCATGGAAACAGGTTGGAGGGATCCAACTGGATTCCACAAACATTTGAATTTGTTTCATATGTTGTGTGTTGATTTAATTATAATCTGTGTATGATTATATTTGTGATTGAAAATTGTTGTAGGCTATGGTTTGGCCGATTTTATTTTTGATATCGTAAGATACCAGAAATATTAAATTTATTTTAGGGAATTTAATAAATTGAAAAGGAGGAAATTTTTAAAAGGATAAGGTTTTATTTTTTAAATTCTATTAAATAAATTCCAAAATATGGGAAAGATTTTAATAAATGGGTTTGAGTAATATTTTTTAATGGTTGACGAATTTATTTAAAAATTCAGATTTTTTAATAATTTGGAAGAGATAAAGGAATTTATTTTAAAAAAGAAATAAATTTAGAAATCAATTTGGAATTTGATTTGGTGTTTGAAAATAAATTTTTACAAATAAATTTGGAAATTGATTTGGTGTTTAAAATAAATTTTTGGGAAATCACTATGAAAATTGATTTAGTGTTGAAATAAATTAGGAAATCAATTTGGAATTTGATTTGGTGTTTGAAAGTGAATATTTGGAAAACGATTCAAAAATCTTACATCAGTGGATATTTGGAAATTTAAATTCACAATGGGAATTTTATAAAGAAAGGGAATTTTGCTTTCAAAATAAATGTTGGTTTATTTTTGAAAGTATGGAAAGAAATTACAGATTTGAAATGTAAATTAAAATAAATCGAGAAGATTTATTAATTGATTTAAATAGACCATTTTGAAATTGAAAGAGAATTGTTTCCTAGAAAGCCGAGTATATTTTTTTAAAGTAGCTTTTGAAGTATAAATTAAAAGTTCTAGAAATTGATTTGAAAAAAATATTGTTGGAGAAATTATTTTTGAAAATTGTTTTAAATCTTTAAAGTAAAGATTTATTTAATTAATTATAGAAGGGATTATTTTAAAGATTATATTGATATTTGATTTTGAAAATAGTTATTTAAATATTTATACTCTATCTACTTTGTTTTAAAATTAGTTTGGACTTGAAGTATTATATGAGTTATTGGTATAATATTTTCATATCTAATATTTAAATAAGTATTTAGATATAGTTTTATTCTAAATGTTTCCAAGTATATTTTGGATAATTGATTTGAATTATTTTAAGGTATTTGAACTCAGCAAATTTTCAGTGGAAATGAATATATATTTGGAAATATATTCCACGTAAGGAAAATGATTTGAAATTTGTTTTCAAAGGGTTGAAATATGGAAAGTAATTGGAAATTTGTTTTCAAAGTGTTGAAGTGTAAAAAAAATATATCTTGCGAAGATATTTTGGAAATAAATAATTTGGGAAAATTATTTAAATCTTGGTGCTTGTTGTGAATATTGTTTTATAGCGATTATTGTAAATATTGATTGATAGTTAAATAACCGACTATCAATATTGGCCTTTAAAAGGCGTTTGAATTCAATGCGACCGGGGGTCGGATTCCAAATGGATATTCGAAAACCACATCGAATCTTTGTGTTGGCCCTTTTATTTAAAAGGATCAAAGTGGAAATTTGTTGTGAATTACTTGAATCTGAATGTAACACTTATTTTTAAAATAAGCGCTCGTTATTTGGATTAGCCAAGAGAGAACTTTGTGTCATAAAACCCATTCCGAATAATGATATGACGAAATGGGATTGCATTTGAAGACGGTGTTGAAGACCGGGTATTTCCGAAAACGAAAGGGTTACCTGTCGAATTTCTCTGCACCGGGTTGCTCCGGTATAGTGATTTTATCACCCTTTATGATGGGGATTCCGGACGTGATTAGTGAATATCCGGATTGCAAGGGCTTCTTTTGAAGTTCCTTCGGTTCCGTTCGATCCCAGAACGGACTTGTATGGATGTGTGTCAGACGTTACACTTTGAGATGTAAAGCTGGTTTCTATCAAATTCATTTCTGTTGGTGGCGGAGAATTTATTCTCTTAGCTTAATACCCTTCTCTGAGTCATACGAGCTCAGAGGTTATGTAGTTGATGGTTACTAGTGATGCATACCCAATTTGGTAATGTGGCATACGAAGTGCCGCCGATCATTTTTTGATCGAAGCATGGCTTTGTGAAAAGTGTAGCTGGACGAGGCTTTGTCGGACCTCACACCTCGAAAATGGTCGAAACATGAAGGATGAGGCATGGTTATTTGGGTGTAACGCCCCCTGAGGGTATGTCATTTCCTTCTGGAAAAGCATTGTGTCATGGTATGGAGCCTAGATATTTAACTTATGTGGTTGCTGCAAATTTATTATACTTTGTGGTTGTTGCTTTATGGTTGAGGATCCTTGGATAAAGGTCGCAAACGACCGGAGGATAGCATACTCGTGTAGTAGTTACCTAGTTACAGAGTTAACCCGGCCTTATGTTGGCAGAGAGCTGGTTAAGTTCTCGAGGCGTCCCTCCAGAGGCGTACCCATGTGGCAATAGGAAGTTCCTTAGCCTGAACATTTGCTGGAAATTCAATCATCAATACGCGCTTTGTACGGTTTTATTAATAGAACCTGGCATTTAACATGGTAGCTATAGTAGGCATACTATAATGGTACGTATGTTGGCTAAGATTAATATTATACTTGCAAATGTTTTCTACTATGCACTAATGATAATATTAATAAGAATTTTGCGTATCAAGCATGTTTGACTATCGTAAGGAGAAATCTCCTCCAATTGTGTGCTTGCATTGTGTGCGTGCGGGCATGCCTTATGGTAGTTTCATTTTTCAAAAGCAAAGCGGATTTCTTTTCCTTTTCTTTATGAAAATAACTGTTTTAAGATTTCACACCAGTCCCATGACTGACCGGGAGTTTATTATTTCCTTTCTAAGCTCTGGGTTCCCATAATTTTTCACACGGGCAGCCTAGAATCAGGTTAGCAGTTCTTCTGGAGCAAAGTCAGAAAAGATGCTGTAGAGATCCAGAGTTCAAACTGGATGGCGAGACGTATCATTACACTATGTATTATCCGTTGAGTTGGGATTGCTGCAAGTTCAGTTTCATGTGGGCAAGTTATATCGACTGCCAGTGTTGTATTGTGTCGTTGTAAACTCCGATGATGTATGTATAAACAGATATGGTTCTTTATTTTAAAGATTATTCATTTGTCTATTATATATTGTTCCACTGCGAAATGTGAGATTTTGTTATTGTTCCATTTTCTTCTTCTATCTTCTTCTTCTTATACCGTAACGGTTTGGTTTTCCGGCAATCGACAGTTCGGCATTTGATGCAGTATACGTATTGATGTCGACTTTCGGACGTCGAAAAATTGGGCGGTTACATTTGGTATCAAAGCAATTGGTTAAGTGACAACCTTGGCTCTAATGAGGAATACTCATTAGAGATAGAGTCAGTAGTACTCTAGAATGAGTTGTAGATATGACGCGTATTTGTTAGTGAATGTAAAAATTGTTTTATATTGTGTTGACTTATCGGTTGAATTTTTATAGATTCTAGTCGGTGCAGTCTAGCTAGCTTTGTCGATAGGAGTTCCTAAACTCTTAAACAAGATAAACCGACATAATATCGTTTTAAAATAGGGTAAATTAAATAATTTTACCCTAAATTTTTTTGTATATAAAAGGAAATAATCTTTGTAAATTATTATAGTATATGGTTGCTTGGATGTTAGGAAGTGATAGTATAAATTATTATCATTGATTATTGAATAAGAAATTGAAATATAACCAAAAGTTAAGAAATAAATTCATATACAAACGTGATTTGTAAATTGAAATAGAATTCCAGAGAAATATTTGAAAGAATTTGAAAGGATTTGAAAATTTTGAAATTCGAAAAAGGTAAAATCCCTTTAGTTCGAAAATGGTTTTCGAAGGTTTTGGAAAAATGTTTTTAAAGGGATAAAAGCACTAAACTCTTTTCGGTCGCTGGAAAATAATTCCGATGATGATCGCGACATCATTGGCGTTCATTTTCGAGTATCCAAGAGAGGAATTGCTACCAAAATATTTTAAATTGAAGTTATTTGGAAAATTGGGTTTGGTTTGGGGAATTCAAAAGATAATTTTAATTGATTTCAAAAATGATTTTCAAAGGCTGAAAAGACTCTGGAATTTTATTAATGGAATAATAAATTAGTTTGAAAACTTAGAAAATTCAGATTTAAACTGAAATTAAATTGTGGTAATTTGAATAAAGGTAAATTTGAGAAGTCTTATAGACTAAATGATTGGAATAAAATTTATTCAGGTGGAAAATAAAATTGCGAATGAATAAATAAATTTACAATTGTAGGAAAATGAAAGTGAAATTGAATGTTGAAATTCATTTCGAATTTGTAAGTAAACAGAACAGGAATTGGAATTGAATTTGATTTGTGATAAACAAAGCGAAGTATTTTAATAAAATTAGTAAGTGAAACTAATTGAAGGAATGACAAAATAAATATGGATTGAAATGAATTGAATTCAATAATTATAAAATGAAAGATAAATTGAATTCATATGGAATTTGAAATCCAGTTTAAATGTAAGCATAGGCAAAACCAAATTGGTGAATTGAAAATAAATATAGGAAGTATGAAAAATACTTATATCGAACTTAAGAAATAGGTGGTGAAATTATTAAGAAAATTTGGTGTTTAATAAGTCAATGATCGAATGAAGATAAAACTAGAAATTATGAAATTGCGATTGTGAATAAGTGTATTGAAATGAAAATCAGTGTGAATAAAGGAAAAGAAAATTGATAAATTTAATAATCAATTGAGAAATAAATACGTGGGATGTACGTATATTGTTATATTCGCATAGCGATTTGATCCAGAATTCGAGCACAGAATTTCGAGATAATTACATCGATTCGAGTTGGAATTTTTCACTCGATTTTCGATGGCGAACCCTGGATATGGATTTTTTTGTTGATTCTGGAAATTCTCTATCATAGTTTGAGGCTATGCAAGGAGAATGACGGTTTCTGATCAAGAAACCAGTTCTGAGTCCGCATTAGGAAGTCGAGTGGACGATACTAGTTCGGAAGTGAAATTGTGTGATCGAGTGAGCGATCGAATTTTGTATTGCGTACGGATTTGAATGAAATTAGTATCCAAACTTTTGTAAAGAAAAGTATAAAATGATTTTGATAGCTATGATTGGATATTATGGCTAGTAGGATATATAGGTGATTTAAATGCAAAGAGAATTGGATTTGATTTTGAAGATAACTGAAATTGCTCAAAGGTATGTATTTGAATTTCAGTATGAAATTTGATGATTATCTTGTCTAGCCGCTTGACTTTTTGTTTTCTTTTTGAATCTGGGTTCCTGTGGTTCCGTTTTGTAGTCGTACCGAGCTAGCCACGCAAAGGAGACGCTGGCGAAATTTTTCGAAAATTTAGGAGTTAGAAAAAATTTTGAGAAAATTTGAAAATTTAAATTTGAATGGTTAAGAAAACAATGTTGTTTGGAATTTATGGAAGATTCTGGAAAATTAGATGAAATGACAACGAGTCTTTCATAAAAAGATTTGTTTTGGCAAGTTGGTAAAACTATTTGGTTTTGGAAAAATAATGAATGGGTTAAGGATCATTCTTCTTAACTAGTAATTTCGGGACGAAATTCTTTTAAGGGGGAAGAATGTGACGACCCGGAAATTTTGACATTTGAAATTGAAATATGTGGTTGAATTTTTATATTTGGAAGTTGGTTTAACCTGAATTTCAAATATCAGAATGAAATTGGAAATTAAACTTTTGAATTTAATAATTGAAACTGGGTAAAATGTTGTATCTTCAGTTTTGTGCTTGTAAAAATATTTTCATGGCTTCGAAAATTTATATTGATAATATTGAAGGTAACGAAAACTTCAAAATTGAATTTGGAAATGTTTTATTCAGTTTTGAATTTATATCTTTTAAATCGATATTTAAAAATAGCCTTCTGGGGCACATTCTCGGAATTCGATGAAACTAGTTCCATCGGATCTGTAATAGTGTTTTATTATCAGATTTCCATTTTCGTAGTGTTTGGAGTTATCATGTGGCCGTATAGTTGATAAACGCAATGAAATTTAAATCGAAAATTCGATATTATAGCTGGTTCAAAAAGCTATCTTCTCCATACAATCGAATTTGACCTCGAAACCTTTTCCATTGCGTTTGGAATAGGGGTTTAACATTATAAACGCCTGGCGGCACGCCTCGATTAGAGATCGAGATTTTGAGTTACGGAATCGAGACGATATAAATTTGAATTTAAATTTAAATACAAATTATAGTATATGTTTATTTTAAGGATATTTTTTATGGCAGATTACACTTGTTGAATTCTTAAGCACGTGCCCATTTTCCTTTGATAAATTTAAACATGCGTTGTTAGAAAAAAAATCGTAAAACAAAACTAAAGCATTTCTTTCGTTCATAAAAAAAATCGTGCTCGTTCAAAAGAAAGTGGCGGTCGATCAATGAAAATCAAAACTAAATCAATGGCCAAGCGAATCTAAGAAAAAAATCGAGTTCAAATAAAAATAAAAATCATGGCCGCCTCTTTCCAAATGAAATCGAGAGCCTAAGTATTCAATCGAGTAGTACAAATTCTTTCGAACGAAAATAAAAATCATTCCCTCTTAATTCGGAATCGTGAAATCATGATGGCTCGTTCGAGGGCGGAGCTGGAGTGTGCTCGAAGTCGAGAATATGGGCGACGACTCGATGGGCTTGATGACTAGGATTCGAATTCGTAGGGATGGCGCTTCAAGGCGAAGGCGGTGTGCTGCATGGTTCTGAAACAAACACTTTTGATCGACAAGTAGGTGCGCGTGGGCGTTGGGAATGGCGATGTCGGAATCTGGTGACGTCATGAGTAGGTGGGACTAGGGGTAAGTTTTGGTTAGCAATTTTTAGTTAGTTCAAATCATTTATTTACCAAAGTTTAAATGTCTATAATTTTAATTTCAATTTTTGATTACCTTAGTTAACTGTGTTATAAGAAATCAAATGCAAAAAGGAAAATTTATTTAAAATCAAATTATTAGTTAAAACCAAAGTATTAGGGGAATTAAATTGTTTAAATGTTTCATTTAATTATTGTCACTAAGAATAATTTATTAAAGGAGAATTTGTTTAAAATAGATTATTAAGTGATAACAGCTTGTTCGATTAGCTAAAGTATTAATGAATTTATATAATGTTTATACAAGGTCTAAAACTGTGAAGATATCAAGCTGGAACAAAAACCGGGTTGCATGCATAGGTAAAGGTGAGATCTATCAGTCAATCGGATTTTTCAATTTAATTTTAAATAATTAAATTTAAAATTGTTGATTGTGTGCTTGGATGATAAATTATTATCAGTTGTATTGGATTAGACCCTATGCGCCGCATAATAGCGGATGATATTATTTAATCCCATATACCACGATATTGCACCTCGAAGTGGAATTGGTATTATATATGTATTTGGAGTGAATGATTTCCCGTATTATATAGCGGATGAGACCCTATGCGCCGCATAATAGCGGATGATATTATTTAATCCCATATACCGCTATATTCCACCTCGAAGTGGAATTGATATTTAATTATTGTGCTAACATATGTGGATGCAGGGAAACAGGTTGGAGGGATCCAAGTAGATTCCTCAAACATTTTAATTTGTTTCATATGTTGTGTGTTGATTTAATTATAATCTGTGTATGATTATATTTGCGATTGAAAATTGTTGTAGGCTATGGTTTGGCCGATTTTATTTTTGGTATCGTAAGATACTAGAAATATTAAATTTATTTTAGGGAATTGGATAAATTTAAAAGAAGGAAATTTTTAAATGGATAAGGTTTTGTTTTTGAAATTCTATTAAATAAATTCCAAAATATGGGAAAGATTTTAATAAATGGGTTTGAGTAATATTATTTAATGGTTAAAGAATTTATTTCAAAATTCGAATTTTTAAATAATTTGGAAGTGATAAAGGAATTTATTTTAAAAAGGAAATGAATTCAGAAATCAATTTGGAATTTGATTTGGTGTTTGAAAATAAATTTTAGAAATCAATTTGTAAATTGATTTGGTGTTTAAAATAATTTTTTGGGAATTTGTTATGAAAATTGATTCAGTGTTGCAATAAATTAGGAAATCAATTTGGAATTTGATTTGGTGTTTGAAACTGAATATTTGGAGAAGATTTAAAAATCGTACAACTGTGGATATTTGGAAATTTAAATCCACAGTGGGAATTTTACAATGGAAAGGGAATTTTGTTTTAAAAATAAATGTTGGTTTATTTTAAAAGTGTGGAAAGAAATTTACAGATTTGGAACGTAAATTAAAATAAATCGAGAAGATTTATTAATTGATTCAAATGAACCATTTTGAAAATGGAAAGAGAATTCTTCCCTAGAAAGCCGAGTATATTTTTTTAAAGTAGCTTTTGAAGTATAAATTAAAAGTTCTAGGAATTGATTTGAAAAAAATATTGTTGGAGAAATTATTTTTGGAAATTATTTTAAATCTTTAAAGTAAAGATTTATTTAATTAATTGTAGACGAGATTATTTTAAAGATTAAATTGATATTTGACTTAGAAAATAGTTATATAAATATTTATACTCTATGTACTAATTTTATTTTAAAATTAGTTTGGACTTGAAGTATTATATGAGGTATTGGTATAATATTTTCATATCTAATATTTAAATAAGTATTTAGAAATAGTTTTATTCTAAATGTTTCCAAGTATATTTTGGATAAGTGATTCGAATTATTTTAAAGTATTTGAACTCCGTAGATTTTCAATGGAAATGAATAAATATTTGGAAATATATTCCGCTTAAGGAAAATGATTTGAAATTTGTTTTCAAAGGGTTGAAATATGGAAAGTAATTTGGAATATGTTTTCAAAGTGTTGAAGTGTTAAAAAAAATATCTTGCAAAGATATTTTGAAAATAAATAATTTGGGAAAATTATTTAAATCTTTGTGATTGTTGTGAATATTGTTTGATAGTGATTATTGTAAATATTGATTGATAGTTAAATAACCGACTATCAATATTGGCCTTTAAAAGGCATTTGAATTTCGATGCGACCGGGGGTCGGATTCCAAATGGATATTCGAAAACGACATCGAATCTTTGTGTTGGATCTTTTACTTAAAAAGATCAAAATGGAAATTTGTTGTGAATTACTTGAATCTGAATGTAAGACTTATTTTTAAAAATAAGCACTCGTTATTCGGATTAGCCGGGAGAGGACTTCGTGTCATAAAATCCATTCCGAATAATGATATGATGAAATGGGATTGCATCTGAAGACGGTGTTGAAGACTGTATATTTTTGAAAACGAAAGTATTATCTGTCGAATGTCTCTGCACCGGGTTGCTCTGGTATAGAGATTTTATCACCCTTTGTGATGGGGATTCCGGGCATGATTAGTGAATATCCGGATTGCAAGGGCTTCTTTTGAAGTGCCTTCGGTTTCGTTCGATCCCGTAACGGACTTGTACGGATGTGTATCTGACGTTACACTTTGTGATGTAAAGCTAGTTTCTATCAAATACATTTCTTTTGGTGTCGGAGAATTTATTCTCTTAGCTTAGCACCCTTCTATGAGACATACGAGCTCAGTGGTTATGTAGTTGATGCTTACTAGTGATACATTCCCAATTTGGTAATGTGGCATACGAAGTGCTGCTGATCATTTGTTGATCGAAGCATGGCATTGTGAAAAGCACAGCTTTGTGGACGAGGCTTCGTCGGACCTCACACCCCGGAAATGGTCGAAACAGGAAGGATGCGGCAAGGTTATTTAGGGGTAACGTCCCTTGAGGGTATGTCATTTCTTTCTGGAAAAGAGTTGTATCATGGTGTGGGGCCCAGATTTTGACCTATGTGGTTGCTGCAAATTTATTATACTTTGTGGTTGTTGCTTTGTGGTTGAGGATCCTCGGATAAAGGTCATAAACGAACGAGAGATGGCATACTCGTGTAGTAGTTACCTAGTTATAGAGGTAACCGTGCCTTGTTTTGGCAGAGAGCTGGTTAAGTTCTCGGAGCGTCCCTCCAGAGGCATACCCATGTGGCAATAGGAAGTTCCTTAGCCTGACCATTTGTTGGAAATTCAATCATCAATATGCGCCTTGTCCGGTTTTAGTTGTAGAACCTGCCATTTAACATGGTAGCTATAGTAGGCATACTATAATGGTACGTATGCTGGCTAAGATTAATATTATACTTGCAAATGTTTTCCACTATGCACTAATGATAATATTAAAAAGAATTTTGCGTATCAATCATGTTTGACTATTAGAAGGAGAAATCTCCTCCAATTGTGCGCTTGCATTGTGTGTGTGCGGGCAGGCCTTATGGTAGTTTCATTTTCCAAAAGCATAGTAGATTTCTTTTCCTTTTTTTTGTGAAAATAACTGTTTTAAGATCTTACACCAGTCCCATGACTGAGCTGGAGTTTATTATTTCCTTTCTAAACTCTACGTTCCCATAATTTTTCATACGGACAGCCTAGAGTCGGGTTAGCAGTTCTTCTGGAGCGAAGTCAGAAAAGATGCTATAGAGATCCAGAGTTCGAACTGGATGGCGAGACGTATCATTATACTATGTATTATCCGTTGAGTTGGGATTGCTGCAAGTTCAGTTTCATATGGGCAACTGCCAGTGTTTTATTGTGTCGTTGTAAACTCTAATGGTGTATGTATAAATAGATATGGTTCTTTATATTAATGATTATTCATTTGTCTATTACATATTGTTCCACTGCGAAATATTAGATTCTGTCATTGTTCTGTTTTCTTCTTCTATCTTATTCTTCTTAAACCCTAACGGTTTGTTTTTTGGGCAATCGACAGTTCGGCATTTGATACAGTGGACGTATTGATGTCGACATTCGGGCGTCAAAAAATCTGGCGGTTACACGATTTACATGTCGCAGCCCAAGGGGTTCAAAGTCTGTGGGAGCCAAGGCAAGGCTTGCAAATTATCGAGATCAATTAACAGTCTTAAGCAAGCACGAAGAAGTTGAAATAAGTGTTTTGATAAAGTAATCAAATAGTTTGATTTTTATCAAAACATAGAGAAAGCATCCTTATATCGAAAAGAACAGGGAAATGTTATAATATTCATAGTCATGTATGTGATGAACTACTCTCGGTTGGCAATGACATTCCATTATTACAATCAGCGAAAGAATGATTGTTTAAGAACTTCTCCATGAAGGGTTAAGAAGGCACAACCTACATACTTCGTATTAAGAGATAGATCCTAGAAGTTGCTGGGATGGTCTCAAACCCTGTACATAGATACCATACCGACAAGTTTCAGTATGGAGAATTCCAAGCATGGAAATGTTTTGACACAATTCAAAATTTTCCTTTCTAAAAAGGATGCTCCCCATACTACCAAGGAAAAGGAGCATATGAAGTGGACAACAAATGCAATTAGTTCCTTAATGTAAGCTATGCTATGTACAAGACTTGATATGGCTTATGTATTAGGATGTGGAAGTCGATACTGGTCTAATCCAAGTGAGAAGCATTGGATAGCTGTAAAATGTATTTTTAAGTATTTGAGATATACTAAAGACTTATAGCTCATATACGACAATGAAGACCTCCTTATGAGAGGGTATATATATATATATTCTAGACTCTAGAGTGTAATCATGACAATAGGTTAGTATCTGGTTATATTTTTACATTAAACGGTAGGGCTATTAGCTGGAAAAGTTCCAAATAAGAAATAACGACTGACATAATTATAGAGATCGAATGCATCTTCCTCAACAAAGCAGCTAAAGAAGCGGTCCTGATAAATTTTAGACAAGGCTAGGGGTGATTCCAAACATTGTGAATCTGATGACACTATTTTGTGGCAACATGTTTTGATGTAGATTGAAAAGGAACTAAGAAACTATAAGAAGTCAAGGCACATACTTCGAAATTTCTTCTTTATCAAAGAGTTCGTTGCTAATAAAAAAATTGTGATTGATAAAGTAGACACTAAGGAAGCCATAAAAAATCCATTCATAAAGGGACAAACTGGATTGGTACTGAGCAAATTGTTCGAAGGGATGGAACTGAGATTCCATAATTGGCCCCTAGCGCAAGTGAGGGATCTATTGAGTTAGGGGTATGCCCTAGGCATAGCTTTGTGATTTTTTGGAAATTATTAACTTTGTAATAAAATCTCATTCGAAATAAAATGTGTTCATCTTTCTGTTATATGCTTATCACATTGTGATATGCTAACTAATTATATAATTTAAGAATATTAAATATAAAATCTTTAAAAGATATGTTATGTGTTATAATATGTTGTGAGCATGAGAAATTTATCACATTTAAAATAACATATTATTTTAAATATCGTAGTCAAGAGTTTCAAGATGGGCTATCAATGCATCTATTGATACTAGAGTATGTAACGCTCTCTTATGTTGGGTAGTGTATCAGTCATAGCTGCTGGACATCAAGGGGTTACTTACCATAGTTATTGGATAACTATAGAATGACTCGTTCAAGAGTTTTGTAATGGTTAATGTAACTAAAGTCAAACAAAAAATCTTGAATTGATAATATTACATAGTTATCTCTACTTGAGAATATTGTTAAACTTCAATGTAGACACTCAACTTTGATTATAGTTAAATCATGGAACAGTGTCCATCAAATAACTATAGTGTAGTCTCAGTTGATGTATTACAAGCAAACATTATTCAATATGGAATTCGTCTCCTTAGTTATAAGGCGTTGGTGTCATGATCAAATGTAATCTACACAACGTCAAAGCTTTGGCCATAGCAGTATGATTATTAATAATTTCTATTATTGAACTAAGGTTTTTGTGTTTGGACTAATCAATTTGAATGTAGATGATGCTGGAATTTTGATTAGAACCAAATTCCATTAATCCTAAAAAGATATAGTTTGACAAAGAGAATTGATGTAAATAATCTTTACTGTCAGGAACCACTTATAATAGTAAAATTGGATTTTACCGAGAATATATGAAATTGATAAATTTAGCTAGAATGGCATACCTCTAGCTATGGTAACGCGTGAACATTAATATTCGCATTGTTTTATATTAATCGCTAACTGAATTTACTTATTTGAGTCGCACAACCATAATGGTGAATACTCCTAAAAAATCAAATTATTTAATTAATTTATAATCATTGTAATTAATAAATTAATATTTATTAATTATTAAATTTTATTTGATGTTTGAATACCATTAGTATTTAATGAAATGGGTATATAAAAGTTATGTTTATGCATATCGATGTACGATATCGATAGAATATTTCAATTGGATTCAAATAGAATAAATACCAAATGGGTTTAGGAAAATTTAAGACCCATTATACCTCTATCTATAACTATCCATGGGATATAGGAAGTGTTTCAATTTTGAATTGAAAGGGAAAAGGAGTAGTTAAAGTAAGGCAAAAGATCCATAGCGTTTAATACTCTTTATTACCTTCTTAAAACAATTTTATTTGATTTGATTTGCTCCATTCCTCCATCAAACTATAGCCAAAAATTCCTTGGTTATAGGGCTTAAAAATTCCAAAAAGAATATCAAAAAAAATCTAATTATTTAAAATGGTTATTGCCTCTTGATCCTTTCTAAATCCAAAGGATGATTTAATCGAATCTAGGAGCTTCGTTCATCGCTCAAAATTTGATTTTTGCCTACATCTTAAGATAACATTCTGATTTCAGTTAATCATATATTCAACATGTTTACATGTTTTAGATGCTTTACATGTTACATCTCATCTTTCATATATTTTTCTTACAATATGGTTTAGATCCCTTTTGTGCCGCACCTCCATTAATTATAAGTTCGTCATGTTAATAAAATTTTGATCCTTTTATGCCACACCTCAATTAATTATATGTTCATTATGTTAATAAAATTTAGATCACTTTTGTGCTACACTTCAATTGATTATATGTTCATTATGTTTATATATTTAAAACCTTCATGTAATTTGATTATTTGTATAGTTTGGATTCGAATCTTTTACAATGAATTTGTATGTGTCTAAGTTGCTTAATCTGTTTTGTTATTGTTTTAAAAATTATTGTATGATAAAAAATTAATGGAATTTGATTAATATAATCTTATATCTTATTTTATAAACAAAGATGTATAAGCCACATATGTTGATTATTTAAACTTACTTTGAAAATTGAATACATATTTGACAAGTTTGTTGTTTGATTATAACTCATTTGGTTATTGTTTACATTAATATAAAATATTTCAATCTAAAATTCATGAATGGACTTTTATGCGAAACTATAAATCTCTTTGTTTCCTTCCTAAGTTTAAGTTCATTTAAATTTGTTAACTTTTATCCGGCATTTTAAACCGGCTTGAAACTGACTGGACAAGTTAGACTTGATCGTCATCAATGGCCAATAGTCCTGAGCGATGATTGTGAGGTCCAGAAATAGAGTGCAAGCAATGATATGAAGTGACGATCAACCAAGACCAAGAGATAGACTTCCCAGTATATTCTAAGTACGGATTAACACCTCCCCCAGCCAAGAAATCGGTGCCTATCTCTTCCTATACGGGATCAGTACATATCATCAATTTTTGTCTCAAACTGGTGAGATCGATATAGAGTGACAAGGAAGACCCCACGAGGCTACAATCAAATTTAAATTCGTTTGCAGTTTGTTTGCTCAAGTTGTGGGCAAATTACTTCACCAAAAAAAGGGACGACGTAAAATGGATCATATAAAGGGGATCGTATAAGAGGGACTTATAAAAGGGATCAGAGCGTATTCAGCCCAACAATGCAACTCAAAAGAAAATGATCGATATCTCAAAATCTAGAAGTCCAATGCATTTTGGAAACAAGAGGAAGGGACTCTAAGGAGTCCAACCTAGGGATCGCATCGTAAAAAGCACAAGAAAGAGGGATCGCCTTCTTCCCTTTAGAGGGATTGGCCTAAATTAGACAACATCACATGTTGCAACAAACATTGGTCAATAATTCAACTTATACTAATCCAATTGCCATAAGACTTGGAAGCTAAGCATAATACAACATGAAGAAGCTCCCATAAGGACTGAAACCACTAACTCCTCCAAATTGGGATCGGCCTGATGTTAACCCAAAAAATGGATCAACACATTGGATTGAGTATGAAAGCTTCATCCTATTTATCGGAGTAAATAAAATAGAAAAGAAATATCAGAAGAGCAGAAATAGTAAAGAGATAAGAGAATTTTATAGTGGTTCCACTGTTAACGAAACCTACATGCACTTTACAACTTTTCTTGTTAACTGACTTGTGTTACAAGTTGAATTGGATTACAATATGATACAATATCCTAAGTTAGATCAAGTCACAAGTACTTAAAGATGACCGGAAAATCACAGTCGCTCCTTGATGACTATTGCATGGGAGAAGAAGGAAGAATAATAGTAAAGAACAAGCTCTATAGAGTTCGAATAGTCAGTCCTGAAGAACCTGTTTATGTTGCAGGTGTGGTTGTATTTATAGGCACCGAGAGCAACTGGGCTAGACTGCTTTGCCAGAAGCCTACATTCGATGATACAAATGTGCTCTGAAAATTTCATAGCGATCCAACATAACCATATGGATCGCCAACCATCCATAGGGTATGGATCGCTAGCGATCCATGTACTTGGAGGATTTTTGAAATTCTTCCTTTGGGTTGCACTCCTTGTCTTATGTAGGTGCTATCCATGTGATTTCATAGTTAGTTGCCTTTTTTTTGACAATGATTCATACGTGAGTTAGATTGATCTATGACTATAATCAGATGGGTCTTCGATTATCGAACTAGGTTACTTAGAAAGCTATGAAACTTGGAAAACATATTTAAAAGACGCAACGAATCAAGATGCAAGAGGTTACGATGACTTGTGAAGCATCCCTTTGGATCGCTAGCGATCCATATGTGATGGATCTCTAGCGATCCATATGTGATGGATCTCTAGCGATCCATCTCCTTGGCTTATTTTTGGCGGATTTTCCTTCAATGCTATTGGCTTGTTCTTTTGGATGCCTCGTTCAAGTTTCAAATCATTATGGCATAGTCTCGATCTAACTCCTATTTAATTCTATTGGGTTAAAAACTAAGTTAACATTTCCCCCTCAGAGCATGCCTTTGTTGAAAACAAGGAGTGATCTAGAACCGGTCGTCTTTGAATTCCTATTCCGTAAAATCCAGTCGATCGCGTTAGGCTTACCATAAAGTATTTTTTGAATTTTTAGTTTTTTGGTGGGTTTGGGATGAGAATTATTATTATTCATCAAAACATATCAATTTTGACTTTGTAATTTCAATGGTGTTTATAAACAGCAAGGGTGTTGAGTTTGAAAATTTTGAGTGAAAATTAATTTGAAATGATGGATCGCTAGTGATCCATAGGTGATTAATTGCTAGCGATCCAATTACATGGAGTATTTTTCCACCGAAATCTTTCCTACTTAATACTATTTTTGAGCCGAGCCTTCTTACTTGCTTTCTCCTCACTTTCTTTCCTTGTGATCTGAACCAACCACAACCAAAACCCTAACTAGCTTTTGTCGTCGCCGCCATTAATCTTTATCGCAAGAGCCTACTACCATTGCCTAAGCTACCTCCGCCGTCACCCCGAAACTTTGCACCAAAATCGCTACTTGCTTGGATCATTGTCGACCTTGGAAACCACTAACCATAGCTTAGATCTCTACGAACCCAAAATTGAACCCGTTTGCCTTTGATCCGAGGTTGATGATGATTTGGTTATTATATTGGTGGTGGTTTCCAGTGAATTTGGGGAGATCGATGAGAATGGTGAATGAAGAAGGTTGATTACGATTTATTGGAGATAGATAGTGGATTCGTATTTAGACTTGACGCATTCTACTATCTTCGTCCAGTAAATCAAAATCGATTAGCACATGGCCTCGATGGTTCTGATAAGAGGTTTACTATAGACTTGATCATCCTGGATTAATATTACTATTGGATGCTTGGTGTACCTGAGAATAGAATGAGCTTTCCATGTCGCTTTGCATAATAGATCCGTTATCGATCATCGATCGATAATGGATAAATGTAGGAGTAATAACTTCAAGGAATGATATGAATAGCTTTTTTCTTTTTTATTGTGAGTGAACTATCTACACAGGGTAGAGCATTCATGGTGTTCAGGACACTAAGCCGATCTTACATAGATAACACACTGCATTTGCCCCAAGCAACGCTTGGAATCTGGTGAGTTGGTACAAGCAAACGTCCTTTTGGAATTCAGGAGTTAAATAAATGGGGATTTCTAGTTGAAAATAGGGTTACCTGACCATGTTGGATACAAATTCTATTATATAGAATGAAGCGTCCGTCCTCTCAACCTAAATCTAGTAGAGGAAGCCCGACACTTTCAGAAGCAAAATCGTCATCAGTTATTCCTTCGCAAATGATTCCAGTAGCACCTACTTCTTCGGCACCATATGGTCAATTGGTGTCGATTGGCCCGGTCATTGATCGAACTCCTTTGAACTTTAGACTTTTACTTAACCCTTTGGAGAGAGCTTCTACTGTCATTTTTTGCTTAAGTTATGCATAATATTTGTTTACAGCATGATATTCTAGATGATGATGTGCGCCTTCCACTGAAAAATGAATTTGCGCACATGCCTCTAATAGGGTACTCTGCCTACCATCGGTACATGTGCATGAATAGCGTAGTGCCTCCATTTAACCATTTCTTAAGAGACACACTTCTGAATTTGGGAATAGCCTTGTTTCAGATTCATCTCAACGGCTACGCGATTTTGAATTTTCTTGATGTTTTTTATGCGGATATTCAACCGTGCCCCAAGCTTCGAAAAATTGAGATACATCCTTTTATTCAAGAAAAGAGAGGAATGTCCATCTCTTGTAATTATTAAGGCTTGGAGAAATCAAAAAATTACGTTGCAACTCTAAAGCAACTTTTCCTAGTTCAAGAACCAATGTTTCTTCGTTAGATGTCCTGAAGGGTTTAGTTGTCTTTGGAGGATGGGGGTAAGTTTTTTCTTCCCTTGTTAAGATCTATTATGATGGTACAGGGTTTTGATAAACTGAATTCTTCTTATAGTTATTCCTAGGCCAAATAAAAATACAACACTTGATCCTACCTTCCATACTCTAAAGGCTATAGATGATGGAGAAAGATCGGTCAAACTATTCCTTACAGACGAGAATATGCATCGGTGCATATTGTTACATCCCGAGAGGTCTGCCCTCCCTTTTGAGGTTCCATCCCTTACCTGTTCCAGGATCAGCTGAGGAAATTTGTGAAGAAAAGGGTATTGTGACCGGAGCTATTAGCCTGAACAGGATGCTCCCGATCCCAAAGGAAGTGGAAAAGGAGTTCAAACAACGAGAAGGCAAGGTTGCGGTGGTCACAGAAAAAGAGGAAGATGAAATTAAGTCCGGAAGTGGCAATGACCCTTCCTTTAGTAACGAAGAGTTTGACGTCTGATCCAGCGAAGGAGATCTCGAATCATGTGATGAAACTCTAGGAATAAGCCACATTCTCCTAGGTTCACCTCCTCAAGAGGTTATTGCTAAAGATGCTCCCCCAGCAACCAAACGACTTAACAGTTCTCAATGTAAATTGAATTCAAAGGACTTGAGCAATGTTTATGTGGACATTTCAAAACTCATGGGAGTTGATTTTGAGTCCGAAGGATTGTCTTCTCACTCTAATCATGCTGTTTCCAGACTTAGTCAGACTACCACTATAGTCGCTTTTCGACCCGGTTTATAAAGTCCTTTTAGGGCACTTAAGACGTGTTACATACTCCCACTAGGGTCACATACACTTGTATATGCATTATTTGAGTCATTTTCTACAGCTAAAGTTACTTTATTTTTTTATATATTAGGTACTATGGGACGTTGTGGTTCTTTGAAAATTTTGGACAATTTACGGATGCACAACATGGGTCGAAATGGACTTCAAGCTACCACCAGCCCCGAGAAACTAAGGAAGAATGGAGGAGGAGAAAAGATAGGGAAGCTAAAGCTCGTCATTAGGATAACAATGACCGAGGCAAAGTTCATTGGGATGGCTATGAGAAGAGGAGGCCTCCCGATGATCGGGAAAAGCCATCCAAAAAGTCAAAAGTAGATCGTTATCCTCATCCTTTCGAGCACATACATCTGCCCTTGCTCTAATTTCTATCAGAATTGAGGTTCTGACTTCTACTATTCAGGTTGCTCCATCAACCCAAACTCCGTCAACTCATGTGTGCCTGCTTCTTAGTTTTCACGCCCTTATAGGAGGCCTACTTATATTCTCCCATCTGGTCCACCTAAACTTGAAGTGGCGTTCCCTAGTTGGTTCCTGAATGGAGTTAAATTCAACCGTGACATGCGTTTGATTCACATGTATTCTTATACACCCTCCAGGCGATTCAAAGTGGCTTAGAACAAGCTAAAGGATGGGAGAAATTATGTAACAGCTGGTGGACACAAATCATAACAACTATCAAGAGATTCTTTCTTTCGAGTCAGAGAAAGATGATTAAGAAAGGAAGCTAAAGGAACATGACGTAAGAATTGATCAAATGATAAATGAGAGAGATGTTGTCATTCGAAAAAGCAAGGGAAAAACTAGTTTGCTAAATCAATTAAAGAAGGCTCATGCAAAAATTGAAATCGTATTTAGAGATAAAGTCAAGAAAGCCCATGTTCATGAATTCAAGATGAAAAAGGAGCTTGAAACTCGAGATGAGAACATTGAAGCTCAAAAGAGAACCATTGCTGGTCATGATGAAATCATTAAAGCTTATAAGAAAATAATTTCTGATTATGTAGGGAGGATGGAATCCCAAGATAAGACCATCTATAACTAGGCTCAACTGATTGCTTTGTTGTGATAAAAAGTTGCAAAACTTAATGTTGTAAAGACCAAAATCGAAGTTGAAAAGCCACTATGATGGTGGACTAGTTGGAAATACAAGATACCTTCAAAAAGAAGATGGGAAAGATGGATAACACTATTTTAAACTTCTACATCAACTCCTTATTGCATCAGGGAAGTCTCTGTTATATGAGCCCTAAATTCTCTCGTACTCTTGCTCTGGTTTGGGAAGAAGTCCTGGCCATTTTCGAGAAGATGGGGATGCATACACTGAATAAGAGCTAGAGGATGCCTATCCGAAAGAAGACTCAAAGAGGGCTTTGGCAGAGAGCCAAGAGATTATTCGGGTTGAAAGGAAGCGAGAAGCCGTCGATGCTTCCACAGCTACTGCTACTAAAGCATTATTAGAGCCCTTTATTTTTAGGTCCGGCAAATCGTCCACGCAGCCTCATGATCAGATAGAAATCATTTCGGCTTTGACTGTTACTACTTTGTCGTCTACCCCTTCAGCAACTATCTCCAAAACCTTGGATGGTCCTGAAACTTTGCCTAAGATTTGCAACCATCTAAAGAAGGAAACGCTGGGGAATTTAAGGTTGAGATTCACGGTCACACTTCTGATGCATGTAACTTTCTTATTTCTCCTGAATTTGAGGACTTCCAGCTCACGCCGCAAGAACAAGGTGAACTAATGATTTCTTTTTTGATCTTATAGGTCCACCTTTTTCGCCTGTTAAACTGCCAATTTCTATAGTCCTAGGGCCTACTACTATTTTGATTGCTTCAACGCTTATTTATGTAACCGCTTTGATCACCACGCCCGTGTCTGGCTCGTAACCAGGGCCGGAATATGAGAAGATCATTATGTTACATGGCCTGGATGACCCCTCCGTATCTCCAGAGGGTGATTTAATAACAGTTGATACTCGAGAGTAGACATATCAAGCTAGCCAGGCAGGTAAAACTGAGCAGAAGATGGTGGCAGTTAAGAAGGAGTAGGTAGAGGAGAAAAGTCTTCGAGGAGCTCCCGCAAAACCCGCAAGCGCAAGATCAAGGAGGAGGCTTTCGAGGGGGCTAAAGAACAAGAAGGAGACATGGGCATGGAGCCTATAATTGATATCTCTGGCAGTGTTATGACTCTTGATAGGGATGCTGATAGGAAGAAGAAACTTCTAGCCAAAGGCGATAAAGGAAATGGGTGCAAGAAGCGTTGATGGGCTCGATTGATAGTGGAGCCAGATTTTGTAGCATTTTGATTTGTTCGACATGTATTTTGTACAACTGTAGAGTTTGCACATTACTTTTGTTGTTGTAACATCTGTACTTTTCTTTTTGTTGGCCGATATTGTGTGAGTATGGCCCCCACATTTTGACTTTGTACAGAATATGTTACAAGAAATGAATAGATTAATGTTTTTGTTGCTATGTCTTTTGTGTTCTTTCTTATTTATCATGTACTTAGCTTTTTTTTTATACCACTTATGCGTGTACATGACACGATTGCTTGTTCTTCAATTTCTATACTCCAAATTGTCGTGCCGTGTTTTGTGGTATACAATGCCTTTGTTTCCATGATTTCATGCATTATGTATGCACTTTTTTGTTTTATAACTAGATCTGTTGTGATTGCCAAAATTCTTTGTTTGGTGTAATAGGATTGTGGAGTAGTCTTCCTTTCAATTAAGTGTTAGTGTGCATGCGTCTGCCCCCTACTTCACAGGGTTGTTTAATTTGAAGATTTGATAAGCGATCGGGTTATCCGAGCGATTCCTCATATGTTTGTAGACAAATTTACTTTGTGGTTTCTATCTTTGAGAACTTGTGACTCAAATGTCTCGACTCCATAGATTTTGTCGGTTAACGCTCGAAATTCCTTGTCGATTTCTAGTTTTGCGACATTGCTGGAGTCACACCAATTCTTTTTTAAAGTGGGAGTATATCCTTGTTAGTTCTAAAATAGACAAGTTTTCCGGTGATGTCAGGACAGTGCCGGTACTTAGAAAATATTAACGGTTTTTTGATGATGCCATAGCAATATCAAGCAGTGCTTGCATGACTTACAAAATGCACAACTTTTAAAATTGGGTGGCTTACCAAGTGCATGGTTTTTAGAGTGCTTGGAATACAAAATGCATGGACTTTGAGAGTGCGTGACATATGAAATGCATGTCTTTTAAGAGTACGCGGCTTACGAAAGGCGCTTACAAAATGCATGGCTTTTGAGAGAGCGCAACCTATAAAATGTGTGGCTTTTGAGAGTGCGTAAAAGCCATGACTTACAAAATGCATGGCTTTTGAGAGTCCGCGGCTTAAGAAATGCGAAGCTTTTGATTTTGATATTATTTACTTTCGTCGATTTGGAGAGTAGGCAGAGCGTACTTGGGTATGGTTTCACTTTCCCAAGCAGATAATGAATGATTTTGAGTCGGCTTACCTTCATCGACTCGTAGAGTAATTTATATGAACATGTATTTATTAGTTCAAGAAACTAAAGTGGAATCATTGAAAAAAGGAAACTAGAGAAATTTTTGCCTATTTGAAATACCCCAAGTTTAGTTGGGTGGCTTATTTGCAAATAGATAAAAGATGAATAAAGTAATGCCTAAGCATGTCGTTGTTCCAAGCATGGAGAATCTGAATTCCGTCGATTATGGTCAGCTTGAAAGCCATCTCCAAGCTTTTGCCTAATTGAGTAATACCCTTCCAAGTTCAGTATGTCATGTAGCCGGATAAATCCATTTCAGGATGGAATCTCCCACTTTGAAAGTACATTATGGACCTTGGAATGGAAGTGTCGTGTTACCCTTTTCTGGTGAGCCACGGTCCTTAGCTCGACTTCCTCCCATTTCTCGTCAACCAGATCAAGTGACTCGAGTAGGAGCTGCTCGTTCTCTTTTTGATTGAAGTGTCATATTTGATGGAAGGGAACTTCTAATTCGACCAGGATCATTACTAAGAATCCGTATGCTAAGGTGAAGGGCGAAAGTCAAGTTGCTGATTTTTGCCCATATGGCAAGTGGGAGTTCATCAACCCAGTTTCCATTGGCTTTCGTCAGCCGTTTCTTGATGGTGGACTTGATAATTTTGTTTATCGCTTCCACTTGCCCATTTTTTTGAGGGTATGCCACTGTGGAGATACCCTATTCGATGCGGAAACGCTTGCAAAGGTCCTTGAATTCAACACTTTCGAATTGAGTTCTATTATCTGTAATGATCTTTTGTGGCACCCAAACCTGCAAATAATATTTTTGGGGACAACGTTAATTACTTTCTTAGTGGTAATAGTAGCCAGCGATTACTCTTCAACCCATTTTATGAAGTAATCAACAACAATGATAGCATATTTGGCTACACCTTTAGCAACTGGGTGCACGCCGATCAAGTCAATTCCTCAGGCTACGAACGGCCATGGGCCAACCATTGGTTTAAGTTCTCTGGATGGGGTTCTCTGTATTATGGCGAACTTTTGGCATTGCACACATCGCCTCGAGTAGTCCGCTGCATCACAATTGATGGATGGATGGATAGAAGTAACCGTATCAGAGGATCTTCTTTGCTAGAGTCTACCCTACAATGGGGTTTCCACCATAGCCTTCATTGAATTCCCTAAGGATCCTTCTGGCCTAATTGTTGGTTACACATATGAGTAGTTGAGTAGAGAATCCCCTTCTATAAATAATTCCATCTTGCATGACGAACTGTGCTACCTTCCGAAGTAACTTCTTTCACTTATTCCGATCCTTGGGGAGTGTACTTTTGATCAAGTAATCTTTGGTTGGCGTCATCCATGATTAGCCCTCCTCTATAGTTTCTATAATCCAATCGATGTCCATATCATGTCTGTTGGGTGATGTAGGCGTTTCGATTGGAGCTAGTCCCATTGACTGAGCATCTCCAGAACTGGCTAGTTTGGCTAGTTGATCCGTTTGCATATTCTGTTTCCTCGAAATGTGATTTAAAGTGTAGTGCTCAATGTCCTTCAGCAATTCCCATGCTTTTGACAGGTAGAGGGCGAGGTTGCCCCTTACCCGGTACTCCTCTTTCTCTTGGAAGATGACTAGACGAGAATTGCTTTAGATTTGCATAGCTTTTATTCCTAATTCTCTAACAATTTTTAATCCTACCACCAGAGCTTCATATTCTGCTTCATTGTTGATAGCAAGAAATTCCAGTCTCGGAACATAGCAAACAGATCGTCCTTTGGGAGTTTCAAGTACTACGCCAACACTTAAACAGAATTCCTTTGATGCACCATTAACAAACAACTTCCACTGTGGCACCATTTTTGAAGTTCTTTCTTCCCCGCCGTCCTGCTTGGTAAATGCGACGATGAAATCTACCAGTTCTTGTCCGTTGATAGATCTTTGAGTGTGATCAATGATTTAATATTGTCTTAACAAGATATTCCATTTCAGAAGTCGATATTATGTCTCTGGGCGATATAGCACTTGTTTTAGAGGTTGATCCGTTAACACCTTGATGGGTTAAGCATGGAAGTATAATCGTAGCTTCCTCGACAGGATCAATATGCAAGTTTTTCCAACTTTGGGTAATTCTTTTCAACTCCTGTGAACTACTTACTGATGTAGTAGATGGGTACTGGAACCTAGCCTCTTTGCATACCAATACTGCACTTAGAGCATGGGTCGACACAGCGAGATAAACGAACAAATCTTCCCCATTTATCGGCTTGGATAAGACCGGTGGGGTTTCCATATGATGGAATAGTTCTTCAAAGGATATCTGGCAGGCTTGTTCCATTCAAAATTCTTCTTTCCCTTCTTCAATGAATCGAAGAATGGTATGCATTTGTCAGTCGCTTGGGAAATGAATTGGATTAGGGCTACGATCTTTCCATTTATACTTTGCAATTCCTTTTTTGTCATAGGGGCTTCGTTGTTCCTTAAGGTGGTAATCTGTTCCGGATTAGCTTCATTTCCCTTTTCATTCACGATGGAACCAAGGAATTTTTTATATGCAACACCAGAAGAGTTCATCGAGTCGAGCTTCAGTCCATATTTCTGTAATATTTCAAACATCTCTGCGAGATTGTTTAAGTGATTCCTTGATACACGTGATTTAACAAGCATGTCATCCATGTATACTTCCATCATTTTCCCGATCTGTCCTTTGAACATTGTGCTTACCAGTCATTGGTAGGTTGCCCTTGCATTCTTTATTCCAAAGAGCATCACTCGATAACAATATAATCCAAGATCGGTAATTAAACTAGTATTCTCTTGATCGGGTTCATGCATCATGATTTGGTTGTATCCTGAGCAGGCGTCCATAAAAGATAGTAGCTCATGGCTTGCCGTAGCGTCAATAAGCTGATCGATCTTTGGCAATGGAAAGCATTCCTTTAGGCAAGCTTTGTTCAAATTTGAGTAGTCAATGAAAGTCCGCCACTTCCACTTGGGCTTCTTTACCAAAATTGGATTTTATTCCCATACGAGATAGGTTGCATCGTGGATGAAGCCATTTTCCAACCGCTTATCCATTTCCTCTCTTAGTGCAGCACACTGTTTCGGTCCTAGGGTGCACATCTTCTATCTTACTAGAATTTACTTGGGATCAATATTAAGTGCGCAACTCTCTATCTTAGGTGATATCCCACACATATCAGAATGCATCCAAGTGAACACATTCATATTGGTGTGAAAAAACTTGAATAAATCTTTGTAACATCTTGGTTCCAAATGAGATCCTGTTTTTAGTACTCGCACTTGGTCATCCATGCTTACAGGGATAGGCATCAAATTCTCTATCGGTGCTGCCTGTTCCTTCCATGAACTCTTCTTTCTAGGGTATGGTCCCCAAGCCAGGGGTGGTTATTTGTTTCTATACTGACGGTTCACGAATGTGGAGAATTTCTCCATACTCTTCCCCTTTTCTTTCTTTCTTTCTTTCTTGTTTCATGCAATTCAGCGATATAGCATTTCCTTGTGACACTCTGGTCTCCCTTTATCATTCCAACTCAATTTTCCATAGGGAATTTCATAGTGATACACCATTGTTCCAAGATGATTCGAAAATCAGCGAGGGCCGACTATCCCAAGAATGCATTATACGCCGACATCTCGTCAACTATCACAAAGGTTAAGGTGGGAACCACTCTACGATCTCTTATTTCGAGTTCAATATGCATATTGATTTTGCCAACCGATTTTAGTAGATGATCGGCAAATCCTTGGACTTTGGTTCAGAATGCATAGAAATCCTTCATGTTAAGCTTCATTTGGTTGTATGTACGTCGAAATAGAATGTTTATCGATCCTTCGATATCAACAAACACCCAATGTATGAAAAAGGGTCGGATTCCTATCGTCACCACCAATGGATCGAAAGTTAGAGCTTATATTCCTTCACTATCCCAGTTTCGAAACACAATGTCGTCATTGAGAAACCTCTGCTATTTAGCGCGGTCCTATCTTCGATTGCAAAGCAAGTTTCATTTGGAGCATGTTTGAGTGAACTGACATATCCTTCGATCTCGCCCCAAGTTTTTGTCCCGGATGAGGACTCCCAAAATAGTATTGATGACAAGTCTCTGTTCAGCCCGTTTGGATCCCTTTTCGCTAGATCCAGACTAGTTTTCTTAGGTGTTAAGAGCATGAGGCATGGTTGGCTGATCGGAATTTTAGAGTTTCTTCACATACTGTTGGAGCTTGTTTTCTCTAGTCAGTTCTTCGATCACGTTCTTCAAATGGCGACACTCGTTTATGTTATGACCATGGGTCTCGTGGAAGTGATAGAATTTCCCTAACTTCCTTTATTGCTCAGACTCTTCTTTTCAAGGCGGCTTTGGGTTCTCTTCTGTTCCTTGAGTCGCTAGGTAAATATTCTCCAAGCCGTCAATCAACGGAGTGCATTCTCCGCGTTTCAGACCTTTGAGTTTCTTTCCCACTCTATTTCCCTTACCGATGTTCTGATCCTAGTTTTTCCTTTTGTAATTCCCATCTTTTCAGTATTTACTTCAGAATTCTTTTCATTTTAACTGACCACAACATTACTCTCAATTGATACATTTGGTCGCATATCATTAATTTTACCTTCTAACGTATTTTCCTCTTCCAATCTCAAGTACTGACTAGCCTTCCGATTGAATTTTTTCACAGTGGTTGGTTGCTTCATTTTAATCAATCTCCCAAAATCTTTCTCTAAATGGATTGAGCGGACTAAAACCATGAAAATAAATCCTTATTTAGATTGTTCACTTCGGTGATGGTTGTGTTAAAGAGGTTCTCGAATGATTTTAGTGATTCTTTGGGTTCTTGGAAGTAACCGAATAGCGACATCACGTCCTTAGGCTGAGCCGTGTGTAGTCTAAATTTTTCTAAGAACATCCTGGCTAGCTCGTCAAAGCTTGGGATAGATCATGGAGGGAGTCTGGTAAACCACATGGAGGCAACTCCTTCCAAATAGATGTGGAAACATCTATAGTGAACTGCATCTGTTACCCTTGCTCCATCCATATTCCAAATGTACTTATGTAAGTGTTGTTGAGGGTCGGTACTTCCATTGTGGGAGGGCATAGTTAGTGGCATGGTGAATTTCTTGGGGTACTCTGCCCATAAGATACTATCGGTGAAGAGAGTTCGGCTCGGAGCGGAACCCCGATCATCATCCTTTCTACCCTTGCTTTATTCCATCAAGCATCTGAGCATGTCTGCAACGTATGCCTCACTTGTTCGTTCATCCACAGATCGACTGCCAGTAGCTACGCTAAGTGTTTGACTTTCCAAACTATCTTGGTTGGCTGGTCAAAACCTAGGCTCTCCAGTCTTTGGGAGAGTCACTCCTGTTGTGGTCCCTTGGTAGACAGTTGGTCTTGTGGGTGAAATTTTATCATTTGAGTTCAATTCAATTTCCTTAAGTTGCTCGCCTACTTCAGAGTCAAAGTCAGCTACTAGTATGTCCTCCTATGGAGTTATCACTCCTAAGTTCAGGTTTGTAGTAGGAGCTTTTACAGTGGGCTGAGTATTAGCATTATCCACTATTGTGACGCCTGAAGCTCCACTAATTGCTTCCTTCTGCTTTTTTCTCTTCTGTTTCTTCTACTTCAGCCAGAAACAAAAGAAGGCTCTTGCTCTGTAGCAGCTACGACTTTGGGTGCCTGGGAGTAGTTATTGATTAGAGCGCTAAGAAAGAGTTTATCTTTTTCATAAGAGCCTTTTCACTGTTTTCCATTTTCTAGTTAATTTCATCAACCATCTAGTTTAATTCTCCCTTAGTCACAGCCTTATGCTAAATGGAGGATCTTCGCACTTGGTCTCCAGTGTTAGCTCCAAGTAGCAAGTTGTTAGGGTTGTTGACCTCAACTTGCCAAGGGCTTATTTCTTCTCCATAATAGTAGCTCCTATGGATCTTCCGGAAGTAGCTCTCTTCCTCCCGAGTTCCATTTGTTTTCAACAACATATCTTCCATGTAGAATTTGATGATCCAACTTCTGGACCTATCCGATTTAGAGTAGAGAGCTAGATCTAAGCCTAGATTCGGGTTTCTCAATGAAAGAACCAAAAAGTTAACCCAAAAAATGGATCACCACCATGAATGAAAGCACCAACCCTGTTTATCGGAGCTAAAATAATAGAAAAGAAATATCAAAAGAGCAGAAATAATAAAGAGACAAGAAAATTTTATAGTGGTTTGGCTGTTAATGAAGCCTACGTCGACTTTATAACTTTTCTTGTTAACTAACTGCTATTACAAGTTGAATTAGATTACAATATGATAGAATATCCTAAGTTAAATCAAGTCATATGTACTTAAAGATGTCTCGAGAATCACAGTGACTCCTTGATGACTATTGTATGGGAGAAGAAGAGTGAAGAATAAACAGTGAAGAACAATCTCTACAAAGTTCCAGCAGCCAGTCCTGAAGATCCGGTTTATGTTGCAGACATGGTTATATTTATAAGCACATGAGAGCAATTGGGCTAGGCTGCTTTGTTAGAAGCCCACAATCGAGGATACAAAGGTGCTTTGAAAATTTCATAATGATCCAACATAATCCTATGGATGGCCAGCGATCCATATATCATGGATTGCTAGCGATCCATGTATTTAGGGGATTTTCGGACTGCTTCCTTTAGGTTTCAATACTTATCTTATGTAGGTGCTCTCTATGTGTATTCATAGCTAGTTGCCTTGTTTTGATGATGATTTATACACAAGTTAGATTGATCTATGACTAGAATCAGATGGGTCTTCGTTTCTTGTGCTAGGTTGCTTAGAAGACTATTAAACTTAGCAAAAATATTTAGAAGAGGCAATGAATCAAGATGTTAGTGGTTATGATGACTCCTGAAGCGTCCTTATGGATCGCTAGCGATCCATAGGTGATGGATCGATAGCGATCCATCACCTTGGCTTATTTTTTAAGTGTTATTGGTTGTTCTTTTGGATGCCTTGTTCAAGTTTCAAGTCATTATGGCATAGTCTAGATGTTTTAACTCCTATTGAATGCTGCCGGGTTAAAAACCCGGTTGATACCCCGATCCCTATTTATTAGGGTTGGGGCCATGCGGTCCCTTTGTGGGCCTCTATGGATTTAAAGAGCCTTCTACCGAATTTTCATGGAGATATTTCACTTTCTTTCTCTATAAATACAGACTTGATTGTTCATTTTTATGTCTTTACGCTACTTACTGATTTATATTCTTTGTAACTAAGGATTTTCATCCATTCAATATTGTACACAGTTTACAAAGTGATTAATAAAGCTATCTCTTTAAAGTGGACATAGGCAAATGATGTGCAAGTAAATGTGTATATTTTTACCACCATATTTAATCTATTTAAATTGAATAAATGATCATATTGGGTATTTTAACTTGTTTTAACCAAAATTCAAATTATTTGAAATTGTCACATATTCATGTTCATCCAAGGGAAAAATTGTCATTTTTGTGCATATATAAAATTGAGAAAATTTAATGCGAAATTTCTATGTTATTTTTTAGGAATTTAAACTCAATTACAAGTGGTTTCATGAAGGAATATGCATGCACTGAGAAGATACAAAAGAATGAAGATGGAAATAATTCAAAGTGAAGAACATGGAGGACTCCACCCACTTACCTTGATTTTCAATTAGGAGCTAATGCACATGCTAAAAGACATTTAAAGCTTCATGTACATTTAAGTGGGGGATTATTAAAGCTAATGATAACTTGGCAACCACACTTCCTCCAAAGGCATTTTGGGCACTCTCCAAAAATATGCATTAGGGTTTCTAACTTGTATAAATACCCTTTGTGTTTCATGTACCCTCTTCTCTCTTAGTCTCTCTTTAGATTAGTTTTAGGCTCAAAATAAAAGAAAGCTCATATTTTCTTTTCATGGTTACTTAGTCATTTTTACTTCATGTAACTTTCATTTTTTATGCAATGTTAATTAGTGCTCTCTTTCTTTTACATGCTTCTTTTGTTTATTTACTTTTATGTTAGTAGTGTAGATTTATTTTACATGCAAGTAGAATAGTTTTTTTTTCTTTTCTTTACTTTGCTCTCTTTTTTTCTTTTCTTTTTCTTTCATGTTGCAAGCTATATTTGTTTTGATAATAAATATGAGAGGCCAATCTCTTCAATTTAGGGGTAGTGAAGCCCCTAATCATGTAGCTTCAACATTTTAATAATTATAGCTCTCTTTTTATGCTTAATGACAATGCTTGAAGTGGTTTAATTTGTTGTTTTTGTTTTGAATTTGATAGCCTATATTGTTGACATCAAATAGGCTATGCTTAAACATTCACTAACACAAATGCCTCTTCATCAAAATATGATTATGGCATAAGAATGTGATTTGAAATTCAAATTTGATGGTCTATATTTTTAATGAATAGTTAATAGGCCATACTTAAAATAGATTTCATTTACAACTTTGTTGTTATTTTCATGAGAGTTAATAAGTGGTTTAAAGGTTGTGTTATAGTTTGATGGCTTATGTTGAGCTAATTAATAGCACAAATAAGCTATACTTATGATAGACACATCATTTAAACTCACTTATGACCAAAAAAGAGATCATAATTTCATTAATTGTTGAATTAAATGATCTAGAGAGTGGATTTATCTCTAAATTGTCATTTAACTCATATTTTTCTCTATTTTTCTTTGCTAGTTTTTGTTAGTTTCTTACATTTCTAGTTATTCACTCTAGACTTCGGTATAATTTGATTAAATAGAATTTTAAGATCATCAATTCCCTGCGGATCGACCCGTATTCGCCACGTGCTACATTCGTACGCCGTGCGCTTGCGGTTATTTTAATTTTGAAATTTTTCGACGGTTTTCTAATTCGATAGAAATTCCGTCGTTTAACAAGTTTTTGGCGCCGTTGTAGGGGAGTTGCTTTGATTTTGAATTTCTATTCTTCGAATTACTTTTATTTAATTCTTTTGTGTTTGTTTGTGTGATTTTTGATTGCCTTTTTGTTTTGTGTGTGCTTTTTTCTAGTTTCCCTTTTTCATTTGCATTTTCATTATTAAAAAAAAGAGCATACTTAATATTAAAAAATATATTCTATTTCATTTTCAATTTTTATTTACATTTTACTTTTTTACATTGCTTTTCCTTTAATACAAAAAAAAAATTACATTGCACTGTGCAACTGATTATTGTGCAAACACTCTCTGCCTTAACCTCCCCTCTGTCCAAAACACTATAGACATATAACCTCCTCCTCGGCCATTTCATTTCAAAACTGTCTTCATATCTCTCTCCTGCCATCAAAGTCTGATCATCAACATCAGCTCCTCAACCCTGTTCAAACTTTTCAAGACAATCCACCACCACCTTATTTCTACATCAACAACCCATACATCCCTCTGCATATATCCAACCACCAAACCACCCTAATACTGTGCTGCTCGACTACCTCAATTCCTCCAACCTGAACGCCACTTCTCCTCCACCATAAACATCTCCACAGTTGGCCTCATCAAACACATATCAACCTCCATCAACTAAAACTACCAACTCAACACACTGCTCTACTACACCGTACTATATCACATTTTCAACAGCTCCACTATGCTATATCACTGTGCACATCAAATACTGTGCACATTCAAATCCATCACTCAACAATTCCATTTTCATTCATACTTCAAAAACCATCCCATTGTCTTCATCATACAATATCCTGACCACCAATCCCTCAGATACACTGTTACCTCTCTGAACCATATTCCTGAACAACTGACTCTACCCTTCAGTCAACAACACTGCTTCCTAACTGCCTACACTTCTCAACTACCATCACCCTCTTCAACTGCTGCCCCCTCTGTCATCTCCCCCTACCATTCAAAACAACCACCGAAAGCAGTTCAACTTCATCCACTCAAACATCAAACAGCTGCACGTTCCCAAAAAAAGAACAGAACCACCGCCTTCTTGCTGCCTTGGCTCGAACACACCAAGCTACCATCATCGACATCAAGTAGCAGCAACAACTCAATACCAACCGACAACACTTCGCCAGCAACCACGAAGTTGAAAGCCACCGCAATTCCATGAACGCATGAATTAGTCGCTCTTCATCAACCCAAAATCAAAAATCCCCAATCCAATTTCGAACTAATTCAACTCGCAACAATCAACTCCCACGAACCACGTGCCTGAAACGAACACGGCCTTCGATTTGGTCACCTCCTCGAATCGCGAGCACGCAACACTATCACCACCATCGAATACAAAAACCAAATCTCGACCCATCAACCACTGACCTTAAATTGAACAATTTGTCATCGCTGCAATCACGAACAAAATCGAACAGCCAACAACCCAAAACCTTTATTCAATTTCATTCTCGTGATTTCGGGATTCGCATTTAATTTCGATTTCATTTTTTTTGTGGTGTTGTCTATTTTCTACTGAGCAAATTGTGGAGTGTGTGTGAATTAGAGGATGCAGGCTTAATAAGTGGGCCGAGTAAATTTTGTTTAGGCTGGGTTTTCATTTGTTTTTTTAATTTTATTTTCCTTTTGTTCCTTTTTACTTAAAAAAAATCTGTATATATATATATTTTGTTTAGAGATCTTGTGCTTTGATTTTTTTTCTTTTGATTTTAATTGTTTTGATTTTCCATTTGTTTTAGTGTGCCTTCTTAAAAAAAATACTGTGTATACATCTTTGTTTTACTTGCAGATTGCCAAAACAAAAATTTGCAAAAGGAAGATGTGCTCGTCAAACCAAAGGAAAAATAATGCTTTGCTTAGCTTGCCAAAAAATTAATTGCTTACTTATAAAATAATTTTGTACCCTTATCTACTGTTTTAATTGCTTCACATTGTTGATCGCTTGCATTTGCATTTATATAAAAAAATTCAAAAATAAAAAAAATTCATTAGTACTTGCATTGTTAATTCACGTTTAATTTCTGCTTTGCATTTCATCCTAGATTTTGATTAATAATAACAATAACTCTTAATTGTATATTGACAAGTTGTCTTCTTTGAACAATTTCATTTCTCGGTGTTTAGATTATGGCAGAGTAATAATCAGTTATAAATATTACGGTGATTCGTTAATATTATACTGAATTGTTTCTCTGAAGGTACTTAAATCTTCGGCTGCATTGCTACGGTGATCCGTGGTGCACCGATAAATCCTATCCGTTACCTGGCTGAGAAATATCTTGTTTATCTAAGACAATGTGTAGTTATACAATTTTGGGTTAACTTAGGATAAATAATTTGAAATTAACACTTGCATTCATTTAGTTGCATTAGTTCATGCATATTTAAAAAAACAACAAAAAAAATTTCAAAATCCAAAACTAAAAAAAATTGTAAATATTTCTTTTCCCTTGAAATTTTTAAATATTTTTCCTTTGAAATTTCAAAAATCCAAAAAAAAATCAATTTCCCTTTTCAAAAATTAATTTTATTTGTAAATATTTTTCCTTTATATAAAAAATCAAACATATTCTTGAAAATGTTTGAATTTCCATATTCACTTGAATTTTACAATAGTTGTGAAAATCAATATAATCCATATGATTTCACTTCAAATTCGTATGGATATTTTAACGATAATTATTCTTTAAACGATTCGAATTTTGGACAACAAACTTTTCAAAACGATGAGCAACTCTCAAATCTCGAAGATAGCATTTTATCTTTACGTGAACTCTCTATACAGCAAAATCAAAGTATAAACGATTTGTGTAACTCATATTTGTGCAATAGTTCAAGTCAAAATAATCAAAATTTGAATTCGCTTCAAAATTCAAATGATTTCGAATATAACCCATGCCAATTCAATTTCGAGCTTCAAAATGAATTTCAAAATCAAGATGAAAATGTGAACCAATTTTCAAATAATTTTGGCAGTGGAAATAGTTTCAATAAAGATACGATTGAAAACTTTGGTTGTCAACAAATTCAAAATGAATATTTTCAAATTAACAATCATGAATTTGATTTTGTTGACCAAATGGAAAAAGATAACGGGGATTTATTACTTGAAAAATAAAAAATATTTCGTGAAAATCATAATCAAATCTCAACTTGCGAAGAATCAAATAATAATCTACAGTATATCAAAATTGACAATTTTTGTTCTCAACGAGTCCAAATCGAAAAATTTCAAGTTAATAATTACAAATTTGACTTTGTTGAGCAAATGAATGAAATTTACGATGATCACACAAATTTGTTGTTTGAAACATATATGAAACAACGTGATAAACAAAATCAAATCTCAACATGTGACGAGTTAAATGATAATCTATCTTTTACCCAAATCGATGATTTTCAAACAACAACTTTTGAAACTGAAAATAACAATCATAATGAAGTTGTTGAAAGCACGATAATTGAGTTGGATTTCAATTCTTTTGAGGGTGTGGAACCAAATGTGAAACTTGATCTTTCTTTTCTCGATTTTGAAAATTTGAATACAACAACTTTGGATTATGAACTTGAGATATGTAACAAAGTTGTTAATAATCCAATAAAGGAAGACGAATTTAATGAACACGAATTTTATGGAATTTCCAAAGACGAGTTGTTAAATTCCGAAGAGATAGATTTAAACCACCATTTTGATTTTGAAATCAATAATTTTGAAGAAGTTTTCAATGACAAATTTGAATTTCAATTTGGTGAAAATAAACTTGAATTTCAACCAATTATTTTATCGATCCTAAAAATCATCGACAATAAAACAACTCGTACGATTTTTAATAAAACGACGTTCGTTTTTCCATATCAACGTTCAACTTTGAAATCTTCTATGGTTTGGTTTTTCGAGCTTAAGCTGTGTCTCGCATACTTGGCGAGACAAATGAATCGGTCTTTGGAAGACCGCTTCATTTATTTTTTGATGATATACTTTCTGATCTCGTGTAAATACCATTAATTTTCATTTAAATAAAGGTCATGTTTTTTTTCTCCTTCAACTTTTTTGATTGTGGGAAGACATTCAACGTCAAGTGTGGGGGGAGACTTATCTTCATTTTTTTTATTTTTCATGGTTTATTTTTGCCTTTTTATTTTAAAATCTAAAAAAAAAATCTCAAAAACAAATTTTCTTTTGATTTATTTTTAAAGAAACACTGTAGGATAAGTATATGGTTTTGGTTTACTAAATTGAAATTTTTGAAAATTTATTCATCTTAACAAAATAAAAATGAAGTTTTATTACAAATAACAATGGTTTAACTAGTATATGGAAAGATTCATACGTGTTAATTATGAAGTACATCCTAATTGAAAATCTTTGTTTTAAAAAGTGATTGATTTAAAGTAAAGGATATAACTTTTTTTTTTGTCTTCTAAGTTAAATGTTGCTAAGATGATTTTACAAAACTCTCTCTCTCTTAAAAATAATAATAATAATAATAATAACATCCAAAGTATTCACTCTCATTTAAAAGTCCTCACGGTTATGCATGGGTGAATTACTTGAAATCTTTGATTATGTGCTTTCATACTCATTTAAAAGTCCTCACGGTTATGCATGTATGTAACATACGTAAAAAAAACTTAATAAAAACCACCTTTGGTCGATAGGTGTATGCACGAAAGTGTGTGCACTCACCATGCTCTGTACTCCCCTCATATAAGCCCGAAAGGCAGTGCATGGGTGGTATATCTGGCCTCGGTTTACCTGAGCTAGGTGTGTAATTTTTCTTGCAAAAAATAAGAGAGGGTAAGCAATTGAAATCCAAGCACTATTTTTAACTTATTTGATTTGACTTGTTATCGAAAAGAAATGAATATACCACTTTGATAAACTTTGATAATCAACTGAGGATCCATTTTATAATTACACTTTGTTATCAACCGAAACAACGAGTTAAACTATAGTCTATTTGTTATGATAACTTAATTTTTGTTGGAAATTTTGACAAGTAAATGGCTTAAATTTTCAAGATAATGACCAAAATCTATATTTAACTTATTTGTGTCGATTTAAAAATAAACCCTTCATTTGTAAATATTTCAAAAACTCACATTCATCTCTTTGTAAATAAACCTTGCATTTTTTAAATGTTTTCATCCTGCATTTGGATTTTGTGGGTAGTATCCGCTGAAAACCCTCACGAGACAACACTCGTCCTATTAGGGACACCTAGAGGTTTAACGGCTTGTTGCATATGCTCAATGCAATCGTGCTCCCTACAAAAACGGATTTATCTTTGTCTTTCTATATTCGAGGACGAATAAAAAGATAAGTGTGGGGGTATTTCATGTGCACGTAAAGGTGCATATTTCCACCATATTTAATCAATTTAAATTGAATAAATGATCATATTGGGTATTTTAACTTGTTTTAACCAAAATTCAAATTATTTGAAATTGTAACATATTCATCTTCATCCAAGGGGAAAATGGTCATTTTTGTGCATATATAAATTGAGAAAATTTAATGGGAAATTTCTGTGTTATTTTTTAGGAATTTAAACTTAATTACAAGTGGTTTCATGAAGGAATATGCATGCATAGAGAAGATACAAAAGAATGAAGATGGAAATAATTCAAAGTGAAGAACATGGAGGACCCCACCCACTTATCTTGATTTTCAATTAGAAGCTAATGCACATGCTAAAAGACATTTAAAGCTTCATGTACATTTAAGTGGGGGATTACTAAAGCTAATGATAACTTGGCCACCACACTTCCTTCAAGGGCATTTTGGGCACTCCCAAAAAATATGCATTAGGGTTTCTAACTTGTATAAATACCCTTTGTGTTTCATGTACCCTCTTATCTCTTAGTCTCTCTTTAGATTAGTTCTAGGCTCAAAATAAAGGAAAGCTCATCTTTTCTTTTCATGGCTACTTAGCCATTTTTACTCCATGTAACTTTCATTTTTTATGCAATGTTAATTAGTGCTCTCTTTCTTTTACATGCTTCTTTTGTTTATTTACTTTCATGTTAGTAGTGTAGATTTATTTTTCATGCAAGTAGAATAGTTTTTTTTTCTTTTCTTTACTTTGCTTTCTTTTTTTCTTTTCTTTTTCTTTCATGTTGCAAGATATATTTGTTTTGATAACAAATATGAGAGGCTAATCCCTTCAATTTCGGGGTAATGAAGCCTCTAATCATGTAGCTTCAACATTTTGATAATTATTGCTCTCTTATTGTGCTTAATGACAATGCTTGAAGTGGTTTAATTTGTTGTTTTTGTTTTGAATTTGATAGCCTATATTGTTGACACCAAATAGGTTATGCTTAAACAATCACTAATACAAATGCATCTTCATCAAAATATGATTATGGCATAAGAAAGTGATTTGAAATTCAAATTTGATGGTCTATATTTCTAATTAATAGTTAATAGGTCATACTTAAAATAGATTTCATTTGCAACTTTGTTGTCATTTTCATGGGAGTTAGTAAGTGGTTTAAAGGTTGTGTTATAGTTTGATGGCCTATGTTGAGCTAACTAATAGCACAAATAAGCTATACTTATGATACACACATCATTTAAACTCACTTATGACCAAAAAAGAGATCATAATTTCATTAATTGTTGAATTATATGATCTAGAGAGTGGATTTATATCTAAATTGTCATTTAACTCTCATATTTTTATCTATTTTTCTTTTGCTAATTTTTGTTAGTTTCTTACATTTCTAGCTATTCACTCTCGACTTCGGTATAATTTGATTAAATAGAATTTTAAAATCATCAATTCCCTGCGGATCGACCCGTATTCGCCACGTGCTACATTCGTACACCGTGCGCTTGCGGTTATTTTAATTTTGAAACTTTTCGACGGTTTTCTAATTCGATAGAAATTCCGTCGTTTAACATCAAACAATGCCGAACACTATAAACTATTGTGTTTCTGTTATTTGCTTATTTCTTATTGATTTATTGCTATGTTCTTTCTATTTACATTTAATATTCTTTATTTATCACTCTACATAACTCTATTAGGTGTTTATGCTATCTTTTGGTGCAAACATTTTGGTGCTTTCGTCGAGAATTGAATTCTTAGCTTGACTGGATTCATCATCTACTTGTGGGTTCCTATGTTCACGAGATAGATCCAGATTTCTACCTACAAGTTTCCTATTTTACTCAGATTCGAAAGAGATCTTTAAGGAAGCCGATAGCCATGGTAGAGGAATTAAATCAACTTCTCATGAAGTTTAAGGACATAATGATGCTAGTGTTCTTGTTTGGAGTTGTTCATGTGTTCTTGTCCATTTGGAAAGGATCGAATTTACTCATGTATGCAAGTTCTTGGGATCGGATGCTAAAGTTCGCACTCAAGTCAGCAGAGCTAAAAAATAGTTAAGTCCCCCATAAGGAAATGGATCGTACCTGATCCCTTCTCTACATAGTCAAGCCTTGTCAAGTTTCAGACTCTAAATGCAACGATCGATCCCTCCATTCGATCCCTTTAGCATTCAAAAAGGGATCATATTAGATCCTCATTCTTTGGATCTAGAACCGATCCCTCCATACTCCATCATGATTGATTCTTATATACTCTAAAATGATCAATCCCTGTACAAGCATCATTCAATCGATCCTTCCACCAGCGATCTCCAGCAACCGAACCCTAGCTAATCCCTTTATCTCAATATAGTCGATCCCATTCTCAAAGCCAAAATGATCGATCCTTCCAAACTCCAAAGTGAGTGATCCCTTTATACTCCATCATGACCGATCCCTCCTTCTTGGGGACTAGAACCGATCCCTTTATAACCGATCCCTCCATACGTACCAACACTGATCCCATGAATGACCAATCCATCCGTTCCATATTCGCCTTGAACCCTTCGCTCACTACAACCTCCTTTACCCACTCAATGACCGAGATATAACCAACACCGATCAGTTACAAGGGGATTGGTAACCAAATAAAAAAATGAAGAAGGAAGGGATCAGTTAATTTAAAGATAGTGAGTTTTGAATTTGGAACTCAATTTAAAGACAGTGCATTTAATTTACTTCCTTTAGGAATGGATAAGGAGATGCAGCCAAGGAATGGATCAAGAGGCAGTTGCTGAATTGCAGCTAAGGAATGGATAAGAAACTGTTACTCAAATAGCACCGCCAATGTAACGACCCGGAAATTTCGATCCCGGAAATTCCACATAGTTAGAGAAAAGAAGAAAGAGATAGAAGAAGAACAGAAAAGAAACACACAAACTCACATTCGCAGCGGATAAAATATAATATCAATAATAGTCATACCAAAGAAAACTGTATCTATCAATTTACATCGATATATCAGAGTTACAACAATTTTATACAACATTGGATAGATACAATTTAGCATGTCTCGGACATATACAATATCATAGTGGAAACTTTCCATAAGTCCCTGCCATCCAGCTCGCCTCCTGAGCTCCAAAATGCCCTTACCCGAAAATCTGTAATACTCGGTCTGACCCGAGCATTTCATCATTGTAACACCCGAGTCAGGCTGGAAACCAGCGTGAGTAAATCCAACCAACATGAAATACCAATGCAAAGAACTCATTTAAAACCCGGATGATTTATATTAATTTACAACTTCACAAGTTGTTACAGCCATCACTTATTTCATGCATCAATTTCTCAATGCTAAAGCTTAGATTAAAAGGTCTAATTCACTTAAGTCATCCCAATCCAATTTATCGATTTCACATATCAATCTAATAGTGGTTTCGGGTATTTACTAATACCTGACTCCGGTCTCTTTGAATTCAATACCATCCTAACCATGTTGTTTCAAGTGAAATACAATTCAACTTAAAATACCACATAGCAATTCATCCTTAATAGATGGCTACGTTATCAATTTTCACCCAACATACCATATATAAAACATTTCATATCAGAGATATCAATAAATTCAAGACATTTAATCTATTTAGTCATTCAAAAGCAAGTTGGAACATTCCAAAATTAATTTATTATATTTCTAATGAAATTAATTACAAATCCTTAATTACTTAGATTCCTTTAATTAATCATTAATAAATTACCAACCAATTTATTAGTCACCATCATTTTCCTTCTCATCTCAATTAATCATCCTTGATTAATTTAATTGCACGAAGTAATTTAATCCTTAATTATTTCTCGCAAGTAATTATCCTTTAATTATTTCCATTAAGTAATTTCCCTTATATTGATTACATCCAGTAATTTATCCATCAATTACTTCACTAGGTAATTACCGTTATCAATCTCATCAAGTAATTTTACTTAAACAATTACCAAGTAACCATCTTTAATTTATATACAAATTAATTAATTTTATTCATCTCATTAATCACAACTGGGTAATTTATCCCTTAATTTCCTTATAAACCAGTTAATTAATCTTTAATTATTAAATAATAAATCTTAATTATCAATTAATCTCCTTCAATACAAAGTAATCAAACCTTAATTTTTATATTAAGTAACTATTAATTGATTCCATTAATTAATAATCCCTTATTATTTGCTTTACTAATTAGTCGCATTTTTAATTAATTATATTTTGTAATTAATCTTAAATTGATCACATTCATTAACTAATAACATTTATTAATTAACCAACTAATCACACTAAGTAATTAACTTTTAATTACTTTATTTTTGGTAATTATCGTCTAAAGCTTAACTCACTTGTTTTTTAAACAAATAACAAAACATGATTTTATTCACAAAAACCCGCTATAGATTAAACCAAGAAATCATCTTGGGCCAAACCTGATTCAAACGCACCAAAAACTCGTGCCACCCTGGAGTCAATAACCAACCCCACCACTTCGAGTCGCACAACAGATTGCTCGAGTACAGCACCGAGGAAAACCTTCTTCTTCTCAAACTTCAATTAGTTCCAGAAATCAACGTGCACGTGGTGCACGTACACCACCACTCCGATCATCGGAGTAAGCCACCGCAACTCACGACAAACTACCTGAACTCACGTCAACCCTCACGTGGATCCCGATCGATCAATTTCATATAAATCGAAAACGAACCCATCTCGACCAAATCTGGAACCAATCATCACCGGAATATTTACTCCTCTCCATCTCCTCCGACCACACGAACAACAGCCCCCTTCACCGAAGCTACGTCACCCCTTCCAGCTCCCATTCCCACCATCGCGGATCACTCCAGTCCCTCGCCGTCGTCGGAATCTCCTTGACAACCACGACAAGCAAAACACCAACCTAAACCCTAGTTTCCTCATTTTTGATCACCTTTGCCAACAAGAAAATCCTCCAGTATTTTTCCTACCCTTGGCCACCTCCCAGCCACCTTCGCCTATGACCTAGACTCCATCCACCGCGCCGATCGTCAGCAATTACCAAAAATTCCCAAAATGATTATCTCGAAAATCCCCATAATTTATCAATCTAAAAATCATGAAATGCATATTAAAAATCATGATTTATCTTCACTAATTCATTCATGTCATTCCAAACAGAAATTGAATTGGTTGGTTTTTATCATATATATACTTTTCCCACTATTATTTCATTTTAAAAATAATTTATTAAATTTTAAACCTTTAAACTATTTTTAATATTATCATCATACATTAGCAAACGACTTTCATTTAGATATCAAAGTCTAACATTGCCTTGATAGAGAGATTTGAATTTTAAAAGGCAAATCAGGGACTGTGTACAGAGAGAACAGGATCTTGAATATAAATAAACTGATATACCCACACAATATACATATAAATTTTCAAATATTTTCCAGAATGAAGCACTACTATACAAATCAATATTTTCTCATGCATTCAAGTTCAATCCAAACCAAACTATATATATATTTATTTTATTTTTTTGAAAAGGTTTATTCACCTTTAATGCCAACAGAGGAAACCTGGAATTTCTACTTTGATCAGATTTGTTGCTTGCTGTTCTGAAATTACTTAATTTGATTCGCTTACAGATCTTTACCCTGCTTAGCTCCAAGTTTTGATTGCAAAAGTTTGATATAATTCATTTCCAGCTTGAAGATTTTTGATCTGTTGTTACTAATGGTTTGGTTGATAAATGTTTACCATATTTGAGCTTTCATTAGATCAGTTTTGAAAGAAAATGAAAAAAATGGCCTGGCTAAAATTTTATTTTATTTTATCATTTCAAATGGAAAAGCTTTGCCACTTGTTATCATAAGTTTACAAGTGTTAATTCCCTATGTTCATGGCTTACAAATGCCACTTGTAAATTTAATTGTGTTTATGTCCTTGTTTCAATAAATTTTACAATTTTGTTTTTAATCCCTAACTTAAGTTTATTAATACTTCTTATGCTAATATATTTATATATTATATTTACAAATGTATATGTATATATGTTTTCTTATCTATTCCCAAAAGATATGTATATTTTAAAACTCTCATCATTCCTTGTTTTTAATATTATATTATATTTATATCAATACCTTTTCTTGAATTTATACATATGTTTAACTTTTAAAAGAAAAGATTTTAGAATCTTAATTATATACTCAAAATAATCATACATATTCCTTCTTTGAATTTCAAACTACGAATTAAATATTTAATTCAAAATCTACTCATATATATATATAATAGTTTAATTATCTAATTTTATTCAAAGTGTTTTGAAATGAAAACTTAGTGATGATAATTAAGTAAGATAATGATTTATCTTAAGGTAGTATAGGCATTGATTCATGAATGGATAACTAATCAATATAATCAATTAATGATAGTTAATTCATTAACAATTTGAGGATTATTAATTAATGTAATTAAATAAAAATAATTAAAGAAATTAATAGAATTGGTCAATTAATTAAAGGGAAATTGCTTAATAAAATTAAAGGTTACTTAATCAGGGATGGTTAATTAAGGAAGAAAATTTATGGAAGTAATTAGATAATGATGATGATCTGAATGTAATTAAAGTGTAATTAATCAAGGAGGATTGACTAAACATATATTTAATTTGTTTGGAAATAATAATAAGTTTTGCCATCTTAAATAATTATATAAGGAGATTGTCAAGTAAATATCTTTCCAGATATAAATATTTATTACCAGATTTATTCGTTCGACTTAAAATTAGTGTTAATAACAGTTAAAATCAGATAATTATCCAAATACCGGATGTCCAAAAATCCGGGTTATCACATTCCTCCCCCGTTTGAATCTTTTCATCCTCGAAAAGGAACGAAACCAAAATTTTATTAAAATGCTTTTATTAGAAAAATTATACTTTGATCACCTTTTAAAAAGCTTTTAAAATCTATACAATATTACAAAACAGTTTTTATAAAAATACTTTTTTGTAACTCGATGTCTCAACAAGTCCTTGTTCTTATAGAAATTCGGTCACACGTTGATCAGGCATAGGACTGAAAATCTATAAGTACTTAGCAGACCCATTTTCAACATCCAGTGAAAATACTTGGAAAATAATTTTAGTGAAAATATAGAAAACAATTTTTGAAAATAGAGGATATATCTTTGCTGAGAATGCTCTGGAAATCATCACCCCCATACATGGTCACAATTACATTCCAGGGTTACATTGCCGTCACAGCAAAAGTCCATGTAACTGCAGGCTCTCCGCGGCCTCTCGATTACGCCATGGAACCCACAACAGATCATAGTTACATCCAGGGTTATGTTGCCGTCACAACAAAAGTCCTTGTAACTGCAGGCTCTCAGTGGCCTCTGATTTTCACTGTCGAAATGAAACCTCTCCACTCCTACATAGGTCGCAGTCTGCCGATATAAAATCAAACGCAGACTGTTGGCTCTCAGCGGCACATACGACTTTCGCTATGTTATACCATATGTCGCAGTCTACCGATATATAATCAAACGCAGACTGTTGGCTCCCAGCGACACGCACGAATTTCGCTATGGTATACTCTACTCATAATCCCCAGGAACTAGTTTTGTCTGGACTCCTCATAGGATCAAATTTAGAACCCCCCCTTAGGGCTCAAGGTAGCACCACCCGGTGGTACTCCTGAGAAGTTCATTTCAAGGGAGCGCCTTTTTCCCCAGAGCCATCATCAAAACATTTTATACTATACACATATAGTATCTTCAAATCATACACCTAGTATGATCTCATACAAAGCTCCTTTATACAAAATCGATTATTCCAAAAATCGATAATTCTCAAACTAGGCTTCTCAAATTCAATATTGATTTTACCCAAAAATCAAAAGCCTTTCCAAATCCAAAGGTTCCCAAAACCTTTTTCCAAAATCCTCATATGATCCTTTATATATATAGATATATATAAAATCCTTGATAAAAATCTTTGGATCATTTTAAACTTGTATAAAATCCTTTTCTACTTCAAAACACCTTCAAAAATCCTTTTCTTCTGGCAATAGATTCAACAAGGGAAGTTTCATTTTATAAAACAAAGATATTTACTTTGTTTACTCAAAATTAGATATTCAAATTTGATTACTCCTTTCAATATCAATTTCATTCAAATCTATACGATGTACACATATCATCCATACTCTATACCAATCTGATCGCTCACTCAATCACACAATTTCATTTCCGAACTAGTATCGTCCACCCGACTTCCTAGTGCGGACACAGATCTGGTTTCTTGATCAGAAACCGTCATTCTCCTTGCATAGTCATAACTATGATAGAGAATATCTAGAACCAATCAACAATCCATATCCAGGTTCGCCGTCGAAAATCGAGTGAAAAATCCCAACTCGGATCGATATAACTCTCTCGAAATCCTGTGCTCGAATCTGGATCAAATCACTATGCGAATAGAATAACATACGTATACCCTACGTATTTATCTTTATTGGTTATTAGCCAAATCAATTCCATTTCTATTCACATTCACTTTGATTTTCATTTACTTATTCACAATAGCTTCAATCCATTTGGATTATCACCTCTATTCTTATCTCGATTGGCTATTTAACCAATAACAGTTTAAACTCTGTCCAGTTTAAATTTAGAAAATAGCTTGAAAAGTTAAAAATAGACAAGTAGTTGGAAAATAATAACTAGTTTGTAAAATAGGTGTAAAATAGTTAGAAAATAGTTAAAATAATTATAGAAATTTTAGATAAATTGCAAAATAATAGTAAGATAGTAATTAGTTTATAAAATAGTTGGAAAATTGTTAAACAGTTCAAAAATAATTGTAAAACAAGTATAAGATAGGTTGGATTTTAAAAGAAAGGTTGTATATATAATAAATAGCTTGGAAAAATAGGTTCATATTAAAACAATTTATATTATAAAAAATAGTCCAGAATCAAAACTGTTCAATTCCCAATCTCTATTCCCAATCAATTCAATTTAAATTCCATTTTCACTTAAATTGACTTAACTCCAATTTAAATAACTTCAATTTCTATTGAAATTGAATCAACCCCAATTCAAGTTGAATTAATCTAAGTTTCGTTCCAAATTTAACTTTATTCAACCTTGATCCCAAATTCTACTGATTCAAATAAATTTCAGTTGAACTAGTTCCAGTTTTTAATTCATTTCAACTCCAGTTTGAATTAATCCCAATTTAAAACTCCATTTCCACATCAAGCTGAATTATTCTTGATTTCCTCCCAAATTCAGTTCAAATTCCATTTGAATTTAAACCTATTCAACTTTAATTACAATTCCAAATTATTCAAATCAATCTGTGCTAATTTCAAATTGAATCCACTTTAATTTCAAATCATTTAAATTTCTGTAAGAATTAATTCCAATTCCCATTTGAATTTGAAATCATTTTTATTTCTAATTAATCCAATTCAAAATTTCCATTTGAATTCCATACTTATTCATCTTCAATTCTAATTAATTCAAACTAAATTCAATTTGAACTAATTTCAATTCATATTCAAAATTTAAACTATCTCAAATTATATAAATTCGAGTTAAATTTTTTGTTGATTTAATACTTTAAATCAAATCAACTTATATCTTTAATCCATTTAATTCAGAATTCAAACTCCATTTTTAATTTATTTCAAAGTTCAAATAATTCGAATCCTTTTTAAACAACTACATCTTTGAAATTTATCATCAATTTAAATTTTGAAATCAAACTCTTGAAGTTTTATCTTAAACATTCAAATCTTAAGTCCAAAATGATTCCATTTTACCTTAATAATGGATATATTACCATACCCATTTCTCATTCATTTAAAACAAATCCAATTCATACCTTAAGGATTTTTAACAACAATAGGATGATATTATCTAATTTATTTTAAGACATCCATTCATTTCAAATTCCTAGATCTCAAACCCATTTTGAGATCATTCAAACTCTCAGTTCAAACCAACCATTTAACTTTCCAAGTTAAACTCAATTCACTTAATCCAGTCATCCTTACCCAATTTTGAACTTCCATTTCAAATTTTAAACTTCTCATAAATAATCTTCCCACTTATTAAGTTCAAAAACTTATCACCTTGGGTATCACATCTTATTCCAAATTCAAAACTCACCATTTAGAGTTTATTTCCAACTACCTTTGATATTATGTATATCCACATGTATAATATTAATTTCTTTTACATACCAAGTTATACTTTAAAATTTTAAACCACCTTTGGTTTTTAATTCAAAACAAATTTCTTTAAATTTTCAAACAACTCTTGTTTGAAATAGGACAATTTCATTCAAATGCATTAAATAATATTATTTCTTATTTCTTTATTACTTTGAAACTATTTCCAAATTCTGGACCCAGATATAAAACTTCACAATTTATATCATCTTTTAATTCCAACTTAAATATTTTATTTCCCTAAAACATTTCATTTTGCTTACTCATTTATACACATTATATTATTAAACACAACAGTTATTTATGATAATAGCCAAGATTATCATATCCGTAAACCAATTCATTATTACCTTATTCTGAAACTCTTTCCCAAATTCAAGATTTTAATTTCAATTTGAATTCATTTCAAACTTATTCAATTTCTTTCAGTTTGGTTGTATTTCTACTACTTCTTAATTTAATTCAATAATTTAACAACCAATTCCCTTACTATTTGTTAGAAAGAGCAGGCTGTAACGCCCCACCCCGAGACCCACCTTAGTAAAGAGAATTAACAAGTAATTCCATCTACTAAAGTGGAGAATAGGGCTGGTTAAGGGCAACCATCTATAACTTCTTTTTTTCAACTCAAGTGGATCGACATACCCAGTAAATGCTTAATCCAAAACTATAGGTTGTTAACGGATCTATCAGAACAAAATATAATAACTGAATGTAAATCACATCATAGAACAGTAACCAACATCATATATATACATATACACTGATACATGTTTAGTACAATACAATATGAATACAATAAAGGTGGTATTCGACCACACTATATACATGGAATCGAATATAAACACATCAGAGTCAAGCAGAAAGAAATATAAACCACAAAAGTGCTAGGATGATATCTAAGCAGATGCATCAAAGCAAAGTCCCGTAACTGATAGCTAACCTGAAACAACTCGGTCTGACCCGAGTGATAAACACGCGGGTCAGGCAACTGAATCTTATCGTTAGAAAGGAATACGATAAGGTAAAGAGAAGAGCTTCGCAACGGGATAACATTAGTAGGTATGAACATCTAGGGTTGATATCAAGTAACTTCACTATGTCTCTATGGTGGTTTGCATATACATATACTTGGGTTAATCTGAAGGAATTCATGTATATGATATAAGGGAAAACATTCAAACATTATTCATGAATACATAAATCTCCCAAGTCGTATATAAATCCCAAGTATAAATCCATAAAATTCGAAATCACCAAAATCCTCAAAGAAATCATATTTTCCTTATTTACATCTATAAGGCTAGGTAAACTCATCAAAAATGGTGAAATCGAAATCATCATAACTCATAAAAGAAATCTCATATTGGCCAATTATTACATGCAAAAGCATGTTGCACGTGCTATTTACCAGTACCGTTCACCATCATGGTACCATATCCATCTCTCGACCGGAATCCTCATCTCGAATTAATCCGGTCTATGACGTCATCTATATTCTCCCCGAACACCCGCCATCAAAAGTGATTGGAGCACCTCACTCCAATCGGTGTCCATTGAGTCCCCGCCATCAAAAGTGATTGAGTCAAGTATTACTTAACCCGATCGGGACTCTAAGTACTGGTAGTTCTCCCAGAATGTGTCAACAACTCTCGGATAGTAACCCGGAAAGTGGTAACGTATGTCCCATACCATACGCTCTCACTTAGCGGTTTTCTAGCCGCTAGTTCGTACCACACTAAGAAATCATCAACATCATCAAAAGAATCGCCTCATGTCATCGGCATATGGTATAAGATGCTAAACCCGTCTCATCTCATCGACGAGTAGAAACTCCATAAAAACATCAAACTCATCAAATTCCATCAAAATCTTGCCTCATATCATTGGCAAGTATATCTCCATCAATATAGTCCTAATCTCGTATATACTCCTGAATAGGAGATCTCGGACTAGACGTATTAGCCAAATGGACTAATATAATCTCAAACTCATACCACAATGTGGTTAACATCAAGGAGGAAATCAAATGATTCCTCAAAATCGTTTCGGTCGTACAAGTCCGAAATTAACCGATAAAGTAAATACTCAACATTTTCATATATGATTTTGACTGATTTAGAAGTCTACATAGTGGAAAATTGGCATTTTCATCGCTGTCCTGTTTTGACAGACAGCGCAAATAATTTCTTTCTTAGTAATATTTCTATCATAACTAATATAATTCATTATTTTCTTCCAATTAATTCAATTAATTCTAATATTAAATTATAATATTCATTATAATTTAATATTTACGGTAACCTCCAACCAGGGTTGTTACAGAAATATTGCTTTATATATCAAAATATATTCTTATATAAAACCATTTAAAATCTTTATATAAGAAAATAACAAGTACGCTCTCTCATATATATACACACTCAACTCATTCTAGGGTACCACTTACCCTTATCCTTAAAGAGTAATCCCACCAGAGATAAGGTTCTCGCTTAACCTCGCTCTGATACCAAATGTAATGACCCGGAAATTTTGATCCCGAAAATTCCACATAGTTAGAGAAAAGAAGAAAGAGATAGAAGAAGAACAGAAAAGAAACACACAAACTCACATTCGCAGCGGATAAAATATAATATCAAAAATAGTCATACCAAAGAAAACTGTATCTATCAACTTACATCGATATATTAGAGTTACAACAATTTTATACAACATTGGATAGATACAATTTAACATGTCTCAGACATATACAATATCATAGTGGAAACTCTCCATACGTCCCTGCCATCCAGCTCGCCTCCTGAGCTCCAGAACGCCCTTACCTGAAAATCTGTAATACTCGGTCTGACCCAAGCATTACATCATTGTAACACCCGGGTCAGGCTGGAAACCAGCGTGAGTAAATCCAACCAACATGAAATACCAATGCAAATAACTCATTTAAAACCCGGGTGATTTATATCAATTTACAACTTCACAAGTTGTTATAGCCATCACTTATTTCATACATCAATTTCTCAGTGCTAAAGCTTAGATTAAAAGTTCCAATTCACTTTAGTCATCCCAATCCAGTTTATCGATTTCACATATCAATCTAACAATGGTTTCGGGTATTTACTAATACCCGACTTCGGTCTCTTTGAATTCAATACCATCCTAACTATGTTGTTTCAAGTGAAATACAATTCAACTTAAAATACCAGATAGCAATTCATCCTTAATAGATGGATACATTATCAATTTTCACCCAACATATCATATATAAAACATTTCATATCAAAGATATCAATAAATTCAAGACATTTAATCTATTTAATCATTCAAAAGCAAGTTAGAACATTCAGAAATTAATTTAATATATCTCTAATGAAATTAATTACAAATCCTTAATTACTTAGATTCCTTTACTTAATCATTAACTAATTACAAACTAATTTATTAGTCACCATCATTTTCCTTCTCATCTCAATTAATCATCCTTGATTAATTTAATTGCACCAAGTAATTTAATCCTTAATTATTTCTCCTAAGTAATTATCCTTTAATTATTTCCATTAAGTAATTTCCCTTATATTGATTACATCCAGTAATTTATCCATCAATTACTTCACTAGGTAATTACCGTTATCAATCTCATTAAGTAATTTTACTTAAACAATTACCAAGTAACCATCTTTAATTTATTTACAAATTAATTAATTTTATTCATCTCATTAATTACAACTGGGTAATTTATCCCTTAATTTCCTTATAAACCAATTAATTAATCTTTAATTATTAAGTAATAAATCATAATTATCAATTAATCTCCTTCAACACAAAGTAATCAGACCTTAGTTTTTATATTAAGTAACTATTAATTGATTCCATTAATTAATAATCCCTTATTATTTGCTTTACTAATTAATCACATTTTTAATTAATTATATTTTGTAATTAATCTTAAATTGATCACACTCATTAACTAATAACATTTATTAATTAACCAACTAGTCACACTAAGTAATTAACTTTTAATTACTTTATTTTTGGTAATTATCCTCTAAAGCTTAACTCACTTGGTTTTGTTAAAAAAATAACAAAACATGATTTTATTCACAAAAACCCGCTATAAATTAAACCAAGAAATCACCTCGGGCCAAACCCGATTCAAACACACCAAAAACTCGTGCCACCCTGGAGTCAATAACCAAACCCACCACTTCGAGTCGCACAGCAGATTGCTCGAGTACAGCACCGAGGAAAACCTTCATCTTCTCAAACTTCAATTAGTTCCAGAAATCAACGTGCAAGTGGTGCACGTACACTATCACTCCGATCATCGGAGTAAGCCACCGCAACTCGCGACAAACTACTTGAACTCACGTCAACCCTCACATGGACCCCGATCGATCAATTTCATATAAATCGAAAACGAACCCATCTCGACCAAATCTGGAACCAATCATCACCGGAATATTTACTCCTCTCCATCGCCTCCAACCTCACGACCACCAGCCCCCTTCGCCGAAGCTACGTCACCCCTTCCAGCTCCCATTCCCACCATCGAGAATCACTCTGGTCCCTCGCCGTCGTCGGAATCTCCTTGACAACCACGACAAGCAAAACACCATCCTAAACCCTAGTTTCCTCATTTTCGATCACCTCTCCCAACAAGAAAATCCTCCAGTACTTTTCCTACCCTTGGCCACCTCCCAGCCACCTTTGCCTACGACCTAGCCTCCATCCACCATGCCGATCGTCAGCAATTACCAAAAATTCCCGAAATGATTATCTCGAAAATCCCCATAATTTGTCAATCTAAAAATCATGAAACGCATATTAAAAATCATGATTTTTCTTCACTAATTCATTCGTGTCATTCCAAATAGAAATTGAATGGTTGGTTTTTATCATATATATACTTTTCCCACTGTTATTTCATTTTAAAAATAATTTATTAAATTTTAAACCCTTAAACTATTTTTAATATTATCATTATACATTAGCAAACGACTTTCATTTAGATATCGAAGTCTAACATTGCCTTGATAGAGAGATTTGAATTTTAAAAGGCAAATCATGGACTGTGCACACAGAGAACAGGATCTTGAATATAAATAAACTGATATACCCACACAACATACATATAAATTTTCAAATATTTTCCAAAATGAAGCACTACTATACAAATCAATATATTCTCATGCATTCAAGTCCAATCCAAACCAAACTATATATATATTTATTTTATTTTATTTGAAAAGGTTTACTCACCTTGAATGCCAATAGAGGAAACTTGGAATTTCTGCTTTGATCAGATTTGTTACTTGCTGTTCTGAAATTACTTAATTTGATTCGCTTACAGATCTTTACCCTTCTTAGCCCCAAGTTTTGATTACAAAAATTTGATATAATTCATTTCCAGTTTGAAGATTTTTGATCTGCTGTTACTTATGGTTTGGTTGATAAATGTTTAACATATTTGAGCTTTCATTAGATCAGTTTTGAAAGAAAATGAAAAAAATGGCCTGGCTAAAATTTTATTTTATTTTATCATTTCAAATGGAAAAGCTTTGCCACTTGTTATCATAAGTTTACAAGTGTTAATTCCTTATGTTCATGGCTTACAAATGCCACTTGTAAATTTGATTGTGTTTATGTCCTTGTTTCAATAAATTTTACAATTTTATTTTTAATCCCTAACTTATGTTTATTAATACTTCTGATGCTAATATATTTATATATTATATTTACATATATGTATATATATTTTCTTATCTTTTCCCAAAAGATATGTATAAAACTCTCGTCGTTCCTTGTTTTTAATATTATATTATATTTATATCAATACCTTTTCTAGAATTTATACATATATTTAACTTTTAAAAGAAAAGATTTTAGAATCTTAATTATATACTCAAAATAATCATACATATTCCTTCTTTGAATTTCAAATTACGAATTCAATATTTAATTCAAATTCTACTCATATATATATAATAGTTTAATTATCTAATTTTATTCAAAGTGTTTTTAAATGAAAACTTAGTGATGATAATTAAGTAAGATAATGACTTATCTTAAGGTAGTATAGGCCTTGATTCATGAATGGATAACTAATCAATATAATCAATTAATGATAGTTAATTTATAAGTAATTTGAGGATTATTAATTAATGTAATTAAATAAAAGCAATTAAAGAAATTAATAGAATTGGTCTATTAATTAAAGGGAAATTACTTAATAAAATTAAAGGTTAAATAATCAGGGATGGTTAATCAACGAAGAAAATTTATGGAAGTAATTAGATAATGATGATGATCTGAATGTAATTAAAGAGTAATTAATCAAGGAGTATTAACTAAAAATATATTTAATTTGTTTGGAAATAATAATAAGTTTTGCCATCTTAAATAATTATATCAGGAGATTGTCAAGTAAATATCTTTCCAGATATAAATATTTATTATCAGATTTATTCGTTCAACTTAAAATTAGTGTTAATAACAGTTAAAATCAGATAATTATCCAAATACCCGATGTCCAAAAATCCGGGTTATCACGGCCAAAGGCTGGAGAACCAATGCAATATGACACAAACTAGAATTAGTTTTCGGGTCAAGCTCTAAGGGTAGATTGTGACTGCCCTCAACTACTAGCTTCTAAACAACTGACTTGGCTGCTACGGTATCATGATTTGTGTGACGATTTCCCTATGCTGCTTAATATGCCATCTTGAAGTATAGCTATCCTTCATCAAAATATTCACTTACCATTATTGAACCTCCATTACCGAGTCATGAGTGGTAGCCGTCAAAAACCATCAAAAATTGTCGAAATGTTTATTGAAAAACTCCCTTCAAGGCTGACCCGAAGTAGTCACTTATATGACTTGAAGTAGACTCTATGTGTGCTGAACCAAAGTCAAGCTCGGTTAATCACCCATTTGACCCAAAGAAAACCTAGGAAATTATAGCCCAAGGTCAAACTCGGGTAAAACCATGATTTCTCCAAGCAAACCAGGGGCTGGCTCCAAGCCAATAGCAAATTTTCTCAGGTTAGACTCTAAGTAAATTATCACCAATCCATCAATACCAGTCCATCTTGTTTTGGTCATAACTCGAGCATACAGACTCCAAATGACTTGAAACATGGTGTGCATACTTAAGAGGCCTTCCTTACTACCATATATAGATTGCATCGCATTTGCGTGAAATTTTGGGGATCGTCATCGATCCGCAACCCTATCCTAACCGATTCACCATTTGATCGGCATTCTCAACCATCAAACATCGGACAATCATCCATACAACATTCAAAAGCATTACAAGTAGGCGTAAATTGAAAATGGTATGGACTGACAACGTTTGGAGGATCTCCCTAGTTGAAACCTGTTCATCGAAGCTGTTCAGCATGTAGAATATTCGAGGAGATTCAATGTGCCAACCATACCAGCGTATTCTATGAATATAAACCCTAACAACACCTCGTGAAGTACGAGTGGAACATGGATCCTCCAGAGGGACAGATGCCATCTAATGCAGATGTTTTTCTATATTGCTTAAAGGAATAATGATTACGCGATTTACTCAGTTACCACCAAGGTTCATCTCCTCATCCGATCAACTGGATTGGAAGTTTTTCGAGAAATTCAGGATGTATGCGATTCATTCCAAGGATGTGATGTCATTATCTAATTTATTCCAAGCTCTAGTTGAGCCACTCAAAAATTCTTGTAAAGATTTAAATCGTCATCACTAAAGTGAGCAATCTTAGCGAGAATATCATACCAATGGTGTTGATGAGGAAAATTGACCCCAAGATGGAATTTGTTTACCAGTAAGCTGGAGAGCCTCCTACGACCTTCGATCGTTTCTATTACAAAGTGAACTAGAACCTAAGTAAGGAAGAGGTAGAGCAGACTAGGAGAAAGAATGATGCATGCCAATTGGCTAAAGGAATTCAAAACGAGTGCGGCACTGAGGCCTCAAATGAGGACTCAGATTCTAAGAGACGAACTAGAGTCCCAAAATTCAACTCATATACTTCTTTAAGTGATTCAGTCGAAAATATCTATTTGGAGACTTACGACTTGCACCAGTACTAAAAACCATCCTCGAGAGAGCCCAACAGAACCTAGAGGAAATCAAGGAAATATTGTACATTTCAAGATATGCACGATCATAACACTGGCGATTGCAGACGCCTCTATGATATGATTGGAAAGCTGATCTAGAAAGAAAGTTTCAATAATATACGCAAGCCCCGCAATATGGCAAACAGGGAACATTTGACCCCTATCAGTAAAGAACTTTGATTATCAATTGAGCCACCTACGGTCGACTTCCAGCTGAGAAGAGCTGTGGCAAAGTGGAATAGCGAGCGTAAGACCCTGCTTTACTTAATAGTGACAAAGTACTTAGAATTCGGTGCCAACCAACCTCAACGGACTGTGATGGAACCTTTGGAGAATCATCATGACGAGCATGATTCAACCGCTCATCAACTACCATATGCCCCTAACTTAGAGGCAAGGACTCGAATGAAAAGTGGGTATGACTCGACCATTCACTTCTTACTCTGCGCTTTTATTCTGATAGAACATCTATGCCTTACTCATACCCACCAAGGTCGTAATCTAATACAATGTCAATACGACTAACCGTCCACTCACCAACGTCCGCGCTTGACTTTAAGACCATAGAAACAGTTGAATTGGATGCAACCTGACCATCCACTCCCCAGCTCATACTTGAAGTTCTCCAAACTACTTGTACCTCTCCCGAAGCTCAGCAAGGCCAAGGTCCAACTAAAGTGGACGTTATTTGACCGTTTACACATTATTTCCAGCCATAGACATAAGAGGCAATCTGGGAGCTTGACTTAAAGTAGGCGTGATTGACTGTCCGCCAATCAACTTCCGCCCTCGACACGAGGACACGATTGTAATATGAATTGGACGTGACTTAACCATCCACCCAAAAACTCTCTCCATTGACTTGCCGAGTAGAGTACGAAGCAAATTGAATGAGAATCGGCTTTGCTACCCAAGGTGGACTACAGATGTGGTCCGACCATCCATCGCTTAATTACCAAGTGAACATGAATCAACCATCCACTCTCTAACTTTTATCCTCGATACTGGGCATAGAATTCCTTTCCAAGAATAAACATTAATCAGCTGTTCATTTGACAACTCTTACCTTGACCTAACACGTGGGGTATAAATCAAAAGTAGGTATGATTAACCAGCCATCATAAAACTCTAGTCCCTAAAGCGTGGACCGGAGTATAAACACAAAAGGATGGACACGGTTCGATCGTCCATTAACCAACTTTGATCCCCAGAACATGAATTAGAGTTTAAGCATCAAGTAGGTGTGATCGATCACTCATCTTAAAATTCCAGTGCCCAGAGCGTGGACTAGAGTATAAACACAAAGAAAAGATGGACATAGTTCGATCGTCCATTAATTAACTCTGGTCCCCTAGTGCAACTAGAGTATAAATAACAAAATGGGTGTAATCCAACGGTCTACCGAGTAACTCTAGTTCGCCAACATGGACCATAGTATATACATAAAAAACAGACGTAGTTCAACTGTCCACACCCCGGGTCTTGCCCTTGACTTTGGGCTAAAGACACGACTCAAAGTGGTTGCAGTCCAACCTTCCGCTCCCCTACTCAAGCTCAAAGTTCTCCAGAACACTCATCTTCCTCCCAACGCTCAGTAGAAATAGGATCCAAATGAATGTTGACATGGTACGACCGCCCATGCTTTGACTCTTACCCTGGATACAGGGTGTAACTTGAGAGCCTAAGCCTAAGGTTCGACCATCTAATCCAAAAATGATGTGATGCATCCATCCACGACCTTGCTCGCGCCTGAAGTACGACGAACTATTCAAACCTTACTCGGACATTGGCAAGCCAAAAATCCAGTACAAGACATGGACGTGGTTCGACCATCTAGCAAATAATTTTGGTCTGCCAGTGTGGATTGGAGTAGAAACACCAAATGGGTGCAACTGATCGCCCATCAACAAACTCTGGTCCTCGGAGCACGGATAAGAATATAGGTACAAAATGGACATGGTTCAACCGTTCATCCATTAATTCTCCCTTATAAACCGACAGGCTAAGTATAAAATATAGAATGGATGTGACTTGACCATCCGCTAGTCAGTCCTTCCCATGATTCGACGGGAAGAACTCTAAGTAAGAGTGAATAAGATACGATCGATCACTCTTCCACTTCCGCCGCTGACCAAGATGTAGAAGAATGACTATGGAAAATGTGGTTCGACCATTTTCTAGAATAACTTTAAGTCCCCAGAGTGTGAACTAGAGTATAAACACAAACAGGATGTGATTCAACCACCCTCGAACAAACTCTTATCCCTAAAGTACGAATATGAGTGTAGACAAACTGATGAGAGTGGTTTGACCACTCACTATTTTGTAAACTCCAACCTAAACTCGACAAAAGAAGTATAAACTCATTATGGATGGAATTTGACCATCTATGAAATAATTCCGCTAACCCAAGACTTGAGGCAAGAGTACAAACTGCTATACGCTAAATACAGCTCATTATAGCTCTGGGTTAGTGATTCTTTACAACTCAAGGAAACAACTATAGGGAGGCCTTAATACAAAAAAAATCAGAACGACATCCAAAGTTATGGGTGACCGACTATATTGTACCATCATATCGAGGGTCAATATCGATCTGCACCGACCATAAATGGATGTTACCCGAACGTCCATTGAATAACTTCGGTCACCCAAGCGTGGATTGGAGAATAAACCAAGAATGTGTGTGACTTGACCATTCTTTCTCCATCACCCTACTTTGATCCATCAGGAGGAGTATAAATCTAGATGAGCATGACCGACCGCTCCTGAGCTAACTTTGTCCCTTGGTCCGATAGGAGAACATAAACCAAAAGTAGCCGTGATTGATTATCCATTACTCGGTTCATGCTCGAAATCTAATAGGGGAATTGAAGTCTTCCCCTAGAAAGGAAAAGCTAGAATACACTTTAGAATAGGCAAGACTCATCCTTCCATCAACTAACTCAATTCCATGAATCAACGGGAAAGAGTGTAAAGCTAAAACAGATGTGACATACCCGCTCACTTATCGACATCTACCCTTATTTGGAGGCACGAGCGACAATCAAGACGAATGTAAATCAACCATTCATTGATTATCTCTAAGTCTTTGGAGCTTAGGTGGGAGTATAAAAATGACTAGGATGAGACTCAACCGTCCATGCAGTACATTTATCAACCCGAGACCAAAGGAAAAAGTGTGATCATCCAAAAATTAACTACGATAGCTCAATACTATGAATCATACCTAGTGTTTGCAATGACTCGAGGCTATGACCGAATGGATGCTTAGAGGTAGAATCATCAGATCGATGCCCAAGCTCATGAGTGACTGACTATCATTCGAACCTAAACGATGAGCAATAGATCGTGAGTACATTAAATGGAAACCATGTTACTCGAATACACAAGCAGATCCAAACTCAAAGCAAGAACTAGCTATGCAGCTACGTGCAACACAATGCTGAGCCCTACTCGACATTTGATTCAATGTGCTTTTAAGCCTGATCTTTAGCCACTGTTGATAATCACTCAAAACATGTAGAACCCATCACTATCAAACTCAACATCTTATGATGATATTTCAAAGGTCAACCAAAGAAATCGCCATAACGTGCCGTCTTAACCGGCTATCATGCCATTGACCATGCACTAGAAAAATTCTTAAATGTAGGGATGGACATTAAATCAAATTGTCATTCTACATGCCTACATGCACCACCAAAGTGTTTAAGTTCAAGACTTTCCTAGGCAAGGGGCCGACACGAATGCCATCTCCTACACAACTTTGCAAACCCAATTTAGATGTCAATCGTGCTAAGTACAATTTAATGCTATGTGTGCAGTTTAATATAGTTCAATACTATATGGCAGTTATGGAAAAACTCATGAGTTTGACCAAAATGACCATCATCGTTGACAATTCCAACTGGATTTCAAGTCGATGGTAATGTGAGACAGTTACATTCAAATTTAGGAATCAACTATCAGCATGAAAGAATCTAACGTTCATATTCAAGTTCATTCAGGGCATGTATTACAATCCATACAAGTACAAATATGCTAGTCTATTCAAGTTTAAAGTGGTAAACATCCGATTCAAGGCCATATGCTAGTTCAAGTATGCAAGTCATATATGGCAAATCCCATTGTTCAATTTTGAGTTCATGTGGTCTAGTATATTCATGTTAAACGGAAAAATGCTTAAGTCCCACTAATACAAGGGATCAAAACTGAACCCACTGCTTAAGAAAATCCACCTAAGCATTTTTCAGCTCACAATATAAGGTCAATATGAAGAAACACGACAGTCGGTTCTGTAAAGATATAGAGCAGAGAGATGAAGAAGAGGAGCCCAACGAATCCACGGCTACACCCATTGAGCTAATGATCGACATTGTGGTCAGTCACAACCACCCATCATTGGTCCTGAAGAGTGGATCACAACTTAATGCAATGAAAATGAAGGAATTAGTTGTTTTCTCTAATCAAATCTTGATGTGCTTGCTTGGACCCATTCTTGACATGTTTGTGATCTCACTGACTATCGTGAGCCATCATTGAATATCGACCTATGACATGTCTCGATGAAATAAATGCAACGTGGCATAGGTTCATAGAGATCCGGTGCACTTAAAGAGAAGGTAGATAAACTAAAAAGCAATAGGTTTAATCACGATGCCCTCTACCCGAAATGGGTCTCCAATCCAGTTCTTGTGAGAAAAACTAATGGAAAGTGGCAGATATGTGTCGACTATTCAGACCTAAACAAGGCATGCCTAAAAGTTAGCTTTCCACTTCTGAGGATCGACCAGCTAGTAACCTCAACCGTTGGATATGGACTGCTTTCGTTTATGGATGCGTATTCCGGATACAACCAGATCCTGATGCACGTCTCTGACTAGGAGCACACTAGCTCCATTATGATCCAGGGTTATATTTTTGTGTTATAATGCTGTTTGAACCTAATACGGTAAAGTAACTTACCAGAGACTATTCAACCGGATATTCAAAGATTAGATCGAGAAATCGATGGAAGTATATGTGGGTGATATGCTTATGAAGTCATGGTAATCAAACAGCCAAATCGATGATTGGCGGAGGTGTTCAGTGTTCTCTAAAATTATGGAATAAAACTCAATCCCTTGAAATGCTCATTCGAAGTTGCATTACGGAAATTTTTGGGTTTCATTCTTATCGTGGAATCGAGGAAAATCCCAAGAAGATTCAACCAATTCGAAACTGTAAAGTGCCAAAGACGATTAAGCAGGTACAGAGCACCAATAGGAAGGTCGTTGCCTTAAGCAAATTCATCTCTAGGGCCACAACAAGTGCATGCACTTCTTCGATTTGACTATGAGAGGGAAAAGGAACTTCGAATGGACGCAGGAACGCATAGATGCATTTCAAGCTCTGGTAGATCACTCAGAGAGATCTCCCATCCAATCCAAGCCACTAGATCGTGAAGACTTATACATCTGTTTAGTGATGTCGGTACATGCCATAAGTGTCGTACTATTATGCGAAAAGGATCGGATCCAGAGGCCAGTATATTATGTTAGCCAGCGATTGACGGGTGCTGAGAGAAACTACCCAAAATTGGAAAATATCAAGTACTGCCTTTTGATTGCATCATGAAAGCTTCGCCCTTACTTCCAAGCTTAATCCATCAACGTCTACACTGACCAGCCATTACGACGGGTCCTGCACTGACCTGAGACATCTAGAAGATTGCTCAAGTGGATATCGAGCTAAGCCAATTCAATATCACTTATCTCCCTCGGAGAGCTATCCAGGGATAGATAGTAGCGGACTTCACAGCTAATTCATCGCACCTAACAGCTCCCTAGAGAGTAGTGGGGAACCGACCAACCGATGGAAAATGTATACGATGGAGCATCCAACGATCGTTTTTTTGGAGCTGGAATCGTACTTGTAACTCTGGAGTATCAATCAATTTTATACGCTTTGAAGCTTGATTTTCATGCAACAAATAATGAAGCTGAGTATGAAGCCTTGGTCGCCAGGCTTGCACTTGCCAAGGAACCAAGCGTGAAAGTTTTCCAAATCTTTTACGATTCTCGATTAGCAGTATACCAAGTCAAGGGAGATTATCTAGCTAGGGGGTAGCAACTTGCTCCTTATCTCGATTGAGTCCATGAGCTACTAGTAGACTTTGAGTATTGTACCATTACCACACCCTAGAGAATAAAATGAGAAAGCTGACTCACTGCCTAAGCAGGCCAGTTCTAGGGACGCGTGGCGGATGGGCTTGGTCTCGTTTGAAGTACTAAATGCTTCGAGCATCGACCAAATGAAGATTGATTGGGTTCTGGAGACCAAGCTGGAAAAGGAGTCCTAGATGACTCCTATCAAAGATTATCTGCAATGAGGGATACTTCCCAGAAATAGGAATGGAGAATGACAGATCCTCATTAAAGCTTCATGCCATATCATCTAAGAAGGAATCATGTATAAAAGGGGTTTCTCCATTCCCCTGCTTCGGTGTATCGCCCATGATAAAATCAAATAAGTCTTGAGAGAAGTCTATGAAGGAGAATGCGATGATCACACTAGGGGCAAACCTTAGCAAAGAAAATACTCAGCTACAACTATTACTGGCCAACTATCAACCGAGATGCAACTGATTATGCTAGACAATGTGACAAATGCAAAATGTTTGCAAAAATTTCGAGATCCCCAACGATGGAAGTAACTTAAATGGTCAGTCCGTAGCCATTTTCCACTTGGGATATTGACATTATCGGCTTCTGTTGATTTCTAATGGTGGTGCAAAATAGCCATCATAGTAGTGGATTACTTCACCAAATGGGCTGAAGTTGAACCTTTATCCTTGATCGTAATGAAAAAAGTAATCATCTTTATTATCTAAAACATCATCTGTTATTTTGGTCTTCCTTGAACAATTATAACTGGTAGCGGACCCAATTCAAAATTGTTGAATTAAGCTAATGGACAAGTCAAAGCTGTTAAAAAAAATCATAAAGCCATTTTAAGGAAGCGTTTGGAAAATGCTAGAGGCAAGGGGGTTAATGAACTCCCATTAGCATTATGGGAATATAGAATCACTCACAAGCCACATTGGCCATACTCCATTCGCCATTGATTACGGCTCTTAGGCTGTCTTCTCGATAGAACTTGAAATCCCTTCTCATCAAGTGACTTATTCCGACCTCTATTTCATTATAAAAAATATAAATGAGGAATTGCAATCCAATTGCAATTAAACTATAAGGAATTGGTGATAACCCGTGAGCATACAAAGGCATCCGAGAGATAATGATAAGAATGTGTACCTGAACATGCACGTGTATATTCTAATAATTCAATTTTTGAAATTGATGGAAATTGAATTCTCACTTAAATCATTCAAGGACGAAACTGGATCAGATAGCCAAAGCTTACTAGAACCAGACACAGATAGTAACGAGATATAAGAGGGATACAACAGTTTGGGAAAATAATTTAATGAATGGATTGCAACTATTCAGAAAACCGGACAGATTTCTTTCCAGCGACTCAAACTTGCTTTAATTCAAAGTACATCATGATCGACATAAGACGCACTTTGGGGGGATATACTCGAACTAACTGGACAAGTTAGACTCGACTGTCATCAAGTTCAATAGACCAGAATGATGATTGTGAGATCAAGAAATCAAGTGTAGGCAATGATATGAAGCGACGATCAACCAAGACCAATTGATATACTTTTTAGAATATTCTATGTATGGATTAGTACCTCCCTCGGACAGGAGATATGTGCCTATCCTCTCCCCTAGAGGATCGGTACATATCCTTAATTTTTATCCTAAACTATGTGAGATCGATAAGGATTACCCCGCGGGGCTAACTTGACAATGCAACTCAATGAAAAACAATCGATATCTTAAAATCCAAAAGTCCGATACATTTGGAACTTTGAGAACAAGAAGTGGGTACCCTAGAAAGTCCATCCCATGGATCGCACTCCAAAAAGCATAAGAAAGAGGGATCGAGCCTCTTCACTTTAGAGGGATCGGCCTAAATCAGACAACATCACATGTCACAACAAAGATTGATCAATAACTTAAGCTCACATAGGGATCACACCACCTAACTCCTCCAAAATAGGAATTGGCCTTAATCCCTATTTCTTGGGATTTGGGCCATGAGATCCCTCCCGTGGGCTCCTAAGGATCTGAAGAGCCTTCTGCCAAATTTTCAAGGAGATATTTCACCGTCTTCATCCATAAATACTGATATAATTGTTCATTTTTAGGGCCTTTATCTTGCTTGTTGCTTTGTAATCTTTTGTAACTAAGGATTTCCATCTGATCCCTATTGTACTCAATTTACAAAGTGATTAATAAAGCTATCTCTTCAAAGTCGACATAGGCAAACAACAACGAATCACTATAAACTTTGTGTCTCTATTATTTGCTTATTTCTTATTGCTTTATTGCTATATTCTCTTTGTATACTTTAAATATTCTTCATTTATTACTCTACACAATCTATATTGGGTATTTTTGCCAAATTTTGGTGGTTCGGTTGAGAATTTAATTCTCAGCTTGATTGATCTCATCATCTACATATGGATTCCCATATTCACGAGATAGATCCAGCTTTCTACCGACAAGTTTCTTATTGAAAGATATATATAAGGAAGTTGATAGCCATAGTTAGAGAAACTAAATTAACTTCCCATGGAGTTGAAGGAAATGAAGATGCTAATGTTCATGTTTGGAGTTGTTCATGTGATCATATCCATTTGGAAGGGATCAGATTCACTCATGTATGCAAGTTCTTGGGATCAGATGTCAAAGTTCGCACTCAAGTTAGCAGAGCCAAAGAATAGTTAAGTCCTCCATAAATAAAGGGATCGTACCTAATCCCTCCCCTATATAGTCAAGCCTTGTTAAGTTTCAAACTCCAAATGCAACAATCAATCCCTGCAGCTGATCCCTTTCACATTCAAAAAGGGATCGTATTTCATATCATTCTTGGGATCTAGAACTGATCCCTTCATACTCCATCATGATCGATCCCTCAATAATCCAAAATGACCTATCCCTCCACTAGCGTCATTTGGCCGATCCCTATATCACTGATCCCCAACAATCAAACCCTAGCCGATCCTTTTATCTCAACCTAGCCGATCCCTTTCCCAATGCCAAAATGACCATCCTACCATACTCCAAAATAAGCGATCCCTTAATAATCCATCATGATTGATCCCTCCTTCTTGGGGTCTAGAACTGAACCCTTTATAATCGATCCTCCACACCTATCAGCACTGATCCCATGAATGGACGATCCATCCATGTTCACTTCAAACCCTCTGCTCACCATAATCGATTCTTACACCCATTTTAACAATCGATCCATAAGCCAATACAAATCGGCTATAAGGGATCGGTGACAAAATAAGAAACTGAAGAATGGAGGGATCGGTTAATTTAAAGACAGTGCAATTTGGATTCAGAAATTAACTTAAAGATAGTACATTCTATCCACTTTCCTCAGGAACGGACAAGAAGTTGCAGCCAAGGAATGGATCAAGTGGCAGTTGCTGAATAGTAACCTAGGAATGGACAGGGAATCGTTACTCCTAAAGGCTGGAGAACCAAGGCAATATGACACGAATTGGGATCAGTTATCGGGTCAAGCTCGTAGGGTATATTGCAACTTGTCTCAACCGACCATCTTCCAAACAACTGACTTTGCAGTTACGGTACGATGGCTTCTGTGACAACCACCCTACACAACGTAATATGCCATCTTAAAGTTATGTTATCCTTTATCAAATCATCACTTACCATTATGGAACCTTCATCATCGATTCACGAGTGGCCGTCGTCAAAAACCGTTAAAAATAGTCGAAACATTTATTAAAAAATTCACTTCAAGGCAGACCCAAAGTCGGCCAGACGTAATCAGCTATATGACTCGAAGCAGACTCCATATGTTCCGACTCGAAGTCAAACTCGGGAAATCACCCATTCGAACCGAAGCCAACCCAGGAAATTCTGGCCGAAGGTCAAACCTGGGTAAAACCAAGATTTTCTCCAAGCGAACTAAGGGCGGACTCCAAGCAAATAGCAAATTTTCTCGAGTCAAACGCCAAGTAAATTATCATCAATCCATCAAACTGATCCATCTTGTTTTGGTCATTACTCGGGCATACAAACTCCAAACGACTTGAAACTCAGTGTGCATCCTCAATAGGACTACCTTACTTGCTTCTGCCTTATATGGATTGCACCCCATTTAGGTGAAAGTTTGGGGGTCACCATCAATCCACGACCCCATCCTAACCGATTCGCCATTCGATTAGCATTCTCATTCCACAAATGTTGGACAATCATGCATACAACATTCATAAGCATTTCAAGCAGCTGTAACTTGAAAATGGACCGGACTGACAACGATTGTAGCTTCTTCCCTAGTCGAAACCTATTCATGGAAGTCGTTCAATGTAATGACCCTGAATTTTTAATTATAATTATTCAAGATATTTAATTGGATAAATTAAATAGAATAATGTGAATAGTAGGGAGATGAGATTAATAATTCTAATTGCCGTGTCTTACTGAATGAACTAAAATAAGACTAAAATAAATTAAGAAGGAATTTCCTAAGGGATAAACTTAGAAATGGGGTTAAATTTCTTTGTATATATCTCTTCCTCCACCTGAATAAACTTCCTCTTTCTCATTCTTAATTCCCACATATTTCAACCGGCCGTTAAAAAGCACGAGGAAGAGTTTAAATTGAAGAATAAGCTAAGGAATTAAACCTAGGAAATTATCTCATTCCCCAATCAACTAATCAAGGTAAATAATCATGTTTATCATCTCGTTTTTCTATGTTTGGATCGGTTATGGGTTATACCCGATTCATGTTTATGATTTTGGTTAGGATATAACAACTTAAAACTTTGTTTGGACAAGACATAGGTATTTTAAAATCTTAACATGCTAATTAACACGTTTTCATTCGGTTTTGATTGAATTCTGAGTTGTTTTGATCTTCATGTGCTTTGAAATTTTAGTACGTTGAAGTATTTGAATTATCTGATTTGGTGATTTTTGGAAATTTTTCCTTAGTGATTTACTAAGGTAATTAAATCATTTAAGCCCAATGGAAAAACAGAAAATTTGCTTTCGAAACTATTTAGAAGAAAATTGATTTTGGAAATATTTGAGGAAGAAGTACAGTGTTTGGAGAAAAAGGTTGGCTTTTGTATACTTTTTACTATTTGGAAGTACATAAGAAGGTTACTCAGCCAATCAAAATTAGATAAATAAGATAAAAACATCACTTCAGTGGGCCCAATTCTGCCTTCGACTCCAACAAGCCTGCTTTAACCCTTTTGACGAAGTCAAAAGGTACCTTTCATCTAAAACGGAAGGTAAACAGTCACCTTCCACCCAAATCAAAAGGTAGGCACGGGGCCGAAGGAAAGAAAATGGCGAAGGGATGGGGAGGCTGCTTCTTTTGCTTTGGGATAGAAATAAAAATTGTTGTTTTCGAATAAGTTGAAGGGAGATCCTTTGACTCTATCATTTTACAAAAGACTAAAATTTTATGTTCAAGAAGGTTATCGAAGGGGAACTTTGAAAGCTTAAACCTTCAAGAGCATTGTTTTAAAATGTTTTCTGAAAAGGTGTTTTAATACCCTTCGGCAAGCCGAAGGGTCAGGGTTAACCTTTCGACAAGGTCGGAAGTATGCTTTCGAAGGGTTGATTCCAACAACAACATTTCATTATTTTTGAATAATTTCAAAAGTTTAATTTCGAAAGGTTTTGATTTTGAAAGTTTTGGTTTTGAGGGGTTTGACTTCGAAAGGTTCGTTTCGAAGGGTTTTTAAGGGGCTATCTTCAATGATTTCGAAAGGTTTTAATTTCGAAAAGTTTTGATTTCGAAAGGTTTATTTTTAAAAGTTTAATTTCGAAAGGTTTTAATTTCAAAAGGTTTTGATCTCACAACGTTTTGATTTCGAAAGGTTTGGTTTCGAAAGGTTTGATTATGTAAGGTTTTGAAGCGGTTATCTTCAATTATTGCGAAAGGTTTTGAGTTTTAATGATTTCGAAAGGTTTTGAAGGGGTAACCTTCAATGGTTACGAAAGGTATAATTTGTAATGCTTTCAAAAGGAAGGTTTCCAAGGGGGCTAACTTCAGAGGGTTATTTGCTTTCAATTGAGACTTCATTCGAATGGTTTTAAAGGGCTGTTTTTAGCCATTTTCCTTAAGTAAAATTTTGCTAATTTGAAGGGGTTACTTCAAAGGGTTATAGCATAAAATACTTATTTTCTTTGAACATGTAAGGGGAGCCTTATATAAATTTGATGTTATTAAACCTTGGTGACATCAGGGTGGGATTACTGATCTCGATACATAGTTTGGGGTTACGAACAAAAATATGCTTTCGAAACTATACATTGGGGCTATCAATGGGATTTTATTTAATTTTACCTAATTGGGGCTGCCAATGAGAATAGGTTAAATAGGTGGTATATCCAGGAAAATTAATTAATCGTAGGGATCATGAATTTTATAAATAATCATAGGGATCAAAATATTTTAACTGGCCAAGTGATGGGATCTTGGTTAACCTAGGAAAACTATGGAATGTGCTATAGATAGCCCACAACAAATTTCTAAAGTAAAGAATGTGCTTCTAGAGGTGGTTCGCCTCAGGATTTGGCACCCAAGGGTTCATGGTCATCCTAGGAAAACTATAGAATGTACGGTGGATAGCCCAAACCATCTTTATAAAAGAATGTATGATGGATAACCTGCATTTATTTTAAAGGGATTTGGGAGAGACAGCTCTATTAAATTATGATGGATAGTCATTTCAAAGATTTTAAAGGGGGAACTCAAATAATCGATTTTAGATGGAATATCTATTAATAGGTGGATGGGATATCCAATACATATGATTTATGGCTTTATTTCATATTATGTTAAGACTAATCATTTTGGGTGTAAGGGCATAGTAAATGATTTGCATTTTTTTAGGTACTAGTGAGGGGAAAACCCGTTACGCTAAGCGGCGTGGTCTCACTAACTATCTATTTATGATAAGAGATGATAGGGGATTATTCATACTAGACTTATTGTCTAACTTGAATTTTTCGTTTCTCCATAAACTCTCGGGTACTCAAAATTAATCTAGGTAATCCGAGAGTGGGAGACTTTCAGGTTTTTGGACGAATAAGCTTTCGAAGACATGCATGAAGCAGCGTTAGCTATGTAGGAGCTATTTTTTTTTCTGCTGTGATGTACTAAGAACTGTAAAGTTCATATTTATTAGTTCTCTAATCATCATAAGGGAACATCTTTATATGTCGCTCTTATCATAGTTTATACCTATATATGTGATTCGAACATGGTTAACGTATGAGATTATGTAATTAAATTTTAAATTGAAATTAATAAGAAATGAGAAATTCAGTTTTGTTGAAGTTTAAAATTTATCAAATTCTTGTGTTTCTGTGTGCCAATAATATCAAGATTTCGATTTCGGTCACTCAGAAATAACACCTATGGATGACTACAGCATCCATAGCAGTTAGTTTTGAACCTCCGGAAGCGAGATGTCACATTCAGCATGCAGAATATCTAAGGAGATTCATTGTGCCTGCCAGAATATCCTTGAAGAAATAATGATCATGTGATTTACATAATTATCACCAAGGTCCATCTCCTCATCCGATCAACCGGATCAGAAGTTTTTCGAGCAATACAGATGCGTGCGACCCACACCAAGGATGTGATGTCATTATTCAATTTATTCCAAGCTCCAGGCGAGCCGCTTAAAGATTTTATATAAAGATTCAACGTCATCATCAGTAAAATGAGCAATCTTTGCGAGAATATCTTATAGATGGCGTTGATAAAGGGAATCGATCCCAAGACAGACTTTGGTCACTAGTAAGATGGAGAGCCTCCTACGACCTTCGATCATTTCTGTAAAGACCCGTAAGTCCGTACTCCTTGAATAGACACTAATCTCCTTTGTTTAATTCAAGATGAACGAAAATACGAACCCTTAGGGGTTTTAAGAAAAATTTAAGAAAAGAAAAGGTAGAAGAAGAAGGTAGATAGATAATAGAGAGAAAAGAAAATAGAAAAGAGGACAGAAAATTTTAAAATAGAAGAAAATAGAAGATAGGAAATTTTAAAAATAGAAGAAATAGAAAGAAACAGAGAATAGAGGAAAAAGGAAACAACAGAACATCAACAAAATCTCACAATTCGCAGCGGAACAACATATAATAATAAATGAATAATCTTTAAACAAAGAACTATATCAGTTATTACATTTTATACATTACATTACATCATATCATCAGAGTGTACAACATCATACAACAACAAACAGTGCAGCGGAAAAAGAAATACTATATAAACTAGTAATACGCCATGCCATCCAGCTTGCCTCCAGCAACTCCAGAATATCCAGAATATCCTGATAAACCTAACTCTTAACTGCCCGTGTGGAAATTGGTGGGCACCCAGAGTTTAGGAAGGAAAACAATAAACTCCAAGTCAGTCATGTGACTGGTGTGAGAACTCAAAACAGTTTATTTAACTTTAAAATCAAAATAGGAATATATTTTTTTTTTTATTCAATTCGCAATGCTTTTAAAAATGAGACTACCATAAGGCCTCCCGCACACACACACATGCAAACGCAGAATCGGAGGAGATTTCTCCTTATGATAGTCAAAGATGCTTGATACGCATTTAAAATAACATTTGATATTATTACTAGTGCATAGTATAGAGAAAAATTCATTTCGAAAGTAGAATATAAATCTTAGCCAACATAGACATTTCGAACTATGCCTACTATAGCTACCATCCAAACAGTGGTGACCACCATAAGTGAATGGCAGGTTCTACAACTAATACCGTACAAGTTTCGTATTGGGAATTGGATTTCCAACAAATGGTCAGGCTAAGGAACTTCCTACTGCCACATGGGATCGCCTCTGGCTGGACGTCCCGAGAACTTAACCAGCTCTCTGCCAACACAAGGCCGGGTTACCTTTATCACTAGGTAACTACTACACGAATATGGCATCCCCCGGTCCCATCGGACCTTTAACCGAGCGCTCGTCACCAACAACACCACACAGAAAAAGATATAGTGTATCAACATGAGTAAGTATCTGGGCTCCATACCATGATACCACCCTTTCCAGAAGGAAATGCACATACCCTAAAGGGAGCTACCCCTCATAACCTTGCCGCATCTTTCCTGTTTTGACCATTACCGGGATGTGAGGCTCGACGAATTCACGTCCACAAAAACATACTTTATACAAAAGCCATGCTTTGGGTCAACAAATGATCAACACAATGATCACTAGGATAGACGATCAAATAAATGATCCTATCACAAATAATCAACACAATGATCATTTCAGCATCACTCAGCATGTCACATTACCAAAATGGGATATATCGCTGATAACTTCAACTATATAACCTTTGAGCTCGTACGTCTCAAAGAAGGGTGTTAAGCAAAGAATAAATTCTCCGCCACCAACAGAAATATATTTGAAAGAAATCGGCTTTATATCTCAACTTGTAATGTCAGACATACAATCCATACAAGTCTGTTCCGGGATCGAACAGAACCGAAGGCACTTACAAAGAAGTCCTTGCAATCCGGATATTCACAATCCTGATCGGATTCACCATCACATATGGAGAACTCAATACCGGAGCAACTCAGTGCAGAGTCAATCGATAGTTCATCCTATCACTCTCGCAAATATCCGGTCTTCAACACCGATCTTCAAATGCAATTCACAACGACGTATCACATATTCGGAGTGGGTTATACGACCCCATGGTCCTTTCCCGGTTAACCCGAATAGTGAGCGCTTATTCAAAAATAAGTGTGCATTCAAATTCAATCAATTCACATCAAATACCCATTCAAAGGGAAATACTGATAGTCGGTTATTGAACTATCAATGGATATGCATACATCACCAGATTCCAAATAATTTTCCAAATTATTTATTTTCCAAAATATCTTTACAAGATATATTATTTCACACTTCAAAAATAAATCAATATTTATTTTTAACCAATTTCACTTTTCACATATAAATTCCATAATGAATTTATATTTCAAAATATTCGTGCATAAAATTTCAATAATTCATTTCAATTTATCCTCAAAAAGATAAATTCTAAATATTCACTTCACATTGGAAAACATTTCCATACTTATTAAAAATAAGTAATTCACAAATCTTTTTATTTTCAACAATTAGAAAATATTCAATATACTTAAATCGAATTAAGTATATATTTCATTCTATTAAGAAAATCCTTTCTCAAACATATCTACTTGGGCCAAAACGAATGTTGCGTAAAACATCGTTACGACAACCCAAAATCACTAGTATAGGGATTCGAAATTAAAATAGATATATATACATCCCAATACTATTCAAAACATTTCCTTTCGGAAATCATTTACTATAACTACAGTGTTATAGTCCACCATTTCCTTTTATTTCTCGAAAACGTCTATTTCAACAATAAATGTTGAAATCTATGGTTTCGAATCTCAACATGTTTTAAACCATCGTTAGATCGTTTTAATTCTATTTAAAACATCACATTCAAAAACATTTTATTTAACGTGTTATTCACTATTCAAAAACGTGAATAAACCATGTTCACAAATTCCATTATTTCTATTCTTTTTAACTTAAAGGATTATTCACTGTTTATAACGTGAATATAACTCCATTAATAGGTTATAACAATTAACTTATCAAAATAAGTCGTTTGCGAATTTATAAAACAACGTTTATAAATTCCATATTTATTTATTTATAAAAACTTCCTTTTTATAAATTCCTTTATTAACCTATTCCAGTTTATAACTAAATTATAAACTAAACGTTCACATTATAAGTTAATTACTTATAAAACGATTATTTTACAAAATCGTTCATTTAACTTCCCAAATTATTAATCTTAACTTATAAGATTGTTTATTTATCCAACATTTATTCTTTCGATAACTTTATAAATTTTATAAACCTATTGCTTATAAAATTTCATTTATAACTTCACAGTTTATAATTTCATAAATTTCATTCATTTAGGAAATTCATTTTCACTACATTCAAACACTTATAAAAACTCGTTTTATAATGTCCATAATTCAATTTATAAATATCCATTTATAAATCTCTTAATATAAATTAATTTATATTATTCTTTTAAACGTCTTTAAATTCCTTTAAAATTTCACCGTTCTCTTGATTTATAAAAAAAAATCAAATTTTATAAATCTTATATTCAAACTTTTTATAATAAACTCAAAAATCCAGTTTAAACTATTTTATAAAATCATTGGTTCATATTTCTCAAAAACCAGCTTTTAACTATATTTCACAAAAACCATAATTTTATAACTTTAAAAATTATAACGTTTATTTATTTAAAATGGATCAATTCTAAAAATATAGTATACTTTTAAAAATCACTTTAAAAATCATTTTAAAATCCCAAATTCTGGGTCCAATGATGCTACACACCAAATAGTCAATCACGACTACAACGATCCATCATATATCGATATGATAATCCATCAAATGTCAAAATATCTGAAATAAAATAAAAACTGTTGAGGAATCCAGTTGGATCCCTCCAACCTGTTTTCCTGCATCACAACATTAGCACAATACCAATTTCGCTCCAGTACGAAATTATCGCGGTATATGTTCTTATTAAATATTATCCGCTTACTAACGGCGTAATAGGGTCTCATCCGCTAAACAAAAAATGCGGGAAATCAATCAACTGCAATATATACATATGCCAATATATATATATTGATATTATATATAATACCAATTTCACTGTTTATGAAATATTCGCGGTATATGTTTTTAATAAATAACATCCGCTTACTAACGGCGTATAATGTCTATTTTAACAATCAATAATTTACAGTCATCATTCAAACATGCATTCAAATATTTTAAATATAACTATTTAAAATAAAATCGAAATCTATTCGATTGAGTGAGAAATTCTCACCTTGGTTTTAATTTCCGTTTTAGCTTTTATTTCGAATAAAATTAAACGCGCGTTTAATTTTACCCAAAATTCTCACTAACTCCAAACGACTCCAAACCAACTCCATCGCGTAGTGCTCGTCCATACGATTCCAACGCAACTGAGTTTGCATTTTTTCGACCTCGTATGAAAAAGTTATGAATTTTTGAAGTTACACGTGTTTATATAACAAATTTACAACATAACTTAATTAAACTAATTTATAACTAACTTAATCAAGGCCGTTGATTTCATGTTGAGGAGATCCAGGCCGCATATATGCTTCTCCCCCCACTCCCTTGTTCACGCGACTAGCTCCAGTATTTGCACGAACCCAAATTCGATTCTAGGGTTAAATATCGCTAATAAATCGCTAGCTTCCACCTCGATCGAGTTACACCACCACGTGCGCCTCCCCATGCTCCACCACCGCCTCCAATACCATAGAGCTCGGTCGCCCCATTGCATGGAAATTCGTGCCCGACCGTACTCCCTTCCAGCCCAATTTACTGCCTATCCTCTCAACGAGAATTGATCATCACCTTATGGATCGCAAGATCTCAACGAGCTTAACATTTCTCTAGTTGGAGATTTGTTGTGAAAATTGATGGATTAGAAGTTTATAAGAGAAGAAAATCTCAAACTCTCGGCCGTTGAAACGAGGGGGGGCGGCTGCGTATTAGAATTAGGGTTTATGTTTATATTTTTTTTTTTTTTATTATTAATGAAGAGAGAGAGATGGCTATTTATAAGGAAAGTAAGCGTAAACACTATTCATCCCGGGAATTCCGAACTCCGATTTAGACGGCGTAACCAGCGTACCTAGGGTTTATCCCGCGTTCCGGACACAATGGAACAAGTTTCGGAAGCTAATTCGGAAGTATGTGCGAGTTATGGCTGAAAACGCTCAATTTAAATTAAACCGATTTAAATCGATTTCTAGGCGTTTTAATTTGTACAGGACAAACGGTAAATCCAATTGACTTGAAATTTGAAACCTTACAATAATATCACATTACGGATCCGATGAAACTGGTTTCGTCAAAATCCGAGACTTTTTGAAAAATGGCTATTTTGACTCGCCAAATTTAAATTAAAAACGATTCGATGCGTTTCGAGCTGCCACGATCAAACGATAACTCCGATTGACACGAAATTTGAAATCCGGTAATAACTAACTATTACGGATCCAATGAAACTGGTTTCGTTCAATTCTGAGACTGTTCAAAAATTGGCTATTTTACAGTCGATTATTAAATATTAAAATATTCAATTTTCACAATTTAACTTTTAATTCGATTTTAAAAGTTCTAAAATATCATTCTAACTTCAACATGATAAAATAAAATTTTACAAATCATTTTCTATCATATTTAACTCTATTTTCAATTATTTCCATAATTTAACATATTAAATTATCGATTTAATTATCCAATTAAATCCAAAAATTCAAATAAAAATTTATTTGACATATAAATTCAATTATTAATATTTAAAATAAATTAAATATTCAAATTTTAATTAATAAAAATTCTGGGTCGTTACAATCTTTCCCCCTTAAAAGAATTTCGTCCTCGAAATTACAAGTAAGAAAGGTTACAAAATCTATTAATTTTCCCAAAATCCATAATTAAACTTCTTACTAATCTTTACTAAGTTTTCAAATCATACTTAGTTATCTTTTCAAAAACAACTACTATTGTTTAACTTTCAATTCCAAATCAAAGTTTAAAGTTTTCAAAATTTTCCAATTTTTCTCAAAATTTTCCTAACGCCTTAAATTTTCGGAAAAATTCGCCATAGTCTCCTTTGCGCGGCTCGATCCGAAAAAAAAAAAATGACAGTATATATATCACAAATATACATCTCATCAAGTAATGAGGCATCCCGAAGGGAAAAAAAGTGTAAAAGTACGATATTTAATCCGAGATATGTACCTTATATTTTATTAGCAAGCATATACGGCTAATATAGCGCTAAAGCGAACTCCAAATGCGAAGCAAACGCGATCCGCACCTACTAAACTCAACAAACAACATGAGAATTATGCATATAGACAATAATCTCAATATACAACATATAGCAACATAATAACTATACATGTCACATAGCAAATGCAACCAAACAACAAATGCAAATATCAACCAACTACCATTCATAATCAAATGAATTTTCATTCATATTCTCATTAATATTCAATGAAATGGTTTTCACTCTAAATCATATTTGATTTATTAACATTGGATGTTTTTACTAACATTCATTCTCAATTTTAATTAGTTAACATTTACTAATTTAAATCCAATTCACATTTAATTCTATTCAAATTTATTTACCTTTAATTTGAATTCAATTTCTTTAGCTTTCAATTTCGCTAATTCACTTTCATTAACACTTAATGAATTCTATACAATCAATCAACAATCAAATAACAACCAATGTATATTTATTACAACCAAATTTCCTTTGCTTATATTCATCCAATTTGGTTTAACATTAAATTGATTTCCATTCCAATTTATTCAACTCCCAATAACATTAGATTTTAATGAATTAACACTTTCATTAATTATTCCATTCCAATTGATTAACATTCAATTTATTCATTCAATTCAATTACAAAGTTGAATTCTATTCACATAACTTAAGTTCATATTCTTTTAATCCACTTGATTATTTACTTCGATACCAATATCAACTTAATTCAATATCTCTTAAGTTATATTCCATTTAACTTTAAATTCACTTTTATTTACAACTCATATTCATATAGTTTTACTTTTATATATATAAGTTTATTTTACAATTGTAAATACTTTAATTATAACTTTAATTCTTATAATTCTTTTGCTTATACAATTATTCTTTTATTTGGATTATTCAAACAACCTAACAATCAACTTATATACACTTTAATAATTTTTTTTAAAATTATTCCTTTATATATAAAATATAATCAAGGTAAAATTATTTCATTTACCCAATTTAAAAACAATATCGTGTCGAATTGTTCTATTCAAGTGTTTAGAAACCCCTTCGGCTCAGTTTCGAGGCTGTGCTGACGAAAGTTCATATGCCACTCAACAAACCAATCATCACAATATAAAACAATTTTTATATTCACTAACAAATACGCTCTCATAGCTATTATTACACTCAAACTCAATCTAGAGTACTGCTGACTCCATCTCTAATGAGTAATACCCTACAGAACCATGGTTGTCGCTTAACCATCAGAGCTCTGATACCAACTGTAAAGACCCGTAAGTCCGTACTCCTTGAATAGACACTAATCTCCTTTGTTTAATTCAAGATGAACGAAAATACGAACCCTTAGGGGTTTTAAGAAAAATTTAAGAAAAGAAAAGGTAGAAGAAGAAGGTAGATAGATAATAGAGAGAAAAGAAAATAGAAAAGAGGACAGAAAATTTTAAAATAGAAGAAAATAGAAGATAGGAAATTTTAAAAATAGAAGAAATAGAAAGAAACAGAGAATAGAGGAAAAAGGAAACAACAGAACATCAACAAAATCTCACAATTCGCAGCGGAACAACATATAATAATAAATGAATAATCTTTAAACAAAGAACTATATCAGTTATTACATTTTATACATTACATTACATCATATCATCAGAGTGTACAACATCATACAACAACAAACAGTGCAGCGGAAAAAGAAATACTATATAAACTAGTAATACGCCATGCCATCCAGCTTGCCTCCAGCAACTCCAGAATATCCAGAATATCCTGATAAACCTAACTCTTAACTGCCCGTGTGGAAATTGGTGGGCACCCAGAATTTAGGAAGGAAAACAATAAACTCCAAGTCAGTCATGTGACTGGTGTGAGAACTCAAAACAGTTTATTTAACTTTAAAATCAAAATAGGAATATATTTTTTTTTTTATTCAATTCGCAATGCTTTTAAAAATGAGACTACCATAAGGCCTCCCGCACACACACACATGCAAACGCAGAATCGGAGGAGATTTCTCCTTATGATAGTCAAAGATGCTTGATACGCATTTAAAATAACATTTGATATTATTACTAGTGCATAGTATAGAGAAAAATTCATTTCGAAAGTAGAATATAAATCTTAGCCAACATAGACATTTCGAACTATGCCTACTATAGCTACCATCCAAACAGTGGTGACCACCATAAGTGAATGGCAGGTTCTACAACTAATACCGTACAAGTTTCGTATTGGGAATTGGATTTCCAACAAATGGTCAGGCTAAGGAACTTCCTACTGCCACATGGGATCGCCTCTGGCTGGACGTCCCGAGAACTTAACCAGCTCTCTGCCAACACAAGGCCGGGTTACCTTTATCACTAGGTAACTACTACACGAATATGGCATCCCCCGGTCCCATCGGACCTTTAACCGAGCGCTCGTCACCAACAACACCACACAGAAAAAGATATAGTGTATCAACATGAGTAAGTATCTGGGCTCCATACCATGATACCACCCTTTCCAGAAGGAAATGCACATACCCTAAAGGGAGCTACCCCTCATAACCTTGCCGCATCTTTCCTGTTTTGACCATTACCGGGATGTGAGGCTCGACGAATTCACGTCCACAAAAACATACTTTATACAAAAGCCATGCTTTGGGTCAACAAATGATCAACACAATGATCACTAGGATAGACGATCAAATAAATGATCCTATCACAAATAATCAACACAATGATCATTTCAGCATCACTCAGCATGTCACATTACCAAAATGGGATATATCGCTGATAACTTCAACTATATAACCTTTGAGCTCGTACGTCTCAAAGAAGGGTGTTAAGCAAAGAATAAATTCTCCGCCACCAACAGAAATATATTTGAAAGAAATCGGCTTTATATCTCAACTTGTAATGTCAGACATACAATCCATACAAGTCTGTTCCGGGATCGAACAGAACCGAAGGCACTTACAAAGAAGTCCTTGCAATCCGGATATTCACAATCCTGATCGGATTCACCATCACATATGGAGAACTCAATACCGGAGCAACTCAGTGCAGAGTCAATCGATAGTTCATCCTATCACTCTCGCAAATATCCGGTCTTCAACACCGATCTTCAAATGCAATTCACAACGACGTATCACATATTCGGAGTGGGTTATACGACCCCATGGTCCTTTCCCGGTTAACCCGAATAGTGAGCGCTTATTCAAAAATAAGTGTGCATTCAAATTCAATCAATTCACATCAAATACCCATTCAAAGGGAAATACTGATAGTCGGTTATTGAACTATCAATGGATATGCATACATCACCAGATTCCAAATAATTTTCCAAATTATTTATTTTCCAAAATATCTTTACAAGATATATTATTTCACACTTCAAAAATAAATCAATATTTATTTTTAACCAATTTCACTTTTCACATATAAATTCCATAATGAATTTATATTTCAAAATATTCGTGCATAAAATTTCAATAATTCATTTCAATTTATCCTCAAAAAGATAAATTCTAAATATTCACTTCACATTGGAAAACATTTCCATACTTATTAAAAATAAGTAATTCACAAATCTTTTTATTTTCAACACTTAGAAAATATTCAATATACTTAAATCGAATTAAGTATATATTTCATTCTATTAAGAAAATCCTTTCTCAAACATATCTACTTGGGCCAAAACGAATGTTGCGTAAAACATCGTTACGACAACCCAAAATCACTAGTATAGGGATTCGAAATTAAAATAGATATATATACATCCCAATACTATTCAAAACATTTCCTTTCGGAAATCATTTACTATAACTACAGTGTTATAGTCCACCATTTCCTTTTATTTCTCGAAAACGTCTATTTCAACAATAAATGTTGAAATCTATGGTTTCGAATCTCAACATGTTTTAAACCATCGTTAGATCGTTTTAATTCTATTTAAAACATCACATTCAAAAACATTTTATTTAACGTGTTATTCACTATTCAAAAACGTGAATAAACCATGTTCACAAATTCCATTATTTCTATTCTTTTTAACTTAAAGGATTATTCACTGTTTATAACGTGAATATAACTCCATTAATAGGTTATAACAATTAACTTATCAAAATAAGTCGTTTGCGAATTTATAAAACAACGTTTATAAATTCCATATTTATTTATTTATAAAAACTTCCTTTTTATAAATTCCTTTATTAACCTATTCCAGTTTATAACTAAATTATAAACTAAACGTTCACATTATAAGTTAATTACTTATAAAACGATTATTTTACAAAATCGTTCATTTAACTTCCCAAATTATTAATCTTAACTTATAAGATTGTTTATTTATCCAAAATTTATTCTTTCGATAACTTTATAAATTTTATAAACCTATTGCTTATAAAATTTCATTTATAACTTCACAGTTTATAATTTCATAAATTTCATTCATTTAGGAAATTCATTTTCACTACATTCAAACACTTATAAAAACTCGTTTTATAATGTCCATAATTCAATTTATAAATATCCATTTATAAATCTCTTAATATAAATTAATTTATATTATTCTTTTAAACGTCTTTAAATTCCTTTAAAATTTCACCGTTCTCTTGATTTATAAAAAAAATCAAATTTTATAAATCTTATATTCAAACTTTTTATAATAAACTCAAAAATCCAGTTTAAACTATTTTATAAAATCATTGGTTCATATTTCTCAAAAACCAGCTTTTAACTATATTTCACAAAAACCATAATTTTATAACTTTAAAAATTATAACGTTTATTTATTTAAAATGGATCAATTCTAAAAATATAGTATACTTTTAAAAATCACTTTAAAAATCATTTTAAAATCCCAAATTCTGGGTCCAATGATGCTACACACCAAATAGTCAATCACGACTACAACGATCCATCATATATCGATATGATAATCCATCAAATGTCAAAATATCTGAAATAAAATAAAAACTGTTGAGGAATCCAGTTGGATCCCTCCAACCTGTTTTCCTGCATCACAACATTAGCACAATACCAATTTCGCTCCAGTACGAAATTATCGCGGTATATGTTCTTATTAAATATTATCCGCTTACTAACGGCGTAATAGGGTCTCATCCGCTAAACAAAAAATGCGGGAAATCAATCAACTGCAATATATACATATGCCAATATATATATATTGATATTATATATAATACCAATTTCACTGTTTATGAAATATTCGCGGTATATGTTTTTAATAAATAACATCCGCTTACTAACGGCGTATAATATCTATTTTAACAATCAATAATTTACAGTCATCATTCAAACATGCATTCAAATATTTTAAATCTAACTATTTAAAATAAAATCGAAATCTATTCGATTGAGTGAGAAATTCTCACCTTGGTTTTAATTTCCGTTTTAGCTTTTATTTCGAATAAAATTAAACGCGCGTTTAATTTTACCCAAAATTCTCACTAACTCCAAACGACTCCAAACCAACTCCATCGCGTAGTGCTCGTCCATACGATTCCAACGCAACTGAGTTTGCATTTTTTCGACCTCGTATGAAAAAGTTATGAATTTTTGAAGTTACACGTGTTTATATAACAAATTTACAACATAACTTAATTAAACTAATTTATAACTAACTTAATCAAGGCCGTTGATTTCATGTTGAGGAGATCCAGGCCGCATATATGCTTCTCCCCCCACTCCCTTGTTCACGCGACTAGCTCCAGTATTTGCACGAACCCAAATTCGATTCTAGGGTTAAATATCGCTAATAAATCGCTAGCTTCCACCTCGATCGAGTTACACCACCACGTGCGCCTCCCCATGCTCCACCACCGCCTCCAATACCATAGAGCTCGGTCGCCCCATTGCATGGAAATTCGTGCCCGACCGTACTCCCTTCCAGCCCAATTTACTGCCTATCCTCTCAACGAGAATTGATCATCACCTTATGGATCGCAAGATCTCAACGAGCTTAACATTTCTCTAGTTGGAGATTTGTTGTGAAAATTGATGGATTAGAAGTTTATAAGAGAAGAAAATCTCAAACTCTCGGCCGTTGAAACGAGGGGGGGCGGCTGCGTATTAGAATTAGGGTTTATGTTTATATTTTTTTTTTATTATTATTAATGAAGAGAGAGAGATGGCTATTTATAAGGAAAGTAAGCGTAAACACTATTCATCCCGGAAATTCCGAACTCCGATTTAGACGCCGTAACCAGTGTACCTAGGGTTTATCCCGCGTTCCGGACACAATGGAACAAGTTTCGGAAGCTAATTCGGAAGTATGTGCGAGTTATGGCTGAAAACGCTCAATTTAAATTAAACCGATTTAAATCGATTTCTAGGCGTTTTAATTTGTACAGGACAAACGGTAAATCCAATTGACTTGAAATTTGAAACCTTACAATAATATCACATTACGGATCCGATGAAACTGGTTTCGTCGAAATCCGAGACTTTTTGAAAAATGGCTATTTTGACTCGCCAAATTTAAATTAAAAACGATTCGATGCGTTTCGAGCTGCCACGATCAAACGATAACTCCGATTGACACGAAATTTGAAATCCAGTAATAACTAACTATTACGGATCCAATGAAACTGGTTTCGTTCAATTCTGAGACTGTTCAAAAATTGGCTATTTTACAGTCGATTATTAAATATTAAAATATTCAATTTTCACAATTTAACTTTTAATTCGATTTTAAAAGTTCTAAAATATCATTCTAACTTCAACATGATAAAATAAAATTTTACAAATCATTTTCTATCATATTTAACTCTATTTTCAATTATTTCCATAATTTAACATATTAAATTATCGATTTAATTATCCAATTAAATCCAAAAATTCAAATAAAAATTTATTTGACATATAAATTCAATTATTAATATTTAAAATAAATTAAATATTCAAATTTTAATTAATAAAAATTCTGGGTCGTTACAATTTCTATTACAAAGTGAACCATACCCTGAGCAAGGAGGAGGTAAAGCAGACTTGGAGAAAGGACGATGTAGGCCCATTGGCTAAAGGAATTCAAAGATGAGGGAAGCATTGAGGCCTTAGATGAGGATTTAGATTCTTGGAGATAACCCAAAGTCCTATAATTCGAATTATATACTCGTTTGAAAAATTCAATCGAAAAACATCTACTTGGAGACTCATGACTCGGAGTAGTGCTGAAAACTAGCCTCAAGAGAGTCCATCGAAACCTAGAGGAAATCTTGGAAATATTATATTTTAAGATACACATGATCATAACATTGGCGATTGCGGATACCTTCGAGATGTGCTCGGAAAGATGGTTCGGAAAGGAAAGTTTCAACAATAGGTGCAAGCCCCGTAGAATAGCGAGCATGGAACATCCAACCCCTATAAATAAAGAACTTTGATTATCAATTGGACCAACTATGGTCAACTTCCGATTGAGAAAGGCTGGGGCAAAGTGGAATAACGAGCATGCGACGCTGCTTCACATATCAATAAGTTTTGAAATTGTTAATTATTGATTTCATAATCAAGTTTAATTTTATCTTATATAATATACACACACACACACATATATATATATATGTATGTATATACATATACATATATATATATATATAAATGTGGACAACAAATGTATATATAAAGGGATAGATGGGTCTGTTGCAGTGTGAATCCCAACACCTATGTATGGACACCATGTACACCTTATATTTGTAGCAAGTGACCTGTACATATATACGTGCATCTGATACACTTATAAATTAAAGTAAAAATGTAAATAAAATAAATGTATTATTTAATTATTTTAGATTGGACCTAAACTTATTTAGACTTAGAAGGTCCAATAAAGATCTAAAAGAAAAAAAATTGAAATTCAGCTATTCAACCCGTGTTAATCGACGGAAATTCTATGGAATGAGAAAACCATCGAAAAATTTCAAATTAAATTTACCACAGGCGCACGGCGTACACTTGTCGTACGTGGCGAATACGGGTCGATCTGCAAGGAATTGTGGATTTTAAAAATCTATTCAATCAAATTATACCAAAGTCGAGTGAAAGTTGAGCTAGTGAATTAAAAAAAATTAGCTAACTAACTAAAAGAAAAGAGATGCAAATATAAGAGTTAAATGATGATTTAGATAATAAATCCACTCTCAAGATCATGTAGTTCAACATATATGAAATCATGATCTCTCTTTTATGGTCATTAGCGCTTTAATTGATGTGTTTATCATAAGTATGACATATTTGTGCTATTGATTGGCCAACATAAGCCATCAAAGCATAACACATCCCTTAAAGCACTTACTAACTTTCATGAAAGTTGACAAAGAAAATGAAATTGAAATCTACTTTAAGTATGACCTATTAACTATTGATTAGAAATATAGACCATCAAATTTGAATTTCAAATCACTTTCTTATGCCATAATCATATGTTGATGAAGGGGCATTTGTGTTAGTGATTGTTTAAGCATAGCCTATTTGGTGTAAACAATATAGGCTATCAAATTCAAAGCAAGAACAACAAATAAAACACTTCATCGATCATCCTTAAGCACAAAAAGAGAGCATGAATTAACAAATAGTTGAAGCTACATAATTAGAGAGCTTCATTACCCGCTAAATTGAAGGGATTTAGCCTCTCATATTTGTCACTTGATTAACAAATGTAGCTTGCAACATGAAAGAAAAAGAAAAGGAAAAGAGAGCAAAGTTAAGTGAAAAACTGTTCTGCTTGTATAAAATAAAAGAGATCGACACTACAACATGAAAGTAAATAAGCATGAAAAGGAAAAGAACATGTATTGAAGTTGCATAAAAAAATTACATAAAGAGAAATGGCTAAGTAGCCATGAAAAGAAAGAAGAGAGCTTGGTTTTATTTTGAGCCTAAAACTAACTAAAAAGAGACTAAGTAAGAGGAAGAGATTACATGAAACATATGGGTATTTATACATGTTTGGAACCCTAATTCATATTTTTGGGGAGCCCAAATGCCCATGAGGTAGTGTGACCATCAAATAATCATTAGCATGTCATAATCTCCATTTAAGTGTACGTGAAGCCATTAATTCCATAAGCATGTGCATTAGCCTCTAATTTGTACATTATGGTGGTGCGTAGGTGGGGTTCTCCATGATTTTCACTTTGAATTATTTCCATCTTCATTCCTTTGTATTCTTTTTGTGCACGCATATCTTCTTCATGAAATAACTTGTAATTAAAATCAAATTCCCACAAAATAGTATGGAAATTTCTAATTAATTTTTCTCAAGGAAATATATGCAGACAAATGACCGTTTTGCCCCTACATGAAGATGGATATGTGATAATTTGAAATTAGTATGCATTTTGGTTAAACAAGTTAAAATACCTAATATGATCGTTTATTTAATTTAAGTAGAATAAATATGGTGGTAAAAATATGCACATTTACGTGCACATCAAATACCCCCACACGTATCTTTTTATTCGTCCTCGAATAAAGGAAAAAAAACTAAGATAAATCCGTTTTCGTAGGGAGCACGATTGCATTGAGCGTACGCAACAAGCCGTTAAACCTCCGGGTGTCCCCAGTAGGACGAGTGTTGCCTCGTGAGGGTTTTCAGCGGATACAATCCACAAAATCCAAATGTAGGATGATTTTTTTTACAAAATGCAAGATTTATTTGCAAAGAGTTGAATGCGAGTTTTGAAAATATTTACAAATGAAACGTTTGCTTTTAAATCGACTCAAATATGTTAAATATAGGTTTTGTTCATTATCTTGAAAATTTAAGTCATTTACTCGTCAAAATTTCCAACAAAAATTAAGTTATCATAACAAATAAACTATAGTTTAACTTGTTGTTTCGGTTGATAACAAAGTGTAATCATAAAATGGATCCTTAGTTGATTATCAAAGTTTGTCAAAGTGGTATATTCATTTCTTTTCAATAACAAGTCAAATCAAATAAGTTAAAAATAGTGCTAGGATTTCAATTGCTTACACTTTCTTATTATTATTATTTTTTGAAAATTTTATTGATATTTACAGTATTTACATATGCCTAACTCAAATAAACTGAGGCCGGATATATTACCCATGCATTGCCTTGCGGACTTATGTGAGGGGAATATAGAGCGTGGCGAGTGAACACACGAGTGTGAACACCTATTGACTGTAAGCATGGTGGTTGAACAGAGCAGTGAAGTTTGGTTATTGGGTTGCGGTGAGGGGTGATGCTGGGATTCTGGTGGTTAGTTTGCCGAATTGGGAATTGGTGAGGCGGTGATTGAGGAAGATGTCGCATGTTCATTTGGTTCACGATTGAGTTGATGGTAGCAGTAAGTGGAGTTCGATTGCGGAGGTTGCTGTCATGGAGGAGTTTGAGTTTGAGGAGGCAGAGTATGAGCACTTTCGTAGTGGGGATGTCGAAGCCTTTGGGTGTAGTGGTATGTGAACTCTTGCAGTTGTGATTGAAATGTTGAGATGTTAGTGGCAAGCAGAAGGAAGTCGTGATGGATATCGCTGGAGTATGCAGTGGAAGGGGAATTTCGAAGAGCGATTGTGAAGTAGTCTGTGAATGTTTTATGGTTTGTGGAATTTGGGCAGAGGGAAAATTGCACAGTGGTTTGGGGAAGCACAAGTTGCTGATGGTCGAACTGTGATGGAGTAGTAGTTGGTTCTTTGAGTGTATGAAGTGGAGTGTTGGCGTGATGGTTTGGTTGATGGTAATATGAATGATGAAGTTGATGTGTGTAATTGGCAGTTTGTAACAGATTGGTCAATATAACAGTGGAATTTGGAAGTTTTGTATGAATGACAGTTGTATGAGGATTGTGCTATGGTGATTATGTAGGCTGTAAGTGATTGTTGAAGGGGGGTTGTTGGGTGAAGTATCTAGGTAGAGACAGTTTCAGGTGGTGAGTGGATGGTGTATAAAGTGTTGAAGCAGCAATCACTTTTTTTGAATTAGTGGTGAGAATGTCAGGGATGAAATCTTGTATATGTGATGACGTACTGACTGTTATGGAGAGCGGAGAAGTCGAAGTCAGGTGATTGAGGAATGCAAGCAAGCAACGGCTGATCACTGTGTGGTTGGTGGAAATGAAGTTGAAATGGGCTAGGGATGTAGCATTGGTGATTGGCAGAAGTTTGTTTGAAAATTATGGTGAATGTCAAAGTTTGTTTTAGTACTGGGTGGTTCTTAGGGGATAAGAATTTGGTGTGGAGGAAATGTCAGTGGTAGAAGATGGAAACAGTGATGTAGGTGATGGTGAGACAGGGGTTGTTGTGGCAGTTTTGTTTTATGGTAGATGAGGAAATTTGAATGAAAAGGAGGAAGGCTAGTAAGAAGTGCAGTAGTCAGAAAGTTCTGTTGGTGGAGGAAGGTCAGATGTTAATGAAGTATCAGTGGGAAGTTTGTTGTTGCTGTGGTTATGGGAAGTTCAGGATTATACAATGGGATGAAAATTGAGTAGAAGCAGTGCATAGAACATAAGCAAAATGAACAGAAGCACTGGAAGACAACGTAAGAAGAAAATGGAAATGTAACTCAATGTAAATTGAAATGTAACCTAAATGAATAATTTTTTTCTTTTTTTGAAATGAGATTGTTTTTTTAGAAACTATAAATGTCAAATGCTAATTGAAAACAAAAAAATGCACAAGAACAAAAACACACAACAAACAGTCACACAATATTTTAACTAATGCACTCAACACACAAAACAAACATGCAATAAAATCAAGCAAAAATAATTTGAATAATAGAAAATTAAAATCAAAACAATTCCCCGGCAACGGCGCCAAAAAATTGTTAATCGACGGAAATTCTATGGATTTAGAAAACCGTCGAAAAATTTCAAATTAAATTTACCGCAAGCGCACGACGTACACTTATCGTACGTGGCGAATACGGGTCGATCCGCAAGGAATTGTTGATTTTAAAAATCTATTCAATCAAATTATACCAAAGTTGAGTGAAGGTTAAGCTAGAGAACTAAAAAAATTAGCTAACTAACTAAAAGAAAAGAGATGCAATTATAAGAGTTAAATGATAATTTAGAGAATAAATCCACTCTCTAGATCATGTAGTTGAACATATATGAAATCATGATCTCTCTTTTATGGTCATCAGTGCTTTAATTGATGTGCTTATCATAAGTATGGCATATTTGTGCTATTGATTAGCCAGCATAAGCCATCAAACTATAAAACATCCCTTAAAGCACTTACTAACTTTCATGAAACTTGACAAAGAAAATGAAAATGAAATCTACTTTAAGTATGACCTATTAAATATTGACTAGAAATATAGACCATCAAATTTGAATTTCAAATCACTTTCTTATGTCATAATCATATTTTGATGAAGAGGCATTTGTGTTAGTGATTGTTTAAGCATAGTCTATTTGGTGTAAACAATATAGGCTATCAAATTCAAAGCAAGAACAACAAATAAAATACTTCATTGATCATTATTAAGCACAAAAAGAGAGCACGAATTAACAAATAGTTGAAGCTACATAATTAGAGAGCTTCATTACCCCCTAAATTGAAGGGGTTTAGCCTCTCATATTTGTCACTTGATTAACAAATGTAGCTTGCAACATGAAAGAAAAAGAAAAGGAAAAGAGAGCAAAGTTAAATGAAAAACTATTCTACTTGCATAAAATAAAAGAGATCTACACTGCAACATGAAAGTAAATAAGCATGAAAAGGAAAAGAACATGTATTGAAGTTGCACAAAAAAATTACATAAAGAGAAATGGCTAAGTAGCCATGAAAAGAAAGAAGAGATCTTGGTTTTATTTTGAGCCTAAAACTAACTAAAGAGAGACTAAGTAAGAGGAAGAGATTACATGAAACATATGGGTGGTTATACATGTTTGGAACCCTAATTCATATTTTCGGGGAATGCCCAAAATGCCCATGAGGTAGTGTGGCCACCTAGTAATCATTAGCATGTCATAATCCTCATTTAAGTGTACATGAAGTCATTAATTCCATAAACATGTGCATTAACCTCTAATCTATACATTAAGGTGGTAGATAGGTAGGGTCCTCCATGATTTTCACTTTAAATTATTTCCATCTTCATTCCTTTGTATTCTTTTTGTGCATGCATATCTTCTTCATGAAATAAATTGTAATTGAAATCAAATTCCTACAAAATAGTATGGAAATTTCTAATTAATTTTTCTCAAAGAAATATACGCACACAAATAACCGTTTTGCCCCTATATGAAGATGGATATGTGATAATTTGAAATTAATATGGATTTTGGTTAAAACAAGTTAAAATACCCAACATGATCGTTTATTTAATTTAAATAAAATAAATATGGTGGTAAAAATATGCACATTTATGCGCACATCAACCTGCTTTGACCAGTTCGGTTCTTTCAATGCCCTTCATTCTTTCATTTGATTTGGTTTGCATGGACAATAAAGTGTTTTAGGCAGGATAAACTTGGTTTTAGGCTTGATAATTTTGGTTGAAGTGATGATATTTGAATTTGAAATAATAAACTAGGAATGACATTATAGGTTATCTGATGTTAAACTTGGATTTACATAATATAATGAGAAGCATGAGTTTGTTGTTTGAATGCACGATGCTTTGCTGCATTGTTTGTGCAAACCTTGGATGGTAAAGAAGCATTGCACCTAGCTAAAGAGCTACTCATGGCACATCATAGCACCTTAGTTGTGCTGGCCACTGTGTGAAGTATTTTAGCCATGCGATTTAGCTCGGAATTGTTTGAGGGGTCTGCATGCTATATTTTTTTAACTTATGCTACTCCAATATTTTTGTAGCTTTCACCGCGTCCCATTCTTTGCAGAACCACACACCCTGTTGACTTCGTATACTTGAAGTGTGGTAGATACTTGATTGAAAAATGGGTGTAACCTATATTATCCTAAATGTAATAAGTTTTATCTTCACTCACTCCAATACAATTTTTATCTTCCTGTTCAAGCCTTTGTCTAGATACAAATTTGTTTTACTTGAACGAAGCAGTAAAAAGCAAAAAAGGAAAAATTGAAACTGCAAATATATAAATATATTTAAACTAAACATTGCCTTTGTTTATCGATTTTGTTCTTTTCATAATTTAAATAGGCACCAAAATTAACGAACATAGACTAGTGCAATAGGTATATACAAGGACCAGTACAACATGTTCGTAAGGGGCATCAATTCAAAACTAATCCAATATTTGCATGAGCAACTTAAGACATGCACATCATATCACTATACATGCCTTAAGTAAAGTAATTTCAAATAAACAACACCAAAAAAGCAACAGGGTGCAACAACATACAAACTTGCAACAAATGAGTGCTCAACAAAGTGCCCGAGCATGCAACAATAACACAAGATACACATAAAACAAAGCAAATTCAAGTTAAGATTTATAGTGCAAGTGCTCTAGCCACATAAACAAAAAATTAGATTTGAAATGCAAGTGCCTAGGCATGCACAAGCAAATATACAAAGAAACGAGTTCACAAAATACAAGATTAGACCAGCAAGAAAACACATATGCACATAAGCATCAATCACAAAGTGCTTAGGCAAAACAAAGTGCAAATGCACAGTGCACAACTTCAGGAACACAAAGGCAACATAAGTAGCAATACACTCAAATAAGGAGGAAAAACACACATAAGGCATGCACAATGCACGGCTTTAGGAAGCACAAGAAAATTGGCATACGTCCGAATATAGCACATAGGCATGCATAAGCACACAAGGCATAAAGAACATTCATGAATTATTCACAAACCAGCAAGTTCATGCACAAGCACACAAGGAAAGAATACAGGAAAGTAAGCACAAAAGAGATATTCAAGCACATAGGAAAACAAGCACACATAGGCATGCAAGCATGCACGAGCAAGCACATCAGGCACATCCAAACAATCAAGGTCGACAACACACAAACACACAAACAAACACACAAGCAAACAATGTGCACAACAAAGATGTACTCAGAAAGGCAATAGGCCAGCAAGGTCAGGCACATACACTAGCAAAATCAATGCATGATCAAGCAGTGCAACACTTCAAAAGTGGACAATCTCAAAGCAACACATACATATGCATGTAATATGTCTATATATATGATCACGTATATGTGTACCCAAAAAACAAAAATATTTTAGAAATAATCAAGTATACAAATTATCATTGAGTTAGTCCATAAAATTGAGCTAAAACCATAAGTTGAAAGAGTACACAAAATTAGGCCATAACCAAATTAGAACAGGTCCACAAAACGAGGTTAAAGCCATAAGAGGAACAAGTCAAAAATCTTAGGCTAATAATCATAGAGATGAAGCTAATGAATAATCCAAATTAAAAACCAGACCAAAAATCGAGGTTAAAAAATTCAAATAATAAATCATGAAATAATGAAAATCTATAAGGATAGATTTTTCAAATAAACCCTATAAAAATATCAACATCATCACTAGCAATTTAATAGTAGAGTGCAAATCAAATAAATAAATATAATCTTAAAATCAAAATCGTACCAAACTATCAACCGTAAAGAAACTCGACCAAGGATGCAACGACAACCAATAATCACCAGGCTATCGAAGAAATCGACTAATAGAAAAGTAAAGGCGTGAATACAAAACTTAATTTCAAAGCAACGGCTTATAGATTCGAATAAAAGGAATGAACCCTAAAAGAGATAATAAAGAAAAATAGGGATGGCCTGAAAATAAATTTAGGGAAGTGTTGTATTTATATAAGGCCCACTTTGTTTATATTTAAATTAGGGTTCTCATTTTATTTTAATTTTTTACTTTTTATTTTAAAACTCCTGTAATCTAGATTTGAATTAAATTTTTGTAGTTCGGGAAATTATCAACTCAAAGATAGAGTTTAGGCAGGATTTCTAGGAATAGGGTTAGAATAATCAGGTTAACAATATTTGCATATTTATAGGGAATTTGTAAGCGATCGATTATTTAATATTAGTAGAAATCTTCAGAGCAGTAGTAGGCCGGTTTCGCCGAAGCTGGGTAAATTCGTTTGCTATTTTTATTTTCACATCCACTCTATTATTATCTATGTTATGATTTTTATTATTCTGTGAATTTATAACAAGCCCTATTCATACCCCTCTATGTTTAATTTGATCCTAAAAGTGGTACTAGAGCTAGTAGTCAAATTCGCCCTTTTTAAACTATAACTAGTTTTAATAATGCTTTTTCTAAAGGACAATCCATAGCTAGGCACCCATGCTTAATGGAACTGATTATTCAAATTTAAAAGTAGGATTAAGGACTTTCTAGATGCAATTAAGGCATGGGTTATAATCAAAACTGTTTATAGTCTACCTATAATAAAAATAGATAATCAAGAAGTTCCTAAGCCTAAAGGTAAGTAGGCTGCAAATGAACTTAGTCTTTATCACTCTACGAACTCTATTATCCATTTTAGATAAAATAAAATATAATCGCATTTATCATTTAGTTATTTTATAGAAATTTAGCATACGCTTGAGGTGACACATGAAGGTATATGACAGGTCAAGGAATCTCATCTAGCCACGCTCAACAATGATAACAAGAATTTCATAATGACAAAGGATGAAAATATAAAGGAGGTGTATGAATGGTTTTCAAATCTAGTACTCAAATCTAAAACATTACGTAAACCTATACATAATTTAAGATTGTTTGAAAAATTCTAAGAATCTTTCCGAGAGGTTTTGAAGAAAAAGTGATAGCAACCTAGGAAACCAAAGACTTGAAACAACTAAGGGTGGAGAAATTAATAGGAAATCTCATCACCTAAGAAATGGATTGAAAGTCAAAGAAGAACGTGAAAGTGGAGATTCGAAAAAGAAGCCAATTGCTTTAAAGAGTACAACCGATGGTAAGGAAGAAGATATAGTTGCAGCTAAGCTAGCACTATTAATGAAGCGATTCAAAATGTGGACCAAAAAGCACGGAATTCCAGCATTAAAAGAACGAATAAAAACTAGTACTCTAAAGTACTGGATGAATCTAAGGAAGAAATCACATGTTGTAGATGTAAGAAGCTATGTCACATCAAACCAAATAGTCCGCTAAATCAACTTGATAAAGGAAAGAAAAAGTTGAGAGGAGTGTCATAGCCACTTTGGATGAGAATGAAGAAGAAGAGGACGAGAACACTGATAGTAAGGAAAGCGAGGAAAAATTTTGCCTTATAGAAGAATCAATGACAATGAACGTAATAAAGTAGCACATTTATCCCATATTGATTTACTTTTGTTATATCATGAGTTAAATGGAACAATCGATAGACTTAAACAAAGATATAACAATCTTGAATCTGAGAAAAATAGTCTACTTGTTTTAATAATGAGTTAGAAACGATGATTCAAAACATTAGAAAACGAAACTCAGGGTGGGAGATGTGTCAGTCTCTAGTGGAAGAAATAAATAGGTTTAAGACTAAAATTGAAACCCTCAAAAAAGAGATTTTGATCTTGAAAAAAAAGGTGAAATAGAAAGAGAAAATTTCATTAAGAGATGCACCTTGCTTTTAAATGAAAACATCTCTGTTAGATGTAAAGTTCAACAGCTTGAATCGACAATAAGAAAATTTTCTAAAGAAGAAAAATCATTGATTATGTTGTTAGGTAGTTAGACTATTATTAAAATAGAAAACGACTTCGATATGAGAGAGTTGAATACCTCAAAGAAAATAATTGTGATAAGATCGAACTTCACGAAGAATGATCAAAGTATTTAATTTGTGAAAGAATTGGGTATAAAGAAAATAAGTGTTGGTATAGGAACAAACACGAAAACTGTTAAACAAATCTAAGTCCTAAAGGGCACAAATGTAAATTTTTTAAATTCAAACAAGTTTGGGTTCCCAAGGGTAAAATCGTTTATACGAACAAATTTGGGTACCAAGATTCCAAATGTAAATGAATATGCTCCTAGGTCCTTTGTTAGGCCACATGATTTTAATATTTAGGAACGAAAACGGGCTAAGGAACAACTATGATAGCGATAGACTTTAAGTTGTTCTATATATATTTGATGAGCAACAATTTCAATGTTCCTTAGCTTGGAAAATTAAAGTAGATCCACATATTTCAGATAAAAATGATGAATAAGAATACGACACCAAAGGTAAGTGAAGGTATGATCTCTAAATCTTACTTTTTAATTTTCTCTCCTTATTCTGGGATCTGATTTTTTGACACTGCTACAGTAAAATTGACTTATCTTAAGCTACGAAATTCTAATTTGAAAAATTCAAGTTGATCTAAAAAAAATAGATAGAAAACTCTATAAGTTTTATATTTTGTGTTTTCCTAGGATTTGAGCTTAAACCAATGAAAAACTATAAATAGTTTAGTATATTGTTTCAAAATTGTTTTAGAACTTCCCAACTGTAGTATTTTGACTACACTTTCCATTCCGATATTCCAATTTATAAATTTGTTGATATTTTGAAAACCATATACAGAATTCTACAATTTTCACTCTTCGTGTTTTTGATAATTCATTTCATTAATCCTCAAAAAACTAGTTTTATATCGGTACTATGGTTGATTATCGTTTTAGAGTTGTTTTTACACCGCTACTAGTAAATCGATCATAATTTGAACATTGTTGCTCCAAATTTTGAAATTCATCAAGTTCTGATATCTAGTTGATAACACTACAACATTAATATTTTAAGTCACATTACTTGAAAAGTACTTTTGATTTGTGCAAACAAGTTGTAGTATTTCGAAACTAACTTTTGACCGATTTATTGCTTTAACTAGAAACAAATTTTACTGGTTAGCAATATTGAATATGTAAATCTTCCACATTTAGTGTAAATCAAATTATGGACTATTCTAATGCACATTATGCACGATGTCAAGTTGATAGTAAAATCATAAGTGATATATATTTCATGCTAGAATATTATTTAGTTTCATGGTCAATAGAAAACAACATCTATTGCATTATCTACCACTTACTCAGAATATACTTACATTAAATTTATTTCAATTGATTTTCAATTATCAGATATTTTCATAAAATGTGTTCTAGAAAAAAAGATTTTTCAACTTTGATCAGATCTTGGAAGTTTAGAAATAACTTCTATTTTTTATTTATTTTTTCTATTTTAGGTTTTGATTTTGATTTTCTAGTAAGGAATTTACTCTAGAAAAACAATGCTTATTTGGTTGAACTGATTGGAATCTATTAAAAATTATTAATAGTGATTGAGGAAGTGGTAGGTAATGGTTAAATTATACTTCACAATTGGAGGAATGATATTTTAAAAATTCTTGAAAAGGAAAAAAGTTTATAGTATTTTTAATTAATACATATTCAATGATTGTAACACCCTGAAATAGTAAATAAAATTAAAAAATATGCATTTAAGACCCAAACATATAATTTTTAAAAATGTTATAATTTGGCTATGAAACTTTCCCGGTTGTGTTCGTGATGAGTTTCTGATCATTTTTGATATATAACGTTTTTCGATCGGAGCTCAAACGAAATTGTTATTAACGTTTGAAAGTTTCGAACCATAAATAATTATATATGTAATTAAGGCAATAAAGTTAATTGACTAATGACGGTTAATTTAATGGTTTCTTAACATTTAAATATAATCAACTTTAATTGAATCAGTTAAATATATATAAAATAACGTAATTAGAGAACTAAATTAACCCCTGACATAAAATGACAACCGGTCAACCCGTTTACTGCAATAGGTCAACCTCTTGCAATTGACTGGTATAGGGGTAGTGGTCGGCTGCTTGTACACTACTGGTTGCAAATTGAACCTTGGCCAATGGCCCGAATTTGAAAGAATATAATCTAATGTTTGGCATCAGTTTGATATAAACATGGATCCAACCTCTCACTTTTTTCCTCATAATTCGAAGCATAGTGAAGCTCTTACATTTTCTCTTCTTTATAAATTCCTAAATATATAGTTTATACATGTATATAAGTGGAGAATAGCGAAGGATATAAAGAAAAAGAATAAGGTCAAATCGAATCGCCAAAGCCAAGGTAAATTATAAATCCAGATCTGAATCTAAATAAAATCCAAATCTCTTCTCTAATCTAGATTTCTAATAAACATATGTATGCTTGCGATATATATTCTGATAAAGAGAAAAAGGGGAATCAAATTGGAATAATAGGGATTAAATTTGGAGATTTGGGAAATTTTAAAGGTGAGTAGGAAATTATATATTTTTATATAATATTGGATTTATTTCATTGTAAATCTGTTCCTTATATACCTTTATCTAATTATTTTGGAGTTATATGCTTAATTATATGCGTAATGAATTTGAAAACTATGCCTATATAATTTTGAACTATTAACTTCAATCAATGTTACATATACTTGAATTTGGAAAGTTAGATTGAAAGTAGTGGTCCCTTAATTATCAAGGTTGTATATAAATTCTAAACTTGTAGGTAAAATGGTATATGTAGTAAATAAGAATTAGAAGTTATTATAAAATTTATTAGGGTTTAAGCAGTATTTTAATTCGCTGAAATGAAGTGTGTTGCAACGTAATTTTTTATAAATTACCTAGTATTATAATTGTGTTAAAAGTGTATTATTTGAAGTAGTAATAAATATACCTAAAGAAAGAGATGTATAAACTAGTGATGTTTACTATATTTTATACTATTTATTTCAATAAAACAAAATGAAAATTCCTTGTAATTTCAAACGTAACACAAATCCCTTTCTTAGTAAGTTATAGAAATTTGCAATGTTAACATTTCCTTTTAGGGAAGATGTAACTCCAATGCATTAAAATGCAGAAATCTCTAGGTATAAATTAAAGAATTGTAAGTAGAAATAATACAAACAATCTTATAAAACAGAATGTATGCAATAAAGAAAAGGTAGAAATTAAGAAATAAACAACGAAAGGTAGGAAAAGAAATGAAATGGGAAAGGTGTAACCAAAGGAAGACAGTAAGAATTTAAAAGGAACAATAGGATATACTTTGTAATATCAAATAGAAGTTAAGTAATTAAAGATGATAAATCTACTAAATAAAAAGTAAGCAGTAAAAGACAGCTAAATCTTTTAAGTTCAAGATAAGAGGTAAAATTTACATTAATAGAACAAGGAGTCGGTTAAGTAAGAATAATTTAATATAAACATTCAAACATGAAGCCACAGTAAGTAGACAAGTATGAATATATATATATATATATATATATATATATATATGTATGTATTTATGTATGTATGTACGTATGTATGTAGTCTCAAGTATGCGTTTATAATGGGTGTGAATATTTAAAGCTAGCTAAAAGCTTAGACTAAGTAAGAATGACATAGTCATTAAAATGAGTTGGAATGCAAGATCGATAGTGTAACATAATAGAAGTCTACCTACCGCAAGGGGTAGCCAGCAGTAGTTTACACATTATACTAATGTTGGACATATCCAACTGTAGGACCATGGAATTATACATTTATATATACGTGAAGGGAATACCCGGTAGATGGTTCGCCTCGGTCAAACTGTCAAATCACAAGTATAGTCCACTTCAACGTTTTATGGGGTATTAACTAACAAGTGGGTATTTTATAGATTCTGTTTGGAAATTTAAATGGGACGGTGAGCAAGGCTCGATGCTATGAAAGCGGGATTGGTACCATACGCTGGAGTAGGAACTATTTCACAGGTCGAGAATGTCATCGGTCCTGAGCGATCAACGGAAAGATGAGTGTTACACCAAAACAGGATACACCTCCTACTAGTATAAATCATGTTTAGGTCATGCACCACTATCGTTGTTTGTTAGGTTGTTCGTTAGGAGGCAAGGCTATATAACCCTTTATGGAGGTCATTCAAAAATGAATAGGATAAGGTTAAACAATTGTAATGACGTTATAGGCATTATAAGAGTTCTTTAGTATGCATGACGATGAGGATCCGATACTGCGTTGATAATGGATCCCGACGAGTTGAGTTACAGATACCAATTGGGAAGTATCTAAGTCCAATGGGGCACTGTGGCACTTAAATCTACACATACATACATATAAACATATGTTATTATTGTCTACTTCGAGTAGATGGGGCGCATCCTATGTGTATGTGGAGTAGAGACGGCAAAGTAAAATAAATAACATTCGTTTTATGAAGGGTAATTGACATAAACTAGTGTTATGTATAAAGTATGTAATTTACCAGTCACCGGAATGTTGTTCTGACCCCCTCCTTATTACAACTCAAAAGATAGCTTTAGAGGGACATGTACTGGTGTAGGTGGGTACAGTAGAAGGACAGATTTCCTTATGCATGCTCAATACTAAAAGGACACTAGATATCAGAAGTTTCAACATTGGTCAATAACTGTATGTTTTATTATACTTTACTATTCCGCCATGAATTTATACAGATAGTATTCTAATGTGCATTTGTTTATTTATAGGATATCAAAGCCAACGATCCATACTTCGGTGGACTTAGATTTATGTTTTAGCAAAAATTTGTGTCCACTAAAGTGTAGGATGTCACTTTTGGTATCAAGCTTAGGAAAATAGGATACGATGAGTGAATGTATTTGTATTTTACTATAATTATATACATTGCATGCTAAACCCTACAAATTCTGAAGTAACTGCAACCATATTCTGAAAAGACGGACAATGCGACTATGAGTAGGAACAATAGAAGAAGATGAAGATGTACACCCATCTGGATCACCCTATGGAAAATAGGTCGCATTAGAAGGCGTTTACTTAAGAAAAGCATGAATTTGACGTATGGTAGAGTTCCTGAAGCTGGATGTTTTTTACTCCCTTAGTAGAGCATAGATTGACCTATGGTTGTAGATCCCCACAGAGTTACCAATTGATGATGTACACTAGATCTAGATAAAGCGAAAGAGAGAATCTACATGATGTAGATATCCAGAAGAATAATTAAATAAGTTTTCGAAATAAGGTTTGTAGTAATCACTCAAAGATGATAGCTGAATTTTTTATATTTTGGGAGATGATAAGTCAGTAAGTAGAAAAGAAGGGAACTCCAAAATAAGGGATAGATAAAAATCCACTCTGAGTCTGACCGCATATGGAAGAATTTAATATAAAGGTTGAAATGATTTTAATATAAAAGTTGAAATGATTTTAATATGAAAGTTTGAGAAATATATATATTATGTAACAACCCATAATTTTAACACTTTGAAAATGTGATATTTAATTATTTTAAATATTCAAATGTAGAATTTTCAAACTTAAACAATCTATATGATAAATAAGAATGATAAATTTATTTCTGATATTGAACAAAGATTTGGATTCCTATTGTAAAATTGACAAAAGTTGGATTCCGATAAAGTAGGATAAATATTCGAGAAATTTGTTTAAAGGATAAATAATTCCTTTCAAAAATATATATATATAATTGATATTAAATTCATTTTATAATAATAGAATTTAATTTATAGTGGTTCGATAAATATATAAAACTTATTTTATAAAATTGACAAATTTGTCGCATATCGATAATCGATGTCATATTTTTATAAGAAGATTTGGATATTTTTTAATATTATTTTATAAGTCAAATATGTTTGTTTTAATTATTTAAAGATTATAAGAAATTTATTTCGAATTTTGGTTTACATAAATAAATAGTTTAACTAAAACGTCAAAATGTGACCATAAAACATTTTGTCAAAAATCAACGTTTTGTCGATTAAAAGTTGTCGCATCTTTATTTTCTTATATAGGAACATGTATTCAAATAGTATAAATATTAATTAATTCACTAATCAAGTTTACTTTTACTACACATAATTAGAAAATTTATATTATAATTAAGAAAAGTAAGCACAAAAGGACAAACATGTCCTTTCAAAGCAAAAGGTAAACATCAAATCAATCCAAACATAATTAGTATATTAGTTGCTTAATACTTAAGTGAAAATGATATAAAGTGATGATTTAAAATGTGAAGTTAAGTGTTGAAAAAATAAGGTTGTTTAAAAAGTAAGTATATGATGTTTTGGTATTTTTATAAAATATTATTTTAATCCAAAACTTTTTCTATAAATATGCATCTACTTACTCACTTTTTTTACACTTCTTCTTCTTCTTCTCCATTTTCAAGCTTTTCTTCCACTCTCTAACGGATTCTTCTCTTCTCTTTCCTTACTAACTTTTTGAAAACTGTATCAAACAAAGTCAAAACTCCGCTAAAATTTGCCAAAGACCTTAGAATACCATTAAAACATGGTTTAGCATTTAAGAAGTGGAGAAATGGTGGAGAAAGGGGTGGAATATAAGGAGGCCAAACCTATGGAGGAGAAGGAAACAAGTTGGAAAGCTCCGAAGCAAGAAAAAGAGAAAGAAGTGCCGCCCCGTTTCATTCCAAGGAAGTAGGAGAAAGTTTGAACTACTATGGAAGCACCGCCAAAGTTTTCAAAGTTGATTGAATTTGAAAAATGGTGAGGTGTTGGGTGATATGAATGTTGGTAGGAAATGAACAATTTGGTTAAAGGTGAGTACTCAATGTTTATTTAAATCATCCTTATAATTATTTTCATATGTCCATTAAAACCCTTGAATAAATTGTTTGAACGTTTGATAATTTGGATGCAAAATTGGTTGATATTATGATTGATTTTATGTTTGTTATATGGATGATAACTTGGTTTGATAAATGATAAGAGAAATGGTTAGTAAGCATAGTTAATTAAATGAGAATTAAATCCATACATGTGTGTATGGAAATTATTTAGCTTCTTAATGATGTCAAAATATCTAAAAAGATTGAAAATGATATTAAAATAATATGATATTACAAAGTGGAATGAAATGGAATATGATTTTTAAATATAAAAATATTGTTTAAAATGATTTATAAATGTGTTATAAACATTTAAAAGTGTTTCCAAGAAGTTTGAAAAGTAATTGAAAAACAAGTCAAAACTATGCGCGTCGCGTAACGGTAGTTCGAGATTTCGCGCCATAAAAGTTAGATGAGTATATAAAGTGGAATATAGCTCGGTATTCTCCAAGTTAAAAAATTTCCAGTATATTATATCCACAGTTTTCCAACAAAGGAGTAAAATCAAGATTTTATTAAATGGAGTTTGAAATATGTCCAAAACAATTTTCTAAAAGCATTGCGGTTTTGCATTTCGGAATCCAAAAGGGATTTCTTTATTAATGATATTCTTGAATGATTAAAAATATGAAATAAATTTGAAAAATCTATTAAAATGGTTTATAATAGATTTGGAATGGAAAATATGAATTTTTAAATAATAAAAAGTTGTTTAAATCAAATAAGCTTATATGACACTTTCTACAGCACTTTTATGCTGCAAATTTTATAACTTTTTGAATATGAGTTTAAACTTAAAAATTCTTTTCTAAATATTTTGTAAATAATTTTAAAGGAATAATTAAGTAATGTTAAGATAATTTGAAAGTTTTAATAAGAGTTTGAATAAATGGTTAAGAGTAATTGTTTAACTACTTAAACAAAAAGTAAAGAATATTGAATGTAATAAAAAACCGAGTATGCGGAAAAGACTAGCACATTTTTCCCGCCTATGAGATCTGGGAAGATAAAATAAGGTGTTTAACAAATGTTAGGAATGGAGCAACCACTGCCCTGAACATACCAGGCTTATGTTTTCTCTTCTTAGGTGAGGGGTGGAATAGATCGAAAGTAAAGCTCGGATGCTCTAAAAAATCATATTTAAGTTTTTCCAAGATAAAAGAAAAGAAACAATTTATTTAAATGTCAATTAACCACTTAACATCTTTTATTCAATGATTGTACAAAAAAACTTGGATCAGATTTGGGTGATTCCTATACGAAACCCCTTCAAACTAATTTTTGAAATAAAACATATTGAGACGAAGATTGTTGAAGACGAAGATTTTCATGATATAGTATTAGTTGGAATTAGTCCATCGAGGTGATATTTACCATATCTAAGTTGACAGTAGTGCTCTGATATGAAAATCTTCGACTTCTAAGAATATGATTTGAAGTTAAGAAAGAAATCTTTGATTAAGATTTAATAAATGATTTCGAAATATTTTCCCTAAGTTAAAAGTTATAACTTGAATATAAGAAATCATTGATTAATATTTAATGAATGAATTGGAAAGGTTTTCCTAAGTAAAAGAGAAAAATGATTTGGAATTATTCAAAATTTAAGAAAGGGTTTAAATAAACCAAATTATTTGATAAATGAGGCTTAATAGTTTCATATACCTTTGAAAAGAAAATAGAATAAATTGAAAAGAATATATCTAAGAAAGATATCTGATTTAAAAAAAGATGAAGTAATTGATTGATGATTGATTATCACATTTGAACATAACATCTTTTAAATCGATAGTTGGCTTCGAAGGAACCGGGGTCGGATTTGGGTGATCCCTATCCAAAAATCACTTCGAACAAATGTATATGTTCGAAAGTGAAGACATGTTGAAGATGATGATTATTGAAGACCATGGATCTTCACAGCGTGAGGACTGCTCGTTGACATGCTCAGGGTTGCTCCCATTATAGAGTTATTTATCGTAGTGTTCTCCTCATCATGAAGATTTTTTCGAACTACAAGGACTACTCTCTACTAGTGGTAGTAGGAGAGTGCCTTCGGTTTCGTTTAGTCCCAAAATTAATTATATTGACGAATGTATGACATTGCACTTCTGAGACACAACATTTGACTTTTACAAATGTACATCTACTTGGTGGCGAAAAAGGCTACTTCCCTTAGCTTAACACCCTTCTTGAGACATACGAGCTCAGAGGTTGTATGCTTTCGGGAGTCAAATAGCGATCAACTAAATGGCAGTGTGGCATTCAAAGTGGAAGAAGATGTGTTATGAGATAATCGTTGCCTCGGGCCTCAACAACCGGAAATGACCGAAACAGGTTTAGATGGGGCAAGGCTAAGTGGGTTATTCCCAATTAGGGTATGATCATCCCCTTCTAAATATATTTCTTCCGGCTATTACGTTTGGGGTGTAAATTAATGTGGTTTGTATGCTAGAGCGTGCTCAGTTAAAGATGGTAACGACAGGGAGATTATATATTTGGTACTATCTATTTATAGAGATAGGCCGGTCTTGTATTGGTAGAGGATCCTTTGTGATGGTCCTCACTACATTCCTCAAGAGTGTACTACCGGAAGGTAGTCCCTTCACTTTGTCATTTGTATGGAAATCCATTCCCCAATAAGAACCTACAGACTTGATTGTAAACCTATTATGGTGGAATTTAATCAATGTAACAATTTCGGCTAAGATTAATAAGTTTATTTGAAAATGTTTTCAAAGAGATGTCATTAGAAATAATATCAAATGTTTTGATATATAAAAGTATTTTAAGTTATCATAAGGTAAAAACTCGTCCGTGTTTATGTGTGGGCATGGTCTTATGAGATACTTTTTCTTTTCAAAGGATTTTATTCAAAGTGATAGATGACATGTCATTTATTATTGAGTTTTTTCACGCTGGTTTATCAAGCCTGATCTGGGTATTTTCAATACTTGGGTCATATCAGAGTAATTTCAGGTTTATTTAAAGATGATTGGAGTTTCCAGAGGAGAGATGGAGAAATCATTATATGGACGTATTTTATTATCCGCTATATCTATTTCATTTGTTTTGTTGTTTGTCAGCATTTGTAAGGGCGGGTGTTATAGTTGTCCAAGCTGAATCTAGGTTAGGCTCTGATATTGAATTTCAAAATTTTCCACTGTGAAAATTATTATTGAAATAGTGTATGTTATTCTATTCGTGTGAGATTCTGTTCTGTCTTTATTTTCTTTCTACCTTAATGATCCGTCTTTTCGTGCAATTTGAGTTAGACATGTGTGGTTTATTGCCGATTCAAAGGTACGGAAATACGGGTCGTTACATATTATATATTTGAATGATTTTCAAAGGAACTATTTGAAGATAGAAAAACCTATTTTTGAAAAGTAAGTAAATATTAAATTTTCGATAAAATAAATAATCTTTATTTTTTTAAATAAAAAGTTGTAATAGAAATTAAAATTAGTTAAATCAAAAACTTCAGTAAACAGGTTTCTATAAAGTGTGATTTGTATTGAAAAAAATGGTATAGTGTGTATAGCTCGTTGATTTTTCTGATATAAAAAATTTTAAGTTGTAAAATTCTTTTTAGATGTGGATAATAAGAAATGATAAAAGTTTTAAACGGGGTAAAAGAATGGAAAGGAGACAAGACCCTAAAAACAAAGCAATAAGCAAACGCACTATAATGGTTCAATAAAGAAGACAGTGAGAGAAATATTATATAAAGAGAATCTATACAAATATGAGTAGTCTAGGTAGAATAAAGTTAAATAGCATTAATATTTTGAAATATGAATAGAAACAATGCTATAAATTTATAAAAATCTGTGTCTGTAATTTGAAACAATATAGTAAATTAAAAGAAAAAATAGTTTCCACAAATATGTGCAGTAATTGCATATATCTTTTTAGAAGTCCCCTTATATGCTTTTAGAACCTCCACTAAGGTTGAAAGTGGAAGTAACATGAGTGTTAGAAAAATAATAGGATGGAAGTTGTCCTTGTCTACTTCATTTTTTAGCAAAAGTTATAAATAATGTTTTATAAACACTATAAATCGCATTTTTGAAGAAAAGTGATTTGGTATAAAAATTGAGTTTTTAGAATACAAAACTTGATAAATATTTTGAGTTAACAATCCCACTTTTAATAAGTAAAATCTCTTTCGTGAAAAGGTTTTGAAGGAAAAGGAAAGGAAAATTTTAAATTAAATTGCTAACATTTTCTTTTGGACTTGATGAATAAGCTTAATTCAAAAATCCTAAGTTGTAGTTTTAAAAGTTTAAGGCACCATGTTATTTTTTAATTTAGCAACATGTTTCTAAATTTGTATATTTAAAGATATAAGTTTTGGAATTAAGTACTTCATAATTATGAAATTTTAGTTTTTGAAAAAGTAGCAAAAACCAAACCTAAATTTTAATATGGAGTAGATATGTATGATTGCCTAGGTAAGAAGGGGTAAAAGTTAAGGTTATGAGTAAAATAGCAATGAATGCTTGTAAAGTAGAAATAGTGGATGTAACAACCTGCAATCATACACACTTCAACCTAATAATAAACCACACATGTCCAACTCGAATTGAACGAAAAGGCGAATAGATAGGAGAAAGAAAGAAGAAAGAGGAGAGAAAGAGAAACAAATAACACAAAATCTCAAAATGCAGCGGAGCAACATATAATATAATTTCAATAATCTTTACAAAAGAGAAACCGTAATATACATACATACATCAGAGTACAACAACAAATCACTAATTATCAGCCTGGATAGTGATAACAACCTATCCTCACAAATGATGATAATTTTGAACAACCAATGTAGCAGAAAATAAACATATACATGAATATGACTTGAAAACCTTAAGCTCGTCTTCAGAAGCTCCAAAGCATTCAAAATGAATATTTAAATACACTCGGTTTAACCCAAGCATTAAAAGCGACGAACGCCCAGATCAGTCTGGTAAATTAGCGTGGGAAAACAAATCTCAATTTGATATTGAAATTATAAAAACTTTTCAAAACAAAGGTATCTTATAAGACCACGCCACACGTAAACATGACGGGTTTCTACCTTACGATAACCAAAACACTTTATATGAAATACTTTGATATTATAATAGTGTCTAAGATACAAATACATATTAATCATAGCCATAATTGTTATATTGATTAAATTCCAACATAATAAGTTTGCAACTAAAACTTTAAAGGCTAGTATTTGAGAATGGATTCCATATAGTGGTAGGTAAGGGACTACCTTCCATACAGTACATTTTTAGAAGAATGTACCGAGAATCAACAACTTTGAAACCTCTACATCTAGCAAGACCGACCTACTTGCAGACCCATCTGGTGGTGGATAGAACTGAATATGACATCACCCCAGTCGTTTCTGACCTATCCGTGGCCACAACATACACAAAATCCCGAAATATAGAGGGTGATTTAAAAAGGTGATGACCATACCCTATTGGGAGCGACCCACTTAGCCTTACGGCATACCCTATTTAAGCCATTTCCGGGTGTGAGGCTTAAGGTAACATTTGCCTTTCACATAGCACATTCCATTTTGAATGCCACATTGTCAATTCCATCACACACTATTGATTTTCACAAATGTACAACCTCTGAGCGCATATGTCCCAAAAAAGGTGTTAAGGGTAAGAGAGTTACTTCCTACACCACTAAACAGATCTACGTTTGTAAAAATAAATGTATGTATGTTAGAAATGCAATGTCATACATTCGTCCACATAAGTTGTCCAGAAATAGGAAAAAACGAAGGCACTCTCCTACTGCATCATGTCGGGAATTAACCCTAGGATTAGTAACGAGTAGTCCTTACATAGAAGATTTTCATAATAGAGCATTACTGCCACCATATATTTGTGTATACATATAATATGAAATCGTGGAGCTAGTAGCAAGCAGCCCTACATCATAAGGATCTTCATCTTCAAAAATCATCATCTTCACCAAATCTGCACTTTTAAACACGTACATTGGTCCAAAGTGTTTTTTGGATACATCTGATCCCGGTCTCTTCGGACCAACAATCGATAAGAGGCCCTCGTCCTCATAAGGAAACCAAGTCTCATAGACTTATTATGTTTCCAACTTTCAACTTGCTATCCTTCGGCCATGAAGGAAGCTCAGTAGATGAGAAACCACGGTTACTCCGCACTACTCGAATCAACATTCTTAACATCGAACGATAATCAAGCCTACTTAGTTAGCCTCATAATAAGTGCATAACTAATTAGTTCGCACATCAAGTCAAGGAACCTAAATGGCCAAAAATACAACCTAGCACATAAGCAGTTACTAGGCTTGTTCAATTAATCTTTTATTAATTAAATCACTTCCCAAATATTTATCTCAAAATATATTTAAAGGGATATCTTCTCAAAACCATTTTAATCTTTCAATATTTGGAATACATTTCCATTTACTTATCTCAATGGTATAAGTATGTTCACAAACCATCCCGTTTTCTAAACTTAGAAAACATCTCTATATAATTAAATCTATAATAAGTATATTTACAAATCTTTCGAGGAAAGCTTCATATTTTCTAAAACATGCTTTATTGGGTTAAAAAGAATGATGTGTAGAATACTGTTACGACAACCCAAAACAATAATATAGGGATTTGACTATTTATATTTATGTAAATCCCATATACCATATAAAACACTTCCTTTCGGAAATCACTTACTATAACTAAAGTGTTAGTTGGAATTGTCACGCGTTCGTGGGAGTTTGAGTCTTGGAATGGTGGCGATCGGTGGCACCATTGAGGCACGCATGGGTGGCGCAAGCATGGACAAGGGCAGGGCGGCTTTCGGTTAGGTTGCATCGGTGGCATGACAACGCGGCGGCGGCAGTGATGGGTGGAAGTCCAGGTCGAGTTTTCATTTTCTGGAAGCAAGTGAATAAGGGAAATAGAGGGAAAAGGTAATATAGTTAAAAAAAATTGTTAATTAAAATTTAAATGATCTTAACTTCATTAATTCATAACTTTACCATACGATGCCATATTTAAATGCAATGAGTTGCGTTGTGATCGTATTAGAAAATACTACGTTATGAAGTTGGATGTGATAGATTTGGAGCTAGTAGAAATTTGAGTTAAAATTGAATGTCTATTCGATTTTAATTCAAAACGGAGCGTTTTAGCGATTATTGGAAATAATTTCAGTCAATTTACCTTTCTAGCCTACATATATTTTTATACAAGTATGGCATTTTATTGTTAATTACTATTGACTGTTTAGATGATTTACTATTTTATCAGTTGGTTTGAATATATTTCTGCCGCTGGTGCGGATTAGACCTTATTATATTGCCATGCAAGAGCGGATTACCTTTTTGTGTACGTTCCCATCCCAAAGTGATTGATTTATATTATTCGGTTATATATTATATGTGATGCAGGGGAATAGGTTGAAAGGATCCAACTGGATTCCTTACATTGTTTATTTTTTCAGATATTTTGGTATATGATGTGTTGGATGCCATATTCAATGACATGGGTGATTATTTTTCTATTTAGTGCTATAATAGCATTGGGCCATATTTTTAGGATATTGAAATAATGTAAAATGATGATTTAGTTTTTAAAAGGGTTTTAAGTGATTTTGAAAACTTATATGTTTTTAGTAATTTTTCTTGAAATTAATTTGAAGAAGGAATTTATTTTCAAATAAAAAGTATGATTTTTAGATATTATAAATTAATAGTTTTATAAATATTTTAAATAGATATTTTTGAACTGTAAGGTAAAGATTTTGAAATCTTAAAAATAAGTCCATCTTTTATAATAAAGGAATACGATTTTAAAAAGAAGATATAAATGTTTTGATATAAACATTTATTAACCGTTTACATAAAGTGACATACACACACTCATATATTAAGATTATTTATAAATGCGGAAATTTATAAATGTGATAACTATAAATGTGACATTTTACAAACAAAGCAAAGATTTGTAAAATCTTATTTTATAAATAAAAGGGTATATTTATAAACGGTGTTTACAAATAAAGGGAAACTTTTATCATTGGAAAAATTGGAAGATAAATCAAAATTGTGGATTTATAATGAAATATGAGATGCTTTTTTAGAAAAAAATAGTTGAATCTATTTTGGAAATTGAAAGTAAGGATAGATTTGAAGGCGTTATACGATATTTTATATAATAGAAAGAGATTTATAAATAGAGTTTTATAAATATGGAAATGACTATGTTGAAATTTAAATATGGATTTTAATCAATGAAGTATATTTATGTTTTAAAAGTTGTTTATTTATATTATTGTTCTTTTAATGTTGTTTATCAATATTTTAATATTTTTAAAAACTAATCAATTAATTATTAATATGGCTTGAAATTAATCATAATTTTTTATCAATAAAGTTTGAAAATTAATCATTATTATTTATAATAATGTTAAAGATAAATTATTGTTGTTTTACGAAGAGTGTTTTGAAATTATTAATTATTATTATTAAGATGTTTTGAAGCTAATTGTTATTTATTTATAATGTTGTTATTATATAATAGTGTTTTAAAGTAAATGATTAGAATTTATTTATAAATATTTTTGAGATTTATAAATAAGGTTATATAAACAGATATGGGTTTTATAAGAGGATTCATATAACATGGTTTGGAAAAACTTAAAGGAAGATTAGTAAAAGGGTAAAAAGAGTTTTATAAAAGGTCTTAGATATTTATAAAAGAGTTTTAGAAATGGGTTTATAGATTTATAAAAGTAGTTTATAGATGGTTTATGGATTTATAAAGGGTTTATAAATAATTTTAGGAATGTACAAAAGGGAGTTTTATAAATAATTTCAGAGATTAATGAATGGGGTTATAAAAGGGTTTAAATATTTATAAAGGAATTTATAAATTTTTCTTGAATTATGTGAAAATAAAATCATCCTTCGCTCTGTTAATATAATTAAACCTTTGAGATAAGTATATAGATTTTTCCCACTTATCGAAAATATAGGGGTTTGTGGGTATATATTTGTAAAGATATTTTGAGATAAATACGTGGAAAGTATTTTAATTAATGAAAAATATTAATTTAAGAGGCCTAGAGTTGCTTTGTACTTAACCAGTGTTATTTTTCCTAAGAAAATTAAACCTATGGTTGCATTGTTTGTTTATTTGATAGTTGAATAACCGACTATCAATTGTTAACCAGTTTTAAAATTATCGTTCTTCGTTCGGAGAGACCGGGATCAGATATGTTACCCAAAAACCACTTCGAACTGGCATAAACATTTCGAATTGGAATATCTTGAAGATAATCGAAATGGAGCTTTTGAAGTGCAAGGGCTACTTGCTACTAATCCTGAGTATGATTCAAAAATGGATGTAATAGGAGTGGTGCCTTTAGTTTCGTTCAGTCCCATAACGAACTTGTATGGATGAATGCTGGCATTGCTATATTACTTGGAAGTCAATTTTAGCATTCTAAGTAGGAAGTTCTATATAAAGGTAAAACATAGCCTCAAGCTTCATCCATCGAGGAATGACAAAAATCGGACGTGCAGTAGGACCAAGTGAGTCATACCCATTAGTGTATATCATTCCAGATGTAGATCGATTATTATCTACTCGTGTATGCTTTTGGGCCCACGAACATAAGGGGTGATCATATTTGGTACTACTAGTCAAGTGGTAGGTCGGCCCTATGTTGGAGGGGTACAAGATGTTCTTGTAAGACCCAGTGCATTTTATTTAAGGATGTATCATCGGAAAGTTATTCCTTACCTTGTCTTAGTATGGAATCCATTCTCCAATACGAGCTTTACGAACTTAGTTGTGCCCAACTATGTTGAAACGTTAGATGCAAGTATTTTGGCTATTTTTATATTTACTTTGAATTCCTAAATGTTATTATAATATCACTGAATTTTCTATATAAAATGTTTACGTTAACGTAAGGGCTTATGTGCAGCATTGTCATTCGAGATATCTTTATTTTAAAAGGAGTTTGATAACTTTAAAAATCCATCCGGGTGTGTTTTCTCATGCTGGTTTACCAGACTGACTTGGGTGCTATTTTGTTATAATAATCGGGTCAGACTGACCATATTTATAGATTCATTTTTGATGCATTGGAGCCCAAGAGACAAGTTAAAGGTCTTTATGACGTATGTCCATATGTGTTTATTGTCCATTGCATTGTCGTTGAAATCATCAACATTTGTAAGGATGGGTTGTTATAACTATCCAGCCTGATGATTGTATTTTTTGTGTACTCTGATAGATGTCTGTATATAATAGTGTCTCTTCTGCAAAGGTCGTTGATATTATATTATATAATGTTCTGTTGCAATTGTGAGATTCTTTGTTGTTTTTCATTTCCTTTTCTCTTCTTCTTCTGTTTTCTTCTTCTTCTTCTTTTTCTCACATAACTATCCCTATTTCTATTTAATTTGGGCTGGACATGTGTGATTTATTGTTAGCTTTAATTGTGTGATTTTTGGGTTGTTATAGCTTGGTATCAGAGTGCGTGGCTAAGCGAGAACCTTTGATTTGATGGGGTAATGGAATGCCTTATTATGAGTTTTGAGTGTATTATATATATAAGCATGTATTTTTTAGTGATATACAATATTTTAATTGTGTTAATTTATCTGTTGATTATCTTATGAGTTGTGGTCGGTACGTGGGACGCCACGATATCGATAGGGGTTTCTAAATACTTAAACAAGGCAAATTAACAGAGTATTATTTTGAGAATTGGTAAATGAAATAATTTTACCTAAATTATATTTTTATATATAAAGGAATAATTTTTTAAAATTATTATAGTTATATATGGTGTGTGTGTGTGTGTTGTTAGTGAATGATAATACTTGATTATTATCATTTGTTGTTTGTAATTATTATAATATAAACAAAGATGGACATTTGTAAAATGAGTTATATATGCAAATGAATTTATAAGTATAAATTATAAAGTATTGTTTATAATTAAAATAATCAACATTTTTGAATTGGTATTACATAAGAAGCGAGATTATATAAATATGATTTATAATTGTGATTTACAAATGAAAAGGAAATGAAAATGTATAAGTATATTTATAAATATGATTTGTAAATAAAAATGGACTTAAAACAAGAAATTTGAGAATTTAAATCCCTTTGATTTTGATAATTGTTATTCAAAAATTTTGAAAGAATAATAATAGTATTATTATGAAAATATTTTGATTAGAAATATTGTAAAATGGGATCTAAAAGAAGTAAAAAGCACTAAACTCACTTCGGTCGCTGGAAAATAATTCTGGTGATGATTGTAGTATCACCGGCGTTCATTTTCGTGTTTCTAAGTGATGAATTGCTACCTTAGTTATTTTCCATTGAAATTTTTTTTGAAAAAGAAATAAGTTCTGATTTAAAATCCAAAATATGATATGATAAATATATGAAAATAAGTTTTTGAACTTATAATTTGAAAATGGTACAAATAAGAAAAGAAAAATTGAAATTAAGATATGAAATTAAAATCTAACTTAACATAAAGTTAAGTAAATTTAGTTAATGAAATGAATTAAATGAAACGAAGTTTAATTTAAGAAAGGTTAAATGAAATTGAATTGGAATTGGAATGAATTAGATGAATTAATAAAGTGAATTAAAGAAATAAAGTAATGGTTAATGAATATGAATTTTATTTATAAAATGAAATTCAACTTAAGTTGTAAAATGAATTGAATATGTTTTGGAATAGGGTTTGATAAAATTGAATATGAACTTAAGTGTGAAGTAAAAATAAACATGAGTTGTAAAGCATAAAATGTTTGGAATAAACTTAAGTAATTGTTGTATGGAATGGTTCATAAATAATATTAGTATTGAAGAAATATACTAAGTGATAATGAAATTAAATTTAACTTAGGAAAAGTTAAAATGTAACGATTTTATGAAATGGTCCATAAACGAATCTAGTATGCCATGAAATGTTGTTAAACATAAACTGAAAATAAAGTGAATGTTAGTAATTGAATGTAAATGAAAATGGATGTAAATTAATTGAATGTAAATTAATTGAATGTAAATAAATTGAACACGAATCAACTGAATAAGAATAAAAGAATTTGAATAAAAGGAATTAGATATAATAAGAAACCAATTGAAATGAATATGTAAGTTGTAAATATATTATTTATTCGTATAGCTGTTTAATCAAGCTCCGCTGGTTGTTGGTGGTGGGGTGGCGATGATGAAGTCGCATCGGTTTTAAAAAGGAGCGGCCTGGGTTGAACGATAGAGGAAGGTACTTAACACGTTTAAAAGTATTTTAATTTAAGTTAATTAATAATTAATATTCTCAAACGTTCATTAATTCATATCTTATCCATACGAGGTCGGATTTGGAGGCAGTCAGTCACATTAGGTTCATGTCGACGAATATTAAATTATGGAGTTTGATTGGAGTAGTTTGTAGCTTGTAGGAATTTATGTTAAAATCGAACGTCCGTTCGATTTTAATTCAAGCTGAAATGCTTTGGCGATAACTTGAATTTTAGTGAGTTAGCTCACCTCTCTAGCCCACTTATATTTTATATATGTTTTGATATTTTTATTTATGCTTTGGATGATTTATTGTTTTATCAGTTGGTTTGGATTTGTTCCCACCATTGGAGCAGATGACCTTTTTATATATACCCACCTAGTTGCGGATGACCCTTATTATATGATTATATACTATATGTGATGCAGAAAGACAGGTTGAAGGGATCCAATAAGAATTCTTACTAATGTTGATTTTACTTTTCATATATATTGTGATATATAATTTTTTGGATGCCATATTTAATTACATGGATACGATTTTCCGTAATTATTGCAATAGTAGCACTTGGCTTTATTTTTAGTATTTAGATATACTATAAAGTGAAGATTTTGATTTAAAAGGATTTTCAAAGATATTGATTTAATGGGATTTTTAAAGTGATTTTGATTTAAAAGGATTTTTAAAGATTTTGATTTAAAGTATTTTTAAAGTGATTTTGATTTAAAGGATTTTTAAAATGATTTTGATTTGAAAGTACTTTTAAGTGATTTTGATTTAAATGATTTTTAATGTGATTTTTATTTAAAAGGATTTTTAAAGATTTTGAAATAAAAGGAATTTTAAAGTGATTTTGATTTAAAAGGATTTTTAATGTGATTTTGATTTAAAAGGATTTTAAAGTGATTTTGAATTATTAAAAGAAGGAGTTTATTTTTAATAAAATAAAAAGTATGTTTTTTGGTATTATAAACTGATAGTTTGTGAAATTTTTTAAACAGAGATTTTTGAACTGTATTATAAAGGTTTTAGAAACTTAATAAATAAGTCCATCTTTTGTTATAAAGGAAATTTAGTTTTAAAGAAGATAGAAATAGTTTGAAATAAATATTTCTGGAATGGTTTATATGAAAGATTTATAAAAGTAATATTTGATAATAAATAATAAATTTATAAAAAGAGTTTCATAAACATTAAAAATAGATTTGTAATTGATAATTGGTAAATAGATTTATAAATAGGATTTTATAAATAAATAAGATTTATAAAAGGAATGGATTTATAAATGGAATTTTATAAATAAAGAGATTTTATGAAGAGAAGTTTTGTAAAATAGAATGGAAATTTATAAACATAGTTTTATAAATATGGAAATGATTTATGTTTAGATTTGAATATAGATTTTTATAAAGGCAATACATTCATATTTTTAAAGTTAAAACAATCTTTTAAAGGAATGTTTTGAAAGCGATATTTTCAAATGGAGTTAAATGGTTTCAGAAGGTGATTCAAAATGTGATAAGGGATGAAGACTTAGATTTCAACATTTATTGTTGTAATAGATGTTTTTGAGAAAGCAAGTAATTTCCTACATTATTTATTTTCCTCAAAAATATCTTTGCAAGATATGTTTCCATTTTCAAAGCCCCTTTGAAACAGTTTTCAAACCCAACTCTTCTCATTGAATAAATTTCCAAATATTTATTTCCACTGAAAATATCCAAGTACTAATACTTAAGATTTAAAATAACTTAAATTCTTTATTCTTGAAAATACATTAAAACATTTATATTAAAACTACTTAGATACTTAATTTAAAATATACATATACTTTTAAAAATATTTCGAATAAAACTGCTTTATAAAATATAAACTATTTTCTTTAAAATAAAGTTAAGTCATACTAAATTTTAAAATAAAGTTATGAAACCCTATATAAGTTTTTTTTAAATCAAACTTTAATTAATTATCTTTAAAGTAAAACCCTTTTATAAAGTATAAATATTAATAATATTCTTTTAAACATAATACTACTTACCATTTAAAATAATTACTTCTATAACTAATTTGATAGATGTTCACTTTTAAAATTGTTACCCCTTAAATGATTTTCTTGAAACCATTCTTTAATACAACTTCAAAACTTCTAACTTTTCAAAAATCTGCTTTAAAAACGTACTTGGCTTTTCAGGGAAATACACTTCCAATTCAGGATAATCCAAAGAATTATTTTTTCAATCCAACACGATTTACCCCAACTCAACTTTACGTTCATCCCGTAAATTCCTTACCTTATTTTAAAAATAAACACCCTTTTATTTTTAAACCCATTGCTATTTCCTGGAAATCACTTTCAAAACATATGTTTCAAATATTTAAAATAAGGCTTCTAGGAATTATTTAATTGAAGATAATACTTAAGGAAATATATAGAGGTTTCCTAAGTAATTTAAGTCAAATTTAACTTTAGAAATAAAGTTATTAAATCAAATATTTGTATTATAATTTCCTTTTGAAAACTTAAAACTACTTTCTTTTAAAATAATTAAATACCACAATTACTTAATCAAACATTTGCTTTCACTTAAAAACAATTCAAATAATAATAATTTTTCTCTAAAATATTCTAAAACACCTTTGCAAAATTTCCCAGTTTAAACTTCGAAAATCTCTCTTTAAAACATGCTTAGTTTCCAGAAAAGCATACACATCCTATCCTTTAAAAATAGATCTCGCTATTAATTTAAAACAATTCACATTTCCTCTTTAAATCATAATTTCAAACACTTTAAATTTTCAACACATTTCTTGAATTTAATTCCTTTTAAATTCTTTACTTAAGAATTTCTTTTATTTCCTTTAAACCCAATTTATTTATTTATGTTTAAATTTCCAGGTTGTATTCACCCAATCATGGCACAACACAACTAATTTCCGAATTAATCTATCACAGTATATAAATAGAACACAGCATAACAAGGTCTAAGTCAATTTACCATAGAATATAAATGAGATATATCACATAATATAAATAAATTTCTATTTGTGAGGAATCCTGTTGGATCGCTCCAACCTGTTTCTCTGCATCCATAGATATTAGCACAACAAATAAATATCAATTCAATTCGATAATAATTATCATATCGTGCTAAACAACCAATCAAACATTTAAATATTGGTTATTTAAATTACTGGTATCTAGATGTGAGTGAGATTAACTCACCTTGAGTTTTCGACGAGCGTTGCAATTTAAATTAAATCGGACGGCGTTCGATTTAACCTAAATTTTTACTTGCTCAGAATGATCCCAGAATTGCTTCACTGCGTAGTACTCGTCTCTGTGATTCCGACATCGCCAGTTTCATCGAATTTCGACCTCGCAAGCACTAGTTATGAAATTTATTAGTTTCAATTACAAATTAAAACATAAATTTATTTTTCATTTTTTTTATAAAAATATACCATCGGCCGTAGGATTGAAACCAAGGACGATACCTTCTTCCTCTCACTCGCGATACACCCAGAAACTGGAACCCAAAACCGCCTTCGACTCATCCCCTACCGCAACCCAAACAGTCACCTAGAAGATGATCCAACACCATCACATGGAAGCTCGCCCTCATCACCGCCTACGACAGCATCCACGGTGAACTCGACTCCCCCTTGTCCCAAAAATACAAGCACAAATGCACGGCCATTGAGCCCAAAATTCTTCCTCCTCATCGAAAGATAATAAGCCTCCAGCGCTGGATGTCTAGAGCTTGGAGCGCTCTACAACAATGCATTAGAAGTTTTTGCAATGAATTGATGGATTTGGAGGAAGATTGAGGCGAAGTTGAGAGATTTTTGGCTATAGAAACAAAACAGAACGGAGGCTAAGAAAAACTAGGGTTACGGCCTAAAACGTGAATATATATACGCTTTAATATAATATTTTATTAATATTCTCAATTTTAACCAACTTTTACAAACGAACTCCAAATCTCATGTCCCGCCTGACGTTTTCAGGGTTTTACCCTCATTCCGAGCACAATGGAAAATGTTTCGGAGGCTAATTTGATCGTATGCGCGAGTTACGGAAATAAACGGTCAATTTTAAATTAATCGATTAAAATAGTTTCTATGCGTTTTGTGCTGTCAGGGTCAAACGACAACTCCGATTGCTACGAAAAAATTGAAATCCTATAATAACTAACTATTATGGATCCAATGGAACTGGCTTCGTCGAACTCTGAGACTGTGCCCAAGAAGGCTATTTTAATTTGTCGATTAATTCGAGCGATTTTCAAAATTGTCGAAATCACTTAAAATTCCATTTTTAAAACTTTATTAACTCAATTTTAAATCATATAGAATTTATAATCATATTTGAAATCATTCTAATTCGTTTTAAATCAAAATCTGATTATTTGTATTTTTAAAATATTAAATTCCATTATTAAATTAATATAAAATTCCAAATTCAACTTATAGACTTTTAATTCCACCCAACAGTCCAATATTATAATTCAAATCCAAATAGACTTAAAATAAATTTTAGAATCTATTTTTATATCTATTTACACTCAGAATCACCAATTTCCCAATTCCAATATTAAATTACTATTATTCAAATTTCAATTAAATTTCCATATTTGAAATTTTAACCAATTCTATTAATTTAACCAAAATATTTTTATTTCAAAATTCAAATTATAATACATATCCAACATTTAAAATGAATTAATTGTTCACATCTAGAGACCCAAAATTCCGGGTCGTTACATTAACACGTGATTGAAGTTCGAGGGGCTTGAACTTCCAAACTAGCAATGCTTTTGTAAACATGTCTGTTGCATTATCCTTTGTGTACACTTTTTTAAAGATGAACAAGTTTTTCTTCATCCAAGACTACCAAAAATAATTCTCTTACCTATATATGCTTAGTCAGGGAGCTAAAAGCCAAATTCTCTGTAAAGTGTAAAACTCTTAAACTATCACATTAAAGACCAATAGTATTGTGTTCAAAAACCAAGTCACACAATAGTCGCCTCAAGTATAGTGCTTCCTTTACCATCTTCACCATAGCCATCAATTCTGCCTCCGTAGTACATAAAGCAACTAAGATTTGCAATCTCGATCTCCAACTTATGGTTGTAATTTCCTTCGATCCCTATCATTGATGTAGTACGAATCACAATAACCAACCAACTTGCAATTCATTCCTTCACTACCCCCAAAGACAAGATCATGACGTGAAGTACCCATAAGGTATCTCAAAATAACTTTCATGGCTTCACAATTTGACTTTTTCGGATTAGCCAAATACCAACTAACTATCCCGATGGCATTTGCAATATCGAACCTTGTACACACCATGACAACATTAAACTTCCAAATGCGCTAGTATATGGCACTCTTGCCATATAAACCTTGTTTTTCTCCCAGATAGGTGATCCCTTAATTGAAAGCTTCATATGCAAAGGTAAAGGTGTATTCAGCGCCTTTGGATTCTCAATGCTAAACCAACAAAGCGCTTTCTCAATATACTCCTTTTGATTCAATTTTAACTTGAAACACTTTTGATTCCTTTCTATTTCCATGCCTAAAATTTTCTTTTACCCTCCAAGATTTTTCATATCAAATTCCATTTTTAAGCATTTTTTATTTGTTGATTTGATTTTTATCTTTAGAAGAAATGAGCATGCCATCCACGTACAAGAGTAAGTATACGCTATAATCATTTTCTAACCTCTTGAAATATACAAAAGCATCCTTGCTGCTTGTATTAAAACCATTTTCAAGCATAAAATAATCAAATATCATGTACCATTATCTAGATGATTGCTTTAAACCATATTGTGATTTTTTTCAACTTGCAAACTAAATTTAAATTACCATTTATGATAAAACCTTTTGCTTGCTCTATATAGATGTATTCATCTAAGTCACCATGCAAGAAGACGGTTTTCAGATCAAGTTGCTCTAATTCCAAATCATGAATAGCAACTATATCAAGTATTATACAGATTGAAATATGATGCACAACCGATGCAAAAATTTCATCACACTCATTTTCGATCCTTTATGAAAACCCCTTAACTACTAATCAAACTTTGTACCTCCCATCGTCCTACACCTTGTATATTCATTTGCATCACATAACATGGTTTCTTTTAGGAAGTGAAAACAAATCCCAAGTTTGATTCTTCGATAAAGATTGCATATCTTCCTCCATGACGCAAATCCATCATGAGCCATCGCTTAAATCTATGAAGTCATCAAGGTCCACTGGCTCATCTTGGACTACGGAAAGAGTATTGTCCAAATTATCACGAAATCTAAGATATTTCCAAACATCGTATCTTTCGGGTGGTCTTATAACATGATGATTAACCCAAACACCTTTTGGCTTCACCGTGAACCTAATAATCCCTAGAGTCATGCACATCATCAGCGCTACTAGAGGATGCATATGGACTATGTGATGTAACATTAACCTCCTCCTCAATAAAAGCATCTCCAACAACTCTACTTATTCAACGAAAAGTGGGAACTTCCATCTCCTTTGATTTGTCACAAACCAAATCCGAAAGATTCGATGAACTCCCATTCTCCTTAAACAAGGTTGACTCATCAAAAGTAACATGAAATGAATTTGTAACCTTCTTTGTTTTCGGATTCCAGATCGGTAGCCTTTGACACCATCCGTATAACTAAGCAAAGCCCATTTGAAAGCTCTAGGCTCAAGCTTATCATTTCCTAGATCTTGCATATAAATCGGACTACCATACATACAAAGATTACCCAAGTCAATGTTTTTACCTTTCCACACTTCTTTTAAATTTTGTTATCAAAAGCCCGAGCAAGGATTTCGATTTGCATTATGTATTGAGGTTGACAAAGCTTTGGTCCAAAATCCCTTTGACAAACTCGATATCAGTCTCAAACATTGAGCTTTGTCAAGTAGAGTATGAATTTTTTTCTCCGCTGCACCATTCCATTGTGAATCCTCCGAAGTAGTAAAATGCTTCCGTACACCATGATGCTTGAAAAAATCCAAGAAATCTTTGAAAACATACTCCCCATTGTCAAACCTTAACACCTTCAAAGACTAACCACTCTCATTCTCAACAAGATCCTTCCAAACTTTGAACTTAGAAAATGCCTTCGATTTTCCCTTCATTACATACACTCGAACTTTTCAATAAAACTCATTCGAAAAAGAAATATGACAACGAGCTCCACCTAAAGAAGCTACATATGCTGGCCCTCAAACATTCATGTGAATACACAAGAGTATCTAAAATCATGCTTTCCTTGACCGAATGATACTTTAATTTGCTTCTCATGGCACATTCCTCGCAGAAATCAAGTTTGTTGAAACTCTCTCCATCGATCATCTCCCTCTTTCGAAGTATATCCAAACTCCTCTTCGAGACATGACCCAATCTCAAATATTACAACCTTGTTGCATTCAAGCAACAAGAACTATCAAAACTTACACAAGTTTCATCTTCACACTGTAGTACCCTATAAATTTTAGAAACTGGTATAAAGGGTATTTTGTAATTTTAAACTAAAAAGGACAAAATGGTTATTCTACAAACATTGTAATTAGATGACAAAAATTATACTATCGCAAAGAGCTCGTTTTTTAGTCAGAATGGTATATTGGTTTGTTTGGGTCAGAGTCCGTACGAAGGAGTTACGTGGTTTTTTAAGTTAGTGGTTTTTGAATTGTTATTTGGGCCTAAGCCCACAAAAGTGAAACGACAGTTCAAAAATTATTAGAAGCAAACTAAGCGGAATTTGAATTCGTTTCTCACGTATATTTCAGTTTCTTCCAATTCCTCCATCTTTATATCAACCCTCTTCCATTGCCTTCTCACAACTTTGTCAATCCTCAACCTAATTCAACAAATAAGTATACTAAATCTATCAGTGTGAGAAGGGGAGTCCAATTATACTATCGATTGGGTGATTTGGGAATCTTAGGAGTATTGTGTTTCTGGCCAGTGAAGAACAAAGAGCGAGCAAATTCTTGGGATTGGGTGTGTAGATTGGTGAGTCGGAATCATCTACTTCGGTTATAATGTCTATATGAGAGTATATCATCATACAATCAATGTTAGGGTTAATAATTAAATAATAATTTATGAAAATGGAATGCAAATCATATCTGAAATAATATAAATGATAATAACCCAAAGTAATGCCTAAGTGATGATTAGAACAGATTAAATTGGATTGATAGTGTTTAAAAGGTTGAAATGGTTGAAATTGGGTAAAGAGAACTAATGGAATGACTCTATGAAGATTAGGTAGATAAAAATGTGTAATATATTGCCCTAAATAAGTAGGCAGCTTCAAAATCGAAAATATAATGATCTGGGCAAAGTTTGAAGAAGACAGGTGGAGAAATGGTGTCGGGCCGCAAGTAGATTCTCTGCTTGGGACCTTCATCGGTCCATCGGTGTATGCCCATCAGTCAACCAGTGCAACTTGCAAATAGCACGTTGAAACTAGGCCCGCCTAGAGCCAAATCAAGTAGTGATTGTTTATTGTTTTTAGGTTTATATACAAGGTGAGAATCTCGTAAGATGTTTATATGGATGATTACCAAACGTTGTATAATATATTTTGCATGTTCAAGTGTTAGCATCATTCAATTAATGTTAACGCGTTCGAAAACTAGTCTATGTTTAACTAATTATCTGTGTTCTTGTTGTCGTAGATCATGTTTATCTAATATATTTCCTATCTATATCAGTCTATGTTTAATGGTTAGGCTATCTTTACCTAATCGCCGCTCGTTTACGGGTTAGTCTGTGTTTAATTAACTTATCGTTGTATGCTACGCTATGCTATGTTATGGTATCATTGTTCACAATGTAGTTTAGGCCCACATGTTTTGTTTACAATATCAGGCTAATTTTGTGAATAGATGCGAGATAGGTTGAGGCACGTCTTTGTTTAGATATAGCCTTTATATAATGTTATGCGATTATATATGCAGTATATTTTCTTAGTAGTTTTTTACTCACTAGTCTCATGTCTGACACCCCTCCTCCTATGTTCCTTTTTATTTATGATTTTATAAGTTATGACTATGGACTTGAGTGATGCTGATGGTGCGGGTAACGACGGCGTTGCTTATGTGTACAGTCTATTGTATTTATCACATGTAATATTAGTATATGATGTATTTATGTATATGGATTTGGATTTAATCATGTGTATTGAGATATGATTTGATATTTGAAATATATTAAGTTTCTTTTCTTCCGCTATGAAATTCTGAAAGTTTAGTTACTTAATTTATACAGCTTTTTATATATTATTGAAATTATATATGACGATTCGGCAATTCATTATACGGCAATTTTATGGCCGCAAAATGTCAGGTTGTTACACACACCATCAAGTGATAAATTTTATGAACTCTAACACCTTTTATCACCATAATTTCCTCCTTTGAAACCCATAAGCTATCGCTCTCAATAGTGATTTACAACCAAAAGAATCCAATTGTCCCAAAGAGATTAGAGATTTTCGAAGACCTACAACATAGCGCACATTAGTGAGCATGTGAATTACTCCATAAAACATTTGAATTCATATGGAGCCAGTGCCCATTGATGTACAAATAGCACTATTATCCATAACAAATACATTTCCCTCCTTGCCAATAGAAGAGGAAAATAATTTCTTATTAGGCGTCATATGATAAGACGCACCCGAATCGAGTACCCATTCATCATCCAAACATCTGATGCTACCTCCATTAATACATTTTGATCTACCTCACCAACATCACTCTATACTACCACCGGAAGATGCTACTTCCTTCTTCTACTTATCCTTGTCCGTACACTCATTATTTCAATTGTCGGGCTTCTTGCAAATTAAGCACTTGGTGTTTCTATCCTTCAGCTTTCCTTTCTCCAACCGGATTTTCTTGATTTAGACTGTCCACGATTCCCCTTTACTTTCTCATTTCTCTCCTGCTCCATAAACATACCATGACCACTACTAGCACTGCTATCACTCAACTCCTTCATTTTATCCTGCAACTCCACATTAAGATGACCCACTTTAACATCACTAAGAGTAAAAGTATCCCAGCCATAAATCAAGCTATTTGAGAAACCCGTACAATTGTCTAGCAATGAACATAACAAGATCATCACTTTTTTCTCTTTCTCAATCTTCAAGTTTGCCGCCTTCATCTTCATTAGTAACCTATGAAAGGTAGCCTTTAGCAAAGTTCCCTCCTTCATCTTATAAGTGAAAAATGTTCACAACAAAATCAAACGATTAGTTAGCGATTTCTTCATATATAGTTTCTCCAAATTATCCAAAGTACCCTTAGCAATGGTCTCACCACTAATTTCGAAGATTATGTTCTCACCCATAGCAAGTTAGAGTGTAGTGTATGTCCACTCTTCTATTTTCTCTTTCTCAACATCCGAGATGTCCTTTGGTAATAAAAGCGTATCAAACACAACCAGATGCACATGATTCCGCCTGAGGTTTGCTTTCATCTTCTATTGTCATTTTTCAAAATCATTATTAACATTCCACTTGTCTATAACCAATTGTGAACCCGAACCCGCTTACAATCCACATGCATACGGTACTATATTACTTTGACCAACCATTAAGGGGATATCCAAGATATTTTCCAATTCCAACATTTTCACAAATACCTTACAAACTCCAATGCTTCAATACTAAATGTTATGGAATTTAAATCCAAGACCACTCTAAATCAAACTCCAAACACAATGGGAAAGCAATATCATTGGAAAATGTGCAAATACAAGTACTCAATATCCCAACATCAATTCATAATCCAATCTCTAAATAAAACCAAATCATAATCTTAAGCAAGCAATAAATCCAATAATGAAAGTAAATCACACATAAGATTAATAGCGGTTCAACTAACATCATGTTAGTGTACATCCACTTTGGAGGGAGCGTTACGTCTTAAAATGTCCAAAATACACTACGAATTCTTGGGATGGTCTACAGAGTCAATCAGACTCTCACAAACATCTGAATCCATATCGGACGTACGAGGACCTTACTCAGAATTCTGAATTGTCAAAAGCTAGAAAATTAGCTTCAAACTATGATATCCTTAACTTTGAAGCTCTGATTTGCGAACCGTCTTCACTGATAATGAACTACTTCAGTCCGTTTTAACTCTACATATAGTGTCACAAATATTTAACAGTGCTACCATTAGCGTTGGTCATGTAACGGATAGTTTGTCTAGAAATTTTGATGGATCAGGATAAGGATATGTACATAGTCTGGACTAATCCATTCCTAAGCATTAAATGTCATTTGTTTTACTTATAGTCCGAGTGGGACATCTGTGCATTTGTCATTCTTTGGGGATGGTTACATGGACCCTTTTATTCTTCTATCTACCATTTTTCCACTTTCAACAATATCTATAGCTGTGGAGTCATTCTTTTGCAGCTCATCTCCTCCAGGTTAGCCATTCATGCCTAGAGACGAAAGCAGCACCACCATATCACCGATTGGAAATGCTTGAAAGTTGCAAATTATATGGCATATGAAATGAATTTCAACTATTTTATCATATTAATATTCATTTTTAGGCAAGGCCAACTTTAGAAAATGGCATAGTGCAAGAGATACATAATGCCATTTTATATCAGCATCAATTATCTAGCACTGCCTTAAAACTGTGATTGTTAAACCACTTAAATTTACTTATTATTTATAATATTGAATTACATAAGGTGCTTATTTAATTCATATTTTGAAGTTGATCCTTAGTGGAAAAAAGTTGTTTGTCCTAGCTTAGAACAAGTGTACCACCTTTTAGGGGTTAGTTTTATCTTATATGCGTAATTTATCTTTATGTTGTCTTATATACTATTTCAATACAGGTAAAACTTTGAAGTTTAGATAAAACCTCTACGGATGTCCTTGTCCATGCCATGTACCACAGTAAAAAGATTTTTACTAGAGTTCTTTCTGAAAAGAGTGGTTTTCAGATAGCTTCCAATCTAAGTTTGAGAAAGACTTTGGAGTATATCACAGTTCTAAGAGTGCAACTATTCGATATATCGGCTAGTGAACTGCATATGATGACTAGGTTATCTTTCTAAGACATCATATTTCTCTGCATTGCTGCTTCCTTACTATCTCAATTCTGAAAAAGTTAGTTTAAATGCTATGTTGGATGTAGAATCTGTTTTATATTTTTACTAGACCCGACGATGTTTTTTTTTTTATAACAAAGTAGTGCATTCCACAGTATTTAGATATTCGTTTTTTATATAACTATGTAGTGCAGTTTTAACATGCTTTCCTCTTATGCTAGAAATATCATATTTAATAAACAATTTAACCATTCCTTGAATTTTGCTATGTTGAACTTAATCATTATCATAATGCTATATTGATACCAGTATTATATTGTGCAAATAACAAACACCCCCCTTAAGATACGTGTTGTCATCTAATGCAACTAGTTTGGCACATTCTCCCAATAACTTTCATTTCATTCAGATACGTCGCATCAATGCGCACCAATTCTATAAAAAATGGCTAATGCTTACAAAATTGACAGGGACATCAAAATATTGAAAACAAGAAGCTCGTTAAAGGTCTGGAATCAGCAAGAAGAAATAGAATCAGCATGATTTCACTCATATTGCGACATCGTGATCAAGCTGCTGAAATGTTGGGAGATGAATATAGAACTGCCTTGAATACCAAAATAGAGTAAACCGACAACCTGTGTTTAGTGCCATCACTTCTGCTCAACAAAGGCTCAAGCTATACAAAGAAGATGCCCCCTAATGGACTAGTACTATACGTATGCATTATTGTTACTGAAGATGGTAAAGAGAAAAAGGTGACAATTGACTTTGAGTCATTCAAACCGATTAACTCTGTTAAGAGAAATGTATTATATGTTAAAAACTAAACCAATGATATTTCAATATCTAGGTTTTCCCTTATTATTATAGTTTTTCTATTATATAATCACTTAAGCTAATGTGGCCATAAACTATTGATTATGAATTTTACAACATCATCAAGTGGTAATAAAGTATTCCTCTATTCAACAAATCATTTCTCATCTTCAACATGATGTCAGAGCTGCATTCTAATTTAATGTGTCAATCTCATTCTTTCTGTTATAAAAAAATTTCCCCTTCCTTTCTCTCCTCTCAATGTTTACTTTCACCATCACGAAACTCAACAAACATCACAACTCCATTGCTTCTAAATTACATTATCAAACCACCACTTTGGTTCTACCTCTACTCAGATCTGCTATCAACAACCCACTGCAATTAAATCTAACATCTCCACCAAAGAATCCAAACAAATATACAACCTGCAACTAACCTAGATACCAGATCCAAATCTATTTCAGAAGACTCATCAAAATAGACATTCACAAACTGGCTCCATATCAACTACCCGACGCCTGTCTTCATGATTTCCAAACTTCATCTTTGTTTCCAAGTTGTGTTTGCTAATATAAGTTATTTTGTTTTGGGCTGAGAAGAAAAAAGGAGAGGGTATTATTATTATTTATTTTATTCTTTGAAGAAAAAAAGAAAAAAAGAGAAAAAAGGAAAAGAAAAAAAGGACGCAACACCGCTAATTTTCGATAACATTATTCAAAAGATTTAATTAGAATAAATTAAATAGAATAATATTGAGTGATAAGAAGATTGAGGTTGGTTAATTAATCACTACTAGAAAATGCTCTAAAATCGGCAGGGTAGGGCTACGGCTCCCGACGGCTTATTTTCGACGGCTTCCGACGGGCCGTTGGCGGCCGTCGGAAGCTCGCGATTTACAGCCCCAGGCCGAGCCTCTTCTTCCTCATTCTGCATACTAAAATTTAAGGTTAATAATCCCCCAATCTCTTCCCCAACCTTCCAATCATCAATTTCAAGCTTTCAGATCCTCCCCGGCTGCGCAATCGACGTCTATTGCTCTCTAGCGCAGGCATAATCTCTTATTTTCGCCAAAAATTCAGTTTTTACCGTAATTCTAGATTTGCATAAATTTGATAAATTATGGCTAATTGTTGATTGAATTTATTTCCAATAGTGTTATAACAGTTTCTAGCATTCCATGGTATTCCTATTTCATCTTTTATCGTGAAATTGCGAAAAACATGCATAATTTGTGGTTGTTCGTGTATATGTAAATCGTTGTGTATGCCTTGATTGTACAATTGTATATGTGTATAGCGCTGCTATCATTGTATTGTGTTAGTTGGAATAAGATAAAATGAATGTAAGAGCTAGAAATATTATATTGTGCACGTATTGACTTATGCAACAAAAAAAACGTCGAACGAGCCTTAAGTTGATGTAATACGTCGAATAAATGTGTTAAATTAATATATATTTTTCTAAATGTGAACAGTGAGTAAAACTGTATTTTTTCATAAAATGCGTGCATGTAATTTTGACGAATGTCCCTTAGAGAGTTTTTGGCTCCGTCAGACGAGTGTTGTACATGATCGTTGTATAAATAGTCATTTTTTCAAAAAACGACCATTTATATTCATCTGGTACAATGTTTGTTGGATTTGTCCCTGTATTGGACAAGTTATGAACACAGTAAACATTTACATTTTGTATACTACTTCATCTCAAACGGTTCATAAAATTTCGGCCTAACTTTTCTTTTTTGTTTCCTGAGTACACGCATTTGTGTACAATGCGGGGAACAAAAGGGAAATGCTGCCAAAATTTTGTTGAATCGTTTGAGACGAAGTAATATACGAAATGTAAATGCTTACTGTGTTTGTAATAGGAAGTAGAATGTCTGACCAATGAAAAAAATTACAATTTTTTATATCGATACGTTAAAAAATAAAATGTGCCCTATTTGAAAATATTTTTAAATTTGTGAAGTTGTTCTTTGAATTCAAATATTATACGACCATGAAAATAATCCTTTTGAATTTGTATTCTTGAAAATAAATATTAAATTTTGAACTTCTCATTTTGTCAAATAGAAAAAATGATTGATTATTTTATTGATCGAAGGGGATGAATGTACCAAAGAAAAGGACTGAGGGGCTCAGTAAAAGAAGATTTTTATAATGGTATAAACGTGATTGCTGAATTCGCTTTAAGTAATAACGGAAACGATCCAGAAATTCGTTGTCCGTGTAGTAGGTGTAGACATTTGAAGTAATTGTTACCAGATTTTGTGAAAGTTCATTTGTGCCAAAACGGTTTCGTACCCGAGTATTATGTTTGGGATCGGCATGGAGAAGTTGTAGCAAATACTTCTGTAGAGTCTGAAAGTGTCGTTAACGAAATAGTTTCGACGACCCGTATAGAAAATATGGTCGAAGATGCAGCACGATCAATGTTTCCTATGGTTGAAGTTGACAACGATGATGGAAAGGTTGAAGAACCAAATATTGAAGTAAATTTTTTTATGATTTTCTAGATGCTGCTAAGAAACCTATTTTGGATGGTTGTAAAAGCGGCACTCAGCTGTCAGTAATCGTAGAATACATTACGATGAAGTCAAAATACAACATCACTGAAGCTGGGTTTACGGCTGTTGTACAAGCTGCAAAAATACATATGCCGTCTGATAATCTAATGTGTGAAAATCACTATAAAGTTAAAAAACTTATGTCGGCTTTTGGTTTACCTTATCAGAAAATAGATACATGTTTAAAAGGCTGCATGCTGTTTTGGAAAGAAGACGCAAACCTTAGAAATTGTAAAGTTTGTAACCAGGAGAGATACAAACCAAGAAAAAAGAAGAGGAAGGAAGTTCCGTACAAGCGTATGCATTACTTACCCATAACTCCAAGACTTCAAAGATTATATGCATCCTCTGTAACTGCATCTAATATGAGATGAATAGCGTGAGAACGGAGGAAGAGGGTACGTTGACACATCCGGCCGATGGAGAAGCATGGAAGCATTTCGATAAAACGTATCCAAATTTTGCAGCAGAGTGTCGAAATGTTATATTAGGATTATGTACGGACGGTTTTTCTCCATTTTCTCAATTTGGTTCTAAATATTCATCCTGGCCCATTATCGTCACACAGTATAATTTACCTCCATGTATGTGTATGAAAACGCAATATATGTTTCTTACTGTTGTCATTCCTGGCCCCGACGATCCGACACAAGGAATCGATGTATATTTACAACCGTTGATTGAGGAGTTAAAAATACTGTGAAACGAAGGAGTAGACACATACGATGTGTCCAAGAAGAAAGAATTTCGTATGTTTGCTTCTTTGTTGTGGACTATAAGTGATTTCCTGCCTATGCAATGCTTTCGGGATGGAGTACTGCCGATCGTCTAGCATGTCCATATTACATGGATGAAACATGAGCGTTTTCTTTACCTCGTGGTAAGATAATTTCGTGGTTTGACTGTCATCGATATTTTCTCCATGTAAATCATCCCTTCAGAGGAGACAAGAAAAACTTTTTAGCTAATAGAGCAGAAACCAGACAACCACCGACGATATGGTCAAGCGAAAACATATATGAACTTGTTAGGGACTATCCAAAGATATATGAAACTGGTGAGCAAACAAAAATGGAAAGCAAATCAGTTGTTAATAACGGGTGCAAACAAACTATTTTTTGAGAGTTGCTGTATTGGAAACATCTTCTGCTTCGTCATAACATAGATGTGATGCACAATGAGAAAAATGTATTTGATAATGTTTTAACACAATTTTGAATGTGAAAGGGAAGACGAAGGATGATTTGAAATCAAGACGTGATGTAGAAGAATTATGCAAACGTCCTAAGCTTCATATGAAACCAAATGACATTAAGAAACCCAAAGCATGTTACGAATTAGATAATAATCAAGTTAAAGCTGTGTTAAAATGGGTGGAAGGGTTAGGATTTCCTGATGGGATATCATCAAATCTTCGAAGATGTATTGACATTAAAAATGGTAGATTGAGCGGAATGAAAAGTCACGACTATCACATAATGATGGAAAATTTATTTCCTGTTATGTTCAAAGAACTACCGCCGTTAAAAGTTTGGAAGGTAGTAATGGAGCTTAGTATGTTTTACAAAGAGCTTTGTTCGACTACTTTAAAAGTGCAACGTTTACGTAAACTTGAAGTGGACATTCCTATATTTCTTTGCAAATTAGAGAAAATATTTCCGCCATGTTTTTTTAATGTAATGGAACATTTACCTATTCATCTCCCATCTGAAGCACGACTTTGAGGTCCTGTCCAATATGGATGGATGTATCCATTTGAGAGGTATGTAATATGTTATCACGTAATTAATTGCATTTGAAAGATGAAGTTAATATAAATTAATTTTGCACAGATATTTGAATCATCCGAAGAAAAAAGTGAGGCAAAAAGCACGAGTTGAAGGTTCGATATGTAAATCTTACATCGAAGAAGAAGCTTCGTTCTTTTTCTCTCACTATTTCAGTGACCATGTGAATATTTCATTTGAAAGTGTTTCTCGTAATGACGATGGAGACGGACAAGAGTCCTCTCAAGCAATGTTATCTATTTTTAGACAATATGGTCGGCCTTCTGAAAAATGTGTAGAAATATGGCTAGACGATAGAGATCTTCATGTAGCACACACTTATATTCTTCTAAATTGTGCCGAGGTTGCACCGTTTGTTAGGTAATCTGAAATAATAATTTGTGTTTTATTCTTTTCTATAATGCTTGCGCTTGTATAACCTAATGTATTATTTTGTTTATATAAACAGTGTTTATGAACGTGAACATCCAAACGAAGATCTCAGTAAAGAATTTTCCTGTTGGTTTTCAAATTACATTTATGAGCCGAGAAATTGTGTTGTTGACGAAGGGTTGAAACATCTTGCGATGGGACCAAAAAGAGTGGTCAAGACATATCCAATATATTTCGTCAATGGATATAAATTTAACACCAAAGAATACGGTGTAGAAAAATTAACAAATAATACTGGTGTATTTGTTAAAGGTAGTGACGATCCAGAAAATCACTTAAATAATTTTTATGGCGTTCTAACACAAATTTTGCAACTGACATATTTCTCACGACCCGCGGAGGAGGTGTTTCTATTTAGATACAATTGGGTTAGCAATGTTCCAAGTTCTGGAATTAATATGCACAAGGATTATAATCTTATCGAAATAAAGCATACATCGCACTATCACAAGTATGTTCCTTTTGTACTAGCCAAACAAGCATTGCAAGTTTATTACGCTCCTTATCCGTCTCTAAAAAGAGATAAAGCAGATTGGTCTGCAGTTTTTAAAATAAAAGCCAGATTCACATTCGATGGGAAGAATATTTAGGACGAACAAGCTTGTCAGGAAGATCTTGAGCAAAGTAACGAAATAATAATTACAGACGATCATACAGATTTTGGTCCTTTGATCGATGAATCAAATGTTTTGGTAGAAGCGTTTGACAGTGCAGAGGAAAATATCGTAGAAAACGAAATCGAATCTGAATCAGAAGGCGATGATGACTGGTATAAATCTGAATCTGTTTTTTTTTTTGCAATTAATGTAACTATGTCGAACTCTTGATGTATTATGAAATTGATGTAACTATGAAACCAAATCTGTTTACCATTGTTTACATGTTTTATGTCATTTCCATTTGTCATTTATTTAGCAATTTTTATTAAAAATGCAATGAAATCTGCTTATCGTCGGAAGAGTACACCCATTATGAATCAGGTATAACACACTTTCATTTCTATTTCCATTCCAGTCATTAATTAAGCAATTATACCGTTGATGTCATTTTCATATGAAATATATCTCATTATCATGTTATTATTCTCTTATATAATGATGTGTATATATGTCACAGGTTATCATAATGTCATATAGAGGTAGGAGCTCTTCCCGATCATCAGGAGGCGATGGCAGTGGCCCATCGCAAGAGCCACAGCGTCCAGTAGTTTCATTAGTCCCTCGAGCAGAGGGGTAAGAATTAAATTTTATTCAGCATCTTAATTTTTTTATGATATACGTACGTACTTATCTATATCGTATTTAAAAACAGGCGGTTCGACCTACTTCCCTCGTAGGTTGTGTTGGATGTCTCTAGAGCTTCTTATCGCAGTAGGATGAGTGCTTGTGGCCGAAGTGGGATAACATCCCTCCTCACATCATAGAGTGTATATGGCAGGATGTCCTAGTATGTATATTTTTCAGTTTTCCATTTTTAATTCATTTTTTCTTTTTTCTACTGTTTATCGTTTAAAGTGTAATCTTTTTTTTATTTTTTATCATGAAACACGGGCTGAGATAGACATCCAAACAGACGATATGATGCTGGCACGAGGATACTGGATGAAGAAGATGTGCAAGAACTACAGGGACACGATATCTGAGATTAAGAAATCTGTTAAGAAACCACGGTGGATGGGAGAGAGCGTATGTTAAGCTTGGTTGAGATACTGGGAGACGGACGGGGCGAAGGCAAGTACACTAAATTTTTTTGACTTATTAATTTGACTTGATCGAAAAATAATGTAACAAATTTTGAATGTACTGGCAGAGTCGGATAGAAACTCTGCAAATAGAAATAAGAATCCCATCACTCATCGCGGAGGATCGAAGTCGTTTCAGCAGTATCGGCAGGAGTTGGTAGATTTACTGAATAATAAATGTAAATAGTTTATGTTATATAATTTTAAATGTATAATAATTGTATGTAACGATCAACTTCAGGAAGCTGAGGCACATGGTCCTGTTAGCTATATGGACGTGTTTACCCGTACGCATGTTGTCGAGCATGTTAATCCAAACGGGACTGTTTCGTATACATGGCAGAACGATAAATTCAGCAAAAGCCACGTAAGCTTATTTCATTTTATTCAGTATTAGTAATTGTTTTGCTTGTTAAACTATAATGAAATAAGATATGATATTATTAATTTGTTAATGCAGGAGAAGTTTATGGAGCAGCGGCAGAAACTCCTTGCTGATACGGGTCGAGATCAGCTGACGACCGATGAGGAGGACGCTATTTTTGAGTCCGTTATGTTTCCAGAAGAGCATGGTCAACGATACGGATTTGGCAATCTAGCGGTGAATAATTTACTTTTCCTTAAAATACATCAAATATGATATTTTGACCTTTTCAAAACAATAAACTTGGATTTTATTCATTTTTCAATTATTGCAGGCCAATAGTCAGAGTAGGGGACGGCGGAGTAGAGCTCAGAGCGATCTAGCAGATACAGAAGAATTGTGAACTAGAGAGTCCCAACTGGAGGAGCAGAACCGCCAACAGGCCATGCAGACCACACAGTTGCTAGAGTACATGCAGTAGTTTGGTGGCCGCTTCCCTATCTCGGCTCGCTCTGCATCTGGAGGAGATTGATTCATTTCTTGCTTGCTTGTTCAGGTATGTTTTTTTAGTTTTGAATGATTTGGTAGACGGTGGAGGTAATTGTTGATTTTTGTATAATTATGCTTGATACATTTGGTTTTATGGTTGTATGAGGATGTGGATGAGAATGTTGATGATCTTATGTATTTATAACATGATATAACATTTATTGTTAGGGTTATTGTCAATGTTGGAATGCATATGTATATTATGTATTTTATTTTGATGTAATTTTATTTATTTGTGTGTTTATTGAATATTGTGTAGTTTGGATTTTGAAATTTGGTTCGAATATTGTATACTGGGTTGTGCAGTATTGATGTAATAGTGTTTGGAAGAGATATGTGGATGGAAGGCTATATTTGCAGCAGAATTCAAAAAAAAACAGCAGATTTCCGATGGCTTCCGACAGCTTACAGGTCAAAATTTTCGACGGCTTCCGACAGCCTGTAACACTTCATTTCCGACGGTTTCCGACGGATCCCGACATGTGTCGGCATCCGTCGGAAGCCGTCGGAATCCGTCGGAACAGTATACGACAAACTGTTTCGAAAGCCGTGGGAAATACTGCTCTCCAACGTAGTAAATTCCGACGGCTTCTTTCGACGGCCGCCGACAGCTTTCGACAGCCGCCGATGGTCTTCAGCCGTCGGAAATAATTAATCTTCTTGTAGTGGATATAGTGGTCGTGCTATTTAAATTGAATGAGCTTAAAATGATTAAGTCTTAACTAATTAAACATAAGGGCGTTAGGGTCATTTTCCACCCACATTCTCCACCCTTATACTATTATTCCCTTAGCCATACACATTCATTTATCTTAAGCAAAAACTAAAAATGTAAGAAAGCAAATAGGAGCTAGCCATTAAGGAGAAATAGGAAGAGAGAAATCAAATCTAAAGCTTAGGATTCAATCTAGAAGAAATCAATCTCAATCAATCTCCAATTTCCTTATCTAAACTAAGGTGAATAATAATCCTACATTTCTATTTTTGGTTTTATAATCATATGATTTCGGATTTAATGGTAAATTCATTTTTACGATATATTAGATGATGAATGCTTGATTTATAATTTGTTTAGGTTAAAAAATATTGTTTTAAAGGAGATATGCATGGTATTAGGGTAAAACCGAGGTTAAATGATTTTTAAATGTCATGGAAAAATTATATGCTATGAGAAACATGATTTTGGAGTTCGATTTCAATTTTTATAATTTTCCATGCCGTGGAAAATTAGTAATGAATTTTCATAGGACAATGTGTTTATTTGGGTTTATAAAATTATTTAGAAATTATATTAAGGTTTTGGGTCTGAAAATTTAAAATGTTAGGCAACATGATTAAAGTAAATTTTTAAATTTTTTAAGGATTTCTACTAAGTGGTTAGTATGGAAATCAAATTATTTTAAAAGGAGGACCTAAATGATTTAATTGTTTTGTTAATAGGAAGGGCTTATTTGTTCAATGTTGTTTAGTTTTAGATCTAAGAAAATGGGCAAATTTTAGTCAAAAAATTTGAAAGTTAATGTAACCAAATATGTCTTTACAAATGGGCAAGTTAGTTACAAAAGGTTTACTTTATTTTGTAAAATCAGCCTTTAGCTCAGAAAAGTGGGTTCCACCTTCTTTAGAAGGACCGTTCGACCCAAAGCTTCTGCCTCCAACCCAGTTGAAACCTTCTACGTTGAAACCAGTAAACCAATACATATGGTATCTGTTACCTGGTACGTAGTGGATTGGAGAAAGGCAGAATCTAGGGTGCCGAAACATAGCTTCTGAAGGGTTGATTCCTTTGTTTTATTTTGTTTTAAAAGAAAAGCGCTTGCCTATTTATAAAAAGGTTTCAAAGTAGTTGAAACAAATGGTTTCGAAAGGTTATTTCTAAAGAAGCTTTCGAAGGAGAGCAATCGCCTTTGTTTAAAATAGTAGCTTTCGAAGGAGTTACTTAGTCTTTTATTGAAGTTGTCAAAAGTGGTAGTTTCAACTAAGTCGAAACCCTTATATGATTTGATGCCTTTCGATGGAATTGAAGACATTAATACTGTCGAAAGGTACCATTTTTTATAAAATAATAGCCCCTTCCTACTTCTTTCGAAAGAGGCTAGGGGTTTCGAAGGCAATGACTTCAGAAGGAGTTTGGAAGCCAACCTTCAGTGGTCTTCATCAGATGTTCTAATGCTTTTGGAAGGATGGTTTCGACACCATCAAGTTTCTCCAATACTTTTATAAAATGAAGAATGATTTCAAAAGAGATGCTTTCGCTTATTTTTACTTTGACCCAAAAATGTTATTTTAAATATAAACCAATGGCTTCGAAAGGTATTGGTTTCGAAGGGTAACCTCCAATGATTTCGAAAGACAGACTTTCAACGGTTTCGAAGGGTAACCTTTAATGGTTTTGAAAGGGGTATTTTTGAATGGTTTCGAAGCTATGTTTCTGTACTTATATGGTAACACTTTAACAAGGTCAAAATGTTTCGAAAGAGATGTTTTAAAGTATTCGAAAGGCAGGTGCCTTATGTTTTAAAGATAGAATTTAATTCTTTCGAACAAGATTGTCAAATGAAGTTGAAAGCACAATTTCAAAGGTGTCAAAAGGCTTTTTAAACCCAAACTCATTTTTAAAGGAATAACCCATGGCTAAATAAAGGAGTTTTGAAATGATTTTATGTATGTAAATTTGAAGAAGTGTTGCCTTGATAAAAATATAAGTTAAAGGGGTTAACTATGTTTTACATGAAAAGTATTTCAAGGACTTTAAACCCACGGGAGTGGTATTGTAAGTTGTAATGTTTTCTACTTCATATATGAATATATTCAGATGATAAAAGATCCATAATTGCATTTTTGTGATAAATTGGTAGAAGAACCAGTAGATTAACCCAGTAGTGAATATAAATTGATTAAACTTCTAAATGAGTAGAATTGCATCTAAGGAGTCGGGGAGACCAAAATATAGGATGCTTGAACCGTGAAGTCGTCTGGGAGATAGGTTCATAGTAAACCTATGAAAACTATGATTAGGAAGTTATTGGGAATAATCAACAGGTTCATAGTAAACCCATGAAAACTATGTATTAAGAATGGTTGGCAGGGGTCAATTGGTTTGAAATGAACCTATGAAAATTATATCCGGATTAAGTATTGACATCAGTCAAAAGGTTCCTAGTCAACCCATGAAAACTAGGATAAGAAAGAAGTTAAAAGAGGTATCAGTAGGTTCCTAGTGAACCCATGAAAACTAGGCTTAGAAGGAAGTTACTGGAGTAATTCATAGGTTTCTAGTTAATCTATGAAAACTAGGATAATAAATAAGTTATTGGAATGACCAATAGGTTCAAGAGGACTCATGAATTGATTAAGTTAATTGACATGGGCCTATAGGTTCTTAGTGACCCCATGGAAAGTATGAAATAGGACAGAGCGTCCATAAATTATAAAAAAGGTATTGGTAAAACCATGAAAACTAATAGGTTAATAGTGATCCTAGAAACTATAATCATGACCAGGAGTCAAGTAAATCGGGGATGGAAAATCCAAGATGTTTATATATATGCATATCCTCATAAATTTTTTAAATGCTATGTTTTAAGCATTATGGATGTAGGAGCATAGTATATGGTTTTGAAGTTTTAGGATACTAGTGAGGGAAAAATCATTCCGCTAAACGGCGTGGTCTCACTAGATATCTAAATGGATTGAGATGTTAGATTTTTATTCATATCTAGCTTTATGTTTGACTCAAAGTTTTTGCTTTCTCCTTAAACTCTCGGGTACTCAGTTGATTTTGAGTAGTTTGAGGTTTATGGTTTTCAGGTTCTCTTCTAAGACAATAAAGCTTCCAAAGGCGTGTAGGAGGTAGTTAGTTATTTAGAGTTATCATTTTTTGCTGTGTATTTTGGATGTAAAGGCAGACTTATTGGCCTTGTTGGCCTTATTATATACTCTGGTCGACCAAGGGGGCATCTTCATATGTCGCTCTTGGCGTATGTGTAATAATTATATTTTTCTGAACGTGGTTAACGTTTGTGTGATTATGTAATGAAAATGCAATGTTTTGATTGGAATGTGGGAGTGTGTTTTTAATTTGTTAAATTTATTCTGTATTCTTGTGATTTGTGTATCATAGTATTTAACATCGCCGTATTTGGTTGTTGAGAATTAATAACTATGAATGACCGCAGCATTCGTTGCTGTTAGTTTTGAGCCTTCAAGTAGGGGGTGTTACAAGTTTGTATTAGAGCATAGGTTTATGAAACTTTAGAAGAAAAGTAAAACCTAAAAGATTTTTGAAACATAATCCAATGAATTTGAAAATATGATCGGGGTTTGGGTTAACGCTATAGTAATGTACTTGTATTTGATATATAAGTATATATCTAAGTACATATTCCCCTCTCTCTTATACCGTTCTTCTGTATCTTACTAATGCTCACATGTAGATTTACGAGAAAGAGGATATAGTATTAGGAAACGGAAGAGAAAATCTAGGTGGAGGAAGCACCACAACCAACGGAAATGTTCGACCTAATACCAGGAGAAACCATGGTCGATAGGCTAATACTAATCCAACTACTGAGGCCAATGCATGTGCTAGAAATCCGCCGGTAGATGTGGGGATGATGTATCAGTTTTTCGCTAATCATTTGCAAACAGGAGCTACTGGTAATGTTGGAGGAGCTAATTTTGCAGCTCCAGCTGGATATAATTATGCTAGGCTGAATAAGGATTACACTAGTCTAGGTGGAAAGCCGTTTATGGGAACGGAGGATGCTGTTGAGGTTGAGATTTGGTTGATGAGCTATGAGAGTACCTTTACTGATTTGGGCTCGGATGGTGGGGAAAAGAGAGGGCTGGCCTCAAAAAGTTGCAAGGGGCAGCGCTCCTTTGGGGGAATAATGTGACAGCTAGAGTTCCAAAGGAAGAACTGACTTGGGCTGATTTTAGGATGAGGTTTGAGCAGAGCTTTCTATCTGAGGTAGCAAAGTCGATGCTGATGAGGAAGTTTATGGACCTTGTATAGGGAAATATGTCGGTAATTGAATACGCTACTAAGTTTGATGAGTTATCTCGATATGGATATGCTATATAGACACTAGCATCAGAAGAAATGAAAGATTTATTCGAGGACTGATGCCAGAGCCAGCTAGACAACAATGAATCATGTCCGAGAGCCTTGTAATGTGGTAGTGGAGATGGTTATTCTCCATGAAGAAATGCTTGTTGTTTCTGCTAGGGAGAAGCCAGTTGAATCCCAGGGTACTCGGGAAAGAAAAAGGAAATTCTTTAAGAAGAAGGGAGCCTAGAAAAGGGAGGCTGCCAAGAAGGCAAAGGCTGATTTGGTGTGCTTCAAGTGTGATAAGAAGTGTCATTATGCTCATGAGTGTCGGACAGGCAAAGGGAAGAAGACTATAGAGAAGAAGAATGTGAAATGCTTCAACTTCGACCAAGTTGGGCATTTCAAGAACCAATGTCCAGAGCCAGTCAGGGAGGACAGAGGGAAGGTTTTTGCTATTGGACCACCATCTTCTTCTAGGCCTACTATAGTAGAGAAAGGGAAAACTATGATGGAAGGTACGCTTTTGATTCAGAGTAAACTAGATAGGGTACTATTTGATCTGGTGCATCACATTTATTTATATCACAGTAATTGGTTGGTAGATTATGCATAGAACCCACATATCTTACTACTTCTTTAAGGGTCGTGAATCTAATAGGAGGGTATGCAACTCTATGGATGAGAAGTGTCTAGTTAGAACTTGATTTGTTAGGTCATAAGTTTGCATGCAGTTTGTATGTTGTTGATTTCCGGATCATTTGGGTATGGATTGGATGGGTAAATATGTGGCTAGGATATTTTGCCAGGATGGGGAAATATCATTGAGACACCCAGACAGTCATAAATGAATCATCTTCTCATTAGAAAATTCCAGCAGGAATGTTTAGGCTTTGTTAAGTGTCATGGAGGTTAAAGAGAAGTTAAGTTAGGTTTAAGTAACGAGGGAATTTGTAGATGCCTTTGAGCCAGTTATGGGATCACCACCGAAATGAGCTGTCGAGTTTCGGATAGATCTTATATCAAGAGCTGAACTTGTGAGTAGACCACCTAGCAGGATGACACCAAGAGAGATGAAGGAATTGAAGATGCCTAAGTGGATCTTGAAAGAAGGAACTTTATTAGATCAAGCAATTCGCCTTGTGGAGCGGCCACGAGATTCGTGAAGAAACCAGATGGGTCATTAAAGATGTATATCGACTATCCTAAGTTGAACGAAAGAAGGATCAAGAATAGGTACCATATATAGAGGATATATGATCTGTTTGATCGGTTGAATGGAGACAATGTGTTTTCCTAATTAGATTTGGCGACAGGGTTCCATCAGTTAAGAGTGGTGGAGGACAGCATTCCTTTGACAGCATTTTGAACTAGATATGGTTCATATGAGTGGTTAGTGATGCCATTCGGATTGACGAATGCACATGCTTTCTTTGTGGATTTGATGAATCAAGTCTTCTAAGAGTATTTGGATAGATTCGTGTTGGTGTTTATAGATGACATTTTAGTATACTCTAGGGAAGAGAGAGAGCATGAAGATTACCTTAGAGTTATGCTAGAGACGCTAAGGCAGAATCAGCTAAAAGCGAAGTTTTCTAAGTGCATTTTTAGAGAAAAGAGGTTAAGCTTCTTGGTCATGTGGTTTCTGAGGAAAGGTTGTTAGTTGATCCAGATAAGATCGAAGCTGTGAACAATTGGAAGAGAACAGAGAAGGTAACCGAGATCAGGAGTTTTCTTGGACTTGCTGGCTATTACCGGAGATTAATTAAGAATTTCTCACGGATAGCAGCACCTCTAACTAAGTTGACCCAGAAAGAAGTGAAGTTTGTTTGGTCTGACAAATGTGAGGAAGCATTCCTTAAGTTAAAGAATTCGTTGATCAATGCTCTAGTGTTAGTAGTTCCAGATGGTAACCAAGGGTTAGTAGTATACACTGATGCATGTGGAACTGGATTGAGAGCGGTGTTGATGCAGAAGGGAAAAGTCATTACTGACGCATCTAGGCAGCTTAGACGGCACGAAGTAAGATATCCTACTCATGACTTAGAGTTGGCTACGGTGATTTTTGCCTTAAAGATTTGGAGACATTACCTCTTAGGGGAGAGATTTGAGTTGTATACCGATCCTAAGTCTTTAAGATATTTATTCTCTCAAGAGGAGTTGAATATGAGGTAGCAAAGGTGGCTGGAGTTTTTGACTGCTTATGATTTCGGTGTACAGTATATTCCTAGGAAAGCAAATAAGGTTGTAGATGCTCTAAGTAGAAAACTTCAGAATGTGGTGTTAGTAATGTTGGCTGAATGGAAGGATCTGGAAGCTTTAGCCAGTTGCGGTATGCAGCCAAGATCTACTGCTAGTTCCAGTCAGGAGACTGCCATATTATCTTGTTTAGAGGTTCGACCAGTATTGATCGAAAGGATAGCTTCTAAGCAGAGAGAAGATCCAAATTTAGCCGAGATGATTAGGAGGCTTAAGGTAGGGTCAGAGATCGATTATCTAAAGGATTAGAGTCTTGACGAAAGTGGATGGTTGAGATAGAAGGATCGGTTATGTGTTTCGAATGTAGAGAGCTTAAGGAAATAAGTACTGAAAGAATGTCATCGGTCTAAGTTTACAATTCATCCTAGAGGAACCAAGATGTATCAAGATATGAAGATGAGATTCTTTTGGGATGACGTGAAGAGGGATGTTGGCAAGTGGGTTAGATAGTGCATGAACTGTCAACAAGTGAAGGTCGAACATCAAAAGCCGAGTGGATTGCTTCAGCCCTTAGAGATTCCAGTTTGGAAATGGGACTCAATATCCGTGCATTTTATAGAAGGGTTGCCAGGGTCCAGAAGAGGAAATTATGAGAGTATATAGGTTATTGTGGATAGGTTGACCAAGAGTACCCATTTCATTCCAGTAAGATCGACCAGGACGATACCTGTTTTGTCAAAGTTGTTCATGAAGAACATAGTTAGACTCCATAGGATTCCTAGTAACATAGTTAGTGACAAAGATGCATTATTCACTAGCGAACTCTAGAAGAGTCTACAGGATGTGCTAGGCACTAAGCTCAAGTTGAGTAACGCATATCACCCTCAGACAGATGAGCAAACAGAAATAGTCAATAAGCTACTTGAGGAATTTGTTGAGAGCTTGTGTGTTAGATTTTAGTGGATCTTGGGAGGATCACGTGCATTTGGTTGAGTTTTCCAATAATAATAGTTATCAGACTAGCATAGGAATGGTGCTTTTTGGTGCTTTGTATGGAAGGTCGTGCAAATCGTCGACATGTTGGTTGGAGACTGGGGATCGGTTAGTCTTAGGTCCGAAATTGGTTAGAGCGGCATCGTAAAAGATTGAGTTAATCTAAGGACGGATGAAGGAAGCTCAATCCAGTCAGAAAAGTTATGCTGATAGGAGGCGTAAATACCTAAAATTCTCAGTGGGAGACCGGGTTTTCATTAAGTTATCACCAATGAAGGGTGTGGTATTTTTTGGGAAATTAGGAAAGTTGACCTCGAGATATGTTGGACCATTCCAGATTTTAGAAAGGATTGAAAAGCTCGCATATAGAGTAGAGTTACCGAGTAGTTAGGCAGGTGTCCATAATGTATTCCATGTGTCTCATCTTCACAAGTATGTACATGATCCAGATGCTACTATTCCTCAGACAGATTTGGAGGACTTGGTAGTTGAGCCTGATTTGACTTTTGTTAGACAGCCAGTTCGGGTTGTAGCGAGGGAGGAAAAAAGATTGATGATCAAGGTACAGTCAAGTTGGTGAAAGTTCAATGGAGCGACAACGAGAAGGATTGTACTTGGGAGTCAGAGGACAGAATTCGAGATGCTTATCCTGATCTGCTTTGATGGTATATCTGTATTAGAGTTATATAGATTAGTTGCTAGACAAGTAGGCTAGTATAGATGTTAGGAGTTGTTACAGATGATTGCTATGTTTTCTATTTAGTATTTATGGAATTTCGAGGACAAAATTCTTTAAGGAGGGGAGCATGTAACACCTTTAATTTTCGATAACATTATTCATAAGATTTAATTATAATAAATTAAATAGAATAATGCAGAATGATAAGGAGATTGAGGTTGGTTAATTAATGTAATGGCCGTGCTATTCAAATTAAACGAGCTTAAAATGGTTAAGTGTTAAATAATTAAACATAAGGGCATTAGGGTCATTTTCTTCCCACATTCTCCACCCTCATACTATTATCCCCTTAGCCATACATTTTCATTTATATTAAGCTAAAACTAAAAATGTAAGAAAGAAAATAGGAGTCGGCCACTAAGAAGAAAGAGGAAGAGAGAAATCAAATCTAAAGCTTAGGATTCAAGCTAGAAGAAATCAATCTCAATCTCAATCAGTCTCCAATTTCCTTATCCAAACTAAGGTGAATAATAATCACTATATCTCTATTTTTGACTTTATAATCATATGATTTCGGATTTAGGGGTAAATCATTTTTATGATGTTGGATGATGATATCCTTGATTTATAATTAGTTTAGATTAAACAATATTGTTTTTAAAGGAGGTATGCATGGTTTTAGGGTAAAACCAAGGTTAAACGATTTTTAAATGATTTTGATGTTAGGTTTCAATTTTTATAATTTTCCAAGCCTTGCGGAATTAGTTATGAATTTTCAAAGGAATGTGATTATTTGGGTTTATAAAATTAATCGAAAATTATATTAGGGTTTTGGATCTGAAATTTTAACATGTTAGGCAATATTATTAAAGTAAATTTATGGAACTTTTGGGGATTTTTACTAAGTGGTTTAATATGAAAATTAAATTATTTTAAAAAGAGGACCTAAATGACTTAATAGTGTTGTTAATAGGAAAGGCTTATTTGTTAAATGTTGTTTAGTTTTAGAACTGAGAAAATGCGGCAAATTTTAGTAAAATAATTCGAAAGTTTAATGCAACTAATCATCTGTTTACAAGTGGGCAAGTTAGTTACAAAATATTTACTTTAATTTGTAAAATCAGCCTTTGGAACAGAAAATTGGGTTCTGTTTTCTTTAGAAGGACCCTTCGATCCAGAGCTTCCGCCTCCAACTTAGTCGAAACCCTCTAGTTCGATAGTAGACCAATACACAAGGTATCAGTTAACTAGTAGGCAATGGATTGGAGGAAGGCAAAAGGTAGGGTGTCGAAACTTAGCTTCTGAAGGGGTTGGTTCCTTTGTTTTGTTTCGTTTAAAAGAAAAGCACTTGCCTGTTTATCAAAAGGTTTCAACGTAGTCGAAACCAATGGGTTGGAAAGGGTATTTCTAAAGAAGCTTTCGAAGGAGAGCTACCACCTTCGTTTAAAATAGTAGCTTCCGAAGGAGTTACTTAGTCTTTTATTGAAGCTGTCAGAAGGGGTTGTTTCAACCAAGTCGAAACCCTTCTGTGATTTGATGCCTTTCGATGGAATTGAAGACATCAATGTTGTCGAAAGGTGCCTTTTGTTTTATAAAATAATAGCCACTTCTTACTGTTTTTGAAAGGGTTTAGGGGTTTCAAATGCAATGGCTTCGGAAGGGGTTTCGAATCCAACCTTCAATGGTCTTACCCAGATGTTTTAATGCTTTCAAAAGGATGGTTTTGACACCATCAAGTTTCTCCAATACTTTTATAAAATGAAGAATGGTTTCGAAAGAGATGTTTTCTCTTATGTTTATTTTGACCCAAAAATGTTATTTTAAATATAAACCCAATGGCTTCAAAAGGTATTGGTTTTGAAGGGTAACCTTCAATGACTTCGAAAGCGGGACTTTCAATGGTTTCGAAGGTAACCTTTAGTGGTTTTGAAAGGGGTATTTTTGAAAGGTTTCGAAGCTATGCTTCTATACTTGTATGAGAATACTTTAACAAGGTCGAAAGGTTTCGAAAGAGATGTTTTAAAGAATTTGAAAGGTAGGAGCCTAATATTTTAAAGATATAATTTAATGCTTTTGAAGGAGGTTGTCTAGTGAAGTCGAAAGCACGGTTTTGAAGGTGTCGAATGGCTTTTTAAACCCAAACTCATTTTTAAAAGAAAAACCTACAGCTAAATAAAGGTGCTTTCAAATGACTTAAATATGTAAATTTGAAGAAGTATTGCCTTGACAAAAATATAGGCTGAAGGTATTAACTATGTTTTACATGAAAAGTATTTCGAGGAATTTGAAACCCACAGGAGCGGTATTGTAAGTTGTAATGTTTGCTTCTTCAAATATGAATATATTCACATGATAAAAGATCTATAACTGCATTTTCGGAATAAAGGGGTAGAAGAACTAGTAGGTTAACCCAGATTTTATTAAACTCTTGAATGAGTAGAATTGCATCCAAGGAGTCAGGCAGACCAAACTATAGGATGCCTATACCTTGAAGTCGTCTAGGAGATAGGTTCATAGTAAACCCATGAAAACTATTATTATGAAGTTATTGGGAATAAGCAACAGGTTCATAGTAATCCCATGAAAACTATGTATTAATGATGATTGGCAGGGGCCAATTGGTTTGTAGTGAACCCATGAAAACTAAATCCGGATTATGTATTGACATCGGCCAAAGGTTCCTAGTTAACCCATGAAAACTAGGATAAGAAAGAAGTTAACAGAGGTATCAGTAGGCTCTTAGTCAACCCATGAAAATTAGGCTAAGAAGGAAGTTACTAGAGCAATCCATAGGTTTCTAGTCAACCCATAAAAATTAGGATAATAAATGAGTTATTGGAATAACCAATAGGTTCAAGGGGGCTCATGAATTGATTAAGTTAATTGAAGGAGCCTATAGGTTCTTAGTGACCCTATGAAAACTATGAAATAGGACAGGGTGTCCATAAATTATGAAAAAGGTTATTGGTAAACCCATGAAAACTAATAGGTTATTAGTGACCCTAGAAATTATAATCATGACCGGGAGTCAAGTAAACCATGGATGGGAAATCCAAGATGTTTATATATATGCACATCCTCATAATTTTTTTAAATGCTATGTTTTAACCATTGTGGATGCATAAGCACAGTATATGGTTTTGGAAAGGTTTTAGGATACTAGTGAGGAGAAAACCCGTTCTGCTACGTGACGTGGTCTTACTAGATATCTAATTGGACTGAGATGTTAAATTATTATTCATACCAAGCTTTATGTCTGATCCAAAGTTTTTGTTTTTCCCTTAAACTCTTGTGTACTCAATTGATTTTTAGTAATTTGAGTTTTAAGGTTTCTAGGTTTTTTTTAAGACGAATAAAGCTTCCGAAGGTGTGCAGAAGGCAGTTAGTTGTTAAAATTATCTTTTTTCGCTATGTATTTTGAATGTAAAAGCAGACTTGTTGGCCTTATTATATACTCTGATCAACCAAGGGGGCATCTTCGTATGTCGCTCTTGGCGTATGTGTAATAATTATATTTTTCTAAATATGGTTAACATTTGTGGGATTATGTAATTAACATGAAATGTTTTTAATGGAATGTGGGAATGTGTTATTAATTTGTTAAAATTTTTCTATACTCTTGTGATCTGTGTATCAATGTATCTAACACCGCCGTATTTGGTCGTCGAGAATTAATAACTATGGAAGACTACAGCATCCGTAGCCATTAGTTTTGGGCCTCCAAGTAGGGGAATGATACAAAAGAGAAGGAAAATAATAATGAAATTTTAAGGTGCCGAATTGGAACTCAAACGTACTCTTAAATGTGAACTAGATATTTATAAATATTTACATCTTTCACTAACTACGCTCGTAGAATCAAATAACGCAGTTGGAATGTTGTTTTATCTGTAAAAGTTGACAATTAGAAGTTTGTTATTGAAACTCTTTTAACGGAAAAATGTATTCAGATATGTTACAATCTAATATATGAAAAGGATTTTCAATTGTCTCATAATTCCTTGGGTGCAACTGTTCATTTTACTGTATATAGGTCTCTTCAAAATTATCGTTCTTTACAACCCAGGTTATGTCTGCCTTTTCATTTTCAGGCCAAATACATAATAACTACTCGGGTAAGTCTTCTTTTTGAGTCTTGGATTATGGTGCTTCCTACCATATGTCTCAAGACTCTTCATTTTTTTCTACTTTGTCTTCATCATCCCCCATTCCTGTTATGACTGCTGATGATACTCTTATGCCCTTAGCGGGAGTTAGTTATGTTGTTACTCCAAAATTATGTCTTTCTGATGTCTATCATATCTTGAATCTTATATTAAACCTTGTATATGTTGGTCAGTTATGCAACTTCGGTAGTATAGTAACATTTACTTCCGACTCTTGTTTTGTGGGATCCACAATAACAAAAACTGATTGAAAGAGGCCATAGAGAAGAGGGACTATATGTTTTGAATGAATTATGAGTTCCAATTAGTGCTGCTACTAGTATTGATTTATCTTCTTTTCATTTGCGTCTTTCTTCTTCTAGTTTTTATTCATGACATTCTTGTTTAGGTCATGTATCTTCTTCTCATTTGATATTTTTAGCACCCATGGGTGCATTAGAAAATTTGCACACTCTTGATATTTCTTATTATAGATGATATAAATTAGCGAAGTTTTCCACTTTACACTTTAATTGTAGTATATATTTTTCTTCTGCTCTATTTGATTCGATTCATTTAAATGTGTGGGGACTATCTCCAGTTCCCATTAAAAGGAGGGTCTTGATATCATGTATCTTTTATTCACGAGTATACATGCTACTATTGCGTCTATTTGAGGAAACATCGTAAGAATTTTTTGAAATATATAAAAACTTTAGAGCACTTATCAAGGCACAACATTCATCTATTATAAAATATTTTAAGTGTGATTTAGGTAGAGAATACACCTTTTAAAATATTTATGAATTACTTTCTTTGGATGTAACTATTCAACAAAGCTCAATTTTTGATATTCCACAACAAAATGAAGTTGTAGGAAGAAAACATAAACATATTTTTGAAACTGCTTGATCTATGTTACTTTCTACTTCTGTTCCTAGGAATTTTGGGGTGAAGCTGTTAGACTAATTAACACTATTCCTTCTTCTATTACTTTAGGTATTTCACCTTTTGAAAAATTGTATGGACATGCACTTGATTATTATATTTTTAAAGTGTTTTGGTGTACTGGTTTTGCTCTTCTTCCTCGTGTAGAATGCAACAAATTATCTTATCGATCTGCTATTTTGTGTTTTTCTTGGCTATAACGAGGGTAAAAAGAGTTATAGATATTTTGATCTAACCAGTCCAAAACTTTATTTGTCTATAAATGCTGTTTTTTCTTAAATATATACCATTTTACTCTATTACATCCAGCACTCATAGTTTAACTGGATCTGATCTAATTCACATTGATCCCTTTTTTGAAGATAATAATAATACTAACAACCCCATGAAAACTGGAACACCTAAAGATTCGTCCTCCCCCTTTATGGCCCTTTAATCTCTAACTAAGCACGTTGATCCATCTATTCGGCATTTCACATGTATTTATAAGTCTACAAAATTACTTATTTTTTCTTATTTATGTTACTCTTCATCCTTTGCTTCGTTCTTAACCTCCATTCATAAACTTTCTTAGTCAACTTCTTACAAAGAGGTAGTTCTCTATCCTTGTTGACGAGAGACTATAGGCGAAGAATTTTCTACCTTACCAAGGACAGGTATTTGGAATTTGGTTTCTCTACCTTATGACAAGAGCATTGTTGGTTTTCGTTGGGTATATAAAATCAAAACCAAATTTGATGGATCAATTGAAAGATATAAAGTTAGACTGGTTGCAAAAGGTTACTCACAACAATATGACATAGATTATGAGGAGAAGTTTGTTCTAGTTGCAAAGATGACTACCATTCGTACTCTTATTGTTGTAGCTTCCGTTCTAAAACGGTCCGTTTAACAACTTGATGGTAAAAATGCATTCTTGAATGGGGATCTTCAATTTATATGGAACCTCCTCCAGGTATTTCACATGAATCTGGATATGTTTGCAAGCATTGAAAAACATTGTATGGACTTAAGCAAGCACCATGTGTTTAGTTTGAGTAATTTTCTACCGTGATTAAATATCTCTGTTTCGTCTCTATCATTCATTATAATGCCTTTTTGTTAAAAATAATAATGAAGGACATATCATATTATAGGAGATGATATGCAGGGTATTCTTCCTTAAAAAAGGATTCTTAAAAAGGAGTTAGCTAAAACAATTGAAATGAAAGATTTGTGTCATCCAAAATATTACTTAGGAATTGAGGTGGCATGCTCATCAAAAGGTGATCTTCTTTCTTAGTCAAAATATGTCACAGATATTCTTGAAAAGGCTAGACTTGCCGACAATAAAGTCGTTGATACTCCTATTGAAGTTAATGCAAAATACTCTCATTCGGATGGTAACCACGACCAGATCCTACTTTATACCGTACCATTATTGGAAGCTTGGTTTATCGTTCCATCACTCGTCCAGATTTATCATATGATGTTCAAGTTGTTAGTCAGTTTATAGCTTCCCTGCTACAGTTCACTAGGCAGTTGTCCTCTGTATTTTAAAGTATCTTTGAGGTACTATTTTCCATAGCCTTCTATTTCATCTACATCATCTTTGAAATTGCATGCCTACTTTGATGCTGATTATGGTAGCGATCTCATAGATTACAAGTCGATAACCGACATTGTGTCTTTCTTGGTGATTCTCTCATATCTTGGAAGAGTAAGAAGTACTCTGTTGTTTCTCATTTTTTTTAACTGAGACAAAGTATCGTGCTATGGCATCTACTACTAAAATGATTGTTTGGTTGCGTAGGTTACTTGTATATAGAGGTGCCTCTTTCTGAACCTACTTCTACGTATTGTAACAATAAGAGTGCTGTTCTGATTTCTCGCAACTCGGCTCTTCACGAGCGGACCAAATATTTTGAGATTAATTGTCACGTCATACATCATCATATTGAGAAAGGCGTTATTACTCTACCTTTCATTCCGTCTTCCATGCAGATTGTAGACATCTTTACCAAGTCACATTCAGTTTTGCGTTTTCGATTTTTAATTAGCAAACACTCGATGCTTACATCCGCTGCATCGTCATTTTGATGGGAGATATTAAGATATGTGTATTATATGTTAAGAAATAAATCAAGGATATTTCAATATTTAGGTTTTTCCTAATTACATTAGTTTTTCTATTGTAGAATTACTTAGAATCTAAGCAAGCTGACCGTAAATAGTTTTTTTTTTTTTTTTTTTTGAAAACGCAGGAGAACCCGACTGACCGGTAAACTCCTGATGAGGGGTATAACATCATCAAGTGGTAATAAAGTATTACCCTATTCAATAAACCTATTCTTATCTTCATAAATGCATCACTATACCTTTGCGATAACAAATTTCACATTAAAGCACTAAATGAAATACTCGAGTGATGATAAGTTTGGCTTTATTGTAATAGATGAAAATGGAACCTTTTTTGGAATGTTGAGTGGAAACACACGTGAAGTGCTTCTCAAATTTTCGGTTGATCTTCCAAATAAGCACGAAAGTGAGGGCAGTCAGTGCTTAGACAAATCATCTTTGCATGGAAAAACGTCACAATTAAGTTGGAAAAACAGCCGAGTTGGAAGCACAACATTTAATTAGTAACGCTACTAATCAGCCTAATGGAGCTGGCCTTATTTTAGCTAGCTCTGACTTAAAAACTGAATTAACCCAGCCTGATATGTTTGATTCTTGTTTACAGGAAGATACCGAATGTAGTAAATGTATCTTATGGAGGAAAAAATGGGTTTAGTTGGGCAATAAAGTTTTATGTTGAAATTCCGGTGAATGTGAATTAGTGAATATTAGGCTCAGGTCTCTAATAAGTTTCAAAATACACAAAAACCTTAGTAAAAAAAGTATGTAAATTAGGATTCTAGAATTAAGTTACTAAGTAATCACATATAGTTATGCAATTATTCAATGAATAATTGTAGACGTTTATGCAATTATATCCAAAAATTGCATAAATTCATGCAATTCTTTTAGTGAATAATTGCGGAAATTTTCACAATTTTTTGGTGAATAATTGCGGAATTTTACGTAAATTTTTGAAAAATTACGGAAATTTGGTGAATAACCACGGAATTTTACGCTATTTTTTGATTTTTCAGTAAATAATTGCGGAAATGTATGCAAGTTTTTGATATATCATGTACGCAGTAAGCTTGATTAGCAGATTCATGGAGAAGCCTTTCTCAAACCATTGGAAAGCTGCAAAAAGAATTTTACGATACGTCAAATGAACTATTGACTATGGCATTTTCTATGAAGCTCATGTGTCTGTGAAGCTTGTTGGATATACGGACAGCGATCTAGGTGGAAGCATCGATGATTCAAGGAGTACTTCAGGTTATGCATTTAACCTTGGAAGTGGAATTATTTCTTGGTGTTCAAAAAAAAACCAGTTGTGGCACTTTCTACCACCGAAGCGGAGTACATCGCAGCATCTCTAGCAGGATGTCAAACTTTATGGCTAAGAGGAATTCTTGAAAATCTAAACTTCAAGCAAAAAGATCGTACGATCATTTATTGCGACAATAGTTTTACTATCTCTGTCTCAAAGGATCCTATTTTGCATGGAAGAACAAAGCATATTCGTCTACGTTTCCATTTCCTACGAGAACTCGTTCATGAAGAAGAAGTGAGTCATGAGTATTGTCGAAATGAAGAACAAATTGCTGATATCTTCACAAAGCCGCTTGGAGGGACTGCTTTCTCAAGAATTGTTGCTGCATTGGGTGTTCGAAGGAATTTTGGTTTAGGGGAGACATTGTTGGTGTAAACCAAAATTAAAGAGTCGTGTCTGCTGATGTGAAAAGTCATGTCTATTCGAATGAAAAGTCATGTCTATTCGAATGAAAAGTCATATCTGTTCAGTGAAGAGTCGTGTCCGTTCACTGAAAAGTCGTGTCTATTGAAATGAAGAGTCGTGTCTATTAAGTAAAAGTCATGTCTATTGAAGTGAAAGGGTATTTATTCAAAAAGGTTATGTCCGTTTGTAAGGGTTGTAAACCACTATATATATGTGGTCATTTTATTGTGTTGTATGCAAGTTGTAGGCAAGACAAAAAAGCAAGTTATAAAAAAAAAAATTGTCTATTCTCCTCTAAAATTATAATTCTCTTCTCTTTTATATTTTAATAGAGCTGGCCTTATTTTAGCTAGCTCTACTGACTTAAAAACTGAGTTAAGCCAGCCTGATATGCTTGATTCTTGTTTACAGGAAGATACTGAATGTAGTAGATGTCTCTTAGGGTGGAGAAAATGGGTTTAGTTGGGCAATTAAGTTTTATGTTGAAATTCTGGTGAATGTGAAGTTTATTCTATTTAAATGTTAACATGTATTTTGGTGGTTCAGACTAATAAGCTTATTGTTGGAAAAGTGGATTGTTTGATAATAAATGTTTAGAACATCAAAATTCAATTTTAGAACAAAAAAAAAAAAAAATTGGCTGAACAATTAAAAATTCTACGCAACAGTTTTACAAAAGCTACAGTATATAGTTCGCAATGTTTAAAAAAGTTCTAAAACATATTTTGTAATATTTGAAAATGTTGTAGTAAGCTTCGTTAAGGTCTATTTACACTATCTATGAAACATTGTGACTTGGTCTAAAATATTGTTTGTAAAAACATTATGAAAAATATATTACAATATATTTTTTGAAGTTGTAAAAGATGTTTTTTGTTATAGTAATTTTAGCTCATCATCAACACGATTTATGATTATCATTTTTGTCGCTTTTGGGTTTGAAAGAGCGTGATTTTTCACACCAGACAATTATGGAGAGCAATTTCTCACATGCCCAATCCATGATCGAGATTCGTAAAGTGATGATAAAGAATTCCACGTCAATAATAATAAGGCAGGCTTCAAGAATATGAAAACGCTCGCTAAGGTAGGAGAACCCAACCAAGTTGTCCAGAACAAGTAGTGACATCAATAATATCTGCCGTAGGCAGACCAGCACCGTCATTAAAAAGCAAATCAAACTTTCTCAGGCATACATGAACGCGCGTTGGATTATTAATGCGGTTTTTTATCATGTAGATCGATTTTTAACACATGTTCAATCGACATATGTGCCAAAGGTTTCCTTACATTTATTTCTTAGTATCATTTCATTATTAAACATAAAACGTAACTTCTTTCAGCTTATTAATTATGGCTTTAAATAAACGACGAAGCAGCTTTGTCTGAATAAAAAACTAAAATGATTCTCAAATATATGAAACTTAAACAAGCATTTAATATAAAAGTGTAAATCTCAACTGAAGATAACGTTTAAGGTTAGACCATGATCGTTCTAGCTAGAAATTTAATGGATTTAATAACGTCTGCTGGCGTTCTTCCACCCACCCATCTAATTAAATGCTAATCAAACTCCATTTACATAAATTCACTTTGTCGAATTTGTATTTACCATCAACAAGAGGGAAAAAATGAGGAGTCAATCTACTATAACGTTAACCATTTGTTTTCTGATAGTCGTCACTGCAACAATAGTTTCATCTTGCAAAGAAGAAGAAGGAGATGCACCTTCACCAATTAAATCTACATCGAAAAAGGAAGAGATGATGTCTGAACTAACAAAATGCTTCACAGTAGTAACAGATGAAGGCAAGGAGTGTGCAAGTATCACTGTGGATGGTATAATTAGGTATGGTTCTGTACAGGGTACTCCGAAATGCTGCAATGTTCTCTACAACATGGACCCAAATTGCGTGATCGGGTTTGTTGGAGAGAGCACTGGTTCACTCTATCCACAGGTTGTTGGTGAGGAAACTAGAGTCAGGGATAGTTTATGCAAGTCGCCTTAGTTTGTAATATCCATTTTATGGCTTTGTTGCAATGAACCCAACACACACACACACACACACATATAACACTTGGATGTGCTATTACAGTGGGTATTTTATCCCTTTGTTTCATATCATTTTGATTATCAATATACTCTTATCCTTTTATTTATTATCATTATGATTGTTAATATATATGCTATAATGTACAAGCCTAAACCTGGTCCTAGGCCATTCAAGCAAGTCTACACCTGTACTATATACATATTATTTAAGACTCGTAGATTAGAACCATTGGATGTTAACTACTGTTAAGCATCACATAGAAAAAATTAATAAGTAAATATTTATGTTTCCACCGTAATTTCTCTGAAAATTTCCCAAATAAAAATTAAAAATCCAGCATTACAAATCTACTAAAATATTACCCATTCATTTCATATGCTTTTTGGCCTTCCGTTTTTCAGTCTTCAAAGCCCTAAACTTCCATCCTTACTCTAATCAATCCCTTGGTTATACCAAGTTGGAATCTTGTTCCAATAAGTGTTAAGATGAAGTTTGATGAAGAGAATAACTCCCCGTTGGCTAATATCTAAACACATTGGGTTTTACTTTCAATAAATAAGTTTGATGAATGTTTGGTTCATTAGAATTCAAGTAAATTTTTATTTTTAACCAAAAGTTGTTTGAAAATGACTCATTTTGAAAGACAGCTCATATTAGATATGCGATTTTTAACAATAAAACATCCCTACTTTTCTTACAGTCGGCATAAATATATTCTTTGCCTTTGTAACATGCATTATTTTGTGATTTTCCCCTACTGCGGTCTGATTTCTTTCATCACCTTCCCAATACTGTTATGTTCTCGGACTGTTGCTATGTACTATATTCTATCACTTCCATTATTGGTGTGTGCTGGATGTATTGATTTATGCTACTGATTCTAGGCTGTATGTTCTGGGAAACTCCTCGTAATATTGTTTTTTACTGATGTGGGATACGTGTCAGTGAGTGTTTCTATTGTTATTATCATGCATACATGTTGGTCCAAGGAAATATGTACGAGGGATTGTTCATTATACACTGCCAAAAAAGCCTTGTTTATTGAGGTTGCGCCAACACTATATTTGCTGTCGGTAAACAAGACATCGGAAATTTTTTATTGACGCATTGTCTACATCTTTCCAGAGGTGCTTATCGACTCCTAATCCTAACCGACATCTTACCAACGTCATTTTGCCAATGTCACTTCTATGGCATGCTAACGTCTGTGGAATTTAATTTTAACGTCTTACCAATGCCATATTAAAATGCTGAAATTGGATTTTCCATTACCCTACCGACACTGAAGCATTTCTTCTGCATTTCTCACCTAAATCATAAATTCATATATATTTGATATATAATCACGCTAATATAACACAATAATATCACAATTCATATATTACAAATTCATATATCTTAAATATTATCCAGCAACATCAAGATACATGTATCACCAAACCAAAGACCAGTCCGAACAAGAATGTTGCCCTAACCGATTTGAAAAAAAATGATATTTAAAAGTAGTTAACACAGCAGGAATTGAACTCTGATCACTTGTCACATTAACAAATGTGCAAACCACTTGAGATATAACATAATTATTGTTTAAGTTATACATATATATTATTTAATTTTAACTATTTTTAGAGAATCATATTCGTCACCACCTTCGCCGCTGCCCCCTATCCGTCCGTTGCCCTAGGCGGCTGCCTAGCTCGCCTATCCCTAGGGCCGGGCCTGACCAAACCATTCATCCAAAATCATAATAACCAACTAACGTGAATGTCTGCATACACACAAACATAAATACACTTCTGGAAATATAAATATCCAACCAAATGTGTACATTTATACGTACAATTGACCAACGTAAAAAATATCCAACTTATAGAAATTGCCATAACATGAAAAATATCCAACCAACACAAATACTACCTACTCGCTGGACCTCTGCCCACATTACAATCATCATCATCAGAAGAAATGTCATCAACCGTCGCGTAGATGCATCAGTAAGCTTACTAAACTTCTTCTTCTTGAGCTTATTGACATGTGACTTCTACCGTTGATTTTCTTCTACATCAGTATTAATTGTTGCGCCTCTATAAAATGATGATTTTCATATTTTTATCTAATTTCTTTGTTAGCAGGAAGTAAATTTTTATTTCAACTATTGTATTCGTGCATTTAACAGAATTTATATTTACTCAAATAAACTTATTTAACTTATTGAAATTAAATTTAGTAAATTTATTATATATTTGTTTAATTTATTGAGAGATTTAACTTATGCATTTGTTAAACACATTTATTGGGTGATTTAACAAAATCTGTATTTTAACTCAAATAAACTTGTTTAGTTTATTGGAACAAAATTTATTATTTAACTCAATTATATATTTGGTAAATTTATTGAGTGATTTAACTTATATATTTATTTAATTATTGCATGATTTCTATATTTTAACTCATATAATTATTTTTTTAAGTTATTGAAACAAAATATATAATTTAACTTAATTTTACATTTACATAATTTATTGAGTAAAATGGTTATACTAAGCATGCATATAAAATACATATATGTCCATATGGTTATTGGAATTTATAACCAATGTATACATACATATAGAATACTATACATATATATGTATATGGTTTTGTATACAAATATATTTAATATCATATGTATGTAATGATGTTTAAGCTGTTACGTTCGGAGTATTGCAATAGTTGGGCTTACGATCTGCCCATTTAGCAACAGCTCCATGAATGTGTGGAATAAATATTCATCCACTTCTCTTGTTACCTTCACAATTTGACTTTGAAGTTCCCCAACCTTATCCCGATATTTTGCATTTTACAAATTCATTAGAATTTTATACATGTATGTATGTATGTGTACTATTTAAATGAAGTTTTATGGATAACATACTGCAAACTTAGTGGATAGTGATGGACTCATCCAATGGCTAGATTTTGTGAGTCCTGCAATAAATTTGCGAAGATATAGGCTCACTATGCTGCTATTCATACTACATTTGAATTAATTATACTATCATATAATCCTATTTTGATATATTTAAATCTTAAAATAAATTTAACAAATAAATATATACATGATCGTTACGATGATCTACGTATGATTTGGAGCAACCGGTATGCAACCTAGGGTTTCTATTCTTGATTTGGGCATTCTGTTGCGCTATCTTCTCGAACTCATCTTCCCAATACTTAAGGAACTACTCATATATCTCCTGGGAAAGGGATGAAAGCTTTTTTCCATTCCTATGCATATCATATTCCATTTTTGGTATTTTTTAGATGCCATGGTTGCCTAAGCCCTTTTCATAAGGTCTTCAAAAACACCCTCTTTCTAAGCAAATTTCCTCTGCAAATGCAAATTAAATATATCATGAACAAAATGACATATATATTTATATAGTGTGTTGTGTGATAAAATTATTTTACCATAAATTCTTCAAACATGAATTTCTTCACAACATCGGAAATGTTACTAAACTTGGGCTAGAAAACTGTGATCTATGCAAGCAAGCCTCAAGGATAACATAGGATGTGGAGTCCCTGGTGAGATCATACATGTATATACATACATATACATATATGTGTGTATGTGGATACACATATGTATATGTATATGTATATGTATATGTATATGTATATGCATATGTATTCATATTTAGTTAATAAATATTATATGTGCATGTATATATGTATCTATTGTGTGTGAGTGTATATGTATTGATGTTATTTTGTGTGATTTCAACATTAATATTCAAACAAATAATTACTCAACCCTTTCCTCCATCTCTCTAGAAGACATCAAGTCGTTAGACGGAGGAAGGGTCCATCTCAAATACATGAGTGGATGGACCAGTAGCATCCATGGTCCAAATAAATAGAGACATCACACATGCACCAATGTCACTATACTCCAACAAGTGAAAGCCACCTTGACTTGATGATGACGAGCCACTGCGGTTGTGTTCGGCATTGGTTAGACATATCTATTATAATAATATATGTACATATGTATATAGTATATAAAGAATATGTATTTGCGTTTACAATGACATATAATTAGAGCAACAATTAGTAACAAGTATGAATTACATTACATCATAAATGATAATCAACCATAACTCTATCTTTATATTATAGTTGCTTGAAAATCAACCAAATTTTGCACACATTTTTATATTTTTTGAATTTAGACCAATCGGAAAAGACATATATCCCTAATATTGGGATCATTTGCATCCAACAAAATATTTCCAGCCTAGGAAAAGCACAACACATATTTTTGAAATAGTATAACTAATAATTCATGTTTGTCTCTTCGTGCAATTTAACGAATGTTCTCATTTTATTCTTGAAGTTGCGGGAAAGGGAAAAAAAATGGAATGCAGTTGTCCTATTACAAAAGAATGTGTAGTGCTTTCTTCAACTGAAAATATTTTGTTGGATGCAAATCATCTGCAAGTTAGGGAATGTTTAATTCAAAAATAGGTGTGTAAAAATCGGTTGATTATCAACCAACTATAATAAAAAAGAAGTTTACGGATGCATATGATCTAACACTAATTTGGAATGTTTAATTCATGGATTTTATATTAAAGCGCTGGGAATAACTAATAAAGAAAAATGTAAATAACGTACATATATAAAAATAGTCTTTCAATAAATTATACATTAGCTACCAACTGTCAGCATCATTATCAATATCATCACCTATAACATCATCATCATATTCATGTTCATTAACTTCGATATCATCATCAATCCCGACATCTTCACCTAATTGAACTCCATCAAATACTTCATTGTTAAGTGGTCGTCGACACCTTCTGTTATTTGGAGTATTTTTCTATCCTCCGAATCATTTTGGTATAGATGATCGTCGGTTATGATTATATCCCCATTAAATGACCATCTAGGTTTTGTTTTTTAACAGCCCACCAGTGGTGCTTATTGCTCATGGCAGGATAAGGAACTTAAATAAACTTGTGTTGTTTGCAATGCTAACATAAATGGCTCATTTCCATTATATTTTGTTTTATGTTTTACCTTAAAAAGAGGATAATCTTTATGTTTACGATATACTCTATTAGTATCACACCAATCTCATTTGGATAAAAAAAATTAAGCTCCGATGTTGCAGAATAAGCGAGTTCAATTATTTGCTACAACATCCCATAATAATCATGCAAATCATCATCTTGTTCATTGACTTTAACACATATCTCACTATTGTTAGTTTTTTTACTGTTCCCAAACTCTATTGCGTGAAATTTAAAGCCGTTTACGTACATTATTAGGCATTTTCTATATTTTGCCATTGGACCAAATGCAATAGTTTTATAACATATATCATTGATTTCATTATCAACAACTAATGCATTAAACTAGTACACATTAATATACATAATAATTAAACTATATCATACTAAGCTATTCAACAATTATATATGCTAACATATTTCTAAAACCAAGCCTCAAATCCTTTACTAGGTTGAACCCTTGGATTTTGTTGCTCAAATTGATTGTTAAATAATTGATTTTTTTTAAGATAAACATGATTAAGTTATATAATACTATAATGATGGTAAATAAAAATATATATTTTTACCTAATAAGATCAGATAATTCTTATAATTCAGAAGCACAATTGTTCTACCTATGACAAACTCTTTAAGTGTTTGAAAACTTCTATCCTTCTACTTATATGAAGGATATCTATGTTATGGAAAAATGAAAAAATAAATGTTAGAGGACTCATTCATACATCATCATTACGAGGACCACTATTAGAATTCAGCTTAACTACTCTCTGAAAAAATAATTTAAAAACGTGGATGCTTTTTCAACAATATATGCTTAACATATTAAACCTTGAACGCGTGCTTTTTGTTTCTCCTTTTTTTAGGTGACCCAAACACCTGCATATGAAAAGTTATCAACCATACATTTAATATGTTGATTTTGAATGAGAATATATAATTCCTAATTGTATTTTACATACCTGTCAAAAGGATACATCCATCTATATTGCACTTATAATAACCCACTTTTTTGACCCCCCGGGTGCGACAGTCGAACCAACGTCAAAACCTCGAGAATCAGAAATGACGAATCATTAATGACAAAAAAAAGAAAAGATAGTACTATCTTTTAGAATTCACAGCAAAAGGAAAATAAATTATAATACAACAATAATCATAATCATATCAGATCACCGTAATACGTTTAATTGTTAGATAGGGGTGGCCATTTAACCGATCGAACCAATCTTAATCGTATCGCTTTAACCAAAAAAACGGTTAACCGACCGACGTTAGTCGATCAAAATCGGTTCGGTTAATGGTGAAACCACAGTTATATATTAGTTAACCAATAACCGAAACCATTTTTAAATTACCGAAAAAACCAAAACTATCCACAACCTGGCTCAACAATTTTTAGGTAATCCTTTTCAAGAGAGGCTCCAGCTGTTATCGGCTATTCACTGTCTTTATATTTCGAATTCGTTCCCAAAAAATAAATTAGTTATCTACTTATCTATTTCATTTTCCTCTATTCTATAATCGAATCGTGAATCCGTGATAATCGAATTGATCCTACGCCACCTAGCTCTTTAGTCTTTGCTATTAGATCGTTAATTTGAGCAATGGTGCATACTAGCAAGAAGAGGAAAAACGTGAGTTTGATTTATTTTTTACAAATGATTTTTCTGATTTGCTAGTTGTTACGTTGGAATGGTTCGGCTTGGTTTATTTTCTGATCTGTTAGTTGTTACGTCGATCTGTTTAGAAATATATGACTAGTAGTAGTGATATTAAAAAGTAATTTTAAGCACCGAATGATCCCAGATTCAAATAAAAATAAACAGGTCATAACACTTATTTACATCATGTAAAATATATACAAATGAATCCATGTCTTCCATATCATCTTGTCTCCAAACTCCATCAACCTAGATATACAAATAAAGGAAGAAAATAGGAGTGGGTCGGAAATAAGTCTAAAGAGTGAGCTATACTTTACTCTACATATACCACAAAAATAATACTATAGCATGTTATGAATCTAATGCTCGATCACCTCGTCCTGCTGGTCACATCATACCTAACTACCATATACATTTGTTTGTATCATACCATATCTATGCGGACTCACTTCCTTAGACAAGCCTTGTGCTCTACAAGGTTGTCTATTATCCACCGTCACGTGAATCACATATAGGACTTACTTCTTAAGACTAGCCCTAGGCCCTACGATGCCACTAGTTGTCTTCGTATACAAACTGTACTCCTGCCCTGGACTTTCCCCTTGCACTACATTGTCGCTTACCATGCATCCTTTACACTTACCAAAGCACTATAGGGGTGTAACCTGTGTAGCTAAAGCGCTCGGCCGATTCAATGCGGCGGAGGTGCAAAAAGTCATAGCGGGGATGCAGCAAGGATATAGCGAGATATAGGGATGACACTAAAATAGCATATAAAACTCATATTTAATGTTTTTACTAATATATAAAAGGTAATTAAATGAAAAATTGACATTTAGTTGAATTATAATTAATACATAAATAATTTTAAATAAAAAAAATGTGCAAATATACTGTAAGTAAACGTAAAACTATTATATAACATAATTGAATTTAGTAGAATATTAGAGTATTTTCATTTCTGAAATGTATATTAAAAATTCAATTAAATAAATTAATTTCATAATTTTTATAATGTATAAATATCATTTTTCAATTCATTTCTTTTAAAGAAGATATAGCGAAATGAGCGGGATATAGCGGAAATCACGGGATATAGCGGAAATCACGGGATATAGCGGAATAGTAGGGCCTTATTCAGGACTATGGAGAAATCATAGCAGCCGAAATCCACTATGAGATACAGCAGCTGTATAGCGGGCATTAACTGTACATGATGTAACGCAATACCTAGATCACCTACTTGTGTCATAGGTCCACTTCCTAGGTCCCTTACTTACGCTACATGCTTGTTCACGTTCACATCGCCATCGTATCATGTTTCCATATCACAAACACATACAAATCCATCTCAAACAACTATCAATCATCACAAACATTCACTTGAATTTGTAACATCATCATCTGCCTCGTCAATAACCTTCCAAACGCATTTAGAAAACAAGAGGAATACGACTCGAATCAACAAACTTTATTATATATAGGCTTACACTGGTCTAGATTCAACCTGACCTCGAAATAGGCCACTGGTGGACCGGTTTTAATGACCAATGGACCGGTGTACATGAAAATTAGGGATTTTTCTGGCCACGGATTTGGCTACTCCACCATGTTGTCTTTTCTCCAATCACCTCCATTCCACCTCCGATTTCCTGAGAAGGTCCCTAGCACCTTACACTGTGTTTCTAATTCCCCTAGCAGCCACTATAATGTAGAAACAGGATAGATTAATATTTTCAATTGTAGTGGTTTCTATAGTTGCTAACAAAAATAATTTTAAGATAGATTTGAAAAGGGATCCACTAGTGGATCTCGCATATTTTTATTATCAAGCTAAGAGATATCTATGACACGAAGATACAGAGGCTGAAAGCACTAAATTTAATGTCATGGAAGATGGACGACAATCCAAGGCGAGACATGAAAAGCATAAGGGAAAGCGAAAATATGATGATGGCTTCAGTGGATGGAAGTGAATGAAGAGGGACCTAAAGTTTTCGTTATCCTCTTTTAATGAATCAATAGAGATTCTGGAGAGGATCTATTATGATATGAAGTGGAAGATTCCCTAAAAGAAACATGCGAAGCGAGAGCCCACGAAGTGGGAATGGAAATCTAGAAAATACTACTTATTCCATAAGCTGGATGGGTATGAGACAAATGATTGCAGACGCTTAGGGTATTTGATTGAGGAGCGGATTTTATGTAACTGGCTACAACTATATGTAAAGAATTAAACCATAGTGGTGCAGCAAGAGCGGCCACACCTATGGTACATTAACCAGATCGTGGCCAAGGATCTACGTAAGATATAGTAATCCCATGGTCGGGAGGGATATGGGTAAGGTTTGTTTTCTGCATTTTGATTTTTCTTCAAATAAATTGTAAATGACTAGTATCAGGATACTTACTGATTTGCGGGATCACGATCGATCCTAAGGCATGCTTTGGGTTAAGGTCCAAGAGTAATCCTTTATTGGATTAGGCATTTCTGTTTTTGCATGACGACTTTGATTTGAATAAGAATTTAGGAAAGATATAATAATCAATGTTAAATTATATTTGATTTGATATTATTACTGGATGCCATCGAAACATAATTATCCCTTATGTTTGATAAATAAACGAACAGATCATACTTTCCCCAAAAAAAGAGACTGCGCGAAAACTTTGAAAAGAATGTCCCTTTATGGGAAGTGAGCAGATGAAGTTGTATAGGATAGCAAGTCTCCTCACTAAAGAGTGAGTAGACGGACTCACTTTGGACATTAAGTCCCCTTTCGTGAGCGAGCAAATGGGTTCAATCAAGATTTACGATTATACGATATGAATAGATCAAAACTTAACTTCAAGTTTCAAAGACATTTAAATTTGAAATGATTGGAAGATGATTACCGAATGATTGATAAATGACATTGCTTTGATTTGGTTGAACTTACTTATAAAGGGTATTAGGCGATACTAAATGATTTATAAGTAAAGTTCCAATCAGTGGCAATCCACTACTATGGATAATGATGAATAATAACATGATATATGATTTTCCTAAGACAGCTAAATCCCAAAGGAATGCGGGATGATTATGATTTATGATGAACACTTAGGTAAGGACTTGAGTTCTTAGCCATGATGGTTCATTCTTGACCTTTAATTTGTAGGAGAACTTAAGGAAACTGGATGATTTACATGATTAGACCCGTAGATAGCCAAAGAGCGCAGATAGATATATATTCTTGAGCAAAGAACACCTTGTATTCAAAAAGGCATACTTTTAAAGGCAAGTATTTATAACAAATTATCCACAGTTTCATAACAGACTCAAATAGATAAACTGGACTGCAAAATGTTGATGGAACGGAATTAGAGACTTTGAAACCATCAAGGATGACAATACGAAGGAACTCGCCAAATTTTGATAAGATTGGGCCAAGTAAAAAAAAGATACCGAGTTGTTTTGATCAGTACCAGTTGTTTGGTTGCTTTGGAATACGTGCTTCAAACTTATAAGCTTAATCTACGACATCTACTTGGAAATTTGGAGCATAAAAAATGCCAACCTATTATGGTTGGTACAGAGCCGAGTTGTTTTACGCTCTTGGGACTCTTGCACGATGACCTATTCTTTGTGCTGGACTTTCGGATCTTAAGACAGACTCGTTCAAGTTTGGAGTGACAAGATTTGTGCCGAGATTTATCTATAAATAGAAAGGGACATTCAACTACAAAAGGGATTGGGTATTGGACTTTTTGGCTTTTCTTTTATTTCTCTTAAAGATCTTATCTATAAGACGACGGTTTGAAATTAATTGTAAATTGTTGTATTTCGAAGAGAATTCATCAATAAAAAAGATGAAGCGGACGTAGGCTAGAGAATCTACCAAACCATTATAAAAAATTTGTGACTTGTTCTCTTTTTCTTCATTTCCCTCATTTTTATATTTCTTTAATTTAGATTCCACTGATTAATTTGAATCTAAAATAAAATTTTCTTCCTTGATATAGATCTGCTTTTAAATTTAAATCTGTCTTAAAATATCTTATATATTAATTTAAATTATTTTTCATTGGTCGACATCTTTAAAATAAACATAATTAAACATATATGAATGTTATACATACATGCATACACACACGCACATGCACATATGTATGTGTTAATGTGAATATATGATAATAATTAATTATGGAAAAGAAATATGTATATAAAGGAACAAATGCATCTGTTGCAATGAAAATCTTCGCACTTGTATATGGCCACATTAAACCATTTACACATTTACATGTTGCATGTGCACTGTACACATATATGTGCAATATACATATACATTATTTATTATATATAAATAAAATAAAAAAATTTATATTAATAAATAAAATAAATATTTTATTTAATATTGTTTAGATTGGATCTAATATATTTAAAACTTTATAGGCCCACCTAGATCAAAAATGAGTTTTTTTTCATTCAGCCTGTTAAACCATTATGTGTTATCCCAGTGTAACTCCTCATAGCATTGCTTTGTACTAAGAAGAGATACATGTCATTGAGTGTTTGTATGGTTATTTTCACATATACATGTTGGTCAGGGGAAATATGTACAACATAGAGTCCATTATGATAGAGTTAGGTGTATGCTCTAGGGTCAATTACGTAATGTGTTACGTATATCTAATTCGATAACCAATTTTGTTTGAATTAAAAGATGTTTTCTTTCTATTGTATACTTGATATATAATGTATTGTACTAATTAAGTAATTTATTTAAAGTATATTTAATAGAAAATCCATAAAAGTTATGTTTTATGACAGTAGTTACAAAGTGTTATAACCGTGAGTAATTTATTACGATGAAAACAAATATGTCATTTTAAATATTTCTAGTGAAGATGCATCGAGACTAGATATTGATGTATCCATTGAGACTAAATCACGTAACGCTCCCCAAATGTTAGGCGGTATTACTCATGATTTCTCGAGGCACCTAGAGGTTACGTGCTGATAGTTAGATAACTATGGGATGACTCACTCAAAAATTATCTGTCGGTTAATATAACTAAGGTCAAGTAGAAAATACCGATGTGACTGATTTATAGAATTCTCATGACCTGAGAATACTGTTTGATCTTTAATATGAAAGCTCCGCTTTGATTACGGTAAAATCATGGCACAACATCCATTGAGTGACTATAGTAGAGTTGAGCAGAAGTATTGGGAGTGAAATACTATTCAGGAGGGCATTTATCTTCTTAGTTATATGGGGTTAGTATCACAGTCAACTCAAGTCAACTCAAAGTCAATATCTTTGGTCAGAGCTTTTCGATTAATAATAGTTGTTTTTATTAAACAAAATTTTCTATTTGAACTATAGAGTTGACTATGCACGATATTGGGATATTAACCATTTTCAAATTCCGTAAATCCAAAGTGATATAGTTTTGACAAAGAGAACCGGTGTAACTAAAAGTCACAAGATATAGTTTTGATAAAGAGAATTAGTGTAAATAAAAGTCGCAACTGGGTAATGCTTAACAAAGTAAAATTGGATTTTATCGAAACCAAGTAAGCAATAAATTGGAACAAAATGTCACACTAACTACAAAGCAATATGTGAATGTTAATATTCAAATAGTTTGATAATAATCGCTGATCAAATTTACACCTAATGAGTCACACAATCGAAATGATGAATTCTCTTTCAACCAAACTATTTAATTTGTTTATAATTATTATAAATTAATTCAATAATTTATTATTTATGAAATATTAATTATAAAATTTTGATTATGATTTAAGGAATAAATATTGTTAAGTACAGTTATAATAGTTAAAAAATATATCAATCGATATACAATATAGATAAATAGTTATATTGGATTTAATTAAATAATATTTCTATGGGCTTAAATGGGATCTTGGCTATAATGACCGATAATTCCACATATTTCAAGCTAACAATAACCACACATGTCCAACTTGAATTGAACGAAAAGGTGAGTAGTTAGGAGAAGGAAAGAAGAAAGAAGAAAGAAGAGAAGAAAGAAAGAAAACCTAACAGCATAGAGTCTCAGAACATAGTGGAACAACGTATAATATAATATCAATAATCTTTACAAAAGAGAAACTGTAATATACATACATCAATCAGAGTACAACAACAAACCACTAATCATCAGCCTGAATAGTTATACCAACATGTAATTACAAATACTGATAATTTTAAACAACCAACGTGGGTAAAAATATACATATACGTGAGTACGACTTGAAGATCTCCAGCTCACTTTGAAAGCTCCAAATCATCCAAACAGAATCTGTAAATATACTCGATGTGACCCAAGCATTGGAAGGAAATAATGCCTGGATCAGCTTGGTAAAACAGTGTTAGAAAACACATCTCAATTGAATTTTAAATTTATAAAAACCTTTCAAAACAAAAGTATCTCGATAGACCACGTCACACACAAACATGGATTGATTTTTACCTTATCATAACCAAAAAATTTCATATCAAATCTTCTAATATTATAATAGTGTCTAGGATACAAATACATAATAGTTTTAGCTGGAATTATTATATTTGTTAAATTTGATAGTGTAATAGATTTACTACTAAAACTGTAAAGGCTCATAATGGAGAATGGATTCCATACAATGACAAGGTAAGGGACTACCATCCGACAGTACGTCTTTAGAAAAATGCACCAGAGGCTCCAACTTCTATCAATACAGAACATGCCTACCTTTACCATAGATAGTACCAAATATCCCATTACCTCGATCATTCCTGACCTATCCGTAGCCACAAGCATACACAACATGCCCAATATATAGAGGTTAACCTAGAAAGGTGATGACCATATCCTAATGGGAGTGACCTACATTGCCTTGCCGCATTTACCATGTTTTTGTCACTCCCAATGTGTGAGACCTAAGGTAACGTATTACCTTTCACAAAGCAACAAATCCCACTTTGAATGCCACATTACCATTTCCAACAATACACTAGTTGATTTCCATAAAAGTACAACCTCTAAGCTCGTGCACCTCAAAAAAGGGTGTTAAGTGTAAGAGGGATTACTCCTACACCAATAAACAAATATACGTTTGTAAAATCCAATGTATGTGGTTCTAAGAAATGCAATGTGTGACATTCGTCCACACAAGTTGTCCAGAAACAAGATAGACTGAAGGCACTCTCCTAGTACATCTTTTCAAGAATCAACTCTACGATTAGTAGCGAGCAGTCCCTAAATCGAAGATTTTCAGAATGAAGCACTACTGCCACCATATATTATAATATAAAATCATAGGGCTAGTGGCAAGTAGCCCTATATCATGAAGATCTCAGTCTTTAATATTATTATCTTCAACAAATCTATACTTTTGAATGTATATGTTGGTCCGAAGTGGTTTTGGATAAACCTGATCTCAGTCTCTCGGGACCAATAATTAATAAGACACTCTCCACCTCATATGGAAACCAAGTCTCATAGAGTTATCACATTTCTAAATCTCAACTTGCTATCCTTTGGCCAAGAAGGAAGCTTGGTAGATTGGAGTACCACAGTCACCACGCCCTACTCGAGTCATCATTCTTAACACCAAACGATAATCTACTCTGTTGGCCTCATACTAAGTGCATAACTAATCGCTTCCTACATCAAGCCAAGGAACCAAAAATGGCCGAAAATTCAATTTAGCACATAAGTGGTCACTAGGCCTATTTAGTTAGTCTTTTATTGAATAAATAACTTTTCAAATATTCACTTCAAAGTATCTTTTAAAAGATATATTCTCAAAACCATTTTAATCTTTCAATATTTGGAAAACATTTTAATTTACTAATTTCAATAGCATAAGTATATTCACAATCCATTTCGTTTTCAACACTTAGAAAATATTCCTATGTACTTAAATCCGTGATAAGCATATTTAATAATTTTTTGAGGAAAGCTTCATAATAGTATAGGGATTCGACTACTGGGTTAAAACGAATGTTGCGTAAAACATTGTTACGACAATCCAAAACAATGATATAGGGATTTGACTATTAATATTTATATAAATCTCATATACTATTTAAAGCACTTCCTTTGAAAATCTGTAAGGACCCGATTCTTCGTCTTCCGAAAATTCAACATCGATACTCACTTTATCGACTGCCGAGAAATCGAACGACGGAAAACCGAACACTGAGGGTTTTATGAAGAAGAAGAGGTAGAAGAAGAGAGAAGAGAGAAAAAAATAGAGAGGAAGAAATATAGAGGGAAAAGAAATAGAGGAAAGAACATAGAAAATAAAGAAAATAGAACATAGAACGGAACAGAGAACAACAGAACAATATTAGAATCTCACAATTCGCAGCGGAACAACATATAATAATAAATGAATAATCTTTAAACAAAGAACTATATCAGTTATTACATTTTATACATTACATCATATCATCAGAGTGTACAACAACAACAACAAACAGTGCAGCGGAAAAAGAAATACTATATACTAGTAATACGCCATGCCATCCATCTTGCCTCCAGCAATTCCTGAATTCCAGAATATCCTGATAAACCTAACTCTTAACTGCCCGTGTGGAAATTGGTGGGCACCCAGAGTTTAGGAAGGAAAACAATAAACTCCGAGTCATTCATGTGACTGGTGTGAGAACTCAAAACAGTTTATTTATCGTTAAAATCAAAATAGAGGAATATTTTTAAAGTCAATTCGCAATGTTTTTAAAAATGAGACTACCATAAGGCCTCCCGCACACACACACAATGCAAACGCAGAATCGGAGGAGATTTCTCCTTATGATAGTCAAAGATGCTTGATACGCATTTAAAAAGAACATTTGATATTATTACTAGTGCATAGTGTAAAAAAAAATTATTTCGAAAGTAGAATATAAATCTTAGCCAGCATAGGTACCATTATAGTATGCTTACTATAGCTACCATATTAAATGGCAGGTTCTACAACTAAAACCGTACAAGTCACGTATTGTTTCTTTGGATTTTCAACGAATGATCAGGCCAAGGAACTTCCCATTGCCACATGAGAATGCCTCTAGATGGACATCCCCGAGAACCAAACCGGATCTCTACCAACACAAGGCCGGGTTACCCCTAACTGAGTAACAACTGACCGAATATGCCATCTCCCGGTCCTTTGGGACCTTTTCACCGAGCGCTCATAATCAATTCACACAATCATAACAAAGTGTTTTCAACATGAGTAAGTATCTGGACTCCATACCATGATACCACCCTTTTCCAGAAGGAAATGCACACATCCTAAAGGGCGCTACCCCTCATAACCTTGCTGCTTCTTTCCTGTTTTGACCATTCACGGGGTGTGAGGCTCGACGAAGTCACGTCCACAAAAACATACTTTATACAAAAGCCATGCTTTGGGTCAACAAATGATCATAGAAATGATCACCAGGATAGACGATCAAATAAACGATCCTATCACAAATAATCAACACAATGATCATTTCAGCATCACTCAGCATATCACATTACCAAATTGGGAATATATCGCTGATAACTTCAACTACATAACCTCTGAGCTCGTACGTCTCAGAGAAGGGTGCTAAGCTAAAAGAATAAATTCTCCGCCACCAATAAAAATATATTTGAATGAAATCGGCTTTATATCTCAATTTGTAACGTCAGGCATACAATCCATACAAGTCTGTTCCGGGCTCGAACAAAACCGAAGGCACTTACAAAGAAGTCCTTGCAATCCGTATATTCACAATCCTGATCGGATTCACCATCACATATGGAGAACTCTATACCGGAGCAACTCGGTGCAGAGTCAATCGACAGGTCATCCTATCGCTCTCGCAAATACCGGGTCTTCAACACCGATCTTCAATGCTATTCATTACGTCGTATCACTATTCGGAATGGGTTATAGACCCCATGGTCCTTTCCCGGTTAACCCGAATAGTGAGCGCTTATTCAAAAATAAGTGTGGCATTCAAATTCAAACAAATCACATCAAATACCCCTTCAAAGGGAAATATTGATAGTCGGTTATTGAACTATCAATGGATATGCACACATCACCAGTTTCCAAATAATTTTCCAAATTATTTATTTTCCAAAATATCTTTACTAGATATATAATTTTCAACACTTCAAAAATAAATCAATATTTATTTTCATACAAATTCCACTTTCTTTTATAAATTCCATAATGAATTTATATTCCAAAATATCCATGCATATACGATTTCAATTATTCATTTCAATTTATCTTCAAAAAGATAAATTCCCAAAATATTCACTTTATATTGGAAAACACTTCCATACTTATTTAATAAGTAATTCACAAATTTTATTTATTTTCAACACTTAGAAAATATTCAATATACTTAAATCGAGATTAAGTACATATTTCATTCTTTAAAGAAATCACTCTCTTAACATATTTATTTGTGCCAAAACGAATGTTGCGTAAAACATCGTTACAACAACCCAAAATCACTAGTATAGGGATTCGAATTTTAAGATAGATATATAAATCCCAATACTAAACAAAACATTTCCTTTCGGAAATCATTTACTATAACAACAATGTTATAGTCCACTATTTCCTTTTATTTCTCGAAAACGTCTATTTCAACAATAAATGTTGAAATCTATGGTTTCGAATCTCAACACATTTTAAAACATCGTTAGATCGTTTTAATTCTATTTAAAACATCACATTCTAAACATTTTCTTTAACATATTATTCACTATTCAAAAACGTGAATATACTACGTTAACAATTTCATCCTTTTATTTATTTTATTTCAAAGGATTATTCACAGTCAAAAACGTGAATATAACTCCATTACTAAGTTTCAACAATTTACTTATCAAAATAAGTCGTTTGCGAATTTATAAAACAACGTTTATAAATTCCATTTCTATTTATTTTATAACTACTTCCTTTTATAAATTTCCTTTATTAACCTATTCGATTTATAACTCAATTATATACCAAAGGTTCACATTATAAGTTAAACACTTATAAAACGATTATTTACAAAATCGTTCTTTTAAACTTCATAATTATAAATCTTATAAATTATAAGATTCAATTATTCATCCAAATATATTCTTTAATAATTTCACAAAATCTATAAATCTTACTATTTATAAATTTCATTTATAACTTCACCATTTATAATTTTATGAATTCCATTCATTTACAAAAATTCATTTTCACTTCATTCAAACACTTATAAAAACTCGTTTTATAATGTCAATATTTCAATTTATAAATATCCATTTATAAATCTCTTAATATAAATCAATTCATATTAATATTTCAAAACGTCTTTAAACTCCTTTAAAAATTTCATCATTTTGATTCATAAAATAATTAAATTTTATAAATCCTATATTTAAACTTTTCACAATAAATTCTAAAATCCCAATTAAACTATTTTATAAAATCATTAGCATCATATTCTCAAAAATCAGTTTTTAACTATATTTCTCAAAAATCATAATTTTTATAACTTTAAAAATTATAACGTTTATTTATTTAAAATGGATCAATTCCAAAATTATTTTATAAAACGTATACTTCTCAAAAATCACTTTAAAAATCATTTTAAAGTTTCAAAATTTGGTCCAATGATGCTACACACCAAATAGTCAATCACGACAACAACGACATCATATATCAATATGATAATCCATCAAATATCAAAATATCTGAAATCAAATAAATACTGTTGAGGAATCCAGTTGGATCCCTCCAACCTGTTTTCCTGCATCCACAAACATTAGCACAATACCAATTTCGCTCCAATACGAAATTATCGCGGTATATGTTTTTATTAAATATTATCCGCTTAATAGACGGCGCAATAGGGTCTCATCCGCTACACAAATGCGGGAAATCAATAACTCCAATATATACATATGCCAATATATATATATTGCTACTATATATAATACCAATTTCACTGTTTATGAAATATTCGCGGTATATGTTTTTAATAAATAACATCCGCTTACTAACGGCGTATAATGTCTATTTTAACAATCAATAGATATTAATCATCATTCAAACATGCATTCAAATATTTTTAAATCTAACTATTTAAAATAAAATCGAAACTGATTCGATTGAGTGAGAAGTTCTCACCTTGATTTCAATTTCGTTTTAGCGATTTATTTCGAATAAAACTAAACGGACGTTTAATTTTACCCAAAATTCTCACTAACTCCAAACGACTCCAATCCAATTCCATCGCGTAGTGCTCGTCCATACGATTCCAACGCAACTGGTTTCGTGCGTTTTCGACCTCGTATGAAAAAGTTACAACATTTTGAAGTTAATACGAATTTTAATATAAATAAATTACAAATTTTCTTTATTTGTTTTCACCCAACTTCCCCTGGACCGTTGATTTCTGGAGATGGAATCAAGGCCGTGACTATCTTGCTTCTCCTTCCTCTCTTCGTTCACGCGCAAGGCCGAACAAAACAACCCAACATCGCATATTAGGGTTTCGAACGCACCCCTCTCCTCTCCGCTATAGCTCGATCAGGATACACCGTATCGAAGGCCTTGGAGCAAGCTACCTTCGGCTGGAAGCTAGTGAAGCTCGGCCACCGTACGCGTCTCGATTTTCGTGCGTAACAACTGCCGAACGCGGCCCCCCTACTCCCTCTATGTTGCTCCAAATCACATCACCACCGTTGAACTCGTAGCTCTCGATGTGCTCTACCTCTTTGTAGTTGAGGGTTTTGTCTAAAAGTTGATGGATTTCGAGAAATCGAGGGGAGAACGTGGGTGTTTTCTGGCCATTGAAAAGGAGGGGGCGGCGGCTGTAGTTTAGGTTTTTATTTTTTTATTTTTTTTATTTTTTTTATTTAGAGAGAGAGGGGTGTCTATTTATAGAGAATTATCGAACACTATTCACCCGGGAATTTCGAACTCCGATTTACGCGCCGTAACCAGCGTTTCTAGGGTTTACCCCGCGTTCCGGACACAATGGAACAGGTTTCGAAAGCTAATTCGGACATCTGTGCGAGTTATGGTTATAAACGTTCAATTTAAATTAAACCGATTTAAACGATTTTCTAGGCGTTTTAATTTGTACCGGACAAACGGTAAATCCAATTGACTTGAAATTGGAAACCTTATAATAATATCACATTACGGATCCGATGAAACTAGTTTCGTCGAAATCCGAGACTTTTTGAAAAATGGCTATTTTAACTCGCCAAATTAAAATTAAAAATAATTCGATGCGTTTCGAGCTGCCACGCTCAAACGATAGCTCCGATTGACACGAAAATTGAAATCCGGTAATAACTAACTATTACGGATCCAATGGAACTGGTTTCGTCCAATTCTGAGACTGTTCAAAAATTGACTATTTTCACTAGTCGATTTAATTATTAAAATATTCAATTTTCACAAATAAACTTTTAATTCGATTTTAAAAGTTCTAAAATATCGTTCTAACTCCAACATGATAAAATAAAATTTTACAAATCATTTTCAATCATATTTAACTCAATTTTAAATTATTTCCATAATTTAACGTATTAAATTATCGATTTAATTATTCAATTAAATCCAATAATTCAAATAAAAATTTATTTGACTTATAAATTCACTTCTTAATATTTAAAATTAATTAAATATTCAAATTTTAATTTCTAAAAATTCTGGGTCGTTACAATCTTCCCCCCTTAAAAGAATTTCGTCCTCGAAATTAACAAGTAAGAAAAGTTACAGAATCTATTAATTTTCCCTAATTCATAGTTAAACTTCTTACACTACTTTACTACGTTTTCAAATCATACTTAGTTATCTTTTCAAAAATAACTACTATTGTTTAACTTTCAATTCCAAATCAAAGTTAAAGTTTTCAAAAAATTTCCAATTTTCTCAAATTTTTTCTAACGCCTTAAATTTTCGGAAAAATTCGCCATAGTCTCCTTTGCGCGGCTCGATCCGAAAAAAAAATGACAGTATATATATCACAAATATACATCTCATCAAGTAATGAGGCATCCCGCAGGGAAAAAAATGTAAAAGTACGGTATGTAATCCGAGATATGTACCTTATATTTTATTAGCGAGCATATACGGCTAATATAGCGCGAAAGCGAGCTCCAAATGCGAAGCAAACGCGATCCGCACCTACTAATCACTCAACAAACAACATGAGAACATGCATATATGAAAATGGTATCAATATACAACATATAGCAACATAACAACTATATATGTCACATAGCAAATGCAACTAAACAACAAATGCAATATATATTCAACCATCAACCAACTATCATCCATAACCAATTAAATATTCATTCATATTCTCATTAATATTCAATGAAATGGTTTTCAATTTAATCACATTTGATTCATTAATAGTGGATGTTCTTACTAACATTCATTTTCAATTAGTTTATATTCGCTAATTCATATTCAAGTTGGTTCACTTCCAAATCAAATTCAATTCTACTTAAGATTTACTTAACTTCAAATTGGATTTATTCAATTACTTTAGCTTCCAATTTCATTAATATTTAATGAATTATATACAATCAATTAACAATCATATAACAATCAATGTATATTCATTACAACCAAATTCCTTTGCTTACAATTGGTTTAATTAAATTGATTTTCATTCAATTATTCAACTTTCAAATAACATAAGATTTTAATGAATTAACACTTATATTCATTATTTCATATCAACTTAATTCACATTCAATTGATTAACATTTAATCCATTAATTCAATTCAATTTCAACAGTTGAATTTTATTTATATAACTTAATTCATTTTTATATTTACAACTCATATTCATAAATATATTCATATAGTTTCACTTCTTATATATATAAGTTTATTTCACAATTGTAAATCACTTTAATTATAATTCAATTCTTATAATTCATTTTACTTATACACTTATTCTTTTATTTAGATTATTCAAACAACTAAACAATCAACTTATATACACTTTAATAATTCTGAAAAATTATTCTTTTATATATAAAATATAATCAAGGTAAAATTATTGCATTTACCCAATTTAAACAATATCGTGTCGAATTGTTCTATTCAAGTGTTTAGAGATCCCTATCAACAACGTTAATTACTCGTATTAACCAGAATCTATATACCACTCAACAAACCAATCATCACAATATAAAACAATTTTATATTCACTAACAAATACGCTCTCATAGCTATTATTACATTCAAACTCAATCTAGAGCACTACTGACTCTATCTCTAATGAGTAATACCCAACAGAACCATGGTTGTCGCTTAACCATAAGCTCTGATACCAGATGTAACGTCCCGGAGGTAGCGGTCACAACCGGTAGGCTTTTCAACCATCCCAGCCCCACCGTGGCTTACACCGGTACCCCAGACCTTGCTTTTACGGCCAGCCTCTCGACTGTCTCAGGTTACACCTAACCAACCCCCTAAAAGAGGACGTGTAGGGGTAAGAGTCTCTCGTTCGCCACCAAACCGCGAAGCGAGAACCCCCCATCACATAGCCCAAAGCTTAGCAAGACTGGTGTGAGAACTCAAAACAGTTTATTTATCTTTAAAATCAAAATAGAGGAATATTTTTAAAGTCAATTCGCAATGCTTTTAAAAATGAGGCTACCATAAGGCCTCCCGCACACACACACAATGCAAACGCAAAATCGGAGGAGATTTCTCCTTATGATAGTCAAAGATGCTTGATACGCATTTAAAAAGAACATTTGATATTATTACTAGTGCATAGTGTAAAAAAAATTTATTTCGAAAGTAGAATATAAATCTTAGCCAGCATAGGTACCATTATAGTATGCTTACTATAGCTACCATATTAAATGGCAGGTTCTACAACTAAAACCGTACAAGTCACGTATTGTTTCTTTGGATTTCCAACGAATGATCAGGCCAAGGAACTTCCCATTGCCACATGAGAATGCCTCTGGATGGACATCCCCGAGAACCAAACCGGATCTCTACCAACACAAGGCCGGGTTACCCCTAACTGAGTAACAACTGACCGAATATGCCATCCCCCGGTCCTTTGGGACCTTTTCACCGAGCGCTCGTAATCAATTCACACAATCATAACAAAGTGTTTTCAACATGAGTAAGTATCTGGACTCCATACCATGATACCACCCTTTTCCAGAAGGAAATGCACACATCCTAAAGGGCGCTACCCCTCATAACCTTGCCGCTTCTTTCCTGTTTTGACCATTCACGGAGTGTGAGGCTCGACGAAGTCACGTCCACAAAAACATACTTTATACAAAAGCCATGCTTTGGGTCAACAAATGATCATAGAAATGATCACCAGGATAGACGATCAGATAAACGATCCTATCACAAATAATCAACACAATGATCATTTCAGCATCACTCAGCATATCACATTACCAAATTGGGAATATATCGCTGATAACTTCAACTACATAACCTCTGTGCTCGTACGTCTCAGAGAAGGGTGTTAAGCTAAAAGAATAAATTCTCCGCCACCAACAGAAATATATTTGAATGAAATCGGCTTTATATCTCAATTTGTAACGTCAGGCATACAATCCATACAAGTCTGTTTTGGGCTCGAACAAAACCGAAGGCACTTACAAAGAAGTCCTTGCAATCCGGATATTCACAATCCTGATCGGATTCACCATCACATATGGAGAACTCTATACCGGAGCAACTCGGTGCAGAGTCAATCGACAGGTCATCCTATCGCTCTCGCAAATACCGGGTCTTCAACACCGATCTTCAATGCTATTCATTACGTCGTATCACTATTCGGAATGGGTTATACGACCCCAAAGTCCTTTCCCGGTTAACCCGAATAGTGAGCGCTTATTCAAAAATAAGTGTGGCATTCAAATTCAAACAAATCACATCAAATACCCCTTCAAAGGGAAATATTGATAGTTGGTTATTGAACTATCAATGGATATGCACACATCACCAGTTTCCAAATAATTTTCCAAATTATTTATTTTCCAAAATATCTTTACTAGATATATAATTTTCAACACTTCAAAAATAAATCAATATTTATTTTCATACAAATTCCACTTTCTTTTATAAATTCCATAATGAATTTATATTCCAAAATATCCATGCATATACGATTTCAATTATTCATTTCAATTTATCTTCAAAAAGATAAATTCCCAAAATATTCACTTTATATTGGAAAACACTTCCATACTTATTTAATAAGTAATTCACAAATTTTATTTATTTTCAACACTTCGAAAATATTCAATATACTTAAATAGAGATTAAGTACATATTTCATTCTTTAAAGAAATCACTCTCTTAACATATTTATTTGGGCCAAAACGAATGTTGCGTAAAACATCGTTACAACAACCCAAAATCACTAGTATAGGGATTCGAATTTTAAGATAGATATATAAATCCCAATACTAAACAAAACATTTCCTTTCGGAAATCATTTACTATAACAACAATGTTATAGTCCACTATTTCCTTTTATTTCTCGAAAACGTCTATTTCAACAATAAATGTTGAAATCTATGGTTTCGAATCTCACCACATTTTAAAACATCGTTAGATCGTTTTAATTCTATTTAAAACATCACATTCTAAACATTTTCTTTAACATATTATTCACTATTCAAAAACGTGAATATACTACGTTAACAATTTCATCCTTTTATTTATTTTATTTCAAAGGATTATTCACAGTCAAAAACGTGAATATAACTCCATTACTAAGTTTCAACAATTTACTTATCAAAATAAGTCGTTTGCGAATTTATAAAACAACGTTTATAAATTCCATTTCTATTTATTTTATAACTACTTCCTTTTATAAATTTTCTTTATTAACCTATTCGATTTATAACTCAATTATATACCAAAGGTTCACATTATAAGTTAAACACTTATAAAACGATTATTTACAAAATCGTTCTTTTAAACTTCATAATTATAAATCTTATAACTTATAAGATTCAATTATTCATCCAAATATATTATTTAATAATTTCACAAAATCTATAAATCTTACTATTTATAAATTTCATTTATAACTTCACCATTTATAATTTTATGAATTCCATTCATTTACAAAAATTCATTTTCACTTCATTCAAACACTTATAAAAACTCGTTTTATAATGTCAATATTTCAATTTATAAATATCCATTTATAAATCTCTTAATATAAATCAATTCATATTAATATTTCAAAATGTCTTTAAACTCCTTTAAAAATTTCATCATTTTGATTCATAAAATAGTTAAATTTTATAAATCCTATATTTAAACTTTTCACAATAAATTCTAAAATCCCAATTAAACTATTTTATAAAATCATTAGCATCATATTCTCAAAAATCAGTTTTTAACTATATTTCTCAAAAATCATAATTTTTATAACTTTAAAAATTATAACGTTTATTTATTTAAAATGGATCAATTCCAAAATTATTTTATAAAACGTATACTTCTCAAAAATCACTTTAAAAATCATTTTAAAGTTTCAAAATTTGGTCCAATGATGCTACACACCAAATAGTCAATCACGACAACAACGACATCATATATCAATATGATAATCCATCAAATATCAAAATATCTAAAATCAAATAAATACTGTTGAGGAATCCAGTTGGATCCCTCCAACCTGTTTTCCTGCATCCACAAACAATAGCACAATACCAATTTCGCTCCAGTACGAAATTATCGCGGTATATGTTTTTATTAAATATTATCCGCTTAATAGACGGCGCAATAGGGTCTCATCCGCTACACAAATGCGGGAAATCAATAACTCCAATATATACATATGCCAATATATATATATTGCTACTATATATAATACCAATTTCACTGTTTATGAAATATTCGTGGTATATGTTTTTAATAAATAACATCAGCTTACTAACGGCGTATAATGTCTATTTTAACAATCAATAGATATTAATCATCATTCAAACATGCATTCAAATATTTTTAAATCTAACTATTTAAAATAAAATCGAAACTGATTCGATTGAGTGAGAAGTTCTCACCTTGATTTCAATTTCGTTTTAGCGATTTATTTCGAATAAAACTAAACGGACGTTTAATTTTACCCAAAATTCTCACTAACTCCAAACGACTCCAATCCAATTCCATCACGTAGTGCTCGTCCATACGATTCCAACGCAACTGGTTTCGTGCGTTTTCGACCTCGTATGAAAAAGTTACAACATTTTGAAGTTAATACGAATTTTAATATAAATAAATTACAAATTTTCTTTATTTGTTTTCACCCAACTTCCCCTGGACCGTTGATTTCTGGAGATGGAATCAAGGCCGTGACTATCTTGCTTCTCCTTCCTCTCTTCGTTCACGCGCAAGGCCGAACAAAACAACCCAACATCGCATATTAGGGTTTCGAACGCACCCCTCTCCTCTCCGCTATAGCTCGATCAGGATACACCGTATCGAAGGCCTTGGAGCAAGCTACCTTCGGCTGGAAGCTAGTGAAGCTCGGCCACCGTACGCGTCTCGATTTTCGTGCGCAACAACTGCCGAATGCGGCCCCCCTACTCCCTCTATGTTGCTCTAAATCACATCACCACCGTTGAACTCGTAGCTCTCGATGTGCTCTACCTCTTTGTAGTTGAGGGTTTTGTCTAAAAGTTGATGGATTTCGAGAAATCGAGGGGAGAACGTGGGTGTTTTCTGGCCATTGAAAAGGAGGGGGCGGCGGCTGTAGTTTAGGTTTTTTTTTTTTTTTTTTTTTTTAATTTTTTTATTTAGAGAGAGAGGGGTGTCTATTTATAGAGAATTATCGAACACTATTCACTCGGGAATTCCGAACTCCGATTTACGCGCCGTAACCAGCGTTTCTAGGGTTTACCCCGCGTTCCGGACACAATGGAACAGGTTTCGAAAGCTAATTCGGACATCTGTGCGAGTTATGGCTATAAACGTTCAATTTAAATTAAACCGATTTAAACGATTTTCTAGGCGTTTTAATTTATACCGGACAAACGGTAAATCCAATTGACTTGAAATTTGAAAGCTTACAATAATATCACATTACGGATCCGATGAAACTAGTTTCGTCGAAATCCGAGACTTTTTGAAAAATGGCTATTTTAACTCGCTAAATTAAAATTAAAATTAATTCGATGCGTTTCGAGCTGCCACGCTCAAACGATAGCTTCGATTGACACGAAAATTGAAATCCGGTAATAACTAACTATTACGGATCCAATGGAACTAGTTTCGTCCAATTCTGAGACTGTTCAAAAATTGACTATTTTCACTAGTCGATTTAATTATTAAAATATTCAATTTTCACAAATAAACTTTAATTCGATTTTAAAAGTTCTAAAATATCGTTCTAACTCCAACATGATAAAATAAAATTTTACAAATCATTTTCAATCATATTTAACTCAATTTACAATTATTTCCATAATTTAACGTATTAAATTATCGATTTAATTATTCAATTAAATCCAATAATTCAAATAAAAATTTATTTGACTTATAAATTCACTTCTTAATATTTAAAATTAATTAAATATTCAAATTTTAATTTCTAAAAATTCTGGGTCGTTACAAAATCACTTACTATAAAGCAGTGTTATAGTCTGTGCCTTCCTCGCTTTTTCGAAAACATATATCACAACAATAAATGTTGAAATCTATGTCTTCATATGTTAGTACATTTTAAATCACCTTTTGAAACCATTTAACTCCATCTGAAAATATCACTTCAAAAATTACCTTTAAAGGATTTTTTAACTTTGAAATGTGAATGTATTTCCTCTATAAAAATTCATATCCAAATCTCAACATAAATCATTTCCATATTTATATGGTAATGTTTATAAATATCCATTCTATTTTATAAAAATTCTCTTTATATAATCTCTTTATTTATTAAATTCTATTTATAAATCCATTTTTTATAAATATCATTTATTTATAAAATCCCATTTATAATTTCATATACAAAATATCAATTACAATCCATTTTTAATATTTATAAAACTTCATTTATAAATCTATTACTTTATTTATAAAATATTGCTTTTATAAATCTTTTACATAAACCATTTCAAAAATATTTGTTTAAAACTAATTCTTATCTTCTTTAAAACTGTATTTCCATTATAATAAATGACGGACTTATCTATTAAATTTTTAAAACTATTATAACAAAGTTCAAAAATCTCTATTTAACATATTTCACGAACTATCAGTTTATAATAGCAAAAATCATAATTTTTATTTTATTTGTAATAAACTTCTTTTTTTAATAATCAAGAATAATTATTAAAATTTATAAAATTTCCAAAATCTCTTTAAAAACCTTTTAAATCAAAATCTTCACTTTATATAATTTCGAAATACCAAAAATAAGACCAAGTGCTACTATAGCACTAAATAAGCAAAATCATGTCCATGTCATCAAATAAAGCGTCTGACAAATCATATATCACAATGGGTATGAAAAGTAAAATCAACAGTGGCGAGGAATCTTAATGGATCCGCCCAACCTATCTGCCTGCATTACATACAGTATGTAATCATATAATATGGGTCATCCGCTACTAGGTGGGTATATATAAAAGATCATCCGCTCCAAAGGCGGGAATAAATCCAAACCAACTGATAAAACAGTAAATCATCCAAACAAGCAACAAACGGTCATAAATAAAAATATCCACACTTATATAAAACATAAGTGGGCCAGAGAGGTGAGTTTATATCACTTTATAACCCGACAATGCTTGCGTGCTTCTACTCAATGCCGTAATCGAATAACATTTGATTTTCCTTGAAATTCCTACAATCTCCAAATTTGAAGAATCCAAATCGCTTGCGTAGATATTATCGCTACGAATCCAACACAACTAACCGCATCTAAATCCGACCTCGTATCAACAGGATACGAATTAATGAATGTTTAAGAATAATTAAAATTTTAAATTAACTATAATTAATTAGGTTAATTACCTTCTCGCCTAATCATGTTTATCCCGCTAATTCTCCTCATTCAAATAAATATCGCAAACTTCGTTTTTGTCGTTACCGATGCCATATAGCGTCGCTCGCCTCCGCTCCACCACCATGGGTCACCCCATCCATTCGGTGCCCAACAGCGGAGGTTCGACCCCCTCTAGCACCGTCGTTCGCCTGAAAACGGCAAGGGAAGTCATGTCGTTCAACTTGACTTCGTTGCCACCACACACTGAATTAGCACAATCCACCCGTACATTCGTTACCTCTTGCCGGGACGTTCAACTTCGCGGTTAGCGTCGAGGCCTAAAAACGCCTCAAGTTGCCGTAGTTGAAAATGGTCGTTGGATGCAGCTGTTTAAAATTTGCGGCTAGGGTTTTATTTTTTAGGTTTTTAGCAAATGGAAGAAAGTGAAGGTCCTTTTATAGAAAGTTTTTAAAGCACTATTTACGCTCCAAACGAGGCATGCCACCTGGCGTTTTATACTGAATACCCCTACTTCGAACACAATGGAACTAATATCTGAGCCTAATTCCATTATATACTGAAGTTACCTTTCAAAATCAAATTGTATTAATTTAACTTCCTTTAAATTAATTTCTATGCAACTCAAGCTCGCACGACTAAACGATACGTCAAATCCCCACGAAATTTGTTAACATGTAACAATTTGCTTTTACGGATCCAATGGCACTAGTTTCGCTAAAATCCAAGATAGTGCCCCGAAAGGGTAGTTTCACATGTTAATTAAAAAGAATTATTATTAAAACCATTTTAATCACTTTTAATTCAAATTTAAAATTTTACTACCTTCATTCTTATTTAAATAGAACTTAAATCGGCTTTCAAAATCATTTTTATTCATATTAAACTCCTATATTTGAAATTTAAGCTGTTTGACTTATAAGATTAACTTTTTAATATTTGTAATTAATTAAATATTTCAAATTCAAATGACCAAAATCCTAAGTCGCTACAGACTTCCCTTCTTAAAAGAATTTCGTTCTCAAAAATGCCAAGAAAAGAAATATGCCACAAAACTCATTAACTTTCCAAAATCAATTAGCTGTAATAAATTATAAATTTTTCTATGTTATTAAATTCATTCACCGAAACCAACTAATATCATTCCAAGCTATAATGAAAAAAATTATCAAAATTTCACAAAATTCTCAAAAATTTATAACGTCTTAAATTTACGAAAATTTTCGCCAGCATCTCCTTTGCGCGGTCTAATCGGAAAATTCACAATACATATATCGTATACATCTCATCTCAAGGAAAAGGAATCCCATAGGGAAAAGAACATAAAATGCGATATGTAATCTAAGATGTGTACATTTTCTTAATTTTAGCAAGCCTATACAACAAACATATTGTGAAAGCAAGCTCCAAATGCGAAGCATACATCGTCGGTACCTACTAAACACTTAGCAAAAAATGAGAACAAGTACATGGAAAGTAAAATCACTATATAACATAAAATAATATAACCACCATATGCAACCAAAGCAACCGTCACGCATTCTTACCTAATAGTGTTTATAATTACTAGCGAATAGAGTTAGCTAAACCTAGCATATAATCATGCCATAGCCAATAAAGTGTCCAAAGACCATGCGCATGCAATATCAAATCCGATCGCTCTCTCGATCACACAATTTCACTTCCGAACTAGTATCGCTAACTCGACTTCTCTAGTGCAGACATCGATCTGGTTCCTTGATTAAAAACCGTCATTCTCCTTGCATAGCCATATAGTATGATAAAGAATTTAATAAATCAAAAATCCATATTCAGTATTTTCCCTCAAGAATCGAGTGAAAAATCCCAACTCGAACCGGTGTAAATCACCTCGAAATCATGGTCTCGAATCTGGATCAAAGAGTTATGTGAATAAAATGATCTAGGTACAACTTACGTATTTCTTTCAATTGGTTTCTTAACTATACCAAATTCATTTTATTCATATTAATTTTATTACCATTCATTTCATTCCTATTATATTTCTTTTAATACTAATATCACATAGGATGCATTCTATAAAATCATTACTTAAGTTTATTATAAATATTTTATACAACACAACTTATTTTTTGTTATCACTTCGAAGTTCAATTCATTTTAACCACAATCAATTTCATTTAACTTTACTCAAGTTAAATATCATTTCATAGCTCAATTTCAAATTTTCCTTTCTTAACCAAAATATTTAACCATTTTTCAAAATTTGGTTTTACTTTCCATTTTCTCAAATTTATAGGTTATATAAACTTATCTACTTATAATTTCACAAATCTTTACTTAAGTTCAACCACATTCTATAATTACAACTGGTGGTTATATAATCACTTTAAAACTTAAGTTTATATTCATTCCAGACTCTTCTACATTCTAAGAGTATATAAAATTTCCAATTTACCTTACTTAACCATAATATTTAAAAAAATTAAATTTTTTTTACTTACTATTTTTCAACTTAAAAGTTACAAAAACTTATTTTCTTATATTTTCACAAACCACTTTAAATGAAAATTTTCATAATTCAAAGCATTTTAAATTCATAACATATACATAAATCCTTTATATATCAATTCATACTTTTAAAATCTAAAACAATCGTTATTTTCTAAAAAAAACTTTATTTTACCAAACAAACTTATATAGCAAATCACTATATTAGCCATCTGTCACTTAGGAACTCGAAAATGAACACCAATGATGCTGCACTCATCACCCGGATTATTTTCCAACGACCAAAGTGAGTTCAATGCTTTATTATCACTTTTAAATTCCATTTTAAAATATTTCTAATCAAAATATTTTGAAAATAATATATTATTAATTCTACAACACTTTGAAAAACAGTTTTCGAAATAACCTGTGAATTCTTAATTTCTTGTTTTAAATCCATTTTTATTTATGACCCATATTTATAAAAATACTTATACAATTTCATTTTCTTTTTATTTATAAACCGCATTTATAAATCATACTTATATAATTTCACTTCTTATATAATATAATTTCACAAATGTTGATTATTTTAGTTAGAATCAACACTCTGGAATTCACATTTATAAATTCACTTTCTTGATAACTCATTTTACAAATGTTTATCTTCTTTTAGTTTATAATAAACAACTTTTATTGGCATTATGCCTTAAATCCAACCAACATACCATATATAACTATAAATATTATTGAAATATTATTCCATTATATATAAAATATAATTAAGGTAAAATTATTTCATTTACCAATTTCAAAACAATACCGTGTCGAATTGCTATTTTCAAATGTTTAGAGATTCCTATCAATAACGTTAATTACTCATACTGACCAGAGTCCATAAGCCACTTAACAGATCAATCAACCCAATATAAAACATTTTTATATCACTAATAAGTACACGCTCATATGTACACATAAACACACACTTAAACTCATTCTGTGGTGCTACTAATCCTATCTGTAGTGAGTATCCCACCAAAGCCTAGGTGTTCGCTAATCTATGCTCTAATACCAACTGTAACGACCCGCAATTCCGCACATTTCAAGCTGATAATAAACCACACATGTCTAACTTGAATTGAACCAAAAGCGAATCGTTAAGGCAAAGTAAGAGAAAGAAGAGAAAAGTGAAGAGAGAAATAAAACCAAACAATACAAAATCTCACAAGGCAGCAAAACAACATATAATATAATATCAATGGTCTTTACAAAAGAGAAACCGTAATTTACATACATTAATCAGAGTACAAAAAATCACTAATCATCAGCTTGGATAGTTATAACATCTTATCCTTACAAATGCTGATAATTTTTAACAACTATTGCTGCAGAAAATAAACATATACATGAATACGACTTAAAAACCTCCAGCACGTCTTTGGAAGCTAAAAAGCATCCAAACTGAATCTGTAAATATACTTGGCCTGACCCGAGCATTGGAATGAAATAATGCCTAGATCAGTCAAATAAACCAATGTGAGAAAATACACCTCGATTGAATTATAAAGTTATAAAAGCCTTTCAGAACAAAAGAATCTCATAAGACCATGCCACACATAAACATGGATGGGTTTTTACCTTACGATAACCAAAACATTTCATATCAAATCTTCTGATATTATAGTAGCGTCTAGGTTACAAATACAAATAAATCATGGATGGAATTGCTACATAGGTTAAATTTGACAACATAATAGGTTTATAACTAAAACCGTAAAGGCTCGTATTGGAAAATGGATTCCAAACAATGACAAGGTAAGAGACTACCTTCCGAAAGTACATCTCCAGAAAAATGCATCTAATGTTCCAACCTCTACCAACACAGAACCGACATACCTTTATCATATATAGTATCAAATATCCCATCACCCCGGTCGTTTCTTACCTATCGGTGGCTAAAAGCATACACAACATGCACGAAATATAGAGGGCAATCTAGAAAGGCGACGACCATATCCTAATGGGAGCACCCACATAGCCCTGCGGCCTCTACCTTGTTTTTTCCATTCCTGATGTGTGAGGCCCAAGGTAACGGATTACCTTTCACAAAGCAACAAATTCAACTATGAATGTCACATTGCCATTTTCAACTACACACTAATCAATTTCCACAAAATTATAACCTCTGAGCTTGTACGTCTTAGAGAAAGGTGTTAATTGCAATAGGGATTACCTCTTACACCACCAAACAAATGTACCTTTGTGAAAAACAATTTACATGGTTCTTAAAAATGCAATGTCAGACATTATCCGAAAAGGTTGTCCAATAATAGGGCAAACTAAAGGCACTCTCTTACTACATCCTATCCTGAATCAACCCTAGCATTAGTAGTGAGCAGTCCTTTCATCGAATATTTTTAGAACGAAGTACTACTGCCACGATATAAATATAATATGGAATCACGAGGCTAGTGGCAACCAGCCCTACATCACGAAGATCCCCGTCTTCAAAAATCATCATCTTCGACCAAACCATACTTTCGAACGCATACGTTGGTCCAAGTGGTTTCGGATAAACCTGATCCCTGTCTCTACGACCAACAATCGATAAGAGGCCCTCAACCTCATAAATAAACCAAGTCCCATAAAATTATCATATTTCAAACTCCCAACTTGCTATCCTTATCCAAGACGTAAGCTTGGTAGATTGGAGTACCATAGTCTCTCTGCACACTCAAATCATCATTCTTAATATCAAATGATAATCAAGCCTACTAAGTTGGCCTCATACTAATTGCATGACAAATCAGTTCATATATTAAGTCAAGGAACCAAAAAAAGGCAAAAATACAATCTAGCACACAAGGAAGCAATAGGCCTTTATAATTAGTCTTTTATTGAATAAATCACTTTTAAAATATTCATCTCAAAATATCGTTAAAAGATATATTCTCAAAACCATTTTAATCTTTCGGTATTTAGAAAACATTTCCATATGCTTATTTCAATGGTATTAGTATGTTCACATACCATTTCGTTTTCAACACTTAAAAAATACCTCTATATACTTAAATCTGTAATAAGTATATTTACAAATTTTTTGAGGAAAGCTTCATATTTTTCAAAACACGATTTATTGGGTCAAAACGAATGTTGCATAAAACATCATCACGACAACCCAAAACATTAGTATAAAGATTCGACTATTTATATTTATGTAAGTCTCGTGTACTATATAAAACACTTCCTTTTGAAAATCACTGAATATAACAATAGTGTTATAGTATGTGCCTTCCTCGCTTTCTCAAAAACATCTATTACGACCACAAATGTTAAAATCTATGTCTTTATCCTTAGTACATTTTAAATCACCTTTTGAAACCATTTGACTCCATCTAAAAATATCGCTTTCAAAATATTCCTTTAAAAGATTATTTTAACTTTTAAAACTTTAATTTATTTCCTTTATAAAAGTCCATATCCAAATCTCAACATAAATCATTTCCATATTTATAAAACTATGTTTATAAATCTCCATTCTATTTTATAAACTTCTTTTTATAAAATCTCTTTATTTATAAAAATCTATTTATAATTCTATTTCTTTATAAATCTCATTTATTTATAAAATCCCATTTATCAATCCATTTACAAAATATCAGTTACAAATCCTTTTTTAATATTTATAAACTTCATTTATAAATCTATTAAGTTATTTATAAAATATTACTTTTATAAATCTTTTATATAAACCATTTTAGAAATATTTATTTCGAACTATTTCTATCTTCTATAAAATTGTATTTCCTTTATATGAAAAGATGGCCTTATCTATTAAATTTTTTTAAACTTTTATAATATAGTTTAGAAATCTCTATTTAACATGTTTCATAAATTATTAGTTTATAATACCAAAAATCATACCTTTTATTTTATTTAAAATAAACTCCTCTTTTTATCATTCAAGAATAATTATTAAACCATATAAAATTTCCAAATTCACTTTAAAATCCTTGTAACTCAGAATCTTCACTTTATATAATTTCAAAATATTAAAAATAAGGTCAAGTTCTATTATAGCAATAAATCAGCAAAATCTTTTCTATTGCATTAAATATAGCAATTAAAAAATCATATATCACAATATATACGAAAGGTAAAATCAATGGTAGTGAGGAATCCTGTTGGATTCCTCCAACCTATCCTTCTTCATCATACACAGTATTTAATCATGTAATATGGTTCATCCGCTACTAGGCACGTATGTATAAACGGTCATCCCCTCCAAGGGCGAGAATAAATTCAAACCAGCTGATAAAACAATAAATCATCCAAACAAGCAATAAAAAGCAATAAATAAAAATATCCACACTTATATAAAACATAAGTGTGCCAGAGAGGTGGGTTAACCTGACAATGTTGATGCACTTCTGCTCAAAGCTGTAATCGAATAACGTTTGATTTTTCCTTGAAATTCCGACAAGCTTTGAATATGATGAAACCAACTCGAGTACGTAGATATCATCATTACAAGTCCGACGTAACTGACCGCGTCCAAATCCGACCTTGTGTAGACAAGATAAGAATTGATGAAAAATTGAGAATAATTTAAATTTTAAATTAACTATAATAATTTAGGTTGATTACCTTCTGGCTTAATCATGTTTAGCCCGCTAATTCTCCTCGTCCAAACCCAGATCGTGGACTTTGTTTTTATCGTTGCTGCTGCCTTGTGGAGCAGCTCGCCACCGCTCCATCGCCATGAGTTTCTCTATCCATACCGCACCCAACGCCGATGGCCAGACCTCCTCTAGCTCCATCGTTCACTTGAAAGTGGCAAAGGAAGTCACATAATTCAACTCGACTTCGCCGCCACCACATTCCGAATTAGCATGATCCAACCGTACATTCTATAACGACCCGGATTTTTTGACGTTTAATTTGAATATTTAGATGGTTTATAAGGTTGAGTTTGAAATATAAATTCATTTTGAATGTGGAGTTATTGGTTGAATTCAAGAAAAAGCATTTATTTTCAAAATATAGTGATTTATCGTAATACGAAATGGTGAACAATTGAAATTTAAATTGAATATGGATCGAAACGATTTCTAAGGTTGATATAAACTCTTTTTAAATTAGAATTTAGCCAATAAGTTTTAAAACTGGGATTTTAAGCGATTCGGTTAATTTTTGAAATCGTCGATTTAATCGACGCGTTAAAATAGCGATCCGGGGCACACTCTCAGAATTCGACGAAACCAGTTCCATTGGATTCGTAATAGTGTATTATTTTCGAATTTCAAATTTTATAGCATTTGGATTTACCGTTTGGCTGTGCGATCTGAAAATGCCTAGGAATAATTCAATTGAATTTAATTTAAACAGCGAATTAAAAAAGCTATCTTCTTCATACGATCAAATTAGGCTTTGAAACTAGTTCCATTGCATTTAAAATAGGGTTATGACATTGTGAACGTCGGGTGACATGGCTCGATAGGGATTCAAAGTAAATATCTAGGTATTTTCAAATTAAATAGAATATAGTTATATCGATTTATCCCTACAACCATCTTATTTCATTTCAAAGCCACCCTAGCTCTCTGCTCTCGCGTCGACCTATTCCCCTCTAGTTTAAATCACAATCCCTCCTCCTCTCAGTTACGAGATCATTTTGTTTTCAAAAAAAAAGCAAATTAAATCCCGATTTGAAAAATAAAGAGCAAGTGCTTGGGCGGATGGCCAAGACGAGGAATGGGTCGTTCGAGGCAAGTGGTTGGGTTGTCACCTTGTAGGCATTGGTGATTGGATTTCATCCTCATAGTTGGGGCAGGTCGAGGCAGGATTTCGGCGACTGGAAAGGCATGGGGAAAGATGCGACAGCATAGAGGAGGTATTGAGCGATGAGTAGGACGAGACATTGTAGGTTGGTGATACGCGACATTTGCGTAGGAAATTCTAGGGCACAAGGGTAGCGATGGTGGCAGGAAGTCATGGCCGAAGAGATTCCGGTCACGTTCTTCAGTAGGGTGTCTAGATGGGCCGAGATGGCGTTGATGTATGTCATGAAGGCAGACGAAGGTGGTGATCGAAGTCGATACTGAGTTTTTCAACAGCAATCGAGATTCTCTCTACCGGGAATGAGATATAGGTGAGGGGGATTTAATTTTGAATTTAAATTAACTTAAGTAAATTTTAAATATTTATTTATCTCGAAGTTATTAAATTCGTAAATTTCTTGTGCGAGATCCAAAAATCACGAAACAAGTTTCGTTGGGGTCATATGAACATATGCATTGGATTTAATTTGGAGTCGTTTGAAGGTAGCAGTGAGTTTGGGTTAAATCGAACATCAGTTCGATCTAAATTAGGATTGGAATGGGTTGAAATTAAAAATCAAGGTGGGTAATTCTCACTCTTTTTGGATTGCTGGAATTAATTTATAATAACTAAAATAAATTATTGGATGCTTGGTTGAATTTATAAATTATTATCAGTTTGGATGTTATATATATAGTAGTGTATATATTAGTAGTTGAATATATTTTTCGCCGTTTGGAGTGAATGAGACCCTATGTGCACTACATAATAGCAAATGATCCTATATTACCGCGGTATCCCCCTCGAAGTAGGATTTATATTTTTATGTTATGTAACGTTTGTGGATGTAGAAAAACAGGTTAGAGGGATCCAATTGAATTCCTTAAAAATGTTGATTTTAATATCATATATAATGTATGACGTGTTAGAATAATATGTTATAGATTGTTGTTATGATTTGAATTATTGGATGTTATGGTAGCACTGGCCTTAATTTTGTTATTTTAGATACCATAAAAATTATTTCTAAATTTGAAGGAATTAAAAGGAATTTTGAATAAAAAAATGTTTACATCGGAATTTGGATTATTTTAAAAAGAAATTGATTGGATAAAACAATAATCTGATTTTTTGGTTGTGCTTAAATAGTCATAAATTGTCAAATAGAGATTTTTAAAAATATTTATATAAAGGATTTTTAAAATAATGTCCTGAAAATATGAAAAGGTGTCAGAATCGAAATTTAAAATAGATTTCAATAATAATAAATAGAATGTATAAAGAAAGGGATTTATAAGATAGAATTTTATAAATGAGATTAGTTTTATATACAAGTGAAACTCAAAAGAGTTATAAATTTGTAAACAATGTTTATAAATAAGGAAATGATATTAGTTGATAAATTGGAATATAAATTCTCGGTGAGAATTTATATTGGGATATGGGAATCGGTTTTGAGAAAAATAGTGGATTCTATTTTTGGAGTATGGAAATGTTAGGAGAATCAGAATGAAATCGATAGGTTGTTAATCGAGAGGAATCTATAAATTAATTGGTTATTGAGATTCTAAAAATATATTTTATTACTAAGAAATTAAGTTATTTTTAAAAAGGGAAGTTTTATTTATCAAACTATGTAATTTTTAACTAGTAGAATTGAAATACATCGAAAACTGAATTTTTTCAAACGCTAAATATTTATTTTGGTGAATTCTAATTTTTAAAATTAGCTTTGAAAATTTGTTTGTTTATCTAAAAATGTGTTATTGATGTTTACAAAAAGAGTTTCGATATTTTAAATAATTGCTGGCACATGTTTTAAAACTAAATTATTATTCTTCAAATACTTATTTTATATACGTATACATACATACATACATACATATATATATATATATATATATAGAGTTTTGTAATGATTTAAATTTATTTATAAATCTTTTCAAGGTTTGGAAATGAGATTTATTCAGAAGATGCGGTTTATAAGAGAAATTCTCAACGTGGGATTTTGAAAAATATAAGGAAAATTTTCAAAGTATTTAAATAAAAGTGAACTTCGAAAAATGAATTAGGATTCATAAAAGAAGTTAGAGATGGATATTTGGAATTATAGACAAGTGTTTTGACTTTGAAAATATTAAAGGAAACTAATTAAGGGTAATGACCCAGAATTTTGGATATTTGAAATTAGGATATTTAATTGGTTTTAAATATTTAAAAGTTAATTTTTAACTTGAATTTCAAATATAACCATTTATGTGATAATTTAATAATTGAATATTGGTTAAAATATCAAATCTTGAGTTTTAAGCATGTTAAAAATAATTTAAAGGCCTATAGAATTTATACTTAAAATAACGAAGATAATAAAACTTCTAAATTGAATCTAAAAGTGATCTGTTCAGTTTTAAAAATCATCGTTTAAATTTACATTTAAAGATTGCCTTCCGATACACAGTCTCGAAATTCGACGAAACTAGTTCCATTGGATCTCTAATAGTGTATTATAATTGGATTTCAAATTTCATAGCGTTTGGAGTTATCGTTTGGTCGTACGGAATATAAACATGCTGAAATTAATATCGAAAATTTAATATAATAATTGAGCCCAAAAAAAATACCTTCTCCATACGATCGAATTAGTACTCGAAACTTTTTCCATTACATTCGGAATAGGGGTATAATATTATAAACGCTCGGCGACATGCCTTGATAGGAGTTCAAGGATTTGAGTTGCGTAAAATGAGACGTTTGAAATTTAAATAATATAATTAGATATTGGCCTAACTTTTTGTTCACATCAGCAATTTTTCCCCCTCACCTCAAAACACTGTAACCATCTTCAAACACGCTACCTCCCTTTTCAAAAATAACGTCTCCCTCTCCTATTTGAAGCATAATCGAACAGACAAAGGAAGAAAAAAAATTAGAAAAAAAATTCGTTCGTTCTCCTCTTCTCTTCAATATAGTAATTTTGATCGAACTTCAGAGAGAGAAAAAAGAACTTCAAAATCACATTCTCCTTCTTAAGCGCACGCAGAAAAAAAAGGGAGGGGATTTCATCGCGATAGCTTGGGTCGTCAAAGCACGGCGGAGCTGGAGGGAAAATGGCGTAGAAGGCAGGTAGGGCCTAGTCGCGATTTGGTTTCTAGTCGCGCGAAGGCTGGAGTAGGGGAAGCATGTGGCATGGCGGCGAGTTTGGGACGCGTTCACTTTGAAGAAGGGTCCTCAATTACTTTATATTCATGCGTAGGTTGTAGTCGCACATAGCCGCAGGTTGAGGGTCATAGTGAGGCATAGTTTGCGTGAGAGCGAAAGGAAGAATCACGGTGGCAGCAAGGTAGTAGTAGTAGCGACCTGATGATCGTGATAGGAGAAGGGAAGAGGCAAAATAGATGCGTTCACCTACAGTCGAGATGCGGATGCGTGGACACGGGAGCGATCCCGATTTGAGATCATTAGATGATGGTAGAGGTTGCTGGTTGTCTTGATCGAAGGCAGCATCGTTGACGGCGACAGTTTGGGGTAGTGGATTGAAGATGGGGAAGTTCGACAATGGTGGATCTTTAGAGAAGTTGAGTTAGCTGAGGTAATTAACATTTTTTTAAAAATAAAACACCCGTTGACTGAATTAATTTATTATTCAAATGTTTATAAATTCATGGTTTATCTACACGAGGTCTAAAAATCACAAAGTTGATCATGATAAATTCGTAGCTGGAAAAAATCACATTTCTGGAAGTGGTTTGGAATTTTTTAGAGTCCGTTGGAATTTTAAATTAAAATAAACGATGCTCGATTTAGTTTTAAAATCTGGGTATTCGGCAAATAAAAATCAAGATGAGTTAATCTCACTCAATTTTTGGATTAGTGCTTTTAATTTTAAATAGTTAAAATTAATTATTGATTGTTGGTTGAATTTGATAATGATTATCAGTTTGGATGTTATTATATGTATAGCAGTAAATATATATATATTGGAGTGATTGATATTCCCGCATATATATAGCGAATGAGACTCCATGCGCCCCGCATAATAGCAGATGACCATATATACTGCGATATCCCCCCTCGAAGTGGGATTGGTATTTTTATATTGTATCAACATCTGTGGATGCAGGTAAACAGGTTGGAGAGATCCAACTGAATTCCTAGAAAATGTTGAATTTATTTTCATATTCGATGATATATGATATATTGAATAATCTTTGGTAGATTATAGTGGAATTTGAATTTATTGGATGATATGGTGTTACTGGTTTAGATTTGGGTATTTCAAAATAACATAAATACGTAAATTGAATTTAAAAAGAACTTAAAAGGAAATTTGAAGTAAAATATGTATAGTGAAATTTGGATTTATTTAGAAGATATGAATTTGGGAAAAATAAATAGTTTGATTTTAAAATTTGTACTTAGTAATTTCGAAATATTGAAAATAGAGATTTTAGAATAACGTAAATAAGAGGATTTTAAATAATAAGGCTTAAGCGATATTTGTTTAAGTATAAAAAGATTTTAAAATCGAGTTTTAAAATAGTTTGGGAAAATAAAAAGGGAAATTTGAAATAAGATATAAAGTTGTTATACTAAATTTCAAATATGATTTTAAATTATGAAAAGGAAGCGAAATCTAAATTTAGTTAGGTTTGGAATATAGTCAGGTTATTTAGGAAATTTTTTAAAATTGGAATTCAATTTGAGAAATCGATTTGTAATCGATTAAGTATTGTGAAACCATTATGAATGAGAAATGAGACTATGGATTTTATAAATAAGGTTTATAAATAAAGTGAAGTGATTATCAGTAGATAAATTGAAGTTATATGTTTACGGTGAGGTTTTATAAGGAGATGGGTGAATCAGTTTAAAAATAAATTGTAGATTTTTTTTTTTGAAATGTAAAATGGGGATTTACGAAATTGGGATGTAGATCAAATTGGGAATAAATCGAGAGATTTAAAATGTGGATTGGTTTTAATTTATATTTTTCTAAGAAGTTAAGTTTGTTTTAAAAAGGAGGATTTTTAATTATTAACTAGATAATTTAAAAAAGTATTTAAGAATATTTCAGGAAATTAATTATTTAGTTGTTTAAATTTTTTTAAGTACATTTAATTATTAATTAAGTTAGTTTATATTAAGTTAATTATTATCTAAGAATTAACCAATATTTTTTTAAAGGATAAATTATTCAATATTAATATTATATTTATATAACAACTATTATAAAAGAGTATTTGTCTAAATAAACTTGGAAATTTATATAGGAATTTTGTAAGTATTATATTAAAAAAATTTAATAAAGTTTTCGGAAAGTAATGATATACTTTTATGCTGAAATCAGTGGCAGTGAGTGCCTGTAGTTAAGTTTTGGATTTCTCTATGACAGAGACGTAACCATCGAGCTATGAATCCATGGTTGATACCACAACGGTTAGTTTCCATATTATTTTCAAAAGGTTTTTCAAATATTTTTGAAAAGGGTAATTTGTGAATATACTAAATTCGACAAGATAAGTACATGAATTTTGATAAGAGATTTAATTAATTAAAATTAAATTAAAGAGATTTAGTGCTTTCAGTGCAAAAGGAAATATTTGGTTGAGTGATTGTTTATTTGATAGTTAAATAACCGACTACTAAATCTGGACCCAAAATATAACTTTGGAAATATATAGGGAAAACACGGGAATTATATGGTACAATTACCGTTTGAGGTGCTATACTGCACATATAAACTCGTTCATTCTTCTAGGATGATAATAAGGAAATCCACCCACTAGCTGTTAGGAGGTAATCTTCGATCTTATTTTCGTCTGTTAATTTCCTAAAAACTTGGTTTGAGTTTACCGAAAGTATTGAACGTTGTTTTCATAGAGACCGGGGTTAGATAAGTTATCCGAAACCACTTCAATCCAGCGAGTAAGTTTTCTAAGTGAAAATAAGAGAATGGGTTCAAAGATGGAGCAGTGAAGTGCAAGGGCTAATCGCTACTAATCCTGAGGATTTATCAAAATGAATGTAGTAGGAATAGTGTCTTCGATTCCGTTTGGACCCCGAACGGACTTGTATGGATGAATGCTATCAGTACATTGTCATTAGACGACAATGAGCATTTTAAGTGAAAATTCCTTTAAAATGTAATCATAGCCTCTAGCCTCATCAACCGAGAATGACGGAAAATCTAGAGGGATGCAGCAAGGCTAAGTGGGTTGCACCCAGTTAGTGTATGTTTATCACCTTTTTAGATACCCTCGGATATTATTACTATGATACATTGAAGGAGCTCGGAAAGGGTGGGGACACCAGGGGTGATAGCATATTCGGTCTATCCAGGTCAGGGGTAGTCCGGTCTTGTATTGCAATGGATTCCGACGTGGTCCTCGGTATATCTTTTGTAGACATGTGCTATTGCAGGTGGTACCCCTGTGCTTAGTCATTCGTATGGAATCCATTCTCCAATGCATGCCTTTACGGTTTTGGTTGTAGAGCCTAGTATGCAGGAATTTAATTAATGTAAAAAAATTCGGTATTTGAATAAGTATTTGTACTTATACATAATTATAATATCAGATGATTTTGATTTAAAATGTTTTGGTTATCGTAAGGTAAAAACCCATCGTGTTTATGTGTGGCATGATCTTACGAGATACCTTTGTTTTTCAAATGATTTTGACAATTTTAATAATTCAAATTGAGTGTATTTTCTCACGATGGTTTTCCAAACTGACTCGGGTGTTATTTTATTATAATGCTTGGGTTAGACTGAGTATTATAGATTTCGGATAGGGTATTATGAATCTCAGAGGACAAGCTGGATGACGAAGACATACTATACGTAGTTGATTTTATTTCGCCGTGTATTGTAGGCTGTATATTCAGAAATTGTTAGGACAAGTTATTATTATTATTCGGTGTTGTGTTATTGATGCATTGTACTCTGAGGATGAGATGTATAAGAAATGTTTAATAGCTCCTTTTATATAGAGACATGTTGATATCTATTATATATCGATCCATTGTGATTGTGAGATTATGTGTTGTTATTATTATTTTCTTCTTCTACCTCTTTCTTCTTTCTCTTACGATATACTATTTCTAGCATTCGATTGCTCGGCATGTAATAGAGTAAGCGTATTGATGTCGATTTTCGAAGGTCGAAAATCTTGGCCGTCACACTTGGTATTAGAGTTGAAGGTTAAGTGAGAACCTTGGCTTTGATGGGGATTGCTCATTAGAGATAAGACCAGTAGCATCCTAGAATGAGTTTGAGTGTATTAATAGATATGAGCGAGTATTTGTTAGTGAATATAAAATTATATTGTGTTGATTGGTCAGTTGAGTGGCTCATGCATTCTAGTCAATATGAGTAATTAACGTTATTGATAAGGGTCTCTAAACACTATAACAGAACAATTCGACATGGTGGTTTTTAAATAGGGTAAATGGAATAATTTTACCTAAATTATATATATATATATATGGAATAATTTTGTAAATTATTATAGTTATATATGGTTTGCTTGGTTGTTAAGCAATGATAATATTTAACTATTATCATTTGTTGCACTGGGGATTGAATAGGGTTGAAATTACAAACAAAAGTTAAGAAGGAATTCATTTAACATAGTGCAATTTGTAAATATGTGTTTAATTTAAATGGAATGAAACTCCAAAGGAGTATTTAAATATGATATGGTTTATAAAAACGATTTATAAAGGATTTAAAAGTTGGAAATTTAGGAATTTAACTCCTGTTGGTTTCAAAATATTTTTCAATATTTATGAAAATAATAATGGTATTATTTGGAGAATATTATTCGGTGGAAATATTTAAAAGGGAGTTTCAAAGAAGAAATAAAATCACTAAACTCACTTCGGTCGCTGGAGAATAATTTCGGTGATGACTGCAACATCATCGACTTTCATTTTTGAGTTTCCAAGGGAGGAATTGCTACCTCAATGATTTGAATTGGAGTTGGATTGCAAAAATGGTTTTGGTTTTGAAATTCAAAGAAATAATTTGTATACCAAGTGATTTTTGGTACATATGATTTCAGAAAAAGAAAAAATGATTTTCAAATATTAAGTAATTGTTTAAACTCTGGAGTTTGATCTAAAATGTTTTATGGAATATAAATAAGTTTGAAAACTTATAAAATTTAGAATTTGATGTGGGACGGAAATTAACTCGAATTAAGATAAATAAAGAGAATTTTGAAAATTTAGCCTAAGTAGGCTAAATGAAATAATTATTGAAAATAGAATTTATTAGGATTGAAAATAAATGTGTGGATGAACTAATTAATTTAATTAGTAAGTAAACGGAACTGCGATTGAATATTGGAATGCGATTAAACTTAACTCGTTAGTTAAGTATAAGGTGAATTTTGAAAATTTATCCTAAGTTGGACTAAATAAAGTAAGGTTTGGAAATAAAATTTATTGAGATTTGGAATAAGTTCGTGAATGGAACTAATTAAGTAGTTAATTAATTAAATACGGTAGGGGATATTGTTGATAAAATTCAATATTTAAAGTTGGGAGATAAATTGAGTTAAATTAGGAAATGGGAGTTGAATTTGAATAAAAGTAGATATAAAATCTTAAGGGGTGAAGTGGTAATAAATGTAAGAACTTTTGTATAAACTGTTTATAAATTTAAGAAAATTTATGGAATAATTCATATTTGAACTAAGAATTAGATGGAGTAAATTCTTAAGTGAAATTAGTATGGAAGGGAATATACTAAGAAAAATATTTGAATGAAGATCAAATAAAGGTAAATAAATAAAAGTGGAAAATTGGAAGTGGATAAAATAAAAGTGGATAACGATTGTGAAGTAAATGTGAAGAAAAATAAATTGATATAGCTAATAATAAATTGGGAATAAATACGTAAGTTCTACCTATATTGTTTTATTCGCATGGCGATGTGATCCAAATTCGGGCACAGAATTTCGAGATAGTCTATATCGATTTGAGTTATGATTTTTCACTCAATTTTCGACAGCGAACCCTGGATATGGATTTTTGATTGATTTTAGAATTCTCCATCATTATATACGGCTGTGCAACGAGAATGACGGTTTCTAATCAAGGAACAAGATCAGAGTCCGCACTAGAGAGTAATGCGAACGATACTAGTTCGAAAGTGAAATTGTGTGACCTTAGTGAGTAATCAGAGTTGATACTGCGTACGAATGATATAAGTACATCGTGCGGGTCTTGGTGAAATAGATATTGGAATTTTAAAATGCTGAGTAAAATAATTTTGCATTAATGATTTTGGATATTATTGGTAAGTAAGGTACAGGTATTTGAAAGCAAAAGCTAAATTGATGTCTTTAATTTCAGAAGTAAAATTTGATTGTCCGACAAAAAGGTATGTGTTTAAATTGTGTTTGAAATTGATGATTTTATGATTGAGCCACTTGGCTTTTGTTTTCTTTTGATGAGTTAGGGCCGTAGTGACGTTTTTTAGTAGTTCCGATCTAGTCGCGCAAAGGAGACGTTGGCAAAAAAATTCAAAAATTTAAGGAGCTAGAAAATTTTTACTAATTTAAAATTTGGTTTTAAATTATAATTTGGATGATTGAAGGAATAATATTAGTTGTAATCTATGGATGAATTTGGAAATTAGTAAAGGTGATAATGTGTTTTCAATATATTGAATTTGGGAAGTTGTTTAAACTGTGTAGTTTTAGGAAAATAGTTAACGGGTTTTGGACCATTCTTTTTACTTGGCAATTTTGAGGATGAGATTCTTATTGGGGCATGTAACGACCCAGAATTTGAATATTTGAAATTGATATATTTAATTGATTTTAAATATATAAAAGTTTATTTTTAACTTGAATTTCAAATATAACCATTAATGTGATAAAAAAATATATTTGAATTTAATAATTGAATATTGGTTAAAATATGGAATCTTGAGTTTTAAGCTTGTTAAAAATAATTTTAAGGCCTATAAAATTTATATTTATAATAATGAAGATGATAAAACTTTAAAATTGAATTTAAAAGTGATTTGTTCAGTTTTAAAAATATATCGTTTAAATTTACATTTAAAAATAGCCTTCCGAGACACAGTCTCGAAATTTGACGAAACCAGTTCAACTGAATCTAAAATAGTGTATTATTATAGGATTTCAAATTTCATAGCATTTGGAGTTATCGTTTGGTCGTACGGAATACAAACGCGTTGAAATTAATATGGAAAATTTAATATAATAATTGAGTCCAAAAAGCTATTTTCTCCATACGATCGAATTAGGACTTGAAACAATTTCCATCTCATCCGAAATAGGGGTGTAACATTATATATGCTTGGCGACATGCCTCGATTTGAGTTCCAGGATTTGAGTTGCGTAAAACGAGACATTTGAAATTTAAATAGTATAATTAGATATTGAACTTACTTTAGTTTACATCGACACTTTTTCCCCCTCACCTCAGAACCCTGCAACCATCTTCAAGCATGCTACCTCCCTTTTCAAAAATCACATCTCTCTCTCATATTTGAAGCACGACCGAACAAATAAAGGAAAAAAATATAGAAAGAAAATTCGTTCGTTCTCCTCTTCTTTTCAATACAGTAATTTCGATCGAACTTCGGAGAGGAAAAAAAAGAACTTCAAAATCGCTTTCTCCTTTTTAAACGTGCATAGAAAAAAAGGGACGCGATTTCATCGCGATAACATGGGTTGTCAAAGCACGGCGGCGCTAGAGGGAAAATGCCGTAGAGGTCAGGCAGGGTCCAGTCGCGATTTGGCTTCTAGTCGCGCGAAGGCTGGGGAAGGAGAAGCGTGTAGCATGGCGGCGAGTTTGGGATGCATTTAACTTGAAGCTGGATCCTTGATTTCTTAATGTGCGTGGGTGGGTTGTGGTCGCACGTAGCCGTCTGTCGAGGGTGATAGTGAGGCGTAGTTTGCATGATAGCGAAGCGAAGAATCACGGTGGAGGCAGGGTGGCAGTAGCGACCTGATGATCGTGATAGGAGAAGGAAAGAGGCAAAATAGGCGCGTTCACCTGTAGTCGAAATGCGGACGCATAGACAAATGAGCGCGCGATTTGAGATCATTAGATGATGGTGGAGATTGCTGACTATCGTGGTCGAAGGCAGCATCGTGGATGGCGACAGTTTTGGGAAGTGGGTCGGAGATGGAGAAGTTTGGCAGGGGTGGATCTTTAGAGTAGTTGAGTTAGGTTAGGTAATTAACATTTTTTATTTTAAAAAATTTGTCGACTGATTAATTTATTATCCAAATGTTTATAAATTCATGGTTTGTCTATACGAGCTCTAAAAATCACGAAGTTGATCATGATAAATTCGTAGCTCCAAAAATTCACATTTTTGTAAGTGGTTTGGAATATTTCAGAGTCCGTTGGAATTTTAAATTAAAACGAACGATGTTTGATTTAGTTTAAAAATCTGGGTATTCGGCAAATAAAAATCAAGTTGAGTTAATCTCACTCGATATTTGGATTAGTGCAATTGTTTTTAAATAGTTAAAATGAATTATCGGTTGTTGGTTGAATTTGACAATTATTATCAGTTTAGATGTTATTATATATATAGTAGTATGTACATATATTGGGGGATTGATATTCCAGCATATATATAGCGGATGAGACCCTATGCACCTTGCATAATTGAGAATGACCCTATGTACCGCAATATCTCCCCTCGAAGTGGGATTGGTATTTTTATATTGTATTAACATGTGTAGATGTTGGGAAACAGGATGGAGCGATCCAACTGGATTCCTCAAAAATGTTAAATTTAAATTTATTAGATCCTATGGTATTACTGGTTTAGATTTTGGTATTTTAAAATACCATAAATATGTAAATTGAATTTAAAAAGAACTTAAAAGGAATTTTGAAGTAAAATATTTATAGTGAAATTTGGATTTATTTAGAAAAAAAAAATTTGGGAAAAATAAATGGTTTGATTTTAAAATTTGTACCCATTAATTTTGGAATATGGAAAATAGAGATTTCGGAATAATGTAAATAAAAGGATTTTAAATAATAAGACTTAAGCAATATTTTTTTAAGTGTAAAAAGATTTTAAAATCGAGTTCTAAAATAGTTTGGGAAAATAAAAAGGAAAATTTGAAATAAGATATAAAGTTGTTATACTAGATTTTAAATAAGATTTTAAATTATGAAAAGGAAGTGAAATCTAAATTTAGTTGGGTTTGGAATATAGTTGGGTTATTTGGTAAATTGTTTAAAAATGAAATTCAATTTGTGAAATCGATTTATAATCGATTAAGTATTGCGAAACCATTATAAATGGAAAATGAGACTATAGAATTTATAAACAAGGTTCATAATATAAAGTAAAGTAATTATTAGTGGATAAAATGAAGTTATAAATTAACAATGAGGATTTATAAGGAGATGGGTGAATGAGTTTAAAAAAAATGTTAGATTTTTTTTTTTAAATGTAAAAGGAGGATTTACGAAATTGGGACGTAGATCAAATTAGGAATAAATCGAGAGAGGTTTAAAATGTGGACTGGTTACATTGGAATTGAAATATATATATATTTCTGAAAAGTTAAGTTTGTTTTAAAAAGGAGGATTTTTAATTATTAACTAGATAATTTAAAAATGTGTTTAAGAATATTTCAGGAAATTAATTATTTAGTGGTTTAAAATTGTTTTAAGTATATTTAATTATTAATTAAGTTAGTTTATCTTAAGTTAATTATTATTTAAGAATTGATCGATATTAATTTTTTAAAGGAAAAAGTATTCAATATTAATATTATTTTTGTATAGTAACTTTTATAAAAGAGTATTTGCCTAAAATAAACTTGGTAATTTTTATAGGAATGCTGTAAGTATTATGTTGAAATTTTTTAATAAAGTTTTCGGAAAGTAATGGTACACTTTCATGGTGAAACCGGAGGCAGTGGGTGCCTGCAGTTAAGTTTTGCATTTCTCTGGGATAGAGATGTAATCATTGAGCTGTGAATCCATGGTTGATACCGTTGTGGTACTTTCCATATTATTTTAAAAAGGTTTTCAAATATTTTTGTAAAGGATAGTTTGTGAATATACTAAATTCGAGAAGATAACTACATGAATTTTGATAAGAGATTTAATTTATTAAAATTAAATTCAAAGAGATTTAGTGTTTTCAGTGGAAAGGGAAATATTTGGTTGAGTGATTGTTTATTTGATAGTCAACTAACCGACTATCAAATCTGGACCCAAAATATAATTTTGGAAATATCTAGAGGAAACACGGGAATTATATAGTACAGTTACCATTCGAGGTGCTATACTCTACGTATAAACTCATTTCGTTCTTCTAGGGCGATAATAAGGAAATCTATAACGCCCCACCTCTATACTCACACTAGCCAAGGACACTACGGAGTAATACCGTCAACTATCACGAAGAACAAGGCTGTTGAGGAGCGACCATCTGTGTAATTGCTTTGTGCGAGTACTGATATGTCAGTTAGTATTACATGTATTTTATTTCAAGAGGAAACCTGACACATCAATACAAACTCATAACTACAACACAATGGCTATATGATCTTCAAAAACAAATATAAAATAAGCATAACATAAATCAGTCACAGATATTCATATTACTAAGGCGGAAACAGATATGAATATAGTACATAAAAGAGTACATCAAAGTAGTGGTCATGTAAGATTCACTACATCACAAAAGAATATGTACAAGTGCTAGACAAAAGAATATGTATACATCAAGGAGTCTCTTCTCGAATGTATAAAAGAAACAACTAAGCTAAGTAGTTAGCCCAAAAACAGATGATGGACCCTGATAAGAAGTCAAGTAGAAGCACCCGAAATATATCGGTCTGACCTGAGTATTATTTGAGAAGAAAATAATAAACGGATCGGTCTAGCTACAAATATCATATAAAAATGAGATAGGATATGAGATATGACAAAAACTTATGATAACAATAATGTCATACTGTGACAAGAATACATTAAATAACTATAAAAATCATACAATATCTCAAATTTTATCAAACACCAAAAGGAATGTTATATCCTTTAACATATTCACCAAACCACAAATATTGATAAAACTTATCAATGTAAATCAAAAAAATTAGTGAAATACAAATTCCAGAAATCATCAATTAGAAATCAAGAAATCATTAAGGGGGAGGTCTATAAAAATGGGAGCATAAAAACTCACCAACATGTGTATCACAAACGGATCGTTATCCCATGGTCGCTAACCATAAAGCCGGTGCAATGAAGTAGTACAATAACGGTACACCCGAGTAACCTGAAACTCAAATAATTCGAAACAATGACGTGTTACAATAATGGTATGCCTAAGAAACCAGAAACTCGAATAATTTGGAACAACGATGTAGTACAATAGCGGTACGCCCGATAATTCAGAACTCAAATAATTCGAAACATCGATATAGTACAATAACGGTATGTTTGATGAACCTGATAAGCCGGAACAATGACGTAGTACAACAACGGTACATCCGATGAACCGAACTCCATAAAAGAACATGGGTCGCTATGTAACAACCCGCATATTTATCGATTTTATATTTAAATATTTTATTTAAATATTTTGTCGTTAATCGGATATTGGTCCGAAAAGCTACCTTTTGCAAACGGTCAAATTAGGACTCGAGACCACTTCCATTGAGTTCGAAATGCCGTTTACAATTTTTTTAAGTATAAACATTGGTAGGTTTGGAGTTAGTAGAATTTCACTAACTTTTCCCGCTTTGGACTTTGGGTTAGATTGCCATTATAACTCAAGCCCAAACCCCCTTCCTTCTTCTCACTCTTCGTAAATTTCCTAACAACCAAGCTTTTGCATTAATGGTGAGTGGAAGAGGAAATTAAAACTCTAAGCTTAGGTTTCAACTTTAAATCCATCATTCAACTCCAAAATCAAAGTGAAGACATTGGATTCTAGCTTGTAGTTGCTTCTCCATTGTTTCAAGCTCCTTCTTCATTGAATTTGTGCAAAGGTGAGATTTTTATCTCACAAATCTAGTCTATAACTATATTGGACTGTTGGGAATGATTCCCTATCACTTTTGCATGCACATTTGCCTTTGGTTTGGATTGGATTGGCGAAAAACTCCAATTTTTAGCATTTTTGGAAATTTCCTGCACTTAGCTCGTTCTGGCCACTTGACTCGTTCGGTGATAGGTCGCAAGGTCACTGGGTCATAGGTCGTAGGGCTTTAGCTCGTTCTGGAAGAATCGACACTTCGGAATTAGGTCGCTCACGAGTTAAGTCGTTAGGTCGCTCGCGAGTTAAGCCTTAAGTCGTAGGTCGCTCACGAGTTAGGCCTTAAGCCGTAGGTCGCTCGCGAGTTAAGCCTTAAGTCGTAGGTCGCTCACGAGTTAGGCCTTAAGCCGTAGGTCGCTTGCGAGTTAAGCTTTAAGTCTTAGGTCGTTTCCGACCTATAATCTCTAGGCAAACGTTAAGTCGCTCGCCCTGGTTTATCTCGTAGGTCGTCTCCGACCTAAGCTCCTGATAAGTCGTTCGAGTTAGGTCGTTGGACCATTTACCTTAGGTCGCTCGTCCACTAAGTCGGCCTGGTTTATCTCGTAGGTCGTCTCCAATCTAAGCTCCTGATAACTCGTTCGAGTTAGGTCGTTGGACCATTTACCTTAGGTCGCTCGTCCACTAAGTCGGCCTGGTTTATCTCGTAGGTCGTCTCCGACCTAAGCTCCTGATAAGTCGTTCGAGTTAGGTCGTTGGACCATTTACCTTAGGTCGCTCGACTCTGTTAAGTCGTAGGTCGTTAGACCTTAGGTCGTTCGCCTTCCTTAAGTCGCTCGACCCCTCCACACTAGGTCGCTCGGCTTGCTTGAGTCGTAGGTAGTTGGACCTTAAGTCGCTTGCCTCCCTTAACTCCAGTTAGGTCGCTCGGCCATTGTGTTAGGTCGCGTGAACCCTTAGGTCGTTAGACCTCATTTTGCTTTAGGTCGTAGGCCGCTTGTCTTCACTTAGGTCGTACCGTTTTGGACGGGGCGCTGCCCCCTGGACCCCCGCGACCTGACCGGGCAGGTCGAACCCCGTAAGCGGTGGCGTTGCCCCCGCACCCCCACCTTGGGGGGGTTGCCACCCCCCTAGACCCCCCCTCCGTAGGGTATCTTATCTGAAAAACATTGAGCTGATTTTCTTGGATTTTATTCACATCTCCGTATGCGATCTTTGTGATTGATTGTTTCTACAATTGCTTCTGTGTTTTGTCATTTTATAATATAAAGGTTTCAATACTAGTAGTAAATATCAAAACTCTTTTAACAAACAATTTCAACTCTATTTTTAATAACAAAGCTCTGTTCTTAAACCGTTTTTCAATCTATTAGTATATACAAACCTTTACCTCACTCGGATGAGAAATCTAATTAAACGACTTAGTAAAACAAGTGGTATGAAACGCTTGCGTTCACTTCGTCGGTTAATTCTTGGACTTGTTCGATTGAACCTCTTGTGACAATTTTATTAGTGAAGATTTACAGTTTGTTCGTAAATATTTAAGTTAAGAAAGTGGTTATGGGACATGAAGCTAAACTTCTATATTTACTAGCTTAGTGTAATTGACACTTCTCGTTGATCATGACGATCATTCTGATGCTTTAGACTAGCAACCGTGCGATGTCTCTTGTTGCGAGGTTAGACTAGACACCACTTGTGTGATTCCACTCACACATACCTTTTTGCTTTTTGGTTAGTCTGGACCTTAATCTGTGTGATTCCATTCACACATGTGGGGTAGCTCCCCTTGGTCTTCGGACCGTCATGTGATAGGCCTCTTTCTCTTTTCTATGATTTCTGGACTTCTTGCATTGATTTCTAGAATTTATGTCATTAACTTGTTATGAGTACAAGTTTGGGGTATGATGCCCTTTCCGAATCTTTGAGAAGATTCTTGTGATATTGATTATCTCTTATTGATTGATCTTCTGTTGAGCATTATTTACATACTTATAGTGGTATGTCATCATGGATATTTTATGTTTATGCCATATCTTTTATGTTATATCTTGTCATCTGATATTTATAGCTAGACTGACCCGTTTATTATTTTTCTTAAATAATACTCGGGTCAGACCGAGATGTTACAGGTGCTTCTGCTTGACTTCTTCCCAGGGATTCATCACTCTGACTTTTGGCTAACTGTTTAGATTAGCAGTTTTTGTTGTATACACTTGAGATATAGACTCATAGTTGTATTCTTTTGTATAGCACGTGTTGCCATTCTTTTGTATTATTGTGGATCTTTTGACCACTACTCTGATGTACACTTTCATGTGTTAGTTATATATTCATATCTTCTTCCACCTTTGTGATATGGATGTCTGTGACTGATTTGCATTATGCTTATTTCTACGTTTGTTTCCGAAGATTATTTATAGCCACCGTGTGATAAGCAATTACATGGATGGTCGCTCCTCAACAACCTTATTCTCCTGCTAGTTGACAGCACTACTCCGTAGTGTTCTTGGCTAGCGTGGGTATAGAGGTGGGGCGTCACACGCTAGCCCATAAAAATGAGTCGAAACTCCAAAGAATTCATAGGTCGTTAGCCTATAAAAGGAATGAGACGAAGCTCAATAAAACGAGGTATAGTCTCCCACGTGGACAAAGAGACATCGCATATGCTAGTCTATACCATAAAATGATCACCATTGACCGATAAAAAGTGTGAATTACACTAAGCTAGTAAATAAATGAGTTTAGCTTCATGTCCATAACCACTGGCTTAACTTAAGTATTTACAAAAAAACTGTAGATTTCCACTCGAAAATTGTCACAAGGTTTTAATTCAAACAAGTCTAAGAATCAACCAACGAAGTAAACGCATGCCTTTCATACCACTTGTTTTGCTAAGTCGTTTAATTGGATTTCTCAAACGAATGAGGTAAAGGTTTGTATATACTAATAGATTGGAAAACGGTTTTAAAAACGAGGTTTGTATTGAATAATTGTTGAAATCATTTTTTGTGAAAGAGTTGAATATTTACTACTAGTATAGAAACATTTGTATTTTAAAGTGACAAATCACAGAAAACGATTGCAAAACAATCGATCACGTAAAATTCACATTCGTAAACGTGAATTAAATCCATAGAAATCGATACCAAATCCATCAAAATGGATATTCGCAAAAATCCATGATCAACAAAAATCGATAAACATTGGAAATTCACTAAAAAAAATAGGAAAATAGGCAAAACTGAACAGTTCCAGACGTTTCGAGGTTCATCCAAACGTCTGGATTTGGGTTCTGGAAATAATTCAAAAAACCTCCCAGACGTCTGAAAACTAACCAGACGTTTGGCAGGTTTGGACCAGATGTCTGGTCCAAGTCTCTTCCATTTTAATTTTCTGCCGTCTTATATTTTTCTCTCCAGGGACCATAACCAGACATCTGAAATTACCAACCAGACGTCTGGTTGGATCAGCTGGGCAGAAATTTGCCTAAGCCAATGATGGCCAAATTGACTCGGAAGTGACCGAACGAGTAATGGAGACTAGGGATATATGCCAAGTGACAACCCAGCCTTATAGGCTCTTCGATACACCTCAAATAACATGTCCAAATATCCAAGATAGGATATTTAAAGATTTTGACTTCAAAACACCAAATTTGGAAAATTAACCAAATCAATTCAAATCAAAAGCAAATGAGCATGAATAGATGTTAGGAATTCATACCAAACAACAATGAAAGCTATAAACATAGAGGTGAGTTCAAGAACTCACCTTTAAACCCAAATATAAAAATGAGAAGCTCTAAAACAAGCAAAGATTGATTTCTCTTCAACAACACCTCTAAATCTTCAATCTATTATCAGATGAAATGAATTTCCTAAATTAAGTTATAGGAATTTATGAAAATTGAAGAGAGATTGAGATGGTGAAGATGAAGAGGATTCTTACCTAAGCTTCTTTTTTATTTTGGAGCTTGAATTTGAATTTCCAAGCAAAACTAGGGTTTAGGAATTTTGTTTTCTTTTCTCCTCCCCCATTTTTCTTTAGTTTAAGTTTTAGGAAAATAATAGAACGAATGAAGAGGAGAGGGGGTGGATTTAGGGTATTATATGGGGTTAATGGGCTGAAACCCAAACCCAAAGCCCAATAGAAAAATAGCAAAATTCAACTCAACTCCCAACATATTGATGTTTATACTCAAAATGGTCGCAAAAGCCATTCTGAACTCAATGCAAGTAGTCTCGAGTTCTAATTCGATTATTTGCAAAAAATAGCATTTCACACTTTAATCCGGCTAACGATGCTATATTTAAATAAATCATTTAAATATACAATCGTAAAATATGCAGGTTGTTACAAAATCTATCCACTAACGGTTAGGAGGTGATCTCCGATCTTATTTTTGTCTGTTTATTTCCTAAAGAACCGAGGTTTAGTTTACTGGAAATATCGAACGATATTTTCGTACTGTAACAGCCCACAATTCCGTACCCCTTTGAGTCAACAGTAATCTCCATCAGTTCAACTCAAAGTGTACGGAAATACGAACTATTAGGGTTAAATAAGAAATAGGTAGAAGAAGACATAGAGAACATCAAAATCTCACAATCGCAGTGGAACAAAATATAATATATAACAACAGATTTTTATACAAAAGAATCCGTAACCGTATAATACTTACAATCATCAGAGTACAACACAATCCATAGCACACAACTGGATATTTATAATAACCTGTCCTCATAATAGCTGACTATACAGCATACCATACACAGCGAAATATAAGTCAAGTATGTGTGATACGTCTCGCCATCCAACTCGTCTCCTGAGCTCCATAGCATCGTATCCTATGTCTGTAATACTCGATCTGACCCGAGCATCATAATAAAACAACACCTGAGTCAGTCTGGGAAACCAGCCTGAGAAAATCACACCCAATTGGCTTATTATATTTTTGAAAATCCTTTGAAAACAAAGATATCTTGTAATACCATGCCACAAATAAATATGCCAGGTTTTAACTTACAATAACCAAAACATTTTATCAAATCCGTCTGATATTATAATAGTGTCTATAGAAAGTAAAATAGAATCTACCTGAAATTCTTGCATCTCATGTTCCAGCAATAGTTTGGAACAACCAAAACCGTATAGACGCTTATTGGAGATTGGATTCCATACAATGGTAGGGCTACTGGGGTAACGCCCATCACAGTACCTGGGCTAGATCAGGGTGCCGAGGACTAGTCTCGATCCCCTGCAACATAAGGCCGCAGCTACCCCTTACTGGATAGTCCGAATAAGATCACCCCACGGTTGGGATCAGCAAGCACCCCCTAAGCCGAAAAAAGAGACGTCTAGAACATCTAGACAGGGGAAATCTTACCTTACTTGGATGCTGCACCCTCCCCTATTTTAGCCATTTCCGGTTGATGAGGCTTGAGGCTATGCATTACCTTTTTAGAACACATTCACTTAGAATGCTCATCATCCTCCTGACAATGGTCTGATAGCATTCGTCCATACAAGTTGTCCTAGGTCTGGACAAACCGAATCACCGTCTTCATCATCTTCACGATCTTCATTCGCAACCGTTCAAAATAGATCGAAGTAGTTTCGGATAATTAAATTCGATCCCGGTCTCTTCGAAAAAATTAACGCATTGGCAAATATTAATAGTTGGTTATTTAACTATCACAATAAACAATCATTCAACCAATTTTTTTCTTTCCCTTGAAAAGCACTAAGCCTTTTTAAATATAGCTTTTAAAAAAATTAAATCACTTTATCAAAAATATACATTTAAACATTTTAAATTAAAACTACCTAAAGCACTTTTTTTAAAATACAAGTTATGAAATTCGATAATAATTTTCCAAGTAAAACTTTAGCCAAAGACTACTTTTAAAATAAAACTATAATATAAGGTATAATATAATACTTAATAGTCATCCTTTACATCAAAATACTATTTTGACCTTTAAAAATAATTACTACTATAATGGGAGAAGGAAAACTCACCAACGCGTGTATCACAAATGGGTCGCTAACCATAGAGTGCAACGACGTAGTACAATAACGGTACGCCCAAGGAACCTGAAACTCGAATAATTCAAAACAAAGACGTAGTACAATAACGGTACGCCCGAGGAACCTGAAACTCGAATAATTCAGAACAATGACGTAGTATAATAACGGTACGCCCGATAATCCAAAACTGAAATAATTCGAAACATCGACGTAATACAATAACGGCATGCCTGATGAACCTGATGAGCTGGAACAATGATGTAGTACAACAACGGTACGTTTGATGAACCGAAATCCATAAAAGAACATGGGTTGCTAGCCCATAAAAATGTGTCGAAACTCAAAAGAATCCATAGGCCGTTAACCTATAAGAAAAATAAGACGAAGCTTAATAAGACAAGTTACAGTCCCCCACGTGGATAAAGAGACATCGCATATCGCTAGTCTAAACCATAAAATGATCACCATTGATCGATAAAAAGTGTGAATTACACTAAGCTAGTAAATAAATGAGTTTAGCTTCATGTCCCATAACCATTGGCTTAACTTAAGTATTTATGAACAAATTGTAGACTTCCACTCGAAAATTATCAGAAGGTTTCAATTCAAACTAGTCTAAGAATTAACCGATGAAGTAAACGCAAGTGTTTAATACCACTTTTTTTGCAAAGTCATTTAATTGGAATTCTCGAATGAATGAGGTAAAGGTTTGTATATACTAGTAGATTGAAAAACGATTTTAAAAACGAGGTTTGTATTGAATAATTGTTGAAATCATTTCTGGTGAAAGAGTTTGAATATTTACTACTAGAATAAAAACTTTGTATTTTAAAGTGACAAATCACAGAAAACGATTGTAAAAACAATCGATGACCAAAAATTCACATTCGTAGATGTGAATCAAATCCGTAGAAATCTATACCAAATACATCAAAATGGATATTCCTGAAAATGTAGAAAAGAAGTCATCAAAGTCGATAAAAGTGATAACACTAATCGGATCAACAAAAATCGATAAACATTGGAAATTCACTAGGCAAATAGGCAAAACTGAACAGTTCCAGGTGTCTGGGGGTTCATCTAGATGTTTGGATTTTGGTTCTGGAAATAATTCCAAAAACCTCCCAAACGTCCAAGCTTTAACCTGATGTCTGAACTCTAACCAGACGTTTGGCAGTTTTGGACCAGACATCTAGTCCAAGTCTCTGCCATTTTTATTTTCTACCGTTTTATATTTTTTTCTCCAGGGACCATAGCCAGACATCTGAAATTACCAACCAGACGTCTGGTTGGTTTAGTTGGGCAGATATTTTCCTAGGCCAATGATGGCCAAATTGATTCAAAAGAGATCGGACGAGCAACGAAGACTAGGGATTTATGCCAAGCGACAACCCGGCCTTATAGGCTCTTCGATACACCCCAAATAACATGTCCAAATATCCAAGGTAGGATCTTTAAAGATTCTGACTTCAAAACGCCAAATTTGGAAAATTCACCTAATCAATTCAAATCAAAAGCAAATGAACATGAATAAATGTTAGGAATTCATACCTAACAACAATGAAAGCTATGAACATAGATGTGAGTTCTAGAACTCACCTTTAAACCCAAATACAGAAATGAGAAGCTCTAAAACAAGCAAAGATTGATTTCTCTTCAACAACACCTCTGGAATCTTCAATCTATTATCAAATGAAATGAGTTTCCTAAGTTATGTTATAGGAAATTCTGAAAATTGAAGAGAGATTGCGATGGAGAAGATAAAGAGGATTCTTACCTAATCTTGTCTTTGATTTTGGAGCTTGAATCTGAATTTCCTAGCAAAACCATGGTTTAGGAAAAAAAAAATCTTTTCTCTTCCCCCATTTTTCTTTAGTTTAACTGTTAGGAAAATAATAGAATGAACGAAGAGGAGAGGGGGTGGAGTTAGGGTATTATGTGGGGTTGATGGGCTGAAACCCAAACCCAAAGCCCAAGTAGAAAAATAGCAAAATTCAACTCAACTTCAAACATATCGATGTTTATACTCAATAAGGTCGCAAACGCCATTTTGAATTCAATGGAAGTGGCCTCGAGTTCTAATTCGAATGTTTGCAAAAAGTAGCATTTCAGACTTTAATCCGACTAATATTGCTATATTTAAATAAATCATTTAAATATACAATCATAAAATATGCAGGTCGTTACAGATCCCCTCCTATAAGAAATTGCGTCCTCACAATTCTTAAGAAGAAAACAAAGAGTAACACCATAAATGCATATCAACACAAAAGAAAATTTGAAATAAGAAGTTCACCTCAAAGAGCTCGAGAGAGTAAGTCCGGATGTGTTCGCTCAATGAATTCTTTGGATTTCCAAGAGCAATCCTTAGGATTTGGGGACCTTTGAACTTTCACAAGCGGTAAATCTTTATTTCAAAGGCATTTAACCTCCGTAGCAATGATGCGAATAGGATGTTGCTTAAAAGTCAAATTAGGCGAAACTTCAATTTCTTCAATAACACTGGGCTCAAGAATAGAATCGGAATCCCTAAGGCATTTCCGTAGTTGAGAGACGTGGAAAAAATCACGAATAGCAGAAAATCGAGCCGGTAATAAAAGGCATAAGCCGCGGAACTAATACGTTCAGTGATGGGAAATGTGCTGATATATCGAGGCGCTAATTTTCCCGATCGACTGAAACGCACAACACCCTTCATAGGTGAAACATGAATAAACACCAAATCTCCAACAGAAAATTCCATATTCCTTCTTCGGTTATCGGCATAGGATTTTTGTCAAATTTGAGCTTCTCTCATCCTATACGAATAAGGTCAATCTTTTCTATTGAACCACGAATAAAATCTGGACCTAAAACTAGCTTCTCACCGGCCTCAAGCCAACAAGAAGGAGATCGACATGGCCTTCCTAGTGCCTCGAAAGGTGCCATACCAATACTAGATTAGAAGTTATTATTATAAGAAAACTCAACAAGAGAAATATGATCTTCCCAACTTCTACAAAATCAAGAACACACGCACGAAGAAGATCTTCAAGAGTTTGAGTCACACGCTTGGTTTGTCCATCGGACTAAGGATGATAAGCAGTGCGAAAATAAAGCTTCGTTCCCAAAGGTTTTTGAAGACTCTTCCAAAGTCCATTAGTAAATAATGGATCACGATCGCTAACAATAGAAGTAGGAACTCCATGCAATTTAACAATTTCTTTAACACAGAGTCTGGCCAAAAGAGGTACAGCCCGATTATACCGAATGGAATAAAATGGTCGGACTTTGTAAGCCTATCTACAATCACCCACAAACTGTCATGACCCGAACAAGAATGGGGAAGACCATTAACAAAGTCCATGGAGACTTTATCCCACTTCCAAACAGAAATATCTAGAGGCTGCAATGACCCACCGGGCATTTGATATTCGGCCTTAATGAGTTGGTAAGTCATGCAATGCTTAATAAAGTTAGCAATATCGAATTTCATTCCATCCCAATAATAAAGTCACTTCATATCCATGTACATTTTACTACTACCGTGATGAATGGTAAATTTAGAATGATGAGAATCTTCTAAAATGTCTTTACGATGATCACTAATATTTGGCATGATAAGTCTACCAAATTTTTGAATGCTGCCATGAGCATTGATTTCAAAGTCTTTTAAACTATCAATATTTCTGTAACTACAACTTTGGCTAAGATGAGCCAATTCGGGATCATGCTTTCGAGCTTCAAGAATACGGTCTAAAAGAGAAGGACAAGCGTCAAGGCTACATAAAACAAGTGATGAACATGAATCGGATTCATGATCTCGAATCTCACAAGTTGACAAAGTCTCGAGATCATTCCATTCAGATATCATCATAAACACAAACGCTTGTTGCTTGCGACTAAGGGCATCAGCAACACGATTTCCCTTTCCAGGAGTATAAAGAATATCAAGATCATAAGACGCAAGGAACTCAAGCCAATGTTGTTGATGCAAATTAAATTCCTTTTGAGAAAATAAATACTTCAAAGATTTATGATTGGTGTAGAGAAAAAATTCTCTCCCAACAGATAATAACGCCAAATTCTAAGGCCGAAAACAATAGCCACGAGCTCTAAATCACGAGTGCATATCTAGTCTCGACAGGCTTTAGTTGCCTAGAAGCATAAGCAATAACACGTTCTCTTTGCATGAGAATGATCCCAAACCAATACGACTAGCATCGGTATGAACAATAAAGTCTTGGTTCCCCTCGGTAATTACAAGTATAGGAGCATTGGAAAGGATTTCTTTTAATTTTTGTAACGCAGCATCACATTTGTCTGACCAAATGTACTTAACTCTCTCCTTTGTTAAACTAGTAAGAGGCACAAAATTTTTAGAAAAGTCTTTTATGAACTGAGGGTAATAGCCCGCCAATCCAAGAAAGCTACGAATTTCCGTTGCACACTCCAGTCTCTTCCAATTTTGAATCGCTACGATCTTTGAAGGATCTATGGAAATTCCGGATTCCGAAATAATATGTCCTACAAAGTTCACATGAGATTGCCAAAAGTGCCACTTAGAAAATTTTGCTTTCAATTGATTGCTCCTAAAAGTTTCCAAAACAATCCAAAGACATTTTTTATGCTCCTCCTCAATTTTAAAATAAACAAGAATATCATCTATAAAGATGAGAACAAATCGATCGAGGAAGTCTTTGAAAACTCGATTCATAAGGTCAATAAAGTAAGCTGGAGCATTCGTTAAACCAAATGGGATAACAAGCCATTCATAAGATCCATAACGAGTACGGAACGATGTCAAAGGAATTCTATCCTCTACAATAAGAAGTTGAGGAAAACCGGTTGCTAAGTCTAACTGTGAAAAGACTCTAGCACCGCTAAGTTGATCAAATAGATCATCAATCCAAGGTAAAGGATATTTATTCTTGATGGTGAGATCATTAAGTTTGCGGTAGTCAATGCAATGCCTAAGTGTGCCATCAGAATTCTTTACAAGAATAGCCGAAGCTCCCCAAGGAGAGGAAGTAGAACGAATAATTTGCTTCGCTTCCAATTCGGATAATTGTTTACACATCTCCTTATTTTCCTTATTGGACATACGATAAGGAAGACGAGTGATGGATAGAGCTCCAGGGATTAAATTAATTCTGAACTCAATTGCCCGCTTAGGGGGTAATCCTAAAACGGGATCAAATATGTCAGAAAATTCACGAACAATGTGAATGAGGGAAATGACATCTTCCTCATCACCATTAACATCATCATGAGGGTTTAAAGAATATAAGGATGCCACCGAATCAGGGTTTGAATCTTTAATAACAATAGAAATCTACTTAACAGATCTAGGATGTCAAAGATGAATAGTCCTCTTAGGACATAGGATATGGGCTTCATAACAGTTAAGTCAATCCATTCCCAAAATCATTCTGAAGCCTATGTAACACTTAACATGCAAATCGCCTTGGAAAGAATAATGACATAAAATAATCTCGACATCTTTACAAAGCAAACTGAGTGTTGCGGATCCACCAACCGGATTCGCAGTTCTCAAAGAAGTCATCAAGCACATAACATTTAAAGACAAAGTATCAACAAGTACTTTTGATATAAAACAGTGAGATGTACCCGTATCAAAAAGAACTCGAATAGGATGATCATGAAACATAATAATACCAATAAGGATAGAATGAGAAATACCTTGACCAAGAGAAGTGTTATTAGGCGCTTGCACAACATTTAGTTTTCCCTATTTCTTGCTTGAAAGTTTGGGACATGAAGATAAAAGATGACCCAAACTTTTACAATAACGGCAAAAGAGAGGTTTCATACATCTATTAGCATAATGATCCTTAGAACCACAATTGTAGCATTGCCCACGACTAGAGGTAGGAGTCTTTTCTACCGAAGTTGCTTGTTGCCCTTTGTTGTTGGGTTTAGGCTTGAACTTAATAGGCCTCTTCTTATTGATGGTGAAGTTTTGTTTGGCACCCGCAACTTCAATATCACTATCTTTATCGGCCTCTTCAAGTCGAAGAGCGATATCAACAAGCCGATCGAAAGAAATTTCTAGTTTCAGTAGTAAAGGTTTTTTGAGGTTCTTATTCAACCCATAAATAAACCTTTGATTTTTCTTCAATGGGGTATTAATGTACTCGACCCCATATTTAGAGAGAGATTCAAAAGATGTGACATAGTCTGTCATAGAAGATTCACCTTGAACAAGTTCAATAGAGCATCGGGCTAAAGTTACATTTTCAGCCTCCGACACAAACTTTAACTCGAATCTTTCCTGCAATTACTCACAAATAAGATCCTCTTCAAAAGCTCATACCAATTTAATGCTCTTCCTTGGAGCATACTAGAAGCCACTTGGACTCAATATAGATCTACAAGATTCATGCGAGAAAAGATGTGATCGCATGTTCTAAGCCAAGCTTGGACTTCTATAATGCTTTCGAAACCCTTAAATGACCTTCCATCCAAATTGGTATAGTCACTACACAGACGTACAAATCCAGGTTTAGGATGAGTAGGCTCTACAATGGGTCCGACAGCTTGAGCATTCGTTAGATGATCTAAAAGCTGCTGGGCGTACATGAATACTCCATCCTGAGGAGTCGCAATGGATTGACCGGCACTGGGATGGCCTGGTCTAATCATTTATCTTCTTTAAGAAAGAAAGAAGAATAAAAAAAGTTATTCTCAGAATGAATATCAAACAATCATGATTGATAAAACAAGGCATCATAAAAGAAAATATGATAGAACGGGTCCAATGACTCGAATTAAATCCTAAGGCACGATTCCTAAGATAGACTTAGGACAATGATCCTTGCTATAATATTCTATATTGTTTCGAAGTTTGGTTTTGATACCATGCTGTAACGCCCCCCCTCTATACTCACACTAGCCAAGGACACTACGGAGTAATGTCGTCAACTACCATGAAGAATAAGGCTTTTGAGGAGCGACCAACTATGTAATTACTTTGTTCGAGTACCGATATGTCAGATAGTATTACATGCATTTTGTTTCAAGAGGAAACCTGAAACATCAATTACAAACTCAACACTACTACACAGTGGCTATGTGATCTTCATAAAAACTATAAAATAAGCATAACATAAATCAGTCACAGATAATCATATCACTAAGGCGGAAACAGATATGAATACTACACATAAAAGTGTACATCAAAGTAGTGGTCATGTAAGATCCACTGCATCACAAAAGAATAGGTACAGGTGCTAGACAAAAGAATATGTATACATCAAGGAGTCTCTATCTCGAATGTATAAAACAACAACTACTAAGCTAAGTAGTTAGCCAAAAGTCAGATGACGGACGCTGATAAGAAGTCAAGTAGAAGCACCTAAAATACCTTGGTCTGACCCTAGTATTATTCAAGAAGAAAATAATAAACAGGTCTGTCTAGCTATAAATATCATATAAAAATGAGATAGGATATGAGATATGACAAAAGCGTATAATAACAATAATGCCATACTGTGACAAGTATACATTAAATAACAACAAAAATCATACAATATCTCAAATTTTCTCATACACAAAAAGGAATGTCATATTCTTTAACATATTCACGAAACCACAAATATTGATAAAACTTATCAATGTAAATCACAAAATTTAGTGAAACACAAATTCTAGAAACCATCAATTAGAAATAAAAAACCATTAAGGGGGAGGTCTATCAAAAATGGGAGCATAAAAACTCACCAACATGTGTATCACAAACGGATCGTTATCCCATGCTCACTAACTATAAAGCCGGTGCAACGAAGTAGTACAATAACGGTACGCCCGAGTAACCTGAAACTCGAATAATTCGAAACAATGACGTGTTACAATAATGGTATGCCTAAGAAACCTGAAACTCGAATAATTTGGAACAACGATGTAATACAATAGCGGTACGCTCGATAATTCAGAACTCAAATAATTCGAAACACCGATATAGTACAATAACGGTATGCCTGATGAACCTGATAAGCCGGAACAACGACGTAGTACAACAACGGTACATCCGATGAACCGAACTCCATAAAAGAACATGGGTCGCTAGCGCATAAAAATGAGTCGAAACTCCAAAGAATTCATAGGTCGTTAGCCTATAAAAGGAATGAGACGAAGCTCAATAAAACGAGGTATAGTCCCCCACGTGGACAAAGAGACATCGCATATGCTAGTCTATACCATAAAATGATCACCATTGACCGATGAAAAGTGTGAATTACACTAAGCTAGTAAATAAATGAGTTTAGCTTCATGTCCATAACCACTGGCTTAACTTAAGTATTTACAAAAAAACTGTAGATTTCCACTCGAAAATTGTCACAAGGTTTCAATTCAAACAAGTCTAAGAATCAACCAAGAAGTAAACGCATGCCTTTCATACCACTTGTTTTGCTAAGTCGTTTAATTGGATTTCTCAAACGAATAAGGTAAAGGTTTGTATATACTAATAGATTGGAAAACGGTTTTAAAAACGAGGTTTGTATTGAATAATTGTTGAAATCATTTTTTGTGAAAGAGTTGAATATTTACTACTAGTATAGAAACATTTGTATTTTAAAGTGACAAATCACAGAAACCGATTGTAAAACAATCGATCACGTAAAATTCACATTCGTAAACGTGAATCAAATCCATAGAAATCGATACCAAATCCATCAAAATGGATATTCGCAAAAATCCATAAAAAGAAGTCATCAAAGTCGATAAAGGTGATAACAACTAATCGGATCAACAAAAATCGATAAACATTGGAAATTCACTAAAAAAAATAGGCAAATAGGCAAAACTGAACAGTTCCAGACGTTTGGGGGTTCATCCAAACGTCTGGATTTGGGTTCTGGAAATAATTCAAAAAACCACCCAGACGTCTGAACTCGAACCAGATGTCTGAAAACTAACCAGACGTTTGGCAGGTTTGGACCAGATGTCTGGTCCAAGTCTCTTCCATTTTAATCTTCTGCCGTCTTATATTTTTTTCTCCAGGGACCATAACCAGACATCTGAAATTACCAACCAGACGTCTGGTTGGATCAGCTGGGCAGAAATTTGCCCAGGCCAATGATGGCCAAATTGACTCGGAAGCGATCAGACGAGTAATGGAGGCTAAGGATATATGCCAAGGGACAACCCAGCCTTATAGGCTCTTCGATACACCTCAAATAACATGTCCAAATATCCAAGATAGGATATTTAAAGATTTTGACTTCAAAACACCAAATTTGGAAAATTCACCAAATCAATTCAAATCAAAAGCAAATGAACATGAATAGATGTTAGGAATTCATACCTAACAACAATGAAAGTTATAAACATAGAGGTGAGTTCAAGAACTCACCTTTAAACCCAAATATAAAAATGAGAAGCTCTAAAACAAGCAAAGATTGATTTCTCCTCAACAACACCTCTAAATCTTCAATCTATTATCAAATGAAATGAATTTCCTAAACTAAGTTATAGGAATTTATGAAAATTGAAGAGAGATTGAGATGGTGAAGATGAAGAGGATTCTTACCTAAGCTTCTTTTTTATTTTGGAGCTTGAATTTGAATTTCCAAGCAAAACTAGGGTTTAGGAATTTTGTTTTCTTTTCTCCTCCCCCATTTTTCTTTAGTTTAAGTGTTAGGAAAATAATAGAATGAATGAAGAGGAGAGGGGGTGGATTTAGGGTATTATATGGGGTTAATGGGCTGAAACCCAAACCCAAAGCCCAATAGAAAAATAGAAAAATTCAACTCAACTCCCAACATATTGATGTTTATACTCAAAAAGGTCGCAAAAGCCATTCTGAACTCAATGCAAGTGGTCTCGAGTTCTAATTCGATTATTTGCAAAAAATAGCATTTCACACTTTAATCCAACTAACGATGCTATATTTAAATAAATCATTTAAATATACAATCGTAAAATATGCGGGTTGTTACAAAATCTATCCACTAACGGTTAGGAGGTGATCTCCGATCTTATTTTTGTCTATTTATTTCCTAAAGAACAGAGGTTTAGTTTACCGGAAATATCGAACGATATTTTCGTACTATAACATCCCGCAAATCCGTACCCCTTTGAGTCAACAGTAATCTCCATCAGTTCAACTCAAAGTGGACGGAAATACGAACTATTAGGGTTAAATAAGAAATAGGTAGAAGAAGACATAGAGAACATCAAAATCTCACAATCGCAGTGGAACAAAATATAATATATAACAACATATTTTTATACAAAAGAATCCGTAACCATATAATACTTACAATCATCAGAGTACAACATAATCCATGGCACACAACTGGATATTTATAATAACTTGTCCTCATAATAGCTGACTATACAGCATACCATACACAGCGAAATATAAGTCGAGTATGTGTGATACGTCTCGCCATCCAACTCGTCTTCTGAGCTCCATAGCATCGTATCCTATGTCTGTAATACTCGATCTGACCCGAGCATCATAATAAAACAACACCTGAGTCAGTCTGGAAAACCAGCCTGAGAAAATCACACCCAATTGGCTTATTATATTTTTGAAAATCCTTTGAAAACAAAGATATCTTGTAATACCATTCCACAAATAAATATGCCGGGTTTTAACTTACGATAACCAAAACATTTTTATCAAATCCGTCTGATAGTATAATAGTGTCTATAGAAGGTAAAATAGAATCTAGCTGAAATTCTTGCATCTCACGTTCCAGCAATAGTTGGGAACAACCAAAACCGTATAGACGCTTATTGGAGATTGGATTCCATATAATGGTAGGGCTACTTGGGTAACGCCCATCACAGTACCTGGGCTAGATCAGGGTGCCGAGGACTACTCTCGATCCCCTGCAACACAAGGCCGCAGCTACCCCTTACTGGATAGTCCGAATAAGATCACCCCACGGTTGGGATCAGCAAGCGCCCTCTAAGCCGAAAAAAGAGACATCTAGAACATCTAGACAGGGGAAATCTTACCTTACTTGGATGCTGCCCACTTAGCCTTGCTGCACCCTCCCCTATTTTAGCCATTTCCGGTTGATGAGGCTTGAGGCTATGCATTACCTTTTTAGAACACATTCACTTAGAATGCTCATCGTCCTCCTGACGATGGTCTGATAGCATTCGTCCATACAAGTTGTCCTAGGTCTAGACAAACCGAATCACCGTCTTCATCATCATCACGGTCTTCATTCGCAACCGTTCAAAATAGATCGAAGTAGTTTCGAATAATTAAATCCGATCCCGGTCTCTATGAAAAAATTAACGCATTGGCAAATATTAATAGTTGGTTATTTAACTATCACAATAAATAATCATTCAACCAATTTTTTTCTTTCCCTTGAAAAGCACTAAGCCTTTTTAAATATAGCTTTTAAAAAAATTAAATCACTTTATCAAAAATATACATTTAAACATTTTAAATTAAAACTACCTAAAACACTTTATTTAAAATACAAGTTATGAAATTCTATAATAATTTTCCAAGTAAAACTTTAGCCAAAGACTATTTTTAAAGTAAAACTATAATATAAGGTATAATATAATATAATACTTAATAGTCATCCTTTACATCAAAATACTATTTTAACGTTTAAAAATAATTACTACTATAATTAACTTAAATAAATATTTATTTTAACGATTTTAAAACAGCTAAAAAATAATTTTTCTAAAACATTCTTTCAAAACCACCTTTAAAACTTCTAATTTATACTTGGAAATCTCCAATCAAATTATACTTGGTTTTTTAGGAAATTACCATTTTCATTCCAATATAGCCCATCTAATCATTTGTAAATCCTTCTCGACTTATCCTAATTTAATTTACGTATCAATCCCGTAAATTTCCTTTTCCATACTTTTAAAAATAAACCACCTTTTCATTTTTAAAACAAATTACCCTTTTCTTATAAATTCACACCGTGAATGTATACTTCCAAATTTATCCGCTGATAAATATTCCACTTTATTTATAAACCAAGTTTATAATTTCCATACCCTCATTTTCCTTTAAATCACAGTTTTCAAAACACGTAATCGATTTCCCAATCGATTTTCTAAATTAATTCCATTTTGAAATTTATTTTGATTTACCTAAATTTATTCAAAAATCCATTAATTCCCTATTCACTCATTTATTATGATTTAAAACCTTATTTAAATCTGAAATATCAATTCACTATTCTACTTCAAAATTCCCCTTTTTATTCTTTTCCAAACATTTTAAAATCTAGAATTTTAAAAATAAAAATTCTTAAATTCTTAAACAACATCGCTTAAGTCCTCAAAACTCATTTATTTTCCATTTATTTAAAATCTCTATTTTTCCCACATTTGTAATTTATTTAATAGGATTTTAACATCAAAACCTTTGTTCTCTTCCAAATTCATTCTTTTAATTTATCCAAATTCACTATAATACTTTTATTTAAAAAATTTCTTTTTATTTCCCTTAAAAAATCCGATCTTTATATTTTTGACATCTTAAAATATCAAAGTATATCCAGCAAATGATAACATTCAATAATTTCAATTTTAAATAAAATCTATCAAAGACAAACAAATAAATCACATAACTGAATATGAATATAATTCAACATTTTTTAGAAATCCAGTTGGATCCCTCTAACCTGTTTCCCTGATCCACAGATGTTAGCACGATATAAAAATACCAATCCCATTTCGAGGGGGATATCACAGTATAAAGGGTCATCCGCTATTATGCAGGTCGCATAGGGTCTAATTCGCTATATAATGCGGAAATATCGATCATTCCGATATATATGTACTACTATATATAATATCACATCTAGACTGATAATAAATCATCAATTCAAGCAATCAACCAATAATTTAAATTTAACCATTTAAATTTACCAGTAATTCAATTTGAGTGAGATTAACTCGCCATTTTATTTTTGTTTTGCAATCCAACCCAAACCGGCTATTTCCTTCACGATTTTGGACCTTATACAAACATTGTATGGTTTATTAATATTTGAAATAGCCGAACAATTAATTTCCATTTAATAAATTTAATTTAAACTTATCTTCCTTTAAAAATCTTTTAGTAACTAAAATAATTAAATAAGTTAATTGGACAAATAAATCACCAAATCTATTATTTAAAAATAAACTAGTAAATTTAAAATATGTTTTGAAACTTTATATATACTTATAAGAAATAATCTATATAGATTAAAAACTAATCTTTATACAATTTCCTATGTTTTCCAAAGTCCTATATATTTAATTTTCTGTTTTACTTTATATATTAAAATATATGCGTACTTATATATTTATTTTCTTATTTTTCCTATATATATTAAAATTAAATCAAGATTAACTCAAACTTTTGAAAAGAAATTGCTTAACAGATCAAGTTTACTTTACTGTAAAAACATATATAATATATATAAAAAAAATCCGATTTTTAAAAAATTTCCTCACACTAAACATATACACACACACATATATATATATATAAACCTTTAAATTGAAAAAATAATTTTTTTTTATATTTTACTATAATAAAAAATTTCTATTAATAACAAAACTGTCATTTTTTCTATTGTAAACTTTCCTTCTTCACAGTTAAACCTAAAAAGAAACTAACTGATACCTTAACCCAAACGCCATTCACGACCAAACACGTCGTCGCACCTCCAATCAAACAAGCTGAGCCACAAGCCTCAGCATCACTAGAATGCCGACGCTGACATTACGACCAGACGTGGCCTCTCCCCCTTTGCCATCGCGAATCAATCGCGCGATGTGCTTGAGTTTAGATCAAGGACCCTCTCTTCGCCGCCATTGTTTTCGAACGAATTGAATTCGGTTTTAAGGAACTAGGAAATTACTCGACTTCGAATTTGATTTGGGAAAGAAGGGAAATCACGATTCATTTTTTTATCTCGGTGATTCTTTCGAACTGAAATATCGGCTATGGCCAAGATTTTTAGCTAGGAAGGAAAATAAATGAAGAAGCCGATGATTCACCTTACCGACATCGATATATATATATATATATATGTATGTATGTATGTATGTATGTATGTATGTATGTATGTTAAATGTTTTATTTCCTTTCGTTTTGAATTCGATTGGAAAGAATGACGTGAATTTGATGGTGGAGGGAAAGAACAAGACGTTGACGTGTAGAGGTGTGTGTACAGTGATCTGAAGTTTTGAAAAAAAATCTGATGTGAATGGCATTTTGACCAATCAACCAAATATGTATATATGTATATTATATATATATATATATTTAAAATCGTCTCGAATAGGCAACTTAAAAATTTAACATCCTATCGAGGCGTACCTCTAGGCGTATATAATGTTATACCCCTATTTCGAACACAATGGAAAAGGTTTCGAGTCCTAATTCGATGTATGGAGAAGATAGCATTTTGGACCCAGTTATTATATTGAATTTTCATTATCGATTTCAGTGCGTTTATAACTCGTACAACTAAATGACAACTCCAAAAGCTACGAAATTTGAAATCCAATAATAATATGCTATTACGGATCCAATCGGACTAGTTTAGTTGAAATCCGAGACTATACCTGTGATGGCTACTTTTAAATGTAAATTTAAACAATATATTTTTAAAACTGAACAAAACACTTTTAAATTCAATTTTAAAGGTTATGTTATCTTCAATATTATTAATATAAATTTTTTCAAGCCTTCAAACTATTTTTAACCGGCTTAAAACTCAAGATTTAATATTTTGCCCAATTCTCAGTATTTAAATTCAAATAATTGAATTACCTAATAAATAGTAATATTTGAAATTCAAGTCAAAATTAACCTTTTAAATATTTAAAATCAATTAAGTATTCCAATTTCAAATGTCTAGAATTCTGGATCGTTACATTCCTCACCCCTTAAAAGAATTTCGTCCCCGAAATTTCTAGTTAAGAAGAATAATCCACAATCCGTTTACTATTTCCCAAAGCCAAACAGTTTTAACAACTTCCCACAATAATCTTTTAATTAAAGGCACATTATCACCCTTACTAGCTTTCCAGACTCATCCATAGGTTCCCAATAATATTATCCCCTCAATAATTCAAATTATAATTTAAAACCAAATTTTAAATTATTAAAATTTCTTCAAAATTTTCTAACTCTTTAAATTTTCGAAAAATTTCGCCAGCGTCTCCTTTGCGCGGCTAGCTCAGAACAACTAAAAAATGCCTCTACGGGTCCCAAATTTCAAAAGAAAACAAAAGCCAAGTTGCTAGATCAGAAAATCATCAAATTTCATATGATAATTTAAATACATACCATTTGTAGAGAAATTCAAATTTATCTTCTGAAAACAAAAACACCAATTTCCTTTTGTTTTAAATACCTATATATCCTACTTAGCAATAATATCCAATTACAAAATTCCACATCATTTTTATTCACTTCTTTTCACAAATCCAATATTTGCTTTACTTAAGCCGTAAGATGTACATATATCATCCGTACGCGATATCAAATCCGATCGTTCACTCGATCACACAATTTCACTTCCAAACTAGTATCGTTCAACCGACTCCCTAGTGCGGACTCAGATCTGGCTTCTTGATCAAAAACCATCATTCTCCTTGCATAGCCATATACTATGATAGCGAATTTCCAGAATGAATCGAAAATCCATATCCAGGGTTCGCCGTCGAAAATCGAGTGAAAAATCCCAACTCGGATCGATATAATTATCTCGAAATTCTATGCTCGAATCTGGATCAAATCACTATGCGAATAAAATAATTTACATACATCCTACGTATCTATCTCAACTGATTATTAGCTATATCAATTCTCTTGTTATTCACATTTATTTTGATTTCTATTCACTTATCCACACTTATCATTTCACACACCCTTATTAAACCTTCATTCACATATTTACTTGGTATATTTCTCAATTTTTAATTTGCTTAAGAATTTCACCATCCGTTTCTTAAGTTCAATATAAATATTTTATACACTTCTTATATTTATTTTCACTTCACCACTTAAGCTTTTAATTCTATTTTCATTCACTTCGCATTTTCAATTCCATTTGAATTTCAATTTAACTTCCCTTCACCAATTTATTCCCACTCAAAATCAATATTGAATTTTTATATTTGATTCACTAAATTATCCCATTCCTCGATCAAATCTTATTTCCTACTTTTGGTTTTACTTAGCCCAACTCAAACTAATCTTTCAATCAAACCTTATTCCCATAATTCAAATTAAAAGCCTTTCAAATTTTCAATTTCAATTCGATTCACTTACAATTTAAATTACTTCATTCATTCACAAATTTATTTCAACTTAACAAATTTTACTTCAATGACCATTCTATTTAGCTTACTTATTCATTTTCCAAAAATTCACTTTTACTTAACTTAATTCAGTTACATTCCAATTCAAATTTTAAACTTCCATAAGTTTTCCAAACTTATTTACATTCCTTTCACTAGTCGTTTTAATTTACTTCATCCATTTGGTTTACTTTCTAACTTATTTCATTTTCACACTTATTTTAATTTAACTCTTCTTCAAGTTAGATTTTATCCTAACAAATTTCAATACTATTTTATGTAGCCTGCTTAGGCTTAAATTTCCAATTTCCTTTATTTCTCCTAGTTCAAGTTAATTCCCATTCCAATTAATTTTTTTTCAAACTCTTATAAGTTTTTAACTTTTTAGTATTCCATAATTATTTTTAAATAAACTTAAAGAGTTTAAAAACTTCTTAAACATTCAAAAATCATTTTTGAAATCATATATACCCAAATCAAACTATTCTTTTGCATTTTAAAATCAAAACCAATTTCGCAAACCATTCCCAATTTAAAACATTCGGGTAGCAATTCCTCTCTTGGAAACTCCAAAATGAACATCACTGATGCTGCAATCATAACCGAAATTATTTTCCAGCAAAAGAAGTGAGTTCGGTGCTTTTACTCTTTCTCAAAAACATTTCAAATATTTTTAATTCCAAATCTTCCCGGATTTCATATCCATTCAAAAATATTTTCGAATAATATCACCATTATTCCTTCAAAGCCTTTGAAAATCATTTTCAAACCTAAAGGAAATTTAAATTCCAAAATTTTGAATTCCAAATAATTTCAGTTCATATTCAAATATTACCGTGGAATTTTTATATCATTTTCAATTATAAATCACATTTATAATTCACATTTACAAACTCCATTTTGTTATATAAATTTATTTCTTAACCTTTTGTTATAGTTTCATTTTCTTATTCAATTTCCACTTAATAATGATAATAATTTAATATTATCACTTCCTAACAACCAAGCAACCATATATAACTATAATAATTTATGAAAATTATTCTTTTCATATATAAAAATAATTTAGGTAAAATTATTTCATTCATCCTATTTAAAACAATACCACGTCGAATTGTTCTGTACAAGTATTTAGAGATCCATATCAATAACTTTGATTAATCGTATTGACCAGAATCCATAAACCACTCAACAAACCATTCAACACAATAAAACAATTTTATATTCACTAACAAATATGTGCTCATATCTATTAATACACTCAAACTCATTCTAGGGCACTGCTGACCCTATCTCTAATGAGTAATCCCCACCAGAACCAATATTCTCGCTTAACCTTCAGCTCGGATACCAACTGTAATAGCTCGCAAATCCATACCCCTTTGAGTCGACAATAATCTCCATCAGCTCAACTCAAAGTGGACGAAAATACGAACCATTAGGGTTGAAGAAGAAAAAGGTAGAAGAATAAATAGAGAACATCAAAGACTCACAATCGTTGCCAAAAAATATAATATATATAACAGTAGATCTTTATACAAAAGAATCTGTAACTGTATAATACTTACAATCGTCTATTTATACAACACAATCCATAGCACACAACTGGAAAGTTATACTAACTTGTCTTCGCAATAGCTGACTATACAACATACCATACACAGTGGAATAAAAGTCAAGTACGTGTGATACGTCTTGCCATCTAACTCATCTCCTGAGCTCCACAACATCCTATCATGTATCTGTAATACTCGGTTTTACCCGAGCATCATAATAAAACAACACCCGAGTCAGTCTCGGAAACCAGCGTGAGAAAATCACACCCAATTGGATTAGTATATTTTTGAAAATCCTTTGAAAATAAATATATCTCGTAAGACCACGCCACAAATAAATATGTCGGATTTTTACGTTACGATAACCAAAACATTTTTATCAAATCCATCTGATATTATAGTAGTGTCTATAGAAAGTAAAATAGAATCTAGCTGAAATGCTTGCATCTCAAGTTCCTGCAATAGTTGGGCATAATCAAAACCGTACAGGCGCTTATTGGAGATTGGATTCTGTATAATGGCAGGGCTACAGGGGTACCGCCCGTCACAGCACCTGGCCTAGATCAGAGTAGCGAGGACGACTCTCGATCTCCTGAAACACAAGACTGGAGCCACCCCTTAATGGATAGTCCGAATAAAATCATCCCGTGGTTGGGATTAGCAACCGCCCACTAAGCCGAGAAAAAGGGACATCTAGACTAGTGAAATCTTACCCTACTTGGGTGCCACCCACTTAGCCTTGCTGCACCTTCCCTGTTTTAGCCATTCCCGGTTGATGAGGCTTGAGGCTATGCATTACCTTTTTAAAACACATTCACATAGAATGCTCATTGTCCTCCTAACGATTGTTTGATAGCATTCGTCCTTATAAGTTTCCTTAGGTCTCGACAAACCAAATCACCATCTTCATCATCTTCACGGTCTTCATTCACAACCGTTCAAACCAGTCTGAAGCGGTTTTCAGATAATTAAATCTGATCCCGGTCTTTTCGAAAGATCAGTGCATTGGCAAATATTGATAGTCGGTTATTTAACTATCAAATTAAACAATCATTCAACCAATTTTTTTCTTCCCCCGGAAAAGCACCAAGCTGTTTTAAATATAGCTTCTAAATAAATTAAATCACTTTATCAAAAATATTCATTTAAAACATTTTAAATTAAAACTACCTAAAACACTTGATTTAAAATACTAGTTATGAAATTCTATAATAATTTTCCAAGTAAAACTTTAGCGAAAGACTACTTTTAAAATAAAACTATAATATAAGGTATATATAATATTTAATAGTTATCCTTTACATCAAAAACTATTTTAACCTTTAAAAATAGTTACTACTATAATCAACTTAAATAAATATTTACTTTAACAATTTTAAAACAACTAAAAACTAATTTTATTAAAACATTCTTTCAAAACCACCTTTAAAACTTCTAACGTATATTTAAAAATCTCCTTTGAAATTATACTTGGTTTTTTAGGAAATTACCCTTTTCATTCCAATATAGCCCATCTAATCATTTATAGATCCTTCTCGATTTATCCCTATTTAATTTATGTCTCAATCCCGTAAATTTTCTTTTCTATACTTTTAAAACTAAGCCACCTTTTTATTTTTAAAATGAATTACCCTTTTCTTAAAATTCCCGCCGTGAATTTATACTTCCAAATTTATCCACTGTTTAATATTTCACTTTATTTATAAACCTAGTTTATTCAAAACACTTAACCGATTTCCCAATCGATTTTCTAAATTAATTCCATTTTGAAATTTATTTTGATTTACCCAAATTTATTCAAAAATCCATTAATTCCATATTCATTCCTTTATTATGATTTAAAACCTTATTTAAATCTGAAATACCAATTCACTATTCTACTTCAAAATTCCCCTTTTTATTCTTTTCCCAACATTTTAAAATCTGGAGTTTTAAAAATAAAAAACCTTAAATTCTTAAACAACATCGTTTAATTCCTCAAAACTCCTTTATTTTCCATTTATTTAAAATATCTATTTTTTCCATATTTGGAATTTATTTAATAGGATCTTAAAATCAAACTCTTTATTCTCTTCCAAATTCGTTCTTTTAATTTATCCAAATTCACTATAATTCTTTTGCTTAAAATTTTTCTTTTTATTTCCCTTTAAAATTCCAATCTTTATATTTTTGACATCTTAAGATATCAAAGTATATCCAACAAACCATATCATTCAATAATTTCAATTTAAAATAAAATCTATCAAAGGTGATCAAATAAATCACATAACTGAATATGAAAACAAATTAAACATTTTTGAGGAATCCAGTTGGATCCCTCCAACCTGTTTCCCTGCATCCACATATGTTAGCACAATATAAAAATACCAATCCCACTTCGAGGGGGATATCGCGGTATAAAGCGTCATCCGCTATTATGCGGGGCGCATAGGGTTTCATCTGCTATATAATGCGGGAATATCAATCACTCCAATGTATATACTATTATATATAATACCACATCTAGACTGATAATAAATTATCGATTCAAGCAATCAACCAATAATTTAAAGTTAACCGTTTAAAATTTTCAGTAATCCAATTTGAGTGAGATTAACTCACCTTTGATTTTTGTTTTGCAATCCAACCCGAACCGGCTATTTCCTTCAGGATTTTGGACCTTGTAAAACACTGTATGGTTATTAATATTTGAAATAACCGAACAATTAATTTTCATTTAATAAATTTAATTTAAACTAATCTTTCTTTAAAAATCTTTTAGTATCTAAAATAATTAATTAAGTTAATTGGACCAATAAATCATCAAATCAATTGTTTTAAAATAAACTAGTAAATTTAAAATATGTATATTTGTTTTATTTTATTTTTGAAAATTTATAAATACTTATAAGAAATAATCTATATAGATTAAAAAATAATCTTTATGCAATTTCCTATGCTTTCCAAAGTCCTATTTATATATAATTTTGTGTTTTACGGTATATATTAAAAAATATGTGTACTTATATATTTATTTTCTGGTTTTTCCTATATATATTAAAATTAAATCAAGATTAACTTAAACTTTTAAGAAAAATACTTAACAGATCAAGTTTACTTTACTGTAAAACTTCTTTAATATAGATAAAAATCTGATTTTTAAAAATGAACAAAACACTTTTAAATTCAATTTTAAAGGTTCTGTTATCTTTAGTATTATTAATATAATTTTTTTTCAATCCTTCAAACTATTTTTAACCGGCTTTAAACTCAAGATTTAATATTTTTCCCAATTCCAAGTAATTAAATTCAAATAATTAAATCACCCAATAAATATTGATATTTGAAATTCAAGTCAAAATTAACCTTTTAAATATTTAAAATAAATTAAATATTCCAATTTCAAATGTCCAGAATTCCGGGTCGTTACACGAAGAGACCGATAAAGGATAAGCTATTCAAAAACCACTTCGATCCAACGTGTACATTTTCGAAGTGAAAACAAGAGCATGGAGTCGAAGATGGAGCAATTAAGTGCAATGGCTAATCGCTACTAATCCTAAGGGTTTTCCAAAATGGATGTAGTAGGAATAGTGCCTTCGACTTCGTTTGGACTCAGAACGGACTTGTATGGATGAATGTTATCAGTACATTATCATTGGAGGACAATGAGGTTTCTAAAAGAAAATTCCATTAAAAGGTAACCGTAGCCTCTAGCCTTATCAACTGGGAATGACTGACAATCAGGGGAGATGCAGCAATGCTAAGTGGGTCGCACCCAATAAGGGTATGTTTATCACCTTTCTAGATACACTTGGATATGATTGCTATGATACATGGAAAGAGCTCGAAAAATGTGGGAACACCTAGGGTGACAGCATATTTGGTCTACCTAGGTTAGTCTGGTCTTGTGTTGAAGGGGATCCCGACATGGTCCTTGGTACATTTTTCTAGACATATGCTGTGGCAGGTGGTACCCCAGTGCCTAGTCATTCGTATGGAATCCATTCTTCAATATGTGCCTTTACGGTTTTGTTTGTAGAGCCTAGTATGCTGGAATTTAATTAATGTAATAATTTCAGCTATTTGAATAAGTATTTGTACTTAGACACTATTATAATATCAGATGATTTTGATATAAAATGTTTTGGTTATTGTAAGGTAAAAACTCGTCGTGTTTATGTGTGGCGTGGTCTTACGTGATACCTTTGTTTTTCAAAGAATTTTGATAATTTTAATAATTCAAATTGAGTGTGTTTTCTCATGTTGGTTCTCCAGACCGACTCGGGTGTTATTATATTATAATGCTTGGGTCAGACCGAGTATTATAGATTTAGGGTAGGATATTATGGAGCTTAGGAGACAAGCTGGATGACAAAGACGTACCATATGTATTTGATTTTATTCTGCCATACATAGTAGGTTGTATATTCAGAAATTTTCAGGAAAAGTTATTATTAATGTCCGGTATTGTGTTATTGATGTATTCTACTCTAATGATGAGATGTATAAGAAATGTTTTGTATCTCTTTTTATATAGAGACATGTTGATATCTTTTATATATTGTTCTGCTGCTATTGTGAGATTTTGTTGTTATTTCTATTTTCTTCTACCTCTTTCTTCTTTCTCTTACGATCTGGTATTTCTGGCATTCGCTTGCTCGGCATGTTCTACAGTGAACGTATTGATGTCGATTTTCAAGCATCGAAAATTTAGGCCATCACGTTAAGGAACCTCAAAACTTATAGAATTCATTGTAAATGAGTTAAGGAATTTACAATATAAATTATGATGGGTTTTCAGAAAAGAGAAATAAATGGAACTTTTCCAAGTGTTGAGAAGTAAGAGATTTAGAAAATTATATTATTAAATATTTTTCTACGTGTTGAAATAAGAGATGGTTTGAAATATCTTGATATAGATATAAGTATTTGAGTTGTCTCAAATATTGAAATTTTGAAAGGGATTTGAATATATATCTTGTAAAGATATTTTGAAAATAAATTTCGAAAAATTATAATATGGTCCTAGTGACTGCCTATGGATGTTATATTGATAGTTAAATAACTGACTATCAAATATCGGCCAATTTCATTGATCGTTTCAAAGAGACCATGATCGGATTTGCTTGGTGATAGGTTCACGCATGATAAGGGGTTCTCGCTTCTTGTTAGGTAGCGAACGGATGACTCTTACACCTACATGTCCCTAAGTGGTTAGTTGTAGTCGAAAGGCTGACCGTAAAAGCAAATTCGAGGTACAAGTGTAAGCTATGGCGAAAAGTGGCTGCTGTTAATGGTTGAAAAGCCTAGATATTTATAGTTGGCATTAGAATTGAAGGTTAAGCGAGAACCTTGGCTTTTGTGGGGATTACTCATTAGAGATAGGGTCAGTAATACCGAGAATGAGTTTGAGTGTAATAATAGATATGAACGCGTATTTGTTAGCGAATATAAATTTTTTATATTATGTTGATCAATCTTTTGAGTGGCATATAAATTCTGGTTGAGTAGTGGGACGCCACTAAATCGATATGAGTTTCTAAACACTTAAACAAGGTACACTGACACAGTTGGTTTTGAAGAGGGTAAATGAAATAATTTTACCCAAATTGTGTTTTGATATGAAAAAAATAATTTTCTAGAAATTATTATAATATATTGGAGTGTTTAGTTGTTATTATTATAATCAAAACAAGATTACAACAATGGAATGGTTTGCAAAAAAACAAATTAAATTGTATAAGTATGAATTATACAAATGAATTTTAATCAAATTGGATTCAAATTAGAATTCAGAAATTTAAATCCTGGAAGGTTTGGAAAATATTTTCAGAAGTGTTATGGAAATGAATTGGTGTTATTTTGGAAATATTTTTGAATTAAATAATGGTAATATTATTATGAAATGTTTTTGGAAAGAAAATTGGTTTGAAATGGATTTTTGAAAGTGATGAAGTACTGAACTCATTACAGTCGCTGAAAATAACTCTGATAATAACGGCCGCATCATCAGTGTTCATTTTTGAGTTTCTATGCGACAGATTACTACCGGAATAATTTGATATTGATATTTTTGTTTGGAAAAATGGTTGTTTTATAAATTCCGGGGGTAAATTGTTTTGGAATGGAATAAAGTGGATTTCAAAATCCCAAAGGAATGGTTGGTTAAACCAAAAGGGCTATACATCTATTTTTCAAAATGATTTGAAATAAATACCAGGTGTTTGACTTCCAGAAATCCTTATATAAATGTTTTAGCAAAATATCAGGAAATGAGTTTCGAACTTATAAATTGAGAATGATGTTAATAAGGAAAGGAAGTGTGAAAATGGAATGTAGAATTGAATTTTAACTTAAGTAAGTTAAAAAGAATATTTGGAATTGGAATCTAACTCAAGCTAAGTTAAATAAAATTGGATTGGATTAGAAATGATATTGAATGGAATTGAATATAAAATTTGAGTTGTAAAATGACAATATAACTATAAGTTATAAATTTTATATGGAATAAAATTTAAGTGGAAATTGCTGGAATTGTGAATAAATAGGTTTGAATAGCCTACAAAATTGGAATTAGTAGAATAAATATATATTTAAGCTATAAGTGATGTATAATCTTGAGTTAAAAATAAAATGTGAATATACTCGACTATAGAATTGTGAAAATGTGAAAAATAAGTTATGTAACTTATAAAATTGAAAAGTAAAATAGAAAACCCAAAATAAAATGGTTTTATATTTTGGTGAAGGAAATAATATCCAAACTTGAATTATAAAATGAATTTGAACTCAAGTAAATTAAATGAAGTGATTTTTGAAATAAAAATCACGTAATGAATTATAAATTGGAAGTGAACTAATTAGACGGATTAATTAGTTAATTGAATATGGGAATGAAACTTAACTTGGTTAAGTAAATTGGACTATGGATTAAGATTGAAGTTAAATGTGGAACTTTGTTTATAAATAAAAATTCGACATAAATATAAGCGAATTAAACATATTTCGAAATGTGTCGATTAAAATGGAATTGGATTGAAATATTAATGACTTGAGTTATAAATAAATTCAATTTAAATGTAAGTAAATTGAATATGGCCTTGGGTGTCGTTAAAATAATTTCGAGCTTGAAGTTAAGTTTTGAAGTGGACTTAGTGAATAAACTAATCAAATTAATTAGTAAATGGAATGGAATTTGATTGAATAAGAATCAATTGAAAATTGAATTGGAATTTGGTTGCAAGGGTAATAAACTTAAGTTATATAATTGAATTAATTGAAAATAAATGAATTAAGTTAAGTTAATATTTTTGAATGGAAGCTTGGCTCAAATGAATTTAGGGAATGGTTCATAAATAAATTGGCGTGGAGTGGTTGTTATTGAATATAAAAAAATTAAGCGAATAAGATTTGTGAGTGAATTGAATGGGAATTAATGGAAATAGATAAATTGATATAAAATCAATTGAAATGGTTTATAAGCATACATGACTGTTTGTTTAAATGGATATCACAAAAATTGCATGGAAATATGGCTGTTTGACGAAAACGGAAGTAAACAAAGTTCGGTGAATCAATAGCAAGTGAATAAATTGATTTTTAATCAATTTGAAATGGATATGAATCTGTTGGATATAAACATAAATTTGATGCATGCAAAATTGGTTGTACATCATTCGAATTAAACGAAATGGTATATGGATCGATTGAAGTAATTAAATTAGTATGGGGACTTTATAATTGCTTATAAATATACGATTGGCATGTGGTTTACGAAATTCATGTGTTTAATTAGTTTACTGAATGAAATATTAGTGAATTTCATATTTTGGAACTTAGTATTTAAATTGAGTAAGTACAGGTACCCGGAGGCTATTGGGCTGGATTTGGGTTGCGTAATTGCATATTAAATAAGCTCGCTCGCTTAAGAAGGCTAATATAATGTAAGTTTCCGGGTTAAATACAAAAAATATATAAATATTGATATATACTGTGTTTTCAACCGTGTGGATCGGTGTATATTTTTAATATCTTTTGTCATATTACAAAAGTCTTTCCGCACAAAGAAGACTCTGCCAAAAAATTTCGAAAATCCAGGGTGTTAGAAAATTGTTGAAATTTTTTTTGTTGACTAAAAGCTGCTTTTTGAATTATAATGAAAATAATGGGTTTTGAATTAGAAATGAATTCTAATTGATTTGGTTCAAACTAAAAAGTTAGAAAAGTGAGATGGCGAGTTTAAACTAAGTAGGTTTTGTTAAGTTAATGAGTTTGGATCAATCGTCCTACCTTAGCATTTTCGAGGACGAAATCATTTAAGAGGGGAGGAGTGAAACGACCTGGATTTCTCGACATTTAGATTTTAATATTTAGATGGTTTTAAATATTGAGTTTGAAATATAAATTCATTTTGAATATGAAGTTATTGTTTGAATTCGAGAAAAAGCGTTTAATTTCAAAATATAGTGATTTATCGTAATATGAAAGGTGAATAATTGAAATTTAAATTGAATATGAATTGAAATGATTTATAAGGTTGATATAAACAATTTTTGAATTATAATTTAGCCAATAAGTTTTAAAACTAGGATTTTAAGCGATTCGGTTAATTTTTGAAATCGTCGATTGAATCGACGCGTTAAAATAGCGATCCGTGGCACAGTGTCGGAATTCGACGAAACGAGTTCTATTGGATCCGTAATAGCGTATTATTATCGGATTTCATATTTCATAGTATTTCGATTCACCGTTTGTCTGTGCGATGTGGAAACGCCTAGGAATAATTTAATTGAATTTAATTTAAACAATCGATTAAAAAAAGCTATCTTCTCCCTTTAATCAAATTAGGCTTCGAAACTTGTTCCAATGTATTCGAAATAAGGTTATAACATAATGAACATCAGGTGGCATGCCTCGATGGGAATTTGAAATAAATATATAGGTATTTTTAAACTAAATACATTATAGTTATATCAATTTAACTCTACGGCCATTTTCTTTCATTTCAAAGCCACCCTAGCTCTCTGCTCTCGCACCGACCTATTCCCCTCTTGTTTAAATCGCAATCCTTCCTCCTCTCAGTTATGAGATCATTTCGTTTTGAAAAAAAAGAAATAAAATAAATCGCCATTTGATAAATGAAGGAGTGAACGCCTAGGCCAGATGGCCAAGATGAGGGATGGGTTGATTTAGGCAGGTGGTTGGGTTGTCGCCTCGTAGGCGTTGGTGATTGGATTTCGTGCTCAAATTCAGGGCAGGTCGAGGTAGGATTCAAGTGACTAGCGAGGGATGGGGGAAGACGCTGCAACATGGAGGAGGTGCGGCATGGTGATTGGGACGTCACAGTGGTGGTTGTTGATACGCGATAGTTGCGGAGGAAATTCTACGGCATAAGGGTCGTGATGGTGGCAGGAAGTCATGGTCGAAAGTGGTTTTAGTTATGTTCTTTAGTAGGGTGTCTGGTGGTGTTTGGATGGGTCGAGAATGTGTTGATGTTGTCGTGAAGGCGGACGAAGGTGGTGATCAGAGTCGATATTCAGTTTTTCATAAGCAATCGAGATTCTCTCACCTAGAACGAGATGTAGGTGAGGGGGATTTAATTTTGAATTTAAATTAACTTAAGTAAATTTTAAATATTTATTTATCTCGATGTTAATAAATTCGTAAATTGCTTATACGAGGTCCAAAAATCACGAAACAAGTTTCATTTGGGTCGTATGAACTTATTCTATGCACTGGATATGATTTGGAGTCGTTTGAAGTCAGCAGTGATTTTAGGTTAAATCGAATGTCAGTTTGATTTAATTTAAAATTAAAATGGATTGAAACATTTTGAATTATTGGAATTAATTTATAATAATTAAAATAAATTATTGGATGTTTGGTTGAATTTATAAATTATTATCAGTTTGGATGTTATATATAGTAATATATATTATTGGTTGGATATATTTCCCACCGATTGGAGCGAATGAAGCCCTATGCGACCCGTATAATAGCAGATGACCATATATTACCATGATATCCCTCTCGAAGTGAGATTGGTATTTATGTTACATAACATCTGTGGATGCATGAAAACAGGTTGGAGGGATCCAATTGGATTCCTCAAAATTGTTGATTTTAATTTCATATACAATAATATATGATGTGTTGGAATAATTTGTTATAGATTATTATTGTGATTTGAATTATTGGATGCTAAAATAGCACTGGCCTTAATTTTTCTATTTTAAATACCATAAATATTATTTTTAAATTTGAAGAAATTAAAAGGAATTTTGAAAATAAAAATATTTATATCGGAATTTCGATTATTTTAAAATGAAATTGATTGGATAAAACAATAATTTGATTTATTTGGTTGTGCTTAACTAGTCGTAGATTGTCAAAGAGAGATTTAAAAAATATTTATATAAAGGATTTTTGAAATGATATCGTGAAAATATGAAAAAGAGTTAAAATCGAAATTTAAAATAGTTTTGAAGAATAAATAGAATATATAAAGAAAGAGATTTATAAGACGAAATTTTATAAACGAGATTAATTTTATATACAAGTTAACTCAAAAGAGTTAATAAATTTATAAAAATGATATTAGTTGATAAACTGGAATATAAATTCTCAATGTGAATTTATATTAGGATATGGGAATCGGTTTTGAGAAAAATAGTGGATTCTATTTTTGGAGTGTGGAAATGGTTGGGGGAATCGAAACGAAATCGATGAGTTGTGAATCGAGAGGAATCTATAAATTAATTGATTATTGAGATTTTAAAATATATTTTATTACTAAGAAATTAAGTTGTTTTTAAAAAGGGAAGTTTTATTTATCAAACTATGTAATTTTGAACTAGTAGAATTGAAATACATCGAAAAGTGAATCCTTCAAATACTTAATATTTATTTTAGAAAATCCTATTTTTTAAAATCAGTTTTGAAAATTGATTTGTTTATCTAAAAATGAGTTATTGATGTTTATAAAAAGAGTTTTGATATTTTAAATAATTACTGGAACATGTTTGAAAAATAAATTATTATTCTTTAAATACTTACTATATATATATATATATATATATAGAATTTTGTAATGATCTAAATTTATTTACAAATCTTCTCGAGGTTTGGAAATGGGGTTTATTCGTTAGATTGGGTTTACAAGAGAAATTCTCAACTGATTTAAAGGAAATGTAAGGAAAATTGCCGAAGTATTTAAATAAAAGTTAACTTCGAAAAATGAATTAGGATTCATAAAAGAAGTTAGAAATGGACATTTATATTTATAGACAAGTGTTTTGACTTTGGAAATATTAAAGTAATTAATTAAGGAACCCTAGAACTTATAAAATTCGTTATAAATAGGTAAGGAATTTACAACATATATTATGAAGGATTTTGAGAAAAGAGAAATAAATGAAACTTTCCTAAGTGTTGAGAAGCAAGGGGTTTAGAAAAATATATTTTTAAATATTTTTCTAAGTGTTGAAATAAGAGACAGTTTGAAATATCCTGATATCGATATAAGTATTTGAGTTGTCTCAAATATTGAAAATTTGGAAGGGATTTGAATACATATCTTATAAAAATATTTTGAAAATAAATTTTAGAAAATATAATATGGGCCTAATGACTGCATGTGGATGTTATATTGATAATTAAATAACCGATTATCAAATATTGGCCAATTTTGTTGACTTTTCGTTGAGACCGAGATCAGATTTAATTATCCAAAAACCACTTCGATCCGATTTGAGCATGATGAATGGATAGCTTGAAGATAGTGAAAACGGTGATTTGGTTTTTGTCTAGACCCAAGACAACTTGTATGGACACGAATGCTATCAAAACATCGTCCTTGGAGGACGATGAGCATTTTATGTGGAATTGTTCTTGAGAGGTAAATGTAGCCTCAAGCCTCATCAAATGGGAGTGACTAAAACAAGGGAGATGCAGCAAGGCTAAGTGGATTGCAACTAATTAGAGTATGTTATCACCTTTCTAAATACCCTCGGATATATAAATTTTTTGGATATGGTTATGCATGGAAAAGAGAGCGCTTGATAAGAGTGGGAACACCCAGGGTGATAACATATCCGGTACTATCTGGGTTAGGAGTAGCCGGTCTTATGTTGGCAGGGGATCCAAATGAGGTCCTCGGTACATTTTTCTTGATGTTTACTGTGACGTGTGGTACCCTAGTAGCCCAGTCATTGTATAGAATCCATTCTTCAATAAGTGCCATATGGTTTTGAGTGTGTCCAACTATGCTGAAACGTGAGATGCAAGCATTTCTGCTACTTTCTATAGACACTATTATAATATCAGATGAATTTGATACCAAATTTCTTGGTTATCGTAAGGTAAAAACCCGTCGTGTTTATATGTGACATAGTCTTACGAGATACCTTTGTTTTCAATGGATTTTGATAACATTAATAATTCAAATTGAGTGTATTTTTCTCATGCTAGTTTTCCAGACTGACTCGGGTGTTATTTTATTATAATGCTTGGGTCAGACTGAGTATTATAGATTCAGATTAGGATGATATGGAGCTCTGGAGACGACTAGATGACAGTGTCGTGTTACACGTACTTGATTATATTCCACTATGTGTAGACTGTATAGTCCGCACTGGTGATGACAAGTTATTATAACTATCCAAATTGATGTATTGATTAACTCTGATGATTGTAAGTATGAAACGGTTTTTTTATAAAGATCTGTTATTTTATATTATATATTGTTCCGCTGCATTTGTGTGATTCTATGTTATTGTTTTGTCTTCTTCTATCTTTTCTTCTTCACCCCTAAAGATTTGTATATCTATTCAATCTGAGTTGGACATGTATGATTTAGTGTTGACTCAAAGGGTACGGATTTACGGGTTGTTACACATTCGCTACCACTTGTAGAGACGTTCAACTTTGCAGTTAGGGTCGAGGCCTAAAAATGCTGCAAGTGGCCATAGTTGATAATGATATTTGGATGTAGTGATTTAAAATTAGTGGCTAGGGTTTTATTTTTGGGGTTTTAGTAAATAAAAGAAAGCGAGGGTCCATTTATAGAAAAGTTTCAAAGCATTATTCACGCTCCAAAACCTCGAACTCCAAATAAGGTGTGCCGCTTGGCATTCTGTACTAAATACCCTTATTCCAAACACAGTGGAACTGGTATCAAGGCATAAATTCCATCATACATAGAATTTAACTTTCAAAGTAAAATTATATTAATCTAAATTCCTTTAAACCAATTTCTACGCATTTCAAGCCCACTCTACTAGATGATATGTAACGACACATGTCAAATTTGAATTGCTCAAAATACAGACTTTTAATTTATATTTGGCAAAAGTCAGCATATACAATAAATAAATCAATCACAGAATCATAGACAAAGAGTAATAACAATAAGCAGCAGAATAGATAAATAGTAGTATATGAAGCTATCATATAAACATCAGAGTTTGAAATAAAATACAATAGAATATCTCAAATACAATGTAGTCTCGAATACAAACAATGACAAGTCTGAACCAAACCACTAGATAGCTGAAAGTTGAATAGAGACAGATGGAGCTCCAAGTGAAGCTCCAAATCCAAGGTGAGTCTCAAATGATGTGACACTCAGTCTGACCCGAGCGTAAAGCAAAACACAAAACACTCGAATCAGGATTTATATTCTTATATTAATAAATTCAACTCAAGTGAAATGTCAACTGAAATACAAGCAACTTAAAGGATGTTTAAGATTTCCATCCTCTAAGGATCCATGGAACTATCTATTATATATTAATATACGCTATTATAATATGTCTATAGTAAAGTAAACATACTAAAATAGCATTGAGGCATTACTCATATTCTCCTTTACACATTTTTATATATTCTCATAGTTTATACAATACCGTAATTCCTCTGTAAACTGGAGGGCTGTCAGAGGGCACTCCATAGGTATGGCACAAACCAAACTCGTAAAAGGCGTGCTAGGGCATGCGACAAGGCTCTCGAGGCAATGCCAGGGTAGATGTATCGTTTGCGGATCCGGACTGGTGGTAACACATAGCAGCTACTCCCACCTACCTTGTGACACACTCCCAAATCAACAGTGCACCTAATCAAATCACAGAAGCAATAGAATGGTATCGAGGAAATGTGTCCGATCGGAGGAACTACCTCACTTGGCCAGGTGTGGCTCCTGTTTTAGCCGCATCAAGCTGAGTCACGGGAGTCAGGGTCACGTAAATACCATATAGAATCGTCACCAAACCATCCTACTTCATTCTAGAATCTCCACCACGTACACATTTCTTAAAATGGTTTTCGGTATTGGAAGTGAGTATGACAATATCTGATCCCTGTCTCTTTAACAACCAAACGTTATTATAACACTGTGGTCATTTCATTTCAAACAGTTCATGGTTCATATCAAAATATCATATTATTTCAAACCATATCAGTGGTACAACCAACCTATCAAAATGGTATACTAATATCAGTGGTACAACCAACCTATCAAAAGTCGATATTCAGCACTGAAAATGCTGCTAAAATGCAGAAAATAAGATAAATGAAGCAATATAAGTCCAATTTGACGAAACGAAATATGACGTCTCACTCAGAAGATGATTTACAAATTTATTGTATAAAAATATTCTGGTTTGTAAAATATTTATTATCATCAAATATTAACTGATTTAAATAAATAAAATTTCACAATAAAATAAACTTCCATATTTTTCGATGAAAAATTATCATTTGTTATGTTTTAATAGACGTATACCAAATATCAAATTTTTTATTTCCAAATTTTATTATTTAAAAATTCACAAAAATTCAGCTATTTACGTTATTAAAACCATAAATTTATGGGTCGTTACACTCTCCCCAACTCAAAAATTTTCATCCCCGAAAAGGAACGAGGTAAGAGAATAGAAATAACCAGAAAGAAAAATTGATTTGAAATGAAAAATACAACAATTAATTTAAAACCATATAAATTTCATTAATTTTAAAATTGATTTATATTTAGTTAATTGATTCCAATTCATTTTACTTAATCAATCAAATTTATTGAGTTTACATTAGATTGATTTCATTTTCATATATTTTTATTCAATTGATTTGTTTCAAATTTATTAACATTTGTTGCAAAAAAAACCACAACAAAATTTGTGTTATTTTACTCATTTATTAAATCTATTTGATCGGCCATAGTTAATTCCACCTCAACACTCAACTTCAACTATTCAAACTGTATAGATTTCAATTTTAAATTGATTAATAATCAACAATTTGGTTTAATCCATTTTATTCAACTAATAAATAGTCATCCAATTTAAAATTTATTTTCTTTCGTTTTATTAATTTTTCTTTCAAACAAATTCATTTTTAAATTAACTCATTTATTTTATCCATTTATCTCCCGCTAAGTTGATTCCATAAAAATTCACTTTCAACTATTCTTAAGTCTATATTTGTTCTCTTAATTAGCATTCTCCTTTATTTATTAAATTTATTTTACTTAACATATTTTTCCACATATATTAAGTGTAATAAACATATTATAACCATATATTATTCAACAAATTTATTCTCTTTTATTATTCAATTTAGTATCCAATTTAATATTTATACATTCCGTTAACAAAATATCATTTTTGTATATCTTATCACTTTCATTTATATTATATTCAATTACTATTCACATTCAAATATTTCTAGGTAAGGTATATTATGGTTCTAAGTGTGGTTAAAAACTATACAAATTTTCTTTTATTTACAGCATATATATTAAGCCAAATTTTAGTTTGAACAATTTATTACTTAAGTTTTCTTTTTGTACAGCCCTTTATTATATCTTAACATTTCAATTTTTTGAAATTTTAGGCAAGATATATATATATATATATATATATATATATATATATACATATTAGAATGCAATTTAGTATTATACAAATAAGTTTTTATTCAAATTCTACTACTTCAAGTTGGTTAAATTTCATTTATCATTTTAGATATTCTAATTATTCAAAATTTCACTTTATTTCAACAGTTGAAACCATTTCTTAAAATAAAACTTAAGATTTAAATTTTCGATTTCACTTCAAACTATTTTGAAATAATTGTGTATGTATATATATATTATAAATTAAATTATACACAAGAAATTTAAATCAAACCCAATTTTCTGCAAACAGAAGTGTAGCAAAGCTACTAAGGGGCCTATCCACTTCGAGACTCGAAAATGAATGTCAATTTTGCTGTAGTCATCACTGAAATTATTTTCCAACGACAAACGAAGAGAGTATAGACTTAATTCCTTTAAAATTATTCTTTTGAAACAATTTCCATTGGACAATACTTTCAAATATCATATTCCAAAACTTTACAAACCAATTTTTTCTTGAAAATACAGGAAATTGAATTTTCAAATTATAAATTTCATTTCATTTCAATTACAAATCAATTTATAAACCTTGTTTTAAAATTTCATTTATTTATCATGTTGGAATAGTCAATGGTTTGCAAGATAATAAATGACAATCAAATATTATCATTTCTAACAACCAATTCAATAAACTATTTAATTCTATAAAATTTATACTTATACATATAATATAATCTTACAAAATTTAATTCATCTACCAATTTTGAAAACAATATTGTGTCAGTTTGCTTTGTTCAAGTGTTTTGAAATTCCTATCGATAGCATTGATCAGACAAATCGATCGAAACTCCAAATAAAACTTAACAACTCAATCAACACACTATATAAAACATTTTAATATTAATTACAAATACACTCCCTCACTCGATGATTCCATAATGGATTTTAAAACAAGGATAGAGATCCAGATTTAGAGGAACCCTAATCAAGAGAATTCTAACTAGATGATAGGCTTAAAACAAAGATAAGATGATTTAATAATCAAAAAATATATATGAATAGACTTATACAAATCGTGGGCGACCTTAACCGAGTCAACCGTGACTTCAAGAATAAGATTAATGCAGAATTCTAAGGAAAATTGACTTTTGATCATAAGAGAATTGCCCTCTGGTCGTCTACTAGGGAAACATTAGGTTATAGCAAGAGATAGTAGCATCTAAACCGAGGATACAAAAATCTCCAGTGAATCAATGCATGTTGTAACGAAGTTTCACCCCTTTACAAATCATACAGTGGAGCTATGGGATGCTCCAGAATCAAGAAAACACAAATAGAGAGAGACAAGGATGGAATTCAGAACGAAGAGGAAAGTTCCAAAATTCAAAAGAAACCGTGTCAAAGAGGAAGAGATTCTAGCTCGAACGAATGTGATTCTGCAATTAAATTTACTACATATGCTAAGTTTTGCCTAAAACTAGAGCTCTGATACCAACTGTAACTACCCGATATTTCGTGCCATTCGCATCCACATATGTCAGATTTGAATTGCTCAAAATATCAGATTGTTAATTTACATTTGGCAAAACTCAACACATACAATAAATAAATCAATCACAGAATCGCAGATACGGAGTAATAACAATAAGCAGCGGAATAGATAAATAGTAGTTCATGATGCTACCACATAAACATCAGAGTTCGAAATAAAATACAACAGAATATCTTAAATAAAATGTAGTATCGAATACAAATAGCTAACAAGTCTGAACAAAAGCACTGGATAGCTGAAAGTTGAATAGAGACAGATGGAACTCCAAGTGAAGCTCCAACTCCGAGGCGAGTCTCAAATGCTATGACAGTCAGTCTAACCCGAGCGTAAAGTAAAACAAAAAACACTTGAGTCAGGATTTACATTCTTATATTAATAAATTCAACTCAAGTGAAATGTCAACTGAAATACAAGTAACTTAAAGGATGTTTGGGATTTCCATCCTCTACGAATCCATGGAACTATGTACTATGTAGTAATATACTCTATTATAATATGTCTACAGTAAAGTAAAAGTATTAAAATAGCGTTAAGGCGTTACCCATATCCCCCTTAACACATTTGTATATATTCTCATAATCTATATAGTACCGTTATTCCTCTGTAAACTGAAGGACTATCAAAGGGCACTCCATAGATATGGTTCAAACCAAACTCGTAGAAGGCGCTATAGGGCATGCGACAAGGCACTCGAGGCAATGCCAGGTTAGATATACCATTTGCGGATCCGGACTGGTGGTAACGCATAGCGACTGCTACTACCCACCTCATGTTGCACTCCTAAATCAAAGGTGCATCCAATCAAATCATGGAAGCAATAGAATGGTATCGAAGAAATGTGTCCAATCGGAGGAATGACCTCACTTGGTTCGGCATGGCTCCTGTTTTAGCCGCATCAAGCTGATTCACGGGAGTCAGGGTCACGTAAATACCATATAGAATCATCACCAAACCATCCTACTTCATTCTGGAATCTCCACGACATACAAAGTTGTTAAAGTGGTTTTCGGTATTGGCAGAGAGTTTAACAATATCCGATCTCGGTTTCTTTAACAGCCAAACGTTATTATAACACCATGGCCATTTCATTTCAAATATTTCATGATTCATATCAAAATATCATATCATTTCAAACCATATCAATTTTGTATCATTATACACTTTAAATCATATTCATTTCCAAAACCGTAACACTTTCAAAATTATAACACTTTTGAAATCGTAGCACGTTTGAAATAATAACACTTCCCAACTCACACAGTTTAGATATTGAAAATAGTATACATTAAAATAATTATAAATTAAAAATATTTTATATATTAAAATAATTTATATATTAAAATAGTTTTTATATATTAAAAATACTTTATATAATAAAAATAGTTTCCTCCAATTTCACAAATTGACTCAAATCATCTTAAATTCTAAAATAAATCAATTCTAATTCAACCATTTCAATTTAAAATTCAAAAATTACTTTAAAAATTCAAGTTTAAATATTCAAACAATTAAAATATGAACTTCATTTATATTTCAACATTTAAATTTTAAATTTTATTCAAATTGGAAAATATTCACTTATCCATATTAATAAAAATTTATTTAAGTCCCAATTTATATATTTAAATCGATATTAAAAGTAATTTAAAATATTAGTATAAATTTAATAAATACTTAAACATATTATATGCTAGTTAAATAAAAATTTTATTAACTTAAATCTTACTATCAAATGTATATTTTTATTAAATATTATTTTATATATTCTTAATGAAATAAAATTATAAGAAAAATATTAAAATTTATAATTTCAAAGCTAACTTATAATTCTAAAATTCCTAAAACATATAATTAAAATCTTAAATTTTGACATATATAAATGTGACGCCCTACCTCTATACCCATGCTAGCCAAGGACACTATGGGGTAATGTTGTCAACTAGCGTGGAGAATAAGGCTGTTGAGGAGCGACCATCCGTGTAATTGCTTTGTGTGAGTACCGATGTGCTAGATTAAAAATATAATCTTTTCATCTCGAAAGGTAATCCGACATACCGACACAGGCTCAAAGCTACTACACAGTGGCTTTATGTAATCTTCGGAAACAAATATAGAAATATCATAACACAAATTAGTCACAGAAGTTCATACCTCGAAGGCGGAAACATATATGAATATTACACATAAAAGTGTATATCAAAGTAGTGATCTAACAAGATCCACAACATCACAAACGAATAGTTACAAGTGCCACAAAAAAAGAATAAGTATACATCATGGAGTCTATATCTCGAATGTATACAACAAAATAAACTACTAGTCTAAGTAGTTAGCCAAAAGTCACATAATTCTCCCCGATAAGGTGTCAAACAGAAGCACCTGTAACATCTCGGTCTGACCCGAGCGTTATTTAATAAGAAAATAATAAACAGATTAGTCTAACTATAAATATCAGATAAAACGATATAGAATAAGAGATATGACAAAAATGTACGGTAACCATAAAGCCATACTGTGATAAGTATGTAATTGAAAATCAACCAGAGATTAATTAATATCACAAGAATCTTCTCAAAGATCAAAAGAATGTCATACTCTTTAGTTTTATTCACCAAGTCACAGATATCGACATCATATCAATGCCAATCAAAAAAGCTGGTGGAACACAAATTCTAGAAATCATCAATAAAAATCCAGAAATCACAAAAAGGAGGAGGCCTATCATAAACGGGAGCATGAAAACTCGCCACAAACGGGACGCTATCCCATGGTCGCTAATCATAGAGTCGGTGCAACGACGTAGTACAATAACGGTACTCCCGAGGAACCTGAAACTCAAATAGGTTGGAACATCGATGTAGTACAACGGTACGCCCGATGAACCTAATAAGCCGGAACAACAACGTAGTACAAAGATAGGTTCGATGAACCAAACTCCATAAAAGAATATGGGTCGCTAGCCCACAAGAATTGAGTCGAAACTCCAAAGAAAGCATAGGTCGTTAGCCTAAAAAGAAATGAGGCGAAACTCAATGATACGAGGTACCGCCCCCTACGTGGACAAAGAAACATAGCATATCGCTAGTTTAAATCACAAAAATGATCATCATCAATCATTAAGAAGTGTCAATTACACTAAGCTAGTAAATAGATGAGTTTAGCTTCGTGTCCCATAACCACTGTCTTAAATAAAATATTTACGAACAAATTGTAGATTTTCACTCGAAAGTTGTCACAAGAGATTCAATCGAACAAGTCCAAGAATTAATCGACGAAGTAAACGCATGCGTTTCATACCACTTGTTTTACTAAGCCGTTAAATTAGATTTCTCATACGAGTGAGGTAATGGTTTGTATATATTAATAGATTACAAATCGGTTTTTAAAAATCGAGCTTTGCAATAAAATAGTGTTGAAATCGTTTTGATGAAAGAGTTTTGATATTTACTACTAGTATTGAAACCTTTATATTTTTAAAGTGAAAAATCACAAAAATGATTGTAGAAACAGTCAATCACCAAAATTCACATACGAAGACGTGAATAGAATCCAAAGAAATCGATACCGAATCCATCGAAAGGGATATTCCCAAAAATTCCGATATAAAAGAAGTCATTAAAGTCGATAATAAATGATAATCAACAAATCGGATAATCATGAATCGATAAAATTGGAATTCTCAAGCAAATAGACAAATAGAGCCTAGACGGCAGATTCAGACATCTGAAATCAAGGATTCAGACGTCTGAATCTGGAAAAATAAAAGTTTTCCAGAACATATTTCAGACGTCTGAACCATATATTTCAAACGTCTGAAATAGGCCTTTTTTTACCTATATCCTTTCTGGTTGCTCACAAGCAAATTCAGACGTCTGGAAACATTGATTCATACGTCTAAATACTGGAAAATAAAAATTCCCAGTATAATATTCAGACGTCTGAATCCTACGTTTTAGACGTCTGAAACTGAAGTTCAGGGCATTCCCTGAACCTAGGCCAGTGATGGCCAAAACGATTATCGAAAGCGATCGGACGAGCAACAACGACTAAGATTTATGCCTAGCGAGAACCCAGCCTTAAAGGCTCTTTGATACGCCTTGATTATCAATGCCCAAATATCCATATAAGGATTTTCATATATTTTGCTTTCAAAGCACCAAAAATTGGAATATTCACCAAAGCAATCCAAAGCAAGAGCAAATGCACATTAATAAGTTTTAGGAATTCATACCTAACAACAAAGATAGATATAGACATAGATGTGAGATAAAAATCTCACCTTTTTACACAAAACAAATGAAGAAGAAGCTATAGGCAATGGCAAGGACAATCACACTTCAATTCCAACCCAACAAGCTTGAATCTAAGCTTAAAAGAGAAACATTTCCTAGTTAGGTTTAGGAATTTCTGAAATTGAAAAGAGAACGAGTTGGAGAAGATGAAGAGAAGGCTTACCAAAGCTTCTTCTACGAATTTGGAGCTAGAACTTGAATTTGCAAAAAAATGATTAGGGCTTAGAGTTTTAATTTCCCATTCCTCTCTCCATTGTCGCTAAAGCTTGAGTATTAGGAAAATTATGAAGGAATGAAGAGACGAGGGGGTGAAGCTTGGGTCTAATGGGCTGAACCCAAACCAAAGCCCTAAGTGAAAAAGTAGCGAAATTCCCCTAACTCTAAACATATCGAAATTTATACTCAAAAAGGTCGCAAACGTCATTTTAAACTCGATGGGGGTGGTCTCGAGTCCTAATTCGACCGTTTGCAAAAAGTAGCTTTTCGGACTATAATCCGACTAACGACGCTATATTTAAATAAAATATTTAAATACACAATCGTAAAATATGCGGGTTGTTACAGACTCCCCTCTTTAAAGAAATTGCATCCTCGTAATATTTAAGAAGAAAAATAAAAAGTAACAACCATAAAAGCATATCAACACAAAAGAAATTTGAAATAAGAAGTTCACCTCAAAGAGCACGAGAAAGTAAGTCCAGATGTGTTCGCTCGATGAATTCTCTAGATTCCCAAGAGCATTCCTTAGGATTTAAGGACCATTGAACTTTCACAAGGGGAACATCTTTATTTCGAAGGCGTTTTACCTCCGAAGCAATAATACGAATAGGATTTTGCTCATAAGTCAAATTAGGTGAAACTTCAATTTCTTCCACAATACCGGGCTCAAGAATAGAATTGGAATCTCGAAGGCATTTCCGTATTTGAGAAATATGAAACGTGAAACACGTCATGAACAGCAGAAAACTGAGCCGGTAATAAGAGGCGATAAGCCACGGAACCAATACGTTCGGTGATGGGAAATGGACCAATATATCGAGGTGCTAATTTTCCCGATCGACTGAAACGCACAACACCCTTCATAGGTGAAACACGAATAAACATAAAATCTCCCACAGAAAATTCCAATTTCCTTCTTCGGTTATCGGCATTGGATTTTTGTCTACTTTGGGCTTCTTTCATCCTATGACGAATAAGGTCAATCTTTTCTTTGGAATCACGAATAAAATCTGGACCTAAAACCAGCTTCTCACTGGCCTCAAGCCAACAATAAGGAGATCGTCATGGTCTTTCGTAGAATGCCTCAAAAGGTGCCATACCAATACTAGATTGGAAGCTATTATTATAGGAAAACTTAATAAGAGAAATATGATCTTCCCAACTTACACCAAAATCAAGAACACATGCTCGAAGAAGATCTTCAAGATTTTGATTCACACGCTCGATTTGTCCGTCGGACTGGGGGTGATAAGCGGAGCTAAAATTAAGCTTCGTTCCTAAAGCTTTTTGAAGACTCTTCCAAAATCCACAAGTAAACAATCGATCACGATTGCTTATGACAGAAGTAGGAACTCCATGTAATTTAACAATTTCTTTATTAAAGAGTTTGGCCAAAAGAGCACGGTCCGATTAGACCGAACGGGAATAAAATAGGCGGATTTAGTAAGTCTATCAACTATCACCCAAAAGCTATCATGACCCGAATGAGAACGGGGAAGGCCATCGATAAAATCCATGGAAATATGATCCCAATTCCAAATTGGAATGTCTAACGGTTGCAAAAACCCACCGGGCCTTTGATGCTCGGCCTTAATGAGTTGGCAAGTCATGCAATGCTTAATGAAGTTAGCGATATCAAATTTCATTCCCACACAATACTAAAGTCGGTTCATATCCGCATACATTTTACTACTACCGGGATGAATGGTAAATTTAAAACGATGGAAATCTTTGTAAAATGTCTTTGCGAAGATCACTAATATTTGGCACCATAAGTCTACCAAAATTTCGAACGACTCCACGAGAATCAATATCAAAGTCTTTCAAACCTTCAATATCAATTTTATCCCTAAAATTTTGGCCAAGAAGAGCCAATTCGGGATCTAGCTTTTGAGCTTCAAGAATGCGGTCTAAAAGAGAAGGACGAGCCTCAAGGCTACATAAAACAAGAGATGAACATAAATCGGATACACGATCTCGAATTTCACAAGTGGATAGAGTCTCGAGATCATTCCATTCGGATATCATCATGGAAACAACCGCTTGTTGCTTTCGGCTAAGAGCGTCGGCAACACGATTTTCCTTTCCGGGAGTATAAAAAATATCAAGATCATAAGACGCAAGGAACTCGAGCCAATGCTGTTGACGCAAATTAAGTTCCTTTTGAGAAAATAGATACTTCAAAGATTTATGATCGGTGTAAAGAATAATTTTTTCTCCCAAAAGGTAATGACGCCAAATTCGAAGGGCGAAAACAATAGCCGCGGGCTCTAAATCATAGTGGCATATCTAGTTTCAGCTGGCTTCAATTGCCTAGAAGCATAAGCAATAACACGTTCTCTTTGCATGAGAACGACACCCAAACCAACGCGACTAGCATCGGCATAAACAATGAAATCTTGATTCCCTTCGGGAATAACAAGAATAGAAGCAACAGAAAGGAGTTCTTTTAATTTCTAAAAAGAAGCTTCACATTTGTCCGACCAAATGTATTTAACTCCCTTCTTTATCAAGCTAGTAAGAGGCACGACAATTTTAGAAAAGTCTTTTATGAAACGACGATAATAGCCCGCCAATCCAAGAAAGCTACGGATTTTCGTCACACTCTCCGGTTTCTTCCAATTTTGAACCGCTTCAATCTTTGAAGGGTCCACGGAAATTCCGGATTCGGAAATGATATGACCGAGAAATTTCACACGAGATTGCCAAAAATGGCATTTAGAAATTTTTTCTTTTAATTGATTGCTCCGAAGAGTTTCCAACACAATCCGAAGATGCTTTTCATGCTCTTCCTCGGTTTCTGAATACATAAGAATATCATCAATAAAGATGAGAACAAATCGATCGAGGAAATCTTTGAAAACTCGATTCATAAGGTCAACGAAATAAGCTGGAGCATTCGTTAAACCAAATGGCATAACAAGCCATTCATACGATCCATAATGAGTATGGAATGATGTCAAAGGAATGCTATCCTCTGCAATACGAAGCTGATGAAAACCGGTTGCTAAGTCTAATTTTGAAAAGACTTTGGCGCCACTAAGTTGATCGAATAGATCATCAATCCGAGGTAAAGGATATTTATTCTTGATTGTATGATCATTAAGCTTGCGGTAGTCAACGCAAAGCCTAAGTGTACCATCAGATTTCTTCACGAAAATAGCCGAAGCTCCCCAAGGAGAGGAACTAGAACGAATAAATTTCTTCGTCTCCAATTCGGATAATTATTTACGCATCTCCACATTTTCTTTATTGGACATACGATAAGGAGGACGACTGATAGGTAGAGCTCCAGGAATTAGATTAATTCTGGACGCAATTGCTCGCTTAGGTGGTAATTCTAAAACGGGCTCAAATATGTCGGAGGATTTAAAGAATATAAAGATGATGCCACGTTGGAACCCGAATCTTTAAGTATAATAGAAATCTGCTTAACAGATTGAGGATGTCGAAGACAAATAGTCCGCTCAGGACATAGGATATGAACTTAATAACGGTTAAGCCAATCCATTCCCAAAATCATTCCAAAGCCTAAGTAACGCATTACATGCAAATTGGCTTGGAAAGAAAAATCACATAAAACAATCTCGACATCTTTACAAAGTAAACTGAGTGTTGCGGATCCACCAACACGATTCGTGATTCTCAAAGAAGTCATTAAAGCAACAACACTCGAAGAAAAAGTATCAACAAGTTCTTTTGATATAAAAGAATGGGACGCACCCGTATCAAATAGAACTCGAATAGGTTGATCACGAAATAAAATAATGCCATCAAGGATAGAATGAGAAATACCTTGACTACGAGAAGTGTTGCTAGGGGCTCGTGCAACATTTAACTTTCCCTCCTTCTTGTCTTGAAGTTTGGGACATGAAGATAAAAGATGACCCGAACTTTTGCAATAGCGACAAAAGAGAGGTTTTGGACATCTAATGGCATAATGGTCTTTAGAACCACAATTGTAGCACTGCCCACTCCCAGGGGTAGGAGTCATTGCTACAGAAGCTGCTTGTTTTCCTTTCTTGTTGAGATTAGAGCCTTTGAATTTAATAGGCCTTTTCTTGTTTTTGTTGAAGTTTGGTTTGGCACCCACAACTTCAACATCGCTCTCCCTATCCGCCTCTTCAAGACGAAGAGCGATATCAATGAGTTGTTCAAAAGAAACTTCTAATTTTAGAAGTAATGGCTTCTTGAGATTTTTGTTCAAGCCATAAACAAATCTTTGATTCTTCTTCAATGGGATCTTTATGTATTCGACCCCGTATTTAGAAAGTGACTCAAATAATGCGACATAGTCTGCCACGGAGGATTCACCATGAACATGGTCAACGAAACGACGAGCCAATGTTACCTTCTCAGCTTTTGGCACAAACTTTAATTCGAATCATTTCCGGAATTTCTCCTAAGTAAGATCCGCTTCATTTATTTCAGAAATTAGAAGCTCATACCAGTCTAATGCTCTTTCTTGGAGCATACTAGAAGCCACTTGGACTCGGTGAAGATCAATAAGATTCATGCGAGAAAAGATGCGATCGCATGTTCTGAGCCAAGCTTGGACTTCAATAATAGTTTCAGAACATTTGAATGGCTTCCCACCCAAGTTGGTATAATCGTTGCACAAACGTGCAAATCCAGACTTAGGGTGAGTAGGCTCTGGATTGGGTCCGACAGCTTGAGCATTCTTCACGAGATCAAAAAGCTGCTGGGCAGACATAAATACTCCATCCTGGGGAGTAGCACTAGATTGATCGGCGCTGGGACGGCCAGGTCTAACCATTTCTAAGAAAAAGGTTATTCACAAAATAATTATCAAACAATCATGATTGATAAAACAAGGCGTCACAAAGAAAATAGGATAGAATGGTTCGAAGACCCGAATAAATTCCTAAGGCATGACTCTTAAGATGGACTTAGGACGACGATCCTTGTTAAATTATTCTACATTGTTCCGAAGTTTGGCTTTGATACCAAGCTGTGACGCCCCACCTCTATACCCACGCTAGCCAAGGACACTACAGGGTAATGCTGTCAACTAGCGCGGAGAATAAGGCTGTTGAGAAGCGACCATCCGTGTAATTGCTTTGTGCGAGTACCGATGTGCCAGATTAAAAATATAATCTTTTCATCTCAAAAGGGAATCCGACATACCGACACAGGCTCAAAGCTACTACACAGTGGCTATATGTAATCTTCGGAAACAAATATAGAAATATCATAACACAAATCAGTCACACAAGTTCATATCTCAAAGGCGGAAATAGATATGAATATTACACATAAAAGTGTATATCAGAGTAGTGGTCTAACAAGATCCACAACATCACAAAAGAATAGTTACAAGTGCTACACAAAAGAATAGGTATACATCATGGAGTCTATATCTCAAATGTATGCAACAAAATAAACTACTAATCTAAGTAGTTAGCCAAAAGTCAGATAATTCTCCTCGACAAGGAGTTAAACAGAAGCACCTACAACATTTCGGTCTGACCTGAGTATTATTTAATAAGAATATAATAAACGGATCAGTCTAACTATAAATATTAGATAAAATGATATCGAATAAGAGATATGACAAAAATGTATGATAACCATAAAGCCATACTGTGATAAGTATGTAATTGAATATCAACCAGAGATTAATCAATATCACAAGAATCTTCTCAAAGATCAAAAGAATGTCATACTCTTTAGTTTTATTCACCAAGTCACAAATATTGACATCATATCGATGCCGATAAAAAAGCTGGTGGAACACAAATTCTAGAAATCATCTATGGAAATTCAGAAATCACAAAAAAGAGGAGGCCTATCATAAACGAGAGCATGAAAACTCACCAACATGTGTATCACAAACGGGACACTATCCCATGTCGCTAACCATAGAGCCGGTGCAACGACGTAGTACAATAACGGTACGCTCGAGGAACCTGAAACTCGAATAGGTCGGAACATCGACGTAGTACAACGGTACGTCCGATGAACATGATAAGCCAGAACAACAACGTAGTACAAAGATATGTTCAATGAACCAAACTCCATAAAAAAATATGGGTCGCTAGCCCACAGGAATTGAATCGAAACTCCAAAGAATGCATAGATCGCTAGCCTAAAAGGAAATGAGACGAAACTCAATGATACGAGGTACCATCCCCTACGTGGACAAAGAAACATAGCATATCGCTAACTAAATCACAAAAATGATCATCATCAAGAAGTGTCAATTACACTAAGCTAGTAAATAGATGAGTGTAGCTTCGTGTCCCATAACCACTGGCTTAACTAAAATATTTACGAACAAATTGTAGATTTCCACTCGAAAGTTGTCACAAAAGATCCAATTAAACAAGTCCAAGAATTAACCGACGAAGTAAACGCAAGCGTTTCATACCACTTGTTTTACTAAGTCATTTAATTAGATTTCTCATACGAGTGAGGTAAAGGTTTGTATATACTAATAGATTAGAAATCGGTTTTTTAAAAATCGAGCTTTGCAATAAAATAGCGTTGAAATCGTTTTGATGAAAGAGTTTTGATATTTTCTACTAGTATTGAAACCTTTATATTTTTAAAGTGACAAATCACAAAAATGATTGTAGAAACAATCAATCACCAAAATTCACATACGAAGACGTGAATAGAATCCAAAGAAATCGATACTGAATCCGTCGAAATCGATATTCCCAAAAATTCTGATATAAAAGAAGTCATCAAAGTCGATAATAAATGATAATCAACAAATCGGATAATCATGAATCGATAAAATTGGAATTCTCAAGCAAATAGACAAATAGAGCATAGACAACAGATTCAGACGTCTGAATCTGGAAAAATAAAAGTTTTCCAGAACATAATTCAGACATCTGAACCCTATATATCAGACGTCTGAAATACGTATTTTTTAGCCTATTTCCTTTCTGGTTGCTCACAAGCAAATTCGGTCGTCTGGAAATATTGATTCAGACGTCTGAATACTGAGAAATAAAAATTCCCAGTATAATATTCAGGTGTCTGAATCCTACATTTCAGACGTCTGAAACTGAAGTTCTGGGCATTCCCTGAACCTAGGCCAATGATGGCCAAAACGATTATCGGAAGCGATCAGACGAGCAACAACGACTAAGGATTTATGCCTAGCGACAACCCAGCCTTAAAGGCTCTTCGATATGCCTCGAATATTAATGCCCAAATATCCATATAAGGATTTTCATAAATTTTTCTTTCAAAGCACCAAAAATTGGAATATTCACCAAAGCAATCCAAATCAAAAGAAAATGCACATTAATAAGTGTTAGGAATTCATACCAAACAACAAGGATAGATATAGACAGAGATGTGAGATAAAAATCTCACCTTTTTACAAAAAACAAATGAAGAAGAAGCTATAGAGCAATGGCAAGGACAATTACACTTCAATTCCAACCCAACATGCTTGAATCTAAGCTTAAAAGAGAAACATTTCCTAAGTTAGGTTCAGGAATTTCTGAAATTGAAAAGAGAACGAGTTGGAGAAGATGAAGAGAAGGCTTACCAAAACTTCTTCTATGAATTTGGAGCTAGAACTTGAATTTGCAAAAAAAATGATTACGGCTTGGAGTATTAATTTCCCATTCCTCTCTCTATTGTTGTTATAGCTTGAGTATTAGGAAAATTATGAAGGAATGAAGAGAAGAGGGGGTGAAGCTTGGGTCTAATGGGCTGAACCCAAACCAAAGCCCTAAGTGAAAAAGTCGCAAAATTCCCCTAACTCAACATATCTAAGTTTATACTCAAAATGATCGCAAACGTCATTTTGAACTCGATGGGGGTGGTCTCGTGTCCTAATTCGACCGTTTGCAAAAAGTAGCTTTTCGGACTATAATCCGACTAACGATGCTATATTTAAATACACAATCGTAAAATATGCGGGTGGTTACAATAAAATAACTTTATATATTATATTTTTTAAAAATCGATATTTATTAAAACAATATATATTTCTTTTCAAAACTTTGGAGATCATTTTCAAAATATATAGACCAACGTGTCTATATATAATTCTCTATCCTATGTTCAAGTGATATGGATTTTTATCATTTCAATCCGAAATTTAAATACCGACGGGTATATATCATTTCAATCCGCAATCCTAAAATCAAAGTCAATGAAAATCGCTTAGGTTTATCATTTCAACCCATAACGATTTTCTCCTATTCAAAAATATCGTTCGGGTAAGTATCATTTCAACTCATAGGGAATTCAATACTGACAGGGAACTTGCAGAGTGAGGACATATATGATAATAATATAACAATCATCAACGGGCATATATCACCAATAACAAATAAATATAATTTAAACAACATTGTATGGTGTCATAGCCCATAGGTGAACAATTACAAATAATGGCATATCATATACAACAATTATAAAATTAACAGTTCAATTTAGCAGCATAATTTAATTGTCGTTTCAAATGAAATCAAATTTAAAAAATATAAGAATGTAAATCGTGAGTGATTCCTCACCTTTCGAGGCTACAGAAATTCAACAATGAGATGAGTTTCGAGTCCAAGCACGGATACCAAAGCAAAGCCGACAGCTTAGAATTGATGAAATAGAATCAAAATCGGATTGATGAAGATCAATGGTATATGTGAAATTATATTTATGTAACTATATATATGCAAAAAGGATCATATTCTAAATTCAAACAAATATTAAATTAAATATATATGTATTTCAAAAATCATTGTTTTAAATTAAAACACATACAATAAAATCAAACACAAATAAAACTCCCATATATAAAAATTCAAATCAATATTTTAGCTTTACATCTAAAAAAAATCTATATATATATTAGAACCCAAGCTCATGTGAATTTATATATATTACTATATATATACTTATAGGTATAAAACTAAGTATAAACATGTATATAGCTATAAAATATATATTTCAATATTCATTATATAAAAAAAAATCAATATAAATTATATGTAGATCTTCCATGACTTAAATAAACCTATATACATATGCTTACAACAAATTATATATAGATATAACTTAAAATATTCATAGATATAGTAAAATGTTTAGTAAACAAACAGGTATAAAACTCAACAGACCTGATACACAACATATTATACAAACTTACATTTAATAATATATGCATACTAATATATGCACATAAGAACACCTCATAAATAACCATACATATATTTGTATATATATGCACTTTTAAAAATCAATATATATATACACACGTATAAATAATCATCAAATGCAACCCAGAAAACTTACCCATATATATTGCATATATTAAAACCCATACATAATAAAATAAAAGTCTGTATCCATTTAAAATCCAATGTTTACAATATGCAAGCAAATATACATGCGTAAGAATGTGTGTGTGTGTGTGTGTGTATGTCTCAAATATTAACCTAACCTATTATATATATCAAACAATACTTACGTATATATAAAATAAAATAGTACAAAATAACATTTTAAAACAATGTTTATATCTATACAATCATAACACTACAGACCTATATAGATATACAAAACTAAATTGCAAAATATATAAACTAACCTATATACAGTGATATATATATATATATATTATACCTATTTAAGAAGGAAGGGGAGATGGAGAGCTCGAAAAACGAAGGGAGGCTTCATGTATGGGTTTTGGTTGCTACGCGGCATAGCCAGTGGCTATGCGGAGGGGGGAAGCCGAGGATAAGGAGAAAAGTAAGGCGGATCAAAGGTTGTGGGTAGGTGAATAGGAGAGGAAGAGGGTGAGTTGCTTGGTGGTGTGCTGGTCGTTTGGCGTTCATGCTCGGTGTGCTGCTCGGTTGGGGCCAGGGTGAACGTGGACTTCAGCAACAAAAGAGGGTAAGATGGATTTGTTAAGGGGCCGAGGCGGAGATCTGGTCGTTGCGTGGAGGAGAGAGAGAGGCGGAAGAGGACGGAAGGTCGAAGATGGCAGACTTCGATTGACATGAGGGAAGAAATGGGCTACAGGAGAAATGCGAAAAACTGTATATATATATATATATATATATATATAAATTTTCAATTGATCCGATATAAAATAAACAGTATAAATGGAAGGATGGAATAGAAATGTTAGCAATGAATTGAATATAGGGAATAGTGACAGTCAAGCCTTAAATTCTGGAATAATAAAAGCAACGGCTGTTTGATTTATATGGTAAATGATGGATGGACACAAGGAATTTGAAAGACTCAAAACATATCGATATGGTGAACACTTTTATAGATTCCGTTGTCCATCAGACATTGAAACAGGAAAATGAATATACCATGGAGATCAGCACGACAAGACGATCAAAACAGTATACAAATATCAGTGGTATGATCATCCTATCAAAAGTCGATATTTGGTATCGAAAATGCTGCTAAAATGCTGGAAATAAGATAAATAGGGCAATAGTGGTCAAAATTTGACGAAACGAAATATGACGTCTGACATAGAAGGCGATTTACCAATTTATTGTACAAAAATATTAAGGTTTGGAAAACATTTTATTATCTAACTGAATTACATTTAAATAAAATTTCACTATAAAATAAATTTCCGTATATTCTGATGAAAATTTACCATTTGTTATGTTTTAGTAGACGTATACCAAATATCAAATTTTTTATTTTCAAATTTTATTATTTAAAAATTCATAAAAATTCAGTTATTTACTTTATTAAAACCATAAATTTACGGGTCGTTACACGATACGTCCGATCGCCATGAAGTTTGTCAATATATTATAATTCACTATTGCGGATCCAATGACACTAGTTTCGTTAAAATATGAGATAGTGCTTCGGAAGGATATTTTCACATGTTAATTAAAAAGAATTATTATTAAAACCATTCCAATCACTTTTAACTCCAATTTAAAAATTTGCCATCTTCATTCTTATTTAAACAAAATTTAAATCAGCTTTTGAAAACATTTTTATTCGCATTAAATCCTTATATTTGAAATTTAAGCTATTTGACTTATACAATTAATTTTTCAATATTTACAATTATTTAAATATTTAAAATTCAAATGAAAAAATCCTAGGTCATTACATTGGCCCATCATGATGGGTATGATATTCGACTGAAATAGGGAGATATGGGGAGACTCAATCAGGCAGAGATGTTGGCTCTTTAGATGGCTCGGATTAAGAGAGAACTGGTATAAGATGTGATCCGCTGTTTTCTCTCTTCTATCCACTAGTTCAACACCTCTAACCTTATTGCAAATGATTTTTTGATGCCACTCCTTCCTTCCATTGCTAGTCGAATTCATTTCTTAGGTTCCCTTTCGTATCAAGCTAAATCTATTCAAAGTTGATTACTATCCGGTAGTCAAAGGTCATTGGTTCAAGTATTAGAAATCTACCGAATCAAAAAGCTTTTAAAGGTAAAAGAGTTCATTGTTACAAAGGTATGGTTCAAGGCATTAGTTTAGGTATGTTTTTCACCGAGTTACAGTTTATAAGTTCTGAATAATATTTTGTTATATACATATATTATTATATTGTTAATTAGCTCATGCTTCTTATATGTATTGACGTTGTCATAAGCTAGATGGGCAATATGTATTTGTTCACCTATACATAACTGAAAGCTGGATTGGTTATACGTGTGTACTCACTTATAAAAAACAATTTACATATATAAGTCAGATATGTACGGTTGAATATTTATATATAATAACTATTGTTTTATTAATTTATATATATATATATATATATATATATATATATATTATTTTGTAGGAAAAATAATGTATCATTATTTTGCATAGGCAAGCCAGATTATAATGGTCATACCACTATATAAAGATATATTAGGCATGACGAACCGGTGCGTCGGTAATTATGAAAGGAAAAAGAAAGACAAAGGAAATATAAGTTAAAAGTATAGGAGTTAAGTAATATACTCAAACTACTAAAAACAACCTGAACAAGGCTTACCCCCTTCATCAAAGGAAGAGTTGTGAACTTAATCAGGGTTAATTACATGAGTGAAGTTTGAAAAAACCTGACCAAGTTGGGAACATATACATGCAGCTCAGGCGTATAAAGAAAGCTCCTTCACCAAGTGCAATTACTAAGAATATCTGTATACTTTTCACCATTTTCACCAATAATGGATATAATAAACTCACCTTCAAAAATTTCGTAGCAAAGATATCATTCCTCCTCATCATTGTCTATCACGTATTTTAATAGGATTGTTCTTTAGGTGAATATCATATCTGTGAATGGCGATGAACCCAAATCTTCTCCTGAGAAGTAGATAATATGAGGGCGACGAGGCCTAACATGGTTATGATCCATGGTAATCGTAGGAACATGCTAGAATCATCTAACATGACAATAGATACTTTGACATGTAAACCATCAGACGAGTTCTGCCAAGGTAAACATAACCGCTTTGATGGTCTCAGAAGTAGGACTTTTTCATGGATCGAAATTTTGATATTGGACACCGTTAATGGAACGGGAGAAGGAGCTTCAGAAGTGTATTTACAATGCTAGGCTAAGTGACCAAAGGGGTGACATGTAGTTCATAGGAGAGGCTTCCAACTATAGTCAAAATTAACAGTCGCAACCTGGCCCAAAGCTAGCTGAACTTCAAGAATTGACTGTAATAACTTATCTCGCTTTATCTTATCAGTGCTTTCGCATAACCTGGCCTTTCACTCTTGACTTTAGTTGAGTCATTACAAACCAAGTCTCCAATAAAAGTATCATGGACTTAATATCGAAGGGTTTTTCAAGAAATGAACCCAAATAGGGATAGAAAGAATTTGCTTCTTAGCTTTGCTAACAGAAGGAGTCTGTCTAGTAACAATAAATAGTTTTCCTTGTATAATGACAGGCTCGGCCTCTAAGATTCTTTTTCTGTCATCCAAGACGGAGAATTCAAAATAGAATAAACTATTGGCTTATCTCAAAGTGACACACCCCTTCAACTTTTATACACGTTTCATATGATTTCTAACTTCCCAATAAGGTAAGTTGTCATCTAAAAAGGAACCAACTAGTTGGTCCTTCAAAAACAAGAACCCAGCCTTTAGTACTTAATTAAAAGGCATCATAACTCCATTAACGCGTTTAATCTCGAACGTTCTAGGATAATAATTACTCGCATTACAGGGTTTGTTAGTGAAGAGATGACTATATCTTAGAATAGTTTCCTTAGGAATACTTGCATTATTTATTGGCGAAATTACACCCTTCTTATGTTTTGTAACGGTTTTAATTTCTAAACCCATATTGAATCGTTCATGTGCACAATCAACAGAAGGAACAACACTCCCAACTACACAATCATATAACCCAACCAATGTTTTTATAGAAGGCATAACACCTGATTCATAAATTGTTTCAAGCAGGGAGGTTCCTATACCCGTACCAAGGAATACAGGCTGTGCATCCAAAGATTGTGCTGGTTGTTCATCACAAGAAGTAGTGTCATCGGTAAAGGGGGCACTTGAAATATTTTCATAGGCTAAGTCCATTGGTGTAGCACATGTCAGACCATTTGAGTAACTGTTGTAAGTTCACCTGAAGCGGCTGCCATTAATGATAAGGCCATAGGCAATAATGAATTATATAGGTAACTATTACGAGAACATGACGAGCTCCCACCATCAAGAACCAATGCAATTTATCCTTACATTTCTTAGTCGTCCAAAATTAACTAGGTAAATGAAATAAGGTGGAGGTACAAATAAAGGAAGATGAGGGAAAGAGAAAGAAAGCGCAAGGAGCAGAGTGGTGATGAAGGCGAGAGAATCTTAAAATCATCAACTAGGAATTGCAGAGTAATGAAGAGGCCATTTTCTTTATTTTGGGAAGCATGTTTTATTATCATCAGTGTAAATAAATATCATTCAATTATACATATATAGTTTATATTTAATTATAATATCATTAAATGGTCATAAGTGTTCATATAATTTTATACACGTATATTTATAGCAATGATAATTTTTGACAGCTACAAAATTATTTATATAATTATTTAATATTAGTTAAATCGACATACTATCTCAATAAATCATATAAAATAAAATACGTTCCAAAATTATTTTTATATTTTATAAACTCATTTTATCATAAGATAAGATCTCGACGAGGAAATAAAAATTAGTAAATCTAATTTCATACTTTTAAAATTTATTATAATAAACGAATGAAAACAATAAATTAATAAGAAAATAAATTTTTATTAAAAAAAAATTCAAGCTTCAAAATATCTTATAAGATTTTCTGGAAATTTAAATTTGGAAAAAATGTTTCAAATTTTTTTATTAATATTTTGTCTATTTTCTAGTGAATAATCTATTAATATATATTTTAAAACAATAAAAATCAATAATAAAATTTTAAGATGTTGTACATAAGTTTTGGAATTATTTAAAAAAATTGTTAATTGTCATATATATATATATATTCAAATATTATAAATATTTTTATGAATAAATATTTATATATACTTAAAAAAATTATTTTGTTGTTATAGATATATGTGCGTATGCGTATATATTTGTTTCATAAAAAATTATGTATTATATATATATATATATATAATATTTTAATAGTTATCATAATAATATGCATATATATATTATTAATATTTTATATATATAATTTTTTTGTGTGTATATATATAATTCATCTACATAAAATTATTTAAACAAAATTAACACATAGATACACACATACACACACACAAAGATAGATATTTATATAATGATAATATAAGTAACAAGTTTAAATATGTACATATATTTGGACAACATACAATAAATATCAAATGAGCTAACATGTCTGTTGCAATGTAAATCCCAACAACTATACACGGGCATGTTATGCATGACACGGTTTGACATGTTACATATGCACACACACATATGTATGTGTGTGTATGATATATATATTAAATAATATACTTTATGAATACAAATAAAATGAATATTTTATTTAAGTAATATTTAGAAATGTTCTGAGTGAATTAGACTTCATAGGCTCAAAATAGATACAATAAGGTATTTTTGGTGAAATTCACTTATAATTTTTGCTGCGGGCTGATCGAGTTCCAACAATGCTATCAGAGCCCAATAGTTTGTGTGGTCTAAATTAGTCGTGTTAGGGTTAACTAATTAAAGCATACCCATACAATAGGGTGTTTAGAAAGGTATTGTTTAAGATTGGGTTTGGATAATCAAGTAGTCTGCCTTATCTTGCAACTAGCATAGCTTGAACTGATGAGATAAGCCCAAAAGGTTTATATAAGAAATTGTTTGAAGTTAAAAATAAAGCTTTTATTTTAGAAGTTAAATTTAAAATAAGAAAAATATTATAAATGTTATAATATAAATTTTCAAATTGTTCTAAAAATTGAAAATATATGATTTTTGAATTTAAAAGTTAAATTTAAAATAGAACATATATATACATATTATAAACATTATAATATAATGTAAATATAGAAAATGTTTGAAAATTAATATAATATATTATTAATCTTATTAATAAATTTATAAAATTTATTAATAAGATTAATAATATATATCAATTAAATAAGTTAACTAATTGATAAATATATACATATATTATATTTTTTTATATGTTATGAAGTTTTCAAATGTTAAATTAACATAAGCATACATGTATGTAAATAAAAATAAATTTCGAAACTAAAATAAATTTAATTAATATTATTTAATTAAATAAATTAATTAAAAGGTTGATTAATTAAAAGGTTTACACATATATGAGATATATGTGTTATACCTTAAAGGTTATAGTATATAATAAATATTCAATATTCTTTTTAACTTTTTTACTAACTTATGTAAATCTGTTTAATATTCTTTCAAGATTAATATTAAATTACAAACTATCGGCATATTAACAATCGGTCGTAGATACAATCGTAGATAAAAATAAAAGTAGTAAAATAAAGTAAAGAGTTAGAGAGATGAAACCAGGGATTTTATACCGGTTTGGATTTCTCGTACATTCAGTCACGTACTATTGCTTAGATTTCTTTTCAAATGTCAATTTTTAACATGTTAGTCCTTGAGATAATCGTTTTGATGACAACAACCTTTGGACTTGTTATAAAATACAAAAATATTAACATTATAGTTCAGATAAATATGTATATGCAGGATATAAACAGGCAGATACCGAGAATGAAGACTGTACAGTATAGAGATTCAAGACTAAAGATATCAGGATTGAAAACGCATGAGCATAAAGATCGTAGGATCGATTTCACCCTAGGGGGGTAAATAGGGTAATAATAGTAATTATAAAATTTTATTTCGGATGTATATAAAATAATTTCAACACAAATAATATTCGTGTAGCAGCAGCAAGGATAATAGCAAAATAAAAAATGCAAAAATAGAAAACACATATTTACGCAACTTCGGCAAAACCATGCCTACGTGCTGCCCCCAAGGTTTCTACTGGAAATTAAGTAGTCAGATGCCTACACACGTAAACTCGCGACACCCGCCAACTTAACTCTATGCTCAAAACCCTGCCACAAATCAGCCACCGAGTTGTGAATTCTCGAACTACACCTCCGTAGTTCGTCCCCTAGTCACACGACTAGAAATTACAACGTTTAAAAGAGAAATACAAATTTAAAAAAAAATAAAAAATAATTTTACCCTAATTAAGAAAACAAAGCCCAAAACTCTATAACCGGCCCATAAAAAATTAAGTGATAAAAAGCATGTCCTTCTTCTCTTTTATTTTATTATGTCGGCCCGCTTTTTTCTACCTTTATCAAAATGGCTTCTTCAATATTGGTTCATTCCTCTCTGATAAAATTAAGGCTTTGCAATCAAAGAAGCACTGACTTCAATTTGATCAATCGAATATGTGATTTCGCTTTCTTTGCTCTGTCGATCGACCGTCGCTTCGTAGCTTAGTTTCGGTTGCTTCTTTGATCGAGTTCAATTCGAATAATCTGGTATGTAATTTATGCTTTTCTGCTTGCTTGCTCGAATTCGATCAGATTCAAGTTATTGATTTGATTTTTGGTATCTGTTTTGCTAGAACTCGAAAATTTTTTATGGCTGATGATGATTGGGTTTTATAAGATTCGACTTCCTATATTTTCGTTCGTATAATCGTTTGATAATTTCCGACTTGGCCGTTTGATTATGTTTCGATGCTGATGATGATTTGTGACTTGTTCAAAATTGTATATTTTTTGCTTGGTTGCCACGGCTTTGATTTCTGACTTGGTTCGACTTCCTTGGTTATAACGGCCTGACTTCTCAGATGATGTTGATTTATTTTGACTTCGGCCATTTGAGGATTTGTTCGAAACTGCCTTAATTATTTTGAAAATGCTACTTCTCTGCTGTACATCATTTGAGTTTGGTTTGAATCGATTAGTTTCTTCAAGTTACTACAGTTTTCACTCTTGTTAATGCACTTTCTGCACTTGATATTTGTTGTGCATTTATAGTTATATCGATGAACTCTATACACACCATTGACTGTGATTATATAATCTGCACTGTGCACCCCCATTTGTATATCCATTTGATTTTGATCTCTTCATTGTTGCTTTGCACTTGTAGTCAGGTCTGCATTTCTGTCACATTGGTTTGTTCCTTCGAGTCAGCGCTGTGTGTTGATTGCATTGAGTTCTGTAGCTTCTGGGTAGCTCCTGACCATTTTATTTCATTCATGTTGTTGATTTTTTGGTTTCAATTGGGTCCTTTAGTATTTGTGTTCATTTGCCTTGGTTCTGGTTACATGTATATATATGTTCTTTATCACTTCATGTTGAAGTCTGGTGAACTATTTTGCATATGAACTCAAAATGCTTTCAATCCTGGGTTTGTTGCTTTATGACTCCGCTGTCTTGACTTGTACTTGACCATATACAAGCTTATGGTTCTGGGTTATACAATCTACTTCCTAGCATCATCATGTACCCTGCTTTGGGTATTGGACTTGCACTTAGTTTTGTATATTTGTGATGCACTTAATTTATTGCTTTGAGTCATTTGTGCATGCTCTCCGATGCCTTTATGTGCTTTGCTCCTACGTTGAATCCAGCGTATAGCTCGAGTTTGAACTTGTGCTCGTATCGTGACTTAACTTGATTTGAACCCGGCTTTTTAATTGGATTTGACCTTGTGCTCACCTGTCCCTGTAACTTTATCAAGTGTATATTGGTGTGCACGGCCTTGGGGCATTTACGGTGATACATTGTGCATGTCACAGGCTGTTTGTGTATGATGAATTCAAATTTAAATGATGACGAACAACCCAAATAATTGAGGAAAATAATATTTTCAAAATTACATCTTATTTTACACTGCAAAAATATTTTATTTTCAATTTTGCTATGTCAGTGTATATTTTTGCAGATAACTCAGATGCTGGATTCAATCTGGAATGAAGTTGTAAATAAAATACGAGTGAATAAGTGAAATGTAGTGAGGTGCATATGTAAATGATAGTTGTGATGTGATAGAAATTGTATTGTAATTGAAATTGTGTATATATAATGAGAGCTCAAATTTGTACTATTCAAAATTGTAGTAAATATTTCTTTGAATAAAATATCTGTTTGAATATTTATGTGAGTGCACTATTCAAAGTTCTGTGTTATTTGAACAGATATTTTATCTGTACTTCATGGTCTGATGTTTTGGTCTGTACCAACAATTGTTTTGATTATGTCCAATTTTTCTACAAATTGTGCACTCGGATTTGACTTGAACAATTTTTCTTTTGACATGTTCAGAGTGAGTATATCCAAGTCCTTATCTATCAGTATTGACTGTTTGTTTTCCTATTAGCATATTCAATGATCTTTCATTTTGGAAAATTTTCCTAAAGTTGTTGACAGTTGTTGGACTTGTGTTTTGAGAGATACATTTTCATTCAATAATTTTGTGCACTTTTTAATAGAATTTTTTCTCCTTATATTTTCACTTTCTTTTAAAATCAGAATTTCATTTTCAAGTCATTTAATTTTAATTTCTGATTTTTTAATCTCTTCTTCGAATGTTGGACACTTCTTATACTTAGGGCTCTTAGTTTGATAGTTTTTAACCAATTGATTAAGCTGTTTATTTGATTCTATCAAACTATCTCTTTGTGATTCAATTTTGGCATATTTCTCTCTAAGTCGTTCAAAACAGCCATTTACTTCGTGGAAATATATAAGTAATTCTGAGTGAGTAAGTTTTGATATCTCGCTTGGCTCATCATCATCGCTATCAGTTATATCACCTCAAAGTCACATATCTGCTTTCTTGCTCTCACTGCTAATGCTTTTATTATCGTCATCATTATTATCCCACATGGATGCAAAACTTCTTCCTTTTGATTTCTTTTCTTAGCTGAGTCGACTCTGTGGAAAATTAGGCTTGATGTGGCCAGGTTTATTACACTTGTGGCAAATGATCTCTTGCTCATCTGAGTTGTCTAATACTTTGACTATTCTGCTTTTTAATTGTTGATTTAGAACTGGATTTCGGAATTTGAGGTTCCACTTTTTGAATCTCTTCATTAGTAGTGCCAACTCAGCTGCTCCATCATCACCATCGCCATCACTTTCCGTTGTTCCTTTGAGAGCTATCAATTTCTTTCGAGTATCACCTACTTCTCGTTCTTCCTTGAATTTCATCTCTAGCTCATAAGTGGTGAGATTTCCGATGAGTTCTTCAAATTTGACCTATTTCAAATCTTTTGATTCTTGAATGGCAGTCACTTTGGCTTCAAAGCTTCGTGGAAGGACTCTGAGGATTTTTCGGACTATTTCCAATTTTGTGTATGATTTTCCAAGAGCTTTTGATTTGTATACGGTATTGGAAAGACGTCCAAACATCTCTTTGACATTCTCATCCTTGGCCATTGTAAAGTTCTCATATTCGCTACTAAGCATTGCAAGGCGAGATTCTTTGACTGGAGATGTTCCTTTATGAGTCACTTCAAGTGTGTGCCATATTTCCTATGCAGTTAGACAATGTGAGACATGATTAAATTCGATATGATCTAATAAACAAATAATAGAATTCATAGCTTTAACATTAACATTCTGTAACTTATTTTCTATATCTGTCCATTGATCAATTGGTTTTCCAATTTCCTGATTGTTTACTATTATAGTTGGTGTCGCATAACCTGTCCCAACTATATTTCAAGCATCAATGGTTTTCCAAAAAACTTTCATTCTTTTTCCCAGTAAGCATATTCACTATTGATCATTGGTGGTCTAACTATGGACCGACCCTCAGCAAAAGCGGTATTAAAAGAAGCCATTTTAAAAATTCAAATTTTTAAAATGAAAATTGGTTTTTGAAAAATCAAATTTTTAAAACAAAAATGGCTTTTGTTCCTAGCTTTCATACCACCTGTAGGATCGATTTCACCCTAAAGGGGGGTGAATAGGGTGATACTAGTAATTATCAAATTAATTTTGGAAGTATATAAAATAATTTCAGTACAGATAATAGTCGTGTAACAGCAGCACAAATAATTGAAAAATAAAAAATGCAGAAATAGAACACACAGATTTACCCAACTTCGACAAAACCCTACCTACGTGCCACCCCCAAGGTTTCTACTAGAAATTAAGTAGTCTGATGGTTACACACATAAACTCACGACACCCGCTAACGACTAACTTAACTCTATGCTCAAAACCCTGCCACAACTCAGCCACCAAGTTGTGAATTCTCAAACTACACCACCGTAGTTCGTCCTCTAGTCACACGACTAGAAATTACAATGTTTAAAAGAGAAATACAAATTTAAAAAAATAAAAAAATTAAACCCTAATTAAAAAACAAAGCCCAAAACTCTATAACCGGCCGACAAAAAATTAAGTGATGAAAAGCATGTCCCTCTTCTCTTTTATTTTATTATGTCGGCCCGCTTTCTTCTTCCTTTGTGAAAATGGCTTCTTGAATCTTCGTTCGTTCTTATATGATAAAATTAGGGCTTTGCAATTGAAGAGGCACCAACTTTAATTTGATCAATTGAATATGCGATTTCGCTTTCTTTGCTCCGTCGATCGACCGTCTCTTCGTAGCTTAGTTTCGACTGCTTCTTTGATCGAGTTCTATTCGAATAATCTGGTATGTAATTTATGCTTTTCTACTTTACTGTTTAACTTGCTCAAACTCGATCAGATTCGAGTTATTGATTTGATTTTTTGTATCTATTTTTCTTGAACTCGAATACTTTGTACGGCCGATGATGATTGGGTTTTATAGGATTCGAATTCCTATATTTTTGTTCGTATAATCATCGGATAATTTTCGACTTGGGCGTTTGATTTTGTTTTGATGCTGATGATGATAACTGACTTGTTCAAAATCGTATATTTTTTGCTTGGTTGTCACGGCTTTGATTTCTGACTTGGCTTGACTTCCTTAATCATCATGGCTCTGACTTCTCTGGCGATGTTGATTTATTTTGATTTCGGCCATTTGAGGATTTGTACGAAACTACCTTGATTATTTTGAAACTACTACTTCTCTACTGTGCATCATTTGACTTTGGTTTGAATCGATTAGTTGCTTCAAGTTACTGCAGTTTTCACTCTTGTTAATGCATCTTTCTGCACTTGAAATTTGTTGTGCATTTGTAGTTGTATGGATGAACTCTATGCACACTGTTGACTGTGATTGTGTAGTCTGCACTTTGTATCTCCATTTGTGTATCCATTTGAGTTTGATTGCTTCATTGTTGCTTCGCACTTGTAGTCATATTTGCATTGCTGTCACACTGGATTGTTTCTTCGAGTCAGCACTGTGTCTTGATTGCATTAAGTTATGTAGCTTCTGGGTTGCTCTTGACCGTTTTATTTCATTCATGTTGTTGAGTTACTGGTTTCAATTGTGTCCTTTGGTATTTGAGTTCATTTGCCTTGGTTTTAGCTACATGTATATATATATGTCGTTTATCACTTCTTGTTGAAGTCTGGTGAACTGTATTTGCATATGAACTCAAAATGCATTCAATCCTGGGATTGTTGCTTTATGACTCCACTATCTTGACTTGTACTTGACCCTATACAAGCTTATGGTTTTGGGTTGTACAATCTACTTCCTGGCATCATTATGTAGTCTGCTTTGGGTATTGGACTTGCACTTAGTTTTGTATATTTGTGACTGCACTTGATTCATTGCTTCGAGTCATTTATGCATGCTCTCTAGTGCCTTTATGTGCTTTGCTCCTGCGTTGAATCTAGCTTATAGCTCGGGTTTGACCTTGTGCTCGTATCGTGACTTAACTAGAGCTGAACCCGGCTTTTTAATTGGGTTTGAGCTTGTGTTCACCTATCCCTGTAACTTTATCAAGTGTATATCGGTGTGCACGACCTTGTGGCATGTATAGTGATACACTGTGCATGTCACAAGCTGTTCGTGTATGAAGAATTCAAATTTAAATGATGAGCTGCATATGTAAATGATAATTGTGATGTGATTGAAATTGTATTGTAATTGAAATTGTATACATATAGTGAAAGCTCAAATTTTTACTATTCAAAATTGTAATAAATATTTGTTTGAATAAAATATCTGTTTGAATTTAAATTATGTGTTATTTAATTTATTCGGCAAATATTTATTAATTATGTGAAAAATAAAATAGTACATTAACAAATACATTTAAATGAATATATATATATATATATATATATATATGTATATGTTTATTATCATCAAACAAAAATCATATACTAGCATATTCAACAAAGATATCAAGAGGTCAAAATTTGAATAATACAAGATAAGTATTGAGTCTAGAATTATGTTAAAACTTCTTGAAAGCACTTACACCTTTATTTAAAATTTATTCATGGAATGGAATCCACTTCAAGCATGTTAAAGGGATGGAACCCTAGTGGGATGAAACCCATGACAATATCTAGTGGAACATATAGTGGTCCTATTTTGATATCCACTAATTTTATAAAAATGCTTTTCAAAAATATATGTCTCTCGTTTTTAAAAATGTTTTCAAAACTTTCTGTTCAAAAAGACATCTCTCTTGGTTTTAAATATTTTAGCCTCAAAACTGTTTTTATCATTTTTAATATTTTGATTTCAAAATTGTCCTTCTTTTTAAACCATCTCTTGGTTTAAAATTTAGCTTTAAAATATTTATATACTCAGATTTTGAATCACTTTATACATTAAGATTATATATATTAAAAACTACTTTCTAAACACTTTCTTATGTTCTACTATATTCAAATAAATTTACAAAGTTTAGAAATAGTTTTTGACAAATCATAGAAACCAATTTTAATAAGAAAATCAAAATATCAATTTTTCCTTGAGCATGTCGACATTCCTCAACCCCCCATGTTGACATGGTGTCCGTTATTTTAAAATTTCAATTTTCAAAAGAAGTGTCTATTCGTTGTATCCTTTCGCGAATAGATATGACTGTTGCTCTACTATAAATACCACTAAGTTCTAAATGAATTTTTTATTAGATTTCATTTATTTTCTCTCCTCTTCATCTTCCACATTTGTTCTAAATAATTCTAAACTATACTCTGTCGAAATATCAGGTGAATCAAACTTGATTATCTCCTGCTTGATTCTCTGTCACTCCCTCCATAAGATCCCAGTGCTATTCGGTGTTATAGAATCATTTGTAAATCAAACTGTTGAGTAAAAGGTGCGGTTGAGTCTTGAAATCATTAGCTGTGATTGTAGTCCCGGAAATAAATTAGGTGATCTTGTAGTCTGGTTAAATGAAGAGAGTTTGCCCTGGACTCGAATACAGTAGGGTGCACCTCATAGCCTTGAAACTAAGGGCGTAATTTGGAAGATTATTTTGATAAAAAATCTATACGATTGTATGAGACTGGATGTAGGGTAACTCGGAACAAGTATAAAATCCTGGGGTGTTCTTTCCTTACTGCTTTTATTTAGTATTTGCATCTGTATCTGATTCTGTGATTATATCTGTGTCTGTGAATTGCATTTGTTGGTGATTAAATTACATAAGTATCGGAAAGATTTAGAAAATCCATAAAACACTAGTCAACCCCCCCCCCCTCTAGTGTTATTCCAGCCTTAAGATCTATAATCCTCATTTCTCACATAAACAAGCAGAAGGAAAACCCAAAACAAAAGGCGAACCCGAATACAATCTCAATTTCGACGCTACGAGATACACCTGGCTGAATTTCTGATCTCTTTGTAGACTCATTTGATTTGACAGGGCTACAAGAACACCTATTAGATTTGAGCGAGCTATTAAGCACACCCACTTGATTTGAACGGGTTACAAGCACATCCACTTGATTTAAGCAGGCTACAAGCACACCCAAGCAAATACAAATAGAGTTTATATTTTTCCAAAGACAAAGTTTTTGTATTTTGGACACAATGGATCATATAGCCTCTTGAATAGAACTCTAATCTTTGGAATGAGAGAGAGATGTTTCCAAGACAACAAGAATGTAGTATTATATCAACATAATGAAGTATGAATTGATTCTACTGTGATTTTGAAGTGAATAGAGTGTATTTTTCAAGAGAATTTTCAAGATAGTAAGAGGAGGGAAGAAAGTAAGCAATTAGTTATCAAAAAAATTCATTTTCTCTCTCTTTTATACATTACACGAATAGATATGTTCCTTCATGAAGAGTTTTGACGAATAGACACTACCTTTCAAAATTTTAAAAAATCAATTGGCGACATGTATGTCAACCTATATTATCTATTTATGCCAATATATATTATCTAGGTATGTCGACATACCTTAGTTGAAAATGAAAATTGTCTTCTAAAAAATAATTTAAAAAATATATACTTTGTAAAATAATTTGATACTTTGTAAAATAGTTTGAACATAGTTTATAAACATCTAAACTTTGAAAATTTTCTATAAATATTTTGAAATTTATTTTGATTAAAAATGTACAAGATTAGAAAATTGGAGATGGAGATCTAAGATTTCTATAGAGGCCTTTAACAATATACGCCATAACTCTATACACTAAATAATAATCTTGAGATTTTCATATCTTAGCCTTTGAACTCATGAGTCCTTATATCATCTTTATCTTGAATCTTTATGTTGTATAGTCTTTGATTCAACACCTTTGTAATATTCTACACAATATACTATTCAACTTAGTGTAACGAATCGAGTTTTTGACCCTCGAAAATCAATGCTAATAGGTCCACTATATTGCATCTCGAGCATTTATGTGATGGAAAGATCGACCATTATGGGAAAGAAAGGAGATAGAAGATAAGAATAAACTAAACAATCACAGAATCTCGCAATGCCACAGAATAACATATATTAATCAACATAACTCTTTACAAAGTCATTTTCAAAATGATACATCAGAGTCATATTAAGACAAATTCTACCATAGGACAGTTTCAATAGTATGTCCCTACATAACCGATATAATATACATAAATGTAGTGAAAATAAGATAATAACTAGCTATCGCTGAAGCCTCCTGCTCCAAGCCCCTCCAAGATGCATCTGGGGAAACCAGAACTACTTGGTCGTCCATAAAAATTTGAACACTCAAGAGTTTTAGGGAAACAAAATAAAATCTTGGATCAGACATGGGTCTGGTGTGAGTAAACTCAAACAACTGAATTATTATGTTTAAAATCCTTTTAAAATCAAAGGTATCTCGTAAGACCACGATGCATAAAAATATGAAAGAGTTTTTACCTTACAATAACGAAAGCACTTTTTATAGAAAATCAAGTATATTATAATAATGACTAATGGTTTAAGTAAATAATGAATATAGCTGAAATGCTTGCATCCTAAATTTCAACATAGTTTGGTGCATCTAAAACCATAAAGGCACAAATTAGAGAATTGGTTTCATACAATGACAAGATAAGAGACTATCTTTCGATTGTACATCTCAAGATAAAATGCACCGGGGTCTGATAAGAACATCTTGTACCCTTGCCACATAGGACTAGCCTACCACTTAACTAGTAGTACAAAACATGATCACCCAGCTTATTGGCCTAGATGCATGAATGAGTAGATAATAATCGATTTAGATTTGGGACGACCATACCATAATAGGAACGACCCACATGGCCCTGCTGCATGCATGATTTTTGTCATTTCCCCGTCGATGAAGCCTAAGGCTATGTTCTACTTTATATAGCACTTCCCACCTGGAATGCTAACACTGCCCTCCAGGCAACAATGAAATGCCAGCATTCATCCATACAAGTTTGTTCTAGGACTGAACAAAACTGAAGGCATTACCTCAATTACACTCATTTTGGAATCACCCTAAGGGTTAGAAAATAGCTCTTGCACTTTGAAACTCCATCTTCGATTCCATACTCATCAAGATGTCTTTAGTTCAAAACGCTTGAGTTAGATCGAAGTAGTTTCTAGATAGCGTATCCGATCCCGGTCTCTTCAAAACAACTTTCGATAACTTCTGGTAAACTAAACCACGGTTCTTTGAAAAATATACAGATAAAAGATAAGAACCAAGATCACCTCCTAACTGTTAGTGTACGAATTTCCTTATCCTTTACCTAGAAGAACGAAACAAGCTTCATACACATAGTACAGCAACATTAGGGATGACTATGCCATTTAACTTATGTGTTTCCCCTAGATATTTTCAAAGTTACGTTTTAGGCCAGGTTTGATAGTCGGTTATTAACTATCAAATAAACATCATTCAAACATTGATTAAGTTCCACATGGGATCCACTAAACCTATATTAATTTAATCTTTAGTTAATAAAATCACTTCATAAAACTTGATCAAAAGATCTTTACACAACACTATTTCCAAAACCCTTACTTCCCCTTTTTACTTGGAAAATATCTATACTTATCTTAGGGTTACAAGTATATTATCAAAACATTTGGAAAATTACTCCTTTCAAATTTATTTTTGAAAACATTACTTACTATAAACCGATCCATTTATCCTTCATGAAAGTTCCATTTTAAAAGCTCCTTTCGCATTTCAAATAACTTGTAAATTTCCAAATAATTTATAACTCACTTTTAAAATTCTCCAAGTTAAATTATAAAACCTCTTTACAAATGTATAAAATTATTTATAAAACATTTTCCCCTTTAAAACTACTTTGATAAAACTTCTTTAAGAAAAATCCTTTACAAAATATCTTTTGCAACTCATCTTTTTAAATCACTTTGAATAAACCCGTTTACTTCGTAAATCCCATTTTTATAAACAAATTATTATTTATAAATACCTTTATAAATGAAAATATAACTTGAAAAATAATTATAAACCGTAACTCCAAATAGATTAAAGAATTGAAATTAATTCAACTATACTTTATAATTTCAAAAGGAGGCTTAACAATCCCAATGGTAGTAATTTAAGTTACCATTTAACATCAATTTCACTTTCAAGTAACTTAACCATTTATTTACATAAGTTAACATATATGTAAATGAAATTCATATCCAAATTAGAGAATAACATGTCAATACAACCCAAACAGCATACATATACAAATAACATAATAGAAGGATGGTCGTTTTTCCTACTAAATAGATCTCCAAACAATTCACTACATAAAGCAAAATGGGAATTTATTCTACTAAACATATGTCTACACAATAAACAATTACATTATAGCAGAACGGGGATTTATTCTGCTATCAGATGTCCAAACGTACAAACGATCAGCTTATAGCAGAATGAGAATTTATTATGCTAACACATGTCCATACAATCAATCCATATACATAACTCGTTCACAATTGTTTGTCTACTTAATGGTATCGGCATTTGAATCCCTTGTGTTCAAAACCATCTTTGAAAATGAAGTACCTTTAAAATAATTTAATTCTCGAAACAAGGATTTAGAACTTAAAACTCCCTTTTAAAATGATTAATTACAAATTAAACTCTTTGCTAAATAATAAATAATCATTTTGATAATTCAAATTTAGTTTAATTATAAATTAATAAATAATTAAACCTTTCGAAAATAATTTTAAAGTATGAAACTGAATTTTAAAAAAACAAAACGTTATCGAAACTTCTACCATAACGATTGTCGCTATGGATGTCATACTTGCAAATGTTTTATCTTTTCCCTTTGGAAACTTAATACTAGAAAGCTTACTAACTTTTCGAAACGCAAAATAAATAATTTGAAACTAAGTTTCTAACGTTTAAAAATTGATTTTGATTATAAACCAAAACTCATACTCTTCACAAGGGATTCTACATCAATAACCAAATCTAATTGTTAACTTTTTAACTTTTCCTTGCACAATAACCACATAATTATGTCCATAACAACTTATTTATCCACAAATCAAAATAAACAAGATCACACTCTAACATCAGTCGCAAAAAATCTAGACTTCACATTCAAGCGCACACTAACCTAACCATATGCAGTCACACATATAAGCAACATATATATGCATCCAAATCATACAATAATCTAATAAACAACATTATATGTATAACCATATAACTAACATATACATAAAATAATATTCTTTTCCAAAATTTAGAATTTACTCACCAAAATTTTGCAAAAATCTTTTGAAAACTTGAAATACTTTAAACTTGCAAAGCTTGAAAAACCACAAAATCGACTCAAAAACGGGTCATATTCCCAATGATTTTTGGCCATGTTACTCTCAGAATTTCAAAAAGTGGTCAAAAGAAAAGTTCATGAAAATTCTTTTCTTTATCATTTAAAAAAAAATCACTTAATTAGAATTTATTTTGAGGGAGAAATGGTCAAAAGATGGAATGTTATTTTTGGGATTGAAAATATATATCCGAAAATGAGTCAAAAATGTACTTTTGACCCAAAAATATTCAAAATTTGTAAATGTGGTTCAAATGAAAGTTGTAGCCATTGTACATGGTTTGAGAAAAAGAAAATCTTGATTTTGAATGGTCTAGTAGAAATTATGGTTGAATGAAGTGGGAGGAAAATGGAGAAAGAAAAAGTTTTTAACTAAGTTTTTAAAACATTTAAAACAAGTAAAAATTCAAATTTAAATTCTTTAGAATTTTAAAGCGAGGTCATTAAAGAATTTTAGAAAGCTTTAGAAAAGAAAACACAAAGGTAGGAAGTAAGAAAATGAATGGTAAATGGAAAAAGAAAATGTAGAAAAGGTTTTATATAAAATGTAATTAGGAAATTACCAAACTACCCTTATATACTCTACCCTCCACACATTTTCTCCACCTCATCACCATATCTTAGCCTCCCTTCCACCCATGTACTCATGCCTAACGGTTTAAGGGAACACCCAGAGTTTAAGGAAAAGAAAATTAAACTCTCGGTCAGACATGGATGTGTGAGTAAACTAAAAAAACTAAATTATTTATTTAGAATCCTTTTAAAATTAAAGATATCTTGTAAGGCCATGCCGAACATAAACCAAATGGGTTTTTACCTTACGAATCACTTTTTATAGAAAATCCAGTGATAATATAATAATGTCCGACGGTTCAAGTAAAATATGAATATAGCCGAAATGCTTGCATATCACATTTTAACATAGTTGGGTACATCTAAAATGTAAATGCACGTATTGGAGAATGGATTCCATATTATGACAAGATAATGGACTACCATCTGATTGTACGTCTCTAGATAAAATGCACCGGGGTTTGACAAGAACATCTTGTACCCCTACCATAAATGACTGGCTTACCACTTGACTAGTAGTACCGAATATGAGAACCCCACTTTGGACCCCAAAGCATACATGAGTAGATAGTAATCGATACAGGGGATGACCATACCCTGATGGGAGCGACCTACATGGCCCTGCTGTATGTCTGATTTATGTCATTTCCCGGTTGATGAGGCTTGAGGCGACGTTTTACCTTCATATAGCAGTTCCCACTTGGAATGCTAACACTGCCCTCCAGGCAACAGTGCGGTACCATCATTCATCCATACAAGTTTATTTTGGGACTGAACGAAACCGAAGGCACTACCTCCACTACACTCATTTTTGAATCACCCTTAGGGTTAGTAGAAAATAGCCTACACTTCAAAACTTTTTCTCCAATTCCATACTCTTCAAGATGTCTTCAGTTCTAAATGCTTGAGTCGAATCAAAGTAGTTTTCAGATAACATATCCTATCCTAGTCTTTTCGAAACAACTTTCAATAATTTTCGGTAAACTCAACCTCAATTCTTTAAGAAATAATAAAATAAAAGATAAGAGCGGAGATCACCACCGAACCATTTATGGAAGGATTTCCTTATCATTTACCCTAGTAGAATGCAATGAGATTCATACGAACGATACAACTTCATTGGGATAATTGTGCCATATAACTCACATGTTTCTCCTAGATATTTTCAAAGTTATGTTTTTGTCCAGGTTTGATAGTCGGTTTTTAACTATTAGACAAATAATCATTCAAACATTGATTTAATTCCATATGGGATCCATTAAGCCTTTAATAATTTAATCCTTAGTTAATAAAATCACTTTATAAAACTTAACAAAAAATCTTTCCACAACACTATTTCCAAAACTTTTACTCCCCCTTTGTATTTGGAAATATTTATACTTGTCTTAGAGGTATAAGTATATTGCCAAAACATTTGAAAATTTCGACTATCAAATTTCTTTTTGAAAACATTATTTACTATAAACCGATCCACTTATCCTTTATAAAAGTTCCCTTTTAAAAGCTACCTTCACATTTCAAATAACTTATAAATTTTACAAATAAATTTATAACCCACTGTTAAATTTCTCCAAGTTAAATAATAAAACCACTTTACAAATCCTCAAAATCATTTATAAAACATTTCCCTATTTAAAACTCCTTTGATAAATCTTCTTTAAGAAAAATCATTCACAAAATATCTTTTGCAACTCATCCTTTTAAATCACTTTAAATAAAACATTTTACTTAGTAAAACCCATTTTTATAAATAAGTTAGTACTTATAACACCTTTAAAAAAAACTTGAAAAATCATTTATAAACCTTAACCCTACACTGATTAAAGAATTGAAATTAATTCAAAATCATACTTTATAATTTAAAAGGAGAGTTAGCAGTCCCAATGGTTGTAATTTAAGTCACTATTTAACATCAATTTCACTTTCAAGTCAATTAACCTCTTATTTACATAAGTAAACATATATTTAAATGCAATTCATATCCAAATCAGGGAATAACATGTTAATACAACTCAGCTAGCATGTACATGTCCAAATAACAAAATATAAGGATGGTGATTTGTCCTGCTAAATGGATCTCTAAACAATTTTTGACGACCCACAAATCTATACCCTTTGAATCGACAATAAACTACACATGTACGACCTAAAAAGCACAGATGGACGGAAAGCCATGAGAAAGAAAAGAAGAGGGTAGAAGAGAAGAGAAAAAAAGTGAAGAGAAAACCAAACAGAACAATGCAGAATCTCACGTCGCGGCGGAAAAATATGTAATATCATATCAATGATCTTTACAAAATAGAAACTGTAATATCATATATATCAATCAAGGTTCCACATTCAATCACTAATCATCAGCCTGGACAGTTATAGTAACCTATCCTTACAATTGCTGATAATTTAAAAAACAAAGCAGCGGAAAAATAAACATATACGGGAATACGATTTGAAGACTTCTAGCTCTCCTGCTGAAGCTTCAAAGCACCAAATCTAAACTTTTAAATATATTCGGTTTGACCCAGGCTTTGAAAGGAAAGAATACCCGGGTCAGTCTGGTAAGCCAGCTTGAGAAACGCATTCAACTGAATTTATTAAATTACCAAACATTTCTTTTCAAAACGGAAATATCTCGTAAGACATGTCCGCACATAAACACAGACATGTTTTTACCTTACGATAACCAAAACATTTCATATCAAATTCTCTTATATTATAGTAGTGTCTATAGCACAAATAATATTAATCGTAGCCAAAATTATTACATTGATTAAATTCCAGCATATAGCCCAAAGTGGGTAATACAATCAAAATGGCTGGCACTTAGCGGAGTTTGGATTTCCATACAAATGACTAGGTGAAGGGACTACCTTTCGGCAGTACATCTCTAGAGGAATGTACCAAGGACCATCACAAAGGATCCTCTACCAACACAAGACCGGTCAACCTTTATAACTAGGTAGTACTGAATATATAATCCCCCGGTCATTACCAACCTTTCCGAGGGCCCTCATAGCATACAAACCACATTAATTTACATCCCAAACATCATAACAGGAAGAAATATATTGTGACGACCCAGAATTTGGCAATATATTTTAATAAGAATACAAGCTTATAATTTTATAAACTGATAAGATCTTTGGATATTTATCAGTTATATATGTATATATATGTTTTGTGAAGGAAATTTTGATTTGAAAATTTAAAATAGATTCTTTCAAAAATATTTATAATAAAATCTGTCCCATTCAATTAAAATTAAAAGGTGCTATATTATTAATATTTAATATAATACATATATAAATGTAGTCTTTAATAATAATGTTTAAAATAAGCAACATTATCAATATTTAACACGAATATTAAACATAAGTATAAAACAATATATGGTTATAAACATAAATATATAAACATAAGAAAACTATAATGTAAATATAAGATATAAATAGAAATATAAAATACATAAATACAAATATATGTTATAAATCTAATATTTGAAAGTTAAATTACAAATAAAAATAAAACTAGGAAGTTATGTTACCAAAACTTATATTTAGTGCAAAGGCAAAACAAAATATTTGACAAAAATCAATGCATGAGCCAAATCAATATTTAGAACAACTTTACATAAATATATAAGAAAGGTTTAGAAAAGATAACCTGTATATACATTTGTACAATGAAATGAAGACAAATTTATTCACATAACATACAAAATATCTTTGTTCACAAATACAAATATCAGCAAACCATAATTATGTGTAAATAAATTTGAAGACACATACATTAAATGCTAGCACACATTTGTCATTTCAAATTAAAAAGAAATCTTCTCAGTACAAATAAAAGTCCAGCCGAAATGTAAGATCATTTCCAAATTTCAGTAATTAAACACAAAATCTAATATGATCAAAACAAGTTAAAGTTGTACCAGTTGTAGCCTACACAGTTCACAGCTATTTCTATTTATACGTCATCTCATTTTAGTTCGTTCACATAACTTAGCAAACTTGAGAAGCTAACCTGAAAGAGAGAAAAAGAAAAAAAATAAACATCTTAATTTTACAAACTCAATATCATTCAACATCAAGGCAGAAAAGATTTTCAGGAATTCAAACTGCAGTTTTTCAACAACAATTTATTCTCTCTTTCAACAGTATTTAGGTGAGTAAACATCTGTTTTCAAGCTTTAAACTTGTGTATTTGCTTTTGAATAATTTGTGCTTGCTGTATAATTTAAACAAGCAATTCTGTGAATTTTCTGTTTGCTCTGGAAATCTTTTACGGCCTGTTCTTCCATATGTTTGGGTACAGAGCAAAGAACAGTAGGAAATTTTAATGCTTCTTCTTGCAAAAACATTTTAAACATAGGAATTTAAACTAAATTATGTTGTTTACACTTAAAATCATGGCCTGGAAATGATTTAAAGGTTGACAGAGCAACATAGATACTGTATGTTCAATATTACAGCAAAAAAAGAAATAAATTGTTAAATTCGAATATTTTAAATTGTTAATTTGATTTTATATCCTGAATAAACATTCGGAAGTAGGATTTTTGAAACAAGAATTATGATTTTTAGAGAACAATATAGGGTGCAGTTCATATATGAACCGAAAATGCTTTTTTGTGAATATCTGATGATTCAACAATTATTACATGTTGAAATTCGTTGTGGAGCTAGCTTGGTGATGTACTAACACAGGAAAAATGCTAGAAAAATTTTCTAATGCAAGGATTTTGGGGGCGAAACGAATATAGGGTTTTGGTTTGAGTTTTTTCGTGTTCTGTAAATTCGTGATTTTGCCACCGTGGATTGATCGAGTTGTTCGAGTTTCTAGGAGATGGTCGAGGAGGGTATGGCTGTGGTGTGGCCGAAGCGGCGTCGCCACTGGTGGCCGGCGTTCGAGGGTCGAAGCGTTTTCTCTTGGGGTTTTCGAGTAGTTGGTTCGAGCGAAAGAGTACTTTTTGATTTCGAACATTTCGTGTAGAATTGGGTTTTGATTTCATGTTTGTGGTCGTTTTGTGACTTGCAGGAGGCGACGAGGTTCGCCAGAACGTCGGCGGACCACCGTGCACATGCATAGTGGCGTATGGTGTCATTGGGTTCGAGTATGGGTCATCTCGAGTGATACTCGAGAAATTGGGGAATTTGCTTCGAGTGATTACCTGGACGAAGTCAAACTGCTAGTGAGGCTGTAAATCTAGTACCGCCTCAGGTTAGTTTTGCCGCTTTATGCAAAGGCTTCATCAACCTTGGAGGCCAACCATTCAAAGGATCAGAATCGATAATTGAAGTTCAAGCCTGGCTACGCTCTTGTGAGCGCATCTTTAAGAGTATGAAGTTGTCTGATGAACGGAAAAGGAAGATAGCATCGTGGCAATTGCAGAGAGGCGCAGCAGCCTGGTGGGATGCAACAGTAGCAAACATTTCTGAGGAAGACATTCCATGGGACGGATTTAAAGAGTTATTTGAGGAGAAGTTTATGCCAACAGCAAGGAAAACCCGTTTGTACCAGGATTTTCTGAATTTGAAGTAGGGAAACATGTCTATACCGGAGTATGAGATCAAATTCAATGAACTTTCTTGCTATGGACCAGGGCTCATTGATACTCCCCTCAAAAAGAACGAAATGTTTGTGCAAGGATTAAGGCCAGAATTTCATGAAAAGATGACGGTGCTTTTGAAAGGAACTTTTGTTGATTTAATTGATATAGCTCTGAGATATGAGAATTTGATGAATAAGAAATCAGTGGCAACAGTAGCAGCATCAGGAGGGAATTTCGCTAATTCGAATAAGAGGAAGTTCAATCCCAATTGGAGGAAGTCGAACAAGAAGAAGCCTGGAAGTAACAATGGACCTCGCAAATGCTATATTTGTCAACAAGAAGGTCACTTGGCAAATAAGTGTCCCAGGAAAGGATTTCACAGCAGCAACAGCAACCGCATCATAGTGGACCGGGTTCAGCTTTGGTTCAGAGATCTCTATGCTTATATCGTCACCAACCAGGTCACATGATCAAGGATTGTCCGTTACTTCATAAAGTTCGGTAGAATAAAGTATTTGCTTTAGAGGGTGCACCATCTACTTCATCTAAAGGCAAGGGAGTATTGGAAGTTTCATTACTTTTAGATGGCAAGTATATTAAAGTTTTGTTTGATTCGGGTGCTTCTTTGAGTTTTATTTCTCTGGAATTTGTAGAGAAGTTCTTTCTTACCCCTAGTACTGTAGATTGTCCCATCTTGGTATCTAATCCTATAGGAGGAGTGACCAAATTAGATACGATCTGTAAGGACTTGAAGATTTCCTATCTATCCCATAGTTTTTCTTGTGACCCTTATGTGTTGAATTTTAAGAAATTTGACCTTATATTGGGAATGGATTGGCTTGATAAGTATAGAGCAGTCCTGAATTGTGATGAGAGAACAGTTTCGCTGGAAACTGATTTGGGTAGAATTGCCAGAGTGGCGTGTGATAATTCTGGAATTCATTTGAGTAGTCTTTTGCATGGAATTGAGACCTCTCAAGAGAAGGTTGAAGATATCGATGGGGTCCAAGATTTTCCTGATGTATTTGAGGAAGTTAAGTGTCTGCCTCCACATCGAGAGATAGAGTTTCGCATTGATTTAATTCCAGGAGCAGTGCCGGTGATTCAGCCTAGTAGAAGGATGGCTCCTAGGGAGAGAGAAGAGTTAATTAAGCAGACTCAGGATCATTTGGAGAAGGGGTTGATTAGGCCCAGTTTTTCTTGTTGGGGCTCTGTTGCGGTGTTTGTCACCAAATCGGATGGATCGCTAAGGTTCTGTGTGGATTATAGAGAATTCAACAAAGTGACTATCCGTAATAAATATCCTCTTCCTCGTATTGATGATCTCTTTGACCAGTTGCATGGAGCTTCTATCTTTTCTCAACTGGATTTAGTTTCAGGTTTCCATCAATTAAGGGTAGCTGAAGACAGTATTCCCTTGACTGCATTTAAGGGACCAAATTGTTTCTATGAGTGGTTGGTTATGCCTTTCAGGTTGACCAACGCTCATGCTTACTTTGTTGACCTGATGAACCGAGTCTTTCGGGATGTATTGAATAAGTTCGTTCTGGCATTGATGATATCCTGGTCTACTCAAAGTCTGAAGAGGAGCACAAGATGCATTTGAGAATTGTATTGGAGACTCGAGGAGACAGGTTTTGAAGGCAAAGTTCTTGAAGTGCCATTTTTGGAAATCGGAAGTCAAATTTTTAGGTTCTAGTGAAGGTATCTCTATAAATCCAGCAAAGGTTGAGACTATTCTGGAGTGGAAGCAGCCGGAGACACCGACTGATGTTTGCAGTTTTCTAGGATTGGCTAGCTACTACAGGAAATTTATCAAGGATTATTCCAAATTTTCTTTGCATCTGACTAAGCTGACAAGGAAAGGAGCTAAATTCAAGTGGACATCTCAGTGTGAAGAAGCTTTTCAGGAATTGAAGATGAGGCTAACCAGTGCACCAGTGCTTGCTATTCCGGATGGAAAGAGCAAATTTGAGGTTTATACTGATGCTTGTATAGTTGGTCTGGGAGCAGTTCTGATGTAGAATGGAAGGGTAATTGCGTATGCGAGTCTGCAATTGAAGCCACATGAAAGGAACTACGCTACTCACGATCTTGAATTGTTAGCCATTGTTTTCGCTTTGAAAATTTGGAGACACTATCTTTTGGGGGAGAAGTTCAAGTATTCACGGATCACAAAACGTTGAAATATCTTTTCTCTCAAAAGGATCTTAATTTGAGGCAACAGCGGTGGGTCGAGTTTCTGGCATCCTATGATTTGGATATTATGTATACCCTGGGAAAGGCGAATGTTGTAGCTGATGCCCTTAGCAGGAATGCAGTCCTGTCTCTTCTGGAAGTTGTTCCATCTCTTATTGAAAGGATTTCAAGTAAGCAAGAATCAGATAATAGATTACGAAGAATCATCAGGAAAGTTAAGAAGGGTCAGTGTTCCAGTTTCAAGATTGATGACCAAGGGACACTGAGGATCAACGGGAGGATCTGTGTTTCGAATTTCAAGGAATTGAAACAGGAGGTCTTGTCTGAGAGTCATCGTTCCAAATTGAATATTCACCCGGGAATATCAAAGATGTATAAAGATATGCGAAGAGTTTTCTGGTGGCCGGGCATGAAGATATTGCTAGGTTCATGAATAGTTGTGCCATCCGCCAACAAGTTAAAGGAGATCAGCAGAAGTCAGCCGGATTATTGCAGCCTTTGGAAATTCCAGATTAGAAGTGGGAGATGATCCCGATGGATTTCATCGACGGTTTGCCTAGAACCAAGAAAGGAAACGATGGAACATGGGTTGTTGTAGATCGTTTAAATAAGAGCGTCCATTTTATACCGGTTAAGGCATCTCATACTGCAGCTTCTCTGGTAGAGGTTTTCTTGAGGAAGATAGTCAGATTGCATGGTGTTCCTGTCAGTATAGTAAGTGATCGACATCCTATTTCCACCAGCAAATTCTAGGAGGCTCGACAATCAGCAATAGGAACGGGTTTGAGATTGAGTACAGCCTATCATCCTCAGACAGACGGGCAGACGGAGAGGCTTAATCGTATTCTAGAGGATATGCTGCGAGCTTGTGTTTTGGATTTTGGTGGATCGTGGGATGACCATCTTCATCTAGTGGAATTCTCTTATAATAACAGTTACCAGGCAAGCATTAAGATGGCTCCTTATGAAGCTTTATATAGAAGACCGTGTAGATCCCCATCCTGATGGATAGAATCAAAAGATCGTCTTGTGCTCGGACCCGATCTAATTGAAGAATCTTCTGCGAAAGTTGAGCTTATCATGAAAAGGATGAAAGCTGCTCAGGATCGTCAGAAGAAATATGCTGGTAAAAGACGAAGACCATTGGAATTTGAGATCGAAGATTTAGTCTTTGTCAAAGTTTCCATGATTAAAGGTGCTATAAGATTCGAAAAGACGAAAAAACTTTCCCCAAGATATATAGGACCATTCGAGTGCTGGAAAGAATTGGAGCTGTAGCTTACAGAATTGAATTGCCAGAACGAATGTCTGGAATTCATAATGTATTTCATGTATCCCATTTAAGGAAGTTTGTTCATGACCCATCACTAGTTGTAGAACCAGTAATCCAGGAAGATTTGGAAGTAGAACCCAACTTGACTGTGGTGAGAAATCCTATTCGGATTGTGGATCAAGACGAGAAGCAACTCAGGAGCAAAGTAGTTAAGCTCGTCAAAGTGCAGTGGAGCGAGGATCCCAGAGATTGTACTTGGCAAACTCTGGATAGTTTTAGGAAAGCCTATCCGAATTTGTGTCCAGATAGCTAGTGATGTTTGTTAGGATAGACTGTTTGATTGTTTGTTATTGTATGGATGATATGTATGTTTGGATTGTTAATATAAAAGCTTTTGAATTAACTTTTGTTTTAAATTTTGGGGACGAAATTCTTTTAAAGGGGGAGGAATGTAATGACCCAGAATTCAGGCAATATATTTTAATAAGAATTTAATTTAATTAAATAAAATGCAAGCTTTTCATTTTATAAACTGATAAGATCTTTGGACATTTATCAGTTACATATGTGTATATATGTTTTGTGAAGGAAATTTTGATTTGAAAATCTAAAATAGATTCTTTCAAAAATATTTATAATAAAATCTGTCCCATTCAATTAAAATTAAAAGATGTTATATTATTAATATTCAATATAATACATATATAAATGTAATCTTTAATAATAATGTTTGAAATAAGCAACCTTATCAATATTTAACATGAATATTAAACATAAGTATAAAACAATATATGGTTATAAACATAAATATATAAGCATAAGAAAACTATAATGTAAATATAAGATATAAATAGAAATATAAAATATATAAATACAAATATATGTTATAAATCTAATATTTGAAAGTTAAATTACAATAAAAATAAAACTAGGAAGTTATGTTAACAAAACTTATATTAAGTGCAATGGCAAAACAAAATCTTTGACAAAAATCAATGCATAAGCCAAATCAATATTTAGTACAACTTTACATAAACATATAAGAAAGGTTTAGAAAACATAACCTGTATATACATTTGTACAATGAAAAGAAGACGAATTTATTCACATAACGTACAAAATATCTTTGTTCACAGATACAAATATCAGCAAACCATAATTATGTGTAAACATATTTGAAGACACATACATTAAATGCTAGCACACATTTGTCATTTCAAATTACAAGGAATCTTCTCAGTACAAATAAAAGTCCAGCCGAAATGTAAGATCATTTCAAAATTTCAGTAATTAAACACAAAATCTAGTATGATCAAAACAAGTTAAAGCTATACCAGTTGTAGCCTAAACAGTTCACAACTATTTCTATTTATACATCATCTCATTTTTAGTTCGTTCACATAACTTAGAAAATTTGAGAAGCTAACCTGAAAGAGAGAAAAAGAAAAAAATAAACATCTTAATTTTACAAACTCAATATCATTCAACATCAAAGCAGAAAAGATTTTCAGGAATTCAAACAGCAGTTTTTCAACAACAATTTATTCTCTGTTTCAACAGTATTTAGGTGAATAAACATCTGTTTTCAAAATTTAAACTTGTGTATTTTCTTTTGAATAATTTGTGCTTGCTGTATAATTTAAAAAAGCAATTCTATGAATTTTCTGTTTGCCCTGGAAATCTTTTATGGCCTGTTCTTCCATATGTTTGTGTACAGAGAAAAGAACAATAGGAAATTTTAATGCTTCTTCTTGCAAAAACATTTTAAACTTAGGAATTTAAACTAAATTATGTTGTTTACACTTAAAATCATGGTCTGGAAATGATTTGAAGGTTGATAGAGCAGCATAGGTACTGTATGTTCAATATTACAGCAAAAAAAGAAATAAATTGTTAAATTCGAATATTTTAAATTGTTGATTTGATTTTATATCTTGAATAAACATTCGAAAGTAGGATTTTTGAAACAAGAATTATGATTTTTAGATAACTATATAGGGTGCAGTTCATATATGAACCGAAAATGCTTTTTTGTGAATATCTGATGATTCAATAATTATTACATGCTGAAATTTGTTGTGGAGCTAGCTTGGTGATGTACTAACACAGGAAAAATGCTAGAAAAAATTTCTAATGCAAGGATTTTGGGGGCGAAACGAATATAGGGTTTTGGTTCGAGTTTTTCAGTGTTATGTAAATTCGTGATTTTGCCACCGTGGATTGATCGAGTGGTTCGAGTTTTTAGGAGATGGTCGAGGAGGGTATGCCGTGGTGTGGCCAAAGCGGCGTCGCCACTGGTGGCCGGCGTTCGGGGGTCGAGGCATTTTCTCTTGGGGTGTTCCAGTAGCTGGTTCGAGCGACAGAGTACTTTTTGATTTCGAACATTTCGTGTCGAATTGGGTTTTGATTTCGTGTTTGTGGTCGTTTTGTGACTTGTAGGAGGCGACGAGGTTTGCCATAACGTCGGCTGACCACCGTAAACGTCCACGGTGGCATATGGTGTCAGTGGGTTCGAGTATGGGTCGTCTCGAGTGATACTCGAGAAATTGGGGAGTTTGCTTCGAGTGATTACCTGGTGCGTGAGAGAGTCACGTAATACTGCAGTTAATAACTTAAAGTTTAAATATAAAAAGAAGAAGAAGAAAGAATAAGTAGAAGAAGCAGAAAGGTGAGAAGAGAGGGGACTCGGAAAAAAATAGGGGAAGACGCGAGTTTTACTCGAGTAAATGCCGTATTTTACTCGGGTTTTATTTTCTACGAATTAGCCTAATGACTTTCAAGTTATTTTGTTAAATAAAAGTTAGTATTAATAAAGTTAATGATGTTAACACGTTTAATTTAAAGTTTGATTTTAAAATTTATTAAGAAAGATTTGCAAATGTAAGATTAATAATTAATTTAAAGTGTAAGTTAATTAAGAATGTAAATTAGTTTATACTTGTAATTAAATAAGTAATTTAAGATTAAATAAATTTGTATTTAAAGATTGATATAAATGATCTTATGTTTAAATCAATTTAAACTTAAGAATTTTAATTAACTACTTAAAGTTAATTAATAGATAAATAGCAATTAACTAATTAAGTAATTAATTAAGGATTAATGATTAATTAAATTAGTAATTAATGATTAATTAAATAATTAATGATAAATAAATGTGTAATTAAGTTTTATTAATGAATAATTAAGGTTATTAATTAATAATTAAGAATTAATTAATTAGGTGAGTAATTAAGTAATAATTAATAAATTTAATAAGTTGATTAATTAGTGATTAATCAAGCTAGATAAAGTAATAAATTAAGTTAAGTAGATCAAACTATTTTGATATGAATTAATGATTCTTATTTGATTGACTCTGATATCTAATTGGTGATATTCTGTGATACTTTATGATATATTCTTGACATATCTGTGATGACTGTGTGTGATTTATCTGCGATAAATGTTATTGCGAATTCAAAGTATTGAATTAAACTGTTTAAACTATTAAACAACTTGGCCTCTAAAATGGCGTATGGATTTCGATGAGACCGTGATCGGGTGTCAATTTGATATTCCGAAAAACACATCGATCCAAGTTAAACGATAAGTCGTGACATCTCAAGTGAAGATCGAGATGGTGTTTTAGAATTCAAGGATTATCTTCGTTAACTCTGAGGGTGATTCCAAAATGAGTGTAACGAGATAATGCCTTCGGTTTCGTTCGAACCCGGAACGAAATTGTATGGATTGAATGCTTTCAGCACATCATCATTCAGACGATGAGCATTCTAAGAGATATGTTCTATAAAGGTAATCGCAGCCTCAAGCCTCATCAACCAGGAATGGCTAAAACAGGGGAGATGCAGCAAGGTTAGGTGGGTAGCACCCAAGCAGGACGAGATATACCCCTGTCTAGATGTTCGTTTATTTTCGGCTATGTGGGCAGTTGTTGGCCACAACTACGGGGTTATCTTGTTCGGGATTGTTCAGTAAGGAATGGTTCCAGCCTTGTGTTGTAGGGGGTCGGGAGTGATCCTCGATACGGTGATCTAGGCCCCGTACTATGATGGGCGGTACCCCAGTAGCCCTGCCATTGTATGGAATCCAATTTCCAATAAGAGTCGTACGTTTTGATTGTGCCCAACTATGTTGGAATGTGAGATGTAAACATTTCAGCTATTTCTGTATTTTACTTGAAAACCCTAGACACTATTATAATATCACTGGATTTCCTATAATGTTTTGGTTAGCGTAAGGTCAAAAACTAACCCATGTTTATGTGTGGGAAGTCTAACGTGATACCTTTATTTTCAAATGGTTTTCAAAGTTAAACAATTTTAACCCGTTTACTCACACCAGACCCATGTCTGACTCAGAGTTTATATTTTGTTTTTCATAAACTCTTGGGTACTTAAATTTTTATGAGTAGCCAAGTGATAGGTTTTTGGGGTGTTGAGTTCTGGAGGAGCTTGGAGTAGGAGTCCAGACGTATGTATCTATCTATCTAGTTTCGTTGTGTAGTTGATTTATGTTGTATGGGTGTATGTATTGACAGATATGTATATGACTGTTATGTGTACGATATTGTGTAACTCTGATATATAAAAAACTATGTAATAGTTATGTGATGTATTATATTTTGTTCCGTTCCGCTGTGAGATTCTGTTGTTGTTATTCCTTCTTTCTTTCTTTTCTATTTCTTTCTGTTTCTTTTCTTATTGATGATACGTCTTTCTGTGGTTAGAAGGATGGGACGTCATATATCTAGAAGAGGATGATCATATCTTAATTGGGAATGACCCACTTAGCCTTTTCGCATCTAACCCTGTTTCAGTCATTTCCAGTTGATGAGACCTGAGGTAACAATTACCTTTCACATATCACATATCACATCACTTTCAATTCCACATTGTCATTTCCATAACTACTAATTGCCTTTCACAAAAATACAACCCTTGAGCTCGTACGTCTCAAGGAGGGTGTTAAACTGTAACAACCCGCATATTTATCGAGTTTGTATTTAAATATTAACTCGTTAATCGGATTTTGGTCCGAAAAGCTACTTTTTGCAAACGGTCAAATTAGGACTCGAGACCACTTCCATTGAGTTCGAAATGTCGTTTACAACTTTTTAAGTATAAACATCGATAGGTTTGGAGTTAGTGAAATTTCACTAACTTTTCCCGCTTTGGACTTTGGGTTAGTTTAGCGTATTAAGCCCAAGTTCCAACCCTCTTCTCCTCACTCTTCATAAATTTCCTAACTAATCAAGCTTTGGCATTAATGGTGGAGGGAATGGGAAATTAAAACTCCAAGCATAAATTCAATTGCAAATCCAACATTCAACTCCAAATTCAAGTAGAAGATATTGGATTCAAGCTTTGGATTGCTTCTCCTTGCTTTCAAGCTTCATCTTCATAAACTTTAGTGCAAAGGTGAGATTTTTATCTCACAATTCTAGTCTATAACTATATTGGACTGTTAGGAATGATTCCCCATCACTTTAGCATGTACATTTGCATTTGATTTGGATTGGATTGGCGAAAAACTCCATTTTTTTAGTTGTTTGGTGAATTTCCTGAGCTTAGGTCGCTCTGCCTAGGTTAGGTCGCTCGGAATCATTAGCTCGCGTGCGTGGAAAAGTCACGGCCTGCATATGTTGTTCGCCTCGGATTTAGGTCGTAGGTCGTTGGACTTTAGGTCGTTCGCGTATAGGTCGCTCGCGACCTAACCCTTAGGTCGCTCGCGTGTTATCACGCTAGGTCGCACTGCCTTGAATCTTCACTTCGGAGTTAGGTCGTTTCACTTTAGGTCGTAGGTCGTTTCTGGCCTTAAATCCCCCCTGCAGCGTTAGGTCGTTAGCCTCGGAATTAGGTCGTTTTCGACCTTATATCACAAGGCGGCTCTAGGTCGCTCGATCCTGCTAGGTCGTAGGTCGCGCATCACTTTAGGTCGCTCGCGTGTTAAAACCTTAAGTCACTCGTGTGTTAAAACCTTAAGTCGCTCGCGTGTTAAACCCTTAGGTCGCTCGGCCGATGCACGCGCTAGGTCGCGAGTATTTAAGTCCTTAGGTCGCTTGGCATTGTGACCACTTAGGTCGCACGACCTTGTTAGGTCGCTCACCCTTAGCTCGCGTACCTTCTTAGGTCGCGCATCCCACTAGGTCGCTCGACCCTGTTGTATTTTTAGTTCGCAACCATTAAGTCGGTCAACCTTGCTTAGGTCGTTAGGTCGGTCGGTCCTATCCCTTAAGTCGCGTGACCGTGATAGGTCGCTTACCTTTAGGTCGCATGACCTATGGCCACTTGCTCCAGTTAGGTCGCTCGGCCACTTTGTTAAGTCGCCCACCATTTTAAACTTAGGTCGCATGACCATTAGGTCGCTCGACCCTATTCCTCTTAGGTCGTTAGACCTCATTTTATCTTCACTAGGTCGTACCGTTTTGGTCGGGGCGCTGCCCCGCACCCCGCCGGGGGCGCTGCCCCCTGGACCCCCACGACCTGACCGGGCAGGTCGAACCCCGTAAGCGGTGGCGTTGCCCCCGCACCCCTACCTTGAGGGGTTGCCACCCCCCCTGGACCCCCCCTCCGTAGGGGATCTTATCTGAAAAACATTGAGCTGATTTCCTTGGATTTTATTCACATCTCCGTATATGATCTTTGTGACTGATTGTTTCTACAATTGCTTCTGTGTTTTGTCACTTTATAATATAAAGGTTTCAATACTAGTAGTAAATATCAAAACTCTTTTAACAAACAATTTCAACTCTATTTTTAATAACAAAGCTCTTTTCTTAAACTGTTTTCCAATCTATTAGTATATACAAGCCTTTACCTCACTCGGATGAGAAATCTAATTAAACGACTTAGTGAAACAAGTGGTATGAAACGCTTGCGTTCACTTCGTCGGTTAATTCTTGGACTTGTTCGATTGAACCTCTTGTGACAATTTTATTAGTGAAGATTTACAGTTTGTTCGTAAATATTTAAGTTAAGCAAGTGGTTATGGGACATGAAGCTAAACTTCTATATTTACTAGCTTAGTGTAATTGACACTTCTCGTTGATCTTGATGATCGCTTTATGAATTAGACTAGCAATTGCGCGATGTCTCTTTCATTGCAAGGTTAGACTAGACACCACTTGTGTGATTCCATTCACACATACCTTTCTGCTTTTTGGTTAGTCTTGACCTCAATCTGTGTGATTCCATTCACACATGCGGGGTAGCTCCCCTTGGTCTTCGGACCGTCATGTGATAGGCCTCTTTCCCTTTTTATGATTTCTGGATTTCTCGTGTTGATTTCTGGAATTTATGTCGTTGACTTGTTATGAGTACAAGTTTAGGGTATGATGCCCTCTTCGAATCTTTGAGAAGATTCTGGTGATATTGATTATCTCTTATTGATTGATCTTCTGTTGATCATTATTTACATACTTATAGTGGTATGTCGTTATGGATGTTTATGTTTATGCCATATCTTTTATGTTATATCATGTCATCTGATATTTATAGCTAGACTGATCCGTTTATTATTTTCTTAAATAATACTCGGGTCAGACCGAGATGTTACAGGTGCTTCTGCTTGACTTCTTCCCAGGGATTCATCACTCTGACTTTTGGCTAACTGTTTAGATTAGCAGTTTTTGTTGTATACACTTGAGATATAGACTCATAGTTGTATTCTTTTGTATAGCACGTGTTGCTATTCTTTTGTATTATCGTGGATCTTACTGACCACTACTCTGATGTACACTTTCATGTGTTAGTTATATATTCATATCTTCTTCCGCCTTTGTGATATGGATATCTGTGACTGATTTGTGATATGATTATTTCTATGTTTGTTTCTGAAGATTATTTATAGCCACCGTGTGATAAGCAATTACATGGATGGTCGCTCCTCAACAGCCTTATTCTCCGTGCTAGTTGACAGCACTACTCCGGAGTGTTCTTGGCTAGCGTGGGTATAGAGGTGGGGCGCCACATAAACTAAGAGAAGTTGCCTTCTCCGCCACCACTGATGTACGTTTGTAAAAACCAATGTACGTAATCTTAGAAATGCAATGTCAAACACTCTTCCATACAAGTTGTCTAGGAACAGGACAAACCGAAGGTACTTTCCAACAACATCCTGTCGGGAAATCCCTAGGATTAGTAGCAAATAGTCCTTACATTGGATATTTCATTACCAAGAGACTACTGCTAATGGATATATATTGGTATTTTAACCCCAAACGATCAATAAGCTGTCCTTCACTATGAAAATCCCAAATATCAATATTATCACAACCTGCACAATCGAATGCATATAGGTTGGTCCGAAGTGGTTTTCAGATAAATCTAATCCCAGTCTCTTCGCACCAACCATGCAAAAGCGTTTCTCAACCTCATACAGAGACTAAGTCTCATAGACTTATCATGTCTATAACTTTCAACTTTCTACCCTTCGACCAAGAAGGAAGCTCGATAGGTTGGAGTAATACTCCACACTGCACGAATCAACATTCTTAACACAAACGATAATCAAGCCTACATAGATGGCTACGTACAAAGTGTACGACTAAATAGTTCCCACATCAAGTCGAGGAACTAAAATAGCCAAATTTGATAGTCGGTTATTTAACTATCAAAGCAAACAACAATTATCTAGCACCATAAACAATCACTGGGCCCTTTTAATTGATCTTCTATTAATTAAATCACATTTCCAAATATTCACTTCAAATTATCTTTAGAAAGATATATTCTCAAAACCGTTTCAACATTTCAATATTTGGAAGCGTTTCCATATACTTATTTTAATAATAAGTAAATTCATAATTTACTTATTTTCAAACCAATCAAACTCCATTTTAAAATATTACTTCCCAAACATTTATTTAATTAAAAGATTATTCACTGTCCAAAATCGTTAATATAATTCTCTAACCAAATTCATTAATTCTACACATTTAATTTAAAGAATTATTCACTATCCAAAATCGTGAATATAATTCCTTTAATGAGCTTTCTTATTTAACTTATCAAATTCAATTGATTTTGGATTCATAAAATAATGTTTATAAATCCCATTTATATGTTAATAAAAACTTCCACTTATAAAATCACTTTATTAACCAATTCCATTTATATCTCTTTTATATGCCAAAATATAATTATAAGTTAATTCACTTATAAATCTCTTATTTACAAATTCATTCCTTTTATAACTTCATAAATTTATAATTCATCTTATTTACTTATAAGATTCAATTACAACTTCATTTTAAACATTTAAAAAGCACATATATAGTTCCTTACTTTTATTTATAAAATATCCATTTTATAAATCTTATATATATAAACCAGTTATAATAAGTCCAAAATTATCACTTTAACTTAATTTACCAAATAGTTAGCTACTTATTTCAAAAATCATATTTAGATTTCCATTTAATTAAACTTCTTCTTTTAATAATTTACAAATCATTATTAAAACTTATATAACTTCAAAAATCATATTTAAGCATATTTCACAAATCATATTTACGTACATTTCACGAAAATCAAAATTTTTATAACATAAAAAATATAATATTTTATTTATTTAAAATACATTTCCATAACAATTCAAAAATTAGTAAAACATATATATTTTCAAAATCATTTTGAAATCCTTTTTAATTTAAAATCATCACTTTAATATTTTAAATTTCCAAATATGGCCCAATGCTACAACAGCACTAAATAAGGTGATTCACACAATCATATCAATTCAGGCATCCAAATATCATATATCACATAATAATATCATATATATCAATATCTATAAATAAAAATCAACACTGGGTGAGGAATCCAGTTGGTTCCCTCCAACCTATCACCTACAACAAATATACATATGAGAAAACATGTACAATGTCCGCTTCGAGGCAGATGTGCGTATAAAAGGTCATCCGCTCATATACGTGAACATATAGGGTCTCATCTTCTCCAATAGACATGAATATATCCAAACCAATAAATATATATAATATATCATATATCACCCAAACAATCATCAAACAACGTAAATAGATTTTATTCTTACTTATTTAAAAATATAAGCAAGTCAGAAAGAGTGAGTTGTGCTCACTTTGATTCCAATAGACGTTCCAGCCTTTTATTTTGAATAAAATTAAAAGAGCATTTAATTGTATCTAAATTTTCACTAGCTCCAATCAACTACAATCTAGCTCCATCACATAGTATTTGCGAATACGAACCCAACGCAACTTGTTTCGTGAAAAACAGACCTGGTATGAAGAAGTTGTAGCATTTTAAAGTTTACACGAATTTAAAATAATATAATTTACATCTTTTTTATTTACCCATAAACAATCTGGGCCGTTGTTTTCTTTCTTCATCATTCACGTCTTCTATAGATTGAAACAAAACCCATCGATCGCCTTTTACCTCTAATTGCCGCTCCTTCCACGATTGTCTACACGACGATCGAACACCATCATTTCGAAGCTCGTCCACCACTCCATCAACACCCAAAGGTTGCACGAACTTGGCTATCCCAATTTCAATAATTTTCATGCTCGAAACACACAACATTTGAACACAAATTGCTGCCATGTCGATTAATTTCACACGACCATCGCTGTATAGATTAATAGATCTCGTCTAGCTCTACAATGTTGTATTTGAATGTTTTTACTAATTCTCGATGGATTAAGAGATTTTTAAAGGGGAAAGAATCAAAATTTATGGCCATTCATTCAAGGGTGGCGGCTAGGGCTTGAAACCCTAAGGGTTTATTAATTTTCAGAAAATGACGTCCGTTTATAGAAAATTTCAAACTACTGTTCACCGAAAAAATACTTCTAACTCCAATCGAAGCGTACCGCCTGGCGTTTATAATGCTTTACCTCTATTCTGAACACAATGGAATATATATCGGGAGCCAACTCCATCATATTTGGAAGATCGGTTTTTGAATCGATTTATTTCAATTAAAATTTACTTAAATAAATTTCCACGCGTTTTAGCTTCGACCAAACCGTACGTCTGATTGACATGAAATTTGAAATCCTACAATAATATAACATTACGAATCTAATGGAACTGGTTTCGTCTAAATCCGAGACAGTGTGAAAAATGACTATTTTAACATGTTAATTAATATTAAAATTCCAATTTCAATAAATTCACTTTTAAATCAAATTTAAAAGTCCCCTGACTCCATTCTAATTCAAGTAGAATTTAATTCAACTTTATAAATCATTTTCATTCAGCTTAAATTTAAATCTCAATTATTTCCACAATTTCCAATGTTAAATCAACAATTTAATTATCCAAATAAATTAAGATATTTGAAATATAAGTTATTCAACTTATAAAATTAACTTTTGAATATTTAAAATCAATTAAATATCCGAATTTCAAGTGATTGAAATTCTGTATCGTCACACAATTCACTACTTAGAGCAAAATGGGAATTTATTCTACCAAATATATGTCTACAGAATAAACGGTTACATCATAGCAGAATGGAGATTTATTCTGATATCAGATGTCGAAACAATCAAGCAATCAACCTATAGTAGAATGAGGATTTATTCTACTTTCACATGTCCATACAATCAATCCATTTACATAACTTATTCACAGTTGTTTGTATGCTTAATGGTATCATCATTTGAATCCCTTGTGTTTAAAACCATCTTTGAAAAAGAAGTACCTTTAAAACAATTTGATTCTCGAAACAATGGATTTAAATGTTAAAACACCGTTTTAAAATAATTAATTACAAGCTAAACTCTTTATTAAATCATAATTGATTTTATTAAATTTAAACTTAATTTTGTTATAAATTAATAAATAATTAAACCTTTAATAAATAAATAATTTATAAATTAAACCCTTAATTAATCATTTATTGAATACTAAATAATAATTTAAAACCTTAATTAATAATTAACTATTAATTTATCTCAATTAATTAATTAATTAAACTTTTAATTAAAACATAAATAATAAATTAAACCTTTAGTAAATATTTATTTTAAATCAAATCTTAATTAATTTATAATGAAAAATACTTAAACACTTGATTAGTTAAATAAATAAATAATTGACCTTATATTTGAATAATAATTAATTAAAAATAAATTGTATACTGATCACATAATTAATTAAAAATTAATCTTAATTTAATGGATAATTAACTAATAACAAATCCTTATTTAATTAAGATTAATAAATCTTGTTTAATACTTAATTATTAATTACCAAGCTTAACTAATTAATAATAAATTATTAAAACTTAATTAACTTTCTAAACATCTTAATTAAGTTTATAGAACCTTTCTAAATAAATTTAAAGTATGAAACTAAATTTTAAAAAAAGGGACCTTTATCGAAACTTCATCTATAACAATTATCTCTATGGGTGTCATACTTGCAAATTTTTTAGCTTTCCTCTTTGGAAACTTAATATTAGAAAGCTTAATAACTTTTCAAAAACCAAAATAAATAATTTGAAACCAAGTTTCTAACTTTTAAAAATTGATTTTGATTACAAACCAAAACTTGTACTCTTCATAAAGGATTCTTCATCGATAACCAAATCTATTTGTTAACTTTGTTAACTTTGCACAACAACCATATAATTATGTCCATATAAGGTATTTATACCACAAACATAAACAAACAAGATCACACTTTGACACCATTCACAAAAAATCCAGACTTCACATTCAAGCACACACTAACCTAACCACATAATTCACATATATAAGCAACATATATATATATATATATATATATATATATCCAAACAATACAATAATCCAACAAACAACATTATATATAACTATATAACCAACATATTTATAAAGTAATACACTAAGTTAAGAATTCATTTACCATAATTTTGCATAACTCTTTTGAAAACTTGAGATAATGTAGAACTTGCAAAGCTTGGAAAACTACAAAATCAACTCGAAAATGGGTCATCTTTCCCTCAATTTTTGACCATGTTACTCAAAGAATTTTAAAAAGTGATCAAAAGAAAGTTCCTGAAAATTATTTTCTCTATCATTTAAAAAGATTCACTCAATTTGGGTTTGATTTAATGGAGATATGGCCAAAAGAAGGAATGTTATTTTCGGACTTCAAAATATAGGTCCGAAAATGAGCTAAAAAAATGCATTTTTGACCCAAAAATATGTGAAATTTGAAAATGTGTTTCAAATGAAAGTTGTAGCCAATTATATATGATTTAAGGAAACGAAAATATTGATTTAGAGTAGTCTAGTGGAAGTTATGGTCGAATGAAGTGGGAGAAAAATGAAAAAAGAAAAATTTTAAAACTAAGTTTTTAAACATTTATAAAGAAGGAAAAATTCAAATTTAAATTCTTTAGAGTTTTAGTGGAAAGCCATTAAATATTTATAGTGGAAAAGAAACGCAAAGTTAGGAAGTGAGAAATGAGTGGTAAATGGAAGAAGAAAATGTAGAAAAGGTTTTATATAAAATGGAATTAGGAAATTACCAAACAACCCTCATGTACTCTACCTTCCACACATTTGCTCCACCTCATCACCATGTCTTCACTTCCCTTCTACCCATGTACTCACGGCTCCTTCTTGTGCCCTCTCTCATTTCCATCCAACATGTCTAAGACATGTTTTAACATGTTTGTGTACCTTTATCCTCTATTGTGTAACATTTTTTCACTTTTATTTTAAAATTTATATACTTAAATATAAATACATATATACACATACACTTATACATCCACATATACATATACTAAAAAATTCATAAATGTGTAAATTTATAATAAAGAGTTCACAACATATCAGACAACTTTTAGCCGATGAAAAGTCAAAAATTCATAAAACAGATTCTAGTCACATTTTCAATCTTCCTTCGAACTTAATATTTTTGTAAACACGTTTTGAAAAATAGTTCACCATAATATTTACTATTAATAATTGTTTTATTTTCATTATAAAACTTATATATTTAAATATTTAAAATTAATTAAATATCCGCAAATCAAAGCAGTTATTACACTTGGCAAAACATTAGTATCTGTAATTTATATGATTTTATATTTTTTTTCGTCAAATCAACAACCAAGATATTAAAAATATAGTAAGAACATATGTTGTATAATGTCATAATAATCTATGTCGATAAATTGTGCATTTAATATGATTGACAAAATATTTATCAATTAAAATATACAAATGAACTAAATTAATATCAACAAATTAGAAATTTAACGTATAATTACTAATAAATTCTTCTTGCATGTTATTGTTTTGATATCCATACAAGCGCCTAATTTTACAACTACTAAATATATTCGTAGTTTGTCGCTTACTCGTTTATTTGGTCGAGACCATGTGTTGCATTCTATGAGTTTCGAATTCTAAAGCAAAATAAGACAGTGAATATTTGATCCATATACTGGCACATATAAGTGTTATATAAGGAATGATCATAGTTTATAATGAAGGATACTTCAATGAAGTTAGTTTATATGAAATAAGCCAATAAACGGTATTATGAAATCCAGTAATCAATCTGATTGATTACAAAAGGATCGCATTGTGTAAAATACAACACAAGACCAAAACTACAATATAAATCTAAGAACACGATAGCTGAAACGTCTGTTTGATCGGCTCACGCAACATACAACGTATTTGATGTCCTTAAAAGTTATGGATGTTCCAGTGCACTTATAATGATGTAGTATGAGTGTTCTTTTTTATGGTTCAACCATTTAGAAAGAAAAATGAATGTATAAGAGTAGATGTGATTTAAGGTACAATTGAGATGAAGAGAGTAAATAGTTACTTCTACTTTATAAAGAAACAATGAAAACAAGAACTGTAACAATATTTATTGATACTTAATATTGGAATAAGAAATTTTATTTCTATTCCAAAATGTATTTTCATATATAAATTGTTGTTTAAGAAATTTATTTCTTCGAGTTAAAGATATTTGATAAAATAACTACCCATTGTAATCTAGTTACAACATGTGAAATAAATAATTTATTTTAAGTTAATGATGGATCTCCGAATTTATTATGCTATTATAGTTATAGCGGAAATAGTGGGAGCATGCCATATAGTAATTATTGATTGTATCAAATTACGAAAATAAATTTCGTAAAACATATCAAACATTATTCATGAAATAATGACTATTTTTCGGAGTCGACTGAAAATAAATATAGTTATATTTCAATGTGAATATATGAATATTCACTATGAAATAATACTACAAAGTGTTATTTGTTTTCACAACAAAAGTGATGCATTGGAAAATACTAAATTATCTAAAATTACTTACAATTATTTTGGAATTATAGACTAAGCCGTAGTTTTGAGAAATAATTATATATATATATATATATGATTATGAATCAGTTAATATATCTTAAACAATTAATAGCTATGCAACCATTTAGTGGGAGTGTCATAAGAGCTGACATCTTCTTCGGATTGGTACATATTTATTTATGCAGTCGTAAGTCTATTAGCACCAAAATAGTTCCATATGCTTTAACCGACGAGTTATCACTGACATGGACAGGTGTATTTGATATATATGTAATATGTCTATGGTAAATTCATAAAATATAAAACGAAAGTTAATAATATAATATGCCACACAAAAGATTTGATATGAACGAATGAGTTAATATATTAGAAAGAGTTTTGTATGTACCTAATATGAATAAAGATTCAGTCTCAAATGTCACTCCTTCCTATAATACATAATGAGGTGTTAATAAAGAGTAATCGAACTTTGTTGGACAAAGCACGATTAATGATAAGTGAAATTAAGCTAAATTCTATTTATATGGTGTGTAATTAAGAGTAGTACATAAGGTTAGAATAAATATCATACAAATAATAGTTTACATAACTATGTAAGATAAGGGTCTATAAGAAAATTCTACACATCATTGGCCAAGGAGTTGGCAGGTTTTGCGAGTCAAAAGGCTACACGTAATAATTATGCGTAAAACATCTTGTATGAATCTTCCCAAGAGAATTTTGCAAATGATAGTCATTAGTTGACTAATTTATGTTGTGAACATAAATAAGGCAACTCACAAAATGTTTATGAGCCCTCATTCCATTGCACTGAAAAACAACTATTGCTAAAAGAAATACAAACTTCGTAGCGAAGGAATTTCTTTAGAAATTGATAGTATAAACATAGATTTGAGTACGATGTAAAGATGAAACTAATTACGTGGGATGAAATGAATAAGAGAACATATCGCATAAGAGTGTCTAAGAATATTCTCACATATTAAAGAGAAGCTATGAGTTTCTTAATAATGTCAAGAATAAACAGTCCTCATTTGTTTAATTAAACCATTAAGAGTATTGACTTTATGATATGGTATGATGCGCTAATCCAAAATTGATTCCAAGTACATTATCACAATATGATTTTGATAGTTGTATCCGAAGGGATATGATCCATTAGCTGCAAATATGTCTTTATGAGAAAGACAAATGCAGTTAGAATATAGTGAGCCATATTGATAAAAATATTACCACGAATTTCAATCGTTGAAACTAACAAAAAAATTCATCATTTAGTGGCTCATATTGGTTTGAATTTTACTTACAAAACTATTGTCTAGTATGACTTTATGCTTTGGTATATATATGTTAAAACAGAAAGTTTTGAATATAGATTTAGACTAGTCAATTTGCAAAAAACAACCAAAGTATCTCAAAGTCAAGGAGAGTGATACTGAGTTTCTGGATTTTCGAATATGATCGGAGAACAGATACAAAAGTATCATTATGGAAAGCATTAAATTGAACAAGTGTTTGGTAGTTGTATCAAATAATTTGATTATTAGTAAAAACTGCATAAGAAGCATGTTTACATAAGAAAGAACGTTAAAAGGTACATAGATATTCCTAAATCATAAGTGAACAATGCACTACTGATTTTTAACGATGTACTTGTGTTATAACAACTTTTAGCTGTTTTAATACTCAATGTCAGATTTGTAAATGATGACTTTTATAATAAGTATAAAAGATATTGAGAATGTCCCAAAATGATATACGAGGATACCTTATTAAAATGTTTAATACGAAACATGTAAGATGGATCCTTATGCATTGGTAATATGAATTAGCATATACACTATGTTTTCTACAATGTCGTGATTTATTTATGTATTTGATACATGAAGTAAATATTAGGTCCAAACTAATATAACTAAAGGATTGTTTAGAGTATTCTCGTGTATTTATGAAATAGTAGAGAATTGTTTATAGAAATAATGAATTCCTTATAAAGGAGTGTTAAGACTCAAACTTCATAAGTGATATTTAGCATAATATGTCAATAATAAATTCAAGTTAAGAATCTTTATGGTGGAAATGTTCCAAATGAAAGACCGTGGCTGATTCAATGAAAAAGGCTAAGTTCATCGCCTTAAATAGTACCACAACGAAAACAATTAGTTTGGACTTAGAGCATCGGAGAGATTGAAATATAATACCATACCCGATTCACTGAGGGATTGACCCAATTAGTTTTAAGGAAACCGATTAGAGAAATTGGAATGAGATTCGATTATTGCTTCCCCAAGTGCAAGTGGGAAATTGATAGATTTAGGGGTATGCCCTAAGGATAATTATGTAATTTTGTTACATACATCTAACTCGATAAGCAATCTTGTTTGAATTAAAAAGTGATTTCTTTCTATTATATACTTGACATATTGTGTTATATTAATTAAGTAATTTAGTTAAATGTATATTTAATAGAAAATCTACAAATGATATGTTCTGTGATAGTAGGAACAAAGTGTTGTAACCAAAAGTAATTTATCATAATGAAAACAAACATACCATTTTCCTAGTTAAGATGCATCGAGACAGAAATCGATGGTATGTAATGCTTTCCAAATGTTGGGTAATTTATTACTCATGACTGCTGAGGGCACTAAATGGTTATGTGTTGAAATTTATTGGATAACTATAGAACGACTAACATGATAGTTTTCTGTTGGTTAATATAACTTAGGTCAAACAGAAAATATCGATGTGACTGATTCACACAATTCTCATGACTTGAAAATACTATTGATCTTCAATGTGAAAACTCCGCTTTGATTATAGTCAAATCATGGCACATCGTCCATCCAGTGACTGTAGTTAGGTCAAGTGAAAGTATTAAAAATAAAACACTATTCGAGAGAGGATTTGTCTCCTCGGTTATATGGGGTTAGTATCGCAGTTAATTCAAGTCAACTCAAAAAAGTCAAAATCTTTGGCTAGAGCATTTCGGTTTATAAATAATTGTTATTATTGAACCAAGGATTTTATGTTTGGACTATAGAGCTGAATGTGGACGATATTAGAACATTGACCATTACAAATTTTATAAATCCATAGTGACATAGTTTGACGAAGATAATTGGTGTAAATAAAGTCACGACTGCTAAGTGACATGTGAACATTAATATTCGAATAGTTTGATATTAATGGTTGACCAAATTTACACCTAACTATTCGTAGAACCAAAATGATGAATTCTCTTTTGACCAAATGATTTTTTAGTTTATAATTATTATAAAATAATTAATATTTATGAAATGCTAATTAAAAAATTCTGATTATAATTTGGGGAATAAATATCATTAAATATATTTATAATAGTTATAAATATATAAAATCGATATACGATATCAATAAGCAGTTAAATTGGATTATTTAAATAATATTTTCTATGGGCTTAAATGGGATTTTTGCCTATCACGATGGGTATAATTCTCAACTAAAATAAGGAGATAAGGAGCGGCTCAATTAGGGTAGAGTTGTTGGTTATTGGAAGGCTCAGATTAAAGGAGTATTAGTATGAGATGTGATCCACTATTTTCTCTCTTCCATCCACTATTTAAACACCTCTAACCCCAATTACAAATGACTTTTTGCTACCAGTCCTTCCTTCCATTGTTGCTGGACTTCATTTCTAAGGCGCACTCTCATATCAAGCTTAAATCAATTCAAAGTCAATTACTATCCGATAATCAAAGGTCAACGTCTTAAGGATTAGCGGTCTGCTGAATCGAAAAGCTTTCAATGGATAGAGAGTTCATCATTACAAGGTATGCTTCAAGGCATTGGTTTTGGTATGTTTGTCACTTAATTATAATTTATAATTTATGAATAATATTTCATTATATACATATATATTTTATTATACTATTAGTTAGGTGACGATTCTTATATGTATTGATGTTGTCACAAGCTAGATTGGCTATATGTATGTATTCACATATTAAAAAAAATTATATGTTAGTTAGAATTGTACAGCCAAATATTTTATATATAATTATTATTGTTTATATATATATATATCCTTTAATTATATATATAGTTTATATTTAATTATAATATCATTCAATGGTAATAATTAATCATATAATTGTATAAATGTATATTCGTAGCAATAATATTTTTTGTCAGTTATAAAGTAATTTTTGTAATTATGTGTTATTATATAATATTATTTTTTAAATTTTATAAAATTATTTTATCATAAGAAAAGCTCTTAATCAGAAAACGAAAGTTAAAAAATTAACTTTACTATTATTAAAAATTATTATAATAAACAGCTGAATAACCAAAAATAAATAAATAATAAATGTTGATTGAGATAAACTACAGAAAAAAAATTAAAGCTTCAAAATATCATAAAAGATTTTATGGAAATTTAAATTTCGAATAAAATATTTTTTGTTAATATTTTATCTATTTTCGAGTGAATGATCAAATAATACATATTTTAAACTAATTGAATCAATAATAAAATTTAAAGATGTTGTACATATGATCTGGAATATAACACCCATATTTTTGATAACATTATTTAGGGTATTGATTTAGATTAATTAAATAAAATATTGTGTTGATTAAGGGATTGAGATTTGATTTAATTAAGGGTAGCCGTGCCATTTAATCAATGAATTAAAAGAAGGGTTAACATGAAATATAGGAGGGGTAAAATAGGAAGGAATTCATTCCTATATATTTACCCTTGGCTGTGTATCCTATACACGTTCATTTCATTTGTTCAAAATTTTAAAAGCTAAGGCCGGCCACCATTAACAAGGGCTAGAGAAAGAAAGAAAAAGGGGAAGCTTAATCAACATCAAATTCATTCAAATTCCTTATCCTTAATCCCTAAAGCTAAGGTGAATATGTTTACATCTCTCATTTGTTTTGTTTTTGGTTTTCAGGAGAAATCCAAAATGTTTTACAATGTTTTTCCATGCTTTTGAATAATGGAATGATTATATATACATGTCGATCATTTATTCAGGTTCATAATGATTTTATGATATGTTTCATGGTAAAAACCATATTAAATGACATTTAAATGCCATGTGAATTTTTATATAGACCAGATATAATATTTTAGAGATGCGTTTCAATTTTCAGAATTTTTGTGGATTTTATATGGATTTTCTAGTAAAGAAAATATTATTTTAGGTTACATATTATTTACGGTTAATAATAGATTTGGATCTGAAATTTATATATGTTGGAAAACAAATTAAAAGAGATTTTCTCGAATTTTTGTAGATTTTTCCTAAGTGTTTCGATGGATATATAAAATAATTTAAGGTATGAGACTTAAATATTTTATGTATTTATATAAGGAGAAGGGGCTCTTTGCAAACAATTTAACTTTATTTTTCTGGAAATTGGCAGCACTTTTGAAAATGTAAAATGGCAACCAATCAGATTTAGACAAAAAGGCAGGTTATTTACAAAAGAAATAGTTTAAAAGGACAAATAAATAGGTTTTTCACTATTTCGACGCTTTCGGCACCAGGTTCCGCCTCCTTACCATCGCCTTTGACACAGTCGAAACCAATGCTTATGGAATCAGTGAATTGTAAGTAGTGAATTGAATGTAGGTGAAAGGTAGTGGGTCAAAACCAAGGGGTTCCGAAGGGGTTGAGGCTTTACTTTGTTTTTTAAAATAATGCATCTGCTTGCTTTCAACTAAGATGCTTTCGACCTGATTAGCTTTCAACTAGGTCAAATGGTTTAAAAGGGAATGGTTTCGATTGGGTTACGCCTTTGTTTTAAATAAATGCTTTCGACTAAGTTGACACCTTCTGTCGCCACCTTTTTACCTTTTGACCCAGAGGATTTCAAATGGGTACTTTTTTTTCTAAAATTTGGCCACTTCTCAAATGCTTTCAAAGGGATGGTTTCGACACCGTCACTTCCTTACTTAAGAATGCTTTCGAAAGGTAGGCTTTCGACTTAAATGGTTTTAATGACCCTTTTACTCAATTGAAGTATAACCCAAATAGTTTTGAAAGATATGATTTAAATGATTTCGAAAAGAAGTGCTTTTGACTTTAATGGGTTTATGATCCTTTTTCTCTACTTGTAGGCATAATCCAAATTGTTTCGATTGAGACGGTTTTCAAAGGTTTCGTAGGAGTAAAATTTTGAATTGTTTTGAAAGGTTTGCATATGTTTTAAATTGAAACCAAAGGCTTTCGAAAGGTTTAGATTTGATGCTTTCGAAAGGTTTTAAAGTAAAGTTTCGAAGGTGCGGTTCCCCAATGGTTTCGAAGGAGTCAAAAGGTATCATTTTTTCTGGTTGTTTTGAAAGGATTAAAAGGAAAGGTTTTCCTAAGATTTTGAAAGGGAAATGTTTAAAGGTTTAAAAAAGAAAGACGTCTAAGGTTTTAAAGCTTTCGAAATGAAGGTTTTCAGAGGTTTCGAAAGGGATTTTGAGAATGGTTTTGAAAGGAAGGTTTTGGTCTTTCGACCTAGATTAAAGGAAGGGTTTATTGGGTTTAAAAAGGGGTACTTTCAATGGTTTCGAAAGGGGTACTTTCAATGGTTTCGAAAAGGGTACTTTCAATAGATTCGAAAGGGGACTTTCAAAGGTTAATTATACTCATCAACTATGATTTGGGTAAAGTATATATATAACATGGCAAGGTGATTTTGGTAAAGCATAGAATATATAAATTTTCCTTCTTTAAATTTGATTTAAAGGTTTTAAATCATTTTGAAAAGGTTTTCAAGAAAAATTATGGGAAGGGGTCCCTAAGTAAAATGACTCGGATATTAAAATACTAGATGGGACGGGTATAAGGTCACGCCCTTCATTGGCTATTAGCCCCAGCTAATTTTTTCGAAAATTCTAGTGTGTGGGGCTTTGTCGCAGGTAAGACTAAAATTATGAATACACACAGAAAGGGACATATGTTTGTATACATATAGGTTATTGGTGAGCCCATAAAACCATTAGGATCAGGTGACCCTGGAAGATGATAAGCTAAGGACAGACCGTCAAGAAGAGAAGTATTTAATAGATAGTTAAGGATAGAACATCCAGAAGAAGAGGACTGTCTAACATATGTTAGATATATTTTTGATGTGTTATCTGGTAGGTTTGAGTCAGCCAAAGGTTAATAATTAACCAAACAAAACTAAAGTGTTTGAATAGATAGTTCATTTATTACCTGATATGTATCTTTACATAATGATGCTTTATAGTTTTAACCATTTTTGGTTGTATGAAAGGATTTACAGGAGAAATGTTATAAAAGGATGTTAGTGAGGGAAAACTCATTCCACTAAGCGGCGTGGTCCCACTTAATATAAAATAATTGAGGGGAACATTATTCACACCAGGTTTTATGTCTGACTCGAAGTTTTTGTATACCATTATACTCTCAGGTGCTCAAAATTGATTTGAGTAGGGTAAGGGTTGAGGTTTTCAGGTTTTTGTTGTTTTAGCAAATAAAGCTTCTGGAGATAAGCAGCTGGCAGACGGATAGCTGATCAGGAGTACAGATTATTTTGTTTATTCCACTATGTATTAAGTCAGATATGACTACATTGCATTGATCAACCAAGGGGGCATCGTCTTATGTTGCTTTTGGTTTATTTTGTAATTAATATATTTGATCATTATCTTGGAAACGTAAAGGGATTATGTAACTTGGATATGAATTATTGTTTTGAAATGTAATCAGCAAAACGTTGTTTTTGAAATCTATGATTTGTTCATATTCAAGTGCTTTTGATATTATGGATCCCAATTAGCATTACCGTATTTTGTCACCAGAAGTTAATACTATATATGACTGCAGCATCTGTAGCACTTAGCCTTTGGCCTCCAAGTATGGGATGTTATAGGAAATTATTATAAAAAGAAATTATTTTGTTAATATATATATATATATTATAAAGAGAGAATTAGGGAAAAGGATAAACATAATAATTTTTTGGATCTAGGCAATTAGTATCAAAATTTGGATAGAAGGTCAAGCTTCATCACTAAATCCAAGTTCCATCCAAACTCATCGTCGTCGCCTCAAACAAACACTCTACATAACCCACCTTTTGCCAAGGCAGTAGACAGACGGGTTTAACCAAAGTGACTTCATGAATATCAAGGTCATTCGTCAAGTGCAATGATTGTGAGGTCCAAAAATCAAGTGTAGGCAATGATATGAAGGGACGATCAATCCATACTAAAAGATAGAATCCTCATATTATTCTAAGTACGGATTAGTGCCTTGCCTAGGTAGAGGATTGGTGCATACACCTTCCCCTAGGGGATCGATACATGTCCTCAATTTTTTCCCAAACTAGGTGAGATTGGTGTAACGTAACAGGGATGGCCCCACGAGGCTATGTTTCAAATCTCAAGTTGTTTGAAGTTTGTATGCGCAAGTTATGGGCAAATTACTTCACCTAAGAAAGGGATTGTATAAAATGGATCAGCATATTATCAACCAAGTACAACTCAATAGAAAATGATCAATATATCAAAATTAATAAGTCCAATGCATATGAAATTTTGTGAGCGAGAAGTAGAGACCATAGGGAGCATACCTTAGGGATCACACATTAAAAGGATGCAGAAAGAGGGATCGGCCCTTTTATCTTTTAGGGATCGGCAAAACTCAACTTTATTACAAAGATCGATCAATATCTCAACATCTACACATCCAATTGACATGAAACTTAGAGTACAAGCTAACTAAAACATATGGAACATCCCATAGGGATTGCATATCATTTAGAGCAAGTAGGAGGGATTGTTTCCTTTCCCTCCTAGGAATCGGCTATAATCAGCCTTCACAACATATCGCAACAAAGATTAATCAATAACTCGAGTTCTACTAATCCAATTGGCTAGAAACTTGGAGGCTAAGCATGATACAACATGGAGAAGCTTCCCTAAAGATTGAATGGCATTTGGAAGAGAGTGGGGATATTGGTACTTATCGTTCTAGAGGGATCGGAAGAAATCAGGATTCAAGCAATAATACTTCACGGAAAATGCGATATCTCACAAACCGTATATCGGAATTGTAGAAAATTTGGAAAGAAGGTATCTAACATCATGGGGCACCAATCAAAGGGAATGCAACCTATTTGGACACATTAATAGGGATCGGTGCCGATCGCTATTGTGGGCCTTAATGGGCCTAGAAATTTTTGGGCGGCCTCGTCTTGGTCTCCCGGACCTTCTTTAAAAATTTTGCCCGATCCATGCACGTCTTCCCTTATAAATACAACAGACATGGCATCGAAAAAAAATCTTCTTTCTCCTTCTCTTTATTTTCAACCTAGGCTACACTCTGCCAATTTTATTCTTGGATTTCGGATTACAACTGTAAACAAAATTTAATATAGTAAAAAGGATTATTTGGGAATGGAGTAGACCGGAGTTAGCTGAACCACTATAAATCTTGTCTCTTTTTACCTGCATTCTAATTGTTTTAATTTCATTCTTCATTTATTTCTTCTCATATTTTATGATAGGATTGGATATTGGTACTTTGCATAATTGGGTGTTGATTGCCAATTTTGATGCCAACACTAAGAAAGCCAGCCCTCGTGGAATTGGAGTTTAGATGTGGAATCAATTAAAGAGCTTGAATTTGGAGGATTGGTGAGACAACCAACAAGGCGACAAGTAGAAGATATGAGCCATCATGAAGGGAGTCATTAGGCTTTATCAAGGGCTGGAGCTAATCAAACATATATCTACATCACCTGAGATGAAATAGAAACAATGATGGATGCTGTACAGGAATGGATGTTGAAAAAACAGGAGGAGATGATGCAAAATCTATTCCAACAGATTGGATGGGATGTAGCTCTAGGAGCTTCTGGAATGAAAAACCAAGGAGTTGTAATGATAAGGACTACTAGAGTTATGGATCGAGGAGTTGAGGTGGAAAGATTTGTTGGAAATCAGAATCGGGAGCATAGAGACAGAGCTATTAGACAAAGGAGTGGAACAGAGAAGCTTGGTAGTCGCCGGCCATCTTAGAGGGGTCGCCACTGATCCTACTAGAGGGATCGGCACCGATCCCCAAAGATTTAGGGGCATGCCCCCAAGTCTGGTTGATCATGATGTTGGAGGATCTGTGGCCAATCCTATAGATCTTGGTGTGAGTTGAAATTTGGATACTCATCCAAATGAATACATTCCAAAATTCCCTCATGGACACATGGGGCAACTTGGAGACTACCGTTGGAAGACAATGACAGGTTAGAGATGACCTAGCAAGCTATGCATGGAGGATTAGTGAACACGGATCTGGACGATGTAAATAGAAGTCCATTTGCTCCTAATATTAGGAATGCTAGGAATCCGCCAGAATTCAAACTACCAACACTGGAAGCTTATGACGAAAAGTAGGATCCAACTATGCATATAATGAGGTATATACGACACATGGAAGTACCGAGGGCTTCAGAAGAAGTCCAGGCACGATGCTTCCCCCTGTACTTAACGGATGTAGCTATGTTATGGTTTAGACAGTTAGAAAGCGGTTCTATTAGCACATGGATGGAATTGGTCGAAAGATTTATAAAGAAGTTTCGGGTTCACATTACGAGACCCAAGAATGTGGTGACATTGGCATCAGTAAAGCAGTGGGCAGGAGAAGCACTCAAAAATTTCTAAACCAAGTTCAATGCGGTAGTTGTTTCGGTGGATTAACAGATCCATCGATGGTTTTGATGGCAATGATGTCAAAAGTTGCAGATAATTTAGATTTTGAGATACCCCTGATACAGGATCCATCGATGGATCTTGGGGAATGCTGCCATGAAGTAGAAGGGTTTCTAAGATGTGAAGATGTGAAAGCTAATAAAGAGGCAATGGAAGTTAATACGGTGTAGGGTGGAGAACCGCCCGGTGAAAGCTCATGAAAGGATAAGGGTAAACGGAACATGGATAATAGCTTCGATGTATCGAAGCAACAGAGTGGGGAACTTGAATTCTCTTCTTACTCGGAATTGAATGAAACCCTAGAACGGATATATTTAGATACCCGAGAATGCCTTTCATATTGAAGGCCGGCAATGAGGGAACCCTCCAAACGCGAACGGACATCAGGAAAGAGCCGCCTATTCCATGAGTTGGATGGGAATAGTACAAATGACTGGTGGCATTCAAAAGATATCATTGGGGAACACATGATGAACCGTCGGTTACAATAATATGTAAGGACTCGGGTTATGGCGGTGGAATAGGAGCAGCCACCGTCCACTTCGAATGAAAATAGCACTGGATCAAGGTATCATCATCAACTTGTCATCAATTGATCGGGATAGCATGGAATAAGTAACAAACTTTGAGCAGGATGGCTAAGTCACTTGCGCATGTATGGAATAGAGGACGGTCCCTATGCATGCTTTGAGTTGATGATAAACCGTTGTGCTTGGGTTTTTGAAATTTGTTTTCTTCTTCTTGTTTGCTTAGAACTCTTGCTTTTCTAGTTTTTATTTGAACTCTAGTTTATTGGTTGTGTGGACTCTTATTTCATATTTGGACTAATGGACTTAGGAATGCTTAAATTTGGCTCAATGTAACAGGTAACATAGGTCGTGATTGTGGTCCTGTCTGGAGAGACAGATAACAATTGCAAGGAATGAGTCTTTTTGTCGGCTGGACATAATGAAATGGACTCTTGCTTCATGGATTAAGTCCTCAAGTGGGTGTCGAGGCTGAAGAATAAAACCCAACAAGGTCACCAGGTATGGGCTATGCCTGGCAAGGTGTGGGTCACTTCGCTCGAAAGCAAATGAATCGTCCTACTCATGTCGTCGAGTATGGATTATGCATGGTAAGGATCCGGAGAGATCAAAGTGTTAGTGTATGGAATATGCCTGGCAAGGCGTAGGTCGCTTCACTCGAATGTGATAGATTGACCTACTCAGGTCATCAAGTATGGATTGTGCTCGGCAAGGATCCGAAGAGATCAAGGTCGTCAGGTATGGACTATGCTTAGAAAAGGGTAGGCCGTTCGCTCGAAAGCGATGGATCGGCCTACCCAGGCCATTGAGTATGGATTGTGCTCAGCAAGGATCCGGTGAGATCTATGATGTGTATTAGTATAACAACTCGAAGAGGTCATGGATTTAGATATCAGTTTCAAATAGTAATGGATTTAGCTTTGGATGGATGCAGATTCAGATAAAACGATCCGGAGAGACCGTGGATTTGGGTTGGAAAAACGGCTATCAATGCGTTATGGATTAAAAATTTGGATTTATGGCAATTCGGAACACACCTTCCTATCACAAGGCGTGTTCTGAGGGGCAAAGTAGTAACCCACCTGTTGCCAAGGCGGTAGACAGGCAGATTTAACCCACAGACTTCACGATTATCAAGGCCATTCGTCAAATGCTATGATTGTGAGGTCTGAAAATCAAGTGTAGGCAATGATATGAAGTGACGATAACCCGATACCAAAAGAAAGAATCTCTAGAATATTCTAAGTATAGATTATTGCCTCGCCTAGATAGGGGATCGGTGCCTATCCCTTCCCTGGAGGATCGGTACATGTCCTTAATTTTCATTCCAAACTTGATGAGACCAATATAAAGTGACAAGAAAGACCCCACGAGGTTACATTTCAAATATAAAGCCATTTGGAGTTTGTATGCGCAAGTTATGGGCAAATTACTTCACCTAAGAAAGCGATCGTATAACTGTGATCGGCATATTTCAGCCAAGCAAGTGCAACTCAATGGCAAACGTTCAATATCTCAAAATCCATAAGTCAAATGCATATGAAATTTTGTAAGCAAGATGTAGGGACCTTAGGGAGCCTACACTAGGGATCGCACATCAAAAGGATGAAGAAAGAGGGATTCGCTCTCTTCCTTCTAAGGGATCGGCTAAACCCAACTTTATAGCAAAGATTGATCAATATCTCAACATCTACACATCCAATTGACATGAAACTTGAAGCACAAGCTGATTACAATATGTGGAACACTCCATAGGGATTGCATATCATTTGGAGCAAGTTAGAGGGATCGGTATCTTTCCCTCCATGGGGATCGGCTAAAATCAACCTTCACAACATATTGCAACAAAAATTGATCAATAACTCGAGTTCTACTAATCAATTGGCATGAAACTTGGAGGCTAAGCATAACAAAACATAGAGAAGCTTCCATAGGAATCACATGGCATTTGAAGAGATTAGAGGGATCGGTACCTATCCCTCTAGAGGGATCTAGAGAAATCAAAATTCAAGCAACACTACTTCATGGAAAATGCGATATCTCACAAACCGTACGTCGAAATTGCGCAAAATTTGGGCTGAGGAAGCTAACATCATGGGGTACCCCTCATAGGGGTCATAGCCCATTTAGACGCACTAACATGGATCGGTAATGATCTATATTGTGGTCCTCAATGGGCCAGTAAATTTTTGGGTGGCCACGTCTTGGTTTCCAGAGCCTTCTGTCAAAATTTCAGCCCGATCCGTGCAATTTTTCCCTTAAAAATACAGCAAATACGACATATTTATCTTTAACCTATGCTACACTCTGACAATTTTGTTTATGGATTTCGTATTGTAACTATAAACAAAACTTTAGTATAATAAAAATGATTATTTAGAAGTGGACATAAGCTGAAGTTAGCCGAACCACTATGAATCTTGTCTCTTTTTACACACATTCTGATTGTTATAATTTTGTTCTTTATTTATTTCTATTCATATTTTTGTGATTGGATTGGATTTTGGTATTTTGCACAATTGGGTGTCTGTGGCAAATTTTGACGCCAACAACCTCCTCCTCACAGCCATCACTCGTTACACCACCTTAGGGATGCACTATCGTGCCACCCATATCTCATTCAACCCATCACCTAAAACTCCATCGATCCACCATTATTTAAGCACATTGAGATGCCCAACCTAAACTCTTAGTCACAAACATCGATTAATATAGCCGCCGCACTACCATGACACACCACATCACCAGAACTCGACATATTGTCATCGTTGAATCAAAAAAATCAATGGCAGACTAAAAATGCTAAATCAAATTAGCATTAAATCATCATAATATTGTATTTATTTCTTTATAGTTCAAAAAAGGCTAAATTTAATTAACATTAAATCACCATACTGTTATATTTATTTTTTTATAGTTCCAAAAATGTTATACATCAAACTAGCACTATCATTCATTTCTATTGTTTAAAAAAATGCTAAAATAAATTATCATGATACACATACAACGCTATATTTATTTTTTATAGTTCGAAAAATGCTAAATTAAACCAACATAAAATCAACATAGTGTTGTATTCATTTTTTATTATTTAAGTAATGATAAATCAAACTAGAATAATCATTCATTTTTATAGTTTAAAAAATGCTAAATTAAATTAGCATTATACACATATAATGCTATATTTTTTCACTTAAAGTTAATGCTAGTTATATTTAGCATTTTGAGCGGTTAATTATTCAAAAAATCGATTGACACCGGCACCTGTTGTCTTCACTGCCACCATCATTGACGCCATGACTCCTCCATGCTTCATTACTACACCTCCAACACCCATTTCTTCCTTCGCCTCCCAATTCACCCCGACACAAAAACATTTGTTCAGTACAACGATCCCTAATCATCTTGACCAACCATTGTCACGATCTTAAGTCGCTGCCACATCATTGCCTCCTGGCCTCATCCTCCATCGTCATCTACCAAGCCACCGTCATTTTACTTGCGTCAAGATAAGTTTGGTGTTGCGATGCATATTTTCAAAAGTTTGCCCTTCATACTAAAAAATAAACGCAATGTCCTTGCGTCAAATTTTTTCTCTATGTTTATCCTTTTCCCTATGTCCCACTATTACAAATATATTTATAAATAAATATATATATATATTTAAAAAAATTGTTGCTATATATATATATATGGTTCATAAATGTTATACATTATGTATATATATTATTTTAATATTTTTTATAATAATATCCATATAAATATATATATATATATATATATATATATATATTGAAAATTGGTTAATGGTATTATATTAGGCTATGCACTCCAAAAGCAATTACAATTCGCAAACATACATTATTTTATATGAGACAGCTCATTAGAAAGTTCGATAGCTGACATAACTTAACAAATAAATTTCCTAACTTAATTTAGGGTTCATCGGCTTTGATCAATGGCGGCTCCTCGTTGTCTGCTCGATTTATTGGCCTCGCAACCTTCCACTTCCAGTTCTCCAGTAGCTATATTTCTTTTGCCTTTGAGCTGGTAATTCTCCTGATTCTTCCTATAGCAATCTTAACTTCTCTTGCAACACTTTCTAATAGCTCTAACTCTGTCTTTTCTTTATTTCTGGTGAAATCCCATACATTTCATTCTCTCCAGAGATGCCAAATAGTTGTTGTCATCGCAATTTTCCTGACATCCTTCATATGGTTCATGAGATCTATCCAATTACTCAAGTATTTAATTTCATCTTCTAAACTCATCGCTGCTTCTATTTGCATGTTTTTGAGCTTTTGAATAGCCCAGACTCGTTTACTATAATTGCACTCGAAAAATAAGTGTCTATGTGTTTCACTCCCCTGTCTACATAAATTGCATGTGTCTTCCTCTATTATCCCCTAACTTTTGAGTCTGTATTTTGTAGTTAATCTGCCTTTGATTGCTTTGCAAGTAGTGTGAGCCATTTTGGGGCAATTAGATTTTCTCCATATCACCTTATGTCATTGAACAGTTGGGTAGTGTCGTCAATTGTCTTCCTAGACTTCCTTCATTTTGAGCTGCCCATTACTGTTGTTTTTCCAGGCCCGTACATCTTTTTCTCTATTTATGAAAAGTGGAATTTCCTCGATTTCTTGCTTCAGGCTTCTATTTATTAACTGTTTTTCTGTGTCCCATCTTTGGTTGTGAATTATGCTGGCAACTTGTACTTTTAGGGTATTATTTGTTGAAAAACTTTTCCATCCCATTCTATCCAAAAGGCTTTTGTTTTTAATCCAGGGGTCCTTCCACAGATCTATGTCTTGACCAATTGCTATTTGTCTTTCAACTATCTATTTTAGTTTCTCCCTTTGCTTGAGAATATCTTTCCAACTGACAGAAGCATTATTATTTGATTTTATTGTCCAGAAATTTTCTTTTAAGTATCTACCTCTCATCCATTTGGCCCATAAATTGTCCAAGTTAAGGATTTTCCAAGCTAGTTTGAGTCCATAGATCTTTTTAAGCTCAAAACAGATTTTTAAGTCCCACTCCTCCTTTACTTTTAGATCTACATAATTCCTTGTAGCTCACTTTATGGATGCCTCCTTTCAATATGAAATTGACACAGACTGAATTAAATTTAGCAGTTGAGCGGTCTGGTATTTGGAAAGTCTATAACCAGAACCTTACCTTTGACGTGATAACAGTATGGACTAATTCCACTCTTCCTGCAAATGATAATAATTTTAACCTCCAGCCTTGTAGCTTTTCTCTAATACTATATATGAGCTTACCACATTCAGCATCTGTAACATTATTATTTGACAATGGCACCCCTAAATATTTCGTTGGCAATTCTCCTTCTCCCACACTAAGTCGTGCTAGTATTTCTGTTTTACTTTTGCAATACTTGTTCATGTAGCACTTAGTTTTAAATTCATTGGCTTTAAGTCTTGCTAGAAATTCTAGTTGTTTAAATATTTCCTTTATTGTGCTCATGCCCATAACATTTGATTTAAACACTACCAGTAAATCATCTGCATAAATCAAGTGATTGACTTCTATATGTAACTTATATATGGGTTCGATTAGAGACTGATAGCTAGCTAATTCCATTTGAAGAGAAAACCATTCCATAGGAACAACAAAAAGATATCGGAATAGTGGATCTCCTTGTCTAATCCCTCAATTAGTTTTAATATATCCTTTAGGAACCCCATTTATTATCACTGAGAATGTGGGTGTGCATATACAATGAGTTATGAGTTTAAATAGCTTAGCTAGAACACCATTTCATGTAACATGTGTAGAATGAATTGTCTGTTCATTTTATCATATGCCTTATGGAGATCAATTTTCAAGCACACCATATCTTCCCTTTTTTTATTAAATTCCCTCACAAGTTCATGAGCCATTAGCAAATTCCCAGATACGAATATATATATAATTTATATACATATAATTTATATATATAATTTATATATATATAATTTATATATATATAATTTATATATATATAATTTACATGTATATGTATAAATATTTTCATTTACATAAAATTATTTAAAATAATAATAAATATATATCTGTGTATATAGATTTATAATTTGTACATAAGTAACAAGTTTAAATACATACATATATTTAGACAACATACAGTTGAGATATCATATTCAATGCGATGTAAATCCTAACATATGTACATGGACATGTTATTTACCGACCCATAAATTTTAATGGTCTTATTTACGTAATTAACTGAATTTTTGTGAAATTTTAAATAGTTGAATATGGAAATAAAAATTTAATATTTGGTATACGGTTATTTTAACATAGCAAATGGTAAATTTTCAATTAATAATAAGGAAGTTTATTTTATTGTGTAATTATATTTAAATTCAAATCAGTTAAATTTGATGATAATAAAATATTTTCCAAACCTGAATACTTTTAGGGAATAAATTTATAAATCATCTCCTAAGTGAAATTATATTTCATTTCATCAAATTTGGAATTTTATAGCTCCGCTTATCTTATTTTCGGCGTTTTATCAGCATGTTCAGCAGCGAAAGGTCGAGTTTTTATAACTTGATCGTATCGCTGATATCTGTGTGTCGTTCAATTCGCCTCATTGCACTGATCATCATAGTATATTTATTTCTATATTTTAGGACCCGATACACGATGGAAACGATAAAAACAGGTGTCGTATCGGTACCATATCCGCGACCATTTGCTTTCTATCGCCTTTCAACTTCAGCCGTATCATCCAAGCAATAATTAATTGCTTTAATGATCCCTGAATTCTCGTGCTTGACATTTGCCTTTCTATTCAATGATGGTTCGTTTCTGCCTTCCTATTGGTTCAGAGGAAAACGTATAACGTATAATTTAAATATATTTATGTATTGTTCATTTTACTTCTCCCATACATTCTTCTTCCTCCACTTCTTTCTTCTCTTTCATAATCCTCTCTGTAGCTCACCAAATTTCTTCCCCTTCTTCTCATTTGATCTACCACCTAGACCTCGAGCGATCAACCCAGGCATCAAATAAAACTTGACCTGATATCGACAGCCGGGCACGGTCTTCACCCTCGATCCACGCCCACCAAAGCCACCAGCCACCCCGACCGACATCCACATCCCCCATATGCTACCTTTCCCCAACAGCCACCCCTTTTTTTGTCGAACCTGCTTCCACCACTTCTCCGCCTAGCGACCGTCCTCTCACCCGCGCACCCTCCTCCACTGACTAGCCAATCATCGCCATAAACAAGCCAATCAAATCGCTCTGATATCTTCCCTTTGGCCCACCTGCCCTCCGCGAGCTGTTGTGCCCATCAACCCATCTGCCAAAGCCAGCACCCATCGGCCAGCCACCAACTTCCCCGATCCGTGAGCATCTCTTCCCAGCAGCTGTCTTTCACCCATGTCCTGCCCCTCCTTTGCATTTTCCTCTCCTATATGTGTCTGTATATTAAGATATTGTGTATATATTTATATATATGCCAATTTTATATTAATAGCAATATGTTTATATATACTTGTTTTGAGATTTTGTAAGTTTAGTTATATGTGTGTACTGCATGTTATATATATAGTTTTGAATTAGTATATCGCTATGTATATTTGTATGTGCACATATTAGTTGTTATATACATATATAGTTATATAAAGTATATAATATATTCACACCGTTTTAAGTATACGATATTTACAGCTTTTATATATATATATATATATTATAGTGACAGGTATGTAATATATAGAAATGACAACATACATAAGTTTCATTCTGCATATGTTAGTCTACCAGTAGATATATATGCAGAGTTTTAGTATTGCATTTCGTTTGTTTTAAATGTGTACGTTTTAAAGCGTGTTGTATTAAAATTTATTGATTTCAATATATATTATGTATGTATGTATATTCTATATTTCATAATAATTATATATATATGGTATTCTATAGTTTTTTCATATCATATGTGTACTATAAGTTAGAAAAAAGAGAGGAAACAAGGATATTATATACAATGTTAAGTTGTTGCCTGTCTCTATTTTAGATTAAGTAAAAGAAGAATATCACATAGATATTTGTAAGGCTGAGAACATATTTAGTATGGTGAGTTTTAAATATGTATCGATTTCAGGTTAGCATGCATATAACTGTATATACATTATTGTATATATATTATATTGGTTTTTAGAAATGTTTTGGCAGGGTGCATGTGATATATATTTCAGATAGCGTGTATGCTTTCTTTCTTTTTATTGATTTAAAATATGACATATAAAAGATTTCGATTTCTATTTTATCTATTTACATAGGTTATAATGTTTATCAAGTTTTGGTTTTTTTCAAATTTAAATATCTTATATAGATGTATGATTTAAATATGTATTTTTAATTGAGTGTTGGTCTAAATTATATAAAATATATTTTCCGTTCAATAATATTAAACTGATTTTGATTCATTTCACCATTCCCTAGCTATCAACTTTGCTCGTCAGATTTATGTCCATTGTGTCGTACTCTGAAATTCATGCTTTGATTTGTAACTCAATTTCATTGTTATCATCCATAGCCTCGAAAGGTAAGCAATCACTCACGATTAACGTTCTTATATTTATTAAATTTGATTTCAATTGAAACGACAATTGAAATATGCTGCTGTTAGTTATTTACATTGCTATATATATGTTGTTATCTGTATCTGTTCACCTGTGACATCTGACACCATTATCTTTTATTTATATTGATGATATATGCCTGTTATATTATATTCATATCTGTTAACACTCTGCAAGTTCCCTGTTAGTATAGAATTCCCTATGGGTTGAAATGATACATACCCGAACGATTAGTAGAATAGGAGAAAATCGTTGTGGTTGAAATGATAAACCCAAGCGATTTTCATTTGAACTAAATTTGGCATTGTGGGTTGGAATGATATATACCCGTATATATTTAAATTGCGGATTGAAATGGTAAATATCTGTATCACTTGACCATAGAATAGAAATTTATATACAGACACCGTTGGTCTATATATGAATATTTTGAAAATGATTTCTATGGTTTTGAAAGGAAATATATGGTTTTATTTCATATTGAAAATATTTTATATATAAATAATTTTTAATATAAAGTAAATTTAATAATAAGCTTTAACTTAATAAAGTTTGATTTAATTAATATATAATATGTTTAAGTTTTATTTAAATTTTATTTTAAAAATAGTTTTTTCTAATGATTTTATGATTTAAGGTTGGGAAGATAAATTTTAAATTTATTTGAAATTGTATTTAATCGATTTGAAACTTATTGAAATTGAGTTTTAAATATATGGTTTTATAAATTGAATTTAATTTGAAATGATAAATGAGTATTTTAAGTTTAAATAAATTGAAAGGAATATTTAGTTTATCTGTAATTTCGGGTTTATTTAAATGATTATTTCAAAACTAAATAATGAAGAAGTTAAATTTTAATGTATATGAAATTATAGAATTTAGTTTTTAAATTGTGGTATATTCAAATCTTTGAAATATATTGAAATTAAAATGGTTTATTTGATGATTCAATCTGTATTTGAAATCAATATAATTTGAAATGGTTTACTAAGAACTGAATTGAATTGAACTGAGGAATTGAGATTTGAATAAAATTTGAATTTTGGAATTCGAGTTGATTTGAATCGATTTGTGAAATTTAAGGAATTATTTTATTATATGAAACATCTTAATATGTGTGTGTGTGTGTATTACTCTATAATTTATTTTACTATAAACTATTTTCAATATTACTATTTTAATATACTAATTATTTTATTATGAACAATTTTAATTTATAACTATTTTATATAAACTATTTTATTTTATAAACTATTTTATTATTAATATCTAAACTGTTTAGGTGGTGGAAGTTATGATTTCGAAGTTATGGTTTTCCAAAGTGTTATAAATTCAAGTATTTAGTTTCGAAAATATTATAACTTTGAAAGCGCTATGATTTTGGGAATGAATATATTTGAAGTGAAACTTGATATCGTATTGATATGGTTTTGAAATGGAAATGATATTTTGGTTTAAAGTATAAAATATTTGTAATGGTCGTGGTGTTATAATAATGTTGGGTTGTTAAAGAGTCTGGGATCGGATATTGTCATACTCCCTGCCAATACCGAAAACCACTTTAACAACTGTGCATGTGGTGGAGATTCCAGAATGAAGTAGGATGGTTTGGTGACGATTCTTTATGGTATTTACATGGACCTGACTCTCATGAGTCAGCTTGATGCGGCTAAAACAAGACCTATGCCGGGCCAAGTGAGGTCATTCCTCCGATCGGGCACATTTCTTCGATACCATTCTATTGCTTTTGTGATTGATTGGGTGCACCCTTTTATTTGGGAGTGTGTCATGAGGTGGGCGGCTGTAGCTGCTATGCGTTCCCGCAAGTCCGGATCCGCAAATGGTATATCTACCCTTTCATTGCCTCGAGTGCCATGTCGTATGCCTTATCGCGCCTTCTACGAGTTTTTTTTGTACTGTACCTATATGATGTCATTTGCGTAAACCTCCATTTTACGAAGGAGCGTACGGAGTTGTATAGACTACGGGAATATATAAAATGTGTTAAGGGGGATATGAGTAATGCCTTAATGTTATTTTAATACTTTTACTTTACTATAGAAATATTATAACAGCATATATTACTACATAGTAGATAGTTCCACGGATCCTTAGAGGATGAAAATCCCAAACATCTTTTAAGTTACTTGTATTTAAGTTGATATTTCCTTTGAGTTGGATTTATTGATATAAAAATGTTAATCCTAACTCGAGTGTTTTGTGTTTTGCTTTACACTCGGGACGGACTGAGTGATATAACATTTGAGACTCACCTTTGGAGTTTGGAGCTTCGCTTGGAGATCCAACTATCGATTCAGCTTTCAGTCATTCATTTGATTCCAGTGATGTATTCAGATTTTGATATTTGACTATGGTATTCAATACTTCTGTTGTATCTTGTTTTAACCCTGTTATATATATAGTGGCTTCATGAACTACTGTTCATTTGTTTCCGCTGCTTGTTATTGTAATACTTTGTGTCTATGATTCTGTGATTTATTTATTTACTGTATATGTTGAGTTTTGTCAAATTTAAATTAACAATCTGATATTTTGAGAAATTCAAGTCCGACATGTGTGGTTGCGAATGGCACAAAATACCGGGTCGTTACAGTTGGTATCGAAGCTCTGGTTTTGGAAAAACTTCTCATATAAGGTAGATTTCAGATACAGAATCACCTTCATTCGAGCTTGAATTCCTTCCTCTTTGATTCAAGTTTCCTTTGAATTTTGGAACGTTCCCCTTCAGTTCCAAAATCCATTCTTGTCTTTCCCTATTCATGTTTTCTTAATTCTGGAGTATCCCATAACTCCACTGTAAGATTTGTAAAGGGTGAAACTCCTTTACAATAGCATCTATTCACCGAAGAATTGTATATCCTTGGTTTAGATGCTACTATCTCTTGTTATACTTGAATTCTATATTTTATAATCAAATGTCGATTTGCCTTCGAATTTTGCATCGATCTTATTTTGAAATCACAGTTGACCCGGTTAAGGTTGCCCGCGATTTATATAAGTCTATCCATCTTTCTGTTTGAAATTAAACCATCTTACCTTCCTATCGAGTCTACCTTCTAGAAGGAATTCTTTTGATTAGAGTTCCTTGTATCTGAATGTCTATCCTTGCTTGAAATTTATTCTTGAATTATCCAATAAGGGAGTTTATTTGTGATTAATATAAATGTTTTATATATTATGTTATTTGAGTTGTTAAGTTTGAATTTTGGGTTTCGATCGATTCATCTGATCAACCTATCGATAGGAATTCCAAAACACTTGAACAGAGCAAATTGACACAATATTGTTTCAAAAATTTGTAAATTTTATATGATTGTATTTTGTATAAAAGTATAAATTTCTGAAATTAAATTTTTAAATCAATTGTTTATTAGAAATGATAATACTAGATTATCATTTATTATTTGTTACATTCCCCAAACCATTTACTATTGTATTTATAAGAGGATGAATTTGATAAAATGGTTTATAATTGAAAATAAAATAAACTTAAATCAAAGATTTAAGAAATTTAATTTCCGATACTTTTCTAAATTTGGTTTCAATGTTTTGAAAGAATATATTATGTGGAAGTGTTTTTGAATATAAATTGTATTCAAAGAATATTAAAATGAATTGAATCAGTACTCTCCTCATTTGTCGTTGGAAAATAATTTCGATGATGGCTGCAGCATCATCGACATTCATTTTCGAGGCTCGAAGCGGAGAGACCACTTAGTAGCTTTGCTACGCATTTGTTTTGGAAAATGGATTTTGTTTGAATTTCTTGTGTATAAATTGATTTATAAAATATATATGTATCTAATTATTTCAAAATAATTTGAAGTGAAACCTATAAAATTTGAATCTTAAGTTTTATGTTAAGAAATGGTTTCAGTTTTTGAAATAGAGTGAAAAGTCTGAATAATTGGAGTATCTGAAATGATAAATGGAATTAAAACAACTTGAAATAATGAATTTGAACAAACTTATAGGTATAACATTGAATTTCATTCTAATATATATAACTTGCTTAAAATATTCAAAAAGTTAAAATGTTAGGATATAATAAAGGGTTGTACAAGAAGAAAACTTAAGTAATAAAATTGTTCAAACTAAAATCTGGCTTAATATAAATGTTATAGATAGAAGGAAAATTTGTTTTATATTTAATTACACTCATAAACATTATATAACTCACCTAGGAAAGTTAAAATGTGATTGGAGTGTAATTGGATAGTATACACTGTGATATAGGTAATAGGAGATCAAATATGATATTTTGTTAAAGGAATTTACTGATAATAAATTGGATAATAAATTGAATAATAAAAACGGATTGGTTTGTTTAATAATATATGGTTATAGAAATGATTGTACACTTAGTACACACTATAAAATTTGTCAAATGGGATAAATTAAGTAAAAGAAAGGAAAAGAAATGCTATTTAAGCAGATAAATATGAACTTAAGAATATTGAAATTTGAATTTTAGTGGAATCAGCTCAACTGAAGATAAATGGATAAAATAAATAGGTTAATTTAAAAATGAATTTGTTTGAAAGAAATGTTGATAAAGAGATAGAAAATCAATTTTAAGTTGAATGACTATTTATTAATTGAATAAAATGGATTGAACTAAATAGTTGAATATTAATTTATTTAAAATTGAAGTCTATATGGTTTTAAATTAATTGTTGCATTTGGTATTCCAACCTAACTTTTTTCTCTAGTTGTTCATATTCTCCTACCTCCTTCCTTTTCGGGGACGAAAACTTTTGAGTGGGGGAGAGTGTAACGACCCTTAAATTTTAGTGGTTTTATCTACGTAATTAACTGAATTTTTGGGTTATTTTAAATAGTTGAATTTGGAGATAAAAATTTAATATTTGGCATATGTCTATTTTAACATAGCAAATGGTAAATTTTCAGTTAATAATATGGAAGTTTATTTTATTGTGTAATTTTATTTAAATTCAAATCAGTTAAATTTGATGATAATACAATGTTTTCCAAACCTGAATATTTTTAGGGAATAAATTTGTAAATCATCTTCTGAGTGAGACGTCATATTTTGTTGCATCAAATTTGGACTTCTATAGCTCCGTTTATCTTATTTTCAGCATTTTATCAGCATGTTCAGCAGCAGAAGATCGAGTTTTTATAACTCGATCGTATCGCTAAAACCTGTGTGTCGTTCTATTGCCTCATCGCGCTGATCATCATCGTATACTTATTTCTATATTTTGGGACCCGATACACGATGGAAACGACAAAAACAGGCTACATATCTGTACCGTATCCGCGACCTTTTGCTTTCTATTGCCTTCCAAACTTCAGTCATATCATCCAAGCAATAATTAATTGCTTTAGTGATCCCTGAATTCTCATGCTTGACATTTGCCTTTCAATTCAATGATGGTTCATTTCTACCTTCCTATTGGTTTAGAGGAAAATGTATAACGTATAATTTATATATATTTTTGTACTGTTCATTTTTACTTCCTCCAGTTCTTTCTTCTCTTTCATGTTCCTCTCTCTAGCTCACCAAATTCCTTCCCCTTCTTCTCATTTGATCTACCACCTAGGCCTCGAGCGATCAACCCAGGCATTAAATTGAACTCAACCTGACATCGGCAGCCGGGTACGGCCTTCACCCTCCATCCAAGCCCACATAAGCCATCAGCCACCCCAACCAACATCCACATCCCCCTCTGCTACCTTTCCTCGACAGCCACCCCTTCTTTTGTCGAGCCCGCTCCTACCACTGCTCCGCCTAGCGACCGGCCTCTCACCCATGCACACTCCTCCACTGACTAGCCATTCATCGCCACAACCAAACCAATCAAATCCTTCTGATGTCTTCCCTCTGGCCCACCTGCCCTCCGTGACCTGCTGTGCCCATCAACCCATCTTCCAAATCCCACACACATCGGCCAGCCACCAACTTCCTCGACCCGTGAGCATCTCCTCCCAGCAGGTGTCTTTCACCCATGGCATGCCCCTCCTTTGCATTTTCCTCTCCCATATTTGTCTATATATTAAGGTATTGTGTATATATATTATATATATGCCGATTTTATATTTATAGCGATATGTTTATATATACTTTTTTTGAAATTTTATAAGTTTAGTTATATGTATGTACAACATCTTATATATATAGTTTTGAATTAGTCTATCACTATATATATTCATATGTGCACATATTAGTTGTGATATACATATTTAGTTATATAAAGTATATAATATGTTCACACTGTTTTAAGTATACAATATTTATAGCTTTTACACACACACACACACACACACACACACATATATATATTATATAGTGACAGGTATGTAATATATAGAAGTGAGAATATATATAAATTTCATTCTGCATATGTTAGTCTACAAGTATATATATATATATATATATGCAGAGTTTAAGTATTGCATTTCATTTGTTTTAAGTGTGTACGTTTCAAAACATGTTGTATCAAACTTTATTGATTTCAATATATATTATGTATATATATATATATTCTATATTTTATACTAATATTGTATATATATGGTATTCAATAGTTTTCGCATATCATATGTGTACTGTAAGTTAGAAAAAAACAGTAAATAAGGGTATTATATATAATGTTAAGCCGATGCCTGTCTCTATTTTAGATTAAGTAAAAGAAGAATATAACATAGATATTTGTAAGGCTGAGAACATATTTGGGATGATAAGTTTTAAATATGTATCGGTTTCAGGTTAACATGCATATAGCCGTATATATATTATTATTATATATATATTATATTGGTTTCTAGAAATGTTTTGGCAGGGTGCATATGATATATATTTCGGATTGCGTATATACTTTCTTTTTTTATTGATTAATAATATGACATATAAAAGATTTTGATTTCTATTTTATCTATTTACAGAGGTTATACTATTTATCAAGTTTTAATTTTTTTTAATTTAAATATCTTATATAGATATGTGATTTAAATAGGTATTTTTAATAGAGTATTGGTTTAAATTATATCAAATATATTTTCGTTTCGGTAATAGTAAGCAGATTGTGATACGTTTCACCATTCCTAGCTATCAACTTTTCTCCTCAAATTCATGTCCACCGTGTCGTACTCTGAAATCTGTGCTTGGATTCGCAACTCAATTTCATCGTCTATCATCTATAGCCTCGAAAGGTGAGCAATCACTCACGATTAACGTTCTTATATTTATTAAATTTGATTTCAATTGAAACGACAATCAAAATATGCTGTTGTTAGTTATTTACATTGCTATATATGTTGTTATTTGTATCTGTTCACCTGTGACATCTGACACCATTATCTGTTATTTATATTGATGATATATGCCCGTTATATTATTTTCATATATGTTATAACTCTACAAGTTCCCTGTTAGTATAGAATTCCCTATGGGTTGAAATGATACATGCCCAAATGATCTGTAGAACAGGAGAAAATCGTTATGGGTTAAAATGATAAACCCAAACGAATTTGAATTGAATTTGGGATTGCGCGTTGAAATGATATATACCATATATATTTAAATTGCAGATTGAAATGATAAATATCCATATCACTTGACCAAAGGATAGAAAATTATATACGGACACCGTTGGTCTATATATGAATATTTTGAAAATGATTTCTATCGTTTTGAAAGGAAATATATATGGTTTTATATAATATTGGAAATATTTTATATATAAATAAGTATTAATCTAAAGTAAATTTCATAATAAGCTTTAATTTAATAAAGTTTTATTTAATTAATATATAATATTTTTAAGTTTTATTTAAATTTTATTTTAAAAATAGATTTTTATAATGATTTTATGAGTTAAGGTTAAGAAGATAAATTTGAAATTTATTTGAAATTGTATTTAATTAAGAATTTTATTCAATTAAGTCCATTTGAAACTTATTGAATTTGATATTTAAAGATATGATTTTATAAATTGAACTTAATTTTAAATGATGAATGAGTATTTTAAGTCTAAATGAATTAAAAGGAATATTTAGTTTATCTATAATTCTGGGTTAATTTAAATGATTATTTCAAAACTAAATAATAATGAAGTTAAATTTTTATATATGTGAAATTATCAAATTTAGTTTCTAAATTGTGGAATATTTAAAGCTTTGAAATATATTGAAATTGAAATGGTTTATTTGATGATTCAATCTATATTTGAAATCGATATAATTTGAAATGGTTTATTGAGAACTGAATTGAATTGAATTGTGATTTGAATAAAATTTAAATTTTGGAATTCGAGTTGATTTGAATCAATTTGTGAAATTTAAGGAAATTATTTTATTATATGAAGCATCTTAATATATATATATATATATATTACTCTATAAATTATTTTAATATAAACTATTTTCAATATAAACTATTTTAATATATTAATTATTTTATTATAAACTATTTTAATTTATAACTATTTTATTTATAAACTATTTTATTATTAATTCTAAACTGTTTAGGTGGTGGAAGTTATGATTTCGAAGCTATGGTTTTCCAAAGTGTTATAAATTCAAGTATTTGGTTTTGAACATGTCATAACTTTGAAAGTGCTATGATTTTGGAAATGAATATATTTGAAGTGAAATTTGATATCGTATTGATATGGTTTTGAAATGGAAATGGTATTTTGGTTTGAAGTATAAACTATTTGAATTGACTGCAGTGTTATAATAATGTTGGGTTGTTAAAGAGTCTAGGATCGGATATTGTCATACTCTCTGCCAATACCAAAAACCACTTTAACAACTGTGTATGTGGAAATTCCAGAATAAAGTAGGATGGTTTGGTGGCGATTCTCTATGGTATTTACATGGACCTGACTCTCGTGAGTCAGCTTGATGCGGCTAAAACAGGAGCCATGCCGAACCAAGTGAGGTCAATCCTCCGATCGGGCACATTTCTTCGATACCATTCTATTTCTTTTGTAATTGATTGGGTGCACCATTTTATTTGGGAGTGTGTCATGAGGTGGGCGGTTGTAGCTGCTATGTGTTACCACCATTTCGGATCCACAAACGATATATCTACCCTGGCATTGCCTCAAGTACCTTGTCGCACGCCCTATTGCACCTTCTACAAGTTTGTTTTGTACCGACCTATGTGATGTCCTCTGGGTAAACCTTCAGTTTACAGAGGAGCATACGACATTGTATAGACTGTAGGAATATATAAAATGTACTAAAGGGGATATGGGTAACGCCTTAACACTATTTTAATACTTTTACTTTACTATGGACATATTATAATAGCGTATATTACTACATAGGAGATAGTTCCACGGATCCTTAAAGGATGAAAATCTTGAACATCCTTTAAGTTACTTGTATTTCAGTTGATATTTCACTTGAGTTAGATTTACTGATATAAGAATGTTAATCCTGACTCGAGTGTTTTGTGTTTTGCTTTACGCTCGGGTCAGAATGAGTGATACAACATTTGAGACTCACCTTTGAGTTTGGAGCTTCGCTTGGAGATCCAACTATCGATTCAGCTTTTAGTCATTCAATTGATTCCAGTGATGTATTCAAATTTTGTTATTTGACTATGGTATTCGAGACTTCTATTGTATCTTTTTTTAACTCTGTTATATATATAATAGCTTCATGAACTACTATTCATTTGTTTCCGCTGCTTGTTATTGTAATACTCTATGTCTGTGATTCTATGATTTATTTATTTACTGTATATGCTGAGTTTTGCCAAATTTAAATTAATAATTCGATATTTTGAGCAATTCAAGTCCGACATATGTGGATGCGAATGGCACGAAATACCGGGTCGTTACATGTTATACCTTACACGAGATATCATGTTACACATGCATACACGTACATAATGTATATGATACCTATGTGTATATTTATATGTAATAATATATAAATCAAATAATATAATATAAGTTTATAAATTTAAGTAAAATAAGAGGTTTTATTTAATAAAATTTAGAAATGTTCTAAATAAAATAGACTTTATAGACCAAAAATAGATCCAATAAGGACTTTTTTTAAAATTCACCCATAACTTCCACTGCAGGCTGGCCCAATCCTAACACATTATAGTTTTATTCTCACGGTTATCACATAATATTAATTAGTATTACTCTTTGGATGTATGTGTATATAGGTAAGGCGACGTTGCGTTTAACTCTAAATTTAAACACTAAATCTCTGTGACTAGTTTGTAGGGCTGTTATGGTAATGGTAAATTTACCCTTACCATAGCAATACCAAGTAATTCATAACCAATATTAAGCTACAGTAGTATGTCAATTGTAAATTCCCATAAAATTTAATAAAAAATTAACAAATAAAATAAGGTTTAAAATGGAAATTTTTTACATGTCAGAATTTTTCATGGAAGTTGTACCATTGCATCCGTGGTGATTTTCTAATCAAATTTTAAATATAGTAAGCTGAAATTGAAGTTACAATGAAAGAGTTATGGCGTTTAAACTTTTGAATTTAAAATAATTCAAAAGATTTTATGTAACAACTCGCATATTTTACGATTATATATTAAAAAAATTATTTAAATATAGCATCGTTAGTCGGATTAAAGTCCGAAATGCTACTTTTTGTAAACAGTCGAATTAGGACTCAAGATCACTTCCATTGAGTCCAAAATGGCGTTTGCGATGTTTTTGAGTATAAACATCGATATCTTTGGAGTTGACTAGAATTTTGGTATTTTTATTTGGGGCTTTGGGTTTGTGTTTCAGCCCAACAACCTAATAAGAGAACCCAACTCATCTAGTACCCTAACTCCCCCTCCACTCCTCTTTATTCATTCATAACATTTTCCTAACACTCTCAAGCTAAAGGAAAAGGGAGGAAAGAATAGGAAATTAAAATTTCTAAACTCTAGATTGCTTGGAAATTCAAGATTCGAGCTCCAAAATCAAAGAGAAGCTTAGGTAAGCATCCTCTTCATCTTCTCCATCTCAATCTTTCTTCGATTTTCAGAAAGTCATAAACCCTAACTTAGGAAATTCATTTCATTTGATAATAGATTGAGGATTCTTGATGTCTTGTTAAAGAGGAATCAATCTTGCTTTGTTTTGGAGCTTCTCATTCATTGTTTTTTGATTTAAAAGTGAGTTCTTGAACTCACATCTATGTCTATAACTTTCATTGTTGTTGGGTATGAATTCTTAACATCTATTTCATGTTTAGTTGCTCTTGATTTCAATTAATTTGGTGAATTTTCCAATTTTAGTGTTTTGAAGTCAAAATCTTTAAAGATCCTATCTTGGATGTTTGGACATGATATTCAGGGCGTATCGAAGAGCCTGCAAGGCTGGGTTGTCACTTGGCATAAATCACTAGTCTCTGTTGCTCGTCCGATCACTTCCGAATCGATCTGGCCATTATTGGCCTATGCAAATTTTGCCCTGGTCCAGGTGACAATACGTCTGGTTGAAAACTCAGACGTGTGGTAGGGGTCTCTGGATAATTTATATAACAAACGTAGAAAATAAAATGGCAGACAAAAGAACCAGATGTCTGGTTCAACCAGTCAGACGTATGGTTAGGGGTTTTGGAGATTTTACAGAAAAGGAAAAATATGACGAAATGGCCGAACCACAGGTCAGACGTCTGGTTCTGTGCAATTGTAACGTTAAGGATTTTTCGACTCACGAAAGTCGACATCAATACGTCTACTGTATCAACTACCGAGCAATCGAATGCCGGAAAACCGAACCGTTAGGGTTTAAGAAGAGGTAGAAGATAGAAGAAGAAAGAAAGAAAGAAGAAGCAAACAAAAACAATAACAGAATCTCACAATCGCAGCGGAATAACATATAATATATCAATGAATAATCTTTAAAACAAAGAATCATATCTGTCATTACATTACATTACATTTCATTATCAAAGTTTACAACAACAAATAGCAGAAAAGAAATACTATATACTAGTTGATACGCCATGCCATCCAGCTTGCCTCCCGATCTCTACAGCAACTCCTGAATTCCAGAATAACCTGATAACCTGACTCTAGACTGCCCGTGTAGAAATTGGTGGGCACCCAGAGTTTAGGAAGGAAACAATAAATTCCAGGTCAGTCATGTGACTGGTGTGAGAACTTAAAACAATTACTCTTTAAAAACAAAAGAAATATTTTTAAATAGATTCACAATGCTTTTAGAAAATGAGACTACCATAAGGCCTCCCGCACACACACACAATGCAAACGCAGAATCGAAGGAGAATTCTCCTTATGATAGTCAAACATGCTTAATATGCAAATTTCTTTGATATTATTACTATAATTGCAAGGTGTAGGAAAACATTTTGAAAGTATGATATAAACCTTAGCCAACATACGACCAGTATCGTATGCCTACTATAGCTACCATCTAAACAGTGGGGCGCCACCATAAGTAAATGGCAGGTTATACAACTAAAACCGTAAAGAGCTTGTATTGGATGAATGGATTTCCAACAAATGGTCGGGCAAAGGAACTTCCCAAGTAAAATGGAATGCCTCTGAAGTGACGTCCCCAGATCCTAATCAGATCTCTGCTACACAAGGCCGGGTTACCCCTAACTGGGTAACAACTGACACGAGCATGTCATCCCCCGGTCGTTTGTGACCTTTATTCCGAGGATCCTCTCAACCAACAACCACAATCAATAAATATGCAGCAACCACGAAGTAAGTATCTGGGCTCCATACCATGGTACCACTTATAATCCAAAAGGAAATGACATGCCCTCAGAGGGCGCTATCCACAAATAACCTTGCTGCCATGATTCCTGTTTCGACCATAACCGGGTTGTGAGGTTCGTCGAAGTCTCGTCCACAAAGCTACGCTTTTCACAAAGCCATGCTTCGATCAACAAATGATCAGCAGCACTCAGCATGTCACACTATCAAATTGGGAGTATATCACTAATAACCTTCAACTACGTAACCTCTGAGCTCGTATGTCTCAGAGAAGGGTGTTAAGCTAAGAGAATAAATTCTCCGCCACCAACAGATATGTATTTGAAAGAAATCAGCTTTACATCTCAATTTGTAATGTCAGACATACAATCCATATAAGTCTATTCTGGGCTCGAACAGAACCGAAGGCACTTCCAAAGAAGTCCTTGCAATCCGGGTATTCACAATCCCGATCGAACTTTCCATCACAAAGGAAATCTCCATACCGTAGCTATCGGTGCAGAGACAATCGATAGGTCATCCTATCGTTTTCACAAATACCCGGTCTTCAACATCGGTCTTTAAATGATATCCATAACAACATATCATTATTCGGAATGGGTTATATGACACAAAGGTCCTCCCCCGACTAAACCGAATAACGAGCTCTTACTATACAAATAAGTATAGCATTCAAATTCAAGTAAATCACAACAAATACCTATTTAAAGGTCAATATTGATAGTCGGTTATTTAACTATCAGTGGATATGCACAACATCACCAGATTCCAAATAATTTCCCCAAATTATTTATTTCCAAAAAAAATATCTTTACAAGATATGTTTTTATCACTTCAACTATTTGAAAACAAACTTCAAATCATTTTCCACCTTTACAACTTTTGAAAACAAATTTCAAATCATTTCCCTATACGGGATATATTCACAAATATTTATTCATTCTCATTTCAAAATGGCTCATTTAAATCAATCAAATAAATCCTTACCAATTTATTTTAAACTCACATTCCCAATCCATAAATTTACTCCCACACTTCAAAAATAAATCAATGTTTATTTTTAAACAAATTTCCCTTTCCTTTATAAATTCTATGGTGAATTTAAATTTCCAAATATCCACTAATATATGATTTTCAAATCGATTTCAAATATGCACTTTCAATTTATCTTTAGAAGATATAATCTCCAAACATTCTCCTCATATTGGAAAACATTTCCATACTTATTTAATAATAAGTAATTCACAAATCTATTTATTTTCAACATTTGGAAAATATTCAATATACTTAAATCACAATTAACTATATATTTTATTCTTTAAGGAAAACATTCTCTTAAACACATTTATTTGGGTCAAAACGAATGTTGCGTAAAACATCGTTACGACAACCCAAAATCACTAGTACAGGGATTCGAAATTAAGATAGATATATAAATCCCAATACTATATAAAACATTTCCTTTCGAAAATCATTTACTATAACAACAGTGTTATAGTCCACCATTTCCTTCTATTTCTCGAAAACATCTATTTCAACAATGAATGTTGAAATCTATGGTTTCGATACTTAATACATGTTAAAACATCTTTAAATTATTTTAATTCTATGTAAAAGATCACTTTTTAATACATTTCTTTAATATATTATTCACCGTCCAAAATCGTGAATATACTTCGTTAACCAAATTCAACATTTCTACACATTTTATTTAAAGGATTATCCACTGCCCAAAATCGTGAATATACCTCCTTTAATAAGCTTTCATATTTACTTATCAAATTAAATAAATTTTGAATTTATAAATCAATGTTTATAAATTCACATTTATATATTATAAAACTTCAGGTTATAAAACGTCACTTTATTTACAAATTCTATTATATCTTATTAAATTTCCAAATCCAAATTATAAGTAAATTTACTTATAAACCTCTTATTTAGAAAATTAATTCTTTTATAACTTCATCAATTATAAATCTGTAAATCTTATTTACTTATAAAACCCATTTATAACATCATTTTAACAATTATAAAAACTCCTTTATAATGCAATTATTCTGATTTATAAAAAATCAAATTTTTATAAATCTTATATATAAAGCTTTTATAATAAATTCAAACATCTCTATTTAAACTGTTTTATAAAATCATTAACTCCATATTTCAAAAATCACATTTTCAACTATATTTCTCCAAAAATCATAATTTTTGTAACATTAAAATTTTAACATTTATTTATTTAAAATGAATCAATTCCAAAATTCAATAAAACGTATACTTTCAAAAATCACTTTAAAAATCCTTTTAAATTTGAAAATCATCACTTAAAAAACCCTTTTAAATTTTCCAAAATAGGCCCAATGCTGCAACAGCACTAAATATAACAATCACGGCATCCAAAACATCATATATCATATGATAACAGAATATATCACAATATCTGTAAATAAATCAATTTGGGTGAGGAATCCAGTTGGATCCCTCCAACCTGTTTCCCTGCATCCACAGATGTTAGCACAATACCAATCCCGTTTCAAGACGGAATATCATGGTACATGGGTTTATATAAATATTATTCGCTATTATGCGGCGCAATAGGGTCTCATTCGCTATATAATGCAGGAAAATCAACTCCAAGTACATATATAATACCAATTCCACTTCAAGATGGAATATCGCGGTATATCTGTTTAATAAATAACATCTGCTTAATATATGGCGTATAGGGTCTATTTCAATACAAAAGATAGCAATTTATCATTCAATCACACAATCAAGCAATTTTAAATCTAACTATTTAAAATTTTAAATCGAAAAAATTTCGATTGAGTGAGAAGTTCTCACCTTCTTTCAATAACGGTTGTAGTGTTTTTTTCGAATAAAATTATATGTGCGTTTAATTTTACCCAAAAATTCCACTATCTCTAAACGATTCTAGTCCTGCTCCATCGCGTAGTGTTCGTCAATACGAACCGATGCAATTCGTTTCGTGCGAAACGAACCTCGTATGAAAGAGTTACAGCATTTTAAAGTTTGAACGATTATATATATAATTTATTTTACAAAATTTCTTTTATTTTTAGACCTTCTACAATCTGGGCCGTCTAATTTCTGTGATGAGGATCTGGCTGCAAATTCCTTTCTTCCTCCTCATCAGGTAAACGCGACCGAACATGAATTTTTAACCCATAGCCGTCACTACTTCGTGAATTATCGCGACCACACTATTGCACTTGAAGATGATCGAGCTCTACCACGTCGAAGGCCACGATGAACTCCACCTTCAGCTGCAACCATGACGAACTCGGCCTTGCTAATGCGTGGGAAAATGTGAACGAAAGTCGTGCCTTTGAACGCCTATTTCTGCCGATTCATTGCATCATAAACGATCTCCACCGTTGAGAATATAGATCTCGTCGTGCTCTTCGACATTGTAGTTGAAGATTTCTCATAATTGTTGATGGATTTGAAGATAATTGAGGAGGAAGTTTGGAAATTTTCGGCCATTGAAATTTTAAACGGCGGCTAGGGTTTCTGATTAGGGTTTGTTTGCAAATTATGAATGTTGGTGGCCTTTTATAGAAAATATCGAAACAATATTCACCCGAAAATTTTCTGAACTCCAAACGAAGCGTGCCGCCCGGCGTTTATAATGTTTTACCCCCATTTCGAACGCAATGGAATATATATCGGGATCAAATTCGATATTATTTGAAAGATAAGTTTTTGAATCGACTATTTAAATTCAAAATTCACTCGAATCGATTTCTACGCGTTATAGCTTGCCCTGAACAAACCGTAAGTCCGATTGACACGAAATTTGAAACCATTCAAAAATATAACATTACGGATCCTATGAAACTAGTTTTGTCAAAATCCGATACTGTTTGAAAAATGGCTATTTTTACTCGTCAATTAAATATTAAAATATTCAATTTCTGCAAATTAACTTTTAATTCAATTTTAAAAGTTATATAACATCATTCTAACTCCAATATGATTTAATTCAACTTTACAAATCATTTTTTATTCACTTTAAACCCAATTTTCAATTATTTCTGGAATTTCAAATATTAAATTATCGATTTAAATTATCCAATTTAATCCAAATATTCGAAATAAAATTTATTCGACTTACAAATTTTACTTATTAATATTTAAAATCAATTAAATATAAATTTCAAATGACAGGAATTCTGGGTCGTTGCAGCAATTCTGCCATTTCGCCTAATTTTTGTATGGATTTCCGATTTTTATCGATTTGTAATGATCCGATTAGTTATTGTCATTTATTGTCGACTTTGAAGGCTTCTTTTATAGATTTTTAGGAATATTCATTTGATGGATATGATATTGATTTTTATGGTTTTAATTCACATTGTCGAATGTGGATTTTTGGTGTTAGATTGTTTTTACAATCATTTCTGTGATATGTCACTTTAAAATACAAAGGTTTTTATACTAGTAGTAAATACTCAAACTCTTTTACAAAAATGATTTCAACGTTACTTTTAATGCAAAGCTCATTTTTAAAACCGTTTTCCAATCTATTAGTATATACAAACCTTTACCTCATTCGTTCGAGAAATCCAATTAAACGACTTAGCAAAACAAGCGATATGAAATGCTTGCATTTACTTTATCTGTTAATTCTTAGACTTGTTCGACTGAAATCTTGTGACAATTTTCGAGTGGAAATCTACAATTTGTTCGTAAATATTTAAGTTAAGCCAGTGGTTATGTGACATGAAGCTAAACTCATTTATTTACTAGCTTAGTGTAATTTACACTTCTTTTTGATCAATGATGATCATTTTGTGTTTTGAGTGGAAATCTACAATTTGTTCGTAAATATTTAAGTTAAGCCAGTGGTTATGGGACATGAAGGTAAACTCATTTATTTACTAGCTTGATGTAATTTACATTTATTTATGGAGCTTCGGCTCAATTTTTGTGGGGTAGCGACCCATGATCTTTTTAATAGGATTATCTGGCATACCGTTGTACTACATCGTTGTTCCAGAATATTTGAGTTTCAGGTTCATCTAACGTACTAAGTTGTTGTTTCGGATTATTTGAGTTTCAGGTTCCTCTGGTGTACCGTTGTACTATGTCGTTGCACCGGCTCTATGGGTTAGCAACCCATGAAATAGCGTTCCGTTTGTGATGCACGTGTTAGTGAATTTTCATGCTCCCATTTGTTATAGGCCTCTCGCTTTATGATTTCTGGATTCCTGGTTGACGATTTTTGGAATTTGTATTTCACCAATTTTTGCAATTGGCATTAATATGTTTTGTTAGTATTTGTGGTTTGGTGAATAAAATAAAAAATATGACATTCTTTTTAGTGTTTGAGAAAATTTGAGATATTGTATGATTTTTGTTGCTTTTAATGCATACTTGTCGTGGTATGGCATTATTGTTATCATACATTTTTGTCATATCTCTTATCTTATCTCTTTTACATGATATTTATAGCTAGACTGATCCATTTATTATTTTCTGCTTATATAATACTCGGGTCAGGCCGAGGTATTTCAGGTACTTTTTCTTGACTTCTTATCAGGGTCCGTCGTCTGACTTTTAACTAATTACTTAGCTTATTAGTTTTTTTTGCTTTTATACATTTGAGATAGAGACTCCTTAATGTTTGCTTATTCTTTTGTCTAGCACTTGTACCTATTCTTTTGTGATGTAGTGGAACTTATACGACCACTACTTTTATGTACACTTTTATGTGTTATGTTCATATATGTTTCCGTCTTAGTGATATGAATATCTGTGACTGATTTATGTTATGTTTATTTTATATTTGTTTCTGGAGATCACATTGCCACTGTGTAGTAGTTTTGAGTTTTTAATTGTGTGTTAGATTTCCTCTTGAAAGGGAATGCATGTAATACTATATGACATATCGGTACTCGCACAAAGCAATTATACAGATGGTCACTCCTCAACAGCCTTATTCTTCGTGCTATTTGACGGCATCACTCCGTAGTGTCCTTGGCTAGTGTGGGTATAGAGGTTGGGCGTCACAGCATGGTATCGGAGCCAAACTTCGAAATAATATAGAATAATCTAGCAAGGATCATTGTCCTAAGTCTATCTTAGGAATCGTGCCTTAGGATTTAATTCGTGTCTTTGGACCCGTTCTATCCTATTTTCTTTTATGATGCCTTCTAATCAAGTTTGTTTGAAATTCATTTTGAGAATAACCTTTTTTCCTATTCGTTCTTTCTTTCTTAAAGAAGAAGAGATGGTTAGACTTGGCAGTCCTGGTGCTGGTCATTCCAGTAGTCTTCCTCTAGATGGCGAATTCATGTCTGCCCAACAACTTTTGGATCTTGTAAAGAATCAAAGGTTTATCTATGCTTTAAATAAGAACCCTAAAAAGGTTTTGCCTCTAAAACTAGAAGTGCCTTTCGATCAGATTGTAGATATCACTTTTCGACTTGAAGAGGTAGATAAAGGAAGTGACAGTGATGTTGGGGGGTTCCAAAAAGAGCCTCAATAACAACAAGAAGGGGCATAATAAGTTCAAAAGCCCTAATCCCAACAAGAAACTGAAGCACACAACTTCGGTAGCAAAGACTCCAATCCATAATCGTGGAGAATGCTACAATTGTGGTTCTAAGGATCATCATGCAAATAGGTGTCGGAAACCCCTTTTTTGTCGTTGTTGCAAAAGTTTGGGTCATCTTTTATCTTCATGTCTCAAACTTCTAAGCAAGAAAGAGGGAAAGCCAAATGTTGTGCAAGTCCCTAGTAAAACTTCTCTTGGTCAAGGTATTTCTCATTCTATCCTTGATGGCATTATTTTGTTTTCTGATTATCCTATTCGAATTCTTTTGAGAATGGTGCATCTCATTCTTTTATATCAAAAGAACTTGCGGATACTTTTTCTTTAAATATTGTAGGTTTAATGACTTCACTGAGAATTGCGAATTCGATTGGTGGATCTTCAACACTCGGTTTATTTTGTAAAGATGTCAAGATTATTTTATGTGATTATGCTTCCCGATCCTAATTTCATGTTATGTGCTACTTAGGTTTCAGAATGAATTTGGGAATGGATTGGCTTAACCGTTATGAAGCCCATATCCTATATCCAGCGAGGACTATCCATCTTTGACATCCTCAATCTGTTAAGCAGATTCTAATTTTCTTAATAATTTCAATTCCAATTTGGTGGCATCATTTTATTCTTTAAAACCCACATGTTGAGGAAGATGTTATTCCCTCATCCAAGTAGTTCGAGAATTTCCCGGTATCTTTGAGCTTGTCTTAGGGTTACCACCTAAGCGCTCTATTGTGAGGTGCGAAGGTCTTTGCATCTCGACCTTGCCACCAGTTTTCATCAACTACGAGTTAAGGAGGATAGCGTTCCCCTTTACCGCATTCCGCACTCGTTATGATTCTTATGAATGACTTATATGTCATTCAATTTGTCCAGCTTATTTCATCCATCTTATGAATCGACTATTCTACGAATATCACGATGAATCCACTTTGTATTCATTGATTATGGATGAAAACAGCAATTTAAAATTTGTAAATCTTTTTAATAAGATACATTTATAAGTATAACTGGATTTTGTTCTTAAAACGAGCAAAGAATATTCGTAAAAATTTTAAGAGACATGTTTATCATACAGAAGATGATTTTGTGTTGTATTGCCCATTGAGTGCTTTAAGAATTCTGGTCAATGCACCTAATCAACGTTATAGATAAGAATCTCATAAATGCTATGATGAGACAGTCGGACATAGTAAATTGACTTGGAATAAGCAATTTTTTTCTAAAAAGATGATTACATAAAGTTAATTATAATTTTGAAAGTCCTAACTTTTCGGGAAAGAGGATCAATTAAAAGAACTCCTTTCCGATGCTCCTATTTTTGTGATTCCTAAAGAGAACCAAGACTTCACTGTTTGTACCGATGCCAGTGGTATCGATTTAGGTGCCATTCTCATACAAAAAGGGAACATATTATCGCTTATGCTTCTATAAATTTAACTCTACCGAGACTAGATATGCCTTCATGATCTAGTGCTCGCTGCCATTGTTTTTGCCACTAGAATTTGGCATCATTATCTTTTGAGAGAGAAATTTGTTCTCTACACCGATCATAAATTTTTGAAGTATTTATTTTCTCAAAAAGGAACTTAATTTTCGTCAACAACGTTAGCTCGAATTCCTTGTATCTTATGATCTTGATATTCTTTATACTCCAGAACGGGAAATGGTGTTGCCGACGCCCTTAGTTGTAACTAACAAGTGGTTGTTTCCATGATGATATCCAATTGGAAGGATCTCGAGACTTTGTTTACTTGTGCGATTCGAGATCATGAATCTGATTCATGTTCATCTCTTGTTCTATGTCGCCTGGAAGCTCAAAAGCATGATCCCGAATTGGCTCTTATTAGCCAAAGTTGTAGGGATAGAAATATTGATGGTTTGAACTACTTTGAAACCGATGCTCGTGGCGGCATTTGAAAATTTGGTAGACTTATCATGCCAAATATTAGTGATCTTCGTAAGGACATTTTAGAAGATTCTCATCATTCTAAATTTACCGTTCATCTAGGTAGTAGTAAAATGTATGCAGATATAAAGGGACTTTATTATTGGGATGGAATGAAATCTGATATTGCTAACTTCACTAGGCGTTGCATGACTTACCAACTCGTTAAGTCCAAGCACCAAAGGCCCGGTTGGTTATTGCAACCTTTGTACATTCTAGTTTGGAAGTGGGATCAAATTTCCATGAAGTTGATTGATGGTCTTCCCCATTCTCGTTCGGGTCATGACAGTTTATAGGTGATTGTAGATAGACTTACAAAATACGCCCATTTTATTCCCAAGTCTAATCGGACCGTACCTCTTTTGGCCAAAATCTATGTTAAAAAGATTGTTAAATTGCATGGAGTTCCTACTTCTATCATTAGTGATCATGATCCATTATTTAGTAGTGGATTTTGGAAGAGTCTTCAAAAAGCTTTGGGGACGAAGCTTAATTTTAGCACCGCTTATCATCCTCAGTCCGATGGACAAACCGAGCACGTGAATCAAACTCTTGATTTTGAGCATGTGTTCTTGATTTTTGTGGAAGTTGGGAAGATCATATTTCTCTTATTAACTTTTCCTATAATAATAGCTTCCAATCTAGTATTGGTATGGCACCTTTTGAGGCACTCTATGAAAGGCCATGCTGATCTCCTTCTTGTTGGCTTGAGGCCAGTGAGAAGATGGTTTTAGATCCAGATTTTATTCATGATTCCACATAAAATATCGATCTTATTCGCCATAGGATGAGAGAAGCTCAGAGTAGAGAAAAATCCTATGCCGATAACCGAAGAGGGAAATTGGAATTTTCCGTGAGAGATTTATTGTTTATTTGTGTTTTACCTATTAAGGATGTTGTGCATTTTGGTCGATCGGGAAAATTAGCATATCGATATATTGGCCCATTTCCCATCACTGGACGTATTGGTTCCATGGCTTAACGTCTTTTATTACCGGCTCAATTTTCTACTATTCATGATGTTTTTCACATCTCTCAACTACGAAAATGTCTTAGGGATTCCGATTCTATTCTTGAGCCCGTTGTTATTGAAGAAACTGAAGTTTACCTAATTTGACTTATGAGCAATATCCTATTCATATCATTGATGTGGAGGTTAAATGTCTTCGAAATAAAGATGTCCCGCTAATGAATGCTCAATGGTCCTCAAATCCTAACGATTGTTCTTGGGAATCCAGAGAATTCATTGAGCGAACACATCCAGATTTACTCCCTCGAGCTCTTTGGCGTGAACTTCTTACTTTAAATTTTCTTTTGTGTTGATATGCCTTTATGGTTGTTACTCTTTATTTTCTTTTTAAGTATTGTGAGGACGCGGTCTCTTTAAGGAGGGGAGTCTGTAAAAACCCGCATATTTTACGCTTATATATTTAAATATAGCATCGTTAGTCGGATTAAAATTTGAAATGCTACTTCTTGTAAACAGTCGAATTAGGACTCGAGACCACTTCCATTGAGTCCAAAATGGTGTTTGTGACCTCTTTGAGTATAAATATCGATATGTTTGGAGTTGACTATAATTTTCGTATTTTTATTTGGGGCTTTGGGTTTAGGTTTCTGCCCAATAACCTAACAAGAGAACCTAACTCATCTAATACCCTAACTCCCTCTCCACTCCTCTTCATTCATTCATAACATTTTCCTAACACTCTCAAGCTAAAGGAAAATGGGGGAAAGAATAGGAAATTAAAATTCCTAAATCCTAGATTGCTAGAAAATTCAAGATTCGAGCTCCAAAATCAAAGAGAAGCTTAGGTAAACATCCTCTTCATCTTCTCCATCTCAATCTCTCTTTAATTTTCAGTAATTCCTAAACCCTAACTTAGGAAATTCATTTCATTTGATAATAGATTGAGGATTCTTGAGGTCTTGTTGAAGAGGAATTGATCTTGCTTTGTTTTAGAGATTCTGATTCATTGTTTTTGGGTTTAATATTGAGTTCTTGAACTCACATCTATGTCTATAGCTTTCATTATTATTAAGTATGAATTCCCAACAACTATTCATGTTCATTTACTTTTTTTGAATTGATTTGGTGAATTTTCCAATTTTGGAGTTTTGAAGTCAAAATATTTAAAGATCCTATCTTGGATGTTTGGACATGATATTCATGGTGTATCGAAGAGCTTATAAGGCTGGGTTGTCGCTTAGCATAAATCCCTAGTCTCCGTCACTCGTCCAATCACTTTTGAATCGATTTGGCCATCATTGGCCTACGCAAATTCTGCCCAGGTCCAAGTGACCAGACGTCTAGTTGAAAACTCAGACGTCTAGTAGAGGTCCCGGGAAAATTTATAGAAAGAACGCAGAAAATAAAATGGCGGACAAAAGAACCATACGTATGGTTCAACCGGTCAGACGTCTGGTTAGGGGTTCTGGAGATTTTACAAAAAAGGAAAAATATAAAGAAAATGGTCGTACCCCAGATCAGAGGTCTGGCCAATCCAATCAGACGTCTAGTTTTGTGCAACTCTGCTATTTCGCCTATTTTTGTATGGCAAATCGAGTTTTATCGATTTGTATTGATCCGATTAGTTGCTGTCATTTATTATCGACTTTGAAGGCTTCTTTTCTTAATTTTCGGGAATATCCATTTGATGGAGGTGATATCGATTTTTATGGTTTTAATTCACATTTTTGAATGTGGATTTTTGGTGTTATATTGTTTTTACAATCATTTTAGTGATTTGTCACTTTAAAATGCAAAGGTTTTTATACTAGTAGAAAATACTCAAACTCTTTTGCAAAAATGATTTCAACGTTACTTTTAATACAAAGCTCGTTTTTAAAACTATTTACCAATCTATTAGTATATACAAACCTTTACCTCATTCATTTGAGAAATCCAATTAAAAAACTTAGCAAAACAAGTGGTATGAAACGCTTGTGTTTACTTCGTCGGTTAATTCTTAGACTTGTTCGATTGAAATCTTGTGACAATTTTCGAGTGGAAATCTACAATTTGTTCGTAAATATTTAAGTTAAGCCAATGGTTATGTGACATGAAGCTAAACTCATTTATTTACTAACTTAGTGTAATTTACACTTCTTTTTGATCAATGGTGATCATTTTGTGTTTTGAGTGGAAATCTACAATTTGTTCGTAAATATTTAAGTTAAGCCAGTGGTTATGGGACACGAAGCTAAACTCATTTATTTACTAGCTTGATGTAATTTATATTTATTCTATGGAGCTTCGGCTCAATTTTTGTGGGGTAGCGACCCATGATCTTTTTAACAGGATTATCTGGCGTACCGTTGTACTACATCGTTGTTCCAGAATATTTAAGTTTCAGGTTCATCTAGCGTACTAAGTTGTTGTTTCGGATTATTTGAGTTTCAGGTTCCTCTGGCATACCGTTGTACTACGTCGTTGCACCGGCTCTATGGGTTAGCGACCCATGGAATAGCGTTCCGTTTGTGGCGCACGTGTTAGTGAATTTACATGCTCCCATTTGTGATAGGCCTCTCGCTTTGTGATTTCTGAATTCCTAGTTGACGATTTTTGGAATTCGTAAATATTTAAGTTAAGCCAGTGGTTATGGGACATGAAGTTAAACTCATTTATTTACTAGCTTAGTGTAATTTACACTTCTTTTTGATCAATGATGATCATTTTGTGTTTTGATTGGAAATCTACAATTTGTTTGTAAATGTTTAAGTTAAGAAAGTGGTTATGGGACATGAAGCTAAACTCATTTATTTACTAGCTTGATGTAATTTACACTTATTCCATGGAGCTTTGGCTCAATTTTTGTGGGGTAGCAACCCATGATCTTTTAACAGAATTATCTGGCGTACCGTTGTACTACGTCATTGTTCTGGAATATTTGAGTTTCAGGTTCATCTGGTGCACCGTTGTACTACGTCATTGTTCCGAATTATTTGAGTTTAAGGTTCCTCTGGCGTACCATTGTACTACGTCGTTGCACCGGCTCTATGGATTAGCTACCCATGGAATAGCGTTCCGTTTGTGATGCACGTGTTGGTGAGTTTTCATGCTCCCGTTTGTGATAGGCCTCCCCCTTTATGATTTTTGGATTTCTATTTGATGATTTTTGGAATTTGTATTTCACCAATTTTTGCAATTGGCATTAATATTCAATGGTAAGGGATACTTAACGTTTAAGTAAACATCAGAACAAACGGTAAAGTATAAGTTAAAACGGGTGATAAATAAAATAAAATGAAAACAAAATAAATTGGGTGTTTCCGGCCATAAGTGGTCGACTCCCCTAGCCAAGGGGTTTACCGCTAGAGGTCGATCACTTTGTATTAGGGGATCGACCGCTTGAGGTTAAAAAGTGGTCGTTTGATGGCGGGGGCTAGGGATTTGTTTAATTTAATGATCTACATCCTATTATTTTTAATGAGATGGTTCTGGTTCCTTCTTAACTCTATTAATAAACCCCTAGGCCTTCACTTTTCTTCATCAAAATTTTGGGAATGCTAGGGAAGCTCTGTTGAATTCTTTCCCCTTAGGGTTTCAAAAACTGTAAACTTTCTGGTAAGTAATTCTAAATTATAATCTCTAATTTAAATTAATTTCTCGGTCCTTCTTTTCCCTATCTTCTTATTTCTAAAATCTAATCTATATATACAATCTGTTTATTGTATATTCAAAAAGGGAAAGACCTAATAGAGAATTAAAAGCAGTATAAATCAGACTTCTTCTTCTTCTTTTTTAGATTCCAGAATCAGTTTGGATTTTCAAGTAAAAAGGTTTAGATTTTCAATTCTTTTAATTCCTGGTTCTATTCCTCTAGTTTTTGATTCTAAATCTAATTTCTATATACAATTCACTTTGTTGTATATTCTTAAAGAGTGAGATCTAAAAGGGAATTAGGCGAGATGAAATCAAATCCAGTTAGGAAGCAAACAAATCTCGATGAGTGGAAATATCAAGTTTTTCAAATTTTTGTAATTGAATGGTGTTTATTTGGACATGGTGAATGCCTTAGGAAATTTTGGTAAATAAAAATTTAGCATCCTAAACCCCCAAAATTTTCCTAAGTAAATATCAATCTTTATATATGATGGAATTATAATTGTTTTTGGTACTAATATATAAGAATCTAATTATTTGTTTAGAATTAGATAATCTATGGTCCACTCAACCTATTTCCAATTTTTTAAATTGGAGCATTAAAGGGTTAAAAAAATTAGAAATGATGTATAAAGTATGAATTGAATTGTTTGTAGTTTGCACTGCCTATTTCTATCACTTAAATAAGTAAGGAACCTCCTTCTCATTCCAAAATGATGTATATGAATGTTGACTTGAACAAAATGACCTAATTTGTAAAGATTTATTCTTTAAAATAGAGAAGGGGTTCTAATTTATTAATATGGAACAAGCTATAGGTATTCCATGTTTGTATGAATCTATTTTATTTGGCTATGGTAGTCGTAGCTCTTGTTGGAATTCTAGATTTGTATGAGGTTGTTATTTTAAAATATCTTGCAAATAATTTATTATCGAATTATTGTAATGCAATGATTAGACCTTAAATTCTACGCGTAAAAATACACATATATAATATTAACGTATTGACTATTAAAACCAATAGTGTATTGACCATAATAATTAGAATTATTAGAATAGTTAGGTAATATTAATTTGTAGGAAGGAACTTAGTGTAAATTAGGGACTTAATCCCTAATTAGAGGCATAATAGTTGAATGCCTTATATGGTCTCAACTATTAATCGTGTAGGATGATATATGTATATAATTGGTATACATCTAAGGTATGACTAAGTTATAGGAATGCGAGGTTAGTCCAAAGTTACATGGAAGTCTGCCAGATTAAATATGGCTACCAACGATGTGGCTTTACGGAATAATGTGGGACATCGTCTATAATAAATAACATAGTGGATGCGAGGTTAGTCTCAATTTTGTCGGATAAACTTACCCAGTAAATTTGGCTACAAGTACCTATGAATAGTCGGACTAGTGTGAGATGTCACAAGTGGGTTATGGGTCATAATTTGCACTTTTAGTACGGTGGGTGGAATCCTTAGGAAGGGTCCGCGTCAAGTTAGAGGTATTAATTGGTTGTGGTAGAGTCTGTCGCTTTCTTAGTTGAAGTATTAAATGGCCTAATTGGATCTATTACGATGTCACTAAGGAAGAACCATGTTGGGGACCTGCTTGAGGGTTAGGTCTTAAATGACGGGGATCTACCTATTTTATAGGCCTTAAGTGATCGGAGTCCACCTAAATCCCATTAAAGAGGTATTAAGTGGTTCGAATTCCTTCTCTTACATCGAAAACGCTAGTTACGTTAGAGTTGTATAGTCATCCTAGAAGAGCCTTCGGGCCTACAGTTGACTTTTGTACATTCAGACTGGAAGAGCCTATGAGCTTATAGTTGACATTTGTATAGTTGAACTAGAAGAGCCTTCGCGCTTACCGTTAATTTTTTACATATGTTATTAGTTGGACTAGAAAGCCTTCGGCTTACAATTGACTTTATACGTATTTTTTTATTTTACTACGTATGACATATGTCTTATTTAAATAATATTGCCCAACTACAATTATGGTAAAGCTTGAGATTTTCATTTCACCAGATATTTCTTACTCTGACTCATTCCTCATTACAACAAAAGTTAGAGGGAGTAATGATGATTTAGAAGATGAAGGTGGAGGTGAAGACTTGTGGCAGTTATATAGCTATTTATGTGTAATGACCCGTAAATTTTAATGATTTTAAATAACGTAATTAACTAAAAAAATTCTTGAAATATAAACAATTAAATATTAGCAATGAAAATTTGATATTTGGTATGCGTCTATTTAGGCATAGCAAGTAGCAAATTTTCATCAGTAAATATATAAGTTTGTTCTATTGTGAAATTTCAATTTCAATTCAAATAAGTTAATATTTGACGGAAATTAAATATTTTCGAAATCTGAATATTTTTAATAATAAAATTGTAAACCTTTTCTAAGTGAAACGTCATATTTCATTTCATCAAATTTGGACTGCTCTAGCTTCGTTTATATTATTTTCAATGGTTTAGTGGCATTTTGACAGTGAATATCGACTTTTGATAGATGATCGTATCGTTGATATCTATGCATCATTATGTCGTCTTGCCGTGTCGATCCTTGCAGTATATTCATTTGTGCATTTCAGCATTCGGTACATGCTTTCGCATTTGAGCCTTTTTGGTTTCCTATGCCCTTTCTGTAACGACCCGTATTTTACGTGTCGACAAATCGTAGAATAGTTGCCACTAGGTCGTTAGTAATGGTTATGTCGTCTAGAGTTTAAGACGTCCAGAGTAGATCGGAGCGACTTAGAGAAGTGTGGCCGAGTTAAGAAGGTAGCCGACTTAGTGGTTGGCCGGCTTAAGTATTGCCGACTTAAGGTGTTGCCGACCTAGAAAGGTCACCGACCTAAGGGGCTAACGAATTAAGGTAATTAGTGGGTTAAGGAGATGGGCCGACCTAAGAGCTAACGGTTTAGGAGAGTTAACGACTTAGGGGTTAACTAGTTGGTAGCTTTTGGAGTGTTTAGGTGATTCGGTGAGTGGTAGTTATCTCTCACACGGACCCAAAGGAGTATATTGGATCGATGGCTTGTTTGTGTGTTAAAGATAGTGATTTCATGCATTTTCCTTAAGTCTGCATGTAGATTCATAGGTCACAAAGTTTTGATATCCATTTTACTACATGTTAATCTATGCTAGTTCATTCAACGAGATATTACTTAGAATTCATGTTTGTTAGATTTGGACTCTTTATTACGAAATTGCCATTATTGTTATGACTGTTTATTTAGATCTTGTTTGAATGGTTGATTGTTTGGATTAATGATTGATTTGATTGATTGATAGAATTTAGTTGATTTATGGATTTGATATGGACAAGTTGGTCGAAGATGATTCAAAAGCTAAGTGGAAAGGCTCTTGAATAAGGAAAGCTGCTTGTGGCATATGAAGCGGATGAGAGAGCTCATATGGATAGAATTGATGATGATATTGAGATGGGACTTTGCTATGATACTAAGAAGCAAAGCATGATGTGAGATAGCCTTGGTTTAATCCAGACGGGATCATCCCAAGCATGTTGATAACTCGGTGATATGATTCGAGTTTTGTTGATAATGGATGGCTCGAGAGGCGCTTGAGCTAGTATGAGAATAGTCGTCGAGGAGGATGACTAGGAGGATGAGATTTCATCGTTATTGGAGGTTTAGCATGCTCAAAGCAAGAGTACGCTGGGTAGATTCGATAATCCCAGGCACGGGCTGCGACGACGTGCCAAGTACTCTGGGCAGATTCGATAGTCCTAGGCACGGGCTGCGACGACGTGCGGAGTTATGTCTAGAACCGGGGTTACCATTAGCCCTTGACGGACGGATGAAAGAATGAGCCGGTCATTCAATTAACGGTGATATCGAAGCAATGATAACAGTGATAGCCAGAGTCATGGATGTTTGGCTGCATCATCATTCGGGCTCAAGAGCGATGGTTTTTGGGTGCTTGTCTGATCTTGGTTTAGGCCTTGGGGGTTTGTACTTGGAAAACACCGACCTTGACTCGAGTGATAATTGCTTTACTTTAATTGTCTGTTTTGCTATGTTTATTCCTTCTTAGTGGGTTGGGGCTATCACTGTAGAAAGAGGTGGAGTAGGATGGTTGGGTTCCTATTCCTTTTTACCCTTTATGCTCTTTTGGTATGTTTGATAGTTGATTTACTGCTCACTAGGACTTTTGTCTGACTCAAGGTTTTATGTTCAACTCTTATTACCTTGGGCTGTTCATCCGTTTTGGGATGGGCAGACTAGGTAGCAGGTGATAGGTGCTGTTCTTAGTGACCAACGTTGTTGATGACGAAGACGAGCTGGAGGCTTTTGCATATTGTTTTCTTACTATATGTACTGGATGTTCCGCTGTTTGTTTGATATTTTGAGTGTTATGTAGTGAGGCTTGATGTATTGACTATTCAGATGTTTGTATAAAACTAGTATGAGTTTATATGATAAGATTCTGTTCTATGAGCTTCACTATGTATACTTTTCTATTGTATTTTATCCCTGCGCTGTGAGTAATACGATAGAGTTTACTGTTTTATCTTACCCTGACTATCGTCCATGGCTGCCTGGCACACATTTCAGCGCACTACTTCCTTGTTGAGTGCGGGAGTCATGGGCGGTTGTCACATTTGGTATCAGAGCTTTGGTTAATCTATTTTAGCCAACGCTCGCTGACGAAACTACGTATGAGAGACGTAATTGTAATTTTGACGGATGATTACTATATATAATATAGTAGCTTAGAAGAATTTGAACTTCTTATGCAGTTGTTTCTCAGGGTATATTAATCATTTCTTTTAGATATTAGGAATGAGTCGAAGAGGGAGATCAGCTGCTAGGGGAGGCCATGCTGTTGAGGGGGCTGCTGATTATGCTTCTATGTTCGAGACTATGATGACTTCGATCATGAGAAGGATGCCAGCTCCGGGGCCATCAATAGATGTTGGATTTCAAGTTCAAGCCCCAAGACCAGTGGATTTTGCTAAGTTGTGTAAAGATTATACTGCTCTTGGAGGAAAGGTTTTCTTAGGGACAGAATCAACCATTGAAGTTCAAAGGTGGATAGATGCTTGTAGAAGGATCTTTGGTGACTTGGGAATTGAGGATGAAACTAAGAGGAAGCTTGCATCAAGACAGCTTCAAGGAAGAGCTTCTGATTGGTGGAATTCTATCACCATTGATACTCCAGAGGAAGAGATTACATGAGAGCAATTCCCAACCAGATTTGAAGCTAAGTTCATTTCTACAGCTCAGAAATCTGTTTTGTTCAAGAAGTTTGTGGAGCTCAAGCAAGGTGGAAGACCAGTTCTTGAGTATGTTTCTGAGTTTGAAGCTTTGTCCAAGTATGCTCGGTCGTATATTGAATCCCCTTATCAGAAGAATGAGAAGTTTGTGACAGGTTTGGACACTTATCTTGGAAGGCAGTTGGTGGATCATTTGGATGATCCGTTTGAGAAGCTTGTCGAGAAAGCTCTCAGGCATAAGAATCTGTTTCCTAAGGAAGGATCTGTTGTTTCTATAACCAAGGAAGGGTCTAAACCACAGCAGGGTGAAAATAGGAAAAGGAAGCAGCAGCAACAGAGGGGTAAGGATGGCCACAAGAGGCCGAAGGGTGAAGTGACCTGCTACAACTGTCAGCAGAAGGGACATCTCTCCAGAGATTGTAAGAATCCGAAGGTGCCGGCGAAGTGCCACAACTGTGATAAACCGGGGCATTTTAGGAAGGATTGTCCGGAACCGAGGAAGGACAAGCAGATTGTGCAAGCCTATGCTTTGGGGGCTGTTCCATCATCTTCGAAAGCTCCTACTGTGGAAGAGAAAGGAAAGAGTGTGGTGGTTCAAGGTACTCTTTCTATATGTGGTGTTCCAGTTAGAGTGTTGTTTGATATTGGGGCGTCGCATTCGTTTGTTTGTAATGATCTTGTAGCCCGGTTGGGTTTGGAACCGGATATTGTTGATAGACCATTGGTTGTGACTAATCCAGTTGGGGGTTCGTCTTGTTTATGTATGGTATGCCGTGGTCTAGTTGTATCGAGTCATGATTGCTCTTTTGTTTGTGATTGTTTTGTTCTGAACTTTGCGGGGTTCGGAATTATTTTGGGTATGGACTGGCTTAGGAAATATGCGGCAAAGGTTGATTGTAAGAGGCTAGAGGTGACAGTCGAGAATGTGGAGGGGCGAAAGGTTGTGATACGATGTAAGCATGAAGAAGGCGTCTTCATGAGCTTCATGTATTCACTAGTTGTTCCACGGAATGGACTGTCATCGGTGCCTATTGTGAATGGATTTAAGGATGTCTTTGACGAGGTCAAAGGGTTACCGCCACATAGAGAGATTGAGTTTCGTATCGATCTAGTTGAGGAAGCCAGACCTGTTGTGATGCCTCTTAGGCGGATGGCGCCTAGGGAACAGCAAGAGTTGAAGGTGCAAGTTGATGACCTTTTGCAGAAAGGATTCATTCGGCGTAGTGTGTTCGAATGGGGTGCACCAGTTGTGTTTGCAACCAAAGCGGATGGATCGTTGAGGTTGTGTGTGGATTATCGTGAGCTGAATAAAGTGACTAAGAAGAACAAGAATCCATTGCCGAGAATAGATGACTTATTTGATCAGCTTCACGAAGCTAAGGTGTTTTCTCAAATGGATTTGGCAACGGGATTTCACCAGTTGAGAGTGGCAAAGGATAGTGTGCCGAAGACTGCTTTCAGGACACTATCCGGTTTCTATGAGTGGCTGTAATGCCATTTGGATTGACTAATGCACCAGCATATTTTATGGATTTTATGAATAGAATGTTCAGAGATCGGTTGAATAAGTTCGTACTTGTGTTCGTGGATGATATTCTGATTTATTCCAGAACTGAAGAAGAGCACAAGACGCACTTGCGGATTGTTTTGGAAATCTTACGAAAACATCAGCTGAGGGCTAAGTTTTCGAAGTGTCACTTCTGGAAGAGCGAAGTGAGATTCTTAGTCCATGTTATCTCTGGAAATGGAATAGCGGTTGATCCCGCCAAGGTGGCAGCAATCCAGGATTGGGTTAGACCTAAGAATGCATCTGATGTGAGAAGTTTTCTTGGATTAGCAGGATATTATCGTCGATTTATCAAAGACTTTTCCAAGGTAGCTGCACCATTAACAGGATTGACGAAAAAGAACCAAGTGTTCAGATGGGATGCTAAGTGTGAGCAAGATTTCGGAATCCTGAAAGAGCGATTGACAAGTGCTCCCGTTTTGACTATTCCAAGTGGAAACGATGAGATGGTGGTTTACACCGATGCATGTGGTAGTAGACTTGGAGCAGTGCTAATGCAGAAGGATAAAGTTGTTGCATATGCAAGTCGACAACTGAAGCCGCATGAAAGGAATTATCCGACTCATGATTTGGAGTTAGCGGCGATTGTTTTTGCTTTGAAGATGTGGAGACATTATCTATTGGGAGTTCGATTCGAGTTATTTACGGATCATAAATCATTGAAGTATCTTTTCTCTCAAAGGATTTGAATCTCCGGCAGCAACGATGGCTAGAGTTTTTAGCATCATATGATTTTGGTGTAGCCTATACCCTAGGAAAAGGTAACGCAGTGGCAGATGCGTTAAGTCGAAGACATGCGGGATTGGGAGCCATGTTTTCGGAATGGAAGAGTCTCGAGTATTTAGCTGGATTCGACCTCAGGCCTAGATGTGGATTGGAACCTGAGATGTTGGCAAACTTATCGATAAGACCTTCTCTTGTGGAAAGAATTGGCAAGAGCCAAAAGCGAGACGATAAGCTTGTCAAGATTATCCGTGATTTGGAATCTGCATTGGATCCAGAGAAGGATAAAGGATTCAAGGTCGATCGAAAGGGTTGGCTTCGGAAGCAAGGACGACTAGTTGTTCCCGATATAGATGAATTGAGAGATGAAGTTCTGAAGGAAAGTCATCACTCGAAGCTGACAATTCATCCAGGAGGGAATAAGATGTACCGGGATATGAAAAGAACCTATTACTGGGTAGGTATGAAGAAGGATGTTGGAAATTTTATTTGCAAATGTATGAACTTCCAGTTGGTAAAAGCCGAGCAGAAGAAGCCAAGTTGATTGCTTCAGCCATTAGAAGTTCCTACATGGAAGTGGGAGCAAATATCGATGGATTTTATTGATGGGTTACCTAGGACCAGAGCAGGAAATGAAGGGATTTGGGTAATCGTAGATCGTTTGACTAAGAGTGCAAGATTCATTCCTGTTCGATCAACTAGGACTGCGTCGAAATTGGCTGAGTTGTATGTTAAGTGGATAGTTCGATTCCATGGTATTCCGAAAAGCATAGTGAGCGATCGAGACCCATTGTTCACTAGTGGATTTTGGAAGAGCTTCCAAGAAGTTTTGGGAACCGAGTTGTATTTGAGTACAGCTTATCACCCCCAAACAGATGGACAGACCGAGAGAGTCAACAGAGTTTTGGAAGATCTCCTTAGAGCATGTGTTTTAGATTTTGGAGGATCATGGGAAGATCATCTTCATTTGGTGGAATTTGCATACAATAACAGTTACCAGTCAAGTATTGGTATGGCACCGTATGAAGCACTGTATGGAAGACCGTGTAACTCTCCGACGTGTTGGTTGGAAACTGGAGAAAAACTGATACTTGGGCCAGAAATGATTCAACAGACTACGGATTGTATAGAAATCATTCGGCGACGAATGAAGGCAGCTCAAGACCGTCAGAAAAGTTATGCCGATAAGCGTCATAAGGATTTGGAATTCGATGTAGGCGATATGGTTTTCGTGAAGGTTTCTCCACTGAAGATTATTATTCGATTCGGGAAGAAAGGAAAGTTTACTCCGAGATTTGTTGGACCATTCCCGATCGTCGAGCGAATTGGAAAGCTCGCTTATAAATTGGAATTACCAGAAAAGATGTCGGGGGTGAACAATGTTTTTCACATATCGTATCTACGGAAGTATGTGCACGACTCGAATACAGTGGTTTCTGCTGATAGCTGTGAAGATTTGGAGGTTGATCCAGTTGTTACGAGACCTCGTAAGCCGCTTCGTGTTGTTGAAACCGACACGAAACAGCTTAGGAGGAAGACGATTACGTTGCTCAAGGTACAATGGAGTGATGATGTCAACGACTGTACATGGGAGGAGGAAGAGAGGATGAAGGCAACTCATCCTGAACTCTTCAAGGTATGGCCCTAAGGTGTCGTGGCATCTCATGAATTGTAACTTGTTCTAGTCTTAGAATTCTGCATGCTAGGCTAGTGATTGGATGCATGGTTTGTTGATTGCTATGGATGGTAGGCATGCAGAATAGTTTTGGTTGCTCTTGATTGTTTGGAATTTCGGGGGGGAAATTCCTAAGGGGAAGAGAATGTAACGACCCGTATTTTACGTGTCGACAAATTGTAGAATAGTTGCCACTAGGTCGTTAGTATTGGTTATGTCATCTAGAGTTTAAGACGTCCAGAGTAGATCGGAGCGACTTAGAGAAGTGTGGCCGAGTTAAGAAGGTAGCCGACTTAGTGGTTGGCCGGCTTAAGTATTGCCGACTTAAGGTGTTGCCGACCTAGAAAGGTCACCGACCTAAGGGGCTAACGACTTAAGGTAGTTAGTGGGTTAAGGAGATGGGCCGACCTAAGAGCTAACGGTTTAGGAGAGTTAACGACTTAGGGGTTAACTAGTTGGTAGCTTTTGGAGTGTTTAGGTGATTCGGTGAGTGGTAGTTATCTCTCACACGGACCCAAAGGAGTATATTGGATGATGGCTTGTTTGTGTGTTAAAGATAGTGATTTCATGCATTTTCCTTAAGTCTGCATGTAGATTCATGGGTCACAAAGTTTTGATATCCATTTTACTACATGTTAATCTATGCTAGTTCATTCAACAAGATATTACTTAGAATTCATGTTTGTTAGATTTGGACTCTTTATTACGAAATTGCCATTATTGTTATAACTGTTTATTTAGATCTTGTTTGAATGGTTGATTGTTTGGATTAATCATTGATTTGATTGATTGATAGAAGTTAGTTGATTTATGGATTTGATATGGACAAGTTGGTCGAAGATGATTCAAAAGCTAAGTGGAAAGGCTCTTGAATAAGGAAAGCTGCTTGTGGCATATGAAGCGGATGAGAAAGCTCATATGGATATATTTGATGATGATGTTGAGATGGGACTTTGCTATGATACTAAGAAGCAAAGCATGATGTGAGATAGCGTTGGTTTAATCCATACGGGATCATCCCAAGTATGTTGATAACTCGGTGATATGATTCGAGTTTTGTTGATAATGGATGGCTCAAGAGGCGCTTGAGCTAGTATGAGAATAGTCGTCGAGGAGGATGACTAGGAGGCTGAGATTTCATCGTTATTGGAGGTTCTAGAATGCTCAAAGCAAGAGTACGCTGGGTAGATTCGATAATCCCAGGCACGGGCTGCGACGACGTGCCAAGTACTCTGGGAAGATTCGATAGTCCTAGGCACGGGCTGCGATGACGTGCGGAGTTATGTCTAGAACCGGGGTTACCATTAGCCCTTGACGGACGGATGAAAGAATGAGCCGGTCATTCAATTAACGGTGATATCGAAGCAATGATAACAGTGATAGCCAGAGTCATGGATGTTTGGCTGCATCATCATTCGGGCTCAAGAGCGATGTTTTCTGGGTGCTTATCTAATCTTGTTTTAGGCCTTGGGGGTTTGTACTTGGAAAACACCGACCTTGACTCGAGTGATAATTGCTTTACTTTAATTGTCTGTTTTGCTATGTTTATTCCTGCTTAGTGGGTTGGGGCTATCACTGTAGAAAGAGGTGGAGTAGGATGGTTGGGTTCCTATTCCTTTTTACCCTTTATGCTCTTTTGGTATGTTTGATAGTTGATTTACTGCTCACTAGGACTTTTGTCTGACTCAAGATTTTATGTTCAACTCTTATTACCTTGGGCTGTTCATCCGTTTTGGGATGGGCAGACTAGGTAGCAGGTGACAGGTGCTGTTCTTAGTGACCAACGTTGTTGATGACGAAGACGAGCTGGAGGCTTTTGCATATTGTTTTCTTACTATATGTACTGGATGTTCCGCTGTTTGTTTGATACTCTGAGTGTTATGTAGTGAGGCTTGATGTATTGACTATTCAGATGTTTGTATAAAACTACTATGAGTTTATATGATAAGATTCTGTTTTATGAGCTTCACTATGTATACTTTTCTATTGTATTTTATCCATGCGCTGTGAGTAATATGATAGAGTTTATTGTTTTATTTTACCCTGACTATCGTCCATGGCTGCCTGGCACACCTTTCAGCGCACTACTTCCTTGTTGAGTGCGGGAGTCATGGGCGGTCGTGACACTTTCATTATCCAATGAATAAAGCAAATGGCCACTAGCTTTAATTATTTCCCTGAATTCGTGGCTGATTTTCACTGTTCCATTTGGTTTCAATATAATATGCTTGTCCATTTTCCTTCACGTCATTTCTTTCTTCTCCTTTTTTTTTCTTTTCACTGCTCTAAAAAAATATTAATATAGAAAGGAAATATATGTCCGTGTATATATAGTGAGACCGCTCGTTCCTTGCTCCTGCTCGTATCTTTTTATTGTCGATCGCCTCCCTTTTTGCTCCGTGTTTCGCGCACCTATCCGCCCATCTCCTCATTCCACTCACCATCAGCCAGAACAAGCACCCCATGACTGACAGCTAAACCAACCTCCAACCCAACAGCCCGTGTCCACCCATCCCACTGCCGAACTCCAACCCATTGCAACCACCTGACGCTACGCACTCAACAGCTCCGCCTCTCTCAAGCTACTACCGAACCACCCAGTAGCCTTCACGCAACTCATCACTTCCTTTATTCACCTGACCTCCCACCTCCATGCAACAAACACACCCATCATCGAAAGCCTTTCCACCTCCAATGCATCAGCCCTCTTCCTTGCATCGCCTGACGGCACACCAAGCCCCTCCGCCTCCTAGCAGCCTCTCTCGACCAGCTCTAGCCTAGTTCTTCCAGTCGATGGCCCTATCTCCATCATCAAACACCATAGCACCGCCTTTCCCACATCACCTTGCTCCAACACGCTGGGCCAGCAACCCTCCAACCAAACCCACTGTCGCAAAGCCAAACCCATCCCTTCAATGTTGCACAAGCCGAGAAAACAACAGTCACTCTTCCCTTAGCCAATAACGGGTGCTCTAAATTCTTACCTTGAGGGGGCTAGTGATGATACACTGGCGTATGTAACAATGGATGCAATTCATCGTCCTGATAAGGTGTGGTTGCACAGGTTGGCATCTGGTCAATCAAGTGATAGATGTCTCTATCATGAAGTTGATGGAATGTTCTCTCTTTATCTTTATGCTTATGAAAGCAAGCAATATCTTTTTTTGGCTCTAAAAGTAAAAACCACCAGTTTTATATTTTACTTGGACATTTCTAAGCAAGAGAATGGACTTGTAACTTTAAATCCTCAGGTTTATGGCATTGATACTTCAGCTAGTCATAGGGGTGACCATTTCTTTATAAAGAGGAGAAGTGATGAGTTCTATAATTCTGAGTTATTTTCCTGTCCTGTGAACAGTGTATCAGAAACATCGGTTCTTCTTCCTCACAGGGAAAGTTATCAACTTTGCTTTGTTCGTCGAATTCGTATTCACCTTGCTTTGCTTTGGAAATTGTCATTTGGATTGGTCGATTGTCGAGTTCATGATTCAAAATCATAGCTTGTTGTGTTGTTCTATTTTCTCTAGCCTCGAAAATTGAGCGATCACTCACAATTAACATTTTTATATTTAGTAAATTTAATTCACATGAAATGACGATTGAAATATGTTGTAAAATTTTTGAATTGATTAAACATTTAATTGTTAATATGATATGTTAATATTTGTACTTGTTCACCTATGTTAGTTGACAATACTGACACCATAACCTGATGTGTATATATTATATTTAAATTGTTAAATATGATCATATTTTTCATTGATATGCTATGTCATTTTATGCTATTATTTTATTGTTCTCACGATGCAAGTTCCCTGTTAGTTTAGAAATTCCCTATGTGTTGAAATGATACATACCCGAATGACATTATAGATTAGGTAAAATTGTTGTGGGTTGAAATGATAAACCCAAGCAATTTTATTGAATTTGAAATTTGGGGAATATGGGTTAAAATAATATATACCCGTAAATATTAAATTATTGTGGATTGAAATAAATATTCATATCAATTGACCACAGGATAGAAAATTATATTGGAACACCATTGGTCTATTTTTGAAAAAATATTTCAAGTTTTGAAAGGAAATATACGGGTCTTAATAATTATTGATCTTTAATATAATATAATGATTTTATTTTAATATGTGCATAAAATTAGATTTTTAAAATTATATATTTGGAAACTTTAAATTTATAAGTTAGTTTTGAAACTATAAATTTCAAGATTTTACTTATAATTTTATTATTTCTAAATATGTAAATAAGATTTAATATAAATTTAAATTTAAGAATAAAATTTGATTTAATAAAAATTAATCTAATAATAATTTAATAAAATTTAATTTATTTAATATATATATATATATGTTTAAGTATTAATTTAAAATTTTATATTAATATTTTGAAAACATATTTTGTAATAACTTTAATAAAATAAAGTTGGGAAGATAAATTATGTTAATTTTAATTTAATTTGTTTGAGAATTGAATATTAGTAAGAATTGATTGAAACTTATTGATTGTGAGATTTTAAAAGGTATAATTTTATAACTTGATTTAATTAAAGGTGGTGAAATGAATATTTTCAAATTTAAATAAATTGAATATTTAATCTTGATTTAAATTTGTAATTTGAGATTTATTTAAATGTTATTAAAAATGATTAAGTGAATATGTTCAAATTTAATAAAATTAAAGTTGAATTTTGAAATAATAATGAAATTTACCAAATTGAGTCATTGTAAATTATTTGAATATTTGACTTTGAAAACTATTGAATCGGAAGTGGTTTAAATTTGTAGTTCAAACCTGGATTTGAAATTGATTTTAACGAGAATTTGAATTTAACCTTTAACCTTTTTAATTGAAATTGTTGAACTCAGATTGATTTAAATTGAATTTTAGAACTAAAGTTGACTTGGATTGATTTGTGATGTTGGAAGAAACAATTATAATTTGAAATTATTTTCGATCTAAACTTCTTTTAATATATAAACTATTTTTAACTATTTTGGATATATAAACTATTTAAATATATAAACTAATTTTAAATATAAATTATTTTTAATATATAACTATTCTAAGATATAAACTACTTTCAATATACAAACTGTTTAAGTTGGAACTGTTATGATTTAGATTTGATGGATTTAAATGTGAATACTTTGATATGATAGTTTAACCTATTTTGTAGTTATGATTTAGGAAATGAATATGATTTAAAGTGAATATTATTTCGAAAGTGATATGATTTTTGAAATGAATATGATATTTTGATATGAAATATAAACTGCTTGAAATGAAAATAACTACGGTGTGAAATAAGCGTTTGGTTGTCCAAGAGACCAGGATATTGTCATACTCTCTTCCAATACCGAAAACCAATTTAACAATTATGCACGTGGTGGAGATTCCAGAACAAAGTAGGATGGTTTGGCGAACGTCTGTATAAGATATGAACGCCGCCTTGGCTCACTCGATTCAGCTTGATGTGGCTAAAACAGAAGCTATACCGGACCAAGTGGGGTCGCTCCCCCTATCGGGCACATTTCTTTGATGCAATATCTATTACTTCATGATTTGATTGGGTGCACCTATGATTTGAGAGTGTGTCTCGAGGTGGGCAGTAGTAACTGCTATGTGTTACCTTCAGTCCGAGAATGCAAAATGGTAGCATCCTACCCTGGGCATTGCCTTGCGTGCCTTATCACATACCTTACGTGCCCACTATGAGTTTATATTGTGTTGTACACTATGGAGTGCCCTCTGATAGCCCTCCAGTTTACGGAGGAATTACTTTACTGTATAGACTACGACATTTATATAAAAATGTGTTAAGTGGGATATAGATAACGCCTTAACGCTATTTTAATATTTTGCTTTACTGTAGAAATTATCAATGTAGCGTATTTTACTATTTATGTTGATAGCTTAACGGATCCTTAAATGATGGAATCCCAAACATCCTTTAAGTTAATTGCATTTCACTTGAGTTGATTTACGTGCATAAGAATGTTAATCCTGACTCGAGTGTTTTGTGTTTTGGTTTATGCTCAGGTCAGACTGAGTGTCATAGCATTTGAGACTCACCTTTGGAGCTTGGAGCTTTACTTGGAAATCGTGTATCTATTCATTTCAGTTATTTCCAGTTGTTTATGTTCAGACTTGTCAGTTGCCTTTGTATTAGTGGCTTCTATGTATTTGGAATTTTCTATTGTATTTTATTTCAGACTCTGATGTTCTGTAGTAGCTTCATAAACTACTATTTACATATTCCGCTACTTATTATTATAGTACTCTATGTCTACGATTCTGTGATTGATTTATTTACTGTATATGTTAAGTTTTACCAAATATAAATTAACAATATGTTGTTTTGAGCAATTCAAGTCCGACATGTGAGGATGATTGTCGATTTGAATGGTTCAAAATAGCAGGTCGTCACATTATGCTTTTTAATTATTTTATAGTACCCTGTTTAGACAGTTTTGTTATTTTGAAATATTGTACTATGAAGGCTTTATGTAGACAAGTTGTAATATTTAGCATGTTATGTTTCTGAAATGGTTTTCTTTATGAGACAGGTACTTGTCTTTGATATTGTATTTTATCCATTTCACTGTGAGATTCTAAAAGTATAGATGGATAGCTCTATGTACTATATTTTTTTTTTTAACTTTATGAACCTAATAGCTCACCTTGAGATGGACCAAAGGTTCGACAGGCTTTTGATGGGTCAAAATTGGGTCCTTTTCAGAACGGCTTTTTAAGCTAGTTGAAGCATGATAGGGAGTTCCTACATTGTGAATTGTGGCAAAGCTTTGTCTCTTACCCCTACATGTTCCAAGATAAGTTGGTTAGGTAGTCAATGGACTAGCCTAAGAGTCGAGAGGCTGACTATAAAACCAATTCCTGAGGTTACAATTTGTAGCCACCACCACATATATCTATGGGGATAGGTATATGTGTGAGGGGCGTACTTGTTATTTTTGAATGTATTTTTCAAAAAACTATTATACACACACATACACTCTTCATTTGAGCTTAATCTATGAATTCCAACTATAGAAGTAATCACGACCATATTCTGAAAGGATGAACGAGACAATTACGGGATATAAAAATAAATAAAGTAAGGAATGTATATAGAAAAGATTGTAACTCTAAAATTTATAGGGCAATAGGCATGCAATAAATAGGGAGTTACATTAATTTAATTAGGATACGAATGGACTAATTAAAGAGATTTCTATGGAAATTATGGAAGGATAATATGAAAGATTGGAATGAATAAATAAATAAATGTCTTTAGGGATTGTCATGTTAGAAAACTAATTATTTATTACGGACAATCATCACTTATAAAAATAGTTAATAAGCATGTTAGGAAGTAATTAATTACCATGAAAAACTATACTTGTAAACATTCGAAAGTAAGGGATGAAAGAAGAAGAAAGTGCAATGCAGAAGACAATTATTACGAAGTTGTTGTTTTGAAAACAATTTTCTAAAATCCAACCCCATGTGAAAGAATTTGATCAAAGTGATTTTTGGAAACTTTCTTGAAATGTTTTTAAAAAAAATCAAAAGATTTATTGAAGAATTTTCGTTTTGAAAGAAAAAAAATGGAAATTTGGAAGTTTATAAAATAGAAATTTTGTTAAGGCAAATGTTTTCGAAAAAGAAGAAGTTGTGGAGTCCAAAATTTTGATTAAAAGGTTTTTGGTTAAAAAAAAGGGCTTTCCTTTATGGAACTCTTAGTTTAAAATTTTGGTTGGGTCAAAAAGTTTTCGGTTTAAATATTTTCGATAAAGGGATCTTTTTGTGAAATAAATGTAAAATAAAGTGTAGGTTGGACTTGATAAATTTTTCCTATTTTATAAACTTGGAATTTCCTTAAAAATTTCTTTTTAAAATAGAAATGGAACTTGACTAAGATGATGTAGAAGCAACTTAAGAAGGAGCATATAAAAAGACGCAATATCGAAAGAATTGGATAGGAATAGCACTAGGAATTTGTAAAATAGGATTAGTAATATAGTTAGGGATAAGGTAGGACAGAAGAATTAGAGTGGTATAGAAAAATGATAGGAAAGAGTTTAGCTTGTGAACTCCACTTTTCACTATTTAAAGTTATTGAAGATGTTTTTGAATGTTTTAAACTAGAAGACTAAATTTTAAGGAAATAAAACTTTGTTGTAGAAAGGTTTTGAAAGAAGGATATTATTTTGCTTCCTTTTGGGATTAAGCAACCCTTTTTGAAATTTTGATGGTTTGGTTTAATAATTGAATTTTTGAATATTTTGGGTCAAAAACCCTACTTTTAAAGAGGTAAGTCTTTGAGGTAAAAGAATTTGAGAAGGGACAATTTTAGAACCTTTAAATTTGGGGTTAATAATAAAGCGGTAAATGTTTTATGAATTGGGGAAAGTTGGGTTCAAATATCTTTAGAAGGTTTTGTCCAAATGTTTAATAAAAATGGAATAGATATATGGAATAAAATAGATTATGGTGTTTAAATACTTTTGGGAATTCAATTCCCCAAACTGTTTTTATAAGTTGGAAATTCTTTTGGAAAGTATGCTTAAAATTTTTTTGTCCAGATATGGAAATTCTTTGTAATTTTGAATTTCAAATGCTGCATATTAGCATTATGTTGATTCTATTTCTATATTTTATGGAGTAGATAGGGATCACTATCTAGAAAAGAAAGGTTAAAGGTTTTAGGATATAAATAAAATAAGAATATTATGTACAATCTAGTCCAAAAATTTAAAATTAGCCCTAAGAATTTATTTGTAGAATATTGGTAATGTTGTATATGTATTTCAAAATATACAGCTGGGCTATAAGTTAGGTTGCCCTTGAAATGTGATTTTCTATATTTTGATTTATTGGGAGCAGCTCCGTGTAATTTCCATAGATTATCTAATTTCTAAAATGAATAAAAGTGCAGCGTTTGAATTAACAATGGATATATCAAAAAGGGAAAGAGATGTGTAAGATATGGATATTCTTTTCTGTAGTTTGCACTGCCTATTTCAACAAAAGAAAACAAAATAATTCCTTATAATTTTTAACAGGGCAAAAATAACGCTTGTGGTTAATTTTTGGAAATTTTTATCGATAGTCCTATTAAGAAGGATGACCCTGATAAAATAAAATATGGAAAGGAATGTTATAGCTTAGAAATTAATAATAAAAAATAAGAAACATATAAATAGCATAATTTACAACAGTATTCGTGTTAATTATATATAGCAAAGTTATTATAGGACTAGGATTTATGGACATTAATTGAAGATTTAATGGGCAATAAGTTTGTAATTAATAAATGATAAAAAGGAATTAAATAGGGAACTAATTAAGGAAGCTAATATGGTAACTATAGAGGAATTTAATACCTAAAATAAAAAAAATTGAAACTGGTAATAGATTGAGATAGATTCAATAAGAGTTTATAAGAGATTGTCAATTTTGACATTATTGACCATTTATTATGGGTAATGATTAAGGGTGGCTTCTAAAAGAATTTTCTTTTAACGTTTTTGAATTGAAAATCGCTATTTGTCTCCTTTAAGAAACATGTTTGATATGGTATAAGGCATATTCCTATTTTATCAATGTGTTGATGTTAGGGATGGAACTAGACTGCTATATACATACATATTATATACATACATATATGTGTGTGTATATATATATATTGAGGAACATAGTGAATAAAAAAATTCATAAGGATACTTAACTAGCGATAAACCGAAGATAAGACTGAAAGTTAGTAAGAAATTTAGGTTAGAATGCTTCAAACCCAAGACTTGTGAAGTGTCAGCATTCATCTCAAATGTGATAAGCTATATAGGGATATAAAGAGAATTTTCTAACTGGTCAGGGATGAAGAGAGAGTCGCTGAACTTGTTTCCAGATATTTTACATGCCAAAGGATTAAGGCTAAGCAAGGCAAGTTGGAAAGATGTTGTTACTATTGGAGATCCCAACTCAGAAATTAGAGCATATGTCAATGGACTTTATAGATGGGTTGCCTAGAAGCAATGAAGCTATTTAGGTTACAGCAGATTGGCCCACTTTATTTTTGTTGGAAGTAATAGGATTGCAAGGTCTCTAGTATAGATTTATGTCAAGGAAGTAGTGTTGTTCCATGGAGTTCTAGTTAGCATTATTAGTAATAGAGACCTTTTGTTCAGTAGGGAATTTTTGAGGAGTTTGCAATCTACTTTGGGAACGACTTTGGACCTTAGCACCACTTACGATCTGTAGACCGACAATTAGACGGAAAGGGTGAACAAGAATTTTGGGGATTTGTGAAAAGCTTGCATTATGGATTTTGGAAGACCTTGAAAAAGGTAGAAGTGTTCAGGCGGTAGTTGAAGGCCGCATATGCAGAAGTTCTATGCTGTTGGGCGAATTCTCACCCAGGAGATCTCGAGACCAAGAAGCGTCAGTTCCATCCGGATTCGCAACTTTCATTCGTTCCACACGTGCCACTACCGATCCATTCTCCTCCCATGCCGGACCAAACCTCCACCTCATTACCGAACCAAGCACCCAAGAACAGTGATGCCGAACCATCACCGGACCACCATCACCGGACCACCATCACCGAACCCCCATGACCGGACCACCAATACCGAACCAGACTCCGCTTAGCAACCACCGACCCAACCTCTACCGAACCAACCACTCCAAGCACGGCCGAACCAAGCTCCGCCGGACCAAAAGTGCCAGGCCAGATTGCTTCAGCCCAGAACCACCAGCTGCTATATACATCCAAGACCCCTGCCCCTAACCTCACTCTATAAATAGAGGGGCAGGGTGCAACAATGGCGGACAAGTTTGAGAGCTCAAGCAAGGAAGGAACTTTCAAACAACTTTCATATACTTGTATACAAAGCTTTGTACTTGTAATCTGAAAGGAAAAGGGGAATAACATATAAAGTGGACGTAGGCACGTTCTGGCCGAACCACTATAAATCTGTGTGTCTTTTACAATTTAGCCCCTGCTTTTTTCATATTTTCATAAGTAACCTATAACCTTGAAAATAACATATAATCAACCAAATCGTACGGATTGGAGGTGTTTGTCCATTTTTTGCGCAAACATTTTTGGTGCTTTCACTGAGAATTTGGAACTCGAAGCTTCAGCTTCCCTCATTCAACCTTCTTTCCCGATAGCACCTTTCATTGCCTAGGAAACATGACTTCCAGGCCGAGAAAAGACACCAACAAGGGAAAGAACGTTGCAACCAGCAGCGCTCCAGATCCAGTGGATCCAGATCAAGAGAACCATCCCACTACGACAGCAGATCAGGCAAATCCAACAGCCCCTGCCGCGGAACAACCGGCAGCAATCACTAGGGCAGATCTAGACAGAGTTGTGACTGAAGTAACTAACCGCTTTGCATCCCAACAAGAAGCTTTGGTGAACCAACTCATGTCACGCTTGAGGGATGCCGAAGAATCCAACCGCAACACTGAATCATGGGGTGAGTCTCAATCTGGAGGATCTCAGAGACAGCAAAGGTCTTCCCTCTTCGAAGAGGCTATCAACAGGAACAACAGTGATAGAGGCCGCGCCCGGACTCAGCCCGAACTCCGACTCGAGGAAGCGCTTGGAACCGAACCCAATGGGAGAGGCACCAGGCGAGGGTTGGATGTAGCTGAGCCAGTCATGCCACCTAATCATAGAAACCCCGCTGAACGGAGCCGAGCTAGAACCCAGCCCGAAGTTGACCCCATGGAAATGCTCGAAACAGAACCCCGCAGGGGAAGATCAAGGCAGGGGGCAACTGTAGCTGGTCCTAGCATGCATCCGAGTAGCCAAAGACAGCCACTGGATAATGTCAGAAGTGATAGGCTATACCATCCCTACAGGTCATCCGGACGAGATCGATCCCGCAGGGAAGAACCAAGCTCATTCTTGTCCGCTCCAAATTCTGATGAAAGAATGGCACGATTATTCAGGGAATGCGTCCGACGGGAGCAAAGGAAGCGAGGGATAGGCGCTAGGGTAACCAGCCCTTTCACCCGCGACATCGAAACCGCCATCACCCCTCGAGAGTGGAAAATGCCGACGATGGAACCATACAAGGGAACTTCCGACCCCGTTGTACACTTGCAGAGATACACACAGCATATGCTCATGAGCGGTGCAACGGAAGGAGTATTATGCAAATGCTTTCCACTATTTTTAGCAGATCTAGCTACCTCCTGGTTCTGCCATCTACCCCAAGGATCCATCAGTTCATGGGAAATGTTGAAGGAAAAGTTCATTAGCCAGTTCTGCATTCATGTGGAACAACCCAAGGATGCTTATTCTCTATCCAATGTCAAACAGAAATCCGGAGAGACACTGCAACAATATCTAACCCGGTTCAACGCCGCAGCGGCCGCAGTCCAAGATGCCGATGAGAAACTCACCCTAATGGCCCTCTGTAGCGGTGTGCACCCAGATACCAAGTTTGCTAGAAGACTAACTAAAGAAAAACCAGCTACCTTGCCCGATTTCTTTCATGAAGCTGGGAAGTACATGAGACTCGAAGAGGCTGCCACTGAAAGGCAGACAAGACCACAGGCTAAGACGGCCCATGGAAACGCCCCTGCCGCAGTGAAAGACATTCGGAGAAACGACTCCACAGACAATGCAGGGGGCAAGAAGGGAGAAAAGCGCTTGTACCGACCAGGACCGAGATTTGACGCTTACACTCCCTTGAATGAAACAGTCGAGAACATCTTCCTGGCCACCCAGGACAAACTCACATACAAGCGCCCCCCGTACAAGAAAGAGTCAGATCGCGCAATCCAGACCGGAAAATTCTGCCGTTTCCACGAGTCTCATGGGCACGATACCAATGAATGCCGCCATCTCCGAGACCTAATTGAAGAACACATTAGGAGAAAGAAATTAGAATGCTATGTGAAGGGACAGGACAGGACCCCAGCTCCTACCAAGGAAAACCCAGGGCAGCTCCACCCAGAGACAGGTGGAGGAAATCGCAACACCAGCGGTTCCAGCCAAGAGAAGATAGTGGTCCATACAATATCAGGAGGGCCACACATCGCTGACAAGAGCTGGGCAGAAATGGAAAGATATGGAAATTCACTCAGAAGCGAGGGAGACTGCGTCAATTCTGTTATGGAAGAACGCCACCCTAAGCGGAAGGAAAGTAATGACATCACATTCAGCGGGAGCGACCTAGAAGGAAGGCAATACCCTCATATGGATCCTATGGTCATCTCTGCCTGGTTCGGTCCAGCCAAAGTTTTCCGAATCTTAATAGACACTGGAAGTTCAGTAAATATCCTATTCAAGCATGCTTTCGACAAAATGAAGCTGTCAATGAAGGATGTATCCCCCTGTAACAAACCACTACACGGTTTCACTGGAGAAGCAAAGATGCCCCTCGGACAATTGGACCTCTTTGTTGAATTGGGAAGTCATCCCCGCTCCGCCGTTCGGAAACAAACATTCGTGCTGATAGACAACCACTCGGCCTACAATGCCTTTTTAGGAAGACCAGCCTTGTCCGACTTCCAAATTGTCCTTGCCCCGTGGTGCCTGAAGATGAAGTTCCCAACGAATAATGGAGTGGGAGAAGTAGAAGGAGATCAAGACGCCGCTCTGGACTGCTATGTAACCGAACTTCGCAATAACCGCAAGAAAGATAAAGGGAAGAATGCAGAGACTACTCTCTGCATGAAAAGCTTGGAAGCATAGCAACTAAAGAAAGCCCCTCCTCTTCGATATACAAGTGATCCCTTCAACGAATTAGATCCCAGGGACGGAGAGGAGGAGGCCACCGCCGAGCCTACAGAGGCTATGGAATTCGTATCTGTAGACAAACACGACCCAAATAAACTGCTGAGAGTCGGATCTCAGCTAAAAAGAGAATTAAAGAATCAACTCATTGATTTTCTTCGCCACAACATGGATGTATTTGCATGGACGCACGCTGATATAACCGGAATCTCCCCGGACATAGCATGCCACGCACTAAACATCGATCCTACCAAGGTACCGGTAAAGCAAAAGAAGAGAAGTATGGGGGCAGAACGATCAGCAGCCCTCGAGGAAGAAGTAAAGAACTTACTTGCCAATGACTTCATACGTGAAGCCATCTACCTGGAGTGGATCGCCAACCCGGTACTGGTAAAGAAAGCTAATGGGAAGTGGCGAACATGCATCGATTTCTCCAACTTAAGTGATGCTTGCCCGAAAGACTGCTTCCCACTCCCCCGAATCGACCAACTCGTGGACAGCACTGCTGGACACGAACTCTTATCCTTTATGGACGCATACTCAGGATATAACCAGATCCCTATGCACGCCCCCGATCAAGACCACACTAGCTTCATCACTGACCGAGGATTGTACTGCTACAAGGTAATGCCATTTGGACTTAAAAACGCCGGAGCTACTTATCAGCGCCTCGTCAACAAGATGTTTGCAGAACTGATAGGACGAACTATGGAAGTTTATGTGGATGACATGCTGGTAAAATCAAGAAAAGCCAACGATCATGTAATCCACCTGGACGAGATGTTCCAAGTACTCCGCCAATATGGAATGAAGCTGAACCCTCTAAAGTACTCCTTCGGAGTGTCATCAGGAAAGTTCTTGGGATTCATCGTCCATGCCAGAGGGATCGAAGCGAACCCCGAACAAGTCCGAGCCTTGCAAGATATCAAAATACCATCCACTCGGAAAGAAATGCAAAGCCTAAACGGGAAGGTGGCCGCCCTAAGCCGATTCATCTCTAAAGCAACCGACAAATGCATCCCTTTCTTTGAAGCACTGAAGAGAGACAAAGGAAAATTCGAATGGACCGACAAATGTTCAGCAGCTTTCCTTAACCTAATCGAGCATCTCCAACGGCCACCGGTACTCTCAACACCAAATGAAGGCGAAGAACTATACCTATATCTTGTTGTGTCATCCCATGCCCTAAGCGCCGCTTTGGTAAGAGAAGAAAACCGCACACAACGGCCAGTGTACTTCATAAGCAAAAGGTTCACGGGAGCAGAAACCCGGTATCCCAAACTCGAGAAACTGGCGTACTGTTTACTAATCACATCAAGGAAGCTGCGACACTATTTCCAATCTCATCCCGTCAGAGTCCTAACCGACCAGCCATTGAGGCAAGTGCTCCATCGTCCCAACACCTCTGGGCGACTGCTCAAGTGGTGCATCGAGCTGAGCCAATATGATATCACTTACCATCCTCGCACCGCTATCAAGGGACAAGCCATAGCTGATTTCATTGCCGAATTCACTACTGGCGATGGTAAGGACCAATCTGAAATAGCAGAAGATATCAAGTGGAATCTCTTCGTAGATGGAGCGTCGAACGAACAAGGCTCGGGGGGCAGGTGTTGTGATAATCACCCCCAAGGGAAAGAAGCTGCGCTACGTCCTAAGATTGGAATTCGCTACCAACAATGACGCCGAATACGAAGCAGTGATAGCCGGATTAGAACTTGCACTGGAAATCGGAGTCAGTTCTTTATGTCTCCATAGTGATTCTCAACTTATTGTGAATCAAATACTAGGAGAGTTCCAGACTTGAGGAGAACGACTCACAGCATACCTAAAGAGGACCAAGCTGCTACTTAACCAACTGGATCACTATTTGATCAGACACATTCCTCGAGAGGAAAATCGAGAGGCCGACGAGCTGGCAAAGCAAGCTAGCATGGGAAATGACACCGCTTCTGGAGCGGTAACTGTCTCAAGGCTGCTAACCCCGAGTTTCGAGCAAGTACACCTGATAGCTGCAACCGAAGAAGAAACATGGATGACCCCTATCCGAGAATACTTACAAAACGGCACCCTACCAGACGGGCGAAATGAAGTTAAGAAAATTCTAAGGAAAGCTTCCCGCTACACGATGCAAGAAGGCATCCTCTATCGGCGCGGCTTCTCTAACCCCTTATTGAGGTGCGTTGTTGGAAGAGAAGCCAGGGAAATTCTATCCAACATCCATCAGGGAAGTTGTGAAGACCACACCGGAGGGCAGACTCTGGCAAAAAAAGATACTCCGATATGGATATTTCTGGACCACCTTGAACAAAGACGCCTTAGACTTCATCAAAAAATGTGACAGATGTCAGAAATTTGCCAAAATCCCTAGACTACCAACCAATGAAATTACTCAGATGACCAGCCCTTGGCCCTTCGCAATATGGGGGATTGACTTAATTGGCGAACTGCCAATGGGTCGAGGCGGAGCCAAATATGCTATAGTGGCAGTCGACTACTTCACCAAATGGGTGGAGGCGGAACCTCTAAATAAAATATCCTCGGCAAAAGTTATCAACTTCTTAATCAAAAATATTCTGTGCGGGTACGGAACACCACTCAAAATCGTATCAGACAATGGACTTCAGTTTGACAGCGAGGAATTCACCGACTGGTGCCAAGAGCACGGGATTCACAAAAGCTTCTCATCCGTGGCTTATCCCCAGGCAAACGGCCAAATAGAAGTTGTCAACAAAATTCTCAAAACCTTAATTAAGAAGAAACTTGAAAAGTCGAAAGGCGCTTGGGTGGACGAACTTCCTACGGCACTTTGGGCCTATCGCACATCTTACAGAACTTCAACAGGGCATACTCCCTTCTCTTTGGCATACGGATCGGAGGCTATGCTCCCAGTTGAAACTATAGTGCCCTCTCACCGTAGAATCCACTACAACCCGGAAGAAAATGAAGAACTCCTCCACATGTCTTTGGATCTAATTGAGGAGAGAAGAAATGATGCAGCACTCAAAGCAACAGCTCACAGACAAAAAGTGGCAGCACTATACAACTCCAAAGTCAAACATCGCAGCTTACAAGAAGGAGACCTTGTCCTCAAGAGAATCTTTCCGCGCCCCGGGGCACTGGACCCCATTTGGGACGGACCATATGTAATTCATAAAGATCTCCACAACGGAGCTTATATTTTGTCAACAGTGGACGGAGAGGTGTTCCAGAGGGCATGGAACATCCGACACCTCCGTCGATACTTTTCTTAATTTGTACTGCCCATATGAAGTGAATTAACAAAGAGAATCAGTGGACGTAGGCATTTTCGTGCCGAACCACTTTAAAAAACTTGCCTCTTGTTAACTTGTTCCTTTATATCTTGGCTACTTGTTAAGCTTTATCCTTTGCTGTTGAACAAAATCCTTTGCAGATGACATTTCAATCCAGAACTTCATAACACAACTCCACCTAGACAAAATCTAACAGGTACGCTGCGCTCTTATGCCCTCGCCAATGAGACACTTTGCTCCGGTATCCCTCTACCGCGAGTTAACTCATTGTTTGCCTCGGCCCTTAAAGCCGACTGTAATAAGCCGAGTATAAGTCATCATAAAAAAGGCCGACTATAGCCGATGGCAGCTCATTACAGCGATTCGGCTCGCCGGCGACTGTGAACCGATCATAAGCCCCAACATAAGGTGTGGCCAGCCAAGGGCAGTTCACAGTTGACGATCGGCCCCCACGCTAGCCGGCCACAGTAAATCGAATAATACCCACGATTACGGGCCATAATGGCCCGGGTAGTTACTGTGCGCGATCGGCTCCGATGTGTCTTAAGTGCAGCTGTGGTAAAAAAGAAAACTCCCCGCAGTAGGCGTAAGATGGGTGACAAATGTCTCCAAGACCCACAGCTAGGGAAAGTGACTACAAAACCCGTTTGCCACGAACTTAAGCACATCGACGGCCTTCCGTGACTGGAAGTTTTACTTTTCCTATATTTCAATTTCATTTAAAACTTTTCTCCTATTCTCCGTAACGGTGCTTGAAAGTACAGGACATGAAATAGGGAACGTTCGCTAATGGGAACAGAAACTCACAATCGGATAACGGGACACTCAACAGCATTTCGTGCTTAGTCTTACAGGGCGCACGAAGTTGTCGTCCACAGCCGAAACATGAAGGGTGGTGCCTTCTACTTTTATACATTAATGCGTAGCTGCAGTTCATATTCACACATCACATTTACGTTGCAAAATGAGAAAATCATACTTTAAGCAAAAATCTTGGCATCAGGCACAGTTAAGTCACTAGTAACATGCATAGTTACATCACTTACACAGCACAACAAAATAGCGATAAAATTCCAACATAAAGGAATCAGCTTATGTTATGAAATTACATAAAGTCATTCATTACAAACAATATTAATACAGTTACATCAATGTTTTGGACTAACATGAACAGCAATAAAAAGAGATCAAAAGGTAACCAGCTGTATTAGTGCTAACCACTACACCTCAGAACCAGCTCTCCGAATCTACTTGGTTGCTGGATCGGAACTCCCAGCGTGTTGACCATAGGTCCCACCTGTCCAATTCAGAAGAAGAATCCATCAGATAAACAGCGAACAATCAAGTTATGAAAAGCTAAAAAGGGAGAACTCACCGGCGCCCGCTTCTTGGTCCTCATCCCCCAACTGCACACCGGCTTCCTCCGCAGCAAGCAGCCGCATCCCCTCCTTCACCGCTACCTTCTCCTCCTTTGAGAACTGGGCGGTTACCACGTCCATCCTGAATGCCGCTCCACCTTCCTTATCCGCATCGGCCTTGGCCTCCTCCAAAGCCCGAAGATATATCCTAGCCATGATCCGGGGATAGTCATCCATCCAGGATAGATTACCCTGCTTCCAGGTACGGAAATACATATCCTGCAACATCTCATCCATCATCCCCTCATTCTCCTCAAACTCCCTCACTCGGGCCTCGGAGGATAACAACTTAGCAACGGCAACATCCCTCTCCGATCGATATCTCAAGCGGTCAGCCTGGAGAGACCTCCTCATTTACTCCATCTCTTCCTTTAGCTTGGCCTGAGCAAGATCTGCGGCTTCAAGCCTCCCAGACAACTCTTCAATCCGCTCGAGATCCGTATTCCGAACCTCATCCACCGTCGCAATGGCCATATCAATCCGCCCCTTGCAAGCAGCCTCCATTTTTCGTAATTCCGCCCTACTGGCCTTTTCCAGATTCTCCTTCAACTGCCTGGAGGCTGCCTCGTGCTGAGAAATCTGGATAGCCTGATCGGCAAGCTGCTTGTCCTGATCAGCAACCTGTAGCCGCAGCCGGATGTTAGCACTCCCGATTTCCTCCCCAGCCCTAGCCAGTCGAGCATGATGCTCCATCAACTTCTTGACCTCCTCCGCGACCCGGTCAATGTTGGCCTTGGCTTCGTCCCCGATACCAGCTATCCGAGTAGTAAGAAGGTCCAAATCTAGGGACTTAGCCTCATCAAGAATCCGAACCATGGGATTGCGGGGGAGAAGATGCTCGCCCATGGCCTCGTCAAATAATATATCCTGAGAGCTTGGGTCCAAATCCGGGTGGCCGGCAAAGGGATTGCGAGGCACGTCAGGACGTTTTATGCGGATAAGGGTAGGATTCTCGGAAGGAGGCGGAGAGGGGGCAACTTCCGTGGTCTCCTCCGTGGTATCTCGGGAAGGTTGAGTGGAAGGCTGAGGACCAGGTGGTGAATCAAGCAAGGATCGCCTCCTCTTCCTTTACTGGATACCTTCCTCAATGACTCCAAGAAGAGAGCGATATCTAACTACATCCCCGGAACGGCCGGTTGGCGGCTTCGGCTTAGTAGAAGCTCTCATCAACTTGAATTGTTCGAGGCGGTGTCGAACGTCTGAAGTTTTGGCCACCTCGCCTGCCCCTGTAATAAAGAACAAGTGTTACGAACATACGAGGGTCCATAATTCAAGAAATATGATAACTTAAAAAGAATGAGAAGGCACGTCTGTTATACAAACCCTGTGGAGAAGGAGAATACTGCAATAAGTCCTGAATCTCAGTCCAGCACGGAAGTGAACCATAAAATATTCCTAAGTCCCTATCATAAATGGAATCTGCAGAAGTCAAGAGTTCACCTTGAATCGCTGGAGCCACCTCAGCTGAAGAACTCTTAGGGAATGGATCGGCACCAACCCCAGCCTTGTCAACCTCCTTTGCCTTCTTCACCGAGGCTGATCCTTCCTCCAACCCTTCAAAAGCTTGGCGGAAGGCATCATCCGTCCACTCCTGGATCTCCCCTGCCTGCTCAGAAGACAAAGGGCCGACACCACTACCACCCTGTCCTTCACCTTCTCCATCTCCTCCGCTCTCCTCTTCGTCTCTTTCCTCCTCTCCACCTTCCTCCTCCGGAATGTCTGGACATGTACTGGGAGAGGGTCCATCAGACTTCCTAAGCTTCTTTCCCCCAACGGTTGGAGGCACCGAGAAAGGTCTCTTCTTGCTACTCTTCGCAGTGGCCCCATCCTTGACTTTAGCAGCCCTCTCCTCGGCTGTATCTCTCTGTTTAACCACAGATTGGCGTGGCAGAATCAAGTTATACTCCAGGAGAGTGGCATTCCTGATCAAGTAAGAAGCCGACCGATCCCGTGCCGGAATGGCTCTTATTTCCGCAGCCATCCGAACCAAGGAATCATTCTCCACGACCGCAAAACCACCTGTCGCTAGCAAGAAATGAAAGCATATAAGAAGAAGCATTGTGATCGGGACAAGGAAAATTTAAATGGAGTTCAACTTACAGCCGGAAGTGAAAAGGCGGAAAGAAACAGAGTCATCCCTAATAAAAAACCATTCCTTCTTGAACATACTAAGCTTCGAGTACAGATCCAGAACAGGCTTGAAGGGCACGGCCGCTTCCAAACTAATATATGGAGACCCCTTCTTGTAGCCTCTCAAGTTGTACAGATACCGGATCTCTCGGTTGGAAGGGGGACGCCCATATCTCCTCTGAAAGATGACGAAAAGACTCACCAGAATGGCGTAGGAGTTAGGCTGAAGCTGGAATGAAGCCACCTTCAGATATGTGACAAAGCTAACTATCCAGGCATTGAGGGGCGGGATAGCACCACACATGCAATGATATCTGCTGTAAGCAAAGTAGCCTTCGGGGGGGTCATACGGCATCACTCTGTTCCCCGGCAACCGCATAAGCGCTCTATCTATCCCGAAGGAACGAGCTATAACATCAAGTTGCTCCTCCTTTAAGGAGCTGGGAAAGCAATCGGGAGGGGAGACCAGAAGTTCCTGGGGACCATACCCGTCCACTAGCGACCTTGGGGCAGGTCCATGTCGCGCCGGTTCTGTTTGGGCTGGGGGCACGGAAGAAGACTCTCCTCTATCCTTGGACTTCTTACTATCTGATCGAGTTTTCGCTTTACGAGACATTTTATCTGCATACACAATAGAGAAAGACGTGTTGTTAGAACATGAAGTACAGGAATACAAGCGAGCAAGCATACACAAGTCGGAGATTTCTCTCATGGTCCAAGTATAAAAGACCATTCGGTATCAAAGGTTTAAAGTTCGATTCGGCAAAGTGAACACTCATTCGGCATTAAAAAGGCCCTGGTTCATTCGGTATTGTCAATACCAGAACTCATTCGGTACTTAGAGCCCTCAGTTCCATTCGGTAAAACCCAAATATAATGAAGAAGCCATTCGGCGTATACCTGGTTCGGCAGCAAGGGTTGGTTCGGCACAGCGACTGATTCGGTAGGAATTTCTTATCCGGTTAACTCGTTCGGTAGGGAACAAAGGAAGCCCTAGGCCCCTACTTATAGGCGAGCATAGATACAACCGGACCAACTGGTTCGGCACTCCCAGGACCGAACGAAGCTATCTCAACTGCAGGGAAACAAAGCGCGACACATGCAAGCATGCGCCCCACTTTGGGGGGCAAATGTTGGGCGAATTCTCACCCAGAAGATCTCGAGACCAAGAAGCGTCAGTTCCATCCGGATTCACAACTTCCATTCGTTCCATCTGGTACACGTGCCACTACCGATCCATTCTCCTCCCATGCCGGACCAAACCTCCACCTCATTACCGAACCAAGCACCCAAGAACAGTGATGTCGAACCATCACCGGACCACCATCACCGAACCCCCATGACCGGACCACCAATACCGAACCAGACTCCGCTTAGCAACCACCGACCCAACCTCTACCGAACCAACCACTCCAAGCATAGCCGAACCAAGCTCCGCCAAACCAGAAGTGCCAGGCCAGATTGCTTCAGCCCAGAACCACCAGCTGTTATATACATCCAAGACCCCTGCCCCTAACCTCACTCTATAAATAGAGGGGCAGGGGTGCAACAATGGCGGACAAGTTTGAGAGCTCAAGCAAGGAAAGAACTTTCAAACAACTTTCATATACTTGTATACAAAGCTTTGTACTTGTAATCTGAAAGGAAAAGGGGAATAACATATAAAGTGGACGTAGGCACGTTCTGGCCGAACCACTATAAATCTGTGTGTCTTTTACAGTTTAGCCCCTGCTTTTTTCATATTTTCATAAGTAACCTATAACCTTGAAAATAACATATAATCAACCAAATCGTACGGATTGGAGGTGTTTGTCCATTTTTTGTGCAAACATATGTCGATAGTTGAAGGAGGGATAGGTGTTTTTAGTTAGGGACATGATATTCATTAAGATTTCCCCTCTTAGAAAGGTTATGAGGTTTAGTACGTCTGGAAAGTTGACATCAAGGTCTGTTGGGCCTTTTCTGATTTTATAGAGAGTGGGGGAAACTTGATTATTAGGTGAAGCTTCCGAACTAATTAGCGGGATTCCATGGCGTCTTCCATGTTCTATACTTGATGCAATGTCTGCACGACATTTCCTCTATAATAGAGTCTGAGCAGTTAATTGATGTTGAAATGGAGTCTATAGCCCCTTTGTGCCACCACACACATTATGGAGCATGGTATTAAAAGGTTTCATAACGAAGAAAATTAGGTTGGTTCGAGTAGATGGGAAGATAACCCAGGATAAAACAAATGGAAAATCGAAGAAAAGGTGGAGGTTTCTCATCCCGAGATTTTCTCTAGCAAACTTTTCTCTCCAAAAATATAAGTTTTTTCTTGTATAGTGGTTGCTAGATTGGATAGTAACAGATGGTTGACACACTTTTTCCTGTTATTTTTGCACTCATATAGAATTTAATGTATGTTTAGGATGTTTGCATATATGCATATACGTCACGATCTTGAATTCATGCTAGGATTGAGCTCACCTGTAGTATGTTTTCGTAGATAATCACATTGCCTTTTTGGTTGAGTAGACGGTTTCGTAGATTATTGTAAATGAATTGGTTGTATAACATGGTTGTAAAGTGCATGTTACGCTATCATCCCTTGGTGATTTCGGTGGCGAAATCATTTTTAAAGGTGGTAGAATGTAACACTCCGTAAAAAGTAGTAAGAAATTAAATAAATAAATAAAAATGGTTAAAATGAAAATTTAGTAACTGTCATAATTTGGTCATGGAAGTCACACCATTGCGTCCGTGACGATTTTCTAATCAATTTCTATATATAATATGCTGAAATCGGAGTCAAAATAAAGGAGTCATGGATGTTTGATGTTTTCGAATTTAAAATAGTTCAAACGAGTTTAAATTCAAAATTTTAAATAATTTTGAAAGTCTAAATTCTAAAAATCAATAATTAATGTTAAGGGATACTTAACGTTTAAGTAAACATTAGAAAACACGATAATGTATAAGTTATAACGAGTAATAAATAAAATAAAATGAAAACAATATAAATTGGGCGTTTCTAGCCTCAAGAGATCAACCACCCCTAGCCAAGGCGTCAACCTCTAGAGGTCGTATGCTTGGTATAGGGGATCGACCGCTTCAGGGTAAAAGGTGGCTGTTCTGAAGGTGGCGGCTAGGGTTTGATTTAATTTAACGATCCAGATTCTATTATTTTTAACCCAACGGTTCTAGTTTATTCTCACCTCTATAAATAGACCCCTTGACCCCACTTTTCTTCATAAAATTTGGAAGTGTTAGCGAAGCTCTATCAAAGAAAACAGTAAACTTTCTTGTACGTAATTCTAAATTCTAATCTCTAATTTAAATTAATTTCTCAATCCTTCTTCTTCATACCTTCTGATTTCTGAAATATAATCTATATATGCAATCTATTTGTTGTATATTTAAAAGAGGGAGGACTTAACAACTAATTAAGAGCGGTATAAATCGGATCTTTTCCTCTTTTTTAGATTTCAAAATCGGTTAGGATTTTCAGGTAAAAGGATTTAGATGTTTAGTTCTTTTGATTCTTGATTCTATTCCTTTAGTTTCTGATTCTATATCTAATTTCTATATACAATCCATTTTGTTGTATATTCCAAAAGAACGAGATCTAAAAGGGAACTAGGCGAGATGGAATCAAACCAGCTATAAAGCCAATGATTCTTGGTGGGTGGAAATATCAAGTTTTCACATTTTTGTAATTGAATGTTGTTTATTTGGATATGGTGAATGCCTTGGGAAATTATGGTAAACAAAAATATAACATCTAAAACCTCCAAAAATTTCCTAATTAAATATCGTTGTTTGTATATGATGGAATTATAATTGTTTTTGGTATTAATAAATTATAATATAATTATTTGTTTAGAATTAGATAATCTATGGTTCGTTCAACCTATTTCCATTGTTTTAAATTTTATTGTTAAAGGGTTCAAAAGGAAAATAAATTAGAAATAGTATGTCAAATATGAATTGAATTATTTGTAGTTTGCACCGCTAATTTCTATCACTTAAATAAATAAGGAACTCGTTTCTCACTCCAAAATGATGTATATAAAAGTTGAATTAAACATAGGCTATCTTTTTGTGAAGATATGTTCTTTAAAAAAGAGAAGGGATTCTAATTTATTAATATAGAACAAGTTATAGGCATTCTATATCTATACGAATCTATTTTATTTGGCTATAGTTGTAGCAGTTCTAGTTGCAATTATAGATTTGTAAGAGATTGATATTTCAAAATACCTTGTAATATCGATTATTATAGCGTAATGATTATAATTAAATTCCACGCATAAAAATATACGTATATAATATTAACGTATTGATTATTAAACCCAATAACGTATCGATTATAGCGTATTGAGCATGATAATTAATATTAATAGAATAGTTAGGTAATATTAATTTGTAGGTAAGAAGTTAGTGTAAATTAGGGAGTTAATCTCTGATTAGAGGCGTAATAAGAGGATACCATATATGGCCTCAACTATTAATCATGTAGGATGATATATATATATATATATATATATATATATATAGTATACATCTAAGTTATGACTAAGTTATAGGGATGTGAGGTTAGTCAAAAGTTACAAGAAAGTCTGCCTGGTTAATCTGGCTACTAACAGTGTGGCTTTACGAATTAATGTGGAACATCGTCTATAATAAATAAGCACATGGACTAGAGGTTAGTCCTAATTTGTAGGCTAAACCTGCACAGTCAATCTGACTACCAGTACCTTCGGATAGTTGGACTAATGTTAGACGTTTTGAGTGGATTATGGATCATAAGTTGCGATTTTGATACGGTAAGTGAAATCCTTAGAAAGGGTCCACTTTAGGTTAGAGGTATTAAGTGGCTATAGTACCGTCCGCCTCTTCCTTAGATGAAGTATTAAGTGGTCTAATTGGATTTCTTACGATGTCACTAGGGGAGAATCGTGTAGACACTCGCCTTGGAGTTAGATCTTAAATGATGGAGATCTGCCTATTTTGTAAGTGTTAAATGATCAGTCTGCGTAAATCCCATAAAGAGGTATTAAGTGGTTCGGATGCTTCTTCTTACCTCAAAAACATTAGTTATGTTATACCTGTACTGTCAAACTAGAAGAGCCTTCGGGTTTACAGTTGACTTTTTTATAGTCAGCCTAGAAGAGCCTATAGGTTTACGATTCACCTTTGTATAGTTGGACTGGAAGTGCCTTCGTGCTTACAGTTGATTTTATACCTATGTTATATAGTTGGACTAAAAGTGCCTTCGACCTATATTTGATTTTATACTATGTTATGATTCTAATACATAAGATATATTTTTTGTTTAAATAATACTATCCAAGTACAATTATGTTAAAGCTTGAGATTTCCATTTCACCAGACATTTTTTATTTGGACCTACTCCTTATTACAACACAGGTTAGAGAAAGTAATGCTGATTTAGGAGACAAGGGTGGAGGCAAAGATTTATGGAAGTTATCTATCTATTTATGCTTTTTAATTATTTTTATTGTACCCAGTTCAGACAATTATGTTATTTTGGTATATCGTACTATGGAGGCTTTATGTAGACATGTCGTAATATTTAACATGTAATTTTTTCAAAATGGTTTTCTCTATAAGATGGGTACTTGTTTCTAATATTTATTTTATCCATTCCGCTGTGAGATTCTGAAAGTATAGATAAGATAGCTCAGTACAGTATATTATTTTAATTTTATCAACCTAACAGCTCGCCTTGAGATGGACCTAACATTCGACGGCTTTTGATGGATTGAAATTAGGTTCGTTTTTGGGACAAGTTGTTACGCTAATCCATAAATTTATCATTGCTATCGATAATATTGCAGTAAAAAAATATCAAAACCAATGGTAACGGTGAATTTCCAATCATTTTAGTTTTTTTGCGAGTAAAACAAAATATTATTATTTTGCACGGACAACTGGATTATAGTGGTCGTCCCACTGTACAACTATTATTGCAGGTGTAAGACAAAGATGTCTCAGCAACAACATAAGTGGTTTTATGGTGCCCCGACCACTTTCAACTCACACATGAATACATCACACTTACAACTTACCCTAGCACCCCCGTAGAGTGCCACAAATGAAAACAAAGTTGTACAAGGCAATCTCTTAAACAATCACCATATAAAGACACAATTACAAGAGTAAATAAGAATAAACTACAGATATATCATTGGCAGACATAGATACAATGACATTCTCGATTCTGAAAGAACAATGATAATCTCAGTAACGGATTGCAGCTCCTGAAGTAATCTCGTAATTTAAAAGAGAACAATTCTATAGCAGCACCATAGCAAAACGAAACCGACTATCTCAAAACCTTTTTCCAAGAACAGGCAATATATAATCCAAAACAAGTCTAGAATATACATTCAAAGAGAAACCATGACATCCAAAAACCAGACAAACAACAAGAAGCAAGAGCTTCAAATTCAACATTATAGGATAATGGACCAGAACATTCTAAAGAAACATAGCAAATACCAGAAATAACCCAAAAAGCAACGAGCAGGCAAGGCCATAAGCAGATCGAAACTGCACCAAAGGATGAAAATAACTGGAAGCAACCAGCTATAATGCCAATATGAAGCATGACAACCGTTAAAAGTAGTGACCCCCATTGTAAGCAGCCACCAAGGTCAGGTTTAGAGACGATGATATAATGACGAGGCACGGTTGCTGTCTAGCGACCAGAATCAAAGCATAAGAGCCGAAAGATAAAAATGGCCAGAGCACAGCCACTAGTGATAATATCGAGCACGCCAATGGAAACACCCCAAAACAAAACCCCAAACACAGTCAGCAACCCACCGAAACACAAGATTGAAAGAGAAGCACACTTTGGCCAATTTAAGTTCCAAGGCAGCGAACACAAGAAATTTCAAAAGCTTTGTCAAGACTCAAAGGGGATCGAAGCCCAACGATTTCAGATCAAAGCAAAGTAGTGGGTGGCACACAACTGAAAAGGAGAAATGAAAGGGGAGGAGGGGACGGAAAAATAAAGGAATGCTGCAGCAGTAGAGAAAGCTAGAGTGGGAAGAGGATAAACGTTAATGTTAGTGGAAGAGAAAGGAGAGATTTGGTTGAATTGATGTCGGGAGAGAGAGAATGAAAAGGGGCTGAGAACCCTGGTCCCCATTGATGGAGCAAAACCTAGTTTGTACTATTAATGCTTATGTGTATGGTTTTAGTTTAGTTTTTTTTTTTTTTTACTGGTTTAATTAATCTTAACCATGAATTTTTTTGAAAATTTATCATAATTTAAGCAAATGCTTGTAGTATTATTTATGATGATATTTTATTTTTGGTTTTATTAACCGCAAAGATTGAAATTAGCAAAAAAAAATATTTCACGTTGATCTAAATTTTTTTTGATATATTAATGAAAAAACTTTTTGTCAAACAAGTAAGTCAAAACATTTGTATAATCATATCTATAATCTCGGTAATAATATATTATTTTTTATGATTATCAAACTTTTTTACATAATAAAAATTTAGTGGCTTATGTATTCGTAAATTTACTATTATTAATCGATGATTTATCAGTTTATCGATATACAAACGAGTATTTTAACAATGGTAATGGTAAACTATCAGAAGTCGTTTTGACTTAACAATAGCATTAGTGCGATAGCAATTTTTCTATATTGTTAGCGGTTACCATTATCTTCATAGCTCTAGCAATTTGTGCATATTCAAATGATACACTTTACTTAGTCATAAATTTATATAAATACCAACAATGTATGTTGGAAAATTATGCAATACTTCACGATGCAAAGGAAGTGCTTAAGTGACATTAATTAAGCAAGGCGATACTTCTACAGTGTCTTGGCACTTATAATAACATACAGTCCAATGGCATTCAGAGATGTCGAAACAAATGAAAATCGTGTAACTGGTTGCATATCTTCGTTAGTACCCTTATGAAGATTGACATGATCACGTGCTAAAGTAATTATAAAGAATGTGGGTTGTATTAAATGGGAAGGCAATAAAGGAACTACAAAAACGTCCTAGTGAAAGGAATGGACTAAGCAAAGAAAGTGGAGGCAAGGGAGAAAAGGATGGGTAATTAGGGGGAACCTAAGTAGTTCATATCGGCATCGCGTACGTATCGGTTAAATACTAATATGAGATATTTTAAAATATCATGATAATATCGATAAAATATCGAACATGTATTGAACATGTTGTAAATGGTGTTGTACTATGTTATAGTATTATATCGTTAAGTTTTTAAATATTTGGATAAATAATGCCATTACTATCGAAGACTGATTGCACATGGTTTAGAGATTACAATATATTTGCTGAGACATATTATTAAATACAAATCATAATATAAGCTCATAAAAACTGAGACATTCATATATTGTACATTCATCTCATTTTTATACTATATTCATTATGTAACAACCCGAAATTTTCAGAGCCGAAAATTCCAGATAGTTATGAAAAGAAGAAAAGAGATAGAAGAAGAAGAAAAGAAACATCAACAACTCACATTCGCAGCGGATAAAATATAATAATAAATAATAACAGTTTACAAAAGAATACTATATCTGTCGATTACATTTAATATACATCAGAGTTTCACATATATACAGTCACTGAATATATATACAATTATCATGTCTTAGATTTACAATATTATAAATACAGCTGAAATACTATATACGCTCTTGTCATCCAACTCGCCTCCTGAGCTCCAAAACGTACCTACCTGAAAATCTGTAATACTCGGTCTGACCGAGCATTACATCAAAGTAACACCTGGGTCAGGTTGGAAACCAGCGTGAGTAAACCCAACTAACATGAAATATCCAAGCAAACAACTTATATAAAACCGGGGGTAACACGAGTCAGCTTACAAATTCACACTTTGTTATAATCTTCTCTAATTTCACACATTAATATCCAAGTACCAAAACTTAAGATTAAATAGTCCAATTCACTTAAATCATTTCATTTCAGCCTATTGATTTTCCATATCGATCTATAAAATTCGAAGTGGTTTCGGGTATTTCCCAATACTCGACCCCGATCTCTTCGATACTCATGTCGTCCTAACCCAAGTTATCCAAATGAAATACTGAACATTTCATATCAGAGATATCAACTCATTCAAAACATCCAATATCATTCAATCATCCATAAGCAAAGCTTAATCACATACAAATCAATTCAATTGATTCTAATTGAATTTCAAACCTCAATCACTTAGATTCCTTCATTAATTAATTCCAAATCAATTAATTAGTCAACCCATCATTTCAACTTAATTAATCACCCTGGATTAATTATTTTTCAATTACAATAAAGTAATTATCTTTATTTAATATTCACGATATTAATTCTTCTTAACCTAATTCAACAAGTAATCTTAATTAATTAACTATATTAAATTACATTAATCCTTAATTACTTATATTAATTAACTTCTCATAAGTCACTTATATTGATTTATTTTCTTAACTAATCAATCTCTGTTTACATCATTGATTATATAAATTAATGATTTCTCATTTACATTTCAATTTAATCTAATTTAATTTCATTAAATAATCAGCCATCCTTAATTATTTCCATCAATCTCATTCTTCCATTACTCATTAACTAATCATATTTAGAGATTAACTAACCTTTAACAAATCATATTTTAATTAATTATTAATTTAATTACTTTAAGTAATTAACCCCTTTTTAAATATTCAAGAAATTATTCCTTAACAACCCTAAATAATTATACTCATTTGATTTTCAGTAACTATCATTTGATTTATTATCCTTAAGTTTTTAATTTATTAGCTTTAAAAATTTCAATTTATAACTGATTTACTTATCGTTCTCAAAACACATTTAAAGTGTTTTCCTTCAAATTCATTTTCAAATTTAAAACTATTTTCTTTCAACCAACATAGACAGATAACAGCAACTAATATAACTAAAGCTGTAACAAATTCATAGAAGCAAAACAGTTGCACAGATCCAAGGTTACTCACCTAAATAAAAGCTGCAGAAATCGAAATCATGCTCCACTGTTTCGGCGGTGTCGAGATGTTGAAACTCTAGTTGAAAATCTCTACATAACTTCACCGCGATGCTACCCAGGTTTCGAGCACCCATCCGCCTGTACCCAAACGCGACTCCATCACCGTCTCGTCGCTCTCGAGTTCGAGTCGAACTCGAATACCCATGCTCTGGTGCGACTTCCCCAGAATCGCCGCCCCTCTTCTCGCGTTCAATTGCGACCTAGCTCGCGAATCGCCCAATTGAACGCGGCAATGTTCGATGCTTCGGCTATGATTCACTTTGCTGCGAATATGTCATGTGAAATTTGAGGAGGGAGAGAGAGCGGTTTCGAACTGAAAAAGGGAATAGGCTTTGTTTTGGAATGAAGAACGAGGGAGAGGGAAGAACGAGTTCGATCGGCCATTATTCTTCTTTTTTTTCGTTGTTGAACGAGATATAATTTTAAAGCATGGCTAAGAAGAAGTAAAAGGAGGCAAGAGGGAGCTTCTTGAATACGCTTGTTAATAAAATATCTTTGACTATTGACTTTGACCTTTATTATATTATAAAACTTTCAAAATGTCTCGTTAAGCATAACTCGAAATCCCGAACTCCGAATCAGACATGCAGACAGGCGTTCATAAGGTTTTACCCTTATTTCGAACACAATGGAACGCGTTTTAGAGCCTATTTCGATCATATGAGCGAGTTACGGAAATAAACGATTGATTTTAAATTAAATCGATTAAAATAGTTCTAAGCGTTTCGAGCTGCCAGGGTGAAACGAAAACTCCGATTGTTACAAAAATTGAAATATGATAATAACTAACTATTACGGATCCAATGGAACTAGTTTCGTCAAATTCCGAGACTGTGCCCCCGGAAAGCTATTTTTAAATTGAATTTAAATGGTACATTTTCAAAACTTAACAAAACATTTCCACATTCAATTTCAACACCTTCACTACCTTCAGTACTATCAATCTAAATTTTATAAGCCTTCAAATTATTTTTAACAGGCTTAATATTCCATATTCAATATTTTATCCCATTTCAAATTATATAATTCAAAAATTCAATTATCTAGTAAATATTGATATTTGAAATTCAAGTTAAAATTAACCTTTAAATGTTTTAAAATCAACTAATTATTCCAATTTAAATTGTTAAAAATGCCGGGTCGTCACATTCCTTCCCCCTTAAAAGAATTTCGTCCCCGAAATTACTAGTTAGGAATATTGGCCCAGTACTCGTTTACTTTCCTTTTAGAACCAACAGTTCAACATCCTACCAACTATCTTTTATAAAAGACCCCTTATCATTCTTACTAAATTTCCAAAACCTCTTTAGTTTCCAACAACATTATTTACTCCACTTATTCAAATTTCAATTTAAAACCAAATTTTGAATTATCAATTTTTTTTCAAAATTTTTGTAACTCTCTAAATTTTCAAAAAAATTTGCCAGCGTCTCCTTTGTGCGGCTAGCTCGGTACTACTACAAAAGGCCTCTACGGGCTTCCAAATTCCAAAAAGAAAACAAAAGGCCAAGTGGCTAGATCCAAAACCCAATCCAATTCCATACAGAAATTAAATACTAACCTTTTAGTCGAGCAATTCAAATTTATCTTTTGGAATCAAATCCAATTTTCTTTTCCCGTTATAATACCTACATATCCCACTTAGCAACAATATCCAATCATAACCTTTCAAATCATTTTATATATTTCCCTACATAAGTTTCATATCCATTTCAAATTAGTTTCCACTTCCCATATGATTTCAGTTTGTCTTCAATTCTGAATATTGAATTTCATCTTCCATTTATAACCGATTCACATTAGTTTCATCTACAATTTAATTTAATTTTCAATCTGTAATCGTTTTGTCGCTAACGAAAATTTGCTAAAAAATTCCCAAAAATTTTCCAACTCCCAAAATTTTCAGAAAATTTTGGCAGAGTCTCATTGTACGGAGGAGCTTTTGTAACATGACAATAGATATAAATATATATACAATCGACCCATACGGTCGGAAAAAGCAAAAACAGTTCATATTTCCTATTTTTATTGCGTAGGCGTACCTTTATTTAGCATTTAAGCAAGCAGCTTATTTATTTTAGCAATTAGCATAACCCAAATCTAGCCAAACGGCTTCCCTGTACCTGTACTTACTCAATTTAAATATGTAAGTGCCATATATAGAAATTCTATTAGAATTACACTTACTTTTAATGGCTAAACACAAGCATTTCAAAAGCAAAAGGCACCAAACGCTTACCATAAGCGATTTATATAATTTAAAGCTAATTCAATTGCTTTCAACCCAATTTATATGCCATTTCATCCAATTTTAATGGTTTACAACGCAATTGCTTATATTCAATTTATTTTTAATCCAAACAAGCTCATATTCAATTTAATTGATTCCAAAATCAAGTTATTTAACTTCTCTCAATCCATAGGATTTTAATTACTTTCATCGACGTCCATCGACAATTCATTCCATGCAAATTCGACAATATTCGCTTGATAAAGTATTCATTTCAGTCTATTACTACTTGAATTTAATTTCAGTTCATTGCTAATTTATTTTAATTTCCTGTAAGTACTCCATCTACAGTAATAAGCTTGCATGACTCCGTCATCCACACATGTAACAAGACACAACTTTGTCATACAAACATAGTTCAAACCAGATGGGAAGTAGCCCCATGGAGATGATGATGGTGATATGTGTTAAGCTGCTACTAATTTCAACTATGTACGTGACTGTATGACCATTTCAGCATAACAAGAGCCAGTTATATTTTCTTCACTTGCACATGATGATAAATATATATGTATGTATATGTATGTATATATATATATATATGTATACATGTCTTTTTTTTTCTTCAGGTTTTCCCTTTCAGTTTTCCATAAGGCACACAAATTTAGTCAATGTATTCTTAGTTTTCTATGTGCATCCATATCCATTTACAGATGGCACACTGTTCATTTATATACACTATTTGTAGAATACTAGACATGCTAAAATAAGTTCAGCATAAAGCTTGAATTTTAGCAAATGTTCCAATTTTGATCCATCTTATTTTATTTTATCTTACATTATTGTACTTGATGTCAAATCAATATATCCAAGTTGTTTGCCCTTATCTCTATGACAACACAACATTGCTAATGCATTTATATTGTTATGATACTACATTCTCTATTTCCAACTACTTGGAAATCAATTGATAGGTTTCTCACTTTTTTTATTAATTGAAACTTGCATGTTTTTCAAAATTATACTGGAAAACCATACTTGCAGCAATATTATAAGCATAATGAAACTTTGAGGTATCCCTTGACTCTGTCTACATGGTACTTTCAGATAAGTTAAACAGACTACATAATAACTTTAAATTAAAAGTGGGTTAAAAAAACAGTAATTTCGTAAAGATAAGGTTTCATTGTTTGCCTGTACCTATGGATCTACTAGAAATGTCAACTGAATGGAATACCAAGTGAAAATTTGCTTTGTAAATTTATGAAATAATGATATAAAACTTATTATTTTTCTTCCACTGTTTGTGCACACTTTTAAAGTTTTCAACATAAAAATTAAAACAACTATTGCAAAAATGAAATAAAAACAGGTTTTAATTCACCGAAGCCATTTTTATCCCAAAATGGTTTTTAAAATAACATACACAGCTATTTTTATACGATGATTGTTGCCACTATATTATCTATTGTTGAAAGTATGAAAAGAAATAAACTCACCTGGGTTTTGTTTGCAACCCAACCATTTCTATTATTATTCAATTTCATTTCATATGACAACACTTCCATTATATCAAATTTACTTGCAAATTACGTTAAATATTATTCATATCACACTTGAATTTTGTTTGTAATTCAAACCATCACTATTTCGATCCAACTCTAATTTATTTTTATTTTTCACAACATCTCTTCTTATTTAATTTGTTATCAAATCCAAGTCGAATTCTATTTATAATTCGAATTCATTTCAAAACTCCGTTATTAACTTACAATCCATTTTGTTCAACCGAATTAAATTTTATTAACATACTTTATCGAATATATTTTTTTAGTTAATTAGCTTATTCCAAGTTTATATCAAGATTTGATTTTATATCAAAAATCACTTCATTAAATTTTCCAAAGTCCAATTTTATTTTATAATTCCAGTTTGGATTTTTCCTTTAATTTTCCCAAAATTCCAACGCTTCTATTTTAAAATTTAGAAATGCCTTTAAATTCAGATAATACAATCAAAATAGCCTTTTATAAAAATATTTCTTATAACTCGATGTCTCAACCAGTCCATCCTTGTTCTCATAGAAATTCAATCATACGTTGATCAGGCGTACGACTGAAAATCTATAAGTACTTGGTAAACCCGTTTCCAACATCCAGTGAAAATATTTTAAAAATAATTTTATTGAAAATATAGAAAACAGTTTTTGAAAATAGAGGAAATAACTTTGGTGACAATGCTCTGAAAATCGTCACCCCCATCCATGGTCATAGTTACATACCAGGGTTACGTTGCCATCGCAGCAAAAGTCCATATAACTGTAGGCTCTCCGCAGCCTCTCGATTACGCCATGGAACCCACAATAGATCACAGTTACATTCCAGGGTTACGTTGCCGTCGCAGCAAAAGTCCATGTAACTGCAGGCTCTCAGCGGCCTCTGATTTTCGCTGTCGAAATGAAATTTCTCCATTCCTACATAGGTCACAGTCTACCGATATAAAATCAAACGCAGACTGTTGGCTCTCAGCGGCACACACGACTTTCGCTATGTTATACCATAGGTAGCAGTCTACCGATATAAAATCAAACGCAGACTGTTGGCTCTCAGCGGCACACACGACTTTCGCTATGGTATACTCTACTCATAATCCTCAGGAACTAGTTTTGTTCGGACTCCTCACATGATCATCTTTAGAACCCTCCTTGGGGCTCAAGGCAGCACCACCCAGTGGCACTCCTGAGAAGTCCATTTCTAGGGAGCGCCTTTTTCCCCAGAGCCATCATCAAAACACTTTATACTATACATATATAGTATCTTTAAATCATACACCTAGTATGATCTTATACAAAGCTCTTTATACCAAAATCGATTATCCCAATCGATAATTCTCAAACTAGGCTTTTCAAATTCAATATTGATTTTACCCAAAAATCAAAAGCCTTTCCAAATTCAATGGTTCCCAAAACCTTTTTCAAAATCCTCATAAGATCCTTTATATATATATAGAAATATATAATTTTTAAAACTTTGGATCATTTCAAACTTGGATAAAATTCCTTTTATACTTCAAACATTTTCAAAATCCCTTTTTCTTCCAGCAATAAATTCAACAAGGGGGAAGATTTATCTTTATATAACAAGGATGTACAACTTTGTTTACTCAAAATCAAATATCCCAATTTGATAACTCCTTTCAATATCAAATTCATTCAAATTCGTACGATGTATACATATCATCCGTACGCTATACCAATCTGATCGCTCACTCGATCATACAATTTCACTTCCGAACTAGTATCGTCCACCCGACTTCCTAGTGCGACACCGATTCTGGTTTATTGATCAGAAACCGTCATTCTCCTTGCATAGCTATCACTATGATAGAGAACATCCAGAACCAATCAACAATCCATATCCAGGTTCTCCGTCGAAAATCGAGTGAAAAATCCCACTCGGATCGATATACTATCTCGAAATTCTTTGCTCGAATCTGGATCAAATCACTATGCGAATAGAATAATATACGCACATCCTACGTATTTAACTTCATTGATTATTAGCCAAATCAATTTCCTTTCTATTCACATTCACTTAAATTTTCATTCACTTATTCACATTTGCCTTAATCCTCGTCCGGATTATAACTTCAATCCTTATCTCAATTGGATATTTCAGTCAATAACAATTTGAACTCCGACTAGTTTATTTTTAGAAAATAGCTTGAAATTTTTTAAAATAGAAAGTAGTTGAAAAATAATTATGAGTTTGAAATATAGCTGTAAAATAGTTGAAAAATAGTAATTAGTTTATAAAACAGTTGAAAAATAATTAAATAGCTTCAAAAATAATTGTAAAACAAGTATAAAATAGTTTGGCCTTAAGAAAGAAAGGTTGTATATATTTAATAGCTTGGAAAAATAAGTTTATATTAAAACAATTTATTTTGAAAATAGTCTACAGTCAAAACTGTTCACTTTCCCAACAATTCAATTTAAATTCCACCCCATTTAAATTGACCCTATTCCAATTTAAATAACACCAACTTCCATTGGACTTGATTTATTCCCAAATCAAGTTGAATTGATTTTCAATTTCCTTCCGACTTCAAATCATATTCCATTCGATCTTTAAACTTGTACAACTTTAATTATAATTTCAATTTTACAACTTTTATTTATAATCAATTACATTCACATTTTGCTTTTAACTCGGAATTATACATTTTATTTAACCAATATATTTTTATTATTCCATGAACATTTTAATCAAGATTCCAGAGTTTTAACAAATTCCAAAATTCCAATATACCTTAGAATTCAGCTATATCCAAAATTCTTTGGCAGATTCAATTATCCCTTCGAATTTCAAAACCAAACCCAGTTCACAAACAATTCCAATTTAAAACAATTCGGTAGCAATTTCTCTTCTAGAAACTCGAAAATAAACATCGATGATGCTGCAGTCATCACCGACGTTATTTTCCAGTGACCGAAAGAGTTCAATGCTTTAATCTCTTTAAAAACGTTTCCAAATATTTTTAATTTCAAATCTCCCGGGTTTCAAATTCAATACCAAAAATATTTTTGAAATAATACTATTATTTCTCCAAAACCTTTGGAAACCACTTTCAAATCCAAAGGAATTTTAAATTTCCCAAAAATTCCAAATTCCCAATCCATCCAATTCATATTTAAACATTACTCTGGAATTTCATCTTACTTTATTTTCAAATATTCTCTGGAATTCTGTTTCAAATTATAATCTTATTTATTTATGAAGTTTATTTCAATTTATAAATTACATTGGCAATCTATATTTCAAATTCCATTATGTTATATAAGTTTATTCTTCAACTTTGGTTATAAGTTTCAATTTGGTCGTATTTTTATATTACTTCTTAACTTAATTCCACTAATTTAATAACCAATCACCTAAATATTCATTAGAAGGAAATATTGCTTTATATATCAAAATACACTTTTATATAAAATCATTTAAAATCTTTATATAAGAAAATAACAAGTACGCGCTCATATATATATATACTCAACTCATTCTAGAGTTCTACGGACTCTATGTAATGAGTAATCCCCACCAGAGCTAAGGTTCTCGCTTAACCTTTCAGCTCTGACACCAAATGTAACAACTCGAAATTTTCAGAGCCGAAAATTTCAGATAGTTATGAAAAGAAGAAAAGAGATAGAAGAAGAAGAAAAGAAACATTAACAACTCACATATGCAGCGGATAAAATATAATAATAAATAATAACAGTTTACAAAAGAATACTATATCTGTCGATTACATTCAATATACATCAGAGTTTCACATATATACAGTCATAGAATATATATACAATTATCATGTCTTAGATTTACAATATTATAAATACAGCGGAAATACTCTATACGCTCTTGCCATCCAACTCGCCTCCTGAGCTCCAAAACGTACCTAGCTGAAAATCTGTAATACTCGGTCTGACCCGAGCATTACATCAAAGTAACATCCGGGTCAGGCTGGAAACCAACGTGAGTAAACCCAACTAACATGAAATATCCAAGCAAACAACTTATATAAAACCCGGGGTAACACGAGTCAGCTTACAAATTCACACTTTGTTATAATCTTCTCTAATTTCACACATCAATATCCAAGTACCAAAACTTAAGATTAAATAGCCAATTCACTTAAATCATTTCATTTCAGCCTATTGATTTCCCATATCGATCTATAAAATTCGAAGTGGTTTCCGGTATTTCCCAATACCCGACCCCGATCTCTTCGATACTCATGTCGTCCTAACCCATGTTATCCAAATGAAATACTCAACATTTCATATTAGAGATATCAACTCATTCAAAACATCCAATACCATTCAATCATCCATAAGCAAAGCTTAATCACATACAAATCAATTCAATTGATTCTAATTGAATTTCAAACCTCAATCACTTAGATTCCTTCATTAATTAATTCCAAATCAATTAATTAGTCAACCCATCATTTCAACTTAATTAATCACCTGGATTAATTATTTTTCAATTACAACAAAGTAATTATCTTTATTTAATTTTCACGATATTAATTCTTCTTAACCTAATTCAACAAGTAATCTTAATTAATTAACTATATTAAATTTCATTAATCCTTAATTGCTTATATTAATTAACTTCTCATAAGTCACTTATATTGATTTATTTTCTTAACTAATCAATCTATGTTTACATCATTGATTATATAAATTAATGATTTCTCACTTACATTTCAATTTAATCTAATTTAATTTCATTAAATAATCATCCATCCTTAATTATTTCCATCAATCTCATTCTTCCATTACTCATTAACTAATCATATTCAGAGATTAACTAACCTTTACCAAATCATATTTTAATTAATTATTAATTTAATTACTTTAAGTAATTAACCCCTTTTTAAATATTCAAGAAATTATTCCTTAACAACCCTAAATAATTTTACTCATTTGATTTTTAGTAACTATCATTTGATTTATTATCCTTAAGTTTTTAATTTATTAGCTTTAAAATTTTCAATTTATAACTGATTTACTTATCGTTCTCAAAACACATTTAAAGTGTTTTCCTTCAAATTCATTTTCAAATTTAAAACTATTTTCTTTCAACCAACATAGATAGATAATAGCAACCAATATAACTAAAGCTGTCATAAATTCATAGAAGCGGAACAGTTGCACAGATCCAAGGTTACTCACCTAAATAAAAGCTGCAGAAATCAAAATCATGCTCCACTGTTTCGGCAGTGTCGAGATGTCGAAACCCTAGTTGAAAATCTCTACATAAATTCACCACGATGCTACCCAGGTTACGAGCACCCATCGGCCTGTGCCCAAACGCGACTCCATCGCCGTCTCGTCGCCCTCGAGTTCAAGTCGAACTCGAATACCCATGCTCTGGTGCGACTTCCCTAGAATCGCCGCCCCTCTTCTCGCGTTCGATCGCGACCTAGCTCGCGAATCGCCCAATTGAACGCGGCAATGTTCGATGCTTCGGCTATGATTCACTTCGCTGCGAATATGTCATGTGAAATTTGAGGAGAGAGAGAGAGAGCGGTTTCGAACTGAAAAAGGGAATAGGCTTTGTTTTGGAATGAAGAACGAGGGAGAGGGAAGAACGAGTTCTATCGGCCATTATTCTTCTCTTTTTTTTTCGTTGTTGAACGATGGATTTTGATATAATGTTAAAGCACAGCTAAGAAGAAGTAAAAGGAGGCAAGAGGGAGCTTCTTGAATACGCTTGTTAATAAAATATATTTGACTATTGACTTTGACCTTTATTATATTATAAAACTTTCAAAATGTCTCGTTAAGCATAACTCGAAATCCCGAACTCCGAATCAGACATGTAGACAGGCGTTCATAAGGTTTTACCCTTATTCCGAACACAATGGAATGCGTTTTAGAGCCTATTTCGATCATATGAGCGAGTTACGGAAATAAACGATCAATTTCAAATTAAATCAATTAAAATAGTTCTAAGCGTTTCGAGCTGCCAGGGTGAAACGACAACTCCGATTGTTACGAAAATTAAAATCCGATAATAACTAACTATTATGGATCCAATGGAACTAGTTTCGTCAAATTTCGAGACTGTGCCCTCGGAAGGCTATTTTTAAATTTAATTTAAACGGTATATTTTCAAAACTTAACAAAACATTTCCACATTCAATTTCAACCCCTTAACTACCTTCAGTACTATCAATCTAAATTTTATAAGCCTTCAAATTATTTTTATAAAGCTTAATATTCCATATTCAATATTTTATCCCATTTCAAAATATATAATTCAAAAATTCAATTATCTAGTAAATATTGATATTTGAAATTCAAGTTAAAATTAACCTTTAAATGTTTTAAAATCAACTAATTATTCCAATTTAAATTGTTAAAAATGCCGGGTCGTCACACATTATTTCTTAAGTCATATAATCACCTATATTACTTTTCTAAACTTTTCATATTTATATTTTCGTCATTTTCGTTTTTCACCTCATTTATCGAATAAGCAAAATTGATTTGATACCAGTTTCTACTTTTGTTCATTCCTTATTGATATTTCGAATATATAACTTTGCTGGTCATTAAATTTTAGTTCTTAGTACATGATAATAATTAGTAAAATGAATTTTCATAAGTTAACTCACCAATTAGAAATGGTGAACAAAAAACAACTAAAAAGAAACTAACTCTTTTGTGATCTTATTTTTAGTGGTAAAGTCTTCAAGGAAAACTAAACATATAATGGAATAAGTAGAGTTTTTTTATTGAAAGAACAATGAAGTAGACTAAAACAGTATGGTGGAAAAAATTAGTGCAATGAGATTTCTAGTACGATCTGGCTATTTACATTTAACATATGAAAAACAAATGTTGAGAAAGTAAAGATAGTCATTTGTAAATACATTTTCTCCAATGCACACATAATGAATGATATTCTTAAAAATATCGGGCATTTTACAATAAATATCGGAGCGATATATCGAAAAATATGGAACGATACATCCGTAATGATATTTTAAGCGACATTTTGAAAAAGTATCGGCTTAGAAGCGATATGAGAAATATCGGCGATATATTAGTGATGTTATCCAATATTAACTACATAGGTAGGAACAAAAAAGGGGTGTCCTAAGGGACGTTCTGTTGACACTGATGGTGAGCAATTTTGGAAGGGTTGAACTAGATGCTCAAGCGTATATGGAATAGTAGGGGTATTCATTATGCACCCTTTTGCATGGTGTCCACGAACTTTACATGAGGTTCTAAAAGACAACCAACTTTAAGTATTTTTTCCAAATAAAGCACTTATGCTGTGTGTTTCATATTAAATAAATCTTGCAAGCTAGTATAAAATTTGAATAGTTTTTTTTTGAAAGTTTTAAAATGTTATTTGTTGATAATGCAACCTTTGGAAATAAAATTTGGCATTTAATAATACGTTTTACTAGAAAAAATAAAAGTGAACGATTAAATCTAAAATTTTGGTTTTTCTTTAAAGATAAGGGAATAACACATTTAGAAAAGTATAATCGCACAAACTTTTAAATTTAAAAATTACCATCCTATAAGATGATCACACTATAAGACACACCGTAAATAGCGGCAGGGAAGTCTAACGGTCGTCGACGGCCCCGTCATCTATGGACGATGGTTAGTTATAATATTAATTACCCAATTAAATAATTAATTGATTTGATTCCCGTTGCGTTTTAAAAATATTAAAAAGTACTAATTTAATTCATAAAATATAAAAAAGATGTTTCAGCACAGCCATTCAACCTGAAGACGGCTTATGATCGGTTAAATTAGTATTTTTGATAATATATCGTCATGTAATTTGAATATTTATCGTTACTGAAAATCTAACTCGCACGATCAATGTCTGCGACCTTAAGTCGATCCATTAAGCAACTTCGATAAAGTTAATTATGTGTAACATTTTTACAAATTAATTTTTTTTTAAAACGTTGGGTAATTAGTTATGAATTTTTAACTGTATTTAGTATGATAAAATTACATAAAAATGAAGCTCAATGACAGTAGAAAACCTAAAGCATGCTATGAGCTGGACAGCAAGCAAGTAAAACTTTAACATATGTTAAAGTGGGTGGAAGGACTAATGTCCCAATGAGATTTCTTTTAATCTCCGTAGATGTATTGAATTTATAAACAATAAAATGAGTGAGATGAAAAGTCGTGACTGCCATGTCATGATGGAAAATTTATGACCCATGGTTTTCAAAGAACTATTACCCGTAAAAGTATGGAACGTTATAGTAGAATTACGTTTGTTTTATAAAGAGTTTTGTTCGATTACATTAAATTTCGAGCGTATACGTAAAATAAAAAAATGATTCTTTAATGTAATGGAGCATTTACTCATTCATCTTCCATTTGAAGCACTTTTTTGAGATCTTGTGTAATACGGTTGGATGTATCCATTTGATAGGTAATACTGAATATCCGTAATATTAATTTTAATTTCAAATTTAAATTAAACTAATTTTGTAATGAGTACTTGAATCATTTGAAGAAAAAGGTTCGACAAAAAACACGAGTTGAAGGTTCGATTTGCAGATTATATCTTGAAGAAGAAGCTTTGTTCTTTTTTTCTCATTATTTCAGTACCCATGTGAACTTATCATTTGTAAGTGTTCTTCGTAATGATGAAGTCTTTGAATAAGATTCTTCTCACGCAATGTTTTCTATTTCTAGATAACATGGCCGACCTTCTGGAAAATGTATGGAACTATGATTAGATGATAAAGATTACCAAGGAGTACACATATATGTTCTTCTTAATTGCGCTAAAGTTGCACATTTTGTTAGATAATATTAAATAATAATTCTCGATATATGAATTTCCAAATTCATATTTGTTTCAATTATACTTATAGATTATGATGCAATATATTATATATATTTGTAGTATTTGCGAATCATAACATCCATTGCGATCTCAGTAAAGAATTTGCTAATTGGTTTTTGAATTACGTTTATGATCTAAGAAATTGTGTCAGTGATGAAGTATTGAAACATCTTATGATAGGACCAGAAAGAAATGTCAAAACTTATCCAAAATTATTTGTCAATGGATTTAAATTCAACACAAGAAAACATAGTGCTGAAAAATTAACTTATAACAGCGGTGTATTTGTCAAAGGTGCTTATGATCCAGATGAACTTATATAAGATTTTTTTGGTGTCTTAGCATAGGTTTTAGAATTGACACATTTTATATGATCTATAGAAAAAGTTTTTTTATTCAAATGCAGTTGGTTCGACAATGTTCTTGGTTTTGCAACCAACGTGCACAATGATTATAAACTTATTAAAATGAAGCATATCTCGCATTACTATAAGTATGATCCTTTCATATTAGCGAAGTAAGCATTACAAGTTTATTTTGCTCCGTATCCATCCTAAAGAGAAATAAAGCAGATCGGTTGGCTGATTTTATAACAAAGGCAAGATTTACGTTTGACGGAAATAATATTCTGGACAAAACATCTTATCAAGCAAATCTTGAGCCAAATAATGGAATAATAATAACTAATGATCGTACCAATCTAGGGTCTTTGAACGATGAATTAAATGTTTTAAAGAAACATTCAAGAGTATAGAGGAAAAAATATATAGAGTACGAGACCGAGTCTGAATCAGAAAACGACGAAGGATGATTATTAATTGCTAATGATGTAATGTATATATAATGGATATCTATATCACTTTTATAATTTATATTTTGAGTCTCGGCTGTTATTAACGACGATGACTATGTTGTGAGTTATGTATTATATTTTATTAATTTTATGTATTTAGGAGAACTTTTTTCATTTTGAAATGATATATTCATAGCAGATATTATGTCTCGTAGAAGAATTTCTAGGTCTCATTCTTTCGGTTCTCCTGCTACTGCGGAGGGTGCCAGTGGCTTGGCTGATTTATGCCTAAGGGCGAGTATGACTCCCAAAACGGGAGGGTAAGTATAAATTTACTGCAATGTCGTTAATATTTAGTGCATATATATTATTTATGGTATATAAATGTCTACATCAAAATTAATACAGTTTTTGAGCTGAAGCCTTTCGACTATATTCTAATTGTCTCTAGGAAGACGTACATGAGTCGGATGTCGGCTTGTTGGCCAATGTGGGATAAAATCCCACCTTATATTAAAAACGCTATATGCATTGACTTGTTGGTAAGTATAAATTTATAATTCATATGAAAATGACATATTTGATTTTTGAAAACTAATATACTATGTATAATTCATTTTAGTTTCAATGTGTAGGTTGTGGTTGATGTTGTTGTAGACGAGGAAGATCAACAGCTGTTTAGGAACCACTAGAACAAGAAAATGAGGAAAACTACCTGAACACTTTCTCGGGCGCAAAACACAAAAATAAAAAACCCGATTGGATGAGTGCTAATATCTGGGCTGATTTTCTTGAGCATTGGGACACTCCCACCACGGAAATAAGGTTTCTAGTTTCATATATTCATTATATTTTTTTAAAGTTTAAATTATAATCGCATTAATTTAGTCAACCATATATTTAAGTAGCTAGCTATAGACGGTACTATAACTTATATGTTAAATTTACAAAAAAATCTTTGCAAAACTCGGCAAATAGAAATAGAATCCTGTTACATACCGCGGGCGGCTCAAAATCCGTTTAATAACATCGCAAGGAATTGTTAAATTTATAAATTTTGATTATAAAATACCAATATATTGTTTAATCAAATATATGCATTGTTTAATCATATATAATTTCAGGCGAAAGAGAAGGATCGTGAGCCTACATACATGGAGGTCTTCACTTGGACTCACGCCATCGAGAAGACTTATATAGATGGCCCAGTTACGTTTACTTGGACATACCCTAAATTTCAAGCTATAATGGCAAACACGTGTACAAAAATATCTTATTTCACATTACATAAATTGTAAATTAAGTATTTATTTTGGCAAAATTCTATTCCTAGTCGTAGAAAATATTTAAAATGGAGCGAGCTCGAGTGTTGGAGACGACCGGTCAAGAGGAGTTGACCATTAAGGAGGAGGACAGCTTTTTTGATGATGTGACCGACAGGCCAATGCGAAATAGACGACATTGTTACAGTAATCAGAAGGTAATGTTTATTGAGTTTAACTACTTCATTAACTAGTTTACACATTTTATATAATATTATGTATAAATTATAACTAGCTATTAACTAATTTACAAGCGAGGATTTCTTGAGCCAATTGTAGGAAATCACAGGCCGAGAGGAGATAGCACAGCTGAGAGCTCATATAGCAGAGCTGAGCGATAGGTGGAAGAGTGGATGATTTGATATGTGTTGACATGTGTTGATGGATTTGATACTTGTTTGACGGTTGTGTTCTATGCGGATGTTTAATGTTTAAAGTTGAGTTTCTGTGGATGTTTGATGATTGTGTTGTTTGATGGAAATGAGGATTTCTAGGTATGGTTGTGTTGCTTGATGAATTGTTGATGTAAATATGGATTTTTTGGTATAAACTTGGTTTTGTGTGATATATATGATATTATGCGATGAGCGCGATGTTTATACTTGTGAAATTGGGTTTATATGTATTATATATGAGATGTATAGACAGATGAATATATATTTATGGTTTGATAATTGAAATAGTAGCTGTTTTATAAAGCAGAACATCCAGGTCACTGACGACTGGCCACGACCTATTGGTTATAAGTTACCGAAGGCTAGTGACAACCCAATAGTTCATTTGTTATGCATAGAACCATGACACTTGTCCATCGGTTATTAACCATTGGCGACGACTTTTCCGTCACTAGCCGTCGGAAATTAGTCGACAAGGTTGTCGCTCCTCCTTTTATTGATAACTAAAAAGGCGACGGCTATTAACTATCGTTAAACACTATGTGTATTATAGTGCCATATTTTCAAATAAGTACTTTCCAAAAGTTTGATTTAAAATTTTACATTTGAATAGTTTTAAAGAATTTTATATTCTTGAAAGTTTCAATAAATATCAATGCATTATGTTATAGTTAAGTTGTAGTTAGTACATAGTTGATATATTGCTGAATAGAATCTCAGTGCTGATAAGCTTTTTATTTTCTAATTAATTCGTTCTGCTCTAATATATTCTCTATATAAATGCACTTCTTCCAGAGTTTCAATTCTTGCTGATACTTTTACGCATTAAATACTTCATACTAAAACGATTTTACTCTCTATTAACCAACGTGTTGTCCAGTTGTGGCACTCTGCATGTTAAAACAAAGCAAAAGGTCGTATGAAAAGAAAAGCAACATCGTAACACGTTGGCCACTTGTCCCTTTACCACATGTTCAACTTCAAGAAGAAAACACTGTCCCTTTACCTAGCATTCATTTTCAATGTACATAATCAAGAATAATGTACTGTCATTAACCCAATAAATTAAATTCAATGTTTAAAATGATGACAAAAAATCCTGAATCTTGTGGTTTAAATAAAAACAATCAATTCAGATTTCACATTCAGCGTACTCAAAGTAATCAAATCTATAATCCAGACCCTTCCAGAAATTCAGGCTCCTATATATTCAAGGAGGTGCCCAATCCCAAACCATCATATACAGTTCCAAAAACAAAATCTTATCAGTAACAAGAAATTAAAAAATGATCAGCATTCGCACAGTGTTCATAACCATCAGTTTGCTCATCATGATCAGCTCTACAACATCTGTACTCTCCAACGAGGAAGATATGTCCCAAAAGGAAAGGCTAATGTCAGAGCTAACACAATGCTTCAGAACAATGACAAATGATAGCAAAGACTGCGCAAACGCAATAGTAGATAACGTAATCAAGTATCATTTGATACAAGGGAGTACCGTGTGTTGCAAGGTTATTGATGAGATCTACCCCAAATGCTTGAGCCGATTCTTTGTTAAAACGCTTAATGTAACGTTTCCTACTGTTGTAGGCGTGGAAAATAGAGTTCGGGCTCGTACATGTAATTCCCATATCTAAGGTTTGATCATGTTTTCTCTTATGTCACAAATGGAAGAAAAAGTGAGATTTGAATGTAAGTTATTTGAATTACAATGTTTGCTTTGCTTTCTGTATTATAATAAGTTATTGAATGTTTCATTGCATTATTCTTAATTAATTCCCACCCTTCTGTTATGATTTCTTGTTTGTTTAGTTGAAGATTGTGCCTTTTTTTTTTGTTTCTTATATGAATAAATATAGAGGGTTGACAATTGAAATCATATTCCACTCGTATTCTTAAGTTTTACAAGCCAACAGTTAAAAAAAATTAGTCAGTCCAAACCTCCTTAGGGTTTTGAAATGGATTGGAGGATACACACGTACTCCAAGAAGTTTTTGAAACATGATTATGTTTGCTTTTGAAGTTAGCAGCCGTTGCGATTGCTACTGTTAAAATGAAAGTCTTTGATAATCAAGATTTCACTGCATGGTGGATTAAATAATTGATTGTTTGGAGTGCAAATACCATTGAAACTGACGGAAATCTTGAACACTTCAAAAATATGAGTCCAGAAGGGTTTACTTTGTGAAAAAACATACATGATATGTTGTGACAATTTGGAGATCTTTGTTATTCTGTGATATTTTGTAAAGCTGTTATGCTAACAGTAAATTTAACATTACCATACTATTACCAATTAATTGGTTACCATTTTGAAGTAAAATCGGTATACCAGTATAATCGGTATGGTAACGGTAAATTTACTATTTTCTACGGTAAAACATCAGTAATATTTTTTTCAAAACCGACGGTAACGATAATTTACCAATCCGTTCATAATACATTGATGTTCATATAAGATGTTATATTACGAGCATTTAGAAGTAAGAAAACAGTTTAGTTTATTTCAGTAATTCAACTCAATGATGATAAATACACTTCTTTTCTATTTCTTTTATTAATTGACCTAATGAGTTATAAGGAAGTATCGTTTAGTCTAAAAATATATCAACTTATTATTTTTCTACACAAATGGTAATTTACTAGTACCAATTTAACGGTTATCAGTTTATCGGTATACCAGTATACCAGTCCATCTGTAACGTTACCAATAAACAATTTTAATTTACTAGTAAAAACGGTACGATAACGGTATTTACAAAATGATAACGATAACCGTTACCATAACAGCCTTAAAATTTTGTATTATCTGTATCAAATGCCAACATACATGTTTTAGAAGAATAATTGCTTTAGTGCTAATATAACACATGTGGTACTTGAAATTCCTTTTTTTTTTGTTCCCGTCTCATGGAGTGTAATCTTTGCGTACATCAATGAATTAAACATGGTTATTCTGTCACAACTTGTTTGATTGTAACATTATTTTTAAGCACTGAATTAGCGATTGCAAAAGGAAATACAATTTCGCAAAAGGAAAATTTTCAAATAAGTTTTTAAGGAAAAGCTAAACTATTAAGCAGAGGAACGGTTTTCCATCTAGCGCTGGTATGGTAAAAGATTACTGTTACTATTTTGCAAATATAGTCACCATATCATTTTTTCTGATAACCTAAAATTGGTTATTGTTTCCGTTGCATGTCTGCTGGTATGCCAAAGGCTGACATACCAATAAACATGTAGCCATGACACTAGTAATGTTAAATTAACGTTTATTTAAAAATATCGAAAACTTGATTTATTTTACATTGTAATAATGATTCATCGTACATTTCATTGTGTCATTGTATAAAAGACATCAGTAAGAAATAAAATAAATGTATCTAACATCATTTGAACTGAATTTCAAATTAACTGAAGCTAATCAGTTTCTTGCATCTAAATGTTTGTAATATAATATATTACATGAATACTCACATATTATAAGTTGAATGGTAAATTACTATTACTATTGGTTTAAGAAACCGTTACCAGTATACTCGGTAAATTTATTGTTACCATCCTAATTATACTAGTATCGAACTTTGCTGAAGAAGAGTAACCTATATACATACATACATACATACATTAATATATATATATATATATATATATATATATATATATATATATATATATATACACACACACACACACACACACACATATTATTAATTATAATTGAATTTCAGTAGCTCTAAATTTTGATGTCTTTTAAAGAAGCTATCAAATTTTATAAAAATAAAAATATGTTACAACTTTAAAATTTCAAAATATAAAATTCATAAAGAGAGAATTAAGCATAAGGACAAATCTTAAAAAATTTTAGATTGAAGGACACCAAGTTTCATTTTAGGCTGAAGGACAAACTTTTAAAGAAAATTAGACTGAAAGACAATGCTAGTATAACTAGTATTATATTCAGTTTTTTACACTATACAAAATGCTAGTTATAACTAGTATTATATTCAGTTTTACACTGTTAAAAATAAAAAATGCTTGTTAGCATTATATTCAGTTCTACACTGTCCAAAATGCTAGTTATATTTAGCATTGTCCTTCAGCCTAATTTTTTTCGGAGTTTGTCATTCGATCTAAAAATGAAACTTGTTGTCTTTTGGTCAACATCTTTTTCAAAGTTTTTCCTTGTGCCTATTTTCCACATTCATGAAAGTGGAAAATAGGCACAAGGACAGACTTTAAAAAATATTTAGACCGAAAAACAACAAGTTTCATTTTTAGGCTGAAAGACAAACTTTGAAAAAAACTAGACTGAAGAACAATGCTAAATATAACTAGCATTTTGTATAATGTAGAACTGAATATAATGCTAGTTATAATTAGCATTTTGTACGGTGTAAAAACTGAATATAACGATAGTTATAACTATCATTAATCTTCAGTCTAATTTTCTTTTAAGGTTTGTCCTTCAGTCCAAAATTGAAACTTGGTGTCTTTCAACCTACTTTTTTTCCAATGTTTGTCCTTTTGCCTAATTCCCTCTTCATGAAACCCAAACAATATAAGTTTGTTAAATTTAAAAATCTTGCTCTTTTGAAAAAAAACTTGTACATAATTATGAAAATTTTTACTGTAATTTTATTTGCCTGTGCAAAAGAATAATACTTTGTTTTGCCTGTAAAAAAAAAATTTAAAAATAAATGCGCAAACTTTCAAATCTTCAAATTTTGATCATGAAAATGGAAATTTCGAAATTTCTTTTATGGTATCTGTAATTTTTTGGAAAATATGCTTTGAATTTTAATTTAATATAATTTCGTAAAACTTTGTTCTAAAAAGTTTCAGTAATTTATCTCTTGTTGTTTTCTAAAGTTAAATTTTACGTAATTTTCTTTTTATTTATTATGCCGGCATGTTAATTAAAAAAAAAAAAAAGCTGAAATCACAGTTTTCTGTTAATTAAAAAAAAATAAAAACTGAAATCACGGTTGAAAACTATTGATAATATGATGTGATAAGTTAAAAACTGAAATCACGGTTGAAAACTATTGATAATATGAAATGATAAGTACAATGGTAACTCGTTCAATATGATTAAAAACATTACACAAAAACTAACATTGCCAAGCACCCTTTAGCGATTTGTTTTTTTAGGCATTACACTTATATTCAATGTATGTTATCAAGAATGATGTAGTACTATCACTAACCCAATAAAATTAATGCTATAATTAATGATAATGAATCCTATATTCCGCTGTCTTAATATAATACAATTGATCCAGACTTCACATTCAACGTAACTCAATATAATCAAATCTGAAATTTGAACCCTTGTAGAATTCAGACATTGATATATATCCAGTTATTCGATTCCCAACCATCGAAGACATTTTTCGAAAACAATTCTATCAGCATCAAAAGATTAAAAAATGATGAGCCTTCTCACAGTGTTCTCAAGCATCAGTTTTCTCATCGTGATCACTACGTCATCTGTACTTCCTTACGAGCGAGACATGTCCCAAAAGGAAATTCTAATGTCAGAGCTAACACAATGCTTCAGAACAGTACCAAGTGATGGCAAAGATTGCGCAAACGCTATAGTAGAAAACGCGCTCAATTATCATGCGGTACGAGAGAGTAGCAAATGTTGCAAGATTATTAATTCTATCAATCCGAAATGCTTGATGCGGTTCGTTGCTAAAACACTTAATGTAGAGTTTCCTCCAATTGCAGGCTTGGAATATAGGATTAGGGCCCGTACATGTAACTCCCATTTTTAAGCATGATCATGTTTATGTTTATTATGTGGGAAGTGAAAAAATGTGTTGGACGTTTGGATATGTTATTCGAAACAATGTTTGCTTTTTTCTGTGCCTCGATAATTTACCCAGTGCTACAGTGTATTGTTGTTGATTGATTGTTGCCCTTTTGTTCTGATTTCTTGTTTCTTCTGTCTAAGAATTTGCTCTTTATATATAGCTTTTTCTATACTTTATAGCTGGTATTAATTGTATATTTTGTAGTACTTTCCTTAGGGTAAAAGTCAAAGAAGTTGTTCGAAATCATGTACAAACTTCATGCATTAAAATATGCTCACTCTAATCACCTAAAAATTTAGGCATGTCAAACGAGTTGGGTCGGGTCAAAGTAGGTTGGATCATGTTTGACCCATTCTTTTTTACTCATTTATGACTCAACCCACTTAATAAGCGAGTTACCCATTTAATCCACGTAAGGATTCAAATTTAATTTGATTAATAAAAAAGAAAAATATAAAATAATTATAATTCTAATTTTTATGTTTTGCGTTTCGATAAAAAATTAAAATTTAATTCTAGTTTTCATCAAAATTTAAATATGGGGATGCGGTACCTTATTTTTTTTCTAGGTACAACTATCAGTCCACTTGGAGAACTACAGTGTAGGTTTACAGGATAAATTATCCAAGCATTCCATACCGTCCGTAATTTAAGCGGGAGTTAACCGATCGAAGTCTTGCCTTATTCCGAGCTAGAACTTATTCCGAGCTAGAACGAAGGAGTTATTGCAATCTGGACAAAAAAATAGCGGTTTATGCACAATATGGAGTTCATATATATGAATGTGGCAACATGTTATTTTCTAAGTACAGCTGCCAGTTCCTTGGAGAACTACAGTGTACGTTCACATGATAAAATATTTGAGTATTCCATACTGTCCGTAATTTAGGTGAGAGTTAATCGGTCGAAATCTTGCTGATTCTGAGCTAAAACGAAGGAGTTATTGCAGTCTGAACAAAAAAAATAGCGGCTTCTGCACTAGGCGGAGTTCAAATATAGAGATGTGGTAGCTGTTATTTTCTAAGTACAACTGACAGGCCCCTTGAAGAACTATGGTGTGCGTTCACACGATGAAGTATCCGAATGTTCCATACTGTTCGTAATTTAGGTGGGAGTTAATCGGTCGAAGTCTCGTCTGATTCCGAGTTAGAACGAAAGAGTTATTGCAGTCCGAACAAAAAAATAGCGGCTTCTGCACTAGGCGTAGTTCAAATACGAGGATGTGGTAGCCTGTTATTTTATAAGTACGACCGTCAGTCCTCTTGGAGAATTACAGTGTGTGTTCACATGATTAAGTATTCGAGTGTTTCATACTATCCGTAATTTAGGTGGGAGTTCGTCGGTCGAAGTCTCGTCTGATTCTGAGCTACGATGAAGAATTTATTGCAAACAAAAAATAGCGGCTTCTGCACTAAGTGGAATTCATACGTGGGATGCGGTAGCCTGTTATTTTCTAAGCACAATTGTCAGTCTCCATAAAAAACAACAATGTAAGTTCAAAATTTTTATTTGCAAATTTTTATTAAAATTTAATGTTTTTAATAAATGGATAAATGGGTTATCCATTTATAACCCTTTTAAAAATGTATCAACCCAACGCATAACTCATTTAATAATATTCATAAATGGGTTGACCCAACCAATTTATAAGTAGTGTAAATGAGTTGGGTTAATGAGTTGTGTCATATTTTGACAGGTCTAACTACAATAGAGAAAGATCAAAGGAAAATTCATGACTACTCATGCCAAATCGAATGACCCAATTAACAGTTTGAACCGTTGTTTGGTCATAATACTTGATAGATTAAATTGAAACATTGTGAAAAGTTTGTCACTAAAATTTGCATATTGGATTAAGACCCATGTATTTTACAAGCCAAATATAAAAAGGTCAAGGTAGTGGTTGAAATGAAAATAAATTTTTTATTTAGCGTTTTACATTGTAAAATCCTATTTGTTCCAACAAAAGGAAGGGACGTAAGTGCTGAAACTGGTAAATAAAACAAAATAAAATAAAGAAGAAGAAAAACAGGAGAAGCAAGTAATACCACTGCATGAAAAGGTTAACTTTAAGGCCAATTTTAAAGACCTCAAGCATTTTGCTCTGTAAGCAAGGTCCAATTAGAGACAACGTCATTTTGTCTCTACTGTTTTCGGAATGACCAAAGTAAGAGTCTTTAACTACTTCCCCTAATCTCTATCTTTAATGCTCACATCCTCTCTGCTTATGTTTCTTCTAATTAATCAAAAAACAGTTGATTTTCTCGTTTGACAGAAATGATTTATAAAAAAACTTGTTGCCGCGCACGAGTTATGCAAGAAGGAAATCTATTTGAAGAGCATAGCAACTAAAAAACTATTTAGGTTAGTTGTTTTTCTATACAATTAACAATCTTGATTTAATCTGCAATAGTCGATTAGTTTTATGGATCAATAATAGATCATTGTTTTGATATATTTTTCATTTTTTTTTGATCAATGATTTTAATATTAATTTTGCCTAAATAATTTACAGTTTGTTCAATATTATTGGGGGCAATTTGATGGAGAGATTTCTGTAGGAAAGATATCATCATTCTTAGAAAATCAGAGGAAAAGGAACAGTTTATATCGATGATAGAAATACGCTTTTCCTTTTTCGCTATTTATGGTAGGTTGTAACGACTTTCTTTCATCAACCTCTAAAATCTGCAATGTCAACAATTTTTCATGGCAATCATTTTGTTGAAACTGTAGCTTACTTCCCTGCTTGGATGAACGGGGAGAAGAATGTTAGTTTTGACTGTGCATATTTCATCTAGCTTCTTTAAATTCCTTCCCTCTATTATTTTCAATCTGCACATATTGCCATGCCTAAGTAATTATGAATGCAAATTCCTCCACTGAAAGATAAAGGAAGTTGTGATATGTATAGTTTATGCATAGACTTATGTCTCATGCTATTTACTTGTTTGATTGATATGAAATTGTTCTACTCCTACAGAAATTGATCAAATTGGCAACAAGTATAATTGCTCTTGCTTTTGCCAATAGTTATGAGTGTTTTTTCAATTATTTAAGCATAGTTTCTTATTTTGATAAAATTACATTTCATTTTTTATCCACTAGATTATAAAGAATTGAATGATTATATTATTTTCTAGTTTGCGTCCTTGAGTTGTGGGAGAGAAGATAGTTTTATTTCCTTTAGTTTAGCTTGGGTGTGTAGGAGATAAAGTTTATTTTGATTTCCTTACTTCAATGGTGTTTTTTTTTTTGTTTCTTTTCGTGATGTTTGGTTTTAATTATTACATCTTATTTGAAAAATATAAGGTCCCGTTTGGTTTTGTTTTGAGTTTTGTGTTTTCAACATATACTACAAAATAGAAGAAATAGTTGGAATTTTTTTACAATTGTTAGCCATCGCGACGATGGACGGGAAATGAAGGAGATAGATTGTTTTCCATTCTTTTGTTATGTCTCGAAACACGAAAAATCAAATAAACTTGTTTTCTATTTTCTATGTTAGTTTCATTTTTCAAAATTGTGTATTTTTCAATCATACATGATATAAATGTAAATTTTTGTTTAGACGAAAACTAAAAACTAAAAATAGCAAACCAAACGGGGCCATCTTTTAGATATTTTTTCAATTAAAGAGGATTTAAAATATTGTTTTTTACTTTGATTATTCTTTTAAATGTGATTGATGAAGCTTTATGTTAAAAGTAAAATATTTGAAGGTAGTTACTTGTTCACAATTAGAAGATAAGTTAGAATAGATGGTTCGAAATAAACAATGTCGTTTCAAGTCTATGTTTAATGCATATGGGATACTGAATGATAGAAACATTATATTAGTGCTACTACGTAATGCTCAGATCCAACTATTGCTAGTCTAACACGAAATTTGAATTGATTATCATATCAATGTTCAGATCTGCTAAGTGGATCGAAACCTAATCTTTTAAGTTGCAAACACCAGAACTCTCTTTTGTCGATAATTCCAAATCAGGCATGTAAACTAGTGATATGCAAATTTTTGTGTAACTAAAAATTATCCCTTGTCTTCTGAAATTATGGGTTAAGTTATTCTTATGTATAACTTGTACATTCAGTAATTTTTCATAGCGGTTAATTTATGATAATACTATGAAGTTTAAAATGGATTATACACAGAATTATTTTCCATAATTCATTATATTTCTAAAAAAAATATTCTGAAAAAGTTGTGTTTATTCTCATGTTAGGTTGTGCAAGCTATAATGAAAGTGTTAGCACCAGAATTGGTCACTAACACCCTCGAGAAAGATTGTGTAGAGAGATTAATGAAGAAAGTAAATTAAAATAGAGAACTGTATGCTAAATTAACCGCAAAAACAAGAACACCGGTTTTATAGTGGTTCAGCGTAACTGCTCACGTCCACTTTGAGTTTTGATCTTTATTGATTTCACAAATGATTGAATACAGACACAATCCGTGCAATAATGGTTTGAATACAAGTGCTAACTGAATAGAATGAGTCTTGACAGCGGCAGAGTCTTCCTAGTGTTCTCGAAAAAATGTCCATTTCACTGTGCCCATGCCCTTCTATTTATAAACGGAGATGGGTTGGACTCCCTCACGGGCCTAGGAACGAAGTATCTCGGCCCGTGGTAAGTAACTTCTACACACCGAGTAAAGGATGCCGAACGGCATTTGCCGAGCGAGGTTGGTAGAACCAGAGAATGCCGATCGAGTCTTCCATGCCGAACGACACTCGTATGCCGAGCCATATATCCAGGTCGAACGACATTCGTATGCCGAGCGAGGAACTCATGCCGAACGAGGCCTCATGCCGAACGAGGCTTGTGCAGAGCGAGGAACTCATGTCGAACGAGGCTTGATGCCGAACGAGGCTTGTGCCGAGCAAGGGGAGATGCCGAACGAGGATGTGCCGAACGAGGCCTCATGCCGAACGAGGCTTGTGCCGAACGAGGCTTCTATGCCGAGCCTCATGGTCAATCAACGGGGGAACATTTGCCCCCCAAAGTGTGTCGTGTGTGGCAACACGACACGCTTTGAGTCAATATTCGACTCTTTCCCTTTCTTTGACACGTAAGCAATGAGTCGTTCGGCATTTGGATGTCGAACCACCGAGGTGCCTTGACCGGTTCTACCGGTCACTGTCTATTCATCTTCCCTCTTTCCTAATGTAAAAGCCAACACTTCTCCTCTTTCTCCCTTTTACTTTTACCTCCGCTTTAACACCCATCCGAACTCGTGTTCCACCGGTCTCCTGCTTACATCTCAACCTCCCTTTTTATTCCCGAGTCCCATACATTGCTTCTCAACCTCTCCTTACCACGAACTTGAACAAGTTCAACTCCAAAAACAGTATTTCCCTACGCTTCGATCCATCCTTAGGTATGAATCTCTCGACCAATTGACACTCCCAATCGAGGGTTTCGTTCGAGACTAGTATTCATAATGATGCTTTTTACCTTTTTTTTTAAAACTACAATGGTAGGAGTCATCTAGACGAGGAAGATGAACATAAGACTTAAACATGCTTTAGGATTAGATGTAGAAGGAGGGTGTCGGAGGCTTTTAGGAAGTAGATTCTTATTGGGTTGTCGAGTGAGGGAATAGGAAGTGTGGTTGGCTCAGTAGGAATTGGCGAGGTTAAAGAGTGTTGGTTGAGTGTGGTGTGCGAGTTGGAGGAGAACGTAGGTTGTGGTTCGGTATGACTTTCGCATTGCGAACGGTGAAGAGGGAGTGCAGGAGTGAAGTAGGAGTTGGGTTCAATGTGCGGAGCGATGTGGCTCGATATGACCACGGCTCGGCATGACTCCCTTATGCCGAACGAGGTAATAGGGAGTGTAAGAGGGAAGTAGGAGCTAGGTTCAGCGTGCCGAGCGATGCGGCTCGGCATGACCGCAGCTCGGCATGACTTGCCGAATGCCGAACGGTGAAGAGGGAGTATAGGAGAGTGAGGTAGGCAATAATAGTCGAGTCTCTGTAGTGTCGTTCGGCATTAAGTCTGGTAGTAGGCTACAACAGTCAGAACCATCCCAACTCGAACATAATGCATGTTGACTTAACTTACTTCCTATGCCTGAACATATGACAGTAAATAAGGACAAGGACTTAAGCAATCAAGCATATCGAACAATCCAGACTGATAACTCCCTTGTTTTGACAGTATAAACCTGAATTTAACTCGATTAAAACAGATAGTAACCTTCCACATATAGTGTCGATGCCGAGTTCAAAATAGAAACCATCATACGACAAGCTCTCGGAGACGGTCAGCGATGACGGTCTTCGAAGATGAAAGTCCAAAGCTTAACTTTATTTCATCAACTTTATGACTTGTAATTCTTTGGCACTTATACTTGAACGGTTGCACTAGTTCACACACCACACCGGGGGGGGGGGGGGGGAGTATTTTTGTTGTTATGTCTAATGTTGATCGTTTTTCAAGTATAGTTTAAACTGGTGTTTCATCAGATCCTATATTTTTAGAGATGTCTAGAAAATCCAGTTCTGCCACAGTCTCAGATAGACCCGAGCCATCTTCTCAACAAGAAGTAGTTGGAACTTCGAATCCATCAACTACTCCTGTACAAGACATTCCAAGTCCCACAACTGCATCTGCTGACCTGGCTCCCGATGCCCTGGACGCAGCGATCATCCTAGATAATCCAGTCGATTCTCAAGCTTCGAGGATTAATGAAAGCGCCCTTCATCGCATATGCTCAATACACGGAATTCCCTTTGACAATGTACTGGTTCCCTCGGGACATGATCGTCCTCATTTTCCCCCAGCTGGATATACGGTCTGTAACAAATTTATGTGTTGGGTTAGTAGCATGCCACCATTCAACTCCTTCCCACGTGATGTGTTGCAATATATAGAGATCGCCCCGTCACAACTACATCCCAACAGCCACGGGTTTTTATACGGCACGTGTATTCTCTTCATGAGCATTCTATTTAGGCTCCCCACTCCCGGAAACATCCGTTATATTTATCGTGTCAAGAGGCGGTCTGACACCCATTTTCATGTTCCTTGAGCCGCATAGCAAATGCCAAATCCTGACCGGAGCATGGAGCAAATTTGCTCAGTATAAGCTGGAGTGGTTCTACGTGCGCCGCCCCCGGCTTTGCAAGGAGATGGCTGGAAGGGAGTAAGTTCCTTTTCTGGATTAATACTTGTATTCGGTGGAAATTGCGCCTTTTCTAGCTCTTTTTTTAACCTTTACAGGTATCATCCCACGTCCCGAAGACTCTGGGTATTCTGAGGCCGTTGAAGCTATTCGAGCCTTTCCTGCGGAAGACCGGGACATTTGGTCTATCATCACCAACGAGTCGCTTTCAAAATTTGGGCTGTTAGCGGAAGGTCGCCGAATAAGTCTTTCTCGCGGCGTCACTATAACCGGGTTTGCCTTGGACAATGGCAAAAGTCAAGCTGGGCCTTCAGCACGTGATGTCCTTGATTCACCCGAGGAAGGTGAGATTAGAGAGGCCTGAAGTTCCCTGTAGAATAGAAATCGTTACGGGCTGAAATGATAGGCCTGAACGATATTTATTTATTTTTATTTATTATTTAACTTGGGATTGCGGGTTTGAAATGATAGAACCCGGTTTTTTCTTTGTAAATTACGGATTGAAATGATATATTATCCGTATCATTTGACCTAGGTTAGAAAATAGTATACAGACCCGTGGTTATATATATATATATATATAATTTTTCTGGAAATATTAAATATTTTAAAATAGAAAGCTATGACCTTTTGTTTAAAATTGGATTAAAAATGTTCCTTATAGTATAGTGATATTATACAAGGTAAGATGTAAGTAATTAAATGTTAAGAATTTAAAGTATAAATTTAGTTTGTAAAAATTTGATTTGTAAAATAAAATGGAATTCTAGTTAAGAAATAAAATAGGATGTTTTGGTAAAATTTTAAATATAAGTAAATAAATAAAAGGGTTAAGTTGACTATGTATTAAATGGTTAAATAAGGTGAATACTAAAATGGAATTTGGAATATAGCTAAATTTTGAATATAAAGTGGTAAGTTAAGAAATTGACTAAAAGTTTAGTTTACTTTGAAGTGGTAAAATTGAACTTAATTATTAAGTAAAATATTATGGAAAATTTGCACTTGATTTTTTTAAGCAAAGCATAGAGAGGTTAGATATATATTTGTAAAATGTACTTTATAAAAATCATAATTTATTGAGTAAATTTAAATGACTATTTAAAGGTGGAATATGGTTTATTGGTTTAATTATTGGAGAAACTATAGTGAAGTTTAAAATTTAATTTACTCAAATCTGTGTAAAGGATATTACCGCACTGCGCAAGTGCTGGAGTAAATATAAATGAACTAAGACATAACCTGTGGGATGTATATTGGATTTTTATAAGAATTATAACTTCACTTTTAAACAGTTTAAAATGAAATATTTGATTTAAAAATAAACTATTTTGTAATCTATAACCACGAGTAATAATAACGTTGATCGTTAAAGAGACCGGGATCAGATATGGGCATACTCTCTGTCGATACCGAAAACCACTTTGACAACCGTGTGCGCGGTGGAGATTCCAGAATGAAGTAGGATGGTTGTGACGTTTTCTTTAAGGTAAATACATGGACCCGACTCCCGTGAGTTGGCATAAGGTGGCTAAAACAGGAGCGATCGATGGATTAATGAGGCAGCACCTCTGAACGGACGCACTTCTTCGTATGCCATTCTATTACTTTTGTGATTGTTTGGTGCGCACCTTTGATTTGGGAGTGTTGTTCGAGGTGGACGGTAGTAGCAGCTACGCGTTTCCACTGGTCCGGAAGCGTAATTAGTATATCTACCCTGGCATTTCCTAGTTGTGCTGTGTCACCTACCATAGCGAGCCTCGTACGAGTTTGGTTTTCTCCCGTAGCCCGTGTGGTATCCTCTGGTAGCTTCCCGATCAGGAGGGACTATGATATTGGATGGACTACTGGGACTATTATTGTGTTAAGAGGGAGATTGGATAACTCCTTAACGCTATTTAAAAGTAAGTTTATTTTACTAATAGACATTATTATAATAGTGAAATATTATTACATAGTAAATAGTTCAACGGATCCTTAGAGGATGGGCGGTCCCAAGCATCCTTTAAGTTACTTGCTCTATATTACAGTACACTTGTATTATCTTACACTGTATAAGTATGTATGTCCTGACTCGAGTGTTTATATTTTTATTTTACGCTCGGGTCAGCCTGAGTTTCAGTTCAGACTTCACTTCCAGAGTAGGACTTCAGCAGATCATCTCTTTTCAAGCTGCCGTCAAGCTTCTGTTCAGTTCTTATTTTAGCCTTTGAAATCAAGACAATTTAATATTGAGAGTATCTGTAGAGATTTCAAACTATATTTGGTTTAAGACTATGTACTTTATATTTTTTTTGAGACTATAGATAGTGGCTTCATGAACCACTAAGTTAATTTTTAATTCCGCTGCGAGTATTCTGATTTCTGTGTCTGTGATTCTGTGATTATTTATTTACCGTATATTTTGAGATTTGCCAAATTTTATTTACAACGCGGTATTTTGAACAATTCAAGTCCAACATGTACGGATGCGAATGATTGAAAATATCGGGTCGTTACACTAAAGTGCCAAACACACCCGTTGAGAAAGTCAGTCCCTCTCGGGAGTCCGTAGTTGAAGTTCACGATATCGAAGCAATACCTCCCCCTTCGAAGGGACAGAAGAAATTTGCTTCCAAATTGAGGAAGAAGACGGTGGATGGAACCTCTAAGGTCACAATCACTCCAGTGGAGAGAGAGCCTTCCCCTCAACACTTAGAGAGTTCTTTGAAAGGCTTGTCGGATCTCACAATTCCCGATGATTTTCTTAATTATGGCTTCAATGATCCGGAAGCCCTTAAGCTTCATTCGTCCACGAGAGGCAATGCAGGCGCTTAAGACCCAAACCAAGGAGAAAAAACTCCTATAATTAAAGACAAAGAAACTGGTCCGTCGGGGGGAAACATTAGAACACATATGGACACATGCACTTCACCTTGCACTTAAATTTTAGTCATCACTCTACTCTTTGCTAACTTGTCGTTATTCAAATTCTGCGCAGGTGATATGGGACTCACGGATTCGATCGTCTTCGCGGGTCATCTATTCTTCATCGTTCTGGCTGGGATTCAGGCTCCGGCAAACGCCAAGACAGAGATGAGACTGGCGATCGAGACTACCGCCCCCGAGAATCATCTTATCGAAGAAAAACATATAGCCAGTCCTCCTACTCTCGCGATCCTCCTTCTCAATCAAAGCAAGGCAAAGAGAAGTCTGCGCATAAGGGGTCCCAGCTTGAGGCCCACCGAGATCAACATTCTGGTTCATTCAGCACCAGGCAATCCCAGGAACCCCATAAAACATCTGTAATCTCCAGGAAAACTCCTCCCGCTCCTATACATGATTCGTCGGTAGCAGAAAGACTTACTGAGCTCAAGGCCACGTTCCCGAAAATATGCATCGATGGTTTGAAATTTCTCCTGGTGATTCATCACATTCCGGGGCACGTCAAACAAAGCGTTATTGCTTGTAACAACGACATTTACGTTCAACATGACTCGTTTTTCCACTTAGCTGAAAAAGTCTTGGAAGTCTCTATTGAGCGTCAACACGAATCGATCGCCTGAAGCTCGAAGCTATTCACGACAAAGACATCATTAAAGCTCAGGATGAAGAGCTCTCTTTATACAAGTCTCTGCTCGAAGATGCCCAAAAAAGTGCTAAAGACACAGCGGAGGCCGTTAATTGTCTGGAGGCGACACATAAGAAAGAAATTGACGAAGCGGTCCAATGCCGCGGGGCCTTAGCTTTAGAGAAAGATTCTGTTTAAAAGGAGAGGGATGCATTCGCCCAGTGAGTCAAAGGGTTGGAAGAGCTACTCCTCAAAAAGAAAGAGGAAAAAACTGCTGCTCATACGCGACTCCCGAAGACAAAGCTCGACGACGAGCTCTCTAAAGTTGAGATGCTGAAGGATGAAATCCATAAGGAGGGCAAAAGAATTGCATCCACGGAGATTGATTCTCGCCTTGAGGCGGCTACGGAGGCTGGCAGGGAGGAGATCAAGTGCTTGTTCGACCCGCTTATAGCAGAATATAATGCCCGGGTCCTCATGCATCGGGACTTGACTTTTCTTGGCAAGGGTTACCTCGAATCTCTAGCCGAGGAATGGGAAACTTTGATAAAGATCAGAAAGGTTGAGTTGGGCACCGAGGAGGTTGACGAGGAGGCTTTGGTAAGGAATTTCTCAGGAGGAATAAGCCTTCAGACTTGTCTACAGCGAAGGCTCTCCATAGCAAAGGTTCCTCCTCGTCAAAAGGAAGAATGACATTGCCGGTCCATCTGGAACCATGTCTCCAGCTCCTCCCCCGACTCAATCGATTAATCGGCCAGCACTTGATCCATTCGAGCAGCACGTCGGTTATGATCCGGAAGACCCTGGCCTTGACATTCATGTTCTATCTCCCATTCCGGAGGGTGAGACTCCTCAGATGGTGGAGAGTCGGCAAGAAACCGATATATAACCTTTCTTCTTAAAGTCCAAAGAGCCGTCGTTTTCGACGAGAGGTTATTGTATTTTAACGTTCGTCTCTTGTGTTTTTGCATAGGCCGCTCTGATCCTAAGCCAACTCCAAAGAGTGTTGATGCCAAAGAGGAGAAGGCGAGTGGGTCTACTCAAGCGGGAGAAACTCCCGGTCCTGATGCTCAAGTGATTGAGGCGTTTGACGAGGACAAATCTGAAATTTCGTCACCCGTCGAAGAAAGTTATGAAGTTGAGATTACAGGCGCCTCCGGACGCTTCGGAAGTGAGCATAAAGGAGAAAGTTGTGGAGGAGAAAAAGAAAAAAGTTGAGATCAAGGTCGAGCCCTAGGTAGTGGAACTAGACGATTCGTTGAACAAACCTTTGAAGGTCATTCTCCCTGGTGGTTTCAGGCCAATGGAAGTTCTTCGTCCTTCCTCGGAAGTTACTTCCCCATCAAGCAAAGCATCCAAATGAAAACACGTGGGGGAGGAGTCATTCGAGAAAACAAAGAAGGAGAAGAAACCAAAGAAGTAGTTGTCACCCTTGTTCAACGAGAGTTAGCTTAGATTATGTAATTAGTTTTATTTATTTTCATGGTCAATGTAAGTAGACTTTTGACTCCGAGTTTTGGAGGGATTGTAGTAGGACCTCATTTTGGATTGCATAAATAAAATTTTAGTTTCTTTGTCTTTCAAACGACTTTTATTGTTCAGCTTACTGTATAACCGTGGTCGAGATCCAAAATCTTGTGAGTTAGATAAATCCCAGTTCACTTCCATATGGCTCGAAGATATTTTGAAAATCGTAAATACTATATTTCAGGCTATGGGTACTTAGAATATTTTTAGTCCGCACTCTGGGAACTCAGAGTACTCCAGTCCGCAATCTAGGGACTTGAAGATTTCAAGTCGTTTATACCCTAGTCCGCACTCTGGGGACTCAGAGTACTCTAATCCGCACTCCAGGGCCTTGGAGGTTTCAATTCGTTTATACTATAGTCCGCACTCTGGGGACTTGAAGATTTCAAGTCGTTTATAGTCTAGTCCGCACTTTGGGGACTCAGAGTACTCCAGTTCGTACTCAGGGGACTTGGAGATTTTAAGTCATTTATACTCTAGTCCGCACTCCAGGGACTTAGAGTGCTCCAGTCCGCACTCCTGGGACTTGGAGATTTTGAGTCGTTTATACTCTAGTCCGCACTATGGAGACTTAGAGTACTCCAGTCTGCACTCTAAGGACTTGGAGATTTTAAGTCGTTTATACTCTAATCTGCACTCCGGGGACTTAGAGTACCGCAGTCCGCACTCCGAGGACTTGGAGATTTTGAGTCGTTTATACTCTAGTTCGCACTCTAAGGACTCAGAGTACTCCAATTCGCACTCAGGGGACTTGAGATTTTAGTCGTTTATACTCTAATTCGCACTTTGGGGACTCAGAGTACTCCAGTCCACACTCAGGGGGCTTGGAGATTTTAAGTCGTTTATACTCTAGTCCGCACTCTGGGGACTTAGAGTACTCCAGTTCGCACTCTGGGGACATGGAGATTTTGAGTCGTTTATACTCTAGTCCGCACTCTACGGACTTAGAATACTCCAGTCTGCACTCAGGAGACTTGGAGATTTTAGTCGTTTATACTCTAGTCCGCACTCTAGGGACTCAGAGTACTCCAGTCCGCACTCATGGGACTTGGAGATTTTAAGTCATTTATACTCTAGTCCGCACTCCGGGGAATTGGAGATTTTGAGTCGTTTATACTCTAGTTCGCACTATGGAAACTTAGAGTACTCCAGTCCGCACTCAGGGGGCTTGGAGATTTTAGTCGTTTATACTCTAGCCCGCACTCCAGGGACTCAGAGTACTCCAGTTCGCACTCAAGAGAAAGTCGTTTATACTCTAAGTCCGCGGTTAGTCCGCACTCTGCGGCCTTAGAGTACTTCAGTCCGCACTCCGGGGACTTGGAGACTTTGAGTCGTTTATACTCTAATCGGCACTTTAGGGATTCAGAGTATTCCAGTTCGAACTCAGGGGACTTGGGAGATTTTAGTCGTTTATACTCTAATTCGCACTCTAGGGACTCAGAGTACTCCAGTCCGCACTACGGGGACATGGAGATTTTAAATGTTCGTGCGCGTTCGTACATCAGACAGAATAATGTAACTCTAGTTTTTTGCCATAGAATTATCATACACGGAAACATCAATAATTCATGAAAATGGCTTCAAGCCTTTATTAATGAAAACAAACTAAATTGTCATATCACATGTCGAGAACTTTGAATCAACGAAATAAAAACATACTGAAAATAATTGCAATAAAGATACAAAAGGGATAGACTAAGTATAATAATGTCGCAGATGCTCGCTATTCCATGCTCGAGGGAGTGTCACGCCATCAACGGTCGCTAGCTTGAAAGTTCCCTCTCTAAACCTCCATTCAATGATGTATGGACCTTCCCATGTGGGATTCATATGCGATGGGACCGTAAAAACTCGTTTCAAAATGAGATCATCCGCATCAAAGGTTCTCGGTCAGACCTTTTCATTATAATATCGAGCGACTCGGTGTCTATATGCAACCGCCCTTAAATCATCTTTTCCCCCTTTTTCATCAACAAAGTCCAATGATTCCAGTAAAAGATCCCGATTCATCTTGGGGTCATAATGAGTTACTCGATGCGAAGGAACATCAAGTTCCATAGGTATAACAGCTTCCGTGCCATATGCCAATGCGAATGGAGTGTGGCCATTCGTGGACTTGTGGGTGGTTCTATAAGCCCAAAGTGCTGTTGGAAGTTCATCCATCCACTTGCCTCTAAGCTTTTCCAAACGCTTTTTCAATATGGACTTGATTGTTTTGTTCACGACTTCTACTTGTCCATTGGCTTTCGGATGAGCAACTGCTGCAAACCTTTTTTCAATGCCGTATTTTTGATAAAATTCTTTGAACTCCCTACTTTCAAATCGAGTTTCATTGTCTGTAATGATAGTCCGTGGTAGGCCAAAACGGCATATAATGTTTCGTACAAGAAATTAATGACTTTCTTGGTAGTGATCGTGGCTAAGGGCTCTGCTTCCGCCCACTTGGTAAAGTAATCAACCTCAACTATTGCGTATTTCGCACCACCTTTGGAAATGGGTAAAGAACGGAATATATCGATCCCCCACATTACAAACGGCCAGGGACTAACCATTTGTGTGAGTTCCATCGGTGGAGCTCTAGGGATTTTTGCATACTTCTGGCATTTGTCACATCTTCTTACGTAGTCTGCAGCATCACGGTTTACAGTCGGCCAATAGTATCCATAGCGGAGGATTTTCTTTGCTAATGTCTGCCCCCAGTATGGTCACCACATTCTTCTTCATGGACTTCCTTCAGGACTCGTTTTATTTCATCATGGGCAATGCACCGGAGTAAGGGGGTCGAGAATCCCCTTCGATACATTATTCGTTCTGTATCACATATCGCGAAGTTTTACGAATGACTTGTCATCTTTTGCTCTTTCTTTCGGGCAAGACCCCGTGTAGCAAGTACCTCTTAAAGGGGTCATCCATGACTCCTTAATTTTAGTTTCTAACACGAAATCTATCTCTATCGCCTTTATACTCAGAGAATGTAAGTTTCGACGGGAACCAATCCCATTTGTTGTGCATCGCCTGTACTCGCAAATTTTGCCAATGATTCGGCTTCTTTGTTTTGTTCACGTGGGACATGCGAAATATCATAATATTCTAGATTTGCTAGCAGGTCTTGAACCCATGCAAGGTATGGGGCAAGTCTCTGTCCCTTCGCTTGATAATCCCCCCGCACCTGGTACACCACTAATTGTGAGTCATAAAAGATTTTGACTGATTTTACTCCCAATTCTCTGATAAGTTTTAAACCAGCAATCAATGCTTCATACTTAGATTCGTTATTTGTTGGTGGAAAATCGAGCTTCAAAGCGTAACAAATTGATCGGTTTTTGGGAGTCAGAAGAACTATACCAGCCCCATAGCAACGGTTGTTAGATGCCCCATCGATGTACAGTTTCCATCGAATGAGGGGAATAACACCGTGGCTGTTTGGTTCGTCTGACACGGTGAATTCAGCGATGAAGTCTGCTAGCGCTTGCCCTTGTATGGCCCTTCTTGGCAGGTAAGTAATATTGAACTGACTCAACTCGATATTCCATTTTAACATCCTTCCAGAAGTTTTTGGTAGTTGGAGTACTTGACGCAAGGGTTGATCAGTATAAACATTGATCAAGTGTGCCTGAAAGTACGAACGAAACTTACGTGATGCAATCACCAAGTAGTAGGCCAGTTTATCGATCTTAGGATAATTTCTTTCTACCTCCGCTAAACGTTTACTTACATAGTAAACTGGTTTTTGAACTCGGTCCTCCTCGCGAACCAAAGCCGTACTAATAGCATGCCGGAATACAACCAAGTACACATACAGTACTTCATGGTCTATAGGCTTCGACATCACCGGGGGACTTTCCAAATGTCTCACCAAAGCTCGGAATGCGTCCTCACAGTTGGGCGTCCATTCAAAATTTCTCTTTCCTTTCTTTATTACATCAAATAAGGGAATACATTTATCTGTGGCCCTGGATATGAATCGACTTAGCGCGGCTACTTTTCCGTTCAGGCTTTGTACTTGCTTTATTGTTTTAGGCACTTGTATGTCCCGAATAACTTGAATCTTTTCCGGGTTAGCTTCAATTTCTCGCGCATTAACAATGAAACTTAAAAACTTCCCTGACGCAATGCCAAAGGAACACTTCAAAGGATTGATTTTCATCCCATAATATCTGAGTATATCAAACATCTCTGCTAAGTCTCGAATGCGGTCGTTTGACTATCGTGACTTCACGAGCATGTCATCCACATAGACTTCCATTGTTTTACCTATCTGGTCTTTAAATATTCGATTCACCAGACGTTGATAAGTCGCTCTCGTATTTTTTAATCCGAAAGGCATCACTACATAGCAATATAGCCCGACATCTGTGACAAAACTGGTGTGTTCTTGGTCTGTAATATGCATCGAGATTTGATTATATCCCGAGTACGCATCCATTAATGACAGTAACTTATGTACCGCTATTGAGTCAACCAGCTGGTCAATCCTGGGTAAAGAAAAACTATCCTTGGGGCATGCTTTGTTCAGATCAGAGTAATCTACGTAGGTTCTCCATTTCCTATTTTCTTTCCTCACTAGCACAGGGTTAGACACCCATTCAGGGTAAAGGGCGTCGCGGGCGAACACATTGGCTTTGAGTTTGTCCACTTCCTCTCTAAGAACAGCGGACCTCTCTGGGTCCATGCCTCTCCTTTTTTGCTTTACTGGTACGTACCTCGGGTCTATGTTCAACATATGACTCGTAATAGCGGAAGAAATCCCACACATATCAGAATATGTCCAAGCAAAAACATCCAGATTCGCCCGGAGGAAATCAGTAAGATCCTCGGCCAACGAGGGGTCGAGTTGTGATCCAATCTTAAGTACTCACGATGGATCGACTCGGCTGACTGGAATGTCAATCGTCAGTTCAGCCGGCGCTGCTTTCGCTTCCCTGGGTTCCTCATCATCTCTTGGATATATGTCTCTATAGATCCGAGAATGTTTCCCGAGCCATGGCTCCGGCATTACTTGTCAATCGTTAGTATTCCGGATGCGGACGGAGCTGTCCGCAATCGTTCCTTTCTCTCTCCGCCGAGCCTCTCTCAGCTCAGCCACATAACATGCACGACCGTTCACCTAATTGCCATGTACCACACCAACTCCTTTGTCTGTCGGGAATTTCAAAGTTAAACACCACGGGGCCAAAGGTGCCCTAAACTCCGCCAGGGCCGGTCGATCTAGAAACACATTGTATGGAGAATCAACATCCGAAACTATGAAAGGTAGGATTCGCACTCTCCTACGTTCACCTTGTCCCAGTTCAACTAGCAATTCAACATATCCTACCGCATCGGTCGCTGCACCATTAAAGCCATGGATACGAGCTTTAGATGGTTTTAAATCCTTCATCTCCATCTTCATTTGGTCATATGCCTTTTTGAAGATGATGTTAACAGAACTTCCATAATAAATCAAAATTATCTTCACAAATGCTGGCCCGATTGTCATGAACATGACCATCGGGTCAATGGTAGGAGCATTCACCTGGTCAGCATCCCTGCTCCTGAATACTATATCGTCCGTCATCATGCGTTGCTATTTAGCGGGGGTCCCATCCTCCACATTCGAACAATACTCATAATATGCATGCCTTAAGGAGTTAGCATACCGCTCCATTTCCTGCCACTTCTTTTCTACAGGGTGAGGTTCACTGACTATAGTGTTTATGACCAGTCTTCCTACAGTTTGGGAAGGTTCCTCTGGATGTCGTGCAACTGGCCCACGTTCGGGATCTGACGTTCCTTACCTACCTTCCTGTGGGTTCTTGACAAACTCCTGCAATTTTTTTTTCTAGTCGGCTTTTCTGTGGCATCGTGGAGGTGTCTACACTCCTCTGTATTGCGCCTGTAAGTCTCATGGAAGTGGCAGTAATTCCCGGTCCGTTTTTGTTCCTTTGTTGACTCCTTTGGGCACAGCTTTCTGTATTGAAAAGTATTACAAGTTGACAGGTAAATGTTCTCCAGAGATGCATTCAGAGGAGTATATTCGTTGTAAGTTGGAATCCTTGGCTTCCATCTTCCTGCTTCCCTTTTCTTTCTGGGATTTCCTCCCCCGGACCCTTTAGATTGCCTGGGCTTGTTCTGGTCATTGACCTGAACCTTCCCCGAATTGTCACCGAACTGTTTTACAGCGACGTTGCTTTTCACGGTCTCCTAAATAGGCCCTGGTGCCTTATCTCGCCTTGTCCACCTGGCTTCCTCTCTTCTTATGAACCGATAAGCCTTTGAATAAAAACGCTCTAGCGTAGTCGGAGGTTTTCCTGCCAACCAATCTCCAAACTCCGAATTCGGATCTACTTCTTGCATTGCAGCCATCAGAATTGCATGGTCATTAGGGTTGCTAACTTCAGTAGCCGCAACGTGAAACCTCTGTAAGTACTCCTTCAACGACTCCCCCGGAGTCTGGATTACACTAGATAGGCACATCACGTACTTGGGACGAGTGGCATGTATCTTGAACTATTCTACAATTTCGTCGCCAATTCGTCAAAGCGAGATATAGACCGCAGTGTAAGTCGAGTGAACCATATGGCCGCAATTCCCGATAAAGTTATCGGGAAGCATCTACACTTAGTTGCATCATTCGCTCTAGCTGAATCCGTCATCCATTCATATCTCATGACGTGCTGTCGGGGATCAGTTTTCCCTTCGTAGGCCGAGATAGTTGGCATGCTAAACTTCCTGGGGTACTCGGCCTTTAGAATAGTATCTGTGAATGGAGTATGACTCCCGAATATCCCCCAATCATCATTAGTCAAGCCTTGATTTTCTCTCATCAGCTGTCTGACCATAGCCGATAGGTTCGCGGTTTGTATGGAAGATGGAAGGTTGTAATCTGTTCTTCGAGACCGTTCAGGTTGATGTCTCCTCTGTTGGCGATCTGCCAAACGTGTATCTTGGGGACCGGCTTCATTAGGGTCTTGGTAAGCCGAGCGTCCAGTTTCTACACGTGCTTCAGATCCTAAGTTTCCTGTTCCAGCTTTGGTGTGGTCTCCAAGGTGTAGGTGATCTCTAGTTGATCGATCAGCAGCACCTGCTTGTGTAGTTTCAGTTTTGCAGTGTCTACGCCTGGGAGGTTCATCGGACGAAATCGAGCTATCGAATGAAGAATAAGTAACGGGGCTACCTCCAGCATTCTGATGCTATTGGTGAGTAAGCTGGTCATGAGGTTAGCGTTAGCTTGAATCTGCTCACTAAGTTGTCTTCTTCTTTCCATGAGCTCTCTCATCAACTCGTTGAACTCTGTTCTGGTGACAACTTCCATTTGATTTTGGGTGGTGGTTCCTGCATCTAGATTTGCTTATTGATTGCTAGGTCCTATTTGTTGTACGCTAGCAGTCTCGTTGACGTCCACATTATGAGAGGCTGATCTGGTACATGGTCTTCCCATAGTAGAGTTATTGATAGGAACTCTGAGTAGAATCAACTGACGTACTGTGAATGACTTGGATCTCCTTCGGGGGATTTATTCAATCTAGTAGCTACAAAGCAGATCCTAGCGGCCTGAGAATTCGATTCTCAGTGAAAGCATCAGAATTGGTCACTAACACCCTTAAGAAAGATTGTGTAGAGAGATTAATAAAGAAAGTAAATTAAAACAGAGAACTGTATGCTAAATTAACTGCAAAAACAAGAACACCGGATTTATAGTGGTTCAGCGTAACTGCCTACGTCCACTTTGAGTTTTGATCTTTATTGCTTTCACAAATGATTGAATACAGATATAGTCCATACAATAATGGCTTGAATACAAGTGCTAACTGAAAAGAATGAGTCTTTACAGCGGTAGAGTCTCTCCCGTGTTCTCAAAAAAAGGTCCCTTTCACTGTGCCTCTGCCCTTCTATTTATAGACGGAGATGAGTTGGACTTCCCTCACGAGTCTAGGAATGAGGTATCTCTGCACGTGGTAAGTACCCTGCACACCGAGCCAGGGATGCCGAACGGCATTTGCCGAACGAGATTGGTTGAACCAAAGAATGCCGATTGAGGCTTCCATGCTGAATGGCACTCGTATGTCGAGCCACATATCTAGGTCGAACGGCATTCGTATGCCGAGCGAGGAACTCATGTCGAACGAGGCTTGATGCCGAATGAGCTTATGCCAAACGAGTCCTCATGTCGAACGAGGCCTCATGCCGAACGAGGCTTCATGCCGAATGAGGCTTGTGCCGAGCAAGGGGAGATGCCGAACGATGCTTGTGCCGAACGAGGCCTTATGTCGAACGAGGATTGTGCCGAACGAGACCTCATGCCGAACGAGGCTTGTGCCGAGCATGGAACTCATGCCGAACGAGGCTTGTACCGAGCGAGGGGAGATGCCGAACGAGGCTTGTACCGAACGAGGCCTCATGCCGAACGAGGCTTGTGCCGAACGGGGCTTCTATGTCGAGCCTCATGGTTAATCAACCGGGTAATAGAAAGTAATTAGTAGTTACGAATTTCAGGTTAGATAAAGCATAAATTTTGAATAAGAACCATTGAAGTATCAAAGCATATTCACTAATTATTGAAACATGTTTTATTTATTGAAGCTAAGATTTTATATAACATCTTTCTTCTTGATTTTATATAACATCACGTAATTTAGAAAATAATGTATGATTTGGCATATGTTGGCTATTTCATATTAGTTAACTCTTTTATGTGTTCATTGTTTCACATGACATAAAAGTGGTAAATATTCCATTAAAAGCAATAAAACAACTTTACTGTGTGTTGTTTTATGTTTGTTTAAAGTCATATTTGATAATGTGGTGGGTCTTTTCAATAGTTCAGTTGCATATACATACACACAAGTGGTGACAAACTTATTAAAATATAAGCTTTTTTTTTAGTTTGTACATGCGCATGTTCGATATGTATCTACAAAATCAAAATTTGTATGTGTATTTCAAAAATGTGTTTGTATATAATGGGAAACAAAATCTATTTTTGCACTAAGTTTCAGAAAATGCCTATTTGTGAAATAAGTTCTGATCTATAGCATAACAAGAGAAAACTCTTGTAATTTCTTCATAGTCTTTCTAGTGCATTATTTGTAATCTCAAAAGATATTTTAGATGACTCATGTTCAATTTCTATGTTATCATGGTTTTCATTGACTATCCAAAACAAATGTTTGAACTCTTCTTTGTAATATGAATCAAAACAATTTGCTACCATCACTCCTCTGTCTGCTTTTGATGCAGTTTTAGACAAAGTAGTTAATTGTGTTTTGCTTGCTTATTTGTGTATGTTTATTCAAAGGACTCATTATAGGCGCCCATAAAAGACTTAATTGAATAATAATCCTCGTCTCAATCTTATTAAAATATAGGCTTATTTATTAGTTTGTACATATGCATGTTCGAAATGTACATACAAAAATATAAATTTGTATATGCGTATTTCAAAAATGCGCTTGTATATAACGGGAAACAGAACCTATTTTTGTACTAAGTTTTGGAAAATGCCTATTTGTGAAATAGATTTTGAACTATAGAACGGCAAGAGAAAACTCTTCTTGTAATTTCTTTATATTCTTTCTACTTCTTTATATCTCTCCTCTTTGTTTCTTTTTTTTTATTTTTTTTTATTTTTTTTCTTTTTTTTTTGTTTTTCCAAAACAATCCTTTAAACTCCTTCTTTGTTATATGAATCAAGACAACTTACGGCCATCAATCCTTTGTCTGCTTCTGATCCAATATAAGTAGTTAAATTATGTTTTGCTTGCTTATTTGTGTATGTTTATTCAAAGGACTCATTTTAAATATAGGCACCCCTAAATGACTTAATTCAATAATAAGCCTCGTCTCAAATTTATTGAAATAAAGGCTTATTTTTCAGTTTGTAGATGTGCATTAGGAGTGGGCGCGGTCGGTTAACCGCTCAAATCGGTTAATTTTGCGGTTAACCTAAACTAATAAGCGATATGGTTAACTGATATTCGGTTAATCATGGTCAGCTGTTTCGACTAAACCGCAACTTTTAAACCGTGGGATTATTATTCGCGGTTAAACGGTTAATCAGTTAACCGACCAAGTTACAGTGGTTAACCGGTTAACTGTTTGCAGCTATGCATAGAAATTTAAAGTTCATAATTACAAGCATTACACTAGTCATAGGCGGCCACAACAGCATTACAACTAGTCACCATAGCACTGAAATTACAATCATTGAATAGAAAATGGCAAACGTAAGCATAGAAATACAACTACAAGTCTACAACTACAAACATTGAAACCTTCATAGACCACTACAAGTTTATAACAACAATAGACTACATTACAAAGCTACAAGCATTCATATTTCATAGTTCACACATGTCACACATTACTAGCATTACAACTACAACAATTTCATCAACTACAGCAGCCATCAACCATTACACAACCAACAACCAACGTCACAACTTCAATGACTCGGTCTCCATTCTCCAAGTCTCTCCGCAGTCTGCCCAAAGGTAAACAAATGAAAGTTAGCTGAATATAGAAACACACTGATATCATGAAATATATATTAAAGGGAGTTAGCTGAAAACATAAGATATCATAATATTTGTTTTTACTTTTCAAATATGTACAGAACAACAAACATGAATGCACAAATATATGGAATACCTCGATAACAGAACTATAAACATGAATTCACAAATATCATGCTTTTCTGGAATGAATTTTAACAGGGCAACATTGTTAGACTAATGGCAAAAGGTGAACATCGTATAATCAAACTGCTTCAAAATTTTGTATGGCATATATGACTAAAAGTTTATACTAATTAAACTAAAAGTTTATATTATTTGTCTATTTAAAACATAATCTTGATTGAGCTAAAAGTTTCAAACTGATTCAAAATTTCGTGAAGATAATCTGATGAATGAACAAAATATATCTACAAAAATTCAAAATGGCATTATGAATGAACAAACATAGTCTTGTATGGAAGCTTTGCTACTTGTTTTTCAAAATTGGATATATATATATATATATATATATATATATATATATAATTGACCTATCCTATTGTGGTTTATTGAAAATAATGACCAGATGTGGGACATACATAGCATCTTTGCTATTTGTTAGACTAATTTCCGTAGATCTTTAAATTCTCAAACAAGATGTATAAGAAAATAATGACCAGAATATTGGTCCATATAGAAAACTTGACACCTTGTAGCTCCTCTAATACTTTCAGTGTGAATAACATTTCTAAGTCCCACCATCTGCTGATCAAGCTAAGGTGGGAAACTGCAATTCATATTCATATCTTTTACATGAAAACATATGCATGAATGTCAACAAAGTCAGGTAATTTTATTTGAATTTCAGGGGGTTGTTAAACAATCTACATGATGTGGACTTGCAGTTCTCAGCTCATACTCAAAGATTGGCTTTCTGGATCAATACTTACGACATTTGTATCATGCATGTATAGGTCAACTACATAGAACTATTCACATTATTATTTTGCAGTTTAAGGAACAATCAAGCGATCTAATTACTATATTATAGGGTTTTTTGCAACATGGTCTGCCTTCAAATCCTGAAAAAATTGTAGCTCTCAAAAAATAAAGTGCATTTCTAAACATAAATGCTTAATTAGTTTTCATTTGGAGCATTTCTTAGATTTGGACCGATTTACTGTAGGTTATGGTAAATATAAGAGGCATCAAACTAAATGCTCAAGAATAGAAGAATTCATTCTCAGACTACCTTCAAAGAAAGAAGTCAGTATTATATCTGACCTCAAGTTTTAACTTTTATAAGCAGTTGCTCACAATAAAATAAGTTTTGCAGGTTGAAAAGATAGACAATATTAGAAACTTATATGGTTTAGAAAAATCAGAGCCCAACACTGTATTTGCACTGTGCTGTGGCAATAAATCATCTCCTTCTATAAGTTATTATTGATTGTTCTATTCTAGCTTATGTGAAAGACAAAACATGGAAGATACTAACCATGGTGAAACAACGATGATGGAGATGGACTATCCATGTTGAAAATTGAAGATAATGGAAATTCACATTGATGTCCATGTACAAATCTACATGAAAAACAAATTAGTTGGAGTGTTATATGTAAAATCAAACAAATGTCGAACTAGATTATTTTATGAACGCTAATATCACCTGAGAATGCATCATCATAATAGTAAACATCATCGAGTGGAACCTTAATCCGGTGATCGATAAAAATTGGTTTGGACCTTAACCAATTTTGAGTATGAACCAATGCCTCAACCATTCGTGGACTCAAGGTGCTAGGAAAAGGGTCTATAACCCTTCCTCCGGTGCTAAAAGCAGATTCGGAAGCAACCGCGGACACTAGAATAGCAAGAAGATCTCGAGCAACTAGAGATAAAACACGATATTTGGAACTATTTACCTTCCACCATAGTAAAACATCAAAATCATTTGGTGCATCCTCGATCGGTGCATTTAAATACTTTTCTAGTTCATTGCCTTCAATATCTCGTTTTCGAATTTGTCTTAAAAAGTATTCATTTTTCTAGAAAGAACATCACTAACATTCACAACACTTTCACTATCAATGGAAGTTCTAGATCGTGGTTCATCACATGTTTGTGTTCCAAAACGAGTATCGCTGACGCAGAAGTCAAACAACCTTATCAAAATATCTTTCACACTTTTTAATATGTCATCTACAACTACTTTATCATGCACGTCTTCAACACATAACTTCAAAAATTGAAATTTATATCTTAGATCAAGCACACACGTAACAAGTAAAATTTTGTTCATGTTACGTACGCTTCCCCAATATTGTCAAATTAGCTTTCATATTAAATCCCATTCTTCCAACCGTTTCTGCAATCAATGCTCGTAATTCTTCTTTAATTCCACTTAGCTCGCAAAATAATCATTTGAGGTAATAGATAAAGTTTTGCTAAATTTTGAAGTAATAACATAAAAATTCTTTAAGATTTTAACAAATAATTCGGCAATTTTCCAATCTATAGTACTCGGAGGATGAACGTCTTCATCAAAGTAAGCGACAAAAATACCATCATTTTCTTTCATATCATCAAAAACCCTTTTGTATTTCAAAGCTGCTTCCAACATCAAATACGTTGAATTCCACCTAGTGGGTACATCTAAAACAAGCATAGATTCATTCTCAATTCCCAAACTTGAACATATCTCTCTAAATTTAGAAAATTGTGTTGGAGGCGATCTCACAAATCTAACTGTAGTACGAATTCCAACTATAGTATTACTAATTTATTTTATCCCATCGTGAACAATTAAATTGATTATATGGGCACAACAACGTATGTGAATGAATTCACCATTCAAAACACAACCACCATTATAATATTTTGATTTGTTTTTCACATAATTGATTGCCACTTCATTTGCACTAGCATTATCAATCGTGATCGACACTATTCTTTTGAGTTCCCATTTTTTGATACATTGGATAATAAGTTTTCCAATATTTTCTCCTTTGTGACTAGTAATCACATAAAAATTTATAATCCTTTTATGTAAATTCCAATTTCCATCAATAAAGTGTGCGGTTAAAATCATATAATTCACATTTTGAATAGAAGTCCATGTATCGGTAGTTAGACAAACACCATGCAATGATTTGGAGAACAACTTTTTAAGAGAATCTATCGAGTCCCAATATAATTGAAGCATATCCCTACAAATTGTTCTACATGAAGGAACTTCAAAACTAGGACACAATTGCCGACAAAATTCTAGAAAACGTTCACCCTCCACAAAACTAAAAGGAAGTTCATTAATAATTATCATTCGAGCTAATGATTTTCTACATTCCTCTTTGTTAAATGACCACGTGGTAAGAGTGCAACTATCTTCGCTATCGCTATTTTTTCCAAAAGCTAAAGTTTTTTTTGTCTCTTATCACTATCACGTGGAACTGACCTACAGAATTTTGCTACATGATAATTCAAATGTGAAGTGCCACTATATCTAGAATCGCATGCAAATTGTTGACCACAGTAGTTGCAAGCACATTTGTTAACTTTGGGATTAATATCTTTAGTAAAATGTTTCCATACCGGAGAAGGCTTTCTAGAAGAAGGCTTGCGATTCGGGTGTGGAGGTGGTTTTCCAACATTGATGTTTTCGTCCCCAGTTTCCTCATCGTTAGCTTCTTCCACATACTCATCATCATCCATTGTTTCTCTAGAAGATCCGCCTATTTCAACATGTTTTACAATTGATAAAGACATAAAATTAGCGGGAACTGAAGCTCGAAAAAATTGAAATGAAAAAGATACTATGCTGTAAAGGGAACTTGTTGATTAAAAAAAGGTGTTTGATATTATTAGAATAGTCTTATTATATTGACTAAGATCTCATAAATTGTATATGATTTATTGCTTAACAATTAATAGTGAAACATAGTTCTTACTTAGCTCGCTCCTCTTTGTAAAGATAAACCTTCCTACTTCATATTATATAGCAAAACTGTGATGACCCAGAATTTTGAAACAATATCAATTTAATAATCTGAAATAAAAATTAAATTGATTTGATAATCTTTGTGATAAGATTTGAATTAATTTACTTAATCCAATAAAATAAATATTTAATTGATAGCTTTTATCTTTTTAAATATAATAAATTATTTTCTATTTATAATGTATATATGATATGTATATATTGTAAATAGATCTTGTTTTAATATAATAAATAAATCCTGTTTTCTATAAAAATATATATCTTTAGTAAAAATTGGGAATTTTGATTTTGTTTAAAAGTTAAACTTTTAAAAGGTTATTTAATAAATAAATATGGTTTTAAATTGATAAGATAAAAATTTAATTTGTTTAAATTAATTTATTTGATATTAAGTTTTTAAAAGTATATAATAAATAACTTTATGATTTTAAATGCATAAGATGAATGTTGAAATGATTTAAAATATGTTTTAACTCAAGTTTAAATTTAAATAAAAATAAATAAGGGTTATTTGGATATAATTGGATAAAATAAATAATTTATTGATAAAGAAACAATTTCTTTTATAAATTATTTATAGTTATCAAATGTTGTTATTTTAAAAAAATATAATAATACATTGTTTTTAACAAATAGATTTTTAATAAAAATAATTGTTTTTCAAAAATTTAATTGTATAGTTATATTTGTAAACAAACTTGATTTCAAAATTTAATTTGAACTTGAATTCAAAGCTTTGAAATCTAAAGTATAAATATTTTTACTTTGTTTTGATTTTAAAATATTTGTATAAACTTTATTTTATAAATATAATTGGATTTATTCATTTTAAAATTCATCTACATATAAATAAATACATGTTAACTAATTAATTAAACAAAGATTCACTTTTATCCTATATTAACTTGTTAACTAAATAACTAACTAGCATTTAACTATAACTAAATAACAAATTAACGTTAAAAACAAATGTAAACATTTTACAAATTAAATTAACATGTGTTAAGATAATAAACAAGGTGCATGACAAATGTTAATGTAAAGGACATGTGTCAATACTTGTTTTATTTTCTTTAAATTTTAATGAAACAAAATTTTAATCCATATAAAACACTTTTACATTCTTCATTCATATTTTTTTATATACCTTGAATTCAAACAAGTAAGTATTGTTCTCAAAACTGAAAACTTCCTCATACTAAGTCAATAGGTTCCTCAAAATCAAAATCAGTAATTTCTTTCAAAATTTATTTTCATCTTCTTTGAAACAAATCAAACCTGAAATCCACTTCTCAAACCAAATTGTAAACCTGAGACTTTCCTCAAACCAAAATCATGAAATTAATATGCAAACCAGATCAATTTCCCTGTAAAATCTTTTTTAAAACCTATAACCTGCACATCTTCTAACATGCAAGCAAACCTGTCACCGTATTTGAAATCAGTAGCCTACATCATTTCAATCTAGAGTTTTTCTGCATGCATGTTGTTCTTTTTAAAGATCAATTTTAAAACCTTCAACAACTCAAGATTTCAGGAGCATTTCAGTTTCAAGTTTGCAACCTGCAAATTCAAATTGCTTTCAACATAAACATGCTCTGTCTTCTGATTTAAAAAGGTGAGTAACATCATAATTTAAATGGTTTAAAGTATAATTATATTGCATGTTTTATCACTGAAAACAAAATATGTTTGATAATGCAATTATAAGTTTATCTCTGAATATTTATATGGATGTGTGGATGTGTATGTCTTGTTTCTGTTCAATCTCTGTTACCAATTTCAAGTTCAAGACTTGATTCAAAATTTACATTCTCTTAAACCCATTGATGTTAGTACTTAGCATTTAAATAAAATTTGTTGTTATGTCATAGAAAGGTTTTAAAGTTTTTGTTTATGTTAAATTTAATTGGAAAGTTCACTAGGAATATAAAAACATCAGTGGATGTTAAAATATGTGAAAATTCAAACTGAATAATTTATAAATTCAGTATTATGAATTAAATACTAAGATCAAAACATGATTTTTAGAACAAAAATTAGGATTTTTAGTTAAGGGGTTATGGTGCAGTTCTGTGATGAACAAAAAATGGAAATAGGGGATTTTTGGTTGATCTCTGCAAATTGAAGGATCGGGGTTCATTTTGTGGGTAGAGAGTAACCATTGACGTTTGGAAAAATAATTGATGTTGATGCAAATCAACATGGAGACAGTGGTGATGCATTGTTATCTGTAGCCCTAGTTTTGTCTGGGTAATTTGGTTTGGCCGATTCATCCTGTAGATTTGATCGAGTTGAATAGGGATTTGGCAGATGGAATCTTGGTCATGGGTGGAAGCACAACCGGAGTTGTTGGATTTCCGGTGGTCGTAGGGCCGTGATCTTGGCGATGTCAGGTTTTGATGGGTTTTGGCTTTTTGTTTCCAGGTTTATGTTTTGAACTCGAACTCGAATTCGAGTTGAATAGGAGCGAGGTGATGATCGTAATGGACTGAGGGGATGATCGTTGATGTTGGGAAGCCACCAGAGGTGGATGAAGATGGCCGGAGGCACGGTGCACGTGCACCGTGCACTTTTGGGTCTGATGTGTTTTTTTCTGGGTATAGGCAATGGGGAAGCTCGAGAATATACTCGAGTAACTGCTGTATTTGCACGATGATGTTGGCCTGATGTCTCGAAGCAAAATATTTTTGGCTCGGGTAAATGTAGTGTTGCAGTTTTTCTGCAACCTGCCTATAAATTTTAAATTTAAATCAAATTTAAATGAATTTCAAAGCTGTAATGATAAGATTTAAAACAAGTTTAAATCTAGTATGTATTATAGTTTCAAATGGTTTTGAAATCTTATAGATTTTTAAATTTTGAAAGTGGGTTTTCAGTTTAAAAAAAAAAAGAAGAAACCTGACAGTTTTTCTGGAAATTGAATTTCATTTTGAAAATCTGAAACCTAATTTAAAACAGCAGTTTGAATTTAAATTTTAAGTTCGGTTTTTCTTAAGACCTTTGAATTTTCAGGTTTTAAAAATGAATTTGGATTTTAAATAAAGAGTTTTAAAATCAAGGTTTAAATCAAAAGTTTAATTCAAGTTTAAATCAAATGATTTAAATAAAGAATGGGTTCAAGTATCTTGAATTTAAATCTGCTTTTATTTTTTCTGATATTGAGTTAGATCGTGAGTTTATTAGAAGTAAAGAACTTGATAGGGCTAGATCTATGGGTTTATGAGAGTCATTAGTTGGAACATTAGAGGTCTGAACGACCTCAGTAAATGTGATAAAGTTAGACTCTTTTTTAAAGATTTTTCTATTGACATTGCTCTTCTTCAAGAGACCAAAATAGAATGTCCTGATTCTCATTTTTTTAGAAGATTGGGTGGTTTTCGTTTTAGAAATTGGGTTTTTCTTCCCTCTATGGGCTCTTCTGGGGGCTTAATGATTGGTTGGAGAGATAATCTCTTTAAACTACTTCAGTGTATTCAGAAGCAGCACTCTTTACACATCATTTTAATTAATCTCTCTGACAATTCTTTTTTAAATATTTCTAATGTTTATGGGCCTAACTCTAAAATTGAGAGGCGGATTCTCTGGAATGAATGCCTTGAGTTTAGGTCTTTTGCCCCTGGTCCTTGGATTTTGGGGGGAGATTTTAATGTGACTCGTTTTATTGGGGAGCGCTCTCCTCGGGAAGGCGATTATTTGGCTATGGAGGAATTCGATCAATTTATTATTCAATGTAATTTGATCGAAATTCCTCTATCCAATAGATCTTTCACTTGGAGCAATAATAGAGAGTCTCCTTCTTTTGCTCTTTTAGATAGATTTTTCGTTTGTGATGATATTGAGGACAAATTTCCTATCTGTAGAGTGTCAGGTTTACCTTTTACCCTTTCTGATCACTGTCCCATTATTCTTACTTGTGATAGTCATAGATTTTTGAATAATGTTTTTAAATTTGAAAAAATGTGGTTTCTAGATTCAGGTTTTTCTAATTTAGTCATCAATAAATGGTCCTCTATGAGTTTTTATAGCCTTAAGTATTGTGGTAATTCTGCCAAAGCTTTTGTGCTCAAACTTAGAAATCTCAGGATTTTTCTTAAAAAATGGAATAAAAATGTTTTTGGTAATATAAAAATTAAAAAGGATAATATTCTTAATGAATTGCTCAAACTTAATAAGATTGAAGAATCTAGACAATTAAATATAGGTGAGAGAAATGTCCTTAATAATTTAAAAGAGGATCTTTATTCTATTCTTGAAAAAGAGGAAGTTATGTGGAAACAGAGATCTAATTGTCAATGGATCAATGAAGGTGACAATAATACAAAATTCTTCCACAGCTTAGCTAATAATAGAAAACGTAGTAATACAATTAATTCCATTTTAGTTAATAATGTGGAATTAGTTGATCAACGAGATCTTAACATTGCCTTTACTGATTATTACAAAGATATTTTTGGCACCAAAATTAAACATAGAGTTAGTGCTAGATGGAATGATCTTTACCCATCCACCTCTAACATCAATCTTTCTGATTTAGACGTCCCTTGTTCTGAAGAGGAAATTCGAAAAGCCATCTTTGATTTACCAGGAGACAAATCTCCGGGCCCGGATGGTTTTCCTATTTTCTTTTATCAATCTTTTTGGGAGATCTTAAAACTAGACTTAATTTGTATGTTCAATGAATTTTATAATGGTAATCTCCAATTAGGTCGTTTTAATTTTGCTAATGTTATTTTATTACATAAAAAAGTGGGTGCTAATACTTTAAAAGATTTTAGGCCCATATCTTTGATGAACTGCTCTGTTAAAATTATTTCAAAAGTTTTAGCTAATAGACTTAGTTTAAAAATGAATGACCTCACCGACTGTTCGCAATCAGCTTTCATTAAAGGCAGGAATATTACTGATGGTGTAGCGGTTGTTCAAGAATATATTAATTTTTGTTGTAAGAATAATATAACCTGTGCTATCTTAAAATTAGATTTTGCTAAAGCCTTTGACTCGGTTGATTGGGATTTCCTTATAGAGATTTTCCTTGCCAGAGGCTTTAGTAATAAGTGGATTAATTGGATTAATATCTTGCTTAAAACGGGCAATTCGAGTATTATGGTCAATGGTGTCTTAGGTAATAAAATTCAATCTAAGAGAGGATTAAGGCAAGGGGATCCATTATCGCCCCTTCTGTTCAATTTAGCGGCTGATGTTTTTTGTAAGATTATTAAGAATGCTGTTAACAATAACCTTTTGGGTGTTATTGGTAATGATATTTCTAGTTTTGGTCTTTCTGTCCTTCAGTGCTGATGATACTTTGCTCTTTTCCACTCATCTACCTAAGCATATTATTGCTCTTAAATTTATTCTTTATAGTTTTGAACTTTTATCTGGTTTAAAAATTAATTTTGACAAAAGTTCTGTTTTAATTTTAAATGATTTTGATAATGTTGAAAATTTAGTTGCTAAAACTTTGAATTGTAAAACTATGAGTTTTCCTTTTGACTATCTTGGTTTTGTAATCAGACCTTCGAAACTTAAACATGATGATTGGTTAATTATTATAGATAAAATTAAAAATAGGTTTAATAATTGGAATGTGAGATTCTTATCTAGAGCTGGTAGGCTGGTATTGATTAATTCTGTCTTATCAGCGCTCCCTATTTATTGGATGTCTATGCACCTTTTTCCTGATTGGGTGATAGATAAGATAGATAAAATTATAAGGGATTTTCTTTGGAGTGGAGTTAATCCTAACAGTAGCATTAAATGTTTAGTTAATTGGGATACTGTTTGTAAATCTAAAAAAGAGGGTGGTCTAGGAGTCATTAATTTACATAATATGAATCTGTCTCTTCTTGGTAAATGGTTATGGAAATTTAGAGATACTAGTGATAATGCCATTTGGAAGGAGATTATATCTAAATATTATTACAATGGTAGTTATAATCTCTATCATATTAGTCCTTCTAGTTATAGTTTTATTTCTCATTTTTGGAAATCTATTTTAAAATGTAGTGATATTTTCAAATTAGGTATTAATATTATTGTTCATTCTGGTAATAATACATCTTTTTGGCATGATTGCTGGATTTCTTCTACTCCTCTCAAGTATGAATTCAAGGATTTATATGATATTTGTAACTTTAAATTTGCTTTTATTTCTGATGTTTTCAACTCTGAGAGAGACCCTCCTTGGATTTTCAATTTTAATTGTATTTTAGTTGGCCATACCCTTAGACAGCTTTTCTTGCTTTATGCTAAACTTAATCTTTATAACATTGACAATAATAATGACATTATTTGCTGGGAATGGGATAAGAGCAAGAAATACTCTTGTAATTCCTTTTACAAATTTATCAACTTCTCCGGGGTTTCTGTCAATTGTTTTAGTTTTATTTGGAAGTCAAATGCCCCTCCTAAATCTAAAATTCATATGTGGCTCATTATTCATGGTAAGTTAAACGCTACTGAATTTTTAAGAAAGAAAAATATTAGTATTGATAATAAATGTTTATTTTGCAATTTATTTCCTGAAGATATTAATCATATTTATTTCGAATGCATGGATACTCATTTTATTCTTATTAAGACCCTTAATATTTTTGAGTTTGTTATTAGTTCTAGAGTTTCTGATTGTTTCTTCTATTGGAACTCTTTTAGATTTATGTTTAATAAGGACTCCAGATACTTGCTTGATTCTTTATTCACTATTTCTTGTTACTTCATTTGGTTTGAAAGAAATCAAAGAATCTTTAATAATAACTATCATCATAATAATAATTTGATTATTTTAATCTCAAATTTTTGCTTAAATTGGATTTCTAATCCCAAATATAAATTAGCCAAAAATAAGTGCTTTAAAGATTATCTTAACAAGGTTAGAAACAATATTTTCATATTCTCTCTTAGCATCAATAATTCTGTTTCTAATACTTCTCACATTATTCCTTATTCTGATTTTAATCGTGTTTATTGGATGAATCATAATTCTCTTTCTATTCTAGGTTCTTAGTTTCCATTTTTTCTCTCTCTCACATATATGTATATAAATTCTATTTATATACATATATGTGATTCATTCTAACTTGTATTCCTAGTTTTGTTCCAGGTATGGTTCAGGTTGGTTGCTGGTTTTTCTTTTATCTGATTTGCAGGAGAGTATTTAGCTTTATTCAGGTTTTCAGGATTGCTCTTCTCTGGGATTTGGATTGCATTTGGCTTTTCTCTTCGGTTTCTCGTGGTCTTCTTTGTGGAGCTCTTCATTTTGGTCCTACTGTTGGAGTTCCTCTTTTTGGATCTTATCTCTTGAGAGATTGTTTTTTTAGATACCTCTAACACTCTAATATTGGGCGGTGGCTTTACCGGAGCTTGGTATTAGAGTGTAATGGGTGGTGGCTTTGCCGGAGCTCATTTGAGGGGTATCTTTTTCTTTTTCTTTTTCTATTTTTATAGTTTGGCTACCTGTCAGGCATGTTGGCAGCTCCTTATTTTTGTTATATATATAGTGTTCCATGTTTGCTCTCCTCTTTTATTAGAGGATCACACATTTCTCTCAAAAAAAAGTATCTTGAATTTAAATCTGGATATTTGACTAAGTTTTAAAATTATGAATGTTTTCAAACAAGTTGAAATTTAAATTGCTTGTTAAAGGTAAATTTGTTTTCAAACAAATATTTAAACTTGATTCCTTTTGTGAATGAAGTCATTTATAAAAGGTTTATAACTGGAAGTTAAATGATTTGTTAACTTGAATTTGCCATTTAAATGGTAATGTACTTTAAACTTAATTTTAAATAAAATTAAGTAAATTAGTTAAAGGATTATCTTATATAAGTTTTAAATGTAAGTAAATAAATGTTATTTACATTTATTTTAAAGGATTATAAATGGAATTAAAATTTGGTTAATGCTTAAATAAATATCATTTTGAATTTTAGATTTAAAATGAAATTTGAATTTAAATTTGAGAATGCAATATTCTAAGTACACTTTAATATTAATGAAATTATTAATAAGAAATGGATTATCTTAGAAATTATTAAGATATTAAAATAATTAAATAAATAAGATAATTAAGGAATGACTTATTTATTTAATTTATAATTAATAATTTAGATTAATTTAAAATTAGAGATTAGTTAAGAAGTAAATTAAGAAAAGTAACTAAAGAATGATAAATAGTTAATGAAGGTCATTAACTAAGGATTATTTAGAAATTAATTAATATGATTAATTTTTAATAATTAATTAGATTAATTAATTTATGATAATCAATTGTGAAATTTATTTAAGTTTAATTACTAAATGGAAGTAATTAAGACATTAATTACTTAATGTAATTAATGGAGTTTATTGTAATTGGTTTAAATTAATTAATTAAGTTTAATTAATTTTAAACACTGGATTTGATAATAATTACTTGATGTAATTAATGAAGTACAATTACTAAGTGAAGTAATTAGAGATAATTACTGGATGTAATTAGTGGATAATGATGGAATTGTGAAAGTATTTTGGATTAAATTACTTTACAATTAATCAGGGGATTAATTAAATTGATTAAGGAGTAATTAATTTGATAAGTAGTTAAGGGTAGTTAATAATTACATAATGAGATTAATCAAAGGTGATTAATAATTATGGTTTAATTAAGATTAATTACTGAATGTAATTAATTTAAATAAGATAATTAGTTAAATATAATTAAGGGTCATTAATTAATATAATTAATGATGTAATTAGGATTGATTAATTAAGATTAATTAATAATAAGTGATTAAGTGTAATTAATTAATTGTAATTAATTAAGGTTTAATGTAATTAATTATAGTTAATTAACAAATGAAGTAATTAAAGGTTAATTACTGATTTGGGTTAAGTGAAATTAATTTGTGAAATTAATTAAAGGACAATTACTTGAATGTAATTAAAGGATAATTAATCAAGGGTGATTAATTAGAGGTTAGTTAATTAATCAATTTATAATTAATTAATGGCGATGTAAGCAAGATTTATATTGAGGTAAGTAATTAATTTAATTCACTTTAAATTAATTAGAGATGATGTAATTAATTTAATTCATTTTAAATTAATTATAGATGGTGTGATTGTAAATCATTGCTTATGAATGGATGATATCGGTTGCCTTGAATGGTTTGGAATCTCAACTATGAGATTAGTAATATTAACTGTTATGGATGCATTGGTTGCATTGTGATGATGATATTGATTATCTTTGATAATGATAATATGGATTATCTATTGTTATGATAATATTGATTATCTATTGTGAATCTGTGAATTATCTTCTGTGTGTATATAGATAATTGTATTGAATTGTTTTAAACTCTAAAACAACTTGGACCTAAAAGACACGCTTTGGATTTCAATGAGACCGGGATCGGGTTTCCATATTTGGATATCTGAAAACCACATCGATCCAAATTAACGATAGGTCGTGAATCTTATGTGAATAGTGAAGACTCGAGGTGTAAGGACTATTCGTCAGTATAACTCTGGGGGTGACTCCGTGATGAGTTTGACGGAAATAGTACTTACAGGCTCGAGATGGTGATTTAGAGTGCAAGGGTTACCGTCATTAACTCCGAGGGTGATTCCAAAATGAGTGTAACGAGGTAATGCCTTCGGTTTCGTTCGAACCCGAAACGAACTTGTATGGATTGAATGCTTTAAGAACATCGTCAGGTGGATGATGAGCATTCTAAGTGATGTGTCCTATAAAGGTAATCGTAGCCTCAAGCCTCATCAATCGGGAATGGCTAAAACAGGGGAGGTGCAGCAAGGCTAAGTAGGTCATGCCCAAGTAGGACGAGATTTCCCCCTGTCTAGAGGTCCCTTTTATTCGGCTTAGTGGGCGGTTGGAATTGCGCACCAACTACGGGGTTGTCTTGTTCATAACTGTCCAGTAAGGGATGGTTCCGGCCTTGTGTTGCAGGGGAGCGGGTGTACTCCTCGGTACGGTGATCTAGGCCACGTACTGTGACGGGAGATACCCCAGTAGCCCTGCCATTGTATGGAATCCAAAATCCAATAAGTGCCAACGGTTTTGATTGTATTACCCACTTTTGTGGCTAGTAACTGGAATTTAATAGATGTAACAATTTCGGCTATTTCATATTTACTTGAAAACCATAGACCTATTATAATATCACTAGATTTCCTATCAAATGTTTTGGTTAGCGTAAGGTAAACACTTTTCCATGTTTATGTGTGGGAAGTCTTACGTGATACCTTTTCTTTTCAAAGGTTTTTCAAAGTTAAGCAACTTTAACCTGTTACTCACACCAGACCCATGTCTGACCCGGAGTTTATTTTTGTTTTTCTTAAACTCTTGGGTACTCAAATTTTTACGAGTAGCTAAGGGATTCAGGTTAGCTTTTACGAATTATGGAGGAGCAATGAAGCAGGAGGCTTCTACGTTAGATATATAGTATTTCGCTGTGTTTGGTATCTCTATGTTGTCTCTGTATTGTATTGAGTTGTAAATACTAGACAAGTGTTTATAATTGTCTAGAATGTGTTGTATTATCTGTGTACTCTGATTGTTGATGTACTATGTAATACTTTATGTTATTAATATAATTTATTCGTTCCGCTGTTTAGATTCTGATGTGTTGTTTCTTTTTTCTTCTCTTTCTTTCTCTTTTCTATCTCTTTCTTTCTTATTAATGATGCGTCATTCTGTGGAGACGGATGGCGGGTCGTTATAAAAACAAAACCAAAGAAAACAAAATAAATATAATTACCGTGCATCAAATAATTGGTATGATGGTTTGTGTACATCAATGATCTGAAATCCACTTCTAAGGATAGCAGAAAAACAATGAGTTGAGCTGACAATAAATTGTTGTATGTAAACTACATAGTAATATACAAATTGCATGTTTAATTTATAAACTTAATTATAATATCATTAATATCTTTTTAGTAGAAGTAGTAGGAACATAATGGCTTCTCAAAATAGTTGACAGATGACAACTATTTGTATTTACACAAAATATCAAACAACCAACAAGTTAAATAATTATTTCTTATAATAGACAATCTCCTTGCATTTATACCATGCTAGTGATCTTGCACAATGCATGAGCAAAGTGGAAACAATAACCAAAACTAAAATTATGCTTTGCAAATGGAAAAGTAACCAAAAATGTTTACCGGAAGATGGCATAAAAAATGGTGATAAAAACAATGGAAAGATGACCAACAAGTATGTTGGAACTGATATTGATACTAAATTTATTTTGAACTTGTTAAGCAATTTGCACAAACTTTTACTGATACTGATACTAAATTTATTAACCATGTATACAGAAATCAGGCCAAAGAAGATTCTTGACCTGATGAACATCCCTGGCATAACAAGTGAAAATGTCGCAAGTCATCTTCAGGTAACATAGTTTTCTCTAATTTTATTTTCATTCCTGCATCTTAACACAAATTTCTTACATAATTCGCAGAAATACCGCATCTATTTAAGTCTACTACAAGAGAAACAATTGCATTCAGGATTCAACTTAAAAGCTCTATGAATTTATGTCCCTTTTACAACGTAAAAATTTAAACCTAAAACTATGAATACTACTAAAATTCATTCAATAAAATCAAGACTATGGTGCCAAATTAAATATTTCAAAACCAGTCATATATTTCTGAACAGAAGACCACCAAAAGTATGTATACATGCACAGAAGAATCGGTTACATCTTCTCAAGAATTTGAACCTTATGAAACTAAATTGGTTGTTTTGCAATTTTGTTGAAATGAAAAATGAAACAGAAAAAGTTGAAAATAACTACCGTGGCTAGCTATCACTTAGGATCGTGCAATATGGAATATAATAAAATCTTAATGCGGAAACGGATGATAATAGCAAAGTAAATGGAAATAAGTAAAACAAGCACACCAAGAATTTTTATACTGGTTCGAACTTCCCGTTCTACGTCCAGTCCCAGACTCCTTCTGGAATTTCAACTACAACAATCCTCACTTAACCCGGAGGAACAGGTCTATAAAACCCTTGAACAGCCGAACAAGTAACCTGAGCAGCAGAATAGGATTTCGCCTCAACAGCCGAAGAGGACTTCACATGCCTGAGCAGTAGAACATGACTTTTACAAATAAATTTTTCTTGACTCTATGTGTTCTTTAATAACACGAATTTGTCGATTATAGTACACCCTTCCAATAATCTTCTCCTTTATGATCTATACATGAACACATGAAGAACAAGGAAGTAACAGAATGAATTTGTATGAAATTGAATGCAAAAGAGTATTAGAATCAAAGAATATGATTGTAGAGTAAGAATAGATTGAATTTCATTGATAAAAGAATGATTCTATTGTGTTTATATTGATTATAAATAGGTGTATTTGTTAGTGAAGAGTTATCATGAAGAGATATGGTCATATCTATTGAAATGAAGGACGCATCTCTTCACGAATGGAAGTGCCTATTTGAAAATATAGCCGTTGTAGATATTCGGACTTCTAAATTGAATAATTTAGACTTATGAAATTGCACTAAACAATATTTAGACTTCTGAATTGAATAATTTAGACTTCTGAATTTGCACTAAACAATATTCAGACTTCTGAATTGAATAATTCAGACTTCTGAAATTGCATGAGCTCAAACCAGAAAGGAAATAGGCTACTTTTGGCCTTATTCAGACGTCTGAATATTTTCATTCAGACGTCTGAATATTATGGAATCACAATTTTGTTTCAGCATTCAAACGTCTGAATGAAGTATTTCAGACGTCTGAATTTAGCTTGTAACAAAAAATTACCGTAGCTCAAATGGTTAGAGCACTTGCCTTCTGAATTAGTGACCCGAGTTTGAGTCCCGCTCCATGCAATTTTTGAAAACTTGATTTTTCATTTAAATATGAATGTATATGTGTGTATACCAATTGGAGAAGATTTTAACATTTGTAAACTCTGGACACGACACTCTATGACTAATAATACTTTTTTTTTACTTTCGTCTTGTCTCTATCGTATATATCTCTTCTTGTATCTCCATATACATACTTTCATACTTTTGTACTGTATATCTTCATTTTGAACGTATTTGATTATCTCTTTTTGATGCTCATGTACCTGCAAATTAGCTTAGAGATTCTTTGACATAAGTGTATAGTTGTTGTCATCAAAATACAATAATTGAGGTTCTAACATTCTCCCCCTTTTTGATGATGACAACTATACGATTTTAAAAAATATTCATTCTATGTATATATATTAATATTTTTAAAGCTCCCCCTCAGTATAACATCTCCCCCTAAGTATAATATCTCCCACTATCGATATTCATATGAACTTCTATGACTGTATATGTGTATATACCATTTGGAGAAAAATTTAACATTTGTAAACTCTAGACACGACACTCTATGACTAATAATACTTTGTTTGTCACCTTCGTCTTGTCTCTATCGTATATATCTCTTCTTGTATCTCCATATACATACTTTTATACTTTTGTACTGTATATCTTCATTTTGAACGTATTTGATTATCTCTTTTTGATGCTCATGTACCTGCAAATTAGCTTAGAGATTATTTGACATAAGTGTGTAGTTGTTGTCATCAAAATACAATAATTAAGGTTCTAACATTCTCCCCCTTTTTGATGATGACGACTATACAATTTTAAAAAATATTCATTCTATATATAATATATATATTAATATTTTTAAAGCTCCCCCTTAGTATAACATCTCCCCCTAAGTATAATATCTCCCTAATCGATATTCATATGAACTTCTCCCCCTTTGTCATTATCAAAAAGAATGAGGGAATATAATAAATTATATAAAATATCTTGTGAATAGTGGGATAAACTCAATATTAATTATGTAGAAAAAATAAAATAGATTTTACCATATTTGCTGAAGTCCATATTTCATTGTAAGCACGTAATTCTATTAAACATATGGATCATTCTTTAAAATTCCAAAATCTTTCTTTTTCCTTTTGTTTCTTCGAGTACTTGTAATAAATAATAATCATTTTCGGTACCCACTTACCATGTTAGGGTCTGAGGGGTTAGGTCTTTGGAAACCATACCCATTTGGTTGTGGTTGAACCTTTATAAATATAATTTTCATTATTAACTACCATATCAAAATAATCATTAATGTATTTTTCTCTATTTTTCCAATTAACAGGAACTCAAATACTTAGATAATTTTTATTCATATTTCCATTCAATGATTTTGTACTTCTAGAGAAATTACAAACATTATTGGTCATAACAGTATTTGAATTTCTATGAAAATTGGATTTAGACTTTACTCGAAATTTAGCACTATCATTTTTACTATACATAAAAGCATATCTAGTGCTATTTCTACAATCAATTTTATTATATCCTAAACCACTTTTATCTTTGTGAGATTTTGAATTCTTAACATAACCTAATCCCTTCTTGTTTGAAGTAGGTTAAGAATTTTCAATAATCCTGGATAAATTTTCTCTCCCTTTATTAAAATTGGAAACATTTTTAGTAATGTCATCAAGCTTAATTTTGAGACTAGTGTTATCTAACTCAACAATTGTAATTTTTGTTTTTAACTCATGATTCTCAGAAGCTAGAGCATTATTCTTTTCTTTTTGAGCTTCTATTTCTTGACTTAATAAAGCGAGTTGAGAAATGTCTGAATCTTGAATTTTCTCAAGTTCTTCTTCTAATATTCTCTTCTCATCTTTAAGCATATCTCGTTCGAATTTTGCTTTCTTTTGATTTTCTAGAGCTTCCTTATATTTTCTTTTGAGACTTTTTAAAGTGTCTGGAAGTTCTGAATTTATTTCTATCATATCATCAAAAGTTAGATCACTAACCTCATTATCTTTTGCCATGAAGCATTTGTTTGTTTGCTCCTTTAATTTTTCTTTATTGCTCTTCCACTTCTTATTGCCTTAACTAGATTTCTTTGTAGCCATTTAATCTAGGATGTTGTTACGATCTCTAGAATCCCAGGCTCTAATACCAATTGAAAATAACTACTGTGGCTAGCTATTACTTAGAATCGTGTAATATGGAATATAATAAAATCTAAATGTGGAAACAGATGATAATAGCAAAGTAAATGAAAATAAGTAAAACAAGCACACCAGGAATTTTTATACTGGTTCGAACTTCCCGTTCTACGTCCAGTCCCAGACTCCTTCTGTAATTCAACTACAACAACCCTCACTTAACCCGGAGGAACATGTCTATACAACTTTTGAACATCTGAACAAGGGACCTGAGCAGTAGAACAGGATTTCGCCTCAACAGCCGAAGAGGACTTCACACGCCTGAGCAGTAGAACATGACTTTTACAAATAAAATTTTCTTGACTCTATGTGTTCTTTAATAACACGAATTTGTCAATTATAGTACACCCTTCCTGTAATCTTCTCCTTTATGATCTATACATGAACTCGTGAAGAACAAGGAAGTAACAGAATGAATTTGTATGAAATTGAATGCACAAGAGTATTAGAATCAAAGAATATGAGTGTAGAGTAAGAATAGATTGAATTTCATTGATAAAAGAATGATTCTATTGTGTTTATATAGATTATAAATAGGTGCATTTGTTAGTGAAGAGTTATCATGAAGAGATATGGTCATATCTATTGAAATGAAGGACGCATCTCTTCACGAATGGAAGTGCCTATTTGAAAATATAGCCATTGTAGATATTCAAACTTCTAAATTGAATAATTTAAACTTCTGAAATTGCACTAAACAATATTCATGCTTCTGAATTGAATAATTCAGACTTCTGAATTTGCACTAAACAATATTCAGACTTCTGAATTGAATAATTCAGATTTCTGAAATTGCAAGAGCTCAAACCAGAAAGGAAATATGCTACTTTTGGTCTTATTCAGACGTCTGAATATTTTCATTCAGACGTCTGAGTATTATGGAATCACAATTATGTTTCAGCATTCAGATGTCTGAATGAAGTATTTTAGACGTCTGAATTTAGCTTGTAATAAAAAATTACCATAGCTCAAATGGTTAGAGTACTTGCCTTTTTAACTAGTGACCCAAGTTCGAGTCCCGCTCCATGCAATTTTTGAAAAATTGATTTTTCATTTAAATATGAATGTATATGTGTGTATACCATTTGGAGAAGATTTTAACATTTGTAAACTCTAGACACGGCACTCTATGACTAATAATACTTTGTTTGTCACATTCGTCTTGTCTCTATCGTATATATATCTCTTCTTGTATCTCCATATACATACTTTCATACTTTTGTACTGTATATCTTCATTTTGAACGTATTTGATTATCTCTTTTTGATGCTCATGTACCTGCAAATTAGCTTAGAGATTTTTTGACATAAGTGTATAGTTGTTGTTATCAAAATACAATAATTGAGGTTCTAACAAAAGTTTCGTAGCTCGTTCAAACTTAATTCAAATTTAGTTAAAATGGAAATATACTAAGCAATTACCGATCACTATCACCTATATATATATATATATATATATATATATATATATATCCACCTGGCACCTCTAAGTGAACAATTACATTTTTGTAACTATCACTTTATTGTTGGTAGGATTTTGCATTGATGCTTCTTATACTTACTGCACCGTTCACATCTAAACATGATTTGTTGATTTATTGCTTGAAGCTCTAATTTTTGAGATCAATATTGTTAATACAATGATACGTGATTAAATAGTATAAAGTCATAGATGCAATGGCACTTATCTGGTTTGACTGTCTACTTCTTGGCAAATATTGCAATTTTTATAGTACTTGCACACCTACTGATTCAACAATTACCAACTTTTCTCGCCTAACACAAATTAAGTTATATTGCTGGGTAGGTGAGTCAGGTAAAGGCAAACACCAATATGAACACATATGAACGAAACACGTCATATTGAAAGTGACAGTGAGCGAACATGGTAAAGACATGGTTATGAATCAGTCACATGGGCTTATATGAAAATACATGTATGTAATGACGTAAAAATGAAGAAACCTATAGACGGATCCTTTTCAAAACATTCAAGCTAAACAAAAAAATGAATAAACCTCAAGCTTAACAATTCCAACATAACAATTAACAAATCAGAAAAATCATTTGTAAAAAATAAATCAAACTCACGTTTTTCCTCTTCCTTCTAGTATTCACCATTGCTCAAATCGACAATCTAGATAGCATAGACAGAAGAGCAAGGTGGAGGAGGATCGATTCGATTATCACGGATTCATGATTCGATTTTAGAATAGAGAAAAATGAAATAGATAAGTAGATAACTATTTTATTTTTGGGAACAAATTCGAATTGTGAATATTGAAGTATGAAGATAGTGTAGCGGCTGTCGGCTGGAGCCTCTTGATTGGGGTTACCGAAAAACTATTAGGCCAAGTTGCGAATAATTTTGGGTTTTTCCAATAATTTGAAAAATGGTTTCAGTTAATGGTTAACCGATATATAATCGTGGTTAACCGTCAACCGAACCGATTTTGATCGGTTAACGTCGGTCGATTACCGAATGTTCGGTTAACCGATTTTTTCGGTTAAAGCGGTTCAATTAAGGTTGGTTCGGTCGGTTAAGTCGTTTCGGTCGGTTAAGTGCCCACCCCTAATGTGTTTGTTTGAAATGTACATACAAAATCAAAATTTGTATATGCGTATTTCGAAAATGCACTTGTATATAATGAGGAAAAAACCAATTTGTGTACTAAATTTATAAAATGCCTATCTATGAAATAAGTTTTGAACTATAGCACAGCGAGAGAAAACCCCTATTGATATTTCTTTATAGTCTTTCTTGTGCATTATTTGCAATCTCTAAAGATATTTTAGACGACTCATGTTTACGTTCTATGTAATCATAGTGTTTAATGACTATCCAAAACAAACCTTTAAAGTCCTTTTTGCTATATAAATCAAGACAACTTGCTACCATCACTCCTTTATCTGCTTCTGATGCAGTTTTCGACGAAGTAGTTAAATTGTCTTTTGCTTGCTTATTTGTGTGTGTTTATTAAAAAGACTCACGTTAAATATAGGCATCTGTTAAAGAATTAATTCAATATTAAGTCTCATCTTAAACTTATTAAAATGTAGGCCTATTTTTCTATTTGTACATGTGCATGTTTGAAATGTGCGTACAAAATGAAAATTTGTATATGCGTGTTTCAAAAATGCGCTTGTATATAAGGGGATATGAAACCTATTTTTATACTAAGTTTCAAAAAATCCATATTTGTGAAATAAGTTTTGAAAACTCCTTTTGTAATTTCTTTATAGTCTTTCTAGTGCATTATTTGCAACCTTAGAAGATATTTTAGATGATTCGTATTTACTTTCTATATTATCATGGTGTTCACTGACTATCCAAAACAAATCTTTAAACTCTTCTTTGTTATATGAATCGAGACAACTTGCTACCATCACTCCTCTATCTGCTTCTGATGCAGTTTCATACGAAATGGCTATATTGCATTTTCCTTGCTTATTTGTATATGTTTATTCAAATGACTCAATTTAAATATAGGCATCCATAAAAGGCTTAATTAAATAATAAGCCTATTCTTGAACTTATTAAAATAAAGGCTTATTTTTTAGCTTGTAGATGCACATGTTCAAAATGTACACATAAAATCAAAATTTGTATATGCATATTTCAAAAAATGCGCTTGTATATAACGGGAAACGAAACATATTTTCGTACTAAGTTTTAAAAAATGCCTATTTGTGAAATAAGTTTTGAACTGATGCTTATTTTTGTAATTTATTCTTATTTTTTCAAGCCATTTTCATTTTCTTCGTTTAAATAAAATTATATTTTCGTAATTGGGATCATTTGTTTTGCTACATAGCTTTGAAGCTCTTTAATTAAGTCCAATTAAGTTAGCTTTTTCGAGTTGATTGCACAAATTATCCATACTTTTATTGCAAGGACACAAGGACAACAACGAGAAGAGTTAATATAACATATAGCATAAAAGAAAAGATAAACTCTTAACACTTATTCTTTACATTCTAGTACATACATAATTATATTATTCACTTATTATTGATTTTTCCTATGAGTTGGCTACTGCAATATTATTTTTTATGGCGTAGAGACAACTTTTATTTCTTTCAAGCTAGTGAGGAGTTATTATAGACAATTATTTTGTGTTTGAAACATGAGTTTATATAGGCATGATGACATTTCAATGATATATAGATTGTTTCCTAATTTTAATACTCGATACATTCTAGTTTTGTAATTCTAAAAAGATTCATTACTTTTATTTGTTACTAAAGTTCTGTTTTTGGGCATATTGTATAGATATAATCTTAGTATATAGCTAAAGTTGATATAGATATAACTACTTCATATAGTTTATTCTAATATACCTACTTTTATAATAGAAGTAAAAGATTATTCCAATGCTATATCTATATATAATCCATATGTTACATCTTCTGATATGTTGTTAAATAATGTACTCTATTGTATAATGATAGCATAATATACTACCACTCCTCAATATGTTATTTTTCAAATATAATCTAGGGTGTCATGTTATTTTTTATTATATTAGAAATGAGATACAATATTATAGGCCTCGTAACATAAATGTAATGAACCTTTGTTAACAAATACAAACTGACTTCACTTAGACACACAATAAACTTCAATTACACACACAATATAGAGACACACACACCCTCTCTCATATATATACTATAATAAATGTAAAGAAGATATATAAATTTGTAGTAATGTTCAATATTAATTTCCTTGGGTCATGATCCAAAAATCATAATATAACATCCCGCCTTATTATACGCTTTAAATCAACGATAAACCACACACATCAGACTCAAACCATACAGAGGGCGGATTGTTAATGTGGTGAATAAGAAAAAGCAGAGGAAGAAAAAAACAAAACAGAATCTTGCAGCGGAATGATAAAATATAATAATCAAATAAACAGTTCATGAAGCTGTTTTACAAAACATTTGATTATACTTATACAACACAGAATCCGAGTTACACATACCAAAGAATAATAAATAATGCAGCGGAATACATTAATGTAGTAGAATAATATAATAAATAATAATAATACAATCTTCATCATCATCCTCCAAAATAAAGTCTTCAAAACCTGAAATGCTCAGACTGATCAGAGCGAATTGAAAAGACAAAACACTCGAGTCAGAACTAAAAGATCTTATGTAAGTTAAATCAACAGAAATAAATATGAGTGGAACGACGTCAGAGATGTTTGCGGGATTTGAAATCTCCTATCCAGTATCTAACGTGAGTGCAGTAACTTAAGAGATGCTCGGGATTCACATCTCCTAAGGATCCGTTAAACTATTTACTATGTAGTAATATTTCGCTATTATAATAATGTCTAATAGTAAAATAAACTTACTTTTAAATAGCGTTAAGGGGTAACCCATATAGCCCTTAACACGTAATAGTGCCAATAGTCTGTACAGTACCGTAATACCTCCTGATCGGGAGGCTACCGGAGGACACTCCATAGGTATGACACAAATCAAACTCGTACAAGGCACGCTAGGGTAGGTGACACGGTACACAAGGCAATGCCAGAGTGGATATACCAATTGCGCATACGGGATGGGGGTAACGCGTAGCAGCTACTACCGCCTACCTCGAGCCACACCCCTAAATAAAAAATCAAAAGTGGCCATCAAATAAACCTCAAAGTCAGAATATAATATCGAAGGAGTGTGTCCGATAAGAGGGGCTACCTCCTTGGCCCGAAATCGCTCCTGTTTTAGCCACCTTATGCCAACCCACGGGAGTCCGGTCCACATATATACCTCAAAGGAACGCCGCCGCCATCCCACTTCATTCTGGAATCTCCACCGCGTACACGGTTGTTAAAGTGGTTTTCAGAGTTGGCAGAGAGTATGACAACTTCCGATCCCGGTCTTTTTAACAACCAAACGTTATTATAACACTGCGGTCATTTTCAAAATAGTTTATACTTTAAAACCAAATATCATTGCCCTTTCAAACCAAATCAATACGATATCATTTTCATTTCAAACATATCCTTTTCTAAAGTCGTAACACGTTCAAAGTTATAACATTTCGAAATCAAACCCTTGAAATATAACACTTTCAAATTATAATACCTTGAAACTCATAACTTTGAAACATAATTTCCACCACTTAAATGGTTTAAATATTTAAAATACTTTATATAATAAACTAGCTTCTTCAATTTCACAAATCAATCCTAAACAACTCGAATTTATAAATTTTAAATTTAACCAAATCCCAAATCATAAATTTCAAATCAGTTTCCAAATAAACTATTCCAAATTATATCGAATTCAAAACAGATTTGATCCACAGAATAAAACATTTCCAATTCAATATATTTCAAACTTTATGTATTAAACAATTTCAAAACTAAGTTTGGTAATTTCGATCCAACAATTCAATTTTTTATTATATAGTTTTGAAATATTTTACTTAATAAATCCATTATCCTTTAAATAAAACCAAATTACAAATAACTAAATGCTTCCTTTAATTTATTTATACTTGCAATATTTATTTAATTCACCTTAAATAAGATCAAATTATAAATCATATCCTTTACAAATCTCAATTCCATAAGTTCCTAATCGGTTTCATTTAATAAATTTCTACCTTAAATACAATTTCAATTCGACTTCAAATCTATCTTCTCAGCACTAATTTTATTAAAATCATTATTAACTCTATAAAATATAATTTATATAAATACTTAACAATATTACATTTTTAATAAAATCAACCTTTATTTTTAAACTTTTTTTATACCAAACAAATTTATACGAAGCTAAAAATCAATAATTTAACTATATATATAAAGTAACGTTTATATAATATCTGAAATCAATATTTCTATAAAACCATATATTTCTTTACAAAACCATAGAGATCATTTCAAAATATTTTATATATATAGGCCACGGTGTCTGTATAAAATTTTCTATCCTATGATCAAGTATCATTTCAATCCGTAATTTAAAATATAAATACAGTTATATATAATTTCAAACTGCAATCCCAAATGAAATAAAAATCAATAACAACTTGCAGTTTATAATAATATAAAATACAACATCCATTCATCCAATAGAAATCATCAAACATTTATCACAATCATCATCCAGTTCAACCAATAACATCAATATAGAACAGATAATAAATAACAGGCATATAACTAGGCAGTTCATATTCAATAATAAATTAAATAACTATTTTATCCAAATATATTCAAATAAACTGAGATGATGATTCAAAATATGCCAAACAGTCATAAATAAATTTGTAATCACATCATAAATCAATTTAACAAACATAAGAAATTTTAGAAGTTGTGAGTGGGTTAGAACACTCACCTTTCGAATTTAAATTGAATGTAAATCCAATTTAAACTCAAAATTTGAATAGTCTCAGAATTTGCCTGAACCAGCGTCAAAATCTCTGAAATTCTGATACGATCTTAATGGATCAAACTGCGCGTGAAACGGACCTCGTTGTAAAAGTTATTCGAGTTAGAACGATTGATATCAAAATTAAAATAAAATAAATAAAAAGAGCAAGCTGCCACGTCTTCTCCCATCGTTGCCAGATACGTTCGAACCCGACCAACCCGCTCTACCTAAAGCGAACATCGCGCCGTTACCGACCACTATCGGCCACGCCGACCGCCACTGTCCCACTCGCCTCCGCCAGCGCCTCCCTCCACCCCACACTACGACAACTCCGAGCCTCCGATCGACGGCGAAAAGGCAGCCGCCGCCTATTTTCTAAAACCCTAGGTGAATTTTAGCGCTAGATCCAGCCGTCGATTCGACAGACAAACTATATAGATGCACTCCACACGTCGATCTCTACGTCACGGTATCATTTATTTAACGATCATATGATGTCGATCAACAAGCGATAAACGACCGAGGTTTACTCCTCGAATTCTGGCCACACAAAAATCCAGATTGAAAAACGGACAGCAGAATTGACATGCAATCTTCGAGAGCTTTGAATCCATATAAAATCTGATAGGTATTGAGGAGTTTCAATTTTTGTTATTGGATTTTGGATTGGAATTGAATTGAAATATTTAGGGTTTTCAGCCATTGAGGAAGAGGAGCAATAGAAGTTTCTGTTTGTACAGAAATGAGAAATAAAAAGGCTTCTAGGGTTCATAACGACATGTATATATATATATACACAGAACAAAATAGAAATAGATGGATTCGATTGATTTGGGTTTTGAACGATAATTGACCTATAAAACCCGTTTCAATTCCGGAATTGAAATGGGTCAACTCATATATCAAAATATATGTTTTAAAATATTTTAAAATCAATGGAACAGTTTTCAGGTTCAAATTCCATCGTATAAAGAAGTTATGCTAATATCAAGTTTTTTCAAATCGATTTCAATTGAGTTCAATTAAATTGATTTCGAGGCGTTTCGAGCCCGTACGATAAAACGACAAATCTGATCGTTACGAAACTTGAAATCCTACGGTAATTCACCGTTACGGAACCAACGAAACTGGTTTCATTGAAATCCGAGTTAGTGGCCAAAATTGCTATTTCCCAGTTATTATATTAAATTAATAATTAATTAATTAAATCACTTTTTTCAGTGTAAATTTAATTATTTACCCTTTCTATCATTTTTGATTTTTTAATCATTTACAATAACTTAAACAATTTTAGTTGTCAATTTAAAGTCAATTAACTCATCAATCTCGGTGTTATTTTCCAATTTCATTAAATTCAGAAATTATAAATTAAAAGTCCAAATTCCATTTATTAAATTTTTAAACCTTGTTATTCAATCAATCATCATCTTATGGGTATTATCATCATCTTATGGGTATAATTATCATCGGTTTATATTTATTACATTAATAATTTTCATTTCATATTAATTCCCATTAATGTAATATTTTATTCCAGTTAATTTCAATAATCCATTTATTACAGCTTAAAATCCAATAAATCAAACAAACATGAATTTCAATTACTTTTATTCAATCCATTGCCATATTATGAATGGAATTTACATTGGTTACTTCAATATTGAATTAACATCCTCCAATTACCGATTTAATCTATATTAACTTCACAAATTAAGTGGATTAATTGCAATTGATTTCAATTCAGTTTAATGGGTTAAAAAAATATCGGTAACTTATAATAATTGTTGCCACTAAATCTTAATCATACTTTTATGAGTTATCATTTCCAAACAATATTATAATTACTTACAAAACATTGATTTTATTCAATTACTATTTATTATTATTAATTCATTAAATTAATTCAATATTTACGTTTGTTTTCTTATATTAAATTTATTACCAAGTATACATTTTATTTTTTTCATTCACTTCATTATAAATTATAATTTTTTTATTTCTTTTTAAATTTAATTATAAAAATCTTATTAAATTAACCAATTTAATTATCGAAATTTACGGGTCGTTACACTCTCCCCCACTTAAATCTTTTCGTCCCCGAAAAGGAAAAAGAAGGAAAAAGAAGGAAAAAGAAAGATTTGAATAAACAATACGTTTCATCCAAGAATATTAACTTTATAAAAAAATAAATTTACAAAATTAATTAATTTAAATAAAATATACCAATCTATAACTATTGAATCTTTTTATATTCAAATCAATGAAGTTTGGAAATCATTTTTCAAAAATTTTAAGTCCAAATTTTTTTAAAATTTTTGGCAGCCTCCTTTGTACGGAGAGGCTCGGGAGAAAATATAATATCAAATATAATAATATATAATATATATTTTCTAAAATAATATATCCCAACGCCGGAAAACAATATAATAACGCCAGAAAACTGTAATCCGAGAACGTACCTATTTGTCAGGCAATTAATGCTTATTTATGAAACCAAAAGCAGTAGCAATTGCTTCCATAACCTGTATTTCACTTATATAATCTAAAAGATTAATAATTATATAGATTGAAATATTTAAAGTTGTTTCAACCGCTAACAAACAAATCAATATAAACAACAATCACTTGCAACAAAGCATACGACTACCACATAAAATCAACACAACTCAATTATCCATTCATATCAAACAAAACAAATAGTTTTTCGGGTTCAAAAACTTTAAATTGTATAGAATGGAAAATAAACTACTAAGTACACCATTTACTCAACAGTCTTAGATGAAACTAGATAGATTAATCATACATCCAAACAATTTTAAAGTATCCTTGCCCAAACAACCATAAACCAAACAAACAATTCTAAACAACAGTAGATTCTAACATTATTCAAGTTTATTCTTATAAATTCTCTTTCACAACAATTGTTGTTCATTTTTTTTCACTCATTCAGTGATTACTTCATTTATTTTAATTTATTACTTACAATATTCATTTTTCATTTATTAATGTCATGTAAGTTTCTTCTTTGTTGCATCATATTCATTCATTCATTCATTCATTCATTCATTACTACTTAATTTCATTTATTTACCCCCTTTTACTTATAGTATTCATGTTCAATTCAAATTTCTTTTGCCCATTAATTCATTTACTTAAGTTTCTAATTGCTTTCTTACATTACTTACTCTTTATCTTATTTTATTATAGTAACATTCCGGTTATAACTCAATTTTATAGCAACTATAACATCAAGTCCAATTAATAAAAGCAATTTATTGAACACTTTCATTACATAATTTTACTCGTACAATTTCTATTACATTTCTTATTAAACATTACAACTTTTAATGTTTTATAAGTTATATATACATGTTTTAAGAATGTACTTGGAAGTTATACAAGTTTTTCTCATTTCTTTTAAATTAATTTAATGTTCAAAAATCATATCCTTTGTTCTATAGGTTACATATTTCGCTTTCTAAAAATTTCATTTATTACCTAGAATTTAATCTCTTATTTTAATTAGAGGTTTCAATTATTAATTAGTTACATTCCATTTTACTACTATAATTAAGACCATTAATTAACGGAAGTTTAAGAACTGTATACCGGGTTAAATTTCAAATCATTTTAAAATAATAGATAAATGTATATACTTACAACTTATACGTCCAATTATAATTAAAACAATTTAAAATTTATTCTTGCTTATTAAAATGAATCTACAGTAAACTACAGTGACATTCCCACTTAGAAACTCGAAAATAAATATCGATGATGCATGCACTCATCACCGAAATTATTTTCCAGCGACAAAGAGGGGAGTACAGAACTTATTTCCTTTCGAAATTTCTTTAAAGCAATTCTTTCAAATCATATTGAAATATTTATATAAGAAAACACTTCTAAATAATATTATTATTATATTCCAAAATCCTATGAAAGAAATTTTCAAAATCCCGGAAATCAAGTTCTAAAATTTCCAATCAATATTTATAAATTTCATTATCTGACAACCAATATATTACAACCAAATATATTCTTTACAAAATATATTATTTTATCCATAGAAAATATAATAGGCAAAATTATTTCATTCACTTATATATAAAACAAATATTGTGTCAGTCTATCCTATTAAGTGTTTAGAAATCCCTATTGATGTCATAGCGTCCTATGCACCAACCAGAATTTATAAATACAAAACAGAACAAATTAACACAATATCAAAACCTTTTTATAAGACTAACAAATGCGCCATTTCATACACACACACACACAAACACACACTCAACGACTCATCAGAGGGTATTACTACCCTATTAATAAAGATCCAGACCCCACAAAGCTAAGGTTTATCGCTAAACCAAAGCTCTAATACCAATGTAACATCCTTCCTTTTTGTATGCTTCAAATCGACTATAGACCACACATGTCAGACTCAAACCATACAGAAGGGCGGATTGTTAATGGGGTGAATAAGAAAAAACAGAGTAAGAAAAAACAAAATAGAATCTTGCAGCGGAAGGATAAAATATAATAATCAGATAAAAAATTTATGAAGCTATTTTATAAAACATTTGATGATACTTATACAACACAGAATCAGAGTTACACATACCAAAGAATAATAAATAATGCAGCGGAATATATGAATGTAGTGGAATAATATAATAAATAAAAGTAATACAATCTTCGTCTTCGTCCTCCAAAATGAAGTCTTCAAAACCTGAAATGCTCAGACTGACCCGAGCGAATTGAAAAGACAAAACACTCGAATCAGAACTAAAATATCTTATGTAAGTTAACTCAACAGAAATAAATATGAGTGGAACGACGTCAGAGATGTTTGCAGGGTTTGACATCTCCTGTCCAGTGTCTAACGTGAGTGCAGTAACTTAAGAGATGCTCGGGATTCACATCTCCTAAGGATCCGTTAAACTATTTACTATGTAGTAATATTTTGCTATTACAATAGTGTCTAATAGTAAAATAAACTTACTTTTAAATAGCGTTAAGGGGTAACCATATAGCCCTTAACACGTAATAGTGCCAATAGTCTATAAAGTACCGTAATACCTCCTGATCGAGAGGCTACCAAATGACACTCCATAGGTACGACACAAATCAAACTCGTACAAGGCGTGCTAGGATAGGTGACACGGCACACAAGGCAACGCCAAGGTAGATATACCAATTAGGCATACGAGCTGGTAGTAAAGCGTAGCGGCTACTACCGCCCACCTCGAGCCACACCCCTAAATCAAAAATCAAAAGTGTCCCCCAAATAAACCTCAAAGTCAGAATATAATATTGAAGGAGTGTGTCCGATAAGAGGGGCTACCTCCTTGGCCCCGAGATCGCTCCTGTTTTAGCCACCTTATGCCAACTCACGGGAGTCGGGTCCACGTATATACCTCAAAGGAACGCCGCCACCATCCTGCTTCATTCTGTAATCTCCACCGCGTACACGGTTGTTAAAGTGGTTTTTGGAGTTGGCAGAGAGTATGACAACTTTCGATCCCGGTCTCTTTAACAACCAAACGTTATTATAACATTGTGGTCATTTTCAAAATAGTTTATACTTTAAAACCAAATATCATGGCCCTTTCAAACCAAATCAATATGATATCATTTTCATTTCAAACATATCCTTTTCTAAAATCATAACACTTTCAAAGTTATAACATTTCGAAATCAAACACTTGAAATATAACACTTTCAAATTATAATACCTTGAAAGTCATAAATTTGAAATGTAACTTCCACCACTTAAATGGTTTAAATATTTAAAATACTTTATATAATAAACTAGCTTCTTCAATTTCACAAACAACTCGAATTTCTAAATTTTAAATTTAACCAAATCCCAAATCATAAATTCCAATTCAATTCAATTTCTAAATAAACCATTCCAAATTATATCGATTTTCAAACAGATTTAATCCACATAATAAACCATTTCCAATTCAATATATTTCAAACTTTAAGTATTCGATAATTTCAAAACTAAGTTTGGTAATTTCGATTCAACAATTCAATTTTCTATTATTTAGTTTTGAAATATTTTACTTAATAAATCCATTATCCTTTAAATCAAACCCAAATCACAAATAACTAAATGTTTCCTTCAATTTATTTATACTTGAAATATTTATTTAATTCACCTTAAATAAGATCAAGTTATAAATCATATCCTTTACAAATCTCAATTCCATAAGTTCCAAATCGGTTTCACTTAATAAATTTCTACCTTAAATACAATTTCAAATCGACTTCAAATCTATCTTCTCGGCATTAATTTTATTAAAATCATTATAAACTCTATAAAATATAATTTACATAAATACTTAACCATATTACATTTTTAATGAAATCAATCTTTATTTTTAAACTTGTTTTATACCAAACAAATTTATGCAAAGCTAAAAATCAAGAATTTAACTATATATATAAAGTAACATTTACATAATATCTGAAATTAATATTTCTATAAAACCATATATTTCTTTACAAAACCATAATGATCATTTCAAAATATTTTATATATATAGACCACGATGTCTGTATAAAATTTTCTATCCTATGGTCAAGTGATACGAATATTTATCATTTCAGTCCGTAATTTAAAATAAATATGGTTATATATCATTTCAAACCGCAATCCCAAATGAAATAAAAATCAATAACAACTTGCAGTTTATAATAATATAAAATAAAACATCCATTCATCCAATATCAATCATCAAACATTTATCACAATCATCATCCAATTCAATCAATAACATCAATGTAGAATAGATAATAAATAACAGGCATTTACTGGCAGTTTATATTCAATAATAAATTAAATAACTATTTTATTCAAATAAATTCAAATAAACTGAGATGATGATTCAAAATATGCCAAACAGTCATAAATAAATTTCTAATCACATTATAAATCAATTTAACAAACATAAAAAAATTTAAAAGTTGTGAGTGGGTTAGAACACCCACCCTTCGAATTTTAATTGAATTTAAATCCAATTTAAACCCAAAATTTGAACAGTCTCAGAATTCGTCCAAACCAGCGTCAAAATCTCCAAAATTCCAATACGATCTCAGTGGATCAAACCGCAAAGATGCACTCCACATAGATGCACTCCACACATTGATCTCTATGTCACGGTATCATTTATTTGACGATCAGATGATGTCGATCAACAAGCGATGAACAACCGAGGTTTATTCCTCGAATTCCGGCCACAAAAAAATCCAAATTGAAAAACGGACAGCAAAATTGACATGCTCTATTTGAGAGCTTCGAATCCATATAAAATTTGATAGGTATTGAGGAGTTTGAATTTTTGTTGTTGGATTTTTAATTGGAATTGAATTGGAATATTTAGGGTTTTCAGCCATTGAGGAAGAGGAGCAATAGAAGTTTCTGTATGTACAGAAATGAGAAATAAAATGGCTTCTAGGGTTTATAATGATATATATGTAGATAGAACAAAATAGAAATAGATGGGTTCGATTGATTTGGGTTTTGAACGATAATTGACTTGTAGAGCCTGTTTCGATTCCGGAACGGAAATGGATCAACTCATATATCAAAATATATGTTTTAAAATATTTTAAAATCAATGGAACAGGTTTCAGGTCCAAATTCCATTGTATGAAGAAGCTATGCTAAAATTAAGTTATTTCAAATTGATTTCAATTGAGTTCAATTAAATTGATTTCGAGGCGTTTCGAGCCCGTATGATCAAACGATAAATCTTATCATTACGAAACTTGATATTCTATAAAAATTCACCGTTATGGATCCGATGAAACTGGTTTCGTTGAAATCCGAGTTAGTGGCCAAAATGGCTATTTTCCAGTTATGAAATTAAATTAATAATTAATTAATTAAATCACTTTTTTTTGTTTAAATTTAATTATTTACCCTTTCTATCATTTTTGATTTCTTAATCATTTACAATAACTTAAACAATTTTAGTTATCAATTTAAAGTCGATTAACTCATCAATCTCAGTGTTATTTTCCAATTTCATTAAATTCAAAAATTATAAATTAAAACTCCAAAATCCATTTATTAAATTTTTAAACCTTGTTATTCAATCAATCATCATCTTATGGGTATAATTATCATCAGTTTATATTTATTACATTAATATTTTTCATTTCATATTAATTCCCATTAATGTAATATTTTATTCCAGTTAATTTCAATAATCCATTTATTACAGCTTAAAATCCAATAAATCAAACAAACATGAATTTCAATTACTTTTATTCAATCCATTGCCATATTATGGATAGAATTTACATTGGTTACTTCAATATTGAATTAACATATTCCAATTACCAATTTAATCTACATTAACTTCACAAATTAAGTGGATTAATTGCAATTGATTTCAATTCAATTTAATGGATTAAAAACATATCAGTAACTTATAATAATTGTTGCCACTAACTCTTAATCATACTTTTATGAGTTATCATTTCCAAACAATATTATAATTACTTACAGAACAGTGATTTTATTCAATTACTATTTATTATTGTTAATTCATTAAATTTATTCAATATTTACGTTTGTTTTCTTATATTAAAGTTATTAACAAGTATACATTTTATTTTTTCATTAACTTCATTATAAATTATAAATTATAATTTTTTTATTTCTTTCTAAATTTAATTACAAAAATCTTATTAAATTAACCAATTTAATTATCGAAATTTATGGGTCGTTACACATAAGGTGAAAAACTTGAATTTTCCTATGATGTATCAAAGTAACAAATAATAAAGCTTTTCTCATTATTCATTTCACTGTATTAATCCTTATTTTTTTTTCCATGACTACTGTCCCGGTGGTTACACTTTGGATTTGGTCCATGAGGACATAGGTTCCAATCTGGCACGACATGTGATTTAAAGAACAAGATATATGTTGACTTGTAGTAACTATACACTACCTTGAGAATTATAGTACGACTGTGTACTACCACCTAAGTACCCAATTTTCAAATGAAAAAATCTTCATTTTTCTAGGAAAAATACATGAAGAAAGCCCTATTGCAAGATGTCGAACATATTACGTTCACAAACATGACATTAACATCATAGCTCAAATTGATAGTAAAGAAGTGCAATTTACAATACTATCATGTATGGTTCTATCGGTCTGGCCAATCTTGGGAAAAAAAATTAATACATAGATTTCCTTTTAAACTTGTAGTTTATATTTTCTATTTTCCCTATTTGTTCTTGTCATTAGTTTGTGGTAATTGTTAACCCGCCTTTTTGCAAGACCGTAGATATGCGGATTTAATTAAGTCGACTACTTGTTTGTAGAGATTGGAATATGATAAGTTTGAGCTGGTTGGACAGATAGATGCTCAGTCAGGATGGGTCGGTCGACCGGAATGAAGTGGTTCGGTGTGTTGGGAGTTCGACCATGTGGCTCGGCCATTCAGCGTGGCATGGTTCGGTGATGGTATGGAAGTTCAGGCAGGTTGGTAGGTAGTGGTTCGGCATTTGGATAAGTCATAGGCGAAGGTAGCCTGGCAACATGGTCGCTCGGCATTAAGGTAAGAGCTGGGTGGCTCGGCATTGGTGAGACGGTTCAGCATTGGAGGCGGCTCGGTATGATTTGGGTTGGCAAGGTGGTGTATGTCAGCATTGGACCTCGCTCGACACCGGACCTCGCTCAGCATCGTACATCGCTTGGCATTGGACATTGCTCGGCATCGGACCTCGCTCGGCATGGGTCGCTTGTCATGGTGATTCAGTCAAGGTCGTTCGGCCTAGGACTAATATGGCTAGGTGGAAGGTCGTTCGGCCTTGGAGGTATGTGGCTCGGTGGAAGGTCGTTTGGCCTTGGAGGTACGTGGTTTGGTGGAAGGTCATTCGACCTGGGACGAATGTGGCTCGGTGGAAGGTCGTTCGTCCTTGGAGGTATGTGGTTCTGTGGAAGGTCGTTCGGCGGTGTATACATGCTTTGAGTCCTAGCATGAGCTACTTCGAGTTAGGCGTGGGGCTGCTTTGGGTCTCACCTAAAAAGGCACTGGTCGGCATGTACAGAACTCAAAGACAGTTGCAGTGAAGGGTGAAGGCTCAGCAAAGGTCTTGATGGGCCTATTCCGCTCAAAAAGCCCAACAACTCAGGATTTGCCTATAAATACAGCATGTGAGGGTTCAGAAAAGGGATCTTCTTCCTGCTCCCTTGCTTTCTATTTCCTAAGGCGAAGGTTACTCTACCATCTTTGTAATGGCCCGTTTTTCCGTACCCTTTGAATCGACAATAAACCACACAGGTCCAACTCAAATTGCATGAAAAGACGGATCATTAAGGGAAGAAAGAAAAATAAAGACAGAACAGAATCTCACACGAATGGAATAACATATATTATTTCAATAATAATCTTTACAGCAGAAAATTTTAAATACAATATTAGAGTCTAACCTAAATTCAGCTTGGACAGTTATAAACATCTGTCCTTACAATTGCTGACAAACATCAAACAAAATACACTAAGCAAAGCGGATGGTAGAATACGTCCATGTGATGATGAAGATCTCCAGTACTCCTCTGAAAACCCCAACCATCTTCAACTAAACCTGAAACTACTCGGATCTGACCCAAGTATTAAAAATACCCGGATCAGGCTTGATAAACCAGCGTGAGATACTCGAACTTTTAAAATGACTAAGTTATCAAAACCTTTGAAAAGAAGGGTATCTCATAAGACCACGCCCACACATAAACACAAACAGGTTTTTACCTTATGATAACCAAAACACTTCATACCAAAATACACTTGATCTTATTTTTTTATGCCATTCTTTTGAAAACACTTTTCAAATAAACTTATTCAAATAAGATATCAATATCTAGACTAAGTCTAAGGTAATATATCCGGAGTAGGTCAACGGAATATATGATACCAAAAAGGGGTAGCTGAAATGTTTGCAAGTCATTACAGCTATTTTGGGGAATACAATCAAAACCGTAAATATCATATTGGGTCTGGATTTCCAACATGATAGGAAACTAGTGACCTTTTCTACGATCCACGCATAACAAACATAGTTGCCACGGTGCCTTAATCGCTTTTCTCAAACTAGTCACTTGGAGACTATACTTGCTACACTACAAATGATAACCGGTAGTTCCCTGCTTTTCTCAAGCTAACCACTTTATCCACACGGGGCAATTAATGCTTTGAGGTCCATACGTATCTGGTACCTAGGGCTTAGAACATCTGATAACCCAATTCACTACTATCCGAAATGCGAGCATACATCTGACCACATAGAATCCCATCATAACCGGGGTGTGAGGCTCGCGAAGCTACGATCAATTTCTTCAAAGCCACGCTTTTCATACAAAACCATGCTTTGATCTTTACAAGTTCCACTTTGAATGTCATAATACCATTCCTTTGATCACTATTTGACTCCCACAAAAATACAACCCTTGAGCTCGTACGTCTCAAGGAGGGTGTTAAGCTAAGAGAAGTTGTCTTCTCCGCTACCACTGATGTACATTTGTAAAAGACAAACGTTGTGTCTTAGAAATGCAATGTCGGACATTCGTCCATACAAGTTCGTTCTAGGACTGAACGAAATCGAAGGCACTTTCCTCGGCCATTACTAGGCGAGAAGCCCTTGCAATCCGAAAAATCTCCATCACGAGGAGACCATTGCTATAAATAACTCTATAATGGGAGCGACCCAGAGCATGTTCAACAAGCAGTCTTCATGCTATAAAGATCCACGGTCTTCAATAATCATCATCTTCAACATGTCTTCACATTCGAACGTATACATTGGTTCGAAGTGGTTTTCGGATAGGAATTAACCAAATCCGACTCCGATTCCTTCAAAACCAATCATCGCATTTAAAAAGATCTTAAGTTCATACGTGGATATTAATCATCAATCAATTACTTCATCTTTTAAATCAAATATCTTTCTTAGATAAATTCTTTTCAAGTTATTCTATTTCCTTTTCAAATGTATATGGAATTATTAAGCTTCATTTATCAAATCATTTGATTTATTTAACTTTTCTTAAATCTTGGAATAATTCCAAATCATTTTCTCTTTTACTTAGGAGAACCTTTCCAAATCATTCACTAAATATTTATCAAAGATTTTCTTATATTCAAGTTATAAGTTTTAACTTAGGGAAAATATTCTCAAATCATTTATTAAATCTAAATCAAAGATTTTCTTTCTTAACTTCAAATCATATTCTTGCAAATCGAAGATTTTCATAACAGAGCACTACTACCACTTTAAATATGGTAAATTTCACCTCCAGGGACTAACGACAAGTTTCGCCTCTAGGGACTAATGACAAGTTTCACCTCTAGGGACTAATGGCAATTTTCACCTCCAGGGACTAATGGAAAGTAATCTTACATCATGAATATCTTTGCCTTTTAACTTGGAAAAAAACTTAAATATGATCTTTTAGAGCATCCGGGTTTTCCTTTCGATCTGTTCCACCCCTCGCCTAAGAAGAGAAAACATAGGCCAGGTAAGTTCAGGGCACTGATTGCTCCATCCCTAATCTTAGTTAAACACCTTGTTTACCTTCCCAGATCTCACAGGCAGGACAAATGTAATGGTCGTTTCCGCATACTCAGTTTGTTATTACATTCAATATTCTTCACTTTTTCTTTAAGTGGTGTAAACAATTTCTCTTAACCATTTATTCAAACTCTTATTAAAACTTCCAAATCATCTTTAAATAACTTAATTGTTCTTTTAAAATCATTTACAAAATATTTAGGAAGGAATTGTTAAGTTTAAAACTGTATTTCAAAAGTTATAGTATTCGTAGCAGAAAAGTGCTATAGAAAGTGTTATATAAGCTTATTTGATTTAAACAACTTTTAAATATTCGAAAATTCATATTTTTCATTCCAAATCTCTTTCAAACCATTTAATAGATTTATCAAATTTATTTCATATTTTTAATCATTTAAAAATATCATTTATAAAGAAATCCCATTTTGGATTCCGAACTGCAAAACCGCGATGTTTTTAGAAAATTGTTTTGGACATATTTCAAAATCTACTTGATGAAATCTTGATTTTCTTTCTTCTTTGAAAAACTATGGATATAATAGACCGGAAAATTCTTATGTTGAAGAATTCCGAGCTATATTTCACTTTGTACACGCATTTAACTTTTATGGCGCGAAATCGAGAACTACCGTTACGCGACGCGCATAGTATTGACTTGTTTTTCAATTTCTTTTCAAATTTCTTGGAAACACTTTTAAATGTTTATAAAATATTTCTAAATCATTTTAGACTCATTTTATGTCAGGACCCGATTCTTCGACTCCCGAATATCGACATCAATACGTCACTGTATCGAATGCCGATCAGTCGGATGCCGGAAAACCGAACACTGAGGGTTTAAGAAAGAAGAAAGAGGTAGAAGAAGAGAGAAAAGAAGATAGAAAATAGAACAGAAAGAAATAACAGAACAACATCAGAATCTCACAATTCGCAGCGGAACAACATATAATAAATAAATGAATAATCCTTAAACAAAGAACTATATCACTTATTACATCTTATACATTACATCATCATCAGAGTGTACAACAAACAACAACAAACAAATACGCCATGCCATCCAGCTTGCCTCCAGCAACTCCTGAATTCCAGAATATCCTGATAAACCTAACTCTTGACTGCCCGTGTGGAAATTGGTGGGCACCCAGAGTTTAGCAAGGAAAACAATAAACTCCGAGTCAGTCATGAGACTGGTGTGAGAACTCAAAACAGTTTATTTATCTTTAAAATAAAAATAGAGGAATATTTTTAAAGTCAATTCGCAATGTTTTTGAAAATGTAACTACCATAAGACTTCCCACCACACACACAATGCAAACGCAGACTTGGAGGAGATTTCTTCTTATGTTAGTCCACGATGCTTACTACGCAAAAATCAAATCAATTTTGATATTATTATTAGTGCATAGTGTAGAACAAATCATTTCGAAAGTAGAATATAAATCTTAGCCAGCATAGGTACCATTATATTATGCCTACTATAGCTACCATATTAGATGGCAGGTTCTACAACTAAAACCGTACAAGTCTCGTATTGTTTCTTTGGATTTCCAACAAATGGTCAGGCCAAGGAACCTCCCATTGCCACATGAGAACGCCTCTGGAAGGATGTCCCGAGAACCTAACCGGATCTCTGCCAACACAAGGCCGGGTTACCTTTCAAACTAGGTAACAACTGACACGAGTATGCCATCCCCCGGTCCTTTGGGACCTTTATCCGAGCGCTCGTAATCAACATCACACCATAATAATAAAGTGTTTCAACATGAGTAAGTATCTGGGCTCCATACCATGATACCACCCTTTTCCAGAAGGAAATGCACATACCCTAAAGGGAGATACCCCTCATAACCTTGTCGCATCTTTCCTATTTTGACCATTCCGGGGTGTGAGGCTCGACGAAATCTCGTCCACAAAGCCACGCTTTATACAAAAGCTGTGCTTTGGGTCAACAAATGATCCTAGAAATGATCACAAAGATAAATGATCAAACAAATGATCATATCACAAATGATCAAACAATGATCATTTCACAGCAACACTCAGCATGTCACATTACCAAATTGGGAATATATCGCTAATAACCTTCAACTACATAACCTCTGAGCTCGTACGTCTCAGAGAAGGGTGTTAAGCTAAGAGAATAAATTCTCCGCCACCAAGAGAAATATATTTGAAAGAAATCAGCTTTATATCTCAATTTGTAATGTCAGGCATACTATCCTACAAGTCTGTTCCGGGATCGAACAGAACCGAAGGCACTTACAAAGAAGTCCTTGCAATCCGGATAATCTCTAATCGCGTCTGGATTTCCCATCACATATGGAGATCTCTATACCGGGGATCGGCCAGTGCAGAGACAATCAACAAGAAACCCTTTCGTTTTCGAAAATATCCGGTCTTCAACACCGGTCTTCAAATGCAATTCATAACGACGTATCACATATTCGGAATGGGTTATACGACCCCAAGGTCCTTTCCCGGTTAACCCGAATAGTGAGCGCTTATTTAAGAAAAATAAGTGTGGCATTCAAATTCAAGCAAATCACAAAAAATACCCATTCAAAGGTAAATATCGATAGTCGGTTATTGAACTATCAATGGATATGCACAACATCACCAGATTCCAAATAATTTTCCAAATTATTTATTTTCCAAAAATATCTTTACAAGATATATATTTTCCATTCTTCAAAAATAAATCAGTATTTATTTTTAAACCCATTTTCCAAATTTCATTTATAAATTCCATATTGAATTTACATTTCCAAAATAACTATGAATATACGTTTTCAATTATTCATTTTCAATTTATCTTCAAAAAGATAAATTCTCAAAACGTTCCATTTCTCATTGGAAAAAACGCTCCCATACTTATTTATTTATAAGTAATTCACAAGTCTTTTTATTTTCTACACTTGGAAAATATTCAATATACTTAAATCGAAATTAAGTATATATTTCATTCTTTAAGGAAATCATTCTCTTAAACATATTTATTTGGGCCAAAACGAATGTTGCGTAAAACATCGTTTCGACAACCCAAATTCGCTAGTATAGGGATTCGAAATTAAAATAGATATATAAATCCCAATACTATACAAAACATTTCCTTTCGGAAATCATTTACTATAACAACAGTGTTATAGTCCACCATTTCCTTCTATTTCTCGAAAACGTCTATTTCAACAATGAATGTTGAAATCTATGGTTTCGAATCTTAATACATTTTAAAACATCTTTAGATCGTTTTAATTCTATTTAAAACATCACATCCAAAATATTTTCTTTAATATATTATTCACTATTCAAAAACATGAATATACTTGTTAACCAATTTCATCATTTCTATACATTTGTTTTAAAGGATTATTCACTGTCTAAAACGTGAATATAACTCCATTAACAAATTACAACAATTTACTTATCAAGATAAGTAGTTGCGGATTTATAAAACAATGTTTATAAATTCCATTTCTATTTATTTTATAACAACTTCCTTTTATAATTTCCTTTATTAATCTATTCAATTTTATATTTCAATGATATACTAAAAGTTCATATTATAAGTTAAATACTTATAATTTATTTGTTTGCGAAAACATTCTTTTAAACTTCCCAAACTTATAAATCTGATAACTTATGAGATTCATTTATTTATCCAAAATCTATTCTTTTAAATAACTTTACAAATTTTATAAACCTATTGTTTATAAAATTCCATTTATAACTTCACCGTTATAATCCTATAGATTTCATTCATTTATGAAATTCATTCACAATTCATTTTAACACTTATAAAAGCTCGTTTTACAATTCCATTATTTTTAATTTATAAATATCAATTTATAAATCTTTTATATGGATCAATTTATATTATTCTTTTAAAACGTCTTTAAACTCCTTAATAATTTCATCATTTGATTTATAAAATAATCAAAATTTATAAATCCTATTTTTTAACTTTTTATAATAAATTCAGAAATCTCAATTTAAACTATTTTATAAAATCATTAATCCCATATTTTCAAAAATCAACTTTTAACTGTATTTCTCAAAAATCATAATTTTTATAACATTAAAATTATAACGTTTATTTATTTAAGATGAATCAATTCCAAAAATATTTTGTAAACATATACTTTCAAAAATCACTTTAGAAATCACTTAAAATCAAAATCGTTATTTTTAAACTTCAAAATTGGATCCGATGACGCAACACATCAAATAGTCAATCACGACTTTCCAATATCATATATCGATATGATAAACAATCAAATATCACTATATCTGAATCAAATAAATATTTGTGAGGAATCCAGTTGGATCCCTCCAACCTGTTTCCCTGCATCCATAGACATTAGCACAATACCCATTCCACTTCGAGTGGAATATCGCGGTATATGGGTTTTATAAAATATTATCCGCTTAATAGGCAGCGCCATAGGGTCTCATCCGCTATATAATGCGGGAAATCATCAACTGCAATATATACATATGCCAATATATATATACATATATATATATATATACATATATATATATATATTGCTATATACTAATATAATACCAATTGCACTTCAAGGTGGAATATCGCTGTATATGGGTTTAATAAATAACCTCCGCTTACTAACGGCGTATAGGGTCTATTCACATCCAATATATATATATATATATATATATATATATATATATAACAATCATCATTCAAGCATTCTATCAACACAGTCAAACAATTTTAAATCTAACTATTTCAAATTGAAAAAAAAAACCCTTTTTGAGTGATAAGTTCTCACCTTAGCTATTATTTGCAATCCATTTCCATCTTGACTCGATTTTCTTGTTTTATACCTTGTATAAACAATTTATGCAATTGATTAATATTCGAAATAAATCGAATAATAAATTTCCATTAATTAAATCTAAACTAACTTTCCATTTTAAAATTCAACTCCAACTACTACTCTAATTCTAACTAGTGATTTTATTCTTTTTTTAAAAAAATACCTATACAGTCGATAATAGGTTTCAAAAATTCTACTTATATAAATCCTTTAACATTTTTATAAAATTCATATATAAATATATTTTTCCTTCATTTTCAAGTATAACAAACAATTTTCTTACTGTAAAAACGTATATTACAAAATTAAAAGAAATCATCTTATACCTAACAGAGAGATGCGAAGCAGGATTCGCCAACCCTTCGAGTTCACGCGAACGCGTGCTTTCCATTTGCTACCATCATCTGCACTAGTACGGCCGACGTCACGAACCTCGTCGTCGATCGTCGTCTGTAATCGATGCGACCCCACGAGCCTGCTCGAGATCGCCTCCATTCGCCACCAACATCAATGCCCTAGCCACCTCTACAGATGCTTCGCCCCTTTCTCCACAAACAACTCACGCGCGAACCCTAATCGCCGCCTCGTTGTCGCCGTCGCCGCCAGTGCCTTGTCGTCGCTCCTCCATCTACCTTGGCCCGAACGCGTCGCTCGAAAACTCGTGGCCACGCACGCGTAGGAACCCTACCACCAGCGCTACAACGTGCGCTCGTCGTCGATGCTGCCGCCCCTCTACAGAAGCGTCGCCGCTTCTATCGCGAGTCACCCAGCTCTCGATGGTTTGGATTGGGAACGATTTCTTTTTTTTTCTGAAGAGAAAGGGCTTCGGCCATTTTTTTTCTTCGATTTGATTTTGAATGATAAAGGAAGAGGGAGATGGTTATTTTAAGACGTGAAGGAGGCATGGTTTTTGCACGATCATCTCTCGCTGTTCACTAGTCTGGTCTGTTGCTCTGTTCATCATTGTAGTATCATTGTGTACATAGGCGCACATTGATGTTATATGCAATGGTAGAATTGTTTCCCTGAAGTATCACTTGTTGTCATTCATTTGTAGTTGTACCTGTTTTGTTGTCTTCATGAACATGCCGAGACGTGTTAACCTTACTAGTTCACTGTTTAATTCATGTTGCATATTCTTTGTAGTACATGTCAGGTCAGTTAAATTGATTCACTTTCGTCTTGCATGCTTGCATATAAGAATGCCCAGATCGTGATTTAGAGGCTTGCATATGATAGAGTGCATGTGTATTAAAATGTCCAAACTACTTTTCATTCTTGCATATAAACATAGTGTTTGTAAAATTAAAACATGTTATATAGTTATTTCGAATGGAGCAGGCATATTATAATATCCTAAATAAAAAAAGAAAAAAAGAAAAAAAGAAATCAGGTCCAGATGTTTCAAAAAAAGTTGATTACTGGTTCATATCCCAGTAATTGTAGATTAGCTTGCACATTTTGATCTACTTCATACCAGTAGCATTTATTAGCTCATGTGTTTCCAACTTGGGTCCTTTGTACCTTTTTCGGTCCACTGTTGCATTCCTTTTTCTATGCTAGTTCATTTATAAGTATGTGTCATTGCCCTTGTGCACTAATACTGGCTGCCCTATTTAAATTGGGAACTTTTATGTTGTTTTGAGTTCTATGTGCAGTCCTACCTTGTATTTACAGTGTTTGTTGCATCGTGATCTTGTGGTGGCTGCGTTATTGTTGCAGTTGCCCTTGTGTCCAAGTAATGCAGCAGTTTCATTTTTATGAAAGTTTTGCACTTGTCGAAATGTGCAGTAATAAGTTGTTTGGAAACTTGTTTTATTTCACAAGTTGTTGTGGCGAGGCAGCGCACGCGTGCGTGCACTGCAGCCACGTAGTATCGACATTTTGAATCGATATTTGAACCTTCATTGATTTTGGTTCGTTGATTTTCTTGAGTACGTCATCACGATAGTGGCAAGGCAGTGCACGCAAGCGTGAACTGCAGCCACACGGTTTGATTTTTATTGATATACTATTTTGTTTTGATTTATGATCTTTTGCATATTTCATTACGGTAGTGGCGAGGCAGTGCACGCAAGCGTGAACTGCAGCCACACGAAGTTAACATAAAGAAAATGTGGCGAGGCCGTTTACGCGTGTGTGTACTGCAGCCCTACCAATCTAATGTTTTAAATTGATGTTTCCATTTTGATAAAAATTGTTTTGTGTTGACAATTCAATATATTTTGAACTGATTTTGATGATTTTGTTGATAATTGCCGTTCAGGCAGATTTTGATTGTTTTCTAAATTATCTTCATCAATAATCCCTTCATCTATCCTCATTGATAATTTGAATCTACTGATTTGTTGTTTAACACTGATAAGTGTTGTATTTACCGTTATCCGATTTCTTGTTAAAGGATCGGATAGGTAAATTTATATTTGACTGTCATCTAATTGCTATTTAAATTATTATTGCTTCTATGCACTAATAACTGAGTTTGAATTAGACTGACCTGTGTATTATTTTCTTTTGAATGTAATACTCGGGTCAGACCGAGTAATTTTACAGCATGAAGATTTTCAGGCCGCGAAGTTAGAGAGAGTTGGGGAAATTGCTTCACTTTAGCTTTTCAAAGAATTTTTGTACTTAAAAGAAATATTCCGCTGTATAAAATTTAGTTCATTGTACAAACTCTGATATATGTATAAAAATTTATTTATGTGAAATATTATGATTACTCTGTGATTCTGTGGCTGATTCTGTTTAAACTCTATAAACTGACTAACAATCCGTCATTTTGAACGTCTCAAGTTGGTTTAATTACCGACTGGGGGCGATCAGAGCGGCGGGTCGTTACAAAAGTGGTATCAGAGCTTTGGTTTACACAAAGCTCAGTTTATGATGTTTAATATGAATAGTTACTAGAACCACTTTAAAGAAAAATGTTTTCAAATCTAAAGAAGTATAAAATTGTTTTCTTTGAAAAACAAAAGAAAACAAAAGGTATTTGAAAATTCAAATTTTTTCGAAAATTCCCCTCTCTAAATTTAGGATTGCGATAGTTTCTCATTAGAAAATCCATTATCGAATTATTGAGACTTATGAAAAATAAAATATAAGTGAAGTGAATTAATGAATTGGTTTGAATCCAATATTTTGAATATCTCCAAAATAATAATTGTGAAATAAAATGATATTTCAATTTAGTTATAGCCAAGAGGATAATTAAACTATAACTTGGGAATTTGATTCTGAATTCTTTTGAAAATTGATTTCAAATGTTTTGAAGAATGATTTAGTAAATAAATGGATTATAAGTACTTAACTTATAAATGGACTTTTGGTATATAATTGAGTTATATAAATTGAATTGAATTAATAAAGAAGATTTATAAATCGAAGTTTATAAATAGAAATGGAATTTGTAAAGATTGTTTATAAATTCCAAACCAATTGAATTTGATAAATGAAAAATAGAAGTTATTAAAGGAGATATATTCGTGATTTTGGACAGCGAATTATCCTTTAAGTTAAATATTGTGATAGTAAATGTTGGTTGGGAATTTTATCCACGATCTTGGACAGTGGATAATCTTTTAAATAAAAGTGTAGAAACACTAAATTGAATAGATAAGTATATTCACGATTTTGGACAGTGAATATATTACTAACTAAAACAGATATGTTTTAGGGAAGTGATATTATGAAATGAGGTTAATGTGGAAATATAAATTTAAGGGAACTAAGTCGATGAATGACTTACTAAAGAACTAGTTGATTATTTTTGAAATAGAAAGCAAATGCAAAGTTTAAATGGAATTTAAATTTCAAATTTGATGTTGTCAACATGATAATCCATTATAGGTTTAATAAATTCAGTGATGAATTTGAATTTAAACGTGCGAAAAATTAAATTAAGTGAAAAAATTAATATTGAAAAGTTTGAAATCGGTTTAAAACTAATATTATGAAAAGTATGAGGAATTCAAACTATGAATTAAGTTGAAGTTGAAATTGAAAAAGTTAATGGTTTTAAAGATGTTTGAAAATGCATTAAGTATCGAATACATAGATTTCAACATTCATTGTTGAAATAGACGTTTTCGAGAAATAAGGAAATGGTGGACTATAACACTGTTGTTATAGTAAATGGTTTTCGAAAGGAAATGTTGTTTATAGTATTGGGATTTATATATCTATCTTAAAATTCGAATCCCTATACTAGTGATTTTTGAGTTGTTGTAACAATGTTTTACGTTACATTCGTTTTGACTCAAATAAATGTGTTTAAAAGAATGATTTCCTTAAAGAATGGAATATATACTTAATTTTGATTCAAGTATATTGAATATTTTCCGAGAGTTGAAAATAAATGAACTTGTGAATTACTTATTATTAAATAAGTATGGAAATGTTTTCCAATATGAAATGAAAGGTTTGAAATTTTATCTTTTAAAGATAAATTGAAAAAAAATGAATATTTGAAATTTATTTCAAATGGTTAAGTTGGAAAATTATATATCTTGTAAAGATATTTTTGGGAAATTTGAACGATCAGTTCAACTTGAATATTTTCCAAAAAAAAGATTGAATCTTGAGTTAAATTGAGTTTAACTTCGACATCAAAAACAATATAAGTTGAGCTTTGAATTTTGGATAGTCGATTGGGATTGTATGTCTAACATTGTGAATTGATGACATAGCAATTGATCTCTATTAAATATATATATCTGTGGTGGCGGAGAATTTATTCTTTTAGCATTAACACCCTTCTCTGAGACGTACGAGCTTAGAGGTTATATATCGACAGACATCAATTATGTGTTGAGAATTGACGATGCAACGTGAAATCCAAATCGAATGTGAAGTCGATAATGAATTGGATTATGAATGTGAATTAGGTTTGAGATAACCTTAAATTTTCAAATCGATTTAGAGGAAATTTTTAAGCGAAATGGAAAATTTAGAAATCCTCTATTTGTTATGATGTGAATTGAGTTTTCGTAACTTATATATGTGAATATAATAATTCGAAAACCATCAGTTTGGAAAGTCATTATTATGAAAAGTCCTGTGTAGGTTTACATAGGTATGATATGTACGAAATGTGAAATGAAGTACTATATGTATATGACATATGTTTTCTAAAAACTGAGGATATGGAAATGTACCTTCCATTTATTATTTGTGAAGGTGATTGGAACTCGGTGGAGTGTCCATTGGAAATCGTAGCTACGTAGAATTTCCATTAGTGGAATGTCCATTGGGACTGACTGGGATCCCCCACGATGGATCATTGTGTTTGGGATTAGGTGAATTGATGCTGGCGTAATTCGTGGGGCGTGATGCCTACAGTTACAAGCGATTCCACTGGGATAGTGGCGCAACAGCCATGTAAACTGCGATCTAGAAACCGAAGCGTAATTTGAGGGGCGTGATGCCTATGGTCACGAGCGATTCTACTGGGATAGTAGCGTAACCGCCGTGTGAACCGCAATCTAAGGCGACAACCATGGCGAAATTCAAGAGAGATGTGAAATCTACAGTTACAAGCGATTCTACTGGGATAGTAGCGTAACCGCCGGGTAAACTGTGATCCATGGGGGAACGTGCTTTCCATATCCATTTTTAAAAGAATTTTTAAAAAGTATTTTCACTGGGAGTTGAAGCAAGTATATTTAGTACTTGGAGATTTTTAGTGTTGCGCCTGGCCAGCGTATGCCTAATGTCTGTAAGAACGACGATGGACTTGTTAAACTTCGAGTTATCAAGTATTTTCAAACTTTGAATAAAAAATCAATAGTCTGAAATTAGAATTACATAATTCTAACCTAATGAATTAAGGAAGAAGATCTTTAAAATATCTTGAAAGCACACAGCTTTGGAAAAGATGTAATATGCAAATATTTAGCATGAAAGAATTTCAAGTTTAAAAATATGAGTTTTGTAAATCGAAAATTTTGGTAAAAGACTTTTGCGTCTTGATTGTAGAAATCAATGAATAAAACTAGTGAGATAAAATAAATGGAATGGAGTCTATATTTATTTATAAGTTTGAAACTTGGTAAAAAAAATTGTGTAGGGTATAAATATCGGTGAGATTTTAGCAATCGTTTTTTTTCCTAACTTATAATTTCGGGACGAAATTCTTTTAAGGAGGGGAGATTGTAACGATCCTGAATTTTGAACGATTTAAAAATGAAAATATTTAATTAATTTTAAATATTTGAATGAGAATTTAAATTGAATTTCAAATTTTCAGTATAAATTGGCAATTAAATTTTAGAATTTAATTTATTTAAAGTTGAATAGAATTTGAATTTGACTTTGGAGTTGAAATTGAATATTGAATTTGTAATTGAAATTCAAACTAATGACATAGAAAAAATAGTTTGGATTTACGAATTATTTTTATGTAAATTTATAAATTGATGTTGATAGTTGAACTTCAAAACGTTTCTATATTTACTAAAGAAAATTTATACAAAACAAATTGAATTTAAATTGAAAAGAAAAAATAAATAAAAATAAAAATATAATAATATATATAATATAAGTATACACTGCCTTACTTATCACCTAAAGTCACGCCGTTGTTTTTGCCTTGACCTACGCTTTCAACCACGCTAAAATCACGTCCCCTTCTCTTTTATATCCGATACCCCCTTTTCCTCCATTTCAAAGCAGAAATCAACCGAAAAAAAGAAGAAACAAAATAATGGCGGCCACGAGTTCTTCTTCGTTCCTCATCGTCCTTCGATCTTAAATTAGGGCTTTCGACTTCGAATTTTGGTCGAGCTCGAAAGGACTTCGGTTGCAAATTGGGATGGATACGTGCTCTTCATAAGAGGTGAGTGGTTTTTACACTCACATCTAGTTCAAATTTGTAAATTTCTTGTTTGATTTCTGACTTGGTCAATTTGTGCCTTGGTCGTCACTGTACTGTTTTGATTCCATGGTTGCAACTGCTTGATTTGTTGATTTTTTTACTTGACGTTCCACTTTGACTTCGACCATGGTGATAATTTATGACTATGTCACTTTGTATATTTTTGATTGTACATGATACTCACGGCCTTGAATTGCCTTGCTCATCACGGTTTCGATTTTGTTGGTTCGATTTTGGCACTGGCTTGTCCAGTATCGGCTTTGGCACTGCGGTTGATATCATTTGAAACTACTACCTGATGCTTTATTCAAAACCGCTATTACATTTGAATTTTTACATTAAAAAAAAATAAATTGATTTTGGCATAAAGAAAATTGTCTTTGACTGATTCCACTTGGATATGTGTTCGCACTGCATATGTATGTGCTAGTGCTGTGCGCATTGTTTTGATTCTATATGAATTCACATCTGTACACTTGTTGGTGCACTGAGCTTTGTAGACATATGCATTGACTTCGCCTCTGACTTGATTTTGAGCTGCATTGCGATTTGGTTGAACTTTCTATAGTTTTGATTTTGATTTTGATTTGAGAGTGCTACTTTAAATTTTTTGCTCAATATTACCTTGACAGGCCATACATTTCAGTTGTTGTTTCAATTGCAGTTTGTAATTTGATTCCTTATCGGTTGATGATGTTCCTCACAAGTATGTCGAGATTTTCTTTTGTCTGTGGTATTGCCTTTTTCATGGTGATATTCACACGGCTGCATTGATTTGGAGGCTGCTATACTATTTCTTGTTCCATTTTTACTGCTGTATCACCAGATTTGTAAGTTCATGTGTTGAGGCTGCTATCATCTCTCGCTGTTCACTAGTCTGGTCTGTTGCTCTGTTCATCATTGTAGTATCATTGTGTACATAGGCGCACATTGATGTTATATGCAATGGTAGAATTGTTTCCCTGAAGTATCAATTATTGTCATTCATTTGTAGTTGTACCTGTTTTGTTGTCTTCACGAACATGCCGAGACGTGTTAACCTTACTAGTTCACTGTTTAATTCATGTTGCATATTCTTTGTAGTACATGTCAGGTCAGTTAAATTGATTCACTTTCGTCTTGCATGCTTGCATATAAGAATGCCCAGATCGTGATTTAGAGGCTTGCATATGATAGAGTGCATGTGTATTAAAATGTCCAAACTACTTTTCATTCTTGCATATAAACATAGTGTTTCTAAAATTAAAACATGTTATATAGTTATTTCGAATGGAGCAGGCATATTATAATATCCTAAATAAAAAAAGAAAAAAAGAAAAAAAGAAATCAGGTCCAGATGTTTCAAAAAAAGTTGATTACTGGTTCATATCCCAGTAATTGTAGATTAGCTTGCACACTTTGATCTACTTCATACCAGTAGCATTTATTAGCTCATGTGTTTCCAACTTGGGTCCTTTGTACCTTTTTCGGTCCACTGTTGCATTCCTTTTGCTATGCTAGTTCATTTATAAGTATGTGTCATTGCCCTTGTGCACTAATACTGGCTGCCCTATTTAAATTGGGAACTTTTATGTTGTTTTGAGTTCTATGTGCAGTCCTACCTTGTATTTACAGTGTTTGTTGCATCGTGATCTTGTGGTGGCTGCGTTATTGTTGCAGTTGCCCTTGTGTCCAAGTAATGCAGCAGTTTCATTTTTATGAAAATTTTGCACTTGTCGAAATGTGCAGTAATAAGTTGTTTGGAAACTTGTTTTATTTCACAAGTTGTTGTGGCGAGGCAGCGCACGCGTGCGTGCACTGCAGCCACGTAGTATCGACATTTTGAATCGATATTTGAACCTTCATTGATTTTGGTTCGTTGATTTTCTTGAGTACGTCATCACGATAGTGGCAAGGCAGTGCACGCAAGCGTGAACTGCAGCCACACGGTTTGATTTTTATTGATATACTATTTTGTTTTGACTTATGATCTTTTGCATATTTCATTACGGTAGTGGTGAGGCAGTGCACGCAAGCGTGAACTGCAGCCACACGAAGTTAACATAAAGAAAATGTGGCGAGGCCGTATACGCGTGTGTGTACTGCAGCCCTACCAAATCTAATGTTTTAAATTGATGTTTCCATTTTGATAAAAATTGTTTTATGTTGACAATTGAATATATTTTGAACTGATTTTGATGATTTTGTTGATAATTGCCGTTCAGGCAGATTTTGATTGTTTTCTAAATTATCTTCATCAATAATCCCTTCATCTATCCTCATTGATAATTTGAATCTACTGATTTGTTGTTTAACACTGATAAGTGTTGTATTTACCGTTATTCGATTTTTTGTTAAAGGATCAGATAGGTAAATTTATATTTGACTGTCATCTAATTGCTATTTAAATTATTATTGCTTTTATGCACTAATAACTGAGTTTGAATTAGACTGATCTGTGTATTATTTTCTTTTGAATGTAATACTCGGGTCAGACCGAGTAATTTTACAGCTTGAAGATTTTCAGGCCGCGAAGTTAGAGAGAGTTGGGGAAATTGCTTCACTTTAGCTTTTTGAAGAATTTTTGTACTTAAAAGAAATATTCCGCTGTATAACATTGTACAAACTCTGATATACGTATAAAAATTTATTTATGTGAAATATTATGATTACTCTGTGATTCTGTGGCTGATTCTGTTTAAACTCTATAAAATGACTAACAATCCATCATTTTGAACGTCTCAAGTTGGTTTAATTACTGACTGGGGGCGATCAGAGCGGCGGGTCGTTACAATAACCAATTTAAATTGATACCCATTCAATTTATTTACAATTTATTTTACAAATCCCAATTGTATATGAATTCATTTCCTTATATTTTTTTAATTCATATTTATAAATTTCATTTGTTAAATGAATTTATCTATAATCTTTGGTTATACATTTTATTTCTTACTTAATTCCATATATTATTGACAATAATTTAATATTATTACTTTCTAATAATCATGCAACCATATACTATAATAATTCATAGAAAATCATTTCTTCCCTATCAAAAAATAGTTTTGGACAAAATTATCTTATTTACCCAATTCAAAAACAATTTTATATTCACTAACAAATACGCGCTCATATCTATTATTACACTCAAACTCATTCTAGAGTACTGCTGACTCTATCTCTAATGAGTAACACCCAACAGAGCCATGGTTGTCGCTTAACCATATGCTCCGATACCATATTGTCAGGACCCGATTCTTCGACTCCCGAATATCGACATCAATACGTCCACTGTATCGAATGCCGATCAGTCGGATGCCGGAAAACCGAACACTGAGGGTTTAAGAAAGAAGAAAGAGGTAGAAGAAGAGAGAAAAGAAGATAGAAAATAGAACAGAAAGAAATAATAGAACAACATCAGAATCTCACAATTCGTAGCGGAACAACATATAATAAATAAATGAATAATCTTTAAACAAAGAACTATATCACTTATTACATCTTATACATTACATCATCATCAGAGTGTACAACAAACAACAACAAACAGCGGAAAAAGAAATACTATATACTAGTAATATGCCATGCCATCCAGCTTGCCTCCAGCAACTCCTGAATTCCAGAATATCCTGATAAACCTAACTCTTGACTGCTCGTGTGGAAATTGGTGGGCACCCAGAGTTTAGGAAGGAAAACAATAAACTCCGAGTCAGTCATGAGACTGGTGTGAGAACTCAAAACAGTTTATTTATCTTTAAAATAAAAATAGAGGAATATTTTTAAAGTCAATTCGCAATGTTTTTGAAAATGTAACTACCATAAGACCTCCCACCACACACACACAATGCAAACGCAGACTTGGAGGAGATTTCTTCTTATGTTAGTCAAAGATGCTTACTACGCAAAAATCAAATCAATTTTGATATTATTATTAGTGCATAGTGTAGAACAAATCATTTCGAAAGTAGAATATAAATCTTAGCCAGCATAGGTACCATTATATTATGCCTACTATAGCTACCATATTAGATGGCAGGTTCTACAACTAAAACCGTACAAGTCTCGTATTGTTTCTTTGGATATCCAACAAATGGTCAGGCCAAGGAACCTCCCATTGCCACATGAGAACGCCACTGGAAGGACGTCCCGAGAACCTAACCGGATCTCTGCCAACACAAGGCCGGGTTACCTTTCAAACTAGGTAACAACTGACACGAGTATGCCATCCCCCGGTCCTTTGGGACCTTTATCCGAGCGCTCGTAATCAACATCACACCATAATAATAAAGTGTTTCAACATGAGTAAGTATCTGGGCTCCATACCATGATACCACCCTTTTACAGAAGGAAATGCACATACCTTAAAGGGAGCTACCCCTCATAACCTTGCTGCATCTTTCCTGTTTTGACCATTCCGGGGTGTGAGGCTCGACGAAGTCTCGTCCACAAAGCCACGCTTTATACAAAAGCTGTGCTTTGGGTCAACAGATGATCATAGAAATGATCACAAAGATAAATGATCAAACAAATGATCATATCACAAATGATCAAACAATGATCATTTCACAGCAACACTCAGCATGTCACATTACCAAATTGGGAATATATTGCTATTAACCTTCAACTATATAACCTCTGAGCTCGTACGTCTCAGAGAAGGGTGTTAAGCTAAGAGAATAAATTCTCCGCCACCAACAGAAATATATTTGAAAGAAATCAGCTTTATATCTCAATTTGTAATGTCAGGCATACTATCCATACAAGTCTGTTCCGGGATCGAACAGAACCGAAGGCACTTACAAAGAAGTCCTTGCAATCCGGATAATCTCTAATCGCGTCCGGATTTCCCATCACATATGGAGATCTCTATATCGGGGATCAGCCAGTGCAGAGACAATCAACAAGAAACCCTTTCGTTTTCGAAAATATCCGGTCTTCAACACCGGTCTTCAAATGAAATTCATAACGACGTATCACATATTCGGAATGGGTTATACGACCCCAAGGTCCTTTCCCGGTTAACCCGAATAGTGAGCGCTTATTTAAGAAAAATAAGTGTGGCATTCAAATTCAAGCAAATCACAACAAATGCCCATTCAAAGGTAAATATTGATAGTCGGTTATTGAACTATCAATGGATATTCACAACATCACCAGATTTCAAATAATTTTCCAAATTATTTATTTTCCAAAAATATCTTTACAAGATATATATTTTCCATTCTTCAAAAATAAATCAATATTTATTTTTAAACCCGTTTTCCAAATTTCATTTATAAATTCCATATTGAATTTACATTTCCAAAATAACTATGAATATACGTTTTCAATTATTCATTTTCAATTTATCATCGAAAAGATAAATTCTCAAAACGTTCCATTTCTCATTGGGAAAAACGTTCCCATACTTATTTATTTATAAGTAATTCACAAGTCTTTTTATTTTCTACACTTGGAAAATATTCAATATACTTAAATCGAAATTAAGTATATATTTCATTCTTTAAGGAAATCATTCTCTTAAACATATTTATTTGGGCCAAAATGAATGTTGCGTAAAACATCGTTACGACAACCCAGAATCACTAGTATAGGGATTCGAAATTAAAATAGATATATAAATCCCAATACTATACAAAACATTTCCTTTCGGAAATCATTTACTATAACAACAGTGTTATAGTCCACCATTTCCTTCTATTTCTCGAAAACGTCTATTTCAACAATGAATGTTGAAATCTATGGTTTCGAACCTTAATACATTTTAAAACATCTTTAGATCGTTTTAGTTCTATTTAAAACATCACATCCAAAATATTTTCTTTAATACGTTAGTCACTATTCAAAAACATGAATATACTTGTTAACCAATTTCATCATTTCTATACATTTGTTTTAAATGATTATTCACTGTCTAAAACGTGAATATAACTCCATTAACAAATTACAACAATTTACTTATCAAGAAAAGTCGTTGCGGATTTATAAAACAATGTTTATAAATTCCATTTCTATTTATTTTATAACAACTTCCTTTTATAATTTCCTTTATTAATCTATTCGATTTCATATTTCAATGATATACTAAAAGTTCATATTATAAGTTAAATACTTATAATTTATTTGTTTGCGAAAACATTCTTTTAAACTTCCCAAATTTATAAATCTTATAACTTATAAGATTCATTTATTTATCCAAAATCTATTTTTTTAAATAACTTTACAAATTTTATAAACCTATTGTTTATAAAATTCCATTTATAACTTCACCGTTATAATCCTATAGATTTCATTCATTTATGAAATTCATTCACAATTCATTTTAACACTTATAAAAGCTCGTTTTACAATTCCAATATTTTTAATTTATAAATATCAATTTATAAATCTTTTATATGGATCAATTTATATTATTCTTTTAAAACGTCTTTAAACTCCTTAATAATTTCATCATTTGATTTATCAAATAATCAAATTTTATAAATCCTATTTTTTAACTTTTTATAATAAATTCAGAAATCCCAATTTAAACTATTTTATAAAATCATTAATCCCATATTTTCAAAAATCAACTTTTAACTGTATTTCTCAAAAATCATAATTTTTATAACATTAAAATTATAACGTTTATTTATTTAAGATGAATCAATTCCAAAAATATTGTATAAACGTATACTTTCAAAAATCAGTTTAGAAATCCCTTAAAATCAAAATCGTTATTTTTAAACTTCAAAATTGGATCCGATGACGCAAGACATCAAATAGTCAATCACGACTTTCCAATATCATATATCGATATGATAAACAATCAAATATCACTATATCTGAATCAAATAAATATTTGTGAGGAATCCAGTTGGATCCCTCCAACCTGTTTCTTTGCATCCACAGACATTAGCACAATACCCATTCCACTTCGAGGTGGAATATCGCGGTATATGGGTTTTATAAAATATTATCCGCTTAATAGGCGGCGCAATAGGGTCTCATCCGCTATACAATGCGGGAAATCATCAACTGCAATATATACATATGCCAATATATATATATTTCTATATACTAATATAATACCAATTCCACTTCAAGGTGGAATATCGCGGTATATGGGTTTAAAAAATAACCTCCGCTTACTAACGGCGTATAGGGTCTATTCACATCCAATATATATATATATAAATATATATATAACAATCATCATTCAAGCATTCAATCAACAGTCTAACAATTTTAAATCTAACTATTTAAAATTGAAAAAAAACCCTTTTTGAGTGAGAAGTTCTCACCTTAGCTATTATTTGCAATTCATTTCCATCTTGATTCGATTTTCTTGTTTTATACCTTGTATAAACAATTTATGCAATTGATTAATATTCGAAATAAATTGAATAATAAATTTCCATTAATTAAATCTAAACTAACTTTCCATTTTAAAATTCAACTCCAACTACTACTCTAATTCTAACTAGTGATTTTATTCTTTTTTTTTTAAAATACCTATACAGTTAATAATAGGTTTCAAAAATTCTACTTATATAAATCCTTTAACATTTTTATAAAATTCATATATAAATATATTTTTCCTTCATTTTCAAGTATAACAAACAATTTTCTTACTGTAAAAACGTATATTACAAAATTAAAAGAAATCATCTTATACCTAACAGAGAGATGCGAAGCAGGATTCGCCAACCCTTCGAGTTCACGCGAACGCGTGCTTTCCATTTGCTACCATCATCTGCACTTGTACGGCCGACGTCACGAACCTCGTCGCCGATCGTCGTCTGTAATCGATGCGACCCCACGAACCTGCTCGAGATCGCCTCCATTCGCCACCAACATCAATGCCCTAGCCACCTCTACAGATGCTTCGCCCCTTTTTCCACAAACAACTCACGCGCGAACCCTAATCGCCGCCTCGTTGTCGCCGTCGCCGCCAGTGCCTTATCGTCGCTCCTCCATCTAGCTTGGCCCAAACGCGTCGGTCGAAAACTCATGGCCACGCACGCGCAGGAACCCTACCACCAGCGCTCCAACGTGCGCTCGTCGTCGATGCTGCCGCCCCTCTACAGAAGCGTCGCCGCTTCTATCGCGAGTCATCCAGCTCTCGATGGTTTGAATTGGGAACGATTTCTTTTTTTTTTCTGAAGAGAAAGGGCTTCGGCCAATTTTTTTCTTCGATTTGATTTTGAATGATAAAGGAAGAGGGAGATGGTTATTTTAAGACGTGAAGGAGGCATGGTTTTTGCACGACCTTCTTTGTGATTCTCGGCATGATTGTAGGCTGAAAGGAAGGAGAAGACATGATTATGTGATTTTAGGCTAAAATTTAGAAACGAAAAGTAACTGATGTGACCAAATTTAAAAAGTTTAAATTTAAATCGAATTCGTTTTAAAATTCCAACGCGTTTATGCATCGTACGCTCACATAACAACTCCGAAAAATATGAAATTTGAAATCCGAGAATAATTCAATATTACGGACCCAATGAAACTAGTTCCGTCGAAATCCGAGACTGTGCCTCGGAAGGCTATTTAAAATATCGGCTTAAACGATATAATTTCAAAACCGAACGATTCACTTTCAAATTAAATTCTGAAGCTTATATTATCTTCAGTATTATCAATATGAATTTTACAAGCCATTAAATATTTTTAATCAGCTTAAAATTGAAGAATCAAATTTTTATTCAACTTCAATAGATTAAATTCTATAATTTAATCGCTAAATTCATTCTGAAAATTTGAAATTCAAGTCAAACCATCATTCAAATATTTAAAATTAATTAAATATTTTCAAATTAAATTGTTCAAAATTCTGGGTCGTTACATTTTAAACAACATTTCTATCATTTCAAGTTCATTTTTCATTTCATTTTATATTATAATATTATATTATTATAATATCATTTTCCATCTTTTTAGATATTTTGAAATCATTAAGAGGCTAAATAATTTCCATACGCACATTTGTATGGATTTAATTCTCATTTAATTAACTATGGCTAATTACTAATCATTTCTCTTATCATTTATCAAACAAGTTATCAATCACATAAACAATCATATAATCAACCAATTTTGCAACCGAGTTATCAAACACTCATTTAACATATTTAAACTTTTCAAATCATTTTACGTGAAATAATTTGTGGATTAATTAGTAAATGTGAGTACTCAACTTTAACTTAACCAATTCTTCCTACCAATATTCATTTGCAACAACACTTCAGTTAAATCCTATTATCTTCACCAAATCTTTTCCGTAGACTTTCCTATTGATTCCGACAGCACTTCCTTCTCTTTTTCTTGCTCCGAAGCTTCACGAATTTGCTTTCCTCCTTCCATAGGTTCGGCCTTACCTATTCCACTCCTTCCTTCATCATTTCTTTACTTCTTAAATGCTAAACCATGTTTAAATGGTATTCTAAGGTCTTTGGCAAAGTTTGGTGGTGTTTGGAGTTGATTTGATATGGTTTTGAAAAAGTTACTAAGGATATGGAAGAGAAGAAGAAGCCATTAAAGAGAGCTTCAATGAGGAAGAAGAAGAAGGTAGAAATGTGTAAAGAAAGTGGAAGAATGGTGGTCTTATTTATAGAAAAGTTTTTGGATTAAAATAATATTTTGTAAAAAGACCAAAATACCCTTACTCACTTATAAAGTAATCTTATTTTTTTTCAACACTTAACATCACATTTCAAATCATTACTTTATGTCATTTTCACTTAAATATTAAGTAAAGTAAGTAATAATTATGTTTCTTTGATTTGATGTTTTGCCTTTTGCTTTGAAATGACATTTTTGTCTTTTTGTGCTTACTTTTTCTTAATTATTTTCTAGAAGTTTCTAACCTTGTTTAGTAAAAGTAAACTTGATTAGTAAATTAATTAATACTTATACTATTTGAATATATGTTCCTATATAAGAAAATAAAGGTTAGATGACGTTGCGACAACTTTTAATCGACAAAACATTGTTTTTCGACAAAATGTTTTACGGTCATATTTTGACGTTTTAGTTAAACTATTTATTTATGTAAACCAAATTTAAAAATAAACTTTTTACTTATTTATATAAATTAAAACATGTCTCTTTATATATTAAAATCATATTTAAATAATATCAAAATCTTTAATTTTACGGTGTATGTAAACTGACAAAATGCGACAAAATTTGGTTATTTTTGTAAAATGATTATTAACATACTTATAAATATTTTAATATACTTTTTTTTATCTTTATTCTATGTTTTCAATAAGATTTATTTTTTTAAACAAACATTTAAACCTATTTATTTAGGCTTTTATTTGTTTTTAACAAAACTTAACTTTTGTTGATTTGTTCTATAATCCAAATTAATACTTTTTAAGCTATCTACTATAAGAATAAAATAAAATTCTCTATTATTATCCATTATATATAATTTGTTTATTTAAGTTTTAAACCTTTATAAATTTAAAACAAATGAAATCTCTCATTTTCGAAGTAGCGAAATTACGGGTCGTTACATTCCCCCTACTTAAAAGCATTTCGTCCTCGAAATTACTCAAACAAAAGTTTGCCTAAAACATTTATCTTTAAACTTAATTCCATATAATATACACAAATCATCCATATGAAATATCTTATTCGATCTCCTATTCGAATACACAACTTTATTTCCGAACTAGTATCGATCCCCCGATTCTCTAATGCGGACTTTAATCAGGCTCTTTGCACAGGTACCTTTGCTTTCCTTGCATAGCTCTCAACTATGATAGAAAACTCAAGTACCCAACCATAAACCCTAACCAATGTTCGTCGTCAAGAATGAGTGATAAATCCTTTTTCGGATCAGTGTAAGCACCTTGAAGTTCTGAACTCGAATAGTAAATCAACATTTGTGTAACGAAATGATCTACATATAATATATGTATTTATTAACTCTCAAAAACTTTCTAAACATTTATCTTAAGCTCAAACATTTTATAAAGGTGCTTCTTTATGTAATCCCTTTAATTGTTTATTTTCAAATATTTTTATTAAAGGAAAATATTCTAAAGAAACCATTTTTCACTTAAAAGATAACTTATCTTTAAAAATCTTTTATGAAACCATTTCACAAATTTTCAAATATTTATGCAGAATAGTTATATCTTCTTTTCTAAAAAAATAGATTATCTTTTATTTGGAAAATATCATTAAAATTTTATTTAAGCTCTCTATTATTTTTTTCTTTGCTAATACATCTTATTATAGATTTCATTTCCAAAATTATGTCAAGTTTAAATAACTTTCCTTTATTTCTTTGAACTTTTTCAAAAGACTATGATAAAATTTCCATAGTTTCATCCTTTTCTTCATTTCATACAATATATTTTTAAATAATTTTTCTAAACTTTAAATACTTTTTTTATAAAGCTATTTCTTTCTAATATTCCTTTGAACTTTTTATTTCTAAATATCTTATTAGAATTGATTGGATATAAGATTGAAGAAGTGCATCGAGAGGATAATCAAAAGAAAGTTTATTAATTAACATCATATTCATACATCCATTTCCAACCTTAACTGGCATTACAAAGTTTCAGAGATAACTTTCCTAGGAAATACAACCTATCACATACTACCATTATATAGATACTTAGACTAGTATGTACTATTCTTGAATTCCTTTTGAGGTAGACGGTGTTTTATCTTGGGGGCCTAAATTAACCACTTTCATTCTTGGACGGTCCTTCATTAAGTGTTTCCCTTGAAAGCACCAAATACAAGTACGTTGGGGGCAATCTTTGACCTCATGTCTTAGGTTCTTGCATCGGTAGCAGCCCATTTTCTTTTTTTTAATCCTCGGTTTCTTCTTGGTTTTAGGACATTTATGTAGAAAATGACCCTTCTCTTTACACTTGAAACAGACTATACCATCCCGATCAGAATTTTTATTTTCCCTCCTCTGCTTCTTACTTCTCTTTGTTTCACACATAACCACATAATGTCCTTTCTTACTGCAATAATAACAATCGATGTCAGCAAAGGGTCCTAGTTTTGCTTTTTCTTCTGCTTCTTTTTGTGCACTAGCTCTTCGAGCTTGCTTTGGAGTCATCCAAAACTCATGACTCGACATATAATAAGCCATTCTTCCCCTAAGTAATATTCCAAGATTAGAATTGTTTATAACATTTCCATTTCATTTTTTTATCCAAATACTTAATTCAACTTTTTTGGATTTGAACTTGCCTTCATCCTCCAATGTTAAGAAGAAAAATTTACCAAGTGCTCCCAAGCCAACATATGATTGATACTTAGAAGATTATTTTAATCATCACTAGATGGATCAAGACCTTATCCATGGAACTTCCCTAAGAGAATGTATCTTATAAATTTCTCTAACCACACAAAATTTTATATCCTTTGAAAGACATTCCTTTATATGCAAAATATAATCTTTTCAAAAAGTGTGTCGATATGCCTTGTTAAGAGTTTAGAAATACCCATCGATAAAGTTGCACTTCCCATATCGACCAGAATTTATAAACCACTCAACCGATAAATCAACACAAAATATTTTTCTTATCAAATAACAAATACGCACTCATATATACAATACACTCAAACTCATTCTAGGGTGTTACTAACCTTATCTCTAATGAGTTACTCATCCTACGGTATTACTAACCCTATCTCTGATGAGTCTTTACCCCACCAAAGCCAACGTTCTCGCTTAACCTTCAGCTCTGATACCAAATGTAATGGCCCGTTTTTCCGTACCCTTTGAATCGATAATAAATCACACATGTCCAACTCAAATTGCATGAAAAGACGGATCATTAAGGGTAGAAAGAAAAATAAAGACAGAACAGAATCTCACACGAATGGAATAACATATATTATTTCAATAATAATCTTTACAACGGAAAATTTTAAATACAATATCAGAGTCTAACCTAAATTCAGCTTGGATAGTTATAAACATATGTCCTTACAATTGCTGACAAACATCAAACAAAATAAACTAAGCAAAGAGGACGGTAGAATACGTCCATACGATGATGAAGATCTCCAGCTCTCTTCTGAAAACTCTAACCGTCTTCAACTAAAGCTGAAACTACTCGGATCTGACCCGAGTATTAAAAATACCCGGATCAGGCTTGATAAACCAGCGTGAGATACTCGAACTTTTAAAATGACTAATTTATCAATACCTTTGAAAAGAAGGGTATCTCATAAGACCACGCCCATACATAAACACAGACGGGTTTTTACCTTATGATAACCAAAACACTTCCTACCAAAATACACTTGATATTTTTTTTATGACATTCTTTTGAAAACTGTGACGACCGCCCATGACTCCCGCACCAAAACAAGGAAATAATGCGCTGAAAGGCGTGCCAGGCAGCCATGGACGATAGTCAGGGTAAAACAAAACAAAAGAATCTCTATCGTACAACTCACAGCGCATGGATAAAATACAATAGAGAAATATAATATAGTGAAGCTCCATAGAACAGAACATCATCATGTAAGCATCACAGTAGTTTCATACAATCATCTACTCAAATCCATACATGAAAGCCTCACTACAAATCACTCAACCAAATACAGCAGCGGATACCCAGTACATATAGTAAGAAAACTAATATGCAAAGCCTCCTGCTCGTCTTCGTCATCTTTAGCGTAGAACTCCTAGCACAGCACCTGTCACCTGCTACCTAGTCTGCCCATCCCGACATGGATGAACAGCCCAAGGTAATAAGAGGAGACATAAAACCTTGAGTCAGACAAAGTCTTAGTGAGCAGTAAATCAACTATCAAGCATACCAAAAGAGCATAAAGGATAAAAGGAATAGGAACCAAACCATCCCACTCCACCTCTTTCTACAGTGATAGCCCCAGACATACACTAAGGAGAAGCAAGCATAACAACATAGACAATTAAGGTAAAGCGAATACCACTCGAGTCAAGGACGATGTTTTCCAAATACAAACCCCCAAGGCCTAAACCAAGATCAGATAAGCACCCAGAAAACACCGCTCTTGAAGCCGAATGATAATACAACCAAACATCCATGACTCTGGCTATCACTGTTATCCTTGCCTCGATTTCACCGTTAGTTGAATGACCATCTGTCAAGGGCTAATGGTAACCCCGGTTCTAACCATAACTCCGCACACTGCCTTGTGCCTAGGACTTATCTACTTTGCCCAGAGTACTCAACTACCTACCTGTAGTCTTTTGGGTGTCCCGACTACCTACCTGTAGTCGTTATGGGCGCCCCATGTACTCTTGCTTTTGAGCATGCTAGAACCTTCAACAACGACGAGATCCAAGCCTCCTAGCCATCCTTCTTGACGACTATCCTCATACAGGCTCAAGCTACCTCTTGAACAATCCATTATCAACCAACTTGAACTACTCTTCAAGTTATCAACATGCTTGGAATGATCCCTGCTTGGATTAAGCCAAGACTCACATCATACTTCGCTTCATCGCATCAAAGCAAAGTCTCAACTCAACAACATGGTTTGCCTCATCAAATCATGGCAAAGTCCCATCTCAACATCATCCAATCTATACATATGAGCTTCAACATCCGCTACATATGCCTTAAGCAGCTTTCACCATTCAAGAGCCTTCTTCCATAGCTTTTGAATCCTCTTTCATCATCTTGTTCCAAATCAACTACTAGCTAACTTGGAAACAATCAAATCAATCATACATTCAAATAATCAATCATTCAAACGAGATCTATTAAGCAATTTAAGCAATATCAACTATAATGGGAATTTCGTAAATAAACGAGCAAAAGTCCAACATATGTGAAATCATGGTTTTTAGCATAGATCTATCAATTATAAAACATGGGATTTTGTCTCTAATGCTTATTAAACAAACTTGCATAAGTAAACATCTTCAAAAACCATGGATCTAGACTTAGATCTAAGAAAAATGCATGAAATCTCTAACTTTAACACCCAAACATGCCACCAATCCAATATACTCCTTTGGATCCGCGTGAGAGATAACTACCACTCACCAAATCACCCAAACACTACAAAAACTACACACTTCAGATCTGGACAGCGAAGATCAAGGTTTGATCCGGCAATATCTCGCTCCAATCGATGAATTCTAGCTCGAACGGATGAAGATCTTCAACTTTGGCACTTGGATCTTCGATCTCGATCTTCGATCTTGGATGGACGTTAGAATTAGATTGGAATGGAGAAAAGAAGATGAAGAAATGTTGTAGTCGAGTCTTCAAAATGGCAGCACTTCGTCGCTTCAAAAACCGGTGCCAAAAAGTGAGCCAAACCCCTCTATTTATAGGCTGGATCAACCATGAGTCGTCGTCCCTATGAGTCGTCCACGACTCATCATGAGTCGTTGCCGACTTATCAGCCCTTACCGACTCAACATAACACTGCCTACTTACCATGAGTCGTTCACGACTCATTGCCATGACGACCTACCCCAGCCGACTCAACTGCACAGCCTTCCGACTCAATACACCAAGGCACAAGGTCATACGACTCAAACCCAAACCGACTCAACACCTACCGACTCACGACTCAAGACCAGTGCCGACTCAACATAAGTCGGTCACGACCTAAAAGCCTCCGACCTAAGACACTGCCGCGTTTTCCCCAAGTCCTAAGTCGTACGACGACTCAACAATACACACTCACGACTCAACTATGATGCCGACTCACGACTCATCAGGCCCTACGACTCAAAACCCTGCCGACTCATTACCCACGACCTAAGCCTAAACCCCTTAAGTCGCTACACCCTTAACCCGTTAACTCCTTAACTCGGCAAACCCTATGAGTCGTAACTCGTTGACTCGGCCACACTTCTTATCTCGGCCCTCTATGAGTCGGTCATCCTATGAGTCGCCTAACTTCTTGAGTCGGTCCATCCTTATCTCGGCCAACACTTTAAACCGCTACCCCTCCTTGAGTCGGTCCCCTATGAGTCGGTCACGACTCATCACTTGTACCCGGGTTAACTTCTAAACGACTCAAGCTAGAAGCAACACAAACAACACTATCGACCTGCAAATTCTACGATTTATCGACTCGTAAAATACGGGTCGTTACATTCTCTCCCCCTTAGGAATTTCGCCCTCGAAATTCCAAGCAAACAACAGCAATCAAAATTATTCCGCATGCCTATCATCCATGGCAATCAACAATCCATGCAACCAATTCTAACCTAGCATGCAGAATTCTAAGACTTAGAACAAGCTACAAATTCATGAGATGTCACGACACTTTAGGGCCATACCTCGAAGAGTTCGGGATGAGCTGCCTTCATCCTCTCTTCCTCCTCCCACGTACAGTCGTTAACATCATCACTCCATTGTACCTTGAGCAACGTAATCGTCTTCCTCCTAAGCTGTTTCGTATCAGTTTCAACAATACGAAGCGGCTTACGAGGTCTCGAAACAACTGGATCAACCTCCAAGTCTTCACAGCTATCAGCAGAAACCACCGTAGTTGGGTCGTGCACATACTTCCGTAGATAAGATATATGAAAAACATTGTGCACACCCGCCATCTTTTCCGGTAACTCCAATCTATAAGCGAGCTTTCCAATTCGCTCGATAATCGGAAATGGTCCAACAAATCTCGGAGTCAATTTCCCTTTCTTCCCGAATCTAACAACATTCTTCAATGGGGAAATCTTCACAAAAACCATATTACCCACGTCGAATTCCAAATCCTTTCGACGATTATCTGCATAACTTTTCTGACGATCTTGGGCTGCCTTTATTCTTTGCCGAATGTTCTCTATACGATCCGAAGTCTGTCGAATCATCTCTGGCCCAAGTATCAGCTTTTCTCCAGTTTCCAACCAACATGTCGGAGAGTTACACGGTCTTCCATATAATGCCTCATATGGTGCCATACCAATACTCGACTGATAACTGTTATTATAAGCAAATTCCACCAAATGAAGGTGATCTTCCCATGATCCTCCGAAGTCCAAAACACATGCTCTAAGAAGATCTTCCAAAACTCGGTTGACTCTCTCAGTCTGACCATCTGTTTGAGGGTGATAAGCTGTACTCAAACACAATTCGGTTCCCAGGACTTCCTGGAAGCTCTTCCAAAACCTACTAGTGAACAATGGGTCTCGATCGCTCACTACACTCTTCGGAACACCATGGAATCGAACAATCCACTTCACATAAAGCTCAGCCAACTTCGATGCGGTCCTAGTCGATCGAACAGGAATGAATCTTGCACTCTTGGTCAAACGATCTACTATGACCCAAATCCCTTCATTCCCTGCTCTTGTCCTAGGTAGACCATCGATAAAATCCATCGACACTTGCTCCCACTTCCATGCAGGAACCTCTAATGGCTGAAGTAATCCACTGGGCTTCTTCTGCTCAGCTTTCACCAACTGGCAATTCATACACTTGGAAATAAAATTTCCAACATCCTTCTTCATACCTTCCCAGTAGTAGGTTCTCTTCATATCCCGATACATCTTATTTCCACCTGGATGAATTGTCAACTTCGAGTGATGACTCTCCCTTAGAACTTCATCTCTCAATCCATCTACATCGGGAACAACTAGTCGTCCTTGCTTTCGAAGCCAACCCTCTCGATCGACCTCGAATCCTTTATCCTTCTCCGGGTCCAATCCGGATTCCAAATCACGGATAATCTTGACAAGCTTATCATCTCTCCTTTGGCTCTCGCCAACTCTTTCCACAAGAGTAGGCCTTATCGATAAGTTTGCCAACATCTCAGGTTCCAATTCACACCTTGGCCTGAAGTCAAACTCAGCCAAATACTCGAGACTCTTCCACTCTGAAAACATGGCTCCCAATCCTGCATGTCTTCGACTTAACGCATCAGCCACTGCGTTACCTTTCCCCGGAGTATAGGCTATACCAAAATCATAAGATGCTAGGAACTCTAGCCACCGTTGCTGTCGAAGATTTAAATCCTTTTGGGAGAACAGATACTTCAACGACTTATGATCTGTAAACAACTCAAATCTAACTCCCAATAGATAGTGTCTCCACATCTTCAAAGCAAACACAATCGCCGCTAACTCCAAATCATGAGTCGGATAATTCCTTTCATGCGGCTTCATTTGTCGACTTGCATACGCAACAACTTTATCCTTCTGCATTAGCACCGCTCCTAGTCCAGTGCCACATGCATCGGTGTAAACCACCATCTCATCATTCCCACTTGGAATAGTCAAAACAGGAGCGCTCGTCAGTCGCTCTTTCAGGATTACGAAAGCTTGCTCACACTTATCATCCCATCTGAACACTTGGTTCTTCTTCGTCAATCCTGTCAACGGTGCAGCTATCTTGGAAAAGTCTTTGATAAACCGACGATAATATCCTGCTAATCCAAGAAAACTTCTCACATCAGATGCATTCTTAGGCCTAACCCAATCCTGGATCGCTGCCACCTTAGCGGGATCAACCGCTATTCCATTTCCAGAAATAACATGACCTAAGAACCTCACTTCATTCTTCCAGAAGTGACACTTCGAAAACTTAGCCTTCAGCTGATGTTTCCGTAAGATTCCTAAAACAATCCTCAAGTGCGTCTTGTGCTCTTCCTCAGTTCTGGAATAAACCAAAATATCATCCACGAACACAAGCACGAACTTATTCAACTGATCTCTGAACACTCTATTCATAAGATCCACAAAATATGCTGGCGCGTTAGTCAACCCAAACGGCATTACCAGCCACTCATAAAACCCGGATGGTGTCCTGAAAGCAGTCTTCGGCACACTATCCTTCGCCACTCTCAACTGGTGAAATCCCGTTGCCAAATCCATCTGAGAAAACACCTTAGCCTCGTGAAGCTGATCAAACAAGTCATCTATTCTCGGCAATGGATACTTGTTCTTCCTAGTCACCTTATTCAGCTCACGATAATCAACACACAACCTCAACGATCCATCCGTTTTGGTTGCGAACACAACGGGCGCACCCCATTCGGACACACTTCTCCGAATGAATCCTTTCCGCAAAAGGTCATCAACTTGCACCTTCAGCTCTTGCTGCTCCCTCGGTGCCATCCGCCTAAGAGGCATCACAACAGGTCTGGCTCCCTCAACTAGATCGATACGAAACTCGATCTCCCTATGCGGCGGCAACCCTTTGACTTCCTCAAAGACATTCTCAAACTCATTCACAATAGGCACCGATGACAGTCCATCCCGTGGAACAACTAGCGAATACATGAAGCTCATGAAGACGCCTTCTTCATGCTTACATCGTATCACAACCTTTCGCCCTTCCACATTCCCGACTGTCACCTCAAGCCTCTCACAATCAATCCTAGCCGCATACTTCCTAAGCCAGTCCATGCCCAAAATAATTCCGAACCCCGCAAAGTTCAGAACAAAGCAATCACAAACAAACGAGCAATCATGACTCGACACAACTAGACCACGGCATATCATACACAAACATGACGAACCCCCAACCGGATTAGTCACAACCAATGGCCTATCAACAATATCCGGTTTCATACCTAACCGGCATACCAACTCATCACAAACAAAAGAATGCGACGCTCCAGTATCAAACAACACTCTAACTGGAACACCACAAATAGAAAGAGTACCTTGAACAACCACACTCTTCCCCTTCTCTTCAGCAGTAGGAGCTTTCGAAGACGATGGAACAGCCCCCAAAGCATAGGCTTGCACAACCTGCCTATCTTTCCTCGGTTCTGGACAATCCTTCTTGATATGTCCCAGCTTATCACAGTTGTAACACTTTCCCGGCACTTTGGGATTCTTACAATCTTTGTAAAGATGGCCCTTCTGCTGGCAGTTATAGCAAGTCACTTCACTCTTCGGCTTCTTCTGGCCATCCCTACCCCTCTGTTGCTGTTGTTTCCTCTTCTTATTGCCACTCTGCTGTGGTTTAGATCCTTCCCTGGTTACAGAAACGACAGAACTTTCCCTAGGAAACAAACTCTCATGCCTAAGAGCTTTTTCCACAAGCTTCTCAAATGGATCGTCCAGATGATCCACTAACTGCCTCCCAAGATAAGCATCCAGACCAGTCACAAACTTTTCATTCTTCTGGTAGGGAGAATCAATATACGATCTGGCATACTTAGACAAAGCTTCAAACTCAGAAATGTACTCAAGAACAGGCCTTCCCCCTTGCTTGAGCTCCACAAACCTCTTAAACAAGACAGATTTCTGGGAAGTAGAGATAAACTTAGCTTCAAATCTAACTTGGAATTGCTCCCAAGTAATCTCTTCTTCTGGAGTATCGATGGTGATAGAATTCCACCAATCAGCAGCTCTTCCCTGAAGCTGTCTCGATGCAAGCTTCCTCTTAGTTGCATCCTCAATCCCTAAGTCACCAAAGATTCTTTTGCAAGCATCAATCCATCTCTGCACCTCAATAGTCGACTCCGTCCCCAAGAAAACTTTCCCTCCAAGAGCAGTATAATCCTTGCAAAGCTTGGCAAAATCCACCGGTCTCGGAGCTTGGACTTGAACTCCCACATCCACAGATGATCCTGAAGCTGGTATTCTCCTCATGATTGAAGTCATCATGGCCTCAAACATAGGAGCATAATCAACAGCTTCCCTAGCATCACGGCTACCCCTCGCAGCTTGTCTCTCACTTCGACTCATCCTTAATATCTGTAAATAAGAATGATTAGAACACCTTAAGAAACAACTGCATAAGGAGTTCAAACCCTTCTAAACTACTATATTATATATAGTAATCATCCATCAAATTACAATTACGTCTCTCTTACGTAGTTACATCAGCGAGCGTTGGCTAAAATCGATTAACCAAAGCTCTGATACCAAATGTGACGACCGCCCATGACTCCCGCACCAAAACAAGGAAATAATGCGCTGAAAGGCGTGCCAGGCAGCCATGGACGATAGTCAGGGTAAAACAAAACAAAAGAATCTCTATCGTACAACTCACAGCGCATGGATAAAATACAATAGAGAAATATAATATAGTGAAGCTCCATAGAACAGAACATCATCATGTAAGCATCACAGTAGTTTCATACAATCATCTACTCAAATCCATACATGAAAGCCTCACTACAAATCACTCAACCAAATACAGCAGCGGATACCCAGTACATATAGTAAGAAAACTAATATGCAAAGCCTCCTGCTCGTCTTCGTCATCTTTAGCGTAGAACTCCTAGCACAGCACCTGTCACCTGCTACCTAGTCTGCCCATCCCGACATGGATGAACAGCCCAAGGTAATAAGAGGAGACATAAAACCTTGAGTCAGACAAAGTCTTAGTGAGCAGTAAATCAACTATCAAGCATACCAAAAGAGCATAAAGGATAAAAGGAATAGGAACCAAACCATCCCACTCCACCTCTTTCTACAGTGATAGCCCCAGACATACACTAAGGAGAAGCAAGCATAACAACATAGACAATTAAGGTAAAGCGAATACCACTCGAGTCAAGGACGATGTTTTCCAAATACAAACCCCCAAGGCCTAAACCAAGATCAGATAAGCACCCAGAAAACACCGCTCTTGAAGCCGAATGATAATACAACCAAACATCCATGACTCTGGCTATCACTGTTATCCTTGCCTCGATTTCACCGTTAGTTGAATGACCATCTGTCAAGGGCTAATGGTAACCCCGGTTCTAACCATAACTCCGCACACTGCCTTGTGCCTAGGACTTATCTACTTTGCCCAGAGTACTCAACTACCTACCTGTAGTCTTTTGGGTGTCCCGACTACCTACCTGTAGTCGTTATGGGCGCCCCATGTACTCTTGCTTTTGAGCATGCTAGAACCTTCAACAACGACGAGATCCAAGCCTCCTAGCCATCCTTCTTGACGACTATCCTCATACAGGCTCAAGCTACCTCTTGAACAATCCATTATCAACCAACTTGAACTACTCTTCAAGTTATCAACATGCTTGGAATGATCCCTGCTTGGATTAAGCCAAGACTCACATCATACTTCGCTTCATCGCATCAAAGCAAAGTCTCAACTCAACAACATGGTTTGCCTCATCAAATCATGGCAAAGTCCCATCTCAACATCATCCAATCTATACATATGAGCTTCAACATCCGCTACATATGCCTTAAGCAGCTTTCACCATTCAAGAGCCTTCTTCCATAGCTTTTGAATCCTCTTTCATCATCTTGTTCCAAATCAACTACTAGCTAACTTGGAAACAATCAAATCAATCATACATTCAAATAATCAATCATTCAAACGAGATCTATTAAGCAATTTAAGCAATATCAACTATAATGGGAATTTCGTAAATAAACGAGCAAAAGTCCAACATATGTGAAATCATGGTTTTTAGCATAGATCTATCAATTATAAAACATGGGATTTTGTCTCTAATGCTTATTAAACAAACTTGCATAAGTAAACATCTTCAAAAACCATGGATCTAGACTTAGATCTAAGAAAAATGCATGAAATCTCTAACTTTAACACCCAAACATGCCACCAATCCAATATACTCCTTTGGATCCGCGTGAGAGATAACTACCACTCACCAAATCACCCAAACACTACAAAAACTACACACTTCAGATCTGGACAGCGAAGATCAAGGTTTGATCCGGCAATATCTCGCTCCAATCGATGAATTCTAGCTCGAACGGATGAAGATCTTCAACTTTGGCACTTGGATCTTCGATCTCGATCTTCGATCTTGGATGGACGTTAGAATTAGATTGGAATGGAGAAAAGAAGATGAAGAAATGTTGTAGTCGAGTCTTCAAAATGGCAGCACTTCGTCGCTTCAAAAACCGGTGCCAAAAAGTGAGCCAAACCCCTCTATTTATAGGCTGGATCAACCATGAGTCGTCGTCCCTATGAGTCGTCCACGACTCATCATGAGTCGTTGCCGACTTATCAGCCCTTACCGACTCAACATAACACTGCCTACTTACCATGAGTCGTTCACGACTCATTGCCATGACGACCTACCCCAGCCGACTCAACTGCACAGCCTTCCGACTCAATACACCAAGGCACAAGGTCATACGACTCAAACCCAAACCGACTCAACACCTACCGACTCACGACTCAAGACCAGTGCCGACTCAACATAAGTCGGTCACGACCTAAAAGCCTCCGACCTAAGACACTGCCGCGTTTTCCCCAAGTCCTAAGTCGTACGACGACTCAACAATACACACTCACGACTCAACTATGATGCCGACTCACGACTCATCAGGCCCTACGACTCAAAACCCTGCCGACTCATTACCCACGACCTAAGCCTAAACCCCTTAAGTCGCTACACCCTTAACCCGTTAACTCCTTAACTCGGCAAACCCTATGAGTCGTAACTCGTTGACTCGGCCACACTTCTTATCTCGGCCCTCTATGAGTCGGTCATCCTATGAGTCGCCTAACTTCTTGAGTCGGTCCATCCTTATCTCGGCCAACACTTTAAACCGCTACCCCTCCTTGAGTCGGTCCCCTATGAGTCGGTCACGACTCATCACTTGTACCCGGGTTAACTTCTAAACGACTCAAGCTAGAAGCAACACAAACAACACTATCGACCTGCAAATTCTACGATTTATCGACTCGTAAAATACGGGTCGTTACAAAAACACTTTTCAAATAAACTTATTCAAATAAGATAACAATATCTGGACTAAGTCTAAGGTAATATATCCGAACTTCGTCAACGGAATATACCAACGGAATATACGATACCAAAAAGGGGTAGCTGAAATGTTTGCAAGTCATTACAGCTATTTTGGGAATATAATCAAAACCGTAAATATCGTATTGGGTTTGGATTTCCAACATGATAGGAAACTAGTGACCTTTTCTCCGATCCACGCATAACAAACATAGTTCCCACGGTGCCTTAATCGCTTTTCTCAAACTAGTCACTTGGAAACTATACTTGCTACACTACAAATGATAACCGGTAGTTCTCTGCTTTTCTCAAGCTAACCACTTTATCCACATGGGACAATAAATGCCTTGAGGCCTAGACGTATCTGGTACTTAGGGCTCAGAACATCTGAAAACCCAAATCACTACTATCCGAAATGCGAGCATACATCTGACCACATAGAATCCCATCATAACCGGGGTGTGAGGCTCGCGAAGCTACGATCAATTTCTTCAAAACCATGCTTTTCATACAAAACCATGCTTTGATCTTAACAAGTTCCACTTTGAATGCCACACTACCATTCCTTTGATCACTATTTGACTCCCACGAAAATACAACCCTTGAGCTCGTACGTCTCAAGGAGGGTGTTAAGCTAAGAGAAGTTGCCTTCTCCGCCACCACTGATGTACATTTGTAAAAGACAAGCGTTGTGTCTCAGAAATGCAATGTCGGACATTCGTCCATACAAGTTCGTTCTAGGACTGAACGAAACCGAAGGCACTTTCCTCGGCCATTACTAGGCGAGAAGCCCTTGCAATCCGAAAAATCTCCATCACGAGGAGACCACTGCTATAAATAACTCTATAATGGGAGCGACCCAGAGCATTTTCAACAAGCAGTCTTCACGCTATAAAGATCCACGGTCTTCAATAATCATAGTCTTCAACATGTCTTCACATTCGAACGTATACATTGGTTCGAAGTGGTTTTCGGATAGGAATTAACCAAATCCGACTCCGGTTCCTTCGAAACCAATCATCGCTTTTAAAAAGATCATAAGTTCATACGTGGATATTAACCATCAATCAATTACTTCATCTTTTAAATCAAATATCTTTCCTAGATATATTCTTTTCAAGTTATTCTATTTCCTTTTATGGAATTATTAAGCCTCATTTATCAAATCATTTGATTTATTAAACTTTTCTTAAATCTTGGAATAATTCCAAATCATTTTCTCTTTTACTTAGGAAAACCTTTCCAAATCAATCACTAAATATTTATCAAAGATTTTCTTATATTCAAGTTATAACTTTTAACTTAGGGAAAATATTCTCAAATCATTTATTAAATCTAAATCAAAGATTTTCTTTCTTAACTTCAAATCATATTCTTGCAAATCGAATATTTTCATAACAGAGCACCACTACCACTTTAAATATGGTAAATTTCACCTCTAGGGACTAACGGCAAGTTTCGCCTCTAGGGACTAATGACAAGTTTCACCTCTAGGGACTAATGGCAATTTTCACCTCTAGGGACTAATGGAAAGTAATCCTACATCATGAATATCTTTGCCTTTTAACTTGAAAAAAAACTTAAATATGATCTTTTATAGCATCCGGGCTTTCCTTTCGATCTGTTCCACCCCTCGCCTAAGAAGAGAAAACATAGGCCAGGTAAGTTCAGGGCACTGGTTGCTCCATGTCTAACCTTAGTTAAACACCTTGTTTACCTTCCCAGCTCTCACAGGCGGGACAAATGTACTAGTCGTTTCTGCATACTCAGTTTGTTATTATATTCAATATTCTTCACTTTTTGTTTAAGTGGTGTAAACAATTTCTCTTAACCATTTATTCAAACTCTTATTAGAACTTCAAAATCATCTTTAAATAACTTAATTGTTCTTTTAAAATCATTCATAAAAGATTTAGAAAAGAATTGTTAAGTTTAAAACTGTATTTCAAAAGTTATAGAATACGTAGCAGAAAAGTGTTTTAGAAAGTGCTATATAAGCTTATTTGATTTAAATAACTTTTAAATATTTGAAAAATTCATGTTTTTCATTTCAAATCTCTTTCAAACCATTTTAATAGATTTATAAAATTTATTTCATATTTTTAATCATTTATACATATCATTTATAAAGAAATCCCATTTTGGATTCCGAACTGCGAAACTGCGATGTTTTTAGAAAATTGTTTTGGACATATTTCAAAATCTACTTGATGAAATCTTGATTGTCTTTCTTCTTTGAAAAACTATGGATATAATAGACCGGAAAATTCTTATCTCAACGAATTCTGAGCTATATTTCACTTTGTACACACATTTAACTTTTATGGCGCGAAATCGCGAACTACCGTTACGCGACGCACATAGTTTTGACTTGTTTTTCAATTTCTTTTTAAAGTTCTTGGAAACACTTTTAAATGTTTATAAGAAATTTATAAATCATTTTAAACTCATTTTAAACAACATTTCCATCATTTCAAATTCATTTTTCATTTCATTTTATATTATAATATTATATTATTATAATATCATTTTCAATCTTTTTAGATATTTTGAAATCATTAAGAGGCTAAATAATTTCCATACACACATTTGTATGGATTTAATTCTCATTTAATTAACTATGGTTAATTACTAATCATTTCTCTTATCATTTATTAAACAAGTTATCAATCACATAAACAATCATATAATCAACCAATTTTGCAACCAAGTTATCAAACACTCATTTAACATATTTAAACTTTTCAAATCATTATACTTGAAATAATTTGTGGATTAATTAGTAAATGTGAGTACTCACCTTTAACTTAACCAATTCTTTCTACCAACATTCATTTGCAACAACACTTCACTTAAATCCTATTATCTTCACCAAATCTTTTCCGTAGACTTTCCTTTTGATTCCGGCAGCACTTCCTTCTTTTTTTCTTGCTCCGAAGCTTCACGAATTTGCTTTCCTCCTTCCCTAGGTTCGTCCTTGCCTATTCCACTCATTCCTTCATCATTTCTTTACTTTTTAGATGCTAAACCATGTTTAAATGGCATTCTAAGGTCTGTGGCAAAGTTTGATGGTGTTTGGAGTTGATTTGATATGGTTTTGAAAAAGTTAGCAAGGATATGGAAGACAAGAAGAAGCCATTAAAGAGAGCTTCAAGGAGGAAGAAGAAGAAGGTAGAAATGTGTAAAGAAAGTGGAAAAATGGTGGTCTTATTTATAGAAAAGTTTTTGGATTAAAATAATATTTTGTAAAAAGACCAAAATACTCTTACTTACTTATAAATTAATCTTATTTTTTTCAACACTTAACATCACATTTTAAATCATTACTTCATGTCATTTTCACTTAGATATTAAGTAAAGTAAGTAATAATTATGTTTCTTTGATTTGATGTTTTGCCTTTTGCTTTGAAATGACATTTTTGTTTTTTTGTGCTTACTTTTTCTTAATTGTTTTCTAGAAGTTTCTAAACTTGTTTAGTAAAAGTAAACTTGATTAGTAAATTAATTAATACTTATACTATTTGAATATATGTTCCTATATAAGAAAATAAAGGTTCGACGATGTTGCGACAACTTTTAATCGACAAAACGTTGTTTTTCGACAAAATGTTTTACAGTCATATTTTGATGTTTTAGTTAAACTATTTATTTATATAAACCAAATTTAAAAATAAACATTTTAATTCTTTATATAAATTAAAACATGTCTCCTTATATATTAAAACCATATTTAAATAATATCAAAATCTCTAATTTTACGGTGTATGTAAAACTCACAAAATGCGACAAAATTTGGTTATTTTTGTAAAACGATTATTAACATACTTATAAATATTTTAATATGCTTTTATTTTCTTTATTAGATATTTTCAATAAGATTTATCTTTTTAAATAAACATTTAAACCTATTTATTTAAGCATTTATTTGTTTTTAACAAAACTTAACTTTTGTTGATTTGTTCTATAATCCAAATTTATACTTTTTAAGCTATCTACTATAAGAATAAAAAAAATCTCTATTATTATCTATTATATATAACTTTTTTATTTAAGTTTAAAACCTTTTTAAATTTAAAACAAATGAAATCTCTCATTTTCGAAGTAGCAAAATTACGGGTCGTTACAATCTTGTAATTATAATCGGTTGTTAGAACAATAAAAATAAAATTTCTGGAGTGGACGTAGGCCGGAGTTAGCTGAACTACTATAAAATCTGTTGTTCTTTACTGCTTTCATTTTAATTTTGATTATTCTTCATTTTATTACTGTTTACATACATTCTATCTGTGAGCCGTGACTGTGATTTGGTGCTTTCGTTTAGATTCGGGTGTTAGTGTCCAATTTTGGCCCTAACAGTAACTTTAATATGTATACAACCAGGGATGTTTCTTTAAATGTGGCACGTCCATAAATTGACTATTTTGTATTATGCTTTTCAGTAAATAACAATTGGGTTTGTTGCCTTTGTCCATATGCATTGAAATTATTAAATATTATGTTATATGCAGAATGTGTGTTATTTTACGTTATTAGATTATCTTGCATGAAATATAAACAACATAGATTGTGTAACACCCGTAAATTAAACGATAATTAATTAAAAAAAATTAATAATTAGTAATATCGAAAATAGAAGTTCTCAAATGCCAGAATTTGACTACAAAACTTGTACCGTTGCATTCGTGGTGATTTTCTTATCTTTCATATATAAAGTTTTACGATCAGAGTTCAAACAAAAAAGTTATTAATGTTTGAAGACTTCGGATCAGAAATATTATATATGTAACTAAGGAAATAAATATAATTAGTTAACGTTACTTAACGTTAACGTTTACTTAAGACTAACCATAATTAACGTTACATTATGTCGGTTAAAACAGTGTAAAATAAGAAAAAGACATATAATGGGAAACAAATGAACGTGTAACAAAAACAAGCAACTGTTCGACCCCTAATTAGGGCAAGTCGACCGCTAGCAGTCAACCGGTGGTAGTATAGCGATCGACCGCTTTTATGCTAGTGGTTATAAATTGAACCTAGGCCAAACGGTTTGGATTTAATATAATATAATCGAATGACTAGCATCAATTTAAACCCCTATAAATACATGCATAGTAAACACCGTAAAATCAACCATAAATGAATAAGTGAATAAGTAAATAAAATTAATTAATTAATTAATTAAGATAGGGATAAAATGGAAAATTTGTAAAATTTGGGCACGAAAGTTATACTGTTGCATTCGTGGTGAAATTCTAATGAATTTCCACGTATTATATGCTGAAAATGGAGCTCAAATAAAGAAGTTATGAGTATTTGAAGTTTTCAAGTTTAAAATATTAAATCGAATACAAATTAATAAATAAATTTGAAATTTAAATTTTAAAGATTAACTGAGATTAGACTTGGGAGTTAAGTAAACCTTAACGTTAAGAATAATTAAGAAATATAATAAATTAACAACGGTAAAAGAATAAACGTTCCTAAATATAAAGGAGCGGTCGACCTATTAACCCAACCGGTCGACCCCTAGAGGTCGGCCGGTGTATAAAGGCAATCCGAGGTGGAAGCTAGGGATTTTTTATGTTGAATGTACCGTATTTTTCTTGTTTTAACCTAGTTTCAACCTACGGTTCTGGTGCATTTCAACCTCTATAAATAGGTTCCTACTCTCTTCACTTTTTTTCATAAAATATTTAGGCAAGCTAGTAAAACTCTGCCACTTTGTCTCTCCAATAGATCCAGAAACTCCATTAGAAATTCAATTAACAATCCTATTTAGTTTTCAACTAATTTTTCCAACCTATTCTTCTCTGACTTTTCTGAATTTAACGAATATATATACCTATTCCTTGCTCCGTGTGTGTCAAAAGAGAGATTTCAAAGAGGTTGTAAGGCATTGCAAATCCAAAGAAGATAAAACTAAGGATATTACGTGAGTGGAAATCTTAGCAATTTTATTTCAGTAATTGATTAATATATGATGGATTTGAATATGCCTTAGGTTTTTGGGAATGCGAAAACAAAGCACTATAAACCCCCCTAAAACTCCTTTAATTTGAAATGTCAATTCAAGATAGAAACTCTCTATTGTTTATGTTGGATTAATTGAATTATATAGTTTTTGTAGTATTTAATAATTTTTAAATTATATTCCACTCCTTCTTATTCATTGATTTGATTATGAAGTTTTGGTTGAAGAATAAGGGTGTAAAGTATGGATTTTATTAGTAGTTTGCACCATTTATTCCATAAAAATTAAATAGAAATTCCCTTTTTTTAATCCCTTTGTAAAATAGGGGTTGAATAGAAGGTGAAACTGGAATTGCCAATCCTATTGTTAAGACAATTCCATTGGTTTGATATAATAGATTGAATCCTTTGTTATGGATATTGGAATTTGGGCATCATTGGTAATATGGAAAAGGACTTGTATTATTGTTCTTAAAAGGAATTGAAATTTTATGCTAGTTTAGAGCGTATATTCAGCACACTTAAAAATTGCTAGGCACGAATATATATATATATATATATATATTAACATAATAAATAGTATAACTATAACATATAGTTGCATGGATAGATTGGTTGTTAATCTTATTAAATCCGCTTAAGAATATCTTGAAAAGGCCATAATTATGAAATAGTGGGATGTGTATTATATATATAAATATATATAGAGTGTGAATTTAAATTATGACTAAGTCATAGAGATGCGATGTAATAACTAAGAATTTTCCAACAATAAAATGGGATAATTAATTCAGTTAAATATTCAATAATAGATTCAAACATTAATAACACTTGTTTTAAAATTTATAAATAAAATATGGATATTTGGTTTTTTCATCAAAAATGATGAAAAGTCAGTTTTTGGTAAATTTAAGATTTTCTTCGAATCACGCACAACTTTGAATACCTGTACTCATTTATCGATATTAACGAGAAACTGAAATAAATAATTTATTTATTTTTTGGAAAATAAATTGTAGTTATTACATCATCAATAGGGTCACAATATTTAATAATTAATTTATTAAACTAAATTGAGATTTATTGATTTGATCATTCATCATAAATATTATTAAACGATAAGAAATGATTGAAACCTTATATGGTGAGTATAAATCTGCAACACTTTGAAATACGCAATATAATGGGATTTATGATTAATTTAAGGAGTTTTTATCAAAATAAATTATGGTGATATAATTTATAAATTTTAATTACATCATTATTTAAATAGAAATATAACAGATAATGTGACGGATAAACAAAGTTAAAATTCAATATAAAACAGCACGCAGAAGTCGTCAAATGTCGTCGGAACATCTTAAAATAAATAAATAAAACACATAGATTTTTATAGATTATATTTACACAATTGGAAAACGTATTAAAACATGAAAGAGATGGAATGAAATACGCGTGTGTACGCGGGGGAAGGGGGTGTGTGCACATATACACTTGTACACGCATGTACACACGTGTATGTGTGTGTGCCATGTGTGCGTGTGCATGTGCGTGTATGGGTGTGCGACGTGTGTGTGTGTATGCATGTGTATATGTATGTATAGGCATGTGTATGTATATATGTATTTATATGCGTATAAAGGTGTGTAGAAGCTTCCTAAGAAGTGACCTCCTTGATTTGGGGGTAGGGTGATGGAGAGGGTACATGAGTTGATGGGGTAAGGTTGCATAAAGATGTGGAGAGTACGGTGATGTGACAAGTTATGTTGCATATTATATTATTAAATCATATACCATAAATACACTTCTAAATTATTTCTTTTCTACTTCTTCCTTAACTCTCATTTTCTCTAAGGTTCTCTAATGGCTTCCTAAGGGAATTCTAGAGAAACTAGTCCAATAACAACTCAAAATACTTAAGTGTATACTTTATCTTCCTCTACACAATGTTCTAAATACAACGAGCCAAGCTATAATGTTTCAAACTTGACAAAACCCCTGGAAACACCCATGGCCGTGAGCAAGAAGGAGAAGAGGGAGGCTTTCGGTACTCCGTCGTGGAGAAAAGGAAAGGAGACTATACCAATTTTTTTCCGTTAGTGCTAGAGAAAGTCAAGGTGGAGTGAAACCCTTTTTTAAAATACACTTCTCCCCTTTAGCTTAGATGTATGATTAATAAGCCATAATGAGTATAACTTGTAAATTTGAACATGTTTGGAAAGTTAATTAACAAGTTATAAAAAGTTAGCAAGCAAACTTGAAAAGTTAGTAAGCAACTAGTAAAGAAAATTTAATGAACTTGGTTATATTGATTTACTAATCTTGGATGATAACATTGGATATTATATGGATGATTGAATGATTTGGTTGTGTTGATGGTGTGATATTATATGTTAAGTATAAACAATCCACCTATGTTAATTTGACATGTTTATATATTAATATCATGACTTTTAAAAGGAATTCCAAGTTATGTTACACATACATTAATATCTATACAAACGGAAATGGTTAAGCCTCTTTAAAATAAATGAGAAAAATGATTTAAAATGGGTTTTAAATCATAAAAAAGTTTGAATATAATATAATAATAATATAATATTAATAAAAATAATATGTTTTGGAAAATAATATTTTATAAATTGAAGAAGTAGAAATAAATGGTTATAATAATTTATAAGTGTTTTGGAAGTGTCCCTGGCAAGTCCGGGAACAATTCATCAAACGGTCCAAATTGGACGCTTTCTGGAGCGACAGTTTACGGTGATGCGACATGTAATTTCGAACGGGAGTGTAGAATACGTTTTAAGTCGGAATGACTTGAAACTGAAAACTTTCGTCCATAAAATTAATAGCTTCCAAATGAATCCAAAAAGTTAATTTTTAATTTTGAAAGTCTTAAGTTATGAGCAAAACAGTTTTCAAAAAGGTCGCTGTGGTAGCAGTAAAATCCAGATTTTGGTAACTGGAGTTTAGAGTTTTATAACTTTGAAAATTATAAAATAAATTTCTAAATTCATTATTAATATAACAATTAGGTTTTGAAAGTAAATATGAGTCTATACTTAATCAAAATAATAATCATAGAAAGTGACCTAGTTAATCACAATTCACTAGCGGTTAAGGAATTGGACTTTGAGATTAAGGAATTGGAAGGATTTTCTGAGCCAAATCTTTTACGAATGTTTTCATAATAATTAATTATGATTTTTAAGATTTATTTGGGAATTTTTTAAAGACTTAGAAAATTGGTCAAATTTTAGAGTCGAATGAATTGTTTAAATATAAACAATATTTGGAAATAAGCTCGGAAGTGACATTGTACTTCGAGGCATGGAAATGACTATTATTTAAAGAATAAATAATGTGAAGGTCTGAGAGGAAATAGTTTTCCAATTTGTAAGGCCTCATTGTTTGCTGATAAATAATCGTGTTTTAAATTGAAGACTTAAGTTATGAATGAGGTATTATCTCTAAATGAAAATTAAAGTAAATAACAGAAAGGGGTATGCCGTAATACCTAAGAGTACATCTTGTCTCGCCCGTGAGACCTGAATAAGCAGACAAGGTAGTTAACGAGATAAGAAATCCATCTGACCTTATTTATTTCTTAAGACGAGGGGTGGAACGGATCGATAGGTAGACCGGATACTTGTCAAAAATCATGTAAAGTTTTGACACGAGAAGTAAAGGAATTGGGTGAAAATGGATTGGAACTTGATCGTTGTGATGATAAGTCGGGTAATCTTCTAGGTGTCGATCTGATGTTGGTTTAGGCCTTTGAGGTTTGCACTTGGGAAATTATTCTCTTAATATTTTACATTCCTGAAATGAAGAAGTTTGGATTAAGCAATTAATTAAACGAGGCTTAATGATTATGTGTACACATATACACAGTTTATTTCGATAGTTGATGTCATAGGAAACGGTGTAGGATTTGGGTACTCCAGATTCGATGGCCACTTCGAATCAATTTGCGGTATTCCAACAATAGATATAAAGTTGAATGGATTGAAGACTGGGAATCTTCTCGGCAGGGAAAAGGCTACTTGTTGAGTAAGTCCTTAAGATGAAATCTTTTGGATACCTGGAAAGATAACTACAAAGTAGCGGTAGTTCTTTCTTTGTTGAGAAATATCCATTGTATTGAAGACCAGAGATCTTTCATGGTAAGCGGATTGCTTGTTAATAACTATGGTGTCGCGACTAAGGTAAATGAATAGCAGTGATCCCTTATTGTGGGATCTGCGATGATGCAAGGGCGCGACTGCTGCGATTAGGGGTGCAGTAGGGTGGTCCTTCGGTTCATCCATTACTTGGATGATTGCATAGGAGAATGTATGACAAAGAACTTCCAATTATCACGAACATTGACTTTTATAGACGTACATCTATTTGATGGCGGAGAAGACAACTTCTGTAACGACCCAGAATTTCTGTCATTTGAAATTCATAAATTTAATTTATTTTAAATATTAAACAAGTAAAATTTGTAAGTCAAATAAATTTTATTTCGAATAATTAGATTTAATTGGATAATTAAATCGACAATTTTATATTTGAAATTACAGAAATAATTGGAAATTGGGTCTAATGTGATTAAAAATGATTTGTAAAGTTGTATTAAATCATGTTGGAGTTAGAATGATGTTATAGAAATTTTAAAATCGAATTAAAATTTAATTTGTGGAAATAGAATATTTTAATATTTAATTGGCGAGTAAAAATAGCCATTTTTCAAACAGTCTCAGATTTCGACGAAACTAGCTTCATCGGATCCATAATGTTATATTATTGTTTGATTTCAAATTTCATGTCAATCGGATTTACGGTTTGTCCGGGACAAGCTAAAACACGTAGAAATCGGTTTGAGTGAATTTTAAATTTAAATAGTCGATTCAAAAACTTATCTTCCAAATATGATCGAATTGGCCTCCGATATATATTCCATTGCGTTCGGAATGGGGGTAAAACATTATAAATGCCAGGTGGCACGCTTCGTTTGGAGTTCGGAAAAATTTCGGGTGAATAGTGCGCGAATATTTTCTATAAAAGGCCCTCTAATTTTCATTATTTCACAAACCCTAGGGTTTCTTGACCCAGCCGCCACTTGATTATCAATAGCCAACGTCTTCTTTGCTTATTCCCCATTTTTCTTCAAATCCATCGATAATTAGCGAAAGTCTTCAACTACAATAACGTAGAGCACGTCGAGATCTTCAATCTCAACGGCTATGATCTGATATGGGGTGGTGGATCGTCGGGAAAGTGGACACGTTCGTGCTCATTTCAAGCACGTATTTCGAGATGATGAGGGGGGACCGAGCCTAGCCGCGTTCATGCCGAAGGTGGAGCTCGTGATGGCGCACGAGATGATGGAGCTTGATCGTGTATTCAATGCTCAAGTTGGTCACGAAAATTCAAAAATAATAATGGTGGCTATGGGTTCAAGTAGCGTGTGTGTTTAGTGATGAAGGAGAAGATGGAGTCTTCGGCCAAGATTTTAGGGTTTTGCAACGAGCGGCCCTGATTAGAGTAGGGTTTTAAAATAGAAAAGAAATTGAAATTTATTTTATATTAATTCGTTCAAATCTTTAAAACATTATAACTTGTTCATATGAGGTCGGAATTTGACGAAATGAATTGCATTGGGTTCGTATGGACGAGCACTATGCAATGGAGCTGTATAGGGGTTTATTGGAGCTTGTGAAAATTTTGGATAAAATTAAACGCGCGTTTAATTTTATTCGAAATAAAACACTGCGACTGTTATTGAAAGCAAGGAGAGAAATTCTCACTCAATCGAATTGTTTCGATTTAAATTTTAAATAGTTAGATTTAAAATTGCTTGATTGTGTGAATGAATGATAAATTGTTATTTGTTGTGTTAAAATAGACCCTATACGCCGTATATTAAGCGGAGGTTATTTATTAAAAACGTATACCGCGATATTCCATCTCGAAGTGGAATTGGTATTATATATGTACTTGGAGTTGATTTTCCCGCATTACATAGCGGATGAGACCCTATTGCGCCGCATAATAGCGGATAATATTATATAAACCCATATACCACGATATTCCGTATTGGAACAGGATTGATATTGTGCTAACATCTGTGGATGCAGGAAAACAAGTTGGAGGGATCCAACTGGATTCCTCAACAGTATGGATTTATTTACAGATATTGTGATATATTCTGTTATCATATGATATATGATGTTTTGGATGCCGTGATTGTTATATTTAGTGCTGTTGCAGCATTGGGCCTATTTTTGGAGTTTTAAAAATGTTAAAGTAACGATTTTGAATTTGAAAGGATTTTCAAGTGATTTTTGAAAGTATACGTTTTACAAAATTTCGGAATTGATTCATTTTAAATAAATAAACGTTATAATTTTTATGTTAAAAAAATTATGATTTTTGTGAAATATAACCGAAATGTGATTTTTGAAATGAGTAGTTGATTAATTTGTAAAATGGTTTAAATTGGGATTTTTGAATCACTATAAACGATTTATATAAAAGATTTATAAAATAGATATTTATAAATTAAAATATTGGTTTGATAAAAAAACGAGTTTTTATAAGCGTTAAAATGAAGTATAAATGGATTTCATACATAAATGAAATTTATAGATTTATAAGTTGTGAGGTTATAAAATGAATAGATTGTGTAAAATAAAAGATTTATAAGTAATTAACTCACAAATAGGATTTTGGCATTTAAATGAGATATAAAAAGAATTTGTAAATAAAAGGATTTTATAAGTTGAAGTTATTATAAAATTATATAAATGTGAATTTATAAACGTTATTTTATAAATCCGAAATCGACTTATTTTAATAAGTTAATTATTATAGCTTATTAAAGGAGTATATTCACGATTTTGGGACAGTAGATAATCCTTTAAAATAAAATGTGTAGAAACGTTGAATTTGGTTAACGAAGTATATTCACGATTTTGGACAGTGAATAATATATTAAAGAAAAGTTTTGGTAAAGTGATATTTTAAATAGAATTAAAACGATTTGAAGTTGTTTTAAAATGTGTTAAGGATCGAAACCATAGATTTCAACATTCGTTGTTGAAATAGACGTTTTCGAGAAATAAGGAAAAGATGGACTATAACACTGTTGTTATAGCAAATGATTTTCGAAAGGAAATGTTTTTGTATAGTATTGGGATTTATATATCTATCTTAATTTCGAATCCCTATACTAGTGATTTTGGGTTGTCGTAACGATGTTTTACGCAACATTCGTTTCGATCCAAATAAATGTGTTTAAAGAAAACGTTTTCCTTAAAGGAATAAAATATATACTTAATCGAGTTTTAAGTATATTGGATATTTTCTAAGTATTGAAAATAAATAGATTTTTGAATTACTTATTGTTAAATAAGTATGGAAATTTTTTCCAATATGAGGTGAAATGTTTTGGGTTTTTATCTTTTAAAGATAAATTGAAAATGAATAAGTATTTGGAATTGCTTTTCCAATATGAAATTGAAATGGTTTAGAGAACATATCTTTTTAAAGATAGATTGAAGTGAATACTTGGCAAGTTATTAAATTTATGGAAGATTAATAAAAAGGACCTAGTGATTGTAATGGTGCTGGATATTTGTTTGTTGGCCTTGATAGTTAAATAACCAACTATCAGTATTTATGATTGCTTGAATTTGAATGTTACACTTATTTTGAAAATAAGCGCTCGTTATTCGGTTTAGCCGGGAGAGGACCTTTGTGTCATAAATCTCATTCCGAATAAGTGATATGTCGTAATGGATAGCATTTGAAGACCGGTGTTGAAGACCGGATATTTTCGAAAACGGAAGGATTATCGTCGAATGTTTCTGCATCGGCTGATCTCCGATATAGAGATTTTATCACTCTTTGTGATGGGAAGTCCGGTCATGATCAGTGAATATCCGGATTGCAAGGGCTTCTTTGGAAGTGCCTTTGGTTCTGTTCGATCCCGGAACGGACTTGTATGGATGTGTGTCTGACATTACAATTTGAGATGTAAAGCTGGTTTCTATAAAATATATTTCTGTTGGTGGCGGAGAATTTATTCTCTTAGCTTAACACCCTTCTCTGAAACGTACGAGCTCAGAGGTTATGTAGTTGATGGTTACTAGTGATACATTCCCAATTTGGTAATGTGGCATATGAAGTGCTGTTGAGCATTTGTTGATCAAAGCGTGGCTTTTATGAAAAGCGTAGCTTTGTGGGCGAGACTTCGTCGGACCTCACACCCCGGTAATGGTCAAAACAGGAAAGATGCAGCAAGATTATTAGGGGATAGCGCCCCCTTAGTGTATGTTATTCCTTCTGGATAGAGGTGGTATTATGGTATGGAGCCCTGATATTTAACCTATGTTGTTGCTGCAAACTTATTATTTTGTGGTTGTTGGTGAATCCTGGGATTTAGGTCGGTTACGATCGGGGGATGGCACATTCGTGTCAGTTGTTACCCAGCTAGGGGTAACCCGGCCTTGTGTTGGCAACGATCCGGTTAGGTTCTAGGGGCGTCTTTCCAGAGGCGTTTCTATGTGGTAATGTGAAGTTTCTTGGCCTAACCATTTGTTGGAAATCCAAAGAAACAATACGAACCTTGTACGGTTTTAGTTGTATAACCTCCAATGGAATGTGGCGGTAACCTGCTATTGAACATGATAGCTATAGTAGGCATACGATAATGGTCGTATGCTGGCTAAGATTTATATTATACTTTCGAAATGTTTTCCTACACTTTGCACCTATAGTAATAATATCAAAGAAAATTTTCGTATCAAGCATATTTGACTATCATAAGGAGAAATCTCCTCCGATTCTGCGTTTGCATTGTGTGTGTGTGCGGGAGGCCTTATGGTAGTCTCATTTTCTAAAAACATTGTGGATCTATTTAAAAAATATATTTCTTTATTTGTTTTTAAAGATAAACTGTTTAAGTTGTCACACCAGTCCAATGACTGACCTGGAGTATATTGTTCTCTTCCTAAACTCTGGGTGCCCATCATTTTCCACACGGGCAGTCTAGAGTTAGGTTATCAGGTCATTCTGGAATTCAGGAGTTGCTGTGGAGACCAGGAGCAGGCTGGATGGCTTGGCGTATCAACTAGTATACAATATTTCTTTTCCGTTGTTGTTTTTGTAAACTATGATAATGTAATGTAATGTGATGTAATGTAATAACTGATATGATTCTTTGTTTTAAAGATTATTCATTTATCTATTATATGTTGTTCCGTTGCGATTGTAAGATTCTGATATTGTTCTGTTGCTTTTTCTTTCTTCTTCTATCTTCTACCTCTTCTTTAACCCTAACGGTACGGTTTTCCGGCCTTCGATTGCACAACAGTTGATACAGTGGACGTATTAATGTCGACTTTCATGAGTCGAAAATCCCTTACCTTTACAACTTCTCTTAGCTTAACACCCTTCTTTGAGACGTACGAGCATGGAGGTTGTATTTTTGTGGGAGTCAATTAGTAATTTGTGGATCTGGCAATGTGGCATTCAGAGTGAATGAGCTGGAATGAAAAGGTAATGCGTTACCTTGAGCCTCATCAAATGGGGAGTGACTGAAATAGGGCGTTCGAAAAAATGAGTCATGGTTTAGCACCCATGAGAGTGCCCTCATTTTCCTTTCTGGATATAAATTATCTCCTGCAATATTTCGGGTCTGAAGGTTGTGATAAGAGCGCTCTTGGTAGGTCGGAAACGACCGTGGGAAATGGCGTATTCGGTCTATCGGTTGGGTAGACAGTCTTCTTTGGCATTAGTTTGGGAACTCACACCGAGGTGCATCCCTCTAGAGGTGTACTGTACGAAAGATAGTCCTTACCTTGGTTGCTAGTATGGAATCCAATAATTTATTAAGAGCCTTATACGATTTTGATTGTTGGCCAAATGCTGGAATTTAATGAATGTGATAATTTTTGCTAAGGTTCATAAGTTTACTTGAAAATTACTTTCAAAATAATGTCATTAAAAATAATATCCTTTGTTTTTGGCCTAATCATTTTATGATTATCATAAGCGAAAAATGTGTTCAGTGTTTTTATCCTACGTGGCCTTATGAGATACCCATTGTTTTCAAAATATGGATTTCTAGTTTGGCATCCAATTGTGACACCGTCACATTGGGATTGTGTTCTTACGTTGGTTTTTCTAAGCCTGATCCGGGTGTTTTCAACACTCATATCATTACTGAGTGATTTCAGGATTAGCTATGCATGCCAATAAACAAGAAGAAATGACTTGGGGAGTTTCTTGGATAGAGATCATATGGTATCGCGTCTGCTTTGGCGTAGTGCAACATGATAGGAGGTTCGAGATTTCTAGAGGAGTGTCGGAGATCTGCATCTACGTATGGGCATAGTTTTATTACTTATGCATGTTATGTTTGTTATTGTTTATCTATTTCAGCAATTGTAAGGACATAGTTTATAACTGTCTAGGCTGATCATAGGTTAAATTCTGATCGACATGTTTTTAAATGTTTTACGCTGTAATGATTTTGTTCAATATTATATTTTCTCCATGCGTTGTGATATTCTGTTCTATTCCACTGTGTTATTATGTTCTGTTCTTGCTTCTTTTATTCCATCCTTAATGAGTCGGTCTTCCGTTTCTTGGGAATTCATGGTTGAGGAGTATCAGTGCGGGTTTTCAGGGTGCGAAAAATCAGGTCGTTTTAGCTGGTATCAAAGCATTAGTTAAATGACAACCAAGGCTTGATTGGGTGGATGTCTCATCAGAGATAGGTACAGTAATATCCTAGAATGAGTTACTCTTTAGAGATAGGGATAGTAATGCCCTAGAACGAGTCTCTGTGTGTGTGTGTGTGTGTGTGTGTATGTGAGCGCATATTTGTTATTTTGATATATAAAATGATTTTTCATGGTAAACGAAATAATTTTACCTTAGAATTATATTACGTCTTTCAAAAGGAATGATAGCATTATCATTCATTGACTGATATAATTAGTGATAGTTTGAATTTAAAAGAGTGAATTGAAGTTAGACATTCAATCTGAGTCTGGATAGCTTGTGATTAGAACTTCACGGTTTGACTATAAGTTGTTCGGTAAATGACACTAAGTTGGTTAGGATCACACTTTAAACCGAGATTAGGTTGATAATCGTGGATAGAATAAGATACTGTATCTCCTACCGGGGTTATAGGTAATCAAATTATTTTGATATGTTTAGCTTTGTATTATCAGGAATTGATTGATGTATGATGGCTGCTTATTAATATAAAATCGAAATTTGGACAACTTCTGACTAGAACCTCACAATTCGACTATAAGATGTTCAGAAATAAGTTAAGGCACTAACTAAGATAGAACCCAGTGAGGATCAATATAAAACTAGTATTAGTCACTTAGAATAAAATTGCCATATTAGCCATCAATTCTACGCCATCTTTGTTTACATGTAGGGTCTGCATGTGGATAGATCATTCCAAGATGCATGGACCAAGATAGAGGTAGTAGACTTGATCACCGACGAAGACTATGATATACTATTTACTAACATGCTTTGTTCTAAGAAGGGGAGTGATATGTGGATCTCCGATCCAGCTAGTTCCGACGTAGTGGACTATTCAGGTTTTCGCTTTTAGGATTGGCCAGGATTTCCACCCGAGCCCGTGGTAGGTTATGAGTGGGTTGAGCCGTGGGTGGACGACTCCGAGGCACCGAATTCTGGTATGGACTCCGACCATAGTGGAGGCCTAGGATACATGAAGGAACCTTATGTGGAGGCACAGTGTGACGATCCCAGTTTTGAGTCAAAATTTAATTTAATAATTAATTTAAATTTTTTAGATTAATTGGTGAATTAATTTGAATTTTTCAAATTAAATAAGATTTATGCCTATTTATTTGAAATTTGAATTTGAAAATTTCCAAAATAAAGAATATATGTTGTTTATTTATATATATATACACACACACAAATTGATTTTAAATTGAATTTTGAATTTGAAACTCTAAAATAAACATTTTTGAGAATAAATTGGATTTGAAAACTCTATATTTCAAAGATAATAAAAGTTTGTTTTCTAAAAATTATAATGTACATATGTGTATATTGATTTGGAGGTTATATTTTAAGTTTAAATTTTCAAAAGCTATTCAAAAATTAAATTCTATATTTTATAATATTCATATGTGTGTTTAATTATTTAAAGTATAGTTAGATTTTAAAATCAAGTTCTTGAAAGTTATAAATATATACATTAGTTTTAAATCATTCTCTTTTAAATTATATATATAAAACAAAGGAAATGTATTTATTAATAGTAAATATAATATAAAGAATTATATAATAATATTAAGAACATGATTTACAAGTGTTTAAATTTTAACATGTAGTTTAAACAAGTGTTAAGGTTTTAAATTATGTAAAGACAAGTGTAGCAAATTTATTTTCTAAATTAACAAGTGTAAAAAATAAATTTTCCTTTTAATTTGAATTATATAAATGTATATTTGAGAAGAAACTCGGGCTTTATCAATTTTCTTTCACCTTCATTTCTCAAAACAAAAATCTATGAAAACTTAAACCAGTAAAAAAGCAAACTACAAACCAGAAAACAAAAAGAAAAATCAAACTCTTGAAAAATTTAAAACCTGAAACCAGATCTGTTTGCAAGCCTATAAACAATTCAAAGATCAAGCCTAGAAATCAAAATACAAAACCAAAGTAAAGATCAAAATCTGCTTCAAGTTTTCAACCTGAAAGCATGCAAGGATCAACTCAGTTAAATCAAATCTGCAACCTGATACCTGAAGCATTTCAAAGCAAATCAAAAAACATGTGAGTTCAAACAACAATCTAACAATGCAAAGATTAACTTCAAAAAATCGAGGACACGGATCAAAATCTTGCTCCAGATTTTCAAAATCCACTTCCAGGTTTTCAAAGCCTGTTCTCAGTCAACATAATCCAGGCGAGCAAATATACCCAAGCCTGTGTATATACATGTTAATGCTTGTGTTAACACTTGAAGTATGCAAGAATAAATGTTCAGTTGCTAAGTATGCCTGCATGTGTGTGTGTGCATATATACGTGAAAATGATTGTGCATGTCTGTATACAAGATGAATGCTCTGTTCTAATTCTACAGGCTTTAAACTTGATCAAAAAATCAAGTTCTTCTTCTCTGATCTTCTTTAGGTTATGATTTATAAACAAAATAAATTTATTCAAGTAAGATTTATGTTTTAAAAATATTTTCAAGTAAAATATAGGGTGGTTTTTAACTGGAAGAAGAATTATAATGAAATTCATACACATATCAAAATTTCGACCTAAATAATTTGTTGTTTCAGGTATATAATCTGATTTGTTTTCGAAATCTATGAATTTTAAAAGAAAAATCACAATTTTTACGCTTGAGAATCAAGTGATATTTCGAGTTGAACAGAAAATCTGTTATCGTCAATTTTTGATGAATGGTGACTAGTAGTTGGTCAAGCTTGGGCCTAGAGGTGGCTCGTGAGTCGGGGTTCAGGGGAAAAATGGCTGGAGGGTTTTTAAGTGGTCGTGGCGACGGCACGTCGTCGAACTAGGGTTCGATGACCAGTTTTAGTTGATATTGTTCTCAGGGAAATTTCGTCATTGTGGGTGGACTAACGGCGATCGGACCAAGGGGATAGGAGCATGGGATCGTGACGTTGCTTTGGCCAGAGTGGCAAGGTTCCAGGTAGTCAGATCATTGACGTCGAGACATTTTTGGGTTGTTTTGCGGGTTCCAATTTTGTTCAACATGGTCGAATTCAATTTCTTGGATGCTTTCGAGGATCTGGGTGTTTAGGTTGGTCGATGGTGATATCAATGACTTGTCGAAGGCCACAGCGATGGTTGGAAGTCGTTCTGGTGATCGTGCACGTGCACACTCGAATTTGTGTGTTTGGGAATTTTAGCCACTGGTTTGATCTCGAAGCTGATGATGGTTTGCCTCGAAGCAAACTGATGTACGCGAGTATCTTGGTGCTTTGCTCGGGGAAAATTTGAAATAGCTCGGGTTTCCATTTTGTATACATTAACCAGATTTTGAAATTAAAAGGAAAATATATTTCAGGTTTTAAAATACAACATTTTTTAAAGTTACAGAGTAAATTTTTATTTAAGAAAAGTTTTAATATTTAAAATAAATATGTTTCCAATGGAAAATAAACCAAGTTTCAAATTAAAATTTTAAACAAGTTTTAAAACAAAGTTTTTAAGAAATATAAACTAAGTTCCCAAAAGTAAAGTATTAAGCAAGCTTTCAAGGATTTAAATTTTAAAGTTAAATTGTTTTAAACTTATTTGGTTTATATAATTTTATATTAAGTCAATTATCTTATTAAATCTTTGATTATTTTCAAATATAATTAAATCAAAGATTAATTACTTAATTTATTAAAGGATAGTTAATTAAACGGATAATTTATCAAGGTGGTTAATTAACTAAGGTGACTAATTTTAATTATATAATTAATTAAAGGTTGATTTTATCTAATTTAATTAATTAAAGAACAATTAAGTAATGAAAGTAATAAAGGTTAATTGCTTAATGAAATTAATTACTTAATGTACTTAATAAAAGATTCTTACTTAATGTAATTAAGGCATAATTACATTGTGTAATTAATTAAAGGATAATTTATTAATTAAAGATTAATTAATGCAAGTAATTAAGGGTAATTAATTACTTAAAGATAATTACTTAATGAAAGTAATTAAGGATAATTAATTAATGATTAAAGTTGATTAATCAAGTGATTAAAAGGTAATTACTCAATGTAATTGATCTGTGATTTATTAATATAAGTGATTAGGGATAATCACTTATTGTAATTAATCAAGGATAATTAATTAAATGGTAATTAATTAAGGGTTAATTAATTAATTAAGTAAAATTAATTAAAAGATTACTTAGATAATTAAAGGTTAATTATTTAATGATTAAAGGTTGATTTATTTATTAATTAAGATTAATTAATAATTAAAGTTTAATTAATTTATTATTAAAGGTTAATCAATAAATGATTAAAAAATAATTAATTAAAATGGGTTGTGATTAATTAATGTTAATTAACCACGATCAATAATTTATTCATAAGTAATTAATCTGATTTAAATTAATTAGATAATTAACTGATCTTACTTATGGATGTTTGGATTGTATTGAATGCTTTGAATTATTGATATCCCCGATGTGTCATGTGCTGTGATATGATTGAACTGTGATTTATTTATCTGTGATGAATTTACATATTTATCTATGAATCTGTGAATAAAGATAAGCATTATAGGATTATATCGCTTATCAATATTGCTGTGTTTGGATTGTGATGATTGATGATACTGCACTATTGTGTAAAACCCCTGGACTACACTATACACACATAAATATGGATTTCATAAGGATTCGGTTAAGCCACAGACATTTGAATTTAATATTATTTTATTCAAAATAATGAAATGGTTTTAAAGTTGAATTTTGAATCCAAAATGGTTTGGAAATGGAAATGGGTTAAATTTGAAAAAAAAATTGAAAAGGAGTTTTGAAGATAAAATTATTTTTAATAACTTGTAAAAGTTTTGAAATTTAAATGGTTTGATTTGAATTTGAATTCAAGATTTGAAATTGAGTTCTATAAATATATGTTTGGAAACTATGGTTTAAAAAAGTTACACAAATTATATAATATATTTATATGGGTTTTAAACCATTTTAAAAGTGTTATTTTGGGAATTTGAATTTAACCCAAGTTTATACTTTAAGGGCTATAACTTGAGCAAATGTAATCGGATTTTCTCAAAATGAAAACCTTTTGTTTTCAAATGATAATGGCTTTCAAATAAAGAAAGGATATTCAGTTTTTGTTGAAAGGGTTTCAAATTTGAAATGGAATTGTTTTGAAAGCTATGGATGAATCTTTGTGATAGATTGGTGAAACTTTGTTTCAATTTGAAAGTAATTTTAAAAGGGTGAATCTTTTGTTTAAAAGATTTGAAATGAATTTGTTTAAAACAATTCAAAGAAAAGGTTTTGGGCTTTAAGTTGTGACTTAACTAAGATCCCAATATATTCATATGGTTTTAAAATTAAGCGCTCATTATTCGGTTTTGCTGGGAGATGACTTTATGTCATAAAACCCATTTCAAATAATGATATGATGAAATGGATAACATTTGAAGACCGGTGGTGAAGACCGGGTGTTTTCGAGAATGAAAGGATTACCCATCGAATGTCTCTGCATTGAGTCGCGTCAGTATAGAGATCTCCATATGTGATGAGGAGTCCGATCGGGATTGTAAATACCCGGATTGCAAGGGCTTCTTTTGAAGTGCCTTCGGTTCTGTTCGAACCCGAAACAGACTTGTATGGATGTATGTCTGACGTTACACTTTGAAATATAAAGCTGGTTTCTATCAAATACATTTTTGTTTGGTGGTGGAGAATTTATTCTCTTAGCTTAACACCCTTCTCTGAGACGTACAAGCTCAGAGGTTTTGTAGTTGATGGTTTCTAGCGATACATTCCCAATTTGGTAATGTGGCATGCTAAGTGCTGCTGATCATTTGTTGATCGAAGCATGGCTTTTGTGAAAAGCGTAGCTATGTGGGACGAGACTTCATCAGAACCTCACAACTCGAAAATGGTCGAAACAGGAAGAATGCGGCAAGGTTATTGGGGGTAGCGCCCCTTAAGGTATGTCTATTTCCTTCTGGATAAATAGTGGTATCATGGTATGGAGCCCAGATACTTAACTTATGTGGTTGTTGCAAATCATTGCTTTGTGGTTGTTGGTGTCGAGGGCCCTCGGATAAAGGTCGGTAATGATTGGGGGATGGCATATTCGTGTAGTAGTTACCTAGTTACAAAGGTAACCCAACCTTGTGTGGGCAGAGAGCTGGTTATGTTCTCAGGGCGTCCCTCCAGAGGCATACCCATGTGGCATAGGAAGTTCCTTAGCCTGGCCATTGTTGGAAATCCAATCAAACAATACGAGCCCTTTACGATTGCAGTTGTATACCCTGCCACCTCAGGTGGTAGCTATAGCAGGCATAATATAATGGTACCTATGCTGGCTAAGATTAATATTATACTTTCAAAATGTTTTCTTCACTATGCACTAATAATAATATCAAAAGGATTTTGCGTATCAAGCATGTTTGACTATCATAAGGAGAAATATCCCCCAAGTGTGCGATTGCATTGTGTGTGTGCCGGGAGGCCTTATGATAGTTACATTTTCTAAAAAGCATAGCGAATTTCTTTTAAATTCTTTTGTTTGTTTCTGTTCGAATAAACTATTTTCGTCTGCTCACATCTGTCCCATGACTGACCTGGAGTTTATTATTCCCTTTCTAAACTCTGGGTGCCCACAATTTTCCACACGGGCAGCCTAGAGTTAGATTTTCAGATAATCAGCTAGTAGGAGTAGCAATTGGAAATCTTCTTCGGTCTTTGGTCTTTGAAGCCTTTGGATTTGGCGACCGCGTTTGTTCACTTCAACATTCCGTTACCTAGTTTGCTTCATTACAACGATGATGGTGGTTCGAGCTTTTGGTTTGTGAGCTGTTTGCCAAGGAGCTTTGGATTGGAGATGTAGTTTGTGGATTCACTCCCTTTTGAAGATCATGTTGGAGTTATCTCTTCCATTGTTATCTTTTCCGCTGTTATATATTGTCTCTGCTATTATTGTAACCATATTGTATCAACTGTTGTGTATCAATGATATTCATTTGTATTCCGCTGTGTTGTTGTACTTAATGTGTTATAAGCTTCGGCGAACCAGATTCGACGTTTGAATCTACGGCATTCGAATACGGGTGGTGTATTTGGTGCCGGTTTTTGAAGATCGAGTCGGGGTCGTCACATTTGGATTAATTGGTGAATTATTTTGACTCAAAACTGAGATTGTTACACATGGGTAAGCGGTAGTGAGGCGATCATTTTTTTGGAGGATGCATTTTCCCAATGGCGGCAGCAAATATATGGATGCCCTTCCTCGGAATGGGGAAATTGAGGTAGCATACGTGGAAGAAGAAGAGTTTGAAGAGGAATGTGCCAACGATCTAGCTGACATTGAAGATCTTGAAGAAGCACCTAATACCGAATCAGAATCCGAGTCTGAGTCGGAGGCAGAGGAGGAGTTTGGAAATGAAATTTGAGTAGGATAGATTAGCAGACTCATGTATCATTATTATGTTCGACTAATAGGCTATAGTAGTATTGTGTAGTAAAAACCTTTGTGTTGAATGTTCTTTTTATTAAGGCTATGAAGCAGTAGAAAAATGTAACAAGTTGCGAAAGTAAACATTTCTCTTTGTATCTATATCCACTTGTCTAGAAGGATAAAGAGTTTTCTCATAAAAACATAAGGAACTATGGATAAGAATTTTTCAAAGATTAAGAAATCTAAAATTGGTAAAAGATAACAACATCCTTAGTTAATAAAATGACTAACCCTCATTTATGCAAAGAAAAAAAAGTTTGAATAATAATCACCTTGTGAATTAAATTTCACGATCTGACAAAAAGGTGTTTGATAACAATTGTGATATGAAAGTTCAATAAAATTTATTAAGATAATAAATTGATAAAGGCATTTTGTCAAGTCATACTTTATGGAGAATTAGTTGTAAATATAGAATTCTTAAAGAAATTGAGGAAATGAAATCATAACAATATTATTTCCAAAGTTTTGAAAAATATGGAAAGTTCGGTGAGCAAGTCTCAGTTTGTTCGGTGATGGTCAAAATAATCTTCCGAGTATTGGTCTGATGTTTGTTTCAGCAATCAAGATCATATACATAGTGGATTATCCTCTTTGTCAGTGTGCAATTGAAAGTAGGTTCAGTACGAACAAATCCTAAAGATAAGAAATAACTTATTAGAGTTATAAAAAGGTGCAGTAATTTCAAAGTAGAAATTAGAAGAAGAAGAAAAGGTTTAATGATGATTAGTTCGAGTGTCCCGAAAGTAGCTAAAAATGGGTAGGAGATTGTGTTCGGATGATAAGCACTTCTCTTGAGTATATCCTTCATAGTTAAGGGAATGTAAAGATACTATTGGTAATACCTAGATCCTAGTTGTTTTGAAATTTTTTGATCTATACCCTTTTTGGGAATTAAAAGTGATTTTATGGGAAATTTTATAAGTATTTTGGAAGATAACCAAGTACGTATAATGTACGTGAATCACTTCATCGCATTTAGTCGATCCAAGATTCGAGGACGGAACTTGAGGTATTTACCCCAGTATGAAAGAGTGTGGATAACTTGATTCTTGACGGCAAATGTTGACAAGAGTATTGGAGTAGGATGCTTGAGTTTTCTATCATAGTTGAGTGCTATGTAAGGAAAGCAAAGGATTCTGAAATAAGAAGTCTGATCAGTATTCTGCACTAGAGGATCAAGGGATCGATGCTAGTTCGAAAGGAATAATTGTGAATTCGGATATTAGATCGAATCATTTATTGCGTATGGATGTTTTATACACGTCATACGAAAAGAAAGTTGGTTCTCGTTATATTATCCAATCCTGATAATTTCAGGAACGAAATCCTTTATGGATAGGAGAATGTAACGACCCATAATTTTATAATAATAAAATAGGATATTTAATTCAGTAAAATATTCAATTAGTAGATTTCAAACAATAATAACACTTATTTTAAAGGTATATAAACAAAATATGGATATTTAGATTTTTCGTCAAAAATGATGAAAAGTCAGTTTTCGATAAATTTAAAACTTTCTCAATAGCACGCGCAGCTTTGAGTACCAATACTCGTTTATCGATATAAACAAGAAAATGAAATAAAATAATCTATTTTATTTTTTTGAAAATAAATTGAAATTATGACATCATCAATAGGATCACAATATTTAATAATTAATTTATCAAGTTAAATTGGGATTTAATGATTTGATAATTCATTATAAATTTATTAAACGATAAAAAATGATTGGAACCTTATACGGTGGGTATAAATCTGCAGCACTTTGAAATACACAATACATGGATTTTATGATTAATTTAAGGAGTTTTTACTAAAATAAATTATTGGGATATAATTTATAAATTTTGATTACATCATTATTTAAATAGAAATATAATGGATAATGTGACTGATAAACAAAGTTGGAAATCAAGATAAAACGACACCCAGAAGTCGTCAAACATCGTCGGAACGTCTTAAAATAAATAAATATAAACACATAGATTTTCACAGATTATATTTACGTAATTGGAAAACATATTAAAATACGAAGGAGACGGAATGAAATACGCCTGTGTATGCGCACATATACATGTATACATGCATGTACACGCAAGTATGTGTGTGTGGCTGTGTGCATACGTGTATGGATGTGTGACGTGCGCGTGTGTGTGTATGCATGTGTATATGTATGTGTAGGCATGTGTATGTATGTATGTATGTGTGTGTATATATATACATCTATGTATGTATTTATATATGTATAAATGTGTGTAGAAGCTTCCTAAGAAGTGACCTCCTTGATTTGGGGTTAGGGTGTGTAGGTGATGTGATGGAGAGGGTACATGAGTTGATGGGGTAAAGTGGTGTAAGGGTATGGAGAGTATGGTGATGTGACAAGTTATGTTGCATATTATATTACTAAATCCTATACCATACTATAAACACACTTCTACCTCCTTCTCTTCATTTCTTTACTTCATTTCTTTTCTACTTCTTCCTTAGCTTTCAATTTCTCTAACGTTCTCTAATGGCTTCCTAAGGGAATTCGAGAGAAAGTAGTCCAATAACAACTCAAAATTGTTAAGTGTATACTTTAATCTTCTTCTACACAATGTTTTATAGACAACAAGCCAAGCTACAATGTCTCAAACTCGACGAAACCTCGGGAAACAACCATGGCCATAAGCAATAAGGAGAAGAGGGAGGCCTTTGGATACACCAACGTAGAAAAAGGAAAGGAGACTGTCTTGGTTTTGTTTCGGTAGTGCTAGAGCAAGTCAAGGAGGAGTGAAACCCTTTTGTAAAACACACTTCGCCTCTTTAGCTTAGATTTATGATTAATAAGTCATAATGAGTATAACTTGTAAATATGAACATGTTTGGAAAGTTAATTTACAAGTTATAAAAAGTTAGTAAGCAAACTTGAAAAGTTAGTAAGCAAACTTGAAAGGTTAGTAAGCAACTAGTAAAGAAAAGTTAGTAAACTTGGTTGTGTTGATTTACTAATCTTTGGATGATAACATTGGATGTTATATGAATGATTGAAAGATTTGGTTGTGTTGATGGTGTGATATTATATGGTAAGTATAAATAATACACATATATTAATATGTTTATATGTTAATATCGTGACTTTTAAAAGGAATTCCAAGTCACGTTACACATATATTAATATGTGTACAAACGGAAAGTATTAAGCCTCTTTAAAATAAAATAGAAAAGGATTTAAAATGGGTTTTAAATCATAAATTTTTTGAATATAATATTATGAAAGATAAAACATTGGAAAATAATATTTTATAAGTTGAAAAAGTTGAAATAAATGGTTATAATAATTTATAGGTGTTTTGGAAGTGCCCTAAGCAAGTTTAGAAACAATTCACTAAATGGTCAAAATTGGGCACTTTCTAGAGCGTCACTTCGCGGTGATGCGAACTGTAATTTCAAACGGAAGTGTAGAAAGCGTTTCAAGTAGAATGATTTGAAACCAAAATTGTTTTATCCGTAAAGTTGATAGCTTTCAAATGAATATGAAAAGTTAAGTTTTCGATTTGAAAATCTCAAGTTATGAGCAAAACAGTTTTCAAAAAGGTCGCTGTGGAAGCAATAAAATCCAAATTTTGGTAAGTCGAGTTTTATAACTCCGAAAATTATGAAATAAATTTCTAAATTCATTATTAATATAAAAATGAGGTTTCAAAAGATAAAAATGAGTTTATACTTAATCAGAAGTATAATTATAGAAAGTGACCTAGTTTTTCACTTTTAACTAGCGATTAAGGAATTGGATTTTGAAATTAAGGAATCAATAGGAGTTTTTGACCTAAATATTTACGAATGTTTTCATAATAGTTATTATAATTTTTAAGATTTATTTGGGAATTTTCTAAAGACTTAGAAAAATGGTCAAATTCTAGAGTCGAATGAATTCCTTAAGTAATAAACAATATTTGGAAATAAGCTCGGAAGTGACATTAGACTTCGTGGTATGGAAATGACTATTATTTAAAGGATAGAGAATGTGATTGAACCAAGGTCTAAGAGGAAATAGTTCCCCAACTTGGAAGGCCTCATTGTTTGCTGACAAATAACAGAGTTTGAAATCGAGGATTTGAGTTATGAATGAGGTATCATCTCTGAATGACAATTAATAAATAATAGAAAGGGTTATGCGGTAATACCTAAGAGTACGTCTTGTCCCGCCTGTAAGATTTAAGAAAGCATACAAGGTAGTTAACGAGATAGGAAATCCATTTGCCCTTGTTTATTTTTTAAGACGAGGGGTGGAACGAATCTGAAGTTTGATCCTGATACTTGTCAAAAATCTTGTAAAAGTTTTGACAAGAGAAGTAAAGGGATTGGGTAAAAATGGATAGGAATTTGATTGCTGTGATGAAAGTCGGGTAATCTTCTAGGTGTCGATCTGATGTTAGTTTAGGCCTTTGGGGTTTGCACCTGGGAAATCATTTTCTTAATATTTTACAATCAAAGGTTACTTCTCAAATGAGGAAGTTTGGATTAAGTGATTAATTAAATGAGGCTTAATGATTCTGTGTACATATATACACATTTTATTTCGATGGTTGATGTCGAAGGAACCAGGGTCGGATTTGAGTATTCCAGATTCGAAGACCACTTCGAATCAATTTGCGGTATTCCAAAAATGGATATGAAACTGAAAGGTTGAAGATTGGGGAATCTTCTCAGTGGGGAGAAGGTTACTCATTGAGTCGATCCTTAAGAAATCTTTTGGATAGCCCATAAAGATAACTACAAAGTAGCGTTAGTTCTTTCTTTGTTAAGAAATCTCTGTTGTATTGAAGACCGAAGATCTTCCATGGTAAGCGGATTGCTTGTTGATAATTTGGTGCCGCGCCGAATGGTAGTGATCCCTTATTGTGGGATATGCGATGATGCAAGGGCTGCAGCTGCTACGATTTGGGGTGTAGTAAGGTGGTGCCTTCGGTTCATCCTTTACCTGGATCACTTGCATGGGAGAATGTCCGACAAAGCATTTCCAATGATTACGAACGTTGATTTTTACAAACGTACATCAGTTTGGTGGCGGCGAAGGCAACTTCTCTTATCTTAACACCTTTCTCTAAAATGTATGAGCTTGGAGGTTGTATCTTTGTGGGAGTCAATTAATAATTGGCGGATCTAACAATGTGGCATTCAGAGTGAATGATCTAGAATGAAAAGTAATGCGTTACCTCGAGCCTCATCAAATGGGGAGTGACTTGAACAAGGCGTACGGCAAGATGATTCATGGTTTAGCACCCTTTAGAGTGCCCGCATTTTCCTTTTTAGATATAACTGATCTCCTGCTATATGTCGAATTTGAAGGTTGTGATGTGAGCGCTCTCAGAAGGTCGGAAACGACCGGGGGAAATGGCGTATTCAGTCTATTGGTTGGGTATACAGTCTTGTTTGGGCATTGGGCGAGGAACTCACACCCAGATGCATCCCTCTAGAGGTTTACTGTGTGAAAGATAGCCCCTTACCTTGGTTGCTAGTATGGAATCCAATAATTCATTAAGAGCCTTGTACGTTTTTTATTGTAGACCAAATGGTGGAATTTAATGAATGTAACAATTTTAGCTAAGATTCATAAGTTTACTTGAAAAGTACTTTCAAAATAATGTCATTAAAAATAATATCCCTCATTTTTGGCGTAATCATTTTATGGTTATCATAAGCGGAAAATGCTTTTAGTGTTTTTATTCTTTGTGGTCTTATGAGATACCCTTTGTATTCAAAATACGGATTTCTGGTTTGGCGTCCAATTGTGACACTATCACATTTGGAATTGTGTTCTTATGCTGGTTTTTCCAAGCCTGATCCGGGTGTATTCAACACTCAGGTCAGTACCGAGTGATCTCAGGATTAGCTATGCAAGCTGAGAAGCAAGAAGAAAGAAGGATGGACTTGGGGAGTTTCTTGGATAGAGATCATATGGGATCACATTTGCTTTGGCGTAGTGCAACATGATAGGAGGTTCAAGCTTTCCAAAGGAGTGCTGGTGATCTGCATCTGTGGATGGACGTAGTCTTATTACTTCATGCTATGTTTGTTGTTCATCTATTTCAGCAATTTTAAGGACAGAGTATATAACTGTCCATGCTGATCATAGGTTAAACTCTGATTGATATGTTTTTAAATGTTTTTCGTTGTAAAGATGTTGTTCAATATTATATTTTGTCCATGCATTGTGACATTCTTTTCAATTTCGCTCTGTTATTCTGTTCTATTCTGGCTACTTTTATTTCATCCTCAATGAGTCGGTCTTTCGTATCTTGGGAATTCGTGGCTGAGGAGTATCAGTGTAGGTTTTCGGGGTGTGAAAAATCGGGTCCTTACATGCGAGGTCGGTCAAATGGCATGCAAAAGTTTGTCCAGCTAACCCGACTACTAGTAGTGTGACTTTGAGGCTAATGTGAGACATCACCTATGATAAGTAACTATGATGACGCGATGTTAGTTCCAATTATATAGGGTAAATCTGCCCAGCTAATCTTGCTGACAGTACCTATGGATAGTAGGACTAATGTGAGACGTCACTTTGGGGTAAGGGTCATAATCTGAAGGACAAGCTTCAAGGTTTTGAGGTATTAAGTGGTTGTTTGAGGGCCTATCTCTTTTCATTAAATAAAGTATTAGATGGTCAATGGTTAGTGATTAGGCACGGTAGGTGGTATCTCAAAAATAGTCCGCTTTGGGATATGGTATTAAGTAGTTGTTGTAGGGCATGTCTTCCCATAAAAGAAGTATTAATGGCTCGAAGAGATTCCATGCAATGTCAGCTAGATAAGCATTTATGAGGAATCTACCTTGGGAATAAGTATTAAATAATAGGGAGGCTGCCTCAATTAAGGTCTTAAATGATGAGAATCTGCCTATTCTCAATAAATGGTATTAATTGATTTGGTGCTATCTCTCGCATTGTTAGACATTTATAACATGGGTTATATGTTATGCGATTGGTAAAACTGCTTCAAGAATGGAAGGAATTAAGTAGTTGTTTAGGGCACTCCTCTTTTCCTTATATGAAGTATCAAGTGGTTTTAAATATGCAAGACATACTCTTATTTTTTAAATATACAACCCAAGTGCTAATATAGTAAGACTCGAGGTTTTTATTCATCAGATATTTGTTGTTCTAACTCCCTCCTCATTACAACATAGGTCAGAGAAGGAGTTGATGATGCTTGAAGATGACGAGCGTAGAGGTTGTGGTAGTTTTTATTTATCTATTCATGTTATTTTCTATTATACCCATAAAACGTATTTTTAAACAAAATGATGTAACAATTGTTGTTGAAATTATATTATGTTTTATGACATTTGAATTGATTTGAAATGAATGGGTGTTATTACTGCTATTGTATTCTTTTTCCTTCCATTGTGAGTTCTAAAAAATAGATAGATAGCTCTGTATTATTAATTTTATCAACCAACAACCAGCTTTGAGATGGATTTAAGTTGATGGGCCTTTTTGGGTCAGAATATAGGCCTATTTTGAGCCAAGTTGTTACATTTGGTATCGGAGCCTAGGTTACCTGATCAACGGGCAATATACATACGAGTGGTGCACTTGTTATTTATGAAATTTTTTTTCCAAAGGTTTTACTATAAATAAATACTTGTATACCCTCTAAATTCTTTGAGCATCGCGTACACATTGGGCAACCATTTTCTTTCAACATATAATACTATGTTAAGAAATCATCACTAAAGGTTCAACCTACAGATAGTTGATATAGCTAATAATCAATTTTCCTTTAGAACTAAGAACCTTCCCGAAGAAGGCATGCCATTTGTGGGATGCCCGAGTGGTGCAAGCAATACCTCAGGCAAGTTGGTCAAGTCCCTATTCCTCCAATTTCACAGGTGGCACCTGCTGCATCACCTGTCGACGTAGCACCCCATCCTATTGACTTCCCTAAGATGTGTAAGGACTTTCTTAATATTGGAGGAAAAGCATACTCATGAACCTAGAGATATGTGGAAGCTAAAACATGGATAAATGACTACAAGAGGATATTTCAAGAACTCGGTTAGGAGTATCGGCTGAAGACAAGGATGGTAGCTTGTCACCTTAAGGGAGAAGCCTTAGATTGGTGGAACTTATTGGCTGAGGAAAATGCCGATAGTAATTTTACTTTAGAAGAATTCAAAAAAAGATTTGAAATTTATACATCCTAGGTAAGGAGACTCCACTTTAAAGGAGTATATTGGTAAGTTTTCAAAGTTAGCTAAGTTTGGGATGAGCCTGATAGATACACCTATGAAAAGGGCCATGAAATTTTTGAAGGGCCTGAACTCACCACTAAGATAAATTTTGTTGATCCAATTACCCATTGGCACCATATATGAAATGTTGGTTGGGATGATTTTGTTGCAAACGGCTAGTGCAGAAGAAATAGAAGCAGAGAAGAAGAAGGCTTGGCTTACTCAAGAAAGGTCCAAAAAGTAAAAAATTGGGCAAATAAAAGTCGAAAGATGGTAAAGTGTGCAAGAGATGTTAGAAAAAGGGTCGTAAGGCTAAAGATTGTAGGGCGATTCTGGTGAAAGAAGCTTTTAAAGGGAGTGCTATCATTGCCAAGAAGAAGGGCACCTCAAGAATCAGTGTCCTAAGCTGACGAATGAAAGGTCTAGTGGACAAGTCTACGTTATTGAGGTGTCCCTACTTCTAGTATACCACTCCCCAGAAATCAAGGGAAGGCAGCATAAGAAGGTATAACTCTTATTCTTGGGGCTACGATTCATACCCTATTTGATTCCGGAGCATCACATTCATTTACAGCTAGGGAAGTAGTTAGCTTCTTAAACCTTCAAACCCAATCTATCCACAGCCCAATAGAATCCCTAATCCTATTGGAAGGTCGACCATATCTCCTTAATTTGCAAAGACATAGTTTTGGAAATATGCGACGTTGATTTCATATGTAATGTGTAAGTTCTAAATTTTGAAGTGCATGGATTTATTTTGGGTATGGATTGGTTAGCATACTAGGGAGCGATTCTTGATTGTGATGGGAGGGTTGTACGATTTAAAGTTGTAGAGGCCATGATCTAGATGTTCTTTGTACACTCCAAGACTCAGTCGAGTCAAGCTATGTATACTCGTTAATTCTACCTTATAGTGAGCTCTTATTCATATCCATAGTCCACAAATTTCCTAATGCCTTTGAGAAAATCTTAGGTCTCCTAACCTAAAAGGAGATCGAGTTCAGAATCGATTTGGAAAAGGACGGTAGGCCAATCGCCCTACCATTAAGACACATGGCCACCAAAGGAAGACGAGAATTGGACATGCAAATCTCTGATCTATTGCAGAAAGGATTCATTCGACGGAGTATCTCGGAGTTGAAAGTCCATGTTGTCTTCGCCACTAGGACGGACGGCTCTTTGAGACTTTGCATCGACTATAGAGAACTACATAAGTTAACAAGGACAAATATGTTTCCATTACCTAGGATAGATGGCATCTTTGATCAACTTATGGGAGCCAAGGTCTTTTCCTAAAGACTTGGCAAATGGATTCCATCAGTTGAGGATTACAAAAGAGAGCAAGTCGAAGACCGCATTTTGCACACCGGATGGACTCTATGAGTAAGAAGTAATGCCTTTTGGATTGACAAATTCCCCCACGAACTTTATAGACTAGATGAGTAGAGTATTTAGAGGGCAACTTAATAAATTTGTAAGAGTATTTGTGGATGATATCTTGGTATTCTCCAGGAGCGAGGATCACCTAAGAGAAGCAATAGGAACTTTGAGAATGCACCAACTTAAAGCCAAATTTTTGAAATGCCACTTTTAGAAGAAGGAGGTAAAATTCCTGGGACATATTGTTCCTGAGCAAGGACTAATAGTGGACACCGTAAAAGTGGAAGCATTCAATGATGGAGAGTTCTTAAAAATGCATTAGAGGTTAGAAGTTTTATTGGTTTCGCAGGCTGCTATAAGAAGTTTATAAAGAACATTGGAGGAATAGCATCCCCTTTAAACAGCTTGACTAAGAAGAACCTAGTCTTTAGATGGTAGATGCACTAAGGCAGTCAAGAATCTTAAGGAACTTTTGACAAGTGCACCCTGTGCTCATCATTTCCGATGGGACAAACTATTCATGGTTTTCACAGATGCTTACGACATAGGATTAGAAGCAGTTCTAATGCAAGTAGAAAAGGTAGTTGCTTATGCTAGTAGGCAACTGAAGGACCTTGAGAAGAGGTATCCAGTTCACAACTTAGAGTTGGCAACTATTGTATTTGCCTTGAATACGTGGAGGCAATATCTTTTGGGCGAAAGTTTTGAGTCGTTCATTGATCATAAATCACTCAAATGATTATTTTCCCAAAAAAATGTAAAACCTTAGACACTAGAGATGGACGGAATATATAGCATCATTCGATTTCGGTATACAATATAACCCCGATATATGGAACAAGATTACCGACGCCCTCGGTCGGAGGCATGTCACACTAAGTGCTATATATGAATGGAGGCAGTTGGAATTTCTCTCGAATTTTAACTTCCAACCGCCAACAGAATCCATCTAAGGCTTTTTTGCAGCAATGGTGATCAGGCCAGCATTAATAGACCATATTGGGCTTGAGCAGATGAAGGATGAAAGGATAGTGGGAATTTTGAGAAGAAGGGACCATTTACCCCAAGCTTGTGGATATTCAATTGATGAGAAGGGATGTTTGAGAAAGGATGGACATCTTTTTGTCTAAATGATTGATAGTGTGTTGGAGGAAGTGCTTATGGAGTGTCACCGCTTGAAGATGATCATTCACCTCGGAGGAGATAAAATGTATATGGATATGAAGAGTATTTTCTTTTGGCTTAGGATGAAAGTAAGAGAAGCTATATTTATTGCTAAGTGCTTGACATGTCAGAGGATAAAGGCTAAGCAAGGGAAGCCTAGAGGATTATTATTGTCATCGGGCATTCCAACTTGGAAATGAGAGCACATTTCAAAGATTGCCTAGGAGTCAGAGAGGCAATGAAGCTATTTGGGTCATAACAGATAGACTAATTAGGAGTGCCCATTTTATTTCTGTTAGGAACAGTAGGATTTCCACGTCTCTCACATAATTTTACATCAATGAGGTAGTTCGATTACATGGGATTCTGGCAAGCATTGTTAGTGATAGGGATCCCGTATTCACTAGTGTGTTTTAGAGGAGTTTGTAGGAAACTTTGAGAATTTCATTGAATCTTAGCCTACTTACCACCTATAGACAGATGGTCGGGCGAAAAGGGTGAATAGGGTTATGGAGGACTTGTTGAGATCTTGCATCATGGACTTTAAATGCTACTGGGAGCAGCACCTACCGTTGGTTGAGTTCATGTATAATAATAATTACCAAGGAGATTGGTATGGCCCTTTTAAAGCACTTTACGGGAGGCCATGCAAATTGCCAAGTTGTTAGTTGGAGACTACTGATAAAATTTTGCTGGACTTGATTTGATCCATGATATAAAGGAAAAAGTAGAGTTGATCAGAAAAGGAATAAAGGCAATACAAGACCGTCAGTAATCTTATGCAGATAGAAGAAGGAAAGAGTTAGAATTTGGGGTAGGGGATATGGTATTTGTCAAAGTCTGTCTTCTTAAAAAAGTTGCTAGGTTCGGCAAGTCAGAGAAATTGGTGCCTATATTGATCGAGCTATTTTGAGACATGGAAAGGATAGATAGACTTGCCTACCGCATGGATCTACTGGATAGATTTACAGGGGTCCATGACATTTTTCATGCTTCTCACTTTAGAAAATGCCTTTATGGCACGACCATTATAGTAGAGCATGATCAGTTGGGTTTTATAGTGATAAAGCCCATAGCATACCGTGCTACCGCACGCATTATGGAGCGAGAAACTAGAAGACTTTGCAACATAGAAATTAGATTGGACCGAGTAGAATGGGGAGATGACTCGATGGAGAGCACATGGGAAACTAAAGAAAAAAAATGAAGATCTCTCATCTTGAGATTTTCGCTAGTAAAACTTAAAATTATGATTTTGGTTGCACCATGGTTGCTAAATTAGATGGTAGGAGAAGGTTGCTACACTTTTTCATAATCATTTTACACTCATGTAGAAATTTTTATACATGTTTAGGGTATTTTCATACGTACTCGCATGACATGATCACACTCATGCTATGACTGAGCTCATTTGTAGTATGTCTGTAGTGCATAAACACATCGCACTTTTGTTAAATAGATGGTTTTGTAGATAATTAGTTGTATAACAGGAACATTGTTGCGCCTTACGATGTTCGCCCCTTGAAAAGATTTTGGGGACGAAATCCTTTTTAAGGTGGGGAGAATGCAACATCCCATAAAATCAACCACAAATGAATAAGTGATAAGTGAATAAATTAAATAAATTAAACTAAATAAGATAGGGATAAAAATGAAAATTTTGTAAAGATTTGGAATTTGGTCACAGAAATTACGCCATTGCGTTTATGGTGAAATTTTGATGAATTTTCATATATAATATGCTTAAAACGGAGCCCAAACAAAGAAGTTATGAGCGTTTGAAGTTTTCAGGTTTAAAATAATTGAATCGAATTCAAATGAATAAATAAATTTGAAATTTGAAATTTTAAAATTAACTTAGATTAGACTTGGGGTTATGTAAACGGTAAAGTCAAGGTTAACGTTATAAAGTAATTATGGAATAAAATAAATTAACAACGGTAAAAGAATAAATGTTCCCAAATATAAGGAAGAAGTCAACCTATTGACCAACCAAACGACCGCTAGCAGTTGATCGGTGTATAGAGGCTGTCGACCAATATTTAGGGGTGGCAGATAGGGTTTTGTTGGGTGGAACGTACCAGACTTTTCTATTTTTAACCTAGTTTCATCCTACGATTTTGGTGTGTTTCAACCTCTATAAATAGGACCATACCCTCTCCACTTTTATTCATAAAATATTTAGGAATCTAACAAAACTCTAACACTTTGTCTCTCCAATAGATATAGAAATTCAGGTAAGAATCCTATTAAGTTTTCTACTAATTCTTCCAACCTATTCTTCTCTAACTTTTCTGAATCTAACGAATTGATTTTAAGGCGTTGCAAATCCAAAGAAGATAAAGCTAAGGATAGAAATCATAGCATTTTTATTTTTGTAATTGATTAGTATATGATGGATTTGAATATGCATTAGAAGTTTTGGGATTGCAAAAACAAAACACTATAGACCCCTCCCCTAAACTCCTTCAATTCAAAATGTCAATTCTAGATGCAAACTCTCAATTTTTTATTTTGGATTAACAAAATTATATAGTTTTTACAGTTTTTGATAATTTCAAATTCTATTCAACTCCTCCTTATTTTGTGATTTGATTATGAAATTTTCATTAAAGAATAAGGGTGCAAAGTATGAATTTTATTCATTGTTTGGACCAATTATTCCATAAAATTAAGTAGAAATTGCTTTTTCTAATTCGTTATAAAAGAGGTATTGAATAAAAGACAAAATTGGAATTGCAATATATACAAGTCTGTTAATTGCAATTTTTGGATGAGTATTGAATCCTTTGTTATGGATATTAGAATCCTTTGTTATGGATATTGGAATTTTGGCATCATTGATAATATGGAAAAGGAATTGTATTGTTGTTGTTGAAAGAAATTGAAATTTAATGCTAGTTTAGGGTGTATATTCCACATGCTTAGAAATTGCTAGACACAAATCTATATAGACACACACAGAGACACACAAAGATATATATATATATATATATATATTAGCTTAATAAAAGTATAACTATAACATATAATTGCGTAGGTAAATAGGTTGTTAACCTTATTAAATCCCCTTTAGGAAAGAAATTAAAATTTTAAAGCGTAATAAGGAAGATTCCGTGTAAGGCCCTAATTATGAAATGGTGAGATGTGCATTACATATATAGAGTGCGAATATAAATTATGACTAAGTCACAGGGATGTGAGGTCAGTCAAAAGGCATACAAAAATCTGCCCAGCTAACTTAGCTACTAGCAGTGTGACTTTGGGGCAGATGTGAGACATCACTTATGATAAGTAACTACGATGACTTGAGGGTAGTCTTAACTCTATAGGCTAAATCTGCCTGGGTAATTTGGCTACCATTACTTATGAATAGTCGGACTAATGTGAGATGTCACCAATGGGTAGGAGTAATAATACGAAGGAACTGCTTTGGGGTTTTGAGGTACTAAGTGGTTATTTGAAAGTCCACCTCTTTTCCCTAAATGAGGTATTAAATGGTCAAAGGTTGGTAATTAGACAAGGTAGGAGCTATCTCAAAAAGAATCCACTTCGAGATAATATATTAAGTGGTTGTTGTAGGGTATGTCTTTCCATAAAAGAAGTATTAAGTGGCTTAAAAAATTCCGTACGATGTCAGCTAAATAGGCACCTGTAAGGAGGCCGCCTTCAGAATAATGTAACGGCCCACAAATTTATCACTTTGATATTTTTAGAATATTCAAACATAAGCTTTTTAACAGATTATGTTGTCATAAATAATAAATAATGATGGTAATCTTATTTTGAATAAGTATTTACAAAAACATAAACTTTGAAAAAATATCGATAAAATGACCGAAAACCGTTTTACCAATAAACAGCCCTATAATTATTAGAAGTCGCATATGGAGCTAGGTATATATACTTACTTATATATTTAAACAAGAATATGAAATAAAATTATTTTTTTATTTTTTGGAAGTAAAATGTATTCATGATATCATCAATAATGACATCGTATTTAATAATTTATTTATAAATTTAAATTGCGACTTAATGATTTAATAATTATTACGACTATTCAAATAATTGTTTTCAAATGATAATGATCCATTTTGACTAGTTATGAAGTGATAATAAATCATTTATAATAGTTTTATAAAGATATATATATATATATATATTTGATTTGAAAATATAAGAAAATTCGCACCGCTTTAATGATATAATAGCACCTTTTGAAAACAATTTTTTAATATTTATTTATATAGTTTTATAAATTAAATTTGATCATTTTAATTATTTACAAATGATGATAAATTAGTTTTCAAATTTTGTTTACAAATATATGTGTGTTATCTAAGAAGTGAAAATATAATCGAAGATTGGAATCAGAATTTGTGACGGTTTAACATATAGAAGTTGTAAACAAATCAGTACAACATTATGATACATATACACATACATGAACACATATACAAATGCATAGGCATATACATTATTAAGTTTAAGAATTAGTCAAATCAATCAAAGAAAATATCCTAACACATGTATATATACACAAGCTCCTTATGTGTAAACAAGAGATTAAAAAACAATACATCACAAGCCAATCACATAGAAGGGGGTATGAGCCAAGTGCATGGAGGGGGATAGGATTAGAAAGCACGACCAAAAAGGTGATGGTAGTGGGTGATGTGAGCAATCACATGTAAGGTGGAATATAATGATATTCTCTCTCCACTTTTAGTCGATAAATACATGCATCGACCTCTAATTTCTGCATACAATTCTCTTCTTCTTCCTTCTTCTTCTTAAAGCTCTAAGAGCTCTTCTTTAATGACTAACATTCCTTGAAAAAATATTAGCAAAGCTATGGCAAAATATTTTAAATGTAAAATATATACACATGTATATACCATGTTAATCTACCTCCCAAACCAAGTTAAACACCTCATTTCCACCTTCCAAACTCATGGCCACTACCTCCTAACACCAAGGCCGAGCCCATCTTCACTTGCTTTCTTGGGCCGTGGCTAATTCAAGGTCCCTGGCTCGACTCCATAGACATCGATTCGATCATAGCGAAGGTATAACGAATTTTCCTACGTTTAATATCCGATAAAGGTGAGAAACTCTATATTTACATATATATAGTAATGAGATACGATTGCTATAGATATTTCTATGCTTTCATCATCCAGTTCGGTTGTTTTAATATAGTTGCGTAATTGTGTAAACAAGTCACGTTAAATACACGTCGATATTACACAAAGAAATCACTTTTTGAATCAAGTTATAAAAGTGATATGGAATTATTAAACCCCTTTGAAATGATTTAAAAAGATTTATAAATGTTTCGTTAACACTAATATCCAATTTGGTGAAGTTTTGATAAGTTATAAAAATTGAGTCAAAATTAGCCACGTAGTGTAATGACAATTCGCGATTTCACACCGTAAAAGCTTAAATCCATTTAAACAATGGACTCAGAGACGGAATTCTTTGGAATAAGAATTTTATGAACTTTTACAATCATAGTATTCAAACAAAAGAAAAATATTGAGATTTTGTTTAGTATATTTTGAAATATGAGCAAAACAAGTTTTCAAATAGTCGCACTTTGGCAGTTCGAAAACCAAGGCCATAAAATCATTAAAAGTAATATTTTCAGTTCTTTAAAAATAGGGATAAATTGTATAATTTTTTTTAAATATTTTAAAAGAGTTTCGAGTTAAAAAAATCAATTTTTAAATGGTAGAAAAGTTTTTTTGATCAAATAAACTTAAATGCACTATTCGCATCACTTTTTGCTGCACTTTTAATAACTTTTGGAATTTGATTTTAAACTTAAATATTCTTTTCCCAATCTTTTATAAATGTTTTCAAATAAATAATTAATTTTTTTAAAGACGATTTAAAGGTTTTATAATTTATTTTAAAGTGTTTAAATAAATGATTTAAAGAAAAGTTGTTATAATTAAGTAATTTCATCTTGGCTCTAAAGCCGATGAGTAGACTGGATTTTTCTATCCGTGAGATCTAGACATGAGATGCTTAAATTAAGGAGTTGTTTGGGAGCTACTAGTGCCCTGGCTCACCTGGCCTTTTTCTTGTGCGAGGAATAGATAAGGTCGAAATTTAGAAAACGAGGCAATTATAAAAGATTTAATTTTCCCAAATTTAATACAAGTTGGATTGTATAGAGATAATCTTCTTATACTTGGTGTTAAATTCCGAGGAGGGAACACGTACTACACATGTGAATTTAAAAAGTGATTTCACCAGTATTTTATGGACAATGAAAGTTGAATACAGAAATTGATGTTGAGTAGAATTAGTATAATTTCTATCAACCATTTTTACTCAAAAAGGTTTTGCAATATGATTTATGAGAAATGGTTTAGATTTAGTAGGATTTCTATGGATCCGCTTTATTTGAATACAAACAAATTTGGAATTACCATCTTAGATAACATGGTTTCAACCTATTAAAAAGATCTGTATTTGAAATAAGAAATCTTTTATTGAGATTTACGTAAATAATTTGGAATTATTTTAATTTCTATGTATCATTTCACTTAAAATTAATTATTTTTCGTTTACAATAAATGATGTCTTAAATATCATTGTTTTTGACCCATTTTAAAATTTATTATTTGGAAATAAAATATCTTTGTTAAAGATTTAAATAAATGATTTGGAAATATTTTCCTAAGTAATGGACTAAATGATTCAGAATTATTCTAAGATTTAAAAGAGTTTTAATTAAACAAAGATTTGATAAAGGAGGTTTAATGATTTCGTATATACGTAAAAGAAATAGTTTTAAAGATACTAGAAGATATTTTTGATAAAGAGAAAAGTAATCAATTAAATGAAAATCACCTATTTACTTAAACATCTTTTTATTGATGATTGGTTCAAAGGAACTAGGACTGAATTTGGGGCGATCCCTATCCAAAAATCACTTTGAACCAATTTACGAGTTCAAAAGTGAAGACATATTAAGGACAATGAAGTTTAAGGAGGGAATCGTCAAAATGGAAGGATCGCTTGTTGATAATTTTGAAGTAGCTTCCGTGATAAATAAATAGCTGTGGTCCCTTCATTTTGGGATCTTTATATGCAAGGACTACTTGCTATTAATTCTAGAAGTAATGGCTGAAAGGATGTGGTAGGAGAGTGTCTTCGGTTTATCTTATTTCTGAACAACTGTTATGGATGAATGTCTGATATTGCATTTCTAAGAGTGTAGTGCATTGATCTCTACAAACGCACATCTGTTTGGTGGTGTAGGAGGCAATCCCTCTTATGCTTAACCCCCTTCTCTAATATGTAGGAGTTCAGAGGTTGTACTTTTGTTGAAATCAATAGTGTGTTGTTGTTGGAAATGGCAATGTGGCATTTTGACTGAAAATGTTCTAAGAAAGGTAAATGTTACCTCGAGCCTCATACCCGAGGAATTATGAAATAGGATTTGCTCTAGAGCTAAGTAGTTTTCTACCATTAGGGTATTATATCACCTTTCTAGATTTATTTATTTCTACTCGCTATAACATCGGGTCTAAATCGTCTGGTGTATGCTATGAGACGTCCAGATAGGTCAGGAACAGCCGGGGTGATATCATATTCGGTTCTATCCACCACTAGATGGGTCGACGGGTAGGCCGGTCTTAATTCACAGAGGTTTCAAAGATGTCGATCCTCGATGCATCCCTCTAGCGACGTACTATACGGGAGGTGGTCGCTTACCTCGCTATTCTCTTGGAAATCCAAATCTCCAAAAAGTGCCTTCAGACTTAGTTGTAAACCTATTATGCTGGAATTTAATAATGTAACAATTTCGACTATTTGAATTTGTTTATTTGAAAGGTTTTCAAAAGAATGTCATTATAAATAATATAATTAGATTTTGCATAGAAATGTTTTAGTTATCATAAGGTAAAAACCTTTGTGTTTATGTGAGGCATGGTATTATGAGATACCCTTTGTTTTTGAAATACTCGTACTTTTAGTTTCTCACACCAGTCCCATGACTGACCTAGAAATTTTTTCTTAAACTCTGGGTGTCCTATTTTTTCTGGATAGCCTAGTAGTCACGTTTAGTTTGGAACATCTTGAAAGAGCTTGGAGCATGAAGCTAGAAGATTCTTCTGAAGATTGTTATCCATTTCGACCACACTCATGTACTATTGTATTTCGCATTTGTAAGGATAGATATTTATAACTGTCCATGTTATAGTTAAGTTTAACTCTGATAAATGTATTTAAAATTTTCCACTGTAAAGATTATACGTTGAAAAAATGTATGTTATTCCATTCATGTGAGATTCTGTTTTCTTCTCCGTTTCTATCTTTATTTTCTTTTCCCCATAATTATCCACCTTTTGTTCTAATTGAGTTGGCCACGTGTGGTTTATTGTCAACTTAAAATATACGGAACTATGGGTCATCCCAATAGGTAGTAAATGATGGGGTTCTAGCTCAATTGCGGTCTTAAAAGGTAGAATTTGTCTATTCTCAATAAAAATTAATAGGTGACTTGGATATAATCTACCGCATTATTAGACATTTATAACATTAGTTATTTATATGACTGGAAAACCTACTTCAGGAACTGAAGGTACCGAGTGATTTTTTGAGGATCCACCTCTTTTCGTTACATGAAGTATCAAATGGCTTTAAACATACAAGACATATTCGTACTTTGAAATATACTGCATAAGTACTGAAGTATTAAGGCTCGAGGTTTCTATTTACCTGGCATTTGTTGCTCTGGCTCCCTTCTCATTATAACAAAGGTTAGAGAAGAAGTTGATGATGCTTGAAAATGATGAGAGTGGAGCATGTGGCAATTGTTATATATCTATTTATGTTATTTTCTATTGTACCCATAAAATATATTTTTGAAAAAAATGATGTAACAGTTGTTGTTAACATTATATTATGTTTTATGATATTTGAATTGATTTGAAATAAATGGGTACTTTTATTTCTATTATATTTTATCCCTTCCGCTATTAGTTCTAAAACAATAGATAGATAGCTCTGTATTGTTGTTTTTTACCAACCAACTGCCAGCTTTGGAATTGGTCTAAGTTTCGATGGGCCTTTTCTAGGTCAGAATTTAAGCCTGTTTCGAGACAGGTTGTGAAATGCATAACCCCTCACTATTCTCCTCATATTTTCGAAAGCAGCAGCGAAGCTCCGCTATTTTCTGTTCTTCTCCAATTCTAAAATCCAAATAAACTATAATATATAATTATATATAAGTGGAGAATAGCGTCGGATAATAGCGAAGTATAGGATCGAATCAAATCGCCGAAGCCAAGGCAAATTATAAATCCTAATTTAAATTAAATTCAAATCTATTCTTAGATCTAAATTTCTAATGGATATGTATATTCTTGCCGTACATAGTCCTATAGAGAGAAGAAAGGAGTCAAACAGGAATAACTAGGTTTAGATTTAGAGATTTGGAAGCTTAAAGGTGAGTTGGAAATTATTTATTTTATGTAATATTGGATTTATACCGCTGTAAATCTATTCCTTATATGCATAAATACAATTATTTTGGAGTAGTAACCTTAAACATATAAATATAGTGAATTTGAAAACCATGCCTACGTAAACTGTGAGTTGTTAAATTGAATTAAATATTGCATGTACATGAATTTGGAAAGTAAGAGAGATAGTTTTTTCACCACAAGGGGCTATCAACAGTTGTGTATATATTATACTGATATGCAACATATCCAACTGTAGGACCCATGAAATTATATATTCATGTATAGGAGAAGGGAATATAACAAAGTAGGAGGGTTCATCCCAGTCAAAGTGTAAAAGGACAAGTAGAGTCTACTTCAATTTTATAAGGGGTATGTGTTAAATAACCAAATGGGCATCTCTTAGATTGCATTAGGCAATCTAAATGGGACGGTGAGCGTAGGTTCAATGCTATGATAGTGAGGATAGTACCATATATGTATATATATATATATATATATGAGAAGTAGGAGCTGTTTATATAGGTTAAGACCATCGTCGGTCCTGTGAAGTCAGTGGAAAGAAATGGGTTACCCTTAAACGGGCTACACCTCCAACTAGTGTAAACCACTTTTAGAACATGCACTACCTTATAGTTTTTTATTGGTTTGTTTGTTGTTAGGAGGTAAGGCTAAATAACCCTTTAATAGAGGTCTTTTAAATGAATGGAATAGTACATTGAGATGAGTCCATGATAAAGCAAGATGAATAAAATACGGCTAAATAGTTGTAGTTTCGTTATTATGCACTACGAGAGTTCCTTTGTATTGGCGCGACGGGGACATAATACCGCATTGATGATGGATTCTGACGAGGTGCTGAGTCACTTATACTAGCGGGGAAAGTATCTTGGCCCAATGGGGGACTATGGTACTTATAGACATACACATGTATATAGTTATTGTATGCCTGTAATGACCTGGCATTTCGAACCATTCAAATCGACAATCATCCACTCATATAGGACTTGAATTGCTCAAAACAACAGATTGTTAATTTATATTTGGCAAAACTCAGCATATACATTAAATAAATCAATCATAGAATCACAAACACAAAGAATACAATAATAAGCGGCGGACTAGATAAATAGTAGTTTATGAAGCTACTACAATAAACAACAAAGTTTAAACAAAATACAACAGATATACAAAATACATAGTATAATATGCTATATATATAATGTCTATAGTAAAGTAAAATATTAAAATAGCGTTAAGGCGTTACACATATCCCCTTAACACATTTTATATAATGTCATAGTCTATATAGTACTGTAAAAACGACCAAACCGGTGGGCTATCGGGGAGCACTACATAGGTACGACACAAACCAAACTCGTAGAACATACGATAAGGCATGTGACAAGGCACACGAGGCAATGCCAGGGTAGGATTCTACCATTTTGTGGATCTGGACTGGTGGTAACGCATAGTAGTACTACCGTCCATCCCGAGACACACTTCCAAATAAAAGGTGCACCCAATCAAATCACAAAGTTATAGAATGGTATCGAAGAAGCATGCTCGATCGGAGGTGCGACCACACTTGGCCCGACATGGCTCCTATTTTAGTCACATCTAGCTGACTCACGGTAGTTAGGGCTGCGTTAATACCTCATACAGATTCTTCGCCAAACCATCCTGCTTCGCTCTGGAATCTCCACCACGTATACAGTTGTTAAAGTGGTTTTCGGTATAGGCGAGAGTATGATAATATTCGATCCCGGTCTCTTTAATAACCAAATGCTTATTTTATACCATGGTTATTTTCATTTCAAACAGTTCATATTTCATATCAGAATACCATATTCATTAAAAATTATATTACTTTCGAAATCATATTCACTTTTGATATCATCATACATACATACATATATATATCACTAAATCATATTCACTTTCGAAATCATTATCATTTCCAAAATCATAACCACATAATAGTTTATATATTAAAGAGTTTATATATTAAAGTAGTATATATATTAAATATATATATATATTAAAATAGCTTATATATTAAAATATATATATTAAAATAGTTTATATATTAAAATGTATACATTAAAATAGTATATTAAAAGAGATTATATGAAAAATAGTTTCAAATTAGAATTATTTCATCCAATTTCGCAAATCAATTCAAATCAACTTTAGTTTCAAATTCAATTTAAACCAATCTTAGTTCGACAATTTCAATTAAAAAGGTTAAAAGTTCAGTTCAAATTCTCATTAAAACTATTTTGATTTATATCGATTTCAAATCAAGGTTTGAACTACAATTTAAACCACTTCAAATTCAATAGGTTTCAATGTTTAAATATTCAAACAATTCACAATAAGTTAATATAATAAATTTCATTTATATTTCAAATTCAATTTTTTATTTTATTTAAATTTGAAAATATTCACTTAATCATTTTTAATAACATTTAACTAAAATTTCAAGTTACAAGTTTAAATCAAATTTAAATATTCAATTTTATTTAAACTTGAAAATATTCATTTGATCACCTTTAATTAAATCAAGTCCGAGCGTTTCAGGATTTGAAGATTTTAGCTTTGGAGGAAGAAGACGACGATTAGTAGTACTATTATCTACTATTGTATTCCGCTACACTTTTGATATTTGATGGTATGTATAAGTCTGATATATATTGTATAAGTAAAGTTAAATATTTTGTAAACAGCTTCAAGAACTGTATATTTGATTATTATATTTTATCCTTCCGCTGTGAGATTCTATTTTGTTTTATTTCTTCCTTCATTTTCTTATTTACCCCATAACATTCCGCCCTTCTGTATATTTTAAGTCTAACGTGTGTGGTTTATCGTCGGATTAAAGCGTACGGAAAGGCGGGACGTTACACCTGGTATCAGAGCTTTGGTTTTGTGAAAACCTTAGCTTTGTGGGGTCTGACTCTTTATTAATAGGGTAGTAATGCCCTATGGGAGTCGCTGAGTGTATATATATAAGAGTGCATATTTGTTAGTGTTATAAAAGGTTTTAATAGTGTGTTAATCTGTTTCGTTTTGTATTTATAAATTCTGGTTGATGCATGGGACGCTCTGACATCAATAGGGATTTCTAAACACTTAATAGGACAGAGCGACACAATATTTGTTTTAATATAGGTGAAGGAAATAATTTTGCCTATTATATTTTCTATATATAAAGTAAATTTTATAAAGGTTATATTTGGTTGTATTATATTGGTTGTTAGGCAATTAAATTTAAAAATAATGAGTAAAATGAGATAGAAAATAAAATCAATGAAATTTGGAAATTTTGGAACTTAAGTCCGGGATTTTGAAAATTGCTTTCAAAGGATTTTGAAATATAATAATATTATTTAGAAGTATTTTCTGATATAAATATTTCAATATAATTTGAAAGAAATGTTTAAAAAAAGAAATTTGGAGAAAAAATAAGTTATGTACTCCCCTCTCTGTCATTGGAAAACAATTTCGGTGATGAGTGCACGCATCATCGACATTCATTTTCCAGTTTCGAAGTGGGAAGGCCACTATAGTAGTTTACTACAGATCCATTTTGATAAACAAATATAAATTTTAAATTGTTTTAAATATAATTAGAAATATAAATTGTAAGTATATGCATTTATCTATTACTTTAAAATGATTTGAAATTTAACCTGGTATTTAGTTCCTAAGTTTCCATTAATTAATAGTTTCAGTTATTGTAGTGAAATGGAATGTAACCAATTTATAATTGGAACCTTTAATTGAAATAAGAAATTCAATGCAAGGTTTTAAATGAAATTAAAAGGAATTTGGGATTCGTAACCTATAAAGCCAAGGATATGGTCATTGAACATTAAATTGTAACCTATGAAATGAAGAATATTATTATTGAATATAACAAAAGAGATGATTATATAATATTAAGTTAAATTAAAAGAATTGAGGAAAACTTGTATAACTCTCAATTACATTCTTAAAGGCATATATATAACTTACCAAAAGATATTAAAAGTTATAATGTTGATAAGAAAATGTAATAGATATTGTACAAGTAAAAACATGTAGTGAAAGTGTTCAATAAATTGCTTTCAATTATAAGAATTGATGTTGTAGGGTTATAAACTTAAGTATAATTTGAATGCTACTAATTTAATATAGTAGGAAGATAAGTAATATAAATAAATGATTATAAACCTTAGTAAATGAATTAATGTGCAAAGAAATTGAATTAAACATGAATAGCATGAATATTAATAAATGAAATTATGTAATAATTGATAAATGATGGCATTAATGAATGAAATAAGACTGTAAGTAATAAAGGAATAATTAAAATAAACATTGAACCAATGAATAAAAGTAAAGGGTTGTAAGAAGTAAATGCAAAGTAATAGGATAAACCAGTATATGGATAAAAGGGAAATCAAACAACAATAGTTTGAAATGAAATTAACGAAAATTAACTTGATTTATTGTTTGGAATTTGTTGTTGTTTAGTCTATGGTTGTTTGGGTAAGGATACTTTAAAAATTGTTTGGATGAATGAATAATCTATTTAGTTTCACCTAAGACTATTGAGTGAAGGGTACACTTAGTAGTTTATTTTTCATTCCGTACGATTTGAAGTTTTAAACCCGAACAACTATTTGTTTTGTTTGATATGAATGAATTATTAATGTGGGTTGATTTTTATATGATGGTTGTGTGCTTTGTTGCTAGTGATTGATGTTTTTATGGATTTGTTTGTTATTGATTGAAACAATGCTAAATATTTCATTTTATATAAATATTAACTCATTTGGATTTTATAAGTGAAATGCAGGTTATGGAAGCAATTGCTACTGCTTTTGGTTTCATAATTAAGCGTTAATTGCCCGACAAATAGGTGCGTTCTCGGATTTACGGTTTTATAGCGCTATTTTATATTTTTCGGTGTTGGGATATAATATTTTGGATATTATATGTGATATTTGTTATATTGATATTATATTTTCTCCCGAGCCTCTCCGTACAAAGGAGACTCTGTCGAAATTTTCCGTAAATTTTGGACTTAGAAAATATTTTGAAAATGTTTTTCGAACTTTATTAATTTAAGCATAGAAAGATTTAATGGTTATAAACTGGTATACTTTATTTAAATTAATTAATTTTGTAAATTATTTGTTTATAAATCTAATATTTTAAATATGATATATTGATTTCTTAATTCTCTTTTTCCCTTCTTTTTCCTTTTCGGGGACGAAAAGTTTTGAGTGGGGGAGATTGTAACGACCCATAAATTTTGATAACTAAATTTGTTGAATTTTAATTAAATTTATGGTGCAGCGGATAAATCGAAACAAACTTCAATCGATGGAATGTAGCAATCGGTGAGTTGAGAATACTGCAAGGCCCAAATCCGTTGATCCAAAGATACCGGATTCTAGCTATCTTCGTCTCGTTGATCGCGCACGATACCAAGAAAGAAGATCTACGATTCTTCGTACGTTGATCTAGCGCACTAGATACCGTGAATCGGCTTCTACGATCGTTGAATCGAGCGCACTCGATTAACCGAAAGAGGAGATAGGAGATCACACTCAACTACCAATTTGTATGAAAGCACAAAGTTAACAAAAGAGAATTTTATTCAAAAATCAACCACCATTACAAATGTCACAACACCGCTATTTATAGCTTTCACAACGCAACACAAACAAAACATCACCAGACTCTTAGGTCGGCCGCGACTTACGACCTAACTTAGGTCGGCAGCGACCTAACGACAGCGACTCAACGCTATACTCAACACATTTTTACAACACTTAGGTCGGCCACGACCTAACACTTGCGACTCAAAACAAACAGACTCAATATAGGTCGTGAACGACCTAACATCATCCAACAGCGCCTTAAAGGATGCGGCAGCAGGTCAGCGTCCTAACTTAGATCGGAATGTTCTTTGAGCGACCTATCTTCTTGCGACTTAGTAAGGTCGTTCGCATATCTTCAACATCCTGCGACCTAATATCTGGGCGACCTAACATGTTAGATCGTGAACAACCTTCACTAGGTCGTGAACGACCTAACTTCACCGAGCGACTTAATTCCGAAGTTTTCTCCACATTAACTCGTAGCTTCTTTTCTCGTGGATCCTTTGGTCGTAGACGACCTAATATCCTTTCCTTAGGTCGTGACCGACCTAAAGTGCCTTCATTAGGTCGCAGCTCAGTTTCATGTATTCCCTTAGGTCGTTGCCTGTTTAAGTTAGCTCGGAAACGACCTATACCTTTCTCCTTAGGTTGTATACCACCTAGGCCTTCTCCTTCCTTAAGACGAGAACGACTCATGCTAGGTTGTGAACGACTCATGCCTTGGAAACTGTTAGTTTGCAATTCTTCAATCCGGGTCTGAGCTGCATCATCCTTTCCTGGTTGAGAAAAATTCGTCCTCGAATTTGTAAATTCTTCCACATCAGATTGTTCATCTCCATAATATGGTATAGGATGTTTAACATTGCACACGTCAGAAGTGTACACATCCTCCGGCAGCTTCAGCTTATAAGCGTTTTCATTAATCCGTTTCACAACTTCCACAGGACCAATTTTTCTAGCTTTCAACTTGTTATAAGCACCCACCGGAAAACGATCCTTTGTCAATACAGCATAAACCAAATCACCTTCCTTAAATTCAACACTTCGTCGTTTCAAATCAGCAGCCCGCTTATACTTCTCATTTGACTTTTCCAATCGTTCTTGAACGATTCTATGACATTCCGTCAATCCTTCAACAAAATCAACAGCTCGTTTAACCGTCCCCTTCGGTTGTGGTACCATCGCTAAGTCCAATGGTCCCCTGGGTAAATTTGAATATACAATCTGAAATGGACTGTAACCCGTACTACGATTCATGGCATGGTTATGAGCAAACTCTGCTTGGCATAGCTTCATGTCCCAACTTTTCAAATTATCCTGTACAAGACATCGCAACAAATTTCCCAATGACCTGTTAACAACTTCTGTCTGTCCATCAGTTTGCGGATGGTAAGCGCTACTAAAATTCAGCTTTGTCCCGATCATCTTCCACAAACTCAACCAAAAGTGACTCAGAAAACGAGTATCTCTATCCGACACAATAGACTCTGGCAATCCATGAAGTCGATAGATCTCCTTGAAAAATAACTGAGCAACACGAACAGCATCCGACGTCTTCTTGCAAGCAATAAAATGTGCCATTTTAGAAAATCTGTCAACCACTACATATATAGAATCATTACCACGCTGCGTTCTTGGCAATCCCAATACAAAGTCCATACTCACATCAACCCATGGTCTAGCCGGTACAGGCAATGGCATATACAAGCCAGCATTGGTCGCGGTTCCTTTCGAAACTTGGCAAATATGACATCGCTCCACAAATCTTCCCACTTCTTTCCTCATCGATGGCCAAAAGTAAGACTGTGAAATTAATTGCAAGGTACGATCACGGCCCACATGCCCTTCCTCGTGTAACTCCTTGACAATTTTCAATCTCAAGCTACAATCCGGTATACATAAACGATTCCCCTTAAACAGAAAACCATCAACCAACATAAATTCATCGGTACTCCCATCCTTCACTTTCTCAACATATTTCACAAAGTAAGGATCTTCTTCAATCATCTCTGGCAGTAATTCGAACCCCGTCACTTCAACCTTCAATGTTGTCAACAAATGACTCCTTCTACTTAAAGCATCAGCCACACGGTTCGTCACCCCAGATTTGTGTTTAACAACAAAAGTAAATTGTTGCAAATAAGCAATCCACGATGCATGTCTCGCTGAAATTTTATCCTGCCCCTGTAAATGCTTCAATGCCTCATGATCAGTGTACAGAACAAATTCTTTCTGAAATAGATAGTGTCTCCAATGCTTAACAGCTTGTACAACAGCATAAAATTCAATGTCATATGTACTGTATCTCATCTTTGCCCCTGACAACTTTTCACTGAAATATGCAATAGGTCTCCCCTGCTGACTCAACACTCCTCCAATCCCAACCTTTGATGCATCAGTGTGTAGCTCAAACAACAACTGAAAATCAGGTAAAACAAGAATTGGCGCTGTCGTCAACAGTTCTTTGATTCGTTCAAAAGCAATCCCGGCTTCTTCTGTCCACGAAAACTGTTTACTCTTCATGCAATCAGTAACTGGAGCCATCACGCTACTGAAGTGTGGAATGAATCTTCGGTAGAATGATGCTAGCCCATGAAAACTTCTCACTTCCGTAATTGTCTTTGGCTGTGGCCAATTCCCGACTCCCTCTACTTTACTCTGATCAACTTGAATACCTTCTCCTGAAACAACATAACCCAGGAATAAGACACCTTTTATCATAAACACACATTTCTTCATAGCAGCATAAAATTGTTCTTCACGGAGAATAATCAACACTTCCCTCAAATGTAGAACATGCTCTTCCATACTCCTGCTATATATCAGAATATCATCGAAATAAACCACGATGAACTTCCCAAGGAATGGTCTAAAGATTTGATTCATCACCCGCATGAATGTACTAGGTGCATTCGACAAACCAAATGGCATAACCAACCATTCGTATAACCCCTCTCTTGTCTTGAAAGCTGTCTTCCATTCGTCTCCAGGTCTAATCCGAATTTGATGATAACCACTCTTCAAGTCAATCTTCGAAAATATAGTTGCCCCACTCAACTGATCCAGCAAGTCATCCAACCTTGGCATAGGAAATCTATAACGAACAGTAATCTTGTTCAAAGCTCTACTATCTGTGCACATTCTCCATGTTCCATCCTTCTTTGGCACCAACAATGCTGGCACTGCACAAGGACTCAAGCTTTTCTGAACACGTCCCTGTTCCAACAACTCTTCCACCTGCCTTCGTAACTCCTCATGTTCCTTCGGACTCATTCGGTAATGTGGTCGATGTGGTAGCACTGCTCCCGGAACAAGATCAATTTGATGTTGAATGTCTCTAAGTGGCGGTAACTCCTTAGGCAACTCCTCTGGAAAGACATCTTCAAATTCTTTCAAAATTGGCTTTGCTTCTTCTGGAATTTCAACTTCTTCATTACTCTCTCCCCCAATCAACAAAAATATTTTAGGTTCTTCTTCAACTTCCTTGACAAACTCTTTCAAAGTCAACAGAGTTTTCAATTCCTCGATCTCCTCTAGCTTGCTCTCCTTCTGTTGTTGATTCTTGGGAACCAAAGTGATTTTAGTACCCTCGAACATGAAACTGTAACTATTGGCACGACCATCATGTTGAACTGCTCTATCGAACTGCCATGGTCTGCCCAACAACAGATGACAAACATCCATATCCACTACATCACACCAAATTTCATCTTTGTACTTCTTCCCAATAGAAAAATTAACACAAGCCCTTCGACACACCTTCACTTCACCACCCTTCCTTAACCATGCTAGCTTGTACGGTTTAGGATGTTTCTCAGTCTTCAAGTTCAACTTCTTTACTGCTTCTATAGAAATAATATTATCACAACTTCCAGCATCAATAACGAACTTGCAAACTTTTCCCAGAATAGTGCATGTCGACTGAAAAATATTGCTTCTCAACCAACTACAATCCTCCTCTTGCTTTGGTGTGAGACATGACCTCCTCAACATAAGATTACAACCTTCATCTCCAAACAATTCTTCTTCCTCCTCAACATAAGGTGCATTTGAACATTCTGCCTCCTCACCATCATCCTCCTCAACTTCTGCAACCATGGTTCTCTTCTTCGGCTTCGGACATTCGTTGCTTTTATGACCCAACTCCTGACAGTTATAGCATTTGAACCCACTGCTAACCTTCGCCTTCTCAGCCTCCTTCACCACTGGTTTTGTAACAGGTTTAGGAACACTAGAACTTCCACTAACACCCTTCGCTTGATTATTGGAATTAATAAACACACCACCTCCACGCCTTCCTTGCTTCTCCCAAGCTAACGCTTTCTGATGTGCCTCTGCAACTGATCTAGGATCGAACATATTAACCATATCCTGGATCTGCATTCTCAATCCCCCAATGAATCTAGCAGTTAGCTGTTCTTCCGTTTCCATAATATCATTTCTGGCAATGAGTTGGTAAAATTCATCAGCATAATCACTAACAGACTTCGTCCCTTGCCTCAGATTCTGCAACCTTTGGTACATAAGTGACTGATAATTGTAAGGTAAGAAAGTAGATCTCATCAACTTCTTCATCTTATCCCACGATTCTATCTTTGACTTCCCCATTCTCTCCCTTGTAAGTTTAGTTTGCTACCACCACGCCAAAGCTCTCCCCCTCAACCTAGTAGCAACCAACTTCACTCTCCTATGTTCAGGAACCTCTTTGAAATCAAAGATCTCTTCAACATTAGAAATCCAATCGAGAAATTCTTCTGCTACCATTCCTCCTTTAAATTCTGGAATTTCTATCTTCATACCCGATTCCCATCGTCGATCATCTTCAATATTACGGTAAGAATTTCGAACTTCGTCCCGATCTCGATAATGAATACTAGCTCCATCACCCTCTTCAACAAAATCAAAAGTACGCCTACATCGATCTCGATCATTATCATCCCTTCGCTCATGCATGCTTCTTCGACTATGTCTCTCTTCATCTCTATATGCTTCATGGTCAAATTCACGTTGACTCCTTCTCTCGTCATGTGCATAGTCATGATGATCTCTTCGTGATGAAATTGATGTTTCTCTTCTATCTCTACAAGAATGTGGTGATACCCTCCTCGCTTCCGTAACCGATGGCGAAACTCGGTTTCCTCCATGGTTCGAGTTTGGTGATCTCCTCCTTTGATTCAAATCATTCATCAATTTCTCCAACTTTCCAATGCCTTCATCAAACTTTTCATTAATACGTTGTTCCATAAGCTCGGCTTCTTCTCTTCGATACAAAGCTTCAACGTTTTGATGACGATTGGCTCTCCTTGGTGGCATGATTGAATCAACACAACACCTCAACAAAACAACAATAAATCGCGGCTCAACCTTCAAAACAACTTCACAAGGCTCGGCTACTTCCCAAGTATACACGGCCCAACTTCAACTCCAAACACCTTCCAACACTTTGATCCAAAAAGCAATGGATCGAAAGTTCTCCTTTCGTTGCCACTTCAAGATGAACACGATGAACAACTTCAAACTTCAACTTCAAATACTTGGCTCCAAGAATCAACTTAGCTATGATTGGCTAAGTATGGCTCTGATACCAAACTGGTGCATCGGATAAATCGAAACAAACTTCAATCGATGGAATGTAGCAATCGGTGAGTTGAGAATACTGCAAGGCCCAAATCCGTTGATCCAAAGATACCGGATTCTAGCTATCTTCGTCTCGTTGATCGCGCACGATACCGAGAAAGAAGATCTACGATTCTTCGTACGTTGATCTAGCGCACTAGATACCGTGATCTCCTATCTCCTCTTTCGGTTAATCGAGTGCGCTCGATTCAACGATCGTAGAAGCCGATTCACGGTATATAGTGCGCTAGATCAACGTACGAAGAATCGTAGATCTTCTTTCTCGGTATCGTGCGCGATCAACGAGACGAAGATAGCTAGAATCCGGTATCTTTGGATCAACAGATTTGGGCCTTGCAGTATTCTCAACTCACCGATTGCTACATTCCATCGATTGAAGTTTGTTTCGATTTATCCGCTGCACCAATTTAGGAAGAAACTAAAATGTTTATAATTCATATTTAAGTAAATGTAGAAATGAAATGCAACATTTGAAATTTAAGCTAAGTATTAAAAATAAAAATGAAATTACGATGCATTGAAGTAATGGGAATTGTTATTCTAGGCTAAGAAATTTAATATAAGAAAACAAATGGGAATATTGTATTAACTAATGCAATGATATAATTAGTGATAATTTAATGAACCCAATATTATAGTAACTGATGAAGAAATATGTAATTAATGGAAAATTTATACAATCAATGTAGATAAGAAATTTTAATGACTGTTGTAGATAATAAACGTTACCTTAATGGTAATTGATAAAATAACGGGAGTGAGAATCGTAAATTAAAGTAACAATTGATGTAATAAAGAATGGAGCCAAGGTAAATTAATTTATTTGATTTAAAATCTAAATTAATGGGTGAAATTGACAAATTTCGATGTAATTGAATTATAGTAGTTATTACACAATAACTGGAAATAAAATGGTTAATACAAATAAAGGTGAATGTAAATGGAATAATACGTAATAAGTGCAATTTGATAGGAATCAATGTTAGTATAAATTTATGAAATAACTATGAACCAATGAATGTATTAAAGTTGTAAAGGTCGTAATTGATTGCACTAAACAAATTGGGAATTCAATTTCATTAAAGGTAATTAAATATTATCTTAATGTAAAATTTAGACAACTTTTGAAGTTAATATTAACTCCATTCAGAATATGACAATTGGTGTAACATTTGGATTGTAAACATATATTATAAATTACCTGTTTTATTTGTTGATGGAATTAGAATTTGAAATAATTGGTAATAAAATAAATGAATGTTACATTAATGGAAAATGGAATAAGATGTTTAGGAGTTGGCAAAATTTGAGTATAGTAAAAGTAATAAAAGGTTAATTAGGTTATAGAGTAGTAATGAACTTAATAAAAGGGATTGGAATGGAAACATACCAATTTATTTAAATTTAATACATATAATAAATGGACTTTTCATAGCAAATGGAATTTAATACTACGACGATTAGAACTAAGAGGAATTTGGGAAACATTAAGGGTAATAGTTATGAATCAAATATAATTATACCATAGGATGAAATTGATCGAATAATAATTGGTTAGATAAACAGGATTTAAGTAAATGAAGTTAATTTATTTGGATAAATTTTTATTAATTGAGTTTATTGTGAATGAAATAAATTACTACGTTATTTGAAATTTAAGATGGAATGTGAAAATATTTAATGGAATAGATTTTGAGTCCAATATAAATGTCATTTATTTGACAATAAGGAATGAGATAATTACTAATTGATTTAATTAAATGGAATTCTTGGGACTTCTATTTATAAATGCTAAATTAAATAAAGTGAGGGTAGGATTGAAATTTGGTAAATTAATTAACTTTAAATGGACATCTAAGTTTGTTAAAACAGTGTGAATAATTTGGAAATATAGAAATGATAAGAATTGTCAAATTTTAGAATTTAAATTTAAAATTTGATTTAATTGATTTATTTTAAATTTAATTAATTAACTAAAAAAATATCCATTTTGATCACGGACTCGGATTTCGATGAAACAAGTTTCATCGGATCCGTAACAGTGAATTATTGTAGGATTTCAAGTTTCGTATCGATCGGACTTGTCGTTTGATCGTACGGACGCGAAACGCCTTGAAATAAATGAAATTGAAATCAATTTGAAATCGATTTGAAAATATTGTTTTTAGCATAACTTCTTCATACAATGCAATTTAAACTAGAAACCTTTTCCATCGCGTTTAAAATATTTTAAAACATCTATTTTGATATATGGATTGATCCAATTTCATTCCGGAGTCGAAACGGGCTTTTTGGGCCACTTTGTCGTTAGTGCGTACATCTATCTTATCCGATCCATTCTATTTCAAATTTGTCTAATCCTGCTATAAACCCTAGCCTCCCTAATTCTCATTTGGCTATACGTACATCTCAACTCTCTCCTCCTCAATGGCAGACAAACAAACTCTAGATCCAAACACAATCCCAAATCAAAAGCTAAAATTTCAAAGTCCTCAGAAAAATCTGGAAAAAAATATATGTTGGAGCACTCGAAGAACGTAATCTTCCAATGTGATTCGTTTTCCAAATCGGTGCACGGTTTGTCCAGAATTTAGGAAATCATTTTTAGCTATTCATTGTCGTGTTGATCGACTTCTTCTGATCAACAAATCGAAGAAATGGATACGGGGAGAGTCGAGAGGAGATCTCATCGGAGTGGGTTGTTCGACGAGTTGACGGCCGGATTGGCCACGATAATTCAATTAGGGTTTCGGATTGGGGGCGGCGGCCGTCTCTGGGGGCCATGTGGACATACCGCGTGGGTCTAGATGGAAGCGGCGCGTCGAGGGGGGCCTGGAGGTGGTGTTCGGCGAGGCAACGACGGCCGGTAGGGCGTGCAAACGACGGTCAAATGCAACGGTCAAATGGTTTCTTGCATACGGGTTTGGGTTAGAACGAGATGCTGTAGCGTACTCACGTGGATTTGGGGAACGCAGGAGATGCTTGCGTGGCAGGTGATTTGGGGTAGGTGTTTGTTTTTCTTTTATTTATTTTAATTTTGGTTTCAACTCGTCAAATCGTGATAAGTTTCACATACGAATTCCTATTCATACGCGGTTTTCTCCGCTTGGTTCGTAGTGAAATTCCGGACACTTTGACGCTGGTTTGGACGGATTTGGAGACTGTCAAATTTTTGGGTTTAAATTCAATTTAAATTCAAAAGGTGAGAGTTTTAACCCACTCACAACTTCTAAAATTTCTTATGTTTTTGAAATTGTTATATGATGTGATTTAAAATTTATTTGTGGTTGTTTGGCATATTTTTTATCATCATCTCCATTAATTTCATTTATTTAAATTAAATTTCTATTTAATTTATTCATTGCATTTAAACTGCGAGTTAAATTGTGAATTAATTATTCATTACATATAAACTGTCAGTTAAATAGTTATTTAATTTATTATTGAATATAAACTGCAATTTAATACCTGTTGTTTATTATCCGTTCTATACTGATGCTATTGTTTGAGTTTGATGATAATTGCGATAAATGGTTGATGGTTGATATTGGATGAATGGATGATGTATTTTATATTGTTATAAACTGCAAGTTATTATGCATTTTTCGTCTCATTCGGGATTGCGTTTTGAAATGATATATAACCGTAAATTTTATTTTTAAATTGCGGATTGAAATGATAAATATCTGTATCACTTGACCATAGGATAGAAATTTTATACAGACACCGCGGTATATATATATATATATAATATTTTTAAATGATTTTTTTATGTTTTGTAAAGAAATATATATATGGTTTATGAGATATTGATTTCGGATATTTGATAAAGGTTATTTTATATACAGTTAAATTCTTGGTTTTAAACTATGTATAAAATTGTTTAAAGTATGAAGTAAGTTTAATAATAAGTGGAATATCTTATGGATAAGTATTTACTAAAATTATATTCCAATATTGAGTTTATATTGATTTTTATAAATCAAAGTTGAGAAGATAGTTTTGAAATTGATTTGAGATTTTCTTTTTAAGATCTTATTTAAATTTAGATTTAAAAAGAATATGGTGTTATAAATAAATTCGGGTTTAAGATGATTTAAGTGAATATGTCTAGTCTAAATAAATTGAGAAATATTCAATTATTGAATTTGGAAGTTTCATTTAAAGGATACGGGATTTATTAAGCAAGTATTTCAAAACTAAATATTAGTTAAAGGAATTTGACATATATATATGAATTAAAAATTTAGTTTTGAAATGGTGGAATATTTGAAACTTTGGAATATATGGAAATTTAAATGGTTTATTTAGGAATGCAAATCTGTATTTGGAATTGATTTAAGAAATTAAAAAGCTAATTTACTGTATAAAGTAATTTATTATTAAACCATTTAAGTATTGAAAATTATGTTCGAAGCTATGGGTTTAAAGTGTGTGTGTATATATATATATATATATATATATATATATTTGAAAGTATTATGATTTTTGAAAAAGGATATATTTGAAATAAAAACAATATCATATTGATTTGGGTTTTAAAATAGAAATGATATCGTATTTATATGGTTTGAAATGGATATTTTGTTTTGGTTTAATGTATAAACTATTTTAAAAAGACCGCGGTGTTATAATAACGTTTGGTTGTTGAAGGGACCAGGATCGGAAGTTGTCATACTCTCTGCCAACTCCGAAAACCACTTTAACAACCGTGTATGCGGTGGAGATTCCAGAATGAAGTAGGATGGTGGCGGCGTTTCCTTTGAGGTAAATACGTGGACCGAACTCCCGTGAGTTGGCATAAGGTGGCTAAAACTGGAGCGATCGACGAGTTAAGAAGATAGCACCTTTTATCGGACACATCCCTTCGCTATTCTACTCCGACTTTGGATTTTTCGGTGGCCACTTTTGATTTCTTTGATTTGGGGGTGTGGCTCGAGGTGGACGGTAGCTACGGCTATGCGTTACCACCGACCTGAAAGCATAATTGGTATATCTATCCTGGTATTGCCTAGTTGTGCCGTGTCACCTACCCTAGCGCGCCTTATACGATTTTGTTTTGTACCATACCTATGGAGTGCCCTCTGACGACGCCTAGTACGGGGGAGATTACGGTACCGTATAGACTATGGGAATATATTTTGTGTTAAGGGCTATATGAGTAACCCCTTAACGCTATTCAAAAGTAAGTTTATTTTACAATTAGACACTATTATAATAGCGAAATATACTACATAGTAAATAGTTTAACGGATCCTTAAGAGATGTAAATCCCGAGCATCTTTTGAGTTACTGCACTCATATTCATTTCTGTTGATTTAACTTACATAAGATCTTTTAGTTCTGACTCGAGTGTTTTGTCTTTTCAATTCGCTCGGGTCAGTCCGAGCATTTCAGGATTTGAAGATTTTAGCTCTGGAGGAGGAAGACGACGATTAGTAGTACTATTATCTACTATTGTATTCCGCTGCACTATTGATATTCGATTGTATGTATAACTCTGATATATAGTGTATAAGTAAAATTAAATATTTTGTAAACAGCTTCAAGAACTGTATATTTGATTATTATATTTTATCCTTCCGCTGTGAGATTCTATTTTTTTTATTTCTTCCTTCTTTTTCTTATTTACCCCATAACCATCCGCCTTTCTATATGTTTTAAGTCTGACGTGTGTGGTTTATCGTCGGATTAAAGCGTGCAGAAAGGCGGGACGTTACATCAAATTTCATTGCCAAATTTTATTTTCTATTTTAATGAAAAATTTCAATTAATTACATTATTAAAATCATTAAAATTTATGGGTCGTTACAACCTCGAGTAAATGGGGAGTATCATACGAGTACGTAAGATCAAGACGACTAAGTAAAACAATAGACATAACATGTAATAGATGGCAGTCTGCATAAACTAGTGTTATGTATAAAGTACGTAATTTACCGATCACTGAAATGTTGTTCTGACATCCTCCTTATACAACCTGCAAGATAACTTTAGAGGGACAAGTATTGGTACGAGACGGGAATGATGAAACGGTATATTTCGTTATGTATGCTCCACATTAACAAGATAAATAGAGATCAAAGGTGTCAACCTTGGTTATTAATCATCTATTTTATTATACCTTACTATTCCACTATAAGTTTTATCATTAGTGCTCAGATATACTTTTGTTTTTTATTGGATACAATATCAACAATTCATACTTTGGTGGACTTGGATTTTTGATTTAGTGAAAATTCAGACTCACCGAGATAGGGGCTGTCATATTTAGTATCAGAGCTAGGTTAGTCGATCGTAGAAATTATGATACGTTGAGTGAACATATGTGTATTTTTACCTATAATTACACATAATATACACCAATCCCAAGTACCCTATGGGAGATAGGTAGTACAAAAGGACATTGACTTAAGAAAAGCATGAACGTGACATGTAGAAGGGTCTCTAAACCTAGATGGTACTGGATTCCCTTATTGGGAATGAATTATCCAATGGTTCTTGGATCCCGCAAGATTGCCAATTGACGATGTAAGTTAGGTCCAAATAAATAGGAAGTGAAGAATCTATACGTTGTAGAAATCTAGAAGCAAGAATTGAGCTAGTTTCCGAAGAAAGGTGTGTAGCAATCATTGTAAGATAATAGATGGATTTTTAATATATTTTGAAGGAAGATAACTTAGAAAGTAAGTAGAAAGAAAAAAGTCCAAAAGAAGGACCAAAAACTCACTTTGAGTCCAACCCCATACGAAAGAACTTAATAAAAAGTCTGGAAAAAAATATTTGAATTGATTTTCAAAGGATTTATTTAAGAGTAGAAAAACCATACTTTTGTTAATTAAGTAAATGTTAAATTTTCTAGTAGAAACTAAAATTAGCTAGACAAAAAATTTCAGGTAAAATGAGTTTTAATAAAGTGGTGTTTCTTTTGGAAAAATATATAGCGTATGTATAGCTTATAAAAAAATTTGATAGGAATTTTTTAATTTTAAAAATTCTTTATATGGGTAGACAATAGGAAGTGGTACTGGGCTTAAATGGGGTAAATGGAGTAGATGGGAAAAGACATCTGAAAATGAAGAAAAGGAAGCATGTTGCCATATAAGGAACATACGGAGAAAAGATGAATAAATAAGGGTAATTTATGTAAAAGAAAGTTAAATAGTAGTAACGTTATGAAATATAAATAGAAATATCTTTAGAAATTTATATTAAAATTACATTATTAATCTAATTAAGATTAATGTAGAAAAAATGAATTATTTTCATAAATATGTGTGGCATTCCCCCTTGTATGCTATTAGAGTCTCCATTAACGTTGAAAGTGGGAATAGCATGAGTAATAAAAAAAATATACTATGAAGGTTGTCCTTGTCTACTCTAGTCTTTTTTATTATTTAAAGTTATAAATGATGTTTGAAAAAAATATGTAAAGTGCACTTTTGCAAGTGGTTAGGTGTAAAAATCAAGTTTTTGAAGTACAGAACTCGGTAGTTATTCTGAGCTAAAAATCCTACCTTTTAAGAAATAAAATCTTTATTGTGAAAAGGCTTTAAAGGAAAGGATCCTTTTGAATTAAACAGTCAAAAATGACTTTTGGAACTTAATAGATAAACTTGCTTTATAATTCCTAAAATATAGTTTTAAAAGTTCTAAGTTTATGTTTTAAAGATAAAATTTTGAGTTAAGTACTTCATGATTATGAAATTTTAGTTTTTTTACAAAGAGTAGTGAAAACCAAACCAACTTTGATATGGAACCGATAGGGATGACTGCCTAGATAAAATATGGTAAAAATCAGGACTGTGAATAAAATAGCTATGAATGCCCATAAAGGAGCAATGTTGAATCCCCATGGAGTAAAAGGAATATTAGTATAAGCATGGGATGGTAAGATATGTTTGAAAACCATAAGAAGAATCCATAAGAGAATGGATAAGAATGTCAAAGTACACCCCTGCAAGTTCTAGGATATACTCGCATAAATAACTAGGCATAAGGAAAATAAATGCTAAATTTAATAATACTATCAAGTGATTTTGGTTTCAAAGAAGATAGTAATATAATTAGAGAAAAGGATAATAAGACAGCAAACACACATGAAGGACATTAGTTAGCTCAGGATTAAAGAAGATATGATGGAAGGTAGGAAAGTTATTTTGCCAACCTAATTTTTCGAATGAATTATTCTAATGCATAGTTTGTATTCTCTAGCTCACCATAATATGGAAATGCATAGTTCAGCCTTTAATTGGTTATAGTACTTAAAAGTAATGAACTTACTTTATTTACTAGAACCCAGAAAGGTGGATTAAGACATGCGGGTTATGGTGGAACTAGAAATGTCCATCTTAATTGAGTAAGAAGATGTAACGACCCGGATTTTTCGTGCTTAATTCTGAATATTTAAATGGTTTAAATATTGGATTTGGAATTATAATTTAGTAAAATTTTAAAACTGGAACTTAAAGCGATTTTGGAAATTTTTGAGATCATTGATTTAATCTACGCATTAAAATAGCGATCCGGGGAACAGTCTCGAAATTGAATGAAACTAGTTCCATTGGATCCGTAATATTGTATTATTATAGGATTTCAAATTTCCCAACATTTGGATTTATCGTTTAGTCGTACAATTCGAAAACGCCTAGAATAATTTAACCAAATCTGATTTAAATAGATGATTCAAAAAGCTCTCTTCCACACACGATTGAATTGAGCCTTGGAACGTGTTCTATTGGGTTTGGAATAGCAATATAACATTAAAGACGCCAGGCGACACGCCTGAATAGGGGTTCAAAATTGCGAGGTACGTAATGAGATATTTTGAACATTTAAATAATTTCAAATCAATCAATCAGGAGTCAAACTTTTAGCCACTCTACCCCTATAAATTGCCACCTTATCTGAATCACGCCGCCTCCTTTCAATTTAAAATGCGACCTTACCTTTCTCTCCTTCCTCATTTTTGAACAGATCGACATTACGTATATATAACAAAAAAGGGGAGCTGTGAATTCAAAAAAAATCGTGATCGAAGGCAATTTCGAAGGCAGGCGGTGGATAATGTGACGCCCACCCCGAGATCCATATTAACAAAGCGTATTATTGGATATTACTGTCTGCTAATGTGGATAATAAGGTAGTTAGGAGTGACTATCTATAGCTTTGTCTAAAACATCTATTAAATACGTTGATTTAATGCTCTACTTTTTTTTCCTTTCTCAAGTGGATCGACATATTCAATAAACGCTTAGTATAAAACTGCAATGGCTAACGGTTCTATCAAAACAAAATACAACAAAAATATATACAACATATCACGTAACAATAGCCAAACATATATATATATATATATATATATATATATATATATATTTACACACACAACGATACATCCCATACAATACAAATGATACAACAGAAGTGGTACAAGAACCACAATATATACAATGAGTCAATATAATAAATACATATCAGAGTCATACAAAACAACTATAAAACTACAAAAAGTGATAAGCAGATATCCATGGCCGAAGTAGCAAAGCAAAGTCCTATGGCAGGTATCTAACCTGAAACAACTCGGTCTGACCGAGTATATAAAAATACACAGGTCAATCTAGCTAAAACATCTGATTAGCAATAGATAAATGAAAAGATGAAGCATAAGGTAAAGGGGTGATAATTCTTCTCGAAGGAGAAGAAGAAATTCAAGGTACATATCCTTATTTCAAGTGAGTTAGTGACACCAAGTACATATATCCTCGAAAGAGGTAACTCAATAATATAATCCACTAAGTATAAGAAGTGCCTCATATCATCGGCATAATCCCAAAAGCAACTATAATGGTTTCTCTAAACCGTATGTCCTAAATAAAAGAAATCCCAAATCATAAATCTCTCCAAAATGGCAATCACAAATATGTTCTGAAAATTGGGAAATCCCAAAACTCAAAATACACCAAATAATGGCAACACATATATCTCTAAAAAGAGATTATAAATCTCAAATAAACGCCAAAGAAAGCAAATCCAAATCTCAAAATATAAAATTCGATGAGGAGTTCAATTTTCAAAGATGTAATCTCCATATATAATGTCTTGAACGACTCAGTTGGCCAATAATGTTAAAAGTCGATACACTTGGAAAAATCACAAAGAAATCAATGAAATCATCTCAAAGATATAGCACGTGCTTATGGCCGAAGCCCACCAAGTACTATTCTCTCAAAATAAGATGCCATGTCTCTTAGACAAATGTACCGAAGGACAACATCCCTAAGGACAAATAGATACGTCTCTTAGATAAACATCTCAAAGGTCAAATACGTCTCAATGGACAAATACGTCATCCCGATGGGAAAATGACCCGAAGGTCCAATACTGGCAAGTACGTCTCTTAGACAAACGTGTAAAAACTCTCAGATAGGAATCCAAAAAGTGTTAACAGTGTGTCCCATACCATACATTCTCATTAATCAGTTTACTAACCGCTTGCCAATACCACACCAGAAAGAAGTAAAAATATTTGCCTCATCTCATCGGCATATATGACCCGAAGGTCAAAACGATCAAATGACAAGTCAGGAATTAACCGAAAAGATAAACGTACGTGTCCCATACCACGTGTTTTACCCTATCGTTTAATTCTCCTTCTCATTCACTCGAAAAGTGCAAAAAAAGTGTATTTTATATATAGAAAACAAGTTGTTGAGAAAACAAGCTTTTAAAACAAACTTTGAAATCGTTTTTGGAAAACAATCTTCGAAATTCCCTTATTATGAAGAATATATAATTTCAATAGCTTTAAAATAAATTATAAATATCGTATAATATTCATTCCAAAATCCATTATGTTTTAAAAATCATTTCAAAATTATTTAGAAAAACCCATGCTCGAAATCAAGGAAAATCACCAAAATTTTCCAAAAACCGACATTCGAAATCATCTAAAAAATACTCAATTTGAATCCAAATTCACCATAATTTTGGCTCACCTATTGCTAGGCTTCATGGCCATTAAAAACAATCAAAAATTTCCCAAAATCAGGTAGGAAAGAAGGAGAAACAAGCTGGAGACAACATGAGGACACAAAAAACAAGCATAGGAAAAAGGCTCCCCCAGGTCGACCTTAGAGGAACATAGGTCGACCATACGGTTGACCTGTGTGACCTTATGGTCGACCCCTAAGTCAACCTACCATTTCTCTAGGTCAACCTAGGTTACGTGAACTTGTGCAGGATGTTTCCAGGCTTCGAACAGATTTTCAAGTGATGTTTTTAGGAAGCAAATAAATGAATTAGCTATGAAAAATTGCATGCATGAACTAAAGCATCTAAAATACAATCCGAAACATTTCCGACAGGATTTCGACATAGGAACAAGAAGATATTATCACTCGAAGAAGCAACTCAAATAAGAAATATACGGTAAACTAGAAAATGAAATGGAACGTTTACTGTAAACAATTTTTCACAGTTTTTTCAGCAAGCAGAGCTTTGTTTAGCTAGAAGATGTGAGTTTAACGCTCACCTTAGCAAATTTGAAGATTAAACTGGGATAAATTGAAGGAAGTTCCAAGCTTTCCATATGCATAAACTTCAAAAGCCTATAAAATGATAGTACAGAGACATGCAACCACGATAACAAAGTTCAAACAAACCCAAAATCACAAAAACTTAATTTTGGTGAAGATATCTTTGTTTTGAAACCGATTACCTGAATTTGAAAGCTTCAGTTTGTTTATTTTCAGCAAATTAGTGGAGAAATTGGGAATTTATATACTAGGTTGAAAGAGGATAAGTTTCTCTCTGGTTTCTTCTTTTGTTTTATTTTACAGTAAGAAGAAAATGAACGTATTAGATATAAGATGGAAGAACGTTCTCTTTACATTTCTGGTGAAGTTAGGCAAACAGGCTTAGACCCAATAGCAAAATAATTAGTTAATTTTAATTAACTCGAAATGAACTAAACACTAATATACTTATATTCATAATATATATACACAAGATTTCAACACAACAAAATTATACAATCATATTTTCAAGTTTAACAAATATTTTATCAACAAATCAAAAGATAATTTAGCCGTAAAATAATTTTCATTATTAAAAACTCTTATTTTTAATTAAATACCCAACTTACACTATAGTTTACGTAAAGCTCTGTTCTTGACACCAAAAATTATACAAAAATTATTTCTTGTATAATTAAATATAACAAACCATTTCAAAATCATTTTTACCTCTAGAAATTATGTAACAGCCCAATTTTTTTTAACAAGTATTTTTCACTTGTATTTTTCTAAAAAAAAAAACTTTGGGGTTTATTTAAAGTGATTAAAAATAATAATAATAATAAAAAAATTGACCAAATTTTTAGTTAAATAATAAGATCTCTGAAATTTTGACATGGTTAAGAATAAACTTTAATTTGGTAATTTGGGTTTTGTCGAAGATGGTAAATAACTTAAGCAAAATCAAGTTTTAATTAAGAAAACATTAATAGCTTAGGTGGTTAAGACATCTGGGCTATTCACGACAGGTCACGAGTTCGAGTCTCAGCATGGTCAGAATTTCGAATTTTTTTGTGTATAAATGAACTAGGAAATTACGCGTTAAAAAGGGCGCGTAAATTTAGGGAATAAATACTATATATATATATATAAGATTATATATAAGAAAACGTATAGAATTTTAATCCGTTATTTTTCTCTTTCAAGTAAAATTTACTTCCCAATTTATATACATATATAATTTGATTTAAATCATTTCCTTAAAATACTAAATATGGAAATTTAAAGTTGTGAAACGGTTAATTTTGTTAAAAGACAACTCCATTTGAATTTTAATAAAAGGAATTTTGTATATATATATATATATATATATATATATATAATATGTGAAAACCAATTAAGTTGTTAAGTAATAATTTTGAAGAATTTAGTGTATTAATGAACTGTTAAATTTCTCGTTTAAAGGACGCGTAAAAATTTATGGTATAAATAACAAAATAAACGTATAAATTAAAAACGTTATTTTTATATAACTTTGGGTGTTTTATATTACGTCAGTTTGGCGTATTTTAAAAATCATATTTCAACATCGAGATGTATTTAAAATATCGTATCAATGGTCTGTATACAAAATCAACGCTTACTTTAATCACGCATATAAAGTATAGAATCCAAGGCTTTGTATAACTGGCAATTAATATTTTTGCAAGCCTTATCTCAAATCCAGAGGAATAACGTGCATATCCAGGCATCAAAGCAAAAAAAAACACGCAAATCTGAATTTAAAAAAAAAGAAACGTTCAAATCTGTTTGTAACTGTTCTTTAAAATATAATGATAATAATCAACTCTTCCATTTTTTGATTTAAACATACCATATATTTCTTCTTAAATCACGCATATATCATTTGAGAGAAAATCAATTTTGCATTCCTTTGCGCGTGACACGAAATTTTATTCTTTTAACATTTTTGGCATTTGCCTCTTACCTTTTTGTTTCTTGAGCATGTCACTGTATTCATTTATTCACGCAACCTAAGTGGACCAATATATTTGATTGCCTAAAATCAACTCATGCATTCAAATTTAACCTTGCCTATCTTTTCAAATTCTCACATTCCTATTTATATCTCTCTGTTTCCACTGCCTTTATTTTGCAAGATAAAATTTTTCGTTCCTATAATCACGCATATAAAGTAAAAATCATATTTAAATATACTTATCGATTAAAATATCAGTTAGTGATTTTTATAACAAACGTTACTTTTGTTTTAACTGTCAAAATTTGTTTTAAACTTTTGTATATACCTTTTCATCCAAATATCTTTTGCCTAAAATCAATCTCTTGCCTAATATCAGTTCTTCCAAATGTCGTTTCTTCAATCTACAATCACGCAACTATCAAATAAAAAAAAATGTTGAAATCAAAACTCATAAACTGGCAATGAATATCACGCATATAAAATCAAATCTAATTGCTAACCGTGGTCCCTAAAATCACACGAGCCTTATCCATTCAAACAAGATAAAAACTGGAAATAAATCACTGAGCTCTGCTTGCTTTTTCTTTTTCCATTGATTTCGCCTCAAATCAATTCTTTATCTGCAAAACGTTCAATCTTCTATCAATGCTGCCGTTTTTTTTCAATCTCTTGCCAAGGTATTCACATTCAAACTTTTGAACGTACGAAATTTTGCTTTATCAATCAATTGTTTAGGCATGCCAAGATATGTTGCCATTTTTGTACCGAGCCCTTTTGATTTTCTTCACGTATATATGTTTTCTTGCATCTAAAGCAAACTCTCCCCTCTATAAATATATTAGCCTGGTTCGTATTTTATCTCCTCATCTTGCATAACATCATCCACAAGGAGAAAAGCTTCTATCAGGTAATATTACTATTCCTCTTCTTCTTTTGCATCCTCTCCGTTTTCCTTCTTCGGTTTTTTTTCCTTTGCTTTCCCATCTTTTGGCTCGGCCACTCCAACCCTGACTACCACTCTAGTGCTCAGCCAAGTTTCCTACGAGACATATATTTTGAAAAAAAAACCTTGTTTCTAGTAGCAGTGGATATGTGTGTTGATGATGAGGTCTTAAGAGAAATACATTACCTTGCAAATTCATTCAAGTCAGGTCAATAACCTGTAGGAAGCTAGGTTATGGAATTAGTGTAGATATGATGTAGTAAGTGTTATTCTGGATGTACTTATCACTAATGATATGTGCATGTTTTACCATCTTGTAACAGTAGATAGCAGAGAGACGCAAGTTGTAGGCAGAGAGTTGCGTGAGTTTTGTTTTGCATAGGATGTTAGACATGTTTAAAAAATAATAATAATAATAATAATAATAAAAGAAAATAAATAAATAAATAAATATAAAACGAGATTAAAGAAGAATATAACAGAGGGAGAGAAAGAGAGTTTTCAGGGTTCATCAGAATATAACATGTTGACATAGTGAGTGAGCCTTCAGTTGCATATAGGCATATCATATAGGCAGGCTTTTAGTGAAATCTTGACCGTGTTTTAGGTAACTGACTTGGGTAGTTATTCGTTGATGATAGTAAAATTTTTAAAGAAGAAATGATGTATCCGTGCATGTTTTATAAATATATATATATATATATATATATATATAAGATTCGGTTGAAAAAAAAGGGAGAAAGCCTGTAATACTTCAGATAACAGAGAAGATGTTAGGTGGAAATGTTTAGTTGCATATAAAAGCATATAACTGCAATATGCTTTATAGTTGTGTGGGACAGTGCATAAGCCTGTAGGTAGTAGAGTATTGGATGCACTTGTACATGCATATAACACGGCCTATAGGAGAAAAACTTCACCATTTTGTTTTAGATGGCCTTTAGGTAAATTTTACCTTGATTTTTGAAATGGCATGGTTCAGTAATGGGTAGGAAAAGTTTCGTTATGTTTTGATAGTATACCCAGTGGAGTGGTCGAGCAAGTCGAACTAATTCTCGTCCTATTTTTAATTTTTGCTTTGACCGTAAATTTCTAAAGTCACGTATCCGGTATTTGGTGTAGGATCGATTTCACCCTAGAGGGGGGGTGAATAGGGTGATAGTGTAAATTATAAAAATTAATTGCAGAAGCTAATTAATATTTAACACGGATCACAGAATAGCAGCACAGATATCGCAGAATATAAATAACAGAATAAAACAGAACAACACAAAATTTACCCAGCTTCGGCAAAAACCTGCCTACGTGCTGCCCCCAAGGTTTCTACTAGAAATTAGATAGTCCCTCGCTTACACACGTAAACTCGCTATACCCGCTATTGACTAATCTAACTCTACGCTCAAAACCTTGACCACAACTCAACTACCGAGTTGCAAATTCCCAAACTACACACCGTAGTTTGCACCCTAGTCACACGACTAGAAAATTAAAAACGGTTTAAAAGAAAATACAAATTAAAAACAATTTAAATAAAATAGCCCTAATTCAAAAATAAAACCCTTATTATAATTTTAAAACCCTAAATAAAATAAAGTTCGAATAAACCCGGCCCTCTTTAGTAATTCAGCCCGTCTCTTTTTCATTCATAATGGCGGCCGCTGTTTTGTTCGTTCTTCTTCCCTTTTTACAAATTAGGGCTTTTTCGAAGCGCCTATAGATCTGATCGATTCTCTGGTTGATCAAAAGTTGCCTTGCTCGATTGATTCTTGTTGCTCTCACTGGCTACTTCGATGAGTTCGATTCTTGCTTCTGGTAAGAATTTATGCTTCGATACTTTTCGATTTTAATTTTTTTGTATTCGAACTCTCCACTTTTATGCCGATGATGATCTGGGTTAAATATGAGTTCGAACTCCTTTATCTTCGTTCGTATAAACTTATTTGAATTTGTCAAATAAATTGTTCGACCGTTCGATTATATTTTGATGCTGATGATTTATTTGACTTTGTCAATCTCGTATAATTGATGCTTGCTTGGTTGACATGGTTTTGAATCAATTTCGTGATGACCACGGCTTTAATTTGTGACATTTGACTTTGTCACATTCGTATATTTTTATGACTTGATTCTATGCCTTGCATTTGAGACGTTTAGTTATCACTGGCTTTGACTTGGTTACATGGCTCTGTGAATTGCTTTATTGCTAAGGCTCTGACTTTAAATCGTGAGTTCAATTTCTTTTACCTGATGACTTCGGCCATTTTGAGTTTTTTACACTGCTCTTCTGGATATTGTTCAAACTGTACTCATGCTCGATTATATTCAAAGTGCTGTTTACTTTGCTGCATATCTGCAGTGCATCACCATTGTTCTTTACCTTTGTATATAATGTTATTACATGCTGCTTCACCATATCACTTGAGGTCTTGTAGTTGGTGATTTGCACTTGCACTACTTCATAAGTTCATTTCTATCTGTTTCTTGTGTTGCACTTGTATGCTCTTGCTTGTAATCTCTGATTCATGTTGGTACTGGCTGTTGTAGTCCTGTCCACTGAGTTTGAGCATTGCATTTTCACTTGTATACTTAAGTCAGTGCTGTCTTTGATGTTGTACTTTGGTCTATTGGGCTGCATACATGTTGTAGCTGTACTGTCTTGAGCTCGACATTGTTGTTTACTTGTTTTGATGCATTCACATGCTGCCATACTTGTTCATTGCTGCTGGATATCTGCATTTGTTATTTCTGAAGCTCGAGTTGCACTTACTCACTGCTGCTTGTTGTTTCACTAGTATCAGTGATGTTGCAACTGGTTTAATGTTTGTTCAATGCATTTACTTCAAGTTTGTTGCCAGTTTACCTTGATTCTGCATCACTTGTAGCTTGCTACTGCGTTATATGCACCCATTATGTTTGATCTGCTGATGTTTGTTGCAGTCCTTGTTTTTGGTCTTCATTCTGGTTGTCACTTGAAATTGTTGAGTTCTTGTGATACTCATGTTGATTACATTGTTTGTTGACATGCCTTGTACTGTGCTTCATATATGCACAGTTGGTTCATGTTGTTGCTTATGTTGATGTTGTACACTGTCATGTTGAATTCACTGATGTATCACTGGTATACTTCACTGTGTTGATTGTTGTGCACTTGCTTGACTGAACTACTCTGGTCTTTCATGATGTATTTGCTGTGGCATTCTGTGGTCTGCACTGAACTTGATGACTTGAGCTGCTATGTTCTGTTCATTCCTAGTTGCCTTGTTGTAGTTTGATTGTGATATCCATGTTGCAGTCCATTTTAATGTTGGTCTTCGTTGCATTCATGTCATGTCGCCTTGTGTTGAATCCAGTTTCAAAACTCGGATTTGACCTTGTGCTTGTGTCGTGATTTTCAATGTTATTGCACGTGAGTTGAACCCGATTTTTCATTTGGGTTTGACCTGTGCTTGCCTGTCCCTGTAAATCAATCAAGTGTATATATCGGCGTGCACGGCCTTGTGGCATATACAGTAATATACTGTGTATGTCACAAGTTGTTCGTGTATGATGAATTCAAATTTAAATGATGACGAACAACCCAAATAACTGAGGCAAATATCATTTTCAAAATTCACGTTTTATTTTATATTGCAAAAATATTTTATTTTCAATTTTACTGCGTTAGTTTATATTTTTGCAGATCGCTCAGATGCTGGATTCAAACTTGAATGCAGTTGAAGATAAGTACGAGTGTGAGTGATATGTAGTGAGGTGCTGATGTAAAATAGTGAAATGTCATGTATTGTAGTCAAAATTGTATATGTATAGTGAGAGCTTGAAATTGTACTATCAAAGTTGTAATAAATATTTGTTTGAATAAAATATTCGTTTGAATTCAAAAACTGTGTTATTTATTTTTATTCAGCAAATATTTATTTATTCTGTGAAGATTAAAATAGTACGTTAACAAATACATTTAAGCGAATGTATATATGTTTATTATCATCAAACAAAAATCATATATCGCAAAGTGCATATTCAACAATCTCCCCCTTTTGATGATAACAAACATATATTTAAGATTTTGAATATATTAAATGTATTTGATAATTTCAATTGCTCCCCCTATTTGAATGCTTCCTTTCTATATGATACTCACCCTACATATATGACTCCCCCTACATATATGCATACAAATAAAATGTGTGAATGAGCCTCTATGCAAATGGAAAATTGTTTGACCTTTGATTGATTCTATTTGACAAAATCTTAACTTTTCTCTCCCCCTTTTGTTATCAGCAAAAGAATAATAGTGTTAGAGAAAATAGAGATAAAGTAATCGATATCAATCCAACATTAAAACTCAATTGAATATAAATATCAAATTTCAATAAAAAATAAAACAAAAATCATAAATACCCATGTCAGACGCATATTCCACTTTCAGAAATGATGGGGATAAATTCATAAAAATCATACAGTTCTGTCTATTTGTGGTATATTTATTTCGGGAAATTTGAATATCTACTAACCATGCATAACCGTTAGGACTTTTAAATGAGATTAGTAGTATTCCAATTTAATTTTAAAAATGAAATCAAGTATCTTCTAACCACGCATTACCGTGAGGACTTTTAAATGGGATTAGAATCAACTTGTCTATTTAACCAATTAATTTTGATATGCGTTCCATACATGCATAACCGTGAGGACTTTTAAATGAGCATGGAAGCACATAATCAAAAATCCAAGTAATTCACCCATGCATAACCGTGAGGACTTTTAAATGAGAGTGAATACTTTGGATATTTATTTTTATTGAAGAATATAATAAATTGAAGCACAGATAATTTCCTTTATGAATCTGAAGATAAAACAAATTGAAGAACGAATAATTTCCTTTGTAGACTACCACAAATTTACATACTATATATGATTTTGATGAGTGATGGTCGATAGAAAGATGATAGAAATAGAAATGACCATGGAATTTTTGCCCAACAAAAAGTTTTTATAACTTTTGTTATGAAATTCTAAAGAAATTTTTCTAAATATATTGTCTTGAGTAATGTATGACAAATATCGACACTCATCACTTTTTCAATCACTATTGATCTTTTCGATAATCATTAGGGAGTTAGATTAGTCAAAATAGTCATTTAAAATCAAATCCAAAAATTATAAAAATAATTTTTTAAAAATGACTAATCTGTAAATATGGTCAAACATGATTTTCTCGAGGGGGTTTTATAAGAAAATTTTCTGCTATTTGAAAATTATTTCAAGTCAAAAATATGCAGATATTTTCTTTGAAAAAAAACGATGCAGCAAATGAATGAGTCAAAAATTAATCACGTTCCACTAGTAATTTTTCTATCAACCATATTACCAGTGTAATCTGCATCTGAATTTAAATTTCACTCAAAAATTCACTCGTTGAATGTCAAAGACCAGATTAAGAAATTTCAACAAATTTTCTCATGATTATTATCAACAAATTTTAAATGAAATTCTCTTGGATTTGAAATGAAAACCGTGTCAACAATCAAACATATATTAAAGTGTCAATTTTAGAAGCCATCAAACATTATTTTTATTTCAAAGCAATTTCTTAAAAGTTTCAATAACTTCAAAAAAAAAATTAAAATCCTTTTTACAATTTTTAAAATAGAATTCATTAGGATTTTAAATCTAGGCCGTGTCAAAACATGAATATAGATTTAGCCAAAAATATTATAACAACAATATTATTATCCAATCAAAACACTATTTTTCTCTCAAACTTGTATATCAAGTAATTCTAGAGAATTTTATAGTGTTTTTGGCATAAGAATATAAATGGCTAACAATTTTGAATAAAGTCAGAATCAAAATCATCATTAAATCATTATCATATCATCATCGCATAATTGGCTGATTTTATTCAGAAAATGGTACAGATTATCACATTTAATATATCGTACAAATAAATATACCTTTACCTGTCTTTACCTTTACGATATTTCTCGTCGTTGTCCATTGTGATTCTGTCACCCTTATACTAGGCTAAGGAACTTAGCTTTGTCGCCCGTTGTGTTTCTGGAACAGCCAAAATCCAGAGAACACTATTGTTGTTCCTTAGCCTGCCACCACACCTACACGGAAAAGGATTTATGTGACCTATTTGTTTTTATAGGTCCATGGTTGTTAGTGGCAGAAAATTTTGAAAAATAATTTTGTGTAGACCCAAAACTATTTATAATTGTTCCCTTTGGCACCCAAATTTGTTTAACTTTGAGAGATTTTATATTTGTGCCTTTTGAAACCCAAATCGGTATAGTTTTCACATGTTTGGGTCTATACCAACAATTATTGTGACTGTGTCCAAATTTGCTACAAATTGTGCACATAGAATTAACTTGATTAATCTTGTTTTCAACAATTTTCGAATTATTATATCCAAGTCCTTGTCTAACCGTATTAACAGTTTGCTTTCCTAATAGCATATTCAACGATTTTTCACTTTTGGAAAATTTATCTAAAGTCGTTGACAAATATTGGACTTGTGTTTTGAGAGATTCGTTTTCATTCAACAATTGTGTGCACTTTTTAATAGAATTCTCTCTCTTAGTATTTTCATTCTCCTTTAAAATCAGAATTTCATTTTCAAGCGATTTTATTTTAATTTCTGATTTTTTAATTTCCTCATCAAATGTTGGACACTTATCACACTTAGGGATCCTACTTTGATAGGTTTTAACTAATTGATCAAGTTGTTTATTACATTCTATCAAAGTATCTTTTTGAGATTCAAGTTTGGCGTATTTTTCCCTAAGTCGTTCAAAACAACCGTTACTTCATGAAAATATATAAGCAACTCAGAATGGGTACGTTTTGATACCTCACTTGGCTCGTCATCGTCACTGTCAGTTGTATCACCTCGAAGACACAATTCTGCCTTTTCGCTTTCACTGCCAGTGCTTTGATCATTCTCGTCTATTTCATCCCAAGTGGCTGCAAAACTTTTCTTTTTCTGTTTCTTTCCGTGGCTGGATTTAATTTGTGGACAATCGGGCTTGATATGGCCGGGTTTGTTGCAATTATAACAAATAAACTTTTGTTCTTCTGAGTAGTCTAGTGCTTTGGCTATTCTGCTTTTTGCTTTTTGAATTCGAGCTGAATTTCCATGTTTTTGATTCCATTTTTTGAATTTCCTTATTAACAGCTCCAATTCTGCTGCTCCATCATCTTCATTGTTATCATCATCACTTTCGGTTGTTCCTTTGAGAGCTATTGATTTCTTTTGAGTGTCACCTCCTTCACGCTCTTCTTTGAATTTCATTTCAAGCTCATAAGTGGTGAGATTTCCGATGAGTTCCTCAACTTTAAGTTGTTTTAAATCTTTCGATTCTTGTATGGCAGTTACTTTTGCTTCAAAGCTTCGTGGAAGGACTCTGAGGATTTTCCGGACTATTTCTAATTCGGTGTATATTTTTCCGAGAGCTTTTGATTTGTATACGATATTGGAGAGTCGTCCGTACATCTCTTTGACATTTTCTTCCTTCGCCATTTTGAAGTTCTCGTATTCGCTGCTTAGCATTGCAAGGCGAGATTCTTTGACTTGAGATGTTCCTTCGTGAGTCACTTCTAGTATGTGCCATATTTCCTGCGCAGTTAGACAATGTGAGACACGATTAAATTCAAATTGATCCAATGAACAGATAATAGAATTCATAGCTTTGGCATTAGTATTCTGTAATTTATTTTCTAGTTCTGTCCATTGTTCCTTTGGTTTCTCTATTTCCTGATTATCTACAGTTATAGTTGGTATACTATAACCTGTCTCAACAATATTCCAAGCGTCAATGGTTTTCAGAAAAATTTGCATTCTATTTTTCCAGTAAGCATATTCACCATTGAACATTGGTGGTCTAACTATGGATTGTCCTTCTGCAAAAGCATTATTAAAAGAAGCCATTTTAAAAATTCGAATTTTTAAACAAAAAACTGATTTTTTCAAAAAAAATAGAATTTTTAAAACAAATGTTGACTTCTATTCCTAGCTCTGATACCACTTGTAGGATCGATTTAACCCTAGAGGGGGGGTGAATAGGGTGATAGTGTAAATTATAAAAATTAATTGCAGAAGCTAATTAATATTTAACACGGATCACAGAATAGCAGCACAGATATCGCAGAATATAAATAACAGAATAAAACAGAACAACACAAAATTTACCCAGCTTCGGCAAAAACCTGCCTACGTGCTGCCCCCAAGGTTTCTACTAGAAATTAGATAGTCCCTCGCTTACACACATAAACTCGCTATACCCGCTATTGACTAATCTAACTCTACGCTCAAAACCTTGACCACAACTCAACTACCGAGTTGCAAATTCCCAAACTACACACCGTAGTTTGCACCCTAGTCACACGACTAGAAAATTAAAAACGGTTTAAAAGAAAATACAAATTAAAAACAATTTACATAAAATAGCCCTAATTCAAAAATAAAACCCTTATTATAATTTTAAAACCCTAAATAAAATAGAGTTCGAATAAACCCGGCCCTCTTTAGTAATTCAGCCCGTCTCTTTTTCATTCATAATGGCGGCCGCTGTTTTGTTCGTTCTTCTTCCCTTTTTACAAATTAGGGCTTTTTCGAAGCGCCTATAGATCTGATCGATTCTCTGGTTGATCAAAAGTTGCCTTGCTCGATTGATTCTTGTTGCTCTCACTGGCTACTTCGATGAGTTCGATTCTTGCTTCTGGTAAGAATTTATGCTTCGATACTTTTCGATTTTAATTTTTTTGTATTCGAACTCTCCACTTTTATGCCGATGATGATCTGGGTTAAATATGCGTTCGAACTCCTTTATCTTCGTTCGTATAAACTTATTTGAATTTGTCAAATAAATTGTTCGACCGTTCGATTATATTTTGATGCTGATGATTTATTTGACTTTGTCAATCTCGTATAATTGATGCTTGCTTGGTTGACATGGTTTTGAATCAATTTCGTGATGACCACGGCTTTAATTTGTGACATTTGACTTTGTCACATTCGTATATTTTTATGACTTGATTCTATGCCTTGCATTTGAGACGTTTGGTTATCACTGGCTTTGACTTGGTCACATGGCTCTGTGAATTGCTTTATTGCTAAGGCTCTGACTTTAAATCGTGAGTTCAATTTCTTTTACCTGATGACTTCGGCCATTTTGAGTTTTTTACACTGCTCTTCTGGATATTGTTCAAACTGTACTCATGCTCGATTATATTCAAAGTGCTGTTTACTTTGCTGCATATCTGCAGTGCATCACCATTGTTCTTTACCTTTGTATATAATGTTATTACATGCTGCTTCACCATATCACTTGAGGTCTTGTAGTTGGTGATTTGCACTTGCACTACTTCATAAGTTCATTTCTATCTGTTTCTTGTGTTGCACTTGTATGCTCTTGCTTGTAATCTCTGATTCATGTTGGTACTGGCTGTTGTAGTCCTGTCCACTGAGTTTGAGCATTGCATTTTCACTTGTATACTTAAGTCAGTGCAGTCTTTGATGTTGTACTTTGGTCTATTGGGCTGCATACATGTTGTAGCTGTACTGTCTTGAGCTCGACATTGTTGTTTACTTGTTTTGATGCATTCACATGCTGCCATACTTGTTCATTGCTGCTGGATATCTGCATTTGTTATTTCTGAAGCTCGAGTTGCACTTACTCACTGCTGCTTGTTGTTTCACTAGTATCAGTGATGTTGCAACTGGTTTAATGTTTGTTCAATGCATTTACTTCAAGTTTGTTGCCAGTTTACCTTGATTCTGCATCACTTGTAGCTTGCTACTGTGTTATATGCACCCATTATGTTTGATCTGCTGATGTTTGTTGCAGTCCTTGTTTTTGGTCTTCATTCTGGTTGTCACTTGAAATTGTTGAGTTCTTGTGATACTCATGTTGATTACATTGTTTGTTGACATGCCTTGTACTGTGCTTCATATATGCACAGTTGGTTCATGTTGTTGCTTATGTTGATGTTGTACACTGTCATGTTGAATTCACTGATGTATCACTGGTATACTTCACTGTGTTGATTGTTGTGCACTTGCTTGACTGAACTACTCTGGTCTTTCATGATGTATTTGCTGTGGCATTCTGTGGTCTGCACTGAACTTGATGACTTGAGCTGCTATGTTCTGTTCATTCCTAGTTGCCTTGTTGTAGTTTGATTGTGATATCCATGTTGCAGTCCATTTTAATGTTGGTCTTCGTTGCATTCATGTCATGTCGCCTTGTGTTGAATCCAGTTTCAAAACTCGGATTTGACCTTGTGCTTGTGTCATGATTTTCAATGTTATTGCACGTGAGTTGAACCCGATTTTTCATTTGGGTTTGACCTGTGCTTGCCTGTCCCTGTAAATCAATCAAGTGTATATATCGGCGTGCACGGCCTTGTGGCATATATAGTAATATACTGTGTATGTCACAAGTTGTTCGTGTATGATGAATTCAAATTTAAATGATGACGAACAACCCAAATAACTGAGGCAAATATCATTTTCAAAATTCATGTTTTATTTTATATTGCAAAAATATTTTATTTTCAATTTTACTGCGTTAGTTTATATTTTTGCAGATCGCTCAGATGCTGGATTCAAACTTGAATGCAGTTGAAGATAAATACGAGTGTGAGTGATATGTAGTGAGGTGCTGATGTAAAATAGTGAAATGTCATGTATTGTAGTCAAAATTGTATATGTATAGTGAGAGCTTGAAATTGTACTATCAAAGTTGTAATAAATATTTGTTTGAATAAAATATTCGTTTGAATTCAAAAACTGTGTTATTTATTTTTATTCAGCAAATATTTATTTATTCTGTGAAGATTAAAATAGTACGTTAACAAATACATTTAAGCGAATGTATATATGTTTATTATCATCAAACGAAAATCATATAGCGCAAAGCGCATATTCAACATTTGGATCTTGTTATAGATTTGAATCTAGGCGTGACATCCGGGATATTTGATCGTTACTCTCTATTCGTTTCTTTTCCGGTGGATTTTCGTTTTGAATCAAAAAATTTCTGCAGCCTTCAGGTGAGTTTTTCTCACCAGACAAACATGCCTATATTTCTGTGAATTATCGCAAGTGTATGTGTAAATTATTATTTAACTGTTATCTGTCTGTAATATAACGTAGGATGTTAAACTCCATTTAAATTGACACCTCATTAGTTATTTATTTGTTGTAATATTTCTGCAGTTATATGGTTAAATGTTTATTTACTGATTTAAATCATCACTGCAAGTTCCCTATAAATTTAAATCGTTAAGGCTGAAATGATAGGCCTAAAACAATGATTATTATGCATTTATTCAGTTAACTGTTTAATTTTAACTTGGGATTGCGGGTTTGAAATGATAGAACCCGGGGTTTGTAAAATTGCGGATTGAAATGATATAAATCCGTATCACTTGACCTAGGCTAGAAAATTTTATATAGACCCGTGGTTCCTATAATATTTTTCTGAAATATTTTAAATTTATTTTTAAATGGAAGTTTATAATATTGTGGTTTAATGTATTTAAAGGATTTTTATAAAGATTTAAAAATGATTTTTGAATGAGTTAAGATTTTAAATAAATAAATATAACTTATTTGGAAAATTCTGGATTTTTTAAGATGAGATTTCAGTTAAGAAATAATTGATAATAAGTTGTATTTGGAATTTAAACTAAATTGATAAGTTAATAACCTATTACAGCATTTAAATGTTGTCTTTTAAAATTGGACTGTTTAACCCATAAACTTTAGGTAGCATTTCATAAGTGCTGCAGAAACTGGAATTTGATTGTTTTAAAATGTATGGAAATTAATTTTGGGGAAAAGGTGTAAATTTTGGAATTTAATATGAAATTAGAAAAATTTTAAGAAATTGATTTTTTGATGGATTTAAAGGAAGAATTTAACTTTAAAATTTGGTAAAGGCAATAAATTCCAAATAAATTGAATAAATTTAAAAGTATGTATAAAGTGGAAAGTTTAAATCAATATTTGATATTGAAGGAATTTGAGATATATTTTTATTTTAAAGTACGAATACCATTTTAAACTGTAACCACGGGTTATAATAACGCTTGGTTGGCAAAGAGACCGGGATCGGATGTGGACATACTCTCTGTCGATACCGAAACCACTTTGACTAACCGTGTACGCGGTGGAGATCCCAGAATGAAGTAGGATGGTGGTAACGGTTCCTTTAAGGTAAATACGTGGACCCGACTCCCGTGAGTTGGCATAAGGTGGCTAAAACAGGAGCGATTCTCGGATTAATGAGGTAGCACCTCTGATCGAACGCACTTCTTCGTATGCCATTCTATTACTCCTGTGATTGTTTTGGTGCGCACCTTTGATTTGGGAGTGTTGTTCGAGGTGGGCGGTAACTGCGGCTACGCGTTTCCACCGGTCCGGATAGCAATTGGTATATCTACCCTGGCATTGCCTAGTTGTGCCGTGTCACCTACCATAGCGAGCCTCCTACGAGTTTCTATTTGTGTCATACCTATGGAGTATCCTCTGGTAGCTTCCCGATCAGGAGGTATTACGGTACTGTATAGACTATTGGCATTATTTGTGTTAAGGGCTATATGGGTAACCCCTTAACGCTATTAAAAAGTAAGTTTATTTTATATATAGACACTATTATAATAGCGAAAATATTACTACATAGTAAATAGTTTAACGGATCCTTAGAGGATGGGCGGTCCCAAGCATCCTTTAAGTTACTTGCTCTGTATTACAGTACACTTGAATTAGCTTACACTATATAAGTATGTATGTCCTGACTTGAGTGTTTATGTTTTATGTTACGCTCGGGTCAGCCTGAGTTGCAGTTCAGTCATCATCCCAGAGCTAGGACTTCTGTAGATCCTTTCAAGTTGCTGGCTTCTTTCTGTCCGCTATCTTATTTATGAAATCAAGACTTTGGGATTTTTATTTGATTATTTAAAGTATATTTGGGATGGAAGACTTTGTAATTTGTATTTGTTGAGACTATTTATAGTGGCTTCATGAACCACTAAGTATTTTTAAATTCCCCTGCGAGTATTCTGATTCTGTGTCTGTGATTCTGTGATTAATTATTTACTGTATATTTTGAGATTTGCCAAATTTTATTTACAACGCGGTATTTTGAACAATTCAAGTCCGACATGTGCGGATGCGAATGGTTGAAAATACCGGGTCGTTACAAATTATTTTAAAAAAGTCCACCTTTTTGTTTATATAATACAACATATTCATATACAATCTTCATTAATAATCAATAAAAATCACATTTGGCAATAATTTCGAAAATTATTGCATTTCACTAAATTAAAAACATAAAATGTTTTCTTAACACAAACAACCAAAATTAAGTTTTTAAAACTTTATTTCAACATTTTACATTTTAAATCCATTTTTTATTTAATTTTAAATCTCCAATTTAATTTATTTCTCAACATTAAACTATAACCACCGTTATAATTTAATATATAGGTAATCGCCAAAACCAGGGTTGTTATAAATTCCCTCCTTATAAAAAATTGCGTCCTCGCAATTTCCAAAGAAGAGCTGTATTGAACACGATTCATTTCATCAAGCAAAGGAAGGTAGATAAGCTAGGGTCTAAATTTTCACCCTCAACACAAGAAAATAGAAAACTCGGATAAGATAGTTCAATAAATTCTATGGTGTCCTAAGTACAAGCGTTTGGTTTAACGGACCATTGAATTTGCGAGCAAAACATTGTCATTTTGAAGGCGTCTCACCTTCGAAGGAAAACAAAAACAAGAGGTTATGCAATACACAAATCGGGTGAGATCAATTCCTCACAAGTTTCATGAATAGAGTCAGGATTTAGTCACAACTTTATCCCGAACTCCAACCTACAAGATGATAATCAACACAACTTTTCGTATAACACTACGAAGGGAGTTATACCGATATTAGATTGACAACTATTACAGAATGAAAACCAAATACAAGGTAGGTGGTTTTTACGAAAACCACCAAACTCATACGACTGCATAAATGCAAGTCTTAAATAATTACACAAAGGAAAAATAAAGTCAAGGAACAGACTTTTGTACTTCTTTTACTAATCAAATATTGTTAGAGTTCACAAACCCAATACCTTCAAAATAATTAAATTCTTAGTTTTCAACATTTGAAAATTTCTAAAGCTTCTTACATAGATTTAAATTTAAACTCATTACTCTTAATTTAGAGTAAATAAAAATTTTGAGTTGTCTATCCTCTAATTCTGCCATAAATTTTAATCGGTAACATACATTTTCACATATGTTTCTCAAATTTTCCAAGTGTTAGAAATTTTCGTTAAAATCAGCGGAGTCTCCTTTGTAAAGAGGGCCGTATACAATATTACAAAAATGATTTAAATAATATATATTGACCATTAGGTCAAAAACACAATATATATCATCATTTAACACTTTAAAATTTTAATCTGAAAACATACCTTACTTTTTAGCATTTTAAAGCGAGTTTACACAAACTTATTCCTTTTGCCCAAAACATATTCCAACTACCCTCCTTCATATGTACTTAACTCAAATAGATGATATTAGTTCATGTTCATAAATAAGAAGTACCACACTTAACTATTAAGGGAAATAGATCGATTTTATTTAAGATATGCTGACATAGCAAACTACAAAATATAAAAACTTTTATAAAGTGAAAGTTGTTCTACTAAGTCTATGCTTTCCAGCAATATAAATATCATTAAAATCGGATTTACAATTTGAATGTTATGTTAAATTTACTTTCAGCTTAAATTTTAGAGAATTTTCTAGTAGGGCAAAAATGTGCGACGACCCGATATTTTTAACAATTTAAATTGGAATAATAAATTGATTTTAAATATTTAAAAGTTAATTGTAAACTTGACTCCCGAATATTAATATTTACTTGATAATTAAATTATTGAGTTATATAATTTGAAATTGGGTAAAATATTGAATATGGAATTTTAAGCCTGTTAATAACAATTTGAAGGCTTATAAAATTTATAATGATAGGACTAAAGATAATAGAATGGTTGGAATTTAATTTAAAGGTGATTTATTCAGTTTTAATAATATATCCTTTAAATCGATAGTTAAAAATAGCCTTTCGAGGCACAGTCGCGGAATTCGACGAAACCAGTTCTATTGGATCCGTAATAGTTAGGAATTATCGAATTTCAATTTTCGTAGCGTTTGGATTTACCGTTTGCTTGTACGGGTGAGAAACACGTTGAATTAAAATCGATAATTTAATATTTTAAATCGATTTAAGAAGCTAACTTCCACGTGTGATCGAATTAGCTTCCGAAACACGTTCCATTGTGTTCGGAACGTGGGTAAAACCTTCTAATCGCCTCGCGGGGTTTCTTAAGAGGAGTTCGAAATTCTATATGGCAATTAATGAGGGCATTTTGGTAATTTTATAATATAATAAAACTTAAAAGTACATTGGTCAGAGATATTTTGATATGTAAACAAGCGTTCTCAAGAAGCTTCCCCCTATCATTATCTTATCCCCGTTCTCCCCTCTCCATTCTCAAAAAGCAGATCGAACTCAATAAAAAAAAAATCTCGCCGATCAAAATCAAAATAATGGCCAACGTCACAAACCTTTGGCTTGCGAAAAAAAAAATTGAAGCGACGAATGTAAACAAAATCGAAAACCCTCTTCGCCTTCGTTAAAAAGTCGAATGGGAGGCACCTGCGAGATGAGCTCGAATGCGCGCGATGTTGGCGGGCTTTGCCTTTGCGTGTTGTGGAGGTGGGAATCGTCGGCGGACTTCGTTGTATGAAGCTTGGAGGTCGCGACACTGTCAAGTTGCGAGTCTGGGAGGAGCGAGTGCTGCGTTGGCGACACGAGAAGTGCAGAGTGTCTGGTCGTATACATGAGGGGATGGGTGGCCGAGCAACTGCGGCCATGGAAAGATGTTCTGGAGGCAGGCGATTGCGTGGATCTAGGGTGGGAGCTGTGGTGACTCGCAATCGAATTTCGGTGAGTAAATTCATTTTTATTTGTTATTCCTTTCAGAGTTTGAAAGTTGAAATTTTCTTGGTTCATCTGAGAAACTGGTTACCAGAGTTTGAAAGTTGAAGGCATTTTTTTTAAAACTTAGACTTATTAAAAGAAACAATATTTGTATAGACAGGGGAATGGGAAGATAACTCGAAGCAGGGAAGGGTTTTCATCGGGTGTAATCCGAAGTCAGGAAACCAAATTTGAAATCTGTTTAATTAAATCCATGGAAATAAAAAAAAGGGATAGTTTAATCATTTATAAATGCTTTAAATTAAAGGTCTTTCAAACTTTAATTAAGAACAATTTACTTGTTAAATTAAGTATGTTGAATACTTAAAAGGATATTTATAACTTGATTAATTTATAAATATCGGTAAAGGTTATTTAAAGGTAAATGTTTTGGTAATGTGATTTAGTATTTAACAAGAGGATGTTTACCTTAAGTATGATTAAGATTTGACAATTTATGAAATAAGTTAAGGACTAATCAAGAAATTGATTTGTAATTCGTGATCGATTAATTTGTAATTGGAGATTTACCAATGGGTAATTAAGTTTTATAAATTAACAATGAAGGTTATTAATTAATAGTTATGGAGTAGTGAATTAATAATTACTTGTGAAAGTAAATTAATTAATAAATTTCTGGGTGTAATTAATTGAATGATAATTTGTTAACAAAAATAATTTGGATATACTTACCTTGTGAAATTAATCAAGAGATTAATTAAGGTAATTAATTAAGGAGTAATTAATTTATTTAATGAAGTAAATAACAAGGTAGGTAATTATTGGTTGAGGTAAATTAAATTGGATTAATATGTGTGGTTTAATAAATGATTAATTATTGGAGGTAATTAATTTAGATTAGGATAAATTGAAATGTATAGGGAAAATCATCATGTAAATAATCAGCGATGTAATTAAAGATTGATCAATTAAGATTCATAAATCAAGAAAAGTGACTTATGAGAAGCTAATTAATATAAGTATTTAAGTATTAATGTAATTAATATTGTTAATTACTTTATGAAGTAATTAGGATTACTTATGGATTGGAATTAAGGATAATTAATAACATGAAATTAATTAAAGATAATTACTCGGATTTAATTGAAAAATAATTAATCCAGGGTAATTAATTAAGATGAATAATGTTGGGTTGACTAATTAATTGATTTGGAATTAATTCATTTTAAATGAAGGGATCTAAGTGATTGAGGTTTGAAATTCAATTAGAATCAGTTGAATTGATTTGTTTGTGACTAAGTTGTGCTTATGGATGATTGAATGGTATTGGATGTTTTAAATGTGTTGATATCTCTGATATGAAATGTTGTGTATTTCATTTGAATAACTTGGATTAGGATATCATGAGTTTCGAAGAGACCGGGGTCGGGTATTAGGAAATACCCGAAACCACTTCGGATTTAAAAATAAATTGATATGTGAAATTAATAGGCTGGAAGGAAATGATTTAAGTGAATTAGATTATTTTTATCTAAGTTTGGTACTTAGAAGATTGATATGTGAAATAAGTGTTGTCTATAGCAAATTGTGAATTGGATAAATTGATATAAGTTACCCCGGGTTTATATAAGTTGTTTGCTTTGGTATTCCATGTTAGATGGGTTTACTCACGCTGGTTTCCAGCCCGACCCGGGTGTTACTTTGGTGTAATGCTCGGGTCAGACCGAGTGTTACAGATTTTCAGGTAGGTACATTCTGGAGCTCAGGTGGCGTGCAGGATAGCGATAGCATATAGAGTACTTCCGCTGTATTTATATTATTGTTAATCTGAGACATGATAATTGTATATATTCAGTGACTATATATATATATATATATATGAAACTCTGATGAACATTAAATGTAATCGACAGATGTCGTATTCTTTTGTAAACTGTTATTATTTATTATTATATTTTATCCGCTGTGAATGTGAGATGTTTGGTGTTTCTGTTCTTCTTCTTCTTCTATCTCTTCTTCTTTTTCATAACTATCTGGAATTTTTGAGTTCGAAAATTCTGGGTCGTTACAAAATGCCTATCCACTTTCAAACCCATTTTAAACTAAACAAAAAGCAAAATTTTCCAAAGTGGTGAAAAGTAAATTTATAGCTTATCGAAAGCTCTTTCATTTACAAAAGATTGAACTCATTTGGAGTTATAAATCTCAAGTTAACGCTGTTTTAGTACAACATTTTGTTACAAATAAAATTTTAGATTTTAAATCAATTTAAAATTTTGGAATTTTCCAAAACCATTTTAATTTCAGACTATATTTTCAAACAAGTTTTTTGCTAAATCATTTATTAAATGATCTTCTTTTTCCCCAAAGAGTTACGATATACAAAATTATAATTAACTTTATGTAATCATCATAAAAAAACATTTCATTAAGTGGAAATATTTTCATTACTTTCCAAAATCTAACTTTAAAACAATTAACTATGAAAACTCATTTTTGAAGAGATAACTAATATCTTCCATTATCAAGATATGATTATTGATTATCCCTCAAAATAATTTTTTAGGATGTATATACATAAAGTTTAAAAAAAAATTCTCTCACAATTTAAAATGATTATACTACGTGAATTGTTCACTTATCAAAGACAATTCAATTCACATTTTAACTTGTCACAAAATTAAATTTCCATCTAATTATCAACATAAAACTAATTAAATTTAATAATTAATTCAAACTTGTTTTCAAAAGAATTTTGTAAATTCACACCAACAAATTTTTTATACAACCAAAATTTAAACCAAAACTTGCTCACAGCTTCATGCTAAAATTTTAAAATTGGCATCTTTTAAGATAAAGTTTTATATCTATCCTCTACTATTACTCAAATAACTAAGTGTCAAAAAAAGTTTTATTATCATTAATAACTTGTAGTAATGTAACGACCTGGAAATTTCGATCCTGAAAATTCCAAATAGTTGGAGAAAAGAAGAAAAGAGATAGAAGAAGAAGAAACAAAAACACCAAAATACAGATTCTCACATTTGCAGCGGATCAAGATATAATATCAATAATTATCATTTACACAAAGAAAGTTGTATCGGTGAATTTATATTTTTAATACATCAGAGTTACAACATTTCATAATCACTGGACAGTTAAAATAACTTGTCCCAGATAAATAATAATATACTACAACAGAAATTCACTCTATACGTTCCTGCCATCCAGCTCGCCTCCTGAGCTCCAGAAACGTCCTTACATGAAAATCTGTAATACTCGGTCTGACCCGAACATTACATTAAAGTAACACCCGGGTCAGGCTGGAAACCAGCGTGAGTAAACTCATCTAACATGAAATTCTGATGCAAAGAACTTATTTAAAACCCGGGGTAACTCGTATTAATTTACAAATTCACAATTTGTTATAGACGTCACTTATTTCACACATCAATTTCTAAATACCAAAACTTATATTAAATGGTCCAATTCACATAATCAATACGTTCCAGCCTATTGATTTCACATATCAATATATAAAGAATCGAAGTGGTTTCGGGTATTTACTAATACCCGACTCTGGTCTCTTCGAATTCAATACCATCTTAACCCAAATTATTCAAGTGAAATACAATTCAACTTTAAATACAAGATGTCACCTTTTACACAGTAATTCATCATCGATAGATAACCACATTATCATTGTCCACCCAAACATATCATATCACAAAACATTTCATATCAGAGATTCAATCAATTCAAGACATTTAATCATCATTTAATCATTCATAAGAAAGATGGATCATTTCCAAAATTAATTTAATTTGTCTCTAATTAAATTAATTACCAATCTTTTAATCACTTAGATTACCTTTACTTAATCATTAATTAATTACAAATCAATTAATTAATCATCTTTTAATTATCCATCTTAATTAATCATCCTTAATTAATTATCTTCAATTACATATAGTAATTATCCTTTAATTAATTACACAAATTAATTATCCTTAACCATTTACAGTAATTAATCTTTAATTGCTTTCATTAATTACATTAATTAATTACATTAATTAATGATCCTTAATTAATTACTTCCATTAATTAGCCTTAATCAATCATAAACAGTAATTAACCATCCTGTAATTACTTATCTTAATTAATTAACTCCTTAATTAATTATATTAATTCTTTAATTAATTACACAAAGTAATTAATCCTTAATTACTTCTCCTAAGTAATTAACCTTTAATTACTTCTCATAAGTAATTTCCCTTATATTAGTACATCCAGTAATTTATCCATCAATTACTTCACTCAGTAATTACAGTTATCAATCTCATTAAGTATACTTAATCAATTACTAAGTGACTATTTTTAATTAATTAACAAATTAATTAATCACATTCATCTCATTAATTACAACTGGGTAATTCATCCCTCAATTACCCTATAAACCAATTAATTAATCTTTAATTACAGATAAATTATTCCTTAATTATTAATTAATAAACCTATTAATCTCCTTTAATACAAAGTAATCAATGCTTAATTACTTTTATAATCAATTAATTAACCTTTAATTAACTGATTAATTATTAATCAATATCTCTCAATACAAATTAATTAATCCATAATTACTTTTATAATTAATTAATTAATCCTTAATTAACAAATTAATTATCCCTTAATTATTAATTAATAAAATTTAATTATTAATTAATAAACTTAATTACAAATTAGTTAATTCATAATTACCAATTAATCAACCCCTAATTACTATTTGATTAATCCTTAATTACCCTTAATTAATCTTTTAATACCCTTCGATTAATTATAGATTAATCATCCCTTATCATTTATTAATTAAATTAAGTAATTATACTTATATTTCTTAATCAACTTAATTAATCTCAAGGCACTAAACCTTAATTATCTTAAGATAAAACTTTATCTTATTAATGCTTTATTACCATTATCATTTTTAAAATTTTTTATCATTATAATTACCTTTACTTAATTAAATCATTAATTAAGTTTTTAGAATAAAATATCATTTAACCTGATAATTTTAAAGTTAATAAAACTTAACTTCCTTAAATTAACTTAAAACATTATCAAGTAGAAGTTTTAAAAACTAACTTCAATTTGTATTTTAAAACTTGCTTTGATATAAATCTTAAAATTTCATTTCTAACTTAAGGTTTAAAATCTTAAACAAAATTTAAACTAAACAAATTTTCAAAAATTCTTTATCAATTGTTAAAGAAACAATTATTATATAAAGTAAGTTTATATAAAAAGTTTAAACTAGATTTGAATTTAAATTTCAAAAACATTGATTTTTAAAACCTATGAAATCTACTTATCACTTAACTTCGGGTTCACCCGAAGACCCCTCGGGTCTAGCCCCGAGTAAACCACCTCTTCCTATTTCAAACTTAAATTTTGATTTTTAAAATTTAAATTTAAAAACTTGAAGGCTACTGTCACCAACAAACATACTCAAGTACAACTCGAGTTACCTCCTCCTAAACACGATCTCATCTTCGAGAAAATCCCCAACATTCATGAGCTTAAACAAGAGCCCAAACCTTCATCCACCATTCTCTGATATGCATGTGCATGTATGCACCTAAACCACTGACTAATGACGCTCCGACCATCGACGCCGACCCCAACATCTCGCCGGTGAACCTCGCAACCAAACTCGATCACCAAATATCTCGATTTGATCGTGAATCGAAATCGGCCCAAATTCCACAATCTGGAAACCCATCCTCACTGGAAACTCACCTCGACAAGGACATTCCAACTACCAAAAGCTCTAGAGCTCCGGCCATACTTCCGTTTATGACCCAAGCATCTTTCCCCCATGTTTGGTTTGACTCGGCGTTCCGGCGACGTAGCAGTAACCCAAAACCAAAGCTCGACCAAAATCCATCCTTAAACCCTAGTTCCGACCACCGCTGATGCCATGCCCTATGATCGACACTTCCATCATTTTTTCCAACGTCCCCAATCACCAATCTAGCTTTGGCCAAAACCCCGACGATCCAAGATCTCCCAGTCACCAGATTTCGCCCAAAACCACATTTCTGATCATCCCAGAAATGCAAACTCAAATCCAAACAAAAATTAATGATTTTTGTTTTAAAAATCCTATTTTCCAGAGACGATTCAAGTTGCATACTTGAATCAACAAATTTCATTGTTTGATTTTTCACATTTTAAAACATTACTATTTTTCCTCCAGTCCAAAAGATTTTTAAACTTAATATACTTAAACATGTTTTTAAAACCTAAATTATGTTTACACAAACCTATTTTGTTTGAAACTCTAAGCCTAACAGTGATTGGGTAAGAAGTTTTGAATTTTTTTGAAATGTTTAAACTCTTTACTTTTTGAAACTATAACAATGCGATATTTTCAACCATTTGCATCTGCACATGTCGGACTTGAATTGCTCAAAATACCGCGTTGTAAATAAAATTTGGCAAATCTCAGAATATACAGTAAATAAATAATCATATATCACAGACACATAGTAAATAATAATGCAGTGGAAGTAAAAGAGATAGTAGTTCATGAAGCTACAATATATATATATATATATATATATATATATATATATGAGAACATCAAAGTTAAACAAGATACAACAGAAGAGTAACAAGATACATCAGGTACAAATAAGAATACATCACTAGAACCACTGGATACTGAAAGCAAAATAGGTGGCTGGATCTTCAAGCAAAGCTCCAGCTCTGAAGGCGAGTCTTGAATGCTGAATCACTCAGTCTGACTCGAGCATAAATCAAAACCCAAAACACTCGAGTCGGTACATAAATACTTATGAACTATAAATCAACTCAAATGAACAGTAACAAAAAAATGCATCAGTAACTTAAAGGATGCTTAGGACCGCCCATCCTCTAAGGATCCGTTAAACTATTTACTATGTAGTAATATTGCGCTGTTATAATAATGCCTACGGTAAAATAAACTTACTTTAAAATAGCGTTAAGGGGTTACCCATATAGCCCTTAACACGTGATAATGCCAGTAGTCTATACAGTACCTGCATATCTCCTGATCGGGAGACTATGAGAAGATACTCCATAGGTACGACACAAATAGAAACTCGTAGTAAAGCTTGCTACGATAGGTTACACGGCACACAAGGCAATGCCACAGTAGATATACCAATTACGCACACGGGCTGGTGGTACAGTGGCAGCCACTACGCCCACTTCGGAACACACTCCCAATCAAAATCGAAGGATGGCCATCAAATCAACCACAAGTAAGAGTATAGTATCGAAGAAGTGCGTCCGACCAGAGGAGCTACCCCTTTTGGCCCGAGATCGCCCCTGTTTTATCCACCTAATGCCAACTCACGGGAGTTGAATCCATGTTCATACCTCAATAGGATCGTCGCCACCATCCTACTTCATTCTGGAATCTCCACCACGTACACAGTTGTTAAAGTGGTTTTTGGAGTTGGCGGAGATTATGACAACTTCCGATCCCGGTCTCTTTAACAACCAAATGTTATTATAACGCCGTGATCATTTCAAAATAGTTCATATTTTAAAAATCAAATCATTTCATTTCAAAACTATATTCCTTTGAAAATAGTTTATGCTTCAATTACCAAAACCATTTTTATTTCAAAACTATATTCAAATCAAAATAGTTTATCATTTCCTTTTCAAACATATATTCACCTTCAAAATCGTAATACTTTCGAAGTTATAACTCTTTCGAAACCAAAATACTTGAAATCATTACAGTTTGAAAATCATAACATTTCAAAATCATACATTTGAAATCATGAAACATTTCTTTAATTCATCACATTTTACCTTTATTCAATTAAACCCAAATTTTCAAATTTCCAACTTAATTCAATTCAAACCATCAGTTTCAATTCAATTCAATTTACCAACAAAACATTTCAAATCATATAAATTTCAAATATAGATTTGGTCTACCAAATAAGCTATTAATTTTTTAATATATTTCAAAACTTTAATATCCCACATTTCGAAACTTAATTTTATAATTTCGTTTACTCAAATTTAACCTCATTATTACTTAGTTTTGGAATATTCATTTTATAAATCCAATATCATTTAAATAAACTAGAATTACAAGTAAACCAAACATCCTTTCATACTAATACAAACTTCAAATATTCATTTGTCAAAATCAAATATCATTCCAAATTCACATTCTTTCCTTTCAAAATCATTTTCTTTTAAACCCTTTAAAAATTCTTTTTCATTCTTAAATTCAAATATTCAATTTAAATATCATTTTAAAACTAGAGATATCACTTATTTATCATTTCAAAACCCATTTCAAAATTTCATTCAAAAATTCGTTTATCTCATTTCATTCCATTTAACACATAACCAAGTAAACCTTATTTAAATTCAAATTCAATTTAAATTCCTTAAAAATTCAAATTTAAAATATTAAATTATATTCAAAACTCTTAAAATTTCACAAATAATCAATTCCAAAAGTTAAATCATTTAACACTTTAAAATATAACTCAATAGTGTTAAAAATCTATAATATTTCAAACATTGTCAAATTATAGCGACGGCGGCAATTTATAAAGTGCTATCGTAGCTTATAGTTTCCAAAATAGTTTAGTTCAGGAATAATGGCATTTATAAAATGCCGTAATAGATATTTAGTTATTTCAAACATAGTTAAATTCAAAAACAATAGCACTTAACAAAGATGTCATAAGACTACAGCATTTTTGGAAATGCTATTAATAAAACTTCATATTTTATTATAACTTCAGAAACATTAAAACTTCAAAAAAATTCTATTTTAAATTTATAAGTCATATTTCTAGACTTCAAAATTTCACATTTAAATACTTTTAACTTATGATTTATCACAACAAATTTTTTTAAACTAAATATCCAATTAAAAACTCAATTCATTTGTTAAGTCAAAATTCACTGTTTTCTTTAACTTATAAATTTAAATAAAACTAAACATTTTACTTCAAATATCATTTCAAACTTTAAATTTAATTTCCATTATTTGCTTACATTTTAAAAAAAAAAACTTAAAGTCAAAAATCACATTTACTTTAATTTACATACTTAAATTCACAATTCAAAACTTAATATTTAGCTTTCTCAAAACCATAAAATATATATATTTTAAATCAAAATTTCATACTTTAAAAATACGTATCTTAAGAAAAATCATTTAAAATATACCACCGGGTTTGTATATAATTTTCTATCCTAGGTCAAGTGATACAGATATATATCATTTCAATCTGCAATTTAAAAAGAAAACCGGGTTCTATCATTTCAAACCCGCAATCCCATGTCAATTAAGAATACAATAAAAATTACTTGAGCCTATCATTTCAGCTCATAATGATTTTTCCCTATTCTAATGTCCGTTCGGGTATGTATCATTTCAATCCATAGTGGTTCTATTCTAATAGGGAACTTGCAGTATGAACATATGCATAAACAATATAAACAATACACTAACATGTCAATGTCACAAAATACTGTCATATATCATATGTTAGGTGATCATTAACAAAGTTAAAATGGTAATACATCGCATAGCATATCATATAATTATCATTTACTTGCATAACATTTTTAATTACTAAACACTTGTCATCCATTTACCATTTCATAAGTAAAAATGTCAGAGTGAGAATAACTTACCGTTATCAAAGTTAGAGACCACTACGACACACAAGAACGATTCCAAAGGCACGACAAGCACGATGCAACACGACTTTTGATTTGAATGAATGGAGAGCCTTGATATTGATCTTGTAAACAACAAGCAAAACAAGACCATATAAACATATGTATACAATACAAATATGAATTGAAACGAAATGGAAATTTGAATCAACAAAGAACATCACCCTGCTTTAACACAAAAGTGCTTGACCATGACAACATGGCTTGTCACATGATCAAATAGGCTTGATCTCACCACACTAGGCTCGGCCTAGGTGTCAACATGGCTCGACCATGACCTAGATGCAAGGCTAAGGGCATGAAAGTGGAAGGCAAAGGCAAAATAAAAGGAAGGTAAAGGAGGCAAGGGGTTTTGGATGAAAGCATGGACCTATGGGATCGGCCTAGTGCAATATTGGGCTTGGTCATGCATGGTTTAGGTATGGACAGAGGGGAGGCTGATGGTTAGGGCTCAGGTCATGGTGGTGGTGAAGCAAGGGGAGGTGGCCGAGGTAATATATGGTGGTGGTGATGAAGCTAAGGTCGGCTATGCAATGTTTTAAGGAGTTTTTGCAACTTTTCGTGGTGTTTTGGTCATGGAGCAAGGCACGACCAAATCTGGTCTGAGGTGGAGATGTTTGGTAGTGGATGTTGAGGAGGAGGAGATGGTGGTGGTGGTCAGAGAAGATGGTGGTGGTTGTGTCCAAGCTAGAAAGAGGAAGCAAGGCAAAAATCAATGCAAATGAAGAAGAAAAGAGAAGAGAGAAGCCATGCTTACAAAAATTTCACGTGAATTGAAAATAGACATGAATGGTGAAGAGGTGAGAAAGTTTTCACGTGAATTCTAAGGAGAATACACGGCTAGGAAAAGAAAATGAAAGGCCAAGCTAATAAAAAGACAAGAGAAGGAAAGGTCACAAGTAAATGAAAAGACTTTGACTCTTCGAATTTCCAATTTTAATAATTCACTTTAAACAAATAAAAATCAAGTAAATAAAAATAAAAAGCCGAAAAAAGTAAAGTAATGAAAAAAAATCTTAGGAAAATAGAAAATAAATAAAGAAAATACCTTATTTAATTGAAACTAGAATTTAAAATTGTAAACAAAATACAATAAACATTTGAAAATTATAACTACACTTTTAAAATGTTTTAAAAGTAAAATATATACATAACATGTCATGTTACACATATATACTCAAATTATAACATGATATGACAAACAAAAATATTATTTATATAAATTAAAATAAATAATTTTGTTAAATAAATAATTTTACACACAATGGTTTAAAAAGGCATAACTTTCACAATATTAATAGGATTTCAATGAAACGAAAAGCAGTATACTTGAAATTTTTTTTATTTTCATAAAGGAAAAATAAATTTCAAAATTTAAACTTTTAAATTAAAAGTCAAAGATTGACCATATTGACCAAAATTCACATTTTTGGAAAATATTCTATTTAGTCATGTTTGAAATCTTAATTCACATACAAATCAAAATTTATATTGAAAATAAAAAATTTTATCCAATTTAATAAATAAAATAAAGTTTTCAAATTAGGACTTTCAATTTAAAATAATTAAAATATACAATTGAAATAATTACAAAATACAGGTTTGTTACAGAAACAGAGAAGAACAGGCACAATAACATGCACAGATCAAATACAAATATATCTATCCAGAGATTCATACTTATATATACATATGTAAGACACAAATCCAATCCACAATCACATGCACAGATTTAGATCTATTTAAGTTTTTTTATAAAAAAAAGTTACTCGCCTGTTAATTTGAAAACAGAGCCTTTTTGTTTTGAAACAGCCTTTGAATCTTTTAAAACTTGAGTTGCCTTAGCTTTTGTGAATTCTTTGATAATTGATTGTAATGATCTGAAACTTGTTGCGGAGATGACTTCTTTGATTTCCAGGTTTTACTTGCTTTGATATTAAAACTTGAATTACAGGTTTGCTTTAGATATACTCGGGTTAAAGATGATGTTGCAGGATTTGATATTGATCTTTGAAAATGTACAGGCTTGGAGTTGTTTTGATTTTGAAGATGATATGCAGTTTATTGTTTGATAAATTCTGGTTTGAGGAGAGATTGATCACTGATTATTTTGGAGTTAAAGGGTTTTAGTTTCTTAGCTTGAGAAGTGAATAGGAAAAAAAAGTGAAGAGAAGGAACAATGTTTTATATAGGCTGAATTTGAGTTATTTAAAATAAAAGAAAATCAAAAATAAAAAGTGACACATGTTTAAAATCTTTACATTTGTCATTCACTGTAGATTATTAATCAACACTTGTTATAATAAAGCCTTAATATATATACACTTGAAATTAAGTAATTTATATTTAATTTTAAAATGTTAGTAAAAGCCTTTACTTAATTTATTTGTTGTTATGTAAATGTATATACGAATTTCTTTTTAAAGAAAATGTAATAAAACAAATTATATATGAATAAAAGCTTATACATATATTTTAAAACCAAATATTTTTAAAATGACTATCTTTTGAATTACTTAATAAATCCAAATTCATATTAAAATTAAATTTGAAAATCTAAAATCAAGTCAACAATACATATATATTTTACAAACCCAAATTCAATTTGTAATTAATAATTTTATTGAAAATATATTTATCTATATTTAAAAACAACCGATTATCATTATTGTTTGAAAATAACAATTTTTATCAAATTATAATAATTTATAAAGGGAATTATCACATTTAATTTTGCTTGAAATTTTCGAGATATCGCATTCCTCCCCCCTTTAAATCTTTTCGTCCTCGAAAAGGAACGAAGCCAGAATTTATCAAAATACTTAATATTAGTTAAATTTTCTCTTTGAACATATTTAAAACACTTTAAAATCTATATAATATTGCTAAAATAGTTTTTATAAAAGTATCATTTTATAACTTGATGTTTCAACAAGTCCGTCCTCGTTCTCGCAGAAATTCGGTCATACGTTGATCAGGTGTAGGACTGAAAATCTATAAGTACTTAGCAGACCCATTTTCAACACCCAGTGAAAATGCTTGGAAATTTTTTTTATTGAAAATACAGAAAACATTTTTGAAAATAGAGGAAATCTCTTTGGTGATAATGCTCTGAAAATCATCACCTCCATTCATGGTCGCAGTTACATTTCAGGGTTACGTTGCCATCGCTGCAAAAGACCATGTAACTGTAGGCACTCCGCGCCCCTCAATTACACCATGGAACCAGCCACAGATCGCAGTTACATTCCAGGGTTACGTTTCCATTACAACAAAAGTCCATATAACTGTAGGCATCGGTGCCCTCGATTTTTGCTATTAAATGATACTTCACCACTCCCAAGGTCGCTGACTACATCAGTCAAGTTCCAATGTAGCCTTAGGCTCTCATGGCCTCTCAACTTTCGCTATGTCTTTATAGGTCACAGTCTACCGATATAAAATCAAACGTAGATGGTCGGCTCTCAGCAGCTCACACAACTTTTGCCATATTATCATAGGTGGCAGTCTACCGATATAAAATCAAACGTAGACTTTTGGCTCTCAGCGGCACACATGACTTTCGCTATGGTCTGTAGTAGATCGCAGTGACATCGAGTTAAATTGTCATCACAGCATAACCCAAATGCCTTTGTAGGCATCAGCGCCGTCGACTTTCGCTACACACTACACATAATGCTCAGGAGCTTCAGTTTGTCCGGACTTCCTCACAGGATCAACTTTAGAACCCCCCTTAGGGTTCAAGGAAGTACCACCCCATGGCACTCCTAATGAAGTTCATTTCAAGGGAGTGCCTTTTTCCCCAGAGCCAATCTAAAAATACTTTATACTATACTCTTATAGTATCTTTCAAATCATACCCTTTATGATTTTCATCAAAATCTCCTTTACACAAAATCGATTCCCAAAATCGATAATTCTCAAACTAGGCTTTCCAAATTTCCAAAATTGATTTTCCCCAAAAATCAAAAGCCTTTCCAAAATCCATAGGTTCCAAAAACCTTTTCTCCAAAATCATTCTCATATGACCCTATATATATATATATATATATATATATATATATATATATATATATATATATAAGTTTAAAAATCTTTGGATCACTTCGAACTTGTATAAATTCCCTTTTTATACTTCAAATATTTTCACAAACCCTTTTATTCTGGCTATAGATTCAACAAGGGGAGCTTCAATTATATATACACAACTTTGTTTATGCCAAAACAATATTCAAGCTTGATTACTCTATAAAGTCATTTACCATATTACTTATCTTCATAAAGTGAACCTTTAATCATAGAAATATCCGATTTCCATTTTACTTCATTGTATATTTCACAAAATATATTTTTCATTTCAAAAATCATTTCATATTTTTTATCCACAAATTTCCAATATCAATTTCATTCAAACCCGTAAGATGTACACATATCATCTGTATGCTATATTAATTTGATCGTGCACTCGATCACACAATTTCAATTCCGAATTCGTATTGTCCACCCGACTGCCTAGAGCGGACTCAGATCCAGTTTCTTGATCAGAAACCGTTATTGTCCTTGCATAGCCTAACTATGATAGAGAATATCCATAAACAATCAGCAATCCATATCCAGGTTCGCCATCGAAACTTAAGTGAAAAATCCCAACTCGGATCGATGTACTATCTCAAAATTCTATGCTCGAATCTGGATCAAATCACTATGCGAATATAATAATATACATACATCCTACGTATTTATCTTTATTGATTATTAGCTAAATCAATCTCCTTTTCTATTCACTTTAATTTCTATCCCCTTATTCACAGTTGTTTCAATTCCATTTGGATTATCACTTTGGTAATTAATAATAAATAGTTTTCACTCTAACCATCTTAATATTAGAAAATAATTTGAATAGTTAAAAGTAGAGGAAAAATAATTATTAGTTGTAAAATAATTATAAAATAGTTATGTAATTGTATAATAGTTGGAAAATAGTCAAATAGTTAGATAATTGCAAAATAGTTGTAAAATAGCAATTAGTTATAAAGTAGTTGAAAAAATAGTAATTAGTTTATAAAACAGTTGTAAAATAGTAAAGTAGGTCCAAAAGTAGTTGTAAAATAAGTATAAGATAGTTTTGGGTTTTTAAAAAGAAAAGCTGTATAGTAAATAGTTAGGAAAATAGATTTAAAACAGTTTATGTTAAAATAATTTATTTGAAAATAGTCCAGAGCTAAACTGTCCAATTCCCAATTCTCCATTTTCAATCAATTGCCAATTTCCAATTTAAATTTCCACTCTCATTTAAATTGACTCAATTCTAATTTGAATAACTTTAATTTCCGTTGAAATTGATTTAATCCCAATTCAAATTGAATTAAACTAAATTTCTTTCCAAATTTAAATCAAATTTCTATTTGAATTTTAAACGTATTCAATTCTAATCACAAACCTAATAATTTAAAACATATTTCAGTTTGAACAAATTTCAAATTCAATCTCACTTTAAATCATCTCGAATTATATAAATTCGAGTTAAACTTCCAAATGTTGATTTAATTCCCTTAAATCAAATTAACCTTTACTTCTCCATAAACCTATTTCTAGGTTCAAATAATAATTCAAACCCTTTTTAAACAATTTAATCCTTGAAATCCAATTTATTACCCAATTTATCTCAATAATGGATATATTACCACAATCCATTTCTTCATTTATTTAAACATATCCAATTCATAGCTTAAGGATTATTAATAATTCATTTATAAAAAAAAGTTACTCACCTGTTAATTTGAAAATAGAGCCTTTTTGTTTTGAAACAGCCTTTGAATCTTTTAAAAGTTGAGTTGCCTTAGCTTTTGTGATTTCTTTGATAACCGATTGTAATGAACTGAAACTTGTTGCGGAGATGACTACTTTGATTTCCATGTTTTACTTGCTTTGATATTAAAACTTGAATTACAGGTTTGCTTTAGATATACTTAGGTTGAAGATGATGTTGCAGGCTTTGATATTGATCTTTGAAAATGTACAGGCTTTGAGTTGTTTTGATTTTGAAGATGATATGCAGTTTATTGTTTGATAAACTCTGGTTTGAGGAGAGATTTATCACTGATTGTTTTGGAGTTATAGGGTTTTAGTTTCTTAGCTTGTGAAGAGAATAGGAAAAAGAAATGAAGAGAAGGAACAATGTTTTATATAGGCTGAATTTGAGTTATTTAAAATAGAATAAAATCAAAAATAAAAAGTGACACATGTTTAAAATCTTTATCTTGTCATTCACTACAGTTTATTAATCAACACTTGTTATAATGAAGCCTTAATATATATACACTTGTAATTAAGTAATTTATATTAAATTTTAAAATGTTATTAAAAGCCTTTACTAAATTTATTTATTGTTATATATTTTATATGTGAATTTCTTTTTAAAGAAAATGTAATAAAACAAATTATATATAAATAAAAGCTTATACATATATTTTAAATCCAAATATTTTTAAAATGTCTATCTTTTGAATTACTTAATAGATCCAAATTCATATTCAAATTAAATTTGAAAATCTAATTTAAAATCAAGTCAACAATACATGTATATTTTAAACAAACCCAAATTCGTTTGTAATTACTATTTCTATTTAAAAATTTATTTATCTATATTTAAAAACAACCCATTATCATTATTGTTTGAAAATAACAATTTTTATCAAATTAAAATAATTTATAAAGGGAATTATCACATTTAATTTTTCTTGAAATTTTCGAGATATCATAACTAAAATATTCAATTTATATTTAATATTTTTCAAACCAAAGTATTCTTTTATCTTAAAATACATCATTTTATTAATCAAAACATCAAATGATAATTTTTTCTAGTTAAGACATCCCCTAAATTAGAAATATTCATTTTACTTTACCAAATTACCATATTCAATTTATCAAATTTCAAATAATTTAAGGGTATTGCCTCGCCATTGATTTATAGTGAATGACCCCATCGATTGGCTGTGGAGTTGATCAAAACTACCTCGCCACTCATCCAATACTCACTATGGTTCAATGGTTTCATTAAACATTTAAAATAAAAAATTAATACTCGACCATATTAATTATTTCTAAACATTATTTATTAAAACTCAATTTACCAAGTTTGACTATATCATCATAATGTTTAGGAAATTCCTATTGATAATTTTAATCAGGCGCATCAACCAGAATTCTTAAAGCACTCGATGGACAACCCAACACAAAATCATTTTTAAATGATAAACGTGTCTCTCATATAATATTATAAAATATTCTTTGCTTATCCCAATAAAAGAATCCATTTTAGACTCATAATTATATCTTTTATTAGAAAGATTTATAATTTTAATTATTGCTGCTTACATTTATTATCAAAGAACACAAGGACAGTTCATCGAGATATTCCCAGAATACTCGATTCACAAGATTTACAAAATAAGTTTGAGCATTCATCAAATCGAATGGTATAACGAGCCACTCATAAGATTTATAACGAGCGTGGAATGCGGTAAGAAGAACACTATCCTCCGCAACTCGTAGTTAATGGCAACCGATGTATGGTTAAACTTAGGAAAGATACCAGCACCACTCAATTGATCTAACATATCATCGATCCTAGGCAATGGATATCTTCTAAATTGTTAACTCGTTAAGCTTGCGAAAGTGGATGCAAAGCCTAAGAGTGCCATCAGATTTTTTTAACAAAGATGACCGTGGCACACCACGGTAAAGAATTGGACTGAGAAAATTGCTTGGCTTCAAGCTCCATCAATTTCTTTTGAGTTCCTCATTTTCTCTATGGACATCCTCGTGGGAGGATGACTAACAGGCTAAGAACCAAGAATGAGGTCGATATAAAACTCAATTGCCCGATTGGGTGACAAACTCGAAACGGACTCACATACATCAACAAAATCAAAAATGATTGGAATTCGAGATACATCATCATCATCTCGAAACTCAAGAGCAACTAAAGATACTTCGAAATTATCATCAACATTCCAAAATACAAGGGATAACTAATCAACCAAATTAGGATTCCTAAAATAAAGGATCCTTTCAGAATATAGGATTGGGTTTGATAATAAGCAAGCCAATCCATCCCAAAATAACATTAAACCCAAGGTAACGACTAACGTGCAGATTTGCATGGAAAGAGAAACTAAAAAGAACAATCTCATTATTCTCACACAATATGCTAAGTGTTGCGAATCCCTCAATAGGATTCGCAATCCTCGAAGAAGTACTAAGACAAGAAACATATAACGGTATCAATAAGCTCCTTCAATACAAACTAGTTTCAAGCACCCGTATCGAAGAGAACTAAAATAAAATAATCATGATAAGGATTCTTCACAGGATAAGATATCATCAATTTAATTATGGAATACTATAGAATTAAAATACATTCCTAGATGTATTCCCAACTTATACCTACCCCTAAAGGCCTTGAAAAGGTTAAGGACACAATGATTAAGGGAGATGTAACACTTATACTATATTTTGATGTACCGTAATATATGTCATGATCTGTGTTTATCATATTTTATTCTGAACTCGGCTCTGATACCAAGCTATGATGCCCCACCCGAAGACCCACATTAACAAAGAGTATTACTGGATAATACTGTCTGCTAATGCTGAGAATAGGGTTAGTTAGGAGTGATCATCTTTAGCTTTGTCTTAAACATCTATTAAATACGATGGTTGTGACGCCCCACCCCTATTCTCACAATAACAAAGGTTGTTATAAGGAATAACGTCTGCTATTACGAAGAATAAGGCTTGTTAGAAGCGACTATCCGTAAGTTATGCCTTAGACGAGTATTGATTACATCGATAGGAGTTGTGTAAATTTCTTCCAAAGATATATATTCAATCCAAATCTAAAACGAGACTACGGTGGCTAATGAAAAATTCAGAATAACTCATAATAACAACAACACATATAAGTATAGTCACATCAGAACAGAAATATCAGATATATAGCGGAAGACAAGTCTGGATACATGCTACAACACTCGATGGTTCACATGAACCAAATGTACATATGCGTAGATACAACATACATGAGACGAGAGTCAACACACAAAAAGTAACACCTCGAAGTCTAGACAAAAGATGATGTGAAATCCCAAAAGCTGAAACGGCAACAGAATAAGAGATAGCGATTATCCTGAAATAACTCGGTCTAACCCAAGTATTATTTAAAAGAAAATAATAAACGGATCAGTCTAATTTAAACTTAGAAGTGAATGCATCATAAACAACATCAAAGCAAATCAATCATAGTCTCGAATGAGACTATTCAACATAAGGAATCAACATAGTTTAAATGAAGAAATCTCATTAAACTCCATCAAAATCAACTTCAAATTCATAATTGAATTCAAAACAGCAATTCACAAAATCTAGAAATCAAAAATAGATAACTAGAAAATCAACATAAAAGTGGATCGATCCCAGCATATGGCAAGTCTAAGCTACGCTGCATGTACATCATCATATGGCCGAAGCCTACCAAGTACTGTCATCATAATTTTTGGCGCCCAACAAATGACCCGAAGGTCTAGTACTGGTAATTGACCCGAAGGTCCATAATAGTGGCTCGAAAGCCCAACAAAATCATCAAAATCGTCAAACAACAAATCCACAGCAAATTATTTCAATTAACGAGTCCGGTATTAACTGATTAGTAAAAGCATGGTTCCATATTCTGCACTTTTGCTAACTCGTTTAAGTCTCTTCGTCGTTTCCTTGAAAGTGCAAAATTGTGTATTTTATATAAATAAAATTTACGTTCTCAAACGAACAAGTCCGGAATTAAGCGAATCAATAAAAGTGAGGGTTCATAGTCCTTAATTTTGTCGAAGCGTTTAAATCGCTTCCTCATTCTTTTAAAAGCGCAAACTCTGAAATTTTTAGAAACAGTTATATTTTTAAAACGATTTAAAAACACGTGATTAAAACAGCAACTTCTATAGCAATTTCGATAAGGAAATTGCGCTTCACAAAACACCGTAAAAACGGATATCAAATCAGCGTTGCGGATAGCCGCTTAAAAGTTCACTTTAAATTGATGATTACTGAAGTCAAAACAACGGTAATTTTTATTCGTCAAAATCTCATCAAAAACAACACTCTTCAAAAATATAACACCGGAGTAAAATCCGTTATAAAAATAACGGCAACAAAATTCGTTCCAAAACGAAACACCGGTTCAAGCAAATTAAACATTGGTATTTAAAACACTCCCGTGCAATTCAATTTGTACGTAAATATCGAGATTGGTGGTCTGGGCAATAGTTCATTATGCAGACACGTAACAATTATGAAGCTGAAAAAAATAAAAAAAAACCTTGACAATAAGTGTACGCAAGAAACTATAAAACAAAGTGACCTGTGCACATTTTCATACACGCACACTATATTTCAAAACTTTGACGAAAAATGTTTGCATGAAAATTTTGCCTAAACCACTTACTATCATGCGCGCACAGGTACTATATTTTTCACGCAAGAAATGAAGTGGATAAAATGACTTGGACCCTGAACGTGAATTTTGTGCTACCAATTTAGACAAACCAAATCAAACTAAATAAATAATATATGTAAAATGGTAGCCTGGACTTGAATTTGGAGTATGGCATGCACGAAATAATAAAAGCAAATGTAAAAAGAACTGGACTCGAAAATTTTCTGTGTGCTACAATTTATACACGCGTGCAAATAACATAAGTGACATGGCACTCTATATATATATGCACGCATTATTGAACCAAATGAAAAAAATGATGCCAAAAATAACAAGCAGCACCTGGAACGTGCGTATGCATGAACCAAAGATGAATTCAAGGTGACCTGGCAATGCTACTATAACATACTAGTGCACACACGAAAATTTATATAAGACAGTGGCTGGACTTTGTCTTTGTTTACATATATTTGTAAACACAACTATAGAACGAAAAATGAAGAAGGCCGGGCTTAAATACTTGCACGCACGTACAGGATATCAGAATATACATACACGAAATGCCTAGATCCTGATATTTAGTGCATGCATCATCAACAACTTAGTCATGTAAATGCTTGCATGAAAAATAATGACTTGGACTTATTTTCCTTAGTGCAGACCCTATTGCACAGTAGTGCAACAAAATTATATCGGTTGAACAATGCAAGTATGAAATCAAATAATATTATGGGCATAGTTTCAAATACCACAACCTTTTGCACGAAAATGCATTGATAATTTAGTCTGAACATACTTTCGTATAAATCACTTGCATAAGAATTAAAACAATATTTCGACGCACGGAACGAAGGAATATAACAATACCTGGGCAATGCACTCTCTCACGCGTGAAATGTAAAGTTTTGAAATATACTTGCCCAAGATGATTTCGTGGTTCACTTGTTTGCATGCGAAAGTGAAATGCATGCAACCAATAAAACCAACCTAAATTAGAAGTGTGAGGTTTTTACACTCACCTCAATTTTGCTTCAAAAATCAGTTAGCACTAAAATCCAAAAGAGAGCAAAAACTGGACCACCATTAATTTGCTTGCAGAGCTTCACCAAAAATAAGCGAAAAATGAAATGAAGGCTACTGGAATATTTAGAAACCAACTGAAATGATGAAAGCTACTTTACTATATTTCCAAAAGTGCACAAGTCAAAGAAATGAATTGTGCTGGCAACTTTGTACACTTGTATTAAATGTAGACGTGCATAAGAAAAAGAAGGTACACACTGCATAGCATGAGATGATGGCTACAAGTGTTCACCTTGCTTTTTAATAAAAAAAGAGTGGCAGCCAAGACAAAGTAATCAAACATTTGCAATTCAAACTTTAATGACAGCTAGCCAAAAATGTTGCACTTTGTTTTATATTAGCCTATATTCACATATACACGTTAAGAAGGCAAATGAAAGTTACAACATACTTAATTCTTTTCCAACTGAATTTGCATGATTTGCATTTTTTTTCAAATCTTAAATTAAAATCTCTATTTTAAATACTTATTTTGACGGTAGAAATCACAGTTGTTACAAACTCCCCCTTATAAAAATTACGTCCCCGCAATTTTCATACTAGAAGTTGTTTATAACATAAATTAATTCACCACAACAAAGATTTAAAATAGAAAAGATGAATTAAGAATGCTCACCCCTACCCGAAGAGGAGAGAAAATCGGGATAAGAACGCTCGATTAATTCTTTGGTTTCCCAAGTGCAATCTTTGGGGTTTGCGGACCATTGAATTTTCACAAGTGGGACCTCTTTATTCCGAAGGCGTTTAACCTTCGAAGCTAGCGCACGAATGGGATTTTGCACCATAGACAAGTCGGGTGAGATCTCAAGATCTTGCAACATATGAGGATCAATAATAGAATCCGAATCTCGAAGGCATCGACGAAGCTGGGATACATGAAATACGTCATGAATTCTCGAAAACTGGATAGGTAGTAATACACGATAAGCAACAGGGCCAATGCATTCCGTAATAGGAAATGGTCCAATATATCGAGGAGCCAATTTCCTGGAGCTACTAAAACACACCACACCCTTCATCGAAGAAACATGAATGAATACAAGATCGCCAACAGAAAATTCCAAAGGCTTCCTACGATGATCGGCATAAGATTTCTGCCTATTCTGAGCCTCTTTCATTCTCTGTCTAATAATATCAATCTTCTCAGAAGATTCACGAATATAGCCGTGGCCAAGAACTAACTTTTCTCCCGGTTCCAACCAACAAGAGGGTGATCGACACGGCATTCCATAAAGGGCTTCGAAAGGAGCCATACCGATACTGGATTGGAAACTATTGTTATAGGAGAACTCAACAAGAGATAAGTGGTCTTCCCAACTACCACCAAAATCAAGAATACAAGCGCGAAGGAGATCTTCCAAGACTTGATTCACCCTTTTAGTCTGACCATCAGACTGTGGATGTTAAGCTGTACTGAGATTTAGCTTAGTGCCCAAAGCTTTCTAAAGGCTCTGCCAGAAACCACTAGTGAAAAGTGGATCTCTGTCACTAACAATGGAACTAGGAATTCCATGAAGTCGAATCACTTCTTAATAAAAAGTTTAGCCAACAAAGGAGCAGTCCGATTGGACTTGATAGGAATAAAATGGGCTGATTTGGTCAATCTGTCAACAATCACCCTAACATTAGTATGGCCCGACCACGAACGAGGTAGACCATCAATGAAGTCCATAGAAATATGATCCTATTTCCATAATGGAATCTTAGGAGGCTGCAAAAGACCACTAGGACGCTGGTGTTCTGCTTTAATAAGTTAACAAGTCATGCAACGACTCACATAACTTGCAACATCACACTTCATACCCTCCCAAAAGTATAAGCGTTTCATATTAGCATACATCTTGCTACTACCTGGATGAATAGTATACTTAGAACGATGACAGTCCTCAAGAATGTCATTTCTAAGATTAGGAACATTAGGCACGATAAACCTTCCCTTCTTTCGAATACAACCATGAATATCTATATCGAAATCCTTTAGATCATCACTTCGGGATTCCGATTTACAACTCTGAATAAGATAAGAAAGATATGGATCTTGTTTCTGGGCATCGGCAACACGATCCAACAAACTAAGATGAGCTTCCATGCTAAATAAAAGCACGGAAGAATCAGAAACTGAAGGACAGTCTCTAATATCACAATGAGATAAAGCTTCCAACATATTCCACTCTGTTAGCATCATGGAAACAACAACTTGCTGCTTGCGACTATGCGTATCAGCAACTCGATTACCCTTACCAAGGGTATACTGAATATCGAAATCATACGAAGCAAGAAATTCGAGCCAACGCTGTTGCCTCGTATTAAGTTCCTTCTGAGTAAATTGATACTTCAGAGATTTGTGATCAGTGAAGAGCACAAAATGCACGCCCAATAAATAATGTCGCCAAATCTTTAGAGCAAAGACTATGGTGGTTAACTCCAAATCATGGGTAGCATAACGAATCTCGTTAGGCTTTAGTTGTCTAGAAGCATAGCAACTACCTATCCTTTTGAATGAGAACAACAATGAGTCCATAACCACTGGCATCGGTATAAAAAACAAGATCATGATTCCCTTTGGGAACCACTAAGATAGGAGCATGAGTAAGGAGATCTTTTAACTTCTTGAAAGAAATCTCACACTTATCAGACCAAATAAAGGAAACAGCTTTTCTCGTAAGAGTGGTAAGCTGTAAAGCAATACGAGAAAAGTCCTCAATAAACCGGCGATAATAATCCACGAATCCAAGGAAACTACGGATCTCAGTAACGGTCTCGGGCCTCTTCCAATTCTGAATAAATTCAATCTTGAAAGGATCGACAGAGATACCATCGGAAGAAACAATATGTCCGAGAAACTTCACCTTATTCTCCCAGAACTGACACTTGGAGAATTTGGCATAAAGCTGATGCTGACGAAGAGTTCTCAAAACAATCTCCAAATGCTGAATATGATCGGCTTCAGATTTGTAATAAATAAGAATATCATCAATGAAAACCAAGACGAACTTATCGAGATATTCTCGGAATATCCGATTCATAAGATCAACAAATATGCTGGAGCGTTTGTCAAACCGAATGGCATAACAAGCCATTCGTAGGAGCCATAACGAGTGCGGAATGTTGTAAAAGGAATGCTATCTTCCGCAACTCGTAACTGATGAAAACTGGTAGCAAGATCGAGTTGGGAGAAGAGCTTAGCGCCACTTAATTGATCGAACATGTCGTCGATCCTAGGTAATGGATACCTATTTTTGATAGTGAGCTCGTTAAGCTTGCGATAATCAATGCCCTAAGAGTACCATCTGGCTTCTTAACAAAGACAACGGCGGCTCCCCAAGGAGATGAGCTAGAACGAATAAACCGCTTGGCTTCCAATTCTGATAATTGTTGCTTGAGTTCCTCATTTTCCTTAGCAGACATCCTCGTAAGATGACGACTGGTAGGATGAGCACCAGAGAAAAGATCGATACGGAACTCAATTGCCCTCTTCGGTGGCAAACATGAAATAGGCTCAAAGACATCGGAAAAATCACAAACAACCAGAATATTGTCAATGACATCCTCCGATTCGAAGGAAGAAATAAGAGCATTCGAAGCACGATCCATGTCTCGAAATACAATAAATAACTGTTCGATAGCATGGGGATGCTTGAGGCATAAAGTTCTTTCGGGACATAGGATTTGAACTTCATAATGGACAAGCCAATCCATACCCAAAATCATACCAAAATCAAGATGATCCATAACATGCAGATTCGCATGAAAGGAAAAACCACATAGAATAATCTCAACACCAACATACAAAAAACCAAGAGTAGCGGATCCACCAATAGGATTTACAATCCTCAAAGGGTCGCAAAGAGTAACAATATCCAAAGGAATAACATCAACAAGCTCCTTTGACACGAATGAATGCGATGCACCCGTATCGAAATGAACTCTAATAGAATGGCCATGAAATAAAATAAAACCTTCCAAAACAGAAGGAGTAATACCTTTGGGCTTAGAAGAATCACCAAAAGCATTAGCAACATTAATCTTTCTAGATTTGAAACCCTTAGGAGCAATAGGACAATCAGAAACCTAATGACCTTCTTTCTTGCAATAGCGGCAGATACGAGGCTTAGGACAACCTCGAAGAAGATGATCCAAAGAACCACAATTATAACACGCCCTCTAAATAGAAGGTGCACTACTCGGCTGAGAACTAGAGGTAGCTTGCTTCTTCTTCTTCTTGTTGGAAGAAGAATTAGGCCTATGAAATGGAAACCTCTTCTTATTGGGGTTCTTAGAAACCTCATCACCACTATCACGTTCCTTTTTAATAGCTTCCAAACAAAGTGCCAAATCAACAAGTTCCTCAAAAGGAAGCTTAAGCTGAAGCAAAAGGACTTTCTTCAAATACTTCTTCAAACCATCAACAAACGAAGATTCTTGTTACGCGGAGTGTTAATGAACTCAACTCCGTATTTGGATAAGGCCTCAAAAGAAGCAACATAATCAGAAACAGAGGACTTTCCTTGCTTCAACTCAAGGAAACTACAAGAAAGATAAGCCTTTTCTGATTCAGGAACGAACTTAAGTTCGAATCGTTCCTTAAACTGAATCCATGAGAGAGAGGACTCATCAACTTCCATAAAAAGCTCATACCAATCAAGCGCATGCTCTTGTAACATGATAGATGCCGCGAGAACGCGATGATGATCAGAAAGATCCATCCGAGAAGATATACGCTCATAAGCGCGCAACCAAGTCTGAACCTCCAATCACTTTTCGATCCCTTGAAAGGCTTGCCTCCAAGGTGGAAATAGTCACTGCACATGCGGGCGAAGGCAGACTTGTGAGTAGGAGCTGTGGGAGAAGCAACAGAAGGCCATAGGCTGAGAGAAAAAGTGAACAAAAGGATTAGTTAAAACAATACACAATTGATAAGAAATTTAACAAATGGAATACTACGGAATATGAGATTTATTCCTAGACATACTCCACATGTTATAGTATAAGGAATAGATTAGAAAGGCACGAGTAAAACCCTCGAATAGTTGTAACGCATTTTCCATTATGCTTCTGTTCTGTGTTTATTATAATTTATTCTAAATTTCAGCTCTGATACCAAGCTGTGACGCCCCACCTCTATGCTCACAATTATAAAGGTTGTTATAAGGAATAACGTCTGCTATTGCGAAGAATAAGGCTTGTTAGAAGCGACCATCCGTAAGTTATGCCTTAGATGAGTATTGATTACATCGATAAGAGTTGTGTAAATTTCTCCCAAAGATATATATTCAATCCAAATCTGAAACGAAACTACGGTGGCTAATGAAAAATTTAGAACAACTCATAACAACAACACAGATAAGTATAGTCACATCAGAACAGAAATATCAGATATATAGCGGAAGACAAGTCTGGATACATGCTAAAACACTCGATGTTTCACATGAACCAAATGTACATATAACTAGATATCAACATACATGAGACGAGAGACAATACACCAAAAGTAACACCTCGAAGTCTAGACAAAAGATGATGTGAAATCCCAAAAGCTGAAGCAGCAACAGAATCAGAGATAGCGATTATCCTGAAATAAATCGGTCTGACCCGAGTATTATTTAAAAGAAAATAATAAACGGATCAGTCTAATTTAAACTTAGAAGTGAATGCATCATAAATAACATCAAAACAAATCAATCATAGTCTCGAATGAGACTATTCAACATAAGAAATCTAAATAGTTTAAATGAAGAAATCTCATTAAACTTCATCAGAATCAACTTTCAAATTCACAATTGCATTCAAAACAGCAATTCACAAAATCTAGAAATCAAAAATAGATAACTAGAAAATCAACATAAAAGTGGATCGATCCCAGCATATGGCGAGTCTAAGCTACGCCGCACGTGCATCATCGTATGGCCGAAGCCTACCAAGTACTGTCATCATAATTTTTGACGTCCAACAAATGACCCGAAGGTCCAATATATGACCCGAAGGTCTAGTACTGGTAATTGACCCGAAGGTCCATCATAGTGGCTTGAAAGCCTAGCAAAATCATCAAACAACAAATCCACAGCAAGTTATTTCAATTAGCGTGTCCGGAATTAACAGAATTAGTAAAAGCGTGGTTCCATATTCCGCATTTTTGCTAACTTGTTTAAATCTCTTCGTCGTTTCCTTGAAAGTGCAAAATTGTGTATTTTATATAAATAAAATTTACGTTCTCAAATGGACAAGTCCGAAACTAAGCGAATCAGTAAAAGTAAGGGTTCATAGTCCTTAATTTTGCTGAAGCGTTTAAATCGCTTCCTCATTCTTTTAAAAGCGGAAACTCTGAAATTTTTAGAAATAGTTATATTTTTAAAACGATTTAAAAACACGTGATTAAAACAGCAACTTCTATAGCAATTTCGACAAGGAAATTGCGCTTCACAAAACACCGTAAAAATGGATATCAAATCAGCGTTGCGGGATAGCCGCTTAAAAATTCACTTTAAATTGACGATTACTGAAGTCAAAACAACAGTAATTTCTATTCGTCAAAATCTCATCAAAAACAACACACTTCAATAATATAGCACCGGAGTAAAATCCGTTATAAAAATAACGGCAACAAAATTCGTTCCAAAACGAAACATCGATTCAATGCAAATTAAACACTGGTATTTAAAACACTTCAACTTGTACGTATATATCGAGATTGGTGGTCTGGGCAATACTTCATTATGCAGACACGTAACAAATATGAAGTTGAAAAAAATAAAACAACCTAGACAATAAGTGTACGCAAGAAACTATAAAAAAAGTGACATGTACACATTTTCATACACGCACACTATATTTCAAAACTTTGATGAAAAATGTTTGCATGAAAATTTTGCCTAAACCACTTACTATCATGCGGGCACACGTACTATATTTTTCACGCAAGAAATGAAGTGGATAAAATGACTTGGACTCTGAACATGTGTAACGACCCAGAATTTCTGTTGTTTTAATTTCGTATATTTAATTGATTTTTTAATATTAACAAGTAAAATTTGTAAGTCGAATAAATTTTATTTCGAATATCTAGATTTAATTGGATAATTAAATCGATAATTCAATATTTGAAATTACAGAAATAAGTGAAAATTGGGTTTAATATGATTAAAATTGATTTGTAAAGTTGTATTTAATCATATTGCAGTTAGACTGATGTTATAGAACTTTTAAAATTGAATTAAAAGTTAAAATGTAGAAATTGAATATTTTAATATTTAATTGACAAGTGAAAATAGTCATTTTTCAAACAGTCTCGGATTTCGATGAAACCATTTTCATCGGATCTGTAATGTTATATTATTATATTGTTTCAAATTTCGTGTCAATCGGATTTACGGTTTGTCCGGGACAAGCTAAAACGCACGGAAATCGGTTTGAGTGAATTTTTAAATTTAAATAGTCGATTCGAAAACCTATCTTCTAAATACGATCGAATTGGCTCCCGATATATATTCCATTGCGTTCAGAATAGTGGTAAAACATTATGAACGCCAGGCGGCACGCTTCGTTTGGAGTTCGAGAAAAAATTTCGGGTGAATAGTGTTTGAGAATTTTCTATAAAAGCACCTCTATTTTCACAATTTTCAACCAAAACCCTGGTTAGGGTTACAGCCGCCACATACGAAAATAATGGCCAGAATTTCACCATGTACTTCCTTAATTTTCTTTCGATCGGTCAATCGATTCTAGAAATCTTCAACTGCAAAAACGTAGAGGGCAACGAGATCTACAGATCCAACGGTGGAGATTGAAAATAGGGCGATGGATCAACGGCAAATCGCGTGTAAAGTGACGCTGTTAGTTCTCGATTTGCCTGCTAAAGAGGAAGCCGATCTTCATGGTGCTCTGGCCGAGCATGGAGTAGGCGACGAGCTTTCTAATGGTGGCGGAGTGATGATTTTTCGAGCATCGTAGGTGGTGCGATAATTTGATGAAGACGGCGGCCGAGATGGGTTCTTCACGCGTTCGAAACTGGTTGGGGAAGAAGGTAAAAGGCACGGCCATGATTTCATCTCCTGGAAGCAGCGGCCTGGATTGATTCTAGTTTAAGAAAAATAAGATAAAAATGAAATTGCTTTATATTAAATTCGTATAAACTTTGTAACGTGATATCATTTTCATACGAGGTCCGTTTCGCACGAAACGAATTGCGTAAAATAAGCGCTCGTTATTCGGTTTAGCTGGGAGAGGACCTTTGGGTCATAAATCTCATTTCGAATAGTGATATGTCGTAATGGATAGCATTTGGAGACCGGTGTTGAAGACCGGATATTTTCAAAAACTGAAGGATTACCGTCGAATGACTTCTTTGGATGGGAATTCTGGACGTGATTAGTGAATATCTAGATTGCAAGGACTTCTTTGGAAGTGCCTTCGGTTCTGTTCGATCCCGGAACGGACTTGTATGGATGTGTGTCTGACATTACAATTTGAGATGTAAAGCTAGTTTCTATAAAATATATTTTTGTTGGTGGCGGAGAATTTATTCTCTTAGCTTAACACCCTTCTCTGAGACGTACGAGCTCCGAGGTTATGTAGTTGATGGTTACTAGTGATACATTCCCAATTTTGTAATGTGGCATACGAAGTGCTGCTGATCATTTGTTGATCAAAGCATAGCTTTTGTGAAAAGCGTAGCTTTGTGGACGAGACTTCGTCGGACCTCACGCCTCGAAAATGGTCAAAACAGGAAGAATGCAACAAAGTTATTTGGGGATCGCGCCTCCATAGGGTATGTTCATTTCCTTCTGGATAAAGGTGGCATTATGGTATGGAGCCGTGATACTTAACCTATGTGGTTGCTGCAAATTTATTTCTTTGTGGTTGTTGGTGAATCCCGGGATTTAGGTCGGTTGGGGGATGGCATACTCGTGTTAGTAGTTACCCAGCTAGGGGTAACCCGGCCTTGTGTTGGCAGAGATCCGGTTAGGTTCTCAGGGCATCTATCTAGAGGCGTACCCATGTGGCAATGGAAAGTTCCTTGGCCTGACCATTTGTTGGAAATCCAAACTCTAATACGCACCTTGTATGGTTTTAGTTGTAGAACCTGTCATTTACCTATGGTGGTCACCACTGTTTAGATGGTAGCTATAGTAGGCATATGATACTGGTCATATGTTGGCTAAGATTTATATTATACTTTCGAAAGGTTTTCCACTTTGCACTTATAGTAATAATATCAAAGAAATTTGCGTATCAAGCATGTTTGACTATCATAAGGAGAAATCTCCTCCGATTCTGCGTTTGCATTGTGTGTGTGTGCGGGAGGCCTTATGGTAGTTACATTTTCTAAAAGCATTGCGAATCTATTTTAAAATATTTCTTTGTTTATTTTTAAAGAATAACTGTTTTAAGTTCTCACACCAGTCCCATGACTGACCTGGAGTTTATTGTTCCCTTCCTAAACTCTGGATGCCCACCAATTTCTACACGGGCAGTCTTTAGTTAGGTTATCAGGTAATTCTGGAATTCAGGAGTTGCTGTAGAGATCTGGAGGCAAGCTGGATGGCATGGCATATCAACTAGTACATAGTATTTCTTTTTCCACTGTTTGTTGTTGTAAACTTTAATAATGTAATGTAATAACAGATATGATTCTTTGTTCTAAAGATTACTCATTGATATATTATATGTTGTTCCGCTACGATTGTGAGATTCTGTTATTGTTTTGGTTGCTTCTTCTTTCTTTCTTCTTCTATCTTCTACCTCTTCTTTAACCCTAACAGTTGGGTTTTCCGGCCTTCGATTGCTCGACAGTTGATACATTGGACGTATTAATGTCGATTTTCGAAAGTCGAAAATCCCGTTCGTTACAACGTGAATTTTGTGCTACCAATTTACACAAACCAAATCAAATTAAAGAAATAATATATGTAAAATGGTAGCCTGGACTTGAATTTGGAGTATGGCATGCACGAAATAATAAAAGCAAATGTAAAAAGAACTGGACTCGAAAATTTTCTGTGTGCTACAATTTATACACGCGCGCAAATAACATAAGTGACCTGGCACTCTATATATATATGCACGCATTATTGAACCAAATGAAAAAAATGATGCCAAAAATAACAAGCAGCACCTGGAACGTGCGTATGCATGAACCAAAGATGAATTCAAGGTGACCTGGCAATGCTACTATAACATACTAGTGCACACACGAAAATTGATATAAGATAGTGCCTGGACTTTGTCTTTGTTTACATATATTCGTAAACACAAATATAGAACGAAAAATGAAGAAGGCCAGGCTTAAATACTTGCACGCACGTACAGGATATCAGGATATACATACACGAAATCCCTGGATCCTGATATTTAGTGCATGCATCATCAACAACTCAGTCACGTAAATGCTTGCATGAAAAATAATGACTTGGACTTATTTTTCCTTAGTGCAGACCCTATTGCACAGTAGTGCAACAAAATTATATTGGTTGAACAATGCAAGTATGAAATCAAATATATTATGGGCATAGTTTCAAATACCACAACCTTTTTCATGAAAATGCATTGATAACTTAGTCTGAACATACTTTCGTATAAATCACTTGCATAAGAATTAAAACCATATTTTGACGCATGGAACAAAGGAATATAACAATACCTAGGCAATGCACTTTCTAACGCGTGTAATATAAAGTTTAGAAATACACCTTCCCAAAATGATTTCATGCTTCACTTGTTTGCATGCGAAAGTGAAATGTACGCAACCAATAAAACCAACCTAAAGTAGAAGTGTGAGGTTTTTACACTCACCTCAATTTTTCTTAAAAAATCAGTTAGCACTAAAAATCCAAAAGAGAGCAAAAACTGGACCACCATTAATTTGCTTGCAGAGCTTCACCAAAAATGAGCGAAAAATGAAATGAAGGCTACTGGAATATTTTGAAACCAACTGAAATGATGAAAGCTACTTTACTATATTTCCAAAAGTGCACAAGTCAAAGAAATGAATTGTGCTGGCAACTTTGTACACTTGCATTAAATGTAGATGTGCATAAGAAAAAGAAGGTACACACTACATAGCATGAGATGATGGCTGCAAGTGTTCGCTTTGCTTTAAAAAAAAGAGTGGCAGCCAAGTCAAAGTAATCAAACATTTGCTTTTCAAACTTTAGTGAGAGCTAGCCAAAAATGTTGCATTTTGTTTTATATTAGCCTATATTCACATATACACGTGAAGAAGGCAAATGAAAGTTACAACATACATAATTCTTTTCCAACTGACTTTGCATGATTTGCATTTTTTTTTTCAAATCTTAAATTAAAATCTCTATTTTAAATACTTATTTTGACGGTAGAAATCACGGTTGTTACAGTGATTTAATGCTCTAAATTTTTTTCGTTTCTTAAGTAGATTGACATATTCAATAAATGCTTAATACAAAACTACAGTGGCTAACGGATCTATCAGAACAAAATACAACAACAATATATACAATATATTACGGAAAAGTAGCCAAACATATATATATATATATACACACACACGTAAACACATATGCACAGACACATCCCATACAATACAAATGATACAACAGAAGTGGTACAAGGACCACTATATATACAACGAGTCAATACGATAAATACATATCAGAGTCATACAAATGACTATAAAACTACAAAAAGTGATAAGCAGATATCCATGGCGGAAGTAGCAAAGCAAAGTCCTATGGCGGGTATCTAGCCGGAAACAACTTGGTCCGACCTGAGTATATAAAAATACATGGATCAGTCTAGCTAGAACATCTGATTAGCAATAGATAAATGATAATATGAAACATAAGGAAAACTGGTGATAATTCTTCTCAAAGGGGAAGAAATAATTCAAGGTACATATCCTTATTTCAAGTGAGGTAGTGACACCAAGTACATATATCCTCGAATGAGGTAACTCAATAATATAATCCCCAAAGTGTAAGAAATGCCTCATATCATCAACGTAATCCTAAAAGCAAATATAATGGTTTCTCTAAACCATATCTCCTAAATAGGAAAAATCCCAAATCATAAATCTCGTCGAAACGGCAATCACAAATATGTTCTCAAAATAGAGAAATCCCAAAACTCAAAATACGCCAAATAATAGCAACACATATATCTCCAAAAATAGATTATAAATCTCAAACAAACGCCAAAGGTGGCAAACCCAAATCTCGATGAGGTGCTCAATTTCCAAATATTTAATCCCCACATATAATGTCTCGAACAGCTCAATTTGCCAATAATGTAAAAAGGCGATACATTTAGAAAATCACAACGAAATCAATGAAATCATCTCAAAGATATAGCTGCTTATGGATGAAGCCCGCCAAGTACTGTTCCCTCAAAATATGGCGCAATGTCTCTTAGACAAATGTCCAAAAGAAAAACATCCCCAAGGACATATAGATATGTCTCTTAGACAAAAATTTGAAAGGACAATATCCTGAAGGACAAATACGTCTCAATGGACAAATATGTCTCTTAGACAAACATCCCGAAGGACAAATGACTCGAAGGTCCAGTACTGGCAAATACGTCTCTTAGACAAATGTGTCACTAACTCTCAGACAGAAATCCAAAAAGTGTTAATAGTGTGTCCCATACCACACGTTCTCACTAATCAGTTTACTAGCTGCTAGCCAATGCCAAACCATAAGCAGTAAAAATATTTGCCTCATCTCATCGGCAAATGCGACCCGAAGGTCAAAACGATCAAACAAACAAGTCAGAAATTAACCGAAAAAATAAACACATGTGTCACATACCATGTGTTTTACCCAATCGTTTAATTATCCTTCTCATTCGCTCGAAAAGTGCAAAAACATGTATTTTATATAAAGAAAATAAGTTATTGCGAAAACAAGCTTTTAAAACAATTTTCAAATCGTTTTTGGAAAACCATCTTTGAAATTCCCTTATTATAGAGAATATATAATTTTAATAGCTTGAAAATAATTTATAAATATCATATAATATTTATTCCAAAAGCCATTTTATTTTAAAAATAATTTCAAAATTATTTAGAAAAACCCGTGCTCGAAATCAAGGAAAATCACCGAAATTTTTCGAAAACCGACATCCGAAATCATCTAAAAAACGATTCGATTTGAATCCAAATTCACTATAATTTTGGCTCACCTATTGCTTGCCTTCATAGCCATTAAAAACAATCAAAAACTTCCTAAAATCAAGTAGCAAAGGAGAAGAAACAAGCTGGAAACAACAGGCAGAACACAAAAAAACAAGCACAAGAAAAAGGCTTCCCAATTCGATCTATAGATCAACCCATAGGTCGACCTTAGAGGACCATAGGTCGACCATACGGTCGACCTATGTGACCATATGGTCGGCCCCTGGGTCGACCTACAATTTCTCTTGGTCGACCTAGGTTACGTGATCGTGTGCAGGATGTTTCCAGGCTTCGAACTGATTTTCAAGTGATGTTTTTAGGCAGCTAATAAATGAATTAAGCTATAGAAATTGCATGTAGGAACTACAACATCTAAACAACAATCGAAACAATTCTGGCAGCATTTCGACAGAGCAACAAGAAGATATTGTCACTCAAAGAAGCAACTCAAACAAGAAATATACTGTAAACTAGACAATGAAATGGAACGTGTGCTGTAAACAATTTTTCACAATTTTTTCAGCAAGCAGAGCATTGTTTTGCTAGAAGATGTGAGTTTAACACTCACCTTTGCAAATTTGAAGATTAAACTTAGATAAAATGAATGAAGTTGCAATCTTTCCTCTTGCGTAAGCTTCAAAAGCCCGTAAAATGATAGTACAGAGATATGCAACTAGGATAACAAAGTTCAAACAAACCCAAAATCACAAAATCATAATTTTGGTGAAGATATCTTTGTTTTGAAACCGATTACCTGAATTTGAAAGCTTCAGTTTGTTTATTTTCAGCAAACTAGTGGAGAAATTGGGAATTTGTCTACTAGGTTGAAAGAGGAAAAGTTTCTCTCTGGTTTCTTCTTTTGTTTTATTTTTACAGTAAGAAATGAACGTATTAGATATAAGAAGGAAGAACCTTCCCTTTACATTTCTGGTGAAGTTAGGCAAACAGGCTTAGACCCTATAGCAAAATAATTAGTTAATTCTAATTAACCCTAAATGAACTAAACACTAATATACTTATATTCAAAATATATATACACAAGATTTCAACACAATAAAATTATACAATCATATGTTCAGCAAATTAGTGAATTAGTGAATAAATTGGGAATTTAGCTATTAGGTTGAAAGAGGAAAAGTTTCTCGCCAGTTTCTTTTTTTTGTTTTTATAGTAAGAAGAAAATGAACGTATTAGATATGAGAACAAAGAAAATTATCTTTTAATTTTCTTGTTAAGTTAGGCAAATGGGCTTAGACCCAATAACAAAATGATTGGTTAATTCTAATTATCCAAAAATGAAATAAACACTAATATACTTATATTTACAATATATGTACACAAGATTTCACAATAAAATTATACAATCATATTTTCAAGTTTAATAAACATTTTATCAACAAATCAAAAGATAGTTTAGCCTTAAAATATTTTTCAATACTAAAAACTCTTATTTTTAATCAAATACCCAACTAACATTATAATTTACATAAAAATCTATTTTAACACCAAAAATTATACAAAAATTATTTTCTTGTATAATTAAATACAATAAAACATTTTAACATCATTTTTTGCTTCCAGAAATTATTTTAAAAAGAAACTCCACCTTTTTGTTTATATAATACAACATATTCAAATACTATAATTCATTAAAAAACAATAAAAATCCCATTTGGAAATAATTACTAAAATTATTGCATTTAACTAAATTAAAACCATAAAATATTTATTTTTAACACAAACAACCAAAATAAAGTTTCTAAAACTTTATCTCAACATTTGGCATTTTAAATCCATAATTTATTTAAAATAAACAATTTTAAATCTCCAGTTTAATTTATTTCTCGATATTAAACTATAACCACCGTTATAATTTAATATATAGGTAATCACCAAAACTAGGGTTGTTACAGCCTCCCTCCTTATAAAAAATTACATCCTCACAATTTCCAGAGACGAGGAGTATTCAACACGATTCATTTCATCAAGCAAAGGAAGATAGATAAGCTAGAGTTTAAATTTCTCACCCTCAACACAAGAAAACAGAAAACTCGGATAAGATAGCTCAAGTAATTCTATGGTTTACCAGGTATAAGCGTTAGGATTGATGGACCATTAAATTTTATGACTAGAACATCGTCATTTCGAAGGCGTCTCACCTTTCAAGGAAAACACAAATAGGAGGTTACACAATAAAGAAATCGGGTGAGATCGATTCCTCAGAATTTTTACGAAGAGAGTATGGATTTAGTCACAACTTTATCCTGGACTCCAGCCCACAAGATAATAATCGATATGGATTTTCGTATAACACTACGAAGGGAGTCATACATATATTAGATTGACAACTATTACAGGAAGAAAACCTAATACAAGGTAGGTGGTTTCTCCTAAAACTATCAAACTCGTACGACTGCATAAATACAAGTCGTAAAATAATTGCACAAAGGCAAAATAAACCCAAGGAATATATTTTTGTACTTCTTTTACTAATCAAATATTCTTAGAGTTCACAAACCCATTATCTTCAGAATAATTAAATTCTTAATTTTCAACATTTGAAAATTTCTAAAGCTTCTTAATTTTATTTAAATTTAAACTCATTACTCTTTATTTAGAGTAAATAAAAAATTTGAGTTGTCTATCCTCTAACTCTTCCATAAATTTTAATTGGTAACAATATTTTCACATATGTTTCTCAAATTTTCTAAGTATTAGAAATTTTTGAAAAAATCAACGGAGTCTCCTTTGTACAGAGTGCCATATACTTACAAAAATAATTTACATAATATACATCAACCCTTAGGTAGGAAACATAATATATACATCATTTAACACATTAAAATTTTAATCCGAAAACATACCTTCCTTTTTAGCATTTTAAAGCGAGTTTGCACAAACTTATATATATTCTTTTTACTCAAAATATATTCCAACTATCCTCTTTTACCTGTACTTAACTCAAATAGATGATATTAGCTCATGTTCATAAATAAGAAGTACTACACTTTATTATTAAGGGAAATAGATCAATTTCATTTCAGACCTGCTGTAAAGAAGACAAGTTATCATACACCAAACAACAAAATCTGTAAACTTTTATAAAATGAAAATTGTTCTACTAAGTCTAAGCTTTACATAAATATAATGATCATCAAAATAGGAATTATGGTTTGAAAGTTATGTTAAATTTGCTTTCAGCATAAATCTTAGAGAATTTTGTAATAGGGCAGAAATGCCTATCCTCTTTCAAATCCATTTTAAACTAAATAAAGAGCAAAATTTTCTAAAGTGGTAAAGATAAAGTTTATTGCTTATTGAAAGCACTTTCATTTACAAAAAGATTAAACTCATTTGTAGTTATAAATCTCAAGTTATCGTTGTTTTAGTACATCATCCTTTTACAAACAAAATTTCAGTTTTTAAATCAATTTAAAATTTGGAATTTTACCAGAACATTTTAATTTAAAACTACATTTCAAACAATCTTTTTGCTAAATCATTTATTAAATGATCTTCTTTTTTCTCGGAAAGCTAGGACATACAAAATTGTAACAATCTGGATTTTTCATCGTTTGATTTTGAATATTTAAATCGTTTAAATATTTGGATTTGGAATTATAATTTAGTTAGTATGATTTTAAAATTGAAATTTTAAGCGATTTTGTCAATTTTTGAAATCGTCAATTTAATCGACATGTTAAAATGATGATCAAGGACATAATCTTGAAATTTGATGAAACTAGTTCCATCGGATCCATAATAGTGTATTATTATCGGGTTTCAAATTTCATAACATTTGGATTTACCGTTTGGTCGTACAGGGTAGAAACGCTTAGAATAATTTAATTGAATTTAATTTACATTGCCGATTTAAAAAGATATCTTCTCCATACGATGGGAACTAGGCTTCGAAACTTGTTTCATTGGGTCCAAAATAGTAGTATAACATTATAAACGCCTAGTGGCATGCCCCAATTGGAATCCGTAATTGCAACTAGATATTTTCAAAAATTTTAAAAAAATATTCTAAATCATAGTCTCATTCTGTCAATTAGCCCCCATTCCATCCATCAGCCACCCTACCCACGTCTACTCAATTAAATAACGTATACTTTTCCCATTATTTTTTTAAAAAACTGACCCTCTTCCCTTGTTCCTTTTTCAATTCAGATTCGAAAATCATTTCGAAAAACCAAAAAAAGGGAAAAGCAAGCTTTAATTTCAAAATCATATGTGTGCTACTTTTCCCTTCTTTGATCATCTGTTCGAAATTATAAAAAAAAGCTCAAACGAAATCGTGAATGAAGGGGAAGCAGCGGTGGTCTGGACGGCGGTGGTAGAGCATGAGCACATAGGCGGTGTATAAGGGGAGGTGTGGTCGGAGGATTACGGTTTAAGAACTGGGGTTGGCTAAATCAAGAGGAGGAGGTCGCGATGACGCTGGCATTCGCGGCTTTCGCAAGGTGATGGTTGAGCGACGTACGGCAAACGTTGGCGATCGAATTGCATGCGAACTTCGAGGCTGCAGGCATGGGAACTGGGTAGCATGAGCTAGGGTGAGGTTGGGGTATGTTTAGGTCTGGTCATGTTGCCAGTGAAGGCGATTAGGTTTTCTTGAATAAAGGTAATTAACCTTTATAATTAGTTAATTTAATTTAATTTATTAATTAGTAATCAATTGTTTTTTATTTAATCGAATGCTTATAAAATTGTATAACTTTAATGCGAGGTCCAAAAATCACGAAATCGATCATGTTGGATCGTTGAGACAAACTACACGCAATGGTATAAATTCGGAATCGGAACGGATTTGCAATTAAAAATAGTGGCGAGAAATTCTCACTCACTTGGAACGTAGAGGATTCACTCACGAATTTCCTTTTTCTTCACTCTCGAAGTCAATTTCTAGATCGAAAAAAGGGGAAGCCGAGGGAAAAATCAAAGAGAACGACGGAACGTAGAGGATAAAATCAAAATAAAATCTAGATTCAAGCAATCGCTTCGTTCCTTGTTCAAGCCAAGCCGAAGTCCTCTTTCAAAAATCAAATGGAGGCAACTCGATCATTGTAGAACCGCGCTCGCATAGGGCACGCAGGCGAGATGGATTGTCGCGATCAACTAGCGACTGTGGAAGCCTGTTGGTTGGCGTTCGAGCTGTCGACGTGACGGGAAGTTTACCGATGGTGGTAAGATGGGATTTGAGAGAGTCGTAGGCTCGTGAAAGAGGAGCATACCACTTTTGGGTAGCCTGGAGTTCGATTGGTTGGTAAGATATAATTTAATTTAGTTACTAATGTGGTAAATATATACATGCATAGGTTAGAAAACAGTTAACATGTATTCACATCCAGGTTAGGTGAAATAGAATTTTTTTAAAAAGTAAGGTAACACCTTGTCTTTGCTATTTACTATAATTGAAAAAAAAAATTAGTTCTAAATTGTTTAATGAAGGAAAAATAATAATAATAATAATAACATAGATGAATGATATTTTAAAGCATGAGTTTTAAATCTATCTGGATTATTATATAAGTGTGTCTATATATATATATAGATATATATATATATATATATCTATATATATATATATATAGTTCCAAAAGAAAAATTATTACCAAAGAAAATTTTAAAAGAAAATTTGTTTAAGTTTAGGTTAAATTAATTAAATGGTAATTAACTGTTCGATTGTTTCAAATATTAATAAATTATATAACGTCATACAAGGTCAAAAACAATAAAACTAGTCAAGATTGGAATGGACCGCAAGCAAAAAAGTAAAGGCGAGATCTTCCTACTCGTTTGGATTGCCTATTTAATTTAAATTATTGGATGTGTTTGGATGAATTGAATAATTATCTGTTGGATGTTATTTATATATAGTAGTATATATATTGGAGTGATTGATTTCTCGCATTATATAGCGGATGAGACCTTATGCGCCCCGCATAATAGCGGATAACCCTTTATACCGCGATATCCTGCCTTGAAGCAGGATTGGCATTTTATATTGTACTAACATCTGTGGATGCAGGGAAAAACGGGTTGGAGGGATCCAACTGGATTCCTCAAATATTGAATTTTTTTTCGTATTCTGTGATATGATTTATTGATAATCTGTGATAGATTATATTGGTAATTGAAATTATTGAATGTTATGTTTGGCTGAGTATATTTTGGTATTTTAAGTTATCAAAAATATAAAGATTGATTTTTGAAAGGAAATAAAGAAAGAATTTTCAAGTAAAATAATTATAGATAATTTGGATAAATTAAAGAATGAATTGGTAAAAGATAAAAGTTGATTTTTAAATTCTAATAAATAAATTCCCAGCATGAGAAAGGAGATTTTTGAATAAATGGGAATAAAATAATTTTTAAACTTAAGTGATATTATTTAAAGGAATAAAGGATTTATTTTTAAGTTCAAGGTTTAAAATAGTTGGAAGAGATAAAGAAGAATTTTGGAAAAAGTATGAAATTGGTATTTTCAATTTAAATAAAATTTTAAATAATAATAAAGGAGTAAAATCTGAAATTAATGGGTTTTGAAATAAAATTGAGAAAGTAAAGGAATTTATTTTAAAATGGAGTAAGTTTTGGAAATCGATTTGAAAATTTATTAAGTGTTTGAAACTATTATTTAAAAGAAGGATGAGACTATGGAATTTATAAACTGGGTTTATAAAGTGAAATAGGATATTAGTGGATATTGGAAGTATAAATTCACGGTGGGAATTTATAAAGGAATGGGTAATTTGTTTTAAAAATAAATAGTGGTTTTATTTTTAAAGGTGTGGGAAAGAAATTTACGGGTTGAGACGTAAATTAAATTTGGATAAATCGAGAAGCATTTATTAACTGATTAAATGGACTATTTTGGAATGGTAAGTGCATTTTTCTGAAAAGCCGAATATGTTTTCAAAGCAGATTTTTAAGTATAAATTAGAGGTTTTAAAGTGATTTTAAAAGAATGTTTTAGAAAGGAATTATTATTTAGTGGTTTTGAAATTTAAAAAAATAAAATAAATATTTATTAAGTTAATTATATAAGTAAATTATTTAAAGGTTTAACTAGTATTATGATTTAAAAGATAATTATTTAATATTTATACCTTATAGAATAACTTTTATTTTAAACTTAGTTTTGGCTTAAGTTTTATATGAGAAATTATTATAAAACTTCATAACTAATATTTTAAATAAAGTGTTTTAAGTAGTTTTTATTTTAAGTATTTTAAAGTATATATTTTTGGATAAAGTGATTTAAATTGTTTAAAAATCTAAAGTATTAAGACTTGGTGATTTTCAGTGGAAATAAAACAATTGGGTGGAAAAAAATTTCCATGAGAGAAAAAGCGATTTGAAAACTATTTTCAAAGGGTTGAAGTGTGGAATATATATCTTGCGAAGATAATTTGAAATAAATAATTTGGGAAATTATTAAGCCTGATGTTTGTTTGTGGATGTTATATGATAGTTAAATGACCGATTATCAATATTGGCAAATGCGCTGATAGTTTCGAAGAAACCGGGATCGGGATTAATTTCTCGAAAACCATTTCGATCTGTTTTGATGGTTTTCGTACGGAAGACAAGAGCTTGGAGTCAAAGATGGAGCATTGAAGTGCAAGGGCTAATCGCTACTAATCTTGAGGGTGATTCCAAAATGGATGTAGTAGGAGTAGTTCCTTCGGTTCCGTTTGGACCAAGAATGGACTTGTATGGATGAATGCTATCAGAACATCGTCGGGAGGACGATAAGCATTCTAAGTGAGATGTGTTATGAAAGGTAATGCATAGCCTCGAGCCTCATCAACCGGGAATGGCTTAAATAGGGAAGATGCAGCAAGGCTAAGTGGCTAGTAACCAATTATGGTAAGGTCATCCCTTTCTAGATATTCCTTTTTATTCGGCTGTGTGGGCGGTTGCTGATCCCAACCGTGGGGTGATCTTATTCGGACCGTGGGGTACTCTGATCTAGACCAGCACTATGACGGGCGGTACCCCAGTAGCCCTGCCATTGATGGAAATCCAATCTCCAATAAGTGCCTTTGGACTTGTTTATATACCTATTATGCTGGAATTTAATGAATGTAACAATTTCAGCTATTTGAATAAGAATTTGTATATAGACGCTACTATAATATCATAGGATTTGATAAAAAATGTTTTGGTTATCGTAGGGTAAAAACCCGGCGTGTTTATTTATGGCGTGGTCTTATGAGATATCTTTGATTTTCGAAGGATTTTAAAACCTTAATAGTCCAATTGAGTGTGTTTTCTCACGCTGGTATTCCAGACTGATTCAGGTGTTATTTCACTATAACTCTCTAGTCAGACCGGGTATTATAGGATACATGATAGATGCTTTGGGAATTCAGGATACGAGCTGGATGGCGAGACATATCACACATACTTGATGTATATTCCGCTGTGAAGTATTTGCTATATATTTAGTTTGTAAGGACAAGTTATTATAACTATCCAGTATTTTGCTATTGGTTGTGTAATACTCTGATGATGTAATGTATAAACAGTTACAGATTCTTTTGTATAAAAATCTGTATTTATCTATTATATATTGTTCCGCTGCGATTGTGAGATTCTGATGTTGTTTTCTATTTCTTCTTCTACCTCTTTCTTCTTTAACTCTAATGGTTTGTATTTCCATCCACTTTGAGTTGAACTGTTGGAGAATATTGTCGGCTCAAAAGGGTAAGGATTTGCAGGTCATTACAGTTGGTATCAGAGCTGAAGGTTAAGCAAGAACCTTGGCTCTGGTGGGGTTACACATTAGAAATAGAGTTCATAGTACTGTAGAATGAGTTTGAGTGTATTAATAGATACGAGTGCGTATTTGTTAGTGAATATAAAAATTGTTTTTATATTGTGTTGACTTATCGGTTGAGTGTTTATGCATTCTGGTCGATATGTGGGACGCCATGTCAACGATAGGGATTTCTAAACTCTTAAACAAGATAAACCGACACAGTATTGTTTTAAAATAAGGTAAAAGAAATAATTTTACGTAAATTATTTTTGTATATAAAAGAAATAATTTTTCGTAAATTATTATAGTTATATATGGTTGCTTAGTTGTTAGGAAGCGATAATATTAGATTATTATCATTATTGTGTGGAAATTGAACTAGGGATTAAAATTACAACCAAAGGTTAAGAAATAAATTTATATAACAAAATGGGATTTGTAAATGTGAATTATAAATGTGATTTATAATTGAAAATGAAATTAAAATTCCATAGTAATATTTGATTATGAATTGAAAGGATTTGGAATTCAAAATTTTGTAAATTTAATTCCTTTGAGTTTGAAAATAATTTTCATAGGTTTTGGAGAAATAATGGTGATATTATTTGAGAAATATTTTGAATTGGATTTGAAATTTGGTTAGATTTGGAATTTAAAAATATTTGAAATGTTTTTGAAGGGATAAAAGCACTAAACTCTCTTCGGTCATTGGAAAATAATTTCGGTGATGACTGCAGCATCATCGATGTTCATTTTCGAGTTTCCAATGGAGGAATTACCGCCTGAATCTTTTGAAGTGGTATTTGTTGCAAAATTGGGTTTGATTTTGGGATGCAAAGGAATAATTTGGTTTGGGTATATGTGATTTCAAAGGTGATTTTGAAATGTTGAGAAATTGTTTAAACTCTGGAAGTTTAATTAAAAATATTTATAGAGATCCAAATGAGTTTGGAAACTAATAAAAGTTTAAAATTTGAATTAAATTGAAGTGTAACTGAATCAAATTAAATAAAAGTGAATTTGAGGAAAAAGTCTAAGTAGACTAGACTAAATGAAATGGCCATTAAAATAAAATTTTCTAAGTTGGGAATAAATGTGGAAATGAAACAAACTAATCAAAATTTGTAATTAAATGGAAATTAATCTGAGTATTGGAATTCAATTTGAGTTGGGTTTAGTAAAGTAAAGTTGAAAAATTGTTCGAAGGAACTAAAAGAAGTAAAGCTTTGGAAATAAACTTTTATTTGAGGTTTGAAATTAAATGTGGAAATGAGGTAATTAATTAAAATTAGTAAGTTGAACAGATTTGAAATTGAATTGGATTGGAAACAAATTAGTGGATGGAACTAATTACAATAACCAGTAAAGTAAATATGGGTTGAGATGTGGTTATTAAGATTCAATATTTAAAATTTGGAGATAAATTGAGTTTAAATTGAAATTTGAAATTTAAAATTTTGAATAAGAATTGATAAACTTCAACGGTGAAGTGACAATGAATACTAAAGTGTATAAAATAATTATATTGAACTTATGAAGAAATGGTGAAACTCTTAAAGTAAAATTTGATATCGGCAAAATATTCTAAGTTAATATTTGAATAAAGATTTAATAAAAGTGTGTGAAATGATAAGTATGGATAAGTGAATAAAATCAAAATAAATGTGAATAAAAGAAATTGATATAGCTGATAATCAATTGAGATAAATATGTAGGGTGTACATATATTATTTTATTCACATAATGATTTGATCCAGATTCGAGCATAAAATTTCGAGGTAGTTACAACGATCCGAGTTGGGATTTTTCACTCGATTTTCGACGACGTACCCTGGATTTGAATTTTTGATTGATTATGGAAATTCTCTATCATAGTAAATGGCTATGCAAGGAGAATGACAGTTTCTGATCAAGAAACCAGATCTGAGTCCGCACTAGGAAGTCAGGTGGATGATACTAGTTCGGAAGTGAAATTGTGTGATCGAGTGAGCAATCAGATTTGGTATTGCATACGAATGATATGTGTACATCGTATGGACTTGAATGAAATAGATATTGAAAATTTTGAAAAGAAAATTGTATAAAATGAATTCGAGTGCTGTGGTTGGATATTATTGCTAAGTAGCATATACAGGTGTTTTAAAAGCAAAGGGAAATTGATGATTTGATTTAGAAGATAAATTTGAATTGCTCGATAAAAAGGTATGTATTTAAATTACTATATGAAATTTGATGGTTTTTTTATCTAGCCACTTGGCATTTTTGTTTTTCTTTGAAATCTGGGAGCCCGTAGAGGCATTTTATAGTCGTACCGATCTAGCCGCGTAAAGGAGACGCTGGTGAAATTTTTCGAAAATTTTAGGAGTTAGAAAAATTTTGAATTTTTTTTGATAATTTAAAATTTGGGTTTAAAATAAAATTTGAATGGTTCAATAAATAGTATTGATTAGAAACCATGTATGAGTTTGGAAAGTTATTAAGGGAGTAGGTGTGTCTTTAATAAAAAGAATGTTTTGGGAAATCATTGAAAATTGTTTGGTTTTGGGAGGTAGTTAAAAAATATTTGTATTGGGAAAATAATTAACGGGTTATGGATCATTCTTCTTAACTAGTAATTTCGAGGACGAAATTCTTTTAAAAGGGGAGGAATGAGAAGACCCGGAATTTTCGAACATTTGAAATTGGAATATTTAATTGATTTTAATTATTTGAAAGTTAGTTTAACTTGAATTTCAAATATCACTATTTATTTAGATAATTAATTGATAGGATTTAACAATTGGAAATTGGGTAAATTTTTGAATTTGAAATTCTAAGCCTGTTAAAAATAATTTGAAGGCTTGTAAAATTTATATTGATAATACTGAAGACAGTTAATGTATTAAAATTGAATTAAAAGGTGATTAGTTCAATTTTAAAAATATATTGTTTAAATCGATATTTAAAAAATAGCCTTTCGAGGACACAGTCTCAAAATTCAACGAAACCAGTTCCATTGGATCCCTAATATTGTATTATTATCGGATTTCATATTTCATAGCTTTTGGAGTTACCATGTGATTATACGATAGATAAACAAGCTGAAATCTATATCGAAATTTAATATAATAGCTTGTCCAAAAAGCTATCTTCTCCATACGATCGAATTAGGACCCGGAACCCTTTCTATTACGTTCGTAATAGGGGTATAAAAACATGAACGCCTAGCAGCATGCCTCGATAGGACGTAAAAAAATTATGCTGTGAATTCAAGACGATTCAAATTTAAATTTAAATATAAATAATATAATTGCATTGAATACTATAGCAGCCTATGCAAACACGCAAGGCAGTTTACAGCACGTGTTCCCCCTAGTATAACACGCGTCTCCTCCTAACTTATGTTTCAAAAATCGATTCTTTGTTGAACGATAAACCCCTCTTTTTACTGACCTTCTAAAACAAAATCGAACAGAAGAAAGAAAAAAAATTGATCGTTTCATTTTAGTGTCGAATTCCCTTTTTCTTCACTCTCGAAATCAATTTCAAGATCAAAAAAGGGGAAGCCGAGGGTAAAATCAAAGAGAATGGCGGAATGTAGAGGATTTAAAATCAAAATCAAAATGAAATCTAGATTCGAGCGATCTCTTCGTTCCCTGTTCGAGCCAAGCCGAAGTCCTCTTTCAAAAGTCGAATGGGGGACTCGATCGTTGTTGAACCGCGCTTGCATGGGGCGCATAGGCGAGATGGATTGTCACGATCAACTCGCGACTATGGAAGCGTATTGGTTGGCACTCGAGCTGTCGAGGTGACGGGAAGTTCACCGATGGTGGGAAGATGGGATTTGAGAGAGTCGCATGCTCGTAAAAGAGGAGCAGACCGCTTTTGGGTAGCCTAGATTTCGATCGGTCAGTAAGGTATAATTTAATTCAGTTTCTAATTCGGTAAATATATACATGCATAGGTTAGAAAACAGTTGACATATATTCACATCTAGGTTAGGAGAAATAGAATTTTTTTTTAAAAAGAAAGGTAACACCTTGTCTTTGCTATTTACTGTAATTGAAAAAAAAATAGTTCTAAATTGTTTAATGAAGGAAAAATAATAATAATAATAATAATAATAATATAGATGAATGATATTTTAAAGCATGAGTTTTAAGTCTATATGGATTATTATATAAGTGTATGTATATATGTAGTTCCAAAAGAAAAATTATTACCAAATTTTTTTTAAAAGAAAATTTGTTTAATTAAATTAATTGTTTAGGTTAAATTAATTAAATGGTAATTAACTGTTCAACTGTTTCAAATATTAATAAATTTATAATGTCATAGAAGGTCAAAAACCGTGAAACCAGTCAAGATTGGAATGGACCGCAAGCAAAAAAATAAAGGTGAGATCTTCTCACTCATTTGGATTGCCAGTTAATTTAAATAATTAAATTTAAATTATTGGATGTGTTTGGATGAATTGAATAATTATCTGTTGGAAGTTATTTATATATAGTAGTATATATATATTGGAGTGATTGATTTCCCGCATCATATAGCGAACGAGACCCTATGCGCCTCGCATAATAGCGAATGACCCTTTATACCGCTATATCCCATCTTGAAGCAGGATTGGTATTTTATATTGTGCTAACATCTGTGGATGCAGGGAAAAACAGGCTCGAGGGATCCAACTGGATTCCTCAAATATTGAAATTTGTTTTCATATTCTGTAATATGATTTATTGATAATCTGTGATAGACTATATTGGTAAATTAAGTTATTAAATGTTATGTTTGGCAGAGTATATTTTGATATTTTAAGTTATCAAAAATATAATTAATTTTTGAAAGGAGATAAAGAGAGAATTTTTAAGTAAAATAATTATAGAGAATTTGGATAAATTAAAGAATGAATTGGAAAAAGATAAAAGTTGATTTTTAAATTCTAATAAATAAATTCCAAGTATGAGAAAGGAGACTTTTGAATAAATGGGAATAAATGAATTTTTAAACTTAAGTGATATTATTTAAAGGAATAAAGGATTTATTTTTAAATTCAAGGTTTAAAATAGTTGGCAGAGATAAAGAATTTTTTTGGAAAAAGTATGAAATTGCTATTTTTAGTTTAATAAGATTTTAAATAATAATAAAGGAGTAAAATCTGAAATTAATGGGTTTTGAAATAAAATTGAGTAAGTAAAGGAATTTATTTTAAAATGGAGTAAATTTGGAATCGATTTGAAAATTTATTAAGTGTTTGAAACTGTGATTTAAAAGAAGGATGAGACTATGGAATTTATAAAGTGGTTTATAAAGTGAAATAAGATATCAGTGGATATTGGAAGTATAAATTCACAGTGGTAATTTGTAAAGGAATGGGTAATTTGTTTTAAAAATAAATGGTAGTTTTATTTTTAAAGGTGTGGGAAAGAAATTTATGGGTTGAGACGTAAATTAAATTTTGACAAATCGAGAAGCATTATTAACTGATTAAATGGACTATTTCGGAATGGGAAGTGTATTTTTCTGAAAAGCTGAGTATGTTTTCAAAGCAGATTTTTAAGTATAAGTGAGAAGTTTTAAAAGAATGTTTTATAAAGGAATTATTATTTAGTGGTTTTAAAATTTAAAAAATAAATAAATATTTATTTAGTTAATTATATAAGTAAATTATTGAAAGGTATAACTAGTATTATGATTTAAAAGATAATTATTTAATATTTATACCTTATAGAATAACTTTTATTTTAAAATTAGTTTTGGCTTAAGTTTTATATGAGAAATTATTATAAAATTTCATAACGAGTATTTTAAATAAAGTGTTTTAAGTAGTTTTTATTTTAAGTGTTTTAAAGGATATATTTTTGGATAAAGTGATTTAAACTATTTATTAACACATGGTGATTTTCATTGGAAATAAAACAATTGGGTGGAAATTTATTCCGCGAGAGAAAAAGTGATTTGAAAACTATTTTCAAAGGGTTGAAGTGTGGAATATACATCTTGCAAAGATATTGCTAAATAAATAATTTGGGAAATTATTAAGCCTGATGGTTGTTTGTGGATGTTATATGATAGTTAAATAACCGACTATCAATATTAACCAATGCGCTGATCGTTTCAAAGAGACCGGGATCGGGATTAATTTCCCGAAAACCTCTTCGATCCGGTTTGAACGTTTTCGTGAGGAAGATAAAAGCTTTGAGTCGAAGATGGAGCGGTGAAGTGCAATGGCTAATTGCTACAAATCCTGAGGATGATTCCAGAATGGATGTAGTAGAAGTAGTGCCTTCGGTTACGTTCAGACCGGGAACGGACTTGTATGGATGAATGCTATCAGAACATCGTCAGGAGGACGATGAGCATTCTAAGTGAGATGTGTTCTAAAAAAGGTAACGCATAGCCTCGAGCCTCATCAACTGGGAATGGCTAAAACAAGGGAGATGCAGCAAGGCTAAGTCGCTAGCAACCACTTAGGGTAAGCTCATCCCTGTTGAGATGTCCTTTTTTATTCGGCTGTGTGGACGATTGTTGATCCTAATCGCGGGATGATCTTATTCGGACTATCCAGTAAGGGGTAGCTCCGGCCCTGTGTAGTAGAGGATCAGGGTGGATCCTCGGTACTCCGATCTAGACCAGGTATTGTGACGGATGGTACCCCACTAGCCCTACCATTGATGGGAACCCAATCTCCAATAAGTGCCTTCGGACTTGTTTGTATACCTATTATGCTGGAATTTAATGAATGTAACAATTTCGGCTATTTGAATAAGTATTTGTACATAGACACTACTATAATATCAGAGGATTTGATAAGAAATGTTTTGGTTATCGTTAGGTAAAAACCCGGCATGTTTATTTGTGGCATGGTCTTACGAGATACCTTTGATTTTCAAAGGATTTTGAAAACTTAATAATCCAATTGAGTGTGTTTTCTCACGCTGGTATTCCAGACTGACTCAGGTATTATTTCACTATAATGCTCGGGTCATACCGGGTATTATATGATATAGGATAGGATGCTATGGCAATTCAGGAGACGAGCTGGATGGCAAGTCGTATCATACGTACTTGATGTATATTCCGCTGTGCATTATATGCTATATATTCAGTTTGTGAGGACAAGTTATTATAACTATCCAGTATTTTGCAAATGGTTGTGTAGTACTCTGATGATGTAATGTATAAATAGTTATAGATTCTTTTGTATAAAAATCTTTTGTTATCTATTATATATTGTTCCGCTGCAATTGTGAGATTCTGATGTTGTTTTATATTTCTTCTTCTACTTCTTTCTTCTTTAACCCTAATGATTCGTATTTCCATCCACTTTGAGTTGAATTGTTGGAGAATATTGTCGGCTCAAAAGGGTACGGATTTGCGGGTCATTACAGTTTTATTAACATCTGTGGATGCAGGAATACATGTTGGAGGAATCCGACTGGATTCCTCAAATATTTATTGATTGTTTTCATATATAATGATATATGATGTGTTAGAATAATTTGTTATAGATTATTGTTGTGATTTGAATAATTGGATGTTATAGTAGCACTAGCCTGAATTTTGGTATTTTAAATACCATAAATATTATTTTTGATTTTAAATGAATTAAAGGGATTTTAGATATAAAAATATTATATTGGAATTTGGGTTATTTTAAAGGAAATCGAGTTGGATAAAAAAATTGATTTTTATGGTTTTACTTAACTATTTGGAAAATATTTTAATAGAGCTTTTAAAATAATTTATACAAGGAATTTTTTAACTATGGATTATATAGGGATATTCTAAAAATTATGGATAAGGAGTTTTAAATTGATATTAAAAATAGATTGTGGAATAAATGAAATTTATTAAGAAATGGATTTATTAAATTGGATTTTATAAATGATATTAGTTTTATAAATAAGTGAAAATCTAAACGGAGTTTATATATTTATAAACGATGTTTATAAATAAGGGTAAAATGATATCAGTTGATAAATTGAAGATATAATGTAACGACCAATAAATTAAATGGTTTTATTTACGTAATCAACCAAAATTTTGTGAAATTTTAAATAATTGAATTTGGAAATAAAAATTTAATATTTGGAATACGTTTAATTAAACATAGCAAATGGTAAATTATCATCTGATAATACGGAAGTTTATTTTTGCTGTGTGATTTTATTTCAATTTAAATCAATTAATATTTGATGATAATAAAATATTTTCAAACCTGAATATTTTTATACAATAAATTTGTAAACCATCATCTGAGTGAGATATCATATTTCGTTTCATCAAATTTGGACTGCTATTGCTCCGTTTTTCTTATTTCTGGCAAGTTGGCAGCTTTTCGGTACTGAATATCGACTTTTGATAGGATGATTATACCGCTAATATCTGTATACCGTTTTAATCGTCTCGTTATGCTGATCTTTACGGCATGTTCAATTCCGTGTTTTGAAGTCCGGAATGCAGAGGAATCCGCGAAAAACGGTTTCGCATCGGTACCGGTTTTTAAAATCTTTTGGCTTCTTTTACCATTCATTTATATGCTGAGTTATACCAATAATTATTAGGCTTTTTATATCCCCAAATTTATTATCTAATCTTTTCTATTCCAGCTGCTCAATAAACATGGGTCTGTCCTTTCACTTTCTTTTCTCGGTTCTTAGGTTGCTTTTGAAAGAAATTTTTTAATATATAAAGTTTATATTAAAACTGTAGCATGTCATTTCCTATTGATCGTGAGCTGTTTCTTCTTGCCATCTCCTCTCCTCCTTTATTTTCACCTGTAGCTTACATTTCACGAACCCTTTTTGCTTGAGCCTTCTTTCTCCTCCGACCAAGCAACAGCCACCACCCTCTTGAACCACTCGCCTCCTCACCTCGAACACACACTATCGCACACAAGCTGGGCTCATCCAGTTGCAACCGCCACCCTCCGTCCCTTCATCGCAGACCAACACCATAGCCATCCGCCTCCAATTAAAACCCTACATCCAACTTTAAGCCCTCTCTCTCACCTCTAGTTCCGCCACCTTCTCCAGCCTAGGCCGAAGCCACTTTTAATTTGCCGAGATCTCTAAGTGCGTTGTCTCTATATAAAAAATTAATAAGTAGTTATATATATTACTTGTTCTTTCTTTAGTATATATATATATATATATATTTTTATATGTTCAAGTAAATATATATATATATATATATGTACATATGTATGAGTTGTATAATTGGTATATTTACAATATGTTAGTATATTGTATTTTGTTATTTATGATACTTAAGTCTATATAAGTTTCGGTTTGTAGATTTCTTTCATAGTGTGTGTGTTTGTGTGTGCGTGTGTGCGTGTGCCTGTTATATTAACAAGTGTATGTTTATATATACATATTTATAAACAAGTTTACAGTATAGTACTATATGCAAAGTTATGGTTGTTGTAGCCTCTTTGTTGTCACATATTTAAAAGTTTCTATGTTGTAATATGATTTAAAGTATATATACATATAATATGCACTGTTATATATTGGTCTGCATATGCCTATTTTGTTTCAATCTGTAATCTGCACATATATACATTATTAGCATGCACATATATATACTTTGCTTTTCAAAAAAAATCTTGTATGTTGTAACATATATATATATATATATATATATATTATGATTTGGTTTTGAAGTTCATATATCCTTGTATGCTGTGTGGTCTGTTGTTATAAAATAAAAGTTTGTACAGTTATATATTATAAAGTATATTAAGTTATAAAGGTTTATATATGTATATTTTGTAGGATTTCTAAATATATATATCTGAGATTTTGAAGCATGTGGTTCTTTTATATGTTGTTTTATATTTACTGACTCACCTTAATTTGGCAGCCGCGAGTTTACACATATAGTTGGTTTATTTATATGCATACTTAACAATTTATATATTGTTTTAAATATGATAAGTATATAAGTATATAAGTATTACATAACATGTGGTATATATACATACACACACATATATATATATACGTGTGTATGTTTTAGGTACGTTGATTTACATATATTTGTCATACATAAGGGCTGCATACACACTGTAATATATATAGTTTGAGAAAAATGTACTGTATATATATATATATATAATATTTTTGATGTGATATGTTATTTTGAGATATGTGTTGATTTGAAATTTTATACATAGATTTTATCTTAAGTATATGTTTCTAAATTTATTTTTGTAAACATGTGTATATAATACAGATATTAGTTTCAGCTTACATCAAGCCAATTTGATTGTTCACATCGATTTCTATTTATCAGCTATGATCGTAGAATTCATGCCAATCTAGTTTTTCTTTGGAAGTCGTGCATGCATTTCGTAACTCAATTCCATTATCGTGTTATCTATTCTCTCTAGCCTCGAAAGGTGAGCAGTCACTCACGATTAACGTTCTTATATTTATTAAGTTTGATTTCAATTGCAGCGACAATTGAAATATGCTATTGTTAGTTATTTACATTGCTAATATATGTTATTAACTGTATCTGTTCACCTGTGACATCTGACACCATTATCTGTTATTATATTGATGACATATGCCTATTATATTCATATTTGTTATCACTCTGCAAGTTCGCTGTTAGTATAAAATTACCTATGTGTTGGAATGATACATACCCGAACGATCAGTGGAATAGGAGAAAATCATTATGGGATAAAATGATAAACTCAAGCGATTTTCATTTGGATTGAATTTGGGACTACGAATTGAAAAGATATATACCCGTATATATGTTTAAATTTCGGATTGAAATGGTATAAATCCATATCACTTGAACATAGGATAGAAAATTATACACAGACATCGTTGGTCTATATATATATATATATATATATATATATATATATTGAAATGATTTCTATCGTTTCGGAAAGAAATATATGGTTTATAAATATTGATTTCAAGATATTATATATAAATGTATTTTATAAATTTTAACTTCTTGATTTTAAAATTTTATGTTTTGAAAATTTTAAAAATTATAGCTTAGTTTTGAAATTATAAATTTTAGGAATTTACTTATAATTTTACTATTTTTGTGACGACCCGCCATTTCGTACCATTCAAATCGACAATAATCCACACATTTCGGACTTGAATGATGCAAAATAACAGATTGTAAATAAATTTGGAGCAAATGAAAACAAATACACAGAATCATAGACACAGAACAATCAGAATAATTCGCAGCAGAATATAAAAATAACATAGTAGTTCATGAAGCTACTATAATAGAGTCTCAAAACAAATACATAATATCAGTCTGAAAATAACATAATAGAAATCCCAAATACATAGAAGCTCACTAATACATGAGATAAACTAGAACATCTGAAACAGAATTAGATATAAATGTAGATAGGCAGAAACTCCAGCAAAGACCAGCTCCAGAAAGAAAATCCAAAGCTATGAATACTCAGGCTGACCCGAGCGTAAAGCAGAACACAAAACACTCGAGTCAAGACAATATATACTTATATAATGTAAACCAACTCAAGTGAACTGTAATAAGGTACAAGTAACTTAAAGGATGCATGGGACCGCCCATCCTCTAAGGATCCGTCAAACTATTTACTATATAGTAATATTGCGCTATTATAATAATGTCTACTGTAAAATAAACTTGCTTTTAAATAGCGTTCTGGGCTACCCATATCACCCTTCACACATAATAGTCCCAGCAGTCCATCTAGTATCAACATATCTCCAGATCGGGAGACTACCCGAAATACTCCATGGGCTACGGGAGAAAAACAAACTCGTAGTAAAGGCTCGGTATGGTAGGTGACACGGCACACAAGGCAATGCCAGGGTAGATATACCAATTACGCACACGAGCTGGTGGTAACGCAACAGCTACATACCCCACCTCGGAACACACTCCCATATCAAAATCGAAGGATGGCCATCTTATCAATCACAAGTAAGAGTATAGTATCGAAGGAATGTGTCCGACCAGAGGAGCTACCCCTTTTGGCCCGAGATCGCTCCTGTTTTAGCCACCTTATGCCAACTCACGGGAGTTGGGTCAACGTAATATACCTCAAGAACGTCCCCACCATCGTACTTCATTCTGGAATCTCCACCGCGTACACGGTTGTTAAAGTGGTTTTCGGTATCGACAGAGAGTATGCCCATATCCGATCCCGGTCTCTTTAACAACCAATCGTTATTATAACCCGTAGTTATAATTCAAAAAAATCATAGTTTATACTTCAAAATAAAGTATCATTTCAAATTAAAATCATTATCAAAATAAAGATCTAATCATTTCCAAACCATTTCAATATATCAAAATATCATATCTTTCAAAATTCATTTCAAATCATTATTTGAATTCAAATCCAAATATACACGTTTAAATATCCTTTTTAATTCAAAGGTATCCTTCATGTATTATCCTTTTTAATTCAAAGATATCATTCATTTATTACCCTTTTTAATTCAAAGATATCATTCATTTATTTTAATTTTTAATTCAAAGATATCATTCGTTTATTATAATTTCAAATCACCTTTTAAATAATTTATATTTAAATCAAAACAATTAATTTAAACCATGTAAAAATGAAATCATTATACTTAAAATCAAATCGGTTCCCAAAATTTTAGACAAATTCTGAGTTCATTTACTAAACCAAAACCTCAAACATTCATTTCAGCCTACCGCAACACTTATCAAGTGTTACTGTAGCCCTTTATTTAGCTTCAGATTTTAATTATCTTTCTGCTATCACAGCGCTTACCAAGTGCTGTAATACCACTTAGTTATAATTTATACATAGTTGATTTGTATCAATCACAGCACTTACACAGCGCTGTAATATCATTTACATTAGAAATAATAGCATTTGAAAATACTGTTAATTACATTTCCAATATATAACATTATTTCATAAACCATTAAATTTTCATTTAAACCATTTCAAACTTATAAAATCATATATTTTTCCACTTTTATAACCATCATTTAATTTTCCTTAAATTCATAATTTTATAAGGCTAAATTTCCATTCAAAAATCAATATTTAATAATAATTCACTTATTAAATTCCAACATTCAAATTTAAATTCATTAAATTAAATTTTAACTTAACACTTAAGTTTAAATTTTAAAATATAACTTATTTTCATTTCATTTACTTAACTTCAAAATTCACTTTTAAAACAAGATTCACAAATTTCCAATTTAAGTTACGTTTCAAAATTCAACTCAATATTCATTCATTTAACATTTGACTTTATTCCAAAATCATTAGTATATTATAAAAAATCATTTTAAATTCATTTTAATTCAAAATATCATAAATTTATCATATTTCATATTTAATTTAAATTCCATTTATCACCAAGTTATAATTTCCAAAATAACTTACATTTCAGATTTTCTAACTTTATCGTTAATTTATTTCACTTATACATTCTTAGAAAATCAATTATACTTTACAAAAATTAGTTTTAATTAAGTTTTAAATCAAAATATTATAATATTTATATTTCAAACATATTTTAAAAATTCTAGAAAAACATATTTAACTACGGGTCTGTATATAATTTTCTAGCCTGGGTAATGTGATACGGGTAATATATCATTTCAACCCGTAATTTACAAAGAAAACCGGGTTTTATCATTTCAAACCCGCAGTCCCAAGTAAATGAAAATAATTTAAAATCATTCAGGCCTATCATTTCAGCCCATAACGATTTTCCCTTATTCTAAAATCCGTTCGGGTATGTATTATTTCAACCCATAGTGATTCTAATCTGAAGGTAACTTGCAGTGTGATAAACTGATATAAATAAAAAGAATAGAATGATATAATAGTAACAGATGATATAACAGGTGTTTGAGCATGGATGAACATCATATGATCATAATATAGCAGATATAATATGGTGATGCATTTTACAGATTCAAATGAAATCAGTTCACAAGTCATATAAGTACAAAACTGTCTGGTGAGAATAGCTCACTTGTATAAGCTGGAGATGACAACTAAGACACACAAACTGAGATCTTCAAAGCACGATAGCACGATAATGATTCGAGTTAGAGAGCCAAAGATTAATTTTCTTGAATACAATTCAAACAGAACAATAAAACAAACATAAGTTTTCAACTCAAAATACGATTAAACAATGTTAGAGATGAATGCATAAATCATCTCCAAACCACTTGCACTTGCCTTCTACAACATATGCCTCATCCCTAGGTTGGAAAGGCACGGCTAAAGAAAGGACTATGATCTGGTTTGGGTTCAAAAGAGGTCGGCCAAACATGCATGGTGATGGAGCAAAAGTAGTACAATGGAATAAGTGCATGGATAACACTACAAGGCAACTACCAAGGATTCTATGAAACATATGGGTTCGGCCACAAGCTAGCATGGTGCGGCCAGGTCTGGGTGAGGTAGAGGATGATATGGAGAGGTTGTCAGGTCGGAAATTGGCTGGTGGAGGTAAAGTAGGTGGCGGCCAATAGTTGCGTGAGGTGATGAAACAATACAAGGCTCGGCCATGCACATCTATGTAGTGTATGCTCGAATTTTGGTGGATCTATCTCATTATGGTGCACGGCCATGGTATGGGGATGTGCTAGAGTTGATGTTGGTCGGTTCAAGTGGTGGTGGAGGCGGCCTAGGTGATGGAGGAAGGACTGGCCGATCCAAAGGAGGTGAAAAGCAAGTGCAAATATCAAGCAACAAGTAGAAAATGAAAAAGAAAAAAGCTAAAAACCATTACCAAGATTTCAGAATGGAGGCCGCACTTTTATAGGGGATGAGAAACTTTTCGTTATGCGTGAAAAATGAATGGTACATGGCTGAGAGAAAAGATAAAGTCGGCCTCTTCAATGTATGTGTTGATTAGAAAATGGAAAGGTGGAATACAAAAGGACTAAGAAATAAAAAGTCATACAACCTTTCAAATTTCTCCTATTTCTTTTTTAATTTTTATATAACTGAAATATATACATAAATTAAAATAAAAATACGAAAATTTAGTAAATAAACATAAATAGATAAATAAATATTAATTATATATAATTAAATTAAGAAAATAACAAAGAAAATGTAAACTAGTTTAGCAAATTTGAAAATAAATGAAACAAACTTTGGAAAAATTTTATATACTTGAAAAATATTTATAAATAAAGATAAGAACACAAAATAAAAATGCATTCACAAAAATAAATAAATAAATTTTAATTAAATATAATTTAAATGAAGAAAATAACAAAAAAATAGAAACTAGCATTTAAAGTTTGAAAACAGATTCAACAAGCTTTGGAAAACTTCAAACCTCACTTTAAAAATATTTAAAAGACAAAAAATATGTAACATAACATATAATACAAATTTGAATAGGATATGACAAATAAAATGATTATTTATATAGTTTAAAATAAACAATATTGTTAAATAAAACAATTTACACCCAATATTGAGAAAAACATAACTTTCACATTATAACTCTGATTTCAACGAAATGAAAAGCAGTATTCTTAAAATTCAATTTATTTTCATAATAAAAGATAAAATGAAAAAATTTAAATAATTAAATTTAAAATTTAAAAGTCGAATTTTTACCAGATTGACCAAAAATTCACTTACTAGAAAAATATTCAATTTTATTCAAGTTTGGAAATATAATTCACATAATAATCAAAATATACATTTAAATAACAAAATTTATTCATCTTAATAAATAAAATAAAGTTTTTAAATCAGGAAATTCAATTCAACAGAAATAAAAATATACAATAAAATAATCCCAAAATATAGGGTTGTTACAATTTTAAAATATATATAATTAGTTTTATTATAAAATAAGTTTGATAATTAGATTTAATTTAATAAAGTTTGATTCAATTTATATATAACATGTTTAAGTATTCATTTAAAGTTGTATTTTCAAATATAGAGTTATAATGATTTTTAATAAATTAAGGTTGAGAATATAGATTTGAAATTGGTTTGAAATGGTATTTATTTATGAATTTTATTTAATTAAATAAATTTGAAACTTATTGAAGTTGATATTTTTAAAGGATATGATTTTATAACTTGAGTTTGGTTTAAGTTGATTTAAATGAATATTTCAAGTTTAAAAAAATTAAACGAAATATTTAGTTTATTTGTAATTTGGGGTTTTATTTGAATGATATTGGATTTATTATTGAGTGAATGTTTTAAAACTAAATAATAATAAAGTTAAAATATATGAAATTTTCAAATTTTGTTTTGAAAATGTTGAATACTTAAAGCTTTGAAATATATTGAAATTGAAATGGTTTATTTGTGGTTCAAATCTGTATTTGAAATCGATATAATTTGAAACGGTTTATTAGGAATCTGAATTGAATCGAAATTGATGAATTGAGATTGAATTAAATTTGAAATTTTGGAATTCGTGTTAATTTGAATTGATTTGTGAAATTCGTGGAAGCTATTTTATTATATAAAGTATTTTAAATTATATTTATAACTATTTACATATTTTACTCTATAAATTATTTTAACATAAACTATTTAATATAAATCATTTTAACATAAACTATGTTTAACATAAACTATTTTAATATACTAACTATTTTAATATAAACTATTTTAACTTATAAATTATTTTAATATAATCAATTTTAACTTATAACTATTTTATATAAACTATTTTATTTCATAAATTATTTCATTATATATATTATCTTTAGTATCTAAATTGTTTAAAGGAAAATGTTGTGATTTTAAAGTGTTATGGTTTTCCAAAGTATACGATTTAAAATTGTTATAATTTCAAAGTATTATGATTTCAAAGTGTTATGATTTCAAAGTGTGATGATTTCAAAGTGTTATGAATTCCAAAGTGTTATAATTTCAAGTGTTTTGGTTTCGAAAGTGTTGTAACTTTGAAAGTGCTATGATTTTTTAAATGGATAGATATATTTGAAGTGAAAAATGATAACGTATTGATATGGTTTTGAAATGGAAATGATATCGTACTGATATGGTTTTGAAATGGAAATGATATTGTATTGATATGTTTTTGAAATGGAAATAATATTTTGGTTTTGAAGTATAAACTATTTTAAAATGACCATGGTGTTATAATAACGTTGGGTTGTTAAAGAGACCGGGATCAGTTATTATCATACTCTCTGCCAATACCGAAAACTACTTTATCAACTATGTACGTGGTGGAGATTCCATAATGAAGTAGGATGGTTTGGGGACCGTTCTATATGGTATTTACATGGACCTGACTTCCATGAGTCAGCTTGATGCGGCTAAAATAGGAGCTATACCGGGCCAAGTGAGATCATTCCTCCTATCGGACACATTTCATCGATACCATTCTATTGCCTTTATGATTTGATTGGGTGCACCTTTGATTTGGGAGTGTGTCACGAGATGGGCGGTAGTTGCTGCTATGCGTTACCACTAGTCCGGGAGTGCAAATGGTATATCTACCTTGGCATTGCCTCGAGTGCCTTGTCGCGTTCCCTATCGTGGCTTCTACGAGTTTATTTTGTACCGTACCTATATGATGTCTTTTGGGTAAACCTTCAATTTACGGAGGAGCGTACGGCATTGTGTAGACTACAGAAATATATAAAATGTGTTAAGGGGGATATGATTAGCGCCTTAATGCTATTTTGATACTTTTACTTTACTATAGACATATTATAATAGCGTATATTACTATATAGTAGATAGTTCCATGGATCCTTAGAGGATGAGTATCCCGAACATCCTTTAAGTTACTTGTATTTCAGCTAATATTTTACTTTAATTGGATTTATTGATATAAAATGTTAATCCTAACCCGATAGTTTTGTGTTTTGCTTTACGCTCGAGTCAGACTGAGTGTCACAGCATTTGAGACTCACCTTTGGAGTTGGAGCTTCACTTGGAAATCCATCTGTATCAATTTAGCTTTCAGCTATCCAGTGGTTTTTCCTACACTTGTCATCTGTCTGTATTCGAGACTACATTGTATTTGAGATATTCTGTTGTATTTTATTTCAAACTCTAATGTTTATATAGTAGTTCATGAACTACTATTTATCTATTCCGCTACTTTATTTTATATTATTCTATGTTTGTGATTCTATGATATATTTACTTACTGTATATGTTGATTTTGCCAAATATAAATTAACAATCTTATATTTTGAGCAATTCAATGTGACGTCTATGGAGGCGAATGGTTGAAAATACCGGGATGTTACATATAAATTCATAGGGTGAATTTATATTAGAACGGGGTTGACGAAAATGGTGGGTACTATTTATGAAGAGTGGAAATGGTTAGAAGAATCAGAATGAAATCGATGGTTGTGAATCAAGAGGAATCTATAAATTAATTGGTTATTGAGATTTTAAAAATATATTTTCTTACTTAGAAATTAAGTTGTTTTTAAAAAAGGGAAGTTTGTTTATTAAACTATGAAATTTTAAACTAGTAGAATTGAAATACATCGAAAAGTGGATTCATCAAATATTTAATATTTATTTTAAATTCTAATTTTTAAAAGTAGCTTTTAAAATCGATTTGTTTGTCTAAAAATGAGGTATTGATGGGTATAAAAAGCGCGTCGATATTTTATATAATTACTTGAACATGTCTTAAAAATAATTAGTATTCTTTTAAATACTTATTATATATATATACATAGAGTTTTGTAATGTTTTAAATTTATTTATAAATGTTCTGGAGAATATGGAAATGGGGTTTATTTAGTAGAGGATTATAGGAGAATTTTCAAAATGAAATTTGAGGAAAAGTAAGAAGTTTCTAAAGTAGTAAATAAGAATGGACTTCAAAAAATGAATTAAAATTCATAAAAGAAGTAGAAAAGGGGTAATTGGAATTATGGACAAATGTATTGGGCATTGTAAAATATTAAAAGGGATAAATCAAGGAATTCGAAACTTATAGAATCCGTTATAAACGGGTTAAGGAATTTACAATATAATTGGGAAGGATTTTGAGAAAAGAGAAATAATGGAATTTTTCTAAGTATTGGAAAAAAATCCCAATATGGGTATAAGAATTTGAGTTGTCTCAATTTTTGAAATATTAGAAGGGATTTTGAATATATATATATATATATATATATATATATCTTATAAAGATATTTTGAAAATAAATTTGAAAATTTTATAATAAGGCATGATGTCTGCTTATGGATATTTGTTGATGGTTAAATAACCGACTATCAATTTTGGCCAATTTTTTTAATCATTTCAAAGAGACCGGGATCAAGTTTAATTATCCAAAAACTATTTCGATCCAATTTGAACGTTACGAGTGGATATCATGAAGATAGTGAAGATGGTGATTCGGTTTGTCCAGACCCAAGACAACATGTATAGACGAATGCTATCAGAACATCGTCATTGGAAGACGATGAGCATTCTAAGTGAAATTGTTCTTGTAAGGTAATCTTAGCCTCAAGCTTCATCAACCTGAATGACTAAAAATCAACGGATATGCAGCAAGGCTAAGTGGGCCACACCCAATTAAGGTATGTTATCACCTTTCTAAATACCCTCGGATATATTATGAATTATGGATACGGTGGTGCATGCAAAAGAGCTCTCGATAAGGGTGGAACACCCAAGGTGATAACATATTCGTTTCTATCCAAGTTAGGGATATGGCCGGTCTTGTGCTGTAGGGGATCCCGGTGAAGTCCTCGGTATAATTTTCTAGAAGTGTACTATGATAGGACGTACCCCAGTGCTTAGTCATTGTATGGAATCCATTCTCCAATAAGCACCGTGAGTTTTGATTGTACCCAACTATGCTGAAACGTGAGATGCAACCATTTCAACTATTTTCTATTTGCTTTGTCTAGACACGGTTATAATATCATACAATTTTGATAAAAATGTTTGGTTACCGTAAGGGAAAAACCCGTCATGTTTATGTGTGACGTGGGCTTAGGAGATACCTTTGATTTTCAAAGGATTTGATAACTTTAAATATTTCAAATTGAGTGTGTTTTTCACGCTGGTTTTCCAGACTGACTCGGGTGTTATCTTATTATAATGCTCGGGTCATGCCGAGTATTACAGATTAAGGATTGGATGATATGGAGCTTAGGAGACGAGCTGGAGGATTTCAGGCATATATCACGTACTTGGTTATTTCCTGTGTGAGTTATGTATATCAGGATAAGTTATTGTAACTGTCCCGATTTATTAATGATTGTTGTACTTGGGGATTGTATGTATATTAACTGATAAGATTCTTTTGTATAAAAATTTGTCATTATATATTATATTTTGTTCCGCTGTGTTTGTGAGATTCTGTGTTATTATTTATGTTTTTCTCCTATCTTTTCTACTCTACCCTTGATGATATGGTATTTTCGGCACTTGGATATTCGATATTTTATACAATGAACGTATTGATGTCGATTTTTGAGGGTCGAAAATCCAGGTTCATTACATGTGGTATCAGAGTCGAAGGATAAGTGAGAACCTTAGCTTTGGTAGCGATTACCCACTAGAGATAGGGTCACTAGTACCCTAGAATGAGTTTGAGTGTATTAATAGATATAAGTGCGTATTTGTTAGTGAATATAAATTGTTTTATATTGTGTTGGTTGATTTATTGAGTGGCTTATGAACTTTGGTCGGCACAGTCCGTACAACTGTATCGACATGAGTTTCTAAACACTTGAATAGAGGAATTCGATATAGTATTGTTTTCAAATGGGGTAAATGAAATAATTTTACACAAATTATATTTTGACATAAAAGAAATGATTTTCAGAAATTGTTGTAGTATATTTGGAGTGTTTGGATGATAATATTATAGTCAAAACAAGATTATAAAAAAATTGAAATGGTCATAAATATAACCAAATCAAAAATTTTATAAGCATGATTTAGACAAATGAGTTAAAACTAATGATGGATTCAAACCAAAATTTGGAAATTTAAATCCCTAAAATTTTGGAAAATGTTTTAAATGAATTTAAACTAAGTGTTTGGGAATTCTAAATCTCGGAAATTTTGAAAATGTTTTCCAAAGTGGTTGAAAAGAATAATGTAGTCTTGTTTTGAAAATATTTTTGAATAGAAAATGTTTTAAATGGATTCTGAGACGATAAAGCACTAAACTCACTTCAATCACCGGAAAATAATTCCGTTGATGATAGCGACATCATCGGTTTTCATTTTCAAGTCTTTAAGTGACGGATCGCTATCGAAATAATTTGATATGGAGATTTTTTTTGGACAACAACTGTGTTTTAGAAATTCCAAAGGAATTTATTTTGGACAAACCAAGATTGATTTTAAAATTCTAAGGTAATGGTTTGTTAAAACAAAAGGATTATATATATATATGATTTCAAAATGATTTGAAATAAATCAGATGTTTAAATTCTAGAATGTCCTCTAAATAAAGTGTGAAATTGAATTTTGGAATTGAAATTTTACTTAATAAGTTAAATAAATTGTATAAGTTGTAATTTAGCAAGTTAAATAAAATGGGATTGGTTTTGAAACAATATCGTATTGTGTTAAATATAAAATTTGAGTTGTAAAGTGACTATATAACTATAAGTCATAAATTTTGAATGGAAAAAAATTTAAGTGAAAATTTATGAAATCGTGAATAAATAAGTTTAAATAACTTATAAATCTGAGGAAATGGAAAAGAAAACCCGATTGAATGAGCTAATTAATTTGTTAAAGGAATGGAAATTAGAATTGGAATTATAAATTAGAATTAAACCCAAGTCAAAACAAATGAAGTGATGTTTGAGAGAAAAAATAGATTTTGAATTATAAAAGGAAGTGAATTAATTAAATTAATATATTATTTAATTGAATATTGAAATGGAATCGAATTTGATTTGTGATAGGGTAAATGTGTATTCAAGTATAAAAAGAATTAGAATTAAGCATAATAGAAAGAAATGTGTTTGAAATATTGGCTAAGAAAATTGAAATATGGATTTAAGTGGTAAATAATAAAAATAAGAAGTGCTTGCATGAAATGACATGCTAAAACAAATGGAAAATACAGTGCATGAAAATACAGATTTAGGTTTTTGTGGACTTAAGAGCTGCATTCATTTCAAACTCGTAACTGCCTGCAATCAATCACATGCAAGATTCTGTAGGAAAGTTGAAATATCATTCACGATTCCTTTTAAAAAAAATTGCATGGAGCGTAGAACAATAATAGTACCAGAGTCGTTATAATGTCTACAAGAGGAGCAATTTGTGACGACCCAACTTCCAAACTACAGGAAATCGCATCGCTAAGAAGAAAGAAAGGGATAGAAAAGAGAAAAGAAAGGAAAGAAAGAAAAGACAACATCAGAATCTCACAGCGGAATCGAATAAATTATAATATATCACATAAAACTTTACATAGTATCATATACATCAGAGTAATACAGCTAATAAAACACAAACTAGACAGTTATAAACATCTGTCTAGCATTTACAATCCAAGTATATCAGAAAAACAGATACAACTCAAACACAGCGGAACCACTAAATATATCTACACGTTGAAGCCTCCTGCTCCATTATCTCCTCCAGAAACTCGTCAAAGCAAATCCTGAAATACTTGACTACTCATACGAAATATGAGTACCCAAGAGTTTAATAAAACAGAAAATAAACACTCAGGTCAGACAGGGGTCTGGTGTGAGTAAATGGGGATAAAAGTTGCTTAACTTTAGAAAATCCTTCGAAAACAAAAGGTATCACGTAAGACTTCCACACATAAACATGGAAAAGTTTTTACCTTATGCTAACCAAAACATTTGATAGGAAATCCAGTGATATTATAATAGTGTCTAGGGTTTTCAAAATAAAATACAGAAATAGCTGGAATGCTTACATCTCACGTTCCAACATAGTTGGGCACAATCAAAACGGTACAGGAACTTATTGGATTATGGATTCCATCAATGGCAGGGCTACTGGGGTACCGCCCGTTACAGTACGTGGCCTAGATCACCGTACCGAGGAGTACTCCCACTCCCCTGCAACATAAAGCCGGACCCATTCCTTACAGTTCCGAACAAGACCACCCCGCAGATTGGTCGTTACCAACTGCCACACAACCGAAATATAAAAGGACCTCTAGACAGGGGTAAATCTTGCTCTCAAGTGGGGGCTACCCACGAAGCTTTGCTGCACCTCCCCTGTTTTAGCCATTCCCGGTTGATGAGGCTTGAGGCTACGATTACCTTTATAGGACATATAAATCTAGAATGCTCATCGTCCACCTGACAATGTGTTGAAAGCATTCAATCCATACAAGTTCGTTCCGGGTTCGAACGAAACCGAAGGCATTATCTCGTTACACTCATATTGGAATCACCCTCAGAGTTAACGACGATAACCCTTGCACTCTAAATCTCCATCTCGAATCTATAAGTACTATTCCGTCAACTCATTACGGAATCACCCACAGAGTTATACTGACGTATAGCCCTTACACCTCGAGTCTTCACTTGCTCCACTTGAATTAACGACCTAACGTTTAATTGGAATCGATGTGGTTTTCGGATATCCAAATATGGTAACCCGATCCTGGTCTCACCGAAACCAAACGCCATTTTAATGTCCAAGTTGTACTTAAGGGTTTTAAACAATTAACTTATTTCATTGTTATCTAATTCACATAGATAGATAAACTACATCTCACAATAGCTAATCACATTCATATCATAAACAGATAATCTGTATCATCCATAAACAGATAATCATCTCAACCAAATAATCCATCACAAACCATCATACATAAACCAATCATTCATATCATATAGATACGACTCATCTCATTACTGAGATCACAACCATTCAGTCAATAACATCCATAAGCAATGATTTATTAACCGACAATTATAATTAATTTAAAATGAATTAAATTAATTACAATCATCTCTAATTAATTTAAAATAAATTAAAGTAATTACTATATTTAAATCCTGCTTAACATCCATTAATTAATTAACCCAGTTAATTAATTCACTTCCTAGGTATTAAACTTGATTAAACATCTTTGATTAATCATTCACTAATTACAATAAGTAATTAGTATTAAATTAATTTCATAAATTAATTAACCTTAATCATAAGTAATTAACATTTAATTACTAATTTATTAATTAATTATAATTAATTATATTTATCCTTAATTAATTACAATTAATTAATCACTTAATTTAATTAATTATTACTTAATTAAACAATCCTTAATTACATCATTAATTATAATAATTAATGATCTTTAATATTACTTAATTAAAATTAATTACATTAGTAATTAAATCTAATTATTAATCCCCTTGATTAATATCCAATTAAGTAATTAACTATCTTTAATTACTCATTTATAAATTAATTAACCAATAATTAATTTTTAATTAATTCCTTAATTAATTCCAAAAGCAATTATCCAAATTACTAATTGCATTCTAGTAATTATCAATATTACTTCTCTAAGCAATCCTGCACCATTGATTACATTAAGTAATTGCATTCTTAAAATCATCAAATGATTTATTAAAATTAATTGAACTAAATTAATTAACTTAATTAAATCACATATCAAAATTAATTACAATAAGTAATTAATTCCTTAATTACTTTAATATTAATTATAATTAACAAATTTCAATTAATTATATTCTATTAATTAAAATAGTTAATTATCAAAATTAATTACATTAATTAATTACTAAATTATCCCTAGATAATTATCACCACTTATTAATTAACAACATTTCATTAATTACATACTTAAGAGAATTTGAATTAGATTAATAAATCATTTCCAATTAATATTAATCTAAATCATTATTTAAAATCAAATAATTAAGTAAACCCTTAATTATCTTAAATATTTTCAAAATAATTTAATTACTTATCAATGACTCATTTAAGTTCAAAATGTATTAAAACAATACATTTCTAAATTTAAGTTCAAATTCTATTTAAAAATTTGATATTTAAAATGTTTAATCATTAAACATTAATTCAAATTAAAATAATTATAAACCTTACAACAAAATGAATGTTAAAGAACATTCATTACCTAAATGTAAAGAAAGATTTAAATTGATTATTTCAATTTCCAAATTTAAATTAAACACTTCATATTTTAATTCAAATACTAAAGGAAACAAATTCTTTCAAGTTTTAAAACTCATTGAAATCAATTTTCATTTTCAAATCTATGTTTAAAACATTTGAATATGTTCATCATTTTTAAATTTATAAACTGTTTTGAAATTTAAAACTGGTTTTCAAAGAACCTGAAACAGTTTTAACTTAATTTCAAAAACAAATTTAAATCTTCCTTAAACCATTTAAATCTGTTTCAAAATTTAAAAATTTACAAAACAATTTGAATAGAAATCTGGGTTTTAAAGAATAAACCTGAACTGTTTAAATCTTGACTTAAACCCATATTTAAATCTTGTTTAAATTTAAGATTTTCATTTTTAAAACTTTTGAATTCAAAATTACATTTGAATCCAGATTCTAGTATTACCTGAATCAAGTTTCAACTTAAAATATGAATTTATTCAAAAATTTAAAAACGCAAAACTTCTCAGGCTTAAACCTGAAAACTGTTTAAAATTTTGATTTAAAACAGAATTAAAAACTTGTTTAAATTTTAGATTTTCATTTTTTTTTTAAAACTTTGAATTCACAACTACATTTGAATTCAGTTACAACTTATGCTTAAATCAAAATCCAATTTTTAAAAGATGGATTCATTCAAAAATTCAAACCACATAATCCTCTGGTTTAAAACCTGTAAATTGTTTTAATTTTGATTTAAAATTGAATTTAAATTTAAGATTTCAATTTTTTCAAAACTTTGAATTCAAAACTTCATTTGAATTCAGACTTACTTATTTTTGAATCAAATTACAATCTTTAAATTATAAATTTTATTTAAATTTTAAAAACTGCAAAATTACTATCTGTTATAAACCTGTAACAATTCTACCCGAGTAACCCATTATTTTACTTTGAGTTACTACACCCATTGCTTCGAGTTAGAAGCAAAACTACCCGAGAATTACCCGAGTCAAAACCCTGCATATTACAGAAGTTCACCAGAACTTGAGAACCACTGTAAACCTGTCAACACCAAAAAATACCACCTCCAGCCACCATCATCGACACGACCTTGGATATAGCTTCCTTTACATCCCCTCTACAAATTCCCAAAGTCTCAAATAACTCGATGCAACAGAGAGGATGGGGATAAACTAAGAACTGCACACTTTAAACAGGGTTTTGAAACCTGAAAAAAAACTCAATTCCAAACTCCTCTCTTCCTCTGATCACTAACTTTCCAATTTACCTTATTCTTACATCAATATTTCACCTACAGGAAATATCTTAATACCTAACATTTTCTAACTTAACTGATACCCTTTAAATTCCCATTTCTGTCCAAAACTAAAATGCTAATGCCACAGTTCTTGTAAAAAAGGTGAAATTTGTTTTAAATTTTCTGATTTATAACATATATTCATGTTATAATCTTGTAATTAATAATTAATGATGTTAATATTTTGTTTTATTGAAATGCTTACTGCTGTATTTGCTTCAGAAGAAACAGATTTTTCAAAACAACAAAATTATGATTAAAGAACATAATTTATTATTACTTGTTTGCTCATATTAATTCCTAACAGAAGTTAATCAAGTAAATAAAGATTTCTACTAAACTTATTTTAAGACAGCAAACTGTTAATCAAAATTTCTGTAATTCCATATATATCTATGTATATTCACACATCATATTGATCACAATCAAAATCATACAAGTATACATAGTCTTACATATTCATATGCAACAGATAGATTCAACTTCTCACAGTAAATAAATAGATAATTAACAGGGCAGTTTCAATCACAGCAGTTTATATATATACTTTTAATGACAATTTTGCTTTGAAAACTTGAGTTCTAATACTTGCATGTGCATTTATTTCAAAAGAAAACTGTTTTTAAAATTAAAAGTTTACTCACCTTTAATTGAAGCTGCAGAAAGTAATTCCAGAGATGCGGATTCATTTTCCAGAAATGCATATTGAAATGCATGTTGATCCTGGCTTGCATTTGATTACAGAAATTACTTCTGGTTGATGAATGCATGCAGACCTATTCCTTGCTCAGATTTGAATTTTTTAATTTGCAGATTGTAGTTTGATTTCAGAGTTATTGCATGCAGACCCCAACTCCATTGCTTAAGTTTTAAATTGGACTTAATATAGATGTTGTACTTTGTTATTCAAATATGCAGATCTATTTTCAAATGCACAGATATGCAGATTTGAAGTTTGTTTTGTAGATTTGATTTGTATTGAAGAGAATGATTACAGATTTGAAGATGAATGCAGATTTTTAACATGCATTTGTTTTGAAGAGATTTATTGAAATATGATTCTCAGATTTTCAATTTTTAATAGGATGTGTTTTTAACAAAATGCTTTAGCTATGTTTCTCCTATCAAAAAATTTAAATAATGAGATATAAAACAATTGCCACTTGTTATATTATTATGTTAAATGTTTACAAGTGTCCATTTAATAGTTTAAGAATTTAACATATGTTCATTTCAATATTTAAAAGAAATTTCTAAATTTATACTTGTATTTAAATTTATCTTAACCATTACTAATTTGTTTTAAAATGTTTCTAAATGATTTATTAACATTAGCCTCTAATTAAATACATATACACTTTTTTATAAAACTTTACATTTACATTTTAATGTTTACTTGATTATTTATAAAATAATATTCTTTATAAAACTAAATTTCAAAAGAAAAGATTTTTAAAATAAAAGAAAGGTTGAATTCAATTTTATTTCAAAGAAAAGTAAATTTTAAAATAAACAAAACAAACTTTATTTATAAAAGAAAATTTAAACAAAATAAATACTTACTTACATTTCTATAAAATATAAGAAATATTTTTAAAACAAACCATTTGAAAAGTTACCATACTAATTTAAATCAATTTACAAATTATAAAATTATATAATAATTAGAAAACATCCTTTATTTAATATAAATTAAAATTAAAACCAAATCCTCGATTTACAATGTATAAACGTTTATACATTATAAATAAAACATTTTTAAATCAGTTTAGAAAGATGAATTTATTACTTAAATATTTTTAACATTGAAAAGAATATCATTTAACAATCTAAATAATTATTAATTTTCAAAAGAGAATTCCAGTTTGAATTAATTTATTAAATCAATATTTCACATTTTAAAATAATTATCAATGAAATTATTAAATAATTATTGCCTAAATTTCCGGGACATCACATTCCTCCCCCCTTAAATGAATTTCGTCCCCGAAATTTAAAAGCAAAGGTAATTTAATAATCCCATATGGATTTTAAATTTTAAAAGAGCAAACATATACTATCAACCAAATACTAGCAACCATGGCAACCAATTCAAACAAACAATTCTAATTATCTAGATAAAATTCTGGATAGAATTCCCTAGAGTTTCCCAGGTACAAACACCGGGACACTCGCCCTACAAAATCTAAACTAGTTACACCACTCAGATCTAGAGCTCCTATATATCTAGATCTACAAATCTAAACAGAATACTGGACCACAGACAAGTCCTGATCAACTCCCAAATCTCTCAGAACTACTGATTCTAAAACCGGAGATAAACCATACACGTACTTCCTCAGAGATACGTGAAAAACAAAACAAATTCCAGCCATCCGAACTCGAAATTCAATCCTGTAGACCAAACACTTAACTCTTAAGAGAAAGCAGAAAGATCCAATACTCATATCCACAAATCTCTCATATCGATCCTGGGCTGCCTCCAACCTTTAGACCAAACAAAATCCACCACACAAACTCTACTACAGATATCAAAAGTCTTTAGCCAAACTACTCTTATTCTGAAAACAGAACAAATGCACAAGACAATCAACCCTCCAGATTAAAATGAATTTCCTGTAGAAATCCTCTGATCCAAGACAAAACTTCAATTCCCAAAGAATCGGGTGCTGCTTCTAATCTGGAATAGCTGCCACATGCTTCCACTGTGCAACTCTGATTCGAGAATGCTGTTGATGAACACAAGTATAAACCTGATCAATCCATCCCGGAAACATTGTTCATCAAATTCCATAAAATCACAGTGACCTATCCGATTCGGTCACAACACCTCAACAAAAATTCAACCAGAAAACTGGACCCACTAAATCCTACTAACTTAAACAGATCTCTTCTCAAAGAATCTCCTACACTGCTGAACCATCGGTAAAGCTCCAAGGACCAAGTCGAAACAGAACTCAAACTCTCGGTGGATACAAATCTCAACTCCTTCGAAGGTATCCAGAAAATCTCAAACCACTTTGATAACTCAAACATCCACTAGAGATGCTTCAATCCAAACAAAGAACACTCAGAGAACTTCTGAACCATCGCAAGTCACTTTTGCGATCCCACTCAGTTTAGATTCCAAGAAATCGTTCTCACTACCAAATCAGAACAGCTAAAGCCTTCTACCCAAAAGAAGAACTAGTGGTCTACCTCCAACCACAAACATCACTCCCAACTGAGCTTCCAGAAGAAATGGACAAGCTCCACCATCTGCCCGTACTACTGACAGTAGAATCACAGAGATTTCTGAACCATCGAAGAACAGGCCACTCACTGCTGCTACTGCTACCAAAACTTCCTTATCCAAAAGCTCATCGAACCTCAAAGCTACACCAGCCTCTTCACAATAGAGCCTTCCATATAGGTAGATATCTCCCAGGAAACTCGCTTCCTTCAGCGATCAGTGAAATCCTTCACGCCAAACTGCCAAACTATTCAAGATGCCCAAAACTGCCCTAGCAGATCACATCCAACCTTAAACACTCGAACTCCAACCATTGGTAGTTGTGTTACACGCACTACTACCCTATCCACCTTTATTACTTATATTGGAAAACCTGAACAGGTAACCCAACAAATAGGTAGAAATAAATAAATATATATATATATATATATATATATATATATTCAAAATTACAAATACACTCTCTCAAGATAGACACCACTCCAGAGTCTAGGTATTCGCTCAACCTAGTGCTCTGATACCACAATGTAACGACCCAACTTCCAAACTCCAGGAAGTCGCATCGCTAAGAAGAAAGAAAGGGATAGAAAAGAGAAAAGAAAGGAAAGAAAGAAAAGACAACATCAAAATCTCACAGCGGAATCGAATAAATTATAATATATCACATAAAACTTTACATAGTATCATATACATCAGAGTAATACAGCTAATACAGCACAAACTAGACGGTTATAAACATCTGTCTAGCATTTACAATCCAAATATATCAGAGAAACAGATACAACTCAAACACAGCGGAACCACTAAATATATCTACACGCTGAAGCCTCCTGCTCCATTATCTCCTCCAAAAACTCGTCAAAGCAAATCCTGAAACACTTGACTACTCATACGAAATATGAGTACCCAAGAGTTTAATAAAACAGAAAATAAACACTCAGGTCAGACAGGGGTCTGGTGTGAGTAAACGGGGATAAAAGTTGCTTAACTTTAGAAAATCCTTTGAAAACAAAAGGTATCACGTAAGACTTCCCACACATAAACATGGAAAAGTTTTTACCTTACGCTAACCAAAACATTTGATAGGAAATCCAGTGATATTATAATAGTGTCTGGGGTTTTCAAAATAAGATACAGAAATAGCTGGAATGCTTACATCTCACGTTCCAACATAGTTGGGCACAATCAAAACCGTACAGGCACTTATTGGACTATGGATTCCATCAATAGCAAGGCTACTGGGGTATCGCCCTTCACAGTACGTGGCCTAGATCACCGTACCGAGGAGTACTCCCACTCCCCTGCAACACAAAGCCGGACCTGTTCCTTACTGAACAGTTCCGAACAAGACCACCCCGTAGATTGGTCATCACCAACTGTCACACAGCCGAAATATAAAGGGACCTCTAGACAGGGGTAAATCTTGCTCTCAAGTGGGGGCTACCCACGAAGCTTTGCTGCACCTCCCCTGTTTTAGCCATTCCCGGTTGATGAGGCTTGAGGCTACGATTACCTTTATAGGGCATATCAATCTTAGAATGCTCATCGTCCACCTGACGATGTGTTGAAAGCATTCAATCCATACAAGTTCGTTCCGGGTTCGAACGAAACCGAAGGCATTATCTCGTTACACTCGTATTGGAATCACCCTCAGAGTTAACGACGATAACCCTTGCACTCTAAATCTCCATCTCGAATCTATAAGTACTGTTCCGTCAACTCATTACGGAATCACCCACAGAGTCATACTGACGTATAGCCCTTACACCTCGAGTCTTCACTTGCTCCACTTGAATTAACGACCTAACGTTTAATTGGAATCGATATGGTTTTCGGATATCCAAATATGGAAACCAGATCCCGGTCTCACCGAAACCAAACGCATTTTAATGTCCAAGTTGTACTTAAGGGTTTTAAACAATTAACTTATTTCATTGTTATCTAATTCACATAGATAGATAAACTACATCTCACAATAGGTAATCACATTCATATCATAAACAGATAATCTGTATCATCCATAAACAGATAATCATCTCAACTAAATAATCCATCACAAACCATCATACATAAACCAATCATTCATATCATATAAATACGACTCATCTCATTACTGAGATCACAACCATTCAGTCAATAACATCCATAAGCAATGATTTATTAACCACCAATTATAATTAATTTAAAATGAATTAAATTAATTACAATCATCTCTAATTAATTTAAAATAAATTAAATTAATTACTACATTTAAATCCTGCTTAACATCCATTAATTAATTAACCCAGTTAATTAATTTACTTCCTAGGTATTAAACTTGATTAAACATCTTTGATTAATCATTCACTAATTACAATAAGTAATTAGTATTAAATTAATTTCATAAATTAATTAACCTTAATCACAAGTAATTAATATTTAATTACTCATTTATTAATTAATTATAATTAATTATATTTATCCTGACTTAATTACAATTAATTAATCACTTAATTTAATTAATTATTACTTAATTAAACAATCCTTAATTACATCATTAATTATAATAATTAATGATCTCTAATATTACTTAATTAAAATTAATTACATTAGTAATTAAATCTAATTATTAATCCCCTTGATTAATATCCAATTAAGTAATTAACTATCTTTAATTACTCATTTATAAATTAATTAACCAATAATTAATTTTTAATTAATTCCTTAATTAATTCCAAAAGTAATTATCCAAATTACTAATTGCATTCTAGTAATTATCAATATTACTTCTCTAAGCAATCCTGCACCATTAATTACATTAAGTAATTACATTCTTAAAATCATCAAATGATTTATTAAAATAAATTAGACTAAATTAATTAACTTAATTAAATCACATATCAAAATTAATTACAATAAGTAATTAATTCCTTAATTACTTTAACTATTAATTATACTTAACAAATTTTAATTAATTATATTCTATTAATTAAAATAGTTAATTATCAAAATTAATTACATTAATTAATTACTAAATTATCCCTAGATAATTATCACCACTTATTAATTAACAACATTTCATTAATTACATACTTAAGAAAATTTGAATAAGATTAATAAATCATTTCTAATTAATATTAATCTAAATCATTATTTAAAATCAAATAATTAAGTAAATCCTTAATTATCTTAAATATTTTCAAAATAATTTAATTACTTATCAATGACTCATTTAAGTTCAAAATGTATTAAAACAATACATTTCTAAATTTAAATTCAAATTCTATTTAAAAATTTGATATTTAAAATGTTTAATCATTAAACATTATTCAAATTAAAATAATTATAAACCTTACAACAAAATGAATGTTAAAGAACATCCATTACCTAAATATAAAGAAAGATTTAAATTGATTATTTCAATTTCCAAATTTAAATTAAACACTTCATATTTTAATTCAAATACTAAAGGAAACAAATTCTTTCAAGTTTTAAAAATCACTTGAAATCAATTTTCATTTTCAAATCTATCTTTAAAACATTTGAATATGTTCATCATTTTTAAATTTATAAACTGTTTTGAAATTTAAAATTGGTTTTCAAAGAACTTGAAACAGTTTTAACTTAATTTCAAAAACAAATTTAAATCTTCCTTAAACCATTTAAATCTGTTTCAAAATTTAAAAATTTACAAAACAGTTTGAATAGAAATCCGGGTTTTAAAGAATAAACCTGAACTGTTTAAATCTTGACTTAAACCCATATTTAAATCTTGTTTAAATTTAAGATTTTCATTATTAAAACTTTTGAATTCAAAATTACATTTGAATTCTAATTCAAGTATTACCTGAATCAAGTTTCAACTTAAAATATGAATTTATTCAAAAATTTAAAACTGCAAAACTTCTCAGGCTTAAACCTGAAAACTATTTAAAATTTTGATTTAAAACAGAATTAAAAACTTGTTTAAATTTTAAATTTTCATTCTTTTTTAAAATACTTTGAATTCACAACTACATTTGAATTCAGTTACAACTTATGCTTGAATCAAAATCCAATTTTTAAAAGATGGATTCATTCAAAAATTAAAACCGCATAATCCTCTCGTTTAAAACCTGTAAACTGTTTTAATTTTGATTTAAAATTGAATTTAAATTTAAGATTACAATTTTTTTAAAACTTTGAATTCAAAACTTCATTTGAATTCAGACTTACTTATTTTTGAATCAAATTACAATCTTTAAATTATGAATTTTATTTAAATTTTTAAAACTGCAAAATTACTCTCTGTTATAAACCTGTAACAATTCTACCCGAGTAACCCATTATTTTACTTCGAGTTACTACACCCATTGCTTCGAGTCAGAAGCAAAACTACCCGAGAATTACCCGAGTCAAAACCCTGCATATTACAGAAGTTCACCAGAACTTGAGAACCACTGTAAACCTGTCAACACCCAAAAATACCACCTCCAGCCACCATCATCGACACGACCTTGGATATAGCTTCCTTTACATCACCTCTACAAATTCCCAAAGTCTCAAATAACTCGATGCAACAGAGAGGATGGAGATAAACTAAGAACTGCACACTTTAAACAGGGTTTTGAAACCTGAAAAAAAACTCAATTCCAAACTCCTCTCTTCCTCTGATCACTAACTTTCTAATTTACCTTATTCTTACATCAATATTTCACCTACAGGAAATATCTTAATACCTAATATTTTCTAACTTAACAGATACCCTTTAAATTCCCATTTCTGTCCAAAACTAAAATGCTAATGCCACAGTTCATGTAAAAAGGTGATATTTGTTTTAAATTTTCTGATTTATAACATATATTCATGTTATAATCTTGTAATTAATAAGTAATGATGTTAATATTTTGTTTTATTGAAATGCTTACTGCTGTATTTGCTTCAGAAGAAACAGATTTTTCAAAACAACAAAATTATGATTAAAGAACATAATTTATTATTACTTGTTTGCTCATATTAATTCCTAACAGAAGTTAATCAAGTAAATAAAGGTTTCTACTAAACTTATTTTAAAACAGCAAACTGTTAATCAAAATTTCTGTAATTCCATATATATCTATGTATATTCACACATCATATTGATCACAATCAAAATCATACAAGTATACACAGTCTTACATATTCATATGCAACAGATAGATTCAACTTCTCACAGTAAATAAATAGATAATTAACAGGGCAGTTTCAATCACAGCAGTTTATATATATTTATTTAATGACAGTTTTGCTTTGAACTTGAGTTCTAATACTTGCATGTGCATTTATTTCAAAAGAAAACTGTTTTTAAAATTAAAAGTTTACTCACCTTTAATTGAAGCTGCAGAAAGTAATTCCAGAGATGCGGATTCATTTTCCAGAAATGCATATTGAAATGCATGTTGATCCTGGCTTGCATTTGATTACAGAAATTACTTCTGGTTGATGAATGCATGCAGACCTATTCCTTGCTCAGATTTAAATTTTTTAATTTGCAGATTGTAGTTTGATTTCAGAGTTATTGCATGCAGACCCCAACTCCATTGCTCAGATTTTAAATTGGACTTCATATAGATCTTGTACTTTGTTATTCAAATATGCAGATCTATTTTCAAATGCACAGATATGCAGATTTGAAGTTTGTTTTGTAGATTTGATTTGTATTGAAGAGAATGATTACAGATTTGAAGATGAATGCAGATTTTTAACATGCATTTGTTTTGAAGAGATTTATTGAAATATGATTCTCAGATTTTCAATTTTTAAGAGGATGTGTTTTTAACAAAATGCTTTAGCTATGTTTCTCCTATCAAAAAATTTAAATAATGAGATATAAAACAATTGCCACTTGTTATATTATTATGTTAAATGTTTACAAGTGTCCATTTAATAGTTTAAGAATTTAATATATGTTCATTTCAATATTTAAAAGAAATTTCTAAATTTATACTTGTATTTAAATTTATCTTAACCATTACTAATTTGTTTTAAAATGTTTCTAAATGATTTATTAACATTAGCCTCTAATTAAATACATATACACTTTTTTATAAAACTATACATTTACATTTTAATGTTTACTTAATTATTTACAAAATAATATTCTTTAATAAACTAAATTTCAAAAGAAAAGATTTTTAATAGAAAAGAAAGGTTGAATTCAATTTTATTTCAAAGAAAAGCAAATTTTAAAATAAACAAAACAAACTTTATTTATAAAAAAAATTAAACAAAATAAATACTTGCTTACATTTCTATAAAAATATAAGAAATATTTTTAAAACAAACCCTTTGAAAAGTTACGATACTAATTTAAATCAATTTAATCAATTTAATCAATTTACAAATTATACAAGTATATAATAATTAGAAAATATCCTTTATTTAATATAAATTAAAATTAAAACCAAATCCTTTATTTAAAATGTATAAACATTTATACATTATAAATAAAACATTTTTAAATCAGTTTAGAAAGATGAATTTATTACTTAAATATTTTTAACATTGAAAAGAATATCATTTAACAATCTAAATAATTATTAATTTTCAAAAGAGAATTCCAGTTTGAATTAATTTATTAAATCAATATTTCACATTTTAAAATAATTATCAATGAAATTATTAAATAATTATTGCCTAAATTTCCGGGACATCACAAATTGATGGTTTATGGAATTTATTACCTGATCAAAAATTCAGTAATAAATGAACTGTTGCTATTACTTTCCCAACTAACTTGTTGGTTTCTTTTTTTTCTTCTCACCATGGAATGAATGCGATTCTATTCACATTGCTGCAAAGATAACAATAAAATTAGTTTTAAGAGTAATCTTGAAGTTATTTTAACATGACCAAATATAGCATTAACAAAACTGAACTAGAAAGGAATTATAAAGAAACAAAATTGAGTTATAATAACATTTCTTTTTCCAGGAACAACTTGATGATTAGGAAGTTGTACATGTAGTATGCTTATTAATATCAAAATAAAGAACGATAAATTAGAAACGAAAATGGACCAAGTAATAAGATTGTGTCGTAATCATAGACATAGAACTACTGCCTGTCTTGTATTTAGAAAATCCTAAGACATGTTACTAATGCAAGTAAGTTTGTTCATTTAGATAACTAAGTTGATATACAAAACTCACCCACATGATTGATAAAAGCTGGGTTGGCTATGCCACTAGGAGGCACTGTCCTAATGAGAGAGGTAGACGCATTTGTTACTTCTCTTTGCTGTAGTTTGGATTTCATCCCATTGTAAAGCACACCTTTTAAGTGTCATGTCAAAATTTCATTAGCTAAGGCAGGTTATGATAGATCTGAATTGTCTTTTGAACGAAAACCCAACATAAATGCATATCTGAAGAAACACAACAGAGCAAACAAGACTTTATCTACCGACCAGATTTCTTCCCATATGAACCATCAGATCACACAAGATCCAAAGGCACACAAGCAATGAGATATTATGATGCAGATCACCGTGTGTCTGGGCCTAGCCCATTTTGTATATAAATACATGTAAATTTTCTATTTTTGCATTGTACATATTGTATTAATAGTTTGTGTAATACAAACTATTTTTCTTCAAATACAAATCATATCTGATTTCTGATTTGTTATCAGAGCAGATTTGCCTAAAGGCATTCTTCTTTCGCTGATCATCACTGAGACGAAGCATTGCTTCGTTACCCTCAGAATATATCCTCATCACCGGGGAGTTAACCTCTCTGATCAAGCATAGTTCTTGTACCCCATCATCCTAACTGTGCCATGCTAAGAAGGGATCAGAACAGTGTCTTCATCTCCACTTCTGGCTGCAACGGTTAGGTTTTTTTTTCAGATCTAATTATGCCACGCCAAGAAAGCCCCAGTCAACTTTCTGACTGCATCTTGCTTCGCCAAAATCCTCTCTCCTATTCAAGAAACAAGGCAATAATCAGTTCTTATCAAATTTCTCCAATGGCTCACAATGAATATGACATAACATCAGCACATCAAGAAATGAAGTAAAGGAAACTGCACCATCCCTTGTCAAACTCAAAAGCAATGTTATAACCATCCCTCTCGACGAAGATAACTACATCTTATGGAAGTACCAAACTGACACATCCTTGAAGGGACATGGCCTTCAAGATTATATCAGAGGCACAATCCCCATACCACCTGTCATGAAGGAAGATAGAGAAGGAAATCCTGTTAGCAACCCAGAGTATGCCAATTATCAAAAACAAGACAGTCTATTATCTTCATGGTTACTATCTTCTATAAGTACTAGTCTACTGTCACAAGTCGTTGGATGTAATTCCTCTCATGAAATATGGTCACGTATTGAACAAATTTTCAATTCACAATCGGCAGCGAGGATAATGCATTACAAGAGACAGTTACAAAGTGCAAGAAAAGAAGATATGAGCATGAGAGACTATCTTGCTAAAATCAAGAACTTGTGTGATAAACTAAGTGCTGTAGGTCACAAGATATCAGACAATGAACAAATTCTTACTATAACTAATGGTCTAGACGAAGAATACGAGTCAGTGGTTGCCTTCATCGCATCACAAAAGACACTTCCAGACTTACAATATGTACAGTCTGCCCTTACTGCTCATGAAGGTAGAATAGAGCAAAGAAAGGCAATACAATCAGAAATATCTGTCAACTATGCATCTAGGTTCAATTCAAGACGCAAGAATCAGCAAAAAATTACACAAAACCAAAACCCAAGATCAGACAGTCCACAAGAAAGAAGTAATCAACCACAAAGAAGAAGAGGAAGAGGCAGAGGCAGAAACAACTATAATAACAGAGTGTAGTATCAAATATGTGAGAAGTTTGGCCATGCAGCCAACAAGTGTTATTTCAGATTCAACTCAGAATTTAACATAGGACAGTCAAGTCAAAAAGGGCTTAATGCCAACATGGCTCAAATAAATCAACAGCTAAAGACCAACAGTGATGGTTTCAAGACACAAGGCAGCAATGGTGATGACTTGGTCAAATCAGAGGATCTAAACATTGAAGACTAGTATCCAGATTCAGGAGCGACAAATCACATCACCAACAACCTTCAAAACTTGAATCTTTGCAACAAAAGCTACTCAGGTATGAAGCTATACATATGGGCAATGGTGAAGCTATAAGTATATCACATGTTGGAATTGGCAATATTATAGGTAAGAGGGAATTATTTTTAAACAACCTATTAAGAGTACCCAAAATCAAGAAAAACTTCTTTTTGATAAGTGTTTCTCAATTTGCCAACGACAATAATGTACACTTCGAGTTTCACCCTAATTTTTGCTTAGTTAGGGATTTGCTAAACAAAAACATATTGTTACAGGGTAGTTTGCACAAGGGCTTATACAAATTCACTTCCATCAAGTCGAATAAAGGCCAAATAGGAAGAAACTGGTGTAATCATGTCGATACTAGCATGTTAAGTAGAGGAAATACTCTTGAATGTTGGCACAAGAGACTGGGACATCCCAGTAATGACATTGTAAAAGGGATTCTGATAGATAATAAAGTAAAATTTGATGATATACCTGTTTCTGAAATTTGCACACACTTCCAGATTGGCAAAATACACATATTACCATTTACTAGATCTGAAACAGTGCATAAACAGCCACTGAATCTGATTGCAGCAGACCTATGGGGTCCAGCACCACATGACTCATCTTCTGGCCACAGGTACTATCTTTCTTTGGTTGATGCTTATTCTAGGTATGCATGGACATTCTTCCTTAAATCAAAATCTGAAACTTCTAGCATAGTAAAACAATTTATTGCACTAGTAGAAAAACAAATTAATCATAGTGTAAAAATTTTCCAAAGTGGTGGAGGAAAGGAGTTTTTACCTCTTAAAGATTTTTTCCAAGAAAAAGGCATTTTTCATAGAGTTACATGTCCTCATACATCAGAACAAAATGGGTTAGTCGAAAGAAATCACAGACATATAGTAGATACTGGTCTAACACTAATGTCACAAGCTTCTATGCCCATGAAATACTGGAATGATGCATTTTACACATCAGTTTATCTCATAAACAGAATGCCCTCTAAAGTTTTAAAGGACATGTGCCCCTATGAGAAGCTTTATGGTATAAAACCCAACTATGATTTTTTTAAAACTTTTGGGTGTCTTTGTTTCCCATATCTTAGGCCTTATAACAGACATAAGTTAAGTTTGAGGTCAAGTCCTTGTACTTTCCTGGGTTATACTAATAATCAAAAAGGATATAAATGTTTAGATGACAAGGGAAGAATTTATATCTCAAGACATGTTGTGTTTAATGAACACATATTTCCTTTTACAGAAAAAGGTGTTTATGCACGAAAAAAATCAGATACAACAAACATTACAGTTCAATCCATTCCAGTCTTTCCTAAACATTTTACCACAAACAAGAATGACAAGGATCAAACCCTCATAGAAAAACATGCATCTGATACAAGGTCAGAATACAGTTCAGAGAACTCATATTCAGACATGCTACCACAACCATATGAAGGCACACAACAAACTGATAGCAATGGGAACAACACATCCAATGAGAATAAAGTAACAGAAAACACAGAAAACACATCAAGTGAAAGTGATCAGGAACAATAACAAAATGCTACAGCTACCGGTCACCATATGACAACAAGGTCAAAGAGTGGAATTTCTAAACCTAAAATATACTCAGTTTCTATCAGCAATGCAGAGCCACAAAGTCATGAACAAGCCATCAAACATGATGAATGGAAAAAGGCCATGGATGAGGAATATCATGCACTCATAAAAAATAAACATGGAGCTTAGTTGATCAGCCAAAACACAAAAACATTATGGGATGCAAGTGGACCTACAAGATTAAGAAAAATGCCGATGGCAGCATAGCCAAGCACAAAGCCAGATTGGTTGCAAAAGGCTATTCACAGCAGTTTGGTTTTGACTTCAACGAAACTTTCTCTCCTGTTGTCAAACCTACCACCTTTCGACTTATGCTAACCCTAGCACTATGCAATAATTGGAAAATTAGACAGCTAGATGTGTGCAATGCCTTTTTAAATGGAGACCTTCATGAAGAAGTTTTTATGCAGCAACCAGAAGGGTACATCACAGAAGATAATAAAGTATGAAGACTACACAAAGCCATTTATGGCTTAAAGCAGGCATCAAGGTCATGGCATGAAAAACTAAAAGCAACTCTTTCGAAATTTGGATTCACTCCCACCAAATCAAACAATTCATTATATATGAAGAACAATGGCAACACCATTTATCTACTTGTCTACGTAGATGACATCATTATTATTGGTGATAATGATAATGAAATCTTAAACACAATACAGTTACTTGATAAAACATTTTCCATCAAGGATCTAGGGGACATAAACTATTTTCTTGGCATACAAGTTACAAAAAAATTCAGGTCAGAACTATTTCTATCCCAAAAGAAATACATTGGTGAAATTCTCAAAAGAGCCAACATGAATGAAGCCAAATCTTTACCTACTCCTATGATCACTAACTTGCATTTATCAAAGCACAGAGGTGAAGCAATCGAAAACACTAAACAATACAGAAGTATCGTTGGTGCTCTACAATACGTCACTATAACTAGACCTGACATCTGCTATAGTGTAAATAAAGTTTGTCAACATATATAAAATCCTCTCGCGGAACACTGGAAGGCAGTAAAACGTATCCTTAGATACTTAAAAGGGACTCAAAATCATGGCTTATCTCTAAAGGCTTGCGATGACATAAATATAAATGCTTACAGCGATGCAGATTGGGCATGTGACGTCCCGCCCTCCTATGCCCAGGAAGACGTTACGTCATTAAGAAAGAAAGGGATGAGAAAATAGAAAAGATAGAGAAGAAAGAACAACAACACCAGAATCTCACAGCGGAACGAATAAAATATAATAATCACATAAATATTTATTATTATACAACATCAATCAGAGTTATACAGATAATACATCATATACTAGACAGTTATAAACACCTGTCTAGTTAACACAACTCAATACAATACAGAGATACCAACACAGCGGAACTATACATATATATCTACAGCGCTGAAGCCTCCTGCTCCATTGCTCCTCCAGAATTCGTCAAAGCTAACCTGAATCCCTTGGCTACCCGTAAAAATTTGGGTACCAGAGAGTTTATGAAAAACAAAAATATACTTCGGGTCAGACATGGGTCTGTATGAGTAACATGTTAAAGTTGCTTAACTTTAAAAATCTTTTGAAAACAAAAAGGTATCACGTAAGACTTCCCACACATAAACATGGAAAAGTTTTTACCTTACGCTAACCAAAACATTTGATAGGAAATTCTGTGATATTATAATAGGTCTAGGGTTTTCAAGTAAATAGAAAATAGCCGAAATTGTTACATTCATTAAATTCCAGCTACTAGCCACAAAAGTGGGTAATACAATCAAAACCGTGGGCACTTATTGGATTGTGGATTCCATACAATGGCAGGGCTACTGGGGTACCGCCCGTCACAGTACGTGGCCTAGATCAACGTACCGAGGATTACTCCCTTCATCCCCTGCAACACAAGGCCGGAACCACTCCTTACTGAACAGTCCCGAACAAGATACACCCCGGCATTTGTTGCAATCAACCGCCCACACAGCCGAAAAATAAAGGGACATCTAGACAGGGGAATATCCTTGTCCTGCTTGGGCATGACCCACCTAGCCTTGCTGCACCTCCCCTGTTTTAGCCATTCCCGGTTGATGAGGCTTGAGGCTGCGATTACCTTTAAAGAACATATTTTCTTAGAATGCTCATCGCCCGCCTGACGATGTGTTGAAAGCATTCAATCCATACAAGTTCGTTCCGGGTTCGAACGAAACCGAAGGCATTATCTCGTTACACTCATTTTGGAATCACCCTCAGAGTTAACGACGATAACCCTTGCATTCTGAACCTTCATCTTCACTTCAGATTCACGACCTATCGTTAATTTGGAATCGATGTGGTTTTCGGATGTTCCTAATGCGGAAAACCCGATCCCGGTCTCATCGAAATCCAAAACGTGTCTTTTAAGGCCAAGTTGTTTTAAAGTTAAAACAATTCAATTTAATTATCTATATACACACAGATAGATAACTCACAATATCACAATAGATAATCACATCATTATCATAAACAGATAATTCATATTATCATTCCAAACAGATAATCATTACAAGCAGATAATCCACATTATCATACTTTAACAAAGCATCCATATCATATAGATATTACTCATCTAATATCAGAGTTCACAACCATTCAATGAATATCAATATCATTCATCCATAAGCAATGATTTATAATCATACCATTTATAATTAATTTAAAATGAATTAAATTAATTACTTCTATCTCTAATTAACTTAAAGTAAATTAAATTAATTACTTCATCTATAAATCCTGCTTATACAATCATTAATTAATTATAAATCTAATTAATTAATCATCCACTAAGTATTCATCTTGATTAAACACCTTTGATTAATCAATCTCTAATTACAATAAGTAATTAGTCTTTAATTAATTTCACAAATTAATTATCCTAAATTATTCATAGTAATTGACATTTAATTCCTTCATTTATTAATTAAATATAATTACTTACATTTATTCTTAGTTAATTACAATAATTAATCACTTCATTATCTATTATTACTAAATTAAACAATTCTTAATTATATCATTAATTACATTAATTAATGATCTCTAGTTTATATTTAAATTAAATTCCTTTATTTAAGTTAAACACAATTATTAATCCCCTTTGATTAATAACAATCCATTAATTAACTACCTTTAATTACTTATTTAATGAATTAATTATCCCATAATTAATTATCTCCATAATTAATCCCCTGATTAATTTCCAAATTACTTTACCTACAAATCATATTGTATTAATTACATTCAGTAATTATCATCTAATTACTTCCCTAAGTAATCCTGCTCCATTAATTACATCAGGTAATTTCATATCTCAAACCATCAAATGATTTGCTTAAATTAATTAAAATAAATTAATTAACTTAATTCAATCATATCATCAAAATTAATTTCAATAAGTAATTAATTTCTTAATTACTTTTATTAAGTAATTACTCTTAACAATTTACAATAGATTTATCTAAATTAATTAATCTAATTAATTAATAAATTTAATCACATTAAATAATTATCCAAATAATTCTTAGTTAATTATCTTTATTAACTAAAAACATTTCTTAATTTACCTCTTAATTTATCTTAATTCTAAATTATTTATTTAAATAGAGAAGTCATTCTAAATTTAACCTATTCATTAAGTCATTTTAATATCTCAATTATTTCTAAGTTAATCTATTTCTTTATAATGATTTCATTAACCTTAAAGTGTAAAACATTACACTCTTGAATTTAAATTTAAATTACATTTTGAATGTAAAATTCAAAATGATCATTCTTTTAATCATTGATCCAATTTAATCAAAAATCCTTAAAAATAATTGTAAATAACACTTATTACTTATATAAGAAAGCTTTTAATCTAGCTACTTAATTTAAACACTCAAATTTAAAATTTCAGTTTCGAATTTGTGAAAACTTGAATCTATAAATTACATTTTGATTTTATTTTGCTTTTACCACCTTGATTCTAGATTCAAAACTTCAATTGAATCTATACTCGTCTTTATATTTAAAACATAGTTTAAATCCTGTTTTGAATTTCAGTTTCAAATTTATATTGAAATTAAAAAAAAACTGAACTGTCTGGTTGAAAACTGGAATTCCCATTTAAATATTTAAAAACCTATATCTTATTTCAGATTTGAATTCAATAAAAATAGTTTGAATTCACACTTCAACTGATTTAAAACTTAAGATTCGAAGTTATTTAAAAACTGAACTTAACGCTAGAATTCAACCCACTGTTTACACTACATATTTCATATTTTAGATAATTTCAAATCTGTAAAACACTGTCAGGTAAAAACTAAACACCCACCTAAAACCCCTTTTCACCCTTTATTTCATTTAAATTTTGAATCCCAGGTAAAACTTGAATTCAAACTTTTATCTGGATTTAAACTTTACTAAATCTAGTTTACAAATTAAAGTTTCATTTTCAGCTTGTTTAAGAAAAACTCGAACACTATGCTACAGGCAACACTAACTGGAACAAGACAGTTCCATTCATATGCTACCAGGTAACATACTGCACACATCCAACAAACCCAAATTGCATAGCAATGGCACGGTGCACGTGCACCGTGGCCTCAACCACCTCCGGCCATCCACACGAACCTCAACACGACGCCTTCCATCACCAGATGTCATCACGATCAACCAAAAACCATCACCACGCCCAAACCAAAATCTAGCAGTAAAAACTAAAACCTGGAAACACAAAAACCCAAACCTTCCCAACCTGTCAACGAGTCGTTCTCCCCACCTCGGCCACTTGAACTCGCCACACTCCAGCCATGAACTCGCCTCCGACCATGCTACCACCTTCCCAAACCTCGTGCAACTCGATGCACAGTTGAAGACGCGGTGGTCAAAAGTTCGACCACCCTGAGACTTAGGGTTACCCACTGAACATCCTACGCCGCTGCCAAAACGACGAACTACAGCGCCATACACCATTTTTCCCGGCCTCTCCAGTCACTCGTCCATCACCTCAGAGAACCCCGAGCACTCCGGTCCCCTTGATCACCAGAAATCGGCAATAACCCAAATATTGATGAACCCAGAACTTCACTTGAACCTCTTTACTAAAAATAGTGATTTTGTTTTCAAAAATCGAGTTTAGTCCTAGAATTTGATTCATATATCTGAATCCATAAATTATATTAATTGAGTTTTAACTTATTTTAGTTTCTACTATTGTTTATATTTTTTTCCAAACTGTTATTACCCTTAAACAGTATTTAAACTCAAGTCACTGCTAACCCAAACAATTTATGTTCAAGCTTATGTCTTGTTAAAGCTCGAATTAAATTCAAAATGAAAATTTTGATGTGGATTTAAAATCTGGAACTAAAGTCAGATAGAACAGAGATACTCACTACAGTATTCATATTGAACACAGAGCAATACAACTGAATTCCAGAGAAAAACTTGCAACATACATATCATGCATTCCTGTATAAATGCAGAGAGAAGCACCAATATATACATGCATTCAAACATAGAAATCCCAAAGATTTTATGCAACCAGATTACTACTTAAATTTTTCAAAATGAAGTTACTCACTGATAAGTATTCAACAGATTCAACTTTTAAGTTATAAAACAAAAGTTACTCACAGTGTTTTGAAAATGAAGAACATGGCCTTTTATTTGAAAACAGGCTTTGCAAGATGCTAACTAGGAACTCCTTTTTATTTTGATCTCCATATTTGTTTTAAGTTGAAAATAAGCTTCAGAGATGAACAGAGGCCAGTGAATAAGCTTTGAATTTTAAAAACTGAGAAGTAGTTGCTTGATTCCCCTTTGATTTATATTGCCTTTGTTGTTGCAAAGTTTCAGTTTATAAAAGTGGAAATGTTTGCTATTGTTTCAGGTTGGATATGTTATGTTGAACGAACTAAAGAAGAAGGTATGCACATATAGAAGTTACAGGGGTAGGTACTAACTGGGTTATGCATATGCTAGTACAATTAGACTCTTGTTTGTATTAGGCAAGATATTTTAATTAGGAGGCTGAAATGATTTTTAAGCAAATTTGAATTGACTTAAGTTGTGCAGGCATTTAATGTGTAAGTACTTGTGTTCCCTACTTAGCTAGCTTTATCATTTCTTAACTTTGCTTTAGCTTGCTCTACAAACTATCTTATATGTTTAGCATGCACAAAGATTTTTTTTTTTTTTTTTTTTTTAGCTTTGCTTTGTATGTTTTCTTTACAGGCTGTAATTAAATTTATACAAAGCCTGGTACAAATCTCTATTATTTTGTTTCTTAACTTGATGTTGTGTACTTCTCTGAATCTTAATGCACAAGCTACTAACATTTTGTTTATGTTTTCATACTTGTCTTCCTTTCTACTCTTCATACTTACTGTACTTTACATTTTATTTCTTTATCCTGCATATTTTTGTTGTTGTTTTACTTTGTAAATTTACTTGCTTTGCATTTGTTTTATTACAGCCTGCATATTTCATTTTATTACCTATATGCTTTTGAGTACTTTATGCTTTTATTTATTTTGCTTTACTTATTTGTTTTATTACTTTATGTACTTATTGTTTATTTCATACTTATGTTAATATTTATAAGATTTATTTTGTTTTATTTTTAATTTACAAATCATAGCTTCTTCCAAAACATATGTAACAATTTCTATTTAAAAACCATTTGTAAAACATTACATTGTTAATATTGTTAAATATAGCATATTATTAAGTTAAAATAATTTATAAAAGAAATTATCACTATATAAATAAATTACTTACTTTATCAATCTATATTTAAAACAAGAACAAAACAACCTTTGTTAAATTCAAAATTAAGTTAAAATTGTTTAAACAAATCCTAACTTTATCTTGAGTATATTTTAAAGCCAAATTGTTATTTAGTATCAAATTTTCAAATTATAATTTCCCAAAAAGATTAAAATAAGAAAATATGTTTTACTTGTTAAATTAAAACAAAGCTTACTATTTACAATATATATACAAATATATATGTATACATTATAAATAGAGAACAAATTAAATTAGCTTTTAAAAGATAAATTGTCAGTTAAATATTTGTTTAAAAGAAGATTATCAATATTATTAACAAATATTATCAAATCAATTTAATTTTAATGCAGATTATTAAATTGATATTGCCCCAAATTTCCGGGATGTCACATTCCTCCCCCCTTAAAAGAATTTCGTCCCCGAAATTTAAAACAAAGGTAAATTAATAATCAAATTAAAATTAATTTTATTTTAAAAACACCAGCATATATCAATTGTATGCTATCAAACAAAGCAACCAATTCATCCAAACAACCAAATCTAATTATCCAGACAAAATCAGGATAGATCTATCTAGAGTTTCCCAGGTATAATACTGGAATACTCGCTCTATAGAATCTAAACAAACAATACTACAAAGCTACAAAGCTTCCACCTATCTAGATCTACAAACAAGATAGGATACCAGACTATAGACAAGTCTGACTCAACAACCAAAACTCCCTGAACTGTTGATTCAATAACCAGAGATAAATCTTACACGTACTCCCTCAGAGATACGTGAAACACAACGAATCTCAGTTATCCAAACTGACAATTCACTCCTGAAAACCAAACACTTATTCAAAATCAAATCTCCCCCTCTTATCCACAAAACTCTACAGACGATCATGTGCTGCCTACATCTCTTCTGATCAGCTTACTCTTGCTGAACCGAAGACAATCCAACAAAATGATCTTTCCAAGCTCAATGAAACTCAGAACACAAACTCTATTCCAAATCAGAAAACAGAACTCACTTCTCTCACCCGGAAGAGATAAAAATAGATGCACTCCAAACTGGCCTCAGATCCTGAAAAATTTCCTGTAGAACTCTCCAATCCAAACATTTCAATATCCAATTGCTTCCAAACTAAACAGCTGCCACCATGCTTCCGCTGCGCAACTCTTATCGAACAGATAAAAATGCTGAAGATGAACTCAAGCACAGACTGGTCCACACATTTCAAATAAAGTTCACATACCAAAGAAAACTCCGTAGTTTCTCCAAAATTCTGAACTACTTCCCAAACTCAAAAACCATCCTATTACTAAGCTGATCCATCGGTATCACTTCTGGAATCCAGTCGATACCAATTAAAATCTCCAAATGTTAGCAAAACCTTTGACTCCTTGAAGACATCCAGAAAATGTCTCTGAAACACAAGAGAACACTCAAATTATCGCAAGTCACTTTTGCGATCAATCCAGCCTAATTCCAAAATACTGCTCTCCCATTTCCAAACATAACAGCTTACGCTTATATGGCCAATCCATCGAAGAAATGGAACTACTCTACTACTTCTGAAATTACCTCAAGAAAAACTGCTAAGCCAGATGACCTCCTAATCCAAGCTCTTCGAGAAACTCGGACTCCAAAGCAAACAGGAACACCCAACTGAACACAGCGACAACATCGAACAGATACACTTCATTAACTTGTCTCAAAGAAACATCTTCGGAGACGTCTATAGTCACTGTGTCTCATCACACAGCTACTATACCTTGATGTATCAAAATATCATGACTTGCTTCTGCCCAACTGACAGATCCAAATTTTAGCTCATCCAAACTACACCTCAAAGATGAACTCCGAATCTTAACAGGTTTCCTTCAGAGATCGATGAAATCCTTACACCATCCAAAGTTTACTCGAGACGGTATTAGGTCTACAGTCTCGACAATTACACTTCCAACCTCAAACATATAAACTTCAACCATTGGTAGTTGTGTTACACACACCACTACCCTATCTACCGTTATAGCTTATATTGGAAAACCCGAACAGGTAATCCAACAATAGGTAGAAACAAATATATATATATATATATATATATATATATATCAAAATTACAAATATGCTCTCTCAGGAAGAAAACACTTAAGAGCCTAGGTATTCACTCAACCTAGCGCTCTGATACCAACTGTGACGTCCCGCCCTCCTATGCCCAGGAAGACGTTACGTCATTAAGAAAGAAAGAGATGAGAAAATAGAAAAGATAGAGAAGAAAGAACAACGACACCAGAATCTCACAGCGGAACGAATAAAATATAATAATCACATAAATATTTATTATTATACAACATCAATCAGAGTTATACAGATAATACATCATATACTAGACAGTTATAAACACCTGTCTAGTTAGCACAACTCAATACAATACAGAGATACCAACACAGCGGAACTATACATATATATCTACAGCGCTGAAGCCTCCTGCTCCATTGCTCCTCCAGAATTCGTCAAAGCTAACCTGAATTCCTTGGCTACCCGTAAAAATTTGGGTACCCGAGAGTTTATGAAAAACAAAAATAAACTTCGGGTCAGACATGGGTCTGGTATGAGTAACATGTTAAAGTTGCTTAACTTTAAAAATCTTTTGAAAACAAAAAGGTATCACGTAAGACTTCCCACACATAAACATGGAAAAGTTTTTACCTTACGCTAACCAAAACATTTGATAGGAAATTCTGTGATATTATAATAGGTCTAGGGTTTTCAAGTAAATAGAAAATAGCCGAAATTGTTACATTCATTAAATTCCAGCTACTAGCCACAAAAGTGGGTAATACAATCAAAACCGTGGGCACTTATTGGATTGTGGATTCCATACAATGGCAGGGCTACTGGGGTACCGCCCGTCACAGTACGTGGCCTAGATCAACGTACCGAGGATTACTCCCTTCATCCCCTGCAACACAAGGCCGGAACCATTCCTTACTGAACAGTCCCGAACAAGATACACCCCGGCAGTTGTTGCAATCAACCGCCCACACAGCCGAAAAATAAAGGGACATCTAGACAGGGGAATATCCTTGTCCTGCTTGGGCATGACCCACCTAGCCTTGCTGCACCTCCCCTGTTTTATCCATTCCCGGTTGATGAGGCTTGAGGCTGCGATTACCTTTAAAGAACATATTTTCTTAGAATGCTCATCGCCCGCCTGACGATGTGTTGAAAGCATTCAATCCATACAAGTTCGTTCCGGGTTCGAACGAAACCGAAGGCATTATCTCGTTACACTCATTTTGGAATCACCCTCAGAGTTAACGACGATAACCCTTGCATTCTGAACCTTCATCTTCACTTCAGATTCACGACCTATCGTTAATTTGGAATCGATGTGGTTTTCGGATGTTCCTAATGCGGAAAACCCGATCCCGGTCTCATCGAAATCCAAAACGTGTCTTTTAAGGCCAAGTTGTTTTAAAGTTAAAACAATTCAATTTAATTATCTATATACACACAGATAGATAACTCACAATATCACAATAGATAATCACATCATTATCATAAACAGATAATTCATATTATCATTCCAAACAGATAATCATTACAAGCAGATAATCCACATTATCATACTTTAACAAAGCATCCATATCATATAGATATTACTCATCTAATATCAGAGTTCACAACCATTCAATGAATATCAATATCATTCATCCATAAGCAATGATTTATAATCATACCATTTATAATTAATTTAAAATGAATTAAATTAATTACTTCTATCTCTAATTAACTTAAAGTAAATTAAATTAATTACTTCATCTATAAATCCTGCTTATACAATCATTAATTAATTATAAATCTAATTAATTAATCATCCACTAAGTATTCATCTTGATTAAACACCTTTGATTAATCAATCTCTAATTACAATAAGTAATTAGTCTTTAATTAATTTCACAAATTAATTATCCTAAATTATTCATAGTAATTGACATTTAATTCCTTCATTTATTAATTAAATATAATTACTTACATTTATTCTTAGTTAATTACAATAATTAATCACTTCATTATCTATTATTACTAAATTAAACAATTCTTAATTATATCATTAATTACATTAATTAATGATCTCTAGTTTATATTTAAATTAAATTCCTTTATTTAAGTTAAACACAATTATTAATCCCCTTTGATTAATAACAATCCAGTAATTAACTACCCTTAATTACTTATTTAATAAATTAATTATCCCATAATTAATTATCTCCATAATTAATCCCCTGATTAATTTCCAAATTACTTTACCTACAAATCATATTGTATTAATTACATTCAGTAATTATCATCTAATTACTTCCCTAAGTAATCCTGCTCCATTAATTACATCAGGTAATTTCATATCTCAAACCATCAAATGATTTGCTTAAATTAATTAAAATAAATTAATTAACTTAATTCAATCATATCATCAAAATTAATTTCAATAAGTAATTAATTTCTTAATTACTTTTATTAAGTAATTACTCTTAACAATTTACAATAGATTTATCTAAATTAATTAATCTAATTAATTAATAAATTTAATCACATTAAATAATTATCCAAATAATTCTTAGTTAATTATCTTTATTAACTAAAAACATTTCTTAATTTACCTCTTAATTTATCTTAATTCTAAATTATTTATTTAAATAAAGAAGTCATTCTAAATTTAACCTATTCATTAAGTCATTTTAATATCTCAATTATTTCTAAGTTAATCTATTTCTTTATAATGATTTCATTAACCTTAAAGTGTAAAACATTACACTCTTGAATTTAAATTTAAATTACATTTTGAAAGTAAAATTCAAAATGATCATTCTTTTAATCATTGATCCAATTTAATCAAAAATCCTTAAAAATAATTGTAAATAACACTTATTACTTATATAAGAAAGCTTTTAATCTAGCTACTTAATTTAAACACTCAAATTTAAAATTTCAGTTTCGAATTTGTGAAAACTTGAATCTATAAATTACATTTTGATTTTAATTTGCTTTTACCACCTTGATTCTAGATTCAAAACTTCAATTGAATCTATACTCGTCTTTATATTTAAAACATAGTTTAAATCCTGTTTTGAATTTCAGTTTCAAATTTATATTGAAATTAAAAAAAACTGAACTGTCTGGTTGAAAACTGGAATTCCCATTTAAATATTTAAAAACCTATATCTTATTTCAGATTTGAATTCAATAAAAATAGTTTGAATTCACACTTCAACTGATTTAAAACTTAAGATTCGAAGTTATTTAAAAACTGAACTTAACGCTAGAATTCAACCCACTGTTTACATTACATATTTCATATTTTAGATAAATTCAAATCTGTAAAACACTGTTAGGTAAAAACTAAACACCCACCTAAAACCCCTTTTCACCCTTTATTTCATTTAAATTTTGAATCCCAGGTAAAACTTGAATTCAAACTTTTATCTGGATTTAAACTTTACTAAATCTAGTTTACAAATTAAAGTTTCATTTTCAGCTTGTTTAAGAAAAACTCAAACACTATGCTACAGGCAACACTAACTGGAACAAGGCAGTTCCATTCATATGCTACCAGGTAACATACTGCACACATCCAACAAACCCAAATTGCATAGCAATGGCACGGTGCATGAGCACCGTGGCCTCAACCACCTCCGGCCATCCACACGAACCTCAACACGATGCCTTCCATCACCAGATGTCATCACGATCAACCAAAAACCATCACCACGCCCAAACCAAAATCTAGCAATAAAAACTAAAACCTGGAAACACAAAAACCCAAACCTTCCCAACCTATCAACGAGTCGTTCTCCCCACCTCGGCCACTTGAACTCGCCACACTCCAGCCATGAACTCGCCTCCGACCATGCTACCACCTTCCCAAACCTCGTGCAACTCGATGCACAGTTGAAGACGCGGTGGTCAAAAGTTCGACCACCCTGAGACTTAGGGTTACCCACTGAACATCCTACGCCGCTGCCAACACGACGAACTACAGCGCCATACACCATTTTTCCCGGCCTCTCCAGTCACTCGTCCATCACCTCAGAGAACCCCAAGCACTCCGGTCCCCTTGATCACCAGAAATCGGCAATAACCCAAATATTGATGAACCCAGAACTTCACTTGAACCTCTTTACTAAAAATAGTGATTTTGTTTTCAAAAATCGAGTTTAGTCCTAGAATTTGATTCATATATCTGAATCCATAAATTATATTAATTGAGTTTTAACTTATTTTAGTTTCTACTATTGTTTATATTTTTTTCCAAACTGTTATTACCCTTAAACAGTATTTAAACTCAAGTCACTGCTAACCCAAACAATTTATGTTCAAGCTTATGTCTTGTTAAAGCTCGAATTAAATTCAAAATGAAAATTTTGATGTGGATTTAAAATCTGGAACTAAAGTCAGATAGAACAGAGATACTCACTACAGTATTCATACTGAACACAGAGCAATACAACTGAATTCCAGAGAAAAACTTGCAACATACATATCATGCATTCCTGTATAAATGCAGAGAGAAGCACCAATATATACATGCATTCAAACATAGAAATCCCAAAGATTTTATGCAACCAGATTACTGCTTAAATTTTTCAAAATGAAGTTACTCACTGATAAGTATTCAATAGATTCAACTTTTAAGTTATAAAACAAAAGTTACTCACAGTGTTTTGAAAATGAAGAACATGGCCTTTTATTTGAAAACAGGCTTTGCAAGATGCTAACTAGGAACTCCTTTTTATTTTGATCTCCATATTTGTTTTAAGTTGAAAATAAGCTTCAGAGATGAACAGAGGCCAGTGAATAAGCTTTGAATTTTAAAAACTGAGAAGTAGTTGCTTGATTCCCCTTTGATTTATATTGCCTTTGTTGTTGCAAAGTTTCAGTTTATAAAAGTGGAAATGTTTGCTATTGTTTCAGGTTGGATATGTTATGTTGAACGAACTAAAGAAGAAGGTATGCACATATAGAAGTTACAGGGGTAGGTACTAACTGGGTTATGCATATGCTAGTACAATTAGACTCTTGTTTGTATTAGGCAAGATATTTTAATTAGGAGGCTGAAATGATTTTTAAGCAAATTTGAATTGACTTAAGTTGTGTAGGCATTTAATGTGTAAGTACTTGTGTTCCCTACTTAGCTAGCTTTATCATTTCTTAACTTTGCTTTAGTTTGCTCTACAAACTATCTTATATGTTTAGCATGCACAAAGATTTTTTTTTTTTTTAGCTTTGCTTTGTATGTTTTCTTTACAGGCTGTAATTAAATTTATACAAAGCCTGGTACAAATCTCTATTATTTTGTTTCTTAACTTGATGTTGTGTACTTCTCTAAATCTTAATGCACAAGCTACTAACATTTTGTTTATGTTTTCATACTTGTCTTCCTTTCTACTCTTTATACTTACTGTACTTTACATTTTATTTCTTTATCCTGCATATTTTTGTTGTTGTTTTACTTTGTAAATTTACTTGCTTTGCATTTGTTTTATTACAGCCTGCATATTTCATTTTATTACCTATATGCTTTTGAGTACTTTATGCTTTTATTTATTTTGCTTTACTTATTTGTTTTATTACTTTATGTACTTATTGTTTATTTCATACTTATGTTAATATTTATAAGATTTATTTTGTTTTATTTTTAATTTACAAATCATAGCTTCTTCCAAAACATATGTAACAATTTCTATTTAAAAACCATTTGTAAAACATTACATTGTTAATATTGTTAAATATAGCATATTATTAAGTTAAAATAATTTATAAAAGAAATTATCACTATATAAATAAATTACTTACTTTATCAATCTATATTTAAAACAAGAACAAAACAACCTTTGTTAAATTCAAAATTAAGTTAAAATTGTTTAAACAAATCCTAACTTTATCTTGAGTATATTTTAAAGCCAAATTGTTATTTAGTATCAAATTTCCACATTATAATTTCCCAAAAAGATTAAAATAAGAAAATATGTTTTACTTGTTAAATTAAAACAAAGCTTACTATTTACAATATATATACAAATATATATGTATACATTATAAATAGAGAACAAATTAAATTAGCTTTTAAAAGATAAATTGTCAGTTAAATATTTGTTTAAAAGAAGATTATCAATATTATTAACAAATATTATCAAATCAATTTAATTTTAATGCAGATTATTAAATTGATATTGCCCCAAATTTCCGGGATGTCACAGGGCAAGTGACGTGGATGACCGCAGATCTACCGCTGGATACTGTGTATTTCTCGGACCAAATCCGATTTCATGGTGCACGAAAAAGCAAGCAACCACATCTCGCTCAAGCACAGAGGCAGAGTATAGGTCACTCGCAAGCGTCACTACCCAAATAGCTTGGATAGAAACCTTAATGTCAGAATTAGGGTTTAACATTCGAAGAAAGCCAATCGTGTGGTGCGACAATCTAAGCACTATTTCTCTCTCTCTCTCTCTCTCTTTGCAAACCCCGTTCGACACTCACGTACAAAACACATCGAGATTGATTTGCATTTTGTACGCGAGTGAACAGAAGCTGGAAGATTGGACGTAAGGCACGTTCCCACATACTATCAACGTGCCGACATTTTAACCAAGGCTCTCTCAGCCAAAAATTTCGTCAGGTTAAAAGAGGAATTGAAAGTTTTACAAGACGAAGATGAGAAAAGGGGAAATAAGAAAACCCTAGATAAAATTGAGGGCGGCTATCTGAAGAAACACAACAGAGCAAACAAGACTTTATCTACCGACCAGATTTCTTCCCATATGAACCATTAGATCGCACAAGATCCAAAGGCACACAAGCAATGAGATATTATGATGCGGATCACCGTGTGTCTAGGCCTAGCCCATTTTGTATATAAATACATGTAAATTTTCTATTTTTGCGTTGTACATATTGTATTAACAGTTTGTGTAATACAAACTATTTTTCTTCAAATACAAATCATATCTGATTTCTGATTATGCAAAAGAGTTTAAAATCACTTTCTCTACCTTTGCACTCAAGTAACGATGAGGTGAAACAGTTAAATCAAATTGGATTTGAATTTTAAACGAAATGAAGGTGACTTCAATCATAATATAGAACTCAAATTAAGTAATTATTTTGGTTCACAAATGAATTAGCATAATATTGAATGTTGTTGAGATAAAATGGAATAAACAAAAATTAATGAAAATACTGGAAAAGATACTGTAGAATGCAACGTCTGGAATTAAGAATATGTTCCATCCAGCGAATTGATAACTATTATGTTAAGAAATATATGGATAATGTATAAGTCACAAAAATTTAAATATTCAATATGAAACAGATTCACCTATATAGGTAATATTCATTAAGCATGGCATTATATATTAATATTCCATTGATTAGTGCTCACATAAATAACTTCGTAAACCATTCTACAGATTCTCAAGCATTATAGTATTAGTTGAGATATACCAAGTAAGTGGAAATGAAAATCAATCGAAGGTAAATAAATTGAATAAGAATCAATTAAAATGAAATGGTATTTGATTGCAATGGAAACGAACTTAAGTTATATAAGTGAATTGAAGCTAGGCTTAAATAAATTTATGGATTGGATGTCGTTGACATAAAAGTTTAGCGAATGAGGTTCTTGTTGGAAGAAAAAAATTAAATGTGAATCAATTTGAAACGGAATAGAATTAAATATAAATTGATCAAGAATCAATTTAAAATAACTGTAAACTGAAATGGTTATTTTATTTAATGAATATTGCCAAATTTGCATGAAAATATTATCGTTTGATGCAAACGGAAGTAAATAAAATTCTACGTAATTACAGAGAGTGAATAAATTGATTTTAGATCAATTTGGAATGGATGTGGATTTGTTTGGTATAAATATGAATTGGATGAAAATAGTTGGGTTGTAAATCATTCCGAATTTAATGGAATGGTATATAGTTAAATTGAAAGTAATTAAATTAGTATCGGAGCCTTATAATTGCTTACAAATATATGTTCAGCATGTTGGTTTATGGGATTCATGTGTTTAGCTATTTAAATAAATGAAATGATAGTGAATTTCATATTTTGGGACTTACATATTTAAATTAAGTACGTACAAGTATCCGGAGGACATTGGGCTAGATTTAGGTTGCAAAATAGCATATAAAGTAAGCCGCTTGCTTAAAAACGCTAATATAAGGTACATTTTCGGATTAAATACTGCAAAAATATAAAATATTGATATATATTTTGTTTTCCGGCCGTGTGGATCGTTGTATGCATTTGTATCTCTCTTGTCATATTGCAAAAGGTCCTCCGTACAAAGGAGACTGCCAAAAGATTTTTGAAATTTAGGGTGTTAGAGAAATTTTGAATTTTTTTGTTAAATAAAAATTTGATTTCGAAATGAAAATGAAATAAAAGGGTTTTGGTTTAAAAATGGAAAACTATTTATTGGGTTGGAACTAAAAGATTAGAAAAGTGAATATCGAATTTTCACTAAGTGGATTTTGTTAAGTTAATGGGTTTTTGAGTATTTTCCCGCCTTTGCAATTTCGTGGATGAAATTCTTTTAAGGGGAAAGGAATGTAACGACCCGGATTTTTTATCATTTGATTTTTAATATTTAAATGGTCTAAATATTGGATTTGGATTTATAATTTAGTTAGTAAGATTTTAAAACCAAAATTTCAGGTGATTTTGTCAATTTTTGAAATCGTCAATTTAATCGACACGTTAAAATGGTGATCCGGGACATAGTCTCGAAATTCGACGAAACTAGTTCCATTGGATCCTTAATAATGTATTATTATCGAATTTCAAATTTCATAGCATTTAGGTTTACCATTTGGTCATATGGATAGAAACGCCTAGAATAATTTAATTTAATTTAATTTAATTTAAATAGCTGATTTAAAAAGCTATCTTCTCCATACGATCGAACTAGGCTTTGAAACTTGTTCCATTGGGTCCGGAATAGTAGTATAACATTATAAATGCCTGGCATCATGCCCCGATTGGAGTCCGTAAGTGCAACTAGATATTTTCGAAAATTAAAAAAAAAATCTATATCACAGTCTCATTCTTTCAATTAGCCCTCATTCCATCCATCAGCCACCCTACCCACGTCTGCTCAATTCAATCACGTATACTTTTCCCCTTAAGTTTTTTTAAACCGGCCATCTTTCCCTTATTCCTTTTTTAATTCAGAATCGAAAATCAGTTCTAACAAAAAAAAAGGATAAGCAAGCTTTAATTTCAAAATCGTGTGTATGTGCTCGTTTTCCCTTCTTCAATCAAAATCTGTTCGAATTATATAAAAATTTCTCAAACAAAATCGCGAATGAAGGGGAAGCGGCGGCGGCCTGGAGGGCGATGGTAGAGCGCGAGAACATGGGTGGCGTACAAGGGGAGGTATGGTCAGAGGATTAGGGTTTAAGAACCGAGGTCGGTTGAATCAAGAGGAAGAGGTCGCAATGATGCTGGCAGTCGCGGCATTCGTGAGGTGATGGTTGGGTGACGTACAGCTAAGGTTGGCGATCGAATCACATGCAAACTTCGAGACTGCATGCTTGTGAATTGTGTGGCACGAGCTAGGGTAAGGTTGGGGCATGTTGAGGTCTGATCGTGTTGTCAGGCAAGGCGATTAGGTTTTCTTGAATAAAGGTAATTAACCTTTACAATTAGTTAATTTAATTTATTAATTAGTAATTAATTGTTTTTGGTTTAAACGAATGCTTATAAAATTGTATAACTTTTATGCGAGGTCCAAAAATCACGAAATCGATCACGGATTTGTAATTAATAATGAAGGTGAGAAATTCTCACTCATTTGGATTACAAGAATAAATTTTAAATAGTTAAAATTAATTATTGGATGCCGGTTGAAAGTATAAATTACTATCAGTTTGGATGTTGGATATATATAGTAGTATATATATTAGTAATTTGATATATACCCGCCGATTAGAGCAGATGAGACCCTATGTGCCTCGGATAATAGTGGGTGATTCTATATACCGCGATATCCTTCTTGAAGTGGGATTGGTATTTTTATGTTGTATTAACATCTGTGGATGCAGGAAAATAGGTTGGAGGGATCCAACTAGATTCCTCAAATATATATTGATCGTTTTCATATATAATGATATATGATGTGTTAGAATAATCTATTATAGATTATTGTCGTAATTTGAATAATTGGATGCTATAATAGCACTGGCCTGAATTTTGGTATTTTAAATACAATAAATATTATTTTTGAATTTTAATGAATTAAAGGGATTTTAGATATAAAAATATTATATTGGAATTTGGATTATTTTAAAGGAAATCGAGTTGGATTAAAAAATTTATTTTTGGGGTTGTAGTTAACTATTCGAAAAATATTTTAATAGAGCTTTTAAAATAGTTTATATAAGGAATTTTTAACTATGGATTTTAATGTGATATTTTTTTAAAATATGGATAAGGAGTTTTAAATCGATATTAAATATATATATATGGAATAAATGAAATTTATTAAGAAATGGATTTATAAAATGAATTTTAAAAAATGAAATTAGTTTTATAAACAAGTGAAAAAACCAAAGGAGTTTATACATTTATAAACGATGTTTATAAATAAGGGTAAAATGATATCAATTGATAAATTAGGGATATAAATACATAGGGTGAATTTATATAAGAAGCAGGGTTGAGGAAAATATTGGGTACTATTTATGAAGAGTGGAAACGATTAGGAGAATAGGAATGAAATCGATGGGTTGTGAATCAAGGGGAATCTATAAATTAATTGGTTATTTAGATTTTAAAAAATATATTTTATTACTTAGAAATTAAGTTGTTTTTAAAAAGGGAAGTTTATTTATCAAACTATGAAATTTTAAACTAGTAGAATTGAAATACATCGAAAAGTGGATTCTTCAAATATTTAATATTTATTTTAAATAAATTCTAATTTTAAAATCATCTTTGAAAATTGATTTTTTATCTAAAAATGAGTTATTGATATGTATAAAAAGCGAGTCGATATTTTATACAATTACTTGAACATGTCTTAAAGATAAATTATTATTCTTTTAAATACTTATTATATATATACATAGAGTTATAATGTTTTAAATTTATTTATAAATCTTCTTGAGAATCTAGAAACGGGGTTTATTCCGTAGAGTGATAATAGGAGAATTTTCAAAATAAAATTTGAGGAAAAGTAAGTGTGAGAAATGCGGATTACGGATCTTAAGGCTAGAATAACACTAAAGGGGGGTGAATAGTGTTTTATGGATTTTCTAAATCTTTTTAAATCTTATGTAATTTAATCACCAACAAATGCAATTCACAAACACAGATATAATCATAGAATCAAACACAGATGCAAATACTAAATAAAAGCCGTAAAGGAAAGAACATGCCAGGATTTTATACTGCTTCGGAGTTACCCTACATCCAGTCCCGCACAATTGTACGGATTTCTTTTCAAAATAATCTCCCAGATTACACCCTCGGTTTCAAGGCTACGAGGTACACCCTTCTGTATTTGAGTCCGGGGCAAACTCTCTTGATTTAACCAGACCACAAGGTCACCTAATCGATTTCTGGGGAAACGATCAAACCCAATTGATTTCAAGGCTCAACCGCATCTTTTACTCAACAGTTTGCTTTAAAAATGATCATATAACTCTGAATAGCACTGAGATCTTATGGAGAGAGTGGCAGAGAATCGAATAAGAGATAATCAAGTTTGATTCACTTGCCGGCAAAGTATAGTTTTGGATTCTTTTAAATAAATGTGGATGATGAAGAGGAGAGAAAACAAGTGAAATCTAATAATAAATTCATTTAGAATTACTGGTATTTATAGAAGATCAATAGTCATATCTATTTGTGAAAGGATACGACGAATAGACACTTCTTTTGAGAATTTGAATTTTGAATTTAATGGGCACCATGTCGACATGGGGGGTTGAATGATGTCGACATGCTCTAGGCAAAATTGGTGATTTTGATTTTCTTATTAAAATTGGTTTCTATAATTTGTTAAAACAATTTCTAAAATTTGTAAATATATTTGAATATAGTTTAAACATATGAAAGTAATTTTTAATATATAATCTTAATTTATAAAGTGATTTAAAATCTGAGTATATAAATAGTTTAAAGCTAAATATTTAAAACAAGAGATGGTTTAAAAACAAGGACAATTTTGAAATCAAAATATAAAAAATGATAAAAATAGTTTTGACGCTAAAATATGTAAAACAAGAGAGATGTCTTTTTGAAAAGAACTTTTGAAAACATTTAAAATAAGAGATATATTTTTGAAAAGCATTTTCATAAAATTAGTGGATATAAAAAAAGGACCACTATATGTTCCACTAGATATTGTCATGGGTTCCATCCCACTAGGGTTCCATCCCTTTAACAGGCTCAAAGTGGATACCATTCCATGAATAAACTTCGAATAAAGATGTAAGTGCTTTCAAGAAGTTTTAACGTAATTGTAGACTCAATACTTATCTTTACTATTGAAAACTTGAACTCTTGATATCTTGATACTCATGAGTCTTCAATCTTGATGTCTTCATTCTTGAATCTTTATACTGTACAGTCTTCATTCTTGGTACCTGCATGGTTATATCCTGCATATACATATATATCTAAACTATAATGTTAGTATTTCTATTTTATAACTAGTTCTAAGGTTGTTGTCATCAAAACCATAAGTCAAGGACTAACAATCTCCCCTTTTTTGATGATGAGAACCTTTATTTATAAAATATACTTCACCTTCACAATAACTCCCCCTAAAACTAATAGCTCCCCCTAAAAAAAATAAGTCCCCTAAATCTAATAACTCTATTTTATATTTCTCCCCCTTTGTCATAAAAAACTAACCCTAAACTGATATAACTCCCCCTTAACCTTTCATTATCCAAACTAAATACTAATAAAGAAGTATAATAAGTGAAATAAATGTTTTATTATATACAATGTTATATTTACATGTATATATGGAAAATAAACACATAAATATATGTAGGTACATAAATTATAGAATAACACTATGTTACCCGACACATTGGCCCGGCTACAAAACGATAGTTGAAGATATTATTATTAGCACTAGACAAGATTCTAACCACTGAAGATATAAGTGTTTAATGCAATCGACATGTTTCGACGTTTATGTGGAGTTCGGTAGGTATGGTTCGGTGTGTGTCGCTCGGTCGGAGTAACTCGACCATCATCGCTCGACATCCTTTGTTCGTCCATCATCGCTCGGTAAGGGTGGCTCGACATTGGGGCTTTTGGCATGAATGCCTTAGTCACATATTGCTCGGCCATAAAGGGATGGTTACGTGGCTCGGTGAGGAAGGTTGCGTGGCTAGGTGGCCCCTCGATTGGCATTGAAGGAAAGATCAAGCGGCCCGGCCATGGGGCGCTTGGCATGGACGCCTTGGTCATTTGGGCTCGGCAAGAGTCATTCGGTAACTACCGCTCGGTATGCCTGGTTCAGCATACAGAATTTGTCTATTGTGGGCTGAGGTATCTTGTCTTTAGGCCTGAAAAGGAAGTCCGGCCTATCTTTGTCTATAAATAGAGGGGTAGGGGTGCAGTGAAAAGGAATTGGACTCTGAGAACACTGGAGAGACCCTGCCATTTTTGACACTCTCCTCTTTTTAATTCAAACTTGTATTCAAGTGATTGGTTTACGGATTGTATTTGTATTCAAGTGATTAAGAAAGTAATAAATATTTTATTCAAAGTGGACGTAGGCAATTACGTCGAACCACTATAAATCTGGTGTTCTCATTTTTGTTGTTCTTTTTGCATTGAATTACACCATCTTTCTGTTTTAATTTACTCTCTTTATCATTCTCTCTACATAACTATACTCAAGGGTGTTAGTGACCAATTTTGGTGCTTTCACTGAGAGTTAAACTCTTAGCTTGATTGGATCTCATCGTCTACTAGTGGATTTTCATATTCGCAAGATAGATCAATTGTTTACTAGAAACTTCCTATTTTACTCAGATTTAAAAGAAATCTAAAGGAAGCTGATAGTCATAGTCAGAGAAACTAAGTCTACCGCCCCTGTTTTTGGAAGATTTGATTATGCTAATTTTCTTGTTTAGAGTAAATCAAGTGTTCATGTTCATGTGAAGGATTGGATTCACCGATGTACGCAAGATCTGGGGATTGGACGTTGAAGTTTGCACTCTAGTTGAATGAAGGCCGACCCTCCTCTGAAGGCAATTCAGTCGATCGCCCCAGAAAAGGTGTATGTCGAACGACATCTAGGTCGAGCCATACGTCTATGCCGAAGGCATCCAGGCCAAGCCACACGTCTATGCCGAACGGCATCCTAACCAAGGTATATGTCTATGACGAATGGTATCCACGCCGGCCCATTCGTCTATGCCGAACGGCGTCCAGTCCAAGCCACACGTCTCTGCCGAACGACATCCAGACCTAGCCAAATGTCTATGCTGAACGGCATCCAGGCCGAGCGTCAGGTCTATGCTGAACAGCATCCAGGCCGAGCCACACGTTTATGCCAAACGGCATCCAGGACGAACCACGCATCTATGCCAAACGGCATCCAGACCGAGCCACACGTCTATGCTGAACGACATCTAGGCCGAGCCACCTTGGCTGAGCCACCTTGGTCGAGCCACCTTGGCCGACCTACCTTGGTCGATCCACGTTGACCGAACCGCCTTGGCCGAGCCATGCTTGGCCGATCCAAACATAAATTACACCGGTCTCCTATACGACCCCTATTTTCAAAACTCAACTTAATAAAGGAACACTCTATCTACTTCCCTTACATCCCATGATCGACCAGGGTATAGACGATCTAGCGACAGCTTCTAAATGACAACAAGGGAATGGACAAGAAACCGCTACTCAAACGATACTCCTAAAGGTTGGGGAACATAGATGATATGCCTCTAGGCAAAAGCCAAGATGACTTCAAGCACCATTCTTCATTGACCCAACACTTTAAATTTAGTGACTCCAAGCAGACCAATGTTTGGCTCTAAGAAATTTATTCCAAATGCTAACAAGGATATCATACAGATTGCGTTTGAGGAGAGTCAACCTCTAGATATATTTTGGCAGCTAGTTAGCTGGAGAGCTTCCTACGACCATGGATTTTTTCTGTTATAAAATGAATCAGAACCAAAGTGAGGAGGAGTGGAGCAAGCTAGGAAAAATAACAATGCAGGCCCATCGACTAAGGACACTGATTCCAGTAAACAAAACAAGATCTCAAAATTTGACTCATATGCTCTTTGAAAGATTCAATCGATAGCTTCTATTTGGAGACTCGCGACTCAAAGTGGAATTGAAAACTAACATCGAGAGAGTCCATCGAAGTCCAGAGGAAATCAGGGGAATGTTGTATATTCCAAGATGCACACTGATCCTAACATTGGCGATTACGAACACCTCCGAGGTGTCATTGGAAAGCAGATTCAGAAAGAAAAGCTTCAATAGTACGCGCAAGCCTTGTAGAATGGCGAGCCAGGACCTTCGAATGCCCATCAATAAAGAACTCCAATTATCAGTTGGACCGTTGGTAGTCGACATCCCGCTAGAAGGGTCTAGGGTTAGAGTTGAATAGCGAGCACACGATACTGCCCCCCTTTATCAATGAGATTTATACCAATCTTCTTTGGATATGTTGATTTCAATTATGCTTTGAATTACGACCGACTTGAACTAAACTTCTTTTAAAACCATGGAGATGACCAAGTACTCAGATTTGGCCACCGACCAATCCATGCATATCGTGATTGGACCAGTGGAGTTTCATCAAGACGAGCATGATTCGATCGCTCACCATCAACCATATGCCTTCGATTTGGGGCTATGGACTACAGATCAAAGCGAACACGACCGACCGTCCATTCGTCGACCTCCACATTTGACTTGAAGACCTAAGCAAGGCTTGGAATAAATATGGCCCGATCATCCACTCAAATCGAGTCATAAAACAAAGTTCGACAAGGTACAAATGCCTCTCCTGAAGCTCAATGATGTCAGGATCTATCTAGAGTAGACGTGATTTGATCAACTACACATCAAATCCTACCCCGAACACAAAAGGTTGTTCGAAAGCATGACTTGGAGTAGCTGTGATGGACTACCTACTCGTCAACCATCGCTCTCAATACATGGACACGACTGCACCTTGAAACACATGCAACTTACTTTATCTACTCAATAATCTATTATCCTTATTTTCTAGAAAGATATACAAAGAAAATTGTGCGAGATTTGATTATCTAACCAATCATGGATGTGATCCGACCATCTGTCATGTACCTCCTTCCATGACTTGATTGGAAGAGCTATAATCACCAAGCGGATGAGAATCGACCGTCCATTCTTCAAGTTTCATCCTTCATGTTGGGGGTAGAGTCCCATTCCATGAGAAAATCGTTCATTCGACAACATTAGCATCGATGCGGTAAATGAAATACAAATTAAACAGGTGGAAATACGACTGCTCTCAACAAAAATCTCTAAGTCCCCGGAGCATGGACTAGAGTACTCTCAGTCCCCTGAGTGCGGACTGGAGTATAAACAACATAAAAACCTCTAAGTCCCTAGAGTGCGGACTAGAGTACTCTCAGTCCCTTGAGTGCGGACTAGAATATAAACGACTTAAGAACCTCTAACTCCCCAGAGTGCGGACTAGAGTATAAACGACTTAAAAACCTCTAAGTCCCTGATGCAGACTAGAGTATTCTCAGTCCCCTGAGGGAGGATTAGAGTATAAACGACTTAAAAACTTCTAAGTCCCCAGAGTGCAGACTAAAGTACTCTAAGTCCCCTGAGTACGGACTAGGGTATAAATGACTTAAAAACCTCTATGTCCCTGAAGCGGGCTAGAATACTCTCAGTCTCCTGAGTGCGGACTAGAGTATAAACGACTAAAAAACCTCTAAGTCCTCAGAGTGCATACTAGAGTACTCTAAGTCCCCTGAGTGCGGACAAAAGTATAAACGATTTAAAAACCTCTATATCCCCAGAGTGCGGACTAGAGTACTCTAAGTCCCCTGAGTTCGGACTAGATTATAAATGACTTAAAAACCTCTAAGTCCCTGAAGCGGACTAGAGTACTCTAAGTCCCCTAAGTGCGGACTAGAGTATAAACGATTTAAAAACCTCTAAGTCCCTGAAGCGGACTAGAGTACTCTAAGTCCCCTGAGTACAGACTAGAGTATAAATGACTTAAAAACTTCTAAGTCCCTGAAGCGGACTAGAATACTCTCAGTCCCCTGAGTGCGAACTAGAGTATAAACGATTTAAAAACCTCTAAGTCCCTGAAGCGTACTAGAGTACTCTTAGTCCTCTGAGTGTGGACTAGAGTATAAATGACTTAAAAACCTCTATGTTCCCAAAGTGCAGACTAGAGTACTCTAAGTCTCCTGAGTGCGGACTAGAGTATAAACGACTTAAAAACTCTAAGTCCTTGATGCGGACTGAGTACTTTAAGTCCCCTAAGTGCGGACTAGAGTATAAACGACTTAAAATCCTCTAAGTCCCTAAAGCGAACTAGCGTACTCTCAGTCCCCTAAGTGCATACTAGAGTGTAAACGATTTAAAAACCTCTAAGTCCCTGAAGCAGACTAGAGTACTCTCAGTCCCCTGAGCGCAGACTAGACTATAAACGACTTAAAAACCACTAGGTACCCAGAGTGCGGAGTAGAGTGTTCTAAGTCCCCTGAGTGCGAACTAGTTTATAAATGACTTAAAAACCTCTAAGTCCCTGAAGCAGACTAGAGTACTCTCAGTCCCCTGAGTGCGGACTAGAGTATACGATTTAAAACCTCTAAGTCCCCAGAGTGCGGACTAGAGTACTTTAAGTCCCCTGAGTGCGGACTAGAGTATAAATGACTTAAAAATTTCTAAGTCCCCGGAGTGCGGACTAGAGTACTCTAAGTCCATTGAGTGCGTACTAGAGTATAAACGACTTAAAAATCTCTAAGTCCCTGGAGTGCGGACTAGAGTATAAACGACTTAAAGTTCTCTAAGTCCCCGGAGCGCGGACTAGAGTACTCTGAGTCCTCGGAGTGCAGACTAGAGTATAAACGACTTAAGAAAAATCTCTAAGTCGTAGAAGTGGACTAGAGTACTCTAAGACCTCTGAGTGCAGACTGGAGTATAAACGAACTGACGAAAATCTCTACGTTCCAAACTGTGGACTAAAGCATAAACCGTTCAACAAATCTCTAAGTCCCTGGAGCGTGGACCGAAGCATGAATACAAATTGGGCGCGAGTCGACCGGGGGGAGAATAACACTAAGTCGCCAGAATGCAGAGTGGTGTATAAACGTTGATAAATAGACGAGTGGATTCAAACCGTTCTCTATTCCGCAAACTTCGGCCTTAAATCGGCAGGAGGAGTATTAACTTGCTAAGGATGGAGTTCGACCATCTGACCAGTGGCTTGGCTAAATCAATGCTGGGAGTAGGAGTACAAATCACTAAAAGCTGAATACGACAGCTTACTATAGCTCTAGCTTGGTGTTCTTTACAACTTAAGGCAATGACTACAGGGAGGCCTCAATAAAGAACCAATCAAAACGGCATCCAAAGCTACGAGCGACTGACCATATCATACCTCAGATCAATGGTCAATACCGATCCTCACCAAGCACATACGAATGTGCCTCAGATGTTACTTAAAAAACTATGACCTTCGGAGTATGGAAAGGAGAGTAAACCAAGAAGACTTGGTCAAAAATTCTCCAGCACCCTCCTTCGATCCGTCAGGAGGAGTATGAACCTGGATGAGCATGACGTGACTGCATTTAAGCCAACTTTATCCCAAGATCTAATTAGAGAACATGAACCAAAGTGGACGTGGCAGATCGTCCAGTGTCCAAATTACGCCCGGAAACTGATGAGGCATCGAAGTATTCCTCTTAGAAGGAAAAAACACAATACACTCCTAGATAGGCGAGACCCAGCCTCCCATCAACTGACCTGATCCCACGATTCAACGGCAAAGAGAGTAAAGCTAAACTGGGCATGGCCGGCCTTCCTACTTATTGGTATATGCCCCAAACCTGGACGCACGAGTGAGAAGCAAGATGAATGTGAATATACTATTCACCGATCAACTCTACATCTTTGGAGTTTAGTGCGAATATAAACATAGCTAGGGCGAGACTCAACCGTCCATGCAGTGCATTTTTCAACCCGAGACTGGGAGCAGACGCATGGTCATCCAAAGACTGGCTACGATAGCTTAATATTGAAACTTATATATAGCGTTTACAGCTACTCAAGGCTACGACCGAAAGAATTCCTGGAGATAGAATCATTAAATCGATACCTGAGCTCATGGGCAACTGACAGTCACTCCAACCCGAAGCAATGGGTAAAGGATCATGAATGCATTGAATAGAAAGTGCGCTACTTGAATATACAAGCAAGTTCAAACTCATAAAAAGATCCAGCTATGCAGCTGCACGCAATTCGAGGCTGGCCCCTACTCGACATTTCCTTCAACGTGCTTTTAAGCCTGATCTTTGGCCATTTGTAGATAATCGATTAGAGCATTCAGAGATCTTCGCTATAAGACTTAATAACTCATGAAAAGACTCTAGGATTCGACTAAAGTAACCACCTACATCTATGCCTACCAGCCGTTGCGACAGGGCATACAACGACCTAAGACATCTGAAAGACTACTTAAATAGAATACCGAACTAAGCCAATTTGATATCACTTATTTCCCTCGAAGGGCTATCCAAGGAAGGAAATTAGCAGACCTCATACCCGAATTCATTACATCAGGTGACTACTCGAAGAGTGGTAGAGAACCAACCAACAGATGAAAAATATACACGGATGGCCACTGATGAACTACAACCCTGGATTTATAATATTGGGAATCAACCAAGCGTCATGACGACCAAAGAAGGATACGACACCTTGGGAGGATAAAATTGAAGGATAATGAATACTCAGGAAACATGATCGATATCTTTTTGGAAATAAGGAATACTCGCTGATTCAAAGCGTGTCGTGTTGCTTCACACGACACACTTTGTGGGGCAAATGTTACCCGACACCTTGGCCAGGCTACAAAACGACAGTTGAAGATATTATTATTAGCACTAGGCAAGATTCTGACTAAGAAGAGCCTGAATATATAAGGGTTTAATGCAATCGACATGTTTCGGCATTTATGTGGAGTTTGGTAGGTATGGTTCGGTGTGTGCCGCTCGATCGAAGTAACGCCACCATTATCGCTCGACATCCTTTATTCGTCCATCATCGCTCGGCAAGGGAGGCTCGACATTTGGGCGTTCGGAATGAATGCCTTAGTCACATACCGCTCGACCATAAAGGGACGATTACGTGGCTCGGTAAGGAAGGCTGCGTGGCTCGATGGCCCCTCGATTGGCACTGAAGGAAAGATCAAGCGGCCTGGCCATAGGGCGCTTGGCATGGACGCCTTGGTCATTTGGGCTCGGCGGGAGTCGCTCGACAACTACCGCTTGGTATGCCTGGTTCAGCATATAGAAGTTTTCTATTGTGGGCTGAGGTGTCTTGTCTTTAGGCCTAAGAAGGAAGTCTAGCCTATCTTTGTCTATAAATAGAGGGGCAGGGGTGCAGTGAAAAGAAACCGGACTCCGAGAACACTGGGGAGACCCTGCCATTTTTGATACTCTCCTCTTTTTAATTCAAACTTGTATTCAAGTGATTGGTTTATGGATTGTATCTGTATTCAAATGATTGACAAAGTAATAAAGATTTTATTCAAAGTGGTCGTAGGAAATTACGTCGAATCACTATAAATCTGGTGTTCTCATTTTTGTTGTTCTTTTTGCATTGAATTACACTATCTTTCTGTTTTAATTTACCCTCTTCATTAATCTCTCTACATAACTCTACTCAAGGGCGTTAGTGACCAATTTTGGTGCTAACACACTACTAATGAGAGATTTTGACAATTGAATATTTGTGAATCGAATAATTTGGATAATGAAAACAAAAGTTTCCACGTTGTGCAACCAAATTCCCATCTATGTCAAAACAGACTTCGCCTACGCAGACCACTTTATCGTCTTCTTCCATAGGTGCTTCTTCCTCTTCATTGTGCTCTAAGGGATTATGCACTTGAATGTTGGGAGAATCTTCTTCAATCACAGTAGGATTTGCATGATTATCCATTAGAAATTTTTGCACATTCCGAAGAATTTTGCCTTGCTTTTCTTGTTCTTTTGCCATCCTTAGTTGCACAACTTGAAGTTCAGTCAACATTTGCATGGCATCCTTCATAGACTCTTCAATCTTTATCACACATGCTAGTGTAGTGCGTTGAAATGGACCAAAATAAGAAGAAGGGAAAGAAATGGTGTCATTTTGGTTTGATTTAGAGGTGGAGGCCATTAGTTTTAATTTTTAGAAGTTTAATACAGAGAAAGAGATGTGAGAAGATAGAAAAATTCGAAATACATAGGTTAATATAACTACCAAACTAATTTTAGAGGGAAAATCAAATTTTCAAATTTTGTCATTGTATGTCGACATGGGTGGTAGGGGTATGTCGAAATCCTTATGAAAAATTTGGTTTTCTTATGTATTTCTGTTTACTAAAAATATATGTTACAATATCTATATTCTATATCTCAGTTATTGAACAAATGCCTAGTTCTCTTCTTAACTTATTAAGTATAGGTTGATTTAAGGGTTTGAAAAAAATATCAGCAATTTGATTCTCGAAGTTGAAAAACTCAAGAGAAATAATCTCCTTACTTATATTATCTCAAAGAAAGTGATGTCTGATATCAATCTGTTTAGTCCTAGCATGATGAATAGGATTTTTAGATAAATTTATTGCACCAGTACTATCACAATAAATTGGTTATTTTGAAACTGTTAATCCAAAATCTTTTAGGGTTTGTTGCATATATATAACTTGAAAGCAGGCTAAAGCAACAGAGATATATTCTGCTTCAGTTGTTGATAAAGAAATAGTGTTTTTCTTTTTACTAAACCATGAAACCAGAGAATGACCCCAAAAAGTGACAGGTTCCACTTGTACTTTTTCGATCAGATTTGCAACCAACATAGTCAGCATCACAATAAGAGATATATTTTGGAAAAGCATTTTCATAAAATTAGTGGACATCAATATAGGACCACTATATGTTCCACTAGATATTGTCATGGGTTCCATCCCACTAGGGTTCCATCCCTTTAACAGGCTCAAAGTGGATTCCATTCCATGAATAAATTTCGAATAAAAATGTAAGTGCTTTCAAGAAGTTTTAACATAATTCTAGACTCAATACTTATCTTGTGCTATTAAAATCTTGAACTCTTGATATCTTGATTCTCATGAGTCTTCAGTCTTGATGTCTTTAGTCTTGAATCTCAATAATGTACAGTCTTCATTCTTGGTACCTGCATGGTTTTATCCTGCATATACATATATATCAAACTATAATGTTAGTATTTATATTTTATAACAAGTTCTAAGGTTGTTTTCATCAAAACCATCATCTCAAGGACTAACAGTAAGAAGTTTCCAAAGTAGTTAAATAAGAATGGACTTCGAAAAATGAATTAGAATTCATAAAAGAAGTAGAAAAGGGATAATTGGAATTATGGAAAAATGTATTGAACATTGGAAAATATTAAAGCGAATAAATCAAGGAATTCGTAACTTATAGAATTCGTTATAAACGGGTTAAGGAATTTACAATATAATTGTGAAGGATTTTGAGAAAAAAGAAATAATGGAATTTTTCGAAGTACTGAAAAAATCCCAATATGGGTAGAAGAATTTGAGTTTTCTCAGTTTTTGAAATATTTGAAGGGATTTGAATATATATATATATATAATATATATATATATCTTATAAAGATATTTTGAAAATAAATTTGGGAAAATTTATATTAAGCCCTGAAGCATGCTTATAGATGTTTATTGATAGTTAAATAAACATCTATTAATTTTGGCCAATTTTATTAATCGCTTCGAAGAGACCGGGATCGGGTTTAATTATCTAAAAACCACTTCGATCCACTTTGTCTAGACACTATTATAATGTCATGCAATTTTGATAAAAATGTTTGGTTACCGTGAGGGAAAAACCCTTTATGTTTATGTGTGACGTGGTCACGTTTGATTTTCAAAGGATTTTGATGACTTTAAATAATTCAAATTGTGTGTGTTTTCTCACGGTGGTTTTCCAGACTAACTCGGGTGTTATTTTATTATAATGCTCGAGTCAGACCGAGTATTACAGATTCAAGATGGGAAGCTAGGGAGCTCAGGAGATGAGCTAGAGGATTTTAGGCATATATCATGTACTTGGTTATTTCCACTGTGTGAGTTATGTATATCAGGACAAGTTATTGTAACTATCTAGATTTATTAATGATTGTTGTACTCTGGGGATTGTATGTATATTAACTAATACAGATTCTTTTGTATAAAAATCTATCATTATATATATTATATTTTGTTCCGCAGCCTTTGTGAGATTCTGTGTTATTGTTTATTTTTCTCATATTTTTTCTTCTTTCCCCTAATGATCTGGTATTTTCGGCACTTGAATATTCAGCATGTTACATAGTGAACATATTGATGTCGATTTTCGAGGGTCAAAAATCCCAGTTCGTTACAAAATTATGATCAACTTTATGTAATCATCATGAAAAACATTTCATTAAGTGGAAATAGTTTCATTACTTTCCTAAATCTAAATTTAAAACAATTAACCATGAAAACTCATTTTGAAAGAGATAACTAATCTCTTCCATTATCAAGAGATGATTACTGATTATACCTCAAAATAAATTTTTAGGATATATATATACATATATAAAGTTTAATTTTTTTTCCTTACAATTTAAAACGATTAAACTACATGAATTGTTCATTTATCAAAAACAATTCAAATTCACATTTTCAATTTTCACAAAATTAAATTTCCATCTAATTATCAACATAAAACTAATTAAAGTTGATAACTAATTCAAACTTGTTTTTAAAATAATTTTAGAAATTCACACCGACTAATTTTCTATACAACCAAAATTTAAAACAAAACTTGCTTACAACTTCATGCTAAAAGTTTAAAATTAGCATTTTTTAAGATAGAGTCTATATCTATCCTTAACTATTACTCAAATAACCAGGTGTCAAAAAAAATTTTATAGTCATCATTAATAACATGTACTAAAATATTCAATTAATATTTTAATTTTTCAAACCAAAGTATTCTTTTATCTTAAATACATCATTTTATTAATCAAAGCATCAAATTATATTTTCTTCAAATTAAGACATCCCCTTAATTAGAATTATTCACTTTACTTATCCAAATTACCATATTCAATTTCTTAAATTTCAAATAATATAAGGGTATTGCCTCGCTATTTATTTATAGTAAATGACCCCATCGATTGGCTGCGGAGTTGATCAAATGACCAAAACTGCATCGCCACTCATCCAACGCTCACTATGGTTCAATAGTTTCATCAAAAAATTAAAATAAAAAATTAATGCTTCACCATATTAATTATTTCCATACTTTACTTATTAAAAATCAATTTACAGTGTCTGGTTGTCTCATCATAATGTTTAGGAAATTCTTATCGATAACGCTGATCAGGCGCATCGACTAGAATTCTTAAAGCACTCGATGGACAACCCAACACAAAATCAATTTTAAACGATAAACATGTCTTTCATATAATTTTATAAAATATTCTTCGCTTATCCCAATATAAGAATCCATTTTAGACTCATAAGTATATCTTCTATTAGAAAGATTTACAATTTAAATTATTGTTGCTTACACTTATTATCAAAGAACACAAGGAGAGTTCATCAAGATATTCAAAGAATACTCAATTCACAAGATCGATGAAATAAGTTGGAGCGTTCGTCAAACCGAACGGTATAAAGAGTCACTCATAAGATTTATAACGAGTGTGAAATGTGGTAAGAGGAACGCTATCCTCCACAACTCGTAGTTAATGAAAACCGGTGCAAGGTTAAACTGAGGAATGATACCAGCACCACTCAACTGATCAAACACATCATCGATCCTAGTAAATGGATATTCGTTCTAAATGGTTAACTCGTTAAGCTTGCGAAAGTGGATGCAAAGCCTAAGAGTGCCATCAGATTTCTTAGCGCAGATGACTATGGCACCCCACAGTAAAGAACTGGACTGAGAAAATTGCTTGGCTTCAAGCTCCATCAATTTCTTTTGAGTTCCTCATTTACTCTGTGGACATCCTCATAGGAGGATGACTAACGGGCTAAGAACTAGGAATGAGGTCAATACAAAACTCAATTGTCCGATTGGGTGACAAACCTAAAATGGACTAACACACATTAACAGAATCACAAACGACGGGAATTTGAGTTACATATGATCATCTCGAAATTCAAGAGCAAATAAAGAAACTACGGAACTATCATCAACATTCCGAAGGACAAGGGACAACTAATCAGCCGAATTAGGATGCCTAAATATAGGATCCTTTTAGAACATAGGATTGGGTTTGACAATAAGCAAGCCAATCCATCCTCAAATCACATTAAACCCAAGGTAATGATTAACATGAAGATTTGCACGAAAAAAGAAATTACAAAGAACATTCTCAATATTCTCACACAGTATGCTAAGTGTTGCGGATCCCTCAATAGGATTCGCAATCCTCGAAGAAGTACTAAGACAAGAAACATCCAATGGTATCAACAAGCTCCTTCAATACGAATGAGTGTCAAGCACCTATATCGAAGAGAACTAGAATACAATAATCATGATAAGGATTCTTCACAGGATAAGATATCATCAATTTAATTGTGGAATACTACAGAATTAAAATGCATTCCTAGACATAATCCCAACTTATACCTACCCTAAAGGCCTCAAAAAGGTTAAGGACACGATGATTAAGGGAAATGTAAAACTTATATTGTACTTTGATGTACCGTAATATATGTTCTATTATGTGTTTACTATATTTTATTCTGAACTCAGCTCTGATACCAAGCTGTGATGCCCCACCCCGAGACCCACATTAACAAAGAGTATTACTGGATAATACTGTCTGCTAACACGGAGAATAAGGCTGGTTAGGAACGACCATCTATAGTTTTTTCTTAAACATCTATTAAATACGTCGATTTAGTTCTCAAATTTTTTTTCCTTTCTCAAGTGAATCGACATAATCAAGAAATGCTTAATACAAAACTACAGTGGCTAAAGGATCTATTAGAACAAAATACAACAACAATATATACAACATATCACAGAACAGTAGCCAAACATATATATACATATATACACAGATACATCCCATGCAATACAAATGATACAGCAGAAGTGGTACAACGACCATAATGTATACAACGAGTCAATACAATAAATACATATCAGAGTCATACAAAATGAATATAAAACTACAAAAAGTGATGAGCAGATATCCATGGTGAAAGAAGCAAAGCAAAGTCCTATGGTAGGTATCTAACTTGAAACAACTCGGTTTGACCTGAATATATAAAAATACATGGGTTAGTCTAGCTAAAACATCTTATTAGCAATAGATAAATGATAATATGAAGCAAAAGGTAAAGTGGTGATAATTCTTCTCAAAGGAGAAGAATTAATTCAAGGTTCATATCCTTATTTCAAGTGAGGTAGTGACACCAAGTACATATATCCTTGAAAGAGGTAACTCAATAATAAAAACCACAAAGTATATGAAATGTCTCATATCATCGGCGTAATCCCAAAAGACACTATAATTGTTTCTCTAAACCATATGTCCTAAATAGGAGAAATCCCAAATCATAAATCTCGTTGAAACGGCAATCACAAATATATTCCCAAAATAGAGTAATCCCAAAGCTCAAAATACATCAAATAATGGCAACAAATATATCTCCAAAAAGAGATTATAAATCTCAAATAAACGCCAAAGATGGCAAACCCAAATCTCAAAATATAGAACTCGATGAGGAGTTCAATTTCCAAAGATGTAATCACCATATATAATGTCTCGAACAGCTCAATTGGCCAATAATGTAAAAAGGCGATACAGTTGGAAAAATCATAAAGAAATCAATGAAATCATCTCAAAAATATAGCACGTGCTTATGGCCAAAACCGGCCAAGTACCGTTCTCTCAAAATAAGGCACCACGTCTCTTAGACGAACATCCTGAAGGATAACATCCTGAAGGACAACATCCTGAAGGACAAATAGATTCGTCTCTAAAAAACATCCCGCGGGACAACATCCAGAAGGACAAATACGTCTCAATGGACAAATACGTCTCTTAGACAAACATCCCGAAGGACAAATGACCCGAAAGTCCAATACTGAAAAACACGTCTCTTAGACAAATGTGTCATAAACTCTAAGATAGGAATCTGAAAAGTGTTAATAGTGTGTCCCATACCACACATTCTCACTAATCGGTTTACTAACCGCTAGCCAATGCCACACCAGAAGGCATTAAATTGCCTCATCTCATCGGCGAATACGACCCAAAGGTCAAAACTATCAAACGGACAAGTTAGGAATTAACCGAAAAGATAAACGCATGTGTCCCATAACATGTATTTTACGCAATTGTTTAATTCTCCTTCTCATTCGCTCGAAAAGTGCAAAATGTGTATTTTATATATAGAAAATAAATTGTTGAGAAAACAAGCTTTTAAAACAATTTTTGAAATCATTTTTGGAAAACACTCTTTGAAATTCCCTAATTATAGAGAATATGTGTAACGACCCGCCGCCCTGACCGCCCCCAGTCGTAATTAAACCAACTAGAAACGTTCAAAATGACGGATTGTTGTTCAGTTTATAGAGTTTAAACAGAATCAGCCACAGAATCACAGAACAATCATAATATTATTCATAAATAATTTTTCTTACATATATCAGAGTTTGTACAATGCATTAATTTTTATACAGCGGAATATATCTTTGATTATTAAGTACAAGAAAAAATTTCCAGAAAACTTTAGTGGAGTGCTTTCCCCTTTCTCTCTAACTTCGCGGTCTGAAAATCTTCAAGCTGTAAAAATACTCGGTCTGACCCGAGCGTTTATTGCAAAACACAAAAACACTCGAGTCAGGATTATCTTTACTCAAGTAATTAAATTTGTAATGAACTGAATAAAATGGTAACAGAGATGACGAATCACATGAATCAATTTAAATCTATTATGGATTTTTCACATTAACAACTTCAATTTTTAAAATCTGTCAATCCTGTGTGGCTGCAATACACACGTATATTTACACACATGTGCACTGCCTCGCCAACACGTGTGCACCAAACAAAAGCACAGCTATCAGATCAAAACAAGGTCAAACCCAAGTTTCAAAACTGGGTTCAACTCAAGGCCAATGCACAGATAAAAGAGTCAAGAAGGCATCAGACAAGCAATACAAGTAACAAATGTCAAAGCAGGCTATCAAAGGCAGAGACTCAGAAATGCCAAAGACATGAAGCAACAAAAGATTCACAAATACCACTCGAAGTTTACAGAGTGCAGAATCTGCAGACCAAATGCAACGGAATGGAATGCAACTACAAGTGCAACAGTCAAGTCCAAATGCAACAAAATGGGATGCAACTACAAGTGCAGGTGAACAAGTGATACAAGCTACAAATAAGCAAAGACCATATGGTCAGTGCACAAAAACAAGGCCCAACAAAATCACAAACCAAGTGCAACTGGAAATAACAAACTCAGATGGATGTATAGGAACTTACACATGTACTCGGCAAATGCAAGACAACAACACAAAATGACAACAGCAGAAGTGATCAAGGCAAAGCACAAGTGTGTAGCATCAAGTAGTTTCAAGTACACGGACATATATATATGGAACTGCCACTGCATGCAAACAGCAAAAAAAAAACAAGTCTAAAGTCTCAAGTGCAACAGCATGAACAGTGATATGCAGCAGTGTATATGAACACAACTACAGGTACAAGGTCAAGTTATATGCATCAGAATGTTGACAGAAGGAGACTGCAATGCATGCTACAACAACAAAGACTACAACTACTACACAACACAGCAGCAACTAGTAGAGCAGAGCACATCCATTATTAGAGTGTTGGCCATGTTAGATTTTTTGAAATCAGGTGTACATACTTCATTGTTTCCAGGAAGAAGAACCAAAAAAAACTGTTTTAGTTTATTACTGAGAAGTAGTATAGGTTTTAAAACAACATTTTAACATGTTTACCATCTTTATCAGAATCAAAGAGAGAAGGAGATTACATTTTCTTTGATATAGGTTAACCTGCCACCAGATTCCAAAGTAACTATGTTTATTTATAGTTTCTATCACAACTTTGCTTACAAAGTTTTTTTTTAGTAGAATTAAGAAATTACAAGCTACAAGTTATAACTTTGTGTTTATTTTACAATCTTGTAACTTTACTTTAAGCATGCATCAAAACATAATATAAATAAATTCACATCCACACAGGCAAGCAGGCATTTTAACAAGAGAACAACCTTTGTCACTGCATATAACATAGATTTGGATAGGTTTACTCACAAATAAACACATGCAAGCAAAAATAACATATATCAGAGAGGAAAGTAAATGCAGGCATCCATGCATGACAGATTTAAGGCCAAGTTTAAATAACATCTGTTCTCATCAGTTTAAAACAAAAATTTGGTAACATCTATTCTTATCAGTTTAAATTAAAATTTAAATAGCATCTGTTCTTAACAGTTTAAATTAAAATTTAAATAGCATCTGTTCTAACAATTTAAAACAAAATTTATATAGCATCTGTTCTTAACAGTTTAAAACAAAATTTATATAGCATCTGTTCTTAACAGTTTAAAAACAAAAATTTCAAGTAGCATCTGTTCTTAACAATTCAAAAACAAAAATTTCAAGTAGTGTCTTTTCCTAACAATTTAAAACAATATCATATAGCATCTGTTCTTAACAGTTTAAAAACAAAAATTTCAAGTAGCATCTGTTCTTAACAATTCAAAAAAAAAAAAATTCAAGTAGTGTCTGTTCTTAACAATTCAAAAACAAAAATTTCAAGTAGTGTCTGTTCTTAACAATTTAAAACAATATCATATAGCATCTGTTCTTAACAGTTTAAATCCAAAAAAAAATCCGAGCAATTGATAACGAATAACCCCCCAAAACATAGCATGCAACCAAACATCCAATTCAAACAAATTTAAACACTTGAATCAAAATCAATCGTGAGCAAAGAACTCACCTTTCACCGAAGCAAGGAGACGAACTCGACCCACTGAGAAGCACGCGATCGAATTGAAGCCGAAGCAAACCCAAATTTCGAAAAGCCCTAATTGTTGAAGCACGGAATCGAAGAGGAACGACGATTTTTTTTAGAGAGAGGCCGCCATTTTTTCTTTGTTTATTTTTTTTTGTCTTCTGATGATTTGAGATGAGGAAAAGGGGGTATCAGATATAAAAGAATAGAGAGAATGTGTTTTTGCAGAGAGGCACGATTTAGGGCGTGGGTTTTGGCATGTTTGAAGGCACGAATTTGGGCGTGGGTTTAGCTGACAAGGTAAGGCAGTGTATTCTTCTTCTTTTTATTTATTTATTTATTTTATTTTTATTATATATATTATTTTTTTCTTATTTCTTTATTTTAAATCCAATTTGTTTTGTATAAATTATTTTCTTTTACTTTGTTTTTGTTTAATTTTTTGTTGTTTGAATTTTTAACTATGTGTGTTTCTTTATTAATTTCGTATTGATTAAAATTTTATTTCATTTTATTTTAGTTAAATAAAAATGTTATTTATAACTAAACATCGATTTATAAATTTACATAAATAATAATTCTCACATCCAAATTATTATTCCTAGTCATTCGTTCAAATTTTAAATACAAATTCAATATTCAAATTCAACTCCAAAGTCGAATTCAAATTTTATTTAACTTTAAATAGATTAAATTCAAAAATTTAATCGCCAATTTATCCTGAAAATTTGAAATTCAAGTCAAACATCATTTAAATATTTAAAATAAATTAAATATTCACAAATTAAATTGTTCAAAATTCAGGACCGTTACAATCTCCCCTGCTTAAAAGAATTTCGTCCCGAAATTATAAGTTAGGAAAAATGATTGCTAAAATCTCACCGATACTTATATCCTACATAATTTTACCAAGTTTCAAACTCGCAAATAAATATAGGATTCATTCCATTTATTTTATCTCACTAGTTTTGTTCATCAATTTCAATAATCAAGACACAAAAGTCTTTACCAAATTTTTGACTTACAAAACTCGGATTTTTAAACTTGAAATCTTTTATGCTAAATATTTGCATATTACATCATTTCCAAAGCTGTGTGCTTCCAAGATATTTTAAAAATTTCTTCCTTAATTCATTAAGTTAGAATTATGTAATTCTAATTTCAGACTATTGATTTTCTATTCAAAGTTTGAAAATACTTGATAACTCGAAGTTTAACAAGTCCATCGTCGTTCTTACAGACATTAGGCATACGCTGGCCAGGCACAAGACTAAAAATCTCCAAGTACTAAATATACTTGCTTCAACTCCCAGTGAAAATACTTTTTTTAAAAAATTCTTTTAAAAATGGATATGGAAAGCACGTTCCCCCATGGATCACAGTTTACCCGGCGGTTACGCTACTATCCCAGTAGAATCGCTTGTAACCTTAGATTTCTCATCTCTCTTGAATTTCGCCATGGTTGTCGCCTTAGATCGCGGTCCACACGGCGGTTACTCTACTATCCCAGTAGAATCGCTCGTGGCCGTAGGCATCTCGCCCCTCGAATTACGCTTCGGTTTCTAGATCGCAGTTTACACGGCGGTTGCGCCACTATCCCAGTGGAATCGCTTGTAACTGTAGGCATCACGCCCCACGAATTACGCCAGCATCAATTCACCTAATCCCAAACACGATGATCCATCGTGGGGGATCCCAGTCAGTCCCAATGGACATTCCACTAATGGAAATTCTACGTAGCTACGATTTCCAATGGACACTCCACCGAGTTCCAATCACCTTCACAAATAATAAATGGAAGGTACATTTCCATATCCTCAGTTTTTAGAAAACATATGTCATATACATATAGTACTTCATTTCACATTTCGTACATATCATACCTATGTAAACCTACGTAGGACTTTTCATAATAATGACTTTCCAAACTGATGGTTTTCGATTTATTATATTCACATATATAAGTTACGAAAACTCAATTCACATTCATCACAAATAGAGGATACCAAAATTTTCCATTTCACTTAAAATTTTCCTCTAAATCGATTTGAAAATTTAAGGTTATCTCAAACCTAATTCACATTCATAATCCAATTCATTATCGACTTCACATTCGATTTGGATTTCACGTTACATCGTCAATTCTCAACACATAATTGATGTCTATCGATATATAACCTCTGAGCTCGTACATCTCAGAGAAGGGTGTTAAGCTAAAAGAATAAATTCTCCGCCACCACAGATATATATTGAATAGAGATCAATTGCTATGTCATCAATTCACAATGTTAGACATACAATCCCAATCGACTATCCAAAATTCAAAGCTCAACTTATATTGTTTTTGATGTCGAAGTTAAACTCAATTTAACTCAAGATTCAATCTTTTTGAAAAATTTCCAAGTTGAACTAATCGTTCACATTTCTCAAAAATAATATCTTTACAAGATATATAATTTTCACACTTAACCATTTTTCATAATATCACTTCCCTAAAACATATCTGTTTTAGTTAATAATATATTCACTGTCCAAAATCGTGAATATACTTATTTAAATCAATTCAGTGTTTCTACACATTTATTTAAAAGATTATCCACTGTCCAAAATCGTGGATAAAATTCCCAACCAACATTTACTATCACAATATTTGTAACGTACGCGGATTTTCGTTGCCGAAAAACCGAATAGTTATGGGTTTAAGAAAGAAGAAAGAAAGAAAAGAGAAGGAAAGAAAAGATAGGAAGATTAGAAAATAGAGGGAAGAGAAGAGAGAAAATAGAAAAATAGGAAATTTTAAAATAGGAGGAAAAGAGAATAGAAAATAAAGAAAAACAGAAGAAAATAGGACGGAACAGAAAACAACAGAACAACATCAGAATCTCACAATTCGCAGCGGAACAACATATAATAATAAATGAATAATCTTTAAACAAAGAACTATATCAGTTATTGCATTACATCACATTACATTACATCATATCATCAGAGTGTACAAAAACAACAAACAGTGCAGCGGAAAAAGAAATACTATATAAACTAGTAATACGCCATGCCATCCATCTTGCCTCCAGCAACTCCAGAATATCCTGATATACCTTACTCTTGACTGCCCATGTGGAAATTGGTGGGCACCCAGAGTTTAGGAAGGAAAACAATAAACTCCAAGTCAGTCATGTGACTGGTGTGAGAACTCAAAACAGTTTATTTATCTTTAAAATCAAAATAGAGGAATATTTTTAAATTCAATTCGCAATGCTTTTAAAAATGAGGCTACCATAAGGCCTCCCGCACACACACACATGCAAACGCAGAATCGGAGGAGATTTCTCCTTATGATAGTCAAAGATGCTTGATACGCATTTAAAATAACATTTGATATTATTATTAGTGCATAGTGTAGGAAAAATTCATTTCGAAAGTAGAATATAAATCTTAGCCAACATACGACCATTATCGTATGCCTACTATAGCTAACTATGTTCAATAGCAGGTTACCGCCACATTCCATAGCAGGTTATACAACTAGAACCGTACAAGTTTCGTATTGTTTCTTTGGATTTCCAACAAATGGTCAGGCCAAGGAACTTCCCATTGCCACATGAGAATGCCTCTGGAAAGACATCCCCGAGAACCAAACCGGAACTCTGCCAACACAAGGCCGGGTTACCCCTAACTGGGTAACTACTGACACGAGCACGCCATTCCCCGATCGTAAACGACCTTTCTCACGGGATCCCGAAAACCAACAACCACAAAGTAATAAATTCGTAGTAACCACATAGGTTAAATATCTGGGCTCCATACCATGATACCACCTCTATCCAGAAGGAAATGTACATACCCTAAAGGGTGCTACCCCTCATAACCTTGCCGCATCTTTCCTGTTTTGACCATTTCCGGGGTGTGAGGTTCGACGAAGTCACGTCCACAAAAACATACTTTATACAAAAGCCATGCTTTGGGTCAACAAATGATCAACACAATGATCACCAAGATAGACGATCAAATAAACAATCCTATCACAATAATCAACACAATGATCATTTCAGCATCACTCAGCATATCACATTACCAAATTGGGGATATATCGCTGATAACTTCAACTATATAACCTCTGAGCTCGTAGGTCTCAGAGAAGGGTGTTAAGCTAAAGAATAAATTCTTCGCCACCAACAGAAATATATTTGAAAGAAATCGGCTTTATATCTCAACTTGTAATGTCAGACATACAATCCATACAAGTCTGTTCCGAGCTCGAACAAAACCGAAGGCACTTACAAAGAAGTCCTTGCAATCCAGATATTCACAATCCTGATCGGATTTCCCATCACTTAGGGAGTCTCTATACCGTTGCAACCCAGTGCAGAGACAATCGATAGGTCATCCTATCGCTCTCGCAAATACCGGGTCTTCAACACCGATCTTCAATGCAATTCACAACGACGTATCACATATTCGGAATGGGTTATACGACCCCATGGTCCTTTCCCGGTTAACCCGAATAGTGAGCGCTTATTTAAAAATAAGTGTAGCATTCACATTCAAACAAATCACATCAATTACCCATTCAAAGGGAAATATCGATAGTCGGTTATTGAACTATCACTGGATATGCACACATCACCAGTTTCCAAATAATTTTCCAAATTATTTATTTTCCAAAATATCTTTACTAGATATATTATTTCAACACTTCAAAAAAAATAAATCAATATTTATTTTTAAACCAATTCCACTTTCTTTTATAAATTCAATAGTGAATTTATATTTCACAATATCTATTGATATCCGTTTTCAATTATCCATTTTCAATTTATCTTCAAAAAGATAAATTCTAAATATCACTTCATATTGGAAAACAATTCCATACTTATTTAATAAGTAATTCACAGATTTCATTTATTTTCAACACTTGGAAAATATTCAATATACTTAAATCGAAATTAAGTATACATTTCATTCTTTAAGAAAATCATTCTCATAAACATATTTATTTGGGCCAAAACGAATGTTACGTAAAACATCGTTACGACGACTCAAATTCACTAGTATAGGGATTCGAAATTAAAATAGATATATAAATCCCAATACTATACAAAACATTTCCTTTCAGAAATCATTTACTATAACAACAGTGTTATAGTCCATCATTTCCTTCTATTTCTTGAAACGTCTATTTCAACAATAAATGTTGAAATCTATGGTTTCGAATCTCAACACATTTTAAAACATCGTTAGATCGTTTTAATTCAATTTAAACATCTCATTCAAAACAATTTCTTTAACGTGTTATTCACTATTCAAAAATGTGAATATACTACGTTAACACATTTCATCCTTTTATACATTTTAATTCAAAGGATTATTCACTATTCAAAAATGTGAATATAACTCCATTAATAGGTTTCAACAAATTTTCTTGTCAAAATAAGTCATTTGCGAATTTATAAAACAACGTTTATAAATTCCATTTCTATTTATTTATAAAAACTTCCTTTTTATAAATTCTTTTATTAACCTATTCCAGTTTATAACTCGATTATAAACTAAAAGTTCATATTATAAGTTAATTACTTATAAAACGATTATTTTACAAAATCGTTCTTTTTAACTTCCCAAATTATAAATCTTATAACTTATAAGATTCATTCATTTATCCAAAATCATTATTTTAATAACTTAATAAATTTTATAAACCTACTGCTTATAAAATTCCATTTATAACTTCACCGTATAAAATTCTATAAATTCCATTCAATTATGAAATTCATTTTCACTTCATTCAAACACTTATAAAAACTCGTTTTATAATTTCCATATCTCAATTTATAAATATCCATTTATAAATCTCTTATATAAATCAATTCATATTAATATTTTAAAACGTCTTTAATCTCCTTTAGAATTTCACCATTTTGATTTATAAAATAATTAAATTTTATAAAATCCTATATTTAAACTTTTCACAAAAATTCTAAAATGTCTCGATTAAACTATTTTATAAATCATTAGCATCATATTCTCAAAAATCAGTTTTTAACTGTATTTCACAAAAATCATAATTTTTATAACTTTAAAAATTATAACGTTTATTTATTTAAAATAAATCAATTTCCAAACATACAGTATATTTTCAAAAATCACTTTATAAATCATTTTAAAATTCCAAAACTTGGTCCAATGATGCTACATACCAAATAGTCAATCACGACAACAACGATATCATATATCAATATGAAAATCCATCAAATATCAAAATATCTGAAATCAAATAAAAACTGTTGAGGAATCCAGTTGGATCCCTCCAACCTGTTTTCCTGCATCCACAAACATTAGCACAATACCCATTTCGCTCCAGTACGAAATTATCGCGGTATATGTTCTTATTAAATATTATCCGCTTAATAACGGCGTAATAGGGTCTCATCCGCTAAAAAAAATGCGGGAAATCAATCAACTGCAATATATACATATGCCAATATATATATATTGATATTATATATAATACCAATTTCACTGTTTATGAAATATTCGCGGTATATGTTTTTATTAAATAACATCCGCTTACTAACGGCGTATAATGTCTATTTTAACAATCAATAGATATCAATCAACATTCAAACATGCATTCAAATATTTTAAATCTAACTATTTAAAATAAAAATCGAAACCTATTCGATTGAGTGAGAAATTCTCACCTTGATTTTATTTCCGTTTTAGCTTTTATTTCGAATAAAATTAAACGCGCGTTTAATTTTACCCAAAATTCTCACTAACTCCAAACGACTCCAAACCAACTCCATCGCGTAGTGCTCGTCCATACGATTCCAACGCAACTGGTTTCGCGCATTTTCGACCTCGTATGAAAAAGATATGAATTTTTGAAGTTACATGATTTATATACTTATAAATTTACAACAAAAAAATAAATTTTAAACCTAACTTATCATCCACCGTGCATCTCCAATCCAACGGCCGCATATGCTTCTCCTTCCCCATCACGCAACAAGCTCCAGGTTATACACGTTATGGCCGAACCCAACTTCCATGATTAGGGTTAAATTTTTCACCTCTTATACTCGACGATACTTCGATCAAATAGCACCAATACAAAGCCCTTCGTCAACACCACGCTCGGCCTCAACCCCATGATGCTCGGCTGCCTCGTGATGCGCGCGCACGAAGATATACACGGCACGCACGCGACCCCCTATCTCCCCCATCGTCGCTCCAAACACGATCTCCACCGTTGAATCTCTTCGTCTCGTTGCCCTCTACATCTTTCATGTTGAACGTTTCTTGTAAATGTAAACGGATTTGAAGTTATCAAGGGAAGAAGTGGAGTGATTTTCGGCCCTTCATCCTGATAGTGGCGGCTAGGGTTACAATTTTCTTTTTATTTATTTATTTATTTTTATTTTTTTTTCAAGTGGGGGGGCTATTTATAGAGAAAACCGAACACTATTCATCCCGGAAATTTCGAACTCCGATTTACACGCCGAAACTGACGTACCTAGGGTTTATCCCGCGTTCCGGACACAATGGAACAGGTTTCAGAATGTAATTCGGACATCTGTGCGAGTTATGGCTGTAAACGCTCAATTTGAATTAAACCGATTTAAGTCGATTTCTAGGCGTTTTAATTTGTACCGGACAAACGGTAAATCCAATTGACTTGAAATTTGAAACCTTACAATAATATCACATTACGGATCCGATGAAACTAGTTTCGTCGAAATCCGAGACTTTTTGAAAAAGGCTATTTTCACTCGTCAAATTTAAATTAAAAATAAATCGATGCGTTTCGAGCTGCCACGATCAAACGATAGCTCCGATTGACACGAAATTTGAAATCCGGTAATAACTAACTATTACGAATCCAATGAAACTGGTTTCGTTCAATTCTAAGACTGTTCAAAAATTGACTATTTTCACTAGTCGATTTTAATATTAAAATATTCAATTTTCACAAATTAACTTTTAATTCGATTTTAAAAGTTCTAAAATATCGTTCTAACTTCCATATGATAAAATAAAATTTTACAAATCATTTTCAATCATATTTAACGTAATTTTCAATTATTTCCATAATTTAACATATTAATTATCGATTTAATTATCCAATTAAATTCAAAAATTCAAATAAAAATTTATTTGACTTATAAATTCACTTAATAATATTTAAAATTAATTAAATATTCAAATTTTAATTATCAAAAATTCTGGGTCGTTACAATCTTCCCTACTTAAAAGAATTTCGTCCTCGAAATTAACTAGTAAGAAAAGTTACAGAATTTATTAATTTTCCCAAAATTCATTGTTAAACTTCTTACAATACTTTACTAAGTTTTCAAAATCATACTTAGTTATCTTTTCAAAAACAATTACTATTGTTTGACTTTCCATTCCAAATCAAAGTTTAAAGTTTTCCAAAAATTTTCCAAATTTTTCTCAAAATTTTTCTAACGCCTTAAATTTTCGGAAAAATTCGCCATAGTCTCCTTTGCGCGGCTCGATCCGAAAAAAAATGACAGTATATATATCACAAATATACATCTCATCAAGTAATGAGGCATCCCGCAGGGAAAAAAGTATAAAAGTACTGTATTTAATCCGAGATATGTACCTTATATTTTATTAGCAAGCATATACGGCTAATATAGCGCAAAAGCGAGCTCCAAATGCGAAGCAAACGCGATCCGCACCTACTAATCACTCAACAAACAACATGAGAATCATGCATGTAGATAATAGTATCAATATATAACATATAGCAACATAATAACTATATATGTCAACATAGCAAATGCAACTAAACAACAAATGCAAACATCAACCAACTACCATTCATAATCATAAATATTCATTCATATTCTCATTAATATTTAATGAATTGGTTTTCAATATAAATCACATTTGATTTATTTACATTGGATGTTTTTACTAACATTCATTCTCAATTAGTTTATATTCACTAATTCATATTTAAGTTGGTTCACTTCCAATTCAAATTCAATTCTATTCAAATTTATTTACTTCTAATTTGAATTCAATTACATAGCTTTCAATTTCATTAACTCAATTTCATTAACACTTAATGAATTATATACAATCAACTAACAACCATATAACAACCAATGTATATATAATTACAACCAAATTCCTTTGCTTACAATTGGTTTAATTAATTGATTTTCATTCAATTATTCAACTTTCAATAGCATTAGATTTCAATGAATTAACATTTATATTCATTATTTCATATCAATTATTCACATTTAATTGATTAACATTCATTTCATTAATTCAATTCAATTTCAAAAGTTGAATTTCATTTATCTTTGAATTCACTTTCATTTACAACTCATATTCATATATATATTCATATAGTTTCACTTCTTATATATATATGTTTATTTCACAATTGTAAATCACTTTAATTATAATTCAATTCTTATAATTCTTTTGCTTATACAATTATTCTTTTATTTAGATTATTCAAACATCTAAACAATCAACTTATATACACTTTAATAATTTTGAAAAATTATTTCTTTATATATAAAATATACTCAAGGTAAAATTATTTCATTTACCCAATTTTAAAACAATATTGTGTCGAATTGCTCTATTCAAGTGTTTAGAGATTCTTATCAACAACGTTAATTACTCGTATTAACCAGAATCTATATACCACTCAACAAACCAATCATCACAATATAAAACAATTTTATGTTCACTAACAAATACGCCCTCATAGCTATTATTACACTCAAACTCATTCTAGAGTACTGCTGACTCTATCTCTAATGAATAATACCCAACAGAACCATGGTTGTCGCTTAACCATAAGCTCTGATACCAAATGTAACGTACGCGGATTTTCGTTGCCGAAAAACCGAATAGTTATGGGTTTAAGAAAGAAGAAAGAAAGAAAAGAGAAGGAAAGAAAAGATAGGAAGATTAGAAAATAGAGGGAAGAGAAGAGAGAAAATAGAAAAATAGGAAATTTTAAAATAGGAGGAAAAGAGAATAGAAAATAAAGAAAAACAGAAGAAAATAGGACGGAACAGAAAACAACAGAACAACATCAGAATCTCACAATTCGCAGCGGAACAACATATAATAATAAATGAATAATCTTTAAACAAAGAACTATATCAGTTATTGCATTACATCACATTACATTACATCATATCATCAGAGTGTACAACAACAACAAACAGTGCAGCGGAAAAAGAAATACTATATAAACTAGTAATACGCCATGCCATCCATCTTGCCTCCAGCAACTCCAGAATATCCAGAATATCCTGATATACCTTACTCTTGACTGCTCGTGTGGAAATTGGTGGGCACCCAGAGTTTAGGAAGGAAAACAATAAACTCCAAGTCAGTCATGTGACTGGTGTGAGAACTCAAAACAGTTTATTTATCTTTAAAATCAAAATAGAGGAATATTTTTAAATTCAATTCGCAATGCTTTTAAAAATGAGGCTACCATAAGGCCTCCCGCACACACACACATGCAAACGCAGAATCGGAGGAGATTTCTCCTTATGATAGTCAAAGATGCTTGATACGCATTTAAAATAACATTTGATATTATTATTAGTGCATAGTGTAGGAAAAATTCATTTCGAAAGTAGAATATAAATCTTAGCCAACATACGACCATTATCGTATGCCTACTATAGCTAACTATGTTCAATAGCAGGTTACCGCCACATTCCATAGCAGGTTATACAACTAGAACCGTACAAGTTTCGTATTGTTTCTTTGGATTTCCAACAAATGGTCAGGCCAAGGAACTTCCCATTGCCACATGAGAATGCCTCTGGAAAGACATCCCCGAGAACCAAACCGGAACTCTGCCAACACAAGGCCGGGTTACCCCTAACTGGGTAACTACTGACACGAGCACGCCATTCCCCGATCGTAAACGACCTTTCTCACGGGATCCCGAAAACCAACAACCACAAAGTAATAAATTCGTAGTAACCACATAGGTTAAATATCTGGGCTCCATACCATGATACCACCTCTATCCAGAAGGAAATGTACATACCCTAAAGGGTGCTACCCCTCATAACCTTGCCGCATCTTTCCTGTTTTGACCATTTCCGGGGTGTGAGGTTCGACGAAGTCACGTCCAAAAAAACATACTTTATACAAAAGCCATGCTTTGGGTCAACAAATGATCAACACAATGATCACCAAGATAGACGATCAAATAAACGATCCTATCACAATAATCAACACAATGATCATTTCAGCATCACTCAGCATATCACATTACCAAATTGGGGATATATCGCTGATAACTTCAACTATATAACCTCTGAGCTCGTAGGTCTCAGAGAAGGGTGTTAAGCTAAAGAATAAATTCTTCGCCACCAACAGAAATATATTTGAAAGAAATCGGCTTTATATCTCAACTTGTAATGTCAGACATACAATCCATACAAGTCTGTTCCGGGCTCGAACAAAACCGAAGGCACTTACAAAGAAGTCCTTGCAATCCGGATATTCACAATCCTTATCGGATTTCCCATCACTTAGGGAGTCTCTATACCGTTGCAACCCAGTGCAGAGACAGTCGATAGGTCATCCTATCGCTCTCGCAAATACCGGGTCTTCAACACCGATCTTCAATGTAATTCACAACAACGTATCACGTATTCGGAATGGGTTATACGACCCCATGGTCCTTTCCCGGTTAACCCGAATAGTGAGCGCTTATTTAAAAATAAGTGTAGCATTCACATTCAAACAAATCACATCAATTACCCATTCAAAGGGAAATATCGATAGTCGGTTATTGAACTATCACTGGATATGCACACATCACCAGTTTCCAAATAATTTTCCAAATTATTTATTTTCCAAAATATCTTTACTAGATATATTATTTCAACACTTCAAAAAAAATAAATCAATATTTATTTTTAAACCAATTCCACTTTCTTTTATAAATTCAATAGTGAATTTATATTTCACAATATCTATTGATATCCGTTTTCAATTATCCATTTTCAATTTATCTTCAAAAAGATAAATTCTAAATATCACTTCATATTGGAAAACAATTCCATACTTATTTAATAAGTAATTCACAGATTTCATTTATTTTCAACACTTGGAAAATATTCAATATACTTAAATCGAAATTAAGTATACATTTCATTCTTTAAGAAAATCATTCTCATAAACATATTTATTTGGGCCAAAACGAATGTTACGTAAAACATCGTTACGACGACTCAAATTCACTAGTATAGGGATTTGAAATTAAAATAGATATATAAATCCCAATCCTATACAAAACATTTCCTTTCGGAAATCATTTACTATAACAACAGTGTTATAGTCCATCATCTCCTTCTATTTCTTGAAACGTCTATTTCAACAATAAATGTTGAAATCTATGGTTTCGAATCTCAACACATTTTAAAACATCGTTAGATCGTTTTAATTCAATTTAAACATCTCATTCAAAACAATTTCTTTAACGTGTTATTCACTATTCAAAAACGTGAATATACTACGTTAACACATTTCATCCTTTTATACATTTTAATTCAAAGGATTATTCACTATTCAAAAATGTGAATATAACTCCATTAATAGGTTTCAACAAATTTTCTTGTCAAAATAAGTCATTTGCGAATTTATAAAACAACGTTTATAAATTCCATTTCTATTTATTTATAAAAACTTCCTTTTTATAAATTCTTTTATTAACCTATTCCAGTTTATAACTCGATTATAAACTAAAAGTTCATATTATAAGTTAATTACTTATAAAACGATTATTTTACAAAATCGTTCTTTTTAACTTCCCAAATTATAAATCTTATAACTTATAAGATTCATTCATTTATCCAAAATCATTATTTTAATAACTTAATAAATTTTATAAACCTACTGCTTATAAAATTCCATTTATAACTTCACCGTATAAAATTCTATAAATTCCATTCAATTATGAAATTCATTTTCACTTCATTCAAACACTTATAAAAACTCGTTTTATAATTTCCATATCTCAATTTATAAATATCCATTTATAAATCTCTTATATAAATCAATTCATATTAATATTTTAAAACGTCTTTAATCTCCTTTAGAATTTCACCATTTTGATTTATAAAATAATTAAATTTTATAAAATCCTATATTTAAACTTTTCACAAAAATTCTAAAATGTCTCGATTAAACTATTTTATAAATCATTAGCATCATATTCTCAAAAATCAGTTTTTAACTGTATTTCACAAAAATCATAATTTTTATAACTTTAAAAATTATAACGTTTATTTATTTAAAATAAATCAATTTCCAAACATACAGTATATTTTCAAAAATCACTTTATAAATCATTTTAAAATTCCAAAACTTGGTCCAATGATGCTACATACCAAATAGTCAATCACGACAACAACGATATCATATATCAATATGAAAATCCATCAAATATCAAAATATCTGAAATCAAATAAAAACTGTTGAGGAATCCAGTTGGATCCCTCCAACCTGTTTTCCTGCATCCACAAACATTAGCACAATACCCATTTCGCTCCAGTACGAAATTATCGCGTTATATGTTCTTATTAAATATTATCCGCTTAATAACGGCGTAATAGGGTCTCATCCGCTAAAAAAAATGCGGGAAATCAATCAACTGCAATATATACATATGCCAATATATATATATTGATATTATATATAATACCAATTTCACTGTTTATGAAATATTCGCGGTATATGTTTTTATTAAATAACATCCGCTTACTAACGGCGTATAATGTCTATTTTAACAATCAATAGATATCAATCAACATTCAAACATGCATTCAAATATTTTAAATCTAACTATTTAAAATAAAAATCGAAACCTATTCGATTGAGTGAGAAATTCTCACCTTGATTTTATTTCCGTTTTAGCTTTTATTTCGAATAAAATTAAACGCGCGTTTAATTTTACCCAAAATTCTCACTAACTCCAAACGACTCCAAACCAACTCCATCGCGTAGTGCTCGTCCATACGATTCCAACGCAACTGGTTTCGCGCATTTTCGACCTCGTATGAAAAAGATATGAATTTTTGAAGTTACATGATTTATATACTTATAAATTTACAACAAAAAAATAAATTTTAAACCTAACTTATCATCCACCGTGCATCTCCAATCCAACGGCCGCATATGCTTCTCCTTCCCCATCACGCAACAAGCTCCAGGTTATACACGTTATGGCCGAACCCAACTTCCATGATTAGGGTTAAATTTTTCACCTCTTATACTCGACGATACTTCGATCAAATAGCACCAATACAAAGCCCTTCGTCAACACCACGCTCGGCCTCAACCCCATGATGCTCGGCTGCCTCGTGATGCGCGCGCACGAAGATATACACGGCACGCACGCGACCCCCTATCTCCCCCATCGTCGCTCCAAACACGATCTCCACCGTTGAATCTCTTCGTCTCGTTGCCCTCTACATCTTTCATGTTGAACGTTTCTTGTAAATGTAAACGGATTTGAAGTTATCAAGGGAAGAAGTGGAGTGATTTTCGGCCCTTCATCCTGATAGTGGCGGCTAGGGTTACAATTTTCTTTTTATTTATTTTCACTCGTCAAATTTAAATTAAAAATAAATCGATGCGTTTCGAGCTGCCACGATCAAACGATAGCTCCGATTGACACGAACACTATTCATCCCGGAAATTATAGAGAAAACCGAACACTATTCATCCCGGAAATTCCGAACTCCGATTTACGCGTCGAAACTGACGTACCTAGGGTTTATCCCGCGTTCCGGACACAATGGAACAGGTTTCGGAAGCTAATTCGGACATCTGTGCGAGTTATGGCTGTAAACGCTCAATTTGAATTAAACCGATTTAAGTCGATTTCTAGGCGTTTTAATTTGTACCGGACAAACGGTAAATCCAATTGACTTGAAATTTGAAACCTTACAATAATATCACATTACGGATCCGATGAAACTGGTTTCGTCGAAATCCGAGACTTTTTGAAAAATGGCTATTTTCACTCGTCAAATTTAAATTAAAAATAAATCGATGCGTTTCGAGCTGCCACGATCAAACGATAGCTCCGATTGACACGAAATTTGAAATTCGGTAATAACTAACTATTACGGATCCAATGAAACTGGTTTCGTTCAATTCTGAGACTGTTCAAAAATTGACTATTTTCACTAGTCAAATTTAATATTAAAATATTCTATTTTCACAAATTAACTTTTAATTCGATTTTAAAAGTTCTAAAATATCGTTCTAACTTCCATATGATAAAATAAAATTTTACAAATCATTTTCAATCATATTTAACGTAATTTTCAATTATTTCCATAATTTAACATATTAATTATCGATTTAATTATCCAATTAAATTCAAAAATTCAAATAAAAATTTATTTGACTTATAAATTCACTTAATAATATTTAAAATTAATTAAATATTCAAATTTTAATTATCAAAAATTCTGGGTCGTTACAATATTTAACTTAAAGGATAATTCGCTGTCCAAAATCACGAATATATCTCCTTTAATAAATAATTTCTATGTTTCATTTATCAAATTCAATTGGTTTCGAATTTATAAATAATCTTTACAAATTCCATTTCTATTTATAAAGTTCGATTTATAAATCTTCTTTATTAATTCAATTCAATTCAATTTATATAACTCAGTTATATATCAAAGGTCCATTTATAAGTTAAATACTTATAATCCATTTATTTACTAAATCGTTCTTCAAAACATTTGAAATCAATTTTCAAAAGAATTCAGAATCAAATTCCCAAGTTATAGTTTAATTATCCTCTTGGCTATAACTAAATTGAAATATCATTTTATTTCACAATTACTATTTTGTAGATATTCACAATATTCGATTTAACCAATTCATTAATTCACTTCACTTATATTTTATTTTTCATAAATCTCAATAATTCGATAATGGGTTTCGAATGAGAAACTATCGCAAACCCAAATTTAGAGAGGGGAATTTTCGAAATAATTCTAACTTTCAAAATACCTTTCATTTTAAAGAAAACAATTTTATACTTCTTTTAAATTTGAAAACATTTTTCTTTAAAGTGGTTCTAGTAACTATTCATATTAAACATCATAAACTGAGCTTTGTGTAAACCAAAGCTCCGATACCACTTTCTTAACGACCCTCCGCCCTGACCGCCCCCAGTCGGTAATTAAACCAACTAGAAACGTTCAAAATGACGGATTGTTGTTCAATTTATAGAATTTAAACAGAATCAGCCACAGAATCACAGAACAATCATAATATTATTCATAAATAATTTTTCTTACATATATCAGAGTTTGTACAATGCATTAATTTTTATACAGCGGAATATATCTTTGATTATTAAGTACAAGAAAAATTTTCCAGAAAACTTTAGTGGAGTGCTTTCCCCTCTCTCTAACTTCGCGGCCTGAAAATCTTCAAGCTGTAAAAATACTCGGTCTGACCCGAGCGTTTATTGCAAAACACAAAAACACTCGAGTCAGGATTAATCTTTACTCAAGTAATTAAATTTGTAATGAACTGAATAAAATGGTAACAGAGATGACGAATCACATGAATCAATTTAAATCTATTATGGATTTTTCACATTAACAACTTCAATTTTTAAAATCTGTCAATCCTGTGTGGCTGCAGTACACACGTATATTTACACACATGTGCACTGCCTCGCCAACACGTGTGCACCAAACAAAAGCACAGCTATCAGATCAAAACAAGGTCAAACCCAAGTTTCAAAACTGGGTTCAACTCAAGGCCAATGCACAGATAAAAGAGTCAAGAAGGCATCAGAGAAGCAATACAAGTAACAAATGTCAAAGCAGGCTATCAAAGGCAGAGACTCAGAAATGCCAAAGACATGAAGCAACAAAAGATTCACAAATACCACTCGAAGTTTACAGAGTGCAGAATCTGCTGACCAAATGCAACGGAATGGAATGCAACTACAAGTGCAACAGTCAAGTCCAAATGCAACAAAATGGGATGCAACTACAAGTGCAGGTGAACAAGTGATACAAGCTACAAATAAGCAAAGACCATATGGTCAGTGCACAAAAACAAGGCCCAACAAAATCACAAACCAAGTACAACTGGAAATAACAAACTCAGATGGATGTATGGGAACTTACACATGTACTCGGCAAATGCAAGACAACAACACAAAATGACAACAGCAGAAGTGATCAAGGCAAAGCACAAGTGTGCGGCATCAAGTAGTTTCAAGTACACGGACATATATATATATGGAACTGCCACTGCATGCAAACGGCAAAAAAAAATCAAGTCTAAAGTCTCAAGTGCAACAGCATGAACAGTGATATGCAGCAGTGTATATGAACACAACTACAGGTACAAGGTCAAGTTATATGCATCAGAATGTTGACAGAAGGAGACTGCAATGCATGCTACAACAACAAAGACTACAACTACTACACAACACAGCAGCAACTAGTAGAGCAGAGCACATCCATTATTAGAGTGTTGGCCATGTTAGATTTTTTGAAATCAGGTGTACATATTTCATTGTTTCCAGGAAGAAGAACTAAAAAAAACTGTTTTAATTTATTACTGAGAAGTAGTATAGGTTTTAAAACAACATTTTAACTTGTTTACCATCTTTATCAGAATCAAAGAGAGAAGGAGATTACATTTTCTTTGATATAGGTTAACCTGCCACCAGATTCCAAAGTAACTATGTTTATTTATAGTTTCTATCACAACTTTGCTTACAAATTTTTTTTTTTTTTTAGAAGAATTGAGAAATTACAAGCTACAAGTTATAACTCTGTGTTTATTTTACAGTCTTGTAACTTTACTTTAAGCATGCATCAAAACATAATATAAATAAATTCACATCCACACAGGCAAGCAGGCATTTTAACAAGAGAACAACCTTTGTCACTGCATATAACATAGATTTGGATAGGTTTGCTCACAAATAAACACATGCAAGCAAAAATAACATATATCAGAGAGGAAAGTAAATGCAGGCATCCATGCATGACAGATTTAAGGCCAAGTTTAAATAGCATCTGTTCTCATCAGTTTAAAACAAAAATTTCGTAACATCTATTCTTATCAGTTTAAATTAAAATTTAAATAGCATCTGTTCTTAACAGTTTAAATTAAAATTTAAATAGCATCTGTTCTTAACAATTTAAAACAAAATTTATATAGCATCTGTTCTTAACAGTTTAAAACAAAATTTATATAGCATATGTTCTTAACAGTTTAAAAACAAAAATTTCAAGTAGCATCTGTTCTTAACAATTCAAAAACAAAAATTTCGAGTAGTGTCTGTTCTTAACAATTTAAAACAATATCATATAGCATCTGTTCTTAACAGTTTAAAAACAAAAATTTCAAGTAGCATCTGTTCTTAGCAATTCAAAAACAAAAATTTCAAGTAGTGTCTGTTCTTAACAATTCAAAAACAAAAATTTCAAGTAGTGTCTATTCTTAACAATTTAAAACAATATCATATAGCATCTGTTCTTAACAGTTTAAATCCAAAAAAAAATCCGAGCAATTGATAACGAATAACCCCCCAAAACATAGCATGCAACCAAACATCCAATTCAAACAAATTTAAACACTTGAATCAAAATCAATCGTGAGCAAAGAACTCACCTTTCACCGAAGCAAGGAGACGAACTCGACCCACTGAGAAGCACGCGATCGAATTGAAGCCGAAGCAAACCCAAATTTCGAAAAGCCCTGTTTGTTGAAGCACGGAATCGAAGAGGAACGACGATTTTTTTTAGAGAGAGGCCGCCATTTTTTCTTTGTTTATTTTTTTTTCTTCTGATGATTTGAGATGAAGAAAAGGGGGTATCGGATATAAAAGAATAGAGAGAACGTGTTTTTGCAGAGAGGCACGATTTAGGGCGTGGGTTTTGGCATGTTTGAAGGCACGAATTTGGGCGTGGGTTTAGCTGACAAGGTAAGGCAGTGTATTCTTCTTCTTCTTCTTTTTTATTTATTTATTTATTTTATTTTTATTATATATATTATTTTTTTCTTATTTCTTTATTTTAAATCCAATTTGTTTTGTATAAATTATTTTCTTTTACTTTGTTTTTGTTTAATTTTTTGTTGTTTGAATTTTTAACTATGTGTGTTTCTTTATTTATTTCGTATTGATTAAAATTTTATTCCATTTTATTTTAGTTAAATAAAAATGTTATTTATAACTAAACATCGATTTATAAATTTACATAAATAATAATTCTCAAATCCAAATTATTATTCCTAGTCATTCGTTCAAATTTTAAATACAAATTCAATATTCAAATTCAACTCCAAAGTTGAATTCAAATTTTATTTAACTTTAAATATATTAAATTCAAAAATTTAATCGCCAATTTATCCTGAAAATTTGAAATTCAAGTCAAACATCATTTAAATATTTAAAATAAATTAAATATTCACAAATTAAATTGTTCAAAATTCAGGACCGTTACAATATGTAATTTTAATAGCTTTAAAATAATTCATAAATATTATATAATATATATTCCAAAGCCATTTTATTTTAAAATCATTTCAAAATTACTTAGAAAAAACCCATGCTCGAAATCAAGGAAAATCGCTGAAATTTTTCAAAAACCGACATTCGAAATCATCTCAAAACGATTCGATTTGAATCCAAATTCACTATAACTTTGGCTCGCATATTGTAGGCTTCATGGCCATTAAAAACAATAAAAACTTCCAAAAATCAAGTAGCAAAGGAGGAGAAACTACTAGAAACAACAGTCAGGACAAAAAAAACAAGCACAGGAAAAAGATTCCCCCAAGTCGACCTTAGAGGACCATAGGATGATCGTACTGTCAACCTATGCGACCTTATGGCCAACCCCTGGGTCGACCTGCAATTTCTCTGGGTCGACCTAGGTTACGTGAACTTGTGCAGGATGTTTCCAGGCTTTGAACTGATTTTCAAGTGATGTTTTCAGGCAGCAACAAATGAATTAAGCTCTGAAAAATTGCATGCATGAACTACAACATCTAAACTTCAATCTGGAACAATTATGGAAGCATTTCGACATAGGAACAAGAAGATATTGTCACTCAAAGAAGCAACTCAAACAAGAAATATACTGTAAACTAGATAATGAACTGGAACATTTATTGTAAATAATTTTTCACAGTTTTTTCAGTAAGTTGAGCTTTGTTTAGCTAGAAGATGTGCGTTTAACACAAACCTTTGCAAATTCGAAGACTAAACTTGGATAAACTGAAGGAAGTTGCAAGCTTTCCTCTTGCATAAACCTCAAAAGCCTGTAAAATGATAGTACAGAGATATGCAACCAAGATAACAAAGTTCGGATAAACCCAAAATGACAAAATCAGTATTTTGATAAAGACATCTTTGTTTTGGAATCGATTACCTGAATTTGAAAGCTTCAAATTGTTTATTTTCAGCAAATTAGTGGAGAAATTGGGAATTTGGCTATTTGGTTGAAAGAGGAAAAGTTTCTCTCTGGTTTGTTCTTTTGGTTTTTTTACAGTAAGAAGAAACTAAGCGTATTAGATATGAGAAGGAAGAAACTTCTCTTTACTTTTCAGGTTAAGTTAGGCAAATGGGATTAGACCTAACAACAAAATAATTAGTTAATTCTACTTATCCTAAAATGAACTAAACGCTAATATACTTATGTTTACAACATATATACATAAGATTTCAACGCAATAAAATTATGCAATCATATTTTCAAGTTTAACAAACATTTTATCAACAAACAGATGATAATTTAACCTTAAAATATCTTTGATTATTAAAAACTCGTATTTTAATTATACCCAACATACATTATAATTTACATAAAACTCTGTTTTTGATACCAAAAATTATACAAAAATTATTTTCTTGTATAATTAAATATAATAAACCATTTTGACATCATTTTTACTTCAAGAAATTTTTTTTAAACAAAACTACACCTTTTTGTTTATATTATACGACATATTCAAATACAATACTTCATTAAAAATCAATAAAAATCACATTTGGCAATAATTACTAAAATTAATGCATTTCACGAAACTAAAACCACAAAATGTTTATTTTTAACACAAACAACCAAAATAAAGTTTCTAAAACTTTATTTCAACATTTTATATTATAAATCCATTGTTTAAAATAAACAATTTTAAATCTCCAATTTAATTTATTTCTTAATATTAAACTATAACCACCATTATAATTTAATGTACAGGTAATCACCAGAATCAGTGTTGTTAAAGATAGGCAAGCACACGCATGGCGGAAAAGTGGGTTAGGTTCGATAACAGGCGTTGGCTCGTTCGTGAGTTCGCGATGAGTGGATGCAATTTGGAATGTCGAGCGATGGGGTGGGTGTTGTCGATTATAGTATGCGTGCATGGTGGGGGAGTCGTTGATACATGGGAAGCGCTCAATCGATGCTCGGGTTCCTCGGCAGTTAGATTTCACATACGCGAGTGGGAGATGCACAGGTGGTGGACGGTCGAGTGTGGAGTGGAGGAGTGGCAACACGAAGGAGGAGTTGGTCATGAGTAGGTTGTCATGGAGATGGAAGTCGTGTAGATTTGGGTTATGGTTTGGGGTTATAACAATGTTGTTATAGTGTTTTCATGTCGATTGTAGGGACGCTTGGCGATGGTGCAGCGATGGAAGGGAAAAGGTATATTTCTATAATTAAAAAAAATTGAATTATAAAATTAGGTATTTAAACTAGAATTTGAAATTTGGGATAGCTAATTAAATTTAGTAAAATTTGCATACGAGGTCCCAAAATCATGAAGAAGTCGAGTTTGATTCGTAGCTGTGAAATCTTCATAGAGAAATTGGTTTTGGATTTTTTGGAGCCGGTGGGAATTTTAAATTTAAATCGAAGGTTGTTCGATTTAATTTAAAATTGGAATGGTTTGCAATAAGAATTCAAGGTGAGAAATTCTCGCTCATTGGATTGCCTAATTTAATTTTAAATGGTTAAAATTAATTCTGGATGCTTGGTTGAATTTATTAATAAATTATCAGTTGAATGGATATTATATATATTAGTATATATTAGTACATATTAGTAGTTGGATATATTTCTCGTCGTTGGCGCGGACGACACTCTATGCGCCCCCACATAATAGCGGAGAACCCAATATACCGCGATATCCCTCTCGAAGTGGGATTGGTTTTGTATGTTATCTAACATCATTGGATGTAGAGAAACAGGTTGGAGGGATCCAACTGGATTCCTCAAAAATGTTGATTTTAATTTAATATATAATGATATATGATGTGTGCGAATAATCTGCTATAGATTATTGTTGTGATTTGAATTATTGGATGTTATAGTAGCACCGGCCTTAATTTTGGTATTTTAAATACCATAAATATTATTTTGAAATTGAAAGAACTGTAAAAAGGTGATTTTGAATATAAAAATATTTATATCGAAATTTGGATTATTTTAAAAGAAATTAATTTTGAAAAATTAATAATCTGATTTGGAGTTATACTTAACTATTCGTAAAATATTTTAATTAGAGATTTTTTAAAAAATTATATAAAGGATTTCTAATAGTGGAATTTTTAAAAATGATATCCTGAAAAATATGGATATGCGTTCAAATCGATGTTAAAAATAGATTTGGGAAAATAAATGGAAGTTATAAAGAAGTGGACTTAAAAAATGGAATTCTATAAGTGAGATTAGTTTTATAAAAAGGTGAAACCCAAAGGAGTTATAAAAATTTATGAACTATGTTTATAAACAAAGAGAATGTTATTTGTTGATAAACTGGAATATAAATTCACGGAATAAATTTATATCGAGATATGAGGATGGGTTTGGGAAAACTATAGTGAATTATATTTTTGAAATGTGAGAATGTTAGGGAATCTAGAGGGATTTATAAATTGGAATTGGTTATTGAAATTTTAAAAATATTTTTTTTCGAGAAGTTAAGTTTTGTTTTTAAAAGAAAATTTTATTTATTCAACTTTGAAAATTTAAGCAGTTAGTGGTGAGTTTCTTCGAGAACAACTAAATAATATTTATTTTAATAAATCCTAATTTTTAAGATCAGCTTTGAAAATTGATTTGTTTATCTAAAAATAAGTTATTGATGTTTACAAAAAGTGTTTCGATATTTTAAATAATTACTTGAACATATTTTTAAAAATAATTTTTTTTAAAATACTTATTATATATAGAGTTTTGTAATCATTTAAATGTATTTATAAATCTTCTCGAAGTTTGGGAACGAGATTTATTAGGTAAATGGGATTTATAAGAGCAATTTTCAACATGGAATTTGGGAAAATGTAAGGAAGTTTTTCGAAGGATTTAAATAAAAGTGAATTTCGAAAAAAATGAATTAGGATTCATTAAATAAGTTAGAAATGGATATTTTAAATTTAGACAAGTGTTTTTGGCTTTGGAAATAATAAAGGAAATTAATTAAGGAACTTCGAAACTTATAGGATTCATTATAAATGATTTAAGGAATTTATAATGTAAATTGTGAAGGGTTTTGAGAAAAGAGAAATAAATTGAACTTTCCTTAGTGTTGAGAAGTAAGGGGTTTAGAAAAAAATATTTTTAAATATTTTTCTATGTGTTGAAATAAGAGATAGTTTGAAATATCCTCATATGGATATAAGTATTTAAGTTGTCTCAAATATTAAAAATTGGAAGGGGTTTGAATATATATATCTTATAAAGATATTTTGAAAATAAATTTTGGAAAATTATAATACGGGCCTAGTGTCTGCTTATGGATGTTATATTGGTAGTTAGGTTACCGACTATCAAATATTGGCCAAATTCGCCGATCATTTCGAAGAGACCGGGATCAGATTTTCTTGGTGATAGGTTCACATACGCATGATAGGGGGTTCTTGCTTTATGAACAATGATGAAGCTTAGACTCTTACCCCTACATGTCCCTAAGAGGTAGTATATGGCCTTGATGGGTTGGCTGCGATTGTCGCGAGGCTGGTCGTAAAAGCAAATTTAAGGAACCAATTATAGTCACCTCCATGTTGAAAAGCAGGAGTACCCCCATGTTGAAAGCAAAATGGTAGCGGGATATTTGAAAAGCCTATCGGGGATAGTCCGGAGTGGCCGGTTCATTACAAGTGGTATCAGAGCTGAAAAGAACCTAGGCTTTAGTGCAGATTACTCATTAGAGATAGGGTCAGTAGAACCTTAGAATGAGTTTGAGTCTAATAGTAGATATGAGCGCGTATTTGTTAGTGGGTATAAAATGTTTTATATTATGTTATTTATCTGTTGAGTGGCATATAAATTCTGGTCGAATAGTGGGATGCTACTAAATCGATAGGAGTTTCTAAACACTTGAACCAAATAAACAGACACGGTATGGTTTTGAAGCGGGTAAATGAAATAATTTTACCCAAATTACATTTTGATATAAAAGAAATAATTTTTTGAAATTATAGTATATTGGTATGTTTGGATGTTATTACTATAATAAAGGTAAGATTATAAAATTGAAATGGTTATATATAACCAAATAGAGATTGTATAAGTATGAATTATACAAATGAGTTAAAAACTAAAAATATATTCAAACCAAGTATTTGGAAAATTAAATCCCGGAAATTTCGAAAATGTTTCCAAGTGTTTTGAAATAAATAAAATAATATTTTTGAATATAAAATGTTTTAAATGAATATTTAAGCAATATAGCACTGAGCTCATTTCAATCGCTGGAAAATAATTCCAACGATGATCACGACATCATCGGTGTTCATTTTCGAGTTTCTAAGTGGCGGATTGCTACCGAAATTGATTTGGTTCAGATTTGTTGAGCGAACAAGTTTTGTTTAAAAATTCCAAAAGGAATTGTTTTAGACAAAATCAGGTTGACTTTGAAATTCCAAGGAAGTGGTTTGTTGAACCAAAGATTGTGTGTGTGTGTGTGTGTGGGTGTCTATGATATTAAAGTGATTGGAAACATATACCGCATGTTTAAGAATTCTAGAAATCCTTATTTAAATTTTTTAGGAAAATATCAGGAAATAAGTTTTGAACTTATAAATTGAGAATAATGTTAATAAGGAAACGAAGTGTGAAAACTAAATATGGAATTGAATTTTAACTTAAGCAAGTTAAAAAAAAATTATGAATTGGTATTAACTCAAGCTAAGTTAAATAAAATTGGATTGGATTAGAAATGGTATTGAATGGAATTGAATACAAAATTTGCGTTGTAAAATGAAAATATGACTATAAGTTATAAATTTTGTATGGAATAAAATTTAAGTGGAAATTGTTGGAATTGTGAATAAATAGGTTTAAATAGCCAACAAAATTGGAATTAGTGGAATAAATATATATTTAAGCTATAAGTGATGTATAATCTTGAGTTAAAAATAAAATGTGAATATACTCGATAATGGAATTGATGGAATGTGAAAAATAAGTTGTGTAACTTATAAATTTGAAAAGATAAATAGAAAACCATAAATAAAAATGGTGTGATATTTCAAAGTGAAGAAATAAAATACAAACTTGAATTATAAAATGAATCTGAACTCAAGTAAATTTTGGAATAAAAATCTAATTATGCAATGGAAAATGGAATTGACTAATTAAATGGATTAGTTAGTCAATTGAAATTGAAACAAAATATGGAACTTAAGTTGTAAATAAGATTCGAATTGATTATAAGCAAATTAAATATATTTTGAAATGTTGTCGAATGAAATAGTATTGGATTGAAATAGCCATGACTTGAGTTAAATTCAATTTAAGTGTAAATAAATTGAATATGGCCTTTGATATTATGAATTCGAGTATGAAGCTAAGTTTGAAGTGGAATAAGTAAATGAACTAATCAAATTAATTTGTGAATGGAATAGAATTTGATTGAAGAAGAATCAATCTAAATTAAAATGGAATTTGATTGAAATAGAAATGAGCTTAAGCATATGATTGAATTAATTAGGAATAAAATGAATTAACTCAAGTCTATATTGCTGGATGAAAGCTTGGTTCAAATAAATTTGTGAAATGGTTATTAATGAAGTAGCATGGAATGATTCTGAGCTGAATAAAATGGATATGATTGTAATGAAAGTAGATATGGATGGAATGTAAGTGAATTGATTGAGAATAAAATTGAAATGGAATAACATTGAATATAAACTAATGCGAAATCAATTTAGAATAGCTATAAACTGAAGTGGTTATTTTATTAAATGAATATCGCCGAATTTGCATAGAAAAATTATCGTTTGACGTAAATGAAGTAAATAAAATTCTGTGAATTAGTAGAAAATGAATAAATTGATTTTTGAAATGGATATGAATATGTTAGATATAAATGTGAATTGAATGAAAGTGAATTTGGTTGAAAATCATTCGAATTTAATGAAATGATATATAAATTGATTGAAATGAATAATCGAATGTTGGAACCTTGTGGTTATTAATAAATTCTTGCTATGACATGTTTATAGTGTAAAATTATGTGTTTAAATTGTGGAATGAATGAAATGCTGTTTAATTTTCATATTTTGGGACTTACGTATTTAAATTGAGTAAGTACAGGTACTTGGAGCAGTTTTCTTGAGTTTGATTGCGCAAATTTGCATATAAAATAAGTCGCTCGCTTAAAAATGCTATATAAGGTATGTTTTCGACTTAAATATCACAAAAATATAAATATCGATATATATTTTGTTTTCTGACTGTGTGGGTCGATCTATACTTTTTAATCTCTCTTGTCATATTGCAAAAGGCTCTCTATACAAAGGAGACTCTGCCAAAAAAATTTGGAAATTTAGGTGTTAGAAAAATTTTGAAAATTTCTGTTAACTAAAAAGTTTGTTATTGAATTTAAATTGAAATAAAGGGATATGAATTAGTAATGGAAACTAATTGTTATGGTTGACGCTAAAATATTTAGAATAGTGAAATAACAAGTTCGCTAAATGGGTTTTCTCAAGTTAATGCGTTTGGATCATTCGTCCTGCCTTAGCAATTTCGAAAACGAAATTCTTTTAAGGAGGAGGAATGTAACGATCCGTATTTTTCTTCGTTTAATTATGAATATTTAAATGGTTTAAATATTGGATTTGGAATTATAATTTAGAAAGATTTTAAAATTGGAATTTCAAGGGATTTCGTAAATTTTTGAAATCATCGATCTAATCGACGCATTAAAATAGCGATCCAGGACACAGTCTTGGAATTCGACGAAACTAGTTCCATTTGATCCGTAGTAGTGTATTATTATCTGATTTCAAATTTCATAATGTTTGGATTTACCGTTTGGTCGTATGATTCGGAAACGCCTAGAATAATGTAACCGAATTTGATTTAAATAGATAATTCAAAAAGCTATCTTCTGCATATAATCGAATTAAGCCCTGGAACATGTTCCATTGGGTTCAGAATAGCGGTATAACATTATAAATGCAGGGTGGCATGCCTAAATAGGGATTCGAAATTGCGAGGTACGTAACGAGATATTTTGAATATTTAAATAATTTCAAATCAATCAATCAGGGGTCAAACTTTTAACCACCATACCCCTTTAATTCGCCAACCTACATCTGAATCACCCTGCCCCCTTTCAATTTAAAACACGACCTTACTTTTCTCTCCTTTCTCGTTTTTAAATAGATCGACATCACGCATGTATAAAAAAAGGGAGGGGAATGTGAATCCGAAAAGAATATCACGATCATAGGCAATTTCGATGGCAGGCGGAGGGTTGGAAAGCACGTGCGTGGAGGAAAAGAGGGTCAGGTTCGACAGCAGGGGTTGGCTCGTTCACGACGAGTGGATGCGATTTGGGCTGTCGAGCGATGGTGTGGGCGTTGTCGACTATTGTGTACACGCACGGTGGGGGAATCATTGATGCAAGGGAAGCGCTCGATCGATGCTAAGGTTCACTGGTAGTTGGATTTCGCATATGTGAGTGGGAGATGCCCAAGTGGTGGTCGGTCGAGTGAGGAGTGGGAGAGTGGCAGCACGAAGGAGGAGTTGGTCACGTGTAGGTTGTCATAAAAACGGAAGTCGTGCAGATTTGGGTTACGGTTTGGGCCATGGCAATGTTATTACAGTGTTTTCATGTCGACTACAGGGACTCTTGGCGATGGTGCAGCGATGGAGGAGGAAAAGTGTGACGACCCGGAATTTTTAGGCATTTGAAATTGGAATATTTAGTTTATTTTAAATATTTAAAAGTTAGTTTCTAATTTGAATTCGAATATCACTATTTATTAGATAATTTAATTATTAAATTAAATCATTTGAAATTGCTTTAAGTGGTAAATCTTGGATTTAAGCTGAATAAATTATTTCAAAGGCTTGTAAAATTGGTATTGATAGTACTGAAGATAGTGAAAGTGTTAAAATTAAATTTAAAGGTGATTTGTTCAGTTCTGAAAATATATCGTTTAAATTGATATTTAAAAATAGCCCTCTGAGGTACAGTCTCGGAATTTGATGAAACCAGTTCCATTGGATCCGTAGTATTATATTATTGTCGGATTTTAATTTTCATAGTGTTTGAAGTTGTTGTGTGAGCGTACAATATATAAACGCGCTGAATTTAAATCGAAAATTTAATATAATAACTAGGTCCCAAAAAGTTATCTTCTCCATACGATCGAATTAGGGCTCGAAACCTTTTCCATTGCATTCTAAATAGGGGTATAACATTATAAACGCCTAACGGCATGCCGTGATAGGAAGTCGAGATTTTGAGTTGCGATTTCGAGGCATTTATATTTAAATTTGAATAATTTATACAAATGGGTTGACTGGTCAATGTGATTCACATCAGCTGTTTTTCTTTCACTTCATCGCCACTGTAGCTAGTTTGTTCAAACACACTTAAGTCTCATCTTGTCCCCCATCTTTAATCTTTTGAACGCACACATCAGATCTTCTTTAAAAAAAACAAATAGAAAAAATGGCTTCGTTCAGAAGCAAATGAACGAAAAGAAAATAAAGGCGTGCTTCTCATCCTTTTGCTACAAACCCTCTCGGCATTAAAAAAACATGAAATCATCATGGTCGAAACCTAGTTCAGCATAGTAATCGACTCGAAATAGGAAGCATCGCATGGCCGAAGACGAAGCAAGCTACTTGTGGCATTTGAGCCACGATCTAATGGGCGATTCATGAACCCTTTCTAAGATCTTGGCGTCGTCGCGATTAACACGGTCGAAGGGAAGCATCTGTGGGTTTCGACCTCGCGTATGAAGATGGAGGCAGGGTCGCGGCGCGACGTGGTGATGCTGGAGCAGTTGTTCGGGACGATGAAGGCAGGCGCGGTTGATTTTGTGGAGGCTCGCGATATGTCGTGACGGCGACAGGGGGAAACTTGGTGAGCAGCTAGGTATAGGTGCTTTTTATTAATTTATTAAGATAAATAAATATGTCTATTCTTATAGGGAGTGATATTTCGATTTCTGAACTGTTTAAACTTTTTATTTTTACAGTAAGCCAGATATTTTTCTAAAAATAAGTATATATGTAAATGCAATTGTTGTTCAAAATTTATTTATGATCTTGTTCGGAAAAAAAATTACAGTAGAACAAATTATGTTTAATATGTGTATAGGTTTGGAAGGAATTTTAATAGAAATTAATGTGTATAATTAGATAAAAAATATACATATGCATTTTAAAATCTACTGGTTTAATTTTAAAATATGGAGATTAATTTGTTTAATTTACTTATTTAATTATTTTAGAAATTGTTAAAGGAAAAAAATTAGTTTAAATTACAGTGTTAAATGCTAATAGATTGTTTGATTTTTCAAATATTAATAAGCCGTATAATATTTATACAAGGTCCAGAATCGAGAAGGAAATAGCCGGATAGGAAATGGACTACAAAACAATAAAGGTGAGTTAATCTCACTCATCTGGGTTATTTAAATTTAAATGGTTAAATTTAAATAATTGGTTGAATGATTGAATTGATTTGATGTGTTATATTATATGTAGTAGTATATAGTATATATTGGAGTGATTGATTTCCCGCATTATATAGCGGATGAGACCCTATGCGCTGTATAATAACGGATGATATTATATTAATCCCATATACCGCGTTATTCCACCTCGAAGTGGAATTGGTATTTTATGTTGTGCTAACATCTGTGGATGCAGGGAAACAGGTTGGAGGGATCCAACTGGATTCCTCAAAATTATTTATGATTGTTTAATATTTTGTGTATGAATATTTGATATTCTATGACGAATTATATTGATAATTGGAATATTGAATGTTATGGTTTGCTTGAATAAATTTCGGTACACTAAGTTATCAAAATATATAGAATTGGATTTTTGAAAAGAAAATAAAAGAGTGAATTTTTAAGTAAATAATTATAGAGAATTTGAATAGATTTAAAAATGAATTGGAAAAAAAATAAAAGTGATTTTAAAATTCTAATAAATAAGTTCTGAGTATGAAAAAGGGGATTTTGAATAAACAGAGAAATAATGAATTTTAAAATTAAGTGATGTTATATCAAGGAATAAAGAATTTATTTTAAAATTCACGGTTTGAATTTATTTAAAAGGGCAAAGAAGGATTTTGGGAAAATCTGAAATTGGTGTTTTCAGTTAAAGGATTTTAAATCATAATTAAGGAATAAAAATCTTAAGTCAATGGGTTTTAAAATAAATGAGTAAGTAAAGGATTTTATTTCAAATGGAGTAAATTGGAAATCAATTTGGAAATTGATTTAAGTGTTTGAACTTGGAAATTTAAAGGAGAATGTGACTATGAAATTTATAAACTCGGTTTACTAAAGTGAAGTAATATATCAGTGGATATTTGGAAGAATAAATTCACGATGGGAATTTATTAAAGGAATGGGAAAATTTGTTTAAAAATAAATAGTGATTTATTTTTAAAAGATGTGGAAGAGAAGCGTATTTCCCTGTATAGCCAAGTATGTTTTCAAAGCAAATTTTTAAATATAAGTTAAAAGTTTAATGCTGTGTTGAAAAGCAAGTTTTAAAAACTTATTATTCCTAAATGTTTAAATTCTAAAGTAAGTATTTTCTTTTAATCTATTATAGCAGTAATTATTTAAAGGTGGCTTGGTATTATGATTTAAAAGTTAGAAATTCAGTTTTATATTGTATAAAGTTGTTTTATTTTAAATATTCTTAAAGTATATATTTTGAATAAGTATCAAAGAAATTTCTAATTTAAATGTTTTAAAGGATATTTTATAATAAAGTGTTTTAAATTATTTTAAAAATCTAAAGTTTTTGCGTTTGGTGTTTACAGTGGAAATAAAATATTTGGAAATTTATTTCATGAGAAAAGTGTGGTTTGAAAACTGTTTTCAAAATAGTTGAAAATAGATATATATCTTGTGAAGATATTTTGAGGATTAATAAATAATTTAGTGAAATTATTTATGGTTGATGGTTGTTTGTAAATGTTAGTTGATAGTTAAATCACTTCGATCCGGCTTGTACGTTTTCGTGAGGAAGACGAGTTCGAATTCGAAGATGGAGCAGTGAAGTGCAAGGGCTAGTCGCTACTAATCCTGAGGATTATTCCAAAATGAATGTAGCAGGAGTAGTGCCTTCGGTTCCGTTCGAACCCGGGACGGACTTGTATGGATGAATGCTTTCAGAACATCGTTAGGTGAGCGATGAGCATTCTAAGTGAAACGTTCTAAAAGGTAATGCTTAGCCTCGAGCCCCATCAACCGGGAATGACTGAAAATCAGGGGTTATGCAGCAAGGCTAAGTGGGTAGCACCCATTAGGGTGAGGTCGTCCCTGTCTAGATGTCCCTTTTTATTCGGCTTAGTGGTGCAGTTGCTGACCCCAACCGTGGGGTGATCTTACACAGGATTATCCAGTAAGTGGTAGTCCCGGTCTTGTGTTGCAGGGGATTGGGAGTAATCCTCGGTATGATGATTTAGGCCACGTACTGTGACAGGTGGTACCCCAGTGCCTTGTCATTAGTTGGAAATCCATTCTCCCTACGTGCCTTGTACGGTTTTGTTAGTATTACCCACGATTATGGCTAGTAGCTGGAATTTAATGAATGTAACAATTTCGGCTATTTTAATAAGTATTTGTAAATAGAACCTATTATAATATCAGAGGATTTTAATAAAAAGTGTTTTGGCTATCGTAAGGTAAAACCCGACATGTTTATTTATGGCGTGGTCTTACGAGATGCTTTTGATTTTCAAAAGAATTTTGAAAATTTAATAATCAATTTGAGTGTGTTTTCTCACGCTGGTATTCCAGACTAACTCGGGTGTTATTTAACTGTAATGCTCGGGTCAGACCGAGTACTGTAGATTATAGGAAATGATGTTGTGGAGCTGGATGGCAATATGTACTTCCGTACTTATATGAAATATTCCGCTGTGTATTCGGTTTTGGAAGGACGAGATATTATAAACGTCCTGAGTTGTGTTGTTGTTTGTATTAAACTCTGATGCTGTACTCTGGTGATGTAATGTATAAACAAATATATTTGTTTTTGTGTAGAGATCATTTATTATCTATTATATTTTATTCCGCTACGATGGTTAGATTCTGATGTTGTTTTCTATTTTCTTCTTCTACCTTTTCTTCTTTAACACTCATGGTTCGGTTTTTCGGGCGTTGGAAAATCGGGTTGTGACAAAAAGGTATAGTTTTGTAATTTAAAATAAATAAATTATAAAATTGGTTATTTAAATTATAATTTGAAATTTGGGATAGCTAATTAAATGTAGTAAAATTTGCGTACGAGGTCCAAAAATCATGAACAAGTCGAGTTTGGTTCATAGCTGTGAAATCTTCGCATAGAAATTGGTTTGGCATTTTTGGAGCCGGTAGGAATTTTAAATTTAAATCAAACATTGTTCGATTTAATATAAATTGGAATGGTTTGCCAAAAGAATTCAGGGTGAGGAATTCTCAATCATTTGGATCGCCGAATTTGATTTTAAATAATTAAAATTTATTTTGGATGCTTGGTTGAATTTATTAATAAATTATTAGTTGAATGTGATATTATATATATATAAGTATATATTATTAGTTGGATATATTTCTCACCGTTGGAGCGGATGAGACCCTATGCGCCTCGCATAATAGCGGATGACCCTATATATCGCGATATCAACCTCGAAGCAGGATTGGTATTGTATGGTATCTAACATCTTTGAATGCAGGGCAACAGGTTGGAGGGATCCCACTGGATTCCTCAAAAATGTTGATTTTAATTTCATATATAGTGATATATGATGTGTGTGAATAATCTGTTATAGATTATTATTGTGATTTGAATTATTGTATGCTAAAGTAGCACTGGCCTTAATTTGGTATTTTAAATACCATAAATATTATTTTGAAATTGAAAAGAATTATAAAAAGGATATTTTTAATATAAAAATATTTATATCAAAATTTGGATTATTTTAAAAAAAATTGATTTGGATAAATTAATAATCTGATTTGGAGTTGTACTTAACTATACGTAAAATATTTTAATTAGAGATTCTAAAAATAAATTATATAAAGGATTTTTAACAGTGGAATTTTTAAAAATATTATCCTAAAAAATATGGAAAGCCATTGAAATCGATATTAAAAATAGATTTGGGAAAATAAATGGAAGTTATAAAGAAGTGGGCTTGTAAAATGGATTTTACAAGTGAGATTAGTTTTATAAAAAGGTGAACCCTGAAGGAGTTATAAAAATTTATAAACTATGTTTATAAATAAAGAGAATGCTATTAGTTGATAAATTGGAATATAAATTCACAGAGTAAATTTAAATCGAGATATTAGGATGGGTTTGGTAAAAATTATAGTGAATTATATTTTTGAAATGTGAGAATGGTTGGGGAATCGAAATGAAATCGATGTGTTATGAATCGAGAGGGATTAATAAATTGGAATTAGTTATTGGAATTTTAAAAATATATTTTTATCGAGAAGTTAAGTTTTGTTTTTAAAAGAAAAGTTTATTTATTCAACTATGAAAATTTAAGCTATTAGTAGCGAGTTTTTTCGAAAAGTAGATTGTCCAAATACATAATATTTATTTTAATAAATACTAATTTTTAAGATCAGCTTTGAAAATTGATTTTTTTTAATCTAAAAATGAATTATTGATGTTTATAAAAATGTTTTGATATTTTAAATAATCACTTGAACATATTTTTAGAAATATTTTTAAAAAAAATACTATTTATATATACATATATAGAGAGAGTTTGTAATGATTTAAATATATTTATAAATCTTCTCGAAGTTTGGAAACGGAATTCATTCGGTAAATAAAAGTGGACTCTGAAAAAAAATGAATTAGGATTCATAAAATAAGTTAGAAATGTATATTTGGAATTTAGACAAGTGCTTTGACTTTGGAAATATTAAAGGAAATTAAGTAAGGAACTCCAGAACTTATAGGATTTGTCATAAATGAGTTAAGGAATTTACAATATAAATTGTGAAGGGTTTTGAGAAACGAGAAATAAATGGAACTTTCCCAAGTGTTGAGAAGTGTGGGGTTAGAAAAATATATTTAAATATTTTTCTAAGTGTTGAAATAAGAGATGGTCTGAAATATCCTGATATAGATATAAGAATTTAAGTTGTCTGAAATATTGAAAAATTGGAAGGGGTTTGAATATATAGATACATACATACACATATATATATATATAAAGATATTTTGGAAATAAATTTTGAAAAATTATAATATGGGCCTAATGACTGCTTATGGATGTTATATTGATATTTAGATAACCGACTATCAAATATTGGTCAAATTCGTTGATCATTTCGAAGAAACCGGGCTCAGGTTTAATTATTAGAAAACCACTTCAATCCGGTTTGAATGATACGAATGGATTTCGTGATGATAGTGAAGATGGTAATTCAGTTTGTCCATTTACGGTGACGCGGCAATATGGTTTCCGACCATGACCATACATGGGTTTAAACCCTAATTCAATCTCGTTAGCCCTCCACATTAAATTATAAAATCGACGAGTATTTTTCCTACGATCTACAATCCTCCACCAAGCTACCACATCAACCTCGAGACCCAAAATGATTCCGATCATCGGAATTTAGCAAAAACCCCAAATGTGTTCATCCCGCAATTTCTCAATGAATTCGTTCTTAAAAATTTTGATTTTACTTTTAAAAATCAGCACTTTCGAATACATTTCTGATGATGTTCCTGAAATCAAAAATCTTGATGTTTGCAATTTCAACATATTTTGAATTCTCCCGTAACATCAAATTTTTAGAAAAACTTTAATTTATCTTTGCTCAGATTAATTTATAAAACTTGAGACAAGTTAAAACAATCTAATTTCGTTTAGATCCCAAAGTTCAATATGGATCAGAGGAAGAGAAATCAAAATTTGAACAGGCTTGGTGCATGTAAAGCAGGAACAGAATGCATGTGTCTATTTTTCCCAGACATGCACAGCCAATTTATACATATATTTATATATCTGTTTGCATGTAAACATTTCACAATCTTATCTCAAACATCATCACAAACAACAAGTGCCATTCCAAGTTTTAAAAAGGTTTACTCACTTGACAAATTTTGAACGGAAGGCTTTTCTGGATGTTGTCAAAATTGAAAGCCTGGAAACTATTTTTAACTTGATCTTGAAATTTTTTTTTATCTGCAACTTGTTAATATAAATTGCTTAATCTCTGGTGGATTAACTTGCTTAATTACTTAACACAAACTCAAATTTAAATTCTTTTACAAAGATTTTACTTACAGTTTTTTGTCTTTTTTGAAACAGAGGAAACCCTGGTATGCAAACTTGAAAACAGGGATTTGCTATTCTGAGTTAAACCCGATTCCTGTTGTATGAATTGATTTGTAATGGTGAATCTTTGATTTTTTTTTTATTGCTGAATTGTTCTTCAATTGTTTGAAATCTTCCCTCTACAAACTTGAGCTTTGAACTGCAGGTTTGAGATGAATTTTTGTTCGTTGATCTTACTTAGTAGAAGTTGTGATGTAGTTTACTTTGTCCTTTGATCTTCTTATTTTGATTGTTTTTTCTTCTTCCTGGTTTGTTTACGGATTGCTTTCTTTTTTTCCTTGAATTCTTTTGAAAGTGAAAAGAAAATGAAGAAGAGAGGTTTAAGATCTTATATAGTTTCTATTTTCTTTTTTATAAATTTTCTTAAAAATGAAAACAATAAGATGACACTTGTACATTTTTCCTCCTTGAATTCCACTTGTAAATTTAATTGCTAAAGATTAAACACTTGTTAACTTATATGTTAATACTTCTCTACATGTCCTTTGCATGAGAAAATGATTTATGTATATATTTTAAAATTTATTTTTCTTATTTTATAAATGCATTTCTCTTTTTTCTAAAAAGAGAAAATTAAAAGAAAATATTTTAAACCAATTATTCATTAAATAAATTATCTATATATATATATATATATATATTGTTTTAAATCCAAAATATTTTACTAAAGCGTTTATTTAAAATTTAAATTCAAATTCAAATCTATTCATATATATACATTATATACATAATTTAAATTCAAACGATTTTTAAAAATGTTTTTTATTCCAAATTTTAAACTCAAAAGAAATTGGAATTTCATTCATATAAATTAACACATATTTGTTTGTTTTGAATTTTTTTTCTCAAATTAATTTCAATTTAGATTTCGAAAATTCAAATTACTAATTTTAAACAGATAAAATTTGGGATGTTACACGTTTGAAGCTATGATTCAGAAGTAACAAGAATTTGATGTTCATACAATGACATAGCTCAAGTGTATTGCACAAAATCAGTGGTCGACCGTGAAATCCCAAGAAGACGACCAATTGAAATGGTAAATCGAATTTCATTTGAGAATGTGAGTAAATACTTATTTAAATGGTCAACCACTAAAATATATAGAACTTTCAACGGGGTTGTCATCCGCTAGTTTGATGATTAACTGCCGTAAGCTTGAGCTATAGCTATATTGTAACAATCCGTATTTTTAACCATTGAACAATATTAAATCTAATATAATTATTGAATAAAAATGGTTAGAAATAAAAATTTATAATTTTGTTAATGAAAAATATACTAAAATGTAAGTTATGAACTTAAATTGAATTCTTAAATGGCAACAAATTACAATAAGATAATAGTTGTATTAGAATTTAAATTAATGATATTGGTTTGTAAGAAATTAATAATAGGAATGGAAATAACAAATGTTGGAATTAAATAAAGAATTGAATGGATGTCTAATAAAAGTAAAACATGGATTTACTCATTTAAAATTGTATTTTTAAATAAGTTTAATTTTAGTATATAAGATAAACAGTTAATTGGAAATAATGTATGACTTTGGTTATGCGCGATAAATCTTATAAATACGGTTGGATTACTATAAGAAGAAAACAGTTGTTATTAGAATTTGTTCTGAAATTTAATGTTGAAGTTAATTGGTATTAAATTCATTAAAATCTTTAATTGAAAAGAAGGGAAATAAAGATTGTAATTAATAAGATGAAGTAAGAAACTTATGTTTTGTGTTAAAATGGAATAAGCATTTTATTGAAAATTAAACGATGTTTGAGAAATAAAAGAATGTTAACATTTGTAATGTAAGAAAATTTTTATAAAAAATAATAAAATTCAATATTTGTATAAATTGTTAACGGTCGTTAAATAACTGTAATAGACAATACGAAAATAACTCCAATGCTAAACTGGCAATTTCAATAAATTGAAGTTGTATAATTAGAAGCATTTAACAAGTTTAAAATTTGAAGAAATTAATTAGTTTTGAAGTTTGAAGATATATTCAGTTCTAATTTAATTAGAAACCGATCAAATATATGACTTGTGTAAATAATTCAATTTGATTTAAATATAATTAATAATAGAAATTGATTATTAATATAACGATTTGTTTTAATAATAGGCTTTGAAACTTGAAAATATCAGATGTGTCCATAACTGTAACGGGAAAATAATTGAATTAAATTGTTGTAATTTTATCGTAACAATCAAAAGATTTATTTTTTGTATATAATCAAATTGAGTCCCATAACTAGTTCCATTGAATTGTAAGAATCTTTTGACCTATTACCATTTGTTTTCTTCTCGCGTGGCCTGAATCTTGACAATTTTCTAAGATTATTGACAGCCATTGCAAGCTCTTCAATTGGATCTTCTTCTTCTTCATCGCTCTCTTCTTTGCTCTTTAAGGCAATCGTCTTCTTCTTTGATTCGGAGTTGTTGCGTTCCTCCTTTGTTTTTAGCTCAAGCTCATATGTCATTGTGCCGCCCCACCTCTATACCCACGCTAGCCAAGGACACTACGGAGTAATGACGTCAACTAGCACGGAGAATAAGGCTGTTGAGGAGCGACAATCCGTGTAATTGCTTTGCGCGAGCACCGATATGTTAGATAGTATATAACATGCATTTCATCTCAAGAGGAAATCCGACATACCGACGCAAACTCAAAGCTACTACACAGTGGCTATATATAATCTTCGGAAACAAATATAGAAATAAACATGACACAAATCAGTCACAGGCAATTCATATCACAAAGGCGAAAATAGATATGAACATTTCACATAAAAGTGTATATCAGAGTAGTGGTCAAATAAGATCCACGACATCACAAAAGAATAGATACAAGTGCTAGACAAAAGAATACATCTATGAGTCTATATCTCAAGTGTATACAACAAAATAAACAACTAATCTAAGTAGTTAGCCGAAAGTCAGAGGAATCAATCCCAAGTGAGAAGTCAAGCTGAAGCACTTGTAACATCTCGGTCTGACCCGAGTATTATTTAATAAGAAAATAATAAACGGATCAGTCTAACTATAAATATCAGATGAAACGATATAGAGTAAGAGATATGACTAAACACATAATAATCACAATGCCAAGCTGTGATATATATATATATATATATATATATATATAAGTGATTGAAAATCAACAAGAGATTAATCAATATCACAAAATCTACACAAGAATCAAAGAAATGTCATACTCCTTATTTCGTTCACCAAACCATAAATATTGACGATTATATCAATGTCAATCACAAAAGTCAATGACACACAAATTCACCAATGCACAAATATTGATAAAACTTATCAATGGAAATCACGAAAATTGGTGAAACACAAATTCTAGAAATCATCTCAAGAAATCCAGAAATCACAAAAGGGGGAAGGCCTATCACAAACGGGAGCATAAAGCTCACCTACACGTGTGTCACAAACGGAACGCTAATTCCATGGTTGCTAACCATCACAAATTGAGCCGAAGCTCCACAAACGGCCCGAAGACCACGGGTTGCTACCCCACCAATTTGAGTCGAAACTCCACAAAACGGGGTTTAGTCTCCCTCGCAGACAAAGAGATATCGCACATTGCTAGTCTAAATCACAAAGATGATCGTCATGATCAACGAGAAGCGTCAATTACAGTAAGCTAGTAAATATATGAGCTTAGCTTCATGTCCCATAACCACTAGCTTAACTTAAAAATTTATGAACAAATTGTAGATCTCCACTAGAAAATTGTCACAAGAGATTCAATCGAACAAGTTCAAGAATTAACCGACGAAGTAAACGCAAGCGTTTCATACCACTTGTTTTACTAAGTTGTTTAATTAGATTCCTCATCCGAGTGAGGTAAAGGTTTGTATATACTAATAGATTGGAAAACGGTTTAAGAAACGAGCTTTGTACTAAAATAGTGTTGAAATCATTTGAAGAAAGAGTTTTGATATTTACTACTAGTATAGAAACCTTTATATTTTTTTAAAGTGACAAATCACGAAGAAGATTGTAGGAACAATCAATCACTAAAATTCACATACAAAGATGTGAATAAAAATCCAACAAAACCGATAAAGAATCCATCGAAATGGATATTTAAAAATCCCTAAAAATGAGTCATCAAAGTCATAATAAATGATAACAACTGATAGGAAACAACACGAATCGATTAAGGTTGGAAATTCAAGCAACTAGGCAAAATAAGCAAAATTGCATCAGGTCGGTCGGCCGGCTACAGAGCTCGGTCGACCGCTCCCTATTCTAAAAAAATCTCGGTAAGCAGGTCGGTCGGCTGAGCCCTGTAGCCAGTCGACCGGACCAGAGACAGAAAGGTGGCTATGCACCTTAGTAGCAGGTCGGTCGACCGGCCCAGGGGTTCGGTCGGCCGGACCTAATGTTCTGCCAATTTAAACCTATTTCAAATGAGGTGCAAATCTCGACCAAATTGCAATCGCACGAGCAATGGCGCTAAGGGTTTATGCCAATCGACTACCCGGCCCTATAAGCTATTCAATGCATCACCAAAAACATGATCAAAGATCAAAGCCATGATTTTTAAGGAATTGAACCCAAAACACCAAAAATTGGAATATTTACCAAATCAATCCAAACCAAAAGCAATTGCACAAGAATAAGTGTTAGGAATTCATACCTAACAATCGAAGATAAATATAAGCATAGATGTGAGATAAAAATCTCACCTTTGAACCCAAACGATTGAAGAAGAAGATTGAAAACAAAAGGGGAATCAACCACTCTTCAAATCCAACTCAAGAAGCTTGATTCTAAGCTAAAAAGAGAAACATTTCCCAAATTAGGTTTAGGAATTTTCTGAAATCAAAGAGAGAAAGAGTTGGAGAAGAAGAAGAGAAGCTTACCAATGGGTTCTCTTGAATTTGGAGCTAAAGCTTGGATTTTGCAAATGAAATAGGGCTTAGGAATTCTAATTTCCAATCTTTTCCCCCATTATTTTCTTGAACTTTAGAGAGTTAGGAAATGAGGAATGAAGTAATGAAGAGGAGAAGGGGTTGGGACTGAATACATAAGTGGGGTTATTGGGCTCAGCCCAAACCAAAACCCTAAGTGAAAAAGTGGCAAAAATCAACTTTCTCCAAACATATCGAAACTTATACTTAAAAAGGTCGCAAACGGCATTTTGAACTCAATGGAAGGGGTCCCGAGTCCTAATTCGACCGTATGCAAAAAGTAGCTTTTCGGACTAAATTCCGAGTATCGATAAAATATTTAAATAAGATATTTAAATATACAATCGATAGATATGCGGGTTGTTACAGACTCCCCTCCTTAAAGAAATTGCGTCCTCGCAATACTTAAGAAGAAAATAAGAAGTAACAACCATAGAAGCATATCAACACAAAAGAAAATTTGAAATAGGAAGTTCACCATAAAGAGCACGAAAGAGTAAGTCCGAACGGGTTCACTCGATGAATTCTCTGGATTCCCAAGAGCAATCCTAAGGATCTGAGAACCATTGAACTTTCACAAGAATAACATCTTTATTCCGAAGGCGCTCAACCTCCGAAGCAATGATGCGAATAGGATGCTGCTCATAAATTAAACTAGGCGAAACTTCAATTTCTTACACAACACCGGGCTCAAGAATAGAATCGGAATCTCGAAGGCACTTCCTTAATTGAGAAACGTGAAACACGTCATGAATAGCAGAAAACTGAGCCGGTAATAAAAAGACGATAAGCCATGGAACCAATACGTTCAGTGATAGGAAATGGCCCAATATATCGAGGCGCTACTTTCCTGATCGACTGAAACGTACAACACCTTTCATTGGTGAAACACAAATGAACACAAGATCTCCCACAGAAAATTCTAATTTCCTTCTCTGGTTATCGGCATAGGATTTTTGTCTACTCAGGGCTTCTTTCATCCTATGTCGAATAAGTTCAATCTTTTCTATGGAATCACGAATAAAATCTGGACCTAAAAGCAGCTTCTCACCGGCCTTAAGCCAACAAGAAGGAGATCGGCATGGCCTTCCATAGAGTGCCTCGAAAGGTGTCATACCAATACTAGATTGGAAGCTATTATTATAGGAAAATTCAACAAGTGAAATATGATCTTTCCAACTTCCACCAAAATCAAGAACACATGCACGAAGAAGATCTTCAAGAGTTTGATTCACACGCTCGGTTTGTCCATCGGACTGGGGGGTGATAAGCGGTGCTAAAATTGAGCTTCGTTCCTAAAGCTTTTTGAAGGCTCTTCCAAAATCCTCTAGTAAACAATGGATCACGATCATTAACTATAAAAGTAGGAACTCCATGCAATTTAACAATTTCTTCAATAAAAAGTTTGACCAAAAGAGGTACGGTCCGATTGGACCGAATGGGAATAAAATGGGCGGATTTAGTAAGCCTATCAACTATAACCCATAAGCTATCATGACCCGAACGAGAACGGGGAAGGCCGTCTATAAAATCCGTGGAAATTTGATCCCACTTCCAAATTGGAATTTCTAAAGGTTGCAATAACCCACCGGGCCCTAACGAGTTGGCAAGTCACGCAACACTTAACGAAGTTAGCGATGTCAAGTTTCATTCTCTCCCAATAATATAGTCACTTCATATCCACGTGCCTTTCACTACTACCGGGACGAATGGTAAATTTAGAACGATGGGGATCTTCTAAAATGTCTTCTCGAAGATCACTAATATTTGGCACGATAAGGCATACCAAATTTCCGAATGCCACCACGAAAATCAATATCAAAGTCTTTCAAACCTTCAATATCAATTATATCCGTAAAATTTTGGCCAAGAAGAGCCAATTCGGGATCTAGCCCTTGAGCTTCAAGAATGCGGTCTAAAAGAGAAGGATGAGCCTTAAGGCTACATAAAATAAATGATGAGCATAAATTGGATACGCGGTCTCGAATCTCACAAGTGGATAAGATCTCGAGGTCGTTCCATTCAGATATCATCATAGAAACAACAGCTTGTTGTTTACAGCTAAGAGCATCGGCGACACGATTACCCTTACCGGGGTAGAAAGAATATCAAGATCATAAGGTGCCAGAAACTCGAGTCGACATGAAGTTCCTTATGAGAAAATAATTATTCCAAAGATTTATGATCGAGAAGGAGAACAAATTTCTCCCCTAAAAATGATGATGCCAAATTCTAAAAACGAAAACAATAGGCGCGAGCACTAGATCATGAGTGGCATACCTAGTCTCAATCGGCTTTTAATGATTTAGAAGCACAAGTGATAACACGTTATCTTTTGCAAGAGAACGGCATCCAAACCAATACGATTAGCATTGGTACAAAAGATAAAGTCTTGGTTCCCCTCGTGAATCACAAGAATAAGAGTATCGAAAAGAAAGAATTTCTTTTAAATAATCCTCTTTCCTGAAAAGTTAAAACTTTCAAAATTACATTTATCTTTATGTAATAATCTTTCTAGAAAAATTTACATTTTTACAAGTCAATTTATTGTGTTTGACTGTCTCATCAAAGCGTTTAGGAAATTCCTATCGATAACGTTGATCAAGCGCATCGACTAGAATTCTTAAAACACTAAATGGGCAATAAAATCACAAAATCGTCTTCTAGATAATAAACATGTTTCTTAAAAACTTTTAAGAATATTATTCGTTCGTTTCAAGAACGAAATCCAATTTTACTTATAAATAAATCTTATGGAAAAGATTTGCATAATTTTAAATTACTATTTTCATCCAAAATCAATAAATACAAGAATGGTCTCATCGAAATATTCATAGAATATTCGATTTATAAAATGGATGAAATAAGCTGGATAAACCGAATGACATAATAAGTCATCATAAGAATCATAACGAGTGCGGAATGCGGTAAGTGGAATGCTAACTTCCGCAACTCGTAGCAAATGAAAACTGGTGGTAAGGTCAAACTGAAAAGACCTTAGCACCAAACAAAAGATTACTTAGGTGATAATCCTAAGACAAACTCAAAAATACTGAAAAGTTTCACAAACTATTTAGATAAGAGAAATAACACTTTTCTCATCTTGAGGGCTTAAAGAATAAAATGATGCCATCAAGTTGGAACCGAAATCACAAAGGAGAAATAGAAATCTGCTTAAGAGATTAAGAATGTCGAAGGTAAGTAGTCCACACGGAAAATAGGATATGGGCTTCACAACGATTGAGCCAATCCTTACAAAAATCAATTCCGAAGCCTAAGTAAAAAATCGGCTCGGAAAGAAAAATCACATAAAATAATTTCAACATCAATGAAAAGAAACAAATTAAGGTCGCAGTCTACGATCTGCATTCGAAATCCTCAAAGAAGTCATCAATCCCAAAGTTGTTTAAAGTAAAACAATCAACAAGCTCTTTTGATATAAAATAGTGAGGTGGAACCCATGTCAAAAAGAACACGAACAAGAAAATCACAAAGCAAATGTCATCATGGATTGAATAAGAAATACCTTGACCAAGAGAAGTGTCACAAGGGGCTTGCACGACTTTCAACTTTCCCTCCCTCTTGCAAGGGAGTTTGGGACATGTAGATAAGTAATGACCCGAGCCTTTGCAATAGCGGCAATAGAGGGGTTTCGGGCACTTAATTACATAATGGTCCGTGGAACCACAATTGTAGCATTGTTTACGACTTGGGGTAGGAGTCTTGGCTACCGAAGTTTCTTGTTCCACCCTCCTCTTGCTTTGAAGTATGGGGCATACAGAAATATGATGACCTGTATTTTTGCAATAGCGACAAAAGAGTGGCTCCGGACACTCCTTTTCATAGTGGTCCTTAGAATTACAATTGTAGCATCCTCCACGATTAGGGATTGGAGTCTTTGCTACAAAAGTAGTTTGCTTCACTCTCTTATTGGGATTAAGGCTCTTGAACTTAATATGCCTCTTCTTGGAAGTCCCAATATCACAAACACTTCCTTTACCAACCTCTCCATGAAGAAGAGTAACATCCACAAGCTGACTGAAAGAAACTTCAAGTTTCAAAGGTAGAACCATTTCGGGGTTCTTACTCAAAGCATAGATAAACTCTTGATTCTTTACAAGATCCAAAAGTTGTTGAGCAGACATGAATACTCCATCCAGGGGAGTAGCACTAGAATGATCGGCGCTGGGACGGCCAGGTCTAACCATTTCTCTTCTTTAAGAAAGAAAGAAAGAAGAGTAAAAAGTTATTCTCAAAATAAATTTCAATCAAACATGATTGATAAAACAAGGAATCATAAAAGAAAGTAGGATAGAACGGTACGAAGACTCGAATAAATCCTAAGGCACAACTCCTAAGAAAGACTTAGGACATGATCCTTGCTAGATTATTCTACATTGTTCCGAAGTTTGGCTTTGATACCAAGATGTGACGCCCCACCTCTATACCCACGCTAGCCAAGGACACTACGGAGTAATGCCGTCAACTAGCACGGAGAATAAGGCTGTTGAGGAGCGACCATCCGTGTAATTGCTTTGCGCGAGCACTGATATGTCAGATAGTATATAACATGCATTTCATCTCAAGAGGAAATCCGACATACCGACGCAAACTCAAAGCTACTACGCAGTGGCTATATATAATCTTCGGAAACAAATATAGAAATAAACATAAACAAATCAGTCACAGGCAATTCATATCACAAAGGCGGAAATAGATATGAACATTACACATAAAAGTGTATATCAGAGTAGTGGTCAAATAAGATCCACGACATCACAAAAGAATAGATACAAGTGCTAGACAAAAGAATACATCTATGAGTCTGTATCTCAAGTGTATACAACAAAATAAACTACTAATCTAAGTAGTTAGCCAAAAGTCATAGGAATCAATCCCAAGTGAGAAGTCAAGCTGAAGCACCTGTAACATCTCGGTCTGACCCGAGTATTATTTAATAAGAAAATAATAAACGGATCAGTCTAACTATAAATATCAGATGAAACGATATAGAGTATGAGATATGACTAAACACATAATAATCACAATGCCAAGCTGTGATATATATATATATATATATATATATATAAGTAATTGAAAATCAACAAGAGATTAATCAATATCACAAAATCTACACAAGAATCAAAGAAATGTCATACTCCTTATTTCGTTCACCAAACCATAAATATTGATGATTATATCAATGTCAATCACAAAAGTCAATGACACTCAAATTCACCAATGCACAAATATTGATAAAACTTATCAATGGAAATCACGAAAATTGGTGAAACACAAATTCTAAAAATCATCTCAAGAAATCCAGAAATCACAAAAGGGGGAAGGCCTATCACAAACGGGAGCATAAAGATCACCAACACGTGTATCACAAACGGAACGCTAATTCCATGGTTGCTAACCATCACAAATTGAGCCGAAGCTCCACAAACGGCCCGAAGACCATGGGTTGCTACCCCACCAATTTGAGTCGAAACTCCACAAAATGGGGTTTAGTCCCTCGCAGACAAAGAGACATCGCACATTGCTAGTCTAAATCACAAAGATGATCGTCATGATCAACGAGAAGTGTCAATTACAGTAAGTTAGTAAATATATGAGCTTAGCTTCATGTCCCATAACCACTAGCTTAACTTAAATATTTACGAACAAATTGTAGATCTCCACTAGAAAATTGTCACAAGAGATTCAATCGAACAAGTCCAAGAATTAACCGACGAAGTAAACGCAAGTGTTTCATACCACTTGTTTTACTAAGTCGTTTAATTAGATTTCTCATCCGAGTGAGGTAAAGGTTTGTATATACTAATAGATTGGAAAACGGTTTAAGAAACGAGCTTTGTACTAAAATAGTGTTGAAATCATTTGAAGAAAGAGTTTTGATATTTACTACTAGTATAGAAACCTTTATATTTTTTTAAAGTGACAAATCACGAAGAAGATTGTAGGAACAATCAATCACTAAAATTCACATACGAAAATGTGAATAAAAGTCCAACAAAACCGATAAAGAATCCATCGAAATCGATATTCAAAAATCCCTAAAAAGGAGTCATCAAAGTCATAATAAATGATAACAACTGATAGGAAACAACACGAATCGATTAAAGTTGGAAATTCAAGCAACTAGGCAAAATAGGAAAAATTGCATCAGGTCGGTCAGCCGGCTACAGAGCTCGGTCGACCGCTCCCTGTTCTAAAAAAATCTCGGTAAGCAGGTGGGTCGGCTGAGCCCTGTAGCCAGTCGACCGGACCAGAGACAGAAAGGTGGCTATGCACCTTAGTAGCAGGTCGGTCGACCGGCCCAAGGGTTCGGTCGGCCGAACCTGATGTTCTGCCAATTTAAACCTATTTCAAATGAGGTGCAAATCTCGACCAAATTGCAATCGCACGAGCAACGGCGCTAAGGGTTTATGCCAATCGACTACCCGGCCCTATAAGCTCTTCGATGCATCACCAAAAACATGATCAAAGATCAAAGCTATGATTTTTAAGGAATTGAATCCAAAACACCAAAAATTGGAATATTTACCAAATCAATCCAAACCAAAAGCAATTGCACAAGAATAAGTGTTAGGAATTCATACCTAACAATCGAAGATAAATATAAGCATAGATGTGAGATAAAAATCTCACCTTTGAACCCAAATGATTGAAGAAGAAGATTGAAAGCAAAAGGGGAATCAACCACTCTTCAAATCCAACTCAAGAAGCTTGATTCTAAGCTAAAAAGAGAAACATTTTCCAAATTAGGTTTAGGAATTTTCTGAAATCAAAGAGAGAAAGAGTTGGAGAAGAAGAAGAGAAGCTTACCAATGGGTTCTCTTGAATTTGGAGCTAAAGCTTGGATTTTGCAAATGAACTAGGGCTTAGGAATTCTAATTCCAATCTTTTCCCCCATTATTTTCTTGAACTTGAGAGAGTTAAGAAATGAGGAATGAAGTAATGAAGAGGAGAAGGGGTTGGGACTGAATACATAAGTGGGGTTATTGAGCTCAGCCCAAACCAAAGCCCTAAGTGAAAAAGCGGCAAAAATCAACTTTCTCCAAACATATCGAAGCTTATACTTAAAAAGGTCGCAAATGGCATTTTGAACTCAATGGAAGGGGTCCCAAGTCCTAATTCGACCGTATGCAAAAAGTATCTTTTCGGACTAAATTTCGAGTATCGACAAAATATTTAAATAAAATATTTAAATATACAATCGATAGATATGCGGGTTGTTACAGACATCAAGTTGCTGATCAACTCCTCCATGCTTAGTTTACTCAGATCTTTCGATTCTTGTATTGCCGTGACTTTTGCCTCAAAGCTCATCGGTAAGACTCGTAGCACCTTCCTCACAAGCTCTACCTCAGTGAATACCTTCCCAAGCGCTCTAACATTGTACACCAAAGTTGAAAAGCGTCCAAACATGTCCTTTATGCTCTCGCCTTTGTCCATCACAAAGTTCTCGTACTCATTGCTGAATAGGGCTAGACGAGACTCCTTGACTTGAGAAGTTCCTTCATGTGTCACCTCCAAGGTATGCCAAATTTCCTGTGCAGTTTTACAATGAGAAATTCTATTAAATTCAGTCTTATCAAGAGCACAGATCAGAGCATTCATGGCTTTAGCATTTGTAGTTTTTAATCTCTTATCGTTAGCACCCCACCTATCCTTAGGTTTAGGAATCTCAGTATCACCAACAGTTATAGTGGGTGATTTATAGCCAGTTTCAATAATGTCCCAAACATCATAATCGACAGAACTAAGATAAATACCCATCCTAACTTTCCAATAAGCATAATCATTCCCATTGAACATGGGTGGCCTAACAATAGATTGCCCCTCAGAAAAAGCACTATTCGGTGGATTCATGACTCTAGAGTTAAAGAAAAATACCTCGCTCTGATACCACTTGTGGGATCTAGATTAACCCTAGAGGGGAGGTGAATAGGGTTATAACAAATTTTCTCGAATTAAACACAAAAAAAAAACTACAGAGAAATAGATATGCTGAAAAGTAAATCACACACAAAATTTACCCAGCTTCGGCAACCCCTGCCTACTGCTGCATTCCCATATTTCTATTAGGATTAAACAGTCTCCCGCTTACAAACACTCTAACAGACTCGCACACCCTGCTACCGCCTATAGAGTTTTGCAAACTCGCACACCCTGCTCGCTGAACTAATCCTAACTAGACAATCTGACACAACCTAAAACCTAGGTGGTGATTTACCAAGAATTTATTCAAGAAAAAAAACAGACTTAAAAACAATTTAAAACTAAAACCTAAAATATAAACTAAAGCCTTTATTAAAACAAGCCGGCCCAATTTTTCTTCTGCCCGTTCCTTTTTCTTTTGCTATTGAAAAATTGCGGCCTTGCTTTCTTTGCGCTCTGAAATTAGGGCTTGAATTTTTCGATCCAAATTAGGGCTTTTTTTAAGCACGCCTATGTTGATTCTCTGGTTTGCATGTTGCCTTGCTCGCTGCTTCTCTGATGATTGATTCTCTGGTTGCTTTACTTGCGCTCGTTCGCAGCTGCTCCTCTGTTGATCGTTTTGTGAAATTAGGGCTTGGTTGCTTCGAAACGATCGAATCTTATTTTTCTTCTCGTATGTTATTTGTTGCTTTCTGGATTGATTGCTTGAATTCGATTGTTCTTTTTGCACACCGCCTATGATGATTTTGGGTGTGAATTTATATGAATTCGACACTTTCCTAATTCTTGCTTTCCTGACTTGATGCGCACGGCTTTGATTGTGCAGCGTTCGATTTTTCTTGAGTCATACGAAAAAACTTTCCTCTTTTGATTTTTGACTTTTTCAAAGATACGCACTTGAATCTTTTTCAGTATACATTCACGAATTCCCTTGTTGACTTCTGTATGCTTCCATGATTTCGACTTGGACTTGTTTATTGCTTTCGACTTCGAGTTGCTTATCATCTGCATCGAATTCGAACTTGATTTACTGCAGGCTTTGACTTGTACATTCGAATTTCTTTGACTTTGTTAATGCTATGTTGTTTAAGGTCCTTCTGTTCATCCCTGTAGCAGCTTTGTGCATTTCTCTGGCCATTTGTGTTTATCCCTGTAGTATACTCGAATTGTAGTTGTTAATTTCTTCTGGATTCACTGTGAACTTTGGCTCTGGCCATCTTTGTTTCAGTGCTTGTTTGTTGTACATATGAACTTGGTTCATACGTATGTTGTACACTAAGCATTGCTTTATATTATTGAATACTTTTCACTGTGCACTTGGTCTTTGTTGTAACTGGACATGTTGCTTGAGTCACTTGCATTTGTTTGCTGTCATGTTTGCTGTGATGTCATATCTTTGGTGCACTCACTTGAACTTCTGGCCTTGATGTCATGGCGTGCATGTAAGTTACATTACATATGTCTTTACCTTGTATTGTCCACTGCCCTTTTTCATATTGTTGGTTCATTGTGATGAATTCTGTTTCATTGATCATTTTCGGCTTCATCTGTGTTCATCACTGAACATTACTGTTTTGGTGAATTCACTTGTGTATATGAGCAGTTTGAAGTTGCTAACTTCATTTGGTTGTTGCATTCATTGGTCATTCTGGCCTTGTACCTGTAGTTGTATTCATGTACATTGCATTGTGGTCTTGTGGCAGTTGCTATGCCTTTGTGCATTTCACTGTGTTCATTTGAGTTGTGCATTGTTTTGTCTTTGATATTTTGGTCATGTTGCCTTCAGTTGCTTGTGTATATGTTTCATGCATTATTGATGCTACGTTGTGATCTTTCTTTCTCTGGCACATTAGTGTAATTGTTCAGTTTCACAGTTGCTTCATTCTGCACACTGCTACTTGTCTGTAGCCTTTGTTGAGTCTTTGTGGTCTGCACTTGCACCACTGGTCTTTGCATCCATTCTTGTTGATTGATTTTCATGTGCCCAGTTGATGTTCTGTTGTACTTTGGTCTTGCATTTGGTCTGGAGTTGTTTCTTTTTACTGTTGTTTCACTACTTGTGTCTGCACTTGTATACTCATTGTCACTATCTTATGAGACTGTCTCTGGTATTCTTGTTGCTTACCTGACCTTGTAGTTGTACACTTTGGCTTCACTGAGTTTGTTGTTGTTGTTGCAGTCTTTTGTGGTTTCAAACATGTGAGTTGTTCTGGCCAGTTGAATCATTAACTGTTTGTATGTTTGCTTTTGTTGGCTGCGCACACGAGTTGGCGAGGCAGTGCACACGTGTATAAATGTACACGTGTGTATTGCAGCCACTCATGATTACCTATCCCTGACAAGAATACAAGTGTATATCAGTGTGCACGGCCTTGTGGTGTGTACAATGATACACTGTGCATGTCACATTGTTCGTGTATGATGAATTCAAATGTAAATGATGACAAACAACCCAAATAACTGAGGCAAATAATATTTTCAAAAATCCATATTTTATTTTATATTGCAAAAATATTTCTTTTTCAATTTTACTGCGTTAGTGAACATTTTTGCAGATTTCTCAGATGCTAGATTCTAACTGGAATGAAGTTGAAGATAAACTACGAGTGTGAGTGATATGTAGTGAGGAATTTATGTAAATTGAATTGTGATGTAGTTAGAAACAAAATTGTATATGTATAGTGAGAGCTTGAATTTGTACTATTCAAAATTGTAATAAATATTTGTTTGAATAAAATTTCTGTTTGAATTCAAATTCTATGTAATTTATTTTATTCAACAAATATTTATTTAATCTATGAAAAAATAAAATAGTACATTAACAAATACATTTAAATGAATATATATATATATGTTTATTGTCATCAAACAAAAATCATATAAGCGCATATTCAACAATCTCCCCCTTTTGCTGATAACAAACATATATTTAAGATTTTGACTGTGTTAAATGTATTTGATCAATGATATACTCTAATTGCTCCCCCTATTTAAATGCTTCCTCTCTACACGATGCTCCCCCTACATATATGCATACAAATATAAATATATAAATGAGTCTAGATGCAAATGGAAAATTATTTGACCTTTGCTTGATTTTATTTTACAAAATCTTAACTTTTCTCTCCCTGTTTTGTTATCAGCAAAAGAATAATAGTGTTAGAGAAAAATAGAGATAAAGTGATCAATATTAATCCAACATTAAAGCTCAATTTGAATTTAAATATTAAATTTCAATAAAAATCAAACAAAAATCATAACTACCCTTGTTAGGCGCATATTCCACTTTTAGAATGAATGGAAATGATGTTCTAATAAAATCATACAGTTGTATCTACTTGTGGTACATTTATATCAGGAATTTGAATATCTACTAATCATGCATAACCGTTAGGACTTTTAAATAAGATTAGTAGTATTCCAATTTAATTTTAAAAATGAATTCAAGTATCTTCTAACCACGCATAACCGTGAGGACTTTTAAATGGGATTAGAATCAACTTGTCTATTTAATCAATTAATTTTGATATGCGTTTCATACATGCATAACCGTGAGATCTTTTAAATGAGAGTGAATACTTTGGATATTTATTTATTTTTACAAAAAAATGTGAAATGAAAAACAAATGATCCCTGATTATAGTACCACATATCGACAAACTATATTTAAGATTTGATAAACAATGGTCGATAGAAATATGATAGATATAGAAATGGTCATGGAATCTTTACCCAACAAAAAGTTTTATAACTCTTGTTTGAATTCCTAAAGAAAATTTTCAAATATACTGTCTTGAGTAATGTATGTTAAATATCAACACTTATCACCTTCTCAATCACTATTTATCTTTTTGATAATTAGTAGGGAGTCGGATTAGTCAAAATTTGTCATTTAAAATCAAATAAAAACGACTAATCTGAAAATATGGTCAAAAATGATTTTCTCGAAGGGGTTATATGAAGAAAAAAAATTCTGCTATTTGAAAATTATTTGTAATGAAAAATATGCAGATATTTTCTTTGAAGAACGATGCAGTTACTAAATGCCTCACCATAAATCATGTTCAACTAGTAAGTTTTTCTGTCAACTAGATTACCGGTATGATCTGCATCTGAATTTCTCTTTCGCTTCAAAAACATCACTAATTAAATTTGATAGACCAGACCATGAAGTGTGCACAAAAACTCAAACTCAAATTTTTAACTGTATTCTTGAATTTGAATTGAAGTCGTGTAAATAATCAGAAACTGTGAATATAGAGTTAGCCATATTATAACCCAATGTATTATCATCCAACAAAACACTATGTTTAATCCAAACGTATATATATATGAAGTAATTCAAAGAATAATGTTTTTGGCATAAATATAATTGGCCAACTATGTTGAACAAGTCATAAAAAATCATCATCTCTTTATCATCACATTATTGGCTGATTTAATTCAGAATACGGTGCAGATTATCACAGTTAATATATCGATCAAATATACCTTCACCTGTTTTACCTTTACGATAATTTTTCGTGGTTTCCCATTGTGATTCTGTCACCTTTGTATTAGGCTAAGGAACTTTGCTTTGTTGCCCGTTGTGTTTCTGGAACAGCCAAAATCCAGAGAACACTGTTGTTGTTCCTTAGCCTGCCACCATACCTACACGATGAAAGATTTTTATGACCTATTTGTTTTTATAGTCCATGATTGTTAGTGGCTGAAGCATTGTGAATAAACAATCCCTTTGGAACCCAAACTTGTTTTGTCCTTTCATTCTTGTTCCAATAGACATGAAATTTGTTTGTAGAATTCTTAGGAACCCAAACTTGTATAAATTTTGTGTTCTTGTTCCTATGACTACAATTATCAACACGATGTCCAATTATTTCACATCTAGCAAAGACACTCTTATCTTTTGCATTATCATCAACTTGTGTTTTCCCAAAGCCTAGTCCTTTTCTGTTGTTAGCAAAAATTTGATTTCCCAATAACATGTTGAATGATTTTTCTCCTCTTGAAAAGTTATTCATAGATTTCTCAAGATTTTGGACTTTGGTTTTTAGTGTTGTGTTTTCAGTTACAAGTGAGGTGCATCTATTTATAAAATCCTTTTTCCTAGTGTCAATGGTTTCCTTAAGACTCAAGTTTTCTTTTTCAAGATTCTCAAAGCTATTCTTTAAGTCTTGATAATTCTGAATCTAAAATTTTACATTTTTTACAGTCTAGGTTTTGAATATTTTCAAGTTCAGTTTCTAACCTAAAATTTTCATGAATAAGTTCTCTCCTATCAGATTTCAGTTTTTCAATTTTAGATTCAAGAGTATCAACTATTTTAGTAAGATCACAACACATAAAAACAAATTCTTTATAAGAATAGTGGCCTACCTCACTAGATTCCTCTGAGCTTGCTTCTGAATCTGATTTTGCCATAAGACACAAGTTAGCCTCCTCTGAGCTACTATTCGAAACTTCCTCTCCTTCTTCATCATCCCAAGTCGCTGCAAAGGCCTTCTTCTTCTTTTTCTTTCCTTTGTTGTTTTTGAGAAGTGGGCATTGCTGTTTGAAGTGGCCAGGCTTCTTGCAGTTAGAGCACGTCAATTCATTATCAAAATTGTCAGAATCTTTTGACCTATTACCATTTGTTTTCTTCTTGCGTGGCCTGAATCTTGATAATTTTCTAAGATTACTGACAGCCATTGCAAGCTCTTCAATTGGATCTTCTTCTTCATCGCTCTCTTCTTTGCTCTTTAAGGCAATCGTCTTCTTCTTTGATTCGGAGTTGTTGCGTTCCTCCTTTGTTTTTAGCTCAAGCTCATATGTCATCAAGTTGCCGATCAACTCCTCCATGCTTAGTTTACTCAGATCTTTCGATTCTTGTATTACCGTGACTTTTGCCTCAAAGCTCATCGGTAAGACTCGTAGCACCTTCCTCACAAGCTCTACCTCAGTGAATACCTTCCCAAACGCTCTAGCATTGTACACCAAAGTTGAAAAGCGTCCAAACATGTCATTTATGCTCTTGCCTTTGTCCATCACAAAGTTCTCGTACTCATTGCTAAATAGGGCTAGACGAGACTCCTTGACTTGAGAAGTTCCTTCATGTGTCACCTCCAAGGTATGCCAAAGTTCCTGTGCAGCTTTACAATGAGAAATTCTATTAAATTCAGTCTTATCAAGAGCACAGATCAGAGAATTCATGGCTTTAGAATTTGTAGTTTTTAATCTCTTATCGTTAGCATCCCACCTATCCTTAGGTTTAGGAATCTCAGTATCACCAACAGTTATAGTGGGTGATTTATAGCCAGTTTCAATAATGTCCCAAACATCATAATCAACATGACTAAGATAAATACCCATCCTAACTTTCCAATAAGCATAATCATTCCCATTGAACATGGGTGGCCTAACAATAGATTGCCCCTCAGAAAAAACGCTATTCGGTGGATTCATGACTCTAGAGTTAAAGAAAAATACCTCGCTCTGATACCACTTGTGGGATCTAGATTAACCCTAGAGGGGGGGTGAATAGGGTTATAGCAAATTTTCTCGAATTAAACACAAAAAACAAACTACAGAGAAATAGATATGCTGAAAAGTAAATCACACACAAAATTTACCCAGCTTCGGCAACCCCTGCCTACTGCTGCATTCCCATATTTCTATTAGGATTAAACAGTCTCCCGCTTACAAACACTCTAACAGACTCGCACACCCTGCTACCGCCTATAGAGTTTTGCAAACTCGCACACCCTGCTCGCTGAACTAATCCTAACTAGACAATCTGACACAACCTAAAACCTAGGTGGTGATTTACCAAGAATTTATTCAAGAAAAAAAACAGACTTAAAAACAATTTAAAACTAAAACCTAAAATATAAACTAAAGCCTTTATTAAAACAAGCCGGCCCAATTTTTCTTCTGCCCGTTCCTTTTTCTTTTGCTATTGAAAAATTGCGGCCTTGCTTTCTTTGCGCTCTGAAATTAGGGCTTGAATTTTTCGATCCAAATTAGGGCTTTTTTTAAGCACGCCTATGTTGATTCTCTGGTTTGCGTGTTGCCTTGCTCGCTGCTTCTCTGATGATTGATTCTCTGATTGCTTTACTTGCGCTCGTTCGCAGCTGCTCCTCTGTTGATCGTTTTGTGAAATTAGGGCCTAGTTGCTTCGAAACGATCGAATCTTATTTTTCTTCTCATATGTTATTTGTTGCTTTCTGGATTAATTGCTTGAATTCGATTGTTCTTTTTGCACACCGCCTATGATGACTTTGGGTGTGAATTTATATGAATTCGACACTTTCCTAATTCTTGCTTTCCAGACTTGATGCGCACGGCTTTGATTGTGCAGCGTTCGATTTTTCTTGAGTCATACGAAAAAACTTTCCTCTTTTGATTTTTGACTTTTTCAAAGATACGCACTTGAATCTTTTTCAGTATACATTCACGAATTCCTTTGTTGACTTCTGTATGCTTCCATGATTTCGACTTGGACTTGTTTATTGCTTTCGACTTCGAGTTGCTTATCATCTGCATCAAATTCGAACTTGATTTACTACAGGCTTTGACTTGTACATTCTAATTTCTTTGACTTTGTTAATGCGATGTTGTTTAAGGTCCTTCTGTTTATCCCTGTAGCAGCTTTGTGCATTTCTCTGGCCATTTGTGTTTATCCCTGTAGTATACTCGAATTGTAGTTGTTAATTTCTTCTGGCTTCACTGTGAACTTTGGCTCTGGCCATCTTTGTTTCAGTGCTTGTTTGTTGTACATATGAACTTGTTTCATATGTATGTTGTACACTAAGCATTGCTTTATATTATTGAATACTTTTCACTGTGCACTTGGTCTTTGTTGTAACTGGACATGTTGCTTGAGTCACTTGCATTTGTTTGCTGTCATGTTTGCTGTGATGTCATATCTTTGGTGCACTCACTTGAACTTCTGGCCTTGATGTCATGGCGTGCATGTAAGTTACAATACATATGTCTTTACCTTGTAATGTCCACTGGCCTTTTTCATATTGCTGGTTCATTGTGATGAATTCTGTTTCATTGATCATTTTCGTCTTCATCTGTGTTCATCACTGAACATTACTGTTTTGGTGAATTCACTTGTGTATATGAGCAGTTTGAAGTTGCTGACTTCATTTGGTTGTTGCATTCATTAGTCATTCTGGCCTTGTACCTGTAGTTGTATTCATGTACATTGCATTGTGGTCTTGTGGCAGTTGCTATGCCTTTGTGCATTTCACTGTGTTCATTTGAGTTGTGCATTGTTTTGTCTCTGATCTTTTGGTCATGTTGCCTTCAGTTGCTTGTGTATATGTTTCATTCATTATTGATGCTACGTTGTCATCTTTCTTTCTCTGGCACATTAGTGTAACTGTTCAGTTTCACAGTTGCTTCATTCTGCACACTGCTACTTGTCTGTAGCCTTTGTTGAGTCTTTATGATCCGCACTTGCACCACTGGTCTTTGCATCCATTCTGGTTGATTGATCTTCATGTGCCCAGTTGATGTTCTGTTGTACTTTGGTCTTGCATTTGGTCTGGAGTTGTTTCTTTTTACTGTTGTATCACTACTTGTGTCTGCACTTATATACTCATTGTCACTGTCTTATGAGACTGTCTCTGGTATTCTTGTTGCTTCCCTGACCTTGTAGTTGTACACTTTGGCTTCACTGAGTTTGTTTTGTTGCGGTCTTTTGTGGTTTCAAACATGTGAGTTGTTGTCTGGCCAGTTGAATCATTAACTGTTTGTATGTTTGCTTTTGTTGGCTGCGCACACGAGTTGGCGAGGCAGTGCACACGTGTATAAATGTACACGTGTGTATTGCAGCCACTCATGATTACCTGTCCCTGATAAGAATACAAGTGTATATCGGTGTGCACGGTCCTGTGGCATGTACAGTGATACACTGTGCATGTCACATTGTTCGTGTATGATGAATTCAAATGTAAATGATGGCGAACAACCCAAATAACTGAGGCAAATAATATTTTCAAAAATCCATATTTTATTTTATATTGCAAAAATATTTCTTTTTCAATTTTACTGCGTTAGTGAACATTTTTTCATATTTCTCAGATGCTAGATTCTAACTGGAATGAAGTTGAAGATAAACTACGAGTGTGAGTGATATGTAGTAAGGAATTTATGTAAATTGAATTGTCATGTAGTTAGAAACAAAATTGTATATGTATAGTGAGAGCTTAAATTTGTACTATTCAAAATTGTAATAAATATTTGTTTGAATAAAATTTCTGTTTGAATTCAAATTCTGTATAATTCATTTTATTCAACAAATATTTATTTAATTTATGAAAAAATAAATAGTACATTAACAAATACATTTAAATGAATATATATATACATATGTTTATTATCATCAAACAAAAATCATATAAGCGCATATTCAACATTAAATTCAAATGTTTATTTATTTGTAACTTGTTCATACGAGGTTAGATCGGGAAACGATTTTTTGCATTGGATTCATATCGACGAGATCTTCACAATGGAGTTGGTTTTGTGTTGATTCGTTTCAGCCAGATTTTCAGATCTATTAAAAGGTTAGTGATTAAACCCACTGAAGGAGTAATAAAATTTCTACTATAAGTTAAAGCGAATTATCAAGTGATAGATTTTATTGATTACTGTTTGAAATTGAGAATGATTGAAATGAAATTGACTAAAATTGAATTGATTGAATTTATATTGACATTAAATCGACATCGAATTTAATATCATTGCTAGTTAACATCCAAACACTTGATAACTATTGACTGAAGTGATATATGGTTAAATTGGCTATTTTGAATGTTGATTAAATGGATGCTTTTGGATGATGTTATGATGGATGATATTATGAATTGGATCAATATTGTTTATTGATTTTGATATATCCCTATCATCACTCTATTATTATTATCATTACATGATTTTCCATGTGGATCATTTGGAGCCGGAATTTTGATATGAACCCTTTGACCTCCTATTTTGATATGTGAGTTATTGGATGTACTGTTGACTGCTTTGGTAGGATTGTGATTGTTGGGATATGATTGCCGTATGTGTGAGAAATACAGATTATGGATCTTAAGGCTAGGATTAACACTAGAGGGGGGTGAATAGTGTTAATAAAGAATTACTAAATCTTTTTGACTTTATGTTAATTTAGAAACCGATGTATGCAATATACAGACACAGATATGATCACAGAAACAAGCACAGATGCAGAAATAAAATAAAAGCAGTAAAGGAAAGAACACACCGGATTTTATACTGGTTCGGAGTTACCCTACATCCAGTCCCGCAACGCAAGTACGAATTTCCTTTCAAAAGCAATTGTACAATTACACCCTCGGTTTTAAGGCTACGAGGTAAACCCTCCAGAATTTCTATCCTCTGGGTAGAGATACTTGATTTCCGGGCCAAAAGTTTACCCAATTCATTTGCCAAGGCTACAAGCACACATTATCTCTCTTGATTGATTTCCAAGGCTACAATCACACCTTTTCTCACTTAATAGATTACAAAGAAGTCTATAACTCTGAATAGCACTGAGAACCTTGTAGAGATAGTGATAGAGAATCAAACTAGAAGTAATCGAGTTTGATTCAATGTTGATTTCGGTAGAGTAACGGTAAGAATATGTATTAAGAAATGTGGAAGAAGAAGAGGACTGAAAAACCAGAAAATCTGATATAAAATTCGTTGAAACTAACCCCTATTTATAGAAGAACAACAGCCATGTCCATTCATGAAGAGTTATGGCGAATAGACACTTCTTTTGAAATTTAAATTTTGAATTCAACTGACACCATGTCGACATGGTTACCCTAGGCATGTCGACATCCCAAAGCAATTTTTGGTGATTTGATTTTCTTTGAAAATAACTTTTATCTTATATTAAAACTATTTTAAACTTTACAAATATACTTGACTATAGTTAAAATTCATAAGTAAATATAGAGAATAATATATATAGATTTTAACTATAATTTTATTTTTAAATCTAAGTATAAAAGTTAAATATATAATTTAAAAAGATAGTTTAAAATTAGGAGTAATTTGACTTTGAAATTAAAGATAATTTTGAGGCTAAAATTACTTAAAATCAAGATAGAGAGTTTTGATGTTTTTAAAAGGAAAGTTTTGAAATCATTTTTAAAACAAGATAATTTTGTAAAATCATTTGAATTAAAATTAGTGGATACAAAACAATGTTCCACTAGATTTTCGTAGGTTCCATCCTACTTAGGGTTCCATCCCTTTAACAGGCTTGAAGTGGATTCCATTCCACGAATAAATTGGATTTTAAGATGCCGGTGCTTTTCTACGAGTTTTAGAAAAAATTCCTAATAAAAATACTTATGCTAGAAATCTTGAACTCTTGATAATCTTGATACTCATGAGTCTTCTATCTCGATATCTTGAATCTCTATATTGTACAGTCTTCATTCTTGGTACCTGCATGGTTAAATCCTGCATATACATATATATCTAAACTTATAATGTTAGTACTTATATTTTATAATCTATTATAAGGTTTTGTCATCAAAACCATCATCTCATGGACTAACAGTATGAAAATTTTGAATGGTTTTCATAAGTTGGATTTTAAACTATGAAAAGTTTTCAAAATTGAATTTTTTAACTTTAGAAATTTACATGTTATAAGAATTGAATTTTTGTAAATCAGGTTAAGTTAAACTTTTGAAAAATAGTTTGGAATTCGTTTATTAAACTTTTACATTCAAAATCAAATCATAACACATATATTTCTAAATCTAAGTAAAAGAAATTGTTTGTAAAGAAGTCTGTGTTTGAATTTCAACCATTTAATGATTTTGGTATTTTGTACTTTAAAAATGGAATTTTCGTTGGAAATATGTAAAGTGAACTTTCTAAAAACCTTAGTAGGATAATTGAAGAATATTTGATAAAAGGGTACTTGTATTTATTTCAGTAATCCGAACCTTTAAAAGTTGTCGTTTGGAATTTGTGAAAATATTAAATCGATTGAAAATTTATAAAACTTTACTAGAAATTTACTTAAAGGGTGTTTGAAAGCTCTGAACTGTTTATTTGAATTTTCAGAGTAAAATGGAGTTATTTACACCCATATTCCACCTGATATTAATTTAACTTACATAAGAACTTTTAGTTCCGACTCGAGTGTTTTGTCTTTTCATTACACTCAAGTCAACCTCAGAATTTCAATGTTTCGAAGACATTGTTTCTTGAAGATGAAGACGGAGTTGAAGACTGTATTTACTAGTATTATTCCACTGCACTATTTGATAATTTTGTTAGATATATATAACTTTGATGTATTGTAAGATGTCAATCAAATGTATATTATAAAATAGTTTCATGAATTGTTTATGTATTTATTATATTTTGTCATTCCGCTGCGAGATTCTGTAATTTGTTCTTTTGTATCTTATTTCTTTAGAATAAAACCCATTGATGATCCATCTTTTTGAATGGTTTGAGTTGGACATGTGTGGCTTATGGTCGACTAAAACATTTTAAAAGGCAGGTCGTCACAGTTGGTATTAGAATGTAGGTTGAGCGAACTCCTAAGCCTATAGGGTAAACTCATAGAGATAGGGTTAGCAATACCCTAAAATGAGGTCGAGTGTGTGTGTATAATAGTGCGTATTTGTTAGTGCTATAAAAATGTTTTATTGATTTTTAAATTTAGTAAATAAATAATTTTGCCTAGTATTACATTTGATCAAGGTTTTAAATCTCGGATTTCAATCACGTTTCATCTCGAAGATTTTAGAGACCTAATCTCGTATCGGGCGAGATCTCGAATGAGATAAATGTATTTCATGCATCCATCTCGGATTTACATCCCGGATCCAAAAGTTTATCTCGGAGCTATCTCAGAATATTTGGTATTTTAATATTAAACTGCAAACAATTAAATGTATAAATACTAATTAAAATAATAATTTAATTGATTTGATTTGTAGTAGAAACACTTTCGTCGTGAGTAGCTTGAAAAAATATCCACACAATATGATGTAAATAAATAATGAGGATTTATGAATTGAATATATAATATCACAACAAAATGAAGCAAACATGAAACATAAAGTCACAGAGGCACCCCACTTTCATTTGTTCAAATAGTTACCTTGCATTGTATATATACAGAAAGTCGCCTACAGGAAGTCGCTACAGGAAGTCGCTTTATTCAGTTTCCAATAATTTCAATCATGCTTTAAATCCAAATGAATAAATTTAACATCATCCATCATCCAAATCATCCATCATCAACATCATCCATCATCCAAATCGCAATCATCCATTCATCAACATCATCCATCATCCAAATCGCAATCATCAATCAATATCAATCAATAACAATATTATTTTTGGTACTACATAACAGGTAATACTGGCAATTTTATTCAAATTAAATTTAACAGCTATTAATCTACAGTCTATATTCAGTAATAAATTATATAACTGTTAACTAGCAGTTCATATACAAACAAATAAATTTTAACTGTAAATTTATACGCAATAAATTAATTAAATTAACAGTTAAATTAAATAAATGCAATTCAACAGGTATGAATAAAATAAACATGCCAAATACTCATAAATAAATTTCTATTCATTTCTAAAATTAATTTAAACAAACATAAAAGCTTTTAGTAGTTGTGAGTGGGTTAAAACACTCACCTTTTGAATTTAAATCGAATTTAAATTCGATTTAAACCCAAAAATTCGCCCGTCTCGGAATTCGTCCAAACCAGCGTCAATGGATCTGGAATTAAATTACGATCCTAACAAAAGAAATTTCGTGTGAATCGGAGAACGTATGAAAAAAATATTCATTTTAAACGATTTGAAAACAAAAATAAAAATAAAATAAAATAAAATAAAACAAAACCCACTTAACTTCAATGGCCACGTCAGCTAAAAGCTACAGCACATCGTCGAATTTTTCTGGTCAAACGAATATCCAAAACAGAAAACGAATTGTACCAGCAGATTACGTGTCTCGAGAACTTTATCATAAATTTTCTGGAATTTTTGTGGAGAGTTTGAATTTTATTAGAAAATTTGAATTGTAGATAGATTAGGTTTTGTAACCATTGAGGAAGAGAAAGAGATGAAGAAAAATGAACGTACAGCCAATTGACAATAGAAAGGAGGCTAGGGTTTATCACAGCATATTTATAGATAGATCGCAACAGGATAGGTGTGCACGAATTTTAACGTGCAAACAGAAGTGGTCCCAAAAGGATATTAATTATACACGTTACGGATTAAATTATTTCTTTCTCAACATTTACATTGCATTTTAAGCGTATTCACACATGTATAATTAGATGCTTCATTTAAATTTCCATATATATATTCACAATTCCATAAATTTCCAAATACGTAGATAAATTTCCAATTTCAACTAAATTCTAAATTACTGTAATAATTACAGATTAAATTTCTATCCATTCTCAATAGATTACGTTTACATACTAAAATCCACATTTCTATGTACATTTGAATTCCATATTATACATATTTTATTTATCTTAATTACTTCCAACTTAAATTTCAATCAACATAAAACGTTTTATTCAGTTTCCAATAATTTCAATCATGCTTTAAATCCAAATGAATAAATAACTTAATTCCCATTTAAGCATTTTTTATTTGATTTGCAATCAACCTTTTATGATCAATTAAATCCCGATATATTAAATAAACGTTATTTCCATCATTCTTTATCCTATGAAGAAATTTAAGTTATTCACACCTATTACTAAATTTCATATTAATGCACACTAATTTACATTCATTGCAATGGTTACCAAATATTTCCCTGCAATAATTCATTCCCCTATACATACTTACAATTCCACTTAAACTTTAATATACCCATTTATTTTCTCAACATTAAAACCAACGTTACCTCAATTCCACTAATGTACACTTATTCTATTATCACTTACTAACCATTCAAATTTTTATTAACAAATAGGCAGGTAATTCCTATGTTACAAATTTTTAATTCATCCTAATCCCTTACTATTGACATACATTTGCATTACTTACATATCATTTACAATGTTACCCAAAATCTCTATCCATTGTAATTAATACCTTAAATAAGTTTCAATTTATATTCAAGGTTATTGATGTCAATTTAATGAAACTAACATTGGCTCAATATCTATACATTAAAATCTCAATTCTAAACTTAGATCTCAACTTATGAAATAGTTAAATAATAAATTCCATCTAAATCTACATCTTCCTACTATCTAAATATTTAGAAAAATTACTTACCACTTTTTATTGTAAATTTCTAAACTAGTAGATTTGTGTCATTTCTAGCCCTCTGGATATTTTAAATTAACTAAAAGCAAATTTACATATAATTTCCATCGTCAATTATTTTAGTGAATAAATCTTCAAAGGTTACTGCAATTAATCCCATAAATTGCAATAAATTCAATTAAATTTGACTCTATTTGATTACAACTCACAAATAAATCAATTATTCCCCAACTACAAAGTTACCGTTTCTTATATATATATCACTACAGTAATACTTCCAAATGTTCATCCTTTGTTTGCATAAATTACTGTATTTAATTGAATTGTAATATTGTTAACTTACACATAAATAAAACTTAACAACTAATAGAATAAACAACTTACAAAATTTGTTGTCATAAATATATTTTATAAGTCTACACTTAATTATTATCTTACAATACGTTTTTACGTTACTATAAAATTTATACACTCTTCCGTTACCATATTAATAATTACTAAAGTAACGTTCATTCTTAATAACAACGTTATACTATTCAATATATAAAAGGACTCCATTCCCCAAATACATTCATTTATATTTATTCACTTAAAGTTCTCCTTTATTGACTAGACACATTAATTTAGATTCATTTACATCGAATGCCCTTCTTAGCTATATACTCAATACATGTTAAATCTACATAATTTTTACCCTTTTATTCAAATTCACTTATACCATCAATAACAAAATGTTGCCCTAAATTTAGATTCAATTATATACATTAGATAAATGGGTAAACTTTTGTAATTATCCCATATATGAAAATATTTTTATGCATACATTTCCACTTACTCACTATGCATTCATTTATTAAATTACTAATTGCCTTAGTCAACTTATCCCCTATTTACTACCAATTTCAAATTTAATTATGGCTTATCAATACATAAAATTTACATAGGCAAAACAAATTTTATTACTATCTTAAGCCCATTTATTATTGACAACATTCATTAAATTTCCTTATCAACACTTATTGCATTGATTTATTCAGCGGTCACCTTTTATTTAGTTACTATCCATTTTACAATCCAATGTAAGTCTTCCACTATTTATTTTATATTAAATGAATTCCATTCTACTTAATCTTTTTATTGATATTCACTAATTCAACCCTTATATCAGTTTCTTATATTTAACTTATAACAAGGTGTGCAAATTTACATAGTTCAAATCTATTTCCATGTAACTATTAAATTGTTACATTAAATTCCAATTACTATAACAAATTACTACATTTTCTCAAATAAAATCTTAAGACCTTTATTTTATTCTAAATTAGATTAGAAACATATTAATTTAATTCATTTAACATTATCAAATTCAACGGGTCGTTACACCCTCCGTCGGGCCAGTTTGGATAGCCAGGGAGAGAAGGAAACAAGTTTTCCAAACTCAAACCTAGAAACTATCTCTTGATACCCATAAGGCGGTCAAGTTATTTGATCAACCCTAAATCATTAAACGTACTTTACTAACTTTTAGTTATTTATTTAACCACTTCATAAATCCTTCAAATAACTTTAAAAATACTTTTTTAATCATTTAAAAACATTTACAAATGATATGGAAAAGAATGATTGCATTTTATATTTCAAAAACTATAAAAAAGGGTTTCGGAAAGTGCTACAAAAATTGTTGTTTAAGCTATATTGATCGAAACGACTTTTTATCATTTGAAAATTTATTTTTATAACTCAAATAAATTTTAAAACAATTTAAAAGATTTATCAAATTTATTGCATATTTTTAAACATTTTTAAAATATCATTTTCAAAGAAATCCTTTTTCGAATTCCGCATTGCAAAACCGCGATTTTTCAAAAAACTTGTTTACTCATATTTCAAATTCTACTTATCAAAATCTCAATTTTATTTTTTTATTTGAAAATATGGATATAATAGTTTGGAAAATTCTTATCTCGAATAATTTCGAGCCATATACCACTCTATATATTTGTTTGACTTTTACGGCGTGAAATCGTGAACTACCTTACACGATGTGCCAATTTTGACTCGATTTTAAATATTCATCAAAACTTCTCCATATTGAATTTTAATATTTATAAAATATTTATAAACCATTTTCAAACATTTAAACCAATATTTAATATTAAATCTCTTTTTCACTTTTAAATCATTTCACAATATTATATTATTATAATATTCATTTTCAACCTTCTTATATTCTTAAAAACATTAAGAGGCTAAATAACTTCAAAAATCTACATTTATTATGGATTTTATTCCATGATTTATTATGGTTAATTTACTAACCATTTCTGCTGTTATTTATCAACTAATTTATCAACAATCTTAAGAATCATCTAATAAACCAAGTAATCATCCAAGTAATCAAACACTTAATCATCTAATATATTAAACTTCCATATCATTAAACTTAAGAGATTAATTAGTAAATTTAAATATTGAGTGCCCACTTAGGGCTCCACCCCACCAATCTTTTCCGTAGCTTCTAGAATTGATTCCGGCAGCACTTCCTCCTTTTTTTTATTGCTCCGAAGGTTCCCAAACTTGCTCTTTTCTTCCCATAGGGCTCGGCCTATGCTAGAGTAAGCTTGGCCATGCCTTTGAGTGGGTGGTGCACTCGACTTTGAGGGTATGGGAGGAGGTCATGAGCTATGGAGGTGTGGAGGTGGTGATTGGCTAGTGTTTTGAGGTGATTCGACTTTGTATATGTAGGTATATAATTTTATTTTCCTTTCTACTTAAATTTCTTCATAAATTTTCTAAATAAGAAGCCATGGAAAAGATTAGGAAAAGATGAAGAAGAAGATGGTAAGATGTGTGAATGAATGAATGAATGAATGAATGAATGAAAGGGGTGCCTGTATTTATAGCCAAAATTTTGCAAAATATCCTACATCACTTCCTTCCCATCACATCGCCCATGTGCCTCCTTTCACCTCCATCATTTCACATGCCCACGCCCCTCTTCATCATCATCCATCACCTTAAATCACTTCGTCCTTATTGTTGACTTTATGAAAGCCTAAGGGTGAAGTTTTCTTAAAATATCTTAGATTTTTTTAATATATGTATACATAAATGTACATATGTTATATGTAAGTATATATATGTGTTCATGTATATGTTAGTGGATGCATTTATATATTATATATGTGCACATGATATATAAACAAGGTTGCAACAACTTTTGAACAACTTACATTCGTTAAACCGTTGAAAATCGGGAAACCAATTCCTGGTCATATTTTCACTTTTTATTTAAAATACATATATTTGTAAACAAAGTTTAAGAATAAATTCCTAACCATTTTTGATAAATAAAAGTGATCACGTTTGAATTATAAAATAATATAAATCAATAATAGCAATTACTTACAAAAAAGTGCATTTATACCAATAAACCGATATCGAATTTCTTCATAATTTCTAATTGCTTAAATATCTTTATAAAACTATTATACATCATTTATTTTCATTTTATAACTATTTAAAATGAATTACTATCATTGAAAAAACAATTATTTGAATAATCATAATAATTATTAAATCATTAAATCTCAATTTAAATTAAATATAAGGGCATCACTGCATATTCATTTAATTTCCAAAAATGAAATAAATAATTTTATTTCATATTCTTATTCAATTATAAAAATAAGTTTATATACCCAGCTATGTGCACTACGTTTTACGAGTATAGAGCTTTTTATCGATAAAATGGTTTTCAGTCATTTTATCGCTATTTTTCGAAGTATATATTTTATTAAATACTTATACATTTTTTATTTATGTATTAAAACATTATAATCTATGTCTCAAAAAGGTCTTATATTTGAATATTTTAAAAATTAGTATAATCTATCAAATTGATATATTTGTGAGTCGTCACAGACTTCCTCCCTTAAAAGAATTTCGTCCCCGAAATTACATCAAAACAAAACCCAAAGGTATTTGCCTAAAATATTTATTTTTAAACTTGCATTCATATGATGTATACAGATCATCCATATGAAATATCTGATTCGATCTACTATCCGAATCCAAAACTTTACTTCCGAAGTAGTATTGATCTCCTGATCCTCTAGTGCGGATTCTGACCGAGCTTCTTGATCAGAAAACTTCGTTTCCCTTACATATCCCTTGATTGTGATAGAAAACTAAAGTATCCAATCATGAACCCTCATCAAGTTTCGCCATCAAGAATCGAGTGATAAATCCTCTTTTGGACCGGTGAAAACACCTCAAAATTCTGTACTCGAATCTTAGATCAAAATTTTGTGTCAAAATGATCTACATCCTCATTTGTACTCATTCAAAAATCTTTGTGAAAGCTTTTCGTAAGACTTTTATCTTTTACTTTAAATACTTATGCAAACCCTTTATTCTTCAAAAAAACTTATTACAAAAAATATTTCTATCTCTTTTCCAAAAGAAATCAATTATCCTTTATTTGGAATAATACCATTGTAATTCTTATTTTAAAATTCCTTTGAAATTTCTTCGTCAATAAATCTCATTATAAATTTAATACCCAACTTATTTTTGTTGCATAACGTTCTCTTTTATACTTTCTTCAAAACATTAGGATATGAATTCTCAAATCCATCTTTCTCAAACAACTTTTACTTTTACACTTTATTCCATAAAATATATTCGTAAATAATTTCTTAATTTAAATACTTTTTATATAAGAAAACCATTTCTAATATTACTTTAAACTTTTTATTTCTACATATCTTGTTAAACTGATTTGATGGAAGGTAGAAGAAATGCACAGAGTGAATGATCAAAAGAGATTTATTAGTTAACATTATTTTTATACATTCATTATAAACCCTAGCCTCTGTTACAAACTTTTAGAGGTAACTCCGTAGGGAATACAACCTATCACAGACTACCATTATATAGATACTTGAACTACCATATATACTATTTTTTGGTTCCATTTGAGGTAAACGGTGTTGTATCTTGGAGACCTAAGTTAACAACTTTCATTCACCAAATGCAAGTTCGTTTAGGACAATCTTTGACTTCAGGTCTTAGGTTCTTGCATTGGTAGCAGCCTATTGTCTTCTTTTTTATTCCTCGGTTTCTTCTTTGTTCTAAGACATTTATGTAGAAAATGCCCTCTTTTATTATGTTTAAAACAAATTATATCATCCTGATCAGAATTTTTGTTTTCCCTCCTCTACTTATTCCATTGCTTATTTTCACACATAACTTCATAATGTCCTTTCTTACCGCAATAGTAACAGTCGATGACAGCATAGGGTCCTAGTTTTGCTCTTTCTTTGGCTTCTTCATGTGCACGTACTCTTCATTCTTGCTTTGGATTAGCCCACAATTCATCACCTGGGATATAATAAGACATCCTTACCTAAATGATATAGTAATTTATTATCAGAGGTTTCATACCATTAATCCAAATTACTTGATTTAACTTGTTCTAATTTGAACATGCCTTGATTGTACAATGATAAGAAGAATATTATACCAAATATTCGATATCATTCGTCCAAGCTAACATATGATCGATACTGTGATGACCCGGAATTTTTGGGAAATAATAATTTGATAATCTTCTTTTATAAATTATTTCAAATGTGCAAAATTATTCTTTTCAATCAAATAAAATATGTGTTTGTTAATATATAAATATATATATATAAGTAGATTGTAAATAGAATTTTGATTTGAAATTCAAAGGTAAATATCTTAAAAATAAATTGGATTTAAAAATTCTACATTTTAAATTTAGTATATATATACACATGGTTATTAATTAATGTATAATTAGATTTTATATCATTTACTTTAAAAGTTATATAAATATAAGTAAAATAAAATTTATTAATGAAAACATATAAAAACAAAAATAAATATTAATGCATGCAAAAGACAAGTGTAAGCTAATTACAACATGCAAAATACAAGTGTCACGTTTTATTTATTTCTTCATTTTTAAAACTAACAAAAACAAGGCTATATATATCTCTTTACTCCTTCTCCTCTCATTTTTCTTTCATATCTTAAAAAACCTAAGAAACTAAACCAGAGAAAACAACAAAACAAACTCTTTCAATCTCAAACCTGAAACAAGCTAAATCCAAGTTCATCTCAGTAGATCAACTCAAAACAAGCAGATCAAAACCAAATTTCCAGGCTTCTCTGTTCAACATTTTACACAGTGAGTAAACATAATTTTTAAAAGCTAAATTTGTTTGATAACCCGATGCATGTGATAATCCTTGTAGTTATGATGTGAAATATGCTTGCATGTATATATGTATTAAGTGGAATTATGTGCATGTCTGTGTACAGGCAAAACATGCCTCTATTCTAGATTACAGGATAAAACAGGTTCAAAATTTAATCTCTTCCCCTAATTCTATTTAGGCTTTGATGTATAAATCAAAATGCGTTTAAATTAACAAGATCTTAATTTTAAAAAAACTTTTAAGTGTAATTAGAAAGTAGTCTTAATTGGAAATAGAAAATACAGTAGAACTCAAAAGCATGTCAAAATTCGAATACCATGATTTCTTGTTTCATTTACATCATCTGATTCATAATTAAAAACCATGAATTTTAAAAATAAAATCAATATTTTTCAAGTTGTATTTGGGTAGAATTTTTGGGTTGAACGGGAACTATGTTTTGGGCTATTACTGGCGATCGGCGAAAGTGGGAGTGTCAAGGTTGCTGCTGGAGGTAGCTCGGAGGTCAGGGGTTCTGGTAAAAATGGTTGGTGAATTTTTAGTTCACCGTGGAGGTCGATCGACGTTGTAAAAGTGTTTTAGAACCTGTTTTGGTCGACGTCGTTCTCGAAGCAAGTTCGTCATCGAAGGAGCATCGGACTTGACCGGAGATAGGGAAATAGGTGCATGGGTCTACGGCGAAGCTTTGGTCGGAGTATCGAACTTTTTGGTGACCGGAGGTGGCAACTCGAGGTGGTTTTGGGTGTTCAGGTTTGTTCCGGTGGAGCTTCAGGTAGTTCGATTTTGATTTCATGGTTGTCTCGAAGATCTGGGTGGTCGAAATCTAAGGTGAGGTTGTCATCGACGTGTTAGAGCGGTAGCGATGACCAGAGCAGCAGCGTTCGCCTGTACACGTACACATGTGTCCATTCGTATCTGATGTTGCAGTGTTGTTTTGAGCTCGGGAAGAAAGGGAGTTGTCTCGGGTAGGAACGGGGGAAAGATTTGATTTGGCTCGAGTTTGCTATCGGGTGTGTGCGTGAGTGTTTAACCTGATTGAAACAGTTTTTAAAATTTAAAACAAACAAAGATTTTAAAAAAACGAAGGAAGTGGCTTGGGTTTGAGTGCGGGTAAGCATAGGGTTTGGCTCAGGTCAGTGCTATATGGTATTAACTAATTTTTTTTAAAGTTAAATAAAACGAGTTTGAACAATTCCTTAATTAATTATTCTAAATAATAAATGTTTTATTTAAGTTTTGGGATTAGTTAAAGGTTTTAAAATAATTATTTTAAATTAATTATGTTTAAAGTATTTTATTATATATCCTTTATTTTAAATTAATTCTTAAAGATTATTTAAATAAAATTAAATGGTATAATTAAGTAGTTAATTAAAGAAGGTAAAATGTTTTTAATTATTAATTAACTTAAAGGTCTTAAGTTAGTTCCTATGTTGATAAACTAATTTCAAGGTTTATTAAATAAAACTTAAATGATAATTAAGTAATTAGTTAAGATAAATGGTTTATCTTTAATTAATTAGGCTCTTAAGTAATTAAAGCATAATTAATTAAAGTAAGTAATTATATGATAATTAATTAATTTAAGTAATTATAGGATAACTAATTAATGTAAGTAATTAAATGATAATTAATTAATTAAAATAATAATAAATGGTTTGTAATTAATTAATGTTAATTAAGCAGGTTATAAGTAATTAATTCATAAATAATTAATTTATTTTGTGTTAATTAAATTAATTATAAATGGTGTGATAATTAATCTTACTTATGGATGATTAATTATATTGAATGTTTGAATTGATTAATATCTCTAGTATGTTAGCTTGTAATGTTCTGTGATGAGCAATGCTTTGGATTGAGCTATGATAAATATGAGTTATTTATCTGTGATGAATTACTGTGTGAATACAATGTTCTGAATTGAATTAAATTGTTTTGCTTAAACAATTTGGCCTTAAAAGACGGCGTTTGGATTTCGATGAGACCGGGATCGGATATCAAATTTGTTTTCCGAAAACCACATCGATCCAAATTAAGCGATAGGTCGTTAATTCTCAAGTGAAGATCGAGAATGAAGATTCAGAGTGCAAGGGCTATTTTTCGTTAACTCTAAGGGTGATTCCAAAACGAGTGTAACAGAGATAGTGCCTTCGGTTTCGTTCGAACTCAGAACGGACTTGTATGGATGAATGCTATCAGACCATCATCAAGACGATGAGCATTCCAAGATATGTGTTCTAAAAAGGAAATCGTAGCCTCAAGCCTCATCAACCGGGAATGGCTAAAATAGGGGAGGTGCAGCAAGGCTAAGTGGATAGCACCCAAGTAGGATAAGATTTTCCCCTGTCTAGAGGTCCCTTTTATTCGGCTGTGTGGGCGGTTGTTGGCCACAACCGCGGGGTTGTCTTATTCGGACTATCCAGTAAAGGGTAGCTCCGGTCTTGTGTTGCAGGGGATCAGGGTGGATCCTCGGTACTCTAATTTAGAACAGGTACTATGACGGACGGTACCCCAGTAGCCCAGCCATGTATGGAATCCAATCTCCAATAAGTGTCCGTATGGTTTTGATTGTGCCCAACTATGTTGGAAGGTGAGATGTAAGCATTCCAGCTATTTCCTATTTTATATTGAAAACTCTAGACACTATTATAATATAACTGGATTTCCTATCAAATGTTTTGGTTATCGTAAGGGAAAAACTTGTCCATGTTTATTTGCAGAGAGTCTTATGAGATACCTTTTATTTCAAATGATTTTCAAGTTAAACAACTTAACCGTTTACTCACACTAGACCCATGTCTGACCCGGAGTTAATTTCTGTTTTTCTTAAACTCTTGGGTACTCAAATTTTTAAGAGTAGCCAAGTGATCGGGTTAGCTTGACATATTTTTGAAAGGCTTTGGAGCAGGAGACTTGGCATATATATATAACTATTCTGTTATGTTGGTAACATATGTTTGTATTTTGCAATGTAATGGATAGACAGGTCTTCACGACTGTCTTATGAAATGTTATAACTATATGACCCTGATGTATGATGAATATTATGTAATATCTATGTGATGTAATATATTTTTCCATTTCCGCTGTGAGATTCTGATGTTGTTTAGTTCTTTCTTTCTATTTCTTTTCTACCTATTTCTTTCTAATCTACGATACGTCTTTCTATGGAATGAAAGGCGGGTCGTCACAGTTGGTATCAGAGCGCTAGGTTGAGATAATACCTAGGCTTCTTTTTGGTTTAATCCCTGTCTTGGGATATCTTATTTGTAATTTTTATATATACCTATCTGATTGTTGAGTTACCTGTCCAGGTTGCCAACATGAGTTCTAGAGGAAGAAGATGCAGAGGTGTGAGCAGCACGACGACCACGAATGGAAGAGGTCTGAATGCTAAAGGAGGAAGGGTAAATAGCAAGGTTGTAAACCCTATACTGCCTTGAGTAAGCAATGCAGCATTGTAAGGACTTTACCAATCTCGAAGGAAAGCCTTTTAAGGGAACGGAGTCCATCATTGAAGTTCAAGCCTGGTTGCGCTCATGTGAGCGAATTTTTAAGAGTTTGGATCTGTCAGATGAGAAAAAGCGAGTGATGGCATCATGGAAACTTCAAGAAGGAGCAGCTGCATGGTGGGATGCGGTTATCATGAATATTTCAGAGGATGATATCTCTTAGAGAAAATTTAAGGAAGTGTTTAAGGAACAGTTTATGCCTACAACAGGGAAGACTCGACTGTATAGAAATTTTCTGGATCTTAAGCAAGGGAGTTTGTCTATTTCAGAGTATGAGACTAAGTTCAACGAATTATCCCGCTACGGACCTGGACTTATTGATACAACCGTCAAGAAGAATGAGATGTTTGTAATTGGAATGAGGCCCGAATTTCATGAGAAGATGACTGCACATCTCAAGGGATCGTTCGTGGAATTGATAGATAAGGCATTGAGGTATGAAGAGCTTATGGAAAAGAAACCCTTGGCTACTGTGGCAGCACCGAGTGGAAATTCTTCCAATCCGAACAAAAGTAAATTCGACCCGAACTGAAAGAAGCAAGATAAAGGGAAGCCAGAAGGCAACAATGGAGCTCGAAAGTGTTATGTATGCCAATAGGAAGGTCATTTGGCTAAGAAGTCTCCTAGACATGGAGCTCAGAAGTAGCGTCAGAGTGGACCCATTTCCACAATGGTTCAGAAGTCTTTGTATTTCAACTGTCAACAGCCAGGGCATATGGTGAAAGCTTGCCCACTTTTCTGGAGAGCTCAACTGACTAAAGTGTTTGCTATTCAAGGTGGACCGTCAACTTCTTCTGATGGGAAAGGCAAAGGGGTTCTTGCAGATACTTTGCTTTTAGATGGCATTTATATTAGAGTTTTGTTTGATTCTGGTGCTTCCCTTAGTTATATTTCTTTGGAATCGGTAGAGAAATTTCATCTTACATCTAGTGTTGTGGAACTCCCTATTTTTGTGTCTATTCCTACATGGGGGTGACCAAGTTAGATATGATCTACAAAGGTCTAAGAATTTCTTATCTATCCCATAGTTTCTCGGACGACCCATATGTATTGGATTTCAAAGGATCTTATCTTATTTTGGGAATGGATTGGTTGGACAAGCATAAAGGTGTTCTGATTTGTGAAGAGATAACTATGTCATTGGAAACTAAACTGGGAAGGATTACAAAAGTGACTTGCGATAGTTCAGGAATTCACTTGAGTAGTCTTTTGCATGGACTCGAGGCATCTCTAGAAGACGTAGGATCCATCGAAGTTGTCAGAAATTTTCCAAACGTCTTCAAAGAAGTCAAATGTTTGCCCCCGCATTGGGAAATTGAGTTCCGTATCGACTTAGTTCCTGGAACGATACCAGTTGTTCAACCCAGTAGAAGGATGGCGCCAAGAGAGGGAGAATAATTGGTGAAGCAAACTCAAGATTTCTTAGAGAGAGGTTTGATTCGGCCTTGTCGTTCTAGCTGGGGTTCTGTTGTAGTTTTTGTGACCAAGTCGGATGGGTCTTTAAGATTTTGTGTGGATTATCGGGAGTTGAATAAGGTGACTATTAGTAATAAATATCCCTTGCCTCGTATTGACGATCTTTTTGATCAACTTCATGGAGCTTCTATTTTCTCTCAATTGGATCTAGCTTTGGGTTTTCACCAGCTAAGGGTAGCTGAAGATAGTATACCCTTAATTGAGTTCAGAGGATCCGGCTGTTTTTATGAGTGGTTTGTTATGCCTTTTTGGCAAACCAACGCTCCAGCTTATTTTGTAGATCTAATGAACCGTGTTTTTCGGGATGTGCTGAACAAGTTTGTGTGCGTGTTTATCGACGACATTCTCATCTACTCCAAATCTGAGGAGGAACATAAGCATCATTTGGAGATAGTATTGTAGCCATTGAGGAGGCATGTCCTGAAAGCTATGTTTTCGAAGTGCCATTTCTGGAAGTCGGAAGTAATATTTTTGGGACACATTGTATCTGGAGAAGGTATTTCTGTGGATCCGGCCAAGGTAGCAGCTATTCAAGAGCAGAAGCAACCATAGGCTCCTATGGAAGTTCGCAGTTTTCTTGGTTCGGTGGGTAACTACAGGAAATTTATCCGGGACTATTCAAAGATTTCTTCTGACTTGACCAAATTGCCTAGGAAGGGAGCGAAGTTTAAATGGACCCCTAAGTGTGAAGAGGCATTTCTGGATTTGAAGGCGAGGTTGACCAGTGCACCTGTTCTGGCTATTTGTAACGATCTGATATTTTGGACCATTCAAATCAACAATAAAACCACAGACGTCGGACTTGAATTGCTCAAAATATCTTATTGTTAATTTAAATTTGACAAAACTCATCATATACAGTAAATAAATCAATCACAGAATCACAGACACAGAGTAATATAACAGTAATAATAACGCAGCGGAATAGATAAATAGTAGTTCATGAAGCTACTATATAAACACCGGTGTTTGAAATAAAATACAACAGAATATCTCAATTACATACTGATGACATCTCTGAATAAATCAACTGGAAAAGCTGAAAGCTGAATCAATTGTTGGATTTCCAAGCGATGCTCCAAACTCCAAAGGTCGGTCTCAAATGTTGTATTACTCAGTCTGACCCGATTATAAAGCAAAACACAAAAACATTCGAGTCCGGATTAACATTCTTATATCAATAAATCCAACTCAAGTGAAATATCAACTGGAATACAAATAACTTAAAGGATGTTTGGGATAACCATCCTTTAAGGATCCATGGAACTATTTACTATGAAGAAATATAAGCTATCAACAACCAACCTTTATTACAACACCGTGGTCCTTTCAAAATAATTTATACTTCAAATCCAAAGTATCATTTCCATTTCAATTATATATATTTTCTCAATTTCAAAAAGAATTGATTCAAATCAACTCGAGTTCCAAATTCCAATTTATTTTAATCTAAATTTTTCCATTTTAATTCAATTCAGTTTCTAAATAACAAATTCAAATTATATTGATTTCAAATACAGATCTGGATCATAAAATGAACCATATAAATCCTAATATATTTCAAGGCTTTAATATTCAACATTTTAAAGTTAAATTTTATATTTTCATATAGATCTTGATTTACTTCATTATTATTTAGTCAGGGAATATTCACTTAATAAATTCAATATCATTTAACTAGCCTTAAATTACATTTCTACGAAATATTTCCTTAAATTTTTTTTATACGAGAGATATTCATTAAATTGCTTAAATCAAGACCAAGGTATAAATCATATCTTAAACCTCAATTTTAATAAGTTTCAAATCGGTTTAATTAAAAAAATTCTTTATTGAGTACAATTTCAACTAAATTGAAATTATCTTTCCAATCTTAACTTATTCAAATTATTACCAAAATCTATTTTGAAATATAAATTTAAATAAATACTTAAACAAATAATAAGCATTAAATCAATCTTAAATTAAATTATACATTATTATTAAATCTATATATAAAATTTTCCATTCATATACAATATTTTAAGAATCAATATTTATTAAACCACATATTTCTTTCCAAAACCATAGAAATTATTTTCAAAATATTTATATATGGACCAATGGTGTCTGTATATAATTTCCTATCCTATGGTCAAGGGATACGGATATTTATCATTTCAATCCGTAATTTAAATATATACGGGTAGATATCATTTCGACCCGCAATCCCAATTTCAATTCAAATGAAAACGCTTGGTTCTATCATTTCAACCCATAACGATTTTCTCCTATTCTAAAGTCCGTTCGGGTATGTATCATTTCAATCCATAGCAAGTTTCTATAATAACAGGGAACTTGCAGAGTTATAACAGATATGATAATAATAATAACAAGCATATATCATCAATGACAATATAATATAAACAATAGGATATGGTGTCATAGCCCATAGGTGGACAGTTACAGATATATAACAATTAAAATAACTACAGCAGCATATTTCAATTGTCGTTTCAATTGAAATAAAATTTAATAAATATAAGAACGTTAATCGTGAGTGATTGCTCACCTTTCGAGGTTAGAGAAGATGGACAACGGAATTGAGTTACGAAATCCAGGCACAAATTACGAAGCAAAGCACGATGAATATGGGTTCGTCGAATAAGCTGATAAATAGGAGTTGACGAAGTCAAATCAGAACTTAATCAATGAAGAAAATTGATATAAATGAACTTATATAGTTATATATAACTATATACATATCCTATATTCAAACACACATATAAAACTGACATCTATTTATTTTTATAAAATCACAGAATAACTTTATACTGTATAAAACATTTAACTGCAATAACCCATTACATTAAAGTATACCGTAAGCCAAGATTCCTAACCTATACATAACAACACTTTAAACAACACTTAAAACTTTATATATACTCATAAATAGTTAAAACTTCATATATATATATATATATATATATATATATATATATATTATACTTACATAATTCACTGCTAATTCATACATATATACCCGCGAACACAACCTATACCAGAAACCAAACTTATCTACACTATACGTAAACTGATTATATATAAAATATATATATATAGCTCATATACAGACTTAGTCTATTTACTAACCTATCTATAATATATACGGCTACCTATATGCTTGAAATCAATTCATGCCTACTTTATGTATAAACTAATATATAGGTCCCATCAAACCTTATCTGCATACTAACATAGCTTCAAATATAAATTGAATATATGTATGCTAGTAACCCAATTCGCATACACTTACCTATAAGAACCATCATATAAACATACATTTGTATAATGTCAATGCTATAAACCAGAGAACAATACTTAGATATACCTTCTAATTTAAAACGACATACCTATAGCTAAAACATAGTATCATCTAACAAACAAATTTAACATACACAGTCTGTAAAGTTTGCAGAGCAGAGAAAAATTTGCATACTCAAGTAAATATCTATATATTAATAAATTCGAATAATATATAATATATATAGACACGCGTACCAATACACTGAAGGGCATGGGCCGAGCAGGGGAGAGGTGGACAGGATGGCAGGTGGTGAGGGCAGAGATGGAGGCAACGAATTGGTTGTTGTGCTAATTTGTTTGGTTGTAGGCGAAGCGATGATGCGGAACGTTGGTCGGTAGGTGGATGGCGCGCATGAACGAGGTTGGATCGGAGATGAGGCCGAGCAGGGCTGTTGCGCAAGTGCTTCGATGCGGAGGCTGGGGACGGAGGAAGCCAGGAAGAGTGGAGGGTTTAGGCTGTTAGGTGTGGTCGCGGAGGTGGTTTAGAGGGAAGAGGAGATCGAAGAAAAGAAAGAGAGTGGAGGAGAAAGAAGAACGAAGTCAAGGCAGGGGAATTGGGGAAGCAGATAAAGTTGGATATAGAAAAATATGAACAGGTTCCACTGATTTTTATATAAAACCAATTTTCAAACGAAACTGACACCAATATGTGCAAGTAAATAAATAGAAACAGTCAGAAGCATTGATTCCGGAAAAATTATTAAAGCAATAAATTTGAGTGGACAGCACGTTTCGAATTTTGAAACCGAAGGAGATTGAATAGTCATAAATTATGGTACCGCTACAACGGACCGTTATCAACATTTCCGTCGCATATCGGACCTAAAAATAAAGAAATAAATATAACACTGAGATCAACACGACGAGACGATCAAAACGGTATACAAATATCAGTGGTACGATCATCCGATCAAAAGTCGATAATCGGTACCGAAAATGCTGCTATTCCGTATAGAAAAATCCAAACGGAGCTAGAAACGTTTGAATTTTGTGAAATGAATTTCGCAGTATGATTCAGAGTGTTCTAAATAAGTTTTCCCATGTTGACATATTTAGGTTTCGGAATACTTTTAAATTCAACTATTATTAACCGATTCAAATTGAAATAAAATTTCACAATAAAATAAACTTCATATTATCAGATGGAAATTTACCGGTTGTTATATTGAAATAGACGTATTCCAAATAATAAATTTTTATTTTCAAATTTTAATGTTTGAAATTTCACAAAATTTCAATTAACTATCTTATTAAAACCATTAAAATTTTCGAATCGTTACACTCTCCCTCACTCAAAACTTTTCATCCCCGAAAAGGAAGGAGGTAGGAGAATAGAAACAACCAGAAAGAAAAAATAGATTGAAAGACAAGGATAAATGATTAATTTAAAACTAGATAAATTTTACCTGAAATATTCACTCAAAAATTTCATTTGCAATTCAATTATCTTTAATACTTTAATATTTTTCAAACCCATTTGTAAAATTACTTGTTTCCTTTATAAGTACCATTTATATGTTTAAATAACACCTTTATAAATATATGAAAACTATTTGAAAACGATTATTTACATCATTAGTTATATTTACAAAGAAGCTATTGAAAACATTAAATCCATAATTCATAAATTTATTAATTTATCTCAAGATACTTTTCAAATATTATCAATAAACCAATAATCATTTAAATATGTTTTATTTAATTAATACTTCTAAAATATTTATAACACTAATAATTTACTATTAAACCATGTAGTATATAAATAAATAATATTTCAAAAAGGATATATTCAAAAGGGAACAGAAGGTAGATTTGGAAAAAAAAAATATAGGTGAATAAATAAAGCTGAGCTGATAAGGTAGATTCAAAAGAATAGTATCGGGCACGAATAATTAATTCAGGCCATAAGAATTTCATTTTCAAATATTAATACAAAATTCCTTTGTTGGAAATACTTTTATAATAAAATACCTTTATAATAGAATACTTTTATAATAAATACTTTTATATCGAAACAAATTTTCCTTTCGAAAATACTTTTATAACTCGATGTTTCAACAAGTTTATCCTTGTTTTTGCAGACTCTGGCCATGCGTTGATCAGGCGTAAAGCTAGAATTCTTCAAGTACTTAGTAGACATGTTTCAACATCCAGTCAAAATACTTGAAAAACCTTCAAAACCGATATGGAAAGTACAATCCAAAAAAATCAATCGAATCATGGATCGCAGATACACAATGGTTACGCCGGGATCCCTCAGGAAACATCCGTACCTTTAAGCAATCACTGCCTTGCGAATTTCGCCATGATAACCAAAACTGTGGACCGTAGGATACACAATGGTTATGCCTGGATCCCCCAAGAAACATTCGTACCCTTTAAGCAATCTCTGCCTTGCGGATTACGCCATGACAACAAAAGCGGCAGACCGCAGGATACACAATGGTTACGCCTGGATCCCCCAGAAAACATCGTTACCCTTTAACCAAACTCTGCCTTGCGGATTACGCTACCAAAAAAATGGCCATGGGTTACGCCATGGTAGGACACTCCAGCATCACATCCGGAAAACCAAAATCAGAGAGAATAATATCGATAGAATGAATCCACAATGTGGCCACAAAGCGGATATCAAGCAGAAGGCACTTTCCATATCTTTACTTCGAAAATATGTATCATATAGTACCTTTTCAAATCAATTTCAAATATCATACTTGTATAAAGTCTATTATATATAAGATTTCATTTTCAAATCAAATACTTTCCAAAATCAATAGTATATCAAATCACACTTAAATAGACTTTGATTATATAAGAATTCACCTTTCAAATTGAGTACCTTTCCAAATCAATAGTTTTCGAATCAGCTTCATACTTACTCAAATCAATTTTTATATAAGTTCGATAACTCCCAAATAAAGTATTTAGTAGAATAAGGTTCTCAATTTAAATTCGTTTCAATATCAGTTCGGTTTCAAAATCATATACAGTTTTACCAAATTATTTCTTCAGTTTCAAAGTTTCCAAATCAACATTATTTTGTTCAAACAAATTCATTTCCAAAATCATCCTATATTACTGGGTTTTAAATTCCAATCTATTTTCGAAACCAAATATTTTTCTCAAAACCAATTATACCCAAAATGATTACCCAGTTTATAGCCATCCCTTTAAAACCTTTAAACCATTTATTTCTATTTGAAAGATCCAATTTTCCTTTTGAAAATCATCATTCTACGTATAAATATATATGGTTTTATAAAAGATGACACTAAGTTAAAACATTTAAAACTAAATTTTATTCAAAACATTTCAAAACTAAATTCCACATTAGTATAATTCAAAATAGTCTTACTCGTTTACTTAACAAAAGGTTTCAAATTTTAAACATACAAAACCAAAACTTACATACTTTATCAAATAATTTATACTTTTCGAAATTACTTAGCTTTGAAAATTAAACCTCGATTTGGAAGTGTTCGAACATTCAAAATGTTCGAAGAAATCAAACTTCAAATCCAAGAGTTGGAAATTAGCAACCAATCGGTAAATCAGTTTCAATAGATAGGGTTAAATCCGAAACTCGAGGACTGAACACCGGCTCACTTCCAATTGTTTCAAATATATATACATATATCTTTCGTATATCCAATCCTACTTCAAAATTTGAAATCGAAATTGGTTTCACAAAATCACTCGCATAGCAAAGATACTAAAGTGGCCTCTCCCTCACTTTGAAACTCGAAAATCAATATCGATAATGCGTGCACTCATCACCGAAATTATTTTCCAACGACATAAGTGAGTTCTAGACTTCTATTTTCTTAAAAACTTCTTTGAAATTTCTTTGAAATTATTGGAGCTCATTTGGAACATTTCTTATTCGAAAAATACCTTTAAATCATATTATTATGTTTTCCAAAATCCTAAAACCATTTTCAAAATACTAGAATTCAATCTCTCGAATTTCAAATTAAAACCCCTCGGTTATAAATCATTTTTATATAAATTAATTTCTTATAAAAATTTCAAAATTTCAAATCCTTCCAAAACATTTTCACTTTATATATAGAATATAATCATACTTATCAATATAATAATTTCGATCTATAAAACAATTTCTAAAATACAAACAAACCAGATTTTTCCAAAGGATGATTCAAGAATGGATTTCAAAACAAAGATAGAGATTCAAATTAGAGGAACTCCAATCGAATAGAATTATGATTCGAAGGTAGGATCGAATGAAGATGAGATAATTAAATTTCAAAAAAGGAGGTGGATATACTTGCATAAACCGCGGGTGACCTTAACCGGTCAACCTTGATTTCAAAATAAGATCGGTGCAGAATTCTAAGGCAAATCGACATTTGACCGCCAGAGATAGAATTCGGTATAACGAGAGATAACATCATCCAAACCGAGGGATATATAAATCTTCGGTGAATCAATGCCAATTATAAAGGAGTTTTACCCCTTTACATATCATTCAAAGATTGGCGGGATCGCTTATTCTTATAGAGATCATTCGAAGTGGAGTAATGGGATACTCCAGAATCAAGAAACACGAACAGGGAGAGAAGATAATGGATCTTGGAATTGCGGGGAATGTTCCAAAGTCCAAAGGAAACCAAATCAAAGAGGAAGAAATTCAAGCTCGAACGAAAGTGACTTTGCAAATAAATTTACTATATATGCTAAGTTTGCCTAGATCCTCGCTCTGATACCAACTGTAACGATCTGATATTTTGGACCATTCGAATCGACAATAAAACCACAGATGTCGGACTTGAACTGCTCAAAATATCATATTGTTAATTTAAATTTGGCAAAACTCAGCATATACAGTAAATAAATCAATCACAAAATCATAGACATAGAGTAATATAATAATAATAATAACCCAGCGGAATAGATAAATAGTAGTTCATGAAGCTACTATATAAAAAATAGGATTTGAAATAAAATACAACAGAATATCTCAATTACAAACTGATGACATCTCTGAACAAATATACTGGAAAAGCTGAAAGATGAATCAATGGTTGGATCTCCAAGCGAAGCTCCAAACTCCAACGGTGAGTCTCAAATGCTGTATTACTCAGTCTGACCCAAGAGTAAAGAAAAACAAAAAAAACACTCGAGTCAGGATTAACATTCTTATATCAATAAATCCAACTCAAGTGAAATATCAACTGAAATACAAATAACTTAAAGGATGTTTGGGATAACCATCCTCTAAGGATCCATGGAACTATTTACTATGAAGAAATATAAGCTATCAATAACCAAACTTTATTACAACACCGTGGTCCTTTCAAAAAAAATTATACTTCAAACCAAAAGTATCATTTCCATTCAATTATATATATTTCCTCAATTTCAAAAAGAATTGATTCAAATCAACTCGAGTTCCAAATTCCACTTTATTTTAATCTAAATTTTTCCATTTTAATTCAATTCGGTTCCTGAATAACAAATTCAAATTATATTGATTTCAAATACAGATCTGAATCACAAAATAAACCATATAAATCCCAATATATTTCAGGGCTTTAATATTGAACATTTTAAAGTTAAATTTAATAGTTTCATATAGATCTTGATTTACTTCATTATTATTTAGCCAGGGAATATTCACTTAATAAATTCAATATCATTTAACTAGCCTTAAATAACATTATTACTAAATATTTCCTTAAATTTTATGTAAACGAGAGATATTCATTAAATTACTTAAATAAAGACCAAGGTATAAATCATATCTTAAACCTCAATTTCAGTAAGTTTCAAATCGATTTAATTAAATAAAATTCTTTATTGAGTAAAATTTCAACTAAATTTAAATTATCTTCCCAATCTTAACTTATTCAAATTATTACCAAAATTTATTTTTGAAATATAAATTTAAATAGATACTTAAACATATAATAGGCGTTAAATCAATCTTAAATTAAAGTACATATTATCATTAAATCCATATATAAAATTTCCATTTATATATAATGTTTTAAAAATCAATATTTATTAAACCTTATTTTCTTTCCAAAACCATAGAAATTAGTTTCAAAATATTTATATATGGACCAATGGCGTCTGTATATAATTTCCTATCCTATGGTTAAGGGATATGGATATTTATCATTTCAATCCGTAATTTAAATATATACGGGTAGATATCATTTCAACCCACAATCCCAATTTCAATTCAAATGAAAATCTCTTGGGTCTATCATTTCAACCCATTACGATTTTCTCCTATTCTAAAGTCCGTTCGGGTATGTATCATTTCAACCCATAGTGAGTTCCTATACTAACAGGGAACTTGCAGAGTGAAAACATATATGATAATAATGATAACAAGCATATATCATCAATGAAAGTATTAATTTGATTTAATGCAATAAAAGATTGTAAATGGTAATTGGAATAAATTAAGGAATCATATTAGTACAAGTTAATAATTTATGACTTGAATGAGATTCCAATTCAATAAAATCATTTAAATGTTACGATTTGATTTTTAATGGAACATGGATTTGATTAATATATATGTTATTTGTTCAGGGTATTGAATAAAATTGGAAATCCAATTGTAATTTATGATAATAACGTTGGTATTAGTTAACAAATTAAATTTCAATGCAATACCCATAAATGAATGGAAAGAAATGAATGTATGTAAATGTATACTAGGTTATTTATCAAATAGAAGGAAAGAAGAATAAATATCGAATTGATTGATGAATGAATATATTGAGTAGTAATGGAATGTAAAGTTAATGGTAATTGTATAAAATCAATACAAGATAATGAATTGCAAATTTTAGGTTTATATTAAAGTGTGAATGGAAATCTGATTTGTTATATTAATTTGATGGAATTCAAATTTGATGGAAAAGTTAAATGGATATTTAGTAATAAATTTAAAGGACTTAAAAATGGAATTTATTTAATTAATAGATATAACGGATAAGGATATACTTATAAATGTAGGATTAAGAGTTTGAGTTATATACTTAGTTCCTTCAATTAAATCGGAAATCATTTCAAAAATTATAAATTAAATGTTACGATAAATAAATTAAGGTAATAAATGGAGAATAACGTAAATAAATTCTTCATTAAATGATGGTTAGTGTATATAAAGAATGGAGGTAAAGCTTTATAAATTGATTTGAATCCAAAATTTAATGAAAGGAGTAATTGGAATTAAATGGATTAAATGTTTGAAGTTACGAAGATTTTAATTTAGATAAAAGGGTATGCATTTATGTAATAGAGTATGAATCTATTGTTAAGTTTATTTATAAAATGGCAGTTGGGTAAATGAAAGGGTGCAAAAGTAAGCTTGTCAGTATATTTAAAGTAATATATGATAATAGGTTTAATCGAAATAAATGAAAATTGAAAATCTAAATATTACATTTATAGGGATTTAAGTGTAATTGAAGAATGTTAGGATAATAAATTTTGAATCTAATATTAAATCCATCTATTTGAAATATATGAATGGAACAACCATTGATTTCTTTGATTGAATATAAATTTTAGAAAGTTAAATTATAATTTGTGAATTTAATGAAACTAAGGATTTATATTGAAATTTATAAATTTACCTTCTTTAATTTGACATCTAAACTTGTTTGAAATTTTGTAAATGATTAAGAAAGTTTAAGAGTGATAAAAGGGGGAATTAATTTAAAGGACAAAGATTTGTATATTTTTTGTCTCAAAAACACGACTTCAATATTTTTACCACAAGGACAAACATTCTTCTAAAAATTATTCATAAGGACAAACATTTTTCAAAATTGTTCATAAGGACAACAAAACTGCTACCGAGCTAAAACTGATACCTAAAAACTGCTACCGATAACTACAAACTAATACCTAAAAACTGCTATCAGTAACTAAAAACTGATATATAAAGAAAGTTGTCCTTAAGGATAAAATATTAAAGGTCTGTCCTTGAGGCAAAAAAACGGTGAAATTTTGTCCTCGACAATAATTTCCTGGAGATAAAATGGGTCAAATTCTAGAATCTAAATATAAAATTTGTTTAATTTATTTATTTTAAATTCATTTAATTAATATAAAAATAGCTATTTTTGTCACGGACTCGGATTTCGACGAAACATGTTTCATCGGATCCATAACAGTGAATTATTGTAGGGTTTCAAGTTTCACAGCGATCGGACTTGTCGTTTGATCGTATGAACGCGAAACGCCTTGAAATCGAATTTATTAAAATCAATTTGAAATCAATTTGAAAATATGGATTTCAGCACAACTTCTTCATACGATCGAGTTTGGACGTGAAACTTTTTCCATCGTGTTCAGAATATTTTAAAATACCTATTTCGATATATGGGTTTACCCAATTTCGTTCCGGGGTCAGAACGGGCTTTTTGGGCCATGTTAGCGTTAGAACGTTTGTTTATCCGATCCATCTATTCAAATCTCTAACCTACCTATATAAACCCAGTTATAAACCCTAGCCCATCTATTCTCATTTGTTTGTGCGTTCATTTCATCAGTTCTTTCTCTTCTTCCAATGGTTAGAAACTCTAGATCCATGTTCAATTTCAAAAATCAAATCCAAAGTCAAAAATTAAAATTCTCAGAAAAATCCCAAAAAATTATATGTTGTAGATTTCATCGATAAGAATCTACGCGTGGTTTCTATTTTTGAAATTGGTGCTAGGATCAACGGCAAATCGCGGTCAAAGGTCAAAATTGCGAAACCCTACGTGTCGATTTGGGCGTTTTTAATTTCGACGCCAATCGATGAAATTGAGAGATGGGTATTGAAGAGAACGGCATGAGGAGTCGTTTGGTGGTGGTGCCGCGATGCAATTTGGCCGGAGGTGATGGGAATTGCCAAATTAGGGTTCGGCAAACCCTACTTACTTGGTGGCGGCGGCTGGCAATAGATGGTGCCACACCCATGTCGAAGTTGAGAGGGGACCGAGGCGAACGCAAGGAGGGTGACGGCGTGGCACATGGCGGTCGAACGGCGAGGGAATTGGAGGTCAAAGGTGGTTGACCGGCAGCCTATAGGGCTCGAACGCGCTATAAATTTGCGCGTGAAGATGAAGGTGAGTCGTGATGTGGTAAATGATTTATTATTTTGTTTATGATTTAAATTTAAAATTTCAATCGCTCTAAATTAAATAACTTCTGCATACGGTATCCGATTCACACGAGATTTTTTTTGTTAGGATCGTAATAAAATTTCAAATATGTTGACGCTGGTTTGGACGGATTCTGAGACCGTCAAATTTTCGGGTTTAAATCGGATTTAAATTCGATTTAAATCCCAAAGGTGAGTGTTTTAACCCACTCACAACTTCTAAAATTTCTTATGTTTGTTAATTTGACTTAAGATATGAGTAGAAAGTTATTTATGACTGTTTGGCATGTTTATTCATCACCTCTGTTAAATCGCATTTATTTCGTTTAACTGTTAATTAATTTTATTATTGCATATGAATTTACAGTTAAAAATTTAATTATTTGCATATAAACTCTTCGTTAACAGTTAATAAATTTATTATTGAATATAAACTGTTAGTTAATAACTGTTATTCATTTCCTATTATATTTTATATGCTATATACTGATGTTTGTTTAAATTGGATGATGATTTTAATAAATGGTTGATGATTGATTTTTGGATGAATGGATGCTATATTTTATATTGATGAACTGCAAGTTATTATGCATTTTCATTTCATTCGGGATTGTGGCTTGAAATGATATACAACTGCATTTTATTTTTAAATTGCGGATTGAAATGATAAATATCTGTATCACTTGACCATAGGATAGAAAATTACATACAGGCACCGCGGTAGATATAGAAAATTATTTTGAAATGATTTTCTATGGTTTTGTAAAGCTATATATATGGTTTATGGGATATTGATTTGGTTACTGATAAAGGTTATTTATATATAGTAATTTTCGGTTTTTAAGCTTTGTATAAAATATGATTTGAAGTATAAAATAAAGTTTGATTTTTTTTAAGATCAAATACGATTAAGCATTTATTTAAAATTTAATTTCTGGAAGTTCTATTAACTTAAATGAGAATAAGGTTGTAAGATGAATATTAAGTTAAATTGGAATTAAATAAAAAGTTAGAATTTTTAAAGGATATGATTTTTGTAACTTGATTTTTGTGTAAAGTGATTTGAATGAATATCAGGTTGATTTAAATGAATATATCAAGTTAATAAATTGAAAGATTATCCAATTATGTGAAGTTATAAGTTTCACTTAAAGTATATTGAATTCATTAAGTATACATTTCAAGTCTAAATAATAAGTAATTGAATTTGATATATATATGGGATAGTCAAATGAGTTTGTTTTTGAAATGGTGTAATATTTAATGCTTTGAAATGTAAAAATTTAAAATGGTATTTGGAAGTTTAAATCGATATTTGGAATTAATTTGTGAAATGTAAAGAAGCTATTTTGTTTTATAAAAGTAATTTAATATTTAACCATTTGAGAGATGGAATTTGTTTCAAAGTTATGGCTTTCAAGGTAGTATAATGTGGAAATATTATATTCAAGAGTTTTGATTTCTAAATATTTTACTTTGAAACCACTATGATTTTTGGAAAGAATATATTGGAAAATAAAGATGATATCATATTGTTTTGGGTTTTAAAAAGGGAATGATATCATATTTATATGGCTTTGAAATGGATATTATATTCTGGTTTTAAAAGTATAAATTATTTTAAAGGACCGCGGTGTTATAATAACGTTTGGTTGTTGAAGAGACCGGGATCGGAAGTTGTCATACTCTCTGCCAACTGCGAAAACCACTTTAACAACCGTGTACGCGGTGGAGATTCCAGAATGAAGTAGGTTGGTGGAGGCGTTTCTTGCAAGGTAAATACGTGGACCCGACTCCCATGAGTTGGCATAAGGTGGCTAAACAGGAGCGATTCTCGGGCCAATGAGGTCTCCTCTGATCAGACACTCCTCTTCGATATTATACTTTGACTTTGGATTGATTCAGTGGCCACTTTTACTTTGATTTTTGGGGAGTTTGTTCGAGGTGGGCGGTAGCTGCGGCTACGCGTTTCCATCAGCCTGGATAGCAATTGGTATATCTACCCTGGCATTGCCTAGTTGTGCTGTGTCACCTACCATACCGAGCCTTTACTACGAGTTTCTATTTGTGTCGTACCTATGGAGTGTCTTCTCGTAGTCTCCCGATCAGGAGATATGTAGGCACCGTATAGACTATTGGCATTATTTGTGTTAAGGTGGAAAATGTAAAGCCTTAACGCTATTTAAAAGTAAGTTTATTTTACGATTAGACACTATTATAATAGCGAAATATACTACATAGTAAGTAGTTTAACGGATCCTTAAGAGATGTGAATCCCGAGCATCTTTTGAGTTACTGCACTCATATTTATTTTCGTTAATTTAACTCACATAAGATCTTTTAGTTCTGACTCGAGTGTTTTTGTCTTTTCAAATTCGCTCGGGTCAGTCCGAGCGTTTCAGGATTTGAAGTTTTAGCTCTGGAGGACAAAGACGAAGATTTGTAGTATTACTATCTACTATTTTATTCCACTACACTGTATTCCACTGCATTGATATTATTAGTATGTGAACTCTGATATTTAATTATATAAAGAAGAATCAAATGTTTTGTAAACAGTTTTATAAACTGTATATTTTATTATTATATTTTATCCTTCCGCTGTGAGATTCTATTTTGTTTTATTTCTTCTCTGTTTTTCTTATTTACCCCATAACAATCCGCCCTTACGTATGGTTTGAATCGGCACGTGTGTCCGCTTAAATCGTGCGAAAGGGCGGGACGTTACAGTTGGTATCAGAGCTTTGGTTTAGCTATAAACCTTAGCTTTGTGGGGTTTGACTCTTTACTAATAGGGTAGTAATACCATATGGGAGTCGCTGAATGTATATATGAGAGAGCGTATTTGTTAGTGTTATAAAAAGGTTTTATATTGTGTTAACCTGTTCCGTTTTGTATTTATAAATTCTGGTTGGTGCATGGGACGCTATGACATCAATAGGGATTTCTAAATACTTAATAGGACAGACCGACATAATATTTGTTTTTAACATAGGTGAATGAAATAATTTTGCCTATTATATTTTCTCTATATATAAAATAAAATTTTCAAAAGATATTTATATTTGGCTGAAATAGATTGGTTGTTAGGTAATAAAGGGTATAAATAATAATAGAAAAGGATTGAAAAATGAAAAAAAAATTGAAATTTGGAAATTTAGAACTTAAGTTCCGGGGTTTTGAAATTTCTTTCGAATAAATTTTAAAATATAATAATATTGTTTATAAGTATTTCTGATATAAATATTTAATATAATTTGGAAGATTTGTTTAAAGAAAGTTTTGGAGAAAATAAGTTTTGTACTTTCCTCTCTGTCGCTGGAAAATAATTTCGGTGATGGCGGCCGCATCATCGACTTTCATTTTTGAGTTTCGAAGGGGGAAGGCCACTATAGTAGTTTTACTACAGATTCATTTCTGAAAATATATAAATTTTGAATTGTTTTAAATATAATTAGAGATATATAAGTTGTAAGAATATATTTATCTATTATTTTAAAATAATTTAAAATTTAACCCGGTATTTAATTCTTAAATTTCAAGTAATTTATTGTTTCAATTATTGTAGTGAAATAAAAGGTAAGTAATAAATAATTGAAACCTCTAATTTAGGTAAGAGATTTAAATGCTAAGTTATAAATGGAAATTAAAGAAATTTGAAATTTGTAACATATGAAACAAAGAGTAATATTGTTGAACATTAAAATTTAATTAAAGGATGAGATAAAACTTGTATAAGTTCATTTGCATTTTCTTTAACATATATAACTTACCAAATATTAAAAGTTGAAATGTTTAATAAGAGATTGTAATAGAATATTATACAAGTAGAAATTTGAAATAGTAGAATTATCCAATGAATTTGCTATTTAATGAGAATTTAATGTTATAAACTTAAGTTATAATCGAAATTTTACCAAGTAAATAAAATTAAAGGTGAGTATGACAAATAGATGATTATAAACTTAAATAATTAAAGTGTAAATAAATGAGGACATGCTATAATAAATGAATGAATAGTATAACGAAATAAAAAGGGAAATGGCATGACCTGAGTTAATGGAACTGAATAATTGTAAGTAATGAGAAAAATAAATGAAGCAAACATTTAATGAGCAAATGTAAATTAAAACGATGAATCGCTGTATAAATAAAAATATAATCAAACAACTGATGTAGGAAATAAAATTTATAATAAATTAATTTGATTTGTTGATTGGAATTGTTATTGTTTGATTGGGGTTGTTGGGTAAGGAAACTTTAATTTGGTTGGGATGGATGAATAATCCATTGGGTTTAATCTAAGATTGTTAAGTAAAAGATGCACTTGATGGTTTATTCTTCATTCCGTACAATTTAAAAGTTTTGAACCCGGACAACTATTTATTAGTTTGATTGAATGGTTGTTTGTATTGTTGTATGCTGGTTGTTGAAGTCGATGGTTGTTGTACTGATTTTATGTTAGTAATTGAAGCCACTTAAATATTTCACCTTATATAAATTGTTAACCCTTTGGAATTTTATAAGTGAAATGCAGGTTATGGAAGCAATTGCTACTGCTTTTGGTTCCACAAATTTAGCGTAAGTTGCCCGACAAATAGGTACGTTTTCGGATTACGGTTTGTAGCGCTATTTTATATGTTTTCCCGTGTAGGGATATATATTATTTTGGAAAATATTTGTGTATATTGTTATATTTATATTATATTTTCTTCCGAGCTTCTCCGTACAAAGGAGACTCTGCCAAAATTTTCCGTAAATTTTGGACTTAGAAAATTTGAAAATGTTTAGAAACATTAAATTTATGTATAAAGGATTTAAATAGGTATAAATAGGTATATTTTATGTTGAATTATTTTATTTTTTAAACTTATTTGTTTATAAATTAATTAAGAAAGATATATTGTTTTCTTATTTCTTCTTTTCCCTTCTTTTCCTTTTCGGGGACGAAGAGTTTTGAGTGGGGGAGAATGTAACGACCCGTGTAAATTCGATGTTTAAAATGAATTAAATTAATAGGATTTTTTTTTAAATTTAGAAAGAAATAGAAATATTATTTATTTATATGAAAGAGAATGTTGAAAATTAGATGTATCAAGGATAATTTAAAATTTACAAATTAGATTATATATTGAAATTAATTTGTAATAGTGGAAATTGTCGCATTTGGATATAAATGTTAAAATGAATGCTAAAATAAATTATGTAAATGGTGACTTAAAACCTATTTATAGAAATTTAAATAAAATCCAAATGAATTAAGTAGGAAAAAGATTCTTACCTGGATATAAATTTTATATGAGAAATGTATGAAAGTATTAATTTGATTTAATGCAATAAAAGATTGTAAACGGTAATTGAAATAAATTAAGGAATCATATTAGTACAAGTTAATAATTTATGACTTGAATGGGATTCCAATTCAATAAAATTATTTAAATGTTATGATTTGATTTTTAATGGAACATGGATTTGATTAATATATATGTTATTTGTTCAGGGTATTGAATAAAATTGGAAATCCAATTGTAATTTATGATAATAACGTTGGTATAAGTTAACAAATTAAATTTCAATGCAATACCCATAAATGAATGGAAAGAAATGAATGTATGTAAATGTATACTAGGTTATTTATCAAATAGAAGGAAAGAATAATAAATATCGAATTGATTGATGAATGAATATATTGAATAGTAATGGAATGTAAAGTTAATGGTAATTGTATAAAATCAATACAAGATAATGAATTGCAAATTTTAGGTTCATATTAAAGTGTGAATGGAAATCTGATTTGTTATATTAATTTGATGGAATTCAAATTTGATGGAAAAGGTAAATGGATATTTAGTAATAAATTTAAAGGACTTAAAAATGGAATTTATTTAATTAATAGATATAACGGATAAGGATATACTTATAAATGTAGGATTAAGAGTTTGAGTTATATACTTAGTTCCTTCAATTAAATCGGAAATCATTTCAAAAATTATAAATTAAATGTTACGATAAATAAATTAAGGTAATAAATGGAGAATAACGTAAATGAATTCTTCATTAAATGATGGTTAGTGTATATAAAGAATGGAGGTAAAGCTTTATAAATTGATTTGAATCCAAAATTTAATGAAAGGAGTAATTGGAATTAAATGGATTAAATGTTTGAAATTACGAAGATTTTAATTTAGATAAAAGGGTATGCATTTTTGTAATAGAGTATGAATCTATTGTTAAGTTTATTTATAAAATGGCAGTTGCGTAAATGAAAGGGTGCAAAAGTAAGCTTGTCAGTATATTTAAAGTCATATATGATAATAGGTTTAATCGAAATAAATGAAAATTGAAAATCTAAATATTACATTTATAGGGGTTTAAGTGTAATCGAAGAATGCTAGGATAATAAATTTTGAATGTAATATTAAATCCATCTATTTGAAATATATGAATGGAATAACCATTGATTTCTTTGATTGAATATAAAGTTAAATTATAATTTGTGAATTTAATGAAACCAAGGATTTATATTGAAATTTATAAATTTACCTTCTTTAATTTGACATCTAAACTTGTTTAAAATTTTGTAAATGATTAAGAAAGTTTAAGAGTGATAAAATGGGTCAAATTCTAGAATCTAAATATAAAATTTGTTTAATTTATTTATTTGAAATTCATTTAATTAATATAAAAATAGCTATTTTTGTCACGGACTCGGATTTCGACGAAACCTATTTCATCGGATCCGTAACAGTGAATTATTGAAGGGTTTCAAGTTTCGTAGCGATCGGACTTGTCGTTTGATCGTACGAACGCGAAACGCCTTGAAATCGAATTAATTAAAATCAATTTGAAATCAATTTGAAAATATTGATTTCAGCATAACTTCTTCATACGATCGAATTTGGACGTGAAACTTTTTCCATGGCGTTCAGAATATTTTAAAATACCTATTTCGATATATGGGTTCACCCAATTTCGTTCCGGGGTCAGAACGGGCTTTTTGGGCCACGTTAGCGTTAGAACGTTTGTTTATCCGATCCATCTATTCAAATCTCTAACCTACCTATATAAACCCAGTTATAAACCCTAGCCCATCTATTCTCATTTGTTTGTGCGTTCATTTCATCAGTTCTTTCTCTTCTTCCAATGGCTAGAAACCCTAAATCCATGTTCAATTTCAAAAACCAAATCCAAAGTCAAAAATTAAAATTCTCAGAAAAATCTCAAAAAATTATATGTTGTAGATTTCATCAATACGAATCTACGCGTGGTTTCTATTTTTGAAATTGGTGCTAGGATCAACGGCAAATCGCGGTCAAAGGTCAAAATCGCGAAACCCTACGTGTCGATTTGGGCGTTTTTAATTTTCGACGCCAATCGATGAAATTGAGAGATGGGTATTGAAGAGAACGGCATGAGGAGTCGTTTGGTGGTGGTGCGGCGATGCAATTTAGCCGGAGGTGATGGGAATTGCCAAATTAGGGTTCGGCAAACCCTAGTTACTTGGTGGCAGCGGCTGGCAATAGATGGTGCCGCACCCATATCGAAGTGGAGAGGGGACCGAGGCGAACGCAAGGAGGGTGACGGCGTGGCACACGACGGTCGAACGGCAAGGGAATTGCAGGTCAAAGGTGGTTGACCGGCGGCCTGTAGGGTTCGAACGCGCTATAAATTTGCGCATGAAGATGAAGGTGACTCGTGACGTGGTAAATGATTTATTTATTTTTTTATGATTTAAATTTAAAATTTCAATCGTTCTAAATTAAATAACTTCTGCATACGGTGTCCGATTCACACGAGATTTTTTTTGTTAGGATCGTAATAAAATTTCGGATCTGTTGAAGCTAGTTTGGACAGATTCTGAGACCGTCGAATTTTTGGGCTTAAATCGGATTTAAATTCGATTTAAATCCCAAAGGTGAGTGTTTTAACCCACTCACAACTTCTAAAATTTCTTATGTTTGTTAATTTGACTTAAGATATGAGTAGAAAGTTATTTATGACTATTTGGAATGTTTATTCATCACCTCTGTTAAATCGCATTTATTTAGTTTAACTGTTAATTAATTTTATTATTGCATATGAATTTACAGTTAAAAATTTAATTATTTGCATATAAACTGATAGTTAACGGTTAATAAATTTATTATTGAATATAAACTGTTAGTTAATAACTGTTATTCATTTCCTGTTATATTTTATGTGCTATATACTGATGTTTGTTTAAATTGGATGATGATTTTAATAAATGGTTGACGATTGATTTTTGGATGAATGGATGCTATATTTTATATTGATGAACTGCAAGTTATTATGCATTTTCATTTCATTCGGGATTGGTTTGAAATGATATACGATCGCATTTTATTTTTAAATTGCGGATTGAAATGATAAATATTCGTATCACTTGACCATAGGATAGAAAATTATATACAGGCACCGCGGTAGATATAGAAAATTATTTTGAAATGATTTTCTATGGTTTTGTAAAGATATATATATGGTTTATGGGATATTGATTTGGTTATTGATAAAGGTTATTTATATATAGTAATTTCCGGTTTTTAAGCTTTGTATAAAATTTGATTTGAAGTATAAAATAAAGTTTGATTTTTTAAGATCAAATACGATTAAGCATTTATTTAAAATTTAATTTCTGGAAGTTCTATTGACTTAAATGAGAATAAGGTTGGAAGATGAATATCAAGTTAAATTGGAATTAAATAAAAAGTTAGAATTTTTAAAGGATATGATTTTTGTAACTTGATTTTTGTGTAAAGTGATTTGAATGAATATCAGGTTGATTTAAATGAATATATCAAGTTTAATAAATTGAAAGATTATCCAATTATGTGAAGTTATAAGTTTCACTTAAAGTATATTGAATTCATTAAGTAAACATTTCAAGTCTAAATAATAAGTAATTGAATTTGATATATATATATATGGGATGGTCAAATGAGTTTGTTTTTGAAATGGTGTAATATTTAAAGCTTTGAAACGTAAAAATTTAAAATGGTATTTGGAAGTTTAAATCGATATTTGGAATTGATTTGTGAAATGTAAAGAAGCTATTTTGTTTTATAAAAGTAATTTAATATTTAACCATTTGAGAGATGGAATTTGTTTCAAAGTTATGGCTTTCAAGGTAGTATAATTTGGAAATATTATATTCAAGAGTTTTGATTTCTAAATATTTTACTTTGAAACCACTATGTTTTTGGAAAGAATATATTGGAAAATAAAGATGATATCATATTGTTTTGGGTTTTAAAAAGGGAATGATATCATATTTATATGGCTTTGAAATGGATATTATATTCTGGTTTTAAAAGTATGAATTATTTTAAAGGACCGCGGTGTTATAATAACGTTTGATTGTTGAAGAGACCGGGATCGGAAGTTGTCATACTCTCTGCCAACTCCGAAAACCACTTTAACAACCGTGTACGCAGTAGAGATTCCAGAATGAAGTAGGTTGGTGGAGGCGTTTCCTGCAAGGTAAATACGTGGACCCGACTCCCGTGAGTTGGCATAAGGTGGCTAAAACAGGAGCGATTCTCGGGCCAATGAGGTCATTCCTCTGATCGGACACTCCTCTGCGATATTATACTTTGACGTTGGATTGATTCAATGGCCACTTTTACTTTGATTTTTGGGGAGTTTGTTCGAGGTGGGCGGTAGCTGCGGCTACGCGTTTCCATCAGCCCGGATAGCAATTGGTATATCTACCCTGGCATTGCCTAGTTGTGCCGTGTCACCTACCATACCGAGCCTTTACTACGAGTTTCTATTTGTGTCGTACCTGTGGAGTGTCTTCTCGTAGTCTCCCGATCAGGAGATATGCAGGCACTGTATAGACTATTGGCATTATTTGTGTTAAGGTGGAAAATGTAAAGCCTTAACGCTATTTGAAAGTAAGTTTATTTTACGATTAGACACTATTATAATAGCGAAATATACTACATAGTAAACAGTTTAACGGATCCTTAAGAGATGTAGATCCCGAGCATCTTTTGAGTTACTGCACTCATATTTATTTCCGTTAATTTAACTCACATAAGATCTTTTAGTTCTGACTCGAGTGTTTTTGTCTTTTCAAATTCGCTCGGGTCAGTCCGAGCGTTTCAGGATTTGAAGTTTTAGCTCTGGAGAACAAAGACGAAGATTTGTAGTATTACTATCTACTATTTTATTCCACTACACTGTATTCCGCTGCATTTATATTATTGGTATGTGAACTCTGAAAGTGCGGTGTGTATACAATTATATGTGCTAATATAGTATACACGGATCGTGTAATATGGATTACAATACAAATGCGGAAATAGATGATAATAGCATTGTAAATAGAAAATAGAAAAATCACACCAGAGATTTTTATACTGGTTCGGAGCACCGTCCTACGTCCAGTCCCAGACTTCTATCTGGATTTTCACTATTAACTACCTCGCTTCACCCGGAGGAACAGGTTTACAATACCCGAACAACCGAACGGGATTTCACGCCTCTAATACACTGAGGACTTCAACACTTGCCTCTTACAACACAGAGGACTTCAACAAAAGAACAAATACAATTGTTGTTGACAACTTGTGTTCTTGAAAACACGGATTTGTCACTAGCAGTACACCCTTCCTATAATCTTATCCTCAAAGTATGCGATATGATGTTTTGAAAAGATTAAGGAAAGTATATTATTGAATCAAAGGATATGAAATAGTTTCAAAGATTCAATAAATAATTTAGAGCTTTTATAATGCAGAAATAAGATCAGAGATTAGATTAAAAGAATATGAAATCGTTGTTAAAAACTTGTGTTTGAATCAATGATTTAGATGAGTATATATAGAGAAAAATAGTTGTAACTCTTTGTGAACAGTTGCCATTAAGAGTTATGATCATTGATGAAAGATAGGAGATGCAACCTTTGGAGAAGAGAAGTGTCTTTTGGAAAAGTTGCTTTCTGTTTAAAAACGGTCGACAGGTCAAAAATGGACCGGTAGACAGGAATTCAAATATATATATATATACGTTATGTGCATGTGTGCACGTTCACTGTGCAATTTACACAGGAACGGTCGACCGCACCTTTATTGACCGGTCGACCAAATGTTGAGTCACAAGCTTTATGAAAGTTTTGATTTCTGACAAATAAGGCGATTGATTTCTGACAAACAAGGCGATCGACAAAAACAAGGTCAATAGAGCTATATATGGTACTCTAGATTATAGGTTGATTATTTGTTGTTGTAATAGTAATAAGTTTGTTAAAATCTATCCTCAAATAATCATGCATATCAAGGGAATCAATATATATACGAATAATTTATAAGTTGCATGCAGTTGCACAATTCAATGTGCAATTTAACAGGCACCGGTCGACCGGTCAATATAGGTGCGGTCGACCGTTCCTGTGTAAATTGCACAGTGAACGTGCACACATGCACATAACGTATATATATATTTGAATTCCTGTCTACCGGTCCATTTTTGACCTGTCGACCGTTTTTAAACAGAAAGCAACTTTTCCAAAAGACACTTCTCTTCTCCAAAGGTTGCATCTCCTATCTTTCATCAATGATCATAACTCTTAATGGCAACTGTTCACAAAGAGTTACAACTATTTTTCTCTATATATACTCATCTAAATCATTGATTCAAACACAAGTTTTTAACAACGATTTCATATTCTTTTAATCTAATCTCTGATCTTATTTCTGCATTATAAAAGCTCTAAATTATTTATTGAATCTTTGAAACTATTTCATATCCTTTGATTCAATAGTATACTTTCCTTAATCTTTTCAAAACATCATATCGCATACTTTGAGGATAAGATTATAGGAAGGGTGTACTGCTAGTGACAAATCCGTGTTTTCAAGAACACAAGTTGTCAACAACAATTGTATTTGTTCTTTTGTTGAAGTCCTCTGTGTTGTAAGAGGCAAGTGTTGAAGTCCTCAGTGTATTAGAGGCGTGAAATCCCGTTCGGTTGTTCGGGTATTGTAAACCTGTTCCTCCGGGTGAAGCGAGGTAGTTAATAGTGAAAATCCAGATAGAAGTCTGGGACTGGACGTAGGACGGTGCTCCGAACCAGTATAAAAATCTCTGGTGTGATTTTTCTATTTTCTATTTACAATGCTATTATCATCTATTTCCGCATTTGTATTGTAATCCATATTACACGATCCGTGTATACTATATTAGCACATATAATTGTATACACACCGCACTTTCAATTGGTATCAGAGCACGGTCATCATATAACCGTAACACAGTTATTTGATATACTCTTGTAATATGGCAAATAACGCAAGTACTAGCACTCAAAACACCACTTACACAGAAGGGCAATCGACACAAAGACCTCCATTTTTCAATGGTCTTAACTATAGTTATTGGGCAACACGTATGTCATTCTTTATGCAATCAAGTAGCTATGATGCTTGGAATGCTACTCAAAGAGAAATAGTGAATCCAACAACTGATTATTCAGAATGGACTATGGCTGAGAAAACGGCAGCAGCCGTAAATGCAAGAGCAATAAATATGTTGTTCTATGCATTAGACCAAAATGAATATAACCGTGTTAGTATCTGCACTACTGCATATCAAATTTGGCAAACGCTAAAAATCACTCATGAAGGTACTAACAAGGTTAAACAAGCCAAAATAGCCATGCTGAAAAGTCAATTTCAAAATTTCAAAATGAAACCAAATGAAACAATCAATGACATGTATTCACGGTTTCAAACTATTCACCATGCACTTATTGGGTTAGGACAAAAGTATTCTGATTTTGATGTTGTTTCAACAGTCCTACATTCTCTGACTAATGAATGGGAAGGAAAAGTATTAGCAATTGAAGAAGCTAATGACCTTTCCGTCATGAAGCCAGATGAATTGATAGGAAATTTAATGTCCTATGAAGCAAATTTGCAGGCTAGAAAAGAACAGAAAGAAGAAAAGAAAAATGTAGCATTTCATGTTGAGAAAGATGAAAATGAATCAGATTCTGAAGATGAAGATTTGGCGTTCATTGCTAAAGGTTTCAAAAAATTCCTAAAATATCGAAAAGCCAGTCGCTACAATAAAAGGAAACCTGGATCAAATAAACCATCTTCATCTGCTATAGAATGTTTCAACTGCCATAAAAAGGGACACATGCAGAAGGATTGTCCAGAACAAAAGAAAAAGTCAGAAAATGACAAATTCAAATATAAGATGGACAAATCAAAGAAACGAGCCTTCTCAGTAACATGGGATGATTCAGAGTCATCTTCATCAGAAAGTGAAAGTGATTCGGAGAATGAACAAGCTAATGTTTGCTTTATGGCAACAGAAGATGAGGTACAAATTCCTACATTTGATGAATTACTTGATATTAATGCTGAATTGATAGTCAAATATAAAGACTTAAAACGTCAATTAAAAGTAGTCAAAGCAGATTTAAGTAGAGCAGAGTTTGAACGAGATATGTTAAAAGATGAGAAGAAAATATTAGAAGAAGAACTTGAAAATATTCAAGAATCATCATCTAATGTTGACTCTCAAATATCTCTTTTGAGTCAAGAAATAGAAGCTTAAAAAGAGAAAAATAATGCTCTCACTACTGAAAATCATGAACTTAAAGCAAAAGTCAAAATTCTAGACCTAGAAAAAGCTAGTTTACAAACAAAGTTTGATGACATTACTCAAAATGTTTCTAACTTTAACAAAGGTCGAGAAAATTTGACTAAAATCATTGAAAGTTCACAATCTATTTCAGATAAACAAGGTTTGGGATATAACAAACATGAAACTAAGAAACATCTTAGAAATAAAAGGAAGAAGAAAGTACAAAAAACTGAAGCTAAGAAAAATCTTAGTTTATTATATTTCAAACCAAAACCAGTTGTGAAATTTCAAAAGAGAAATGTCAAGACTATCAAAATATGGGTTCCTAAAACAAATAATAATTTGATTAGGAACAAATACATTCAGCAATTCATGAATAATGTACATTTTAATAACAATTATATATATAAAGGGGATACCGGACCCAAATGGGTTTGGACTCCTAAGACTTAACTCTTAGGACCCTATAAAAAGTGGGTACCATGAACTTAATTCTATTTTTTGCAGGTCCCACTGAAGAAAAGAGGAAAGTGGATATTGGAAAGTGGTTGCTCAAAGCATATGACGGGAGACAAGAGCTTATTAACAAATATTAAATACTCAGATGGTGGCTCAGTCACTTTTGGAGACAATTCAAAAGGTTATATCATCGGCAAAGGCGATGTGAGCAATTGCGGTACATCTAACTTACCTCTTATTACTAATGTCATGCTAGTTAGAAATTTAAAACACAATTTACTTAGTATTAGTCAATTATGTGACAAGGGTTTTATAATTTCCTTTTCAAATAATAAGTGTAGTATTTTAGATAAAGACCATAATTTGGTTTTTGAAGGTTATAGAGACAGAAATATATATATTCTAAATATGAATATTAATCATAATTCAGATATGTGTCTTGTGGCTAATGACAATGATCCATGGCTATGGCACAAACGTTTCTGTCATATAAACTTCAGAACTATTGACAAGCTAGCCAAAAACAATCTAGTTAGAGGACTACCCAAAATGAGTTTTAAAGTTATCAACATTTGTGATGCATGTCAATTAGGAAAATTGACCAAATCATCGTTTAAATCCAAGAAAGTCATATCAACATTACAACCACTTGAGTTACTGCACATGGATTTATTTGGACCTACTAGAGTTCAATCAATAAATCACAGTCAATATGTGCTTGTAATTGTTGATGATTTCTCTCGTTATACATGGACAATTTTCTTAAAAAATAAAAGTGATACTTTCGATCATTTCAAATCTTTCGTCAAAAGAATTCAAAAATCAAAAGGGATTAAAGTTAAAAATATAAGAAGTGATCATGGCTGAGAGTTTGAAAATAATGAATTTGAACATTTTTGTACAAAGAAAGGTATATATCATAATTTTTCGTTTCCCAGAACTCCACAACAGAACGGAGTAGTAGAACGAAAGAACCGAACTTTACAAGAATGTGCAAGAACATTATTGAATGGAACCATCTTACCAAAACATTTCTGGGCAGAAGCTGTCGCAACTGCCTGTTATGTTTTAAATCGTGTGTCCATAAGACCTCTTACCAAGAATACCCCTTATGAATTGTTTAACAAAAGAAAGCCCAAAATCTCATACTTCAAAGTTTTTGGTTCCAAGTGCTTTATTTTAAATACGAAAGACCATCTTGGAAAATTCGATCCAAAAGCCGATGAAGGAATATTTGTCGGTTATTCGGAACGAAGTAAGGCCTATCGGATATTTAATAAACGAACCAAAACTATTGAAGAATCACTTCATGTCTCTTTTGATGAAATTTATCAGCATCCTCACACAATATCAGATGATGACGAATCAATAGTCATTGATAATCCAATCATCTCAAATACTGATTCTGACTCAGAAGTAATTATTGAGAATACTCCTCAAATATGTGAATTACAATCACCACCAAGAACATTAAGAGACCATCCGGCCCAAAATATAATAGGTGAAATAACATCACATGTCAGAACAAGGAGTCAACTCAATCAAATGGGTCATGTCGCTTTTCTCTCAAATATCGAACCCAAGAATCCAAAAGAAGCTGCTACAGATGATTACTGGATCATTGCCATGCAGGAAGAACTAAATCAGTTTGAGCGCAATGACGTTTGGGAACTTGTTCCGAGACCAACTGATCAGTCAGTAATTGGTACTAAATGGGTCTATAAAAATAAGGCTGACGAACAAGGAAATATCACCAAAAATAAAGCAAGATTAGTAGCACAAGGATACAATCAGGAAGAAGGTATCGATTATGAAGAAACTTTTGCACCAGTTGCTCGACTAGAAGCTATTAGAATTCTATTATCTTTTGCTTGTCATCATAATTTCAAACTTTATCAGATGGATGTCAAAAGTGCTTTTCTCAATGGATTTATCAAAGAGAATGTCTATGTCGAACAACCTCCTTTATTCGTACATGAAAAATATCCTGACCATGTGTTCAAACTTAAGAAAGCTCTGTATGGTTTAAAACAAGCACCTCGTGCTTGGTATGAACGATTACGTAGCTATCTTATTAATTCAGGATTTGAAATAGGCAAAGTCGATCAAACTTTGTTTATTAAACATTCTCGAAAAGATATTCTGGTTATCCAAATATATGTAGACGATATCATCTTTGGTTCAACAAACGATAAACTCTGCAAGGAATTTGCAAGTATTATGACCAAAGAATTCGAAATGTCTCATATGGGAGAACTATCTTATTTTCTTGGACTTCAAATCAAACAACTTTCAAACGGTATTTTTATCAATCAAGAAAAATACTGTGAAAATCTTATCAAACGCTTCGGATTACAAAATACATCTGGTAAACCAACTCCTATGAGTACAACTACACATCTTGAAAAAGATGAAAGTGGTAAGAATGTTGACCAGAAATTATATCGAAGCATGATTGGTTCTCTTCTTTATCTTACAGCTAGTCGTCCAGATATATTAATGAGTGTTTGTTTATGTGCTCGTTTTCAAGCCGATCCAAAGGAATCACATTTACGAGCAGTGAAACGTATAATTCGTTATCTTAATAATACCAAAGATTTTGGTCTTTTCTATCCAAATGAATGTCCATTTGAATTAGTATCATAGAGTGATGCTGATTTCGGTGGCTCACGAACAGATAGAAAAAGTACAAGTGGTACATGCCATTTTATTGGAAAATCACTTGTCTCTTGGTTTAGTAAGAAACAGAATTGTGTTTCACTATCAACATGTGAAGCTGAATATATATCAGCGGCTCTCGCTTGTACTCAAGTACTATATATGCAACAAACACTTCAAGATTTTGATATTCATTTATCAAATTCTATTATATACTGTGATAACACAAGTGCTATAAATCTTTCTAAAAATCCAGTGAATCACTCTCGAACTAAACACATTGATATCCGTCATCATTTTCTTCGAGATAATATTGAAAAAAGAAATATATGTCTTGAATATGTCCATACTGAAAATCAATTAGCAAACATTTTTACTAAGCCGCTGCTCGAATCTAATTTTATTAGATTACCAAGAGAGCTTGGATTAATTTCAAGAAAAAATCTTGACTAAGCAATTACTAATGTACACCTTCTCTTTTGGTTATTCTCTTTAATTATAATTTTTTGTTTAAACTAAACTAATGTCTTTTCTCCTAGTAACCGTATCTTTTACTTAACCTATTTTTTATATTAAATATTAGCCATTGCTTTATTTAATGGTTAAAATCTATTTACTCATTTTATAAATTCAGTTTTAAAAACAAAGCTATTTTTAGATTTACAATAAAATTTCTGCTTATATTTTCGTGGTTAAAAGTTATCATTAACTCTCATCCATAAAAGTATATATAAGAAACTTATATATATAAGCTTGCAAAAAAAATTTTATTCATCTTTACTTCTTATCTAACCATAATACTATATTCAACTTACACTATGGCTCATATTTGTGACAAATGTGCGCAAGAATCTCACATTTCTATTACAAGCTCTGAGTCGGACGAATATTATTCTCCTACTACTCCAAAACAAAAATCGAGCTGTCATCATCAATGCTCTTATATGTCTGATAAAACTCCAAATTCAAAACGAGTTAAAAGGACACTATTCTATTCTCCTCGAACCAAAGCTCAAATTGATGAGATACACCACTACCAAAAACATCAGATAGACCTTCAGAGACAACTCCATTACGGGCAAAGTCAACTTTATCACGAGCAACAACGGACATCGGCACGATTGTCTGTTTTAGAAAAGTTGGCAACATTTTTCTGCGGTTCCAACAAACATGACGTACATGAACCAATGCCGTCTAGGCCATCAACATCTAAAAGTCCTAACTCATGGGATCGGAACTATGAAAAGAATGAAGGAGCTCAGAAACAATGGAGTCCATGGTCGAATCGTATTGAAGGAAACAACGATAATTCTAATGACGAACTTTCTCATTAGATTTATATATAGTTGTTATATATTTATCTATCTCTTGTATAATGATGGTTATATTTTGTATTATGTATAAAATATAATATATATATATATATAGGTTGATATATAATAAAAAACTTGAAAAAGAATCCTATATGCACAACAGACCAAGACCGGTCGACCGCCCATATTATTGCCGGTCGACCGTTTACTCTCTGGTTGAAAACGGTCGACCGGCCAAAAGTTGTAGGTCGACCGGTTACGCATTTTTCAGTTTTTTATATATAACCCTATACGTTACTTTACCCTCTACCCTCATTCACTCTCTACTCAAACTATTCTCTATCCCCAAATCACAAACCCTAGTTCCCATTCTTCAATTCCCAAATCACAAATCCTCCAACAATGGCTCCTCCTCAAAAGAAATCAAAGAAAGGAGCAATCTCTGAAACTTCATCTCATACCATCTCCGTCAAAAAATGGCTTCAAACTCCAATTGCTATAACACGATGGAATCAAATGACAAATTACAAGTTTCATCCGGGATCTTTTATCAAATTTGATGATTTCACAGCTTACGGAGTTCGAAGGTTAGCCGATAATGCCAACATTACTCCATTGATAGATTTTTCGGCAAATAGTGTGGAGATAAATCATTTAATGATTAAATTATTTTACGCCAACATGAATCTTGATGAATATCAACCTGATAATCCAAACGGCGTCATCTGGTCTATGGTCTGTGGAAAACAAATTTTTCTTACTCATGCTAGAATTGCCTCTATACTTGGCATACCAAATCGAGGCGAAGAATTTTCATCTACCTTCTGCGAAGTTTTCACCCGAAATAGTACAAGTCATCAGTTTATAGAAGACAATAGTGATGGCACTAAGTCTATTGGACTTCGACCGACAGCAAGGTTACTTCATCGGGTCTTGATGCATTCTCTTTTTCCTAGACTTGGAAATTATGATGCAGTGTACAAAGAAAACTTCAAGGCACTCTATGCTATCTATGGTGAAATCCAAATCAATTGGGTTCACATGCTTTTTGATGAAATTCTCAAGGTAAATAATTCAACCCGGCCTCATTTCTTCTATAATGAATATATCATGAGACTTTTGTTAGCTTGTGGGGTCAATCCTCCTGATTCTGCAACTTCAACACCAAAATGCATTGATTCCATAACCATCAAAAGAATGAAGCTTCCTCCACCTTATCTTGAGATTATGCCTTTTGAAGAATGGCAACAACGAGGACCGAGAAAACAAAGAGCAACTTCCTCTCGATCTCGTCCCGATGAGGTGAAACTTTTAAGATCAAAGTCATCAACAAAAGAATCTCTTGAAACCATTGCGCGTAATCAATTTCTGCTTGAATCTCGTCTCAAGCGTATGGACTCTAAAATTGATAAGCGCTTCAATAAGGTCAAGTCGTTCTTCGGTATGCTATGGGACGCTATATCATGTTCCTCATCCACCTCTGTTCAAGCACAAGATCCAGGAAAACGTCCTGCTGCTCCAGTTTTCACATGGACATCATCTGACGAGGGCGAATCGTCTAGAGGGAACAATGATAAGGAGGAAGAGGAAGAAGATGAAGATGATGATGATGACGACGATGACGATGATGAAGAAGAGATTCGATCTGCTTCATCCTAGATTCTATTATGTTTTAGCTCTTTAAAAACATTTTTCGACACTTGTACTAAATAGTGTCGTTATTTATGCTTTTCAATTAACATTATGTTCTGTAGTAAACTCTGTTATGTCTTTGATGTGTTAATGATTTATTTTTCTATGCTTATCATATTCATTCTACGCATATCATATTCTAGTGATCTGTTACTCCTTTTTGTCGATGACAAAGGGGGAGAAAGGGCTAACAATTGCTTGCAGGAAAGAAATCACATACTCAGGGGGAGATTCAGATTTGCAGATATATATATTGTCATCAATCAAAAAGGGGGAGAATGTTGAGTCACAAGCTTTATGAAAGTTTTGATTTCTGACAAATAAGGCGATTGATTTCTGACAAACAAGGCGATCGACAAAAACAAGGTCAATAGAGCTATATATGGTACTCTAGATTATAGGTTGATTATTTGTTGTTGTAATAGTAATAAGTTTGTTAAAATCTATCCTCAAATAATCATGCATATCAAGGGAATCAATATATATACGAATAATTTATAAGTTGCATGCAGTTGCACAATTCAATGTGCAATTTAACAGGCACCGGTCGACCGGTCAATATAGGTGCGGTCGACCGTTCCTGTGTAAATTGCACAGTGAACGTGCACACATGCACATAACGTATATATATATTTGAATTCCTGTCTACCGGTCCATTTTTGACCTGTCGACCGTTTTTAAATAGAAAGCAACTTTTCCAAAAGGACACTTCTCTTCTCCAAAGGTTGCATCTCCTATCTTTCATCAATGATCATAACTCTTAATGGCAACTGTTCACAAAGAGTTACAACTATTTTTCTCTATATATACTCATCTAAATCATTGATTCAAACACAAGTTTTTAACAACGATTTCATATTCTTTTAATCTAATCTCTGATCTTATTTCTGCATTATAAAAGCTCTAAATTATTTATTGAATCTTTGAAACTATTTCATATCCTTTGATTCAATAATATACTTTCCTTAATCTTTTCAAAACATCATATCGCATACTTTGAGGATAAGATTATAGGAAGGGTGTACTGCTAGTGACAAATCCGTGTTTTCAAGAACACAAGTTGTCAACAACAATTGTATTTGTTCTTTTGTTGAAGTCCTCTGTGTTGTAAGAGGCAAGTGTTGAAGTCCTCAGTGTATTAGAGGCGTGAAATCCCGTTCGGTTGTTCGGGTATTGTAAACCTGTTCCTCCGGGTGAAGCGAGGTAGTTAATAGTGAAAATCCAGATAGAAGTCTGGGACTGGACGTAGGACGGTGCTCCGAACCAGTATAAAAATCTCTGGTGTGATTTTTCTATTTTCTATTTACAATGCTATTATCATCTATTTCCGCATTTGTATTGTAATCCATATTACACGATCCGTGTATACTATATTAGCACATATAATTGTATACACACCGCACTTTCAAACTCTGATATTTAATTGTATAAAGAAGAATCTAATGTTTTGTAAACAGTTTTATAAACTGTATATTTTATTATTATATTTTATCCTTCCGCTGTGAGATTCTATTTTGTTTCATTTCTTCTCTGTTTTTCTTATTTACCCCATAACAATCCGCCCTTACGTATGGTTTGAATCGGCACGTGTGTCCGCTTAAATCGTGTGAAAGGGCGGGACGTTACAGGGTGTCATATCCCACAGGTGGACAGTTACAGATATATAACAATTTAAATAACTACAGCAGCATATTTCAATTGTCGTTTCAGTTGAAATCAAATTTAATAAATATAAGAACGTTAATCGTGAGTGATTTCTCACCTTTCGAGGTTAGAGAAGATGGACAATGGAATTGGATTACGAAATCCATGCACGAATTATGAAGCAAAGCACGATGGACATGGGTTCGTCGAACAAGCTGATAAATAGGAGTTGATGAAGTCAAATCAGAACTTAATCGATGAAGAAAATTGATATAAATGAACTTATATAGTTATAACTATATACATATCCTATATTCAAACACACATATAAAACTGACATCTATTTATTTTTATAAAATCACAGAACAACTTTATACTATATAAAATTTTTAACTACAATAACCCAATACATTAAAGTATACCGTAAGCCAAGATTCCAAACCTATATATAACAACACTTTAAACAACACTTAAAACTTTATATATGCTCATAAATAGTTAAAAATTTATACATATATTATACTTACATAATTCAATGCTAATTCATATGTATACATATACCCGTAAACACAACCTATACCAGAAACCAAACTTATCTACACTATACGTAAATTGGTTATATATAAAATGTATATATATATAACTCATATACAGATTTAGTCTATTTACTAACCTATCTATAATATATACGGCTACCTATATGCTTGAAATCAATTCATGTCTACTTTATATATAAACTAATATACAGGTCCCATCAAACCTTATCTGCATACTAACAGAGCTTCAAATATAAATTGAATATATGTATGCTAGTAACCCAATCTGCATACACTTACCTATAAGAACCATCATATAAACATACATTTCATACTGCCAATGCTATAAACCAGAGAACAATACTTAGATATACCTTCTAATTTAAAACGACATACCTATAGCTAAAACATATTATCATCTAACAAACAAATTTAACATACACTGTCTGTAAAGTTTGCAGAGCGGAGAAAAATTTACATACTCAAGTATATATATATTAATAAATTCGAATAATATATAATATATAGAGACACTCATACCAATACACTGAAGGGTGTGGGCCGAGCAGGGGAGAGGTGGAGGCGATAGTCGGTGGTAAGGGCGGAGATAGAGGCGACGAATAGGTTGCTGGGATAATTTGTTTGGTTGTAGGCGAAGTGATGATGCGGCATGTTGGTCGATAGGTGGATGACACATATGAATGAGGTTGGATGGGAGATGAGGCCAAGCAGGGCTGTTGCACAACTGCTTCGGTGTGGAGGCTGGAGGCGGAGCAAGCCGGGAAGAGTGAAGGGTTTTGGCTGTTAGTTGTGGTGGTAGAGGCGGTTCATGGGGAAGAGGAGATCGAAGAAAAGAAAGAGAGTGGAGGAGAAAGAAGTACGAAGGCAAGGCAAGGGAATTGGGGAAGCATATAAAGTTGGATATAGAAAAATATGAACAGGTTCCACTGATTTTTATATAAAATAAATTTTCAAATGAAACTGACACCAATATATGCAAGTAAAGAAATAGCAACAGTCAGAAGCATTGATTTCAGAAAAATTATTAAAGCAATAAATTTGAGTGGACAGCACTTTTCGAATTTTGAAACCGAAGGAGATTGAAGAGTCATAAATTATGGTACTGCTACAACGGACCGTTATCAACATTTCCATCGCGTATCGGACCTAAAAATACAGAAATAAATATACCGCTGAGATCAGCACGATGAGACAATCAAAACGGTATACAGATATCAGTGGTACGATCATCCGATCAAAAGTCGATAATCGGTACCGAATATGCTGCTATTCCGTACGGCAAAAATTCAAACGGAGCTAGAAATGTCCGAATTTCGCGAAACGAATTTTGTAGTTTGATTCAGAGTACTCTAAATTAGTTTTCCCATGTTGACATATTTAGGTTTCGAAATACTTTTAAATTCAATTATTATTAACTGGTTCAAATTGAAAAAAAAAATCACAATAAAATAAACTTTAATATTATCAGATGAAAATTTACCAGTTGCTATATTGAAATAGACGTATTCTAAATAATAAATTTTTATTTTCAAATTTTATTGTTTAAAATTTCACAAAATTTCAATTAATTATCTTATTAAAACCATTAAAATTTTCGGGTCGTTAAACTATTCCTGATGGAAGGGGTAAGTTTGAAGTCTACACCGATGCTTATGGAGTAGGGCTTGGTGCTGTGCTGATGCAGAATGGAAAGGTGATTGCGTACGCGAGTAGGCAGTTGAAGCCGCATGAAAAGAACTACGCTACGCATGATTTGGAATTGTTGGCTATTGTCTTTGCTCTGAAGATTTGGAGGCATTATCTATTGGGAGAGAAATTCGAGCTTTCCACCGATCATAAACCTTTAAAGTATCTTTTCTCTCAGAAGGATCTGAATTTGAGGCAGTAGAAATGGGTGGAATTTTTGGCATCATATGATCTGGACATTCTCTATACTCTAGGGAAAGCGAATGTAGTGGCGGATGCTCTGAGTAGAAATGTAGTTTTAGCTATTTTGGAAGTTATTCCGTCTTTACAAGAAAGGATTGTAAGCAATCAGATGAAGGATAGAACTTTTGAGAAATTAATTCTTAGAGTAAGGAAGGTCGATATTCGGATTTCAAGGTAGACGATTAAGGAGCTTTGAGGATCAATGGACGATTGTGTTTGCCAGATGTGGACGGATTGAGGCAAGAAGTTTTGTTGGAAGGCCACAAATCAAGGTTGAGTATCCATCCGGGGATCTCAAAGATGTATAAGGATTTGAAAAGAGTTTTCTGGTGGTCGGGCATGAAGAAGGATATTGCTACCTTCGTGAATGGATGTGCGATCTGTCAACAAGTGAAGGGTGATCGGCAGAAGACCATGGGATTATTACAGCCTTTAGAAGTCCCAAAGTGGAAATGGGAATTGATATCAATGGACTTCATCGACGGGTTGCCGAGGATCGGAAAAGGAAATGAGGGAGTGTGGGTAATCATAGACTGGCTAACCAAGAGCACCCACTTCATCCCAGTTAAGGCAACCAGAACTACAGCTTTTTTAGCAGAGATTTTCATGAAAGAGATCATCAGGTTGCATGGAGTTCCTGTCAGCAGATTAAGTGACCGTGACCCAATATTTACTAGCAAATTTTGGGAGGCTTTGCAGACAGCTCTGGGAACAAGGTTGAGTTTAAGTACAGCATATCATCCCCAAACCGGCGGACAAACAGAAAGGCTGAATCGTATTCTTAGGGATATGTTGAGGGCTTGTGTTCTAGATTTCGGTGGATCTTGGGAGGACCATCTGTACTTGGTGTAATTTTCATACAATAATAGTTATCAGGCGAGTATTAAGATGGCACCCTACGAAGCTTTGTATGGAATACCGCGTAGATCACCGTCTTGTTGGGTAGAATCCAAAAATCGTCTTGTTCTTGGTCCAGATTTGATTCGAGAGGCATCTGCGAAGGTGGAGCTAATCAAGAAGAGAATGAAAGCAGCCTAGGATCGTCATAAGAGTTATGCGGACATGAGACGAAGGCTATTGAAATTTGAAGTCGGAGATTTGGTTTTTGTCAAGATTTCCCCGGTAAAAGGAGCGATCAGATTTGGAAAGACGGGAAAGCTTACCCCGAGATATATTGGACCTTTCTGTGTGCTCGAAAGAATAGGTGCTTTGGCCTACAGGATTGAATTACCAGACCGGATGGCTGGGATTCACAATGTATTACATGTATCTCATCTGAGGAAGTACGTGTACGACCCATCGCTAGTTGTAGAACCGACAGTCCAGGAAGATTTAGAGGTCGAACCGGACTTAACTGTAGTCAGGCATCCAATGCAGATAGTTGATCAAGACGAGAAGCAGCTCAAGAACAGAGTTGTGAAGCTAGTCGAGATTCAATGGAGTGAGGATCCCAGAGATTGCACCTGGGAAACTCTAGATAGTTTTAGAAAAGCCTATCGTGATTTGTGTCAGGATAGTTAGGAATGTTTGTTTGAATGAATTGTTTGCTTCGATTGTTAATATATGGCTGATATGTATGTTTTATTGTTTGAATATATATAAAGCTATGGGATTATCGTTTTCTTTTAAATTTCGAGGATGAAATTCTTTTAAGGGGAAGGGATGTGATGACCTGGAATTTTTAGGCAATAATGATTTGATAATCTTCTTTTATAAATTATTTTAAATGTGAAAAATTATTCTTTTCAAACAAATAAAATATTTTTTTGTTTATATATAAGTAGAATGTAAATAGAATTTTGATTTGAAATTCAAAGGTAAATATCTTAAAAATAAATTGGATTTAAAAATTCTACATTTTAAAACTAGTATATATATATGGTTATCAATTAATGTATAATTAGATTTTATATCATTTACTTTAAAAGTTATTTAAATATAAGTAAAAGAAAATGTATTAATGAAAACATATAAAAACAAAAATAAATATTAATGCATGCAAAAGACAAGTGTAAGCTAATTACGGCATGCAAAGTACAAGTGTCACATTTTATTTATTTTCTTTATTTTTAAATATAATAAAAACAAGGCTATATATATCTCTCTACTCCTTCTCTTCTCATTTTCTTTCATATCTTAAAAAACCCTAAGAAACTAAACTAGAGAAACCAACAAAACAAACTATTTCAATCTCAAACCTGAAGCAAGATAAATCCAAGTTCATCTCAGCAGATCAACTCAAAACAAGCAGATCAAAATCAAAACCAAATTTCCAGGCTTCTCTTTCAACATTTTATACAGTGAGTAAACATCATTTTTAAAAGCTAAATTTGTTTGATAACCTGATGCATGTGATAATCCTTGAAGTTATGATGTGAAATATGCTTGCATGTATATATGTATAAAGTGGAATTGTGTGCATGTCTGTGTACAGGCAAAACATGCCTCTGTTTGAGATTACAGGATAAAATAGGTTCAAAAATCAATTTCTCTTCCCCTAATTCTATTTAGGCTTTGATGTATAGACCAAAATGTGTTTAAATTAACAAGTTCTTAATTTTAAAAATACTTTTAAGTGTAATTAGAAAGTAGTCTTAACTGGAAATAGAAAATACAGTAGAACTCAAAAGCATGTCAAAATTCGAATACCAGGATTTCTTGTTTCATTTACATCATTTGATTCGTAAATTAAAACCATGAATTTTAAAAATAAAATCAAGATTATCCCATGTATTTGGGTAGAATTTTTGGGTTGAATGCGAACTATGTTTTAGGCGATTACTGGCGATCGGCGAAAGGGTGAGTGTCGAGGTCACTGCTGGAGGTAGCTCGGAGGTCAGGGGTTCTGGCAAAAATGGTTGGTAAATTTTTAGTTCACCGTGGAGGTCGATCAACGTCGTAATAGGGTTTTAGAACCTGTTTTGGTCGACGTCATTCTTGAAGCAAATTCGTCATCGAGGGAGCATCGGACTTGACTAGAGCAAGGGGAATAGGTGCATGGGTCTACGGTGAAGCTTTGGTTGGAGTATCAAACTTTCTGGTGACCGGAGGTGGCAACTCGAGGTGGTTTTGGGTGTTCGGGTTTGTTCCAATGGAGCTTCAGGTAGCTCGATTTCAACTTCATGGTCGTCTCGAAGATCTGGGTGGTCGAAATCTAAGGTGAGGTTGTCGTCGACGTGTTGGAGATGGTAGTGATGACCGGAGCAGTAGCATTCACCTGTGCACGTGCATGTGTGTCCATTCGTATCTGATGTTGCTGTGTTGTTTTGAGCTCAGGATGAAAGGGAGTTGTCTCGGGTAAGAACTTGGGGAAGATATGATTTGGCTCTACTTTGCTATCGGGTGTGTGCATGTGTGTTTAACCTGATTGAAACGGTTTTTAAAATTTAAAACAAACAAAGAATATAAAAAATAAAGGAAGTGGCTCGGGTTTGAGTGCGGGTAAGCACAGCGTTTGGCTCGGGTCAGTGCTATAGGGTATTAGCTAAGTTTTTTTAAAGTTAAATAAAACAAGTTAAAACAATTTCTTAATTAATTATTTCAAATAATAAATGTTTTATTTAAGTTTTGGGGTTAGTTAAAAGTTTTAAAATAATTATTTTAAATTAATTAAGTTTAAACTATTTTATTATATGTCCTTTATTTTAAAATAATTCTTAAAGATATTTAAATAAAATTAAATGGTATAATTAAGTAGTTAATTAAAGAAGGTAAAATGTTTTTAATTATTAATTAACTTAAAGGTCTTAAGTTAATTCCTATGTTAATGATAAACTAATTCCAAGGTTTATCAAATAAAACTTAAATGATAATTAAGTAATTAGTTAAGATAAATGGTTTATCTTTAATTAATTAGGATCTTAAGTAATTAAAGGATAATTAATTAATGTAAGTAATTATAGGATAATTAATTAATGTAAGTAATTATAGGATAATTAATTAACATAAGTAATTATGGGATAATTAATTAATGTAAGTAAGTAAATGATAATTAATTAATTTAAATAATAATAATTGGTTTGTAATTAATTATTGTTAATTAAGCAGGTTATAAGTAATTAATTCATAAATAATTAATTTATTTTGTGTTAATTAAATTAATTATAAATGGTGTGATAATTAATCTTGCTTATGGATGATCAATTATATTGAATGTCTGAATTGATTAATATCTCTAGTCTGTTAGCTTGTAATGTTCTGTGATGAGCAATGCTTTGGATTGAGCTGTGACAAATGTGAGTTATTTATCTATGATGAATTGTTGTGTGAATACAATGTTTTGAATTGAATTAAATTGTTTTACTTAAACAATTTGGCCTTAAAAGATGGCGTTTGGATTTCGATGAGATCGGGATCGGATATCAAATTTGTTATCCGAAAACCACATCGATCCAAATGAAGCGATAGGTCGTGAATTCTCAAGTGAAGATCGAGAATGAAGATTCAGAGTGCAAGGGCTATTTGTCGTTAACTCTGAGGGTGATTCCAAAACGAGTGTAATGGAGATAGTGCCTTCGGTTTCGTTTGAACTCGGAACGGACTTGTATGGATGAATGCTATTAGACCATCGTCAATGGAGGACGATGAGCATTCCAAGATATGTGTTTTAAAAACGTAATCGTAGACTCAAGCCTCATCAACCAGGAATGGCTAAAACAAGGGAGGTGCATCAAGGCTAAGTGGGTAGCACTCAAGTAGGATAAGATTTTCCCTGTCTAGAGGTCCCTTTTATTCGGTTGTGTGGACGGTTGTTCGCCACAACCGCGGGTTAATCTTATTCGAACTATCCAGTAAGGGTAGCTACGGTCTTGTGTTACAGGGGATCAGGGTGGATCCTCAGTCTCTGATCTAGACCAGGTACTATGACGGGCGGTACCCCAATGGCCTTGCCATTGTATGGAATCCAAACTCCAATAAGCGCCTGTGCGGTTTTGATTGTGCCCAACTATGTTGGAACGTGAGATGTAAGCATTCCAGCTATTTCCTATTTTATATTGAAAACCCTAGACACTATTACAATATAACTGGATTTCCTATCAAATGTTTTGGTTATCATAAGGGAAAAACTTGTACGTGTTTATTTGCGGAGAGTTTTACGAGATACCTTTTATTTAAAATGATTTTTAAGTTAAATAACTCAACCATTTACTCATACCAGACCCATGTCTAACTCGGAGTTTATTTCTGTTTTTCTTAAACTCATGGGTACTCAATTATTTGTGAGTAGCCAGGTGATCAGGTTAGCTTGACATATTTTTGAAAGGCTTTGGAGCAGGAGACTTGGCGTATATATATAACTATTCCACTATGTTGGTATCATCTGTTTGTATTTTGGAATGTAATGGATAGACAGGTCTTCGCGACTATTTAATGAAATGTTGTAACTATATGACTCTGATATATGATGAATACTATGTAATATTTATGTGATGTAATATATTTTTCCGTTTCTACTATGAAATTCTGATGTTGTTTAGTTCTTTCTTTCTATTTCTTTTCTACCTATTTCTTTCTAATCTACGATACGTCTTTCTATGGAATGAAAGGCGGGTCATCACAGATACTTGGAGGATTATTCCCATTATCACTAAACGGATCAAGACCTTATTCTTAGAACTTTCCGAAGGGATAACATCTTTCAAATTTTCCAAATCAAACTAATATTTATACATTCGTATATACAAAATGTACTCCTCTTAAAAATGGTGTGTCGATTCACCTTGTTTAAGTGTTTAGAAACCCTTATCGATACCATGGCGTCCCACTTACCGACCAAAATCTAATAAATCACTCAACAAATAAATCAACATAAAACATTTATATATCAATTAAAAAATACGGGCTCATATATATATATATATATATATATATATATATATATATATATATATATATATTACTCTCAAACTCATTCTAGGGCGTAAGTAACCCTATCTCTAATGAGTCACTCATTCTAGGGCATTACTAACCCTATCTATAATGATTTTTACCCCACCAAAGCCTAGGTGTTCGCTCAACCTAAGCTCTGATACCAAATGTAATGACCGGGATTTTCGACCCTCGAAAATTGACACTAATGCGACCTCGGTATTCACGTGCTGCAAATCCAAGAGCCAAAAAGCCCGATTGTTAGGGGAAAAAGAAAATAAAGATAGAAAAGAATCTCATACGAATGGAATAACGTATATTATTTCAACAATAACCATTTAAAGTTATTTATCAACATTTTAATATAGTGAAAAGTTATTTACATAATTGATATTGTTTGAAGTTAATTATTATTATTTATTAATAATGTTTTGAAGTTACTTATTTTGTTTATTATAAATGATTGGAAGTAAATTATTATTTGGTATAATAATGTTTAAAGATTGATTATTACTGTTTTTTAAATAATGTTTGAAAAGGTATTTTGGTGGTAAAACTAGCAAAATTTCAAATATCTATTGTGACTTTTAAATGTTATTTATATATGATTTTACCTTACATGAAGTAAGAAATTTTACAAATGAATTTTGTAAAGTATTGATATACTGAAGATTATTGATTTTGTTAATGAATTTTTGAAAATGGATTTTCAAATAAACTTTTTCAAATGAGGTTTATATAAGTTCGTTTAAAATAAAATTTAGATATACTATATAAATAGAATATATATAAATTTTTCTATTTTAAAATTTTACAAAATAAATGATTTGGAAAGTATTATTTATAGTGTAATATGTTTGAAAAATTAATTTGAATATCCATTTTGAAAAGAAAAGTTCGAAATATTTACTTGGTTTTCGAAGTAGTAACATGAAAATTTAAAAAGGGTTTTTTACTATTTGAATTTATATTAAATGAAAGTAAATGCTTTCCGTGATTTGAATAATCTTTTAAAAATAAGTATTTTATAAATTGATTATGAAAGATATGAAATTTTATACACTTGATTTGAAATAGAAATTTAATGTAAGATTTGAGTATATTATTACATTCATTTTAATAATCTTTGAGTCAATTATGCTAATTTTAAATAATGAGCTTTATAAAGCATCAAATCTAAAGAATTTTATTTTGAAGATTGTTTAAAATGTTTCTGATTTCAATTTTTAATATTATTTTAAATTTTTAGGGAAAATCTTTGTATATTTCTATGAGAATATTCTTTATATATATACACACACACACACACACACACACTAAGTGAGCGAATTAAGTATTTATAAGCCTAAATTTTTAAGGTATATCGAAATATTTTATTCCTCTTCAAGATGAATGCCAGAAACTTAAAGGTTTTATTTATAATCAATTTTATTTCAAATTTAGAATTATTTTATACTTAGCTTGAAGTTAAGTCTTTCGAATTTAAGTTTTTTTTTTTACTTCACTTGAAATTACATTCTAAACACTTATGAAATAGTTATAAATAGTTATGAAATAGTTGTAGAATGTTTATGAATTAATCGTGATGAATTATTTTATAGAATGTTATAAACTTAAGTAATGTTTTAAGAGATAATTCATTAATGATTTTAACATTGAATGAAAAATAGTTGTGCAAGCAAATATCAATTAATACAAGATGGTTTATTTTTTTACCTGTAGCTGTTAAGAGTTGGTTGCATGTAGGCTTTACATCACTAGAGTTGCATGTAGAGTTGCATCGTTATTGTTAGCTGCATCACATTTCCTTGTTGCATATGGTTGTTATATTGTTATGTTGCTTGTGCTTATGATAAGAATAGCTAATGTATTATTTTTTGTCATGTTTAACTCTCTTTTGTGCTATATAAGTAAAACTCAAGTATATTGAAGAAAGACTAATTTGATGCTTCTGATTTCATGAGTAAAGTTGTTGCCTGACAAATAGGTGCGCATTTATATTGTTGGTTGGTTGATAATTTTTTACCCCTTATCTGGGGAGCCGCTTGGCTTTTCTTTTCTTTTTTTGATTGGTTTGGGCCCGTAGAGGCAGTTTATAATTTTTCTGACTCAACCTCGCAAAAGAGATGCTGCCGAAATGTTTCAAAATTTCGGAGCTAGAAAATATTTTAAAAAAAATAAAACTAAATAAGTTTAAATGTTTATAAGTTGATTATTTTGGTGAAAACAATGAAAAGTTTTGAGTGGGAGAGAGTGTAACAATCGGTAATTTTAACCATTTAAAAATACTAAACCTAATATATTGTTGAATAAAAATGATTATAAACAAAAATTTATGATTTTGTAAATGAAAAATATATTAAAATGTGCGTCATGAAGTTAAATAGAATTCTTAAATGGCAACAGGTTACAATAAGATAAAAGTTGTAACTTATATTAGAATTTAAATTAATGATATTGGCTTGTAAGAAATCAATAACAGGAATTGAAATAACAAATGTTGGATTTAAATAAAGAATTGAATGAACATTTAATAAAATTAAAACATAGATTTACATATTTAAAATTGTATTTTTAAATAAGATTAACTTAAAATTATAAGGCAAACACTTAATTGGAAATAATGTATCACTTTGGTTGTATGCATAAATCTTATAAATACGGTTGAATTACTATAAGAAGAAAACAGTTGTTATTATTAGAATTTGTTCTGAATTTAATTGGTATTAAATTCATTAAAATATTTAATTTAAAAGAAGAGAAATAAATATTGTAATTAATAGGATGAAGTATGAAACTTATGTTTTGTATTAAAATTGAACAAGCGTTTTATTAAAAATTAAACGATGTTTGAGAAATATAAAATAAACGTTAACATTTGTAATGTAAGAATTATTATATAAAAAGTGAGAGTATTCAATTTTTGTAATTGTTAACAGTCGTTAAATAACTGTAATAGACAATACGAAATTAATTTCAATAAATTGATGTCGTATAATAAGAACATATTTAAAAGGTTAAAATTTGGAAGAAATTAATTAGTTTTGAAGTTTAAAGATATATTCAGCTTTAATTTAATTAGAAATCGATCAAATATATGACTTGTGTAAGTAATTCAATTTGGTTTAAATGTAATTAATTATAGAAATTGATTATTTTAAGGACTTTTTTCAATGACAGGCTTTGAAACTTGAAAGCATCAGATGTGTCCATAACTATAATGGAAAAATAATTGAATTAAATTGCTGTAATTTTATCATAACAATCAAAAGATTTATTTTTGTGTACAATCAAATTGGGTCCCTTAATGTGACGACCCGAAATTTTAGACATTTGAAATTGGAATATTTAATTGATTTTAAATATTTAGAAGTTAAATTTTTATCTGAATTTCAAATATCAGTATTTATTTGACAGTTTAATTTATCGAATTAAATAATTGGAAGTTGGGTAAATTGGTGAATCTTGGTTTCCAAGCTTGTTAAAAATAATTTAAAGGCTTATAAAATTTATATTAATAATATTGAAGTTGATAGAACTTGTAAATGTGACGACTCGGAATTTTGGACATTTGAAATTGGAATATTTAATTGATTTTAAATATTTAGAAGTTAAATTTTTATTTGAATTTCAAATATCCAAAAGTGTTTTGTTCAGTTTTAAAATTTCTATCACCTTCAATATTATTAGTATAAATTTCATAAGCCTTTAAATTATTTTTAACAAGCTTAAAAACCAAGATTCACCAATTTACCCAACTTTCAATTATTTAATTCAATAAATTAAATTGTCAAATAAATAGTGATATTTGAAATTAAAATAAAAATTAAATTTCTAAATATTTAAAATCAATTAAATATTCCAATTTTAAATGACCGAAATTCCGGATCGTCACACGTAACGAGTTCCATTGAGTCCGGAGTAAGAGTATTTGACTAGAAATGTTAGGGAGCACTTCTCAGTAGGGGTCCATGATTTTGAAGTGAACAATGTTGGATTAAAATCTATATAATGTTACCCTTCTCTTACATCTGCAAAAATCGGCCAACACCAAAAACCTCCATTCAACTATTCACGCTCATCGGCGCCGATAGTGTTGGATTAAAAAAGAAATTTTTGATATTTTGGAAATATGTAAAGTAAAGTGAACGTTTCGAAAACCTTAATAGGATATTTAAATAATATTTGATAAAAGGGAACTTGTATTTATTTCAGTAATTCCAACCTTGAAGTTGTCATTTGGAACTTGTAACGACCTAGTATTTCAAACCGTTCAAATCGACAATCATCCACTCATGTCAAACTTGAATTGCTCAAAACAACATATTGTTAATTTATATTTAGCAAAACTTAGCATATACAGTAAATAAATCAATCATAGAATCACAGACATAGAGTATTACAACAATAAGCAACAGAATAGATAAATAGTTGTTCATGAAGCTACTATAAAACATCAGAGTCTGAAACAAAATACAACAGAGTCTCAAATACAAATGAATCTCTAATACATAAGCAACTGACGAGTCTGAACATGACTAGAATAACTAAAAGAACTGAAAGTGGATAGATAGATTTTTAACAACGCTCCAGTCTCCAAAGGTGAGTCTCAAATGCTATAACACTCAGTCTGACCCGAGCATAAAGCAAAACACAAAACACTCGAGTCGGGATTAATATTCTTATATCAGTAAATTTAACTTAGGTGAAATGTCAACTGAAATACAAGTAGGTTAAAGGACGTTTGGGATACCCATCCTCTAAGGATCCGAGAACTATCTATAATGTAAAGTATTAAAATAGCATTAAGACGTTACCCATATCCCCCTTAACATATTGTAACGATCCCAGATTTTGACTGTGTTTAAATTAATAATTAATTTAATTCTGAATGGAAAATTATGAAATTAATTGGTAATTAATATAAGATTCTGAATTAATTGAGAATTAACCTGGATATTTGAAAATAGATATGTATATAAAATAATTTTTCAAACGATGTTTAAAGTTAAATTCTACGTTTTATAATATAAAATATGTGTGATTATTTTATCAGAGTATAATTAAGTTTTAAAAACAATTTCTTTTAAAAGTTAAATATATATATATATATATGAATGCAAAATGTAAAAGAAATATACATATATATATGTATATAGAGAAATAAGACAGTAAGTATGTAAGTTAAAATAAATATTTAAGTTAGAAATACATATTTAAAATAGTAATATATATATGATAAATTATAAAATATAAAGTAACACACGACTAAATTTAAACAACATATAAAAATAGGAATTTGTTTATATTATAAAGTAATAAAGACATGCAAGAAAATAAGAGGAAAATAAAATCAATATCTACAAACAAAACAAAGAAGTATGACATTAACAAAGGCAAAAGAAAAAATTATATATCCATTCAAGTATGAACAAACAGCAATTTTATACATTCAAAAAAAAAAGATAAGTATGTAAACAAGTATAAGTATGAAAGACTTGCATAGGAAGATAGTAACATATTTCAAGTATGTAGATTAAAATATCTATAAACAAGACAATGCTAATTAATGCTTAGCACACAAACTAGATTCATCAGCCTCCAAATATAAAAATCTCTGATCTTCTGTGCCAAACGAATAATACCATGTACAAAAGAAAATTGTATCACCCTGTACACTTCTTCTATATATATCAACTTCCCTCATTTATAATTCGTTCATCAAAACCGAGTAAAATCTGAAGTAAGCTTTATGTTCAACCTTATAAAATTTCAACTTTAAACAACACTTCAACTCAAACCGAAGAGGCAAGGAAGACTTCAGCAAGCTAGGAATTCAAAGCCTGTTCCAAATAAAGCTACTCTGTTCATCTTCTCAAAAACACTATGAGTAACATTCATTTTTAAAACTTAAATATCTGAATCAGTAGCAAGTTTATATCTGGAAATCATATATGTTGAAATTGTTCATGTGTGAATATGTGAATGTGTGTATACCTGTGCAAAATTTGAGATGGCTCTGTTCTTGTTCTTCCCAGACCCAAATATGCAAACAAATCTATTTCTCTTGATCTAATAACAGTTAGAATGTACAATATAAACAAATATTGTTTGTTTGATCATGAACTAAAGTTTAAAAATATATTTAAGTGAAAACAACCTGTTAAAGTCTTTGGAAAGCAAGTAACTTTAGCATAGCTTTTAAAGAGTCGAAATTTAAACTTCTCAATTCTCGAATTCAGGTATGCAGATCAAATTCGTATGCTTTAACTCGATTTTTAAAGCTTAAATCATAATTTTTAGATCAAAGATAAAGGAGCAGTTTGGGTTTGTGTATGTTTCATTGTTCTGATGATTTCTGGCGAACTACTGACTTGTAGTGGTCGAGATTTTGTCTGTTGACGGAGGGACGAATGGAGGGTCGAGGAAAAATGTAGTGGTGGTGGTCAGACGAACATGGTGACGGCGGCGAGCATTTTTCAGTTCATAACCCTAGTTTGGTCGAGGTTGAGTGGTTTGATTCACTTGTTTTCTGGAGACGATCGAGTGCGATGGGATTCTGGGAGGAGGTAGAGGGGACGTAGGCGATCGTGTGGCCGGAATTTCGAGCTTACTACTGGTCGGGGTTGAAAGTATGGTGGCGTTTCCAGGGTTGATGGTGAACCTGATGATGTTTCCAGGTTTGACATTGAGCTCGAATTTAATTTCGAAGTGATGGAGGACGATCTGATGATCGGGGTTGGAGGTGAAGTCGATTTCGATGTGAGATGTCCATCGGAGATGGTCGGAGGCGACCAAAAGCCACGATGCATGTGCACGGTGCACTTCTTGGTTCTGGGCAAATCAGAGTCGAGCAGGGAAGGGCTCGAGTAATTCTCGAGAAAAATTGGTGTTGGGCTCGAAGTAGAGTAGTGTTGGTCTCGAAGTATTTGGAGTGAGGCTCGGGTAGAAATGTTTGTACATGTTTTAAAACCTGTTTTGTTTCAAAGTTTGGAAATTTAAATTTAAATTTCAAAGCAAAGATTGAGCTGAGTTTTAAAATTAAAGTTTAAAAATAAATTCAAATCAGTTTGGAACTTAGATTTGGAATAAATTAGTTTTAAATTTAAATTGTTTCAATAATTTAAAGGTATTAAGCAATTAAGTGGTTTTAAAAGATTTGGAGTTAAAATAGAGTTTGAAAATATAAAGGAGGAAGTTAAGCAAAGTTAAATCAAAAGTTTTAAACCTGGACTGAAATTTGACTTTGTAGGTTTTGAAATAAAATAAAGTTTATAAATTTAAATGTTTAAATAAGTTGTAACGTTAAAATATATTTTTAAATGTGTGAAATTGAAAGAGAATTTGATTATAACTCTTTTAAGTTTCTTTTGTAATAAAAGTATCACTTAAACATGTGAATTCAAAAGTTTAAAAGTTGGTTTTAAACTTTATTCAGATAAATTGGTATTCATTCTATAGTTTGAAATTAAAATGAGAAACTTAAAAGAAATATTTTCTAACGTATTCGTGAGTGCCAAATGAAATCATTTATAAGAATAGGTTTATCTTAAAGTTAATTCATGATTAAGGATTAACTATTTAAGAAATTAATTACAACTTAATAATTGATTAATTAAGTAATTAGGGATAATTACTTATTATGATTAATTAAGGATAATTAATCAAATGGAGATTAATTAAGGATTAATTAATAAATGAGATTAATTAAGATTAATTAAAGATTTATTTAAAGTAAATTAATTTACTGATAAAGATTAATTGGTAATTAATGATTAATTATTATGAGATGATTGCTTAATGGCAAGTAATTAAAGGTTTAATTTCTTAAATAATTAATTAAAGGGTTAATTAATTATGTAATTGGTTTACAGGTTAATTTATTTAATACGATTAATTAAGAATAATTTATTAATTAAGAATAATTAATCGAAGTGTTTGATAAATTAATTTATATCAAATAATAAATCAGGATTGGATAATTAATTCATAAGTAATTAATTTAATTGGAAATAAATTGAATTTATTAGGATTAAACAATTAATTAATCCTGCTTATAAATGATTATTGAATGCTTGACCTTACTTATGAATGATTGTATTGTATGAGATGTCTTGAAATTGATTATCCTATCTGATCTGTGATCTTTTGTCTTGTGGATTGAGCTGTGTATTTTATTCATTTGTGATACATTTGTATATTATCTGTGAATCTATGAATGAACGATAAGCGTTATAGTTTATACCGCTTATCAACTATATTTCTGTGTTTTGATCTGAGATGATTGAATGTTGTGGCACTATAGTGTTAAACCCCTGGACCACACCATACACACAAATATGGATTTCACGAGGAAATCGATTAAGTCACAGATTTTTGAAATGATTTCTAAATAGACAATTTGAATTCAATGGTTTGGAAATGGAATCGGGTTAAATGTGAAAAGCTTTTGAAAAGGAATTTCAAAGATAAAATTTATTTTTGAATAACTTGATAACGCTTTGAAATTTGAATTCAAATTTTGAAATGAATTCTATGATTTGAAACTAGGGATTAAAGATGTTATGCAAATTATATATGGGTTAAACCATCTTAAATGTATTGATTTGGGAATTTGAATTTAAATTCAAAGGCTTTAAATTGTGCAATTATAATTGGATTCTTCCGAAACGAAAACTATTTGTTTTCAAACAATAAAAGCTTTCACATAAGAAATGAACTTCCAAATTGTCTTAAAAGGATTTCAAGTCTAAAATGAAAATGGTTTTCCAAGTTATGGAAACGGTTCGAAAGCTATAAGTTAAATCTTTAATTTAAAGATTTAACGAGTTAATCCAAATGAAATGAAAATTGTTTTGAAATCCGTAAATGGATCTTTGTGAAACTGGGTGAACTTCATGAAATAAATCTTTTTGTTTAAAGATTTAAAATGGTAATTTGTTAACCATTTGAAGGAAAAGTCTTGGATTTTATAAGTTGTGACTTAACTGAAATTCCATATCCATATGTTTTAAATATTACGCTCATTATTCGGTTTATCCGGGAGGGGACCTTGTGTCATATAACCCATTCCGAATAATGATACGACGTTGTGGATTGCATTTGAAGACCGGTGTTGAAGACCGGGTGTTTTACGAGAACGATGGGATAACCTATCATTGACTCTGCACTGATTTGCTCCAGTATAGAGTTCTCCCTAAGTGATGGGAAGTCCAATCGGGACTACGAATACCCGGATTTGCAAGGGCTTCTTCGGAAGTGCCTTCGGTTCTGTTCGAACCCAGGACAGACTTGTATGGTCGTATGTCCGACATTACACTTTGAGATATAAAGCAGATTTCTTTCAAATACGTATTTATTGGTGACGGAGAATTTATTCTCTTAGCTTAACACCCTTCTCTGAGACGTACGAGCTCAGAGGTTATGTAGTTGAAGTTTATCAGCGATATATTCCCAATTTGGTAGTGTGACATGCTGAGTGCTGCTGTGTGTTGATGATCATTCGTTGATCATTTGTGATCAGTGCATGGCTTCTGTATGAAGCCTAGCTTTGTGGACGAGACTGCATCAGGACCTCACAAACCGGAAATGGTCGAAACAGGAAAGATGGGGCAAGGTTATGAGGGTCACGCCCTTTAGGGTGTGTCATTCCCTTCTGATAAAGGGTGGTATCATGGTATGGAGCCCAGATATTTACCTATGTGGTGGGTTTAATCTCAGTTTCTGTGTGGTTATTGCTTTGTGGTTTAGAGGCGCCTCAGATAAAGGTCCCAAAGGACTCGGGGATGGCATGCTCGTGTAGTGGTTACCTAGTTACAGAGGTAACCCGGCCTTGTGTTGGCAGAGATCCGGTTAGGTTCTCGGGACGTCCCGCCTGTAACGACCCGTTAAATTTATGATATTTAATAAAATGAATTAATATAATTTCTAATTTGGTTAAAAATAAATGTAGAAATTTGGTATAGTGGTTGCAATTTAGTGTAACTATAAAATTTTATGATAATAGATGTGGATAATGTAAATTTTCACAACTTGATTTAAAGTAATTTTGAAGAAACAAATAAATGTTGAATTTGTGAATGTTAGAATAAATATTAACTTAAATGGTGTTCATTAATACAAAGATGTAATTAGTGTAGATAGTAATAATTTATGCCTGTAGTGAAAGGAAAAGAAAACTAATAGAAACATAAAATTTATTTTATGTAAACAAAAGTATAGTTTTGAAAAAACTTATGAAAATTGATAGAAACAGTGTTTGTAATCAGTTTGGTTATTTTATATTTGAAAGATAGAGATGTGTAAATACGTTAATGAATTTATAATGGGAAGGAATGGTAGAATGAAAAGAATATATATAATAATAAGCATTTGATTCAATTAAGGGAATTAAATTATAATAAATGGTCATTTAATAAATTCAACGTTTGTGAGAAATCATAATAGTTGTGTAAAATGTGTACAAACTTGGATTTGGAAGTTTATTGGATTTATAACGGTTTTGTTATTAAGTGTATGAGTTTAAAAGTTATTCCCTTTTGTAAAGTTATAGAAGAATGCATAAAGATATAAACAGGGCTTAATAGAATTGACACTTAATGAATTGAATAAATTACCCATTTATGAAGATATGTATAGTGGACTATAAATGGCCTAAGCAAATATAAAATGGAATAATCATTGAGATTTGTACTATGAAAATAAATAGTAACATTTATTTGCAAGGAATAAAAGCCTATTTAGGTGACTAGGATTTGGAGTATTGACTATTGTATGTTACCTACCCTTGCTTCTTGTTAATTTAGATTTTGGGAATCAAATTCAATTTATCCGCCAATTTACCGCAGTTAAAGTGAAATGAATTGGTGATTGAGAAATGTTAAATACAAATAAGATGTAAACCAAAGAAAATCCCATTTGTAATAAATTATGTAGAATAAAGTAAAGAAACTAGGAAATGAAAATGTGAAAATGTGGATGCAGTGAGATCTTAAGTGATAATAACCTTGTTAGGCAAGTGATAACGGAATTTTGTGTATATGTAATATTTACTGGTGTGTCAAGTAATAAACACATAGATGCAAGAAAAGGAAAGTTGGTAGCAATCTATATATGTTATTTATCTTACTTAGTATATTAAATAAGGTTTGGAATTCAAATTTTAATTAAAGGAGTTGGTAGCACGTTAGTAGGAAATAACTGTAAGGGTGGGATAACAACTACTATAAACTACCTAATTTAAATGAGTCAATGAACTTATTTGAAATAACGTTCATCTAAATATGAGTAATTAAAATGGCGGGGTCAACAATAAACGTTACTTTAGAATTAATTTATATTTTAACGGAAGTGTGAAAGTAAAGCAATAGAAGCGTAAACTTATCAAGGTAGAATTTAGTAGTGTAATGAAAAAATGTTAAGAATGTTATAGTATAATGATTGATTGGAAATCAAAATTTACTTGTTTGAATGTAACTTTAGGGAAATTGGATTTAATTAAAATAAAAAAGGAAGAAAAAAAATTTGGATGAAATTTAATGTTGGAATATTATGTAAATATAAACTTAGATAAAATTCAAGGATATCTACGTAATAGAGTGTAAAACCAATGTTAATTTCATCTATTTAATACTAATAGGTTAATAATAGAATGAAGAGTAAATTTAATGTTAAGTTAATATGAATTAAGGTAATATTGGGGAATAATGTGAATTTTCTTCATAATATGATAAGTTGTAGAATACAACGTAAACTTAAGTATAACCTTTGGATTGAAAACATTGTTAAGGGTTACCTGTTAAATTTGGATGGAATTGGCAATAAATGTTACACTTATGGGTAAGGAAATAAAAATGTCCAGAATTTGAGTATATTAAGAAATGGGGATTGAAATTGAAATCTTGCAAAGAATCTAATAATACGTTACATAAGTGTTAAATTAAGGTAACATTTGGAAAATATGATAATGATTTTCAAATTTGAACAAGTTGTGGAATTAATAAGGATGGAAGAGAAAACAAAATCAAGATTTATTTTATTTATTGGAATGAAAATTTTATAATTTGATTTATTGCGAATAATTGAAATTTAACTTGGTAATTGGCGAAATGATTGAATTAACATAGAACTTGTTGTTAGTTATTAAAATTGTTTAAGAAATCAAAGGAGAGAAATTTTATAAAATTTTAAATTTTGTAATTGGATTGGCTAAAGTGGGAAAATGGAATTAATCAACGTTGTTACTTTTATCTCCTTCCCTATTAGATCCTTATGTGATTGCATCCACATTTATTGTTGATTATTCCTATATATTGTTACCAATTAATCGTACTTGATGTATGTTTAGCAATTTTGCCACACAGTTAAAGTATGAATATATATATATATGATGTATTCAAATTTTTCTGTATCTAGCACTTAATTAATTTAGAATCAAACTAACGAAACGTGTCATTTATTTTGTCCCTCCATATTCATTTTCTTTCTAATTTATAAATACCTCTTTTTAATACCTGCTACTTTAAAAAAAAAAAGGACTGTTCATATTTGCTATATTTCAATACCAAGTGTTCATATTCACTTTATTTCTAATTAATAGCAGCCTCTCCTTTCAAATCTATTTGTCCCTAAACCTAACTCTAACCTTATAAATAACCTACTTCTTATTCTTCTATTACATTTTGTTTCTCCTAACTCTAACCCTAGCCTCCATGCTATTCTTCTTCTTCTTCTTCTTCTTCTTCTTCTTCTTTTCTTGTTTTTCTCAAAGCTCCTTATTATCTCTCATTTTAAATTTTTTTTCTTTCTCTTCAAATATTCTTCTTCTTCTTCTTCAAATTTACTTCTATTTCAAACTTTCTTCTTTTCAAATCTAGATCTTCTCTTCCGTTTTCAGTTCTTATTTTAATCATTTTTTTTCAATTCTTCTTTTTCAAATCTTCTTTTTCTTTCAAACCTTTTAAAATACATACATTCATATAATAAGGAGGAAAATTAAAGTAAATCGAAATAAAAGAAAAATTACGGAACAAAGTTAGCAATCAAGAAGAAGCATATGCGTTTTCACGAGGGAAAGTGGATGTGGCATGGTATTTTATTTTTGTTTTGTTTATTTTTAATTTTTTTTATTTCAATTGCAAATCGTTTAATTGTGATAACTTTCACATACGAACTCCGTTTCACACGAAATTTCTTTTGTTAGGATCGTAATTAAATTCCGGATCTGATGACGCAGGTTTGGATAAATTTAGAGACCGTCAAATTTTGGGTTTAAATCGGATTTACATTCGATTTAAATTCAAAAGGTGAGTGTTTTAACCCACTCACAATTACTAGAAGCTTTTATGTTTGTTAAATAAGTTTTAGAAATGAATAGAAATTTATTTATGGGTATCTGGCATGTTTATTTCATTCATATCTGTTGAATTGCATTTTATTAAATTTAACTGTTAATTTAATTGATTTATTGCGTAGTAATTGACTGTTGGAAATTATTGTTGCATATGAATTGCTAGTTAACAGTTGTATAAATTATTACTGAATGAACTGTTAGATTAATAGTTGATAAATTTAATTTGAATAAACTGCCAGTTATCACCTGTTATATATGATCACATATATAATTGTTATTGATTGATATTGATCGATGTGTGATTGGATGATGGATGTGTTGTTGAATGAATGTTTTATTTGGATATCATTAAACTGCAAGTTAGTATGTATTTACATTTCATTCGGGATTGCGGTTTGAAATGATATACAACCGCAGTTTTATTTTTTAAATTGCGGATTGAAATGATAAATATCCGTATCACTTGACCATAGGATAGAAAACTATATACAGGCACCGCGGTCTATATATAACTATTTTTAATGAGATTTCTATGGTTTGAATGCAATACGGTTTATAAAAATCTTAAATTTTATACTGAATAAATGTTTTCTTCCATATTTATATACATATGAAGTTGAAAAATTTGAAATAAAAAGGTGTATAAATCTCTTTATTAAAATGGAAGAAAATTTAAAAAATGAAGTTTGATAATTTATATCCTATGTTTAAATGTTAAGTTGGAAATTTTAAGATAGTATATTTACAATTGGATTTTTCCCAAAATAAATTGAAATGAATATTCTAGTATAATTTGAATTGGAAAATATATATATATTATTACTAGAAATTGAAGTCTTATTATTTATGGATTTTATCTGAATGTTCAAAACTAATTAATAGAACATTTGATTTGTTGAAAGAATAAAAATCCAACTTTAGTTGAAATATTAACCCTCAAGATGGATATAAAAATATATAAAATTGGAATGGTCGGGACTTGAAATAATATTTTGGATTATGGTTTTAACATTGAGTAAAGAAATATTCACAAAGCCATGTAAATTATTTTCCGTACAAAGTAACCATAAAGTTAAATCACTTATTTTATATATTGTTGAATATCCAAACCATTTAGTTTTGAAAGTAATGGTTTTAAAAACTATGGATTTTGAAGTATTATGTTGAAAGTTAATGTTCAAATATTTGGTTACAAGGAATTATAAATTTCAAAAGTGGCATAATTTTTGGAAAAGATTTATATTTGGGAAATGATATCATTGATTTGGGTTTTATAAAAATAATATCAAAATGAATCTTTTTGGGTTTTAAAGAAGAAATGATATCGTAATATTATGGTTTTGAAATGGATTTTATTTTGGTTTTAAAAGTATAAACTATTTTTAAATGACCGTGGTGTTATAATAACGATTGGTTGGTAAAGAGACCAGGATCGGATATGGACATACTCTCTGTCGATACCGAAAACCACTTTGACTAACCGTGTACGCGGTGGAGATTCCAGAATGAAGTAGGTGGTGGCGACGTTTCCTGTAAGGTAAATACGTGGACCCAACTCCCGTGAGTTGGCATAAGGTGGCTAAAACAGGAGCGATTCTCAGGCCAATGAGGTCATTCCTCTGATCGGACGCTCCTCTTCGATATTATACTTTGACTTGGATTTGATTCAGTGGCCACTTCTATATTTTGATTTTGGGGAGTTAGTCCGAGGTGGGCGGTAACTGCGGCTACGCGTTTCCACCAGCCTGGATAGCAATTGGTATATCTACCCTGGCATTGCCTAGTTGTGCCGTGTCACCTACCATATCGAGCCTTTACTACGAGTTTCTATTTGTGTCGTACCTATGGAGTATCCTCTGGTAGCTTCCCGATCAGGAGGTATTACGGTACTGTATAGACTATTGGCATTTTACGTGTTAAGGTGGAAAATGTAAAGCCTTAACGCTATTTAAAAGTAAGTTTATTTTATAAATAGACACTATTATAATAGCGCAATATACTACATAGTAAATAGTTTAACGGATCCTTAGGAGATGTAAATCCCGAGCATCTTTTGAGTTACTGTACTCATATTTATTTCTGTTTATTTAACTCACATAAGATTTTCTAGTCTGACTCGAGTGTTTTTGTCTTTTCAAATTCGCTTGGGTCAGTTCGAGCATTTCAGGATAGCACATTTTAGCATTGGAGGACGAAGACGAAGAATCAGTATTATTTTACATATAGTATTGCACCACACTCTTTCTATTCCGCTGCATTTCTTGTATTGGTATGTGTAACTCTGATATTTATTGTAAAAGAAGAATCAAGCTTTTGTAAACTGTTTATGAAACTGTATATTTGTTATTATATTTTATCCTTCCGCTGTGAGATTCTATTTTCGTTTTATTTCTTCTCCATTTTTCTTATTTACCCCATAACAATCCGCCCTTGCGTATGCTTTGAATTAGGACAAGTGTCGGTTTAAAGTGTGCGAAAAGGCAGGACGTTACACCGCCAGAGGCGTACCCATGGACAGTGGGAAGTTCCTTATCCCGACCATTTGTTGGAAATCCAAACAAAACAATACGAGCCTACGATTGCAATTGTATAACCTGCCTCCTCAGAAGATAGCTATAGCAGGCATAATATAATGGTACATATGCTGGCTAAGATTAATATTATACTTTCGAAATGTTTTCTGCACTATGCACTAATAATAATATCAAAGAAATTTTCTCGTATCAAGCGTATTTGACTATCATAAGGAGAAATCTCCTCCAATTCTGCGTTTGCATTGTGTGTGTGGCTGGAGGCCTTATGGTAGTTTCATTTTCTTAAAAGCATTGCGAATTTATTTTAAATTCTTTTGTTGTCTGTTTGAAAAGATAAACTGTTTTTGTTACTCATACCAGTCCCATGACTGACTCGGAGTTTATTGTTCCTATCCTAAACTCTGGGTGCCCATAATTTTCCACACGGGTAGTCTAGAGTTGGGTTTTTCAGATAGTCAGGTTTAGTAGATTATCTGGAGTTAGTCCAGTCTTTGGATCATGACTGACCTTGCTCATCTAAATGAAACATGATGGGGGGTTCTCGCTTTTTATTAGGTGGCGAGCAGGAGACTCTTACCCCCGCACGTCCCCTTTAAGGGGTTGGTTAGGCGTAAGCTGTGACAGTCGAAAGGCTGGTCGTAAAAGCAAGCGTAGGGTACCGGTGTGAGCCACGGCGGGGCTGGGATGGTTAAAAAGCCTACTAGTCGAGATTGGCCGTTGTCGATGGTTGAAAAGCCTAGACTATCACATTTGGTATCAGAGCTGAGGGTTAAAACTTTAGCTCAGCAGTATAACACATTAAGTAACTCATTAGAGATAGGGTAAAGTATACCCTAGAATGAGTATATCCTTAAGATATCTGTTCGATTGCCTCAGTAAATTCTCTTATTATCCACTGATAGTGAGTATGAGTGCAAGAAGAGAACGAGATAGGGGACAGGGGAGCACCACTACAAATGGTCAATACCCTGTAACAGTGGAAACAACTTTCTTCTCAATTTCCTTTGATTCATCTTTCCAAATTCTTTTGATATCTTCGTAGTAGCTACAAGGAGAAGTTTCGGTATGATGGTGGCCTACAAATCGTTGTAGAAAATCCTTTCTTCGTATCTTCATTGGTTTCTTATCAGCTTTTCGATCTAAACTTTAATGAATTTGAAATTTGAAATTGAAAATTTTGAATAAACTGGAAATTTTAAATTGAGTTAAATTGATTAATAGAATATGAGGGCTAAATTTGAATTGAATCGATAAAACGATTTCGTTTAAAACCAAATTTGAAATTCTATTGTAATTTCTTGGGTTGATCGAAGTCCCAAGAGGGACAAATTACATATATACTTTGGGCTATTCCGACTTGTATTTGGAATCCATATCTTGTGTTTGAGAAATTGTAGAAGATTGAATCCATCTATCAATCTCTTTTGTTCAGCGTCTCTTTTCGATTCTTCGGTGGTTCCTGGTAGATCCAGGAAGAAGATTTGATATATTTGCATAGGACATAAACTCCAAATAGGCCAGAATTGTTTGTTTGGATGAATTGGGTGCTTTGATTGCTATGGTTGATAGGTATACTTTGATTTTTAAACTAAAAGTTTTGAAATTGTATCCATATATCTGTCTATTTTTGGGTCCGGATATATTCTACGAGTGGTTAGTTATTCCTTCAAACTAATCAGTGCCCTGCATATTCGTAGAATGATGACCCGAGTATCCTATGTAATATTGAATGAGTTCATTCTCATATTGTCAATATTATGATTTGGTAAGTCAAATACAGAATAGATATCCAGTTTGACCTGGAAAACTGTTTCTCTGTCTTTGTGTGTATATCTATGTTGTTTTCGTGCCTGCAAATTTCGGGAAAGAAATTTCTTCAAGGGGGGAAACTGTAACGATCCCAGATTTTGACTGTGTTTTAATTAATAATTAATTTAATTTTGAATGGAAAATTGTGAAATTAATTGGTAATTAATATAAGATTCTGAATTAATTGAGAATTAACCTGGATATTTGAAAATAGATATGTATATAAAATAATTTTTCAAACGATGTTTAAAGTTAAATTCTATGTTTTATAATATAAAATATGTGTGATTATTTTATCAGACTATAATTAAGTTTTAAAACAATTTCTTTTAAAAGTTAAATATCTATATATATATATATATATATATATATATATGAATGCAAAATGTAAAAGAAATATAAATATATATGTATATAAAGAAATAAGACAATAAGTATGAAAGTTAAAATGAATATTTAAGTTAGAAATACATATTTAAAATAGTAATATATATATATATGATAAATTATAAGATATAAAGTAACACACAACTAAATTTAAACAACATACTAAAATAGGAATTTGTTTATATTATAAAGTAATAATGACATGAAAGAAAATAAGAGGAAAATAAAATCAATATCTACAAACGAAACAAAGAAGTATGACATTAACAAAGGCAAAAGAAAAAATTATATATCCATTTAAGTATGAACAAACAACAATTTTATACATTCAAAAAAAAAGAAAAAAAAAAAGAGATAAGTATGTAAACAAGTATAAGTATGAAAGGCTTGCATAGGAAGATAGTAACATATTTCAAGTATGTAGATTAAAATATCTATAAACAAGACAATGCTAATTAATGCTTAGCACACAAACTAGATTCATCAGCCTCCAAATATAAAAATCTCTGACCTTTTGTACCAAATAAATAATACCATGTACAAAAGAAAATTGTATCACCCTGTACACTTCTTCTATGTATATCAACTTCCCTTATTTATAATTCGTTCATCAAAACCGAGTAAAATCTGAAGTAAGCTTTATCTTCAACCTTATAAAATTTCAAATTTAAACAACACTTCAACTCAAACCGGAGAAGCAAGGAAGAATTCAGTCGAAAACTTGAAAACTACAGTTGTTTGAATTAAAATAATTTGTTTTGAAGAAAAAAAATGTATTCTATTGTTACACTTGCTCGACTTCGAACTGGATGCCTTTGAGCTCGGAGTTCATTTTTCTTGTGCTGTGTAGCTTGTTGTTTTGTTCGAAAATGAATTGTGTTTGATCTTGGCCATACAGTACACTGTCTTTGGCGCACTTGTCTTCCCTATTGCACCAGAATTATCGGGGTAGTGGCATTATTATGTGAATATTTCAAACTAGTGTAGTTTTGTTGCTGTTTCGATTTGTTCTAAATGATGGCCTTGCTCTGTCACCTGCTTATTCAAGCTGTATATATTTTGACCAGACTTCTGGTGGTTTCACTTGTACAATTGGGTTGTTGATTCTTTTGGCACTGCTTACTGCTAGTTTTCACGTAGTTTGACTATACGTATATGTAGCAGTATTGCATTCCTGGTTTTGATTTTCTTGCATTTTGGGTTTGAACCACGACTTGATGGAGTTGCTGCCATTACTGTGGGCATTGACTTCACCTTGCCTACACTTGATGATCAGGTTGCATACTCCCTGGTGCCTTTATGAGCACTTGTTTGCACTGTTACTTGCTGGAACGCCTTGGACATTGTTTTAGTGTTATGGTCTTTGATGTTGAGGCTGCTTGTTTGATTTTTTTGTAATTTCTGTGCCCTTGCGATCTTGTGGTGGCAGCAGTATTTGTTGCAGTTTACCCTTGTATCCTTGTGGTGGCAGCAGTTCCATTTTTGTTGCCTTATTGGATTATATATGTTGACTTGAGCCTTTTTGTTGTTTACTACAACTTTGGTTTGCATATTAGATATGCAGTAACCTGTAGCACTTGACTTCGGCTGTTTCTTTGATACTGAATTGTTGTATCACTTATTCATGTATTTATGTGCTATGGTGCCATATCTATGGTGCCCTCACCTTCATACTGCTGTGTTCATGTAATTGTACCGGTGCCTTGCCTATGTGCTTGTTTTTGCTGGACATTAATTGTGCACTATCCACATGTGTGTCCTTGTTATCCCAACTGTCGAGTACAGGTTGCATGCAAATTTCAATTGTTGTCAACCTGTGGCCTTTGTGCCTTGATTCTATTCATTTTTTTATGTATGTTGTGCATTAGTTTTCAAGTGTAATTGCAACATGTTGTTGTTGCAGTTTGTATTTGCCGTGCCCTTGTATTCAGGTGGTGGCTGCATTTTCGTTGCAGTCTTTCCCTTGAATACTTGTGGTGGTTGCGGTTTCTTATGTTGCAGTGATATTCCTTTCATTCTGGTATACTCTATGTTGCCACTACTCTTGTTATTTTTACTAAGATTAGGGTATTCTTCTTTATATTTAAATTGAGTGATACTGTGGCCTTTGGTCATGATTTACTAGTGTGTTTATGCATGTTGTTGTTCCAGTTTTGCCTGTATATGTTTTTATTTTGGGCTACTCTTGAGCTCCTGTGCATGAACTGGACTGCACTTGTATATATGCACTTGTATACCATAAGTTGCAATAGCCTGTTTCAATATCCATATAGTTTTTTCACTGTTGCTTTCTTTGCACCATTCATGTTGCAAGTATTTCTGGTCGAAAATTTTGCTATATGCATTGAGTTCCATCACTGGCCTTTGCATTGCTGAGTTGTCCTTGGTGTTTTGTTGTACATATGAAATTAATTCATGTGTATGCTAAACATTGCTTCTCAGTGACATTACTTGCATTCATATGCTTAAATGTTTTGGGTTGTTGCTGTGTTGACTTTGGCCTGCTGTTCAAATGGAAACGGCATTGATATTTGAAGTGTTGCATATTTGTTGCCTTGGTTCTGACCAAGTTGCACTATAATCTGGTTTGGGTTTAAGCATCACTGATCTGATATACATTGGATTTGTTTTTCTAATTACACTTGAGTTGAATCCAGCTGAAACGCTCGGGTTTGACCTTGTACTCGTTTGGAACTTCCGTTGATCTTTTGTGCATTTCATACTATAATGGCGAGGCAGTACACACGTGCGTGTACTGCAGCCCTACTAGATCTGATGTTTTAATTGATGTTTTCTATTGCTAGAATTGTTTTATGTTGCGAATTTAATTTGTTTTGAATCGTATTTTGATTTGGTTTAAATTTGATGATTTTGTTGTTAATTGCCATTTAGGCAATTACGTTGTTTTCTAAATTATCTTCATTGATAATCCTTTCATATATCTTCGTTGATAATTTGAATCTACTGATTTGTTGTTTAACACTGTTAAGTGTTATATTTACCGTTATCCGATTTCTTTATAAAAAGGATCGGATGGGTGAAGTTATTTTGACTGTCATCTAATTGTTATTTAATTATTATTGCTTCTGTGCATTAATAACTGAGTTTGAATTAGACTGACCCATGTATTATTTTCTTTTGAATGTAATACTCGGGTCAGACCGAGTGTTTTGCAGCTTGAAGGTTTCGGGCAGCGAAGTTAGAGAGAGGGGGCAAACGCTCACTTTAGTTCGGGGATTTTGTACTTAAAGAAATATTCTGTTGTATAAATTTAATGCATTGTATAAACTCTGATATTTGTAAAAAAGAAAAATCTTTCTTGCGAAATAATGCTATTATTATTCTGTGATACTGTGGCTAATTCTGTTTAAACTCTATAAACTAAATAACAATCCGTCATTTTGAATATTTCAAGTTGGTTTAATTACCGACTGGGGCGGTCAAAAGGGCGGGATGTTACAAAAGTGGTATCAAAGCTTTGTTTTATACAAAGCTTAGTTTATGGCGTTTAATATGAATAGTCACTAGAATCACTTTAAAGAAAACGTTTTTCAAATCTAAAGAAGTATAAAATTATTTTTTTGAAAATAAAAGGTATTTTGGAAAATTCAAATCCTTTTCGGAAATCCCCCTCTCTAAATTTAGGTTTACGATAGTTTCTCTTCGGTAAGGTCTCCTTAGATTTGAGTCCTGATCATTCGAAAACCCATTATCAAATTGCTGAAATTTATGAAAAATAAAATATAAGTTAAGTGAATTAATGAATTGGTTTAAATCAAATATTTTGAATATCTCTAAAGTAATAATTGGGAAATAAAATGACATGTCAATTTAGTTATAACGAAGGGGATCGTTGAACTATAACTTGGGAATTTGATTCTGAATTCTTTTGAAAATTGATTTCAAATGTTTTGAAGAACAATACTAGTAGTATATACAGGAAAAAAAATTCAAGTAATTTTCCAAAATATTTTCCAAAATAATAAAATAAAATAATTTTTGTTTTTATGTTTCAAGCAAGGTTTGATACGCAAGTATGTATATATATGTATATTTCAAATGTTTAAAATAAAATCCGGAGTTGAATCTCAAGTTTGGTTGAATAATAATCCTATATATCAGGATAATGTAAATTTGCAAATTGTCTTGGGGAAATGATTGAATAATCCAACCTCTGCTAATAAGGATTGCAAATTTTGATAGGAAACTTCGAAAACATCTTGTTAATTATAATGGCGAAAACCGAAGAGGGAAGTTTGGCAAAGATGCGTACTACCAAACAGGAAGTCGGTAGTCCTCAATAATTCTGAATCTTAAACCAATCAGTATATTTGAAGCAATCAGTATATTTTGTAATACTATCTTTTGTAATCCAAAATCTTCTATGTACGTATTATAAAAGTATTAAGCTATGTATAGTTTTGTACGTAGATGTTTATGGAAAGGTTGGAAAGAAATATTTTAATAAAATAGCGTCTTGGGAAGGAAATCTATTTGTCGACTTAACTGTATGACTCAAACTAGTTTTGATGTAAAGCTTATATTTCAAGTTTAGACTAATGCCTAAAATAGTTAATGTGGAGATATAAATCTAATGGAACCAAGTCGATGAATGGTTTACTAAAGAACTAGTTGATTATTTTGGAAATAGAAAGCAAATGCAAGGTTCAAATGGGATTTAGATTTCAAATTTGAAGTTTGTCAACATGATGATCCATAATAGGTTTAATAGATTCAGTGATGAATTTGAATTTAAGCGTGCGGAGAATTAAGTTAAGTGGAAAACTTAACATTGGAAAGTTTGAAGTCAGTTTAAAACTAATATTGTGAAAAGTATGAGGAATTCAAACTATGAATTAAGTCGAAGTTGAAAAAGTTAAATGAGAAATTTGAACAATTAGTTCAACTTGAATTTTTTTTAAAAGGATTGAATCTTGAGTTAAATTGAGTTTAACTTCGACACAAAAAACAATATAAGTTGAGTTTTGAATTTGGGATGGTCGATTTGGATTGTATGTCTAACATTGTGAATTGATGACATAGCAATTGATCTCTATTAAATATACATCTGTTTGATGGCGGAGAATTTATTCTCTTAGCTATATACACCCTTCTCTGAGACGTATGAGCTCACAAGTTATATATCCGTAGACATCAATTATTTGTTGAGAATTGACAAGGTGACGTAAAATCCAAATCGAGTGTGAAGTCGATAATAAATTGAATTATGAATATGAATTGGGTTTGAGATAACCTTAAACTTCCAAATCGACATAGAGGAAAATTTTAAATTGGTAACGAGATGGAAAATTCAGGAATCCTCTATTTGTTATGGGTATGGGATATGGAGGTTTTCGAACCTGATATATGAGAATGCAGTAAATTCGAAAACCATCAGTTTGGAAAGTAATTGTTAAGGAAATCCTATGTAAGTTTACATAGGTATGATATGTACGAAATATATATGACATTATGTTTTCTAAACTGAGGATATGGAAAATTACCTTCCATTGAAAATTTGTGAAGGTGTTGGAACTCGATATGAGTGTCCATTTGAAATTCGTAGCTACGTAGAATTTCCATAAGTTGGAGTGTCCATTTGGATTAGAATCCCTCGTGATAGGATCATGTTGATTGATTATGATGTATGCTAGAGTAATTTGAGGGGCGTGATGCCTACAGTTACAAGCGATTCCACTGGGATAGTGGCGCAACCGCCGCGTAAACTGCGATTTAGATGCCAAAGCGAAATTCGAGGGGCGAGATGCCTACGGTTACAAGCGATTCCACTGGGATAGTGGCGTAACCGCCGTGTGAACTGCGATCTATGGCAACAACCATGGCGAAATTCAAGAGATGTGAAATCTACATATTACAAGCGATTCTACTGGGGTAGTAGCGTAACCGCCGGGTAACTGTGATCCATGGGGGAACGTGCTTTCCATATCCATTTTTAAAAGATTTTTAAGTATTTTCACTGGGAGTTGAAGCAAGTATATTTAGTACTTGGAGATTTTTAGTCCTGCGTCTGGTCAGCGTATGCCTAATGTCTGTAAGAACGACGATAGACTTGTTAAATTTCGAGTTAGCAAGTATTTTCAAACTTTAAATAGCAAATCAATAGTCTAAATTAAAATTACATAATTCCAACCTAATGAACTAAGGAAGAAGATCATTAAAATGTCTTGAAAGTCCCAGCTTTGGAAAAGATATAATATGCAAATCTCTAACATGAAGAATTTCAAGTTTAAATCTGAGTTTTGTAGGTCGAAAATTTTGGTAAAAGACTTTTGCGTCTTGATTGTAGAAATCAATGAACGAAAGGAGATAATGAACAAATCTAGTGAGATAAAACAAATGGAATGAATCCTATATTTATTTATTTTTAATAAGTTTCGAGCTTGGTAAAATTGTGTTGGGTATAAATATCGGTGAGATTTTAACAATCATTTTTTCCTAACTTATAATTTCGCGACGAAATTCTTTTAAGGGGGAAGATTGTAACGACCCTGAATTTTGAACAATTTAAATTGAAAATATTTAATAAATTTTAAATATTTGAATAATGGTTTGACTTGAATTTCAAATTATCAGAATGAATTTGGCGATTAAATTTTAGAATTTAATCTATTAAAAGTTGAATAAAATTTGAATCTTCAATTTTAAGCTGGTTAAAAATAATTTAAAGGCTTAGAAAATTCACATTGATAATACTGAAGATAATAGAAGCTTCAGAATTGAATTTGAAAGTGATTTGTTCAGTTTTGAAATTTTATTGTTTAAATTGAATTTAAAAATAGCCTTCCGAGGCACAATCTCGGAATTCGATGAAACCAGTTCCATTGGATCCGGAATATTGAATTATTATCGGATTTCAAATTTCGTATTTATCGAAGTTGTTATGAGAGCATACGACACATAAATGCGTTGAAATTTGTGTCGAAAACAAATTGAATTTAAAATAAACAAAAATATATAATATGATAATCTAATCATACTAGCATCCTAAAATCATGCCATAACTCATGCCCAAAATCACGCGACTCTCCTTTGTTTCAGCCTAAAATCACGTCCCCCTTTTGTTTTATTTTCATTCGATAACCCTAAAATTTCAAAATCATTCAAAACAAAAAAAAATGTCGGCCCGTTCCTTTTTCTTGTGCTCTTGATAATGGCGGGTTGTTCTTGTCTTCCCTTGCTTGCAAATTAGGGCTCGTTCAATTCGAAGGGCTTCGACTTCAGTAGCTCGCGGCTCCTTCTATTTGCATTCGTTAAACAAGGTGAGTGATCCACTTACATCTAATTCATACCTCGTGCTTATTTTAAGGTTCGAATTCTATGATTTTCATTCGTATTCAATTGTTTAAATTTGTTGATTCATTTTGCTCGCCGTTCGATTTATGTTGCTTGTTTGAGATTTATCTGACTTCTTCAAGATTCGTTTTCGTTTCTGGTTAACTTCGATCGATGGGTTTTGGGTTCTTTTCAAATTAGTACTATGCCTCTCGTTCGATTTTGTTTTGTGGTTATGAATTTTTGTGGGCTTCGGCCATCTTCATTGTTTTGATACTAAACTGTACTCTATGGACTTTGGTTATTAGTTGGCCACGGCTTCGTTTTTTTTTGACTTGTTCGATTTTGGTAAAGCACGACATTGATTTTTGCTTGGCACATTGTCGACTTTTGTCACTTGAAAACTGCAGTTGTTTGAATTAAAATAATTTGTTTTGAAGAAAAAAATGTATTCTATTGTTACACTTGCTCGACTTCGAACTAGATGCCTTTGAGCTCGGAGTTCATTTTTCTTGTGCAGTGTAGCTTGTTGTTTTGTTCGAAAATGAATTGTGTTTGATCTTGGCCATACAGTATACTGTCTTTGGCGCACTTGTCTTCCCTGTTGCACCAGAATTATCGGGGCAGTGGCATTATTATGTGAATATTTCAAACTAGTGTAGTTTTGTTGCAGTTTCGATTTGTTCTAAATGGTGGCCTTGCTCTGTCACCTACTTATTCAAGCTGTATATATTTTGACCAGACTTCTGGTGGTTTCACTTGTACAATTGGGTTGCTGATTCTTTTGGCACTGCTTACTGCTAGTTTCCACATAGTTTGACTGTACGTATATGTAGCAGTATTGCATTCCTGGTTTTGATTTTCTTGCATTTTGGGTTTGAACCACGACTTGATGGAGTTGCTGCCATTACTGTGGGCATTGACTTCACCTTGCCTACACTTGATGATCAGGTTGCATACTCCCTGGTGCCTTTATGAGCACTTGTTTGTACTGTTACATGCTGGAATGACTTGGACATTTTTTTAGTGTTATGGTCTTTGATGTTGAGGCTTCTTGTTTGATTTCTTTGTAATTTCTGTGCCCTTGCGATCTTGTGGTGGCAGCAGTATTTGTTGAAGTTTACCTTTGTATCCTTGTGGTGGTGGCAGTTCCATTTTTGTTGCATTATTGGATTATATATGTTGACTTGAGCCTTTTTGTTCTTTACTGCAACTTTGGTTTGCATATTAGATATGCAGTAACCTGTAGCACTTGACTTCGGCTGTTTCTTTGATACTGAACTGTTGTATCACTTATTCATGTATTTATGTGCTATGGTGCCATATCTATGGTGCCCTCACCTTCATACTGCTGTGTTCATGTAGTTGTACTGGTGCCTTGCCTATGTGCTTGTTTTTGCTGGACATTAATTGTGCACTATCCACTTGTGTATCCTTGTTATCCCAACTGCCGAGTACAGGTTGCATGCAAATTTCAATTATTGTCAACCTGTGGCCTTTGTGCCTTATTCATTTTTTTTTATGTATGTTGTGCATTAGTTTTCAAGTGTAATTGCAACATGTTGTTGTTGCAGTTTGTATTTGTTGCGCCCTTGTATTCAGGTGGTGGCTGCATTTTCGTTGCAGTCTTGCCCTTGAATACTTATGGTGGTTGCGGTTTCCTACGTTGCAGTGATATTCCTTTCATTCTGGTATACTCTATATTGCCACTACTCTTGTTATTTTTACTAAGATTAGGGTATTCTTCTTTATATTTGAATTGAGTGATACTGTGGCCTTTGGTCATGATTCACTAGTGTGTTTATGCATGTTGTTGTTCCAGTTTTGCCTGTATATGTTGATTTTGGGCTGCTCTTGAGCTCCTGTGCATGAACTGGACTGCACTTGTATATATACACTTGTATACCATCAGTTGCAATAGCCTGTTTCAATATCCATATAGTTTTTCCACTGTTGCTTTCTTTGCACCATTCATGTTGCAAGTATTTCTGGTCGAAAATTTTGGTATATGCATTGAGTTCCATCACTGGCCTTTGCATTGCTGAGTTGTCCTTGGTGTTTTGTTGTACATATGAAATTAATTCATGTGTATGCTAAACATTTCTTCTCAGTGACATTACTTGCATTCATATGCTTAAATGTTTTAGGTTGTTGCTGTGTTGACTTTGGCCTGCTGTTCAAATGGCAGCGGCATTGATATTTGAAGTGTTGCATATCTGTTGCCTTGGTTCTGACCAAGTTGCACTGTAATCTGGTTTGGGTTTAAGCATCACTGATCTGATATACATTGGATTTGTTTTTCTAATTACACTTGAGTTGAATCCAGCTGAAACGCTCGGGTTTGACCTTGTACTCGTTTGGAACTTCCGTTGATCTTTTGTGCATTTCATACTGTAGTGGCGAGGCAGTACACACGTGCGTGTACTGCAGCCCTACTAGATCTGATGTTTTAATTGATGTTTTCTATTGCTAGAATTGTTTTATGTTTCCAATTCAATATGTTTTGAATCGTAATTTGATTTGGTTTAAATTTGATGATTTTGTTGTTAATTGCCATTTAGGCAATTATGTTGTTTTCTAAATTATCTTCATTGATAATCCTTTCATATATCTTCGTTGATAATTTGAATCTACTGATTTGTTGTTTAACACTATTAAGTGTTATATTTACCGTTATTCGATTTCTTTATAAAAAGGATCGGACAGGTGAATTTATTTTGACTGTCGTCTAATTGTTATTTAATTATTATTGCTTCTGTGCATTAATAACTGAGTTTGAATTAGACTGACCCGTGTATTATTTTCTTTTGAATGTAATACTCGGGTCAGACCGAGTGTTTTGCAGCTTGAAGGTTTTCGGGCAGCGAAGTTAGAGAGAGGGGGAAACGCTCACTTTAGTTCGGGGATTTTGTATTTAAAGAAATATTCCGTTGTATAAATTTAATGCATTGTATAAACTCTGATATTTGTAAAAAAAAATCTTTCTTGCGAAATAATATTATTATTATTCTGTGATACTGTGGCTGATTCTGTTTAAACTCTATAAACTAAATAACAATCCGTCATTTCGAACGTTTCAAGTTGGTTTAATTACCGACTAGGGGCAGTCAAAAGGGAGGGATGTTACACTTTTGAAAAGGAATTTCAAAGACAAATTTTTTTTTTGAATAACTTGATAACGCTTTGAAATTTGAATTCAAATTTTGAAACTGAATTCTATGATTTGAAGCTAGGGATTAAAGATGTTATGCAAATTATATATGGGTTAAACCATCTTAAATGTATTGATTTGGGAATTTGAATTTAAATTCAAAGGCTTTAACTTGTGCACTTATAATTGGATTCTTCCGAAACGAAAACTATTTGTTTTCAAACTATAAAAGCTTTCACATAAGAAATGAACATCCAAATTATGTTAAAAGGATTTCAAGTCTAAAATGAAAATGGTTTTCCAAGTTATGGAAACGATTTGAAAGCTATAAGTTAAATCTTTAATTTAAAGATTTAACGAGTTAATCCAATTGAAATGAAAATTGTTTTGAAATCCGTAAATGGATCTTTGTGAAATTGGGTGAACTTCGTGAAATAAATCTTTTTGTTTAAAGATTTAAAATGGTAATTTGTCAACCATTTGAAGGAAAAGTTTTGGATTTTATAAGTTGTGACTTAACTGAAATTCCATATCCATATGTTTTAAATATTACTCTCATTATTCAGTTTAGCCGGGAGAGGACCTTGTGTCATATAACCCATTTCGAATAATGATACGATGTTATGGATTGCATTTGAAGACCGGTGTTGAAGATCGGGTGTTTTACGAGAACGATGGGATAACCTATCGATTGACTCTGCACTGAGTTGCTCCGGTAAGAGTTCTCCCTAAGTGGTGGGAAGTCCGATCGGGATTGTGAATACCCGGATTTGCAAGGGCTTCTTCGGAAGTGCCTTCGGTTCTGTTCGAACCCGGGACAGACTTGTATGGTCGTATGTCCGACACTACACTTTAAGATATAAAGCAGATTTCTTTCAAATACGTATCTGTTGGTGGCGGAGAATTTATTCTCTTAGCTTAACACCCTTCTCTGAGACGTACGAGCTCGAAGGTTAAGTAGTTGAAGATTATCAGCAATATATTCCCAATTTGGTAGTGTGACATGCTGAGTGCTGTTGTGTGTTGATGATCATTCGTTGATTATTTGTGATTAGAGCATGGCTTCTGTATGAAGCGTATCTTTGTGGACGAGACTGCATCAGCACCTCACAAACCGAAAATGGTCGAAACAGGAAAGATGCGGCAAGGTTATGAGGGTCGCGCCCTTTAGGGTGTGTCATTCCCTTCTGATAAAGGGTGGTATCATGGTATGGAGCCCAGATATTTACCTATGTGGTGGGCTTCAATCTCATTTTCTGTGTGGTTGTTGCTTTGTGGTTTAGAGGCGTCTTGGATTAAGGTCCCAAAGGACCGGGGGATGGCATGCTCATGTAGTAGTTACCTGGTTACATAGGTAACCCGGCCTTGTGTTGGCAGAGATCCGGTTAGGTTCTCGAAACATCCCGCCAGAGGCGTATCCGTGGACAGTGGGAAGTTTCTTAGCCCGACCATTTGTTGGAATTCCAAACAAAACAATACGAGCCCTTTACGATTGCAATTGTATAACCTGTCTCCTCAGGAGGTAGCTATAGCAGGCATAATATAATGGTACCTATGTTGGCTAAGATTAATATTATACTTTCGAAATGTTTTCTGCACTATGCACTAATAATAATATCAAAGAAATTTTCTCGTATCAAGCATATTTGACTATCATAAGGAGAAATCTCCTCCAATTCTGCGTTTGCATTGTGTGTGTGGCAGGAGGCCTTATGGTAGTTTCATTTTCTTAAAAGCATTGCAAATTTATTTTAAATTCTTTTGTTGTCTATTTGAAAAGATAAACTGTTTTTGTTACTCATACCAGTCCCATGACTGACTTGGAGTTTATTGTTCCTATCCTAAACTCTGGGTGCCCATAATTTTTCACACGGGCAGTCTAGAGTTGGGTTTTTCAGATAGTCAGGTTTAGTAGATTATCTGGAGTTAGTCCAGTCTTTGGATTAGGACGTGACTTGCTTGTCTAGGTGACACGTGATATTGGTTCGAGCTAGCTTTGGATTGGAGCATTGGATTTGGAGATGGAGTTATTGTTCCGCTGCTGGTGTTATTTATTATCTTTCCGCTGTGTCTTGTATCATATCTCTAATAGTATTGGTATCTTTTGTATCATTCTGTTGTATCATATTATATCAGATGTTGTGTCTGTCATTGTATCAATGTTATATATATTGATATTTATTTCTTCTGTTGTATTGTACTTAATGGTGTTATAAGCTCCGACGAACCAGATTTGACGTTTGGATCTTCGGCATTGGAATAAGAGTGTCGTATTCGGTGTCGATTTTCGAAGGTTGACTCAGGATCGTCACACATATTTTATATAATGTCATAGTCTGTACAGTACTATAAATTCCACCAACAGGTGGGCTATCAGGGAGCACTCCATAGGTATGACACAAACCAAACTCGTAGAAGGCACGATAAGGCAGGCATGCGAGGCAATGTTAGGGTAGAAATACCGTTTATGGATTTGGACTAGTGGTAACGCATAGCAGTTACTACCACCCACCTCTAGACACACTCCCAAATCAAAGGTGCACCCAATAAAATCACAAAGTAATAGAATGGTATCGAAGAAATGTGCCCGATCGGAGGAATGACCTCACTTGGCCTGGCATGGCTTCTATTTTAGCCACATCAAGCCGACTCACGAGAGTAAGGGTTTTCGGTATTGGCATTCTACTACATTCTACTACATTCTACTACATTCTAGAATCCTAGAATCGTCGAGAGTATGATAATATCCGATCATGTACATTCTAGAATCGTCGAGAAACCATTCTACTACATTCTAGAATCTCTACCATGTACACGGTTGTTAAAGTGGTTTTCGGTATTGGCAGAGAGTATGATAATATCCGATCCCGGTCTCTTTAACAACCAACCGCATATTTCACACCGTGGTCATTTCATTTCAAATAGTTCATACTTCGTATCAAAATATCATACTCATTTCGAAACCATATCAATTCGATATCATTATTCACTTTAAATAATATTCATTTCCAGGATCGTAACACTTTCGAAATCATAACACTTTCGAGACCATAACACTTCTGAAATCATAGCACTTCCGTAATCATAATAGTTTCAACTTTAGCAGTTTAGATATTGAAAATAGTATATATATTAAAATAGTTATAAATTAAAATAATTTACATATTAAAATAATTTATATATTAAAATAGTTATAAATTAAAATAGTTTATATATTAAAATAATTTATATATTAAAATAGTTGTAAATTAAAAACAGTTTATATTTATTTAAAGAGATTATACTGAAATAGTTTCCCAATTAGAATTGTTTCATCCAATTCCACAAATTGATTCAGATTCTCGTTAAAAGCCATTTCAATCTATTTTGATTTCAAATCCAGGGTTGAACTAACCCTTCGAATTCAATAGGTTTCAAGGTGAATATTCAAATAGTTTGCAATATCTCAATTTGATAAATTTCATTTGTATTTAAAAATTCAAATTTAACTTTATTTAAATTCGAAAACATTCATTTACCATTATCATAAGCATTTAAATAAAATCCTAGATTACACATTGAAATCAAAATTAAAATATTAAATATCTACTTCAATTTATTTAATTTTGAAATGTCCACTAAATCACCTTTTATGAACATTTAAATAAAATCTCAAGTTCAAACATAAATCAAATTTAAATATTCAGTTTCAATTTTTATTTAAATTTGAATATATTCATTAAATCACCTTACTCAAAATAAGGTTGTAAAGTTATGAAATCATATTCTTAAAATCTCAAAGTCAATAAGTTCAAACCCATTCTTATTTATATTCAATTCTTCATAAATAATATTTCAAATCAATTCTAATTTATCTTCCCAACCATACTTTATTAAATTTATTACAAAATCTATTTTTATAATGTAAATGAAATTTTATATAAATATTTAAACGTATTTATATATATACTAATTAAATTAAATTTTATTAAATTAAATCTTATTATTAAATTTTATTTTATATTAACTCTTATTTTATATATTTAAAAATAATAAAATTATTAGTAAAATTTTAAAATTTATATTTCAAAACTAACTTATTAATTTAAAATTTTCAAATATATAATTTAAAAAAATCTAAATTTTACCCATATATTAAAATAAAATTTATATATTATATATTAAAAATCAATGTTTATTAAAATCCATATATTTCCTTTCAAAACCATAGAAATCATTTTCAAAAATAGACCAACGGTGTCCGTATATAGTTTTCTATCCTATGATCAAGTGATACGGATATTTATCATTTTAATCCATAATTATTTAATATTTATGGGTGTATATCATTTCAATCCGCAATCCCAGAATTTCAAAATCAATAAAATTGCTTGGGTTTATCATTTCAACCCATTATGATTTTTCCCAAATCTATAATATCGTTCGGGTATGTATCATTTCAACCCATAGGGATTTTTAAACTAACAGGGAATTTGCAGAGTGAGAACAAATATGATAATAATTTAACATATCAACAACAGGCATATATCATCAATAACAAATTTAATCATAATATAAATAATAGGTTATGGTGTCATATGTCACAGGTGAATAGTTACAAATAATGGCATATCATATTTAGCAATTATATAATTAACAGTTCAAATTTAACAGCATATTTCAATTGTTATTTCAAGGTGAATTAATTTATTGAATATAAGAATGTTAATCGTGAGTAGTAGCCCACCTTTCGAGGCTAGAGAAATACAAGAATGAGATGCACAGACACGTATACGTACTGACAAGCTAGAGGTTGCTACGACTAATTGTGGGCAGTAGTGAAACAAAAGCAAAGCATGTTGAACTGGATTTGATGAAGATCAATTATATAAGTGGACTTATAAATAAACTGTATATATATATGTCATATTTTAATTTAAACATATATTAGATTAAATTATATATATATATATATATATATATTTCAAAATCATTGTTTAAATTAAGACACATATTAAATTTTTACATAAAACCGTTTCATTATACTCGAAAACTAAAACCCATGTCTATACTTATATACATAAATTTACATATCATACATATCTTATATAACCCAATATATATACAAAGAGATCATATATAGATCTATAACTTATACAAATTCATATATAACAAACAGATTTGTATTACTTATCTATTACTTATATAGGAAAGCAGAAACCAGTCGTTTTTTTTTTTTTGGATGACACCTGTCCAGTAAGACGTGGCAGTCGAATATGGCATCTCAAATCGATTCGTTTCTCAAATTATGAATTTCCTAACCGCAGTCATTTCCATTTCCCAAATCACATTTCCTAACCCTTTCTTCTTGCTCAAAACAAATCTGCTTTGATCTCCTCCCAGCGAACCTCTCACAATCCATAACAGAGTCAGATCCTCTATCGAGTACAGTTGGTGTGTGGTACTAACAACGACTGTAAAACTAGGGAAGGCGAGGGATTGGCAGCACAAAAACAACAAGATCTAATGGTATGACTTATTTATCTTCAGTCAGTCACTAACCATTCACAATTTATGAGTTTTATTTCCATTTGTTTACTATATTTTTGATTTGCTTTTATATACTTATTTATGCACTTTAAAACGTATGCTTAAAATTGGATCCAGTTAAAATTTATTTGACAGTAATGGTAAATTCATTATGCCAATGCTACTTTTTTGTAAATTGTTGGTTTGTGCACTGATACAAAATATAATGTTGTATAATATATTATAACATCCTAAGTTTTCTTATTCACGTATGTTGGACTTAGACCTATGAAAACATCATTGGTTGATGGTTCTTCAATTCGTAAGGTCTTCATTGTATATTATTATTTACATTAATCATTATTTTCATCTGACGAAAAATTGAATTCTTTTATGGATTACTTCAGTGAAAATTAAATGATTTTTTCTACGGTCGGTACCCCAAGTTACATAAGAATTTAATTATTGAAAACAAGTATTGTTAGGTTAGTTTAAACCATTGATTCGTGATTTATTTCTCTCTTAAATTGGTTCCAATACTGAATGCAATATCCCCAGTAGCCGCACATCTTATATTAGTTTACTACATTGAATTTGAGATATTACTGTGGAGATGAAATATAGATGATTTTGGAGTTATAAAGAGAACAATATATTTATAATTAACCACAAAATTTATCCTCATTCCCACCTTTGAGAAATGAGAATTTTTTTTGTCGTTCACTGCTAATGTCATCCAAAAAATTCCTTTTGGGTACCATGAAATTTTTAGTAGTCCGAAAAATTCCTATGTACCATGAAATTTTTCATAGATATTAACATCTATCATGCTTATGCTCCTTCAAATCAAACTCAATTTCTCCATTCAGCCATAAACAGTTATGTGCCTTCGATTTCCAATGGCTATTCATTGCACGTACGTTGGTAACTGATCATCTGTCTTTGATTTTAAGTGACCTTTCACTATCTTAGGATAATAAACAACTGAACAATATTTCTGTTCTGGAAGCATAACACAAAATAATGTATGGTTTAGTAGGTATCTTAGTAGAGTTTGTATGGTGACCTTTAATTATGGATGCCAGAAGAGGTTTTCTGGATGCCTACAACAACGCACTTTTGTCTAAGTTTGGTTTCTTCTTGATGAAGAAATGATGAATTTGGATGATTTAAAACTGTCAACTCAAAAGGAATGTATGTTAGGTGATAAATTCTTACTTCACATATTTTTGCTCAAACCAAAAAGGAAAAGGAGCCATTCAAGAAATGGAACTTCCGTCCTCTTTTCAAATATCATTACGGATTTAAGTAAAATCCTTATTATATTATACCATCTCCTAAGGTGAAAACTGATTTTAAAACTGTCACAATTTGACGAAAAAGTTGAAGCGAAGAAAGCTATCAAATGATAGTTTTTAAGCTGAATTTTTATGTATTTTCCCTACCTATTGGCCTACATGTATTATTCATGGTTCTTTAGGACAACAAAGTCTTGCTACATGAATAATGGTTGAAGACATGATATTAATGTATATATGAGCAATGTAATTTAAAGACGAGAATTTTGTTTCAGGTGAATATATACTCATATGAAAATATAAAATTTGACACTGTGTTTAGTTGGTTTGGTTATGTTTGGATCATATTTATAGTGTGAGTATCATGTCATGTGAAAATAGATAATACTAACGTAGGCTATCCTAATTTGCACAGATCCCTGTAATTATTTTGGTTGTTATTACAGTGTTCCATGAACACTATGTAAATTACCCAATATAATATGCTGATTTTTTTTATGGCTATTATGTATTTTTTTATGCCAAATTAACGATTATCATTTGCAACAGATGGAAGCATTTGCTGGTCATGATATGGGTGAAGTAAACGTTGGTAAAGATCATCACAAAGATATTAGCTAAAAATGTAAAATTTTATCTTCCTACATGCAGTTTCTGCTAATGATTTGGTTTTTATTATTGTCGAGATTGAAGTTATGATTATGCATTGAGCTGGCGTTTCTTATGAATTTAGGACATTTGCTTTAAATTCATGTCCAGATTCATGGAGATATTAAGGCTGCTTAAAATATTTTTCTGGTATCAATTATATGATAAACCAATTAATGATTAGTATAGCCCATTGGTGAAGTTATGTAAGTTACTTCTGTCACCTTCCCATTCTCAAATTAAATCACTTCAAATTCCTACTTTTTCATAGTTTATTCCTTTTAAGTTCTCTGTCCTTCATGCCTTAATCATGAAGGAAGGGAACCTCCTTTCCATAAGCTCAAGCCAAAAATTATCACCTAATTCGATCAGTTTTTTTCCTAACCTAATTCGTTGAAGCTTTTTGCTGTAGCACCCTATCATTGTCTTACCATCTTTGATTTCGTGCTCCTTGCCTTTGTAATCAAGTTCATCTCCGTCAATGTCGCTTCCATTTTTGTATTACCTCTTCGTGCTACCTTTTAGGATATTTAAGTGCAAAGACAACCCAGTATATATACAAGTATCTTACTGTAGATTGTTCATGTTAATATGCTTTAATCAATATTTGTTGTTTCCTGAATCAAGTTATGCTTGAAAGTGATGACAAAGTTATGCTTGAAAGTGATGACAATGTCAAACTGTAGGTATTCGCGTTCAAGATGTCAAATTACTGCAACCATTTCTGCATTGTTTGTTAGGAGCAATGATGCAAAATTAAATAGGAAAAGGCTCTCTTACTTAGAACAATGGTAATAATTTCAAGAAACCCTACTCTAAAGCTGACACGACCACCTGGTTCCAAACATTTATAATCTTCTACAGTTTTTCATTTTCTTAACATCAGAAGTATGTTATTTGATAATGATTTACAAATTGGTTTCTATACTTTCTTCACTTTTTTGCTTTCCTTATTTTGGTATTGAAAGTGAGTCAGCATCCAGTTCTTCATTATTTGTTTGAGTTTTAATGATGATATTGTATGCCCGTATTTATAAGAATTAACCTTTTTACACTATATGTTTCTGTTTATGTGTCTTTAATACTTGGTGTACATATGTGTTTGTATTGTGGAATGAGGTAAGTGCACAATAGTAACATATTTCTTTTTAAATTATGACCAATAAAAATATATGTAATCCAGTAGAAAATAATATTATTTAAGTATTCCAAACAAGTAGTAAAGGTAACTTTATGCAAGCACTACATAAACAAAAGGTTAACATATTTATCCCCTTAACACTGCGTGACATTGAGTTTGGAATAGGGATACATTATGTCACAACTTAAGCACATTTGAAAAATATGTGTGCGACTAAAATATTGAGTAATTCATGTCTGTGATATGATCTTAACGATTAAAACCTATTAATTGTTTACTATGCAAGAAGAGAAATGAGGTGAGGGATGCAATTTTAGAGGATATATATAAATCTATGCATATTGAACTTAAAGTAATGCAAATCAAGATTAAGTGGGACATATAAACACTCCACAAACCATGACAATGTCCACTTATGTGTGATTAATGTCCTTTTTGTGGTATTTACTGACAACTATTTGTTTAGGTATTTAAATCTTGAGCTATTACTTTTTATTTCTGGTAGCTTTTCGCTCATCTTTTTAAATTATTAATTTATTTGATTTGGAGCACCTAAGAAGAAGTTATTCACAAAAGAAATTTTAGTTTAAAAAAATAGCAAACAGCTTGGTAAATTTGATTGCTTGATGGTTCACACTGGAGTGTAATTTTTCCATTTAATTGAATTTAATATTTGGAGTAGTAATATTTGTTGACATGTATAGTTGAATAAAGGTAATTGCGCCATCAAGTACCAACTTATAAAATCTCATCAGTACTATAGAGTGGTAGCGGTAGCAGACTAGCAACTGAATATTCCCTTGGTTTCTCCACCTTAATATATGTGAATTTTGGATAAAATGAAACGTTGATGCATATAAATCTTAGTTTAAGTTAATAGGATATATTCCCGGCCTCCTCCAACCCGCTTCATGGTTGTCATTAAACTCACTGTATCATTTGCTTCCAATATATGACTTCATCAAACTAACCATGTTTAGTTCAAGTTGTCCATGCAGGGTGACAGTTATTGCTTGCAGGTAAATCTTTCTGCCCGCAAGATCGATGGGTTTCATTGCCTATGTTAGACTACTTCTGAACCATATAAGTTTCAAAATTAATGATCATGCAATGTTATTGGCAATATAAATATGTTTTTGTCCAAGGGACTGAATAAAGATTTTTTTTATAGTGGTTTTAATGATGATGTATTTTTTTTACTGATTTAGATAAACCTCTCTATGTAACAACATAGCTGATAACAGATATATTTATTTAATTATTTTGTTTACAAAACTAGAATGTTTTAACGCATTTCTAAAATTCCTACTACTTGTATGTATATTTCATGAGCACTTCTGCTTTTTTCACAGGTTAGGTTGGCAATCTTTAGCATATGTAGGTCAAGGTTTGCTCCTTATTTATCAATTGACTTTGAAATTTGAGTTATAGTGCAAAATGCCAACATCAATTTAGCTACCATCGGTGTTCCATTTAGTTACTTTTTAATAGACTAAGGAAGTTCTCAATTGGCACACGCTAACAATAATTTTGCACACATTAACAGCAATTTCTTTGAAGAAAAAGATAAAATATTAGATGTAAAAATCCAAATCTACCCTATGTGGAATTCAAGGTGATAGTTATGGAACATTTCCCTGTATTAAAGTCCTCTGTAAATGACTAATACTTAACCAGTTGGTCTTATAATGTTTTGATGGAATGTTTCAAACGTTTTATTTCATGGTAGGAATCGAACTTGGGTTTTTCTAACAGAACCCAAGCCTTCTTTCCACTGCGTTGCACCCGCGGACAGCAGCCACATACATACATACATGCATTTCAACAATATATGGGAACGCAAACCAACATATTCAACACTTTTTTTTGACAAAGTTGGCGAAGAATTACTTTTGCCATAGAACTAAATGTAATAAATTAACTTATTATTAAAAACCCATAAAATAACATCTACATAACTTAAAATTGCAAAATTTGCTTCCATACAAAAAACCACATAAGAAACTTGCCATACATAACTTACACCTCTATTTCACCTTTGAACCATAATTTCCCATCCAATGTTTCCTAACATTGAATATTATCTGCAAAATTTTACCCATACATACCCACTACTTTGACATCATCATTTGAAATTTCAAACTCTATCCGTGTGCGTAGCACGGGATACACACTAGTATAAACATATATATATAGCCCAACAAATCGAGTATAACTCACACAATATACACAGCTAATATATATAAACAAACTTTTAATTGTATATATAACAATAGAGCAGAACACAACTTATAACCATATTTATATAATACTTTTTTTCTTCTCTGAACAGAACAACAAACTAAAACTTTATAACATATTATATTATATACCATTAAACATATTGTAGAGTACTATATAACATATATATATATATATATATATATAATATACCAGTACATGTGCGTTTGACAAAGCGGATAGGAAGCACGGCACATGAGGGAGGGTGGTTTTCTGGGCTGCGCGTTTGCAGTGAAGGGACGAACTGGTGTCAGTAGGTGCTCGAGATGCTGGCACAAGGCAACGGGTTGTTCGAGTTGTAGTGCTTGGCTCCGGCGATGAGGAAGTGGGCTAAGGTCTGTCATGATTGGGTGGGAGAGCTATAGGTGGCGGCTATTACAAGGTTGTGGAGGAGCGGGTTGATATAGGCTGTGAGATGATGGGTGATACAGGAAAGAGGAGATAGTGGGAATGGGAACAGCGTGCTCCGCACAAGCAGAGGTGGGTTTGTGTTTTGTGGAGCTGAAATTTTTGACGATGGAGGCTGTCAGGGAGAAGAGGAGAGGAGCGAGATAGTTGTCATGCTGACGTAGGAAAGGTCGGTGGAGCATAGGTGGAGATTGGAAATGAAGGCGGCGATGGCGGAAATGGAGATAGGAGTTGAAGACCGTATTTACTTGTATTATTCCGTTGCACTGTTTGATTTTTCTGTTAAATATATATAACTCTGATATATTGTAAAATGTAAATCAAATGTATATTATAAAATAGCCTCACGAACTGTTTATGTATTTATTATATTTTTTCATTCTGCTGTAAGATTATGTAATTTGTTCTTCTGTATCTTATTTCTTTTGAATAAACCCCATTGATAATCCGTCTTTTTAAATGGTTTGAATTGGACATGGGTGGTTTAGAGTCGACTTGAGTAGTTTTAAAAGGCGGGTCATCACATGTATAGTTTAGAGGCTGATGTTGCTTGTGCTTTTCAATTAAGCTTTCTCTATTTCTATAATGATGATTTGAGAGTTTCTAAAACTTAGATTGGAGTTCATTTTAGCTGCTACAAGTCATCTAGGCCTCCATCCATCTCATAGATGAAGGATTCTTCCTTCTGTCATCTTTTTGCAAACCCTGATTTCGAGAACCAAATCAACTTTGGGTACCGATCTACCCATTAATCTGCATTGAGTGAAATAATTAACAAAAATTCCTTCTTTCTTCCTTTGCAATGCCTCATGCTCGATTGAATTTCAACTTGACATCCACTCTCTTATCGTTTTAAAGACCAATATCATCAAATCTTCAATTGTGGAAAATCTCGAATAAAATCGAGAGCTAGTTCCATGGTCAAAACTCTAATGATGTTCATCAATAGATGTTACATTTAAGCTTCAAAACCACCTGGTTCGATCCGATAATAATTATCAAGTAACTGAATCGCGTAGGCTAAAGACTTTAACTTTGGATTGACTTCTAACAACATTGATGCCAATCTTCTATCGAAGGAGATGAATCCTCCTTTAAGTAGTGTTTCACATTAAGCATTTCGATGTTAGATTAGGTGCATCAACAAGTAGGGTAAAGGGATAAATTTCAAAAAAAAAAACTAATCAGTAGATCTTTAATAGTGTTATCATGAATAATGCCGATAATAGTAGCTCAAATTTATTCTTTTATTTAATTTCTTTTATTTGAATATTAATTTTTAATTATATACTAACAGTATTAATATAATTAACAATGTTATTAAGTTTTCAAGACATTTAATAAGATAATTTATTATCAATTTAAATGACATTTATTTAACTGTACTAAATAATAAACTAAGTTTCATGAATAATCATATGTGCACAATTTTAATAATTTTTTTAACGATCAATCAAATGATAATACATATTAAAATAATTCTATTATAAATTCAAATGTACATGTTCAAACTTAACATTTCATAAATTATTATTATAAACTTAAGCTATTGTAATTTTCCTTAATTCAAATAAAAATGTTCGAATAAAAAAACACTATCAACACACACACACATGTATATATGCATATACATACATATACATACATACATATAACATACATACATATATATGCTTGTGCATGTTTATTACTTCGATGATATTAGTATTCAATTATTTGATTAATAATTTAAAATATATGAGGCCTATTTTTTACGTCACATATAAGTGTATAATATACGTTTTAATAATGTCAATGTGTTTCGAATTCTAATACGAACTCAATGATATAAGTCGAATACAAAACAGAGTTTGTATATGAGAGTTATTTGTGTTTGAAAATCCAGAGTTTAAAATATAATTTTGAACTTAATAGGGATTTAAAATAACATTTAGCTTTCATTTCCATCTTTAAATCTAGCCTCATGCCTTAGTTTATTTCTTCGATGTTTCGCTGCCACTGAACGCTACTGTGTGTGTTGCCACTATCACTGTTGCCATCCTCATCTCGAGATGAGTTCATCTGTACCTATCTCATAGAATTAGGTCCTATATTCCTTAAACCATAGTTGGCTAACTTCGAGTTGCCCGAATGATCTATGCCACCAAAGCCATCACTGACAATCATGGGAAGTTCGCTTCGTCCAATGACAATATGGACTTCTCCAATGAGTAAAAATGAATGTGGTTCATACTGATAGAGTGATGATGTGCAAAGTTCAATGTGTGATGACCTCCCTCAACCTCCTACCTAGATAATCAATTTGACACCATAAAATATAGTGTGCTGGATCGGTACACGGTCAATGGAGGGAAACCCTTAACAATCAATCAAAACCTAGTATGTCCTACAATGCATATACAAATTATAATAATTAGTAGATATAATATAGATGAGATAGTAACATAATCAAATGAACTAGAATAACATCATATAAGAGTGTAGAATAGGTTCATTAGATTATACAAAACAAAATAATACATTTATACATCTTCAATGCACCAAAATAAACTCTAATGACTAAAATATCAGAGTATATATATGATATGCTTGCTATTTTAGAGTTGATAAGCACTTGTATGCACTTTAATTCGGATCTAACTGGGATTTGGGAGGGAAATTGGAATTAACAGTGAACTAGAACTAAGTTTACAGCAATTTATAAAAATCTGATGAGTATATGCATGAATTGATGTAATAACATGTTAAGCGGGACTTAGAAGCGTATGAGTAGGTACTCGAGACATGCTCAAGCGACTAGAGGTAGAACAGAGACAGTTGGAGGCAAAACGATGGGGTTGAAAAGCCAAATTATAGTCTGGCAACTGCCACGGAAACATGTACATTGGTGCACCAATCATGCCAACCGGTTCACTGTGCACTATAATTCGGGGCAGGCTGAACCTGAACCAATAAAGGCCTATAAAAAGTAATAATTATCTGTTCATATCAAGTTCCCTTTGTTTTCTGAAGGTGATTGAAGGATATTGACGAGGCAAACAATGACGTTATGCATTGAGTGAACGTGCATGGATTGGTTGCTATTTGAAATGGATATGTATGTTATTATGATACGTGACGTGTATGATGATGTGAGTCTAATGCTCCATCACCTCACGTCCTATCGATCATGTCATACCTAATTTTCATATACGTCTAGTCATAACGTATCTAATCTATGTGTACTCGCCTCGTGAGCTATAGGGTCGCCTATTATCCACTATTACGTCAGTTTTATATAGGACCCACGCCCTAGACTTGCTTGTATTCATATTATTCAAATATATGTATTGGATAATGTAGACATGTTACGGTGATGTTACTATGGTTATTATTGATGTATCATATTTTATTTCATTCTTCTCTGAAACTCTGAAAGTAGACAGTTAGAACTATAACTGTCTATTTTTATCTTACCCTAATGACTCGTCCTTTCGGTTCTGGGATTGTTGACGTCGGTTAGGGCGTTGAACCCATGAGTTGACAGGGTGGGTTGTTACACATGCCTACAATGGAAATCTAGAAAAAGGACCAAGAATCAGGAGGTCCATAAGACCCGGCTTTAATCAGAGATTGTTGGGTTCGGGGTAGATCTATAGGCTGAAAAAGAATCAAGGGAGCATGCTTAGAATGAGTCTACTAATTTAAGAATCAGGATCGCCGTTGCAGAGAAGGAGAATGTATATCTCAAGGCTTAGGCAACCCAGATGGATGAAGAAACTAAAGCCACTCTCCTTCAGTTCTCTGTGAACGCTCTTGAAATAAAAAATCTTAGGTGGTTGGGAGGTGGCAACACCATTACACTAGCCGAAGCCTGGGAAGAGATCATCAAAAGGGCTAGAGAATTTGATGATGAAATTGGAAAATTGAAGTTGATGAGTGAGCTCTACAATGAAGAAGATTTTGTAGCTCTCGAAGAGGGCACAAAAATTAGGCCAGCAAAGGCCGCTGCTACTCATCCCACGATCCTAGCTCTTTGGGTCATGTGGATGATGCAATTTCTCTATAAAAGGAGTCTCATGTGGAGATCATCGCTTCCACAATCATCACTGTTGAGCTCAATATAACTAAGGCACCTATTTTTCTGTTCCTAAATCTGTCACTATTGGGAGTTACAATTGCGATGCTCCAACCTTCATTCCTCTAATAATTCCACCCTCACTACCTTCTGTTCCAAGAGCTCTTGGAGTAGGTGAAATCACCAAGTATCCTACAATGGAATCTTCACCAGCCAAAGGTATATCTCTCACATCGTCAGTCTTCAGGAAGCTTCAGCTCTCACTTGAGAATATCTCTAATCTCTGCCCTTCTACTTGTAATCTTATTGGTCAGTAGCCAACACTGCCTCCTCCACTATAAGTCATCCACGCTTCAAGTCATAGTTCCATCACTACTACATCCACCGTTTTTACTACAACGCCCATTACTTCATTCCTCCCTTTCAACTCTGGCCCTGGTACCGACTTTTAAAAGATAGGGGTGCTAGAGGGCCCAAAGGACATTGAAGTATCTATAGTTATGGAAAAAGAAACTAAATTATTTCCATGGTAGAGTGATTAGCGTTTGATAAGTCAAAGATCAAGGTCAAGCTTGAACCAGGCACAGAGAAGCCCCTGCCTCCAGCATCCACAACTCTTCCAAGCCTAAACGTTCACATTAAGCCCTCTTTTGGTCATGGCAAGCTGCTTTCTGCTTTCTTTACTAGCGCTTCTATCACACCTTCAAGTACCTCTATTGATTTGATTCTCCATATTAATTGGACCATTAAAGATGAAACTTCTCACTCCGGTAAAAGCGCTCCAAATAAAGATCCGACCAATGAAAATAAGGATAAGAAGGACAAGAAGCATCACACCCAACAGACTTCAAAAGGAAACAAGGAAGTTAAGAAGAAATATACAGCTCTTGCATTCAACTAAAGACGGTATTTTTGGTTTTTTCTTTTCTTTTTTGCTTCATCATGTATACAGGCGATCGTTATGTAGGAGCGACCCCTACGATGTTGCACTTAAAGATGATGTAAATGAAAGACCGTTTTATGTCCAACCTTTTTCTTATTTACATTACCGTGTTTTTTATTTATGTTGCCTATATGTATAAATATAATCGTTTGTAATTCAATTTCTTACATATTATTTGCAATAACCCACACCCCAATAAGCCTGAATTTCCGTTAAATCGAAAATCCAAGTCCACTAAAGTATAAATTGTCGATTTGGTGTCCTGTAAATAAATGAATAAATTCATATCAGAGCACTATTGATATAACTCATAGTGAAATAGTAAAATATAATAAATCATATAATTACCGACCAAGATTGATACTTCTGATATCTAGTGCTCTTGTTAGTGTCGAGCATGCAGCTATGCACAAAGAAACTTGTCCTTCCATCGTTCCATCCTTCCATCCTTGCACCAGTATCTGTCCCTCTAAAGCTATCATGTGGGTCATAATGAGGAGGAGGTCAGAACAACATTCTAGTGATTGGTAAATTACACACTTTATACATAACATTAGTTTATGCCAATTATCTTCCATTGTATGTAATGTCTCTTATTTTTATTTAGTCGTCTCGACTCCATGTATGCATATGATATGCCCTATCTACTCGACGCAGATCATAATTACACATACATATATATAAGTACCACGGTCCTCCTTTGAACCAAGATATTATCCTTGCTAGTATATATAACACAGCAAATTGTTAGGATCCATCATCAATGCAGTATCACATCCTCATCGTCGTGCATACTAAGAAATTCCCGTAGTGCCTAATAACAGCGTCATAATAATTTAACCATATTCTATCTTGCTTTGGGGATTACTTGCTTGTCTACTTATTATTATGGACTCGGCTCCATGGATTGTAGAGGATTTGGCTCCTCGGACTACCTCACTCATTTTGGAAAGACCTCACTTAAGGGTCATCCAGTCTTGCCTCCTAACAAATAAACTAGCAAACAACTGTGGCAAGGCATGACCTAACGTGACCTACGCTAGTAGGCTTACGTTTAGGTGTAACTGTAACGATCCGTAATTTTATCACTTTGATTTAGAACATTTAATTTTAAATACTCAAACATAGGTTTATTAAACATAAATAATCATGTTTTATGTGATAAATAATAGTACTAATCTTGTTTTGGAAAAATGTTTACAAAAATATATTATTTGGAAAAAATATCGATAAAATGATCGAAAATAGTTTTATTGATAAACAGCTTTTTAACCATCAAATGTCGCTCACGATTTTTTTTACATACGATTTTTTCTCCATATAAGCAAGAATATGTAATAAAAAAAATTATTTTATTTTTGAAAATAAAATATATTTATGACATCATCAGGGATATCATCACTTTTATATATTTTTGGAATTTTAAATTAAGTTTAAATATTCAAATAATTGCTTTAAAATGATAATAATTCATTTTAGTAAGTTATATAGCGATGATAAATCATTTATAATAGTTATATAAAGATATATACTTGTTTCAAAAATATAAGAAAATTCACAACGTTTAGTTGATACGACGACACTTTTTGTAAACACTTGTTTAATATTGATTTATATGGTTTAATAATTCAAAAAAGCATGTTTTAATTGTTCAAAGATGACGAGAAATTTATTTTCAAGCTTCTTTTACGTAAATAAATAGTTTGATTAAAAACTGAAAATGTGACCGGGAATCCGCTTTCCGATTTTCAACGGTTTAACGAACAGAAGTTGTTCAAAGTGATCATAACGTTGTTTATATGTCTTATGCACATATATGACATGCACATATATACACTAACATATACATATACATATATAACATGTATACATACACTTATATATCTATATACATGTCATAAAATATCTAAGATATTTATACAAAGTCAAAAACAAACTACAAATTAAAACCTCACGTCCTTACACACTTACACCCCATTATCTCAAGCACGTGGAGAGAAGGACAAAGAGGAAGTGGTCGTGCATGTGGAGGGGAGTGAGAAAGGGATAGTAAGGTAATTTTGCATTTAGATATTGTTATCCAGCATTTTGACTCAGTATATTTGAACTGATTAGACAAGTTAAACTCGACTATCATCAAGGCTAGTAAGTCTAGAGCTATGATTATGGGGTCCAAAAATCAAGTACGGATGGTAATATGAAGTCATGATCAAAATGAATTGAGAGATATGCTATACAGAACGTTCCAAGTATGGAATATAGTCCAACCTAGCAAAGGGATCAAGTATCATCCCTCTCTACCAAAGAGATGAGATTACTTCAGCTAAATAAATGCAACTCAATGGAAAATAATCGATACATCAAATTACAGAAGTCCAATACATATGAAACTTTGGAAATAAGATGTGGGGACGCTAGCAATCCCACCCTAAGGATCGTACTCCAAAAGGAGAAAGCAAGAAGGATCGACCCTCTTCCCTCCATAGGGATCGGCCTAAATCAGACAACATCATATGTTGCAATAAAGATTGATCAATAACTCAAGTTCTACTAACACAATTTAGCATGAAACTTGGATGCTAAGCATAGTACAATATGGAGAAGCTCTCATAGGGATCGCACCCCCAAAATCACCAGTAATAGGGATCGGCCTGGATCCCTATTTCTTGGGATTTGGGCTATGCGTTCCCTCCTGTGGGCCCCTATGGCTCTAGAGATCCTTCAACCGAATTTTCAAGGAGATATGTCACCGTCTTACTCTATAAATACAGACTTGATTGTTCATTTTTGATATCTTTATGTTGTTTGTTGCTTTGTACTCTTCTGTAACTAAGGATTCTAATCTGATCCCTATTGTGCTCAGTTTACAAAGTAATAAATAAAGCTACATCTTCAAAGTGGACATAGGCAAACAACATGGAACTACTATAAACTGCCGTGTCTCTATTATTGTTTACTTCTTATTTCTTTATTGCTATATTCTCTCTGTTTACATTTAATATTCTTCATTTATTCCTCTACTACAAATCTCTTGGGTGTTTGTGCCAATTTTTAGTGCAAACATTTTGGTGCTTTCACTGAGAATGCAATATTCTCGGCTTTATTTGGATCCCTCTGCTACCATTGGATTGCACAAATCGAAGAAAGAGATCCAGAATTATCTTCAAATAGTTTATCTATTCTACTCATATTTGCAAAAGTCTAGGGAAAACTATCAACAATGGTTAGGAACACCATATCTACCTCTTAGAATGTAGAAGGAAACGAGAACGCCAGCACCTAGCAAGGAGGCTTGAACAATCTACTAGTAGATGTTAATTCTATAATCTAGTTAATGTCCAGAATCCAGCTGATTCCATCACAAGAGCTGATTCCTAGAACCTAATGAGAGAGCTCATGGATAGCCACCGATAGTTGAACCAGTAGATTTAAGCCAATATCGATCTAATGAATCAACTCAGGCATCAACAATGTGGGAAAACTAAGAGGGCGCCAACTTTCTATTCTGAGAGCTCTACTTCATTAAATAATTATCATAGATGCAGACGTCGCAGAACTGGCGGATATTACGCATAAGCATCTGTACATCAACAAACAAACCTACATGGGTTGATCACGAATATCACAAAAGGATAAGCTCTCTGGAATATCCCACTCGGCTAGCATTTGGGTTATTATTGATCGTCTTACTAAGTCTGCTCACTTCATTCCTATCAAGTCTAATAGGAGTGCTTCTCATCTGGCCAAGTTTTGTATCTACTAGGTGTATCAGACCTAATCCCACTAGAGGGATCGGGGTCGATCCCTCCTCTAGAGGAGGAAATTTGCCTCTTCCCAATGGAGCACAAGTTGGAGCCGCCACGATTGATTTGAATGTTGTAGTTTAGGTGAATGCAGATCAATTACCTCTTTGGAATGATGATGATGTGAACGAACATTAAGAGGATGTTGAGCAAAGAAGGGTGGAATGGCCCGCAGACGTCGACTGGAGCATTCACGTGAGGTAGAGCACGACTACTGCTTGGCTCCAAATATCCAAATGCCGGACTTGACCGCTATGATCAAGTAGCTAGTAAGGGAAAGACAAGGCTTTCCAATGATGATTAGGGGATCTTGAGGAGCCATACCCCATTCACCGATAATACCTACACGTGGAGTATCCAAATAGGTTCAGCATGTCGTTGATTCCTGCTTACAAAGGAAAAACCGACCCTAGAGAACACATCATGAGATATGAATGGCTGGTGGATTCCGCACAGGTGATGGATTCTGCACAAGCTGATGTTTTTTTATTACTCTCTGGCATAGCTACGATGTGGTTAACGATATTATCCCCATGGTCAATCTTTAGATTTGATGATTTAGCAAAAAAAATTATGGAGCAGTTCCATATGAATGTAACTCACACAAGGATGTAATGTCCCTATCAAGCGTGATCCAACCTCCAGGAGAATCGCTAAAAGACTATTTTGAGAGAGTTTATAAAGTGTCACAGAAGTCAGTAATCCGAATGACCATTCAATATTAATGGCAGTAACAAGAGGGATTGACCCAGAATCTGACATTAGTGATTGGTTAGCTAGCAAACCACCCGCAACGTTAGAACATTTCTATGCAAAAGCGGCTCGGTATTTGAGGAAAAAGGAAGCTAGATGCTCTAGGAAGAAGAATGTTGTGAGACCAAGTGGAGAGGGAGTGTGGAGTAACATTGCATTGAAACAATCCAGGGAGGGTTTCGAAAAAGTTCAAATAAATGTCCAAAATAAACCGAATAAGTAAAGGAAATACGGTGATAGGAACCATTAACAAAAGAGGCATTCTGGAAGAGGAAAGTCTAGGATTCCAATGTATGATACATACACACCACTGAATACATCTCTAGAGAACGTATACTTGTCAACATGCAATACCATGCAGTATAGGAAGCCACCTCCGACAGAATCGACGGAGAAAAAAAAAGCAGACAGGAAAATACAGCCGGTTTTATGAATGTTGTGGTCACATCATGAATGAACGAAGGAATCTTCAGGATGTTATTGAGAAACTAATTCGAGAAAGAAAACTACAACAGTCTGTCAAAGCTCCGTGGGATGATGGGCAGGGGTCATCCGACCCTAACCAAGAAAAAGCACCGCACAGGACTGAGGAGCGGACGCATGGACTAGTGGAAGATTAGTGATCAATACAGTGGCTGGAGGGCCACATCCAGTTGATAAGAACTGGCATGAAATGGAGCGCTATGCTAGCGCAATCAAGCATATGAATTTTGAGAGTTGTTTAAATACAAGAGATGGGAATCTGACCAAATAGTAGCATATAATCGTAGACGATAGTGTATTAAGAAACAGAGATGCATATAAGGTGGAGGCATAGACGATCGCCCAACGGCATTTCGGCTATGATCGGCCCTGCCTTAGAAGATCTTGGTTGATTGTGATAGTTTCATGAACATAATTTCATAAAGGCTTACAACCAAATGAGGATGGAAGCCAAGGACTTGAAACTGTCTAAAGCCTACATTCATGGTATTAACAGTGTTGCGACCGAAACTATCGGTTATGCTGAATTGCCTGTGGAGTTGGGAGAAGGCGATCGTAGGGGAGTGCAGATGTTTTCATTTGTTGTCTTGGATATTGAGTCTCCACATAATGCCTTTCTAGGTCGACCAGCCCTAGCTGAATTCTGGGCAGCCTTTGCCTCATGGTGTTTGACTTTGAAGTTCCCAACTGATAACGGTATTGAAGTAGTGCATGGTGACCGGGAGACTAGACGTGCCTGCTATGTGATTGAGTTGAGGAATGCTCAACGGAAGGAGAAAGGTAAGGATGTGGACAAGTCTCTTCGCATCCAAGCCACTAATGATTGACAACCAGCACCTGTCCTTGGCTCTATCGCCATAGCCGGTTCTACAGAGACATAGATATGAGGAACGATAATGAGGAGCTCAAACAAACCAAGGTTGCACTGGTTGAGCTAACGATTGACATCACGGTTAGCCACGATGACCCATCATGGGTCCTAAAGATCAGATCAAAGCTCAGCTCATCGATGATGAAGGAACTTGTTGGTTTTCTCCGAGCGAATCTCGATATGTTTGCTTAGACCCATTCTGACATGTGTGGAATCTCGCCTACCATTGCAAGCCATACATTAAATATCCACCCAAGGCATGTCCAGTGAAATAGAAAAGGAGTGACATGGATCCGGAGTGATCTACCAACCTTAAAAAGAACGTGGATAGGCTCAAATGCAATGGGTTTATTTATGACACCCTCTACCCGAAATAGGTATCAAATTCCATACTTGTTAAGTATAAATCATTTGAAGATTTTTTTTATCTCTTGAATGCAGATCATTATCTCATATGATGATTTATTAATTTCTTTTAACTTCTTCAAGAAGTAATAGAGCTTCGGGCTTCTAATTCATGAACTTCGAGTTCATTAATTTGTTATAAACTTCAGGTTCTCAAATTTTGTGTAAACTTCTCCCTTTTTTTGGAAGGTTCTACATTTTGACAAATTAAAAAATTACTGATAAAAATTCGAACTTGTAAACTTTATCAGAAATTCTTTTCATAATTCAAGACTTAGGTCTTGGACTTTGAGTTATACAGCTTCTACTAAAATAATTTCTTTACACAACTTCAGGTTGTTGTCAAAACCTATTTTCATTTGACGATTAAATTTTCTGATCCTCCTTTTTTTAGTTAGAACTTCTGTTTCTTTATTTTGAGGAAACTTGTAATTCATTGATTTATGGAAACTCGACCTTTTATCATTATAAAAACTGTAGGTTCTCAATTCTTATTTCCTTTTCCCCTTTTTTAAGGAAATATTGGAAGATATTAATCTTATCATGTAAGCTTTTATTAATGTTTTCATTCACTTCAGATGTGCTATATCAAAATCAATGTTAGATCTAAACTTAATACGATCTTCTAGATACGTATTATTGTTATATTCGTTTCTCTAAGAAACAATAAAATATTTCTTCTAGAAATATAAATCATATGTCAAAATAATTTTTAAACCCTTCATTCAAATCTAAATCAAATCAAAAGGTTTTCAAAATGAAAACTCCATTTACCAACCATGTTTGATTTCTCAAATCCATGTCCAAACTAAATACAGTCAAATTCAATAAATTTGCTTGAATCAACAATATCAAATTTTGTCAAGTTCAAACTTGCATTCCAAAATAAATGAACTCAAAAACATAAAAATAGGCATGATATTGGGATATACAATATATTAAGATCAGAAAAATAGCAACAAAAAAAAAATTAGATCTGAAATATACTAACTAACAAAATAAGAATGAGATCTCAAAGTTTAGATCTATATAAGATCTAAAATTATAAGACTAATATAATAAAATCTAAAAGATTAGACAATAGATTTAGATCTAAAGAAGTAGATCTTAAATGGAATGAGATCTAAAAAAACAAAAAGAGAAAATGATTTGGAAGATTAGATCAATCAGATCAGAAAAACGACTTACCGTTTTGAGATGTATAATTGGATTTGAAAAAGAATAGATCTGATTTCATATATTATCACAATTGTAGGCCTATAATTTTTTTTTGTAGAGATCGTGCTGACAACGTGTTATAAACTAAAAAGAGAAAAGAAGCCATTAGAAAAGAGGAGAAAATGTTATTCACGCTGATATCAGTTACATAGAGATTGATTTATTCAGTTACATTACATAGGCTTCTTTATATATAGGTCTTGGAGCATGAGATGGAACATATCCCATGATGTGAGACTAAATAGAAAAATATAAAAGCATATTCACTTTTATATTTACATATATTATAACATTATTTACCATTTACAACAATTATTCGAATGTATATTAAATATTATCGAAAACTGGCTTTTGTCACTTTAACGTCAAAACTTCAAAATCTCTATTTAATTCTAAAAATAAGTTCATCATTCTTATTTATCACATAAAACATGATTATTAAGTTTGAAAATTCTATATTTGAGTATTTAAAATTAATTAATATTCTATTTCAAAGTGGTAAATGCGGGTCGTTACAGACGTCTCACCTTTAAAGGATTTCGTTCCCGAAATTAAACCAAACCCAAAGCCCATTATTACTTATTCAAAACAATCTTCAAATTTAATTCTGTATGATATACACAGATCATCCATACGTGATATTCAATTCGATCTATTATTCGAATCCACAACTTTACTTTCGAATTAGTATTGATCCCCCGATCCTCTAGTGCAAACCCTAATCAGGCTTATCGATCAGAAAATTTTGTTTCCCTTACGTAGCTCTCAATTATGATAGAAAACTTAAGTATACAATTATAAACCCTCATCAACGTTCTCAAGAATCGAGTGATGAATCCCTTTTCGGACCGGTGTAAATATCTCAAAGTTTTGTACTCGAATCTTAGATCAAAATCATGTGACGAAATGATCTACGTACCTTATATGTACTTATTTACATTCAAAACTCTTTATGAAAACTTTCCATAAAACTTTTATCTTTTATTTTTATAAAGATATAACCACTTTAAATATTTAGTTGCAAATATTTTTCTTTAAAGGAAAACATTTCATCCCAAGGGAATCATTTCAATAATTTACCATTTATTTTCCAAAATTACAATCAACTTCTCCCATTATAGAATATTCCTTTTTTAACCAACCTTGATATTAATCTATCAAATAATAATTTAAAATTATCCTTTTCACTTAAGGAAAATCATATAGATCGAGTATATTCAAAATAATACCATGGAACTGGATACTACCAATAATATTCTATATCCCCTTAACAAAAAGGTTAATACCTAAGAGAAGTGTTTACCATCTGAACATATATCTTGCTCATTTTTAGTTATTTTTGAGCCACTCAAACTAGTTTCCAATTGAGACTTTCTCACTTTTCAAAAATCCATTAGGGATTATTTTGTTAATAAAAACCATTTTAATCCCTTTCATAAAATCATCTTATATGAACTTACTTACTTTTAAAATTTCATAATTCTTTTCCAAAATACCTAAAATTTAGTTTTTTCAAAATTTATATAGCATATCCATCTTTTTCAAAATTATTTTATTTGTATAAAATACAATTTTATACTATATGCTTACTTTATTATCTTATACAATTTCATTAACCTTAACCCCATATTATTTTAAAATATCTTATAGTCAAATCATGAAACTTAATTCACAAGATGTTTGTTAAATCAACAAATGGTAATAACTGAATATTATTATTCCCTTAATCATAAACTGACACACATAAATATCTATATCTTTCAAAAGATATTCCTTTATAGTTAAAAATATCCTTTTAAATTTTCAAAAGATTAGGATAGGAGTTCTTAAAATTCCTTTTTATTAAACGTATATCTTTTATACTTGAAACAGAATATAACAACCCTAAAAGATTTTCTTTCTTCTTTTTCTCTGCTTTCCATTTATCTTTTTCCTTTATTTTCCCATCCTTACATAGAACTACATAATGACCTTCTTTACTGCATTTGTAACAGACAATGCCGGCATAAGATCCTAGCTTTTTATTTCTCTTCTCCCTCTTTTTGTGCACGTATTCTTTGTGCGTGCTTTGGATTAGCCCATAACTCATCATCGGGCATATAATGGGACATCCTTACCTAAATGATATACTAATTTATTATCAAAAGTTCCATACCATTAATTTCATGACTTATAATCCTTTTATTCAAATAACTTGATTTAACTTGTTCGGCCTTGAACTTGCCTTGATGTTACAATGATAAGAAGAAGAATTTACCTAGCCTTCGTTGCCATATGCCCAAGCCAACATATGATCAATACTTAGAAGATTGTTCCCACTATCACCAGACAGATCAAGACCATACTCTTGGAACTTTTCAAAGGGATAACATCTTATAAGTTTTCCATATCACATAAAAATTTATACTTTTGTGTATATATAAAATGTGCCCCTTTTAAAACGGTGTCTCGATTTGCCTTGTTTGAGGGTTTAGAAACACTTATCGATATCATGGCGTCCCACGTACTGACCAAAATCTGTAAACCACGCGACCGATAAATTAACACAAAACATTTTTATATTAATTAACAAATGCGTGCTCATATATATATTACTCTCAAACTCATTCTTGGGTGTTACTAACCCTATCTCTAATGAGTCGCTTATTACAGGGTATTACTCACCTTATCTATAATGAGTTTTACCCCACCAAAGTCTATGTGTTCGCTCAACCTAAGCTCTGATAGAAAATGTAGTGACCGTGTTTTTCGACCCTCGAAAATCGAAATAATACATCCTCGGTATTCATATGTCGTAAATCCAAGTGCCGAAAAGCCCGAACATTAAGGGTAAAAAAGAAAAGAAGATAGAACAGAACATGAAATAGAATCTTATACGAATGGAATAACATATATTATTTCAATATATAATATTTAGAGCGGAAAATTTTGAATACAATATCAGAGTCTAACCTTAATTCAACTTTGATAGCTATAAACACTTGTCCTTGCAAATGCTGACAATCAAATAGAACAAATGCAGTATATGCAGCAGATAATAGAATACGTCCATATGTAGATGATGATCTCCTGCTCCCCTCTGGAAACTCCAAGCGTCTTCAACAAAACCTGAAACTACTCAGATCTGATCCAAGTATTTTTAATACACGGATCAAGCTTGATAAACCAGCGTGAGATATAAGAAATTTTAAATGTATAGATCACGCTAATGTAAATCAAAACCTTTGAAAAGAAAGGTATCTCATAAGACCACGTCCACATATAAATATGGACGGGTTCTTACCGCATGATAACCAAAATACTTCATACAGAAAATCACTTTGATGTTATTACTAACGACATTTCTTTGAAACTTTTTTCAAGTAATATATCAAAATAAAGTATCAATACCCGGGCTAAGTCTATGGTAATATATCCGGACTAGGTCAATGAAATACACCAGACGGAATATATGATACCAAAGAGGATAGCTGAAATGTTTGCAAAGCGTTACAGCTATTTTAAGACTAACATCAAAACCGTAAAACTCGTATTGGGATTGGATTTCCAATATGATAGGGAACTAATGGCATTTTCCTTTGATCCACGTATAGCAACATAGTTTCTGCAGTGTCTTAATCACTTTTCTCAAGCAAGTCACTTGGAACTGCACTTACTACACTACCAATATCAGGTAGCCTTATCGCTTTTCACAAGCAAGCCACTATATGCCTTGAGGATCCAAATTCCACCGGACTCCTTCATACTCATACAACCAATAGCCTGAAATATATGCCATGCTGACCACATAATTACCTGTATCATCTCCGGGATGTGAGGCTCGTGAGGCTATGCTCAATTTTAACAAAGCCACTCTTTGCTATTTACAAAGCCATGATTTATTCTTCCATAAAGCTCATTCCACTTAGAATGTCATATTGCCATTTTTAATAACATAACTGATTTCTACCAACGTATAACTCCTGAGCTCGTACATCTCAAGAAAGGGTGTTAAGCTAAGAGAAGTGCCTTCTCCGCCACTAAGTAGATAATACATTGATAGAAATCAATTAATATGATCAAAAATGCATTGTCAGACATTTGCCAATACAAGTTCATTCTAGGACTGAACGAAATCGAAGGAACTCCTACTACTACCATTAGTAGCGAGTAGTCCTTGCAATCCGAAGATTTCAAAACACGATAGAACCATTGCTATGAATGTCTCTATATTGGGAGCTACCCAAAGAATGTCAACAAGCAGTACTTCCACTATGAAGATCTCTGATCTTTAATACAAAAAATATTTTTAGAATGCGGTCATCACTACCATATAATTATAATATGGGATAAACCCCTAGGACTCGTGATAGTAAACCCTATATTCTGAAGATCCCCAGTCTTCAATAATTATCATCTTTAACATGTCTTCACTTTCGAACGTATACATTGGTTCGAAGTGGTTTTCGGATAGGAGTTACTCGAATCCGACCACGGTTCCTTCAAACCAATCATCGATAAAAAGGAATTTAGGTATATAAGTGATTATCACACGTCATTCAATTTATTAGCCCTTTTATTTAAATCAGATTTCTCTTAGAAATATATTCATTAAATCATTCCTTTAGCTTTTTCACAGTATATGGAATCATTAAGCCTCATTTAACAAATCATTTAGTTAATTTTAAAACTTTTTAATCTTAGAATAATTTCAAATCTTTTCACCTTTTATTCAGGTACACATTTCCAAATCATTTCTACGCAATCCAAGTTATTTAAATTTGGAAAATTATATCTTTATACTTTGGGAAATTTTGATCCGAGTAAACCAAATTTACTATCCCATTCATTGGGCCAGTCCGGATAGCCAGGAAGATTAAGAAACTGGTTTTCCAAACTCAAGTCTAGACACCATCTCTCTAACACCATAAGCAGTTAAGTTATATGATCGGCTCTAAATCATTTACATATTCTACTAACTTTTGGTCGTTTATTTAACCATTCCATACATCCTTCAAACCACCTTTAAATACTTTATAAATCATTTAAAAACATTCACAAAATATTTGAAAAAGAATGGTTGCATTTATAACTATATTTAAGAGTTACGGAGAAGTGCTACGGAAAAGTGCCGCAGAAAGTTCTTTTTAAGCTATATTGATCAAAACGGCTTTTTTATCATTTGAAAATTCATATTTATAACTCAAATCACTTTAAAACATTTTAAATGATTTACAAGATTTATTCCATATTTTTAAACATTTTAAAAATATTTATTTAAAATATTTGCGACTTTGGCCACCGAACTATCATAGCGTGATTTACTTGAAAACTTGTTTTGCTCGTATTTCAAAATTTACTAAAGGAAATCTTGACCCTTTTCTTTTATTTGAAAAGTATAGTCATTAGAGTTTGGAAAATCTTACTGTAAAGAAATCCGACTCCGATTCCATTCTATAGAAGGATTTAACTTTTACGACATGAAATCGCGAACTACCGTTATGCAACGCGTTTATTTTTGACTCCAAATACATCATTTGTCAAAACTTCTCCAATTTGAATTTTAGTGTTTATAAAACATTTATAAGCTATTTTCAAACATTTAAACCGATATTTTCCATATTAAATCTTTTTTCACTTCATTTCATATTATAATATTTTATTATTATAACATTCATTTTCAACCTTTTTATATTAGCAAAACCATTAAAAGGCTAAATAAACTTCATATACACATCCATATGGATTTCTTTTTCATGAATTAATCATGGTTAATTACTTAACCAATTTTATTATAATTTCTCATAATTTATCACAACCAAGTTGTCAACCATATCAACATTCATATAATCAATCATATAATCAACCAAGTTATCAAATATTCATACAAATCATTAAAAGATTAAATGGTCATATTATCATACTTAAAAATAATTATAGAGATTATTTATTATTTAATAAACATTGAGTACTCACCTTTGTCTCTTACAAATTCTTCCTACCAACATTCTTATCCAACAACACTTCACTAAATCATTGTTAAATCAAAATAATCATCAACTACTCCATTCCTCCTTCCCAAGCTCTAGAAAATTCGGTAAATCTTCCGCAGTACTTTGAACTTTCTCTTATTTCCTTGGAATGAAGCCGACGATAATTCTCTCCAATGTTTTCACTCTGGAGCTTCCTGCACTTCACTTCTCCTTTAGTTGAGCTCGGCCTCCATAGGTTCCCTCCTTCCTCAATCATTTCTTTACTTCTTAGATGCTAAACCATGTTCTATTGGTATTTTAAGGCCTTTGGTAAAGTTTGGTGGAATTTGGAGTTGGTTTGATATGATTTTAAGAAAAGTTAGTAAGGAAAAAGAAAAGAGTAAACCATTAAAGAAGAGCTCGTAGAGCTTTAAGAAGGAAGAAGAGAATGGTTTGAAAGAATGTGTGAATGTAGATGGACATTTATAGGAAAAGAAAAAAGTCGTAATTTACCAAATTATCCCCTGAAGAGGTTCTTTTCACGTAGGTTGTTAATATTACATATGAAGGGCTATATAGCGGAGCTCAAGTGAGGGAGAAAGAACTGCTATATTGAAGAGGATCCCACTCAAGAAGGCATTGGAAATCTTTGTTTGGGATAACATGTTTAGGACATTCTTTTTTAGGGATACAATATTAAATTCCCCGCCTTTTTCCCAAAAAAAACCTTATTTTTTTAAACAAAACTTTGTTTCTAAAACATTCAAGCCGTTTAAAAGAAAATTTACATTATCACACCAAACTTTTTGGTTAAAAGAAACAAAAATTTGAAATTAAATAAATCATTAAAATTGACTAATTGAATAGAAAATATATTTTAAAAAAATCTCAAAGACGATTTAAACAGTTTATTACATCTAATTTGTTCAAAGGAGCTCAACTTTTTCAAAAAGAATTACCTTGAAGAAGAAATTTATTTGAAAATTTTAAAACTTTTGAGAATACACAAAGCTTTTAATAGCTTAATTTTTTTCTCCTATGAATCTTTCAAAAGATTCTTTTTAAGGAAACCAAATATCACCAAAATAATAACATACACAAAAGAAAGTATTTCATAAAAGTCAAATAATCTCTAAAGTAAAAAAAAAAAAAGTTCATTGACCTATTATACTTTATATTACGTTTGTAATGCATAGAACCGATTAACAGATAATATCAAGATTCCATTCCACCATTCGTACTAATTTATTTGAACTACCACAGAAAATGTGTGTGTGTATTTTTGGAAAAATGGACCTGGATGATTAAATCAGCAATAAAACTGAAACGGCAGTGTCAGTGCAGTAGGGAAAACAATGTTTAATTAAAGAGAGATGGCATTCAATCTTGATCCATAAACTCAAAAATATGTAGCACAAACTTATTTAAAATTGTAAAATGGGCCACGTTGCCTGAAAGCCCCATTTGATAATCGGCTAGCCCATTGTACTAAGAAGCACTTGGCGGCGGCTAGGTTTTCTTTCTTTCTTCTATAAAACCCACCGCCGCAGCAGGCAATCACAAGTCGCTGTTGCTTATGCTTCTTCAATCTTCATCTTTCTCCATTCCCCCTTCCATCATCATTGAACATTGTTTTTTAATTTTAATTTTTAGATTTTTAGATACTCGAAACGTTTATATGATTTGGCATCAGAGGATGAGAAGAAAACTGCAACAATATGATATAAAATCATGATTCTTTGTTTTTAAGTCTCTGATGGTTGCCTATTACAATTTTTTGGTTCTTATTGTTTTAGATTTGATGAGGAGGAAATGATGATGAATAAATTGGTCCGTGTTTCTGATTTGCACTGACGATTATATTTAACCAATCTCTGATCCTCTGCCTTTTTATCAACAATTTTATATAATCATTCTTTGATTCTACTTGTGTATGCTTGCTATATTTATGATGTTAAAAATTCATATTCGAAATTTAAACTCAAGAGGTAATAATTCGATCGTTTTTTGTTAATTTTTTTTTATGATAAATACTTCGGTGTTTTTTAAATCTTTCATAAACGCGATGTTGGGTCTGATTTAAACGGTTAATCTGAGAAACATGAGTGATAAATACGTTGATCGTAGGTTTTAACTCGTAATCTTTAATTTGAATAATGTGTGCAAATAACTCTATTTGGATTCAAAACGGAATGTAAGAGATCTTGATTATTAAATCTTTTTCTGAATTCTACGTACGTACTAAAGACAAAAGAACCAGTAATTAATATTTAGTGTTTGGTTTTGTGTTTTATTCTCTGTTTCAATGGCTGCTAGCTATATATACAGTCAAGTTTTTATGATATAACATGTTAGGTTTGATGAAAAAGATGGAATTCATTTTGCAGAAAGGTCGGTGGTATTTGTATATTTATTACTAAATTTTAACAAATTCTTGAGAATGCCTAGGGAAATATTTGAAGCTCATCTCAAAAACATGATAAATTACTTCTTCTGTACAGTATTTCTCAACTTACTAAAGTTGTATTTATTTCCATTAAATCAATTTTTGTGTAATGCATTTTTTGGCGCAATTGATAATGGTTTTATTATGTTGAAACAGCGGAATCAATGTAAAGGCTCTGTTAGACTGCGAAAAACAATGCATGACGGAGCCAGTTGGTCAGGAGTCCACCTGGACCTTAAATATGCATAGGTCATGAATTGAACCAAGAATTAGGGATGAACTTCTGGAATAATAACCATTTGAACTGCTCCTTTGTTTTTTTTTTTTTTCCTTGTCATTTTTAGTTATGTGTTTTCGTTCAAAAAAATCATGCACGGTGTATTTATTTTTTAAAGTTAAACAATTTGAAAAAGAAATCTGATATATAAAATAGAAAATAAATTTACTTTGTTTTGTGTGGTTAAGAAATAACAAAAAACTAAAAATAATGCATTTTTATGGTCATTGTTGTTGTAATAACTTAAAGTTTTAAATTTCTTTTCCGTTGTAGTTGTATTTTCTATTCAACGTTCTTTGGATTTATAGTGGATGGTATGAATATTTTAATCGGTGAATAAAGAAATTAGGAAGTGAATAATAAACTAATTATGAATACAAATTATGTTATCGTCAAGGGCAACTCCAGTGGAAACATTACATGCTGAATCCATTAAAAAAAAATCATCAGTCGTTGGATTCAGCTTGAATATTCAGAATTCAATTCAGGAACCTGAACTGGGCTTAATGGACGTCCAAAGCTCAAGCGTCCAAATGGGCGTCCAAGCTTCCCCCTTTTCCTCTCACCCGTCGTCTTCCAACGGCTATACCCGGTCTCCGGATTTGAATCTCAACGGATACAAACAATCATATTTTGACCCCAACGGCTATAAACGGTCATATTTCAAATTACAACGGTTATAAACGGTCATATATTGAACTACATATATCAGAATGTTATGCAGATTGTAATACACACATCTCTTCTTCTATTACAATTCTATTCTCAATTCTTTAATATTGAAAGTATGTCTCATCCGTTTTAATCATATACTGAAGCGATGAATATAGATAGCTGGGATTTAGATTCTCAACCCTTTCAAAATGTTCATTCCTAATCCGCCCTCCTCTATCGTTCCATTCTTCTGCTCCAATAAGGATTTGTGTTATATTTATTTCATTTTTCTAACGACTCGGTAAAGGAGAACGACCAAAGTGGAGAGGCGTTTTGGGCAAAAGTCATGAGTGCGTACAATAAAAAACATGCTGAAAAGACGAGGTCAATGTCTGCAATCACGGATCGTTTTGGAAAGATTAATCGACAAACACAATTCTACGAGTCGCAGATCCACAAAATAAGAACAGCAAATCCAAGTGGAATGGGTGGCGAAGCTGAATTGGTAACGTTTTGTAAAATTTGATTTTTAATTTACATTCATCTCTTTAGTTATCGATCTACGGTCACTATTGGTTTTTTGTATGTTTATATGTAACTATTTAATGCTTATAATAAGTACACCAACATATATAATTCGGTTAAACAGACATGTACAATTAACTTTATACACCAACATATATAATTCACAATACTCACAGACATATAGAATTCACAGTATACTCGAGAATTATAATCCAAAATCCAAGAAAGTGATAGCATATAAATATAAATATAAATAATACACAGTATACTCAAACAATGACATAAGTACATAAGCTATATGAACTGCAACATGTCAGCATCAGCATCTAAAGGGATACAACTAAAAACATCTACTACGCATAAACTAAAAGGTATACAACTAAAGGGATGCAGCGTCGTCATCGTCAGCGTCATTACCATCATCATCATCTCTGTCACCGCCATCATCTCCATCATCATCATCTACCTCGTCGTCATCGTCATCCTCATCACCATCATCCCCCTCGTCCTCATCATTCCCATCATCCTCATCTAAACCACCAGCGTCATACCCACCGGGACAAGCATCACCTCCGTCTTGTGATCCAAAAGGCTCATATACAGCAAGTCTAGCTGATAGCTTATCAATCTGAGCTTCTAGCATCTGTGTATGCTGCATGTACATGTCATGCATGGTGTGTGTATGTGCAAGAGTCATATCGCGAAACACACCAAACCCTACTCTGGCCTGGTCCAATCTAGCAGCATACTACATAAAGATGACATTTGACATAGTAAGAAACCAAGCATAAAATAGAGAAAAAATCACAATAAACAACAAACGTACCTCATACGGAGGATATAACCCGACTGAAGGCACACCAGGATAGTCGGGGTGATCTGGAAAGACTAAAGACTGCTCAATCAAAGTACCTGCCAAGTCATATGCTCTAAAAGTAGTATCAGGCACCAACTGCATAGGAGTCTGGGAGAACTGTGACGGAATCGGCTCAAATGAAACCTGCGGTACCTGAACTCTACCGGCTGCCAGATGAGGTCCTATATGATCAGAGTTGACCCCACGAACATAATCTGGTACGATGAATCTGCGGGGGGCTACTCTAGCCCAATAAGCATCGTAATCCCCATCGATAAAAAAAGTACTACTATCCATCCATCCTGCCTGTCGTAGAGCATGTAAGTACTGATCACCGATCACCCTATGTCTACCAAACATATCCTCGCAAGATAAGAGATCATATGGTATACGACGATCACCCGTAATCTGGTAGGCACATCTCTCTCTCAAATACCACATAGACATATATGCAGGTGTATGCAAAGCAACCCTACGTCTAGATAGTGAATACGCAACCATCAAGGGATGGTCGTCCACAAGAAGACTTGCATCTGCTAGATGAGTCCAATTTGAGGCCCAAGGAGTCCGAATGATATTACCTCGACTACGCATATCAAGCTGTGATCTAGCCTCCATCAAGTCATGCCGTACACCTAAGGGGACATGATGTACGTACTGCATGGTCTCCCATCGTCTCATCCTAGGGAAGTAATGCTCAGCAGCCTGACTAGCCGTGTCCTGGATGCGGGGAAGCATGTTTGCCGTGTACCATAACGGCAAAATATACCAAAAAGCATACATCTGCCTGACATCGCCAAGCGCAAATGAATCTAGAGCGGTATATAGGGTACCTAATATCGCTGTGCCCCAGTCAATAGTATGTAGCTGGTCTAATCTGGCAAGAGAAGCTAAATAGCCTAGTCTAACAGTACCTTTTTGATTCGAAAAAAAGGTCGAACCAAACAGGTACAACAGAAATGCTCTAGTAACTGCATCCATCATATCGGCTCTAGCTATATAACTGGTGATGTAATGCTGCAAGTACGTCAACTTAACAGAACCACTAGAGACGCAGGTAACATCTATCAGTGGTAAAAAACAGTAAACAAATTGGACGACTCGTATAAATCATCAAATGGGAAAGGTCGAAGACCGTGTCGTCCAATCTCAATCCCAGTAAACATGTAGAAATCAACTTGGGTGATACCAAGCTCAAAATCTGAAAAATGAAACGTATGCGTGGTGGGCCACCACCTCTCAGCTAATGCCTGAATGAGAGGTCGATCAAAGGATTGAACATGCCTAATCGACAAAAATGGACCAAAAGGGCTAGCATGTACCCTCTCAATAATAGTATCGGGAAGATAGTCATAAAACTGGGTAATGCATTTAGCCCAACTACCCCGATAGTGAATGTAATGGTCCTATAAATAATTAATGAAATAACAATTTTTGATAGCGTAAGGGTAATTAAATATGAGTATGTAATGTACATATTAAAATAACAAGTTATAGTAAAGTTTGATTTATACCTGTATCGTCGTCAAAGCGGTTTCGGCTCTATGCCGATAACCATCTGGCAGCTCATGTAGAACACGTAGATCGTCTGGTGAAACTCCAGGTGGTGGCGGAACGTGTAATGCTACAGCTTGCTCCGCTGGATGTCTCAGAACCGTTCTTCGGACGATTTTGGTTGGACGCGGCGGCATTTTGTTTAAATTTTCTAATTTTCAAAAAAAATGAAAAGGAAATGGGAGGAGAAATGAGGGGGGAGAAGAGGCGGCGCCATTTTATGGGCGCCTGAAGGTCAGGCGCCCATTAAATGGGCGCCTGGCTATTGGGGTGCCCACCCCCGTTATGAGCTGAATATTCAGCGGGCTGAATATTCAGCCCGTAATCCACTGCAGTTGCCCTAAAAATTAGATTCTGTTATGAACATTGTCAATGGTGAATTACAACAACTCTGTTTTATAGCAAAAACAAATTTTCAATTATGAATACTGTAAATGTGAATTTGATGAATGATATACATTGTATTGGGGTATTTATTGTAAAGGACAAAATATCCAAATAATTTATCCTCAAGGACACATGCCTATAATTTTATCCTCAAGGACAGGCCCAAAGCCCATTTTTTCTCAAATGCACAAATCTCTCTTCCCCGTGCCTATTCAATCCCGTTTTCAGCTCCGACCACCTTATCCTGCGTCAACGCCATCTCCTCACCAGCGCCGCCGCCTCCTCACCAGCGCCACTATTGCCACCTCCTCCTTCACCCGTTTTGCAGCAACCACCTTGTGCCACCTTCTCCACCCGTTTTGTGTTCACCATCGCCGCAGCGTCACCTCCTCACCAGCGTCGTGCAACTACCCCATGTCATCTCCTCCACCCGCCAACGCCACCCCCTCACCAGCACCATGCTCTTAAAAGCTGATACTGATACCAGTTTTTAGGTATCAGTTTTGAAATTTTAGGTATCAGTTTTCAAATTTTAGGTATCAGTTTTTAAATTTTAGGTATCAGTTTTGAAATTTCTTCTGATGCAAACCCTACAAATCGCTTCCAAATACCACACACTATACCACCACCTTCACAGTTTCGTCAAACCAATAACCCATCAGAAATTTTCCACCACAAATCCATACTATTTCCTAAACCACCACAAATCCACTGATACCACATCGCATACAAAACTGATACCCAAAACTGATATTATGTTATTTTATTAAAACTGATACCATCGCATACAAAACTGATACCCAAAAACTGAACACAGTAGAATGATTTCCATCCTCTCGTCATCGCTTCCTCCTCTCGTCCACGGTCTCCTTCATCGTCTTTTCGAAATCCTCACTCACGTGCTTGATCTCCATCCCTAACTTTTCATAGTCGCTCTCCGCTTCCTCACGTGCTCTTTTCTTCTCCGCAAGCTCCTTCATCTCAGATTTTTTCACAGACTCCATCTTCTTCCGAATTCGTCTCTCGAGCTCGAACTCCGCGCGCAGGTCCTTGATTTCTACCAAGGTGTTGTCGAGATCTGAGAGGTCGACGTCTCGGTCGGAGTTTATCGGGTTGGAGAAGGAAGCGATGGTGTGGGTTTTGTAGCAAGATGTGGAGTTGGAGAGGCAAGTTGCAGTGATTTGTCCTTGAGGATAAAATTTTAGCGGGCTGTCCTTGTGATTAAAAAAGCCCTAATTTTTGTCCTTGAGGAAAATTTCCTGCATTGTATTATAGCAAATTTTTAATCATACTATGAATTTGTATTTGTTACATGACAATATGAATGATGAATATTGATATTTCATTTTTAGTAATAACATAACGATGTCAAATTCACATTCAGGATAAGCAGCTGATCCTAGTATCAAAACCGTTGCTCATCAATCAAATAGATCTCATGTAGATCTAGCATGGCAATATTGCATCTAGACAACAATTGATGGAAATTCAAAAATAAAATGTATGTTCTGCAACAAGAAAGGTGGGGGATTCCCCTCTTGAAATATCACCTTTTTGGTTTAAATGAAGGGGATGCGCGACTTATTTGCGCAAGTGATGAAGCCAAGCATGTTATGAAATTGAATATTGAAATGTATTACAGATAAATAAATAAATAAATTACACATAGCTCAATTCACAGAATAGAATATTACAGTCCAAAGATAACAATTAATTCAAGGCATTTCATACAATGCAAACATTCATAAGCAATTCAAGCATTCAATGATCATCTATAAACATGATTAATTGTTTAATCCTAAATAAATTCAATTCAATTTTCAATTAAATTAATGATTCATGAATTAGTTATCAAATTTTGATTTAATTTATTTACAAATCATTTCATATTAATTTATGAAATTAATCAACCTTAGTTATTTATCTTAATTAATTACCTTTACTTAATTAATTATTCCTTAATTAATCATATTAAATTAATTATCCTTTATTAATTACTTTAATTAATAACTTTTACTTATTAAGTAACTAACCTTTAATTACTTTCATTAAGTAATTATCTTCAATTAATCTTAATTTATCATATTAATTAATTAACTCTTTAATTAATTATCTGTTAACCTTAAAATTATTCACATAAATAAATTAATCACCTTGATTAAAACATATTAGCCTTTAATAAATCACATTGATTGATTAATTACCTCGATAAATTATCCATTTATTAATTACTTACCTTAATTAATTAAGTATCAATTCCATTTGAAAAGCATGTAGAGATCAATTATATAATTAACCTAACATATATTACTTTTAATAACAAATCAATTTTTTAACATTTAAGTTAAAAATCAAACTTTGAAAAATTGTTAAAAATTTGTTTAAAAATTCATTTTGGCTTTTAAAGCATAATTAATATATCTCGCAACCTAGTACTCAATTCTAAAACAACTCGAGGCGAACTAAAGACCTCCCCTAGACAAACACATGCAAACTTCGAGCCCAACCCCGAATCTTCTTCTTCTTCCACAACTTTACCCAAAACAACCTAGATACATAATGACACGCGTGCGCGTGCACCACTATTCCAACCATCTCCGGTCGTCGTCGAGATCCTCCACATGTCACCGATGACCCCGACCATCGACTCGAGCACCCAGAAACGTCGAACTCCTCTGGAATCAATATTGAGTATACCCAATACTTCCTGGTACCAAAATATGATCAACACAATCTCTCTTTGCCGACGATCTAGACTATCTGGAACCACGCCGCCCTGGCCAAAGCAACGTCACAACCTACGTGTCATTTTTCCCCCCGTCCTGCGACACACGGTTCACAGAGACGTCGCGGTGATTTGTTTTCCGACCTTAACAAAAACACTAGCTAAAACCCTAATTCTACTCTGATCGCCCACTACGATGATCTGGAATTAAATCGAGTATTTTTCCCAACCTTAGCCACCACCAAGGCACCTTCAGCCCAAAGCACGAGCCTCCATTCGTCGTTGATCACCAGGAAACGAGCAAAAACTCTTTTCAGTTCGACTCGAAATTTCACAAAAACTATTAACTTAAAAATCTTAATTTTGTTATCAAAATTCATAAATTTCCAGCACGAATCACGCCATATAACTGAAACTTGGAATTTCGATACTCGAATTTCTGATATAAAATTTTTATTACTGTAATACTCAAAATTTTAAAATATTTATTCCATAAATATATTTGCAACTATTTTTAAAATTAGCATTACAATGTTATGATCAACTTTCATTTAGAAATCATCAACAAAACAGATGCAGATAAACCAAGTTTCAGAGGACAAAAGCAAGATTTCAGATCAATCAAAGTAAAATAAATTCCCAAATTTTGTTCGAAACCTCTCTGTTGCTCTGTTCCCGACTTCAAGGTGAGCAAACTATCCTTTATTTGATATGTTGTGATGACTGCTTGATGTTGATACTGTAAAAATATCTGGTATGCATATGAATATGTGTGTATATGTATGAAATGGATGTGCATGCCTGTCTATGTTATTGATAGGGTTCTGTTTGGTAACAGGATAGCCAAACTTAAGAAAAATTAGTGAAGAAGCGCTAAAAAAGAATATCGCTGTAAATTTGTCCTGTATTTGGTATTCACACTCGTGTGCTCACTCGCCATGTTCTATATCCTTCTCACGTAAGCTCGAAAGGTAGTGCGTTGGTATATCTGCTTTCAGTTTATCCGAGTTAGGTACGTGTATATAAAAGTTATTTTACCAACAACGTCTGCAGTCAATAAGTGTTCATACTTGTGTGTTCACTTGCCACGCTCTGTATTCCCCTCACGTAAGTCCGCAGTGCTGTGCATGGGTAATATATCTGGTCTCAGTTTTCCGAGTTAGGCACATGTAAATATTATAACTATCAGTAAAATTTTCAAAATAAAATTTTCAAAAAAAACAGAGAGAGTAAGCAAATGAAATTCAAGCACTATTTTTACTTATTTGATTTGACTTGTAATTGAAAAAAAATGAAAATACCACTATGATAAACTTTGATAATTAACTAAGGATCTATTTCATGGTTACACTTTTTTATCAACCGAAACAACGAGTTAAACCATTGTCTATTTGTAATGATAACTTGATTTTTGTTGGAAATTTTAATGACTAAATGACTTAAATTTTCAAGATATTGACCAAAACTTGTATTTAACTTATTTATGTCTATTTAAAAGTAAATCTTTCAGTTGTAAATATTTTCAAAAACTTGCATTCGTCTTTGTAAATAAATCTTGCATTTTATAATATTTTCATCATGCATTTGAATTTTGTAGGCAGTATCCGTTGAAAACCTTCACGAGACAACACTCGTCCTATTGGGAATACCCAGAGGTTTAATGGCTTGTTGCATACGCTCAATGCAATCATGCTACCTATGAAAATTGGTTTATTTTTGTTTTTTTTCTTTATTCGAGGATGAATAAAAAGATCAGTATGGGGGTATTTGATGTGCACGTAAATGTGCATATTTTTACCATCATATTTAATCTATTTAAATTAAATAAATGATCATATCGAGTATTTTAACTTGTTTAAATCAAAATTCAAATTATTTTCAAAATGTCACATATTCATCTTCGTATAGGGGCAAAATGGTATTCTTGTACATATATTAATTTGAGAAAATTTAATTGGAAATTTCTATATTATTTTGTAGGAGAATTGGATGGAAATTACAAGTGGTTTCATGAAGATATGCATGCACAAGGAAATAAAGCAAATGAAGTTGAAAAAAATGCAAACTATAAACATGGAGGACTCCACCTACCCACTTACCTTGATTTTCAATTAGGAGCTAATTCACATGCTAAAAGACTATTAAAACTACATGTACATTTAAGGGGGGGATTAAGACATGCTAATTATTACTTAGTGGCCACACTACCTCAAGGGTGTTTTAGGAATTCCCCAAAAAAATAAATTAGGGTTTCTAACTTGTATAAATATATCATATCTTCATGTAACCCTCTTCTTCATCTTAGTTAGTTTTAGGCTCAAAATAGAACACAAGCTCACTTCTTTCTTTTCATAGCTATTTAGTCATATTTCTTTTTATGTAACTTTCCGTTTTTATGCAACATTAAATTAATGTTCTCTTTTATTTACATGCTCTATTCCTTTCTTGTTAGTAGTTAGTTTATTTTTCATGCAAGTAAATTAATGCTTACTTCTTTTTACTTAGCTTTTCTTTTCATTTTGCTTTCGTTTTCCTCTTCTTTTAATTTCATGTTGCATGCTACTTGTGTTGATATGATAACACAAATGAGAGGCTAATCCCTTCAATTTAAGGGTAATGAAGCCTCTAATCATGTAGCTTCAACAATTTGATAATCTTTGCTCTCTTTTTGTGCTTCATGGAAAGTTGATGTTTATGTAATTTTGTGTTTGGTATTGAGTTTGATAGCCTATGTTGTTCAAAACAAATATGCTATGCTTGGTCATATGGATCACAAATTGCTTCTTTATCTACATATGAATATGGCAATGAAGTGAAATAAAATCAAAATTCGATGGTCTATATTTCTAACCAATAATTAATAGGCCATGCTTAAAATAGATTTCATTTCCAGCTTCTTGTTATTTTTCATGAGAATTAAAAGTGGTTTAAAGGTTGTGTTATAGTTTGATGGCTTATATTGAGCTAATTAATAGCGCAAATGAGCCATACTTATGATAAACACATCATTTAAACTCACTTATGACCAAACAAGACAGATCATAATTTCATAATTTGTTAAACTATATGATCTAGAGAGTGGAATTATCTCTAAATTGTCATTTAACTCTCATATTTTTATCACTTTTTTTGTCATTTTTTTTACATTTTCTAGCTAATCACTTTCAACTTTGGTTTAATTTGATTGAATAGAAAGTTAAAATCTACAATTCTCTACGGATCGACCAGTACTCACTATGTACTACTATGATAGTACGTCGTACGCTTGCGGTTAAATTTTAATTTGAAATTTTTCGACGGTTTTCTAAGTCGATAGAAATTCCGTCGTTAAATAAGTTTTTGGCGCCGTTGCCGGGGAATTGCTTTGATTTTATTTTATATTCTTCAATTATTTTTGGTTAATTTTGGTGTGTTTGTTTGTGTGTGTGCGCTTTTTGATTGCATTTTGGTTTTGTGTGTGTTGTTTTTTAGTTTTCCCGTTTCATTTGCATTTTCATTATTTAAAAAAAAATTGCATACTCAATCTGAAAAAATTATTCTATGTCACTTGCAATTTTTATTTACATTTTACTTTTCTTTTTTACATTGTTTTTCCTTTAATACAAAAATGAAGAAATTTTTTTTAACCCTGCACTGTGCAACTGTTCACTGTGCACTTACAATCATTCTCTGGACAACCAACATACATCCTCCCTTCACAGTCTACAACTTCTCACTGAAACCATCCCTGCTACCATTTCATTCTTTCTAACCAAACACATAACTGCCTCCAACACACTCAAACATACTGCATTCTTCATACTGTACAAATATCCCACTTTAACATTTAACCAACCACCAAAGTTGCTGCTGCTCCACCACTGTACACTGTGCATATCAGTGCACCTACCCATAGAAAAACCACAGTCCTCCACGCCATCTTCAATCAAACATCATACGCTTTGCCATCCACCCACAGTGTGCACTGACAACTCCACAGCAACAAAACATCACATTGCAAAACTCTTCTGCAAACCAAAACTGTGTCACTGCCATGTCAGTGCTACTTACTCCTATCAGTGACCGAACCACATAACATCATAACCAGAAAACTAACAGCCACTTTCTCCACCACATCAAACAATTCACCTCAACTCTGTGCATATACCACAATCCCCTTGCTGTTGTTACTGCTTCCATACCACCATTCCTGCTCATAAAACCATTTCCATCACCCCTGCATACTTCAACCGCTCACTTTTATAGCTCCTCCATCAACCCACATTCCAAAACATATCCTCTTCCAGCCTACTACCTTAAACTACTTCACTGACCACCCTTCCTCGGCCATATCCGTCGATAAAAAATATATATCGTGCTCATAAACATACAATCATCTCTGCTCAACCACAATTGCTTTCTTCCCTGTCACTAACTGCTGTTCATATACCAAACTACTGTCAACCCACATCGTCAACCTCCAACCCTACCCGCACCTCTGCCTACCATAATCAAATCGTCATTAAATTGGTTCGACGCCACGCTCTCCAACAAATTCTAGCAACCATCGTCGAACTCCAGTAAACCACGAACCCGACAGTCGAACACCCCCTCGCAACACCATACGAACCACTTCCTCCCTCCAGCCGAAACGCAGCCACTAGCAAACAACTCCCGATACATTATCACTGCTGATAGGCTACCCCAATTCCTTCTCTTTGCTTCGATTGACATACAAACTCCTCCTCCTGTGCACTGTTCATATTCCATTGCCGCTCCAATTCACCACCACCGCAACTTCTTCATCATTAAACTCGAACCCACAACTTCGACCAATTGAACTCCATCACATCTTGAATCGCAGAACCCCACAATCGAACAACCTCCACCACTGCTGTTTGCTTCGACCCTCCACGAAATCGTCTGAAACGACCCACCACCACAAACGCAATCGCCTATGTCCCAAACCACCACATCAACAAGACTGACCGCTTCTCCTCCTCAACATCACTCCTTCACTACTGTCATACAATTCGCAACCTCCAATCCCTTGCTCGAACATCCAAAACAGCCATCATTCGAATACCCAACAACCCAAAACCTCAACCTCACCTCGAATCGACGTCAACCAAAAGAACAGCCTTATCCAATCGAATCGAACCACCAATTCCCAATTCGTCGAACCCAATAACTAGAAACTCGAATCAATCGACCGCGCCATCAAATACAGACTTTAGGATAATTAAATTTGGAGATTTGCTAATTTTTATTGGGGAAAATTTTGTCCTTTGAGAATACGCATAATTTTATAAAATGAGTTTCTTTTTTGATTTTTTAAACTAGGTATCGAATGGGTCGGTGTGTGTTTGTTTAGTTTGGGTCAGGTGTTTACTTTTTTAAATTGATTTTTTTTGTTCGTTTTATTTATTTTCGGATCCTTTGATAAAAAAAGAGAGAAAAAATTCTTTGTTTAAAAGAAAAAAAACACACGCAAACAATAGGGGTTATAGGGTCTGATTTGATTTCTTTTGTTTGTTGCTTTTGTTTGAAGGAATTTTTTGTCTGTTTCTTTTGTTTTGTTTTGCTTATTTTGATTTTTGATTTCATGTGTTTTAATTTTCTTTTGGTGTAGTTATTTATTTGATACAAAAAAATAACTGTATATATATATGTGTGTGTGTGTGTATGTATATATATATATATATATATATATATATATATATTTCAATTTTCAGATTGCCAAAGCATAGAATCGAGAGAAATTGATTGCTTCAATTTACCTGCCAAAAAAATTGCTTGCTTATAATATATTTTTGCACCCTTATCTATTGTTTTATTTGCTTTGCATTATTGGTTGTTTGTATTTGCATAAAAAAATTCAAAAGAAAAAAAAAATTCATTCGTAGTTGCATTGTTAATACACGTTTATTTCCTGCTTTACATTTCATCTTAGAATTTGATTAATAATAACAGTTAGATATCGATAACACTTAATTATATATTGACAAGTTGTCTTCTTTGAACAATTTGCTTTCTTGGTGTTTAGGCTACGGTAGATTAATAACCATTTATATATATTACGGTGATTCGTAAATATTATAGTGATTGTTTCTCTAAATGTACTTAAACCTTCAGCTTTATTGCTACGGTGATTCATGGTGCACCGATAAATCCTGCCCGTTACCTGGCTGAGAACTATATTGTTGATTTAAGACAAAGTGTGGTTATATAATTTTGAGTTAACTTAGGATAAATCATTTGTAATTAACCCTTGCATTCATTTAGTTGCATTAGTTCATGCATACTTTTAAAAAAACTCAAAAAAATTGTAAATATTTCTTTTCCTTTGAAATTTTTTCATAATCAATAGGTTAGTTTTTTTAGAACAAAAAAACTAAAAATCTTTTCGAAAGAAATTTGAAAAACTAAAAATAAAAAATCAATTTCCCTTTCGAAAAATAAATTCTATTTGTAAATATTTTTCCTTATAAAAAAACAAAAACAAAAACATTCCTAAAAATGTCTGAATTTCCTTACTCACATGAATTTTACGATAGTTGTGAAAATCAATATAATCCATATAATTTCAATCAAAATTCTTATGGATATATTCTTTGTAATAACCTACACCCTAATGGCCTGAATTTTCATTAAATCGAAAATCCAAGTCCACCGAAGTATAGATTGTCAATTTGGTATCCTGCAAATAAATGAATAAATGCATATCAGAGCACTATTGATATAACTCATAGTGGAATAGTAAAATATAATAAATCATATAGTTACCCACCAAGATTGACACTTCTAATATGTAGTGCAATTGTTAGTGTCGAGCATGCAACCATGCACGAAGAAACTTGTCCTTCTATCGTTCCATCCTTGCACCAACATCTGTCCCTCCAAAGCTATCATGTGGGTCATAATGAGGAGGGGGTTAGAACAACATTCTAGTGATTGGTAAATTACACAATTATACATAACATTAGCTTATGCCAATTATCTTCCATTATATATAATGTCTCTTATTTTTATTTAGTCAACGCGACTCCACATATGCATATGATACGCCCTATCTACCCGATGCAGATTGTAACTACACATACATATATATAAGTACCATGGTCCTCCTTTGAACCAAGATATTATCCTCGCTAGTATGTATAACCCAACAATTCGTAAGGATCCAGTATCAATGCAGTATCACATCCTCGTCGTTATGCATACCAAGAAATTCCATAGTGCCTAATAACGGCGTGATAATAATTTAACCATATTCTATCTCGCTTTGGGGATTTACTTGCTTGTCTGTTTATTAGTATGAACTCGGCTCCATGGATTATAGAGGATTCGGTTCCTCGGACTACTCCCGTTTAGGTGTAACTATAGCGATCCGTAATTTTATCACTTTGATTTGGAACATTTAATTTTCAATACTCGAATATAGGTTTATTATACATAAATAATCATGTTTTATGTGATAAATAATAGTACAAATCTTGTTTTGAAAAAATATTTACAAAAATATATTATTTGGAAAAATATCGATAAAATGATTGAAAATAGTTTTATTGATAAACAGCTTTTTAACCATCAAATGTCGCGCACGATTTTTTTTACATACGATTTTTCTCCATATAAGCAAGAAAATGTAAAAAAATTATTTTATTTTTGAAAATAAAACATTTTTATGACATCATCACAGATATCATCACTTTTATATATTTTTTGGAATTTTAAATTAAGTTTAAATATTCAAATAATTGCTTTAAAATGATAATAATTCATTTTAGTAAGTTATACAGTGATGATAAATCACTTATAATAGTTATATAAAGATATATACTTGTTTTAAAAATATAAGAAAATTCACAACGTTTAGTCGATACGACGACACTTTTTTTAAACACTTGTTTAATATTGATTTATATGGTTTAATAATTCAAATAAGCATGTTTTAATTGTTCTAAGATGAAAAAAAATTATTTTCAAGTTTAGTTTATGTAAATAAATAGTTTGATTAAAAACTGAAAATGTGACTGGGAATCGGCTTTCCGATTTTCAACTGTTAAACGAACGGAAGTTGTTCAAAGTGATCATAACGTTGTTTATATGTCTTGTGCACGTATTTGACATGCACACATATACACTAACATATACATATACACATAAAACATGTATGCATATACTTACATATATATCTATATGCATATCACAAAATATCTAAGATATTTATACAAAATCAAAAGCAAACTACATATTAAAGCCTCACATTCTTACACACTTACACCCCATCATCTCAAGCACATGGAGAGAAGGACAAACGGGGAGTGGCCATGCATGTGGATGGGGAGTGAGAAAGGGGTAGGAAGGCAATTTTGCATTTAGATATTGTTATCCAGCATTTTGACTCGGCTATATCTGAACTGACTAGACAAATTAAACTCGACTATCATCGACTAGTAAGTCTAGAGCTATGATTGTGGGGTCCAAAAATCAAGTACTTACGATAATATGAAATCATGATCAAAATGAATTGAGAGATATGCTATACAGAATGTTCCAAGTATGGAATATAGTCCAACCTAGCAATGGGATCGAGTATCTTCCCTCACTACCAAAGGTATGAGATTACTTCAGCTAAATAAATGCAACTCAATAGAAAATAATCGATATCTCAAATTGCAGAAGCCCGATACACATGTAAATTTGGAAATAAGATGTGGGGACCCTAGGGAGTCCACCCTAAGGATCGCACTACAAAAGGAGCAAGCAAGAAGGATCGACCCTCTTCCCTCCATAGAGATCAGCCTAAATCAGACAACATCGTATGTTGCAATAAAGATTGATCAATAACTCAAGTTCTACTAATACAATTTAGCATGAAACTTGGATGCTAAACATAATACAATATGGAGAAGCTCTTATAGGTATCACACCCTTAAAATCACTAATGATAGGGATCGGCCCCGATCCCTATTTCTTGGGATTTGGGCTATATGATCCCTCCTGTGGGGCCCTATGGCTCTAGAGATCCTTCAACTGAATTTTCAAGGAGATATTTCACCGTCTTACTCTATAAATACAGACTTGATTGTTCATTTTTGATATCTTTATGTTGTTTGTTGCTTTTTACTCTTCTGTAACCAAGGATTCTAATCTGATCCCTATTGTGCTCAGTTTACAAAGTGATTAATAAAGCTATATCTTCAAAGTGGACATAGGAAAACAACACCGAACCACTATAAATTGTTGTGTCTCTATTATTGCTTATTTCTTATTGCTTTATTGCTATATTCTCTTTGTTTACATTTAATATTTTTCATTCATTCCTCTACTACAAATCTCTTAGGTGCTTGTGCCAATTTTTAGTGCAAACATTTTGGTGCTTTCGCTGAGAATGCAATATTCTCAGCTTCATTTGGATCCCTCTGCTACTGTTGGATTGCACAAATCGAAGAAAGAGATCTAGAATTATCTTCAAATAGATTATCTATTCTACTCATATTTGCAAAAGTTTGGGGAAAACTATCAACAATGGTTAGGAACACCATATCTACCTCTCGGAATGTAGAAGGAAACGAGAACGCCGGCACCCAGCAAGGAGGCTTGAATAATCTACTAGTAGATGTTAATTCTACAATCCAGTTGATGTCCAGAATCCAGTTGATTCCATCACAAGAGCTGATTCCCAAAACCTAATGAGAGAGCTCATGGATAGCCATAGATAGTTGTACCAGTAGATTCAAGCCAATATCGATCTAATGAATCAACTAGACATCAACAATGTAGGAAAACTAAGAGGGAGCCAACTCCCTATTATGCATCAGAGAGCTCTACTTCATTAAATAATTATCACAGACACAGACGTCGCAGAACTGATGGATATCGTGCATAAGCATCTGCACGTCAACAAACAAACCTACCTGGGTTGATCACTCGACTAGCATTTGGGTTATCGTTGATCACCTCGCTAAGTCTGCTCACTTCATTCCTATTAAGTCTAATAGGAGTTCTTCTCATCTGGCCAAGTTTTATATCTACCAGGACGTATAGGACCCGATCCCTCTAGAGGGATCGGGATCGATCCCTGTAGAGGGATCGTGGTCGATCCCTCCTCTAGAGGAGGAAATTTGCCTCTTCCTAATGGAGCACAAGCTGGAGCCGCCACGATTGATTTGGATGTTGGAGTTCAGATGAATGCAAACTAATTACCTCTCTGGAATGATGATGATGTGAACGAACATTAAGAGGATGTTGAGCCAAGAAGGAGTGGAATGGCTCGTAGACATCGAGTGGACCATTCACGTGAGGTAGAGCACGACTACTGCTTGGCTCCATATATCCAAATGTCGGACTTGACCGTTATGATCAAGCAGCTAGTAAGGGAAAGCCAAGGCTTGCCAATGATGATTAAGGGATCTAGAGGAGCCATACCCCATTCACCAACAATACCTACACGTGGAGTATCCAAATTGGTTTAGCATGCCGTCGATGCCTGCTTACAAGGGAAAAACCGACCCTAGGAAATACATCATGAGATATGAATGGCTGAAGGATTCCGCACAGGTGATGGATTCTGCACAAGCTGATGTTTTCTTATTATTCTCTGGCATAACTACGATGCGGTTTACGATATTACCCCCATGGTCAATCTTTAGATTTGATGATTTAGCAACAAAATTTATGGAACAGTTCCATATGCATGTAACTCACCCAAGGATGTAATGTCTCTATCAAGCGTGATCCAGGCTTTAGGAGGATCGCTAAAAGACTATTTGGAGAGATTTTATAAAACGCCATAGAAGTCAGTAATCTGAATGACCATTCAATATTAATGGCAATAATAAGAGGGATTGACCTAGAATCTGACTGTAGTGATTGGATAGATGGCAAACCACTCGCAACGTTAGAACATTTCTATGCAAGAGCGGCTTAGTATTTGAGGAAAAAGGAAGCTAGATGCTCTATGAAGAAGAATGTTGTGGGATCAAGTGGAGAGGGAGTGCAGAGTAACATTACGGTGAAACAATCCGAGGAGGGTTTCGAAAAATTTCAAGTAAATGTTCAAAATAAACCGAATCAGTAAAAGAAAGAGGGTGATAGGAACCGTTAACAAAAAAAGAATTTTGAATGAGGAAAGTCTAGGATTCCAATGTATGATACATACACACCACTGAATACATCTCTAGAGAACGTATACTTGTCAACATGCAATACCATGCAGCATAGGAAGCCACCTCCGACAGAATCGATGTAGAAACAAAAGCGGATTGGAAAATATGGCCGGTTGTATAAATGCTATGGTCACAACATGAACGAATGAAGGAATCTTCAGGATGTTATAGAGAAACTGATTCGGGAAAGAAAACTACAGCAGTTTGCTAAAACTTCGCGGGATGGCGGGCAGGGGACATCTGACCCTAACTAAGAAAAAGCACCGCAAAGGACTGAGGATCGAACGCACGGACTAGTGGAAGATTAATGATCAATACAATAGCTGGAGGACCGCATCCAGTTGATAAGAACTGGCATGAAATGGAGCGCTATGATAGCGCAATCAAGCATATGAATTTTGAGTGTTATTCAAATACAGGAGATGAGGGTCTGACCAAATAGTAGCATATAATGGTAAACAACTGTGTATTCAGAAATAGAGATGCATATAAGGTGGAGGCATAGACGATCGTCCAACAGTCATTTTGGCTATGATCGGCCCTGCCTTAGAGGATCTTGATTGACTATGGTAGTTTCGTGAATATAATTTCATAAAGGCTTACAACCAAATGAGGATGGTAGCCAAGAACTTGAAACTGTCTAAAGCCTACATTCATGCCTTTAACAGTGCTGCGACCGAAGCTATCAGTTATGCTGAATTGCCCGTGGAGTTAGGAGAAGGCGATCCTAGGGGTGTGTGGATGTTTTCATTTGTTGTCTTGGATATTGAGTCTCCATATAATGCCTTTTTAGGTCGATCGGACCTAGCTGAATTCTGAGCAGTCTTTGCCCCATGGTGTTTGACTTTGAGGTTCCCAACTGATAACGGTATTGAAGTAGTGCATGGTGACCAGGCGACTGGACGTTCCTGCTATGTGGTTGAGTTGAGGAATGTTCAACGGAAGAAGAAAGGTAAGGATGTGGACAAGTCTCTTCGCATCCAAGCCACTGACGATTAACAATCAACACTTGGGCCTTGGCTCTATTGCCAGAGCCGGTTATATAGAGACATAGATATGAGGAACAATAATGAGGAGCCCAAAGAAACCAAGGTTGCATCGGTTGAGCTGACGATTGACATCACAGTTAGCCACGATGACCCATTGTGGGTCCTAAAGATCGGATCAAAGCTCAGCTCATCGATGATGAAGGAACTTGTTGGTTTTCTCCGAGAAAATCTCGATACGTTTGCTTGGACCCATTCTGACATGTGTGGGATCTCGCCTGCCATTGCAAGCCATACATCAAATATCCACCCAAGGCATGTCCCAGTGAAATAGAAAAGGACTGGCATGGATCAGAGTGATCTGCCACCCTTAAAGAGGACGTGGATAGGCTCAAATGCAATGGGTTTATTTATGACGCCCTCTACTTGAAATAGGTATCAAATTCCATACTTATAAGAAAGAAAAATGGAAAGCGGAAGACATCGTTGACTGTTTGGACCTGAATAAGGCATGCCCTAAAGACAGCTTTTCTCTTTCGAGGATCGATCAACTGGTGGACTCAACCGCAAGACACGAGTTACTATCTTTCATGGATGCGTACTCTAGACATAATCAAATCCCAACGCACATAACCAACTAGGGGTACACCAGTTTTATTATCGACAATGGATTGTACTGCTATGTGGTAATGCCAGTCGGGATAAAGATTGTTGGAGCAACCTATCAACGCCTAGTTAGCCAAACGTGGAAAGACTATGGAGGTATGCGTGGATTTAGCGTCCACATTAAAGACTTAGCAGAAATATTTGATATCCTTCTATATTACAAAATGAAGATCAATCCTCTAAAATGTTCCTTTGGCATTGCAATAGGAAAATCCTTGGGTTACATTGTCAATGCTCGCGGAATTAAAGCGAATCCCGAGAAGATTCGATCAATTCGCAACATCCAAGCGTCAAAGACTATCAAACAAGTGAAGAGCCTAAATGGGAAGGTTGCCACCCTAAGTCGATTTATTTTCAGAGCCATCGATAAATGCATTCCTGTCTTCGACTTGATTAGAAGAAGGAAAAGGAACTTTGGATGGACACAGGACCGTGAAGACATATTCCAAGCGTTAATGAACCACTTAGAGAGACCTCCTATCTTGTCAAAGCCGATGGATTACGAAGACTTGTATATCTACTTGGCCGTGTCGGTATACGCTATAAGTGTCGCACTGCTTCAAGAGGAGAACCGAATCTAGAGAACGATCTATAATTTTAGTAAGCGATTGGCAAAAGATGAAAGGAACTATCCGAAGATAGAGAAATTAATTACTACTTGTTGATTGCTTCATGAAAGATCTATCCTTATTTTCAGGCTCATCCCATTAATGCTTATACCGATTAGCCGTTACGACGGGTCCTATAGCGACCTGAGACGTCTGGAAGGTTACTCAAGTGGAACATCGAGCCGAGCTAATATGACATTAACTACCTCCCTCGAAGAGCCATCTAGAGACAGGCATGGCGAATTTTATAGCCGAGTTCACTGCATAAGATGATCTCCCGAGAGCAGTGAAGCCCCCATCATCCGATGTAAAATGTATACGGATGAAGCCTTTAACGATCATTTTTTTGAAGCAGAAGTTGTACTAGTAACTCCAGAGGATCGATCAATTTGCTACGCTTTGAAGCTTGACTTTCTCACAACGAATAAAAAAGTTGATAATGAAGCTCCGATTGCTGGAATCAAACTTACCAAAGAATTGGGAATAAAATCTCAAGAGACCTTTTGCGATTCCCAGTTGATGGTATACCAAGTCAAGAGAGATTACCAGGATAAAGGACAGTAGCTTGCTCCGTACCTTATCAAAGTCCAAGAGCTACTGACTAACATTAAGTATTATGACATCACGCACATTCCCTGAGATCAAAACAAAGAGGTCAAATCATTGGCAAAGTTTGCTAGCACCAGGGATGCATAACAAATGGGCTTGGTTCTAATCGAAGTACTAGATGCTTTGAGCATAAACCGAATGGAAATCAACTAGGTGCTAGGGACAGAGCCTAAGAAGGAGTCGTGGATGACTCCAATTAAAGATTATTTGCTACAGGGAGTCCTTCTCAAACGGAGGAATGAAAGAAAATAAATCCTCCACAAAGCTTCATGAGATACATTTAGGAAGGAGTCATGTATAGAAAGGGTTTTTCTGTTCTTCTACTCCGGTGTATCGCTTATGATGAAATAAACAGTCCTAAGGGAAGTTCATGAAGGGAATGTGGCAATCACACTGGGGGCAAACCCTAGCAAAGAAAACACTCAGTTATGGGTATTGCTAACCAACTATAAAGCGAGATGCTGCTGATTGTGCTAAATAATGCAGCAAATGCCAGATATTGTTGAATATGCGCTTTGCGCTTATATGATTTTTGTTTGATGATAATAAACATATATATATATATATATATATTCATTTAAATGTATTTGTTAATGTACTATTTTATTTTTCATAGATTAAATAAAATAAATTACACAGAATTTGAATGGAATTTGAATTCAAACCAAAAATTTTATTCAAACAAATATTTATTACAATCTTGAATAGTACAAATTCAAGCTCTCACTATACATATACAATTTTGATTACATCACAATTTAGTTTACATAAATTCCTCACTACATATCACTCACACTCGTAGTTTTATATTCAACTTCATTCCAGTTTGAATCCAGCATCTGAGCAATCTTCAAAAATATTCACTAACGCAGTAAAATTGAAAAAGAAATATTTTTGCAATATAAAATGAAATATGATTTTTGAAAATATGATTTGCCTCAGTTATTAGGGTTGTTCGTCATCATTCACATTTGAATTCGTCATACACGAACAATGTGACATGCACAGTGTATCATTGTACATGCCACGGGGCCGTTCACATCAATATACACTTGATCGATTTACAGGGACAGGTGAGCACAGGTCAAACCCAAATGAAAAGCCGGGTTCAACTCACGTGCAATCACGACACGAGCACAAGGTCAAACCCGAGTTTTTGAAACTGGACTCAACGCAAGTAAAATTTCAAAAATCAACATGAATGGATGCAAAGACCAGCTGCAACATGGATGTCACAAGCAATACCAGAGACAGTCTCACAAGACAGTAACATGCAATTTTGCAGTGGTACAAGGAAAGTACAGGGAACAACAACATGGTAAACAATGACACAACAACAATGAAGACCACTATGCAATGGACATGAGTGCAACTTGACTATCAAGATCAAGCCAGATTAACATAATGCAAACTCCAATCACAGCAATATGCTTGAAGACTACAACACGACCAAGTATGGCAGTGAAACTCAAGCAAGTGCACAACAAACTCAGTGAAGCCAAAGTGATAAAACAATTGTCCAGACAATCAGACAAGTGCATCCAGAAGTACAATATGACCAAGTGAATCAAGTTCAGGTACACGAGCTAATGAAGACTGCATCATGATGCAAGGCCAGAGACTACAATATCAAGTGCAAGTGCAAACTCAAAAAAGTATGTGCAACTGTGAAGACTTCAGTGAGCTAGTGCAATTTGTACAAAATTGCCACCAACATAATAGCAGAAATGAATACTGCAACAACCAGAGCCAAAGTTCACAAGTGAAGCCAAATATACACAAGTGCAGACCAAATGAAGTCCACAAGTATACAACAACAAGCAGGAGTGTGCAAGTGCAGATGAACACATATGGCCGAAGTCAATGAAGCCCAAGTATACAGAAGTCAATGCCGAGAAACAATGTATACAAATGATCAGGTCAAAATAAAGCCAACTACTGAATCAAGTGCACCAGAAAAATGCAATGCATGAAAGCTTGAACAAGTCCAAATACAACCCAAAGTACAACAAGAATTTTGCAGTGATACAATGCAATTTCATATGTACAGCAAGCTACAAGTGATGCAGAATCAAGGTGAACAAACAGTGATACATGAATAATGCAAGAACAAGCCAGCAGATACATGAATAATGTAAGCATGTTCGAAGTCGAAGATTTTAATGCAGAGTTGTGGATTGGTATACACGAAATCAAGTGTGTGTAAATTGGAAAAGTCAAAATTCAAAGCAAATTAAAAGAAAAAAAAAGGAAAGTTTCTGCCGTATCAAACAAAGGAAAATCAAACGTTTGAAAATCAAGGCCGTGAGTAACAAGTCGAAAATATATCAGGAAAGCCGTGCGTATCAGGCTATTGAAAATTAGGAAAGTATCGAATTGATACGAACAAACTCAAGTATCGAATTCATATAAATATCAAACCCAAAATTCATCATAGGCATCGAGTTCAAGCAAGCAATTAAACCAGCAACGAAAGAGAATACATACCAATCTATCGAACTCGATCAAAGGAGCAGCTGCAAACGATTCGCAATCTCGAAGTCAACCAAGCAGCCGATCTCAAGAGAATCGATCATCAGAGAACGAGCGCGAGCAAGAGCAACGCAAGTCAGAATCGATCATCAGAGAGCCGCGAACAAGTCAGAAAACTCTAATTTCAGAAAGAGGATTGGCCGAAATTTTCAATAGCAAAAGAAGAAAGAACGGGCTAGAGAATAAAACAATTGGGCTGGCTTTGTTTTATAAAAGGGGGTTTTTAGTTTATATTCAAATAGGGTTTTAAGTTTTTAATTGTTTGTTATTTGCTGTTTTTTTTTCTTTTCGAATCAAAGAACTGGTAAAATCACCACCTAGGTTGTAGGTAGTGTCAGATTGTCTAGTTAGAATTAGTTCAGTGAGCAGGGTGTGCGAGTTTGCAAAACTCTATAGGCGGGAGCAAGGGTTTGCGAGTTTGCAAAACTCTATAGGCGGGAGCAGGGGGTGCGAGTCTATTAGAGTGTTTGTAAGCGGGAGCAGGGTTTGCGAGTCTGTTAGAGTGTTTGTAAGCGGGAGACTGTTTAATTCTAATAGAAATCTGGGAATGCAGCAGTAGGCAGGGGTTGCCGAAGCTGGGTAAATTTTGTGTGTGATTTACATTTCAGCATATTTATTTCTGCAGTTTGTTTCTGTGTTTAAATCGAGAAAATTTGCTATAACCCTATTCACCCCCCTCTAGGGTTAATCTAGATCCTACAAGTGGTATCATAGCATGGTATTTTTCTTTAACTATAGAGTCATGAATCCACCAAATAATACTTTTGTTGAGGGTCGTTCCAATATTATTCCTTCTATTTTCGATGGAACAGATTTTTTGAACTGGAACTTGAAAATGGAATTTTATTTAAAATCCGTTAATATTAAATGTTGGGATATTATTGAAAATGGGTGTGATATAACAAATAAGGAAATTATCTCGATTAATGCTCTTGCTATGCATATATTATATTCTCATATTAATCGTGATAATTTTTATTTCGTCTCTCATTGTGAAAATGCACAGAAAATCTGGAATACTTTTGATGCAATATATGGAGCAAAAGTCAACAGCAATGAGATGTCCTCCACAACCGACTCAGTTAAAAAAATGTGCTTAACAAGAGTGGTAAATAACAGTTGTGATGAGGATGATGATGATGGAGCAGCCGAGCTGGCATTACTAATGAAGAAATTCAAAAGGAGGAACCGCAAATACGGAAATCCAGCTCTAAATCAAAAATTAAAAAACAGAGAGCACAATATGAAGCCAAGCGAGGTATCAAAACTCACTCACTCTGAATTACTTATTTATTTCCACGAAGTGAATGGCTGTTTTGAACGACTTAGGGAGAAGTATGCCAAACTTGAATCACAAAAAGACACTTTGATAGAATTAAATGAACAACTTGACCAATTAGTTAAAACCTATCAAAGTAGGATCCCTAAGTGTGATAAGTGTCCAACATTCGAAGAAGAAATTAAAAAAATCAGAAATTAATATAAAATCACTTGAAAATGAAATTCTGATTTTGAAAGAGAACGAAAATAGTAGGAGAGAAAATTCTATCAAAATGTGCACACAATTATTGAACGAAAATGAATCTCTCAAAATACAAGTCCAACAATTGTCAATAACTTTAGATAAATTTTCAAAAAGTGAGAAATCGTTGAATCTGCTATTAGGGAAGCAAACTGTTAATACAGCTAGACAACGACTGGAATATAATCAATCTGAAAATTATGAAAGCGATATCAATCAAGAAAATTCCATGTGCACAATTTGTAGAAAATATGGACACAATCACAATAATTGTTGGTATAGACCCAAACATGTGAAAACCATACCAATTTGGGTTCCAAAAGGCAGGAATATAAAATCTCTCAAAGTTAAACAAATTTGGGTGCCAAAAGGAACATATATAAACAGTTTTGGGTCTCCACAAAATTATTTTTCTAAATCTTCTGCCACTAACAACCATGGACCTATAAAAACAAATAGGTCACATAAATCTTTTCCCGTGTAGGTGTGGTGGCAGGCTAAGGAACAACAACAGTGTTTTCTGGATTTTTGGCTGTTCCAGGAACACAACGGGCGACAAAGCAAAGTTCCTTAGCCTATTATAATGGTGACAGGATCACAATGGATAAACAACGAAAAATATCATAAAGGTAAAACAGGTAATGGTATATTTAATTGAACGATATATTAAATGTGATGATCCGCACCATAGTCTGAATTAAAATCAGCCAATATTGAGATGGTGAATAGATGATTATTTTAATTTTGACTTGTTTAGCATGGTTGGCCAATTATATTTATGCCAAAAACACTATTCTTTGATTTACTTCATATATATTAGTTTGGATTAAAAATAGTGTTTTGTTGGATGATAATATTTTTGGTTACGGCTAACTCTATATTCACGGTTTTCTGATTATTTACACGGCTTCAATTCAAATTCAAAGAATGTCATTTAAATTTTTGCTAAAATTGAGTTTGAAATTTTTGATGCACACTTCATGGTCTGGTTTATCAATTTTAGTTAGTGATATTTTGGATTGAAAGAGAAACTCAGATGCAGATTACACTGGTAATCTAGTTGATAGAAAAATTACTAGTTGAACGTGATTTTTGAGACATTTAGTAACTGCATCAAAGAAAATATCTGCATATTTTTCATTACAAATAATTTTCAAATAGCAGAATTTTTTTTCTCATATAACCCCTTCAAGAAAATCTTTTTTTTTTGACCATATTTTCAGATTAATAATTTTTTATTTGATTTTAAATGACAAATTCTAACTAATCCGACCCCCTACTAATTATCAAAAAGATAAATAGTGATTGAAAAGGTGATAAGTGTTGATATTTAACATGCATTACTCAAGAGAGTATATTTGGAAAATTTCTTTAGAAGTTCAAACAAGAGTTATAAAACTTTTTGTTGGGTGAAGATTCCATGACAATTTCTATATCTATCATATTTCTATCGACCATTGTTTATCAAAGCTTAAATATAGTTTGTCGATATGTGGTACTATAATCAGGAATCATTTGTTTTTCATGTCACATTTTTTTTCGTAAAAATAAATAAATATCCAAAGTATTCACTCTCATTTAAAAGTCCTCACGGTTATACATGGGTGAATTACTTGGATTTTTGATTATATGCTTCCATGCTCATTTAAAAGTCCTTACGGTTATGCATGTATGGAACGCATATCAAAATTAATTGATTAAATAAGACAAGTTGATTCTATTCCCATTTAAAAGTCCTCACGGTCTTGCGTGGTTAGAAGATACTTGATTTCATTTTTCTTTAAAATTAAATTGGAATACTACTAATCTCATTTAAAAGTCCTAACGGTTATGCATGATTAGTAGATATTCAAATTCTTGATATAAATGTACCACAAGTTGATACAATTGTATGATTTTATATTAGAACATCATTTCCATTCTTTCTAAAAGTGGAATATGCGCCTAACAAGTATAGTTATGATTTTTGTTTGATTTTTATTGAAGTTTAATATTTATATTCAATTTGAGTTTAATGTTGGATTAATATTGACCACTCTATCTCTATTTTCTCTAACACTATTATTCTTTTGCTGATAACAAAAGGGGGAGAGAAAAGTTAAGATTTTGTCAAATAGAATCAAGCAAAGGTCAAATAATTTTCCATTTGCATCTAGGCTTATTTATATATTTCTATTTGTATGCATATATGTAGGGGGAGCATCATGTAGAGAGGAAGCATTTAAATAGGGGGAGCAATTAGAGTATATCATTGATCAAATACATTTAACGCAGTCAAAATCTTAAATATATGTTTGTTATCATCAAAAGGGGGAGATTGTTGAATATGCGCTATGCGCTTATATGATTTTTGTTTGATGATAATAAACATATATATATATATATATATTTATTTATTTAAATGTATTTGTTAATGTACTATTTTATTTTTCATAGATTAAATAAATATTTGTTGAATAAAATAAATTACACAGAATTTGAATGGAATTTGAATTCAAACCAAAAAATTTATTCAAACAAATATTTATTACAATCTTGAATAGTACAAATTCAAGCTCTCACTATACATATACAATTTTGATTACATCACAATTACATCACAATTCAGTTTACATAAATTCCTCACTACATATCACTCACACTCGTAGTTTTATATTCAACTTCATTCCAGTTTGAATCCAGTATCTGAGCAATCTGCAAAAATATTCACTAACGCAGTAAAATTGAAAAAGAAATATTTTTGCAATATAAAATGAAATATGATTTTTGAAAATATGATTTGCCCCAGCTATTTGGGTTGTTCGTCATCATTCACATTTGAATTCATCGTACACGAACAATGTGACATGCACAGTGTATCACTGTACATGCCACAGGGCCGTTCACATCGATATACACTTGATCGATTTACAGGGACAGGTGAGCACAGGTCAAACCCAAAGGAAAAGCCAGGTTCAACTCACATGCGATCACGACACGAGCACAAGGTCAAACCCGAGTTTTTGAAACTGGATTCAACGCAAGTAAAATTTCAAAACTCAACATGAATGGATGCAAAGACCAGCTGCAACATGGATGTCACAAGCAATACCAGAGACAGTCTCACAAGACAGTAACATGCAGTTTTGCAGTGGTACAAGAAAAGTACAGGGAACAACAACATGGTAAACAATGACACAGCAACAATGAAGACCACTATGCAGTGGACATGAGTGCAACTTGACTATCAAGTTCAAGCCAGATTAACATAATGCAAACTACAATCACAACAATATGCTTGAAGACTATAGCACGACCAAGTATGGCAGTGAAACTCAAGCAAGTGCACAACAAACTCAGTGAAGCCAAAGTGATAAAACAATTGTCCAGACAATCAGACAAGTGCATCCAGAAGTACAAGATGACCAAGTGAATCAAGTTCAGGTACACGAGCTAATGAAGAATGCATCATGATGCAAGGCCAGAGACTACAATATCAAGTGCAAGTGCAAACTCAAATAAGTATGTGCAACTATGAAGACTTCAGTGAGCTAGTGCAATTTGTACAAAATTGCCACCAACATAACAACACAAATGAATACTGCAACAACCAGAGCTAAAGTTCACAATTGAAGCCAAATATACACAAGTGCAGACCAAATGAAGACCACAAGTATACAACAACAAGCAGGAGTGTGCAAGTGCAGATGAACACATATGGCCGAAGTCAATGAAGCCCAAGTATACAAAAGTCAATGCCGAGAAACAATGTATACAAATGATCAGATCAAAATAAAGCCAACTACTGAATCAAGTGCACCAGAAAAATGCAATGCATGAAAGCTTGAACAAGTCCAAATACAACCCAAAGTACAACAAGAATGTTGCAGTGATACATGCAAGTTCATATGTACAGCAAGCTACAAGTGATGCAGAATCAAGGTGAACAAACAGTGATACATGATTAATGCAAGAACAAGCCAGCAGATACATGAATAATGTAAGCATGTTCGAAGTCGAAGATTTTAATGCAGAGTTGTGGATTGGTATACACGAAATCAAGTGTGTGTAAATTGGAAAAGTCAAAATTCAAAGCAAAGTAAAAAAAAAGGAAAGTTTCTGTCGTATCAAACAAAGGAAAATCAAACGTTTGAAAATCAAGGCCGTGAGTAACAAGTCGAAAATATATCAAGAAAGTCGTGCGTATCAGGCTATTGAAAATTAGGAAAGTATCGAATTGATACGAACAAACTCAAGTGTCGAATTCATATAAATATCAAACCCAAAATTCATCATAGGCATCGAGTTCAAGCATGCAATTAAACAGCAACGAAAGAGAATACATACCAATCTATCGAACTCGATCAAAGGAGCAGCTGCAAACGATTCGCAATCTCGAAGTCAACCAAGCAGCCAATCTCAAGAGAATCGATCATCAGAGAACGAGCGCGAGCAAGAGCAATGCAAGTCAGAATCGATCATCAGAGAGCCGCGAACAAGTCAGAAAACCCTAATTTCAGAAAGAGGATTGGCCGAAAATTTTCAATAGCAAAAGAAGAAAGAACGGGCTAGAGAATAAAACAATTGGGCCGGCTTTGTTTTATAAAAGGGGTTTTTTAGTTTATATTCAAATAGGGTTTTAAGTTTTTAATTGTTTGTTATTTGCTGTTTTTTTTACTTTTCGAATCAAAGAACTGGTAAAATCACCACCTAGGTTGTAGGTAGTGTCAGATTGTCTAGTTAGAATTAGTTCAGTGAACAGGATGTGCGAGTTTGCAAAACTCTATAGGCGGGAGCAAGGGTTTGCGAGTTTGCAAAACTCTATAGGCGGGAGCAGGAGGTGCGAGTCTATTAGAGCGTTTGTAAGCGGGAGCAGGGTTTGTGAGTCTGTTAGAGTGTTTGTAAGCGGGAGACTGTTTAATTCTAATAGAAATCTGGGAATGCAGCAGTAGGCAGGGGTTGCCGAAGCTGGATAAATTTTGTGTGTGATTTACTTTTCATCATATTTATTTCTGCAGTTTGTTTCTGTGTTTAAATCGAGAAAATTTGCTATAACCCTATTCACCCCCCCTCTAGGGTTAATCTAGATCCTACGGATATATGCAAAAGTTTCGAGAGCTCCGCCGACGAAAATTACATAAATGGTTAGTCCATGTTCATTTGCCATATGGGGTATATATATTATCGGTTCCTTAACGATCTCCAAAGATGGTGTGAAGTACGCCTTCATAGCAATTGATTACTTCATCAAATGGGCCGAAGTAGAACTTTTACTATGATCATGATGAAGAAAGTTATCAACTTCATTGTCTAGAACATCATCTATCATCTTGGCCTTCCACAAGCCATTGTAACTAATAATGGAACCCAATTCGATGATGTTGAATTTAAGGACTTCTGCCATCGATATCATATTGAAAAGAGATTTATGGTAGTTGCTCAGCCTCAAGCAACAGATAGGTTGAAACTATGAATAAAATCATAAATTCCATTCTAAAGGAACGTTTGGAAAAGGCTAGAGGCAAGTGGGTGGATGAATTCCCAAGAGCATTATGGGCTTATAGAACCACCCACAAGTCCCTGACTGGTCATATTCCATTTGTAACGACCGGGCTATTCGACCTTGGAAAATCGACACTAATACATCCTCGGTACTCACATGTCATAAATCCAAGTGTTGGAAAGCCCGAACATTAGGGGTGCAAAAGAAAAGAAGATAGAACATAACAAAGAATAGAATCTCACACGAATGGAATAACTTAAATTATTTCAATATATAATCTTTAGAGTGGAAAATTTTGAATACAATATCAGAGTCTAACCTTAACTCAGCTTGGATAGTTATAAACACCTGTCCTTGCTAATCCTGACAACCAAACAGAACAAATGCAGTATATGCAGCGGATAATAGAATACGTCCATACATAGATGAAGATCTCATGCCCTCCTCTAGAAACTCCAAGCGTCCTCAACTAAACCTGAAACTACTCGGATTTGACCCGAGTATTTTTAACACCCGGATCAAGCTTGATAAACTAGTGTGAGATACTCGAAATTTTAAATGTATAGATCATGCTAATGTAAATCAAAACATTTGAAAAGAAGGGTATCTCATAAGACCACGTCCACACATAAATACGGACGGGTTTTTACCTTATGATAACCAAAACACTCCATATGGAAAATCACTTTGATATTATTACTAACGACATTTCTTTGAAACATTTTTCAAGTAATATATCAAAATAAAGTATCAATACCCGGATTAAGTCTATGATAATATATCCAGACTAGGTCAACGGAATACACCGAACGGGATATATGGTACCAAAGAGTGGTTGAAATGTTTGCAAAGAATTACAGCTATTTTAGGACTATCAATCAAAACTGTAAAGCTCGTATTGAGACTGGATTTCCAACATGATAAGGAACTAGTGGCCTTTTCCTTTAATCCACGTATAACAACATAGTTCCTACGGTACCTTAATCGCTTTTCTCAAGCAAGTCGTTTAGAACTGCACTTGCTACACTACCAATATCCGGTAGCCTTGTCGCTTTTCACAAGCAAGCCACTATATGCCTTGATGATCCAGATTCTACCGGACTCCTCCATACTCATACAACCAATAGCCTGAAATATATGCCTTGCATACCACATAATTACCCGTATCATCTCCGGGATGTGAGGCTCGTGAGGCTACGCTTAATTTTAACAAAGCCACCTTTGTTATTCACAAAGCCACACTTTATTCTTCCATAAAGAACATTCCACTTAGAATGCCACATTGCCATTTCTTAATCACACAACTGATTTCTATCAACGTATAACTTCTAAGCTCGTACGTAAGGGTGTTAAGCTAAGAGAAGTTGCCTTCTCCGCCACCAAGCAGATAATACGTTGATAGAGATCAATTAATATGATCAGAAATGCACCGTCAGACATTCGTCCATACAAGTTCGTTTTGGGACTAAACGAAACCGAAGGCACTCGTCGTACCACCATTAGTAGCGATAGTCTTTGTAATCCAAAGATTACAAAACACGATAGGACCACTACTGTAAATGTCTCTATGTTGGGAGCTACCCAGAGAATGTCAACAAGTAGTCCTTCCGCTATGAAGATCTCCGGTCTTCAATACAATGAAGAATTTCAAAATGTAGTCATCACTGCCATATAAATATAATATGGGGTAAATACTAGGACTCGTGATAACAATCCCTGCATTCTGAAGATCTCCGGTCTTCAATAATCATCATCTTCAACATTTCTTCACTTTCAAACATATACATTGGTTTGAAGTGGTTTCTGGATAGAAGTTACCCAAATCCGACCCCGGTTCTTTCGAACCAATAATCGATAAAAAGGCATTTAGGTATATAAGTGATTATGACACATCATTCGATTTATTAACCTTTTTATTTAAATTAGATTTCTCTTAGAGATATATTCATTAAATCATTCCTTTAGCTTTTTCAGAGTATATGGAAGCATTAAGCCTCATTTATCAAATCATTTGGTTAATTTTAAATCTTTTTAATCTTGGAATAATTCCAAATCTTTTCACCTTTTATTTAGGAAAACATTTCCAAATCATTTCTACGCAACCCAAGTTATTTAAATTTGGAAAATTATATCTTTATGCTTTGGAAAATTTTGATCCGAATAAACTAAATTTACTATCCCATCCGTCGGGCCAGTCCGGATAGCCAGAGAGAGCAGGAAACTGGTTTTCTAAACTCAAGCCTAGACACTATCTCTCTGACACCCAAAAGGCGGTCAAGCTATTTGATCGACTCTAAATCATTTATATATTCTACTAACTTTTGGTTATTTATTTAACCATTCCATATATCCTTCAAATCACTTTTAAAATACTTTACAAATCATTTAAAATGTTTACAAAAGATTTGGAAAAGAATGGATGTGTTTAAAACTATATTTCAAAGTTACAGAAAAGTGTCGTGGAAAGTGCTTTTTAAGCTATATTGATCAAAACAACCTTTTTATCATTCGAAAATTCATTTTTATAATTCAAATCACTTTTAAAACATTTTAAATGATTTACAAGATTTATTTCATATTTTTAAACATTTTAAAAATCTTTATCTAAAACATTTGCGACTTTGGCCACCGAACTCTCAAAGCGCGATTTTATTGAAAATTTGATTTGCTCATATTTCAAAACGAAATCTTGATCATTTTCTTTTATTTGAAAACTATAGTCATAAGAGTTTGAAATTTTTTTATTGCAAAGTAATCCGGCTTCGATTCCATTCTATAGAAGGATTTAACTTTTACGGCGCGAAATCGCGAACTTCCGTTACGCAACGCGCTTATTTTTGCCTCTTAATACATTATTTGTCAAAACTTCTCCAATTTGAATTTTAATGTTTATAAAACATTTATAAATCATTTTCAAACATTGAAACCAATATTTTCCACATTAAATCTCGTTTTCACTTCATTTCATATTATAATATTAGTTTTCAATCTTTTTATATTTTCAAAATCATTAAGAGGCTAAATAAACTTCATATGAACATCTATATGGATTTCTCTTTCACGAATTAACAATGATTAATTACTTAACCATTTTTATTATGATTTCTTTAATTTATCACAACCAAGTTATCAACCATATCAACATCCATATAATCAACCAAGTTATCAAATATTCCTACAAATCATTAAGAGATTAAATGATCATATTATCATACTTAAAAATAGTTATAGAGATAACTTATTATTTAATAAAAATTGAGTACTAACTTTTGTCTCTAATTAATTCTTCCTACCAACATTCTTATCCAACAACACTTCACTAAACTATTGTTAACTCTAACTAATCATCATCTACTCCATTCCTCCTTCCCCAGCTCTGGAAAATTCAACAGAACTTTTGCAGTACTTCAAACTTTCTCATATTTTCTTGAAATGAAGCCGACAGACACTTTTTTCCAATATTTTCACTATGCAGCTTTCCGAACTTCACTCACTACAAAAATAATGACTTTTGATAGCAGCAAAAAATAGCATTTCCATCTATTCCTTTTCAACGCTGTGAAATGCAGGGTACCCAATGCTATTAGTTAAACAAATCTGGTGAATTCAACCCTATAAAATCGAAAAGGCGGGACACAATTTATTTTGTTCGGGAATCAAAAAATTGCGCCTCTAACCGGTGACCACGCGTAAACACTTGTTTTCTTTTCCTTCATCACCTCCTCCAGAAAACAACAAACTTTGCGAAATCCCTAAAACGCAACACGCAGACCAAAATCCTGAATCGCAAAACCCTAACCGTTGTCGTCAACGGTCGATCCAAATTGGTGCTGTAATCTCTTTCTTGCAAGCAGCAGCCAATTTGAACCACCATCGTAAACTACCTACCTAGAACCCTAAACCCTAAATCCGTTTGTTTTGAACCAGTCGCCAGAACTAGAACGAGAAGCCTGAGATATTATTAAGCAGTAATTCAGTGCTTATTCCAAAATCAGTAATTTCAGACAGCATTGAAAATCTATGCTCAAACGCAATAGCTCATCTTCCTCAACTCCGCAGCAGATAATTCTTCTTTCTGGATCTTTCTTTTGTTGGTTTCTTCTGCTTCAGCTAGGTAAGATTTAATATTTAATTAGCATGAATCGAATGGTGATGTTCGTGTCAGCACATTTTAATATTTTAATCATAGCAGAAGTGCTTGTTGATATTATTCTCTGGCGCATAAGAGTGGAGACTATGTAGAATTAGGCTAAGGGAAGCCATAAACAGGGGTGCGCGTGCACTTGTTTGTATTCCATTCATCCTTTATTTTGTTGTCACATGAGCTTTGCTTTCCTTTTCATGTGGCCTTTAAACAGGTGATTTCAATCAACAAGTTGTTTTTATAGGAGGATTAACTGATGGTCTTTTAGCAACATAGCATGTTTCTTAATTTTATAAGGCTTATGATGTAATTGGATACATGAGAATGCCCAAATTAAAAGTATACCTCTATATTGATTTTGTTCAAAAAATAAAACCATTTATCTTCATGAACTACATTGATTGTATGGAATCTCAACTTATGTATATGAGGTGTTTGCTATTTTTATCTTATATTTAGATTCCAATTGTTCTTACACATAATAATTCAAATTAGTGCTTCTGAAAATATCTGTTGATGTTTATGGAAAGAATAAGGGAAAAACATTGTTGGAAACAATGGGTGTCTTCGGTTGAGTCGTGGACTACGTCACTTTGTTGAAGACGTTTCGGCGATCTGCTCAATTGTGCAAGCAGTTCGTATAAATCACCGCCGCCTCTACGATAAAACAGCCTCTCAAAGTTTTACGGTATCGATTCGTTGCACCGACGAAGCGATTCTGTTTGCACCTTAAAATTACTGCTCGAATTTTGTTCGGTTTTTAAAAAAAAAATGGAAACTGAGATGTTGTTCTTCTTTTCTGCCCTCTGTCTATTTGTTAAGAAGACGGAGTAGTGAAAAAATAAAAGAACGTTACTGGTTGGGGGACGTGGGCAACAAAAACGGATCTGAGAATAATGGGTCAAATAATGAACGTTGCTCAACGTTCTTCAATACGGGCTTAAATAACCGTTCCAGCCCGGTCAAAAAACTGTTAATAAATTTGTAGCAAAAATATAAGTGTTACACCTCTACAAGCCCGAACCCGAGCCCGGTCCAGCTCGGGTCGGGTCGAGTCGAGTCGGTCGGTCGGTGCGTGCGCGCGTGTGTGGTGGTCAAGCATGGCCTCCCTCCTCACAAAAGAGTATCATTGGGTGTCCAAAGGGCCCAACTTAGCCTCTAAGAATCAAGTATAAATACTTGATTCTTGCATATAATCTCACAATGTGGGACTATTCAAATATAGGAGCCAACTTCCACTTAGCCATTTTTTAACAATTCACTTATTTCAAACAAATTTCCAACAATCCCCCACTTGAATTTTTTAAAAATATTTTTCGAGCAATTTCTGAAAACATAAGATTGTGCATAAACAAAGGTGTCGTTAGACTTGAACCTTTGCATAGTGAATAAGATTCAGTTTTTACTAGAGTGACACGTAGTCTTGAACTCTATTCCTGACATCAGACCACACACAATCCTTCTAGAGTGCAATCAAATAAGCCCGTGCATTTATGGCCATGCACGTCTATCCTAGTTTAGTGAATGCTCTAGGAGTTTTGCCCAAAATACTCCATAGGAAACGGCCAAATTCTACATTCACACAGGTGAGTCTATCAAGAGTACTCCTGAAGGTAGATACTCCACTCCAAATAGAGTATAGATCTCATTAAGAGTTTCTATTAACTCATCCTCTAATCACTTCAGGAATACATGTTTCTGTATATATGAAAAATAGCATGTTCAACTCATATCACTTCACAACTTGTTCTTACCCATTGAACCTAGTTCTTGGGATCTCCAGTCATTAGGTCGGGTTACCATTGTGCGTGACTCAACAATCTAAGAGCAATAGTCCCATTTTTCTAGAAGTCGTAAGGACTTTCTCTCTGGCCAGTCCTTTCGTCAAAGGATCTGCCAAATTCTCATCACTGCGTATGTGATCCACTCTAACAGCTCCTGAAGAGAGTAGCTCTCTAACAGTGCTATTCTTACGACGTATCTGTCGTCTCTTACCGTTGTAATAACGGTTCTGAACTTTTGCAGTAGCCGTTGTACTATCGCAATGGATCAACACAGCTGGTATCGGTTTTTTCCATAAAGGAATCTCAGCTAGCAGATTTCTTAAGTACTCTGCTTCCTCACTAGCTGTTGCTAGTGCTATCATCTCAGACTCCATAGTAGACTGAGCCAAAATAGTCTGTTTCTTGGATTTCCAAGAAACAGCTCCTCCAGCAATGCTAAAGATATAGCCACTGGTTGCCTTTGAATCATCAGATAAGGTATTCCAGTCTGCATCGGTGTAACCTTCAAGAACGGTTGGAAAATTTTCATAATGTAATCCAAGGTTCATGGTTCGTTTTAGGTATCTCATGACCCTCTCAATAGCATGCCAATGCTCTATACTAGGTCTACTAGTAAACCTGCATAATAATCCCACGACATAGGCAATGTCGGGTCTAGTACAATCAGTGGCATACCGAAGGCTGCCAATGATGCTCGCATAATCAGACTGTCTTACACCTTCACCAGTGTTCTTGAAAAGTTTTACACTAGGATCATATGGTGTACATGCAGGTTTACAGTCAAAGTAATTGTATTTTTTTAAGATCTTCTCAATATAATGAGATTGATCCAAAGAAAGTCCCTTTACCGACCTAGTAATCTTAATACCAAGAATTATACTCGCTTCACCTAGATCTTTCATATCAAAATTGGCACTTAACAAAGATTTAACAGTGTTTATGGCATGAATGTTTGATCCAAAAATAAGTAGATCATCTACATACAAACATAATATAGTGCAAATGTCATTTTCAGATTTATAATAAATGCATTTGTCACTTTAATTAATTTTGAAACCATTTGAGATTATTAAATTGTCAAATTTTTCATGTCATTGTTTAGGTGCTTGTTTTAAACCATATAATGATTTATCTAATTTGCAAACTTTATGTTCTTGACCAGGAATTACAAAGCCTTCAGGTTAGTCCATATAAATTTCCTCTTCTAATTCACCATTTAAAAAAGCAGTTTTAACATCCATTTGGTGTATAATTAAATTATGAATAGATGCTAATGAAATTAGTACTCGAACGGATGTGATTCTAGTTACAGGTGAAAAAGTGTCAAAAAAGTCCATATTTTCTCTTTGCCTAAAACCTTTCGCTACCAAACGGGCTTTATATTTTTCAACCGTTCCATCGGGTTTTAATTTCCTTTTAAGTACCGATTTACAACCTATAGACTTACAACCAGGTGGTAAATCTACTAAGTGCCAAGTCTTATTGGATTCCAAGGAATCCATCTCATCATTTACAGCCTCTTGCCAAAAATCGGCATCTAAAGAAGATAAGGCTTCTTGGAGGTTTGTTGGATCCTCCTCTATAGTAAAAGTGCAAAAATCCGAGCCAAAATCTTTACCAACTCTTGCTCTTTTACTTCTTCTAGGTTCAGTTTCAGAAGATTCATTAAGTTCTGTTCTAATAGGCACGGTGTTATTTGACGTGCCCCCACTATTCCTCAATTTAAAAGGAAATTTACTTTCATAAAAATCAGCATCAATAGATTCTACTATATTATGTGTATTCAGGTCATAAAATCTATATGCTTTGCTATTAATAGCATAGCCAATAAATACACATTCGTATGTTATACTTGCTAATTTTATTCTCTTAGGGTCGGGTATACGAACATATGCCAAACATCCCCAAGTTCTAAAGTAAGATACATTCGGTTTATAATTTCTTAAAATTTCAAAAGGTGAAATCTTACTTTTTGATTTAGGGATTCTATTCAATACATAGCATACAGTCAACAAAATATCCCCCCACCAATGTTTTACTGCACCTGAATTTAACAAAATAGCTACAGCTAATTCGGTAAAGGTCCTATTCTTTCTTTCAGCTTTACCGTTCATTTCAGGTGAATAAGGTGCAGTTCTCTCATGAATTATACCATTCAATTTATAGAAATCAAGAAATGTACTAGATTCATATTCCGTTCCTCTATCACTACGAAGTCTCTTAATTTTCTTATTTGATTGATTCTCAATTTCAGTTTTAAATAATTTAAACATATAAAATGCATCACTTTTATTTTTCATAAGATATACATAAGTGAAATCAGAGGTATCATCTATGAAAGTGATAAAATAACGGTGTCCATGTCTAGTCAAAGTACCATCTAGCTCACATATGTCAGAATGAATCAAGTCTAAGGGTTCAGAAAATCTATCAACTGATTTATGGGGTTTCTTAGTGATTTTTGCTTGACTACAGAATTCACATTTATCAAAATCAGTTTGTGACATTTTAGGAATCAAATCTAATATGATCATGTTATGAATTATACGCTTATTTACATGACATAATCTAGAGTGCCAAATATTAAAGTCACACAACATATAAGCAGAACTGGTTACTTTATTAGATTCAACATTCAGTTTGAACATACCCTCACAAGCATAACCCTTCCCTACAAACATCCCCTTATGAGTTAAAGTATACAAATCAGCCCCTATAACTTGAGTAAAACCAGCCTTATTAAGGAGAAAACCAGAAACCAGATTCTTTCTCATCTCCGAAGTATGCATCACATCTTTCAGAAGAACTGTCTTTCCAAAGGTAAACTTTATTTCCACATTTCCAATGCCTGCAACTGTAGTGGTGTGAGAATCTCCCAACAGCACTTTCTAATCATCGGCAGCCGTGTATGTACTAAACATAGCACGATCATAGCAGACATGGCGGGATGCACCAGTGTCTACCCACCAACCCTCTGATCCCCAACAAGGCGAATCTCAGAAATCATAGCCGTCAAAGGCTCCTCAGCCAGGTTAGCCTGCGGTGCAAGGCCTGGTCTGTTCCTACACTTGCGTGCCATATGACCTGGTTTTCCACAGTTGTAGCACAGAAACAACTGTCCAGAGTCATTCTTTTGGGTCGGTTTCTGCTGTCCTTTTTGATTCCCTTACGGGTTTCAATTCTGTTTGTTGCGGTTGCGGTTCTGTTTCTTAAAGCTTTTCGGATTTGGTTTCAGAACTGCTGGCTTGGACTTTTTAGTGTTGTTGTTGGTGACAACAAGCACTTCCTCTTTCTGGTCCTGTTTCCGAGCCTCCTCCTCAATACGGAGGCGAGTGATCAAGCTCTCTAAGGAGAATTCCTTAGTCTTGTGCCTAAGCACATTCTTAAAGTCTTTCCAACCTGAGGGCAGTTTATCAATAATAACAGCAATCTGAAACTGTTCATCTAAGCTCATACCTTCGGAGATGATCTCATGAGCAATTTTCTGAAGCTCATGAGACTGCATCTCTGCTGACCTGTCATCTGGTATTTGAGGTTGCGGCTGACTGCATATTTCTTCGCTCCAGCCTCTTCGGTATCGTACTTCTTTTGCAGTACTTCGCAGATCTCTTTGGCCGTCTTGTCAGAATTGTAGTAGTCGTACAGGTCATCGCTGAGGCCGTTGAGTATGAAGTTTCGGCACAGGTAATCCTACTCTGTCCAGTTTTGCACCTCCTTTGATCCCGCAACTAATCTGTGTCGGCTTCGTCTGGTCTGGCCGGCAGCTGTGGTTTGTCGGTTGTCAGTACAGCCACGACCTTTCTCATGGTCAGGAAGAATTCCATCTTTTGCTTCCAGCGTTTGAAATGGAGGCCCTCGAATCTGAAAGGCGCAGCAGAGACCATCGGGACTTGGAAGAGGGAAGCGGGAGCAGTGGTATCGAGATCTGCAGCAGAAGTCATAGGTGGCGTCGTCTTCAAATTGTTGGAAACAATGGGTGTCTTCGGCTGAGTCGTGGACTACGTCACTTTCTTGAAGACGTTTCGGCGATCTGCTCAATTGTGCAAGCAGTTCGTATAAATCACCGCCGCCTCTACGATAAAACAGCCTCTCAAAGTTTTACGGTATCGATTCGTTGCACCGACGAAGCGATTCTGTTTGCACCTTAAAATTACTGCTCGAATTTTGTTCGGTTTTTTAAAAAAAAAATGCAAACTGAGATGTTGTTCTTCTTTTCTGCCCTCTGTCTATTTGTTAAGAAGACGGAGTAGCGAAAAAAATAAAAGAACGTTATTGGTTGGGGGACGTGGGGAAAAAAACGGATCGGTGAATAATGGGTCAAACAGCGAACGTTGCTCAACGTTTTTCAATACGGGCTTAAATAACCGTTCCAGCCCGGTCAAAAAACTGTTAATAAATTTGTAGCAAAAATAGATGTGTTACAAACCCGAACCCAGGTCAAGTCGGTCAGTTGACCGGCGCGCGTGTGGTGGTCAAGCATGGCCTCCCTCCTCACAAAAAAACATCATTGGATGCCCAAAGGGCCCAACTTGGCCTCTAAAAATCAAGTATAAATACTTGATTCTTGCATATAATCTCACAATGTGGGACTATTCAAATATAGGAGCCAACTTTCACTTAGCCATTTTTTAACAATTCATTTATTTCAAACAAATTTCCAACAAACATATGTATGGTTGGGTGGTGTGGAACTCTACGAAAGTGTGATGCTAATCAGTTGTGACCGGAGTATTAAAATTTTGAAATCTCACAAGCTTTTCACAGAATAGTATACTTCTCTGTATTCCATTTGCAATTTCTATTTATTTTACGTAGGGTTATTTGTTTTTATCTCCATAACTCCATTTCACTATAAATGAAACTGATCTTCTTTCATCATGCATTTATTAAAATAACTTCTTTTTTGGTAATGACTTCTCCACAGATTCCTAGAACCTTTATTGATGAATTAGAGAAGAGAAATGATCTCTAGTGCATCTCCTGCCAGCATAATCTTTTACTAGATATGGCACTTCCAGTTTACAACAAGTACTTTTTTTTGCTAAATTTCTACAATTAATTATTGTTCCAAATGCTATCCATCTTCGAAAGTGTACATTGCTACTTAATATTTTCATTAAATTAGTTGGATCACATAATCAGTTTAGCTGATTGGACTTTGACCATCTGGACTTTATTTTTTACCCTTATCAATGGTGCAACTTATAGTAATCAAGGATGTTAAAGTCAGTAGCAAATTCTAGTCTATAGGGCCGACATCCATCATAAAATTCTAAAACATTGTAAATCCTTGTACCTTTCATGCTTTATTAATCTGATTCTCTATACACTTTTTCTTTATTTTTTAGGATGCATTGGAACTTGATCAGCTTATTGATTACTTAATCCACAAGCAAAATTATAAGGGTGTAGTGCTTCTTGGATACAACATTGTTGCAAGCTAAACAAGTAATCATACTCCATCATGGACACATAATTTAATTGGTTTTATAATGCCCATAACATGAAATTTTACTACTACTGCTTCTTGGAAACATACAGGATATTGTACACCATTTGCATACAAACTTGGCATTTTCTAAAGCTGTTACAGGAGTAATTTTACATGTATGCTTAAGCAGATATGTCTCTCATGGAATATTTTGGAGGATATTTTGTCAATGATATTTCTTAAACACAAGCACATTTGTATCCCTCATGCACACCCGAACTTAAAATGAACTTGTTATTTTGTTAATTTATACATACTAAAAAAATATGAATTAGTCAAATTTCCGTTTAGAAAATATTTCAACCTCTGGCTGTAAACTATCCGGGATATGGGTTGAACGATTTTTGGGTCTATGAGATAATTTTATTCTACCTCGTACATAGTCGACTTCCTTTTATAGGCATGTAAATTTATCTTTTCAGCACGTCGGTATCTTAATGACAAATATTTTATTGGTGGGTCTTATGGTTAAGCAAATAAACATGCAGAAGAAGAAAAAGTAGCATTGTCTAATTTGAAAAGTGAGCATACTGAGTATGATGGAGTAGAGCATGACTTAAATATTATCCTTCAATGTCTTGCACAATGTATTCTTTTCTTCCTAAATAGGTGATACGTAAAACCAGAAAGCGTTTACCATGTGACGCTACATTAGGTGATATGAAAAACCAGAAACCCAAGCCGCCATCGATCCCAATCCAGTGCCATAATCTACTATGCATTTAAATTGACTAAGCTAATGTCGATCAATTAAGCCAACTTCGATCCCAATACCTAAACAGGCAACGACCGTTTCAACTGCCAAGAACTCTAAATCCGCGCCTCTCCAATTCGAGCTGCTGTGAGAGGTACTGCAGTATTGGTTATATGATTTTTCACTGCTTATGATTCTTCATCTATTCATTAATTTCTTCTCTCACGTGTTTACAGATTATTACGCTCCTTAATTACGCTGCGGCGGTACCTTTATCCCTATGTTTCAAACTAATCAAATAGTCGAGATTTTCAGGTAATTTATCTAATGCTATTTTGTTATGATGTATAGAAAATGAAATAAAATCAAGTGAGTATTTAAACGATAGTTTCTGGCTTCCTTTTTTTGCACAGATAACATATAGTAAGTATAGTATATCTAGATATATTATTACCCGTGATATTTTCATTGTAATTTTTTTACTATGATCCATTATATCTAAACATGGGATTGATTCTACTTCGAGTGGTGTAAGTCTTAGAATTCATATATATATATATAAATCATTTGCGTATACATTTGCGATAGTTATACGAGAGTTGAGCTTATCTGCAACAGTTATAAAAGTTGAGCTCATTTGAAGTACATCTTCTTCAGGCAATCAATATACATTTAGTGTTGCCTTCAAACCATGGCAGTTCCGATTGAGTGATACCCATGACTGTTTACTAAATTAATCAAGAGGATAGTGATACCCAATATTACCTGTAAATTTGTGTTTTTAAAATGAAACAACACAATAAAGTACAAATGTTTTTTTATTTATTAAAATGATCTGATCAATGAAAATAATATGGTCTTACAATTTTAATAGCATACAATAGTCATTTAATATGGAAAACATTATTTACTGATGACTAGTAAAATTCATTGTACAACGGATTAAAGGTGTAAAATATACTAAATGATTTCTAGTATGTACGTACAATTTATACATTTTTTTTTACATAAAATTCAAAGTAAGTAGTCTAGAAAGCCTTCGTTTTGCTAATTTTTTAACTGCAATGATATTGCGAATTTCCGGCTGCCACTTTACCTTTTGTTCCATGACACTAAAAAGATAATCTATTAGCAAGCTATATGTCTACACTTTGATAGATCTCTGGGTAGAATTAATTTGAATTATCATTATAGGAAGTTACTGTCATATCTGATTATACAGGAAGCATATATAGAAGAGAGAATTATCATCTCTGGGTAGAATTCGTTGTTGCCATTTTGTGTAATTGAAAAAAAAGATTTTGATGTTGTAGAAATTGGAACCTACTAAATTTGTAATCATCCAAATTAGTTATCATATGCAAGGAAGTAAATCTGTATTTCAGAAAAATATTAGTAATATTGTATTAAATGCCTTTTGAGGATTATATATTGATTCGAATCATTTAATGATTTCTTATACATGTATTTTTCTGACAATATTATGATTTTCAAAATCTTGTAGTAGCAACTGAGATGCAGATTCCTAGATCCTTAGTGAACTATTGGATGATTTCTAGTTCTCTCAATGGTATGCATATAGTTAAATTTATATTTTATTTTCTTGTTCTGGTGTTGGCAGTGCATAAGTTATGGTAATTAAAGATGCATAAAAATATGCATCTGTTAGGCAAATGATTGAACAGATTCATGTTGCATTATATATTGAAGCATTGAATTCAATACATCACCCTAATTTACAAAAAAACTTAACTGCAAATCGAAAAAATAAATCCAATAATATGTATAAACATCTAAACATGTCACATGATAGAGGAGCATTGAAGCATTTTGATGTTCGATGTGGCACAATTGCACTAACAAATCTGAACAATAATATCTATCTTTAATCTAAGGGTTTAACGTCAATGGGTTAACCTGCATTCTCATTGTGGAGGTGATCCGAGACCTTCGTAACAATATTATAATTATTCGATTAATATTAATTAACCGTCTGACAAACTACAGGTTATCATATGTAGTTATATTATATGTTTATACTCTAAAAATAGTTGCTGCTTAAATTATTTATGGTTTTTCAGGTTCCATTTACGATATTTGTCTTAGAGATGTTCAAGCTCTAACCTCAAAACTAGCGTCAACGATCACGGGCAAAGGATTTAAAGTTTGTAATTGTGTTGGGTGCTTGTTCAAAATAGTCGCACTTATGCAACAAGCTTTTGGTAGATGCCTAGTCAATATGGTCCATAACTAGACACGGATACTTGTTAAAAATGCGCTCGAGACTTAGGTACCCTTTGAACCAATGCCTATCTTGTAGACGCTGACGTCCGCTTGTTTCGATTTATGTTGGAAAATACACTTTGTAATCCATGAAAATGTTATTTTGACAAGGCTTCATCCTGATCTTGGTTTTCACATGATATCTGGGTTCTATATACAAGTGCGATCAACTTCATTGATTAAGATTTATGAACTCAGTAGAAAAAAAGTTGTGTCTTCTATTTGCAGAGCAGTTGAAAATGGAAAAGTATGATTTTATGTATCAAATTCAGTCAAAGATCCACCGATCATCACGAACAATAACATAAACAATTAGTTAACAAGGGAGGGTAAATGATGCCTTTTTTCATTTAGTTACTCTATTAGATATTTGCAGCTAATTACAATTTGTATATGTCGTTACCATCTAGTCCTAATTTTAAAATAGTAACCGCACTGTATCGATTCTTAGCATCTACGAAAAGAACAATACATACTGTACATCTTCAATTAACTCGATAAAAGTCCAATTGCTTTGCTTTTAAAATTTGTCCACCGCCTAATTGCTATCCTGTGTCATACATGTCTAGTAAACTATATAATCGCCAGTAGACCAGATATTTTCATCCACATATTCCAAAATACCATTGAATATCTTGTAGACCTGTATATATGGCTTACTTACACGTGACATCTTCGCTTTAGCATCTTTCCTGTATTTATATCTTTGTTTAACTATTTCACTTTCATTTAATATTGAAGCATTAAAATGTCATACTACAAAATGCCTAGTGCTGACTAACCTGTGATTTTCCACCATATATATGAACATGCGTGTTCAGTTGAATCAGGGTTGGTTCTTTCTTTTCCTACCAACTACTCTAGAGCATTCACATATACAGTGTGCAAAACATCAGATAAGTCAATGCACTAATTAGACTTTATATTTCATGGGTCAGTATTTGTTATACTACCCTAATTTGGGGTGTCACTGAATATCATTGTGAGTAATTTTGTGCCACCTAGGAAAATACATTCCATTGTTTGGGAGTATGTGTCAGTAATGAAAATTTTACCAGTGACAATGCAGGTACTGCTTGATCAGATGGCATGAGTAATGAACGAAAACTGGCCAGTAATGCAATTTACCTGTGGCAATGCATGTAATTCCAGTAATCCCAACCATCTTAACGTATCGAGAGGAATGCATGTATATTACCTGATTATAACTTTAGTATTAAGAAATTAATGCTTATATTGTTTTACATAAAAAGATAAAAGCAATTACCATTTTACATAGAAATATAAAATTATTCTCATTTTACATTAAATGTTAAAACAGATTATATTGTACAAAATTATAAGTGAATTTATGTTTTCATATTCCTTGTTGGAAGATGGACAAGTCATGAAAGCTCGCTGCTTGATTAGCTATTTACTTGCAAACTCATTGAAATATATACTTTTAATATTTGTTTTAAAACAAAAGGCTAAATGTTGAGTTAGAATTCGCTAGAGTTGGTAGTGATGGGGTAGGACATCATTTCGGTGTAATGTTTCAATCCCCTGTTGATGCACAAGTCGTGCATGTCCATTCCCCACCAGATGTTATGCCTGTTGCTCTTGCTTTAGCTGGTCAGTCTGAAGTTTTTATTTACACTCTTGAATTCCATTCTAGATCAAGGATTACTCACCTCTATCCATGCTGTTGATGCTTACTCAACTTTGCTAGTTCTATCATTTTCCATTTCAAATGCTTCTAAGCATCCTCATGTCGTCTCATCTTCTACAATTCCTGCACATAACTCTTCGGATGCTCAAAACATTTTCATGCTTTAGTGCACATACATGCTGTATCCAGCCAAGATTTGCCTCACCATCCAAATGTTATCATACATACTGCTCCGCCTTCTGCTGTTTCTGATTTACAGCAGCTTGGTTGCAGTGGATCAGGCTCCACTCAAACTTATGCACAGTCGTTTTCAGATTCAGGCTTACACTGATGCACAGCCATGTGCCCATCATCGAGAACAGCCTGTGCATTTCTCTCCTGCACATCAAGTGCAACCACATGCTCTAAGTGCTGCTGTTTCAATGGGACTTGTGTAGAATCAGGCTGTTATCCTTCAGAATGTGCATTCTCAATCTTGGTTTGGGTCTGTCCATGCCAAATAATGAGGCTAACATTTCTGACACTGTAGCTTATAATTCATATGGTGTTCATTTCTTGAATGCAAAGGCTCAAGAAGTATCACAAGTTGATGCACTTCAGCAATCTGAAGCTCTTTCCGCTCCCGCTAATGCAGGTCATATACCTATCTAGTTTATTACTATAGAATGATGAATTTTATGCACTAAATATAGTATGATGATTTTTTTATTTACTTATACCTATCTAGTTTATTTCCTTAAATATTTTGGGAAAGATCGGCTAACCATCAACATATTCTCTATGCTTGGAAACCTATAGTTGCAGTATTCTTTTTTCAAAAAAAGAAAAAAGAGGACGAAAAAGAATTGGTCCGATTGTTTGGTATTTTCCTTTTTGGGAAACTAACCCTATTTCTAAACATACATTCTAAGAGCCAACGAAAGAGATGTGAACCCTATCCTTGTGAATCTCTAATATATTTCAATTAAAGGGAAAAATTAACTAAAAAACTATAAAGACAGTTGTTACACAAAGACTTATATAAGTATCTCCTGAATATATAATCTACTTCTAAACAGAAAAATATTTATTGCTGCTAATGTATTAGGTATACTTTGAAACTGAAAAAACTATATCCTTGTTAATATCTTTACTACCAATACATTAATTATAGTTCTAAACTGGAAAACGTTTATTGTAAATAGAGCAACAAATCTGTGTTACACACAGAATTCCCTGAATTCTATTTAATGGATAAAATCATAAAAGAGAATAGTTGTATGCATGTATCATTGGCAAAAGATTTATCAGTGTTTTTAGCCATCCCTCTCCTTCTCCATGTGAATTTAAACCAGTGACTTTAATTTCTATCAATCCAGATATGAGAAAATCGTTATTAAATGATCTAAGCTGATAAAATGGTACTAGAAAACCTCCTTATCATCTGTAGGTGATATATTATTGAAATCCCCCATTGTGCCATGAGTTTGTTATATTTCTAAGTTGATTTGTAATTTGTTCCCAGAGTTGTTCCCTTTCTGAATGTAGATTACTTGCATATGCAGTAGTCAATAAGAAATTGAATTGCCTTTTTTTAATGCCTCAACAGTGATACATTGTGTAGATTGAGATAAAACACGTAAATTTGATGTATTTTTGTCCCAAAAATACGAAATTATCCCTTGAAGTTTGAAGAATTATTTGTGGTGCCATGCCAATGTGATGGTAGAGTTGGGAATAAATTACTATCACTTAATTTACTTTCTAATAAACCAACAATAGTTGGTCTATATTTTGCTAGAAGTATGAATATAACCTGTATACATTTAGGAGTATCTCTACCTTTAACATTCCATGTTATGACAGTCATTTACCTTTTAGATTGCTCCTCTGACTTATTTTAGAAGGAGCTTTATCATTATCAGATGTCTTTACTTTTGCAGATGAGTTTATATTATTGTTTTTGTTATCTATGTATTTGGCCATATCAGGTGGTTCTTGATTAGGCACACTTTCTTCTACCGCTTCAGCCACTGTTTCAGTGATCCGGTCAGGTTGCAAATCATTTGGAATACTATCATCAAGTAAGACCAAGTTGTTATTATGTTGCTTGAATGCTCATCTGTATGCACGGTTTGTTCAAGAGTATCACAGTCTTCATCGAATTCTCGGTAAGTACTTCCTTTTACCGCATTTAAATCCAGTGCTTCAATACTTATAATTGGTTTTGAAGCCTTTTACTTTGCAATATCATGTGCAGATGCGGAACCACAACCTTCATTTCCTCTTCCTTGCTTCTCAGTTTTATCAATTACACCGCCGTTAGGTATAGTTCTGGGTAAATACTGTTCTTCTCAATGCCTTGAACTTTCATATGGCTTGCGCCCAGTAAGTGGTTCAAACATTACCACACCAAAACTATACACATCACTTTTACCCATACATGAACCATCATTGCTTGCAATTACAGCAATCTACAATCTACAATCTACAATCTACAATCTACAATAGCAAATTACAGCAATCCAAAGAAGGAAAACTCTACAAATCAGCTGCCAATTTAGATTCAAAAATATTTCTAGAAAATTTACACTAATTTATCAGTGCACAGAAATTTTGAGTTTTAGCTTGATTAAGTATTTAGCATCAGTGTACATCAGCTGCCTATTCAAATGCATAGTAGCAGCAAACCCTTGCATAAATGCATCATATTTTAAGTTCTAGCTACATATTTATTTCTTCCTTTGGGACCTTTTACTTTGTGAATATATGACATAACAATTACTAACACCTTGACTGTTTATTTGACATTAGCAAGACCAATATTGCCGATGTTAGGGAGAAAATATCAAAAGCAAAGCAAGATTAAATCAACCGTTTGACTACTTTGTAAGTAACTTGTTGATGCAAATATGTATGATATATTATGCATGGACACGGAAAATGCGATAAAATGAAATGTATGAAATACTAAGTTAGGATATGTGAAAAGTTGTTTGAACGATATGTATGAAATATTAAGTTTGGATATGTGAAAAATTGTTTGAATGATATGTATGAAAAATTATGCTGCAATTTACATATATCATGTTTTAGAAAATATGTTATATTTACATGCAGGTATGAAATGTGTAAATGGATATTGTATATATTAAAAAGCTGAAACGACTTAGTATTACATGTAATAGCGTTTCATAAATGCTGTTGACTTAAAAACGCTATAGAAAGTGACCTTGGGATATGAAATATGCATATAAAACACTATAATATAACTAAATAAATGCTCTAGAAATATGTTAGAACGTTATAGAATTATCACAACAAACGCTATAAAACATGTAAAGAAAACGCTATAGAAATATTAATAATATAAATGCTATAGGAAGTAACCATTGGATAATATCTCCTATAGCGTTTTTGTTTAATAGCAATGTCAAAACGCTATAGAAAATTATTTTCAGTGTTTTTGTTTCTGCTATCTAAACCTGAAGGTCTAACATAGCATGTCATTCCATGACGTTCTCTGAAAGGCTATGGTAGGATATAACAGTTTTTTCTAAACGCTATGAAAGCCTCATTTTGTTGTAGTGGCTTCTCCTTATGTTGAGCTCGATCTTCATAGGTTTCATCCATTCCTCCATTTCTTCACTTCTTAGATGCTAAATCATGTTCTAATGGTATTTTAAGGTCTTTAGCCAAGTTTGGTGGAGTGTGAAGTTGGTTTGATATGATTTTAAGAAAAATTAGTAAGGAAAGAGAAGAGAGGAAGCCATTAAAGAAGAACTCTTAGAGCTTTAGAAGGAGGAAGAAGAAAATGGTGTGAAAGAATGTGTGAATGTAGATGGATATTTATAGAAAAAGCAAAACGTGGTAATTTACCAAATTAACCCTTTACGAAATTATCAAAATACCCTTACTTAAATCTGAAGTAAGCTACACTTTTTCAACACTTAACATATTTCTTTCATATCTAATCGTCATCCTTTCATATCTCCACTTTATGTCATAATCACTTAAGCATAAAAAAATAAAGTAATGATTTTTTTGGATTTGGATGTGATTGAATTGATGTTTGCTTTTTTACTTTTATTAATTACCTTACTTACTGTTACTAATGATATTCTATTTATTTTTTTTATTTTTTTTTATTTTAAAGAAGACAATTATATAAAAGGACAACCAAAAGCTGTCAACAAGCCTGACAGGTAACCGAACCCCCAAAACAAGGAAATACAAAAACGAGAACACTCTAGAGAATAACACGCTGATAACCAAAAAAGAGGAACCAAAAAACCATAACAAGAGGCGGCTCAAAAGGACCACTGCCAGCAGGCACACAGCAAACCCGAAGAGCTCTAGGAACCCACCGCCCATCCAACATCGTAATCGAGCTCCGGCAATGCCACCGCCCGAAAACGATGTAGAGAATCAACCTAGCAACTAGAGATCAAGCCCAACAGAAGACCCTCCAAGATAGAAGAAGCAAGAAACGACCAACAACCCAGCAACTGATTGGCCGATAGCCGTAAAGGAGAAGCGGAATCTCTCTAAGCAAGCTCCAAACAGATAAAGGACGGAGAAACTAAAACACCCCTGAATGCCATATCCTGAAAGCAATAGACCCATAATGAGAAAATAAAAGGGGAGGGGGAGAAGACGGTCAAGAAGGAGACTAGATAGTCAGATCCACCAGTCTCCGGAAAGACAGTCAACCTATTCCGGCTCTAATAGAAGACCGACTACAGGAGATCGATAATAGATTCACCAGGCGTTCGGAACAAGAGTTGACTGTCCCTCTGAAATGACGTCCACGAAACGCCAAGTAAACATCATCTCGGACCCTCCGAATAACCGAGAGGGGGTCCATTGGAGTCACGTCAAAGATTGCCTTATTCCGCGCACACCAAATGTGCCAGCAAATCAGACAAGGAATCAAGCGAAAGATGATAGAACGAAGGGAACGACTAGAACTACGAAACCACCAAGAGGACTGTAGGTCAGAAGACGAGGTGATGGAACCACGGACCCCCACTAAATTACCGAAGTAATTCCAGCAGGATCTGGCACACCAGCCAACGAAGAGCAGATGGTTCACCGATTCTGTTTCCCCGTTGCCGCAGCATCTACAACGTGAAACAAAAGGAATGCCGATCCGTTGAAGGTTCTCGTCAACCGAAAGCCCATTATGGAAGGATCGCCACACTAGAAGAGATACTTTAGGAGGGATACGGACGTCCCAAATGAAAGAAAAAATGGGAAGGACAGGAGAAGGCCTTCTAGAAGAGGACCACGCCTTAAGAATAGAGAACGGACCACAATCCCAACCGGAGAGGCCGTTATGAGAATCAACGAGCACTTTGACCGATTGCATATGCTTCCAATTCTCACTGGCATAAGAAGGAGAACCGGTAAAGCCCGAAGCAGCCAGTCTCCGATACTTGGAATGAAGGAATTTCGTCCATAAGGAGTCGTTAGTCCCAAACCTGGACCACAACTTGCAAGCGAAAGCCAAGCAGATGTCCTTCCGATTACGCAAACCTAACCCACCCTCACTCTTAGGACGGCAGATAGCATCCCAAGACACCCAATGATGTCTGTGATTGTCGCCCTTAGAACCCCAGAAGAAAGATGAAGCCAAAGATTGGAACGAACGAAAGAAGGAGGAAGCAGGGGTCATCGCGGCGAAAATATGAATACCCAAAGAGCTCAAAACCGATTGGATAAGCACCAATCTTCCAGCTTGAGACAGGAGAGACGCATTCCAACGAATAATCTTTCCCCTAACTTTGTCCGAAAGCGGATCGAAAAGGGCGTTCAGTTTCCTACCTCTGTAGAGAACAATACCCAGATAAGGAAGAGGGAGTGAAGCTGCCCTAAACCCGGTAAAAGATTCGACCCAAGAAACTCTCAACTGGCCCATGTCATTCGCGTGAACGAAGCAACTCTTCACCGAGTTGACCAGTTGGCCCGAAGACCTCTCGTACAACTGAATGAAACGAATAAGGCGGCGAATAGAGGACCGATTACCGTTGGAGAAGATGACAATGTCATCCGCGAATGACAGAGAGGAGACAAGCGGACACCCACTCGGAAGTCCAAAACGCTGAATTTGACCAAAGACCGTTAAAGTGTGGATGCCACGAATGAAAGCCTCGGCCGCAATAACGAATAGAGTTGGAGATAGAGGATCGCCCTGACGGATACCTCTACCAGCTTTGAAAAAACCATTGGCCGATCCGTTAATGATAACCGAAAACCAACAGTTGGAAATGAGCCTCCAAACCAAATCGATAAGGGTTTCAGGAAAACCGAAGGCACGAAGAACCTTGATGATGAAAAACCAAGACATACGATCATAGACCTTTTCCATATCAAGTTTGAAAATAATGTTAGATCCCCTGACCTTGCGGTCAATCTGAGAAACAAGTTCTTGGGCTAAAAGGACGTTATCAGTGATCAAACGACCTTTTACAAAACCTGCCTGAGAGGAGGAGATAATGCGATCAAGGTACGGAGCCAAACGAATGGCCAGAACCTTAGAAATAACCTTGTTGGCGAAGTTACACAGGCTGATCGGTCGGAACTCCGAGCACAACCGAGGATTATCATACTTAGGGATAAGGATCAAGTTAGTGGAAGACCAGCTTAAGGGAAGAGCGGCTCCAGAAAAGAAATGCTGAATAGCTAGGCAGAAATCCGATTGGATGATATGCCTGGTACTACGAAAGAAGGACCCATTAAAACCATCCGGCCCACTGGCACTATCCTTTCTGAGCGCAAAGACACTGGCACGAATCTCATCAGGCGAAGGCGGTAAAGCTAAAACGGCACTACCCTCAGAAGGAACTAGCCGAGGAATAAAGGACAGGATGTCCGAAACCGGGCCAGACGCAGAAGGAGAACCCAAATAAGATTGGAAATGGGAAAGTAAAACCTCAACTACTTCAGACGGAGTCGAAGCCAAAGAATGGTCCGATCTCAAAATCTCACGGATTGAAACCAAATTAGCTTTCTACCGGATAGAAGAATGGAAGAATTTCGAGTTTGAATCACCTTCGACCACCCACTTGATCCTCGCCTTCTGGCGGAGGTAGGAGTTTTCAATGCGGAGTTCCGAAGAGAAGGCCAGTTGAGCGGAAGCCCAAATCTCCTTATTCTCGGCTGAAGGATTCTCGTCGAACAAATATTCGGCAAGAATCAGGGATTCTTCAACCGCTCGCACACGGTCGAAGATGTTCCGAAAAACAAGGGAATTCCACGTCTTAAGGCAAGACTTAAGACGCTTAAGTTTCCTAGAGAAAGCCCCCATTGGAGCAGCCACAATGGGAGTGGACCACGATTCCTCCACCACCTGCAAAAAACTATGGTGGGAACTCCACATACTAAGGAAACGGAAAGAAGAAGGTCCCGACAAGGACCGCGAAGCGCACCGTAAAACCAGTGGCGCATGATCAGAGCAAGCTCGATGGAGATGAGAAATAGAAAAGGAAAAGGGAAGATTAAACCAATCAGCAGACCCAAAAACCCTATCCAACCTGGATAGGATCCGATTCGGGCCTACCTGATTATTAGACCAAGTAAATGCAGAGCCAACGAAAGGGATTTCCGATAACCCGGAACTCACAATGAAAGAATTGAAATCAGAAACCGAGAGCCGATTAACGGCCAACCCGTCCGCCTTTTCAGCCTGGCTAGCGACAACATTGAAATCGCCACCCACCACTGAAAGCGAGCAACCGAGGACAGCAAGAGACATAATGTCATCCCAGAGAGATAATCTCTCTAACCGGTCGCATTTGGCGTACACCGCCGAAAAAATGAGCGGTTGCGGGAAATTAGGAGAGGAACACAATACAGATAAAAGTTGAGCCGAGTCAAGAACAGGGCGAACAACGAATTCTTTGGACCAAAGAATCCAGATCTTACCCGAGATATTAGACACAACACCGCCAAAACCAAGCGACAGAACAGCCTTGGTAATCTCTCCAGAACCCAAAAGAGGTTCTAAAACAGCTACTAAACCAATGGAATGCTTACGGACAATCCGACTAAGTCTAGCAGAGGAGGCATCGTTGCCGATACCACGAATATTCCAAAAAAGAAAATTCGTCATTAAGACAACAACAAGCAGAAAGATAAATACAAGCCAAAGAAGACAACACAGACGCAAATCAGATATGACACAAGGAGGATAGAGCAGACCCGTCGATCTGCTCAGTCGCCGTTATAGAGCGAGTACGGATAGTCCGGGGGATGGCGGAAGCGCCACGCGAACAACGCCGAGAAGATCTGCGAAGAGGCTGACGCCTAGGCTCGGACAACGAAGAAGCACCAAAACTCTCCTTCGAATCGGGCAGAGAAGAAGAGGATCTGAATGGATCAGAGTTATCGGTAAGACGAGAGAGCCGCTCATTAATCAACGCGATTTCCTCTACACTCAGCAACGGGATGATGATCGACAAGGCGCAAGAAGAGGAAGGAAGAGAGCAACGGGAAGAGCAACAAAGAGGAGGAGAGGCCGAAGAATCCGAAACTGATAAAGAATAATGGAGGTATGTAGGGGAGCTAATAATACGCATCCCACGATGCTGTAGGAACCTAACCCATGCCGGACTGTCACTAATGAGACAGCCCCGCGAGACGGGAGAGGTTCGCTCGGTGGCTCTAACAAAGCTATCACCTGCTCGAATCGCAAATGACTGGTAATATTCCAGGCTGTCCGCATAGTGGACCGCAACAGGGTTCACTATGCGACCAGGAATGGAACACCGCCTAAGCCAATCGACCCAGGCAGGATAATATCTCCGTAGAGACCAAAGGGGATCAACCAGAATAGACAGACGATACGAAGCCACAAACGACACTGACCAGGCCTCGGTATGGCTCGTAACAAAAAACCAAGATAGAGAACCACACTGTCCTCTCCAACCGGAGAAAACAATGCCTAAGGGACCTGACACGCCATCATCCAACAGAATGCAAAAGGTGTCAGGGAGCAGTCGCCGAAGCGAGTCAAGGCTCAAAAACACAAGGAACAAACCAACAGACATAAGCCGACAAGAAACCAAATACCCAAAAACATCGAACAAGTGGAAGAGCACCAGCGAAATACTCACCTGACTGGATATAGAGCCACATACCTGCAGCTGCGCGATGAAAGGAGCTACAGAGCAACTGGACCCAATCTGATCGCGTAACAAGCCACCTAACAAACAGGGGAAAACCACCCCACCTCCTCGAGGAGAACGCACAGAACAACTCAGAGGGAAACCCAAACCAAAACCAAAATCACAGCAAACTACCTCCAAACAGCCATGACCATCCCCAAAGCCACGACAAATCAAGGAAGGAACTACGGGGGACGCACCGCAACCCACGAGGAGGAGACAACCTCCCCAGCGACCAAAACAACCAAAGCAACACCAAAACCTTCGCCGAAAACAGAAAGAACCGAGTCCCCCCCCCCCCCCCCCCGACGCCACAATGCTAACCACTGCCAAACCGCCAGTACCCACCCCAGAATCACGAAACACCGAGATAGTGTCGTGGGAGGGTAGCACTGCAGCCTCAATTGAAAGGGTGGTGAAATCCCCTTCGACCAAGTTAACCGAGCCAAAGCCAAAATCACAGCCAACCGAGCCCACCACCATCAACTCCTCTCCACCAGGGAGAAAAGCACAATCGGACGAGAAAGATACAGACGGCACGAAAAGGGTGGTAAAATCCCTATCGTCCAAGTCAACAAAATCAAGATCAGAGCCACAACACACCGAACCCACCACAAGTGTCTCATCCCCTCTTGGCAAAATCCCACAATCGGCTGCAAAAGCTAACGATGGTTCGAAGACGGTGGCGAAATCCATCTTCGAAGCCACCGCGTCAGCCGCAGCAATGGCCATCACCTCCCAATAAACACCAAACAAAGGAGAACACATACAGGGGGGAGAACAACACTGCAAACCTTCATCAGAGACTGGAATCACCTCCATGAAACAGAATTCAACCCAAATAAATCTGGATCTGGCAAGAGCCCCAAAATCAGAAAGAGAAAAAACCCTTATCTCAATCGATCGAACACCGAAGAATATCACAGAGATTGGACCAGAAGCCTCTGCCCGAAGGGCAGCGCCAATAGCGGCGAACGGCGGGCAACATCGAATGAAGGAACCAGTAAGCACGAATTCCCCACCATCGCTCAAAGACGACACCAACATCATCAAAAAACCCACAGTAATACTCAGAGTTTGAGAGGAAAGCCTCAGAGAGATAAAGAATTAAGAAGGGGAAACAGCTGACAAATGAAATTCGCTAACGCTTAGAGCAAGACTGCCATTAAAGAGCCGTTGTTTTGGTTTTTTTGAAATTATATAATTGATTTTTTGTGCTATTTTGTCTAATGATATTCTAGATTTTTATAATGATACTTAGAAAAGTAAACGTGTTTTGTTATTCAAAATGTATAATATATATGTTAAAACATATTAACATAGGCACTAATGTCGTTCTAACTTATTTTGAACAAAGACGTTGATTTTCGACAAAACGTGTTACAGTCACATTTTGACTTTTTGTTAAACTATTTATTTATGTAAACAAAACTCGAAAATAATTTTCTCATCATTTTTAAATAATTAAAATAAGTTTATTTTAGTTATAAAATCATATTTAATAATATTAAAATCCAAATAAAAGAATACGACGTCGATCTGTCGGAATGCGGCAAATTTCGTCAATCTTTAAAAAACAAGTTTATAATTTATAAAACCATCATAAATCAAATTACTATCATTATATAACCATTTAAAAAGAGTTATTTACCATTTACAACAATTATTCGAATGTATATTAAATTTTATCGAAAACTGGCTTTTGTCAATTTTACGACAAAACTTCAAAATCTCTATTTAATTTTAAAAATAAATTCATCATTCTTATTTATCACATAAAACATGATTATTAAGTTTGAAAATTCTATATTTGAATATTTAAAATTAATTAATATTCCATTTCAAAGTGGTAAAATATGGGTCGTTACAGACTTTCCCCCTTAAATGAATTTCATCCTCGGAATTAAACCAAAACCCAATGCCTGGTAATACTTATTCAAAACAATCTTTAAATTTAATTCTGTATGATATGCACAGATCATCCATACGCGATATCTGATTCGATCTGCTATTCGAATCCACAACTTTACTTCCGAACTAGTATTGATTCCCCGATCCTCTAGTGCGGACGCTGATCAGGCTTATCGATCATAAAATTTTGTTTCCCTTACGTAGCTCTCAACTATGATGGAAAACTTAAGCATACAATTATAAAGCCTCATCAATGTTCGTCGTCAAGAATCAAGTGATGAATCCCTTTTCGGGCCGGTGTAAATATCTCAAAGTTCTGTACTCGAATCCTAGATCAAAATCATGTGACGAATTGATCTACGTACCTCATATGTACTTATTAACATTCAAAAATCTTTGTGAAAACTTTCCATAAAATTTTTATCTTTTATTTATAAAGATATAGTCGCTTTAAATATTTATTTTCAAATATTTTTCTTTAAAGGAAAACATTTCATCCCAAAGGAATCATTTCAATAATTTACCTTTTATTTTTCGAAATTACTATCAACTTCTCCCATTATATAATATTCCTTTTTTAACCAACCTTGATATTAATTTATCAAATAATAGTTTTAAATTATCCTTTTAACTTAAGGAAAATCATATAGATCGAGTAAATTCAAAATAATACCAAGGAACTGGGTACTACTAATAGTATTCTATATCCCCTTAACAAGAAGGGTAATACTTAAGAGAAGTGTTTACCATCTGAACATATATCTTGCTCATTTTTATTTATTTTTGAGCCACTCAAACTAGTTTCCATATTAGACTTTCTTACTTTTCAAAAATCCATTTGGGGTTATTTTGTTAATAAAAACCATTTTATAAATCCCTTTCATAAAATCATCTTATATGAACTTACTTCCTTTTAAAATTTCATAGTTCTTTTTCAAAATACGTACTCAAAATTTATATAACATATCCAACTTTTTCAAAATTATTTTATTTGTGTAAAATACATTTTTATACTATATGCTTATTTTATTATCTTATACAATTTCATTAATCTTAACCCCATATTATTATCAAACATCTTATAATCAAATCGTGAAACTTAATTCATAAGATGTTCATTAAATCAACAAATAGTAATAACTGGATATTATTATTTCTTTAATCATAAACTGACACACATAAACATTTATATCTTTCAAAAGCTAATCCTTTATACTTAAAAAAAATCCTTTAAAATTTTCAAAAGATTAAGATAGGAGTTCTTAAAATTCCTTTTTATTAAACGTATATCTTTTATACTTGAAACAGAATATAATAACCCTAAAAGATTTTTCTTTCTTCTTTTTCTTTGCTTTCCATTTATCCCGTTCCTTTATTTTCCCATCCTTACATAGAACTGTATAATGCCCTTCTTTACCGCATCTGTAACAGAAAATGCCGACATAAGATCCTAGCTTTTTATTTCTCTTCTCCTTCTTTTTGTGCACGTATTCTTTGTGCTTGCTTTGGATTAGCCATAACTCATCACCCGGCATATAATGGGACATCCTTACCTAAATGTTATACTAAGTTATTATCAGAAGTTCCATACCATTAATTTCATGACTTATAATCCTTTTATCCACATAACTTGATTTAACTTGTCCGGCTTTGAACTTGCCTTGATTTTACAATGATAAGAAGAATAATTATCAATACTTCGATACCATTAGCCCAAGCCAATGTATGATCGATACTTAGAAGATTATTCCCACCATCACCGGACAGATCAAGACCATATTCTTGGAACTTTTCAAAGGGATAACATCTTATAAATTTTCCATATCACATAAATATTTATACTTTGTGTATATATAAAATGTACTCCTTTTAAAACAGTGTCTCGATTTGCCTTGTTTGAGGGTTTAGAAATACTTATCGATATTGTGGCGTCCCACGTACCAACCAGAATCTATAAACCACTCAATAGATAAATCAACGCAAGACATTTTTATATTAATTAACAAACACGTGCTTATATATATATTAATCTCAAACTCATTCTTGGGCGTTACTAACCCTATCTCTAATGAGTCACTCATTCTAGGGTATTACTCACCTTATCTATAATGAGTTTTACCCTACCAAAGCCTATGTGTTCATTCAACCTAAGCTCTGATACCAAATGTAGTGATCGGGGTTTTCGACCCTCGAAAATCGACACTAATACATCCTCGGTATTCATATGTCGTAAATCTAAGTGCCGGAAAGCCCGAACATTAGGGGTAAAAAAGAAAAGAGGATAGAACATAAAATACAATCTCACACGAATGTGATAACATATATTATTGCAATATATAATCTTTAGAGCGGAAAATTTTGAAGACAATATCAGAGCCCAACCTTAATTCAACTTGGATAGTTATAAATACCTGTCCTTACAAATGCTGACAACAAAACAGAACAAATGTAGTATATGTAGCGGATAATAGAATTACATAGATGATGATCTCTCGCTCTCCTCTGAAAACTCCAAGCATCTTCAAAAAAACCTGAAACTACTCGGCACTGATCTGAGTATTTTTAATACACGGATCAAGATTGATAAACTAGCGCGAGATACTCGAAATTTTAAATGTATAGATAACGCTAATGTAAATCAAAACCTTTGAAAAGAAATGTATCTCATAAGACAACGTCCACACATAAACATGGACGGGTTTTTATCGCATGATAACCAAAATAATTCATACAGAAAATCACTTTGATGTTATTACTAACGACATTTCTTTATAACTTTTTTCAAGTAATATATCAAGATAAAACATTAATACCCGGACTAAGTCTATGGTAATATATTCAGACTGGGTCAACGGAATACACTGGATGAATATATGATACCAAAGGGGGTACCTGAAATGTTTGCAAAGCGTTACAGCTATTTTGGGACTACAATCAAAACTGTAAAGCTCGTATTGGGATTGGATTTCCAACATGATATGGAACTAATGACATTTTCCTTCGATCCACATATAGCAACATAGTTCATGCGGTGCCTTAATCACTTTTCTCAAGCAAGTCACTTGGAACTGCACTTACTACACTACCAATATTCGGTAGCTTTATCGCTTTTCACAAGCAAGCCACTATATGCCTTGAGGATCCGCATTCCACCGGATCCTTCATACTCATACAACCAATAGCTTGAAATATATGCCTTGCTGACCACATAATTACCTATATCATCTCCGGGGTGTGAGGCTATGCTCAATTTTAACAAAGCCATGCTTTGTTATTCATAAAGCCATGCTTTATTCTTCCATAAAGCACATTCCACTTAGAATGCCACATTTCCATTTTTTAATCACACAACTGATTTCTACCAACGTATAACTTCTGAGCTCTTACGTCTCAAGAAAGGGTGTTAAGCTAAGAGAAGTTGCCTTCTCCGCCACTAAGAAGATAATACATTGATATAAATCAATTAATATGATCATATATGCATTGTCAGACATTCGTCCATACAAGTTCATTCTGGGCTAAACGAAACCGAAGGCACTCCTCCTACTGCCATTAGTAGCGAGTAGTCCTTACAATCAGAAGATTTCAAAACACGATAGGACTGCTGCTATGAATGTCTCTATATTGGGAACTACCCAGAGAATGTCATCAAGCATTACTTCCACTATGAAGATCTTCGGACTTTAATATAACAAAGATTTTCAGTATGCAGTCATCACTACTATATAATTATAATATGGGGTAAACTCCTGGGACTCGTAATAGCAATCCCTACATTCTGAAGATCCCCAGTCTTCAATAATTATCATCTTCAACATGTCTTCACTTTCGAACGTATACATCGGTTTGAAGTGGTTTTCGGATAGGAGTTACCTGAATCCGACCACAGTTCCTTCAAACCAATCATCGATAAAAAGGAATTTAGGTATATAGGTGATTATCACACATCATTCGATAACCTTTTTATTTAAATCAGATTTCTCTTAGAAATATGTTCATTAAATCATTCCTTTAGCTTTTTCAGAGTATATGGAATCATTAAGCCTCATTTATCAAATCATTTAGTTAATTTTAAAACTTTTTAATTTTGGAATAATTCCAAATCTTTTCACCTTTTATTCAGGAACACATTTCAAATCATTTCTATGCAATCCAAGTTATTTAAATTTGGAAATTATATCTTTATACTTTGGGAAATTTTGATCCGAGTAAACCAAATGTACTATCTCATCCATTGGGCCAGTCCAGGTAGCCGGGGAGATTAAGAAATTGGTTTTCCAAACTCAAGCCTAGACACCATCTCTCTAACACTATAAAGCGGTTAAGTTATCCGATGGACTCTAAATCATTTACATATTCTACTAACTTTTGGTCATTTATTTAGCCATTCCATACATCCTTCAAATCACCTTTAAATACTTTATAAATTATTTAAAAACGCTCACAGAATATTTGAAAAAGAATGGCTGCGTTTAAAACTATATTTCAGGGTTACAGAAAAGTGCTGCAGGAAAGTGCCGTAGAAAGTGTTTTTTAAGCTATATTGATCAAAACGATTTTTTTTATCATTTGAAAATTCATATTTATATCTCAAATCACTTTAAAACATTTTAAATGATTTACAAGATTTATTCCATATTTTTAAACATTTTAAAAATATTTATTAAAAACATTTGCGACTTTGGCAACCGAATTATCAAAGCGCAACTTACGTGAAAACTTGATTTGCTCATATTTCAAAATTTACTAAAGGAAATATTGACCCTTTTCTTTTATTTGAAAACTGTAGTCATAAGAGTTTGGAAAATTCTTGCTCTAAAGAAATCCGACTTCGATTCCATCCTATAGAAGGATTTAACGTTTACGGTGCGAAATCGCGAACATCCGTTATGTGATGCGCTTATTTTTGACTCCAAATACATCATTTGTCAAAACTTCTCCAATTTGAATTTTAATGTTTGTAAAACATTTATAAACTATTTTCAAACATTTAAACCGATATTTTCCATATTAAATCTTTTTTCACTTCATTTCATATTATAATATTTTATTATTGTAATATTCATTTTCAACCTTTTTATATTAGCAAAACCATTAAGAGGCTAAATGTATTTCATATACACATCCATATGGATTTCTTTTTCATGAATTAATCATGGTTAATTACTTAATCAATTTTATTATGATTTCTCATAATTTATCACACCCAAATTGTCAACCATATCAACATCCATATAATCAACCACATAATCAACCAAGTTATCAAATATTGATACAAATCATTAAGAGATTAAATGGTCATATTATTATACTTAAAAATAATTATAGAGAATATTTATTATTTAATAAACATTGAGTACTCACCTTTGTCTCTTACTAATTCTTCCTACCAACATTCTTGTCCAACAACACTTCGCTAAATCATTGTTAAATCTAATTAATCATCATCTACTCCATTCCTCCTTTTCAAGCTCCAGAATATTCGGTAGATCTTCCACAGCACTTCAAACTTTGTCCTATTTCCTTGGAATGAAGCCGACGACACTTCTCTCCAATATTTTCACTCTAGTGCTTCCTGCTCTTCACTTCTCCTTTAATTGAGCTCGTCCTCCATAGGTTCCATCCCTTCCTCAATCATTTCTTCACTTCTTAGATGCTAAAGCATGTTCTTTTGGTATTTTAAGGCCTTTGGTAAAGTTTGGTGGAGTTTGGAGTTGGTTTGATATGATTTTAAGAAAAGTTAGTAAGGAAAGAGAATAGAGTAAGCCATTAAAGAAGAGCTCATAGAGTTTTAAGAAGGAAGAAGGAAGAAGAGAATGGTTTGAAAGAATGTGTGAATGTAGGTGGGTATTTATAGGAAAAGAAAAAAGTGGTAATTTACCAAATTAACCATAACCAAAACATTTGCTACGTAAAATCATTGGGTATTATTTTTAATGACAACCTTTGAAAAACACTTTTCACGTAAATATATTCAAATAGCCGAAATTGTTACATTGGTTAAATTTAACGGCATAATAGGTTTACAATCAAGTCCATAGGCACTTATTGGAGAATGAATTTCCATACAATGGCAAGTAAGAGACTACCTTCCGTATAGTTCATCTCTAGAGGAATGTACCGAGGATACACAGACAATCCTCCTCATTTAGCAAGACCAGCCTATCCCTATTTGGCACTCATACATGACCTGTATAGAACCGAATATGACATCATCTTAGTCGTAACCGACCTATCCGGGGGCCCATAGCATACACCAAATACTCGACGTATAGAAAGTAATATAGAAAGGTGATGCTCATATCCTAATGGTTGCAAACTACATAGCCTTGCGACGTACCCTGTTTAAGTTATTACTAAGTGATAAGGTCTGAGGTAGCGATTATCTTTCATATAGCACATTCCACTTTGAGTGACACACTGCCATTGCATAATCACACAACTGATTTCTACAAATGTATAACTTCTGAGCTCGTACGTCTCAGGAAAGGGTGTTAAGCCAAAAGAAGTTGCCTTCTCCACCACTGAACAGATGATACGTTCATAGAGATTAATTTATGTAACTAGAAATGCAATGTCAAACATTATCCATAAAAGTTGTCCAGGAACATGACAAATCGAAGGCACTCTCATACCACATCCTGTCGGGAATTACCTCTAGGATTAGCAGCGAGAAGTTCTTGCATCGAAGATCTTAAATGAAGAACTACAACCATTTAATATGTAGGAAGGATTTTTGACCCTCAAAAATCGACATTAATACATCCTCGGTATTCACATGTCGTAAATCCAAGTACCAGAAATCTCGAATGTTAGGGATGAAAAAGAAAAGAAGATAGAATAGAATAGAAAATAGAATCTCACACGAATGGAATAACATATATTATTTCAATATATAATCTTTAGAGCGGAAAATTTTGAATACAATATTAGAGCCTAACCTTAATTCAGCTTGGACAGTTATAAACACCCGTCCTTACGGATCCTGACAACCAAACAGAACAAATGCAATGTATGCAACGGATAATAAAATACGTCCATATGTAAGTGAAGATCTCTAGCTCTCCTTTGGAAACTCCAAGCGTCTTCAACTAAACCTGAAACTACTCGGATCTGACCCGAGTATTTTTAATACCCAGATCAGGCTTGATAAACCAGCATGAGATACTCAAAATTTTAAATTTATATATCATGCTAATGTAAAGCTAAACCTTTGACAAGTAGGTTATCTCATAAGACCATGTCTACAAATAAATACGGACGAGTTTTTACCTTTTGATAACCAAAGTACTTCATGTGGAAAATCACTTTGATATTATTACTAACAACATTTCTTTAAAACATTTTCAAGTAATATATTAAAATAAAGTATCAATACACGGACTAAGTCTATGAAAATATATCCGGACTAGGTCAAAGGAATACATTGGACGGAATATATGATACTAAAGGGGGCAGCTAAAATGTTTGCAAAGCATTGCAGTTACTTTGGGACTACAATCAAAATCGTAAAGCTCGTATTGGGATTGGATTTCTAACATGATAGGGAATTAGTGGCTTTTTCCTGCGATCCACGTATAGCAACACAGTTTCCACGGTGCCTTAATCTCTTTCTCTCAAGCAAGTCACTTGAAACTACACTTGCTACACTACCAATATCTGATAGACTTATCACTTTTAACAAGTAAGCCACTATATGCCTTAAGGATCCGAATTCCACTGTACTCCTCCATACTCATACAACCAATAGCATGAAATATATGCCCTATAGACCACATAATTACCCGTGTCATCGCCGGATGTGAGGCTCGTGAGGCTACGCTCAATTTTAACAAAGCCACGCTTTGCTATTCACAAAGCCATTCTTTATTCTTTCATAAAACACATTACACTTTGAATGCCACATTGCTATTTCTTAATCACACAATCGATTTCTACCAACGTATAACTCCTAAGCTTGTACGTTTCAGGAAGGGTGTTAAGGTAATAGAAGTTGCCTTCTCCGCCACCAAGCAGCTAATACATTGATAGAGATCAATTAATATGATCAAAAATGCATTGTCAGACATTCGTCCATACAAGTTCATTCTGGAACTGAACGAAACCGAAGGCACTCCTCCTACCACCATTAGTATCGAGTAGTCCTTGCAATCCAAAGATTTCAAAACACGGTAAGACCAATGTTATAAATGTCTCTATATTGGGAGCTACCCAGAGAATGTCAACAAGCAGTCCTTCCGCTATGAAGATCTCCGGTCTTCAATACAACGAAGATTTTCAAAATGCAGTCATCACTGTCATATAAATATAATATGGGGTAAACCCCTGGGACTCATGATAGCGATCCCTATATCCTAAAGATCCACAGTCTTCAATAAACATCATCTTCAACATGTCTTTACTTTCGAACGTATACATTGGTTCGAAGTGGTTTCGGATAGGAGTTGCCCAAATCCGAGTCCGGTTCCTTCGAACCAATCATAGATAAAAAGGCATTTAGGTATATAGGTGATTATCACACATCATTCGATTTATTAACCTTTTTATTTATATCATATTTCTCTTAAAGACATATTCATTAAATCATTCATTTAGCTTTTTCAGAGTATATGGAATCATTAAGCCTCGCTTATCAAATTATTTGGTTAATTTTAAACCATCTTAATCTTGGAATAATTCCAAATCTTTTCACCTTTTATTTATGAAAATATTTCCAAATCATTTCTATGCAATCCAAGTTATTTAAATTTGAAAAATTATATCTTTATACTTTAGGAAATTTTGATATGAGTAAACCAAATTTAATATCCCATCCGTCGGGTCAGTCTGGATAGTCAGGGAGAGCAGAAAACTGGTTTTCTAAACTTAAGCCCAAACACTATCTCTAACACCCATAAGGCGGTCAAGTTATTTGATTGACTCTAAATCATTTACATATTCTACTAACTTTCGGTCATTTATTTTACAATTCTATCCATCCTTTAAATCACCTTTAAAATACTTTATAAATCATTTAAAAATGTTAACAAAAGATTTGAAAAAGAATGGTTGTGTTTAAACCTATATTTCGAAGTTACAGAAAAGTGCTAAGGAAAAGTGCTGCAGAAAGTGCTTTTTAAGCTATATTGACCAAAACGACTTTTTTATCATTTGAAAATTCATTTTTATAACTCAAATCACTTTTAAAACATTTTAAATGATTTACAAGATGCATTCCATATTTTTAAATATTTTAAAAATATTTATTCAAAACATTTGCGACTTTGGTCACCGAACTGTCAAAGCGCGATTTTCCTAAAAACTTGATTTGCTCATATTTTAAAATTTACTAAACGAAACTTTGATCCTTTTCTTTTATTTGAAAACTATACTCATAAGAGTTGCAAAATTCTTATTGCAAAGAAATCTGACTCCAATTCCATCCTATAGAAGAATATAACTTTTACGGCGCGAAATCGCGAACTACCATTACGCGACGCGCTTATTTTTGACTTCAAATACATTATTTGTTAGAACTTCTCTAATTTGATTTTAATATTTATAAACCATTTTCAAACATTTAAACCGATATTTTCCATATTAAATCTCTTTTTCACTTCATTTCATATTATAATATTTTATTATTATAATATTCATTTTTATCCTTTTTATATCTTCAAAACCATTAAGAGGTTAAATAAACTTCATATACACATCCATATGGATTTCTTTTTCATGAGTTAATCATGGTTAATTACTTAACCATTTTTATTATGTTTTCTCATAATTTATCACAACCAAATTGTCAACCGTATCAATATCAATATAATCAACCATAAAATTAACCAAGTTATCAAACACAAATCATTAAGAGATTAAATGGTTACATTATCATATATAAAAATAGTTATACAGATTATTTATTATTTAATAAACATCGAGTACTCACCTTTGTCTCTAATTAATTCTTCCTACCAAAATTCTTATCCAACAACACTTCACTAAACCATTGTTAACTCCAACTAATCATCATCTACTCCATTACTCCTTCCCGAGCTTCAAAAAATTCAGCAGGGCTTTCGCAGTGCTTCAAACTGTCTCCTATTTCCTTAGAATGAAGCCGACGACACTTCTCTCCAATATTTTCACTTTGGAGCTTCCTGAACTTCACTTCTCCTTTTGTTGAGCTCGGCCTCCATAGGTTTCATCCCTTCCTCCATCATTTTTCACTTCTTAGATGCTAAACCATGTTCTAATAGTATTTTAAGGTCTTTGGCAAAGTTTGGTTGAGTTTAGAGTTGGCTTGATATGATTTTAAAAAAAGTTAATAAGAAAATAGAAGAGTGGAAGCCATTAAAGAAGAGCTCTTAGAACTTTAAGAAGAAGGAGGAAGAAGAGAATAGTGTGAAAGAATGTCTGAACGTAGGTGGGTATTTACAGGAACAACAAAAGGTGGTAATTTACCGAATTAACCTTTTACAAAATTACCAAAATACACTTACTTAAACCTAAAGTAAGCTATACTTTTTCAATACTTAACATCATCCTTTCACATCTCCAATTTATTTCATAATCACTTAAGCATAAAAAAAATTAAACAATGATTTTATTGGATTTAGATGTGATTAATTTGATGTTTGCTTTTCACTTTTGTTAATACCTTACTTTTACTAGTGATATTCTAGATTTTTATAATGATACATAGAAAAAGAAAACATGTTTTTTTATTCAAAATATATAATATATATGTTAAAACATGTTAAAAAAGGTGCAACAACGTCGCGCCAACTTATTTTGAACAAAAATGTTGATTTTCGACAAAACGTGTTACAATCGCATTTTGAAATTATTTATTTATGTAAATAAAACTCGAAAATAAGTTTCTCATCGTTTTTAAATAATTAAAGCAATTTTTTTTTATAAAACCATATTTAATAATGTAAAATTCAAATAAAAGAATAAGACGCCGATTTGCCGAAATGCGATAAATTTTGTCAATCTTTATAAAACAAGTTTATAATTTTTAAAACCATTATATATCAAATTACTATCATTATATAACCAATAATGAGTTATTTACCTTTTACAACAATTATTCGAATGTATACTAAATTTTATCGAAAACTGGGTTTTGTCAATTTTGCGACAAAACTTCAAAATCTCTATTTAATTTTAAAAATAAGTTCATCATTCTTCTTTTTCACATAAAACATGATTATTAAGTTTGAAAATCCAATATTTGAGTATTTAAAATTAATTAAATATTCCATTTCAAAGTGGTAAAATTACGGGTCGTTACACCATTCACCCTTGCTTGCGGCTCCGAAGTCGTAATTCCTGTTGAACTCAAAGTCTCTTCTCATCGAGTGACCTACTATAACCTCAGAACAAATAAAGATCTTCTCTTAGAATTGATAGACTTGGTAGATGAGAAGTACGAAAAAGATGATTTGAGGGCAGCTGCACATCGACATCGAGTCGCTCGATACTACAATAATAAATCCAACCTAGGACCTTTGAAATCAGTGATCTCATCTTGAAATGGGTTTTTCCTGTCCCGTCGCACATGAATCCTACTTAAGAAGGACGGTACATCATTGAGTGAAGGCTTGGAGAAGGAACTTTCAAGCTAGCGACTGTTGATGGTGTGACACTCCTAAGGGTATGGAATAACGAGCGTTTACGATTCTATTCACTTGGTTTGTTCTTTTTCGTTCAGTTGTATTTAATTTTCGAATTTGCTTTAGCGTTTAATCTCCCAAATTTATAATAAGACAAATTACGTCATTTCTTTCCATTTGGCAATAATGTTTGAAGTTTCCTTCATTTTTGTGATTGCTATAGCATTACAAATTAGTTATGATACCCGATTAACTAATATTGACATGTCTGAGCAGGTTCCTAGAGTTTGGAGCCAACCGATTACACAAGTTCACGATTGGCCTAAAACAAAATGAACGTGTTCTGATCGTTCATTCGATAATTCTCGCTCACGACCCAATGGGCGGAGTACCTAACGAGAAATGGATATGACTTGACCATCCAATAATCAGATTAATCCCACCAAGCGATGGGATGGATATGAATCAAAAAAAGATCGTAAAATGATCAAAGGCTCTCCACGTTAACACCGGGGTTGGGGGACAAATCAATCAATTAAGTAAAGTACGATCCGACTATTTTTCAAAATAACTCTTAGTCTCTAGAGTGTGGACTGGAGTATAAAAATAATTTTGGTGCGATTCGACCACCCGCGAACGAACTCTTATCCCCAGAGTGTTGATATGAGTATAAACAAATAGATTAGTATGGTTCGACCACTCATATTCCATAAATTCTGACCTTAAATCAATAGGAGGAGTATAAATTTGCTAAGGATGGAATTCAACCATCCACTGCCTATCTTTTCTAGCCCGAGACTGGGGGCAAGAGTATAATCACTTAAGCCGCTGAATTTGACAACGTAGTATTAGGGCTTAAGCCTAGTGTTCAGTGCGACATAAGGCCACGACTGCATGGAGGCCTTGAGATAGAATTAACAAATTATCATCCGAACCAACAAGCAATAAGTTACAAGTACATTGAATTGAATGGAAAGTAATAGCCCGACTACTTAAATAAATTCACATAAGAGTTCAACATAAAATAAAGAACTTTTATTTGCATAAAACTTTGAAATCGTAGTGCAAGTGTTTAACAAAAAGTGAGGGCCTTACTCGCACAAACAGGACTAATAAAAAGAAAAACAGCTACATAAGCTATGTACAAACTAAGCCAACGTGATGGCTACTTCTTCTGCTTTTTCTCCCTTTTGAATTTCTTGGGAGTGGACCCACCTGAGCCTCCTCCCGTTCCTCTCTTCGATACCTTACCACTGCCTTTACAATCTTTGATAGGAGAGTATATAGATGTTGGAGGGAGTCCTTCGGGAACTGACTCCCCAGGTGGAATGACTTGCAGTGGGATGATGCTTGGATCATGGACGTCTACATTAACAGACTCGGTTTTGGCTTTCTTCTTCAATAACTCCTCCCTCTCGATGTGTTCCTTCAGGCTGAGCTTATTAGTGTGTTCGAAGGCACCATTATCAAAACAACATCAGGTTCATCTTGCAGCAGCTGATCATTGACCCTTTCATCAGCAAGAGCTCTATGACTTGTGCATCGAGCCTTGGAATGTAAGTAGCTGCTGGAATATTAATAAGTATCAATTGTTGCTGCACAGCGGCACCGCTTCCCAGAGTTTGACTAGAAGCCGCGAGAATAAGCGAATAAGCCCAGAAATATTAGGCACGAAGAACGAAACCTCTGGAGTAATGGAGAATAGAGCGGGATACCTGCGTCAGACTGACTTTTAGTTGTTGTCGGAGTGCTCCCTTCTTGAATAGGAGTCAGCACCTTTGGTTTATAACCAGGCCTATCCGGTCATAGCTCAGATCTTGTCCTGGGCCAAGTGAAACTGATGCTTCGGCTGGTTGAACTCAATGGAAACCTTTGGGACCGGACCCCGAAGCTTCAGCGATGTCTTTCCCTTTGCCGAGGGTACCATAATATCAGAGCCTTGTAGCGGAAAGATATAAAGGTTCATTCCCACGAGGTTCTCTCGCAACAGTTTTCCCTTATCCAAATTGGCTTCACCAAGGTTTTTTTTTCTCATTTCAACGATATAGTCCCAAGCCTTACAAGCGATTCGAGATAGCCCTCTCCAAGAAAATTCAAGTCACGATGGATTAGGACCTTGGCATTGTATCCAACAATCAAAGGATCAAACATGTCCTTAATCTCAATCCGTCCAGCCTCTTTAGCATCCTCCAACCAGGCCTCAATTTGCCCTCTAATTTCATTAAGGCCAGCTTCCTTCCCTTTTCCTTGTGAGCTTCGATTTGAGCGAGTTGCTCGTCAAGTTTAATTTTCAGCTCCCGATCCATGTCGGCCTCTTCACAATACTTTTGAGACTCCTCTTGAGTCTCAAGTTTTTCTTCCTCTTTCTTAAGAGGTTTTTTGAGTTATGCGGCGGGCTAGAGCATCTATTTAACTCTTAACCTATAGAAGACTCTTGGTAAGTCGTTCTGTAATTTTTTCAAACCACTACATATACACAACCCCATGGTGTCTCTAATTGTCACAAGTAATTCAACTTTCATCACATAGAGAGGATTATGTACAGTATTCTCAATGGTATATTAATATTTTATTTTCGATACATCTTTATTAGGAAAATTTAAGGACAGATATTTATTTTGTATAATTCTGTATTTATAATTATGAACACATTCTTAACTGCAATAAATTAAATACTTTTCCTAAGGATTTTCTATGTGTATATATTTAACGCACTTGAAACATTATTTCTATCCCAATACAATAATATAAATGATCACTCTTTCACCAACAACAACAACAATAATATAAATAATAAAAAATAAAACCAAAAGTTAACTTTATTTGAACAAGATACATTATAAGAGTTAAATTGTATAATCAAGTTACATGTTTACCCTAGTGGCACATCCTTAACTCTATTAATTTGAATGAAATGCTCAGAGCCAAAGCTTATATAGGATAATGATTATGCCCTGAAGAGGTTTTTTTTATGTAGGTTGTTAATATTACATATGGAGGGCTATATAGCGGAGCTCAGGTGAGGGAGAAAGACCTGCTATATCGAAGAGGATCCTGCAAAAGAAGACATTGGAAATCTTTGTTTGGGATAACATGTTTAGGACATTCTTTTTTAGGAATACAATATTAAATTCGCTGCCTTTTTTCCAAAAAAAAAACCTTATTTTTTAAAACAAAACTAATTTGTTTCTAAAACATTCAATCCGTTTAAAAGAAAATTTACATTATCACACCAAACTTTTCGTTAAAAGAAACAAAAATTTGAAATAAAATAAATCATTAAAATTGACCAATTGAAAAGAAAATATATTTTAGAAAATCTCAAAGACGATTTTAAATTTTATCAAAAAACAATTTATTAAATCTAATTTGTTCCAAGGAGCTCAACTTTTTCAAAAAGAATTATCTCGAAGAAGAAATTTATTTGAAAAATTTAAAAACTTTTGACAATATACAAAGCTTTTAATAGCTTAATTTTTTCTTCTATGAATCTTTCAAAAGATTCTTTTTAAGGAAATCAAATATCACCAAAATAATAACATACACAAAAGAAAGTATTTCATAAAAGTCAAATAATCTCTAAAGTAAAAATATATATAATTCATTGACCTATTATACTTTATATTACGTTTGTAATTTATAGAACCGATTAACAGATAATATCAAGATTCCATTCCACCATTTGTACTAATTATTTGAACTACCACGGAAAATGCGTGTATATATTTTTGGAAAAATGGACCTGGATGATTAAATCAGCAATAAAACTGAAACGGCAAGGATAAGAGTGTCAGTGCAGTAGGGAAAATGTTTAATTAAAGAGAGATGGCATTCAATCTTGACCCATAAACTCAAATATACGTAGCACAAAGTTATTAAAATTGTAAAATGGGCCACATTGCCTGAAAGGCCCATTTGATAATTGGCTAGCCCATTGTACTAAGAAGCACTTGGCGGTGGCTAGGTTTTCTTTCTTTCTTCTATAAAACCCACCGTCGCAGCAGGCAATCACAAGTCGCTGTTGCTTATGCTTCTTCAGTCTTCATCTTTCTCCATTCCCCCTTCCCGTTCCATCATCATTGAACATTGTTTTTCAATTTTTATTTTTAGATTTTTAGATACTTGAAACGTTTATATGATTTGGCATCAGAGGATGAGAAGAAAACTGCAACAATATGATATAAAATCATGATTCTTTGTTTTTAAGTCTCTGATGGTTGCCTATTACAATTTTTTGGTTCTTATCGTTTTAGATTTGATGAGGAGGAAATGATGATGAATAAATTGGTCCGTGTTTCTGATTTGCACTGACGATTATATTTAACCAATCTCTGATCCTCCGCCTTTTTATCAACAATTTTATTTAACCATTCTTTGATTCTACTTGTGTGTGCTTGCTATATTTATGATAATAAAAATTCATATTCGAATTTTCAACTCAAGAGGTAATAATTCGGTCGCTTTTTGTTAATTTTTTTTATGATAAATACTTCGGTGTTTTTTAAATCTTTCGTAAACGCGATGTTGGGTCTGATTTAAACGGTTAATCTGAGAAACATGAGTGATAAATACGTTGATCGTAGGTTTTAACTCGCAATCTTTAATTTGAATACTGTGTGCAAATAACTCTATTTGGATTCAAAATGGAATGCAAGAGCTCTTGATTATTAAATCTTTTTCTGAGTTCTACATAGGTACTAAAGACAAAAGAATCATTAGTTAATATCTAGTGTCTAGTTTTGTGTTTTATTCTGTGTTTCAATGGCTGCTAGCTATATATACAGTCAAGTTTTTATGATATAACATGTTAGGTTTGATGAAAAAGATGGAATTCATTTTGCAGAAAGGTCGGTGGTATTTGTATATTTATTACTAAATTTTAACAAATTCTTGAGAATGCCTAGGGAAATTTTTAAAGCTCATCTCAAAACATGATAAAGTACTTCCATCTGTGCAGTATTTCTCAACTTAATAAAGTTATATTTATTTCCACAAGTGTGAACCCGTGCTTCGCACACGGTTTAATTAAAAATGGTGTAAATAAATGTAGTTACAACCCATCACCATTGTAAATATTGCTTTGGGCTTAACTTTCTATTATCCGTTCAGCACAAATCCATACACGTATATAAAAGAAAAGTAAGAAAAATAAATAGATGAAAACAGTCCTTGCCATGTATATAAGAAGCCTTATCATATTGAATTCGTTTCTTCCTCAGAGGTTGTAATACGAACATGGGCTACATTTTATCATTAGTACAAGTTATGTGAATAAAAAATTAGTAAATCATGGACGAACAGTGGAACAATTAGCAATATAATAATACCACATTTGTAAATGGTATAATGTTTATGAACCAATATATCCAATAATTAGTATCACCAATATAACCAATATAAGAACGTACAGTCAAATCTGAATATCAGAAACTTCAACATACAGACAAAAGGTGCAAAACATCAGTTTATGAAACAGAAACTCTCAAGTATAATAACATAATATGCACACAAAATATAGCCACATAGGTTATTTTTATTGATGAAATACCAAACGGAGTTAAATGATAACATAAATAATTGTGATGGAGTTGCGCGAAAAGCACATGAAATTTAACCATTAGCTTTAGTCCATACATTTTGGTAATTTTTTTGCAGAATAGCAACAACAACCTGAAAGATTAACAAAAACGCCTGTTAATAATTTCACTTTCATGCTTATATAATTCAGTTAATAAAGGCAAGATGAAAACAAATTACACATTAATGGTTTACCATAAATACAGTTTCAAAGTAAAGGTTGAACTAAATTAGTATATTATTGCAGCACCAGTGGACCGGTTGAAAGGAAGAATAGAAAACAAATTTAAATATCTTATGGAATGCTACGGTTGAGGTTATTGCATAGAGTAAAGGAAACAGAAAGTGGGAAACAATATATTCTCAAAGAATCGTATGAAAATACATGGCATGTGGCTATTTTCCTGACGGTGATAGGCATGACACGAATTTAAGTAATGGAATTCAATCTAAGGAATCTGTAAATTTTTTGTTATTTGAAATAGGTATTTCACACCATTAAGAAGAAACTGAGAATACAATGTGATCGAATACAACATATAGTCTATAGATGAAACATTTAATACTATTGCTATAGTAGGTCATAAAAATCAAGGACATAAAAAAGTAATTTATACAGCTTTTACACTCAATGTACGACATATCTGGAAGAATGGTTATTTGATTTAAACATAATAATGTTTCTGATTTAGAAATTAAGCCTAATTGATACAACTGTTGCACCCACTTTAAAGAAGGCAGCGTGTTCTTTCTTTATTGTAGTGTCTTCTATTGTACAGATGAAATATGGGTTGATCTTAAACGGTTCAGAGGATGAATTGTAAAGAGGGAATTAGCTTGAACTACATTCTTAAGTATGACCAGGACATTGTTGTATACAATTCTGATACACGTAAGTATAACTTCGAGGAGTTTATCCAGTCCTCAAAGCAAGACATTGGAACAAAAATAACAGACAGATAAAAGAAAGCCTAAAGTGTCGCTGAATTTGCATTTAATCTTCTTAAATGTGCATAATTTTATTAATATGCAAGTTATGTCGAAGTGTTCTTTCATTATTTTATTGGCTATAAATTAAATCTTTGCAATTAACGTAAGACCTGATTTTAGGAACTTGGTTTTCAAGTTATGCCTTTGTACTAATTAGGTGATGGTAAAGGAGTTGATTCTATTTTTATTTTTATAACCGTTTTCAAGTTTCATAATGTACATGTTATAAAGATGGATCTGATGTATACTGAATATTATAGATGATGAGCGAAAATATAGTCTCTCATTGTAGTGGAAAGAATTGAAGGATAAAATCAATGTCCATTCTAGCTTGCTTAATTATAAAAATGTCCCTTTTTTAGGTTAAAGTAAATATTTGATTATGCCTGTTTTATGAACACTATGCCTGCAAACCTAGGTTGTTAGAGGATGATCAGTCGTTGAATTTGTGTGACCTTAGCACATTGAGTAAATTTTTGCTGGTAATGCACACACCTCCAATAGAATCGTTAACACGTACGGTTTCCTATTTAGATCAAGGATATGCTTACTTAGTAAATGTAACATGATAGTGGTATACGTTGTGAAGTTGCTTACCTAGTTGATGCAGTTGCACAGTTGCACGCTTTGGTAAGGAATGTTGTTTTCCAATGATTTTATTTTCTGCTTCAATCCTTTTTTTGCAGGAGTATTTCCAATCCCAGGTGATAATGTAGGAAAGTTAGTTTGTAATGTGGGTCGATGCACGGTCAGGCTACGATGAATTATGTTGGTGTGCTTGCCATACCTTTTGGGAGCCTGGTCTTTCCAATAGTTGAAGCCTTTTTTTCATTCCTAGATCATTGTAGAGAAGCTGTTAGTTCTCGCGGTAGCCGAAAATAAATTGGGGTTATAAGATTGTGATAATGTACACGATATTCATGTTAAAAGTTATTTATTGAAATGTTTGATTTTTATTGAGTCATTTCAATATGAAATTCGGTGTCAACTAATGAATGTGTGTAAGAGAAAATCATAATGACACGATTATAATGAAAATAAGAAAACTTAAACACCTTATAGATCGTGCACTCGTGGCTTAAAACGTTAGCCTAAAATAGATCCTAAAGTTAAACGCTGATCACATTTTTATAAGATGGTCAGGATGACCATTCGAAAACATTATATTTACTCTTAATTTCCATCTAATATGAATATTGTTAAATTATATTCATATATAAATTGCTTACCTATTTGATAAATTACTCTTAGTTGTCTCTAATATGAACCTTACCTGGATCTATATAATTGATAAATATTCTTATGTCACCCGTCGATAAGATTACTTACTTAATATTACAATTAAATTAAAGAAATAGAACATAAAACACTTGCATTTATTGTAGTAGGAAGAAGCAAAAGTAACCAATGCACGCTCCCATGATTTGACAGCATGATTTCACAAATAAAAGCGGATTATAAATTTAATCAAGAATGAATTTGGCTTAGCAATTCAGAATAACAAACAAATAATAAAGATCAGTAGGAATAAACTTTCTCTAGTCGTTATTTATACTGATTATGCATAAGGAAAAATGAGATAACTATTCGTATGGGTCGCTAATAAAATATGAAGAATGATGCCACAAAAAGTCAGAATACTAAATATGTATCTACACACTGCCAAGAAAAGTTTTGGTAAGGGGAAAGCACTATTAATTCAACTTATTTGTGCGATTTCTTATTAGAATTAGCATCAGCTAATTACCATGAATTCCGTCTTCATGGTCCATGTAACTACATAGAAGTTAAAGTGGAAAAATGTTGTGTGAGTGAATCATCTATGACCTGTAATTTTTTTAGTACTAAATCCATCCCTAATCCAAAACATGTGAAGATTACCTGTAATCTTTTGTAAAGTTGATAAGAAATAAGTTATAACTGGGAAGTTACTTCGGCTCCTTCATAAGCAGCCACACCAAATGAGTACATGATCATGCATCAAAATCGTAATAACAATACCTATATATCAACAATGAAATTCATTTTCCCTACAAAAACATCTGTATCGCTTTCCCTACAACAATAAACAAAGAAAACAATAAGTTGTATTTTATTTATCGAATTTATGTATGAATACTCGTTATATTGAATCAGCAAAGTGTGTATATGAAATTAATATAATAATAATTCCGACTTCTTGCAAACGTAAGATATTTACTCAAACTTAATTTTAATTCTTTAAATCTGGAAAGAAAATGAAATCATTATATATATGAGTGATAGTCAAAGTACATATGAACCTTGGGATAAATCGGTATGTAAATACTCATAAAAAGTAGTATTCTTATGCCTTTTTTTTTGTATTTTTTAGTGAAGGGACGACAATCTATGGATAGATATTTGCCTTCTCCAACAACACCTTCGCGAAAAAGTTATAGTTCTGTAGGCAAAATCAGCATCATTTTAAAAATAAGTTCATAACCATTCTAGAACAATAATTGCTTTCGAAATCTAACCATATTTTTTTGACCATATTTGTAGTTGAAAGAGATCTAATTTACACATAAAAGATAAATAATGTTGTTAGAAAAAACATCTAGTTCCCTTACCTAAATGACGATCCCTCTCTTTTATTCCTTCTTAAGGTGAACTTGGCTAGTCATACATTCTGCAGGGTCGAAGAGGTATTCTTCCTCTTGGTGAACAAATACAGTGTTACAATGATAATATTGTGAGCAATGAGATGGAAGCTGCGCGAGAGATTGCACGCTAAACCCGATTAATCTTTTTCTTTCCTTTGACATCTATTCCACATTGCAAACTTTTATTAGCCCTATTCAAGTCCAATTCCAAATTAGAACTCTGGTTGCTTGGTGGAGTGAGCTGCGTTAACAAAGAACACTTTAAAGTTTTAATAAACCCAAAACAAAAAATAGTGTCAATTCGTATATAAATAAGAATAAGGTTTTGACGTCAAAGGATGAAAGCATTTACCGATACTACCTACTGCAATCAAGATTTTGGTTATACCATGAGAATTTTTCCACATTCCCTATTTAAACAGGCCTCGTAATATAGCTTTGATGGGGAGTAAGGGATGATATTATCGCAAATCCCTTTGATAAAGACCCAAACTGCTCACCCTTGATTGTCCTTAGAAAGAAAACAGTGATTCCTCCGTATGGCTTTGATAGATGTCTAGGATTTATTATGTTATCCAAAATCTGAATCAGTTGTCTAGCATTCTCATTGGATGCAGCTAAGTTCTAGAGTGCTGTTGGTTTCAGAAACATATGGGATAAAAGCTTGCTACCTAGAAAAACATTCAAAGATTTAGTATTAACATCATTACCCCTATCACTTTTCGCAGTTTGTTTTACTATTGAAATTATCTAGGTATAAATAATAAGTAGATTTGGCAATAAGTGAAAACCAACAATATTTGAATAGTTCATGTGCATTATTTTCCATATTACTGTATATTTCCCAAAACATAGAAAAGAAAATAAATTTGTTTTTAATTTGAATGATACATTTTTTCAAATTGGTTGTCTTTTAAAAACAAATGTGTAGTGCGCATTTTTATTTGGATGTAAACTAAAAAGCAAACAGAGCAAACCAAACGATGCCTAAAATTCTAGAACTTATTTGATAAAAACATAAACAGAAAGTACCTTATGCGATAACATTTAGTAAATTAAAATTAAGTTACATGAAATAGAACAATTTACTTTACATATCATTGATTTTGTAGTTATGGTACACAGAATATCCAGATAAACTATCAAATGAGCATCAGATACAACATGTTTAATCTACACGCCCACAGAAAGGACTTAAAGAGTAATCAACATACTTAGATTGGACAGATAAGAGAAAACAACCAAATTGAACAAAGTAGTGCAATAGAGAATACCTTATGAAGTTGGATATTCCATCTTCCCCAACATCTCTACAAATTATATATTGTACAAAGCTTATGTTATACTCCAATAAATGAGATAGAACTTCTGTTATACTCCAATAAATGAGATAGAACTTCTGGTTATCTGTTTGGAGACCAAAAACTTTAGTGTTAACATCTTGGAATACATCACATTAACTTTCATTAACTCCAAAGGTCTTTCATCGAACCATTTTGTTCTCAATAGGTGTGATACTTAATCATTTATGAAAAAGTTTTCCTTGTTTTTAAGCGGGTCAACTACATTCTTAAGATAAGCGACTCAATAAACTCTACGATATGGGTGATTGAATAACAAAGTAAAAGTTCAAAACCATGGTTTTCCACCTAAATTGAGAATAGTTCTGTATTAGTTGATGGTCTTTGCAACTCAATGAACCTTCTAAAAATTGGGCTCAGTTGCGGATCAAAAAATAACACAGTCATTTAAAAAAAGATCTAAAAAAAATAGTTTCTCCTTGGAAAGAACAAAAGGTTGCATTGCGTTGTAGATCGATGGAAGTAGAAGGGAAACCAAAACGACATACCTGGATTTTAGCTGCTCCCTAATTCCAATTTAAGATCCAGAAGAGGGAACATGAAACAAAATCAAAAGGCAGTTTAGTTCGACGGAAGATTCGACTTGACTTAAATAAATTACTTGAAGGGAAACCAAAACATGTAATCAACTTCACTTAAATAAATTACTTGCTTAAATTACTCTTCATATGATTAAAAATGAAATAAGAAGATTGACCAAATAGTGTCAATTTAGTCATTTGATACTCTATGGTCAGTTGTTATTGCATGAGACAAACAAAATTGTCCTTTATAACCAATGGTTCTCTAAGGAGGAATTAAAAAGTCTGTTAATGAACATGAATATAACTTCAGTCAGTGTCTGAACTTTGAATCAATTGCCCAACAGTTGAATATAAATAAGTAACATGTCAGTAATCTAATTCAAGGTAGGATATGTTATAATTCATATTTCAATAATATTCAGGATAAAAATATGATAACTATTGTCTCTAGTTATGTCAATGACAAAGAACTGAAGAATAAAACTTCAAACCTATCAAACACCAAGTTATATAAATATATGTACCAATTTTAAGCTAAACTTCAACTTTACATTCAAAAGTGAACTGGTATGACTTGGATCATTTTGCAACACATCAAATATTGATAATTCACTTTATGTGTATTATTTTGTAATAACTAATTACAACTGACATTTATAATAGTTTATGCAATCCCACTTAAAAATCACAGTAGGAACTGCCATTTACAATCAGAAACCGACCTCTGAAGATTAGCGAAGTGCAAAGCATAAGAGAATGCAATTAGCAAATAACAGGACATAATAGTTAGGTAGTAAAAAACCAGAGAAATTAGTGTCAAGTCTTCAGAATTGTTCGAATCAATGAAGATGAAGAAACTAACAATAATTGTTGCATATTATAAAATCGCCAAGATAATGTCAAAAGCATATAAAGTTTATATTGCAGAAGATCTTATGAATGAATTCATTGTTAGCGGCATGAAGCCTTTGATACCGTCCTTTCTTGAACTATGTACATGTATCTTGACGTTAAAATGGATGATAATGTGGAAATTACATTCTATAAATGCATTACAACGTGTAGACCTAATCGTGTGCTTTATAATATCTACTTGGAATCCTTAGTAAGATCGGGTAACCATGAGAAACCAGAGAATTTTTTTGGTGAAATGTACGATAATGTGAATATCGGTGCTACTTCCAAGTCATGTAACATAATGTTAGGAGGCTATCTGTCTTCTGGTCAGCATTATGAAAAAGCAGAATAAATTTTTGATATTGACAGCAAAACAGGCCCAATGTTGAAAAGGAAAAAAAATGCAGTAGCAAAAAATAAAATTTGATGCACTGAGAATTGTAATAAGCAAAATTATGTAAGGGCAGCAGCCCAACCAAGCCCGCTACCATTTGATGATAGATTTTGATGATGCTAAGTATTCTGATAATCAAATAGGATTTCTAAGTAAGGAAGTAAACTGAAAAAGAAATTTATTACTTAACAATCTAATCATTGAGTCAATATTCCATTTAAATAGATATTTTAGCATTAGATAATTTTATATTCATGATGTATGGAATTTATATATTATTTAAATATTTTTATTTTGACCTTAAAGTAAAAAAAATTAATATTCTACATCTACATATTTTTAACATCAATCCCAATTTTTTATTAAATCTAAAAATATTTCTCTTCTAAAATATATTCAGAATAGAGTACATGCGCAATCCTTAAAATGTACATACTATGTAGTTATTAAACATATCATGCCCCCACTACATAATATAGTACACAGTTACTATATTTGGCAATAATCAACGTGTATATAGATCAAATGAAACATGTCCAAAATTAAAATGACTTATCTCAAAGATTAAAAATGTGTTTAGTATACTTTGAAAATTTTATTTCCATGCTTACCAAAATAAATGAAGTTCTAGCCATTAAAACAAAGGTTGAAGTAACAATCTACAAAACCATTTGCAAACACAAGTACATCTAAAATCAAAATACAACATATAATCACCAAACTATATTTCAATAAATTCCAATAAATTAAGGAAATTAGCACTGTATTTCAATAAAGTCGATGACAGTAGAAGTACAAAATAAAAACAACATCTAACATCCAGATAACACATTTTATCATCATATAAACTATTAGTGTCTTATCCCCTTCATATCTAAACTATTTTCATCTGAAGCAAGAATCCACACCCAAGACATCAAGTTTAGGGTTAAAAAATTCTTTCTAATATGATGTATTGCTCTGACAGCATGGAAAAAATGCCAAGAGGAACATAACCACTTAGGATATACCCATCAATGCTAGTATTTCAAATATAAGTCTAAAGGCAAGTGTAAAAGATATTAAAGAAAACTGAAAAAAGCAGTAATATATAAACTTAAAGATCATGTTGAGCAGAAAAGCTGAAGACTTACAAAGCATTAACATAGAGGCTTTAGCATCTGTTATTCTTAAGCGTACTCAAAAGACAATCAGCGTTTACCTGATATACGTCCAATCGGGTAAAAAGGGAATGGGTTGATCCTCCAACCAATGGTGTCACGCTTCAATGGAACAGGTTATGCTTGCACGGGTTGAGGTCAGCGACTCGTGAGTTAGGGGAAGAAAAGGCTTTGCATAAGTGGCGTCGCCTGCAATTTTATGGTTTAGGCAACTTGTAAGGGGAAGAAATAGCATAAATCGAAGGCGAATTGATGGGGCAAGGCACGGTTAGAAGTTCGGGTCTTTGTAGAGGAACAGGGTTCGAGAGTTGGCTGCAAAGATAGGGCAAGGCGAAGGTAGATGTCAATCGATTGGCTGGAGATTCGGATTCGAGGTTGTTAGTGATGGTCGTAGGAAGATAGGTCAACGTTGACGGTGGGTAAAAGGTCAGGTTATGGACGTGAATAATTAGGGTTTAGATGGGAAGCGAAGAATGGAGAAGGAAGAACTACAAACGAAAAGAAGAACTAAAAGAGGGTGGCGGTTGAGGTTGTAAGAAAGTAGGTTAAGGTTGTAAGAAAGTAGAGGGGCTTGTATGCGAAGGAAATCAAACTCACAGGAGGAGATTCGGATTCAGCGAGTGGACATTACACAAACCTAGCTTTTTTGTTCCAAGCTGAGAGATGGAGGGGAAGCGGAGATGTGGCAGGGAAAGAGGAGAAAATAAAACACGACTGTTCACCTGACAAAAACCAAGGGTGGCCTCTGTGAGCTTGAAATGCAACTCAACAATAATATAATAGTATAGATTACATCAATTTTTGTGTAATGCATTTGTTGGCGCAATTGATGATAGTTTACTTTTATTATATTGAAACAGCGGAATCAATGCAAAGGCTCTGCATGAATTTCAAATACAACTGTTGTTTGTAGCCGTGTTTTGAAACCGAATCCCATTGCGGTTAGGCTGCGAAAAACAACAATGCATGATGAAGCCAGTTGGTCAGGAGTCCAATTGGACCTCAAATATGGATATAAGTCATGAATTGAACCAAGAATTAGGGATGAACTTTTGGAATAATAACCATTTGAACTGCTACTATTTTCTTTCTTTTTCATATTACTTAGGTTTAGTTTGATTTGGCATTTTTAGTTTTGTGTTTTTGTTCATGTACACTTTATTAATTTAAAATAAACAATTTGAAAAATAAATTTAATATATAATATAGAAAATAAATTTATTTTGTTTTTCATGCTTGAGAAATAAGAAAAGAATGAATAATAATACATTTTCATCGTTTTTGTAATAACTAAATTTTTTTAATTTCCTTTCTGTTATAGTTGTATTTTTTATTGAACGTTCTTTGGGTTTGGAGTGGATAGTATGAATATTTTAAATGGTGAATATAGAAATTAGGAAGTGAATAATAAACTACTGTTTTGCAGTAATTATGAATACAAATTTTGTTATTGCTAAAAATTAAATTCTGTTATGAACATTTTAAATGGTGAATTGCTCCTGCTCTGTTTTATAGCAAAAATAAATTTCAATTATGAATACTGTAGTTGTGAATTTGATGAATGATATACATTGTATTATACCAAATTTTTAATCATACTAAGAATTTGTATTTGTTACATGATAATATGAATGATGAATATTGATTTTTGATTACTGGTGATAACATAATGCATGACAATAGTGCATCTAGACAACAATTAATGGAAATTCAAAGATAAAATGTATATTCTGCAACAAAACTTTCAAAGGCGGGGAATCATCGTTTGAAATATCACCTTTTGGATTTGGATGAAGGGGGTTGAGCGACTTATATGTGCAAGTGACGAAGTCAAGCATGTTATGAAATTCAATATTGAAAGTGGAGAAGTGCTAAAAAGAATATTGCAATAAATTTGTTCTGTATTTGGTGTTCAAACTCGTGTGTTCATTGCCATGCTCTATACCATTCTTACGTAAATTCAAATGGCATTGCACGATCAGTATATCTAGTCTCAGTTTATCCGTCTCAGTTTATCCGAGTTAGGTGTGTATATAAAAGTTATTTTTCTAATAATTGATAGTCAAAAAGTGTTCACACTTCTATATTCACTTGTTACGCTGTATTCTCTAATGGAAGTCCGTAAGACAGCATATGGGTAATATATTTGGCTTCAGTTTTCTGTGTTAGGCATATGTAAATATTAGAAATATTGATAAAATTTTAATAAAAATAGAGAGAGTAAGTAAATGAAATCCAACTATTATTTTTACTTATTTGATTTGACTTTTTGAAAAGAAATGAAAATACTATTTTGATAAACTTTGATAATTAACTAAGGATCTATTTCATGGTTGCACTTTGTGATCAACTAAAACAATGATTTAAACTATTGTTTATTTGTTATAATTATTTGATTTTTGTTGGAAATTTTGATAAGTGCATGACTTAAATTTTCAAGATAATAAGCAAAACTTATATTTAACTTATTTGTGTCTATTAAAAAATAAAATATTTCAGGTGTAAATATTTAAAAAATTCGCATTCATCTTTGTAAATAAATCTTGCATTTAGTAAATATTTTCATTTTACATTTCAAATTTGTGGGCAGTATCCGCTAAAAACCCTTATGAGACAACATTCGTCCTGCTGTGAACACCTAGAGGTTTAACGGTTTGTTGCATAAGCTCAATGCAATCATGCTACTTATAAAAATGGATTTATCTTAGTTTTTTTTCTTTATTCGAAGACGAATAAAAAGATCAGTGTGTGAATATTTGATGTGTACGTAAATATGCATATTCTTACCATTATATTTATCCTATTTAAATTAAATAAATGATCACATCGAGTATTTTAACTTGTTTAAATCAAAATTCAAATTATTTTCAAAACGTCACATATTCATCTTCGTATAGGGACAAATGATTTTTTTTTGGTGCATCTATTAATTTGAGAAAAGGTAGTTGGAAATTTCTATATTATTTTGTAGGAGAATTGGATGGAAATTATATGTGGTGTCATGAAAATATGTATGCACAAAAGAAAATAAAGTAAATGAAGATGAAATAATGCAAACTCATGAAAATGGAGGACCTCATTTATCCACTTACCTTAATTTTCAATTAGGAGTTAATGCACATGCTAAATAGCTATTAAAGCTTCATGTATATTTAAGTGGGGATTAACACATGTTAATGATTATTTGATGGCCACACTATCTCAAAGGTATTTTGGGCATTCTCCAAAAAAATGAATTAGGGTTTCTTGCTTACGTAAATACTTTATATATTCATGTAACTCTCTTCTTCCTCTTAGATTGTTTTAGCCTCAAAATAAAACACAAGTTTTTTTTTCATGACTACTTAGCTATATTTTTTTTCATATAACTTTCCTTTTTTTTTATGCAATTTAAATTAATGTTCACTCTTATTTACATGCTCTATTCCTTTCTTGTTAGTAGGTAGTTTATTTTTCATGCAAGTATATTAGTGTTTACTTCTTTTTACTTAGCTTTTCTTTTGATTTTGCTCTCGTTTTCATCTTCTTTTAATTTCATGTTGCGTGCTACTTGTGTTGATATGATAACACAAATAAGAGGCTAAGCACTTCAATTTAGGGGTAATGAAGACTCTAATCATGCAGCTTTAACAATTTGATAATCTTTGCTCTCTTTTTTTGCTTAATGGAAAGTTGATGTTTACGTAATTTTGTGTTTAGTATTAAGTTTGATAGCTTATGTTGTTCAAAACAAATATGCTCTGCTTAGTCAAATGAATCACAAATTGCCTCTTCATCTACATACGATTATGGCAATGAAGTTAAATAAAATCAAAATGTGATGATCTATATTTCTACTCAATAATTAATAGGGCATGTTTAAAATAGATTTCAATTTTAACTTCTTGTTATTTTTCATGAGAATTGAAAGTGGTTTCAAGGTTATCATATAGTTTGATGGCTTATATTGAGCTAATTAATAGCAAATGAGCCATACTTGTGATAAACGCATTATTTAAACTCTCTTATGAGCAAATAAAATATATCATAATTTCATAATTTGTTGAACTACATGATCTAGAGAGTTGAATTATCTTTAAATTGTCATTTAACTCTCATTTGTTTATCACTTTAATTTTGTCATTTTTGTAACATTTTCTAGCTAATCAGTTTCAACTTTGGTTTAATTTGATTGAATAGAAAGTTAAAATCTACAATTTTCTGCGGATCGACTCGCACTCGTTATGTACTACGATAATACGTCGTGCGCTTGTGGTATAAATTTTAATTTGAAAATTATTCGACGGTTTTCTAATTCGATATAAATTCTATCGTTAAACAAGTTTTTGGCGCTGTTGTCGAGAAATAGCTTTGAATTTGTTTTCTATTCTTCGAATTATTTTTCGTTAATTTTGTGTGTTTGTTTGTGTGATTTTTGATTGCATTTTGGTTTTGTGTGTGTTGTTTTTTAGTTTTCCTGTTTCATTTGCATTTTCATTATTTAACAAAAAATTAGCATACTCAATCTAAAAAAAAATATTCTATGTCATTTGCAATTTTTATTTTTATTTTACTTTTCTTTTTACATTGCTTTTCCTTAAATACAAAAATGAACTGCACTGTGCAACTGTTTATTGTGCACTTACAAACATTCTCTGGCTAACCAGCACACATCCTCCGCTCACAGTCTACAAACTTCTCACTGAAACCATCCCTGCTACCATTCCATTCTTTCTAACCAAAAACATAATTGCCTCCAACACACTCAAACATGCTGCCTCCTTCATACTGTACAAACATCACACTTTTACATTCAACCAACCACTAAAGTTGTTGTTGCTACTACTATACGTAGTGCATATCAGTGCACCACACCTACCCACAACAAAACCACAGTCCTCCACGCCATCTTCCATCAAACATCATATCCATTTCCATCCACCCACAGTGTGCATTGACAGCTCGACAGCAACAAAACATCACATTGCAAAACTCTTTTGCAAACCAAAACTCTTCTGCAAACCAAAGCTGTGTCACTGCTACTTAATGTCATCAGTGACCGAACCACATAACATCACCACAACCTGAAAACTGATAGCCACTTCTGCACCACATCAAACAATTCACCTCACCTCTATGCATATATCACAACTTCCCTTGCCGTTGTTACTGTTTCCAAACCAACATTCCTGTTCATAAAACCATTTCCATCCCCCTGCATACTTCAACCACTCACTTTTATAGCTCCTTCATCAACCCGCATTTCAAAATAAATCCTCTTCCAGCCTACTACCTTAAACTACTTCACTGACCATCCTTCCTCGGCCATATCCGTCAATAACTGCCACTAACTGCTATTCATATCCCAAACTACTGTCGATCCACGTCGCTATTCAACCTTCAACCCTACCCGCACCTTCGCCTACCATAATCAAATTGTCATTAAATTGGTTCGACACCTCGCTCTCACACAAATTCCAGCAACGATCGCCGAACTCCAGCAAACCATGAACCCGACAGTCGAACACCCCCTCGCAACACCATACGAACCACTTCCTCCCTCTAGCCGGAACACAATATAACGACCTGTAATTTCGCTACTTCGAAAATGAGAGATTTCATTTATTTTAAATTTAAAAAGGTTTAAAACTTAAATAAACAAGTTATATATAATAGATAATAATAGAGAAATTATTTATTCTTATAGTTGATAATTCAAAAAGTACAAATTTGAATTTTAGAACAAATCAACAAAAGTTAAGTTTTGTTAAAAATAAATAAATGATTAAATAAATAGGTTTAAATGTTTATTTAAAAAGATAAATATCATTGAAAACATCTAATAAAGATAATAAAAGTATATTAAAATACTTATAAGTATGTTAATAATCGTTTTTCAAAATTAACCAAATTTTGTCGCATTTTGTCAATTTTACATACACCGTAAAATTAGAGATTTTGATATTATTTAAATATGATTTTAAAATACAAAAAGACATGTTTTAATTTATTTAAAGAAGTAAAAAGTTCATTTTTAAATTTGGTTTACACAAATAAATAGTTTAACTAAAAAAAATAAGATTACTTTAGAAGTAAGTAAGGTTATTCTGGTAATTTGGTAAAGGGATATTTTCATTCTTCTTTTTCTTCCTTTTCCAAGCTTTTCTCTACCTCTTTAATGGATTCTTCTTCTCTTCCAAATGTTTACTAACTTTTTCAAAAGCATATCAAATTAACTCCAAACACCATCAAACTTTGCCAAAGACCTTAGAATAGAACATGATTTAGCATCTAAGAAGTGAAGAAATGATGGAGGAAGGAGTGGAATATGGCATGGCCGAACTTATGGAAGAAGGAAAGCAAGCCGTGAAGCTTTGGAGCAAGAAAAAGAGAAGAAAGTGTCGTCGATTTCATTCCAAGGAGCTAGGAGCAAATTTAAGGTGCCGCGAAAGCTCTGCCAGATTTTCGGGAGTTTCAAAGAAGAGGTCGATGGCATAAAGCAAAAGAAATGGAGTAGAAATTGATTAGTTGAAGTTTAAGTGAAGTGTTGTTGCAAATGAATGTTGGTAGGAAGAATTAGTTAAGTTAAAGGCGAGTACTCTTATTTACTAATAAATCTATAAATTATTTCAAGTGTAATGATTTGAAAGTTTAAATATGTTGATTGATTAAATGTTTGATAACTTGGTTGCAAATTGGTTTATTATGTGATTGATTATGTGGTTGATAACTTGATTTGATAAATGATAAGAGAAATGATTAGTATGCATAGTTAATTAAATGAGAATTAAATCCATATAAATGTGCGTATGAAAGTTATTTAGATGCTTTATTTTTTATTTTTCTTTCCAAAATTTAAAAAAATTTCAAAAACAAAAAACAATTTTTAAGCATTTTTAATTATTTTTAAAGAAACACTATAAGATAAATATATGGTTTTGGTTTATTAAATTGAAATTTTTGAAAATTTATTCGTCTTAACAAAAATAAAAATGAAGTTTAATTATAAATAATAATGGTTTAACTACTATATAGGAAGGTTCATACGTGTTAATTATGAAATATTCTAACTGAAAACCTTTGTTTTAAAAAGTGGTGAATTCAAATAAAAGGATATAACATTTTTCTTGTCTTCTAAGTTAAATGGTGCTAAGATGATTTTGCAAAACTCTCTCTTCAAAAAAACAAAAAAAAAATACCAAAAATGTTTCTTGTATATATGTATAGTTTTTAATAAACCCCTAGAGTCATGTGTTCACACTCGTGTATTTGCTCGCTATGCTCTATACCCTTAAGCCCGAAAGACAGTGCACAATCGGTATATCTAGCCTCAGTTTAACCGAGTTAGGTGTGTGTATATAAAAATTATTCTACTAATAACGCCTACAGTCAATAAGTGTTCACACTTGTTTGTTCACCTGCCACTGCAAGGCAGTGCATGGGTAATATATCCGGCCTCAGTTTTTCGAGTAAGGCATATGTAAATATTATAAATATCAATAAAATTTTCAAAAAAATAGAGAGAGTAAGCAAATGAAATCCAAGTACTATTTTTACTTATTTGATTTGAATTGTTATTGAAAAGAAATGAAAATACTACTTTGATAAACTTTGATAATCATGTAAGGATCTCTTTCATGGTTACACTTTGTCATCAACTGAAATAACGAGTTAAACTATTGTCTATTGTTATGATAACTTGATTTTTGTTCTAAATTTTGAACGAGTAAATGACTTAAATTTTCAAGATAATGACAAAAACTTACATTTAACTTATTTATGTCTATTTAAAATAAATCTTTCAGTTGTAAATATTTTCAAAAACCCGCATTCATCTCTTTGTAAATAAATCTTGCATTATGTAAATATTTTATCCTACATTTGAAATTTGTGGGTAGTATCCGCTGAAAACCCCCACAAGACAACACTCGTCCTACTGGAGACACCCAAATGTTTAACGGCTTATTTCATGCACGCAATGCAATCATGCTCCCTACGAAAAAGGGTTTATCTTAGTTTTTTCTTTATTCAAGGATGAATAAAAAGATCAGTGTGGGGCTATTTGATGTGCAGTAAATGTGCATAATTCTACCACCATATTTAATCTATTTAAACTAAATAAATGATCATATCTTGTATTTTAACTTGTTTAAACCAAAATTCAAATTATTTTCAAAATGTTACGTATTCATCTTCGTATAGGGGCAAAATGGTCATTTTTATGCATATATTAATTTGAGAAAATTTAATTGAAAATTTCTATATTATTTTGTAGGAGAATTGGATGGAAATCACAAGTGCTTTCATGAATATATGCACGCACAAAAGGAAACAAAGAAAATGACGATGAAAATAATTCAAACTCATGAACATGAAGGACCCCACCTACACACTTACCCTGATTTTCAGTTAGGAGCTAATGCACATGCTAAATGGACATTAAAGCTTCATGTACATTTAAGTGGGGGATTAAGACATGCTAATGATTACTTGGTGTCCACATTACCTCAAGGGTATTTTAGGATTTCCCCAAAAAAATAAATTAGGGTTTCCAACTTGTATAAAAACCATATGTCTTCATGTAACCCTCATCTTCCTCTTAGTTAGTTTTAGGCTCAAAATAAAACACAAGCCCTCTTCTTTCTTTTCATGACTACTTAGCCATGTTTCTTTTCATGTAACTTCCTTTTTTTGCAATGTTAAATTAATGTTCTCTCTTATTTACATGCTCAATTCCTTTAGTGTTTGTAGTTTGTTTATTTTTCATGCAAGTAGACTAGTGTTTACTTCTTTTTACTTAGCTTTTCTTTTCATTTTTCTCTCGTTTTCCTCTTTTTTTAATTTTATGTTGCATGCTACTTGTGTTGATATGATAACACAAATGAGAGGCTAATCCCTTCAATTTAGGGGTAATGAAGCCTCTAATCATGTAGCTTCAACAATTTGATAATCTTTGCTCTCTTTTTATGCTTCATGGAAAGTTGATGTTTATGTAATTTTGTGTTTGGTATTGAATTTGATAGTCTATGTTGTTTAAAACAAATATGCTATGCTAAATCATATGAATCACAAATTGCCTCTTCATCTACGTATGATTATGGCGATGAAATAAAATAAAATCAAAATTTGATGGTCTATATTTCTAATCAATAGTTAATAGGCCATGCTTAAAAAATATTTCATTTTCAACTTCTTGTTACTTCTCATGAGAATTAAAAGTGGTTTAAAGGTTGTGTTATTTTTTGATGGCTTATATTGAGCTAATTAATAGCAAAAATGAGCCATACTTATGATAAACACGTCATTTAAACTCACTTATGACCAAAAAAGAAAGATCATAATTTCATAATTTGTTGAGCTATATGATCTAGAGAGTGGAATTATCTCTAAATTGTCATTTAACTCTCATATTTTTATCACTTTCTTTTTGTCATTTTTTATACATTTTCTAGCTAATCACTTTCAGTTTTGGTTTAATTTGATTGAATAGAAAGTTAAAATCTACAATTCCCTATGGATCGATCCGTATTCACTATGTACTACGATAGTACACCGTATGCTTCTGGTTAAATTTTAGTTTGAAATTTTTCGGTGACTTTCTAATCCGATAGAAAACTCATCGTTAAAATGTGTCATATTGCACAAAGCCATGTTGAGTTGTGGCCGAGTATAGATCGATGAACAAGCTTTAATGGTATGGCTCTCTACAAAGAACGGTCGCATCAAGTGCCTTCCATTCAAATAATCTCACCATACAACACTTCAAGTTACTACATAATCTTGTGTTCATGCAAAGAAAGCTCTACATCAATCCAGGTAGTTGTTCCATTATCGAGTATCTGATGATAACAGGTGAGATCCATCACACTGTTCCATTATGCGATGCAGCATGGTTGCTAACACGAGCATGCTATCTACATGTAATGTTCTGTTCATCACTTATTAGGCATATGAGACACACTGCATAGATTTACAATTCAAATTGCCCCGGTCAACATCCAAAATCTGATTGATCAACACATGTCGACATCCATTGGATTTCAAACGTCGGTCACATGGATTCATATTAAAATAGAATTTTGAAATAAACATACTTGACCAAGTTCACTATCGAGTTTTCCAATTCGAAATGACTCGTCGATCGCCATGTTTCAAAGGCATTTCTGAAATTTCGCTCCTCTCAAAGCGGGCTCTTCTACTACTCGGGCTTCTACGTGTACTACATCCGAAGCCAAACGTTCAATAACAACTGAACTACAAGCGCTAATAGTTTTGATGGTACTCTTTGAAACCAACCTCCTTTGTTGAATGAAAAACCTAAATTGAGAGTACTAGACAATCTTATAGACCAAACACTATCGCTATTAACTACTGAATCACTTTGGACAATCTGCCTTCGTTATGAAATATGAAAGGTGAATTTTTATTACCAAGAATGGACCGATATGCGCACAATCCTCCTTAGGGATACACCATCTGCAATAAGTACAAATGCCCGAGTGGAGCCTTCCCACCTTTAAATAACTTCCTTTATTTTTTTCTACAAGAGATCAGGCTAGCTCCAACTCAAGTGCATCCCAATGGATACTCCCTTCTCAACTCTTTGCATGTTATGTTTAGGATGTAATAACAACGATCGTCAATCTTTGTAGAACTAACACATCTTTTGATCTTCAAGTAGAGAGTCGAATCACCCTCCTTATTAATTGTTGAAGCTTGTTGTCGCTGCAAAGTTATCTATGCTTCATAACAAGCGTTCTTACTTTAGGAATGAATATTTCTTCATTTGATGTCCTTTTGGTTGGAACAGGTTCTGGTTGTTCGGACGTAAGGCTTCTCCCTTAGTTTCATTTCTGCACTTTGATGCAATTCATCTAAGTTCCTAACTTTTCTATTATCTTCACAAATCTTCCTAAACAAGATACTAGCAACACGCATTCCAGCACTTCGGAAACTCTGAAATGAGTTGACGTTCAGTATCGCACCACCACCTTTCTTCTTAGGAATGAAAGGCTTCATCGATATGGACTTCTACATCCCAAGCGATTTGTTATTCTAATATGAACCTCCACCTTGGAGGGCCAGAGCTGTCCCTCGAACTCTTATGTGCACTCGCAACTTCGGTGATGATATCCAAGGTAGCATCGAAGGTCCTTCAGGTGAGGCGAATGCCGATGAGGGAAAGGACAAAGTGGTCGGAGAGAATGTCTTCAAGGAGGTGCGCAAAAGGAGAATGGAATAGGGAAGAAATCTGGAAAGAGTGAAAGAAGTAGATGCATGCGAGGAAGGAGGAGGCAAAGGCGATGAGGAAGGTCAAGGTTACAATGACGATGAAGATTACAATGTGAAAAGGTCATATGGGGAGACCTCCCTCGAAGGCTTAGAAATTCCTACTTTGTCACACTCAAAGAGTTTAGTCATCAAATCCTCTCAACTACTTTGTGATCCGAGTTTAACACAGCTTTTGATTCGACTCCTCGTACAGGATCTTTCGAAAACATCTTTGGCTCGCTCAGTGACATTAATATCTCGATTGGCGATCTTATTAAGGAGTAATTATCCGGCTTCAATTTTCCATCCAAGGACCTCCTGGCTAAGGAGAAAAACCTGTCTTTGCGACCCTCTGATTACGATCCGTTGAGTACTTAGAACAACATCGACACTCCATACACTTTTAGGATCACGAACACCTATATCCTGCATTGCCCCTTACTTCAGTATTCTGAAGCTACTACAACCTCTTTTCTTTCATTTCAGTTACAATAGGAGGAGATCATTTCCACTACTTACGCTCAGGCATCGGCGAGTGTCTAGAAAGCACTCCAGAGCCTTATCCTCACCGTTCTTCTTCGCAGTGAGAGATCGAGGAAGAGAGACTGAAAAGGAATAAAGGGAATATTATGAGGATAAGGATAAAAAGAAGTGTTAGGCTGAAGAAAGAGAATACTATTACCGGGGGAAGAAGTCCCATGAATCTCATGACCATCACAGTTTCACTGCCGGTTCTTCCCAATCACGTTCTTTGCCCTAAACTCATCCTCAATAATTTTCAGCAATACGACCCCCAGTCACTACTACATCCGTTTCACAAATATCCAAGGAGGTTTCTACTCATCCAGCTCCACCACAGCTTCCTTCAGGGCCATGCCCAACTGTGATGCCCAACATGTAGGTTGCTTTTCCTAACCTCTGCCTGATAGGGGTGAAGTTTGACCATAATATTGAAGATATCCCTCACAAAGAAGTTAATCGCAAATTTGGAGGGGTTATTAAGCTTGTTGACTAGCTCTATGAATGGAGGAAACTAACTTTTGTCTTCTTCACTGTCAACAAAATCAACCAGACAAACGTCCAGTCGTCTGAATCGAAGATGAGGACTCATGATAGTACGATAGTGGTTTACAAAAATGAGTTGGCCAAGCTCAAAAAACAAAGAGATGAGGCTCAAAAGTCGACCGAGAGTTCCAAAGCATTAATTCATGAAATGTCTTATGCTCATACTCAGACCCTTAATGTGGTAAATGATCAACTTAAGGAAGCCCATCTAAAGTGGTGAGCTTACAACCTAAATCAATGCTAAGGACAAGGCAATTAGGTAGAAAGAAACGATGCTTTAGATAAAGGACATGGAACTTCGAGCACTTCAAGTCGAAGTTGAAAAACTAATGGCTAGTCTGAAGGCCGAGACAGAAGCATATAGACTCAAATTGACCTTAGCGAGGTTGTAGCAGAAGAAAACCAACTCAATGACCAAGTAAATGAAATCTATCGTTCAACAATTCTTTTCCAATGTCATTGAAGATAAGAATATAAAGTGGTTGGGAAGCAGTTATCCCGTTACTCTAGCGGACGCTAGGGAGGAAATCTAACATCATGCAGCTGCATCAGGCGAAGACCTCACCGAAGATCAATTAAAAGCTAAGTTCTTGAAAGTTGATGACATTATGGCCTTAGAGAATAGCAAGGTGATCCTGGCTGAAGAGGATGTGGCTGCAAGCAAATCGCCCATCAAGGCTCATGTTGAGTCTACAGCATTGGATCGAGTGGAACCATTGATTCCCTATTCCAAATAGCCTACAATGAAGACTACAATTTCCATAAGGGCCATCTCTGAGGCTACCCTTATTACGACTCCTGCTTATACCAAGATTACTTATGGTAGGACTGTCAATGGTACGGGTTTCAGCCCGAGCCCGGCCCGAACCTGCCCTATTTATACAGGTACGGGTTTTTCCTTTTACTACCAAAGCCTGACTCAGTCCCGATCTGGATCGGGTACGGTTTTGTCAAAACCCGACCCGGTTAGGGCTTGACCTGACTATTAGTTTTTCGTCATATCAAAATATGAGTGCGCATATTATTTATTTACCATTTTGTTTGTTTACATGTAGATATTTTTGCATTCTTTTGTTATGAGCTTGACTACATCACCGTCCAATTTATACGTTAACAATTTTGTATACAAATTTTACCGAAGTTGTAGTTTTAAAATATGGTTTTAACATAAATATTCCGGGTTAGGTATACAGTTATTACCCAGCGGGTTCAAAAAGCCCGACGGGTTGGGCTCGGATATTGGGTTGAAATACCCTACGGGTTCGGGCCGGCCTCAGGTTTAAATTGTTGTAATTTGACTCGGGTCCGAGTTTTATAATACTCGGACCGAACCCTGCCCATTGACAGGCCTACTTATGAGCGTTAGATTCATGTGCCTGTTTGTCAACCAATGCAATCTGAAATAGAAAAGGGTGAAGCTAATACATCCCATGCTAAAGAAACTCAAACCAGTGAAGGTATTTCCCTCGTCTCTTTGATATTCAAGAAGCTTCGGTACTCGCCCATGGTAGTTACTAACCTTTACTTCACTATTTGTGAACTCACAAGTCATCTATTTGCTTCCTCCTCCTCTGTTTCCAATTACTGAGGTTTGGGTCCCATTACTATTTCCATCGAGTCAACCTTAGTTACCATGGGACTAATCGTTCTAATCTCTCCCTCTAGTTGCATTTCTGATCCCAATTCATAGATGATCAAGGCCTTGGATGAATTGGATGACACCTCATAGTCCTTGGGGTAAGACATTACAATCACCACAACTACAGGACCAACCGATTCGATCTCCATGGCGGAGAGATTGAAGCTTGATCTCAGCAAGATCGAGATTAAGAAGGAGGCAAAAAACTAATATTTGGGCTAGACATGATTAAAGAGACCTCGAAGAAGATTGAGGTCATTCGGCAATGAATGTAAGCTTCTCCAGATAGACAGAAGAGCTACGTTGATAGAAGATGTAGAGATTTGGAATTATATGTCGACGATATGGTATTTATGAAGATTTTTCCTTTGAAAAATATTATTCGATTCGGTAGTAAAGGGAAGTTGGCGTCGAGATTCGTAGGTCCTTTTCAAATAGTAGTGAGGATTAGGAACCTATCATATAGAGTTGACTTACCTCAAAAGATGATAGGCATGCACAACGTCATCCACATCTCTCACTTGCGGAAGTTTGTGCATAACTTAGGCATCACGATTGCACCAGATCAATTTGATGGTATCAAAATTGAGGCAGAAGCTTCGAGACTTCGTAGGCAGGTTTGTATTGTCGGACGTGATACAATACAACATAGAAGGAAGGTGGTGGAGTTAGTGAAGGTTCATAGGGGAGAAAGTGAAGGCGATTGCACATGGAAAACCAAGAAGAGCATGACGGCCACATATCCAGAGCTCTTTGCATGGTGAGGCCTACTCTTTATCATATTTACTTTCATCTTTGATATCTTATAGAGTACTTTAGTACCTTGCATGCTAGGATAGGCTCATCTACACAATTGGTTTTATGGTTACATGTTTGACATGTATGATGATTGCATATGATTGTTAGACATATTGGGTAACTATGTTTGACTATTCTTTGACTTATTTGTGTATTTTGGGGATGAAATTCCTAAAGGGATAATAGTGTAACTACACATATTTTATATATCAAATGATCGTTAATTTTATTTTATTTTATTTATATGAGGTCGTATGATTCTAGAATTTTGGAAAATGAATCATCGAGAAAATTTTCAAATCTATGATTTTTTTCGAATATCCATGTGACCATTTTTTAAAACGAGAATCTTGTTTAGACTATAATTTTTGATAGGAGTTGATTTAAGGTCGAAAACCGCTTCCACTGCTTCATAATAATGGTTTTTCGTTCCGTAGAGTGGTTCTAATATAAAAACGGACTTTCCATTTGAAAGTTATAGCTGTTTTAAGTTTTGGCTGTTGTTAGCCTGCATTAGTGGGTAATTATCTAAGCTCATACTTAGGCCCACTAATCCATCTCCAAAATTTTGCTAACGGAAGGCTATTGGGATAGATCTAAGTCATTTTCATTTTTTCCAAAATAGCTTTAAGCTTCCATTAACCTTAATCTCTTCAAAAATCATCTATTTTTCTTACTAATCTTAGTCAAATCATCATTAGAGGGGTAATTAGCATAGAGTAATTGGAAATTATCAGTTTTGGCTTATTAGTTTTCATTTGCTTTGTTGTCCACTTCGGTTCTAAGTGGAGAATTATGTACTTTTGGTATTTAGTCAGTAGTTCTTGACCTCTTATGTCCTATGCATGTTTATAGTTAAAATTGATGTTTCAACATGATTTTGATCCTAAAATGTTTTCTAAATTTAGTCACACTTTTATACATGTTTATGGATGAAACTTAATTGATTTTAAATGGTTTTTTACAACCCTTTTTGTTCATATTCATATGCTAGTGTACAAGTTAGATTTTGATTAGGATTTTCTTGATTAGCATGTTATAATGGATTGCATGTATGACTAGATGTATAGGTATGATATTTCATTTATATGTTGTGCTTTGACATAGTTTGCTAGTGCTTTTACGTAGATAGTAAAATTGTTAGCAAATTTGGCTAATCGAAGGAAAATATGGTCAGAATTGGATGTAACTTGGAGGAGTGTCTCTGGAGAATGGAAGGAGCCTAGGATTCAAGTTGCATCGGGTTGGAACAAAGTAGTGGACTCGGTACCGAGAGCTTTTGGTTGGTACCGAGGCCTTTCTATTGGTGGAAACCATATGGTTGTTGATGGTTCTTTAGATTAGGGTTAGGAGTGATGAGTAGAGGTCAAATACCAAGATTTAGCTAAGTATTGGGCTAAGTACAAAGAGCTTTTGGAGTTAGCACCGATAGTTTTAGATTTAACGCTAAGAGATTTTATGAAGAGTGGTTAGGGTCCATGCACTTAGTGGATAGAGCATTAGAAGAGAGGGAGAGAACTTAGCCAAAAATTGGCTAAACATACCACTCGGTACCGAGAGGTCTGGTATGTACTGAGAGGTTGGTTTTGTTAAAATTACGGTCGAACTTCCAAGTGCAGGAATATATACTCTATAGGTCATGCTGAAGCATTTTGTCTATTCGCTTTAGGTTTGATGGTGATGTAGTAGCACAATGATTTCTTTGGGACTTCGGTGATAGCAACTCGACGGTGAATAGAGTTAGGTTCTGATGATGGTGGCTTGATGTTGAATAGAGCCGTGAGGAAGGTTATCCATAAATGGCGGGTTCTAGGAAGGTTGGCCCATGGATAGAATGTTGAGTGGTTCTATCGTGGATGAAGGAATGTGGAATAGTTCCCGTGGGTAATGGACATTAGATGGAGCAAGGAAAAGGCTCGGATATGCATGTTAAGAGATTGTTGATAATCGGAGTGTTTTCTAATGTACTCGAAATAAGAGAAATTGTAGGAATGTTGATGGGTACTTTGTTTGGCTACCCCGATTGATTATTTGGATCCGTATACCTTGGATTACCGAAAAGGATCTAGTATCAGCTTCGTACTAGAGCACATTGAGTGATAGTATAGATTGTTTGATAGATGTTGTAGTTGCTTTAGTTGTTTTCTTCTATAACCTATCACTCTAGAGAATTAGAGATAGATATTGCGGATAGGGATACCTGGACACCCGTCATCATATTTAGTTTGCAGTATACCTTTATGATATTCATAAAACAACATATTATGTTCGTTATGTGATAACTATTTGGTTGCAAGGACATCTCAAGTATAGTTCGCATACGCTTGTTCCTTACTATATTGACTTGTGTAGTTTTTTGAGATTCAATTATCGCTCACACCAAACTGTTGTCTGACTTGAGGTTTTTTGCTTTGCTTCTAATTATCTCAGGTACTCTTAAATGAGTAGACTATATAGCATGTCTTAGTGTACGTAGTGAAGTGAGATGGGCATGATGAAGCCTCTTGTATTATTTATGGATATCATGCTTATTCTGCTATACAACATTGTGTATCCTTGACAATGTTTGCTTATTAGTACTATTATTATTATAAGATAGATATCTAAGTTTATTTCCATTATGTATAACTCTATTACTATGTTGTACAATTATGTGGATCCGTGCTCTTATATTTGTTCACTTAGCTGTTACTGCCTCTCTTGTTTTATATCTATGATGTATATTATACTTTATTTCATGCGTTATGAGATATACAATAGGTTTTATGGAGTTTTATTTTATTTATAACTCTTGATGATCATTCTACATCGTACGGGTATGTCAACAATGGACTATATAGTTATATTGGGTGTCGATGGTGTAGGGCATTCGTCCCAGCTAGTCTGAAACTAGTTAGGGTCGGTCGGTCCAAGGAGGCATTGAACACCAAAAGCTCATCAACAATCACAAACTTCTCAGCCCACACAACCTTACGGTCTCCATCTTCCAACTCCATATGAAAATCAATAATCTTGATGGACTCTTTTGCCTGTTCAGTATGTCCTTGAATCTTAGATTTACAAGGCTTGATGTCCTTCATACCAATTTTCATTTAATCAAAAGTCATTTTGAAAGAATATTCAATGAGCTTCCATAATCCATTAAGACTCGATGCACAATAGCTGGGCCCACAATGGTTGTCATCACCATGAGATTAAAGGTTTGAGCCTAAATTTTGTTAGAATTCCTATTCGAGGGGCTACCATCCCTCATCAATCTCTACTGCTTAGCCGACTTTTATCCTTAATGGCAAAGCGGCTCTCCTGTTGTACATGCTTTAAAGAATTCTCATACAACTCAATCTCATTCCATCTTTTCTTCACCGGATGAGGTCCTATAGTTGTCATATTAATTATGATTCTTCCATCAGGCCGCCTTGGGCCCTCCTTGCTGTGGTTCTCTTAGGCATTCGGCCTTTAGGGTCTAACATTCTATCCGCCATTTTATGGCTCTTTGATGTATTACTGCAATTTCTTTTTGCGGATTAACTTCCGAATGATATCCTTTAAGTGGCAACACTCATTCATGTTATGTCCATGGGTCATGAAATCAACAATACTTTTCGGAGTGTCTCTCAACTTTCGTTGCCTTTTTTCGAGGCGACTTTCTATATTTATCTGTCCCTTGCATGGAAAGGTAGATATTTTCGAGCGTATCACTCAGAGGCATGAAATCCTCCAGCCTCATATTCCTCGGACTCTTTTTAGCATCATTCTACCTGCCTCGAATGCCCTAATTCCTCTTTTTTAATTATTACAATTCATAACATTCATAGATATATTACAAAAGTTCTCATTGATTTTTTTAATAACCACATTACTTTGAATAGCTTCTATCCACTGTCCACCACCAGCCTTTATGGAAGTCGGGTTTGCCTATTCCAAACGCAAAAACTGATTTGCCTTTCAATGGAACTCCTCTATAGTAGTTTTTGTTTCATCCTTAGCTGTGTTCCAAAATCAGTATCTGGGTGTATCAACCGGACTAAATCCATCAACTCCATATCCTCATTCAGATTGTTTACCACTATGAATGTAATATTGAATTAGTTCAGGAAGCCTTTCAACAACTCTCCAGGTCCTTGAGAAATGCTCGACAAGGAGATCACATCCTTGGGCAAAGCAATATGGAGCCTAAATTGCTCTAGGAACTTCTTAGTCGATTTATCAAAAGTCGAAATGGACTTCAGCACGAGCCGAGTGAACTGCGTCGATGCAACTTCATCTAAAAAGAGGGGGAAACACCTACACCGAATCGCATCCATTACCTTGGCACAACAATATGCCACTCATACTTGAATAGATGATGCATGGGATCAGTCGTTCCATTATATGACAATATCGAAGGCATTGTCAACTTCCTAAGGTGTTTCGTCTACAAGATATTCTCTATAAATGGAGTTTTGTTAGGAACATAACCCCAATATTTATTCTTTCTCCATCGATTTTGCTCCATTAACCACTTTATCATATCAGTAATATACTCCTCACTGGATTAGTGACCAAAAAATGACTATCAGGAGCAACAATGAGTGTTTGACTCAACAAATGGTCTCGGTTTGCTCATTAATGTCTAGGTTCTCCTGTCTCTGGAAGAGCCACTTCTCCAAATCAACTTTGAGCCTAGTTGGACCTATGGCCGTCTTTTGAACACTAGCACCCTGAGCTTAAGCATTCTATGCGATATTTGTTGCCCGTGTCTTGTAGTTTGCCCATAGAATCTGATAGATTGACAACATTGGGTTGGGCCTCTAGAACTCCTCAAATTCATGTCAGCAGCAACCTGATTCTGATCAGTAATGGCAAGAATTCTTCTAATTATAGCTTGGCAACTTCCTCTAGCATTCTTCCCAACAGCTCTAGTAGTCTTTGCCTTATCCTTTGCTTCATGCCTCTCCTGTTTTGATCAGATGAACGTTGTCTTTCAAAAACGAACGGTGATGCATCTCTATGGCCTCTCCTCTGCCTTTGGGATTGTTGGATCAACAAGGCAATGCTTACATCCATCTTGTATAGTAGCGCTATCTGGCTATCCATAATCATTTTGTTTAACTCACCCATCATCCTATCAAACTCCACTCTTGACACCATCTCCTAAAGGCGGAGGTGCTAACAAAGTGGGTACTGGCTGGTGACTCTCTTCAATGTGGTGAGAAAGTTACATCTTCTCTATCAACTACAGCTCCATATTTACCAGATCTCCTTGGTGCTATTATTCCACTGTGAAAATCTTTTAAATCTACCATAAAAACCTTCTGGATCTAGTTCATGGACGCTCTAATCCACAATATACAACTAGATTTATGCTTGAGAAGCTTTATTCTCAGTGAGAGCATAAAAAATGTTGGGCCAAAAAGTGCACATCACCCAAAATATATGAAAATGAGTAGATATAGTAGAAATACAAGAAAGCAAAGAAAACACACGAATTTTTATAGTGGTTCTATAAATTCTATGACCTATATCCACTTTAATCTTATCCAGATTGATTTTATCACAAGTACAACAGCTTTTTCGGTTAGAACAGATCTTAACAGCACCTAGGTGGTAGAACTTAGGTAGCGATAGACGATGGAGATAAGAATGGCCCCCCTAACTCCTCCAAAGGTCGATCCAGGCTTGCCATTTATAGAGGAATCTACCACCAATGTCGCCAGATTGCCGAAGACCAGATAAAACTCTAGATTTGAGAAAGTAAGAAGGAAGATAGAGTCCTTTTGTTGATAAATCATACCGGTATCGACATGAATTGCTTAGTGCAAAGCATATATTTCTCCTTTTCTCCTTTATATGTTCAAGTAGGAGCACTCTTTATGTAACATTCCCATATTTAAGCCAAATATAATAAAGTGATTAATTTAATTTTTGGAATTAAATTGTGAATTTAACGATGAATTAATGTGAAATTTTCCAGAAATAAATAAAACTATGAATTTTGGAATAAAATTTTGATTTGAAATTCAAGAATAAATATATTGAAAATAAATTGGATTTGAAAACTATATTCTAAAAATTAATAAGAATTTGTTTTCTAATATATATTAATATTTGGAAGATATGATATGAGAATTTATGTGATAATTTTCAAAAGATTATTTTAAGTTAAATTTTCTTATTTATATAAAATATGTGTGTGATCACTTATTAATATAAAATTAGTTTTAGAATCATTTTCTTAAGGATATATAAATAGTTATAAAAGTAAATGTATATAGATTAAATATTTTTGAATAATGAAAATGTTTGTATGTAAAAATACATAACAATAAAAACATATATATATATATATATATATATATATATATATATATAAAAACATATGTTAAGATATAAAATGTAAATGCACAAGGGTTTAATTTTTTTTGTAAACTTATTCAAATGAGGGATTTGAACATAAAAGTAATATTAGTGACATTTGTAAATAAATAAGATTATGCAAATTACAGGTGTAATTAAAATAGACATGTGGCAAGCAAATTTCTTTTCTTTTAATCTAAAAATTTATAAACATGCATAAGAAAGAAAATAACCAGGCTTCTTTATTTTTTTTTCAATTTAATCTTCTTCTTTCATTCATGTGCTAAATCTGAAAAACAAAAGAAAGTAAAACCTCAGAAAATCGAATCAAAGTAAGATCAAAATTGGAAAGCAACTGGAAAAACAAAATCAAAACATTTTCAAAACTAGAAGCAAAGAAAAAGTAAAATCAAAGATCAAACACCAGTTTTTCAAAAACATTTCAAGCCTGGAAACAAAAGCTTCAATCAGTTTCACCAAGCTTCAACCGGACTTGATCCAGAGCAAAGAAACAAATTCAATATCAAAGAAAATATAGGTTCAAGATAAAAATCAAATTTTCAGGTTCAAAACAAAATTCCAGGTTTTCAGTTCATTGTCAAGTGAGCAAACTCCTACTTCTAACTTGAATCTGCTAGATAATTTAATATTGTGATTACTGTTTGAAATACAATGGTGATGAGTATTTACATAAATGTAAATATCATGGTATGTATATATACATGTACAAGTGGTTTGCATGTCTGGGAACAGGAAGAAACACCCCTGTTCTTGTTATAGGTTTTTAAAACCTGATAGAAAATTCAAAAACCATCATATTTAAATGGTTTCAGGGTTCGGTTTCTAAACTAGAAGTAATTATAACCATATAATGCTAATTTTAATAATAATTTCCTGAATATTTATTATGTAGTTATTTTCAAAAATAGAAATGTCAGGGATAAACATTTATATGTTAAAATTTAATCATCTTGTAATTAAGTTTGGATAATATGATCATATTCGTATTACAAAATGATGATTTTAGAGAGTTATTTCAAGATTTTTAGTTGCATGGTTGTCGAGATATCGTGGGATGAATAGAAATCGTAAATTTGTCAATTTCTAATGATCGGGAAAATGTTGAGCTTTGAGATTTATGTTGAAGGTAACTTATATGTTGAAAATTGTCGGAAAAATGCTAATTGAATTTATCAATGATCGGGGCGGTGAAACGGCGATGGTTTAAGGTTTTCAACCCAGTTCGGTTCGAAGAGGAAAACACGACAATTCCGTCGATCACGGTGGATCGGAAGCGATCGTGCCCATGGGAATAGAAGTATTGGATTCTGGCGAAGCTCTGGGAGCAATCACACGTTTTCTAATGGCATGGGGTGGAATTTCGAGGGGATTTTTGTAAGGACCCAGAATTTCTGTCATTTGAAATTCGTATATTTAATTGATTTTAAATAGTAATAAGTAAAATTTGTAAGTCGAATAAATTTTGTTTCGAAATATCTAGATTTAATTGGATAATTAAATTGATAATTTAATATTTGAAATTACAGAAATAATTGGAAATTGAGTTTAATGTGATTTAAATTGATTTGTAAAGTTGTATTAAATCATATTGGAGTTAGAATGATGTTATAGAACTTTTAAAATTGAATTAAAAGTTAATTTGTGGAAATTGAATATTTTAATATTTAATTGACGAGTAAAAATAGCCATTTTTCAAACAGTCTCGGATTTCGATGAAATAAGTTTCATCGGACCCGTAATGTTATATTATTGTAAGATTTCAAATTTCGTGTCAATCGGATTCACGGTTTGTCCGGGGCAAGCTAAAACGTACCAAAATCGGTTTAAGTGAATTTTTAAATTTAAATAGTTGATTTGAAAAACTATCTTCCAAATACGATTGAATTGGCTCCCGATATATATTCCATTGCATTCGGAATATAGGTGAAACATTATAAACGCCAGGAGGTACGCTTCGTTTGGAGTTCGGAAAAATTTCGGATGAATAGTGTTTCGTAGAATTTTCTATAAAAGGACTCATTATCTTCTATTTTGAAAAACCCTAGTTTCTATGCTTCAGCCGCCGGCCTAAACTATTTCGATGGCCAATTTTTTTTTTTGATTTTCTCCCTTCGATTTATTCAAATCCATCAACATTATGAGAAACCTCCAACACGAATATTGTAGAGCACGCAGAGATCTTCTATCTCAACGGTTGTGATCGAATTTAATTTGGTGGATCTTCGGCAAATCTCGACCAAAGTCGTGCGGTTCAAACTCATTTTCTCGTCGATCAGGAGCACGTGGTGGAGACGCTCTCTGGCCGTGGCATGGCGTGGCGAGGCGCGTTGTCAGGGGGTAGGCGATCGATCTCAGGTGGCTCGAGAAGTGGTGCGGCAATTAGGGTTAGAGACGGCCATATGGGTTTGAATGCGTTCGAATAACCTGGGAGCGATGTTGGGAAAGAAGCAAGGTTGTGCGGCCATGATTTTATCAAATGGAATGAACGGATGGATTGAAAGTACGTTTAAAATTATAAAAAGAAATTGTAAATTTATATTATATAAATTCGTTTAAAGTTTAAAACGCTATAACCTTTTGATACGAGGTCCGTTTTGGATGAAACGACTTGCGTTGGAATCGTACGGACGAATAATACGCGGTGGAGCTGGATTGTGATTGATTGGATCTAGTGTGAATTTTGGATAAAATTAAACGTGCGTTTAATTTTATTCGGAACGAAACACTACAACCGTTATTGGAAGCAAGGTGAGAACTTCTCACTCAATCGAATTTGTTTCGATTTAAATTTTAAATAGTTAGATTTAAAATTGCTTAATTGTATGATTGAATGATAAATTGCTATCTGTTATATTGAAATAGAGCCTATACGACGCATGTTAAGCGGAGGTTACTTTATTAAACACATATACCGTGATATTCCACCTTGAAGTGGAACTGGTATTATATATGTACTTGGAGTTGATTTCCCGCATTATATAGCGAATGAGACCCTATTGTGCCACCTAATAGCAGATGATATTTTATATAAACCCATGTGTCGTGATATCCCGTCTTTATCCCGTCTTGAAACCGGATTGGTATTGTGCTAACATCTGTGGATGCAGAAACAGGTTGGAGGGATCCAACTGGATTCCTCAAATAATTGAATTTGTTTCAATGTTGTGTGTTGATTATTTATAATCTCTGTGTGATTATCTTTGTGATTGAAATCGTTGAAGGCTAAAATTTAGCCGAATATAATTTTGGTATCGTTAGATTCCGGAAATAAATAAAAATTTTGATTTTTGAAAATTCAGGTTGAAAGTTTATATTAAAATTTATTTTTGAGAATTGGATAAATTTAAAAGAAGGAATTCTAAAATAATAAATTTTTATTTTTTATCTTATTGAATTAGATTTCAAAATATGGGAAAACTTTAATAAATGGATTTCGGGTAATATTATTCAAAGGTTGAAGAATTTATTCAAAATACAGATTTTAAAGAGTTTGAAAATAAAAGAATTTGTTTTCTTTAAAAGGAATTTATTTTCAAAGGAAAATAAAATTTGAAATCCATTTGGGAATTGATTTTTGGTGATTAAATTTAAATCTTTTGAAAATCCATTTGGAAATTTATTAGGTGTTTTGAAAAGAATTTGGAATCAATTTGAAAATTAATTTGGGTTTTAGTAGAAATTGATTTCAATTTAAGATTTGAATGAAATTCACTTGGTGTTTAATTTCTTGAAAAATCAATATGGAATTTGATTTGGTTGTTTTTGAAATCAATTGAAAAATTGAATTGTTGTTGAAAGTGAATATTTGAAATCGATTTGAAAATCGTATATCAGTGGATATTTGAAAATTTAAACTCACCATGGATTTTATAAAGGAAAGGGAAATTTGTTTAAAAATAAACATTATTTTCGAAGTGTGGAAATAAATTTACGGATTTGGAACGTAAATTTAAAGTAAATCGGTAAGGATTTATTTAATTGGTTTAAATGAACCATTTTGAAATGAAAGTGTATTCTCCCTGGAAAGCCAAATAAAATTTCTGAATAACTTTGAAAAATATACATGTATATAATTCTAGAATTGATTTTGAAAAGGATACTTCGGAGAAATTAACTTCTTAAATTGTTTTGAATCCTTTAAGTTTATTAAGTTGATATAGAAATGATTATTTCTAAGATTTAATCAATAATTGTTTTAGAAAATAGTTATTTAAATAGTAATACTCTATCTACTAATATTATTTTGAAAATTAGTTTGGACTTAAGTTATATGTAATATTGGTATAATATTTTTATAACTAATATTTTAAGCAAAGTGTTTAAAGAAAAATAGTTTTATTTCAAAGTGTTTTCCAGATATATTTTGGATAAGTAATATAAATTATTTTAAAGTATTTAAACTCGGCAGATTTTCAGTGAAAATGAATAAATATTTGGAAGTGTTTCCGCGTAAGGAAAATGATTTGAAATTTGTTTTCAAAAGTTGTAAAGGCGAAAAGTGATTTGAAATTGTTTTCAAATGGTTGAAGTGTGGAAAAATATATCTTGTAAAGATATTTTTGGAAAATAAATAATTTGGGAAATTATTTGGAATCTGGTGATGTTGTGCATATCTATTGATAGCTAAATAACCGACTATCAATATTTACCTTTAAATGGGCATTTGCTGTGATTTGCTTAAATTTGAATGCTACACTTATTTTTAAATAAGCGCTCGTTATTCGGTTCAGCCGAGAGAGGACCTTTGGGTCATAAATCCTATTCCGAATAGTGGTACGTCGTAATGGATAGCATTTGGAGACCGGTGTTGAAGACCAGATATTTTCGAAAACGGAAGGATTGCCGTCGAATGTCTATGCATCGGCTGATCTCCGATATAGGGATTTTATCACCCTTTGTGATGGGTATTCCGGACGTGATTAGTGAATATCCGGATTGCAAGGGTTTCTTTGGAAGTGCCTTCGGTTCCGTTCGATCCCGGAACGGACTTGTATGGATGTGTGTCTGACGTTACAATTTGAGATGTAAAGCTGGTTTCTATCAAATACATTTATGTTGGTGGCGGAGAATATATTCTCTTAGCTTAACACACTTCTTTGAGACGTACGAGCTCAGAGGTTATGTAGTTGATGGTTACTAGTGATACATTCCCAATTTGGTAACGTGGCATACGAAGTGCTGTTGATCATTTATTAATCAAAGCATAGCTTTTATGAAAAGCGTAGCTTCGTGGACGAGACTTCGTCGGACCTCACAACCTGGTAATGGTCAAAACAGGAAAGATGCAGCAAGGTTATAGGGAGTAGCGCCCCCTAGGGTATGTGCATTTCCTTCTAGATAGAAGTGATATCATGGTATAGAGCCTAGATACTTAACTTATGTGGATGTCGCAAATATATATGACTTTGTGATTGTTGTTGGTTGAGGATCCTCGGATAAAGGTTGTTTACAACCGGAGGATGACATACTCGTGTCAGTAGTTACCTACTTTTGCAGAGGTAACCCGGCCTTATGTTGGCAGAGATCCGGTAAGGTTCTCGGGGCGTCCTTCCAGAGGCGTACCCATGTGGCAATGGAAAGTTCCTTAGCCCGACCATTTGTTGGAAACCCAAAGAAACAATATGAACCCTTTACAATTGCAAATTGTATAACCTGCCTCCTCAGGAGGTAGCTATAACAGGCATAATATAATGGTACCTATGCTGGCTAAGATTTATATTATACTTTCAAAATGTTTTCCTACACTTTGCACTTATAGTAATAATGTCAAAGAAATTTGCGTATCAAGCATGTTTGACTATCATAAGGAGAAATCTTCTCCAATTCTGCATTTGCATTGTGTGTGTGGCGGGAGGCCTTATGGTAGTTACATTTTCTAAAAGCATTGCGGATCTATTTTAAAATATTTCTTTGTTTGTTTTTTAAAGATAAACCATTTTGAGTTCTCACACCAGTCTCATGACTGACCTGGAGTTTATTGTTCCCTTCCTAAACTCTGGGTGCCCATCATTTTCCACATGGGCAGCCTAGAGTCAGGTTTTCAGGTCATTCTGGAATTCAGGAGTTGCTGTGGAGCAGGAGTCGAGCTGGACGGTGAGACGTATCACTTGTATATGATATTATCTTTTCCGCTGTGTATTCAGTTATGAGGACAGATTTATATAACTGTCCATTATTGTGTTGTGTTGTATATTGACTCTGTTGATGTAATGTATAAAATGTACAGTTCTTTTGATTTAAAGATTATTCATTTATTTATTATATGTTGTTCCGCTGCGACTGTGAGATTCTGATATCATTTTTGTTGCTTTTCTTTCTTTCTTCTTCTACCTCTTCTTCTTTAACCCTAATAATTCGATTTTTCGGCCTTTGATTACTCGGCAGTTGATACAGTGGACGTATTAATGTCGATATTCGGGAGCCGAAGAATCGGGCCCTGACGACTTTGGTAATCCAATTGCTTTGGGCCACGTCGATTTGCTCAAAAGTCGATTTTGTCACTGACTTGAGAATCTGGGTGGTCAGAAGCATGGGGTGGGTCGTCATCGATTTGGGAAAGGCGGCGAGATCGATTGGAATTTATCGAAACTCCGGTGCACGTGCACGCGTGATATTGCATGTTTGTGTTGATTAAAGGTTGGGGAAGATGAAGCTTTATCGGGGACCAACTCGAAGGGATTTACGAAATAACTCGAAGCAAAAGGAAATGTGGGTAACACGGGATTGAGCTCGGGGATATACTGGGTTGGCTCGAGTTTACTGTTTATGTATAATCAAGCTTTCAAGTTTTAAAATAAACAAGATTTTTTTTTTTTACCATGTTCAAAGTAAATTATTTTTAAACAAGTTTTCTAAGTGTAAGTACTTATCAAACTTTCAAACAAGTTTCAGGGTTTTAATTTTTAAGTTGAGTGTTTAAAATAAATTACTTTTAAATAATTAATGTTGATTTAAAAGGTTTGGATAAGTAAGAGTTTAATAATTTATTTTTAACTGGAATTAATTAATTTAATTTTCAAGTTTATTTAAAATAAATTAAATGGTGTAATTAAGAAATGTTTTTCAATTTTAATTAACTTAAGGATTTAAGTTAATCTATAGGCTAATAATAAATTTTATTTAAATGTTAAATTTGAAAAGTTTATTGTTTTTAAAATTTATTGATTAATTAAAAGATTAATTAATGATAAGTAATTAAAGGGTAATTAATTACGTAAAGATAATTACTTAATGAAGGTAATTAAGGATTAAATGTTGTTTAATCAAGTGATTAAAGAATAATTAATTAAAGGATAATTTATTTATGTGATTAATTAATTAAGGTAATTAATTTAAGGATGGGTAACTAAATTTAAAGGATAATTAATTTATGAAAGTGATTAAAGGATGATTTATTAATTAAGGATTAGTTTCTTAATGATTAATTAATTAGAGAATGATTAATTTTTACAATTAATTAAGGATAATTAATTAAAGAATAATTAAATAATTAAGGGTTAATTATTTAATGATTAAAGATTAATTGATTTAATCAATTAAGGTTGATTAATTAATAATTTATGGTTAATTAATTTATTATTGAAAGTTAATTAATAAATGATTAATGTTAATTAATTAAAAATGGTTTGTAATTAATTAATGTTAATTAACATGGATTAGTTATTTATTTTTAAGTAATTAATCTTGTTTAATTTAATTATAATCAGATAATTAATTGATTTTACCTATGGATGATTGAATTGTATTGAATGCTTTGAATTGCGTGATATCTCTGATCTGTGATATTATGTTCTATTAATTGTTTCAATTTAAGATATGTGTAATTTATTTATCTGAAATGAACTAACATAATTATCTGTGAATTTGTGAATGGAAGATAAGCGTTATAAATTATACCGCTTATCAATATTTCTGTGCTTGAATTTATGATTGATGATATTGCATTATTATTGTGTAAAACCCCTGGACTAACCCATACACACACAAATATGAATTTCACGGGAAATCGGTTAAGTTGCAGATAATCTGAATTTAATATTATTTTATTCAAATGATGTAATCGTTTTAAAAGATGAATTTTGAATCCAAAGAATTTTGGAAATGGAATTGGGTTGAATATGAAAAGCTTTTGAAAAAGGAAGTTTGAAATTGAAATTTAGTTTGAATATATTATATCTTGTTTAAGTTTTGAATTGTTTTGGAAATTTGGCTTGAAAGGCTTATACAAGTTATACACAGTTATGGATTTTTAAACCATTTTGAAGTATACTGAAAGTATTAATTTGGGAATTTAAATTTAATCCAAGTTTATACTTTAAAGGATATAACTTGTGTATAATTGATCGGATTTTCCGAAACGAAAACTCTTGTTTTTCAAATAATAATAGCTTTCATATAAAGAAAGGATTTCCAATTTAGGTTGAAAGGGTTTCAAATTTAGGTGGAGGTGGGTTTGTGTTTTGGCGAGCTGAAAGTTTTGGCGATGGAGGCTGTCAGGGAGGAGAGGGGAGGAGCGAGATAGTTGTCATGCTGACGTGGGAAAGGTCGGTGGAACATAGGTGGCAATTGGAAATAAAGGCGGCGGTGGTGGCAAGGGTAAAATAAAGGAGGCAAGGTTGTGGTGGAAATGTGCATGAGCATAGTAAGTGGAAGTGAGAGAAGAACGCGACTATGGGTGGCTGTTGCTGCTCGAACAAGGCCGGAGGGTGGTGGACTGCTGCTTAGCCGTGACTGTGTTTAAGGGGTGTAGTAGGTCTGAGTATGGATGGGAGATGATGATAGGAGAGAACGATCACAAGGCTGTCAGGCGAAATATCCATGTAGTTGTACGCAATATATATGCCTTGCTTTAAAACCATATTATTTTTCTTTTTGTAGGATCAATTTCGACCTAGGGTGGGTGAATAAGGTGATACTATTAATTATAAAAATTATTGCGGAAGTTTACATAAAATAATTGCAACACAGATTTAGCAGAATTATAGCAGCACAAATAATAGCAGGATAATAAAAAATACAGAATTAGAACACACAGATTTACCCAGTTTAGGCAAAACCCTGCCTACGTGCTGCCCCTAAGATTTCTACTAGAAATTAAATAGTCAGACGCTTACATACGTAAACTCGCGACACCCGCTATCGACTAACCTTAACTCTATGCTCAAAACCTTGCCACAACTCAGCCATTGAATTGCAAATTCTCGAACTACACCGCCGTAGTTCGTCCCCTAGTGACACGATTAGAAATTACAAATGTTTAAAGAAAAATTAAAATTAAAAAATCAAAACCCTAATTAACTAAGCCTTGATATAATTAAACACTAAATAAAACAAGTCCATCCCCTTTTATTTTCTTTTATTTTTTTTTCCTGCTTTGCTCTATAAAAATGGCAGCCTTGTTCCTTTGCTCGCTTGTTCCTCTTTCAATAATTAGGGCTTTGCAATATGAAGAAGCGCCGAATTCAAATTGATCAATCGAATATGTGATTTCGCTTTCTTTGCTCGGTTGATCGACCGTCTCTTCATAGCTTATTTTCGGTTGCTTCTTTGATTGAGTTCGATTCTAACAATCTGGTATGTAATTTATGCTTTTCTGCTTTACTGTTTAGCTTGCTCGAACTAGATCAGATTCGAGTTGTTGATTTGATTTTTGGTATCTATTTTGCTCAAACTCGATAGGTTTTTAAGGCCGATGATGATTGGGTTTTAAAGGATTCGAATTCCTATAGTTTCATTCGTGCCGAATCATTTGAATTTATCAATTGCTATGCTTTGGCCATTCGATTTTGTAAGGATGCTTGGGATGATTACTGACTTGTTCAAAATCGTATATTTTGTTACTTGATTAACACGGTTTTGATTTGCTTTGTTCGACTCCTTGGCCACCACGTCTCTGACTTTGAACTGCTCGATTCTGTTCATTTTTTGACTTCGCCCTTGACTTTGTTTTAAAATTCATTGCGACATTATTTTGGTTCGAATCGCTGTTCTTTTCTCTCTTGGCGTCGGCTTCTTTAATTTTGTGATATTGAATTGTAGTTGTCTTTGTTCAAAAAATGATACTTGATTCTATTAGCAGTAGTTGCTTGATTTAGCTCATTCGTTGTTTTATGATGGACTCTGGTATCACTGTTTCATTCGAGTCTGTGCTGTAGATATGTATTGCATTGAGATTTGGTTTCAATGTGTATGATATTTCACTAGCATTGCATTGTTCAATTTGAAACTGCTCTTTTGTTGATGGCCATCTCCATTTTTTATTGTTGGTCTGCATAAGAACTTGTGCATGCTTTTGACTTTGGTTATCACGGCTTTGACTTAGTACACTCACTTGTATATTATGACATTGTTCTAATTTTTTGTCACCTGCTACAAGTTTTGATCTCTGGTATTTTATTGCCTGGTCTTTATGTATAATGCACGATGAACCGTTATCATGTATACATATGAACTATATGTGCTTGTGCACATATTCTATTTGTCACTGTTGCATTTCTTTGCTGCCATTGGTCATTGCATTCATGTTTGAATCTTCAGTCTGTCTTGGAGTATTTTGTTTTCTGACTTGTATTTAGTTGATGTTGATTTATCATAGTCACTTTCATTTTGCCGTTGAACTTATCTAGAGCATTTTGACTCGACTTGATACTCTGTTGCTTCTGGCTTCACTGAATCTTCATTGACCTGTACACTTGTTGCATATGTAGGTGCACTTGTTATCTTCAATTGCATATTTGGCTTATATTACTTTTGGACTTCTTATATACATCACTTTGAAAAACTGGATGCTTTGTACTGCACTTGCATTCATGTTGCAGTGTCTTCATTTACTATTTTGCTGCATCATGAAGTTTGTAACTGCAAATTGACTTTGTTCATCTTTGTATTTGAGTTGATCTGGTCGCACTATGTATGTATATACCTGTTGAGGCTTGTTGCAGTTTGATATGCACTTGCTGTATACATGTTCTTCATGTTGTTTGTCTGATCTTTGTAAAAAAATCTGTCTTTGATATTATTTTCAAGTTGACTGGTCTTGTAAAATTTCATGTGGAGTTGCATTTCTTTGAATCACTCTTGCTGTTGGTTCGAGTCTGCACTATTCACTTTAATGTAGAGTTTGTGTGGCCTTTTTAATTAGACTTATATACTTCTGGTGATATGACCATGTTTACTTGAAAGTCTGGCATACCAACTTGTTGAGGTCACTTCGTTACACATGTATATGTTCAGATTTGCATTTGTAGTTTGTTGAGGCAGTGCCATTGATATTCAAGTCTTCATTTGATAGTTGATGTGCACTTGGTTTGTGTTGCATATCTTTTGAGCTTATGTGCACTGATGTTGGTCTTCATGTAGCTTGTTGTTCATGTTGCTTTCTGATTCGACCCAGATCATATTTGTTCCTATGGAGTCATGGCATTCATGCATGTATATCAGTGCTCTGGTATATATGCATTTGAACTTGACCGTCTTTCTTGTCAAAATAGTTGCTGTCCCATATGTATATAAGTGCATGCTCTGTTTTTGTTTGAAGTTGCATTGGGTTTGTTTGTTCATTATTCTAGTTGACAAGTGCACCACTTCTTATGTGCATGTTGCATATTCACTTATACTCGACAATTTTATAATGCACCTGCGTTGAGTCCAACAAAAAGCTTGGGTTTAACCTTGTGCTCGTCCCGTGACATTATTTGTATTGCACTTGAGTTGAACCCGGCTTTTGATTGGGTTTGACCTTGTGCTCACCTATCTCTGTAATTTTATCAAGTTTATATCATTGTGCGTGGCCTTGTGGCATGTACAGTGATACACTGTGCATGTCACAAGTTGTACGTATTTGATGAATTCAGAATTAAATGATGACGAACAACCCAAATGACTGAGGAAAATAATATTTTCAAAATTACATTTTATTTTACACTGTAAAAAATTATATTTTCAATTTTACTATGTTAGTGTATATTTTTGCCTCAGATGCTGGATTCAATCTGGAATAGAGTTGAAGATAAAAAACGAGTGAATGAGCGATATGTAGTGAGTACAGTTATGTAAATTGAAATGTATTGTAATTGCAAATTGTATATCTATAGTGAGAGCTCAAATTTTTATTATTAAAAATTATAATAAATATTTGTTTGAATAAAATATCTGTTTGAATTTAAATTCTGTGTTATTTATTTTATTCAGCAAATATTTATTTAATCTGTGAAAATAAAATAGTACATTGACAAATAAATTTAAATGAACATATATATATATATATATATATATGTGTGTGTGTGTGTGTGTGTGTGTGTGTTTACTATCATCTAACAAAAATCATATACTTGCATATTCAACAATCTCCCTCTTTCGATGATAACAAACATATATTTAAGATTTTGAATATATTAAATGTATTTGATCATTGATAGGCTCTATTTTCTCCCCTTATTTAAATTCTCCCTCTCTACAGAAGCTCCCCCTTCATATATGCATGTAAACAAAAAATATGCAAATGAGTCTAGATGCAAATAGAAAATGTTTGACCTTTATTTTTCAAAATCTTAACTTTTCTCTCCCCCTTTTGTTATCAGCAAAAGAGTAATAGTGTTAGAGAAATAGAGATAAAGTGATAGACATTAATACAACATTAATACAATCGACTATAAATATTAAATTTCAATAAAAAATCAAACTAAAATCATAAATACTTTGTTTGAAGCATATTCCACTTTAGAATGATAGGGATAATGTCATCATGTAAGACCATATAGTTGTTTTTATTTGTGGTATATTAATATTAGGAATTTGAATATCTACAGACCATGCATAACCGCTAGGACTTTTAAATGAGATTAGTGGTATTCTTAATTTAAAAAAAAAATGAATTTCAAGCATCTTCTAACCATGCATAACGATGAGGACTTTTAAATGGGATTAAAATCAACTTGTCTATTAAATCAATCAATTTTGAAATGCGTTTCATATATGCATAACCATGAGGACTTTTGAATGAGCATGGAAGCACATAATCAAAAATTCCATGTAATTCAGACATGCATAACCGTGAGGACTTTTAAATGAGAGTGAATACTTTGGATATTTTTATTGCTAAAGATGAAATAAAATGAAAGCGCATAATTTCCTATTTAAAATACCACATATTGACATACTATATTGGATTTTGATGAGTGGTGGTCGATGGAAATATGATAGAAATAGAAATGGTCATGGAATTTTTACCAACAAAAAGTTTTTACAACTCTTGTTTAAATTTCTAAATAAATTCTCTATTTATACTGTCTAAAGTTATAATACATGATTAATATCAGCACTCATCACTTTTTCAATCACTATTTATCTTTTCGATATAGAGGGTCGAAATAGTTAATATAGTCATTTAAAATCCAATCCAAAAATAATTATAAATCAAATTTCCAAAATGACTAATCTGAAACAAGGCCAACAAAAATGATATTTAGAAGGGGTTTTATAAAGGAAAAACGTCTTCTAATTAAAAATTATTTGAAATGAAAAATATGCAGATATTTTCTTTGAAATGTGATGCAGTCAATGAATGTCTCATCATAAATCATGTTCCACTAGTAATTTTTCTATCAACTAGATTATTGGTTTTATCGGCATCAGAAATTCTCTTTGACTCAAGATTATTATGTTTGCACCAAAATGCAACACTCTTTGGAAGTTTTTGAAGAGATAATAAATGAACAAACTAAATTGAAAATGAGGATTATCTAACAAAAACTCCAAATCACAGAAAAGTAAATTGCACGGAAGACAGTAATTTAGAGTGGTTCGGCGTTTTGCCTACGTCCACTATGAAGTTTTATCACTTTATTGCTTAATACTTGAAGATTACAAGTGTTTTAGAGTGAAGTACAGCAGATAATAGACTTAAATTCGAAATCAGCAACAGTGAAAACGATATGGAGTGATTCTGGCAGCGTCGGGGCGTGCTTTTTCTCTGAAAATTGTCCGACCCCTTTCTAAATGACCTGGGGCTCTATGTATAAGTGCTGGAGGCTGATATTTCGCTGAAAATTTGGGAGACCACTTCTGGCACGTGAGGGGGCCCACATGCCCGGCCTTAGGAAATTGGGGCCCGTTCCGGGATCGATTCGAACTCAATTTCGAATCGATCAAGATTTGATCCGATTGAGCTGAAATTTGGCATGAAAATTCCTCATGTTGGTAGTAAGATACTGTGAAAATTCATAGCATTTGGACATGTGGATTGTGAGATCTGATCGATGCAAGTTGGTCCATGATCGATACGAAGCAACTTCGAATCGATCAAGATTTGATCCAATTGAGCTGAAATTTGGCAAGAACATTCCTCATGTTGGCAGTAAGATACTGTGAAAATTTCATAGCATTTGGAATGTGGATGGTGAGATATGATCGATGCAAGTTGGTCCGTGATCGATACGAAGCAACATTGAATCGATCAAGATTTGATCCGATTGAGCTGAAATTTGGCGAGAACATTCCCTATGTTGGCAGTAAGATACTGTGAAAATTTCATAGCATTTGGACATATGGATTGTGAGATATGATCGATGCAAGTTGGTCCGTGATCGATACGAAGCAACTTCGAATCGATCAAGATTTGATCCGATTGAGCTGAAATTTGGCGTGAACATTCCTCATGTTGCCAGTAAGCTACTGTGAAAATTTGGTGGCATTTGGACTTGTAGATCTTGAGTTATGATCGATGCAAGTTTGGATTTCTCAACCGTGATCGATCAATATCTTGAGCGTACCGACTCCGATTGACTTGAAATTTGGAATGTTGGCTTTATTAGCTTTTCTTGTCATGTCATATCAATTGTAGCTCGATCTGGACTCGGAAAAAATTTACCGACATCCATAGCAGACCTACGCATTAACGATCTCCAGGACGAACCATCCTTGGTTTCTAGTCAAGTTCTTGGTGTCACGGCCTTGCCAAAAGGCGGGATAACATATTATATCATAGACCAGACCGTGAATTTGCAACAAATACCTTAAAATCTTTTTACAATGAAATTCTTTTGATTTGAATTGAAATCGTGCAAATTTACAAATAGTGACCATAGTGTCAGATCCAGAAATAGCAAATATATCCATGTGTATCATGAGTAATCATCAATCAATATAACATCATCATTAGTCCAAACAATCCATATGAAGTAGTTCAAAGATTCTAGAGGTGCATGTAGCGTTCTCGGTATAAAAAGTATAATTGGCCAACAATTTTGAAAAAATCAGAATCAAAATCAACATTCATTTCTTTATCAATAACTGGCTGAACTAAATCACATTATGGTGCAAATTTTCACATATATCGTTCAAGATACCTTTACCTATTTTACATTTACCATATTTTTTCATTGTTGCGCATTGTAATTTTGCTACCTTTATACTAGGCTAAGGAACTTTGAATTGTCGTCCGTTATGAGTCTGGAACAGCCAGAATCCAAATAACACTGATATTGTTCCTTAGCCAACCACCACACTTACAAAAGGTTTTTGTGACCTATTTGTTTTTATAGGTCCATGGTTGTTAGTGGCTGTAACGACCCGTATTTTACGTGTCGATAAAATCGTAAAATAGTTGCTTTAAGTCGTTGTTAAGTTATTTGGAGTTTGAGTCGACCATAGCTTAAGTCGTATGGAGGATAGCTCGTGTGAGCGACTTAAGGAGTTGGGCCGACTTAAGGTGGTAGGCGAGTTAGTGATGTTGCCGACTTAGTGTTAGATCTAGTTGAGGCAGTGACCGACTCATAGGGTGACGACTTAAGGGTTAAGCGGTTTGTTGGGCTCGGCCGACTTAAGGAAAGTGTTGGCCGAGTTAAGGTAGGTGTGACCGACCTAAGAGTTAGTGAGTTAAGGCTTAGGGGCTGGCACGAGTTAGCGTGTTAGCAAGTTAGTGGAGCTACCGAGTTAGTGGGGATAGCGTGTTACCGAGCTAACGAGTTAGCGGGTTAGTGGAGATACTGGGTTAACGAGTTAGTAGTGAACGAGTTGGCGACCTAGTAAGCTTGGACGAATTAACAGGTTAACGTGTTAGGGGTTAGCGTTGTGTTTTGTTAGGTCGTTAAGTCGTGACCGGCTTAGGTTAAGTCGGCATGTGTTCTATGTTGAGTCGCGCGCATGCATGAGTCGTAAATCGTTGACTCGGGGTTGAGTTAGGCCGTATCTTGCGTGCGTGTTAGGTCGTGTGTGTTTGGGTTAGGCCGTGTGGGTTAAGTCGCTAACTCGCAAACGACTTAAGGAGCCGAACGGGTTAGGGCCAGAGCGACTTAAGGGTTATAAATACGCGACCATTTCTTCACTTTTTGGCACCGGTTTTTGAAGCGACGAAGTGCTGCCATTTTGAGAGCTCGACTACAACATTTCTTCATCTTCTTTTCTCCACTCCAAACTATTTCTAACATCCATCCAAGATCGAAGATCGAGATTGAAGATCCAAGAGCCAAAGTTGAAGATCTTCATCCAACGAAGCTAGATTTCATTGTTTCAAGTGGGATTTCGACGAATCAAGCTTGAATCTTCGCTGTCCAGATCTGAAGTTGATAGTTTTTGAAGTGTTTGGGTGATTTGGTGAGTGGTGGTTATCTCTCATGCAGACCCAAAGGAGTATATTGGTTTGGTGGTTTGTTGGAGTGTTGTAGATAGTGGTTTTATGCATTTTTCCTTAGATTCAAGTGTAGATCCATTACTTATAAAGATGTTTACTTTTGCAAGTTCATTCATCAAGTTGTAGAGACAAAACCCATGATTTATATTTGTTAGATCTATGTTAAAAACCCATGATCCATGTATGTTAGATCTATTCTCATTTATTTACGAAATTTCCATTTTTAGTTATAAATGTCTATTTAGATCCTGATTGACTACTTATTTGTTTGGATTAATGTTTGCCTTGTTTGATTGTTGTGAATGAGTTATCTAGTTGATAGATTTGGACAAGTATGGTCAAAGACGATTCAAAAGCTACGGAAGAGGCTCTTGAATGGTGAAAGCTGCTTAAGACATATGTAGCAGATGTTGAAGCTCATATGTATGGATTGGATGATGTTGAGATGGAACTTTGCTATGATGCGATGAAGCGAAGTATGATGTGAGTCTTGGCGTAATCCAGGCAGGGATCATTCCAAGCATGTTGATAACTCGAGGGATGGTTCGAGTTGGTTGGTAATGGACTGCTCGAGAGGTAGCTTGGGCTAGTATGAGAATAGTCGTCGAGGAGGATGACTAGGAGGCTTGGATCTCATCGTTGTTGAAGGTTCTAGCATGCTCAAAAGCAAGAGTACATGGGGCGCCCAAAACGACTACAGGTAGGTAGTCGAGACACCCAAAAGACTACAGGCAGGTAGTCGAGTACTCTGGACAGAGTAGATAAGTCCTAGGCACAGGTAGCGTGCGGAGTTATGACTAGAACCGGGGTTACCATTAGCCCTTGACAGGTGGTCATTCAACTAACGGTGAAATCGAGGCAATGATAACAGTGATAGCCAAAGTCATGGATGTTTGGTTGTATCATCATTCGGACTCAAGTGCGGTGTTTTCTGGGTGCTTATCTGATCTTGGTTTAGGCCTTGGGGGTTTGTTCTTGGAAAACATCGACCTTGACTCGAGTGATAATTACTTTACTTAAATTGCCTGTTTTGCTATGCTTGTTATGCTTAGTGGGTCTAGGGGCTATCACTGTAGAATGAGGTGGAGTGGGATGGTTGAGTTCCTATTCCTTTTATCCTTTATGCTCTTTTGGTATGTTTGATTGTTAATTTACTGCTTACTAAGACTGTTGTCTGACTCAAGGTTTTATGTTCAACTCTTATTACCTTGGGCTGTTCATCCATATTGGGATGGGAAGACTATGTAACAGGTGACAGGTGCTGATCTTGGCTACCAACGTTGTTGATGACGAAGACGAGCTGGAGGCTAGCATATTAGTTTTCTTACTATATGTACTGGATTTTCCGCTGCTTGTATATGTTCCGAGTGTTATGTAGTGAGGCTTGATGTATTGGTTGTTCTGATGTTTGTACCAAACTTTTATGAAGTATATATGATGATATTCTGTTATGAGCTTCACTATATACATATATTTCTCTATTGTATTTTGTCCATGCGCTGTGAGTTGTACGATAGAGTTTCTGTTTTATCTTGCCTTGACCATCGTCCATGGCTGCCTGGCACGCCTTTCAGCACATTATTCCCTTGTTTTGTGCGGGAGTCATGGGCGGTCGTCACAGTGGCAAATGATTTTAAAAAATATGCTTGAGTAGACCCAAGAGAATTTATATTTGTTCCTTTTGGCACTCAGATTTGTTTAACTTTAAGGGATTTTATATTTGTGCCTTTATGAACCCAAATTGGTATGGTATTCACATATTTGGGTCTATACCAGCAAATATTGTGATTGTGTCCAATTTTTCTACAAGTTGTGCACATGGAATAGACTTGTTTAATTTCACTTTTAACAAGTTCAGATTGATTATACACAAGTCCTTGTCTAATTGTATTAATAATTTGTTTCCCTAATAGCATATTCAATGATCTTTCTCCTTTGGAAAAATTTTCTAAAGTCGTTGACAGTTGTTGGACTTGTATTTTTAATGATTCATTTTCGTTCAATACTTGAGTGCACCTTTTAATAAAATTTTCTCTTTTGGTGCTTTCACTTTCTTTCAAAATCAAAATTTCAATTTCAAGCAATTTAATTTTGATTTTTGATTTTTTAATCTCTTCTTCGAGTGATGGACACTTATCACACTTAAGGCACTTAGTTTGATAGTTTTTAACCAATTAATCAAGCTATTTATTTAATTCTATCAAAATATCTCTTTGTGATTCAATTTTAACATATTTCTCCCTAAGTCGTTCAAAATAGCCATTTTCTTCGTGAAAATATATAAGTAATTCTCAGTGGGTGAGTTTTGATACCTCGCTTGGCTCATCATTGTCGCTATCACTTATGTCACCTCGAAATCACAAATCTGCTCTTTTACTCTCACTACTAGTGCTTTTCCACGTGGCTGTAAAATTTCTTATTTTTGAATTCTTTTCTTGGCCAAGTTGATTTCGAGGACAATTGGAGTTGATGTAGTCAGGTTTGTTGCACTTGTGACAAATGATGTCCCGCTCTTCTGGGTTGCCTAGTGCTTTGATAATTATGCTTTTCAATTGTTGATTTGGAGCTGGATTTCCGTATTTGTGATTCCACCTTTTGAATTTCATTGTTAATAGTGCCAGCTCAGCTGCTCCATCATCGTTGTCGTCATCGTCATCACTTTCCATTGTTCCTTTAAGAGCCATTGATTTCTTTCGAGTATCACCTCCTTCACGTTCTTCCTTAGATTCATTTTGTAGCTCGTAAGTGGTGAGATTTCCGATGAGTTCTTCAACTTTGATTTGTTTCTAGTCCTCTGATTCTCGAATGGCTGTAACTTTTGCTTCAAAGCTTCGTGGAAGGACTCTGAGGATTTTTCGAACTATTTCCAATTCTGTGTATGATTTTCCAAGAACAATTGATTTGTATACGATATTGGAAAATCGTCTGTACATCTCTTTGACATTTTCTTCCTTGGCCATTGTTAAGTTCTTGTATTCGCTACTTAGCATGGAAAGGCGAGATTCTTTGACTTGAGACATTCCTTCGTGAGTCACTTCGAGTATGTGCCATATTTCCTACGCAGTTAGACAATGTGAGACACGATTAAATTCAAATTGATATAATGAACAAATAATAGAATTCATAGCTTTGGCACTAGCATTCTGTAATTTATTTTCTAGATCTGTCCATTGATCCACCGGTTTATCTATTTCTTGATTATTTACAACTATAGTTGGTGCTCTATAATTTGTCTCAACAATATTCCAAGCATCAGTGGTTTTCAGAAAAAATTTCATTCTATTCTTCCAGTAAGCATATTCACCATTGTACATTGGTGGTCTAAGTATAAATTGATCCTCAGTAAAAGTATTATTAAAAGAAGCCATTTTAAAAATTGAAATTTGTAAAACAAAAATTGGTTTTTCAAAAATCAGATTTTTAAAACAAAAATGGATTTTGTTCCTAGCTCTGGTACCACCGTTTCATTCGAGTCTGTGCTGTAGATATGTATCGCAATGAACTCTGGTTTTAATGTGTATGATGTTTCACTGGCATTGCATTGTTCAATTTGAAAATGCTCTTTTGTTGATGGCCATCTCCATTTTTTACTGTTGGTCTGCATATGAACTTGTGCATGCTTTTGACTTTGGTTGCCACGGCTCTGACTTGATACACTCACTTATATATTATGACATTCTTCCAATTTTTGTCACCTGCTACAAGTTTTGATCTCTGGTACTTTGTTGCCTAGTCTTTATGTATAGTGCATGTTGAACTGTTGTCATGTATACATATGAACTGATATGTGCTTGTGCAGATATTCTATTTGTCACTGCTGCATTTCCTTGCTGCCTTTGGTCATTGCGTTCATGTTTGAATCTTTGGTCTATCTTGAAGCATTTTGTTTTCTGACTTGTATTCAGTTGGTGTTGATTTATCATAGTCACTTGCATTTTGTTGTTGAACTTGTCTAGAGCATTTTGACTCGACTTGATACTCTGTTGCTTCTGGCTTCACTGAATCTTCATTGACCTGCACACTTATTGTATATGTAGGTGCACTTGTTATCTTCGCTTGCACATCTGGCTTATTTTACTTTGGGACTTCTTATATACATCACTTTGAAAAACTGGATGCTTTGTATTGCACTTGTATTCATGTTGTAGTGTCTTCATTTACTGTTTTACTACATCATGAAGTTTGTAACTGTAAATTGACTTTGTTCATCTTTGTCTTTGGGTTGATCTGGTCGCACTACGTATGTATATACTTGTTGAGGCTCGTTGCAGTTTTACATGCACTTGCTGTATACATGTTCTTCATGTTGTTTGTCTGATCTTTGTAAAAACTATGTCTTTGATATTATTTTCAAGTTGGCTGGTCTTGTAAAATTTCATATGGAGTTGCATTTCTTTGAATCACTCTTGTTGTTGGTTCGAGTCAGCACTATTCATTTTGATGCAGGTTCTGTGTGGATTTTTTGTTGGACTTATACACTTCTGGTGATAGTTCTGACCATGTTTACTTGAAAGTCTGGCATACCAACTTGTTGAGGTCACTTCACTATACATGTATACGTTCAGATTTGCATTTGTAGTTTGTTGAGGCAGTGCCATTGATATTCAAGTCTTCATTTGATAGTTTTTGTGCACTTGGTTTGTGTTGCATATCTTTTGAACTCGTATGCGCTGATGTTGGTCTTCGTGTAGCTTGTTGTTCATGTTGCTTTCTGATTCGACCTAGATCATATTTATTCCTCTAGAGTCATGGCATTCATGTTATGTATATCAGTGCTCTGATATATATGCATTTGAACTTGACTGTCTTTCTTTGTCAAAATAGTTGCCGTCTCATATGTATATAAGTGCATGCTCTGTTTTTGTTTGAAGTTGCACTGGGTTTGTTTGTTCGTCATTCTAGTTGACATGTGCACCACTTCTTATGTGCATGTTGCATATTCACTTATACTCAACCATTTTGTAATGCATCTGCGTTGAATCCAGCAAAAAGCTCGAGTTTAACCTTGTGCTCGTCCCGGACATTATTTGTATTGCACTTGAGTTGGACCCGGCTTTTGATTGGGTTTGACCTTGTGCTTACCTATCCCTGTAAATTTATCAAGTTTATATCGGTGCGCACGGCCTTGTGGCATATACAGTGATACACTGTGCATGTCACAGGTTGTTCGTATTTAATGAATTCAGAATTAAATGATGACAAACAACCCAAATGACTGAGGCAAATAATATTTTCAAAATTATATTTTATTTTACACTGCAAAAATTTATATTTGCAATTTTACTACGTCAGTGTATATTTTTGCAGGTTGCTCAGATGCTGGATTTAAACTGGAATAGAGTTGAAGATAAAAAATGAGTGACTAAGCGATATGTAGCGAGGATAGTTATGTAAATTGAAATGTATTGTAATTGCAAATTATATCTATAGTGAGAGCTCACATTTGTACTATTCAAAATTGTAATAAATATTTGTTTGAATAAAATATCCGTTTGAATTTAAATCCTGTGTTATTTATTTTATTTAGCAAATATTTATTTAATCTATGAAAATAAAATAGTACATTAACAAATACATATAAATGAATATATATATATATATGTTTATTATCATCAAAAAAAAATCATATACTTGCATATTCAACACTTTTATATTATCGATTGAAGAAGACATACCAAAGAAGGAAAATGAGGCTGCCTGATATATGTTCAATGGTGGACATGTAGTGGAGAGGTGGATCGAAAAAGTTGCAAGATTCCCACGAGAAGAAAGTGAACAGGCATACAACGAATATATATTAACTTTGAATTGTATGTTATTTAATTTTATAAAGGAAGAGAAAGGAAAAGACACAACAACAAACTAATATATATATATATATATATATATATATATATATATTCAAACTAGTGGAATTAAAAAAGTCAAAATTAAAGTTTTTGGAATTTTAAACAAGCGGCCATTTATTTCAGTCGTTTGACAAATGTATGGACACAGAATTTTAAAAGCTCCAAAATAGGTATCGATGTGCCTAACCGTATCGTAGACTTTGTCGCGTATCGGACGCTGAAATACACAAATGAATATGCTGCGGTGATCAGCACGACGAGATGAATAAAAGGGTACACAAATATCAACGATATGATCATTCTACCAAAATTCGATATTCGCTGCCGAAAATGCTTCCTGAACTTCACTTCACCTTTTGTTCAGCTTGACCTCCATAGGTTTCATCCCTTCCTTCATCATTTCTTCACTTCTTAGATGCAAAACCATGTTCTAATGGTATTTTTAGGTTTTTGGCAAAGTTTGGTGGAGTTTAGAATTGACTTGATATGATTTTAAGAAAAGTTGATAAGAAAATAGAAGAAAGGAAGCCATTAAAGAAGAGCTCTAAGAGCTTTAAGAAGAAAGAGGAAGAAGAGAATGGTGTGAAAGAATGTGTGAATGTAGGCATGCATTTATAGGAAAAGCAAAAGGTGGTAATTTACACAATTAACCCTTTACGAAATTACCAAAACACCCTTACTTAAACCTAAAGTAAGCTATACTTTTTCAACACTTAACATCATCCTTTCACATCTCCAATTTATTTCATAATCACTTAAGCATAAAAAAATTAAGTAATGATTTTATTGGATTTAGACGTGATTGATTTGATGTTTGCCTTTTTACTTTTGTTAATACCTTACTTACTTTTACTAGTGATATTCTAGATTTTTATAATGATACATAGAAAATGTAAACATGTTTTGTTATTCAAAATGTATAATATATATGTTAAAACATGTTAAAAAAAGGTGCAACAACGTCGCGCCAACTAATTTTGAACAAAATGTTGATTATCGACAAAATGTGTAACAGTTACATTTTGATGTTTTTGTTAAACTATTTGTTTATGTAAACAAAACTTGAAAATAAGTTTCTCATCATTTTTAAATAAGTAAAACAAGTTTATTTTTGTTATAAAACCATATTTAATAATATAAAATCTAAATAAGAGAATACGACGTCGATCTGTCGAAATGCGATAAATTTTGTCAATCTTTATAAAACAAGTTTATAATTTTTAAAACCATTATAAATCAAATTACTATCATTATATAACAATTTAAAATGAGTCATTTACCTTTTACAACAATAATTCGAATGTATATTAAATTTTAGCGAAAACTGGATTTTGTAAATTTTGCGACAAAACTTCAAAATCTATATTTAATTTTAAAAATAAGTTCATCATTTTTCCTTTTCAAATAAAACATTATTATTAGGTTTAAAAATTCTATATTTGAATAATTAAAATTAATTAAATATTCCATTTCAAAGTGGTAAAATTAAGGGTCGTTGCACCATTCACCCTTACTTACGGCTCTGAAGCCGTTATTCTTTTTGAACTCGATATCCCTTCTCATCGAGTGACCTACTACAACCTCAGAATAAATAAAGATCTTCTCTTAGAATTGTTAGACTTGGTAGATGAGAAGCACGAAGAAGATGATTTGAGGTCAGCTGCACATCGACACCGAGTCGCCCAATATCATAATAATAAATCCAACCTAGGACCTTTAAAATCGGTGATCTCATCTTGAAACGGGTTTTTCTATCTCATCGCACATGAATCCTACTTAAGAAGGACCGTGCATCATTGAATGGAGGTTTGGAGAAGGAACTTTCAAGCTAGCGACTATTGATGGCGTCACACTCCCAAGGGTATGGAATAACGAGCATTTACGATTCTATTTCACTTGGTTTATTCCTTTTCGTTTAGTTGTATTTAATTTTCAAACTTTCTTTAGCATTTAATTTCCTAAATTTGTAATAAGACAAATTATGTCATTTCTTTCCATTTGGCAATAAATTTTGAAATTTCCTTCATTTTTTTGATTGCTATAGCACTACAAATTAGTTATGATACCCGATTAACTAATATTGACATGTCCGAGCAGATTCCCAGAGTTTGAAGCCAATCGATTACACAAGTTCACGATTGGACTAAAAAAAATGAACGTGGTCCGACCGTTTATTCGATAATTCTCGCTCACGACCTGATGGGCGGAGTACCTAACGAGAAATGGATATGACTTGACCACCCGATAATTAAATTAATCCCACTAAGCAATGGGATGGATATGAATCAAAAAAAGATTGTAAAATGATCGAAGGCTCTCCAAGTTAACACCGGGGTTGAGAGGCAAATCAATTAATTAAGGAAAGTACGGTCCGACTACTTTCCAAAATAACTTTAAATCTCTAGAGTGTGGACTAGAGTATAAACAAAAATTGGGTGTGATTCGACCACCCGCGAACGAACTCTTATCCCCAGAGTGTTGATATGAGTATAGACAAATAGGTGAGTGTGGTTCGAACACTCACTATTCCATAAGTTCTGACCTTAAATTGATAGGATGAGTATAAATTTGCTAAGGATGGAATTCAACCATCCACTACCTAACTTTTCTAGCCTGAGACCGGGGGCAAGAGTATAATCACTTAAGCCGCTGAATTTGACAACGTAGCATTAGGGCTTAAGCCCAGTGTTTTGTGCGACCTAAGGGCACGACTGCATGTAGGCCTTGAGATAGAATTAACTGATTATCATCCGAACCAACAAGCAATAAATTACATGTACATTGAATGGAAAAGTAATATCCTGACTACTTAAATAAATTCACATAAGAGTTCAACATAAAATAAAGAACTTTTATTTACATAAAACTTGGAAATCGTAGTGCAAGTGTTTATCAAAAATCGAGGGCCTTACTCGCACAAACATGACCAACAAAAAGAAAAAACAGCTACATAAGCTATGAAAAAACTAAGCCAACGTGATGGCTACTTCTTCTGCTTTTTCTCCCTTTTGAGTTTCTTGGGAGTGGACCTACCCAAGCCTTCGCCTGTTCCTATCTTCGATCCCTTACCGCTGCCTTTACCATCTTTAACAGGAGAGTATATAGTTCTTGGAGGGAGTCCTTCGGGAACTGACTTCCCAGGTAGAATGACTTGCAGTGGGATGATGCTTGGATCCTCGAGTCTACATCAACATACTTGGTTTTGGCCTTCTTCTTCTTCTTCAATAACTCCTCCCTCTCGATGCGTTTCTTCAGGCTGAACTCATTAGTGTGTTCGAAGGCACCTATGATCAAAACAACATCAGATTCATCTTGCAGCAGCTGATCATTGACCCTTTCATCAACAAGAGCTCTAATGACTTGCGCATCGGGCCTTGGAATGTAAGTAGCTACTGGAATATTAATAAGTATCAGTTGTTGCTGCACAGCAGCACCGCTTCCCAGAGTTTTACTAGGAGCCGTGAGAATAAGCGAATAAGCCCAGAACTATTGGGCATGAAGAACAAAACCTCTGAAGTAATGAAGAATTGAGCGGGATACCTGCGTTCGACTGACTTTTAGTTGTTGCCGGAATGCTTCCTTCTTGAATAGGAGTCAACACCTTTGGTTTATAACCAGGTCAATCCGGTCATAGCTCAGATCTTGTCCTGGGCCAAGCGAAACTGATGCTTCGGTTGGTTGAAGTGAATGGGAACCTTTGGAATCGAACCCCGAACCTTCAGCGATGTCTTTCCCTTTGCCAAGGGGTGCCAAAATATCAAAATGTTAGAGCCTTATAGTGGAAAGATCTAAAGGATCATTCCCATGAAGGATCTCTCGCAACAGTTTTCCCTTATCCAAATTGGCTTCATCAAGGGTTTTTTTTCTCATTTCAACGAACAGTCCCAATCCTCGGCAAGCGATTCGAGATAGCCCTCTCCGAGAAAATTCAAGGCACGATGGATTAGGACCTTGGCATTATATTCAACAATCAAAGGATCAAACATGTGCTTAATCTCAATCCGTTCAGCCTCTTTAGCATCCCCCAACCATGCCTCAATTTGCCCTCTAATTTCATTGTGGCCAGCTTTCCTTCCCTCTTCCTTGAGAGCTTCGATTTGAGCGAGTTGCTCGTGTAGTTTAATTTTCAACTCCCAATCCCTGACGGCCTCTTCACAATACTTTTAAGACTCCTCTTGAGTCTCAAGTTTTTCTTCTTTCTCTTTCTTAAGAAGCTCTTTGAGTTATGCGGCGGGCTAGAGTGTCTACTTAACTTTTAACCTATAGAAGATTCTTGGTAAGTCGTTCTGTAATTTTTTCAAACCACTACATATACGCAACCCCATGGTGTCTCTAATTGTCACAAGTAATTCAACGTTCATCATATAGAGAAGGTTATGTACAATAGTCTCAATGGTATATAGATATTTAATTTCTGATACATCTTTATTAGGAAAATTTAAGGACATATATTTATTTGGTATGATTCTAATTTATAGTTACGAACACATTCGTAACTTCAATTAATTAAATACTTTTCCTAAGGATTTTCTATATGTAAATATTTAATGTATTTGAAACGTTATTTCTATCCAAATACAATAATATAGATGATCACTCTTTCACCAACAATAACAATAATAATATAAATAATAGAAAATAAAACCAAAAGCTAACCTTATTTCGAACAAGATACATTATAAGAGTTAAATTGTATAATCAAGTTACATATTTACCCTAGAGGCGCATCCTTAACTCTATTAATTTGAATGAAGTGCTCAGAGCCAAAGCTTATATGGGATAATGATTATGCCCCGAAGAGGTTTTTTTTATGTAGGTTGTTAATATTACATATGAATGGCTATATAGCCGAGCTCAAGTGAGGGAGAAAGAACCGCTATATCAAAGAGGATCCCACTCAAGAAGACATTGGAAATCTTTGCTTGAGATAACATGTTTAGGACATTCTTTTTTAGGAATACAATATTAAATTCCCTACCTTTTTTCCAAAAAAAAAAAAATCTTTTTTTTTTTTTTTAAACAAAACTAGTTTGTTTCTAAAGCATTCAAGCCATTTAAAAAAATTTTACATTGTCACACGAAACTTTTTGTTAAAAGAAACAAAAATTTGAAATAAAATAAATCATTAAAATTGACTAATTGAAAAGAAAATATATTTAAAAAAATCTCAAAGACGATTTTAAATTTTATCAAAATACAATTTATTAAGTCTAATTTGTTCAAAGGAGCCCAACTTTTTCAAAAAGAATTATCTCGAAGAAGAAATTTATTTGAAAAATTTATAAACTTTTGAGAATATACAAAGCTTTTAATAGCTTAATTTTTTTTTTCTATGAATCTTTCAAAAGATTCTTTTTAAGGAAATCAAATATCACCAAAATAATAACATACACAAAAGAAAGCATTTCATAAAAGTCAAATCTCTAAAGTAAAAATATATATAATTCATTGTCCTAGATAACATCAAGATTCCATTCCACCATTTGTGCTAATTATTTGAACTACCACAGAAAACGTGTGTATATATTTTTGGAAAAATGGACCTGGATGATTAAATCAGCAGTAAAACTGAAACGGCAAGGATAAGAGCGTCAGTGCAGTTGGGAAAACAATGTTTAATTAAAGAGAGATGGCATTCAATCTTGATCCATAAACTCAAAAATATGTAGCACAAACTTATTTAAAATTGTAAAATGGGCGTCATTGCCTGAAAGGCCCATTTGATAATCGGTTAGCCCATTGTACTAAGAAGCACTTAGCGGCGGCTAGGTTTTCTTTCTTTCTTCTATAAAACCCACCGCCGCAGCAGACGATCACAAGTCGCTGTTGCTTATGCTTCGCCGATCTTCATCTCTCTCCATTCCCCCTTCCTTCATCATTGAACGTTGTTTTTCGATTTTTATTTTTAGATTTTTAGATAGTCGAAACTTTTATATGATTTGGCATCAGAAGATGAGAAGAAAACTGCAACAATATGATATAAAATCATGATTCTTTGTTTTTAAGTCTCTGATGGTTGCCTATTACAATTTTTTAGTTCTTATCGTATTAGATTTGATGAGGAGGAAATGATGATGAATAAATTGGTCCGTGTTTCTGATTTGCACTGAGGATTATATTTAACCAATCTCTGATCCTCTGCCTTTTTATCAACAGTTCTATTTAACCATTCTTTGATTCTACTTGTGTTTGCTTGCTATATTTATGATAATAAAAATTCATATTCGAATTTTCAACTCAAGAGGTGATAATTCGGTCGCTTTTTGTTAATTTTTTTTTGTGATAAATACTTCGGTGTTTTTTAAATCTTTCGTAAACGCGATGTTGGGTCTGATTTAAACGGTTAATCTGAGAAACATGAGCGATAAATACGTTGATTGTAGGTTTTAACTCGCAATCTTTAATTTGAATACTGTGTGCAAATAACTCTATTTGGATTCAAAATGGAATGCAAGAGCTCTTGATTATTAAATCTTTTTCTGAGTTCTACATAGGCACTACAGACAAAAGAATCATTAATTAATCGTAGTTTACTTTTATTATATTGAAACAGCGGAATCAATGTAAAGGCTCTGCATGAATTTCAAACACAACTGTTGTTTGTAGCCGTGTTTTGAAACCGAATCCCATTGCGGTTAGGCTGCGAAAAACAACAATGCATGATGAAGCCAGTTGGTCAGGAGTCCAATTGGACCTCAAATATGGATATAAGTTACGAATTGAACCAAGAATTAGGGATGAACTTTTGGAATAATAACCATTTGAACTGCTACTATCTTCTTTCTTTTTCAGATTAGTTAGGTTTAGTTTGATTTGGCATTTTTAGTTTTGTGCTTTCGTTTAAAAAACATGTACGTCGTATTTATTTTTTAAAAATAAACAATTTGAAAAATAAATTTAATATATAAAAGAGAAAATAAATTTACTTTGTTTTTGGTGGTTGAGAAATAAGGAAAGAGTGAAAAATAATGCATTTTAATCGTTTTTGTAATAACTAAATTTTTTAAATTTCCTTTCGTTATAGTTGTATTTTCTATTGAACGTTCTTTGGGTTTGTAGTGGATAGTATGAATATTTTAAATGTTGAATATAGAAATTAGGAAGTGAATAATAAACTACTGTTTTACAGTAATTATGAATACAAATTTAGTTATCGCTAAAAATTAAATTCTGTTATGAACATTTTAAATGGTGAATTGCACCTACTCTGTTTTATAACAAAAACAAATTTCAATTGTGAATACTGTAAATGTGAATTTGATGAATCATAGACATTGTATTATAGAAAATTTTTAATCATACCATGAATTTGTATTTGTTACATGATAATATGAATGATGAATATTGATCTTTCATTATTAGTGATAACATAATGCATGGCAATGTTGCATCTAGGCAACAATTAATGGAAATTCAAAGATAAAATGTATATTCTGCAACAAAACTTTCAAAGGCAGGGGAATCACGGTTTGAAATATTACCTTTTTGATTTAGATGAAGGAGGATGAGCGACTTACATGTGCAAGTGATGAAGTCAAACATGTTATGAAATTCAATATTGAAAGTGGAGAAGTGCTAAAAAAGAATATTGCAATAAATTTGTTTTGTATTTGGTGTTCACACTCGTGTGTTCATTATCATGCTCTATATCTTTCTTATGTAAGTTCAAAAGGCAGTGCACGATCAATATATTTCGCCTCAGTTTATCTGAGTTAGGTGTGTGTATATAAAAGTTATTTTACTAATATCGTATATAGTCAAAAAATGTTCACACTTCTGTGTTCATTTGCCACGTTGTATTCCCTTACGTAAGTTCGTAAGACAGCGCATGAGTAATATATTTGGTTTCAGTTTTCTGACTTAGGCATATGTAAATATTATAAATATCGATAAAATTTTAAGAAAAGTAGAGAGAGTATGCAAATGAAATCCAACTATTATTTTTACTTATTTGATTTGACTTGTTGAAAAGAAATAAAAATCCTATTTTGATAAACTTTGATAATTAACTAAGGATCTGTTTCATCGTTACATTTTGTGATCAACTGAAATAACGATTTAAACTATTGTCTATTTGTTATAATTACTTGTTTTGTTGGAAATTTTGATAAGTACATGACTTAAATTTTCAAGATAATAAGCAAAACTTATATTTAACTTATTTGTGTCTATTTAAAAGTAAAATCTTTCAGTTGTAAATATTTCAAAAATTCGTATTCAGCTTTGTAAATAATCTTGCATGTCGTAAATATTTTCTTCCTACATTTCAATTTTGTGGATAGTATCCCCTGGAAACCCTCATGAGACAACATTCGTCCTACTGGAAACACCAAAAGGTTTAACGGTTTGTTACAAACGCTCAATGCAATCATGCTACTTAAAAAACCGATTTATCTTAGTTTTTTTCTTTATTCGAGGACGAATAAAAAGATCTGTGTGGGAGTATTTGATGTGTACGTAAATGTGATATTTTTATCAACATATTTATCCTATTTAAATTAAATAAATGATCACATCGAGTGTTTTAACTTGTTTAAACCAAAATTCAAATTATTTTCAAAACGTCACATTTTCATCTTCGCATAGGGACAAAATGGTTTTTTTTGTGCATATAATAATTTGAGAAAATTTAATTAGAAATTTCTATATTATTTTGTAGGAGAATTGGATGGAAATTATATGTGGTGTCATGAAAATATGTATGCACAAAAGAAAATAAAGTAAATGAAGATGAAATAATGCAAACTCATGAACATGTAGGACCTCCTCTACCCACTTTCCTTGATTTTCAATTAGGAGTTAATGCACATACTAAAAAGGCATTAAAGCTTCATGTACATTTAAGTGGGGATTAAGACACGTTAGTAATTATTTGATGGCGACACTATCTCAAAGGTATTTTGCGCATTCTCTAAAAAATGAATTAGGATTTCTTACTTACGTAAATACTCCATATCTTCATATAACCCTCCTCTTCCTTTTAGTTTGTTTTAGGCTCAAAATAAAACATACGTTTTTTTTATGACTACTTAGCTATATATTTTTCATGTAACTTTCCTTTTTTTTATGCAATGTTAAATTAATGTTCTCTCTTATTTGTATGCTCTATTCCTTTCTTGTTAATAGTTAGTTTATTTTTCATGCAAGTAGATTAGTGTAAACTTCTTTTTACTTAGCTTTTCTTTTCATTTTGCTCTCGTTTTCATCTTCTTTTATTTTTATGTTGCATGCTACTTGTGTTGATATGATAACACAAATAAGAGACTAAACACTTCAATTTAGGGATAACGAAGACTCTAATCATGTAGATTTAACAATTTGATAATCTTTACTCTTTTTTTGTGCTTAATGGAAAGTTGATGTTTATGTAATTTTGTGTTTGGTATCAAGTTTGATAGCTTATGTTGTTCAAAACAAATATGCTATGCTTAGTCAAATAAATTACAAATTGCCTCTTCATCTACATACGATTGTGGCAATGAAGTTAAATAAAATCAAAATTTGATGATCTATATTTCTAATCAATAGTTAATAGGCCATGTTTAAAATAGATTTCATTTTTAACCTTTTGTTATTTTTTATGAGAATTAAAAGTGGTTTCAAAGTTATGTTATAGTTTGATGGCTTATATTGAGCTAATTAATAGCACAAATGAGCCATACTTGTGGTAAACACATCATTTAAACTCACTTATGAGCAAATAAAAGATATTATAATTTCATAATTTGTTGAACTACACGATCTAGAGAGTGGAATTATCTCTAAATTATCACTTAACTCTCATATTTTTATTACTTTAATTTTATCATTTTTGTAACATTTTCTGGCTAATCACTTTCAACTTTAGTTTAATTTGATTGAATAGAAAGTTAAAATCTACAATTTCCTGTGGATCGATCCGTACTCATCTTGCGCTTGCGGTATAAATTTTAATTTGAAAATTTTCGATTCTAATTCGATAGAAATTCTATCGTTAAACAAGTTTTTGACGCTGTTGTCGGGGAATAGCTTTGATTTTATTTTCTATTCTTCGAATTATTTTTCGTTAATTTTGCATGTTTGTGTGATTTTTGATTGCATCTTGGTTTTGTGTGTGTTGTTTCTAGTTTTCCTATTTCATTTGCATTTTCATTATTTAACAAAAAATTTGCATATTCAATCTAAAAAAAATATTCTATGTCATTTGCAATTTTTATTGATATTTAACTTTCTTTTTACATTGTTTTCCTTAAATAAAAAAATGAAGAATTTTTTTGAACACTGCACTATGCAACTGTTTATTGTGCACTTACAAACATTCTCTGGCTAACTTGCACACATCCTCCCCTCACAGTCTACAAACTTCTCACTGAAACCATCCCTGCTACCATTCCATTCATTCTAACTAAGAACATAACTGCCTCGAGCACACTCAAACATACTGCCTCCTTCATACTGTACAAACATCCCACTTTTACATTCAACCAACCACTAAAGTTGCTGTTGCTCCACCACTGTACATTGTGCATATCAGTGCACCACACCTACCCACAACAAAACCACAGTCCTCCACGCCATCTTCCATCAAACATCATATCCTTTTCCATCCACCCACAGTGTCCACTGACAGCTCCACAGCAACAAAACATCACATTGCAAAACTCTTTTGCAAACCAAAACTCTTCTGCAAACCAAAACTGTGTCACTGCTACTTAATGCCATCAGTGACCGAACCACATAACATCACGACAACTTGAAAACCGATAGCCACTTCTCCACCACATCAAACAATTCACCTCACCTCTGTGCATATATCACAACTTCCCTTGTCGTTGTTACTGCTTCCAAACCACCATTCCTGTTCATAAAACCATTTCCACCCCCCCGCATACTTCAACCACTCACTTTCATAGCTCCTTCATCAACCCACATTCCAGAATAAATCCTCTTCCAACCTACTACCTTAAACTACTTCACTGACCACCCTTCCTCGGCCATATCCATCAATAAAAAAAATATCGTGCTCATGAACGTGCAATCATCTCTGTTCAACTATAATTTTTTTCTTTTCCGACACCAACTGCTGTTCATATCCCAAACTACTGTCGATCCACGTCGCTATTCAACCTTCAACCTACCCGCACCTTTGCCTACCATAATCAAATCGTCATTAAATTGGTTCGACACCTCGCTCTCACACAAATTCCAGCAACCATCGCCGAACTCCAGCAAACCATGAACCCGACAGTCGGACACCTCCTCGCAACACTATACGAACCACTTCCTCCCTCTAGCCGAAACACAATGTAACCACCCGTAATTTCGCTACTTCGAAAATAAGAGATTTTATTTGTTTTAAATTTAAAAAGGTTTAAAACTTAAAAAACAAGTTATATATAATTGATAATGATAGAGAAATTATTTATTCTTGTAGTTGATAATTCAAAAAGTATAAATTTGAATGTTAGAACAAATCAACAAAAGTTAAGTTTTGTTAAAAATAAATAAATGATTAAATAAATATGTTTAAATGTTTATTTAAAAATATAAATATCATTGAAAACATCTAATAAAGTTAATAAAAGTATATTAAAATACTTATAAGTATGTTAATAATCGTTTTACAAAAATAACCAAATTTTGCTGCATTTTGTCATACATACACCGTAAAATTAGAGATTTTGATATTATTTAAATATGATTTTAAAATATAAAAAGACATGTTTTAATTTATTTAAAGAAATAAAAAGTTCATTTTTAAATTTGGTTTACATAAATAAATAGTTTAACTAAAACGCCAAAATGTGATCGTAAAACATTTTGTCGAAAAACGACGTTTTGTCGATTAAAAGTTGTCGCAACGTCGTCGCACCTTTATTTTTTTATATAGGAACATATATTCAAATAGTGCAAGTATTAAATAATTCACTAATCAAGTTTACTTTTACTAAATAAGGTTAGAAACTTCTAAAAAATAATTAAGAAAAAGTAAGCACAAAAAGACAAAAATGACATTTCAAAGCAAAAGGTAAAATATCAAATCAAAGAAACATAATTATTACTTACTTTACTTAATATCTAAGTGAAAATGACATAAATAATAATTTGAAATGTGATGTTAAGTGTTGAAAAAAAATAAGATTACTTTAGAAGTAAGTAAATTTATTTTGGTAATTTGGTAAAGGGATATTTTGGTAATTTACCACTTCATTTCTTTTTCTATAAATGCCAATCACTTTCTCACTTTTTTCACACTTTTCATTCTTCTTCTTCTTCTTCCTTTTCCAAGCTTTTCTCTACCTATTTAATGACTTCTTCTTCTCTTCCAAATATTTACTAACTTTTTCAAAACCATATCAAATCAACTCCAAACACCACTAAACTTTGCCAAAGACCTTAGAATAGCATTAGAACATGGTTTAGCATCTAAGAAGTGAAGAAATGATGGAGGACAGAGTGGAATAGGGCATGGCCGAACTTATGGAAGAAGGAAAGCAAGCCACGAAGCTTTGGAGCAAGAAAAAGAGAAGGAAGTGCCGCCAATTTCATTCCAAGGAGTTAGGAGCAAGTTTAAGGTGCTGCGGAAGCTTTGTCGGATTTGCGGGAGTTTGAAAGAAGAGGTCGATGTCATAAAGCAAAAGAAATGGAGTAGAAATTGATTAGTTGAAGTTTAAGTGAAGTGTTGTTGCAAATGAATGTTGGTAGGAAGAATTGGTTAAGTTAAAGGTGAGTATTCTTATTTACTAATAAATCTATAAATTATTTCAAGTGTAATGATTTGAAAGTTTAAATATGTTGAATGATTAAATGTTTGATAACTTGGTTGCAAATTGGTTGATTATGTGATTAATTATGTGGTTGATAACTTGGTTTGATAAATGATAAGAGAAATGAATAGTAAGCATAGTTAATTAAATGAGAATTAAATCCATATAAATGTGTGTATGGAAGTTATTTAGCATGTTAATGATTTTAAATAAGTTAAAAGAGTTTAAATATGGTTTAAAACAAATTTGAAGTGTTTCGGTCAAGTTCCGTAGCAATTCATAAAATTGGTTAAAATCGAGCTCGTCGCGTAGCGGTAGTTCATAAATTTCAACCTGTAACTTCAAATTAGTGTAGAGAATGATTTATAAGTAGGATTTCTTCGAAATAAAAACTATTTGGTCCATAATGATAATATTTTTCCAACGAAGAAAGAAAATCAAGATTTCATCAAGTAGGGTTTGAAATATATCGAAAACAATTTTCTAAAAATATCGCGGTTTTGCAATTCGGAATCCAAAAAGGGATTTCTTTATAAATGATATTTTTAATGATTAAAAATATGAAATAAATTTGATAAATCTATTAAAATGGTTTGAAAAAGATTTGGAATGGAAAATATGAATTTTCAAATATTAAAAAGTTGTTTAAATCAAATGAGCTTATATAACATGTTCCACATCACTTTTATGCTGCGAATTTTATAACTTCTAGAATATAAGTTCAAACTTAACAATTATTTCCTAAATCTTTTGTGAATGATTTTAAAGGAATAATTAAGTAATGTAAAGATGACTTGGAAGTTTTAATAAGAGTTTGAATAAATTGTTAAGATGAATTGTATATACCACTTAAACAAAAAAGCGAAGAATATTGAATGTAATAACAAAGTGAGTATGCGGAAACGACTAGTACATTTGTTCCGCCTGTGAGATCTAGAAAGATAAAAAAATGTGCTTAACTAAGGTTAAGGATGGAGCAACTAGTGCCCTGAACTTACCTGGCCTATGTTTTCTCTTTTTAGGCGAGGGGTGGAATAGATCGAAAGGAAAGCCGAATGCTCTAAAAAGATCATTTTTAAGTTTTTCTAAGATAAAAGAAAAGAAACTAATTTTCGAAATAAAATATATTAAAGACAATGATCGTTAAAAGACAAAGATATTCATGATGTACGATTACTTGCCATTAGTGCCTGGAGGTGAAACTGCCATTAGTCCCTAGAGGTGAAACTTGCCATTAGTCCCTAAAGGTGAAATTTACCATATCTATGATGGCAGTAGCACTCTATTATGAAAATCTTCGATTTGCAAGAATATGATTTGAAGTTAAAATGAAAGTCTTTGATTAAGATTTAATGAATGATTTGGAAATATTTTTCTTAAGTTAAAAGTTAAAAAGAAAGTCTTTAATTAAGATTTAATGAATGATTTGGGAATATTTTCCCTAAGTTAAATGTTATAGCTTGTTATAAGAAATCTTCGATTAAGATTTAATGAATGATTTGAAAAATTTTTCCTAAGTAAAAGAGAAAATTAAGATTTAAGAAATGTTTAAATAAACCAAATGATTTGATAAATAAGGCTTAATGATTCCATATACTCTTAAAAAGAAAATGGAATAACTTGAAAAGATTATATCAAAGAAAGATATTTGATTTAAAACATGAAGTAATTGATTTATGATTGATATCCACATATGACATCTTTTTAAAGCGATGATTGGCTTCGAAGGAACCGGAGTCGGATTTGGTTAATTCCTATCCGAAAACCACTTCTAACCAATGTATAAGTTCAAAAGTGAAGACATGTTGAGGATGATGATTATTGAAGACCGTGGATCTTCATAGCGTGAAGACTGCTTGTTGAACATGCTCTGGTTGACCCCAATCATAGAGTTATTTATAGTAGTGGTCTCCTCGTGATGGAGATTTTTTCAGATTGCATGGGCTTCTCGCCTAGTAATGGCTGAGGAAAATGCCTTCGGTTTCTTTCAGTGCAAGAACGAACTTGTATGGATATTTATCTAACATTGTATTCTAAATCACATTGGAGTGGTTTTGTATAATTGTATATCAGTTGGTGGCGGAGAAGACAACTTCTTTTAGCTTAAGACCTTTTCGCGAGACATACGAGCTCAGGAAGTTATACTTTTGTAGAAATCAGTCACGTGACATGGAATGATAATGTGGCATTCAAAGTGAAACCTATTATGATCAAAGCGTGGTTTTGTATGAAAAACGTGGCTTTGAAGAAATTGAGCATAGCCCGACGAGCCTAACAGCCCGGTTATGATGGGATTCTATGCGGTCAGATGTATGCTAGCAATTCAGATAGTAGTGATTTCGGTTATCAGATGTCCTGTGCCCTAGGTACCAGATACGTCTGCGCCTCAAGGCATTTATTGCCCCATGTGGATAAAGTGGTTAGCTTGAGAAAAAAAGTGAACTACTGGTTATCAGTTGTAGTGTAGCAAGTATAGTTCCAAGTGACAAGTTTGAGAAAAGCGATTAAGGCATCGTGGGAACTATGTTTGTTATGCGAGGATCGGAGAAAATGTCACTAGTTTCCTATCATGTTGGAAATCCAAACCCAATACGATATTTACGGTTGATTGTATTCCCAAAATAGCTATAATTCTTTCAAACATTTCAGCTGGCCCTTTCTGGTATCATATATTCCGTTCGGTATATTTCATTGACCTAGTCCGGATATATTCCGTTAAACTTAGTCCAGACATTGATACCTTATTTGAATAAGTTTATTTGAAAAGTATTTTCAAAAGAATGTCATTAAAAATAATATCAGATGTATTTTGGTGTGAAGTGTTTTAGTTATCATAAGGTAAAAACCCACCGTGTTCATGTGTGGGCATGGTCTTATGAGATACCTTCTTTTCAAAGGTTTAAATAATATAGTCATTTCGAAGTACGAGTATCTCACGCTGGTTTATCAAGCCTAATCCGGGTACTTTTAATACTCGGGTCAGATCCGAGTAGTTTCAGGGTGAGTTGAAGACGGTTGGAGTTTCCAAAGGAGAGCTAGAGAACTTCATCATCGTATGGACATATTCTATTATCCACTATACTTAGTGTATTTTGTTTGATGTTTGTCAGCAATTGTAAGGATAGGTGTTTATAACTATCCAAGCTGAATTTAGGTTAGACTCTGATATTGTATTTTAAAATTTTCCGCTGTAAAGATTATTATTGAAATAATATATGTTATTCCATTCATATGAGATTCTGTTATGTCTTTATTTTCTTTCTACCCTCAATGATCCGCTTATTCGTGCAATTTGAGTTGGACATGTGCGGTTTATTGTCGATTCAAAGGGTACAGAAAAACCGGTCGTTACACACAACCACTAGCAAACAACTTCTAATACATTATCACTACTGGCAGACTACCCAATTCCTTCTCTTTGCTTCGATTGACATACAAACTCCTCTCTCCTCCTATGCACTATTCATATTTCGCTGTCGCTCTAATTCACCACCACCGCAACTTCTTCATCATTAAACTCGAACCCATAACTTCGACCAATCGAACTCCATCACATCCTGAATCGCAGAACCCCATAATTGAACAACCTCCACCACTACTGCTTGCTTCGCTCCTCCACAAAATCGTCTCAAACGACCCACCACCATAAACACAATCGCCTATATCTCAAACCACCACATTAACAAGACTGATCGCTTCTCCTCCTCAACAACACTCCTTCACTTCTGTCAGACAAATCGTGACCTCCAATCCCCTGCTCGAACATCCAAAACAGTCATCATTCGAACACCCTAATAACCCCAAATCTCAACCATACCTCGAATCATCATCGACCAAAAGAACTGCCTTATCCAATCGAATCGAACCACCACTTCACCAATTCTAAATTCGCCGAACCCAATAACCAGAAAGACGAATCGAATTAATCGACCGCGACATCAAATACAGACTTTAGGATAATTAAATTTGGAAATTCGCTAATTTTTATTGGGAAATTTTTTGTCCTTTGAGAATATGCATAATTCTGTAAAATAAATTTCTGTTTTTATTTGTTTAATTGGGTTCCAATTGGGCTGGTGTGTGTTTGTTTAGTTTGGGTCGGGTGTTTACTTTTTAATTTCATTTTTTTTGTTCGTTTTTATTTTTTTTTGGGTTCTTTGATTAAAAAAGAGAAAAAAATTTCTTTATTTAAAAGAAAAAAAACATACGCGAACAATAGTGGTTACAGGGTCTGATTTGATTTCTTTTGTTTGAAGGAATTTTTAATCTGTTTCTTTTGTTTTGTTTTGCTTATTTTGATTTTTGATTTAATATGTTTTAATTTTCCTTTATTGTAGCTATTTATTTGATACCAAAAAAACAACTGTATGTGTATATATATATATATTATTTTTCAATTTTCAGATTGCCAAAGCAGAAAATCGAGAGGAATTGATTGCTTCACTCTGCCTGCCAAAAAAAATTGCTTGCTTATAATATATTTTTGCACCCTTATCTATTGTTTTATTTTCTTTGCATTATTGGTTGTTTGCATTGCATAAAAATATTTCAAGAAAAAAAAAATCCATTCTTAGTTTCATTGTTAATACACGTTTATTTTCTGCTTTGCATTTCATCTTAGAATTTGATTAATAATAACGGTTAGCTATCGGTAACACTCAATTATATATTGACAAATTGTCTTCTTTGAACAATTTACTTTCTCAGTGTCTAAGGTATGGTAGAGTAATAACTATATATATATATATATATATATATATATATATATATTACGGTGATTCGTAAATATTATAGTGGTTGTTCCTATGAAGGTACTTAAACCTTCGGTGCATTGCTACGGTGATTCATGGTGCACCATTAAAACCTGCATGTTACCTGGCTGAGAACTATGTTGTTGATTTAAGACAAAGTGCGACTATACAATTTTGAGTTAACTTAGGATAAACATTTGTAATTAACCCTTGCATTCATTTAGTTGCATTTGTTCATGCATACTTTAAAAAAAAACTCAAAAAAATTATAAATATTCCTTTTCCTTTGATATTTTTTCCTTTGAAATTTTTCCAAAATTAAAAATCCAAAAATATTTTATGTTAGTTTTCCCTTAGAAATCCAAAAAAACAACTAAAAATCTTTTCAAGAATTTTTTTTGAAAAACTAAAAAACGAAATAAAAAATCAATTTCCCTTTTGAAAATTAAATTCTATTTGTAAGTATTTTTCCTTATAACAAAAAACAAAAACATTCTTGAAAATGTCTAAATTTCCTTACTCACATGAACTTTACGATAGTTGTGAAAATCAATATAATCCATATAATTTCACTCAAATTCTTATGGATATTTTAATAACGACTATTGTACAAACTATTCAAATTTTACACTACAAGATTTTCAAAATAATGGTCAACTCTCAACTCTTGAAAGGTGTATTGAAAAAGTTGAACTTTACTTGAACAAACACTTCAATTTAATGATTCGTTGAATTCATATCTATGCAACAATTCAAGTCAAAGTTTTTAAAATAATCAAAATTCGAATTGACTTCAAAATTCAAATGACTTCGAGTATAGCCCATACCAATTCAATTTTGAACTCCAAACTGAAATTCAAAATCAAAACGAAAATGTGATCTATTTTTCAAGTAATTTTGGCAATGGGAATAGTCTTGATTACGACATGAGTGAAATTTTTTGTTCTCAACAAATCCAAATCAAAAATTCTCAAGTCAATAATTATAAGTTGGATTTTGTTGAACAAATGAATGAAATGTACGATGATCACACAGAGTTGTTGATTGAAACATATAAAAAATTACATGAACAACAAAACCATGTCCCAACATGTGATGAGTCAAGTGACAATCAATCTTTTACCCAAATCGACGATTTTCAAACAACTTTGGAAATTGAAAATCTTAACGAAGTTGTTGAAAACATAGTAATTGAGTTGGATTTCAATTCTTTTGAGGCTGTGGAACCAAATTTAAAATTCGATCTTCCTTCTCGATTTCAAAAATTTGAATACAACAACTTTGGATTTTGAAATTGAGATACACAATGAAGTTGTTGATAATCCAACAAAGGGAGATGAATTTCACGATCACGATTTCTTTGGAATTTTTGAAAATGAGTTGTCAAATTCTGATGGGAAAGAGTTACATCATCATTTTGTTTTTGAAATCAATTATTTTGGAGAAGTTTTCAATGATAAATTTGAATTTCAATTTGGTGATAATATAAACTTGAATTTCAATCAATTATTTTATCAACCTCGAAAATAATCGAAAATAAAACAACTCGTACAATTTTTAATAAAACGACATTCTTTTTCCAAGTCAGCATTTAATTTTGAAATCTTTTACGGTTTGGTTTTCCAAGCATAGGCCGTTTCTTGTATATTTGACAAGACAAATGAATTGGTCTTTGGAAGATTGGTTCATTTACTCTTTGACAACATACTTTCTGAACTCTTATAAATAATAATCTTTTCATTTTCATGTAAATATAGGTCATCTTTATATATATTTTTTTATTTTTCTCCTTTTACTTGGGTTGACTGTGGGAACACAGTCGATATCAAGTGTGGGGGGAGGGAGACTCATCATCTTTTTCGATTTTTCATGGTTTATTTTTATTTTTTCTTTCCAAAATTTTGAAAAAAAATGTCAAAAACAAATTTTTTTTAAAGCATTTTTAATTATTTTTAAACAAACACTATAAGATAAATATATGGTTTTGGTTTATTAAATTGAAATTTTAGAAAATTTATTCGTGTTAACAAAAATAAAAATGAACTTTGATTATAAGTAATAATGGTTTAACTACTATATAGGAAGGTTCATACGTGTTAATTATGAAATATCCTAACTGAAAATCTTTGTTTTAAAAAGTGGTGAATTCAAATAAAAGGATATAACATTTTTTTTGTCTTCTAAGTTAAATGGTGCTATGATGATTTTGCAAAACTCTCTCTTAAAAAAAAAACAAAAAAAAACCAAAAATGTTTCTTGTACATATGTATAGTTTTTAATAAACACCTAGAGTCATGTGTTCACACTCGTGTATTCGATCACCATGCTCTACACCCTTCTCACGTAAGCCCAAAAGGCAGTGCACAATCGGTATATCTAGCCTCAGTTTATCCCAGTTAGGTGTGTATATATAAAAGTAATTCTACTAATAATGCCTACAGTCAATAAGTGTTCACACTTGTTTGTTCACTTGCCATGCTCTGTATTCCTCTCACGTAAGTCCGCAAGGAAGTGCATGGGTAATATATCCGGCCTCGGTTTTCTGAGTAAGGCATATGTAAATATTATAAATATCAATAAAATTTTCAAAAAAATAGAGAGAGTAAGCAAATGAAATCCAAGTACTATTTTTACATATTTGATTTGAATTTTTATTGAAAAGAAATGAAAGTACTACTGATAAAATTTGATAATCAGCTAAGGATCTATTTCATGGTTACACTTTGTCATCAACTGAAACAACGAGTTAAACTATTATCTATTGTTATGATAACTTGATTTTTGTTGGAAATTTTGATGAGTAAATGACTTAAATTTTCAAGATAATGACAAAAACTTATACTTAATTTATTTGTGTCTATTTAAAAGTAAATCTTTTAGTTGTAAATATTTTCAAAAACTTGCATTCATCTCTTTGTAAATAAATATTGCATTTTGTAAATATTTTCATCCTGCATTTGAATTTTGTGGGTAATATCCGTTGAAAACCCCCACGAGGCAACACTCGTCCTACTGGAGACACCCAAATGTTTAACGGATTATTTCATGCACGCAATGCAATCATGCTCCCTACGAAAACGGATTTATCTTAGTTTTTTCTTTATTCGAGGACGAATAAAAAGATCAGTGTACGGCTATTTAACGTGCACGTAAATGTGCATAATTCTACCACCATATTTAATCTATTTGAATTAAATAAATGATCATATCGCGTATTTTAACTTGTTTAAACCAAAATTCAAATTATTTTCAAAACGTCACATATTCATCTTCGTATAGGGGCAAAATGGTCATTTTTATGCATATATTAATTTGAGAAAATTTAATTGAAAATTTCTATATTATTTTGTAGGAGAATTGGATGAAAATTACAAGTGGTTTCATGAAGATATGCATGCACAAAAGGAAACAAAGAAAATGAAGATGAAAATAATTCAAACTCATGAACATAGAGGACCCCACCTACACACTTACCTTGATTTTCAATTAGGAGCTAATACACATGCTAAATGACCATTAAAGCTTCATGTGCATTTAAGTGGGGGATTAAGACATGCTCATGATTACTTGGTGGCCACATTACCTCAAGGGTATTTTGGGATTTCCCCAAAAAAATTATTTAGGGTTTCCAACTTGTATAAATACCACATGTCTTCATGTAACCCTCCTCTTCCTCTTAGTTAGATTTAGGCTCAAAATAAAACACAAGCTCTCTTCTTTCTTTTCATGGCTTCTTAGCCATATTTCTTTTCATGTAACTTTCCTTTTTTTGAATGTTAAATTAATGTTCTCTCTTATTTACATGTTCTATTCCTTTAGTGTTTGTAGTTAGTTTATTTTTCATGCATGTAGATTAGTGTTAACTTCTTTTTACTTAGCTTTTCTTTACATTTTACTCTCGTTTTCCTCTTATTTTAATTTCATATTGCATGCTACTTGTGTTTATATGATAACATAAATGAGAGGCTAATCCCTTCAATTTAGGGTTAATGAAGCCTCTAATCATGTAGCTTAAACAATTTGATAATTTTTGCTCTTTTTTTGTGCTTCATGGAAAGTTGATGTTTATATAATTTTGTGTTTGGTATTGAGTTTGATCGCCTATGTTGTTTAAAAAAATATGCTATGCTTAGTCATATGAATCACAAATTGCCTCTCCATCTACGTATGATTATGGAAATGAAGTAAAATGAAATCAAAATTTGATGGTCTATATTTCTAATCAATAGTTAATAGGCCATGCTTAAAATAGATTTCATTTTTAACTTCTTGTTACTTTTCATGAGAATTAAAAGTGGTTTAAAGGTTGTGTTATACTTTGATGGCTTATATTGAGCTAATTAATAGCACAAATGAGTCATGCTTATGATAAACAAATCATTTAAACTCACTTATGACCAAAAAAGAGAGATCATAATTTCATAATTTGTTGAGCTATACGATCTAGAGAGTGGAATTATCTCTAAATTATCATTTAACTCTCATATTTTTATCACTTTCTTTTTGTCATTTTTTATACATTTTCTAGCTAATCACTTTCAATTTTGGTTTAATTTGATTGAGTAGAAAGTTAAAATCTACAATTCCTTACCAATCGACCTGTACTCATTATGTAATACGATAGTACGCTGTACACTTCTGGTTAAATTTTAGTTTGAAATTTTTCGGTGACTTTCTAATCCGATAGAAAACTCGTCGTTAAACTGTGTCGTATTGCACAAAGCCATGTTGAGTTGTGGCCGAGTATAGATCGATGAACAAGCATTAATGGTACGGCTCTCTACAAAGAACGGTCACATCAAATGCCTTCCAACATTCAAATAATCTCACCATACAGCACTTCAAGTTACTACATAATCTTGTGTTCATGCAAAGAAAGCTCTACATCGATCTAGATAGTTGTTCCATTATCGAGTATCTGATGATAACAGGTAAGATCTATCACACTGTTCCATTATGCGATGCAGCTTGGTTGCTAGCACGAGCATGCTTTCTACATGTAATGTTCCGTTCATCACTTATTAGGCATAGGACACACATTGCATAGATTTACAATTCAAAATGCCCCGGTCAACATCCAAAATCTGATTGATCAACACATGTCGACATCCATAGGATTTCAAACGTCGGTCACATGGGTTCATATTAACATAGAATTATGAAATAAACATACTTGACCAAGTTCACTATCGAGTTTTCCAGTTCAGAATGACTCGTCGATTGCCATGTTTCAAAGGCATTTTTGAAACTTCGCTCCTCTCGAAGCGGGCTCTTCTACTGCTTAGGCTTCTTCGTGTCCTCCATCCGGAGCCAAACGTTCAACAACAACTGAACTACAAGGGCTAATAGTTTTGATGGTACTCTTTGAAGCCAACCTCCTTTGTTGAATGAAAAACCTAAATTGAGAGTACTACACAATCTTATAGACCAAACACTATCGCTATTAACTACTGAATCACTTTGGACAATCTGCCTTAGTTATGAAATCCGAAAGGTGACTTTTTATTACTAAGAATGGACCGATAGGTGCACAATCCTCCTTAGGGATACACCATCTGCAATAAGTACAAATGCCCAAGTGGAGCCTTCCCACCTTTAAATAACTTCCTTTAATTTTTTCTACAAGAGATCAGGCTAGCTCCAACTCAAGTGCATCCCAATGGATACTCCCTTCTCAACTCTTTGCATGTTATGTTTAGGATGTAATAACAGCGATCGTCGATCTTTGCAGAACTAACACATCTTTTGAGCTTCAAGAAGAGAGTCGAATCACCCTCCTTATTAATTGTTGAAGCTTGTTGTTGCTGTGAAGTTATCTATGCTTCATAACAAGCGTTCTTACTTTAGGAATGAATATTTCTTCATTTGATGTCCTTTTGGTTGCAACAGGTTCTGGTTGTTTGGACGTAAGGCTTCTCCTTTAGTTTCATTTCTGCACTTTGATGCAATTCATCTAAGTTCCTAACTTAATTTCCATTATCTTCACAAATCTTCCTAAATGAGATACTAGCAACGCGCATTCCAACACTTTGGAAACTCTGAAATGAGTTGACGTCCAGTATCGCACCACCACCTTTCTTCTTAGGAACGAAATGCTTCATTGATATGGACTTCTACATCCCAAGCGATTTGTTGTTCTAATATGAACCTCCACCTTGGAGGGCCAGAGCTGTCCCTCGAACTCTTGTGCGCACTCGCGACTTCAGCGATGATATCCAAGGTAGCATCGAAGGTCCTACAGGTGAGGCGAATGCCGATGAGGGCAAGGACAAAGTGGTCAAAGAGAATGTCTTCAAGGAGGTGCGCGAAAAGAGAATGGAATAGGGAAGAAATCTGGAAAGAGTGAAAGAAGTAGATGCATGTGAGGAAGGAGGAGGCGAGGGCGATGAGGAAGGTCAAGGTTACAATGACGATGAAGATTACAATGTGAAAAGGTCATATGGGGAGACCTCCCTCGAAGGCTTGGAAATTCCTACTTTGTCATACTCAATGAGATTAGTCATCAAATCCTCTCAACTACTTTGTGATCCGAGTTTAATACCGCTTTTGAGGCGACTTCTCGTACAGGATCTTTCAAAAACATCTTTGGCTCGCTCAGTGACATTAATATCTCGATTGACGATCTTCTTAAGGAGTAACCATCCAGCTTCAATTTTCCATCTAAGGACCTCCTAGCCAAGGATATGAAACCTGTCTTTATGACCCTCTGAATACGATCCGTTGAGTACTTAGAACAACATCGACACTCCACATACTTTTAGGATCACGAACACCTATATCCTGCATTGCCCCTTACTTCAGTAGTCTGAAGCAACTACAACCTCTTTTCTTTCATTTCAGTTACAATAGGAAGAGATTATTTCCATTACTTACGCTCAGGCATCGGCGAGTGTCTAGAAAGCACTCCAGAGCCTTATCCTCACCATTCTTCTTCGCTGTGAGAGATCGAGGAAGAGAGATTGAAAAGGAAAGGGAAGGAATATTATAAGGATAAGGCCAAAAAGGAGTGTTAGGCTGAAGAAAGAGAATACTATTACCGGGGGAAGAAGTCCCATGAATTTCATGACCATTACGGTTTCACTGTCGGTTCTTCCCAATCACGTTCTTAGCCCTAAACCCATCCTCAATAATTTTCAGCAATACGGCCCCCAGTCACTACAATATCCGTTTCACAAATATCCAAGGAGGCTTCTACTCATCCAGCTCCACCATAGCTTCCTTCAGGGTCATGCCCAACCATGATGACCAAGATGTAGGTTGCTTTTCCTAACCTCTGCCTGATAGGAGTGAAATTTGACCACAATATTAAAGATATCCCTCACAAAGAAGTTAATCGCAAAGTTGGAGGGGTTATTGAGCTTGTTGACTAGCTCTATGAATGGAGAAAACTAACTTTTGTCTTCTTCACTGTCAACAAAATCAACCAGACAGACGTCCAGTCGTCTGAATCGAAGATGAGGACTCATGAGAGTACGATAGTTGTTTACAAAAATGAGTTGGCCAAGCTCAAAAAACAAAGAGATAAGGCTCAAAAGTCGACCGAGAGTTCCAAAGAATTAATTCAGGAAATGTCTTATGCTCATACTCAGACCCTTAATGTGGTAAATGATCAACTTAAGGAAGCCCATCTAAAGTGGTGAGCCTACAACCTAAATCAATGCTAAGGATAAGGCAATTAAGTAGGAAAAAACGATGCTTTAGATAAAGGACATGGAACTTCGAGCACTTCAAGCCGAAGTTGAAAAACTAATGGCTAGTCTGAAGGTTGAGACAGAAGCATATAGACTCAAGTTGACCTTAGCGAGGTTGTAGCAGAAGAAAACCGATTCAATGACCAAGTGAATGAAACCTACCGTTCAATAATTCTTTTCCAATTTCATTGAAGATAAGAATATAAAGTGGTTGAGAAGTAGTTATCCCGTTACTTTAGCAGACGCTAGGGAGGAAATCTAACATTATGCAGCTGCATCAGGCGAAGACCTCACCGAAGATCAATTAAAATCTAAATTCTTGAAAGTTGATGACATTATGGCCTTGGAGAATAGCAAGGTGATCCTGGCTGAAGAGGATGTAGCTGCAAGCAAATCACCCATCAAGGCTCATGTTGAGTCTACTGCATTGGATCGAGTGGAACCATTGATTCCCCATTCCAAATAGCCTACAACGAAGAACGCAATTTCCATAAGGGCCATCTCTGAGGCTACCCTTACTACGACTCCTGCTTCTACAACCAAGATTACTTATGGTCAGACTGTCAATGGTACGGGTTTCAGCCCGAGCCCGCCCTATTTATGCAGGTACGGGTTTTCCCTTTTACTACCAAAGCTTGACTCAGGCCCGATCCGGGTCGGGTACGGTTTTGTCAAAACCCAGCCCGGTTAGGGCTCTACCTGACTATTAGTTTTTCGTCATATCCAAACATGAGTGCGCATGTTATTTATTTACCATTTTGTTTTTTTACATGTAGATATTTTTGCATACTTTTGTTATGAGCTTGACTATATCACCATCCAATTTATACGTTAACAATTTTGTATACAAATTTTACCAAAGTTGTAGTTTTAAAATATGGTTTTAACATAAATATTCAGGGTTAGGTATATAGTTACTACCCAGCGGGTTCAAAAAGCCCGACAGGTCGGGCTCGGATATTGGGTTGAAATACCCTACGAGTTTGGGTCGGGCTCAGGTTTAAATTATTGTAATTTGACTCAGGTCTGAGTTTTATAATACTCAGACCGAACCCTGCCCATTGACAGGCCTACTTATGAGCGTTAGATTCATGTTCCTGTTTGTCAACCAATGCAATCGGAAATAGAAAAGGGTGAAGCTAATACATCCCCTGCTAAAGAAACTCAAACCAGTGACGATATTTACCTCGTCTCTTTGATATTCAAGAAGCTTCGGTACTCGACCAAGGTTGTTACTAACCTTTACTTCACTATGTGTGATGTGCATGTAAATGTGCATATTTTTACCACCATATTTATTCTTTTTAAATTAAATAAATGAGCATATTGGGTATTTTAACTTATTTAAACCAAAATTCATATTATTTGAAATTATCACATTTTCATCTTCATCCAGGGGCAAAATGGTCATTTTTGTGCGTATATTAATTTGAGAAATTTACTTAGAATTTTCTATGTTTTTTTGTAGGAAATTTGGTGACTTTTACAAGTGGTTTCATGAAGATATGCATGCACAAAATCAATACAAAGGAATGAAGATGGAAATAATTCAAAGTGAAGATCATGGAGGACCCCACCTACCCACCTACCTTAATGTACAAATTAAAGGCTAAAGCACATGCTTATGGATTTAATGGTTTCATGTACATTTAAGTGGGGATTAAAACATGCTAATGATAACTTGGCCTCCACACTTTCTCATGGGCATTTGGGTACTCCCCAAAAAATATGCATTAGGGTTTCTAACTTGTATAAATACCCCTTATGTTTCATGTAGATCTCTTCTCTTAGTCTCTCTTAGGCCTCCTTCTCTTTAGTTTAGTTTAGATCAAATAAAAGAAAGCTCTCTTTCTCTTTTAATGGCTACTTAGCCAATTTTTATTTCTTGTAATCTTTTTTATTTTATGCAATTTAATACATGCTCTTTCCTTTTCACGTTCATTTACTTTCATGTTGTAGTGTAGGTTTCTCTTATTTCATGCAAGTAGATTAGTTTTGTTTCTTTGCTTTGCTCTCTTTTTCTTTCTTTTTTGCTTTCATGTTGCTTTCTACATTTGTTGATTTGATAACAAATATGAGAGCTTAATCCCTACAATTTAGGGGTAATGAAGCTCTCTAGTATGTAGATGCAATATTTTGATGTTTATACTCTCTTTTTGTGCTTTAATGGAAACATTTGAAGTGGTTTAATGTTGTTGTTTAGCTTTGAATTTGATAGTCTATGTTGTTCATAACAAATAGGCTATGCTTAAACAAACATAACACAAATTGCCTCTTCATCTAAATATGACTATGGCAAAGAAGTGAATGTTGAAATTGAAATTTGATAGCCTATATTTCTAAACAATAGTTAATAGGCTATGCTTAAAATAGATTTTTATTTCAACTTGTTGTCATATTTCATGAGAGTTAAATGTGTATTAGTGGTTGTGTTATAGTTTGATGGTTTATATTGAGCTAATTAATAGCACAAATATACCATACTTATAATAAGCACATCAACTAATTCACTAATGACAAGAAAAGAGAGACCATAACTTCATTTTGGTTATTTATGTGATCTAGAGAGTGGAAATTGCCTCTAAATTGTCTTAATACTCTCATATTTTTATCTATTTTCTTTTCTCATTTTTCTACATTTTTTTTAATTAACCACTCTTTCAACTTCGGTTAATTTGATTGAATAGAATTTTAAAATCATCAATTCCCTGTGGATCGACCCGTATTCGCCACGTACTATGATAGTACGCCGTGCGCTTGCGGTTATTTTTAATTTAAATTCGTTCGACGGTTTTCTAAACCGATATAATTTCCGTTCGACGAACAATGTGTGAACTCACAAGTCATCTATTTGCTTCCTCCTCCTCTGTTTCCAATTACTGAGGGTTTGGGTCCCATTACTATTTCCATCGAGTCAACCTTAGTTACCATGGGACTAATCGTTCTAATCCCTCCCTCCAGTTGCATTTCCGATCCTAATTCGTAGATGATCAAGGCCTTGGATGGATTGGATGATACCTCATAGTCCTTGGGGTAAGACATTACAATCACCACAACTACAGGACCAACCGATTCGATCTCCATGGCAGAGAGATTGATGCTTGATCTCAGCAAGATCAAGTTAAGAAGCAGGCAAAAAACTAATATTTTGGCTAGACATGATTAGAGAAACCTTGAAGAAGATTGAGGTCATTCGGCAATGAATGTAAGATGCTCCAGATAGACAGAAGAGCTACGTTGATAGAAGATGTAGAGATTTGGAATTTTATGTCGACGATATGGTATTTGTGAAGATTTTTCCTTTGAAAAATGTTATTCGATTCGGTAGTAAAGGGAAGTTGGCATCGAGATTCGTAGGTCCTTTTCAAATAGTAGAGAGGATTAGGAACCTATCATATAGAGTTGACTTACCTCAAAAGATGATGGGCATACACAACGTCATCCACATCTCTCACTTGCGGAAGTTTGTGCACAACTCAGGCATCACGATTGCACCAGATCAACTTGATGGTATCAAAATTGAGCCAGAAGCTTGGAGACTTCGTAGGTAGGTTTGTATTGTCAGAAGTGATACAAAACAACATAGAAGGAAGGTGGTGGAGTTAGCGAAGGTTCATAGGGGCGAAAGTGAAGGCGATTGCACATGGAAAACCAAGAAGAGCACGAGGGCCACATATCCAGAGCTCTTTGCATGGTAAGTCCTACTCTTTATCATATTTACTTTCATCTTTGATATCTTATAGAGTAGTTTAGTACCTTACATGCTAGGATAGGCTCATCTACACAATTGATTTTATGGTTACATGTTTGACATGTATGATGATTGCATATGATTGTTAGGCATATTGGGTAACTATGTTTGACTATTCTTTGACTTATTTGTGTATTTTGGCGACGAAATTCCTAAAGGGATAATAGTGTAACTACACGTATTTTATATGTCGAATGGTCGTTAATTTTTTTCATTTATACGAGGTCGTATGATTCTAGAATTTTGGAAAATGACTCGTAGGGAAAATTTTCACATCTATGATTTTATTCGAATATCCATGTGACCATTTTTTAAAATAAGAATCTTATTTAGACTATAACTTTTGATAAGAGTTGATTTAAGGTCTAAAACCGCTTCCACTGCTTGATAATAATGGTTTTTCATTCCGTAGAGTGGTTGTAATAGAAAAACGGACTTACCATTTGAAAGTTATAGCTGTTTTAAGTTTTGGTTGCTGTTAGCCTGCATTAGTGGGTAATTATCTAAGCCCATACTTAGCCCACTAATCCATCTCGAAAATTTTGCTAAAGGAAGGCTATTGGGACAGATCTAAGTCATTTTCATCTTTTCCAAAATAGCTTTAAGCTTCCATTGACCTTAATCTCTTCAAAAATCATCTATTTTCCTTACTAATCTTAGTCAAATCATCATTAGAGGGGTAATTAGCATAGAGTAATTGGAAATTATCAGTTTTGGCTCATTATTTTTCATCTGCTTTGTTGTCCACTTCGGTTCTAAGTGGAGAATTAATTACTTTCGGTATTTAGTCAGTGGTTCTTGACCTCTCATGTCCTATGCATGTTTATAGTTAAAATTGATGTTTTCAACATGATTTTGATCCTAAAATGTTTTCTAAATTTAGTCACACTTTTATACATGTTTATGGATGAACTTAATTGATTTTAAATGGTTTTTTACAACCCTTTTTGGTATATTCGTATGCTAGTGTAAAAGTTAGATTTTGATTAGGATTTTCTTGATTATCATGTTATAATGGATTGCATGTATGACTAGATGTATATGTATGATATTTCGTGTTTATATGTTGTGCTTTGACATAGTTTGCTAGTGCTTTTACGTAGATAGTAAAATTGTTGGCAAATTTGGCTAATCGAAGGCAAATATGGTCAGAATTGGATGGAACTTGGAGGAGGGTCTCTGGAGAATGGAAGGAGCCTAGGATTCAAGTCGCATCGGGTTGGAACAAAGTAGAGGACTCGGTACCAAGAGCTTTTGGTTGGTACCGAGGCCTTTCTATTGGTGGAAACCACATGGTTGTTGATGGTTCTTTAGATTCGGGTTAGGAGTGATGAGTAGAAGTCAAATACCAAGATTTAGCTAAGTATTGGGCTAAATACGAAGATCTTTTGGAGTTAGCACCGATAGTTTTGGATTTAACGCTAAGAGATTTTATGAAGAGTGGTTAGGGTCCACACACTTAGTGGATAGAGCATTAGAAGAGAGGGAGAGAACTTAGCCAAAAATTGGCTAAACATACCACTCAGTACCGAGAGGTCTGGTATGTACTGAGAGGTTGGCTTTGTTAAAATTACGGTCAAACTTCCAAGTGTAGGAATATATACTCTATAGGTCATGCTGAAGCATTTTGTCTACTCGCTTTAGGTTTGATGGTGATGTAGTAGCACAATGATTTCTCCAGGACTACGGTGATGGCAACTCGACGGTGAATAGAGTTAGGTTCTGATGATGGTGGCTCGATGTTGAATAGAGCCGTGAGGATGGTTATCCATAAAGGGCGGGTTCTAGGAAGGTTGGCCCGTGGATAGAATGTTCAGTGGTTCTATCGTGGATGAAGGAACGTGGAATAGTTCCTCGTGGGTAATGGAAATTAGATGGAGCAAGGAAAAGGCTCGGATATGCATGTTAAGAGATTGTTAATTCTCAGAGTGTTTTCTATTGTACTCGAAATAAGAGAAATTATGGGAATGCTGATGGGTACTTTGTTTGGCTGCCTCGATTGATTATTTGGATACGTATACCTTGAAATGCTGATGGGAAAGGATCTAGTATCAGCTTCGTACTAGAGCACATTGAGTGATAGTAGGGTTTGTTTGATGGATGTTATAGTTCCTTGAGTTGTTTTCTTCTATAACCTATCACTCTAGAGATGTCATTAGAGATAGGTATTGCAGATAGGGATACCTGGACACCCGTCATCATATTTAGTTTGCAGTAAACCTTTATGATATTCATAAAGCAGCATATTATGTTCGATATGTGCTAACTCTTTGGTTGCAAGGACATCTCAAGTATAGTTCGTATACGCTTTTTCCTTACTATATTGACTTGTGTAGTTTTTTGAGATTCATTTATTGCTCAAACCAAACTGTTGTCCGATTTGAGGTTTTTTGCTCTGCTTCTTATTATCTCGGGTACTCTTAAATGAGTAGACTATATAGCATGTCTTAGTGTACGTAGTGAAGTGCGATGGGCATGATGAAGCCTCTCATATTATTTATGGATATCATGCTTATTCTGCTATGTAACATTGTGTATCTTTGACAATGTTTGCTTATTAGTACAATTATTATTATAAGACAGATATCTAAGTTTATTTCCATTATGTATAAACTCTATTACTATGTTGTACAATTATGTGCATCCGTGCTCTTATATTTGTTCACTTAGTTGTTACCGCCTTTCTTGTTTTGTATCTGTGATATATATTATACTTTATTTCATGCGTTATGAGATATATGATAGGTTTTATGGAGTTCTATTTTATTTATAACTCTTGATGATCATTCTACATCGGACGGGTATGTCAATAACGGACTATATAGTTATATTGGGTGCCGATGGTGTAGGACATTCGTCCCAGCTACTCTGAAACTAGTTAGGGCCGGTTGGTCCAAGGAGGCATTGAACACCAAAAGCTCACCAACAATCACAAACTTCTGAGCCCACACAACCTTACGGTCTCCATCTTCCAACTCCATAGGAAAATCAATAATCTTGATGGACTCTTTTGCCTGTTCAGTATATCCTTGAATCTTGGATTTACAAGGCTTGATGTCCTTCAGACCAATTTTCATTTAATCAAAAGTCATTTTGAAAAGAATATTCAGTGAGCTTCATAATCCTTTAAGACTCGATGCACAATAACTGGGCCCATAATGGTTGTTATCACCATGAGATTAAAGGTTTGAGCCTTAATTTTGTTAGAATTCCTATTCGAGAGGCTATCGTCCCTCATCAATCTCTACTGCTTAGCCGACTTTTATCCTTAATGGCGAAGCTCCTCTCCTGTTGTACATGCTTTAAAGAATTCTCATACAACTCAATCTCATTCCTTCTTTTCTTCACCGGATGAGGTCATATAGTTGTCGTATTAATTACGATTCTTCCATCAGGCCGCCTTAGTCCCTCCCTGCTGGGTCCAAGATGGTTCTCTTAGGCATTCGGCCTTTAGGGTCTAACATTCTATCTGCCATCTTATGGCTCTTTGATGTATTGCTGCAATTTCTTTTTGCGGATTAACTTTCGAATGATATCCTTTAAGTGACAACACTCATTCATGTTATGTCCATGGGTCATGAAATCAAAAATACTTTTCGGAGTGTCTCTCAACTTCCATTGCCTCCTTTCGATGCGAATTTCTACATTTATCTATCCCTTGCATGGGAAGGCAGATATTTTTGAGCGTATCATTCATAGGCATGAAATCCTCCAGCCTCATATTCCTCGGACGCTTTTTAGCATCATTCCGCTTGCCTCGAATGCCCCGATTCCTCTTTTTTAGTTATTATAATTCTTAACATTCATATCTATATTATAGAAGCTCTCATCGGTTTTTTTAATAACCACATTACTTTGAATAGCTTCTATCCACTGTCCACCACCAGCCTTTATGGAAGCCGGGTTTGCCTATTCCAAATGCACAAACTGATTAGCCTTTCAATGGAACTCCTCTATAGTAGTTGTTGTTTCACCTTAGCTATTTTCCCAAATCACTATATGGGTGTATCGACGGGACTAAATCCATCAACTGTATATCCTCATTCAGATTGTTTACCACTATGAATGTAATATTGAATTAGTTCAGTAAGCCTTTCAACAACTCTCCAGGTCCTTGAGAAATGCTCGACAAGGACATCACATCCTTGGGCAAAGAAATGTGGAGCCTAAATTGCTCTAGGAACTTCTTAGCCGATTTATCAAAAGTCGAAATGGACTCAGCACGAGCCGAGTGAACTGCATCGATGCAACTTCATCTAAAAAGAGGGGGAAACACCTACATCGAATTGCATCCATCGCCTTGGCACAACAATATGCCACTCATACTTGAATAGATGATGGATGGGATCAGTCGTTCCATTATATGACAATATCGAAGGCATTGTCAACTTCCTAAGGCGTTCCATCTACAAGATATTCTCTATAAATGGAGTTTTGCTAGGCACATAACCCCAATATTTATTCTTTCTCCATCGATTTTCCTCCATTTAACACTTTATCATATCAGTAATATACTCCTCATTGGATTAGTGATCAAAAAATGACTATCAGGAGCAACAATGGGTGTTTGACTCAACAAATGTCTCGGTTTGCTCATTGATGTCTAGGTTCTCCTGTCTCTAGAAGAGCCACTTCTTCGAATCAACTTTGAGTCTAGTTGGCCCTATGGCCGTCTTTTGAACACTAGCACCCTGAGCTTCAGCATTTTATGCGATGTTGTTGCTCGTGTCTTGTAGTTTGCCCATGGAATCTGATAGATTGACGGCATTGGGTTGGGCCTCTAGAACTCCTCAAATTCATGTCAGCACCAACCTAATTCTGGTCAGTAACGACAAGAATTCTTCTAATTATAGCTTAGCAACTTCCTCTTGCATTCTTCCCAACTACTCCAGTAGTCTTTGCCTTATCCGTTGCTGTATGCCTCTCCTGTTTTGATCAGATGAACGTTGTCTTTCAGAACCAAACAGTGATGCGTCTCTATGGCCTTTCCTCTGCCTTTGGGACTGCTGGGTCAACAAGGCAATGCTTGCATCCATCTTGTATAGTAGCGCTTTCTGGCTATCCATAATCGTTTTGTTTAACTCACCCATCTTCCTATCAAACTCCACTCTTGACACCATCTCCTAAAGGCAGATGGTGCTAACAAAGCGGGTACCGGCTGGTGACTCTCTTCAATGTGGTTAGGAAGTTACATCTCTATCAATTATAGCTCCATATTTATCAGATCTCCTTGGTGCTATTAATACACTATGAATTTTTTTTAAATCTACCATAAAAACCTTCTGGATCTAGTTCATGGATGCTCTAATCCACAATAGACAACTAGATTTATGCTTGAGAAGCTTTATTCTCAGTGAGAGCATAAAAAATGTTGGGCCAAAAAGTGCACATCACCCAAAATATATGAAAATGAGTAGAAAATGTTAACAAAAAGAATTTAGGAGAATAAACGCATTCAACTCACTAAGATCACTGGAAAATAATTCTGATGATGATCTCGACATCATTGGTGTTCATTTTTGAGTTTCGGAGTGATGGATTGCTATCATAATGATTTGTTTTAGATTTTTTAGGCAAACAAGTATTGTTTAAAAATTCTGAAAGGAACTTCTTTGGGTAAAAACCAAGTTGAGTTTAAAAATTTCAAAGGAATGGTTAGTTGAAATAAAATGATATGTAATTATGTGATTTCAAAAAGATTTAAAAATAAATTCAGGTGTTTAAATTCTGAAATTTCATCTAAATGATGTATGAAAGCATTATATAAGAAAATTTTGAACTTATAATTAGGAAAATGGCATAGGTAAGAAAAGAAATCTAAAAGTTGAGATATAAAGTTGAATGGAATTCAGCTTTAGCCAATTAGAATAATTTTAAAATAAAATCGATTAGGATTTGAATCGAATTAATGAAGGGCATTAATGAAATGGGAATTAACTTAAGAAAATTTAAAGGAAATTAATAAATGAAGTGATTAAAATAAATGGAATGTAACGAAGTTAACTAAATATAAATGTACGTGAATATGGATGAGGAATGTGTACAAGTGAATGGAAAAAATAAATATAAATAAGGAAGTGGAAAATTTTGAATTTGGAAATGAATTCTTACTTGATTAAATTCAAATGAATTGTGTGAAACTAAAATTTTAACTTATGCAAGTTAAATATAAATTGAATGGAATATATAAACTTGGATTGTAAACTGACTAAATAACTTTAAGTCATAAAATTTTGATTGGAATAAAAATTTAAGTGGAAATTTATGGAACTGTGAATAAATATATTGAATAGCATATAAAATTGAAATTTATGGAATAAATATATATATATTTAAGCTATGAAGTGATGTAAATCTTGAGTAAATAATAAAATATAGATATACTCGAGTATGGAATTGATGGGAATGTGAAAAATAAGTTGTGTAACATATAAAATTGAAAGGGGAATAGAACAACAAAAATAAAAATGGTGCAATATTTTGAATTGAAGTAATAAAATCCAAATTTGAATTATAAAATAAAATTAAACTCAAGTAAATTAAATGGAGTGATTTTTGGAATAAAAATCAAATTGTGAAATGGAAAATGGAATGGACTAATTAGATGGATTAGTTAGTAAATTGAATATTGAAAATGAAGCTTGAGTTATAAAGAGAATTCGACTTAAAATTAAGCAAAATAAATATATTTTGAAATGTCGTCAAATAAAATGGAAAGGTTTGAAATGGTGATAAATTGAGTTATAAAAAAATTCAATTTAAGTATAAATAAGTTGAATATGGCCTTGAATATTATTTAAATGAATTCGAGAAGGAATTCGAGCATGGAATTAAATGTGAAGTGGAATAAATGAATGAACTAATTTAATTAATTTGTAAAATGGAATGAAATTTGATTGAATGAGAATCAATCTAAAAATGAAGATGGGATTTGGTTGCAAGAGTAATAAACTTAAGCTATAGAGTTGAAATAATTTGAAATAAATGAATTAACTTAAGTTGGTATCTTGGATGGAAGCTTGGCTCAAATAAAATTTGTGAAATGGTAATTTAATGAAGTAGCATGGAATAATTCCGAGTTTAATTGTAACAACCCTGATTTTGGTGATTACCTGTAAATATTAAATTGTAACGGTAGTTATAATTTAATATTGTGAATTAAAAATAAATTGAAGATTCAAATTGTTTATTGGAATAAACAATGAATTTTGGAAATAAAATACGAAAATAAATTTTTGAAAACTTTATCTTGGGTATTCACGAGAATAGTGAGTGCAATATGATTTTTTTATTTAGTGCAAATGCAATAATTCTTGTAATTATTGCCAAATACTTCTTTTAATAATTTTTTTAAAGAAGGTACTTGATTTTTAAATGTGTTCATCGTAAATAAAAAGGTGAGATTTGATTTAAAAATAAGTTTTGATCATAAAATCGATGGAAAATGGTTTGTTGCATTTTATTACACAAGAAAATTATTTTTGTGTAATTTTTGGTATTAAAAATGGGTTTTGTGTATATATTGGTGCAAATTGATTATCCAATTAAAAATAAGGGTTTATAATAATAAAAATGTTTTTATAACTTAAATTATCGTTTTATTAGTGATCAAAATGTTTGTAAAGCATGAAAATGTATTTTTGTAATTATATTAAGTTAAAATATGGTAAAAAATAACGGTTTGGTTAATTACACAAGTATAATCAAGAATTAAAGTGATAAATTAATTAACTTAGGCTATTTTATTTTATTTTAGGCTAAGGCCCATTATCACATAACCTGAGCAAAGAAAAAATAAATGAGAAACTCTTCTTCCTTCTCACTATACTTCATTTACCGTAAGTAGTAAAATGAAAAAGAGAAAGAAACTTTACCTTCTCAACCCTAAGCCAAATTCCCATATTCCTTCGATTTAATTGCGGTTTATATCAAATCAAAGAGAATTCAGCAGGTGATCAACTCCAAAATATATTTGTTTCATCAAAATCTAGTTTTAGAAATTGGTGTAACGATCCTGAATTTTTATTTAATTTAAATTAATAATTAAATGAAATTTTGAATAAAAATTTATAAAATTAATTATAAATAGTGATGTGAGTTTCCCCGAGTTCAAATATATTCTATATAAATCATTTAAATTTTTGAATATTGTATATATATGTATATATGTGAATATATATATATATATATATATATATATATATGTATATTTGGGTATATATGAGTCAATTTGAAATTATAAAATCTTGTGTATATATATATATATGTTGATTCGAATTCAAATCTTAGATGAATGGTTTAATAAATATTGGAGTTATAAAATAAATTAAGAAAAATATATATATATATATAGTAACTCATAAATAAATTTTAACAACATGTTAAAATAGAAGTTATTCATACTATAAACGAAGTAAATACAAACAAATATAAAAGTTTAGTATGCAAAGAAAAATAAAATAAAATAAGAGCAAATGAAAGTATTCAAACAAAAGAAATAACATACAAAGAAGAAACCACATATTTATAAAATTAGGTAAAATATAAAACAAAAGAGAGAAATAAAATAAAATATACGTTGTAAATTTAATACGTATGTTAGAAATATGATTAGAAGATAAATTATAAAACAAAAACAGTAAGTATAAAACAAAACTAAAGCAAAGTGAATATCTATGTGCAAATAAAATGAAGAAGCAAGACAAGTATGTAGCTTGCAAAAGAAAGAAATCAAATAGAATACAAAGCAGGTTATAAAGCTAACTAAATAAACATATGCAAGGCAAGTATAAACAAAATAAAGTATAAACAAAAGTGCACTGGTACAAACATGAACAAAGCAAAGACTGCACATTTATATTTTAAAAAGAAAAAGCATGAAGACAATAAACATATATTTAATTTATGCAAAGTATATCTCCAGCCACCAATCAGTAAAGGGAAGTGAAATAAATATGCAAGGCTAGAGTAAGCTAAAGAAAAGAAAGTACAGGTAAGTATGGACTGAAGTAAGGCATGTGGTATGTGCAGTAGTATGTAAATCAAAGCAAAAGGAAAATATGCTTATTAAATATCTATCAAACATAAACAAAGTAAAATGTACATCATTCCAGCCGAGTAAGTAATGCAAGCAAGGAAAAATCTCTGACTTGAAGATTTATAAACAAATTCTAAGTACAAAAAAAGAAAACATCACTATATTGTACATTAAACCATACTATCACCTGTACAGAATAACAACATTCTATAGGCTTCTTTCTTTATATAGTCATCTTCCTCTCAGTTTTGTTCGTTCCAAACTGCTAAAGTAGTATCATCTATAATCTAAACAAAACTTCAGTAAAAACAAGAATGCAAATCAGATCAAATTTAAAAGCTTCAGCTAACAACTCAAGACAGTTTCAAAATAGTGAGTAACCTTACACTTTTAAAAATCTTTGAGTAGATCTTGTTTATGTAGTGGTCTGGAAAGTATGTGCTTCCTATATATATATAAATGTTTGGCAACCTCTCTGTATATTGATATATGAATGTGTGTATATGTGTATTTGCATTCCCTGTAACATTCTGTTACCAAAATTTCAAGCTAAAGACTTATTTGAAAATCAATATCTCTTGATCCAATCTATATTTGGGTTTAAGTATTAAATGAAACATGTTAGTTAAACCATAGAGTTTAATTTAAAAACTTGTTTAAGTTAAAAACAAAGTAGTATCGTTCTGGAAATACAACATCACAGTATGAACTTAATATAAGTCAAAAATTCAAACATCTTGATTTTTAAATTCAGGGATGTAAATTGACTCCTCAACAAAAAATATGAATTTTAAAACTAAAATGGCGTGTTTTAGTTGAGTAGGCAGGGAGCAGTTCATTGTTGAACTGAAAACGTAAATATGTGTAAATCTGGTGATCTCTGGGATTGGTGAGGTTGGAGTTTCTTCTGAAGGAAGAGAAGTGGACGGTGAGGCCAAGAAAATTGGCAGGAAGTTGATCAGTAGCCGAAGGTGACAATGGTGGCTAGTTTTATTTTCTAAACCTAGTTTTAGCTGAGTGGAGTTTTTTGGTCTGTTCGAACGCCACAAGGCGTCGAGTTCAACGTGGGTTTGGGGATGCGTAGAGGGATGGTAGGCGAAGTCGTGGCCGGTGGTGGTGATTCTCTGGTGGTCGGAGGAGCGAGGGCGCGCTGTTGACAGGTTTGGGAGGAGATGAGTTCGAGCGTTTCCAGGTTTTAAGTTTTAGGTCGAATTCGTTTTTCGAAGAACAACGATGTTCACGTGGATGGTAATCGAATATAGGGGTGGTATGCGATTTGCTGGCGATGAGGGAGTTCATCAGAGTTGCCCCGATGGTGGTGCACGTGCACAGTGGCACGGTGTATTGTTTGGGGTTTTACTGTTGGGTTGTTGGGAGAAGAAGGGTGGAAGCTCGAAGTTTACTTCGTGTACGTGATGTTTTGGCTCGAAGCAGGAATTTGGTTTTAAGTGAAATACTTATAATTTTTTTTTTTATTAAATTCTGGGTCACTCGGGTAGATTTCTGGAAAATCTCGAAGTAGGTATGTGTTTTCAGAGGGTTGGACTCGAAGCAGGGAAGGTAGTGGCTCGGGTAGATGTTGTAACAGACTTCAAAGCCTGTTTTGTTTCGAAATTTAAAACTAAATTTAAATTTTATAAACCAAGGTTTAAATTGGGTGTTGAAACAAAGTACAAACACAAATTCAAGTTCAGATTTGAAATGAAATAACGTTTTATACATTTGAATGAATTAAATTAGATTTAAATGTTAAAGTATTTTTTTTTTAAGATGTGAATTCAAGAAAAAGAATTTGATTTTTTTTTTACTCTTGAAATTTCTTTATAACAAAAATATTACTTTAACATGAGAAATTAAAAGTTAGAAATTATTTGGATTTTAAACTTTATTAAAGATAAATTGGTAATTATTTTAAAGCTTGAAATTTAATTTGAAATCTAGGAGAGGATTTGAAAACAATGTTTCCAAACACATTGTAAATAATAATTTAATCATAAGTATGAATGAGCTATACTTTAAGTAATAAATATTTAATGATTTATAATTAAGTTAATTAAAATGAATAATTTAATTATTTAATTTACTAATGATTGGATTAATTAAAGAAGAAATTTAACGGTTGAAGAAATTAAATGGTGATTGAGGGTTATCAATTAAATATTAATTTATGATTAAGGATTTTTAATTAAATATTAATTAATGATTAAAATTGATTAATCAAGTGATTAAGCAAAAATTCATGTAAGGATAATGTGATAAATTTTTAATGATTAATTTATATTAATACATTAATGATAATCATTATGAAATTGTGTAGGTGTAATTACTGTATGCTAAGTAATTAAAGGTTTAATTTCTTAAAATAATTAACTAAGGAGTAAATTAATTATGAAATTGGTTTAAAGGTTAATTTAATTAATATGATAAATTAAGAATAATTTAAATTAATTAAAGTGTTTGATAAATTAATTTATATCAAATGATTGGAATTAATAAATCAGGATTGGATAATAAATTCATAAGTAATTAAATTTATTTACTTGGAAATAAATTGAATTGATTAGGATTAAACGATTAATTGATCCTGTTTATAAATGATTATCAAATGCTTGACCTTACTTATGAATGATTGTATTGTATGAGATGCCTTGAATTGATTGTCCTATCTGATCTGTGATATTTTGTTCGGTAGATTGAGCAGTGTATATTTATTTGCATTTGTATATTATCTGTGAATCTGTGAATGGACGATGAGCGTTATAGTTTATATCGCTTATCAACTATATTTCTGTGTTTTTAATCTGTGATGATTGAAATGATGTGGCACTATTGTGTTAAACCCCTGGACCACACCATACACACACAGTTATGGATTTCACGAGGAAATCGATTAAGTCACAGATTTTAAAATGACTTTAAAATGATTTTTAAAGTTGAATATTTAAATTCAAATGTTTTGGAAATGGAATCGGAATAAATGTGAAAAGCTTTTGGAATGAAATTTCAAGTTAAAATTTATTTTAATTTACTTGATTAGGATTTGAAATTTAAATAATTCAATTTGAATTTGAATTCGATATTTGGAATTGAATTCTGTAATTTGAAACTAGGGATTAATGATATTACACTAGTCATTATGAGTTAAATCATTTTTAAAGTATTATTTTGGGAATTTGAATTTAACCCAGGGATTTCAACTTGTATAAATGAATCAGATTTCCAAAATGAAAACTGTTGTTTTCAAATAATAAACACTTTTAGATAAGAACTGAGATTCCAGTTAATTAGGGGAATTTCAAGATTGAATAGAGAAATGATTTTCCTAAGTTATGAATGAATTCTTTTTTTGAAAGCTATGAATTAAATCTGTTTATTTTTAACAGATTTAAATTGATGATTTGTTTAAATCAAATTGAAATGAAATTGTTGTAAAGGCTATAAGTTAAATCTTTGATTTAAGGATTTAACTAGTTAATCAAATTGAAATGAAAATTGATTTGAAAAATCTGTGAATGAATCTTTTGTTTAAAAGATTAAAATGTGAAAATAGTTTAAACCGTTAAAGGTTGTGAAAATGAATCCTTTTTGTTAAAAGGTTAGAAATGGTAATTGATTTAAACCGTTTGAAAGAAAGTTCTGGGTTTTAAGTTGTGACTTAATTGAAATCCCAATACCCATATATTTCTTGTAAATATTGCGCTCACTATTCGGTTTAGCCGGGAGAGGACCTTTGTGTCATATATCCCATTCCGAATATGTGATATGTCGTTATGGATAGCATTTGAAGACCGGTGGTGAAGACCGGATATTTTCGAAAACGTAAGGACAACTCGTCGAATGTCTTTGCATCGAATGGTCCCCGGTATAGAGACTCCATATGTTATGGGGAGTCCGAACGTGATTAGTGAATATCCGGATTGCAAGGACTTCTTTGTAAGTGCCTTCGGTTCTGTTCGAACCCGGAACAGACTTGTATGGATTGTATGTCTGACATTACAAATTGAGATATAAAGCCGATTTCTTTCAAATATATTCCTGTTGGTGGCGGAGAATTTATTCTCTTAGCTTAACACCCTTCTCTGAGACGTACGAGCTTAGAGGTTATATAGTTGATGGTTATCAGCGATATATTCCCAATTTGGTAATGTGATATACTGAGTGTTGCTGTGAAATGATCATTGTGTTGATTATTTGTGATAGGATCATTTATTTGATCGTCTATCTTTGTGATCATTTCTATGATCATTTGTTGACCCAAAGCATGGCTTTGTATAAAGTATGTTTTTGTGGACGTGACTTCGTCGAGCCTCACACCCCGGAAATGGTCAAAACAGGAAAGATGCGGCAAGGTTATGAGGGGTAGCACCCTTTAGGGTATGTACATTTCCTTCTGGATAGAGGTGGTATCATGGTATGGAGCCCAGATATTTAACCTATGTGGTTACCGCGAATTTATTACTTTGTGGTTGTTGGTTATCGGGATCCCGTGAGAAAGGTCGTTTACGATCGGGGAATGGCGTGCTCGTGTCAGTAGTTACCCAGTTAGGGGTAACCCGGCCTTGTGTTGGCAGAGTTCCGGTTTGGTTCTCGGGGATGTCTTTCCAGAGGCATTCTCATGTGGCAATGGGAAGTTCCTTGGCCCGATCATTTGTTGGAAATCCAAAGAAACAATACGAAACTTGTACGGTATTAGTTGTAGAACCTATCATTCACTTATGGTGTCGCAACACTGTTTGGATGGTAGCTATAGTAGGCATAGTTCGAAATGTCTATGTTGGCTAAGATTTATATCTTTATTTTCGAAATAATTTTCTACACTATGCACTAGTAATAATATCAAATGCTTCTTTTTAATGCGTATCAAGCATCTTTGACTATCATAAGGAGAAATCTCCTCCGATTCTGCGTTTGCATGTGTGTGTGTGCGGGAGGCCTTATGGTAGTCTCATTTTTCAAAAGCATTGCGAATTGACTTTAAAATCTTTTGTTGATTGTTTAAAAGATAGACTGTTTTTGTTGCTCACACCAGTCTCACGACTGATCCGGAGTTTATTGTTTCTTTCCTAAACTCTGGGTGCTCAAAATTTTTCTACACGAGCAGTCTAGAGTTTGGTTTTTCAGATAGAGATATAGTGGATTATCTGGAGTTAGTTCAGTCTTTGGATCGCACCAGCCTTGCCTAGCTTGGTGCATTGTTATTGGGAGTTCGAGTTATTGCTGGATTGATTCTTAGAAATGGAGTTGGAGTTCTTCCTTGAAGACTATCTTAGAGTTATATTGTTCTGCTGCTATTTTATTGTATCATATCTCTGATGTATATTGATATCTATTGGATCATCTGTTGTATCAGATATTGTATCAAAGCTGTATATCAATGTATTATTCTTTTATTCCGCTGTGTTGTTTACTTAATGATTGTTATAAGCTCCGGCGAATCGGATTTAAACGGTCGAATCTACGGCATTCGAATACGATTTGAAGTATGGATGTCGATTTTCGAGCGGGCAAAATCCAACTCGTTACATTTGGTATCAGAGCTAAGGGTTGAACTTTAGCTTAGGAGTGTAACACATTAAGTAACTCATTAGAGATAGGGTGAAGTAAATCCTAGAATGAGTAATCCTTAAGATATCCGTTTGAATGCCTCAGTAAATTCTCTTACTATCTACTGATAGTAAGTATGAGTGCAAGAAGAGAACGAGATAGGGGACAGGGAATGCGACTATAATTGGTCAATACTCTGTAACAACAGTGGAAATAACTTTCTCTATCGATTTTCTTTGATTCGTTTCCAAATTCTTTTGAATTGCTTCGTCGCAGTTCCAGAAGAAGTTTCGGTGCGGTGATGCTCTACGAATCGTTGTAGGAAATTCTTACTTCGTATCTTCATCGATTTCTTATCATTTCTTTGATTAAGACTTTAATGAATATGAATTTGAAATTTGAGTAAATTGGAAATTTTAAATGAATTAGAAATTTTAAATTGAGTTAAAATTGATTAATAGAATATGAAGAATGATTAGAATTGTATCGATAGAATGATTTTGTTTAAAACTAAATTCGAAATTCTATTATAATTTCTTGTATCTATTGTTGATATTCTGATTTGGTAAGCCAAATGCAGAATTGATATCCAATTTAATCTGGAAAGATATTTCTCTATCTTTCGTCTATCTCTGTATTGTTTTCGTGTCTGCGAATTTCGAGGACGAAATTCTTTTAAGGGGGGAAGTCTGTAACAATCCTGAATTTTTATTTAATTTAAATTAATAATTAAATGAAATTTTGAATAAAAATTTATAAAATTAATTATAAATAGTGATGTGAGTTTCCCCGAGTTCAAATATATTCTATATAAATCATTTAAATTTTTGAATATTGTATATATATGTATATATGTGAATATATATATATATATATATATGTATATTTGGGTATATATGAGTCAATTTGAAATTATAAAATCTTGTGTATATATATATATATATATATATATGTTGATTCGAATTCAAATCTTAGATGAATGGTTTAATAAATATTGGAGTTATAAAATAAATTAAGAAAAATATATATATATATATATATAGTAACTCATAAATAAATGTTAACAACGTGTTAAAATAGAAGTTATTCATACTATAAACGAAGTAAATACAAACAAATATAAAAGTTTAGTATGCAAAGAAAAATAAAATAAAATAAGAGCAAATGAAAGTATTCAAACAAAAGAAATAACATACAAAGAAGAAACCACATATTTATAAAATTAGGTAAAATATAAAACAAAAGAGAGAAATAAAATAAAATATACGTTGTAAATTTAATACGTATGTTAGAAATATGATTAGAAGATAAATTATAAAACAAAAACAGTAAGTATAAAACAAAACTAAAGCAAAGTGAATATCTATGTGCAAATAAAATGAAGAAGCAAGACAAGTATGTAGCTTGCAAAAGAAAGAAATCAAGTAGAATACAAAGCAGGTTATAAAGCTAACTAAATAAACATATGCAAGGCAAGTATAAACAAAATAAAGTATAAACAAAAGTGCACTGGTACAAACATGAACAAAGCAAAGACTGCACATTTATATTTTAAAAAGAAAAAGCATGAAGACAATAAACATATATTTAATTTATGCAAAGTATATCTCCAGCCACCAATCAGTAAAGGGAAGTGAAATAAATATGCAAGGCTAGAGTAAGCTAAAGAAAAGAAAGTACAGGTAAGTATGGACTGAAGTAAGGCATGTGGTATGTGCAGTAGTATGTAAATCAAAGCAAAAGGAAAATATGCTTATTAAATATCTATCAAACATAAACAAAGTAAAATGTACATCATTCCAGCCGAGTAAGTAATGCAAGCAAGGAAAAATCTCTGACTTGAAGATTTATAAACAAATTCTAAGTACAAAAAAAGAAAAAGAAAACATCACTATATTGTACATTAAACCATACTATCACCTGTACAGAATAACAACATTCTATAGGCTTCTTTCTTTATATAGTCATCTTCCTCTCAGTTTTGTTCGTTCCAAACTGCTAAAGTAGTATCATCTATAATCTAAACAAAACTTCAGTAAAAACAAGAATGCAAATCAGATCAAATTTAAAAGCTTCAGCTAACAACTCAAGACAGTTTCAAAATAGTGAGTAACCTTACACTTTTAAAAATCTTTGAGTAGATCTTGTTTATGTAGTGGTCTGGAAAGTATGTGCTTCCTATATATATATAAATGTTTGGCAACCTCTCTGTATATTGATATATGAATGTGTGTATATGTGTATTTGCATTCCCTGTAACATTCTGTTACCAAAATTTCAAGCTAAAGACTTATTTGAAAATCAATATCTCTTGATCCAATCTATATTTGGGTTTAAGTATTAAATGAAACATGTTAGTTAAACCATAGAGTTTAATTTAAAAACTTGTTTAAGTTAAAAACAAAGTAGTATCGTTCTGGAAATACAACATCACAGTATGAACTTAATATAAGTCAAAAATTCAAACATCTTGATTTTTAAATTCAGGGATGTAAATTGACTCCTCAACAAAAAATATGAATTTTAAAACTAAAATGGCGTGTTTTAGTTGAGTAGGCAGGGAGCAGTTCATTGTTGAACTGAAAACGTAAATATGTGTAAATCTGGTGATCTCTGGGATTGGTGAGGTTGGAGTTTCTTCTGAAGGAAGAGAAGTGGACGGTGAGGCCAGGAAAATTGGCAGGAAGTTGATCAGTAGCCGAAGGTGACAATGGTGGCTAGTTTTATTTTCTAAACCTAGTTTTAGCTGAGTGGAGTTTTTTGGTCTGTTCGAACGCCACAAGGCGTCGAGTTCAACGTGGGTTTGGGGATGCGTAGAGGGATGGTAGGCGAAGTCGTGGCCGGTGGTGGTGATTCTCTGGTGGTCGGAGGAGCGAGGGCGCGCTGTTGACAGGTTTGCGAGGAGATGAGTTCGAGCGTTTCCAGGTTTTAAGTTTTAGGTCGAATTCGTTTTTCGAAGAACAACGATGTTCACGTGGATGGTAATCGAATGTAGGGGTGGTATGCGATTTGCTGGCGATGAGGGAGTTCATCGGAGTTGCCCCGATGGTGGTGCACGTGCACAGTGGCACGGTGTATTGTTTGGGGTTTTACTGTTGGGTTGTTGGGAGAAGAAGGGTGGAAGCTCGAAGTTTACTTCGTGTACGTGATGTTTTGGCTCGAAGCAGGAATTTGGTTTTAAGTGAAATACTTATAAATTTTTTTTTTATTAAATTCTAGGTCACTCGGGTAGATTTCTGGAAAATCTCGAAGTAGGTATGTGTTTTCTGAGGGTTGGACTCGAAGCAGGGAAGGTAGTGGCTCGGGTAGATGTTGTAACAGACTTCAAAGCCTGTTTTGTTTCGAAATTTAAAACTAAATTTAAATTTTATAAACCAAGGTTTAAATTGGGTATTGAAACAAAGTACAAACACAAATTCAAGTTCAGATTTGAAATGAAATAACGTTTTATACATTTGAATGAATTAAATTAGATTTAAATGTTAAAGTATTTATTTTTTTTAAGATGTGAATTCAAGAAAAAGAATTTGATTTTTTTTTTTTACTCTTGAAATTTCTTTATAACAAAAATATTACTTTAACATGAGAAATTAAAAGTTAGAAATTATTTGGATTTTAAACTTTATTAAAGATAAATTGGTAATTATTTTAAAGCTTGAAATTTAATTTGAAATCTAGAAGAGGATTTGAAAACAATGTTTCCAAACACATTGTAAATAATAATTTAATCATAAGTATGAATGAGCTATACTTTAAGTAATAAATATTTAATGATTTATAATTAAGTTAATTAAAATGAATAATTTAATTATTTAATTTATTAATGATTGGATTAATTAAAGAAGAAATTTAACGGTTGAAGAAATTAAATGGTGATTGAGGGTTATCAATTAAATATTAATTTATGATTAAGGATTTTTAATTAAATATTAATTAATGATTAAAATTGATTAATCAAGTGATTAAGCAAAAATTCATGTAAGGATAATGTGATAAATTTTTAATGATTAATTTATATTAATACATTAATGATAATCATTATGAAATTGTGTAGGTGTAATTACTGTATGCTAGGTAATTAAAGGTTTAATTTCTTAAAATAATTAACTAAGGAGTAAATTAATTATGAAATTGGTTTAAAGGTTAATTTAATTAATATGATAAATTAAGAATAATTTAAATTAATTAAAGTGTTTGATAAATTAATTTATATCAAATGATTGGAATTAATAAATCAGGATTGGATAATAAATTCATAAGTAATTAAATTTATTTACTTGGAAATAAATTGAATTGATTAGGATTAAACGATTAATTGATCCTGTTTATAAATGATTATCAAATGCTTGACCTTACTTATGAATGATTGTATTCTATGAGATGCCTTGAATTGATTGTCCTATCTGATCTGTGTTATTTTGTTCGGTAGATTGAGCAGTGTATATTTATTTGCATTTGTATATTATCTGTGAATCTGTGAATGGACGATGAGCGTTATAGTTTATATCGCTTATCAACTATATTTCTGTGTTTTTAATCTATGATGATTGAAATGATGTGGCACTATTGTGTTAAACCCCTGGACCACACCATACACACACAGTTATGGATTTCACGAGGAAATCGATTAAGTCACAGATTTTAAAATGACTTTAAAATGATTTTTAAAGTTGAATATTTAAATTCAAATGTTTTGGAAATGGAATCGGAATAAATGTGAAAAGCTTTTGGAATGAAATTTCAAGTTAAAATTTATTTTAATTTACTTGATTAGGATTTGAAATTTAAATAATTCAATTTGAATTTGAATTCGATATTTGGAATTGAATTCTGTAATTTGAAACTAGGGATTAATGATATTACACTAGTCATTATGAGTTAAATCATTTTTAAAGTATTATTTTGGGAATTTGAATTTAACCCAGGGATTTCAACTTGTATAAATGAATCAGATTTCCAAAATGAAAACTGTTGTTTTCAAATAATAAACACTTTTAGATAAGAACTGAGATTCCAGTTAATTAGGGGAATTTCAAGATTGAATAGAGAAATGATTTTCCTAAGTTATGAATGAATTCTTTTTTTGAAAGCTATGAATTAAATCTGTTTATTTTTAACAGATTTAAATTGATGATTTGTTTAAATCAAATTGAAACGAAATTGTTGTAAAGGCTATAAGTTAAATCTTTGATTTAAGGATTTAACTAGTTAATCAAATTGAAATGAAAATTGATTTGGAAAATCTGTGAATGAATCTTTTGTTTAAAAGATTAAAATGTGAAAATTGTTTAAACCGTTAAAGGTTGTGAAAATGAATCCTTTTTGTTAAAAGGTTAGAAATGGTAATTGATTTAAACCGTTTGAAAGAAAGTTTTGGGTTTTAAGTTGTGACTTAATTGAAATCCCAATACCTATATATTTCTTGTAAATATTGCGCTCACTATTCGGTTTAGCCGGGAGAGGACCTTTGTGTCATATATCCCATTCCGAATATGTGATATGTCGTTATGGATAGCATTTGAAGACCGGTGGTGAAGACCGGATATTTTCGAAAACGTAAGGACAACTCGTCGAATGTCTTTGCATCGAATGGTCCCCGGTATAGAGACTCCATATGTGATGGGGAGTCCGAACGTGATTAGTGAATATCCGGATTGCAAGGACTTCTTTGTAAGTGCCTTCGGTTCTGTTCGAACCCGGAACAGACTTGTATGGATTGTATGTCTGACATTACAAATTGAGATATAAAGCCGATTTCTTTCAAATATATTCCTGTTGGTGGCGGAGAATTTATTCTCTTAGCTTAACACCCTTCTCTGAGACGTACGAGCTTAGAGGTTATATAGTTGATGGTTATCAGCGATATATTCCCAATTTGGTAATGTGATATACTGAGTGTTGCTGTGAAATGATCATTGTGTTGATTATTTGTGATAGGATCATTTATTTGATTGTCTATCTTTGTGATCATTTCTATGATCATTTGTTGACCCAAAGCATGGCTTTTGTATAAAGTATGTTTTTGTGGACGTGACTTCGTCGAGCCTCACACCCTGGAAATGGTCAAAACAGGAAAGATGCGGCAAGGTTATGAGGGGTAGCACCCTTTAGGGTATGTACATTTCCTTCTGGATAGAGGTGGTATCATGGTATGGAGCCCAGATATTTAACCTATGTGGTTACCGCGAATTTATTACTTTGTGGTTGTTGGTTATCGGGATCCCGTGAGAAAGGTCGTTTACGATCGGGGAATGGCGTGCTCGTGTCAGTAGTTACCCAGTTAGGGGTAACCCGGCCTTGTGTTGGCAGAGTTCCGGTTTGGTTCTCGGGGATGTCTTTCCAGAGGCATTCTCATGTGGCAATGGGAAGTTCCTTGGCCTGATCATTTGTTGGAAATCCAAAGAAACAATACGAAACTTGTACGGTATTAGTTGTAGAACCTATCATTCACTTATGGTGTCGCAACACTGTTTGGATGGTAGCTATAGTAGGCATAGTTCGAAATGTCTATGTTGGCTAAGATTTATATCTTTATTTTCGAAATAATTTTCTACACTATGCACTAGTAATAATATCAAATGCTTCTTTTTAATGCGTATCAAGCATCTTTGACTATCATAAGGAGAAATCTCCTCCGATTCTGCGTTTGCATGTGTGTGTGTGCGGGAGGCCTTATGGTAGTCTCATTTTTCAAAAGCATTGCGAATTGACTTTAAAATCTTTTGTTGATTGTTTAAAAGATAGACTGTTTTTGTTGCTCACACCAGTCTCACGACTGATCCGGAGTTTATTGTTTCTTTCCTAAACTCTGGGTGCTCAAAATTTTTCTACACGAGCAGTCTAGAGTTTGGTTTTTCAGATAGAGATATAGTGGATTATCTGGAGTTAGTTCAGTCTTTGGATCGCACCAGCCTTGCCTAGCTTGGTGCATTGTTATTGGGAGTTCGAGTTATTGCTGGATTGATTCTTAGAAATGGAGTTGGAGTTCTTCCTTGAAGACTATCTTAGATTTATATTGTTCCGCTGCTATTTTATTGTATCATATCTCTGATGTATATTGATATCTATTGGATCATCTGTTGTATCAGATATTGTATCAAAGCTGTATATCAATGTATTATTCTTTTATTCCGCTGTGTTGTTTACTTAATGATTGTTATAAGCTCCGGCGAATCGGATTTAAACGGTCGAATCTACGGCATTCGAATACGATTTGAAGTATGGATGTCGATTTTCGAGCGGGCAAAATCCGACTCGTTACAATTGGGATCGTATGTAATCTCATTTTTGGGTTTGCATGTTTCTATTTTGAGATCTTACAGGTTGTTGAAGCTTCTTCTTGCATAAAGCCATCTGCTTTCTTAAGTTAGCCAATTTAATCTTCAATAATTGCAAGGTGAGTTGAAATACTCACATAATCTAGCTGAGCCAAGCTCAAAAAATTGCAAAAGCAAGCAAAATTTTTTTGTCGGTAAATATTTGTTGTTGTTTTCCATTTGAAATCTGTTCTCTATTACATCTTTGAGTGCTTATAACTTTTGATTCCGGCAATGAAATGCTGCCAGATTTCTTGCATTTGGTAGCTTGCATGTTGAACTTCATTTTTGCAAATTTTGATTGAAAAGTATTGTTATTTCTGCATTCAAACTGTTGTTGCAAAATCAATAAAACACAGTTTTTCTGCCTGTAGAAATTGTGTTTTCAGAGTTGCTGCAAACATGGCCTGAGTACATGTTTGGGATAGCATAACTCTTTCATGTCTTATTGAAATTGCGTGATTCTTCTTTTGTTTGAAAGATGATGTTCTGTACTGTAAGCTTACCAAATTTCAGGTCATTTTGACATAGCTAACTTATATAAATTTGCGTTCAAACTTGACCTAGACCATGCTTTTGCCCAGAGTTTTACAGTGAAAACACTGTCTGGGTTCAACTTTGAGACATCATAACTTTCTCATATTTTAACCAAATTGCATGATTCTTGTTTTGATTGAAAGATAAAGTATTCTACTACATATACCAATTTTGTGCCCAATTCCATGCGATTTGATCCTCTATTTCGGGCCTGGAAGTTGAACCCAAGATGGTTTTACGCCTGTACATCTTTTGTTTTTGAACTGTTGCAAACATCGCTTGAGTCCATGTTTGAGACAACATAACTCATTCGTTTCAAATCAGATTTGTGTGGTTCCTTTTGTATTGAATTAGGAGTTATTTAATTATATTCCTATAAAATTTTATGACAACTAGCGTTCGTTTGTTATTTCAAAACTATTGTCGATCTTGAACCCACGGCCTGCTGGAATTCAGCGATTTAACCTTGTTTTGGTCAGATTCTTCGTTTCAAATCAGTTTGAATGATTCCTTTTGAAGATTTAAGTAGGAATGTTGAAATACATTCTGCAAAATTTCAAGTCATTTTGACACAGCTAACTTGTTCAAACCTACTGTCGAATATTGAGTCGCAACTTGTTTTAAACGGATTATACTTGGTGTAATTTCCGTTATTTCGATATTATCTTGATATTTCTTTCTGGATTTCATATACATATATTATAATGTGTTTTAAAAATGTTTTTCAAATAAAAGGGCTTTTGAAATTATTATTATATATTACTTTTAATTAATTATATACTCTATAATAAGAGAATTTCAAACGCAATTTCTAAAGCGATTTCGAAACGTTCCTAAAACTAGTTTTCTTCAAATTAATTTCTATATAAAATACACAATTTTTCACTTCGAGCGAAGAGGGAGGAGAATGAAATGATTAGATAAAACGCGTGCTATGAACACATGCGTTTATCTTTTCAGTTCATTCCTAATCTATTCGTTTGACCTTCGGGTCTGGTTTACCGATGAGATGAGGTAAACTTTGTACTGCTTTGAGTGTCGAATTGACCAACGGTTAGTAAACTGTTTAGTGCAAACATGTGGTATGAGACACACGTTAACACTTTGCGGGTTCCTATTTAAGGGGTTTGTGACACATATTGCAAGTTAGTGGTGTTCAGTACTGGGCTTTCGGACCTTCGCCACTACGGTTTGTTATCATCGGGTTTGTGCCTTCGGGTTTATTGCCTTCGGGTTTGTGCCTTCGGGTTTGTTGCCCTATAGTATCGCATTAGGAGTTGGTCCTTTGTCACCGCTCGAGAGATACTTGGGTTTGTCGCCTTCGGGCTTGTGGATCCTTGTTCATACAGTACTGAGCATGTGCATCCTTTGTTTCTTTGATATTATATTTCCCTAGAGCATCGCCTTTCGGGGTAGGTCTTTTGAACCACACGACATATAGAGATTACCTTGTGGAAATTTGTGCTGCCTTTATTGGTATTTATTATTTGCCTTTTTGGCCTAATTTGGGATATTCATATCCTTTGTTTATATGAGATGCCGATGTTATGAGGCTTGTTATGATTCATATTTTGTTAGACGAACGATTTATCTCTTTTAGAGATATTTGTGGTACTTTATGACCTTGCATGTTCATTATCATTTAGCTTATCTAACTGATTTGTTTAGCTAGATTGACCCGTGTATTTTATACTCGGGTCAGATCGAGGTGTTTTAGGTTAGGTACATTTGGACTCAGCCTATCCTGTTTCCGCATGGACTATTCTGCTAGCTCCTTTTGTTATAGCTTTTTGTATAGTCCTTTTTGGTTGTAACTCTGATATGTATATTCTTTTGACTCGTGTTTGTATTGTGGTCGTCATACCACATATGCGATGTATCATTTTGTATACTTTGTGATGTATCTGTACATGTGTGTATATTTGATTATCTGCTGTTCTGTGGGGTGTTTTGCATTTGAGTTGTTGTATTTTGTTCTGATAGATCCTATAGCCACCTATGGCTTTGTATTAAGTATTTATTGGATATGTCGATCCATAAAAAAAATATAAAAAAATGGCATTGTCGACGTGTTCAATATATATTTAAGATAATGCTATAGATGGTCGTTCCTATCCAGCCCTATTCTCTGCAATAGCAGATAGTATTACCCAGTAATACTCTTTGTTAATGTGGGTCTCGGGGCAGGGTGTTATTGAATAAAATGCGAATTACGGATCTTAAGGCTAAGATTAACACTAGAGGGGGGAGGGGTGAATAGTGTTTATAAAGAATTATTAAATCTTTTCGAGTTTATGTTAATTTAGACACAGATGTATGCAATCTGCAGATATAGGGATAATCACAGAAACAAACACAGATGCAAAAATAAAATAAAAAACAGTAAAGGAAAGAACATACCGGATTTTATACTGGTTCGGTGTTACCCTACATCCAGTCTCGCAACACAAGTACAGATTTCCTTTCAAAAGCAATTGTACAATTACACCCTCGATTTCAAGGCTACGAGGTACACCCTCTAGAATTTCAATCCTCTGGGTAGAGATACTTGATTTTCGGGCCACAAGTTTACCCAATTGATTTACCAAGGCTACAATCACACCTTTTCTCGCTTGATTGATTTTCAAGGCCACAATCACACCTTTTCTCGCTTAATAGATTACAAAGAAGTCTATAACTCTGAATAGCACCGAGAATCTTGTTGAGATAGTGATAGAGAATCAAACTAGAAGTAACCGAGTATGATTCAATATTGATTTTGGCAGAGTAATGGTAAGAGTATGTATTAAGAAATGTGGAAGAAGAAGAGGAGTGAAAAACCAGAAAATCTGATATAAAATTCGTTGAAACTAACCCCTATTTATAGAATAACAACAGCCATGGACATTCATGAAGAGTTATGGCGAATAGACACTTCTTTTGAAATTTAAATTTTGAACTCAACTGACACCATGTCGACACGGTCACCATAGGCATGCCGACATCCCAAAGCAATTTTTGATGATTTGATTTTCTTTGAAAATAACCTTTACCTTATATTAAAACTATTTTAAACTTTTTCTAATATACTTGTAGTTAAAATTCATAAGTAAATATAGAGAATAATATTTGTAAAGTTTAACTATAATTTTATATTTAAATCTTAAGTATAAACATTTAAAAGTTAAATATATTATTTTAAAAGATAGTTTAAAATCAGGAGTAATTTTGACTTTGAAATTAAAGATAATTTGAGGCTAAAATTATTTAAAAGGAGGATAGAGGTTTTTGATGCTTTTAAAAGGAAGGTTTTGAAAACATTTTGAAAACAGGATATAATTTTGAAAAATCATTTTGAATAAAAAGTTAGCGGATACAAAACAATGTTCCATTAGATTTTTCGTAGGTTCCGTCCTACTTAGGGTTCCATCCCTTTAACAGGCTCGAAGTGGATTTCATTCCACGAATAAATTGGATTTTAAGATGCCAGTGCTTTTCTATGAGTTTTAACAAAATGTCTAATTAAAGAATAAATTAATTCAATTCTTGAACTCTTGATATTCTTGATACTCATGAGTCTTCAATCTTGATATCTTGAATCTCTATACTGTACAGTCTTCATTCTTGGTACCTGCATGGTTAAAACCTGCATATACATATATATCTAAACTTATAATATTAGTATTTATATTTTATAATCTATTCTAAGTTTGTTGTCATCAAAACCATCATCTCACGGATTAACAATCTCCCCCTTATTGATGATGACAACCTTTGTTTATAAAATATTACTTCTATCCTAATAACTCCCCCTTAATCTATAATTCCTCCTTAATTTATGCCTAACTAACTTATTTATATTTCTCCCCCTTTGTCATCAACAAAAACGAACTCCCCCTCATTCTTGGACTAAAGTACCTGTATTAATAAACTATACAATGGAATATATAATAGATTGATTAAGAAATAATTATCCTTATGAACATGATAATTAATCAAGGATTATATACATTTCAATGTATATATGTATACATGTTTTATGTAGCAACCATCAAACCAATTTAAGAAATCAATTCACACCGAGTATCAATCCAAACCAAATCAAATTAATTCAAACAAACAATTCAAACAAAGTAAACAAAATAAAAATCAAACGTTACGTGGAACTTCCACCCATCCTTCTTCTCCACAGATTGGATCTGCCTTAATAGCATCCCAATTATCATTGTCGTTGGTGAGAGAGTCAGGAGGATGTGCTTCGTTATCATACTTGTGTAGGGAGGAAATCATCCATCGTATTGCATCGAAATGCGTTTCTTACTACTTGATCATCTGCATTTGACTCAATTCTAAGTGTCGTTGTTCACAAAGAATGAACGAGAGAATACTCTTGAACGAATTAAGAGTTTCTTTAAGATTTTCGGATAAATTGTGAATTGGATTAGCCATAGTTGAATTTGTGAAAGAAATGAAGAATTAGAAGGTAGGAAATAATTTTCAGTGAAGAATTCTGGAAGAAATAGGTATATATAGGTGTAGAAATTCGTTTGAATTGAATAGACATAAGGTTGTTATTCATATTTCAAATTCAAAATCAACCGGTACATGTCGACATGGTCATAGAGGGGATGTCGACATGGGTTAGTGAAAAATTATGACTAATTTGATTTTGTAAATAATTGTGTGTATATATATATATATTTATATACTATACTAACATTTATTCTGGAGATAAGATAAGATAAATAACAGAAAAGAAATTTTATTTCATTGCATACTAAGATGTTACAATGATTAAACACACACCAAACTACATGAACTTTCGAATTAAACAAACTAAAACACATACAACAAGATACGAAAAGATAAAACTAGTTAGAGGATGACGATGATGAAGAAAGTCCAAGTTTCTTGCTGACTTTGGAAATGAACTTGTTCATCTTGGATGAAATTTTGTCCAACTTCTTACTAAAGGATCATTTAAGAATCCGTTGATTCTTAACAATCGTCTTTTGATTTTTAAGAAGGGTTTTGGTGGATGGATTGGGAGAATAGTCAATGCTTTCCAAAGAGGTTTCACGTTCTTCTTCTTCAATTTCCATTTCATCCCCTTCTTCTTCTTCTTCCCCTCCTCTTCTTCCATTTCCAAACGCTCTTCCTTTTCGGCAAGAGTCTCATAAGGTTGAAAAACAAATGGAATTTTCATAAGCGAAATGTTGGAATGATTGAGAACTTCTCTAGAAACAAATTCTTCGCCTTTGAAATCCACTCCAAAATAGTTAAAAATCCGAGTGAGATAAATTCCATGATATAAAGTATTCTCACCCATTTCAAGATTTTAAGGACGAAGTTCATCCAAAATAACTTGCGCCCAGTTTATGTCATAATTTCCGAAAATAGAAAAAATAGCTTTGCAAACTTTTGAAGTAGGATTGTTAAAATTCTCCGATATTGGGGTCAAAGTATGTTGCAAAAGAAGATTGACAATCCTTGCCTTTGGTCGAAAATTTCGATTTTTGAATTCAAAATTATCATTCCCTTCGAAAATGTGATGAAATGTTTCACGATCATTTTCATCGATTTTAAAATTAGAAAGATCCATTTCCGTACACTTGCAATTGAGAATGGTACCCAAAAGATCACAATTCATAACAATTCTAGTGCCTTTGACACTACTCCAAATTTCATCCTCATTTCCATGATAAAATCCTCGATTTAATTAGCATAGAAATTTTTGACAAGATTTGGATAGCAAACAAAATCATTTTGAGAAGCATCAATAAGACTAGGAACTCCATTGTTTGCAAAAAGAGAATCAAGTTCATAAGAAGAGAAATCTTGAAAAATAGCAAACTTTCCGGGATGGACTTTGGCATAATTAGCATAATTGATGTATGCTTTTATTGCCTCCGGATCATTGAATAATTGCTCTTTTATTTTTTTGGAAATTCTCATTGTGGAGGGGTTGCTTGAAAAAGCTTTTAAAATAGAGAGTAGAGAGCTTGAAGTTTTGAAGGGAGAGTTTGAATTTGAAAATCAGAGTGAAAAGATATGATAAAAGATAGTGAATAAATAGATTCTTGAAGGACATATTCTCTGGTCAAAAGGTAGCTTTTCAGAGAATTGAATGAAGTGAAAAGGTGGAGGGAAATTCAAACATTTGATTTCAAATTTTGAAATTCAAATTCTGGTACTCATGTCGACATGTGCCAGTGTATTTTGATAATTTATTTTTCCTAATTTCTCTAATATATATATATAAATATACTTATTATTTTTAATGTCTATATATACATATATCTGAAATATTTATAGTATATTTCAGAAAATTATACTATTAAAAAATAACAAAATAATAATAAAATAATAAGATAATAATAAAAAATTTAAAATTCAAACAACACACCAATTCGAAATCAATCAATCAAGCAATCAAGCAACTAATTCTAAGCAAGCAATTTCAACCAATTGTATTGTAAACGTGTACCTTTTTCTGAGTCCGTTTCTTTGAATTCGTCGGAGTCGTGAACAGCTGTGAAACACAAATTCGAATTATCTGTCTTCTGATCATCATCACTTGAGGACGAGTCCGTGTCATCTAGAGTAGCAGTAAATGCACGCTTCCGTTTCTTTGCGGGATCATTGTTCATAGGAGGATTTTGCCTATCTGGATACAGGCAGTCTCTTTTGAAATGGCCTGATTCGTCACAGTTGTAACATTTGACATTATTTGGCACTACATTCTGATTTCTAGAGTTCTTATAGTTGTTTCTCTTGAGATTATTCATCTTTCTATATTTCAGGAATTCCCTAAAATTTCTGGTCATAAAGGCTATCTTGTCATCATTATCGCTGTTTGAGTCTGATCCATCGATCAATGCACTGAATGCCATTGATTTCTTTTCACATGCTTTGTTTTCTCTTCTTTCGATCATTTGAACTTGATACGCCATTAGATTTCCAATTAATTCATCTATCTTTAAAGTACTGATGTCATTTGCCTCTTCGATAGCAAGTGTCTTTTGATTCTATTCTGGAGTAAGAGAATTTAAAATCTTTCTGACTTGATCTTCTTTAGAAAATTCCTTTCCTAAAGATATTAGAGAATGCACAATATCCTGAAATCTACTATACATATCTGAAATAGACTCATTAGGATTCATTTTAAATAATTGAATTGATTTGTGGGCATAGAAATTTTGGTCTGTTTAACTTTGCTTGTTTCCTCGTGAGGAACTTGCAAAGTTTTCCAGATTTCATATGCAGACTTACAAACTGACACTCTATTGAATTCATTTCTATCTAGTGAACAAAACAAAATATTCATTGCTTTAGAATTATTTTGTGCAACAGTCTTTTGCTCAGCAGTCGGCTGTGCAAAATCAGTTGTGGGTTCAGAATATTCAGTTTATGTAATATTCCAAGTGTCTAATCCTAAAGATTGTAAGTATATTTTCATCCTACATGCCTAATATGCATAGTTACTGCAATTAAAAAGTGGTGGTCTGACAGTAGACTGACCTTTTACAAATGAACTAGTGACAGGAATACTAGTGTTAGTAACAGTACCAATGTTGGTAGCCATTTTGATAACTTTTCAAAAATCAGATTATGAAACTTTGAAAACCTTGCTCTGATACCAATTGAAAGAAATGCGGATTACGGATCTTAAGGCTAGGATTAACACTAGAGGGGAGGGGGTGAATAATGTTTATAAAGAATTACTAATCTTTTTGAGTTTATGTTAATTTAGACAAGATGTATGCAATCTACAGATACACGGATAATCACAGAAACAAATACAGATGCAGAAATAAAATAAAAACAGTAAAGGAAAGAACACACCTGATTTTATACTGGTTCAGAGTTACCATACATCCAGTCCCGCAACACAAGTACGGATTTCCTTTCAAAAGCAATTGTACAATTACATCCTCGATTTCAAGGCTACGAGGTACACCCTCCATAATTTCAATCCTATGGGTGGAGATACTTGATTTTCGGACCACAAGTTTGCCCAATTGATTTACCAAGGCTACAATCACACCTTTTCTCGCTTGACTGATTTTCAAGGCCACAATCACACCTTTTCTCGCTTAATAGATTACAAAGAAGTCTATAACTCTGAATAGCACTGAGAACCTTGTTGAGATAGTGATAGACAATCAAACTAGAAGTAATCGAGTATGATTCAATATTGGTTTCGGCAGAGTAATGGTAAGAGTATGTATTAAGAAATATGGAAGAAGAAGAATAGTGAAAAACCAGAAAATCTGATATAAAATTCTTTGAAACAACCCCTATTTATAGAAGAACAACAGCCATGTCTATTCATGAAAAGTTATGGCGAATAGACACTTCTTTTGAAATTTAAATTTTGAACTCAACGGACACTATGTCGACACGGTCACCATAGGCATGTCGACATCCCAAAGCAATTTTTGATGATTTGATTTTCTTTGAAAATAACCTTTATTTTATATTAAAACTATTTTAAGCTTTTTCTAATATACTTGACTATAGTTAAAATTCATAAGTAAATATAGAGAATAATATATATAAAATTTAACTATAATTTATATTTAAATCTTAAGTATAGATATTTAAAAGTTAAATATATTATTTTAAAAGATAGTTTAAATTCAAGAGTAATTTTGACTTTGAAATTAAAGATAATTTTGAGGCTAAAATTATTTAGAATCAGGATAGAGGTTTTTAATGCTTTTAAAAGGAAGGTTTTGAAAACATTTTGAAAACATGATATAATTTTGAAAAATCATTTTGAATAAAAAGTTAGTGGATACAAAACAATGTTCCACTAGATTTTTCGTAGGTTCCATCCTACTTAGGGTTCCATCCCTTTAACAGGCTCGAAGTGGATTCCATTTCACGAATAAATTGGATTTTAAGATGCCAGTGCTTTTCTATGAGTTTTAACAAAATGTCTAATTAAAGAATAAATTAATTCAATTCTTGAACTCTTGATATTCTTGATGCTCATGAGTCTTCAATCTTGATATCTTGAATCTCTATACTGTACAGTCTTCATTCTTGGTACCTGCATGGTTAAAACCTGCATATACATATATATCTAAACTTATAATGTTAGTATTTATATTTGATAATATATTCTAAGGTTGTTGTCATCAAAACCATCATCTCATGAACTAACAGTTATAGCTTGGCATCAGAGCTGAATTCAGAACAAAATATGATAAACATAGAACATAAACACATAGTACTGTACATCTAAGTGTTATACAAGTGTTACAAATCCCTTATCATCGTGACCTATACCTTATCATGTCCTTTGATATAGAAGTTCTGGATATGTCTAGGAATATATTTTATTCCGTAGTATTCCATAATAGAATTTATAATATCTTATCTTAGGAGTAATCCTAATTGTGATTGTTTTGTTCGAATCTTCTTCGATACGAGTGCTTGACACTCATCCGTATCGGAGGAATTTGTTGATGCTTTTTGATGTTCTTAACTTGGGATTTCCTTAAGGATTACAAATCCTATTGAGGGGATCAGCAATATTTGGTATGATGTTTGAGGATTTCGTGATTGTTCCTTGTAGCTTATCTTTTCGTGCGAATTAGCATGCTTATGATTCGAAGGATCCTATATTTATGTATCCCAATTTTGGCTGATTTGCTGTTTCTTGTTCTTCAGAATGTTAATAATGATTCTAAAGTATCCGTATTCACTTTTGAGTTTCGAGATGTTGATGACATATCTCGAATTCTAGTCATTGTGACTCTATTGATTTCTGTGATTCCGTTTCGGATATGACATCCAATCACGCAATTGAATATTGTATTGGCTTCATTCCCGGTTCTTAGACTTTTGGTCATCCTTCCACGAGGATGTCCACTAGAAAAATGAGGTGATTCATTGAATTTGTTTGATATTGTCATTCTTGCCTCCTTTTGAAATATCCTCTTTGGATACTCAATTGTTGATATACTTTGTAAAATTACTTCACTTGAAGTAATGATATGTTGTTAATTTTCTCCTTGTCATTCGAGAAGAAATCTTAACCTTACTCTTATATCTCATTTCTTTCTTTTTAATCTATTTTGTAGTGCCAAGGTCATTCCTCATCTTGACCTTACACCGGTTTTTCATGAGCTATGAGTCGTGGAGGGTAGCTTACTCTTACTGCATTTCGCACTCGTTATGAGTCTTGTGAGTGGTTTGTTATACCATTTGGAATAATGAACACTCCAGTCTATTACATCAATCTTGAGGATTGATTATTCTAGGAATATCTTGATGATCTCTATTTGTGTTCCTTGATTTTGAGAATAAGTAATAAATTGTGTTTTCAATTTTTTTCTAAAAAAAATTGATTGAAGATATGTTTCTAAGAGAAAATGGATTTTTTTGGGAAGAAGCAAAGAATATTTTGAGTATTATATATAAGAAACTTCTTTTTAAAGAAAATGAATTTTTGTATTGGGTTGTCCGTCTAGTGCTTTAAGAATTCTGGTTGATGCGTTTGGCCAACGTTATCGATAGGAATTTCCTAAAAGCTATGATGAGACAGTCAGACACGGTAAATTGATTTTTAATAAGTAAAGTTTGAAAATAATTAATATGGTGGAGTATTAATTTTTATTTTAAATTTATAATAGAACCATTGAACCATAGTGAGGTTTGGATGAGTGGCGAGGCAGTTTTGATCATTTGATCAACTCTACAGCCAATCGACGGGGACATTCACTATAAATCAATGGCGAGGCAATACCCTTATATTATTTGAAATTTTTGAAATTGAGAATGCTAATTTTAAAGTTTATCATTTTATGAGAAAATTTGGTTTTAAAATTTTGGTTGTATTAAAAATTTTTTGGTGCAAATTTTGTGAAATCCTTTTGGAAACAAGTTTGAATTAATTATCAGCTTTAATTAGTTTTATGCTGATAATTAAATGGAAATTTAATTTTGGTGACAAAGTGGTAATGTGAATTTGAATTGTCTTGATAAGTGAACCATCCAAGTAGTATGATTATTCTAATTGTGAGAATGATTTTGAACGTTATATATATATTTATCCCAAAATTTATTTTATGGATAATCAATAATCATTTCTTGACAATGAAAGAGATTAGCTATCTCCTTCAAAATGTGTTTTCTTATTTAGTTATTTAAAGTTAATTTTTGGAAAGTAATGAAGATTTTTCCAACTAGTGAATTATTTCTTTCTATGATAATTATATGAGTTGACCATAATTTTGGTACGTCTTAGCTTTTCGAAGAAAAAGATCATTTAATAAGTGATTTAGCAAAAGCTTATTCGAAAATACAATTTGAAATTAAATGGTTTGGGAAAATTTCAAAATCTAAATTGATTTGAAAGATTAAATTTGGTTTGAAAAAGTGCTTTGCTACAACAACAATAACTTGAGATTTAAAACGCCGAATGAGTTCAGACTTTTAGCAAATAAAAGAGCTTTTAGAAAGCTATAAATTATCTTTACCATTTTAGAAGGTCTCACTTTTTATTCTGTCTAAAATAGGTTTCAAAATGAAGAAACATTTCTGTCCTCTAAGATTCTAAATTTAGGGTGAAAGTAAATTTTGCATAACTTTTAAATCTCTAATCCAATTTTTATGATCATTATATTGCTCGAAAGCTTAGACTTAGTGGAAAAACTTTATTCTATAAGTAATTTCATATTTTGAGTTTAGTTGGGTAAAAATTAAAGATTACCACACCAGGTTGGAAATTTATATAACTTGTTTCTTAATAGCCAAGTGCATTTTACCTATTTTGTGTTTATAATTTTGGATGTTTAGTATAAATATAAATACTTCAAATTGAAATATATTTGGTAGAATTCAAAAGTGAAACTTTTTATTCACTTTAAATGAAGATTTTGTAAATTAACTTGGATTTGTATAAGGGGTTTTGAAAATTTTCTAAATATTGATGAGAAGTTGATTATGAAGAAAATGGATTTTGGTAACCTTGAAAATAATTGTTTAGTTATATAGGAGTATAAAGAATTCATTCTTTGAGTTTGTCTTTCCTTTTTGCAATAATTTAGTGACTTGCATTTATGCGGTCGTTTGGGTTGATGGTATTGAGGAAACCGCTTACCTCTTATTAAGTCTTCTTACCTCAATTGTGTCAATCTAAGGTTGGTGTGGTTCTTTCCGTAGTGACATACGGAAAGTCATGTCGACAATTATCTAGTTGGTTGGAACTGGGATAAAATTTTGTTAAATCTCGACTCTGTTCGTGAAGCTTTTGAGGAATCAATCTCACCCGATTTATCTATTGTGTAGCCTTCAATTCGTGTTCTTGCTTCAAAGGTGCAATGCCTTCAAAATAAGAATATTCTGATCGTAAAAAATTCAATGGTCCGCTAATCCCAATAACTGCACTTGGAAAACCGTAGGATTTACTAAGCTATCTTATCTGATTTTTTTTTATTTTCTTGTGTTGAGGGTGAGAAATTTGACTCTAGCTTATCTATCTTGCTTTGCTTGATGAAATAATTTGTGTTGAATACAGCTCTTCTCTAGAAATTGCGAGGATGCAACTTTTATAAGGAGAGGAGTCTATAACAACCATGGTTTTGGTGATTACCTTTAAATATTAAATTATAACGGCAGTTATAATTTAATATTGTGAACTAAAAATAAATTGAAGATTCAAGTTGTTTATTGGAATAAACAGTGGATTTTGGAAATGAAATATGAAAATAAAATTTTGAAAACTTCATCTTGGGTATTTGCGAGAATAATGAGTGCAATATGACTTTTTTATTTAGTGAAAATGCAATAATTCTTGTAATTATTGCCAAATACTTCTTTAATAATTTTTTAAAAGAAGGTATTTGATTTTTAAATGTGTTCATCACGAATAAAACGGTGAAATTTGATTTTAAAATAAGTTTTGATCATAAAATCAATGGAAAATGGTTTGTTGCATTTTATTACACAAGAAAATTATTTTTCTGTAATTTTTGGTATTAAAAATGGAGTTTTTGTATATATTGGTGAAAATTGGTTATTTAATTAAAAATAAGGGTTTTTAATAATAAAAATATTTTTACAACTTAAATTATCTTTTTATTAGTGATCAAAATGTTTGTAAAGCATGAAAATGTATTTATGTAATTATATTAAGTTAAAACTTGGTGAAAACATGATGGTTTGGTTAATTACGTAAGCATAATTGAGAATTAAGTGATAAATTAATTAACGTAGACTATTTTCTTTTCTTTTGGGCTAAGGTCCATTATCACATAACCTGAACAAAGAAAAAAAATGAGAAACTCTTCTTCCTTCTCACTATACTTCATTTACTATAAGCCGTAAAAAGAAAAAGAGAAAGAAACTTTGCCTTCTCAAACTTAAGCCAAATTCCTATTTTCCTTCAATTTAATTGCGGTTTATATCAAATCAAAGAGAATTCAGTAGGTAATCAACTCCAAAATGTATGTATTTCATCAAAACCTAGTTTTAGAAATTGGGATTGTACGTAATCTCATTTCTGGGTTTGCATGTTTCTATTTTGAGATCTTACAGGTTGTTGAAGCTTCTTCTTTCCTAAAGCCATCTACTTTCCTGAGTTAGGACAATTTAATCTTCAATAATTGCAAGGTGAGTTGAAATATTCATATAATCTAGTTGAGCCAAGCTAAAAACATTGCAAAAGCAAGCAAAAATTTAGTTTTTGTCGGTAAATTTTTGTTGATTTCTATTTGAAATCTATTCTCTGTTGCATCTTTAAGGGCTTATAACTTTTGATTCCGGCTACAAAATACTGCCGTGTTTCTATAATTTGGTAGCTTGCATGTTGAACTACATTTCTACAAATTTTGATTGAAAAATATTGTCATTTGGGTGTTCAAACCGTTGTTGCAAAATCAATAAAACACAGTTTTTCTGCCCGTAGAAATTGTGTTTTCTGAGTTGCTGCAAACATGGCCTAAGTCCATGTTTTGGATAGTACAACTATTTCATGTCTTATTGAAATTGCGTGATTCTTTTTTTGTTTGAAACATGAAGTTCTTTACTATATGCATACCAAAATTCAGGTCATTTCGACATAGATATATTATATAAATATGCTTCCAAACTTTGACCTGGACCATGTTTTTGCCCAGAGTTCTATAGTGAAAGCACTGTCTGGGTTCAACTTTGAGACATCATAACTTTCTCATATTTTATTCAAATTGAATGATTATTTTTTGTTTGAAAGATAAAGTTTTCTACTACATGCACACCAATGTTAAGCTCAATCTAATGCGATTTGTTCTTCTGTTTCATACCTGAAAATTGAACCCAAGATGGTTTCAGGCTGTACATTTTGTTTTTGAACTGTTGCAAACATGGCCTGAGTCAATGTTGAGACAACGTAACTCATTCGTTTCAAATCGAATTTGAGTGATCCTTTTTGCAGATTGAATTAGGAGTGTTGAGTTACATTCTTACAAAATTTCATGACAACTTCGGTTCGTTCCCTATTTCAAAACTACTGTCGATCTGGAACCCGCATCCCGCTGGAATTCAGCGATTTTGACCTTGTTTTGGTCCAAATTTGAAATAACGCAGATTCTTTGTTTTAAATCGGATTTGAATGATTCTTTTGAAGATTTAAGTATGGATGTTAATCTACATTATTGAAATATTTCAAGTCATTTTGACATAGCTTACCTGTTCAAGCCTGTTGTCGAACATTGAGTCGCCGCTTGTTTTAAACGGATAATACTTGATGTAATTTCCGTTATTTCGACGTTTTCCTCATATTTCTTTCTGGATTTCATTTGCAGGTATTATAATGTGTTTTAAAAATGTTTCTTAAGTACATGGGCTTTTGAAATTATTATTATATATTATTTTGAGTATAAAAATTATATACTCTATAATTAGAGATTTCAAAGGTAATTTCTAAAGCGATTTCGAAATGTTCCTAAAACTCGTTTTCTTTAACTTAATTTCTATATAAAATTCACAATTTTGCACTTTGACTAAAAAGGAGGAGAATTAAATGATTAGATAAAACGCGTGCTATGGGCACTTGGTTTATCTTTTCAGTTAATTCCTAATATATTCGTTTGATCGTTTTGACCTTCGGGTCTAGTTTACCGATGAGATGAGGTAAGCCTTGTACTGCTTTAAGTGTCAAACTGACTGATGGTTAGTAAACTGTTTAGTGCGAACGTGTGGTATGAGACACGTGTTAACACTTTACAGGTTCCCATCCGAGGGGTTTGTGACACATATTGCCAGTTAGTGGTGTCCAATACTGGGCCTTCGGACCTTCGCCACTACGGTTTATTACCTTTGGGTCTATGCCTTCGGGTTTATTACCTTTGGGTTTGTGCCTTCGGGTTTGTTGCCATATAGTATCGCTTTGGGAGTTGGTCTTTCGTCACCGCCCAAGAGATACTTGGGTTTGTTGCCTTCGGGCTTGTGGATCCTAATTTATATAGTACAAAGCACGTGCATCCTTTGTTTCTTTGATATTTATATTTCCCTAGAGTATCGCCTTTCGGGGTAGGTCCTTTGAACCACACAACATATAGCGACTAACTTATGGAAGCTTATGTTACCATTATTGGTATTTGTTACTTGGCCTGATTTGGGATACTCATATCCTTTGTTTATTTGAGTTGCCGATGATATGAGGCATATTTTGTTAGATGAACGAGTTATCTTTTTAGAGATATTTGTGGTACTTTATGACCTGGCATGTTTAATATCATTTAGCTTATCTAACTGATTTGTTTAGCTAGGCTGACCCGTGTATTTTATACTCGGGTCAGACCGAGGTGTTTCTGGTTAGGTACATTTGGACTCAGCCTATTCTGCTTCCGCATGGACTATTCTGCTAGCTCCTTTTGTTATAGCTTTTTATGTAATCCTTTTTGGTTGTAAATCTGATATGCATGTTCTTTTGACTCGTGTTTGTATTGTGGTCATCATACCACATATGTGATGTATCATTTTGTATACTCTGTGATGTATCTGTATATGTGTGTATATTTGATTATCTTCTGTTCTGTGATGTGTTTTGCATTTGAGTTGTTGTATTTTGTTCTGATAGATCTATAGCCACCTGTGGCTTTGTATTAAGTATTTACTGGATATGTCGATCCACCAAAAAAAATTAAAAAAATGGCATTGTCGACGTGTTCAATAGATATTTAAGACAAGGCTATAGATGGTCGCTCCTATCCAGCCATATTCTCTGCATTAGCAGATAGTATTACCCAGTAATACTCTTTGTTAATGTGGGCCTCGGGGTGGGACGTTACATTAATAACATGGATTTGAATATAGTAAATATGGACATGAATGGAATGTAAATGAATTGATTAAGATTTGAAATGGAATAGAATTAAATATAAATTGATTGGAATCAATTTTAAATAGCTATAACTGAAATGGTTATGAATATCGTCGAATTTGCATGGAAATATTGTCGTTCGACGCAAACAAAGTAAACAAAATTCTATGAATTAATAGAGAGTGAATAAATTGATTTTAATCAATTCGGAATGGATATGAAATTATTTGATATAAATTTGAGTTGAATGCAAATTATTGAGTTTTAAATCATTCGAATTGAATGAAATGATATATAAATCGACTGAAATGAGTAATCGAATGTTAGAACCTTGTGGTTATTAATAAATTCATGCTATGATATGGTTGTTAGTGGAGAATCATGTGTTTAAGATGTTTAATGAATGAAATGTTATTGAATTTTCATATTTTCTTGCTTACACGGTTAAATTAAGTATGTACAGGTACCCGGAGGCTATGGGGCTAATTGCATATAAAATAAGCCGTTTGCTTAAAAATGCTAAATTAATGTACGTTTTCGGATTAAATACAATAAAAATATTAAATATTGATATATATTTTATTTTTCGACCGTGTGGGTTGATGTATATATTTTTATCTCTCATACCATAATGCAAAAAGATTTTCGAACAAGGGAGAGTCTGCCGAAAACTTTCAGAAATTTAGGGTGTTAGAAAAAATTTTGAAAATTTTGTTAACTAAAAAAGGTTGATTTTTGATATAAAATTGAAAAAAAGAAAAGGGGTTTGAATCAAAAGTGGAAACTAAATGTTTGGATGAAATTAAAGGGCTTAGAAAAGTGAATGTCAAGTTTTAACTATATGGGTTTTGAATAAGTATTGGGTTTGGAGCGTTTTTCCTACCTTAGCAATTTCGAGGACGAAATTCTTTTAAGGGAAGGAATATAATGACCTGGATTTTTCAACGGTTAACTTTGAATATTTAAATGGTTTTAAATATTGATTTGGAAAATAAATCGATTGTGGACATGAAGATTTTTGGGTGGGATTATACAATGAATTTAAAATTTAAATATATCGATTTATCGAAATGCATAAATTGTGAATAATTGGAAATTAGAGTGAATATGAAACGAAACAATTTCTAACGCTGATATAAATTCTACTCGAATTATAATTGAGTTAATAAGTTTTTAAAATGGAATTACAAGTGATTTCGTCAATTTTGAAAATCGTCAATTTCATCGACGTGTTAAAATAGCGATCCGGGACACAGTCTCAGAATTCGACGAAACCAGTTCCTTTGGATCTATAATAGTGTATTATTATCGGATTTCAATTTCGTAGCGTTTAAACGTACGGTTTGGTCATATGGGATAGAAAAGCGCTGAATTTGATATTGAAAATTCAATATAATAATTGAGTTCAAAAAGCTATCTTCTACATATGATCGAATTTGGTCTCGAAACCTTTTCCTTTGTGTCGAAATAGGGGTATAGCATTATGAACATCTAGCGGCACGCCTCAATAGAAAATCGTAATTGTAGTAGAAAATTCAAGTTTAAAATAAAAAAATGAAGGAAAACCCAAATTAAAGTCACCTTAACTTCCGATATACGCTACCCTATTTACCTTTAAATCACATTCCTATCTCATTCATTTAAATCAAATTCATGCGCGCCTTTTTATCCTCTCTAGGACAAAAAAATTCATATCCTTATTTTTACAAAATTAGGTCGAACAAATAAAAAAATTCAAATCACTGGGAAGTCGCGGTTCGTCCTCGGTCGGTTTTCAATCGAGCAAAGAAAGCCATGAGCGACTAGAGAGCGATCGATGTATGGAGGCATGGTTTGTCCTCGATCAAAGGCCGAAGTCACGGAAAAAAGGTGGAAAATTTTCGTCGTAGGCGGTCATGATGGAAGGCAACCAGAGCAATGGGTTGTGGCGCACGCGCGTTGACGAGGGGGATGGAACATATTCGTGGCGATGTCGTGGTGGCGGTCGAATTTTAAATTGCTAGGAAGAGTTGGGAGCTCGAGCTTAGGTGTAACAACCCGCATATTTGTCGATTCTATATTTAAATATTTTATTTAAATATTTTATCGTTAATCGGATTTTGGTCTACTTTTTGCAAACGGTTAAATTAGGACTCGAGACCACTTCCATTGAGTTCGAAATTCCGTTTACAACTTTTTAAGTATAAACATTGATAGGTTTGGAGTTAGTGGAATTTCACTAACTTTTCCCGCTTTGGACTTTGGGTTAGCTTAGCCATTATAACTCAAGCCCAACCCCCTCCTTCTCTTCACTCTTCGTAAATTCCTACCAACTCAAGCTTTTGCATTAATGGTGAGTGGAAAGAGAAATTAAAACTCCAAAAGCTAAGTCTTCATTTGCTAATCCAACATCAACTCCAAAACTCAAGTGAAGACATTGGATTCAAACTTCTTGCATTTGGATTGAAGAGGGATTGATTCTTTCTTGCTTTGTTCTTCATTTTCATTGGTTTTTGGTGCAAAGGTGAGATTTTTATCTCACAAATCTAGTCTATAACTATATTGGACTGTTGGGAATGATTTCCTTTCACTTTTGCATGCACATTTGCCTTTGGTTTGGATTGGATTGGCGAAAAACTCCAATTTTTAGCATTTTTGGAAATTTTCTGCACTTAGCTCGTTCTGGCCACTTGGCTCGTTCGGTGATAGGTCGCAAGGTCACTGGGTCGTAGGTCGCAGGGCTTTAGGTCATTCTGGAAATATTGGCACTTCAGAGTTAGGTCGCTCGCGAGTTAAGCCTTAAGTCGTAGGTCGCTCCCGAGTTAAGCCTTAAGTCGTAGGTCGCTCCCGAGTTAAGCCTTAAGCCGTAGATCGTTCGCGAATTAAGCCTTAGGTCGTTAGGCCTATAACCCGTTAAGTCGCGAATACCTTAAGTCGTGAACCCTGTTAAGTCGCGTTGTACTTTAGGTCGCATGACCCATAGGTCGCTTGCTCCAGTTAGGTCGCTCGGCCACTTTGTTAAGTCGCTCGTCCTGTTGCTCTGTTAGGTCGCAACCTCTGTTAGGTCGGCCTTGTTGGGTCGCGAGTCATCGTTAGGTCGCAACCTCTGTTAGGTCGGCCATGTTCGGTCGCGAGTCATCGTTAGGTCGCAATCTCTGTTAGGTCGGCCATGTTGGGTCGCGAGTCATCGTTAGGTCGCAACCTCTGTTAGGTCGGCCATGTTGGGTCGCGAGTCATCGTTAGGTCGCGAACACCACTAGGTCGCTTGACCCCTAGGTCGCAACCATTAGGTCGCTCGACCCTATTCCCCTTAGGTCGTTAGACCTCAATTTGTCTTCACTAGGTCGTACCGTTTTGGACGGGGCGCTGCCCCCTGGACCCCCGCGACCTGACTGGGCAGGTCGAACCCCGTAGCGGTGGCGTTGCCCCCGCATCCCCACCTTGGGGGGTTGCCACCCCCCGGACCCCCCCTCCGTAGGGGATCTTATATGAAAAACATTCAACAGAACTTGCTGAGCTGATTTCCTTGGATTTTTATCACATCTCCGAATGTGATCTTTGTGATTGATTGTTTCTACAATCGCTTCTGTGATTGGTCACTTAAAAATAAAAAGGTTTCAAAATTAGTAGTAAATATCAAAACTCTTTCAATAAAAGGATTTCAACTCTATTTTTAATAACAAAGCTCTTTTCTTAACCCGTTTTCCAATCTATTAGTATATACAAACTTTTACCTCACTCGGATGAGAAATCTAATTAAACGGCTTAGTAAAACAAGTGGTATGAAACACTTGCGTTTGCTTCGTCGGTTAATTCTTGGACTTGTTCGATTGAACCTCTTGTGACAATTTTCTAGTGAAGATTTACAGTTTGTTCGTAAATATTTAAGTTAAGCAAGTGGTTATGGGACATGAAGCTAAACTTTTATATTTACTAGCTTAGTGTAATTGACACTTCTCGTTGATCATGACGATCATTCTTATGATTTAGACTAGCAATTGTGCGATGTCTCTTGTTTGCTTAGTTAGACTAGACACCACTTGTGTGATTTCATTCACACATACCTTTTTACCTTCTTGGTTAGTCTAGACACCACTTGTGTGATTTCACTCACACATACGTTTTTGTTTGCGAGGTTAGACTAGATACCACTTGTGTGATTTCACTCACACATACCTTTTTGATTTTTGGTTAGTCTAGACCTCATCTGTGTGATTTCGACTCACACATATGGGGTAGCTCCCCATGGTCTTCGGACCGTCATGTGATAGGCCTCTTTCCCTTTTTCTGTGATTTCTGGATTTCTTGTGCTGATTTCTGGAATTTATGTCATTGACTTGTTATGAGTACAAGTTTAGGGTATGATGCCCTCTTTGGATCTTTGAGAAGATTCTTGTGATATCGATTTATCTCTTATGGATTGATTTTCTGTTGATCATCATTTGCATACTTATAGTAGTATGTCAGTATGGATATTTTATGTTATGCCATATCTTTTATTTTATACCATGTCATCTGATATTTATAGCTAGACTGATCCGTTTATTATTTTCTTAAATAATACTCGGGTCAGACCGAGATGTTACAGGTGCTTCTTCTTGACTTCTTCCCGGGATTTGCTACTCTGGCTAACTATTTAGATTAGCAGTTTTTGTTGTATACACTTGAGACATAGACTCATAGCTGTATTCTTTTGTATAGCACGTGTTGCTATTCTTTTGTATTATTGTGGATCTCTTTGACCACTATTCTAATGTACACTTTCATGTGTTAGTTATATATTCATATCTTCTTCCGCCTCTGTGATATGTATGCTGTGACTGATGTGTGTTATGCTTATTTCTATGTTTGTTTCCGAAGATGATTTATTGCCACCGTGTGATAAGCAATTACATGGATGGTCGCTCCTCAACAGCCTTATTCTCCATGCTAGTTGACAGCACTAATCCGTAGTGTTCTTGGCTAGCGTGGGTATAGAGGTGGGGCGTCACATTAGGGCAGTACTGGATGGTGGTCAGAGGGATGGAGAGTGATGGTGGAGGCCGTGCTATTTTGGGTTGCTACCTGGAAGCACGAGCGAGTCACGGCTGCAACCTGGAGATCGTCACAACCTTTAAGGTAACGTTGGTATGATCATGAGCTGGAGAAAATGATGATGGATGCTTGTGTGCGAGCTTTGATTGCAACTTGGGTTATCTAGAGAAGTAAATGTTGTGAGCTTAGTGTCTAGCGTCAACAGAGAGGTTTAAATTCAATTTGAGTAATTAAAATTAAAATTTGTAACTAGTAAATGAAAGATCTCATTTAATAATCAGAACTTATAAATTTTATATCGTATCAGTGCGAGGTTCAAAAATTACAAACACAACAAAATGGATTTTTTTTTGGAATTGAACGATTGAAAATTCAAAATCTAGGTGAGTAAAAATCTCACTCATCTGGATTACTGCTGTTGATTTTAAAAATGTTGAAATCATTTATTGATTGTTTGGATGATTTGACGATTGTTATTATCAGTTGGACGTTATATTATATATAGTAGTATATATATATGTGTTAGTAATTGGATATATTCCCGCCAATTGGAGCGGATGAGACCCTATGCGTCCCGCATAATAGCGGATTACCCTATATGCCACGATATCCCCTCCAAGTGGGATTAATATTTTTATATTGTATTTACATCTGTGGATGCAGGGAAACTGGTTGGAGGGATCCACCCGGATTTCTCAAAAATGTTGATTTTAATTTCTCATATAATGATATATGATGTGATCGAATAATCCGTTAGGTCGTTGTATGATTTAAATTATTGGATGCTATATTAGCACTGGCCTAAATTCTGATAATTTAAATACCGTAGAATATTATTTTTGAATCCAAGGAATTAAAAGAAGATTTGAATATAAGAATAACTATATTGGAATTTGGATCATTTAAAAAGGGAAATTTATTGGATAAAACAAATATTTGATTGTTGGTAGTACTTAACTATCCGTAATTATTTAAATAAATAATTTTTTTTATATTTATATAAGAGATTTTTAAGAGAAGTTGAAATCGATAATATATAATTTATAAGAGAATGGACTTATAAAATGGAATTTTATAAAGGAGATTAGTTTTATAAAAAGTGAAACTAAAAAGAGTTATAAAATTTATAAACGATGTTTATAAACAAAGGAAATCGATATTAGATGATAAATTGGGAATTTAAATTTACAGGGAGAATTTATATTAGAATATGGAAATATGGTGAAGGAAAAATAGTGGATACTCTTTTTAAATAGGAAATGGTTAAGGAGATCGAAAAGGAAGCGAAGTGATGGAAATCGAGATGAATTTATAAATTAATGGATTATTGAGATTTTGAAAAATATACTTTTAAATTTACGACGTTAAGTTTTTTGAAAGGGAAAATTTTATTTATTGAAGTATGAAATTTTAAATTAGTTAGGATTGAAATAATTCGGTAAGGGAATTTTTTTCAAATATTTAACATTTATTGTAATAAATCCTAAATTTTAAACTAGCCTTGAAAAGTGATGTTTTAAAAAGTGTTTCAATATTTTAGATAATTACTTGAAAATATCTTAAAAAATAATTATTATTCTTTTAAATACTTGTTATATATATAGATTTTTGTAATGTTTTAAATTTATTATAAATCTTCTCGAAAATCTAGAAATGGGATTTTTCAGTATATGAGATTTATAAGAGAATTCTCAAATTGGAACTGAGCAAAAGTAAGCAAAAGCGAAGTTCGAATAAAATGAAGTAAAATTTATTAAAGAAGGTAAATTGGAATTATAAGCATGTATATTTGACTTTGGGAATATTAAAGGGAATTAATTAAGAAATTCCAAAATCTATAAAATTCATTATAAACGAGTCAAGGAATTTAAAAATGATTTTGAGAAAATAGGAAACAGGAAACAAATGGAATACTTCCTAAGTGTTGAACATAAAATGGAGTTGGAAAAAATATTCCAAGTATTAGAATGGTTGGAAATATTCCATTGAATATATAAAGATTTGAAATGGTTTCAAATGTTGAAATACTAGAAGTAGTTTTAGTACATATCTTATAATGATATTTTGAAAATATATTTTTGAAAATTTATAACAAGGCCGATGATTGTTTATGGATGTTTTATTGATAGCTAAATAATCGACTACCAATTTTGGCCAAATTCGCTGATCGTTCCGAAGACACCAGAATCAGGTTTAATTATGCGAAAACCATTTCGATCTGGTTTGAACGTTACGAATGGATATCATAAAGATGGTGAATACGGTGATTCGGTTTTTCAAGACTCAGGACAACTGACATGGACAAATACTATCAGAACATCGTCATTGGAGGACGATGAGCATTCTAAGTGAAATTGTTCTTGAAAGGTAATCGTAGCCTCAAACCTTATCAATCGAATGACTGAAAATCAGAGGAGATGCAGCAAGGCAAAGGGGTTCGCACCTAATCGAGGTATATTATCACCTTTCTAAAATCCTCGGATATATCGTAATTTTGGATACGGTGATGCATTCAAAAGAGCTCTCGACAAGGGTAGGAACATCCGGGGTGATAACATATTTGGTTTTATCAGGTTAGGGATGGGTTCGGTCTTTTGTTGTAGAGGATCCTGACAAGGTCCTCGGTACATTTTATCTTGAAGTGTACTGTGATAGGTGGTACCTTAGTTCCTAGTCATTGTATGAAATCCATTCTTCAATAAGCGTCGTACGGTTTTAACAGTGCGCAACTATGCTGAAACGTGAGATGCGAGCATTTCAGCTATTTTCTATTTACTTTCTATAGACACTATTATAATATCAGATGATTTTGATAAAAATTGTTTTAGTTATCGTAAGGGAAAAACCCGTCGTGTTTATGTGTAACGTGGTCTTACGAGATACCTTTGTTTCAAAAGATTTTGAAAATAATAATAATAATAATCCAAATTGAGTGTATTTTCTCACGTCGGCTCTCCAGTCCGACTCGGTTGTTATTTTATTATAATGCTCAGGTCTGTCCGAGTATTTCAGATTCAGGATAGGATGCTATGGAGCTCAGGAAACAAGCTGGAGGATTTTAGGCGTTTATCATGTATTTGGTTATTTCTGCTGTATGAGTTATGTATATCAGGACAAGTTATTGTAACTATCCAGATTTATTGATGATTATTGTACTCTGATGATTGTACGTATGTTAACTGATACAGATTCTTTTGTATAAAAATATACCATTATGCATTATATTTTGTTCCGCTGCATTTGGGAGATTCTGTATTATTTTTTTCTCTCCTATCTTCTCTTCTTCACCTCTAATGATCTGCTATTTCCAGCACTCGAATATTCGGCATGTTATATAGTGAACGTATTGATATCAATTTTCGAGGGTCAAAAATCCCAGTCCATTAAAGACATGAAATTACTAGGATCCATTAGTGAAGTGTTATGCAGGCCAATATTATCACGGAAAATATTTGCCAGAAATATATTTTCCCAGCCATAACAGTATTTGTTTGGCAAATATTTGTTATGCTAGTGTTTTCCTATTTTTATGTTGCAGTGCTTTTATTTTGATATTATATGTATATTTCCAGTCCTGATCCTATTAATTTTCTTTTCATTTTTCTGTTGGGTGATGATATATATAGTAGACATCTTGGTTTGAGTGATTGTGTGTTGAAATTGAGAAATGATAATTAAGAACTTTATCCTAAATTAAAGCCCGGTTCTATTGAATTGGGTTATGAAAGAGATAATAAGAAAAAAGTTATTAAAATTATTTCTTATTTTCATTTTACATTGTTTCTTGTTGCTCATAGCCGTGATGATTTTCTGCTTATTTCGATTATATCTGAGTAGTGTAAATGTATTTTGGCACATTAGATTCGAAGCATGCAAATATAGGTTTGATTATTGTCGACCTTTGATTTATCCAGATGGGGACAAGGTTATGTTTTATTTGCTACTACTAAGAATGGTAATCAAGGTACGATTTAGTTTTGAAAATTATAATATAACTGTTTAGTATTTCATTTAGTGAAATATTTGCATGTCAAATATTTGCCATATTTTTATGGCAAATATTTAACATACCTGGCCTGTTTCTATTTATTCATTTTGTTTTTTTATTTTTTATTTTATTTGTTAAATTAGTATTATAAATGATATTTTATTTACTTGGAAATTTTTTTTTATATGTCTCAATTTCTTTGTTACATTGGATAATTTAGGTTGATAAATATTTCAATGTTAAATATTTTTCATATTCTTATTACAAATATTTGACATATCTTTGATGTTGCAGTTTGTTCGTTTTGTCCATTTATTTTTTTATTATATACTTTAAATTAGTATTAGTAATGTTATATTATTTACCTAGACTAGATGTTTGGTTTTTTTATTTATTATACTTGATTATTTAGCTTGTTATATATTTCAATGTCGGATATTTGCAATATTCTTGTAGCAAATATTTGACATTCTTATGCTGGCAATTTGTATATTTTGTGCATTTATTTTTATTTTGATCATGTGACAAATAAAATTTTCTTTATTTTATGTTTTTTCCCACTGGCTTTTGGCATTGTATCTGGTGAAGAAGAATTTAATTGGTATTGATTTTTAACAAAGCTTAGGAAAATGTTATGTGATGATGACCGTGACTTCACCTTTATACCGAACATCCTGGTTCATTTTCTTACCGTTCCTCATTTTTTTCTTCAAATTTAGCTCATTGTTCTTGTAACTGTCATTTAGAGATTTTTTTAAATAAAAAGGTGTCCTTAAGTTAAAAGTGAATGGAGTCGATTATTTCATTGTTTTATTGAGTTGTTAATGCTGCTACAATAGATGTATTTAATCAAGCTTTGTTTGAATTTAAAAATGATGGTGGGGTTAGAAAATTTCCTACATGGTTTTCCTTTTGAAAAATTTGCTAATGTTTTTTGTTGGCAAATATTATGGGAAAATTAGTTCTAATTGTGTAGAAAGTTTTAATCGATGGATTTTAAACGAAAAATATTTACCTATCCCTGCATGTTTAGGTAGAATTTGTTTGAAGCTCATGAAGCTTATGTCTAATAGACGTGAGTTAAATAAAAGTTTGAATAGTCAATTGTTCCCTACATTTAAGGAATTTATACCTTGAGGGTATTCAAAGGAAAGTTACTAGATCTACTATTGTTGTTTATGATGTTCAATCAACTCAACCGTGTCATGTAGATTTGATTGTTAGGCAAGTTGTTGTAACTTATGGTGTATTAATGGGTTTCAATGTGCTTATGCTAGTAGGTGCATTTTTTCTTTTGGTTTGGATGTTTATTCTTATATTATAGACTATTTCCATTATCCTTTTTCTAAGCATCTTATTCCCATATGTTTCATCTACTCATTAATTTTCAAATGGAAGATGTTTTACCTTAAGATGTTGATGTTACTCCTCCTAAGAGAAGATGTGGTGATGGATTAAGTCAACCGGTGAGGTGAATAAATACAAATGTTGTAGTTTGTGTAACGACCCGGAATTTTGGGTTGCTAGATTTGAACATTTAATTCGTTTTAAATGTTGAATATGTATTATAATTTGGCTTTTGAAATAGAAGATTTTGGTTAAATTAATAAAATTCGTTAAACTTCAAATACGGTAATTCAATTGAAATTTGAATAATAATAATTTAATATTGAAATTGGAATAATGGATGATTCTAAGTGTAAATAGATCTAAAATTAGATTCTAAAATTTATCTTAAGTTTATTTGGATTTATATAGTAATGTTGGACTGTTGGGTGAAATTAGAAGTCGATAAATTAAGATTTGGAAATTTATATTAATTTAATAATGCAATTTAGTAATATAATAATGCCAACAATTAGATTTTGGTTCGAAATGGATCCGAATGATTTCTAATGTGCATATAAATTTTATACGAGTTATAATAAAGTCAATAAAATTTTAAAAGTGAAGTTTCAAGTGATTTCGTCGATTTTGAAAATCGCACGAAATAATCGACGAGTTAAAATAGCCTCCCGGGGCACAGTCTTGAAATTCAACAAAACTAGTTCCATTGGATCCGTAATAGTTAGTTATTATCGGATTTCAATTTTTGTAGCAATCGGAGTTGTCGTTTATCCCCGGCAGCTTAAAACGCATAGAAAATACCTTAATCAATTTAATTTAAAATTGATCGTTTATTTCCGTAACTCGCGTATATGATCGAATTAGCCTTTGAAAAACGTTCCATTGTGTTCAGAACATAGGTAAAACCTTAGGAACGCCTGGCGGCACGTGAGATTTGGAGTTCGTTTGCAAAAGCTTGTTAAAATTGGAGATAATATTAAAATAATGCTTATAATTGTTTATATATACACGTTTTTCATCAGAAAACCCAAATCTAATTTAGGCCGCCACTATATTATTCAATGGCCGACATCATCATATTTTCCCTCTCGATTTCCTTCTAATCCGTAGATCTTTAGCATTTGGTTTCAACTGGAAGATCGTGGGCACTCCGAGATCTACGATATCGACGGTGGCAATCGAATACGGAGTTGTAGATGGCCGGCAAATCATGGTGGAAGGGCCGCCGTTCACATGCGTCATTCGACGAGGGGGTGGCGCCGAGTTCACCGTAGTGGCGGCCGTGGGTGCGTGTCGACTTGAGCTTCGAAGTCGTGGTATTGGATCGTCGTCGAGTTCACCGTGGTGGTCGCGGTTGTTAACCCTAAATCATGATGATGGGTTCGGCTTTGAGCTGTGTTCGTGTAACATCCAGCCTTTTCGCACGATTTAAACAGACACACGTGTCGATTCAAACCATACAGAAGGGCAGATTGTTATGGGGTAAATAAGAAAAACAGAGAAGAAAAAAAACAAAATAGAATCTCACAACGGAAGGATAAAATATAATAATAAAATATACAGTTTATAAAACTGTTTACAAAACATTTGATTCTTCTTTGTACACTTAAATATCAGAGTTCACATACCAATAGTATCAATGCAGCGGAATACAGTGTGAGTGTGGTGCAATACTATAATTAACAATAATACAAATCTTCGTCTTCGTCCTCCAGAGCTAAATCTTCAAATCCTGAAACGCTCGGACTGACCCGAGCGAATTTGAAAAGACAAAAACACTCGAGTCAGAACTAAAAGATCTTATGTAAGTTAAATTTACAGAAATAAATATGAGTACAGTAACTCAAGAGATGCTCGGGAGTTACATATCCTAAGGATCCGTTAAACTATTTACTATATAGTATATTGCGCTATTATAATAGTGTCTAATTATAAAATAAACTTACTTTTAAATAGCGTTAAGGGGTTACCCATATAGCCCTTAACACAGAATATATTCCCATAGTCTATACAGTACCGTAATCTCCCCCGTACTGGGCGTCGTCAGAGGGCACTCCATAGGTATGGTACAAAACCAAAATCGTATAAGGCGCGCTAGGGTAGGTGACACGGCACAACTAGGCAATGCCAGGGTAGATATACCAATTGCTATCCGGGCTGATGGTAACGCATAGCCGCTGCTACCGCCCACCTCGAACAAACACCCCCAAAAATCAAAGAAACCAATAGTGGCCACCGAATCGATCCAAAGTCAGAGTATAGTATCGAAGGAGAGCGTTCGATCAGAGGAATGACCTCATTGGCCCGAGAATCGCTCCTGTTTTAGCCACCTTATGCCAACTCACGGGAGTTGGGTCCACGTATTTACCTTACAGGAAACGTCGCCACCACCTACTTCATTCTGGAATCTCCACCGCATACACTGTTAGTCAAAGTGGTTTTCGGTATCGACAGAGAGTATGTCCATATCCGATCCCGGTCGCTTTGCCAACCAATCGTTATTATAACACCACGGTCATTTAAAATAGTTTATACTTTAAACCAGAATAAAAATTCCATTTCAAAACTATGAATACGATATCATCTTAAAACCCAAAACAATATGATATCATTTTAGCCAAATATATTTCTTTTCCAAAATCATACTGCTTTAAAATTTATAATATCTGGAACCCAAACATTTGAATTATACTTTCAAACATACTATTTCTGAATTCATACTTTTTAAAAACCATAACTTCTAAAACTTGAATGGTTTGGATATTCAACGGCATATAAAATAAATGGTTTAACTTTAAGGTTACTTTGTAGAAAAATAATTTCCATGGTTTTACAAATATGTTTCTATATTTAAAGTCTGAACCAAAATTTAAATATCACTTTCGAGTTCCAAACCACTTCAATTTCTATATATATATATATATATATCCATATGGAGTAATAATATTTCAAACTAAAGTTGGAATTTATTCTTTCAACAAATTAAATGCTCTATTATTTAGTCTTGAATATTCACATAAAATCCACAAATAAAACTCCAATTTTTAGCAATTAAATATTTTCTTCAATTTAATTATACTAGAATATTCATTTTAAATTTATCTTGGAAAAATCCAGTTATAAATATCATACCTTAAAATTTCCAAACTTAAACATATAAGATAAATTTTCAAATTCCATTTTCTCAATTTTTCATTTTTATTTAACAGGTTTATACACAACATAATTTTCAAATTTTTAACTTCATATGTATATATATCGAAGAATAATATTTTATAAAATATCTAAATCAAATTTTTATAAACCGTATCCCATCCAAACCATAGAAATCACTTTAAAATAATTTATATATAGACCACGGTGCCTGTATATAATTTTCTATCCTATGGTCAAGTGATACGGATATTTATCATTTCAATCTGCAATTTAAAAATAAAATTTTGCGGTTGTATATCATTTCAAACCACAAATCCCGAATGAAACGAAAAAATGCATGATAACTTGCAGTTTATACAATATAATTATAGCATTCATTCATCCAAATATCAATCAACAATCATCAATTGCAATCATCATCCAATTTTAAACAATCATTGATACATAGCATATGAATTATACAGGAATTAATAGCAGATTATTAACTAACAGTTTCTATTCCAAAATAAATTTAATGACTGTTAACTAGCAGTTTATGTGCAAAAATAAATTCTACCTGTCAAATTTTATGCAATAAATAAACTAAATTAACAGTTAAGTTAAATAAATGCGATTTAACAGATATGCTGAATAAAACACGCCAACAGTCATAAATAAATTTCTACTCATATTTAAAATAAATTGAACAAACATTAAAACTTTTAGAAGTTGTGAGTGGGTTAAAACACTCACCTTTTGAATTTAAATCGAATTTAAATCCGATTTAAATTCAAAATTTGACGGTCTCCAAATTCATCCAAACTAGCGTCATCAGGTCCGGAATTTTAATACGATCCTAACAAAAAAAATTTCGCGTGAATCCGAGGTCGTATGAAAAAGTTATGTTAAAAATTCGATTGGAAAACAAAATAAAATTAAAACAAAACCTACCCAAATAAAATATAAGCCACGTCATCACGCGTTTCCACATCACGCGATACTTCTTGCCTTTCGAACCCTACAGAACTCGGCCGCCACCAAACCCTCAACTTTGACAAATTTTCGCCGCCTCCACCAGCCGAACCACCACGATCAAGACATCCCATCAACTTCGCCACCTCGAGCCGCCCCTACCCCAAGTTTCGCAGCTCCTCCGGCCCCCTTTTCACCGCCGACGTCGCCCCCCTTCTACGACCAACCACAGCGCGTCCAAACCACTATGAGACGAACGGCCATAAGATCCGTGAGCTGCTCGTCACGAGCTTCACAACAGCATCCTCCGATCGATTAACGGTCGACGATCCACCGTTGGATCGTCGAAATCCAACATAAACGGCCTCGGTTCGATCATGATTTCTGACCAATTGGTAATCCAAAACAAAAAACGAATTGTACCAACAGACTACGCTCTTCGAGAGCTTTCACATATAATTTTTTTTCGGAATTTTCTGAGGACTTAAATTTTCATTTGAATTTTGAATTGAAATAGATCTAGGTTTGCATCCATTTGAGGGGGAGAAGGAGTTGAAGAAAAGAACGTACAGACAAATGATAGAAGATGGAGGCTAGGGTTTATCACAGCATATTTATAGACAAACTGTAGTAGGCTAGGTGGGTACGAATTACGAACGTGCTAAACGGTAGTAGGCCCAAAAAGCCGGTTCTGACCCCGGAACGAAATTTGTTAAATCCATATATCCATATAGGTATTTTAAAATATTCTGAACGCGATGGAAAAAGTTTCACGTCCAAATTTGATCGTATGAAGAAGTTATGCTGAAAACAAAATTTCCAAATTGATTTCAAATTGATTTTTAATTAAATCGATTTCAAGGCTTTTCGCGTCCGTACGATCAAACGACAGGTCCGATCGATACGAAACTTGAAACCCTATAATAATTCACCGATACGGATCCGATGAAACTGGTTTCGTCGAAATCCGAGTCCGTGGCCAAAATGGCTATTTTTATATTCATTAAATAAATTAAAATAAATTATAAAACCCAAATTCGAATTTAAATTCCAAACTTTACCAAATCTTAACGTTTTTATATTTCTTAATCAATTTCAATGATTTAACAAGTTTAGATGTGAATTAGACGTTGATGAGTCTATCAATTGCAGTGTTAATTTCTCCACTTCCTTATATTTAGGAATTATAAATTAAATTCTCAAAACCCATTTATTTGATTTCAACATTTATATTCTCACCTTTTATCCAAAATAAGGATGCCACTAAAATTAGTTCATGGTTTCACTTTAATATCCACAAATTCCATTTTAAATTTCAATAACGTAATATTTAACGTTAAATTCCACTTTATTTGCAATAAATACAATTGTTGAAATTTGATACTCAAATTAATTTATAAATCCAGCTTCCTATAATCTATATCAACAAAGGGTCCAATTATAAATAGAATTAACATTAACTTCATCTTATAGAATTAACTATTTCAATTACAAAACAAACCTATGCTAACAGCACAATTAAAATCAATTAATTAATTGAGTCTACATTAAATGTTAATTTATAAATTGGGACCTCAAGAAATTTGTTTATTGATTTAGACTCTTTCTATACAGTAAATAGACATTTTATGGGTATAAATAACATTTGGATTATAATACATTTTATTAGTGCACGCTTTATTTCTTATAAATCCCCTTTTATTACTAGAACACATTAACAAAACAAAATAATTAATTTAGATTCATTTCAATCGATTTCCATTCTTAACTTAATATACTTAATAAATGATTTACCAAAATAATTGTTACCCTTTTATATTTAAAATCATTTACAACCTTTGAAAAAAAATGTTGCCATAGATTTAGGTTCAATTAAATAAATTAGATGAATGGGTAAAATTTGGTAATTATCCCAATTGCCAAATATATTTATGCATTAATTACTACTTATTATTATGAATTCATTTATTAATTTATTAGTTGCCTTTGTCTTCTTATATCCTATTTACTACCAAACTTCCTACTTAGTTATAGTTTATCAATATATACATACCTAGGCAAATCAAGTTCTTGTCCTTTCTGTTATTTCAATTAAATCGGGTATGCACAAATAGATTGTTAATTAACTTATTCCTACAAATTTATTTACATACATTCAGTTCTAAATTTTATAGAATTAAATTCTAATTACTTACCACTTCTTAATCCATCAATTATATATTCTACCCAAACATGCATTTAAACATTTTTATTTAAATAAATCTATTCAATGTTGACATCCACTAGATAAAAATTACTTTCATTTATATAGTTGCAATTCAATTCAGTTATTATTTCATTAATACTATTTCCGCTTTATATCTTCCAGTATTAATCAACAAATTATAACTTATAACCACAAACGCCAAATTACGTTATTTCAATCTATGCCATATAAACATTTAAATTGTTAACCTTTAATTACAGTTACTATATCTAATTCCTACATTTTCTCAAATAAAATCTTAAGACTTTTATTTCATTCTAAATTAGATTAGAAATCATATTATATTAACTCATTTAATATCATCAAATTTAACTGGTCGTTACACTCTCCCCCACTCAAAATTTTCGTCCCCGAAAAGGAAAAAGAAGGGAGAAGGAAGAATTAAAAAACAGTACATCTTATTTCAAATATTAACCTATAAACAATAATTTACTAAATTAATTTCCTTAAATGAAATATACCCGTTTTATAATCATTATATCCTTTTATACTTAAATAATTAAAGTTGGAAAACATTTACAACATAATTCTAAGTCCAAAATTTACGGAAAATTTTGGCAGAGTCTCCTTTGTACGGAGTGGTTTGGAAGAAAATATAATATTAAATATAACAAAATATCATATGTAATATTCAAAATAGTATATCCCCACACGGGAAAAATATACAAAATAGCGCTATAATTCGTAATCCGAAGCGTACCTATTTGTCGGGCAAATTACGCTTATTATTATGGAACCAAAAGCAGTAGCAATTGTTTCCATAACCTGCATTTCACTTATAAAATACAAAGGGTTAACTATTTATATAAAGTGAAATATTTTCATGGTTTCAAACACTAACAACAATCAATACAACAACCATAAATTTTAACCAACAGCACACACCACAAACAACAATCATTAAATCAAACAAACAAATAGTTGTTCGGGTTAAAAACTTGAAATGGTACGGAGTGAAAAATAACTATCCAGTGCATCATTTACTCAACAGTCTTAGATGGGACAGAATAGATTATTTATTCATCCAACTACTTCAAATTTCCTTACCCGACCAACCATAAATCAAACAATACCAATTCAACCAACAAATCAATTAACTCATTATAAATTTTTTTTATTTCATACATTAGCTGTTTGATCTCTTCATTCATATAACAGTTTATCTTTTATTTTCATTTTTTTTTCTTTCATACCACATAAATTATCCTTTTATAATCTACATTTATTTCTAACAACTTTTAAATTTATTTTCTCAGGTCATGTAAGTTTCTTTTATTTGTATTATATTTAATACACTTCTCAATTTAAATCATTTATCCTATGCTTACATTTATATTACATTTAATTATAGTAACCCCTTTTAATTTTACTTAAATTCTTAACCTTATAGCCTCCATTCTTATAAAGGATTTTATTAATTTATTACCTAGGGTTTTCAGTCATTTATTTATATTACCAATTTTCTTTCATACTTAAGTTAATAGCCCTACACATCAATCCTTATTTATTAAAGAATTTCATTTTATTTACTTAAGTTTATAATCACCTATTTATAATACCTGCCTTAAAGTTTCAACTTATAACTTAAGTTTAAAATATTAAATTCTCATTTATAACAGCAATTCATTGAATAACTCATTATTTCCAAAATTTCTACTTGTATAATATTCTATTCCAATCACTTATTTAACATTTCAACTTTTCATAATTGGTAAGTTATATATGTTAAAGAAAATGCAATTGAACTTATACAAGTCTATCTCAATTCCTTTAATTCATTCATTGTTCAATAAATCTTTAACCTTTTCTTATAACTTAAAATTTTTACTTCCTTTATAACTTAGCATTAATTCTCTTACCTAAATTAGAGGTTTCAATTCATTAATTACTTACCTTTTATCTACTAAAATAATTTTAAACAATTAATTAACGGAAATTTAAGAATTAAATACCGGGTCAAATTTCAAATATTTTTAAAAATAATAGATATATAATTTCTTACAACTTTTATATCTCTAATTATATTTAAAATAATTAATTTTTTTTAGATATTTCAAAATAAATCTGCAGTAGAATTTACTACAGTGGCCTTTCCCCTTCGAAACTCGAAAATGATAGTCGATGATACGGCCGCCATCACCGAAATTTTTTTCCAGCGACAGAGAGGAAAGTACAAAATTTATTTTCAAAATCTTCTTTAAAATAATTCTTTCGAATTATACTAAATATTTATATAAGAAATACTTATAAACCAAATCATTATATTTCATAAATCCTTTGAAAGCAGATTTTCAAAATCCCGGACTTAAGTTCTAAAATCTCCAATTTGATTTATTATAATTTCAACTTAGCTTCAATTATTATAAATATTTTTATTACCTAACACCCAATCTATAGCAACCAAATATATATATCTTTATAAAATATTTTTATATATAGAAAATATAATAGGCAAAGTTATTTCATTCACCTATAAAAAAACAAATATTATGTCGGTCTGTCCTATTAAGTGTTTAGAAATCCCTATTGATGCCATAGCGTCCCATGCACCAACCAGAATTTATAAATACAAAACGGAACAGATTAACACAATATCAAAATCCTTTTATAACACTAACAAATACGCTCTCTCATATATATACACTCAGCGACTCCCATAGGGTATTACTACCCTATTAACAAAGAGTCAAACCCCACAAAGCTAAGGTTTATCGCTAAACCAAAGCTCTGATACCAACTGTAACATCCAGCCTTTTCGCACGATTTAAACAGACACACGTGTCGATTCAAACCATACGGAAGGGCGGATTGTTATGGGGTAAATAAGAAAAACAGAGAAGAAAAAAAACAAAATAGAATCTCACAGCGGAAGGATAAAATATAATAATAAAATATACAGTTTATAAAACTGTTTACAAAACATTTGATTCTTCTTTATACACTTAAATATCAGAGTTCACATACCAATAATATCAATGCAGCGGAATACAGTGTGAGTGTGGTGCAATACTATAATTAATAATAATACAAATCTTCGTCTTCGTCCTCCAGAGCTAAATCTTCAAATCCTGAAACGCTCGGACTGACCCGAGCGAATTTGAAAAGACAAAAACACTCGAGTCAGAACTAAAAGATCTTATGTAAGTTAAATTTACAGAAATAAATATAAGTACAGTAACTCAAGAGATGCTCGGGAGTTACATCTCCTAAGGATCCGTTAAACTATTTACTATATAGTATATTGCGCTATTATAATAGTGTCTAATTATAAAATAAACTTACTTTTAAATAGCGTTAAGGGGTTACCCATATAGCCCTTAACACAGAATATATTCCCATAGTCTATACAGTACCGTAATCTCCCCCGTACTGGGCGTCTTCAGAGGGCACTCCATAGATATGGTACAAAACCAAAATCGTATAAGGCGCGCTAGGGTAGGTGACACGACACAACTAGGCAATGCCAGGGTAGATATACCAATTGCTATCCGGGCTGATGGTAACGCATAGCCGCAGCTAACGCCCACCTCGAACAAACACCCCCAAAAATCAAAGAAATCAATAGTGGCCACCGAATCAATCCAAAGTCAGAGTATAGTATCGAAGGAGTGCGTTCGATCAGAGGAATGACCTCATTGGCCCGAGAATCGCTCCTGTTTTAGCCACCTTATACCAACTCACGGGAGTTGGGTCCACGTATTTACCTTACAGGAAACGTCGCCACCACCTACTTCATTCTGTAATCTCACCGCGTACACGGTTAGTCAAAGTGGTTTTCGGTATCGACAGAGAGTATGTCCATATCCGATCCCGGTCTCTTTGCCAACCAATCGTTATTATAACACCGCGGTCATTTAAAATAGTTTATACTTTAAACCAGAATAAAAATTCCATTTCAAAACTATGAATACGATATCATCTTAAAACCCAAAACAATATGATATCATTTTATCCAAATATATTTCTTTTCCAAAATCATACTGCTTTAAAATTTATAATATCTGGAACCCAAACATTTGAATTATACTTTCAAACATACTATTTCTGAATTCATACTTTTTAAAAACCATAACTTCTAAAACTTGAATGGTTTGGATATTCAACGGTATATAAAATAAATGGTTTAACTTTAAGGTTACTTTGTAGAAAAATAATTTCCATGGTTTTACAAATATGTTTCTATATTTAAAGTCTGAACCAAAATTTAAATATCACTTTCGAGTTCCAAACCACTTCAATTTCTATATATATCCATATGGAGTAATAATATTTCAAACTAAAGTTGGAATTTATTCTTTCAACAAATTAAATGCTCTATTATTTAGTCTTGAATTTACATAAAATCCACAAATAAAACTCCAATTTTTAGCAATTAAATATTTTCTTCAATTTAATTATACTAGAATATTCATTTTAAATTTATCTTGGAAAAATCCAGTTATAAATATCATACCTTAAAATTTCCAAACTTAAACATATAAGATAAATTTCCAAATTCCATTTTCTCGATTTTTCATTTTTATTCAACAGGTTTATACACAACTTAATTTTCAAATTTTTAACTTCATATGTATATATATCGAAGAATAATATTTTATAAAATATCTAAATCAAATTTTTATAAACCGTATCCCATCCAAACCATAGAAATCACTTTAAAATAATTTATATATAGACCACGGTGCCTGTATATAATTTTCTATCCTATGGTCAAGTGATACGGATATTTATCATTTCAATCCGCAATTTAAAAATAAAATTTTGCGGTTGTATATCATTTCAAACCACAAATCCCGAATGAAACGAAAAAATGGATGATAACTTGCAGTTTATACAATATAATTATAGCATTTATTCATCCAAATATCAATCATCAATCATCAATTGCAATCATCATCCAATTTTAAACAATCATTGATACATAGCATATGAATTATACAGGAATTAGTAGCAGATTATTAACTAACAGTTTCTGTTCCAAAATAAATTTAATGACTGTTAACTAGCAGTTTATGTGCAAAAATAAATTCTACCTGTCAAATTTTATGCAATAAATAAACTAAATTAACAGTTAAGTTAAATAAATGCGATTTAACAGATATGCTGAATAAAACACGCCAATAGTCATAATTAAATTTCTACTCATATTTAAAATAAATTTAACAAACATAAAAACTTTTAGAAGTTGTGAGTGAGTTAAAACACTCACCTTTTGAGTTTAAATCGAATTTAAATCCGATCTAAATTCAAAATTTGACGGTCTCCAAATTCATCCAAACTAGCGTCATCAGGTCCGGAATTTTAATACGATCCTAACAAAAAAAATTTCGCGTGAATCCAAGGTCGTATGAAAAAGTTATGTTAAAAATTCGATTGGAAAACAAAATAAAATTAAAAAAAATCCTACCCAAATAAATATAAGCCACGTCATCACGCGTTTCCACATCACGCGATACTTCTTCTTTTTCGAACCCTACAGAACTCGGCCGCCACCAAACCCTCGACTTTGACAAATTTTCGCCGCCTCCACCAGCCGAACCACCACGGTCAAGAAATCCCATCATCTTCGCCACCTCGAGCCGCCCCTACCCCAAGTTTCGCAGCTCCTCCGGCCCCCTTTCCACCGCCGACGTCGCCCCCTCTTCTATGACCAACCACAGCGCATCCAAACCACTATGAGACGAACGACCATAAGATCCATGAGCTGCTCGTCACGAGCTTCACAACGGCATCCTCCGATCGATTAACGGTCGACGATCCACCGTTGGATCGTCGAAATCCAACATAAATGGCCTTGGTTCGATCATGATTTCTGACCAATTGGTAATCCAAAACGAAAAACGAATTGTACCAACAGACTACGCTCTTCGAGAGCTTTCACATATAATTTATTTTCGGAATTTTCTGAGAACTTAAATTTCCATTTGAATTTTGAATTGAAATAGATCTAGGTTTGCATCCATTTGAGGGGGAGAAGGAGTTGAAGAAAAGAACGTACAGACAAATGATAGAAGATGGAGGCTAGGGTTTATCATAGCATATTTATAGACAAACTGTAGTAGGCTAGGTGGGTACGAATTACGAACGTGCTAAACGGTAGTAGGCCCAAAAAGCCCGTTCTGACCCCGGAACGAAATTTGTTAAACCCATATATCCAAATAGGTATTTTAAAATATTCTGAACGCGATGGAAAAAGTTTCTCGTCCAAATTCGATCGTATGAAGAAGTTATGCTGAAAACAAAATTTCCAAATTGATTTCAAATTGATTTTTAATTAAATCGATTTCAAGGCGTTTCGCGTCCGTACGATCAAACGACAGGTCCGATCGATACGAAACTTGAAACCCTATAATAATTCACCGATACGGATCCGATGAAACTGGTTTCGTCGAAATCCGAGTCCGTGGCCAAAATGGCTATTTTATATTCATTAAATAAATTAAAATAAATTATAAAACCCAAATTCGAATTTAAATTCCAAACTTTACCAAATCTTAACGTTTTTATATTTCTTAATCAATTTCAATGATTTAACAAGTTTAGATGTGAATTAGACGTTGATGAGTCTATCAACTGCAGTGTTAATTTTTCCACTTCCTTATATTTAGGAATTATAAATTAAATTCTCAAAACCCATTTATTTTATTTCAACATTTATATTCTCACCTTTTATCCAAAATAAGGATGCCACTAACATTAGTTCATGGTTTCACTTTAATATCCAGAAATTCCATTTTAAATTTCAATAACATAATATTTAACGTTAAATTCCACTTTATTTGCAATAAATACAATTGTTGAAATTTGATACTCAAATTAATTTATAAATCCAGCTTCCTATAATCTATATCAACAAAGGGTCCAATTATAAATAGAATTAACATTAACTTCATCTTATAGAATTAACTATTTCAATTACAAAACAAACCTACGCTAACAGCACAATTTAAATCAATTAATTAATTGAGTCTACATTAAATGTTAATTTATAAATTGGGACCTCAATAAATTCGTTTATTGATTTAGACTCTTTCTATACAGTAAATAGACATTTTATGGGTATAAATAACATTTGGATTATAATACATTTTATTAGTGCACGCTTTATTTCTTATAAATCCCCTTTTATTACTAGAACACATTAACAAAACAAAATAATTAATTTAGATTCATTTCAATCGATTTCCATTCTTAACTTAATATACTTAATAAATGATTTACCAAAATAATTGTTACCCTTTTATATTTAAAATCACTTACAACCATTAATAACAAAAATGTTGCCATAGATTTAGATTCAATTAAATAAATTAGATGAATGGGTAAAATTTGGTAATTATCCCAATTGCCAAATATATTTATGCATTAATTACTACTTATTATTATGAATTCATTTATTAATTTATTAGTTGTCTTTGTCTTCTTATATCCTATTTACTACCAAACTTCCTACTTAGTTATAGTTTATCAATATATACATACCTAGGCAAATCAAGTTTTTGTCCTTTCTGTTATTTCAATTAAATCTGGTATGCACAAATAGATTGTTAATTAACTTATTCCTACAAATTTATTTACATACATTCAGTTCTAAATTTTATAGAATTAAATTCTAATTACTTACCACTTCTTAATCCATCAATTATATATTCTACCCAAACATGCATTTAAATCTTTTTATTTAAATAAATCTATTCAATGTTGACATCCACTAAATAAAATTTACTTTCATTTATATAGTTGCAATTCAATTCAGTTATTATTTCATTAGTACTATTTCCGCTTTATATCTTCCAGTATTAATCAACAAATTATAACTTATAACCACAAACGCCAAATTACGTTATTTCAATCTATGCCATATAAACATTTAAATTGTTAACCTTTAATTACAGTTACTATATCTAATTCCTACATTTTCTCAAATAAAATCTTAAGACTTTTATTTCATTCTAAATTAGATTAGAAATCATATTAAATTAACTCATTTAATATCATCAAATTTAACTGGTCGTTACAGTTCGCGTGCGTGAGGAAGAAAAGAGGGACGGCTTTGATATCTTGTGCGGCCGTGATTGTTTGTGGTAAAATAAAAAAAATAGAAATTGTTTTTAAATTAGTGATCAAACTTTGAAAATTCATATCTAATGCACACGTTGTCAGATTCAGACGAAACTGGCGACGTCAGAATCGTAGAGACGCGTACTACGTAGTGGAGCAATTCTGGATTCATTCTGAGCAAGTAAAAATTTAGGTTAAGTCGAACGCCGTTCGATTCAATTTAAATTCGAACGCTCGTCGAAAACCCACGGTGAGTTTAACTCACTCACATCTGGAATACTGATTAATTTAAATAGTCAATATTTAAATGATTGCTTGATTGGTTGAATATGATAATTATTATCGAATTGAATCGGTATTTATTTATGTGCTAATATCTGTGGATGCAGGGAAACAGGTTGGAGAGATCCAACTGGATTCCTCACAAATAGAAAATTTTATTTATGTTTTGATATGTATCTTATTGATATTCTGTGATAAATTATTTTAGATCCTGTTATGCCATACTCTATTACATACTGTGTTAGGTTAAATTGAAATTAAATTGTGATTGTGATTTGGTGAATATAACCTGAGATTTTAAATTAAATAAATGAATTGGGCTTAAAGGAAATTAAAGAAAATTCTTGAGTAACGAATTTTAAAAGAAATTAAATTCAAGGAATGGGTTGAAAATTTGAAGTGTTTGGAAATTGTGATTTCAAAGGGAATTGAGAATTGTTAAAAATAATAGCGAGATTTATTTTAAAGAATGGGCAGTGTGCTTTCTCTTGGAAATTTTATTTTGTTTTTAAGAAAGCTTTCAAATTTTAAATTTGTAGTTTAAATATGTCCAGAATATTTTTAGAAAAAATATTATTTTAAAATGTTCTTAAGTGAAAGCAAATATTTGATTAAGTAATTATGGTATTTAATTATTTTTAAAAAGGTAAAGTAGTATTAAGTTTTAAAAAGGAAATTTTAATATGAATATTTGATTTAATAACCTTATTTTAAAATTAAATTTTATTTAAAATACTTAGGAAACCCCTATATATTTCCTTAAGTATTATTTTCAATTAGATAATTTCTAGAGCTTATTTTAAATATTGTAAACGTATGTTTGAAAGTGATTTCCAGGAAAAAGCAATGTGTTTAAAATAAAAGGAGCTATTTTTAAAGTATGGAAAGGATTTACGGGATGAACGTAAAATTGAATTGGAATAAAACATGTTGGATTGATAAAAAGAATTCTTTGGTTATTCTAAGATGGAAGTGTATTTCCCTGAAAATCATGTACATTTTTAAAATAAATTTTTGAAACGTTAGAGTTTGAAGTTATATTAAAGAATGGTTTCAAGAAAATTGTTTAAGTTGTAAGAATTTAAAAGTGAACAGATATCAAAGTATTATGGAAGTAATTATTTTTAAAGGATAATCAGAATTATGTTTTAAAGAATATTATTATTATTTATACTTTATAAAATGGTTCTATTTTAAGGATAATCAATTAAAGTTTTATTTAAAACTTGTCAAGAATTTAATAGTTATATTTCAAGATCTAGTATGACTTAACTTATTTTAAGGAAAATAGTTTATATTTTACAAAGCAGTTTGATGCGAAATATTTTCAAAGCTATATATATGTATTAAATCAAGTATGTAAGAAGTTATAATATGAAGTTTTAATGTATTTTCAAGAATAAAGTATTTAAATTATTTTAAATCTTAAGGATTGGTGCTTGGACACTTTCAAGGGAAGTAACAATTTGGGAAATTTATTCCATGACAAATTGAGTTTGAAAAGTGTTTTCAACGGGATTTGAAAAGGAAAATTATATCTCGTAAAGATATTTTTGAGGAAATAAATAATTGGTAAATTATTTATTGTGTGATGGATGTTTGTGAATGTTAATTGATAGTTAAATCACCGACTATCAATATTGGACAAATGCGTTGATCGTTTCGAAGACACCGAGATCGAGATTTATTTCTCGAAAACCACTTCGATCCGGTTTGTATGTTTCATGGAAAAACGTGTTCGGAGTCGAAGATGGAGCAGTGAAGTGCAAGGGCTAGTCGCTACTAATCCTGAGGATATTTTCAAAATGGATGTAGTAGGAGTAGTGCCTTCGGTTTCGTTCGATCCCGGGACGAACTTGTATGGATGAATGCTTTTGGAACATCGTCAGGTGGGCGATGGGCATTCTAAGTGAAACGTTCTAAAAGGTAACGCTTAGCCTCAAGCCTCATCAACCGGGAATGACTGAAAATAAGGGGATATGCAGCAAGGCTTGGTGGGCAGCACCCATTTTTGGGTAAGTTCATTCCTGTCTAGATGTCCCTTTTTATTTCGGCTTAGTGGTGCGGTTGCTGATCCCAACCGCGGGATGAACTTACTCGGGACTATCCAATAAGGGGTAGTCCGGGCCTAGTGTTGCAGGGGATCAGGCGTGGTCCTCGGTACACCGATCTAGACCAGGTACTGTGACAGGTGGTACCCCAGTGCCTAGTCATTGTTGGAAATCCATTCTTCCTACGAGCCTTTTAGGTGTTTTGTTTGTATTACCCACTCTGTGGCTTGTAGCTAGAATTTAATAGATGTAACAATTTCGGCTATTTTATAAGTATTTGTATATAGACCCTATTATAATATTAGAGGATTTCTGTAAAAAGTGTTTTTGCTATCGTAAAGTAAAAACCCGACATGTTTATTTTTGGCGTGGTCTTACGAGATGCTTTTGTTTTTCAAAGGATTTTTGAAACTTTAATAATCAATTTGGATGCATTATTATCAGCTGGTATTCCAGACCGACTCAGGTGTTATTTCATTATAATGCTCGGGTTAGACCGAGTATTATATGTTCAGGACAGGATGCTATGGAGCAGGAGAGGAGCTGGAGTCCGAGACATATTATTCGTACTTGTATATATATATCCGCTGCTGTGATTAGGGAATTGTCTGGCTGGTAAATGTTGTTTGTATGAGATACTCTGATAATATGATGTATAAAACAGATATAGTTTCATTTTGTGTAAAGATATATTATTTATTATTATATTTTATTCCGCTGCGACTGTGAGATTCTGATATTGTTTAGTTTCTTCTTCTTCTATCTCTTCTTCTTTAACCCTAATGGTTCGTATTTCTGTTCCACTTGAGTTAATTGATGTAGAATAGTGTTGACTCAAGGGATATGGATTTGCAGGCTATTACACTTGGTATCAGAGCTTAGGTTGGCGATAACCTAGGCCTTGGTGGGAAAATTGCTCATTAAACAGAGTCAATAGTACTCTATAATGAGCTGTGTGTAATAATAGATATGAGAGCGTACTTATTAGTGAACATAAAAATGTTTTTATACTGTGTTGACTTATCAGTTGGGTGTTTATGAATTCTAATCGGTACAGGAAGTACAACCGTATCGATAGGGGTTTCTAAACTCTTAAACAAGATAAACCGACATAGTATTGTGTTAAAAAGGGGTGAACGAAATAATTTTACCCAAAGTTATATTTTGATATAAAAGAAATAATTTTCTGAAATAATTATATATATTTGGTTGTTTGGATGTGGATATCTTAATCAACTAAGAATCTAAAATTTGATCTAAAGTTTGAAATGGTTATAATCAAATCAAATTCTATAAGTATAAATTATACAAGAGGAGAATAACTAAATATGAATAAAACCAGAATATAAATTCCAGGGATTTTGAAAAGTGTTTTAAATGTATTGAAACCAAAATTTGGAAATTTAAATCTTGGGAATGTTGTCTAAAGATTTGAAGGTAATGACGAAATATTGTTTTGGGAAGTATTTTTGAATAGAAACTGTTTGAAATGAATTTGGGAAAGTAAGGAAGCACTGAACTCACTTCAGTCGCTGGAAAATAATCCTGATGATGTTGGCCACATCATTAGAATTCATTTTCGAGTTTCTAAAGTGATGGATTGCTTCCATAGTAATTGGGTATGATATATGTTTAGATTTGATTAATATACCAAATGGGTAAATATTTGATATATTTCAAAATGGTTTTGTGATAAAGCCGGGTAATTGAATTCTGGAAAATTCTATTTAAATAACGTGTAAAGTTAAAATGAATCAACTATAGAACTTATTAAGTGAAGTTGATATTAATAAGAAGAAAATGAAAATTTTAATCTTGGAATTAAAATTTAACTTGAGTAAAATGGAAGTGAATAACATATATGGAAGTAAATAGAAAATTTGAATTTAACTTGGGATAAGTTAAATAAATTGGATTTAGAATTAAATTGATTTGGGTTAAATGAAAATGTAAGATGACTTTATAATTTCGGGTCATTGTGTAATAAATTGTACCCATAAGCTATTAAGTGTTATACTTATAATCTGAAATTGTGGATTTAAAATTTGCAAAGGTTTAAGGTGAAAGAAAATTTGTATCCTTAAGGACTCAGTGGTGTGTGTGTGTGTGTGTGTGTGTATATATATATATATATATATATATAGAATTTGGAATTGTGATTATAAGGTGTAAATGGATTAAATTGAGCAATATAAACTTTGAAGTAAATGATTAACTTATAAATAGAAAAAGGAATTATAATAAAAAATGGGAAATCGTTGAATGGTATGGTGAATTCAAACTTAATCTCAAATGAAATGTGAATTGAAATATGGAGAAGAAAGTATAAAAGAGGTGAATGAACTTAAGTCAGTAAATAAATTTTGAACTTGTATATAGAGAATTAAAATTGGATTGAATTGGATTTAACTTCGAATAAATGAAATTGAGTTGAATTTGGATTGAATTATAATCAAAATTGAGTTGTGTTACAAATAATTTTGAATAGAATTAAATTCTTATTTAAATAGTAAATGAAATAAAATGAATTCAAGTTGACCAACTAAAACTTAGTTGGACTTGAATTAAATTAAAAAAGAAATTGACTTGAAAGAAATTTAATTAAGTTGAAAGGATATTGTATGGATAAATTTTTAACTCAATCAACTAAATTCAAAGGAATTGTTTGAGAATGAATTTACCGTAAGCTGAATTAAATAAAAGAAGCTTGAATATAAATTTAGTGTAAACTAAATTAAATGGAATTTGTGTTGGTATGGATGAAATTTGGGTGGTTTGTTAAGAAAATTTTGAAAAGAAAAATGAAAATCCAGTTCTAGTATGGGATTTAGTTTTGGCAATAAAAAGCTGAGAGTATGATGAATAATGGAATTGGATTTTAATAGTGAGGGTTTGACTTATAAATAAATTCAAATGAGTGACATGATTTTAAGTGGTCACATTATTAATAAAATTAGGAATGAATCAAGAAGATGAATTAAAATTGTAAACGGAGTGAATGAGTAAACAAATTGAATTAAAATTTGTAAATGAATTTGAATTTGATTGAATGAGAATCAAATGAGAACGAAAGAAAATTGATTTAAGAAGATAATGAAAATATTGTGAAATTGAAATAACCTAAGCAAGTTAGGAAAACAATTGTGGTCGGGCTTTATACAAGGGGTCTCGAATGAAATTTGTTTAGATAAAGAAATTGAATTGCAAGTGAAATAGTTTTAATTAATTATTGTGAAAAAAAAGGATGCATGGGTTGTAAATAATCCAGAATGGAATAATATTAGTATAAACTTGAATTGGTTAATGAAATAAAAATGTAAGGAAAGAATTTAATTTAAATAATTGCAACGTGATAAGAATGCTTGGATTGTGAACCATGCAGAATTGAATAAAATCAATATGAATCTAAGTTGGAAATTAATTTTAAATGGTTATTTGCTTGAATGACATGAAAGTTTGCATAGGAATTAGTTGTTTTGTTGTATTCGGAATTTGAGTTGGTTTAAAGAAGCAAATGAAATTTTATTAAGTGACTTTTGCATATGAATGAAAATGGATCATAAATGAAATGCAAATGCATCAAATTGAAAATAAGAATTTGATTGTGAACCAATGTGTAACAGCCCAATTTTTTTAACAAGTATTTTCACTTGTATTTTTCTAAAAAAAAAAAAACTTTGGGGTTTATTTAAAGTGATTAAAAATAATAATAAAAAAAAAATTTGACCAAATTTTTAATTAAATAATAAGATCTCTGAAATTTTGACATGGTTAAGAATTAACTTTAATTTGGTAATTTGGGTTTTTGTCGAGGATGGTAAATAACTTAATTTCTAGCAAAATCAAGTTTTAATTAAGAAAACATTAATAGCATAGGTGGTTAAGACATCTGGGCTATTCACGACAGGTCACGAGTTCGAGTCTCAGCATGGTCAGAATTTCGAATTTTTTTGTGTATAAATGAACTGGGAAATTACGCGTTAAAAAGGGCGCGTAAATTTAGGGAATAAATATATATATATATATATAAGATTATATATAAGAAAACGTATAGAACTTTAATCCGTTATTTTTCTCTTTCCAGTAAAATTTACTTCCCAATTTATATACATATATAATTTGATTTAAATCATTTCCTTAAAATACTAAATATGGAAATTTAAAGTGTGAAACGGTTAAATTTGTTAAAAGAAAACTCCATTTGAATTTTAATAAAAGGAATTTTGTATATATATATAATATGTGAAAACCAATTAAGTTTGTTAAGTAATAATTTTGAAGAATTTAGTGTATTAATGAACTGTTAAATTTCGCGTTTAAAGGACGCGTAAAAATTTATGGTATAAGTAACAAAATAAACGTATAAATTAAAAACGTTATTTTTATATAACTTTGGGTGTTTTATATTACGTCAGTTTGGCGTATTTCAAAAATCATATTTCAACATCGATATGTATTTAAAATATCGTATCAATGGTCTGTATACAAAATCAACGCTTGCTTTAATCACGCATATAAAGTATAGAATCCAAAGCTTTGTATAACTGGCAATTAATATTTTCGCAAGCCTTATCTCAAATCCAGAGGAATAACGTGCATATCCAGGCATCAAAGAAAAAAAAAAGCACGCAAATCTGAATTTAAAAAAAAAAACGTTCAAATCTGTTTGTAACTGTTCTTTAAAATATAATGATAATAATCCACTCTTCCTTTTTTGATTTAAACATACCATATATTTCTTCTTAAATCACGCATATATCATTTGAGAGAAAATCAATTTTGCATTCCTTTGCGCGTGACACAAAATTTTATTCTTTTAACATTTTTGGCATTTGTCTCTTACCTTTTTGTTTCTTGAGCATGTCACTGTATTCATTTATTCACGCAACCTAAATGGACCAATATATCTGATTGCCTAAAATCAACTCATGCATTCAAATTTAACCTTGCCTATCTTTTCAAATTCTCACATTCCTATTTATATCTCTCTGTTTCCACTGCCTTTATTTTGCAAGATAAAATTTTTTCGTTCCTATAATCACGCATATAAAGTAAAAATCATATTTAAATATACTTATTGATTAAAATATCAGTTAGTGATTTTTATAACAAACGTTACTTTTGTTTTAACTGTCAAAATTTGTTTTAAACTTTTGTATATACCTTTTCATCCAAATATCTTTTGCCTAAAATCAATCTCTTGCCTAATATCAGTTCTTCAAAATGCCGTTCACGCAACTATCAAATAAAAAAAAATGTTGAAATCAAAACTCATAAACTGGCAATGAATATCACGCATATAAAATCAAATCTAATTGCTAACCGTGGTCCCTAAAATCACACGAGCCTTATCCATTCAAACAAGATAAAAACTGGAAATAAATCACTGAGCTTTGCTTGCTTTTTCTTTTTCCATTGATTTCGCCTCAAATCAATTCCTTATCTGCAAAACGTTCAATCATCTATCAATGCTGCCGTTTTTTTTTCAATCTCTTGCCAAGGTATTCACATTCAAACTTTTGAACGTACGAAATTTTGCTTTATCAATCAATTGTTTAGGCATGCCAAGATATGTTGCCATTTTTGTACCGAGCCCTTTTGATTTTCTTCACGTATATATGTTTTCTTGCATCTAAAGCAAACTCTCTAACAAACAACCTAAACATAAAAATTGGATTTTTGATGAATTAACCTCATGTTGGAGTTGATTACCTGTTGCATGTGCTGTTCTAATTTTTCTACAGGATGTTGGAAGCTTTATTCTCCTCAAAACTTTCTTATTTCAGCAACAATCTGAGATTTGATAATCTCTAATTCAAGGTGAGTTGAAAACTCACATTTTCTAGCATAGATTGAGATTTCAATGTTAGAAATCTCAATTTTATTTTTATTGCATGTTCATTTGTGAATTACTGTTAGTAAATTAGGCATATCTTTTTCGTTTTAAATCAGAATTGTATTTTGTTTGATGTTCTGGAAAGCTTGAAGAAAGTGTGATAATTTTCATGTTAAACACTTTTGCAAATTTTGAGCATAAAGTATCGAAAACCCCAATACTAACTTACTGCCCTGTCATTGGAAAACTGTGCTTAACATTATTGGTAATTTTAGTATATCTTTCTTGTGTGATATCCAAATTTAACGATTCTTGATGTTCTGGAAAGCTTAGCTTGTCTTCTATAACTTTCATGTTTTATATTTTCTGTAATTTGGAAGTTAGCCACCTATAGTTTTGGATTAAGCATTTACTGAGTATGTCGATCCACTTGAGTTGAAATTTTTTTTATATTAAATTGCATTTATCGACGTATTCAATAGATGTTTAAGACAAAATAATAGATGGTCACCCTTAACCAACCCTATTCTCCGCTTTAGTAGACAGAATTACTTGTTAATTCTCTTTGCTAAGGTGGGTCTCGGGGTGGGGCGTTACAGCATGGTAGCCTGGTTCGTATTTTATCTCCTCATCTTGCATAACATCATCCACAAGGAGAAAAGCTTCTATCAGGTAATATTACTATTCCTCTTCTTCTTTTGCATCCTCTCCGTTTTCCTTCTTCAGTTTTTTTTCCTTTGCTTTCCCATCTTTTGGCTCGGCCACTCCAACCCTGACTACCACTCTAGTGCTCAGCCGAGTTTCCTATGAGACATATATTTTGAAAAAAAAAAAACCTTGTTTCTAGTAGCAGTGGATATGTGTGTTGATGATGAGGTCTTAAGAGAAATACATTACCTTGCAAATTCATTCAAGTCAGGTCAATAACCTGTAGGAAGCTAGGTTATGGAATTAGTGTAGTTATGATGTAGTAAGTGTTATTCTGGATGTACTTATCACTAATGATCTGTGCATGTTTTACCATCTTGTAACAGTAGGTAGCAGAGAGACGCAAGTTGTAGGCAGAGAGTTGCGTGAGTTTTGTTTTGCATAGGATGTTAGACATGTTTAAAAAAAAATAAAAAAAATAAAAAAATAAAAAAATATAAAACAAGAGTAAAGAAGAATATAACAGAGGGAGAGAAAGAGAGTTTTCAGGGTTCATCAGAATATAACATGTTGACATAGTGAGTGAGCCTTCAGTTGCATATAGGCATATCATATAGGCAGGCTTTTAGTGAAATCTTGACCGTGTTTTAGGTAACTGACTTGGGTAGTTATTCGTTGATGATAGTAAAAATTTTAAAGAAGAAATGATGTATCCGTGCATGTTTTATAATATATATATATATATATATATATATATATATATATATATATAAGATTCGGTTGAAAAAAAAGGGAGAAAGCCTGTAATACTTCAGATAACAGAGAAGATGTTAGGTGGAAATGTTTAGTTGCATATAAAAGCATATAACTGCAATATGCTTTATAGTTGTGTGGGACAGTGCATAAGCCTGTAGGTAGTAGAGTATTGGATGCACTTGTACATGCATATATCACGGCCTATAGGAGAAAAACTTCACCATTTTGTTTTAGATGGCCTTTAGGTAAATTTTTCCTTGATTTTTGAAATGGCATGGTTCAGTAATGGGTATATAGGAAAAGTTTCGTTATGTTTTGATAGTATACCCAGTGGAGTGGTCGAGCAAGTCGAACTAATTCTCGTCCTATTTTTAATTTTTGCTTTGACCGTAAATTTCTAAAGTCACGTATCCGGTATTTGGATCTTGTTATAGATTTGAATCTAGGCGTGACATCCGGGATATTCGATCGTTACTCTCTGTTCGTTTCTTTTCCGGTGGATTTTCGTTTTGAATCAAATTTTTTCTGCAGCCTTTAGGTGAGTTTTTCTCACCAGACAAACATGCCTATATTTCTATGAATTATCGCAAGTGTATGTGTAAATTATTATTTAACTGTTATCTGTCTGTAATATAACGTAGGATGTTAAACTCCATTTAAATTGACACCTCATCAGTTATTTATCTGTTGTAATATTTCTGCAGTTATATTGTTAAATGTTTATTTACTGATTTAAATCATCACTGCAAGTTCCCTATAAATTTAAATCGTTAAGGCTGAAATGATAGGCCTAAAACGATGATTATTATGCATTTATTCAGTTAACTGTTTAATTTTAACTTGGGATTGCGGGTTTGAAATGATAGAACCCGGGGTTTGTAAAATTGCGGATTGAAATGATATAAATCCGTATCACTTGACCTAGGCTAGAAAATTTTATACAGACCCGTGGTTCCTATAATATTTTCTGAAATATTTTAAAATTATTTTTAAATGGAAGTTTATAATATTGTGGTTTAATGTATTTAAAGGATTTTTATAAAGATTTAAAAATGATTTTTGAATGAGTTAAGATTTTAAATAAATAAATATAACTTATTTGGAAAATTCTGGATTTTTGTTAAGATGAGATTTCATTTAAGAAATAATTGATAATAAGTTGTATTTGGAATTTAAACTAAATTGATAAGTTAATAACCTATTACAGCATTTAAATGCTGTCTTTTAAAATTGGACTGTTTAACCCATAAACTTTAGGTAGCATTTCATAAGTGCTGCAGAAACTGGAATTTGATTGTTTTAAAATGTATGGAAATTAATTTTGGGGAAAAGGTGTAAATTTTGGAATTTAATATGAAATTAGGAAAATTTTAAGAAATTGATTTTTTGATGGATTTAAAGGAAGAATTTAACTTTAAAATTTGGTAAAGGCAATAAATTCCAAATAAATTGAATAAATTTAAAAGTATGTATAAAGTGGAAAGTTTAAATCAATATTTGATATTGAAGGAATTTGAGATATATTTTGATTTTAAAGTACGAATACCATTTTAAACTGTAACCACGGGTTATAATAACGCTTGGTTGGCAAAGAGACCGGGATCGGATATGGACATACTCTCTGTCGATACCGAAAACCACTTTGACTAACCGTGTACGCGGTGGAGATCCCAGAATGAAGTAGGATGGTGGTGACGTTTCCTTTAAGGTAAATACGTGGACCCGACTCCCGTGAGTTGGCATAAGGTGGCTAAAATAGGAGCGATTCTCGGATTAATGAGGTAGCACCTCTGATCGAACGCACTTCTTCGTATGCCATTCTATTACTCCTGTGATTGTTTTTGTGCGCACCTTTGATTTGGGAGTGTTGTTCGAGGTGGGCGGTAACTGCGGCTACGCGTTTCCACCGGTCCGGATAGCAATTGGTATATCTACCCTGGCCTTGCCTAGTTGTGCCGTGTCAACTACCATAGCGAGCCTCCTACGAGTTTCTATTTGTGTCGCACCTATGGAGTATCCTCTGGTAGCTTCCCGATCAGGAGGTATTACGGTACTGTATAGACTATTGGCATTATTTGTGTTAAGGGCTATATGGGTAACCCCTTAACGCTATTAAAAAGTAAGTTTATTTTACAATTAGACACTATTATAATAGCGCAATATACTACATAGTAAATAGTTTAACTGATCCTTAGAGGATGGGCGGTCCCAAGCATCCTTTAAGTTACTTGCTCTATATTACAGTACACTTGAATTAGCTTACACTATATAAGTATGTATGTCCTGACTCGAGTGTTTATGTTTTATGTTACGCTCGGGTCAGCCTGAGTTGCAGTTCAGTTTTCATCCCGGAGCTAGGATTTCTGTAGATCACTTTCAAGCTGCTGGCAAACTTCCTTTCCAGTTCTTTATCTAAAATTTTGAAATCAAGACTAGTGGACATTTGGACTGTTTACTGATAAGTTAAAACTATATTTGGATTTAAGACTATGTAAATTTTACTTGAGTAAGAATATTTATAGTGGCTTCATGAACCACTAAGTATTTTTAAATTCCGCTGCGAGTATTCTGATTCTGTGTCTGTGATTCTGTGATTTATTATTTACTGCATATTCTGAGTTCTGCCAAATTTATTTTTACAACGCGGTATTTTGAACAATTCAAGTCCGACATGTGCGGATGCGAATGGTTGAAAACACCGGGTCGTTACATCTGGTATCAGAGCTTTGGCTCTAGGCAAAACTTAGAATGTATGGTAAATTTGATTTACAGAATCACTTTCATTCGAGCTTGAATCTCTTCCTTTTTGAATTTTGGAACGTTCCCTGCGGTTCCGAAGTTCATTCGTGTCCCTCACTATTTATTTTTCTTTCGATTCGGGAGTATCCCATAACTCCACTTAGGATGATCTTTATAGTGAATTGGCGGTTTCGCCAATATTCTAATATAGCGGTGAAACTCCTTTACAACTAGCATTGATTCACTGGAGATTTATATTTATCCTCGGTTTAGATACTAGTATCTTTGGTTATTCTGAACTCTATCTCTTCAGATCGAATGTAGATTTACCCCAGAAAATCCACATCGATCTGACTCTTTAAGTCACGGTTGACCAGGTTAAGGTTGCCCGCGATTTATATAAACTTATCTGGTTTCTTATTCTGTTATTTAACCATCGGATCTTCTGATTCCAACTTATCTTTAAATCAAAATTCTATTTAATTTGAGTCCTTCAAAATTTGAATCTCTATCCTTGTTTGAAAAATTTATTCCTATTTGGGAAAAATCTAATATTATATATATAAGTATAATTTTCAAAATTTAACTAGTTGTTTAGAGATAATAGTGTTTGGTTTTATTTATTGTTTTGTAAACCATTGATTTTGTCTTATATAAATAATTGAATATAAACATGGTTATAAATTTATTTGGAAACAGAAATGAATTTAAAATAAGAATTTAAGAATTCAATTTCGATAGTTTCAAACCTTGTGTTTAAAGTCTTAAAAGGATATATTATTATTTAAATAATTTTCGAATACAAATTTGTTTCCAAAGAATTTTAAAGTTTTAAAAATTAGTGCTCTTCTCTTTGTTGCTGGAAAATAATTTCGGTGATGACTACAACATCATCGACATTCATTTTCGAGTATCGAAGTAAAGAGACCACGATGTAGTTTTGCTTCAAAAATTTAATTAATTTGAATTTCTAAAATATGACTTAATTTATAATATATACAGATATATGATTTAAATTTGATTTGACATATACTATATGTATGTATTTATTTATCTCTAAAGGGTTTGAAGTTAATTGGAAATTTAATTCATAAATTTATGTTAAAAGGTGATTCTAATGATAAAATAAAGTCAAATTTGGAATGAATATTTAAACTTGAATAATATAGTTGGAAAATTTTACTTGTATAAATTGCATGCCAATATAACTCACCTAAATCATTCAGAAATTAACTATGTAATTGGATAATGTATAATATAAAAGGATTTTATAAATAAAAATTTGAGTGGTTATAATAAATGTTATACACTTAAAGTTTCAGTTACAATAAGACAAATAGAGGGAAATAGAAATAAAATAATAATTGAATAATATACAATATCAAATGGTGTTAAAGGAAATTTAGAAATATATTGGAATAGTTATATTAAATATAATCTACTTAATATGTGCGATAAGATATATTAAGCAGAATATATTTAATAATAATCTGGAATAAAGAAAATTAAATTTGTTGAATAAAAGATGATTATTATAAATGACTATACAAATTTCTGATTTTAGAAAATAATTGGATAATAAGATAATTAATTTGGAAATAGTTAAGATTGATTTAACTTCTGTAAAAATCAAATGAATTAAATCAATTATTGAATATTAATTTAAATTGAATTTATATAGTTTAGATATTGAGAAAAATATTTGACATAGATGAGAAAAATACTGAGAAAAATAAATTTAATTATAGTTTGGAATAAGAAGAAACTAAATGGGGAATTTGGTTTATTTTGGGAAATGGTAAATTTACTTTAAAAATAAAGTTAAATTACCATTTCAAATTTGGACTAAAATTAAACATTTTAAATTAGAATGTTATAATACCTTGTGAAAAATTTGGAGAAAGAAAAAAAAAATGAATGATTTTTCTTTTTTTAGTGTAGGGATATTATACAAGTAAATACGTAAATAAATAAATGTTAAAATTTTAAGTATAAATAGATGAAATCAATGATTAATTTAAAATTGAATTTTTATTGTTTAGATTAATGATTCTAATTTAAGTTTCAATTTAGTTTTCTTTCAGGTTGTTTCTATTTCCCTACCTTCTTCCTTTTCGAGGACGAAAAGTTCTTAGTGGGGGAGAGTGTAACAGCCCAATTTTTTTAACAAGTATTTTCACTTGTATTTTTCTAAAAAAAAAAAAAAACTTTGGGGTTTATTTAAAGTGATTAAAAATAATAATAAAAAAAAATTGACCAAATTTTTAATTAAATAATAAGATCTCTGAAATTTTGACATGGTTAAGAATTAACTTTAATTTGGTAATTTGGGTTTTTGTCGAGGATGCTAAATAACTTAATTTCAAGCAAAATCAAGTTTTAATTAAGAAAACATTAATAGCTTAGGTGGTTAAGACATCTGGGCTATTCACGACAGGTCACGAGTTCGAGTCTCAGCATGGTCAGAATTTCGAATTTTTTTGTGTATAAATGAACTGGGAAATTACGCGTTAAAAAGGGCGCCTAAATTTAGGGAATAAATACTATATATATAAGATTATATATAAGAAAACGTATAGAACTTTAATCCGTTATTTTTCTCTTTCCAGTAAAATTTACTTCCCAATTTATATACATATATAATTTGATTTAAATCATTTCCTTAAAATACTAAATATGGAAATTTAAAGTGTGAAACGGTTAAATTTGTTAAAAGACAACTCCATTTGAATTTTAATAAAAGGAATTTTGTATATATATATATAATATGTGAAAACCAATTAAGTTTGTTAAGTAATAATTTTGAAGAATTTAGTGTATTAATGAACTGTTAAATTTCACGTTTAAAGGACGCGTAAAAATTTATGGTATAAGTAACAAAATAAACGTATAAATTAAAAACGTTATTTTTATATAACTTTGGGTGTTTTATATTACGTCAGTTTGGCGTATTTTAAAAATCATATTTCAACATCGATATGTATTTAAAATATCGTATCAATGGTCTGTATACAAAATCAACGCTTGCTTTAATCACGCATATAAAGTATAGAATCCAAAGCTTTGTATAACTGGCAATTAATATTTTCGCAAGCCTTATCTCAAATCCAAAGGAATAACGTGCATATCCAGGCATCAAAGAAAAAAAAAAGCACGCAAATCTGAATTTAAAAAAAAGAAACGTTCAAATCTGTTTGTAACTGTTCTTTAAAATATAATGATAATAATCCACTCTTCCTTTTTTGATTTAAACATACCATATATTTCTTCTTAAATCACGCATATATCATTTGAGAGAAAATCAATTTTGCATTCCTTCGCGCGTGACAAATTTTTTTATTCTTTTAACATTTTTGGCATTTGCCTCTTACCTTTTTGTTTCTTGAGCATGTCACTGTATTCATTTATTCACGCAACCTAAATGGACCAATATATTTGATTGCCTAAAATCAACTCATGCATTCAAATTTAAGCTTGCCTATCTTTTCAAATTCTCACATTCCTATTTATATCTCTCTGTTTCCACTGCCTTTATTTTGCAAGATAAAATTTTTTCGTTCCTATAATCACGCATATAAAGTAAAAATCATATTTAAATATACTTATCGATTAAAATATCAGTTAGTGATTTTTATAACAAACGTTAATTTTGTTTTAACTGTCAAAATTTGTTTTAAACTTTTGTATATACCTTTTCATCCAAATATCTTTTGCCTAAAATCAATCTCTTGCCTAATATCAGTTCTTCCAAATGCCGTTCACGCAACTATCAAATAAAAAAAAAATGTTGAAATCAAAACTCATAAACTGGCAATGAATATCACGCATATAAAATCAAATCTAATTGCTAACTGTGGTCCCTAAAATCACACGAGCCTTATCCATTCAAATAAGATAAAAACTGGAAATAAATCACTGAGCTCTGCTTGCTTTTTCTTTTTCCATTGATTTCGCCTCAAATCAATTCTTTATCTGCAAAACGTTCAATCTTCTATCAATGCTGCCGTTTTTTTTTCAATCTCTTGCCAAGGTATTCACATTCAAACTTTTGAACGTATGAAATTTTGCTTTATCAATCAATTGTTTAGGCATGCCAAGATATGTTGCCATTTTCGTACCGAGCCCTTTTGATTTTCTTCACGTATATTTGTTTTCTTGCATCTAAAGCAAACTCTCCCCTCTATAAATATATTAGCCTGGTTCGTATTTTATCTCCTCATCTTGCATAACATCATCCACAAGGAGAAAAGCTTCTATCAGGTAATATTACTATTCCTCTTCTTCTTTTGCATCCTCTCCGTTTTCCTTCTTCAGTTTTTTTTCCTTTGCTTTCCCATCTTTTGGCTCGGCCACTCCAACCCTGACTACCACTCTAGTGCTCATCCGAGTTTCCTATGAGACATATATTTTGAAAAAAAAAAAACCTTGTTTCTAGTAGCAGTGGATATGTGTGTTGATGATGAGGTCTTAAGAGAAATACATTACCTTGCAAATTCATTCAAGTCAGGTCAATAACCTGTAGGAAGCTAGGTTATGGAATTAGTGTAGTTATGATGTAGTAAGTGTTATTCTGGATGTACTTATCACTAATGATCTGTGCATGTTTTACCATCTTGTAACAGTAGATAGCAGAGAGACGCAAGTTGTAGGCAGAGAGTTGCGTGAGTTTTGTTTTGCATAGGATGTTAGACATGTTTAAAAATAATATAAAATAAATAAATAAATAAATATAAAACAAGAGTAAAGAAGAATATAACAGAGGGAGAGAAAGAGAGTTTTCAGGGTTCATCAGAATATAACATGTTGACATAGTGAGTGAGCCTTCAGTTGCATATAGGCATATCATATAGGCAGGCTTTTACTGAAATCTTGACCGTGTTTTAGGTAACTGACTTGGGTAGTTATTCGTTGATGATAGTAAAAATTTTAAAAAAGAAATGATGTATCCGTGCATGTTTTATAATATATATATATATATATATAAGATTCGGTTGAAAAAAAAGGGAGAAAGCCTGTAATACTTCAGATAACAGAGAAGATGTTAGGTGGAAATGTTTAGTTGCATATAAAAGCATATAACTGCAATATGCTTTATAGTTGTGTGGGACAGTGCATAAGCCTGTAGGTAGTAGAGTATTGGATGCACTTGTACATGCATATATCACGGCCTATAGGAGAAAAACTTCACCATTTTGTTTTAGATGGCCTTTAGGTAAATTTTTCCTTGATTTTTGAAATGGCATGGTTCAGTAATGGGTAGGAAAAGTTTCGTTATGTTTTGATAGTATACCCAGTGGAGTGGTCGAGCAAGTCGAACTAATTCTCGTCCTATTTTTAATTTTTGCTTTGACCGTAAATTTCTAAAGTCACGTATCCGGTATTTGGATCTTGTTATAGATTTGAATCTAGGCGTGACATCCGGGATATTCGATCGTTACTCTCTGTTGTTTCTTTTCCGGTGGATTTTCGTTTTGAATCAAATTTTTTCTGCAGCCTTCAGGTGAGTTTTTCTCACCAGACAAACATGCCTATATTTCTGTGAATTATCGCAAGTGTATGTGTAAATTATTATTTAACTGTTATCTGTCTGTAATATAATGTAGGATGTTAAACTCCATTTAAATTGACACCTCATCAGTTATTTATCTGTTGTAATATTTCTGCAGTTATATTGTTAAATGTTTATTTACTGATTTAAATCATCACTGCAAGTTCCCTATAAATTTAAATCGTTAAGGCTGAAATGATAGGCCTAAAACGATGATTATTATGCATTTATTCAGTTAACTGTTTAATTTTAACTTGGGATTGCGGGTTTGAAATGATAGAACCCGGGGTTTGTAAAATTGCGGATTGAAATGATATAAATCCGTATCACTTGACCTAGGCTAGAAAATTTTATACAGACCCGTGGTTCCTATAATATTTTCTGAAATATTTTAAAATTATTTTTAAATGGAAGTTTATAATATTGTGGTTTAATGTATTTAAAGGATTTTTATAAAGATTTAAAAATGATTTTTGAATGAGTTAAGATTTTAAATAAATAAATATAACTTATTTGGAAAATTCTGGATTTTTGTTAAGATGAGATTTCAGTTAAGAAATAATTGATAATAAGTTGTATTTGGAATTTAAACTAAATTGATAAGTTAATAACCTATTACAGCATTTAAATGCTGTCTTTTAAAATTGGACTGTTTAACCCATAAACTTTAGGTAGCATTTCATAAGTGCTGCAGAAACTGGAATTTGATTGTTTTAAAATGTATGGAAATTAATTTTGGGGAAAAGGTGTAAATTTTGGAATTTAATATGAAATTAGGAAAATTTTAAGAAATTGATTTTTTGATGGATTTAAAGGAAGAATTTAACTTTAAAATTTGGTAAAGGCAATAAATTCCAAATAAATTGAATAAATTTAAAAGTATGTATAAAGTGGAAAGTTTAAATCAATATTTGATATTGAAGGAATTTGAGATATATTTTGATTTTAAAGTACGAATACCATTTTAAACTGTAACCACGGGTTATAATAACGCTTGGTTGGCAAAGGAACCGGGATCGGATATGGACATACTCTCTGTCGATACCGAAAACCACTTTGACTAACCGTGTACGCGGTGGAGATCCCAGAATGAAGTAGGATGGTGGTGACGTTTCCTTTAAGGTAAATACGTGGACCCGACTCCCGTGAGTTGGCATAAGGTGGCTAAAATAGGAGCGATTCTCGGATTAATGAGGTAGCACCTCTGATCGAACGCACTTCTTCGTATGCCATTCTATTACTCCTGTGATTGTTTTTGTGCGCACCTTTGATTTGGGAGTGTTGTTCGAGGTGGTCGGTAACTGCGGCTACGCGTTTCCACCGGTCCGGATAGCAATTGTTATATCTACCCTGACATTGCCTAGTTGTGCCGTGTCAACTACCATAGCGAGCCTCCTACGAGTTTCTATTTGTGCCGTACCTATGGAGTATCCTCTGGTAGCTTCCCGATCAGGAGGTATTACGGTACTGTATAGACTATTGGCATTATTTGTGTTAAGGGCTATATGGGTAACCCCTTAACGCTATTAAAAAGTAAGTTTATTTTACAATTAGACACTATTATAATAGCGCAATATACTACATAGTAAATAGTTTAACGGATCCTTAGAGGATGGGCGGTCCCAAGCATCCTTTAAGTTACTTGCTCTATATTACAGTACACTTGAATTAGCTTACACTATATAAGTATGTATGTCCTGACTCGAGTGTTTATGTTTTATGTTACGCTCGGGTCAGCCTGAGTTGCAGTTCAGTTTTCATCCCGGAGCTAGGATTTCTGTAGATCACTTTCAAGCTGCTGGCAAACTTCCTTTCCAGTTCTTTATCTAAAATTTTGAAATCAAGACTAATGGACATTTGGACTGTTTACTGATAAGTTAAAACTATATTTGGATTTAAGACTATGTAAATTTTACTTGAGTAAGAATATTTATAGTGGCTTCATGAACCACTAAGTATTTTTAAATTCCGCTGCGAGTATTCTGATTCTGTGTCTGTGATTCTGTGATTTATTATTTACTGCATATTCTGAGTTCTGCCAAATTTAATTTTACAACGCGGTATTTTGAACAATTCAAGTCCGACATGTGCGGATGCGAATGGTTGAAAACACCGGGTCGTTACATCTGGTATCAGAGCTTTGGCTCTAGGCAAAACTTAGAATGTATGGTAAATTTGATTTACAGAATCACTTTCATTCGAGCTTGAATCTCTTCCTTTTTGAATTTTGGAACGTTCCCTGCGGTTCCGAAGTTCATTCGTGTCCCTCACTATTTATTTTTCTTTCGATTCGGGAGTATCCCATAACTCCACTTAGGATGATCTTTATAGTGAATTGGCGGTTTCGCCAATATTCTAATATAGCGGTGAAACTCCTTTACAACTAGCATTGATTCACCGGAGATTTATATTTATCCTCGGTTTAGATACTAGTATCTTTGGTTATTCTGAACTCTATCTCTTCAGATCGAATGTAGATTTACCCCAGAAAATCCACATCGGTCTGACTCTTTAAGTCACGGTTGACCAGGTTAAGGTTGCCCGCGATTTATATAAACTTATCTGGTTTCTTATTCTGTTATTTAACCATCGGATCTTCTGATTCCAACTTATTTTTAAATCAAAATTCTATTTAATTTGAGTCCTTCAAAATTTGAATCTCTATCCTTGTTTGAAAAATTTATTCCTATTTGGGAAAAATCTAATATTATATATATAAGTATAATTTTCAAAATTTAACTAGTTGTTTAGAGATAATAGTGTTTGGTTTTATTTATTGTTTTGTAAACCATTGATTTTGTCTTATATAAATAATTGAATATAAACATGGTTATAAATTTATTTGGAAACAGAAATGAATTTAAAATAAGAATTTAAGAATTCAATTTCGATAGTTTCAAACCTTGTGTTTAAAGTCTTAAAAGGATATATTATTATTTAAATAATTTTCGAATACAAATTTGTTTCCAAAGAATTTTAAAGTTTTGAAAATTAGTGCTCTTCTCTTTGTTGCTGGAAAATAATTTCGGTGATGACTACAACATCATCGACATTCATTTTCGAGTATCGAAGTAAAGAGACCACGATGTAGTTTTGCTTCAAAAATTTAATTAATTTGAATTTCTAAAATATGACTTAATTTATAATATATATAGATATATGATTTAAATTTGATTTGACATATACTATATGTATGTATTTATTTATCTCTAAAGGGTTTGAAGTTAATTGGAAATTTAATTCATAAATTTATGTTAAAAGGTGATTCTAATGATAAAATAAAGTCAAATTTGGAATGAATATTTAAACTTGAATAATATAGTTGGAAAATTTTACTTGTATAAATTGCATGCCAATATAACTTACCTAAATCATTCAGAAATTAACTATGTAATTGGATAATGTATAATATAAAAGGATTTTATAAATAAAAATTTGAGTGGTTATAATAAATGTTATACACTTAAAGTTTCAGTTACAACAAGACAAATAGAGGTAAATAGAAATAAAATAATAATTGAATAATATACAATATCAAATGGTGTTAAAGGAAATTTAGAAATATATTGGAATAGTTATATTAAATATAATCTACTTAATATGTGCGATAAGATATATTAAGCAGAATATATTTAATAATAATCTGGAATAAAGAAAATTAAATTTGTTGAATAAAAGATGATTATTATAAATGACTATACAAATTTCTGATTTTAGAAAATAATTGGATAATAAGATAATTAATTTGGAAATAGTTAAGATTGATTTAACTTCTGTAAAAATCAAATGAATTAAATCAATTATTGAATATTAATTTAAATTGAATTTATATAGTTTAGATATTGAGAAAAATATTTGACATAGATGAGAAAAATATTGAGAAAAATAAATTTAATTATAGTTTGGAATAAAGAAGAAACTAAATGGGGAATTTGGTTTATTTTGGGAAATGGTAAATTTACTTTAAAAATAAAGTTAAATTACCATTTCAAATTTGGACTAAAATTAAACATTTTAAATTAGAATGTTATAATACCTTGTGAAAAATTTGGAGAAAGAAAAAAAAAAGAATGATTTTTCTTTTTTTAGTGTAGGGATATTATACAAGTAAATACGTAAATAAATAAATGTTAAAATTTTAAGTATAAATAGATGAAATCAATGATTAATTTAAAATTGAATTTTTATTGTTTAGATTAATGATTCTAATTTAAGTTTCAATTTAGTTTTCTTTCAGGTTGTTTCTATTTCCCTACCTTCTTCCTTTTCGAGGACGAAAAGTTCTGAGTGGGGGAGAGTGTAACAGCCCAATTTTTTTAACAAGTATTTTCACTTGTATTTTTCTTAAAAAAAAAAAAAACTTTGGGGTTTATTTAAAGTGATTAAAAATAATAATAAAAAAAAATTGACCAAATTTTTAATTAAATAATAAGATCTCTGAAATTTTGACATGGTTAAGAATTAACTTTAATTTGGTAATTTGGGTTTTTGTCGAGGATGGTAAATAACTTAATTTCTAGCAAAATCAAGTTTTAATTAAGAAAACATTAATAGCTTAGGTGGTTAAGACATCTGGGCTATTCACGACAGGTCACGAGTTCGAGTCTCAGCATGGTCAGAATTTCGAATTTTTTTGTGTATAAATGAACTGGGAAATTACGCGTTAAAAAGGGCGCGTAAATTTAGGGAATAAATACTATATATATATATATATAAGATTATATATAAGAAAACGTATAGAACTTTAATCCGTTATTTTTCTCTTTCCAGTAAATTTACTTCCCAATTTATATACATATATAATTTGATTTAAATCATTTCCTTAAAATACTAAATATGGAAATTTAAAGTGTGAAACGGTTAAATTTGTTAAAAGACAACTCCATTTGAATTTTAATAAAAGGAATTTTGTATATATATATAATATGTGAAAACCAATTAAGTTTGTTAAGTAATAATTTTGAAGAATTTAGTGTATTAATGAACTGTTAAATTTCACGTTTAAAGGACGCGTAAAAATTTATGGTATAAGTAACAAAATAAACGTATAAATTAAAAACGTTATTTTTATATAACTTTGGGTGTTTTATATTACGTCAGTTTGGCGTATTTTAAAAATCATATTTCAACATCGATATGTATTTAAAATATCGTATCAATGGTCTGTATACAAAATCAACGCTTGCTTTAATCACGCATATAAAGTATAGAATCCAAAGCTTTGTATAACTGGCAATTAATATTTTCGCAAGCCTTATCTCAAATCCAAAGGAATAACGTGCATATCCAGGCATCAAAGAAAAAAAAAAGCACGCAAATCTGAATTTAAAAAAAAGAAACGTTCAAATCTGTTTGTAACTGTTCTTTAAAATATAATGATAATAATCCACTCTTCCTTTTTTGATTTAAACATACCATATATTTCTTCTTAAATCACGCATATATCATTTGAGAGAAAATCAATTTTGCATTCCTTCGCGCGTGACAAATTTTTTTATTCTTTTAACATTTTTGGCATTTGCCTCTTACCTTTTTGTTTCTTGAGCATGTCACTGTATTCATTTATTCACGCAACCTAAATGGACCAATATATTTGATTGCCTAAAATCAACTCATGCATTCAAATTTAAGCTTGCCTATCTTTTCAAATTCTCACATTCCTATTTATATCTCTCTGTTTCCACTGCCTTTATTTTGCAAGATAAAATTTTTTCGTTCCTATAATCACGCATATAAAGTAAAAATCATATTTAAATATACTTATCGATTAAAATATCAGTTAGTGATTTTTATAACAAACGTTAATTTTGTTTTAACTGTCAAAATTTGTTTTAAACTTTTGTATATACCTTTTCATCCAAATATCTTTTGCCTAAAATCAATCTCTTGCCTAATATCAGTTCTTCCAAATGCCGTTCACGCAACTATCAAATAAAAAAAAAATGTTGAAATCAAAACTCATAAACTGGCAATGAATATCACGCATATAAAATCAAATCTAATTGCTAACCGTGGTCCCTAAAATCACACGAGCCTTATCCATTCAAATAAGATAAAAACTGGAAATAAATCACTGAGCTCTGCTTGCTTTTTCTTTTTCCATTGATTTCGCCTCAAATCAATTCTTTATCTGCAAAACGTTCAATCTTCTATCAATGCTGCCGTTTTTTTTTCAATCTCTTGCCAAGGTATTCACATTCAAACTTTTGAACGTATGAAATTTTGCTTTATCAATCAATTGTTTAGGCATGCCAAGATATGTTGCCATTTTCGTACCGAGCCCTTTTGATTTTCTTCACGTATATTTGTTTTCTTGCATCTAAAGCAAACTCTCCCCTCTATAAATATATTAGCCTGGTTCGTATTTTATCTCCTCATCTTGCATAACATCATCCACAAGGAGAAAAGCTTCTATCAGGTAATATTACTATTCCTCTTCTTCTTTTGCATCCTCTCCGTTTTCCTTCTTCAGTTTTTTTTCCTTTGCTTTCCCATCTTTTGGCTCGGCCACTCCAACCCTGACTACCACTCTAGTGCTCATCCGAGTTTCCTATGAGACATATATTTTGAAAAAAAAAAAACCTTGTTTCTAGTAGCAGTGGATATGTGTGTTGATGATGAGGTCTTAAGAGAAATACATTACCTTGCAAATTCATTCAAGTCAGGTCAATAACCTGTAGGAAGCTAGGTTATGGAATTAGTGTAGTTATGATGTAGTAAGTGTTATTCTGGATGTACTTATCACTAATGATCTGTGCATGTTTTACCATCTTGTAACAGTAGATAGCAGAGAGACGCAAGTTGTAGGCAGAGAGTTGCGTGAGTTTTGTTTTGCATAGGATGTTAGACATGTTTAAAAATAATATAAAATAAATAAATAAATAAATATAAAACAAGAGTAAAGAAGAATATAACAGAGGGAGAGAAAGAGAGTTTTCAGGGTTCATCAGAATATAACATGTTGACATAGTGAGTGAGCCTTCAGTTGCATATAGGCATATCATATAGGCAGGCTTTTACTGAAATCTTGACCGTGTTTTAGGTAACTGACTTGGGTAGTTATTCGTTGATGATAGTAAAAATTTTAAAGAAGAAATGATGTATCCGTGCATGTTTTATAATATATATATATATATATATATATATATATATAAGATTCGGTTGAAAAAAAAGGGAGAAAGCCTGTAATACTTCAGATAACAGAGAAGATGTTAGGTGGAAATGTTTAGTTGCATATAAAAGCATATAACTGCAATATGCTTTATAGTTGTGTGGGACAGTGCATAAGCCTGTAGGTAGTAGAGTATTGGATGCACTTGTACATGCATATATCACGGCCTATAGGAGAAAAACTTCACCATTTTGTTTTAGATGGCCTTTAGGTAAATTTTTCCTTGATTTTTGAAATGGCATGGTTCAGTAATGGGTAGGAAAAGTTTCGTTATGTTTTGATAGTATACCCAGTGGAGTGGTCGAGCAAGTCGAACTAATTCTCGTCCTATTTTTAATTTTTGCTTTGACCGTAAATTTCTAAAGTCACGTATCCGGTATTTGGATCTTGTTATAGATTTGAATCTAGGCGTGACATCCGGGATATTCGATCGTTACTCTCTGTTGTTTCTTTTCCGGTGGATTTTCGTTTTGAATCAAATTTTTTCTGCAGCCTTCAGGTGAGTTTTTCTCACCAGACAAACATGCCTATATTTCTGTGAATTATCGCAAGTGTATGTGTAAATTATTATTTAACTGTTATCTGTCTGTAATATAATGTAGGATGTTAAACTCCATTTAAATTGACACCTCATCAGTTATTTATCTGTTGTAATATTTCTGCAGTTATATTGTTAAATGTTTATTTACTGATTTAAATCATCACTGCAAGTTCCCTATAAATTTAAATCGTTAAGGCTGAAATGATAGGCCTAAAACGATGATTATTATGCATTTATTCAGTTAACTGTTTAATTTTAACTTGGGATTGCGGGTTTGAAATGATAGAACCCGGGGTTTGTAAAATTGCGGATTGAAATGATATAAATCCGTATCACTTGACCTAGGCTAGAAAATTTTATACAGACCCGTGGTTCCTATAATATTTTCTGAAATATTTTAAAATTATTTTTAAATGGAAGTTTATAATATTGTGGTTTAATGTATTTAAAGGATTTTTATAAAGATTTAAAAATGATTTTTGAATGAGTTAAGATTTTAAATAAATAAATATAACTTATTTGGAAAATTCTGGATTTTTGTTAAGATGAGATTTCAGTTAAGAAATAATTGATAATAAGTTGTATTTGGAATTTAAACTAAATTGATAAGTTAATAACCTATTACAGCATTTAAATGCTGTCTTTTAAAATTGGACTGTTTAACCCATAAACTTTAGGTAGCATTTCATAAGTGCTGCAGAAACTGGAATTTGATTGTTTTAAAATGTATGGAAATTAATTTTGGGGAAAAGGTGTAAATTTTGGAATTTAATATGAAATTAGGAAAATTTTAAGAAATTGATTTTTTGATGGATTTAAAGGAAGAATTTAACTTTAAAATTTGGTAAAGGCAATAAATTCCAAATAAATTGAATAAATTTAAAAGTATGTATAAAGTGGAAAGTTTAAATCAATATTTGATATTGAAGGAATTTGAGATATATTTTGATTTTAAAGTACGAATACCATTTTAAACTGTAACCACGGGTTATAATAACGCTTGGTTGGCAAAGGAACCGGGATCGGATATGGACATACTCTCTGTCGATACCGAAAACCACTTTGACTAACCGTGTACACGGTGGAGATCCCAGAATGAAGTAGGATGGTGGTGACGTTTCCTTTAAGGTAAATACGTGGACCCGACTCCCGTGAGTTGGCATAAGGTGGCTAAAATAGGAGCGATTCTCGGATTAATGAGGTAGCACCTCTGATCGAACGCACTTCTTCGTATGCCATTCTATTACTCCTGTGATTGTTTTTGTGCGCACCTTTGATTTGGGAGTGTTGTTCGAGGTGGTCGGTAACTGCGGCTACGCGTTTCCACCGGTCCGGATAGCAATTGTTATATCTACCCTGACATTGCCTAGTTGTGCCGTGTCAACTACCATAGCGAGCCTCCTACGAGTTTCTATTTGTGCCGTACCTATGGAGTATCCTCTGGTAGCTTCCCGATCAGGAGGTATTACGGTACTGTATAGACTATTGGCATTATTTGTGTTAAGGGCTATATGGGTAACCCCTTAACGCTATTAAAAAGTAAGTTTATTTTACAATTAGACACTATTATAATAGCGCAATATACTACATAGTAAATAGTTTAACGGATCCTTAGAGGATGGGCGGTCCCAAGCATCCTTTAAGTTACTTGCTCTATATTACAGTACACTTGAATTAGCTTACACTATATAAGTATGTATGTCCTGACTCGAGTGTTTATGTTTTATGTTACGCTCGGGTCAGCCTGAGTTGCAGTTCAGTTTTCATCCCGGAGCTAGGATTTCTGTAGATCACTTTCAAGCTGCTGGAAAACTTCCTTTCCAGTTCTTTATCTAAAATTTTGAAATCAAGACTAATGGACATTTGGACTGTTTACTGATAAGTTAAAACTATATTTGGATTTAAGACTATGTAAATTTTACTTGAGTAAGAATATTTATAGTGGCTTCATGAACCACTAAGTATTTTTAAATTCCGCTGCGAGTATTCTGATTCTGTGTCTGTGATTCTGTGATTTATTATTTACTGCATATTCTGAGTTCTGCCAAATTTAATTTTACAACGCGGTATTTTGAACAATTCAAGTCCGACATGTGCGGATGCGAATGGTTGAAAACACCGGGTCGTTACATCTGGTATCAGAGCTTTGGCTCTAGGCAAAACTTAGAATGTATGGTAAATTTGATTTACAGAATCACTTTCATTCGAGCTTGAATCTCTTCCTTTTTGAATTTTGGAACGTTCCCTGCGGTTCCGAAGTTCATTCGTGTCCCTCACTATTTATTTTTCTTTCGATTCGGGAGTATCCCATAACTCCACTTAGGATGATCTTTATAGTGAATTGGCGGTTTCGCCAATATTCTAATATAGCGGTGAAACTCCTTTACAACTAGCATTGATTCACCGGAGATTTATATTTATCCTCGGTTTAGATACTAGTATCTTTGGTTATTCTGAACTCTATCTCTTCAGATCGAATGTAGATTTACCCCAGAAAATCCACATCGGTCTGACTCTTTAAGTCACGGTTGACCAGGTTAAGGTTGCCCGCGATTTATATAAACTTATCTGGTTTCTTATTCTGTTATTTAACCATCGGATCTTCTGATTCCAACTTATTTTTAAATCAAAATTCTATTTAATTTGAGTCCTTCAAAATTTGAATCTCTATCCTTGTTTGAAAAATTTATTCCTATTTGGGAAAAATCTAATATTATATATATAAGTATAATTTTCAAAATTTAACTAGTTGTTTAGAGATAATAGTGTTTGGTTTTATTTATTGTTTTGTAAACCATTGATTTTGTCTTATATAAATAATTGAATATAAACATGGTTATAAATTTATTTGGAAACAGAAATGAATTTAAAATAAGAATTTAAGAATTCAATTTCGATAGTTTCAAACCTTGTGTTTAAAGTCTTAAAAGGATATATTATTATTTAAATAATTTTCGAATACAAATTTGTTTCCAAAGAATTTTAAAGTTTTGAAAATTAGTGCTCTTCTCTTTGTTGCTGGAAAATAATTTCGGTGATGACTACAACATCATCGACATTCATTTTCGAGTATCGAAGTAAAGAGACCACGATGTAGTTTTGCTTCAAAAATTTAATTAATTTGAATTTCTAAAATATGACTTAATTTATAATATATATAGATATATGATTTAAATTTGATTTGACATATACTATATGTATGTATTTATTTATCTCTAAAGGGTTTGAAGTTAATTGGAAATTTAATTCATAAATTTATGTTAAAAGGTGATTCTAATGATAAAATAAAGTCAAATTTGGAATGAATATTTAAACTTGAATAATATAGTTGGAAAATTTTACTTGTATAAATTGCATGCCAATATAACTTACCTAAATCATTCAGAAATTAACTATGTAATTGGATAATGTATAATATAAAAGGATTTTATAAATAAAAATTTGAGTGGTTATAATAAATGTTATACACTTAAAGTTTCAGTTACAACAAGACAAATAGAGGTAAATAGAAATAAAATAATAATTGAATAATATACAATATCAAATGGTGTTAAAGGAAATTTAGAAATATATTGGAATAGTTATATTAAATATAATCTACTTAATATGTGCGATAAGATATATTAAGCAGAATATATTTAATAATAATCTGGAATAAAGAAAATTAAATTTGTTGAATAAAAGATGATTATTATAAATGACTATACAAATTTCTGATTTTAGAAAATAATTGGATAATAAGATAATTAATTTGGAAATAGTTAAGATTGATTTAACTTCTGTAAAAATCAAATGAATTAAATCAATTATTGAATATTAATTTAAATTGAATTTATATAGTTTAGATATTGAGAAAAATATTTGACATAGATGAGAAAAATATTGAGAAAAATAAATTTAATTATAGTTTGGAATAAAGAAGAAACTAAATGGGGAATTTGGTTTATTTTGGGAAATGGTAAATTTACTTTAAAAATAAAGTTAAATTACCATTTCAAATTTGGACTAAAATTAAACATTTTAAATTAGAATGTTATAATACCTTGTGAAAAATTTGGAGAAAGAAAAAAAAAAGAATGATTTTTCTTTTTTTAGTGTAGGGATATTATACAAGTAAATACGTAAATAAATAAATGTTAAAATTTTAAGTATAAATAGATGAAATCAATGATTAATTTAAAATTGAATTTTTATTGTTTAGATTAATGATTCTAATTTAAGTTTCAATTTAGTTTTCTTTCAGGTTGTTTCTATTTCCCTACCTTCTTCCTTTTCGAGGACGAAAAGTTCTGAGTGGGGGAGAGTGTAACAGCCCAATTTTTTTAACAAGTATTTTCACTTGTATTTTTCTTAAAAAAAAAAAAAACTTTGGGGTTTATTTAAAGTGATTAAAAATAATAATAAAAAAAAATTGACCAAATTTTTAATTAAATAATAAGATCTCTGAAATTTTGACATGGTTAAGAATTAACTTTAATTTGGTAATTTGGGTTTTTGTCGAGGATGGTAAATAACTTAATTTCTAGCAAAATCAAGTTTTAATTAAGAAAACATTAATAGCTTAGGTGGTTAAGACATCTGGGCTATTCACGACAGGTCACGAGTTCGAGTCTCAGCATGGTCAGAATTTCGAATTTTTTTGTGTATAAATGAACTGGGAAATTACGCGTTAAAAAGGGCGCGTAAATTTAGGGAATAAATACTATATATATATATATAAGATTATATATAAGAAAACGTATAGAACTTTAATCCGTTATTTTTCTCTTTCCAGTAAATTTACTTCCCAATTTATATACATATATAATTTGATTTAAATCATTTCCTTAAAATACTAAATATGGAAATTTAAAGTGTGAAACGGTTAAATTTGTTAAAAGACAACTCCATTTGAATTTTAATAAAAGGAATTTTGTATATATATATAATATGTGAAAACCAATTAAGTTTGTTAAGTAATAATTTTGAAGAATTTAGTGTATTAATGAACTGTTAAATTTCACGTTTAAAGGACGCGTAAAAATTTATGGTATAAGTAACAAAATAAACGTATAAATTAAAAACGTTATTTTTATATAACTTTGGGTGTTTTATATTACGTCAGTTTGGCGTATTTCAAAAATCATATTTCAACATCGATATGTATTTAAAATATCGTATCAATGGTCTGTATACAAAATCAACGCTTGCTTTAATCACGCATATAAAGTATAGAATCCAAAGCTTTGTATAACTGGCAATTAATATTTTCGCAAGCCTTATCTCAAATCCAGAGGAATAACGTGCATATCCAGGCATCAAAGAAAAAAAAAAGCACGCAAATCTGAATTTAAAAAAAAGAAACGTTCAAATCTGTTTGTAACTGTTCTTTAAAATATAATGATAATAATCCACTCTTCCTTTTTTGATTTAAACATACCATATATTTCTTCTTAAATCACGCATATATCATTTGAGAGAAAATCAATTTTGCATTCCTTTGCGCGTGACACAAAATTTTATTCTTTTCACATTTTTGGCATTTGCCTCTTACCTTTTTGGTTCTTGAGCATGTCACTGTATTCATTTATTCACGCAACCTAAATGGACCAATATATCTGATTGCCTAAAATCAACTCATGCATTCAAATTTAACCTTGCCTATCTTTTCAAATTCTCACATTCCTATTTATATCTCTCTGTTTCCACAGCCTTTATTTTGCAAGATAAAATTTTTTCGTTCCTATAATCACGCATATAAAGTAAAAATCATATTTAAATATACTTATCGATTAAAATATCAGTTAGTGATTTTTATAACAAACGTTACTTTTGTTTTAACTGTCAAAATTTGTTTTAAACTTTTGTATATACCTTTTCATCCAAATATCTTTTGCCTAAAATCAATCTCTTGCCTAATATCAGTTCTTCAAAATGCCGTTCACGCAACTATCAAATAAAAAAAAAATGTTGAAATCAAAACTCATAAACTGGCAATGAATATCACGCATATAAAATCAAATCTAATTGCTAACCGTGGTCCCTAAAATCACACGAGCCTTATCCATTCAAACAAGATAAAAACTGGAAATAAATCACTGAGCTCTGCTTGCTTTTTCTTTTTCCATTGATTTCGCCTCAAACCAATTCTTTATCTGCAAAACGTTCAATCATCTATCAATGCTGCCGTTTTTTTTTCAATCTCTTGCCAAGGTATTCACATTCAAACTTTTGAACGTACGAAATTTTGCTTTATCAATCAATTGTTTAGGCATGCCAAGATATGTTGCCATTTTTGTACCGAGCCCTTTTGATTTTCTTCACGTATATATGTTTTCTTGCATCTAAAGCAAACTCTCCCCTCTATAAATATATTAGCCTGGTTCGTATTTTATCTCCTCATCTTGCATAACATCATCCACAAGGAGAAAAGCTTCTATCAGGTAATATTACTATTCCTCTTCTTCTTTTGCATCCTCTCCATTTTCCTTCTTCAGTTTTTTTTCCTTTGCTTTCCCATCTTTTGGCTCGGCCACTCCAACCCTGACTACCACTCTAGTGCTCAGCCGAGTTTCCTATGAGACATATATTTTGAAAAAAAAAACCTTGTTTCTAGTAGCAGTGGATATGTGTGTTGATGATGAGGTCTTAAGAGAAATACATTACCTTGCAAATTCATTCAAGTCAGGTCAATAACCTGTAGGAAGCCAGGTTATGGAATTAGTGTAGTTATGATGTAGTAAGTGTTATTCTGGATGTACTTATCACTAATGATCTGTGCATGTTTTACCATCTTGTAACAGTAGATAGCAGAGAGACGCAAGTTGTAGGCAGAGAGTTGCGTGAGTTTTGTTTTGCATAGGATGTTAGACATGTTTAAAAAAAAATAAAAATAAATAAATAAATAAATGAATAAATATAAAACAAGAGTAAAGAAGAATATAACAGAGGGAGAGAAAGAGAGTTTTCAGGGTTCATCAGAATATAACATGTTGACATAGTGAGTGAGCCTTCAGTTGCATATAGGCATATCATATAGGCAGGCTTTTAGTGAAATCTTGACCGTGTTTTAGGTAACTGACTTGGGTAGTTATTCGTTGATGATAGTAAAATTTTTAAAGAAGAAATGATGTATCCGTGCATGTTTTATAATATATATATATATATATATATATATATATATATAAGATTCGGTTGAAAAAAAAGGGAGAAAGCCTGTAATACTTCAGATAACAGAGAAGATGTTAGGTGGAAATGTTTAGTTGCATATAAAAGCGTATAACTGCAATATGCTTTATAGTTGTGTGGGACAGTGCATAAGCCTGTAGGTAGTAGAGTATTGGATGCACTTGTACATGCATATATCACGGCCTATAGGAGAAAAACTTCACCATTTTGTTTTAGATGGCCTTTAGGTAAATTTTTCCTTGATTTTTGAAATGGCATGGTTCAGTAATGGGTAGGAAAAGTTTCGTTATGTTTTGATAGTATACCCAGTGGAGTGGTCGAGCAAGTCGAACTAATTCTCGTCCTATTTTTAATTTTTGCTTTGACCGTAAATTTCTAAAGTCACGTATCCGGTATTTGGATCTTGTTATAGATTTGAATCTAGGCGTGACATCCGGGATATTCGATCGTTACTCTCTGTTCGTTTCTTTTCCGGTGGATTTTCGTTTTGAATCAAATTTTTTCTGCAGCCTTCAGGTGAGTTTTTCTCACCAGACAAACATGCCTATATTTCTGTGAATTATCGCAAGTGTATGTGTAAATTATTATTTAACTGTTATCTGTCTGTAATATAACGTAGGATGTTAAACTCCATTTAAATTGACACCTCATCAGTTATTTATCTGTTGTAATATTTCTGCAGTTATATTGTTAAATGTTTATTTACTGATTTAAATCATCACTGCAAGTTCCCTATAAATTTAAATCGTTAAGGCTGAAATGATAGGCCTAAAACGATGATTATTATGCATTTATTCAGTTAACTGTTTAATTTTAACTTGGGATTGCGGGTTTGAAATGATAGAACCCGGGGTTTGTAAAATTGCGGATTGAAATGATATAAATCCGTATCACTTGACCTAGGCTAGAAAATTTTATACAGACCCGTGGTTCCTATAATATTTTCTGAAATATTTTAAAATTATTTTTAAATGGAAGTTTATAATATTGTGGTTTAATGTATTTAAAGGATTTTTATAAAGATTTAAAAATGATTTTTGAATGAGTTAAGATTTTAAATAAATAAATATAACTTATTTGGAAAATTCTGGATTTTTGTTAAGATGAGATTTCAGTTAAGAAATAATTGATAATAAGTTGTATTTGGAATTTAAACTAAATTGATAAGTTAATAACCTATTACAGCATTTAAATGCTGTCTTTTAAAATTGGACTGTTTAACCCATAAACTTTAGGTAGCATTTCATAAGTGCTGCAGAAACTGGAATTTGATTGTTTTAAAATGTATGGAAATTAATTTTGGGGAAAAGGTGTAAATTTTGGAATTTAATATGAAATTAGGAAAATTTTAAGAAATTGATTTTTTGATGGATTTAAAGGAAGAATTTAACTTTAAAATTTGGTAAAGGCAATAAATTCCAAATAAATTGAATAAATTTAAAAGTATGTATAAAGTGGAAAGTTTAAATCAATATTTGATATTGAAGGAATTTGAGATATATTTTGATTTTAAAGTACGAATACCATTTTAAACTGTAACCACGGGTTATAATAACGCTTGGTTGGCAAAGGAACCGGGATCGGATATGGACATACTCTCTGTCGATACCGAAAACCACTTTGACTAACCGTGTACGCGGTGGAGATCCCAGAATGAAGTAGGATGGTGGTGACGTTTCCTTTAAGGTAAATACGTGGACCCGACTCCCGTGAGTTGGCATAAGGTGGCTAAAACAGGAGCGATTCTCGGATTAATGAGGTAGCACCTCTGATCGAACGCACTTCTTCGTATGCCATTCTATTACTCCTGTGATTGTTTTTGTGCGCACCTTTGATTTGGGAGTGTTGTTCGAGGTGGGCGGTAACTGCGGCTACGCGTTTCCTCCGGTCCGGATAGCAATTGGTATATCTACCCTGGCATTGCCTAGTTGTGCCGTGTCACCTACCGTAGCGAGCCTCCTACGAGTTTCTATTTGTGTCGTACCTATGGAGTATCCTCTGGTAGCTTCCCGATCAGGAGGTATTACGGTACTGTATAGACTATTGGCATTATTTGTGTTAAGGGCTATATGGGTAACCCCTTAACGCTATTAAAAAGTAAGTTTATTTTACAATTAGACACTATTATAATAGCGCAATATACTACATAGTAAATAGTTTAACGGATCCTTAGAGGATGGGCGGTCCCAAGCATCCTTTAAGTTACTTGCTCTATATTACAGTACACTTGAATTAGCTTACACTATATAAGTATGTATGTCCTGACTCGAGTGTTTATGTTTTATGTTACGCTCGGGTCAGCCTGAGTTGCAGTTCAGTTTTCATCCCGGAGCTAGGATTTCTGTAGATCACTTTCAAGCTGCTGGCAAACTTCCTTTCCAGTTCTTTATCTAAAATTTTGAAATCAAGACTAGTGGACATTTGGACTGTTTACTGATAAGTTAAAACTATATTTGGATTTAAGACTATGTAAATTTTACTTGAGTAAGAATATTTATAGTGGCTTCATGAACCACTAAGTATTTTTAAATTCCGCTGCGAGTATTCTGATTCTGTGTCTGTGATTCTGTGATTTATTATTTACTGCATATTCTGAGTTCTGCCAAATTTATTTTTACAACGCGGTATTTTGAACAATTCAAGTCCGACATGTGCGGATGCGAATGGTTGAAAACACCGGGTCGTTACACAATGTGGAATTGAATTGAAATAGATTGATGTTAGTTAAGCACATGTTAATCATATTGATAAGAATATGGCTTGAGAGTAGTAAACTTGAATTTAAATCATTCAAGTGAAATAAAAGTAAAGTTTGGATTTGTCGGGAAATTAAATGGTGATTGAAATCCTTGAAGTGCTGATAAAATATGGTTAACATTGTTAAATTATGAGGTTTGTTTAGTTAAACTATGAAATTGATGTGTATGGTTAGTTTAAATGAGTATAATGTTAATAAATTTACATCTTTATTGAAAAACTGATGTGTTTGCCTAAGTAAGTACAGGTACGGGAGGCAGTAGATCGAGTTGGAGAGCGTATATGCAATATGAATTAGCCGCATGCTTTTAAAATGCTAATAAAGGTACGCCCACGCAATAAAAATAGGAAATATGAACTGTTTTTGGTTTTTCCGACTGTGTGGGTCGATGTATATGTATTTAAATCTATTGTGATATTGCAAAAGCTCCTCTGTACAGCGGAGACTCTGCTAAAATTTTCTGAAAATTTTGGGAGTTAGAAAAGTTTTCAAAAATTTGAAATGTTTCATTAACGACAAAATTGATTTCAAATAACATTTTAAAATAAAAAGGATTTTGGGCTAGGAATTGAAACTAGTTGTTTCGATTTGTAACTATAGAATTTGAGAAAAGTAAAATTGAGATTTCACTAAGTAAGTTTTGCTATTGAATTTGGAACATTCTTTCTACCTTAGCAAATTTCGGGGACGAAATTTTTATAAGGGGGGAGGAATGTAACGACCCGGAATTTTGGGTCGCTAGATTTGAACATTTAATTCATTTTAAATGTTGAATATGTATTATAATTTGGATTTTTAAATAAAAGATTTTGGTTAAATTAATAAAATTAGTTAAACTTAAAATACGGCAATTTAATTGAAATTTGTATAATAATAATAATTTAATATTGAAATTGGAATAATGGGTGATTCTAAGTGTAAATAGATCTAAAATTAGATTCTAAAATTTATCTTAAGTCTATTTGGATTTATATAGTAATGTTGGACTGTTGGATGAAATTAGAAGTCGACAAATTAAGATTTGGAAATTTATATTAATTTAATAATGCAATTTAATAATATAATAATGCCAATAATTAGATTTTGGTTCGAAATGGATCCGAATGATTTCTAATGTGTATATAAATTTTATACGAGTTATAAATAGAGTTAATAAAATTTTAAAAGTGAAGTTTCAAGTGATTTCGACGATTTTGAAAATTGCTCGAAATAATCGACGAGTTAAAATAGCCTTCCGGGGCACAGTCTCGGAATTCGACAAAACCAGTTCCATTGGATCCGTAATAGTTAGTTATTATCGGATTTCAATTTTTGTAGCAATCAGAGTTGTCGTTTAACCCCGACAACTTAAAACGCATAGAAAATACCTTAATCGGTTTAATTTAAAATTGACCGTTTATTTCCGTAACTTGTGTATATGATCGAATTAGCCTCCAAAACACGTTCCACTGTGTTCGGAACGTAGGTAAAACCTTAGGAACGCTTGGCGGCACGTGAGATTTGGAGTTCGTTTGCAAAAGCTTGTTAAAATTGGAGATAATATTAAAATAATGCTTATAATTGTTTATATATACACGTTTTTCATCAGAAAACCCTAATCTAATTTAGGCCGCCACTATATTATTCAATGGCCGACATCATCCCATTTTCCCTCTCGATTTCCTTCTAATCCGTAGATCTTTAGCATTTTGTTTCAACTGGAAGATCGTGGGGCACTTCGAGATCTACGATATCGACGGTGGCGATCGAATATCGAGTTGTAGATGGCTGGCAAATCATGGTGGAAGGGCCGCCGTTCGCACGCGTCGTTCGACGAGAGGATGGCGCCGAGTTCACCGTGGTGGCGGCCGTGGGTGCGTGTCGACTTGAGCTTCGAAGTGGTGGTATTGGATCGTTGCCGAGTTTGCCGTGATGGTCGCGGTTGTTAACCCTAAATCGTGATGATGAGTTCGGCTTTGAGCCGTGTTCGCGTGCGTGAGGAAGAAAAGAGGGACGGCTTTGATTTCCTGATGCTTTGTGCGGTCGTGATTGTTTGTGGTAAAATAAAAAAATAATAATAGAAATTGTTTTTAAATTAGTGATCAAACTTTGAAAATTCATATCTAATGCACACGTTGTCAGATTCAGACGAAACTGGCGACGCTGGAATCGCAGAGACGCGTACTACGTAGTGGAGCAGTTCTGGATTCATTCTGAGCAAGTAAAAATTTTGGTTAAATCGAACGCCATTCGATTTAATTTAAATTTGAACGCCCGCCGAAAATCCAAGGTGAGTTTAACTCACTCACAACTGGAATACTGGTTAATTTGAATAGTCAATATTTAAATGATTGCTTGATTGGTTGAATATGATAATTATTATCTAATTGAATCGATATTTATTTATTGTTCTAATATCTATGGATGCAGGGAAACAGGTTGGAGGGATCCAAATGGATTCCTCACAAATAGAAAATTTTATTTATATTCTGATATATATATATATCATTGATATTCTGTGATAAATTGTTTTAGATCCTGTTATGCCATACTCTATTAGATACTGTGTTAGATTAAATTGAAACTAAATTGTGATTGTGTTGTGATTTGGTGAATATAACCTGAGATTTTAAATTAAATAAATGAATTAGGTTTAAAGGAAATTAAAGAAAATTCTTGAGTAACGAATTCTGTAAGAGATTAAATTCAAGGAATGGGTTGAAAATTTAAAGTGTTTGGAAATTGTGATTTCAAAGGGAATTGAGAATTGTTAAAAATAATAGCGAGATTTATTTTAAAGAATGGGTAATGTGCTTTCTCTTGGAAATTTTATTTTGTTTTTAAGAAAGCTTACAAATTTTAAATTTGCAGTTTAAATATGTTTAGAATATTTTTAGAAAGAAATATTATTTCAAAATGTTTTTAAGTGAAAGCAAATATCTTATTAAGTAATTATGGTATTTAATTATTTTTAAAAAGGTAAAGTAGTATTAAGTTTTAAAAAGGAAATTTTAATATGAATATTTGATTTAATAACCTTATTTTAAAAGTTAAATTTTATTTAAAATACTTAGGAAACCCCTATATATTTCCTCAAGTATTATTTTCAATTAAATAATTTCTGGAGCTTATTTTAAATATTTTAAACGTATGTTTGAAAGTGATTTCCAGGAAAAAGCAACGTGTTTAAAATAAAAGGAGCTATTTTTAAAGTATGGAAAGGATTTACGAGATGAACGTAAAATTGAATTGGAATAAAACGTGTTGGATTGATAAAAAGAATTCTTTGGTTATCCTAAGATGGAAGTGTATTTCCCTGAAAGCCAAGTACGTTTTAAAAATAGATTTTTGAAACATTAGAGTTTGAAGTTATATTAAAGAATGGTTTCAAGAAAATTATTTAAGTTGTAAGAATTTTAAAAGTGAACAGATATCAAAGTAGTTATGGAAGTAATTATTTTTAAAGGATAATCAGAATTATGTTTTAAAGAATATTATTATTATTATTTATACTCTATAAAATGGTTCTATTTTAAGGATAATCAATTAAAGTTTTATTTAAAACTTGTCTAGAATTTCATAGCTCTATTTCAAGATCTTGTATGACTTAACTTATTTTGAGGAAAATAGTTTATATTTTACAAAGCAGTTTGATGCGAAATATTTTCAAAGGTATATATATATGTATTAAATCAAGTATGTAAGAAGTTTTAATATGAATGTTTTAATGTATTTTCAATAATAAAGTATTTAAATTATTTTAAATCTTAAGGATTGGTGCTTGGACACTTTCAAGGGAAGTATCAATTTGGGAAATTTATTCCATGAGAAATTGAGTTTGAAAAGTGTTTTCAACGGGATTTGAAAAGGAAAATTATATCCCGTAAAGATATTTTTGAGGAAATAAATAATTGGGAAATTATTTATTGTGTGATGGATGTTTTTGAATGTTAATTGATAGTTAAATCACCGACTATCAATATTGGACAAATGCGTTGATCGTTTCGAAGAGACCGGGATCGAGATTTATTTCTCGAAAACCACTTCGATCCGGTTTGTACGTTTAGTGGAAAAACATGTTCGGAGTCGAAGATGGGGCAGTGAAGTGCAAGGGCTAGTCGCTACTAATCCTGAAGATATTTCCAAAATGGATGTAGTAAGAGTAGTGCCTTCGGTTCCGTTCGAATCTGGGACGGACTTGTATGGACGAATGCTTTCGGAACATCGTCAGCTAGGCGATGGGAATTCCAAGTGAAACGTTCTAAAAGGTAACGCTTAGCCTCAAGCCTCATCAACCGACAATGACTGAAAATCATGGGATATGCAGCAAAGCTTGGTGGGCAACACCCATTTCCGGGTAAGGTCATTCCTGTCAAGATGTCCCTTTTTATTTCGGCTTAGTGGTGCGGTTGCTGATCCCAACTGCGGGGTGATCTTACTCGGGGCTATCCAGTAAGGGGTAGTCCGGGCCTTGTATTGCAAGGGATCGGGCGTGGTCCTCGGTACACTGATCTAGACCAGGTACTGTGACAGGTGGTACCCCAGTGCCTAGTCATTGTTGGAAATCCATTCTCCCTACGAGCCTTTTACGAGTTTTGTTTGTATTACCCACTCTGTGGCTAGTAGCTGGAATTTAATAGATGTAACAATTTCGGCTATTTTATAAGTATTTGTATATTGACCCTATTATTATATCAGAGGATTTCTATAAAAAGTATTTTAGCTATCGTAAGTAAAAACCCGACATGTTTATTTATGGCGTGGTCTTATGAGATTCTTTTGTTTTTCACAGGATTTTTTAAACTTTAATAATCAATGTGGATGCATTATTATCAGGTGATATTCCAGACTGACTCGGGTGTTATTTCATTATAATGCTCGGGTCAGACCGAGTATTATATGTTCAGGACATGATGCTATGGAGCAGGAGAGGAGCTGGAGTCCGAGACGTATTATTCGTACTTGTATATATATAGACACACACACACACACATATCCGCTACTATGATTGTAGGGAATTGTTTGACTGGTAAATGTTGTTTGTATGAGATACTCTGATAATATGATGTATAAAACAGATATAGTTTCATTTTGTGTAAAGATCTATTATTTACTATTATATTTTACTCCGCTGCGACTGTGAGATTCTGATATTGTTTAGTTTCTTCTTCTTCTATCTCTTCTTCTTTAACCCTAATGGTTCGTATTTCTGTTTTACTTGAGTTAATTGATGTAGAATAGTGTTGACTCAAGGGGTACGGATTTGCATGCTATTATAGTTTGTGTAAGAAATTAGGTCATTACGAAAGATCTTGATTATTAAGAAATCAAATGCAATTTTTATACATTATTGGTTTTATTGTGAAGACTATTTATGTAATTTCATGTATTTTTTATTTCACTATTTGTTTGGTTAACATTGTAATTTAGTTTGTTTGATTAATAACATACTGGCAAATATTTGCTAGCGATATGTTTAGTAATTTATGTTTGCTTGTTATATATTGTGATAACCTGCGTCCCTTGATATGCTAAACTCTTCCATATCAAGAAATACGGATCATCGGTTTATGGTAAATGCAGTATCATAAAGACTAAGGTATCAAGGAAGAAATAATCTGTCTAATCCAAACGTCATCACAGTGGTTACATAATACCCTATATATGGATAATCTCAGAAAATAGTAATAAAAATCTCAAAGCATCAAAATATCCAAATCTCAAAATATCGTAATACTGTAGTCTTAGGACACCATTAGTACATGTTAAAATCAGAGTATCATAAAAATAATCCCTCACAAGCAAAGTACCCAAAAAAATGTACTGATAGGAAATACATGATAAAGGATAAAATAGATTAGACTCTAGGCACGATAATCCGAAGGCAGCAATGGATCTGTCAACGGCTGCTCAATCCACTTGTGGTGGGGGGAAAATGGAATGGGTTAAACATATGTCTGGTGAATGAGATTAAGACTAACAAGGAAATTTAATATAACTGACTCCAAGTCTACTTTAGGTGATAAAGAGTGCGTATGTATGTCCATGTACCTAAGCTCACATGCCTAAGGTCATATATCAAAGGTCAATAGCCAAATATCATGGGAATAACAACAGATCGTACCTCAACGAACGATCATTTAGTTTTGGGGAACTACTGTAACAACCCGCATATTTATCGATTTTATATTTAGATATTTTATTTAAATATTTTATCGTCAGTCGGATTTTAGTCCGAAAAGCTACTTTTTGCAAACAGTCGAATTGGGACTCGAGACCACCACCATTGAGTTCAAAATGACGTTTGCGACCTTTTTGAGTATAAGCTTCGATATGTTTGGAGAAAGTTGATTTTTTGCCGCTTTTTACTTAGGGCTTTGATTTGGGCTGAGCCCATTAACCCCACTTAACTCAGTTCCAACCCTCTCCTCTTCATTCACTTCTCTTCTATTTTCCTAATACTCAAGCTTTTATGTTAATGGAGGGTGGAAGAGGAAATTAAAACTCCAAGCCCTAGCTTCCTTTGCAAATCCAAGTTCTTGCTCCAAAGTTCAAGAAAACCCATTGGTAAGCTTCCTCTTCTTCTTCTCCAACTCATTCTCTCTTTGATTTCAGAAAATTCCTAAACCTAATTTGGGAAATGTTTCTCTTTTTAGCTTAGAATCAAGCTTCTTGAGTTGAGATTGAAGTGTGGTTGGTCTTCCATTGATTCAAGCTTCTCATTCATTTGATTTGGGTTCAAAGGTGAGATTTTTATCTCACATCTATGTCTATATCTATCTTTATTGTTAGGTATGAATCCCTAACATGTATTCATGTGCAATTGCTTTTGATTTGGATTGGTTTTGTGAATATTTCCTTTTTTTGGTGTTTGAAGCCAATTCTCTAAAAATCATAACTTTGATGTTTGATCATGCTTTAAGAGGTGTTTCGGAGAGCCTATAAGACCGGGTTGTCGCTAGGCATAAATCCTTAGTCGTCGTTGCTCGTCCGATCGCTCCCGATACGTTTTGGCCACTTTGCCCTAGGAAAATTGTTGCCTAGACCAGGTGACCAGACGTCTGGTGACCAAGTCCAGACGTCTAGTTTGGACCTGGAAAGTAAAAATGTATGCACGCATATTATAAAAAAAAAGCCAGAGATTATTTTCAGACGTCTGAACCATCAAACCAGACGTCTGGATAGGTCTCAGACGTCTGACTTGAGGTTTCAGACGTCTGAGTGTTCTCTGGGTTATTTCCAAAGAACAAATCCAGACGTCTGGATTCCAAATCAGACGTCTGGAGATGTTTATTTTTGCCTATTCAGGCTGTTTTGTGTGAATTTCCATTGTTTATCGATTTTAGCGATCCTATTAATCGTTATCACTTATTATCGACTTTGATGACTTCTTTTTATGGATCTTTTTGGAAATATCCATTTCTATGGATTTGGTATCGATTTCTTTGGATTTTATTCACGTCTTCGAATGTGAATTTTGTAATTGGTTGTTCTTACAATCTTCTTTGTGATTTGTCACTTTAAAAATATAAAGGTTTTCTATACTAGTAGTAAATATCAAAACTCTTTCTTCAAATGATTTCAACTCTACTTTAATACCAAATTCGTTTATAAAACAGTTTTCCAATCTATTAGTATATACAAACCTTTACCTCACTCGTATGAGAAATCTAATTAAACGGCTTAGTAAAACAAGTGGTATGAAACGCTTGCGTTTGTTTCGTCGGTAAATTCTTGGACTTGTTCGATTGAATCTCTTGTGATAATTTTCTAGTGGAGATCTACAATTTGTTCGTAAATATTTAAGTTAAGCTAGTGGTTATGGGACATGAAGCTAAGCTCATATATTTACTAGCTTATTGTAATTGACACTTCTCATTGATCATGACGATCATCTTTGTGATTTAGACTAGCAATGTGCGATGTCTCTTTGTCCATGTCGAGGACGATACTTCATTTTTTTTTGTGGAGCTTCGGCTCACCAGGAGGAGCTTCGGCTCAATGTCCGCAATGGGTGACTATACCCTGTCATGAGGAACTTCGGTTCACCAGGAGGAGCTTCGGCTCAATGTCCGCAATGGGGGACTATACCCTGTCAGGAGGAGTTTCGACTCACCAGGAGGAGCTTCGGCTCAATGTCCGCAATGGGGGACTATACCCTGTTAGGAGGAGTTTTTGACTCACCAGGAGGAGCTTCGGCTCAATGTCCGCAATGGGGGACTATACCCTGTCTGGAGGAGCTCCGGCTCATTTTTCTGGGATTGGCCATCTTTTTATTGTGATTTCTGGATTTCGTGTGTTGATTTCTGGAATTTATGTTTCACCAACTTTTACGATTGGCATGGATATATATATGTCATTTATTGTGGCTTGGTGAATGAAATCAGGAGTATGACATTCCTTTTTATCTTGAGTAGATTATTGTGATATTGATTAATCTCTTGTTGATTTTCAATTACTTATTTATCACAGCTTGGCATTGTGATTATTATATGTTTATGTCATATCTCCTATTCTATATCATTTCTTCTGATATTTATAGCTAGACTGATCCGTTTATTATTTTCTTCTTAAATAATACTCGGGTCAGACCGAGATGTTGCAGGTGCTTCTGCTTGACTTCTCATCCTGGATCATTACTCTGACTTTTGGCAAACTACTTAGATTAGTAGTTTATTTTGTTGTATACACTTGAGATATAGACTCATAGTTGTATTCCTTTGTATAGCACGTGTTGCTATTCTTTTGTATTATCGTGGATCTTTTGACCACTACTCTGATATACACTTTTATGTGTAATATTCATATCTATTTCCGCCTTTGTGATATGAATTGTCTGTGACTGATTTATGTTATGTTTATTTCTATATTTGTTTCCGAAGACCTTTATAGCCACTGTTTAGTAGCTTTGAGTTTGTGTCGGTATGTCGGATTTCCTCTTGAGATGAAAAGCGATATTTTTATCCGGTATATCGGTACTCGCACAAAGCAATTATACAGAGGGTCGCTCCTCAACAGCCTTATTCTCCGTGCTAGTTGACAGCATTCACAGTAGTGTTCTTGGCTAGCGTGGGTATAGAGGTGGGGCGTCACAGCTTGGTATTAGAGCCAAACTTCGGAACAATATGGAATATTATAGCAAGGATCATCGTCCTAAGTCCATCTTAGGAGTCGTGCTTTAGGATTTAATTCGTGTCTTCGTACCGATTCATCCTACTTTCTTTATGATTCCTTGTTTTATCAATCAAGTTTGATTGAAATTTATTCTGAGAATAACTTTTTCCTCTTCTTTCTTTCTTTCTTTCTTTCTTAAAGAAGAGAACTGGTTAGACCTGGCCGTCCCAGCGCCGGTCAATCTAGTGCTACTCCCCAGGATGGAGTATTTATGTCTGCCCAGCAGCTTCTAGATCTTGTTAAGAACGCTCAAGCAGCCGGTCCCAATCCAGAGCCTACTCATCCTAGATCCGGTTTTGCACGCTTGTGCAGAGACTATACCGATTTGGGTGGAAGGCCATTCAAAGGATCCGAGAGTGTTATAGAAATTCAAGCTTGGCTCAAATCATGCGATCGCATCTTTTCTCGCATGAACCTTATTGATCTACATCGAGTCCAAGTGGCTTCTAGCATGCTCCCAGAAAGAGCGTTAGATTGGTATGAGCTTTTAATTTCTGAAATCATTGAAGCGGATCTCACTTGGGAGCAATTCCGGGAAAGATTCAAATTGAAATTTGTGCCGGAGGCTGAAAAAGTAACTTTGGCCCGACGTTTTATCGACCTTGTTCAAGGTGAATCTTCTATGACAGATTATGTCGCATCTTTCGAATCTCTTTCTAAATACGAGATTGAGTATATTAATACCCCGATGAAGAAAAATCAGAGGTTTGTCTATGGCTTGAATAAGAATCTTAAGAAGCCATTACTCCTGAAACTTCAGGTTTCATTTGATCAGCTTATAGATATCGCTCTTCGTCTTGAAGAGGCCGATAGAGAAAGTGATGTCGAGGTTGGGAGTGCCAAACCGAACTCCAACAACACCAAGAAGAGGCATCCCTTTATCAGGTTCGGAAGTCCTAATCCTAACAAGAGGGCGAAGCAAGAGACTTCTATAGCAAATACTCCTATCCCTAATCGCGGAGAATGCTACAATTGTGGCTTTAGGGACCACTATATAAATAGGTGTCCAAGGCCTATTTCTTGCCGCTATTGCAAAAGTGCGGATCATTATATATCTTCGTGTCCCAAGCGTCAAAGCAAGAGAGAAGGAAAGCTGCAAGTCCCTAGCAACTCTTCTCGTGGTCAAGGTATTTCTCATTCAATCCTTGATGACATTTGCTTTGTGATTATCTTGTTCGTGTTCTTTTGATATAGTTTCCATCTCACTATTTTATATCAAAAGAACTTGTTGATTCTTTTTCTTTGAATATTTTGGGCTTGATGACTTCTTTGAGGATTGTGAATCCGGATGGTAGACCCGCAACACTCAATTTGCTTTTATTTGATGTCGAAAATTATTTTATGTGATTTTTCTTTCCGAGCCGATATTTTTACTTAGGCTTCGGAATTTACTTTTGTACGGATTGGCTTAATTATTATGAGGCCATATCCTTTGTCCCGTGTGGACTATTCATCCTCGACATTTTCAATCTGTTAAGCAGATTTCTATTTTTCCTTTTTGATTTTGATTCCAATTTGTTGGCATCATTTTATTCCTTAAAACCCGCATGATAAGGAAAGTATTATTTCTCTCAATCATATCGTTTGAAAAATTTTCTGGTATTTTTGAGCTTGTCTTAGGATTATCACCTAAGTAATCTTTTGTGTGATACTAAGGTCTTTTCAATTTGACCTTATCACCGGTTTTCGTTTGCTACGAGTTGCGGAAGTTAGCATTCCACTTACCGCATTCCGCACTCATTAAGGTTCTTATGAATGACTTATTTTGTCATTCAATTTGTCCAGCTTATTTCATCCATTTTATAAATCGAATATTCTATGAATATTTCGATGAGACCATTCTTGAGTTTATTGATTTTGGATGAAAATAGTAATTTAAAATTTTGCAAATCTTTTTCATAAGATTTATTTATAAGTAAAACTGGATTTTTGTTCTTGAAATGAACAAAGAATATTCTTAAAACTTTTTAAGAGATTTATTTATCCTGTAAAAGATGATTTTGTGATTGTATTGCCCGTTGAGTGCTTTAAGAATTTTGGTCGATGCGCTTGATCAACGTTATCGATAGGAATTTCCTAAACGCTTTGATGTGACAATCAGACACGATATATTGACTTGTAAAAATGTAAATTTTTGTAGAAAGATTATTACATAAAAGTAAAAATGTAATTTTGAAAGTTTTAACTTTTCGGGGAAGAGAATTATTTAAAAGAAGTTCTTTCTTTTCGATACTCTTATTCTTTCTTGTGATTCCTGAAGGGGAACTAAGACTTTGCTATTTGTACCGATACTAGTCGTATTGGTTTGGATGCCATTCTCTTGCCATAGAGAACGTGCTATCACTTGTGCTTCTAAATCATTATAGCTTATCGAGACAAGATATGCCACTTATGATCTAGTGCTCTCGGCTATTGTTTTTGTTTTTGGAATTTGGCATCATCATATTTGGATGAGAAATTTGTTCTCTACCTCGATCATAAATCTTTGGAATATTTATGTTCTCTTAAGGAACTGCATGTTGACTCGAGTTCCTAGCTTCCTATGATCTTGATATTCTTTTTATTCCCGAAGGGGAAATCGTGTTGCCAATGCGTTTAGTCGTAAGCAACAAGGGGTTGTTTCTTTGTTGATGACCAAATGAAATTATCTTTTTATCAAGTTCATCGGGCGTTTTGATGTACTTCGTTTTATTGAGTTTCATCTCATTTCTTTTGTGAACTTGCGTCCGATGTTCTTTTATTGTGTTCGGTTCATTGGGCGTGCCGTTTTTGTACTACGTCGGTGTTCCGAAAATCATTCGGGCTTCGGTTCATTGGACGTACCGTTTTTGTACTGCGTCAGTGTTCCGAATTATTTGGGTTTTGATTCATTGGATGTACCGTTTGTACTACATCAATGTGTTTTCTTTTTGGATTCATTGGATGTAGCGTTTGTACTACATCAATGTCTTTGATATTTGATTCATTGGATGTACCGTTTGTACTACATCAGTGTCTTAGATTCATCGGATGCACCGTTTGTACTACATCGATGTCTTTGCTTTTGATTCATCGGATGTACCGTTTGTACTACATCGATGTCTTTGCTTTTGATTCATCGGATGTACCGTTTGTACTACATCGATGACTTTGCTGTTTGATTCATCGGATGTACCGTTTGTACTACATCGATGACTTTGCTCTTTGATTCATTGGATGTACCGTTTGTACTACATCAATGTCTTTGCTTTTGATTCATTGGATGTACCGTTTGTACTACATCAATGACTTTGCTGTTTGATTCATTGGATGCACCGTTTGTACTACATCAATGTCTTCGCTTTTTGGTTCATTGGATATACCATTTTCACTACATCAATGACTTGGCTTTTTGGTTTACCGGACGTACCGTCTTTGTACTACGTCGGTGTTCCAAATTATTCGAGTTTCTAGTCCCTCGGGCGTACCGTTTTTGTACTACGCCGTTGCACCGGCTCAATTTTCTGCTATTCTTGACGTTCCCCACGTCTTTTACCTACGGAAATGCCTTAGGGATTCCGGTTTTCATTCTTGAGCCCGGTGATATTATAGAGATTGAAGTTTCACCAAATTTGACTTTTGAGCACCATTCCATTCACATCATTGCTTTGGAGGTTGAGCGCCTTCGATATAAAGATATTCTTTTGATAAAAGTTCAATGGTTCTCAAATCCTAAGGATTGCTCTTGTGAAATCTTGAGAATTCATCGAACGAAAACTTTCGGATTTACTCCTTCGTGCTCTTTATGGTGAACTTCTTGATTCAAATTTTCTTTTGTGTTAATATGCTTCTATGGTTGTTACTTCTTATATTTCCTTCTTAATTATTGCGAGGACGCAATTTCTTTAAGGAGGGGAGTCTGTAACAACCCGCATATTTATCGATTTTATATTTAAATATTTTATTTAAATATTTTATCGTTAGTCGGATTTTAGTCCGAAAAGCTACATTTTGCAAACAGTCGAATTGGGACTCGAGACCACCCCCATTGAGTTCAAAATGACGTTTGTGACCTTTTTGAGTATAAGCTTCGATATGTTTGGAGAAAGTTGATTTTTTGCCGCTTTTTACTTAGGGATTTGGTTTGGGCTGAGCCCATTAACCCCACTTAACTCAGTTCCAACCCTCTCCTCTTCATTCACTTCTCTTCTATTTTCCTAATACTCAAGCTTTTATGTTAATGGATGGTGGAAGAGGAAATTAAAACTCCAAGCCCTAGCTTCCTTTGCAAATCCAAGTTCTTGCTCCAAAGTTCAAGAGAACCCATTGGTAAGCTTCCTATTCTTCTTCTCCAACTCATTCTCTCTTTAATTTCAGAAAATTCCTAAACCTAATTTGGGAAATGTTTCTCTTTTTAGCTTAGAATCAAGCTTCTTGAGTTGAGATTGAAGTGTGGTTGGTCTTCCATTGATTCAAGCTTCTCATTCATTTGATTTGGGTTCAAAGGTGAGATTTTATCTCACATCTATGTCTATATCTATCTTTGTTGTTAGGTATGAATCCCTAACATTTATTCATGTGAAATTGCTTTTGATTTGGATTGGTTTTGTGAATATTTCCTTTTTTTGGTGTTTGAAGCCAATTCTCTAAAAATCATAACTTTGATGTTTGATCATGCTTTAAGAGGTGTTTCGGAGAGCCTATAAGACCGGGTTGTCGCTAGGCATAAATCCTTAGTCGTCGTTGCTCGTCCGATCGCTCCCGATACGTTTTGGCCACTTTGGCCTAGGCAAATTGTTGCCTAGACTAGGTGACCAGACGTTTGGTGACCAAGTCCAGACGTCTAGTTTGGACCTGGAAAGTAAAAATGTATGCACGCATATTATAAAAAGAAAAGCCAGAGACTATTTTCAGACGTCTGAACCATCAAACCAGACGTCTGGATAGGTCTCAGACGTCTTACTTGAGGTTTCAGACGTCTGAGTGTTCTCTGGATTATTTCCAGAGAACAAATCCAGACGTCTGGATTCCAAATCAGACGTCTGGAGATGTTTATTTTTGCCTATTCAGGCTGTTTTGTGTGAATTTCCATTGTTTATCGATTTTAGCGATCCTATTAATCGTTATCACTTATTATCGACTTTGATGACTTCTTTTTATGGATCTTTTTGGAAATATCCATTTCTATGGATTTGGTATCGATTTCTTTGGATTTTATTCACGTCTTCGAATGTGAATTTTGTAATTGGTTGTTCTTACAATCTTCTTTGTGATTTGTCACTTTAAAAATATAAAGGTTTTCTATACTAGTAGTAAATATCAAAACTCTTTCTTCAAATGATTTCAACTCTACTTTAATACCAAATTCGTTTATAAAACAGTTTTCCAATCTATTAGTATATAAAAACCTTTACCTCACTCGTATGAGAAATCTAATTAAACGGCTTAGTAAAACAAGTGCTATGAAACGCTTGCGTTTGTTTCGTCGGTTAATTCTTGGACTTGTTCGATTGAATCTCTTGTGACAATTTTCTAGTGGAGATCTACAATTTGTTCGTAAATATTTAAGTTAAACTAGTGGTTATGGGACATGAAGCTAAGCTCATATATTTACTAGCTTATTGTAATTGACACTTCTCATTGATCATGACGATCATCTTTGTGATTTAGACTAGCAATGTGCGATGTATCTTTGTCCATGTCGAGGACGATACTTCATTTTTTTGTGGAGCTTCGGCTCACCAGGAGGAGCTTCGGCTCAATGTCCGCAATGGGGGACTATACCCTGTCATGAGGAACTTCGGTTCACCAGGAGGAGCTTCGGCTCAATGTCCGCAATGGGGGACTATACCCTGTCAGGAGGAGTTTCGACTCACCAGGAGGAGCTTCAGCTCAATGTCCGCAATGAGGGACTGTACCCTGTCAGGAGGAGTTTTTGACTCACCAGGAGGAGCTTCGGCTCAATGTCCGCAATGGGGGACTATACACTGTCTGGAGGAGCTCCGGCTCATTTTTCTGGGATTGGCCATCCTTTTTATTGTGATTTCTGGATTTCGTGTGTTGATTTCTAGAATTTATGTTTCACCAACTTTTACGATTGGCATGGATATATATATGTCATTTATTGTGGCTTGGTGAATGAAATCAGGAGTATGACATTCCTTTTTATCTTGAGTAGATTATTGTGATATTGATTAATCTCTTGTTGATTTTCAATTACTTATTTATCACAGCTTGGCATTGTGATTATTATATGTTTATGTCATATCTCCTATTCTATATCATTTCTTCTGATATTTATAGCTAGACTGATCCGTTTATTATTTTATTCTTAAATAATACTCGGGTCAGACCGAGATGTTGCAGGTGCTTCTTATTGACTTCTCATCCTGGATCATTACTCTGACTTTTGGCAAACTACTTAGATTAGTAGTTTATTTTGTTGTATACACTTGAGATATAGACTCATAGTTGTATTCCTTTGTATAGCACGTGCTGCTATTCTTTTGTATTATCGTGGATCTTTTGACCACTACTCTGATATACACTTTTATGTGTAATATTCATATCTATTTCCGCCTTTGTGATATGAATTGTCTGTGACTGATTTATTTTATGTTTATTTCTATATTTGTTTCCAAAGACCTTTATAGCCACTGTGTAGTAGCTTTGAGTTTGTGTCGGTATGTCGGATTTCACCTTGAGATGAAAAGCGATATTTTTATCCGGTATATCGGTACTCGCACAAAGCAATTATACAGAGGGTCGCTCCTCAACAGCCTTATTCTCCGTGCTAGTTGACAGCATTCACAGTAGTGTTCTTGGCTAGCGTGGGTATAGAGGTGGGGCGTCACAGCTACTATCCCATAATAACTCACACTAGGCTTGGAGAAAAAGAACACACATGTAAACTCGTATAATGACTCGTCATATGCAACCTTTCCCAACCCCACGATCCTAGTGGTAAAATACCACTTACATAACCCCAAGAGTTACTGTAACATACGTGATTTTTCGTTGCCGAAAAACCGAAATGTTAGGGTTTTAAGAAAAAGAAAGAGGTAGAAGAAGAGAGATAAGAAGATAGAAAATAGAAGAGAAAGAAAACAACAGAATAATATCAGAATCTCACAATCGCAGCGGAACAACATATAATACATAAATGAATAATCTTTAAACAAAGAACTATATCAGTTATTACATTACATCACATTACATTACATCATATCATCAGAGTGTACAACAACAACAACAAACAGCGGAAAAGAAATACTATATACTAATGATACGCCATGCCATCCAGCTTGCCTCTAGCAACTCCTGAATTCCAGAATATCCTGATAAACCTTAACTCTTAACTGCCCGTGTGGAAATTGGTGGGCACCCAGAGTTTAGGAAGGAAAACAATAAACTCCGAGTCAGTCATGTGACTGGTGTGAGAACTCAAAACAGTTTATTTATCTTTAAAATCAAAATAGAGGAATATTTTTAAAGTCAATTCGCAATGCTTTTAAAAATGAGACTACCATAAGGCCTCCCGCACACACACACAATGCAAACGCAGAATCGGAGGAGATTTCTCCTTATGATAGTCAAAGATGCTTGATACGCATTAAAAAGAACATTTGATATTATTTACTAGTGCATAGTGTAGGAAAAATCATTTTGAAAGTAGAATATAAATCTTAGCCAACATACGACCATTATCGTATGCCTACTATAGCTAATATGTTCAATAGCAGGTTACCGCCACATTCCATAGCAGGTTATACAACTAAAACTGTACAAGGATCGTATTGTTTCTTTGGATTTCCAACAAATGGTCAGGCCAAGGAACTTCCCATTGCCACATGAGAACGCCTCTGGAAGGACGTCCCCGAGAACCTAACCGGATCTTCGCCAACACAAGGCCGGGTTACCTTTCAAACTAGGTAACAACTGACCGAGTATGCCATCCCCCGGTCCTTTGGGACCTTTAACCGAGCGCTCGTCACCAACATCACACAATCATAAATAAAGTGTTTCAACATGAGTAAGTATCTGGGCTCCATACCATGATACCACCCTTTTCCAGAAGGAAATGCACATACCCTAAAGGGAGCTACCCCTCATAACCTTGCTGCATCTTTCCTGTTTTGACCATTCCGGGGTGTGAGGCTCGACGAAGTCTCGTCCACAAAGCCACGCTTTATACAAAAGCTGTGCTTTGGGTCAACAAATTATCATAGAAATGATCACAAAGATAAATGATCAAACAAATGATCATATCACAAATGATCAACACATTGATCATTTCACAGCAACACTCAGCATGTCACATTACCAAATTGGGAGTATATTGCTAAAAACCTTCAACTACATAACCTCTGAGCTCATACGTCTCAAAGAAGGGTGTTAAGCTAAGAGAATAAATTCTCCGCCACCAACAGAAATATATTTGAAAGAAATCAGCTTTATATCTCAATTGTAATGTCAGACATACAATCCATACAAGTCTGTTCCGGGATCGAACAGAACCGAAGGCACTTACAAAGAAGTCCTTGCAATCTGGATATTCACTAATCACGTTCGGACTTCCCATCACATATGAAGTCTCTATACCGGGGACCATTCGATGCAAAGACATTCGACGAGTTGTCCTTTCGCTTTCAAAAATATCCGGTCTTCAACACCGGTCATCAATGCTATCCATTACGTCGTATCACTATTCGGAATGGGTAATCCGAATAACGAGCGCAATAATTTAAAAATAAGTGTGGCATTCAATTTCAAGCAAATCACAACAAATACCTATTCAAAGGTAAATATTGATAGTCGGTTATTGAACTATCAATAGATATGCACAACATCACCAGATTCCAAATAATTTTCCAAATTATTTATTTCCCAAAAATATCTTTACAAGATATATATATATTTTCAATACTTCAAAAATAAATCAATATTTATTTTTAAACAAGTTCCCCCTTTTCATTTATAAATTCCATAGTGAATTTACATTCCAAAATATTTATGAATATACGATTTCCATTCGATTTCTAATATTTATTTTCAATTTATCTTCAAAAAGATAGATTCAAAATATTCACTTAATATTGGAAAAACATTTCTATACTTATTAATTTATAAGTAATTCACAAGTCTTTTTATTTTCTACACTTGGAAAATATTCAATATACTCTAATCGAAATTAAGTATATATTTCATTCTTTAAGGAAATCATTCTCTTAAACACATTTATTTGGGCCAAAACGAATGTTGCGTAAAATATCGTCACGACAACCCAAAATCACTAGTATAGGGTTTCGAAATTAAAATAGATATATAAATCCCAATACTATACAAAACATTTCCTTTCGGAAATCATTTAGTATAACAACAGTGTTATAGTCTACCATTTCCTTCTATTTCTAGAAAACGTCTATTTCAACAATGAATGTTGAAATCTATGGTTTCGATAGTTAATACATTTTAAAACATCTTTAGATCGTTTTAATTCTATTTAAAACATCACATCCAAAACATTTTCTTTAACATATTATTTACTATTCAAAAACGTGAATATACTACGTTAACCAATTTCATCATTTCTATACATTTCATTTTAAAGGATTATTCACTGTTTAAAACGTGAATATAACTTCATTAACAAATTACAACAATTTACTTATCAAAATAAGTAGTTGCGGATTTATAAAACAATGTTTATGCATTTCATTTCTATTTATTTTATAACAACTTCCTTTTATAAATTTCCTTTATTAACCTATTTCAATTCATAACTCAATTATAAACCAAAGGTTCATATTATAAGTTAAATACTTATAATTTATTTGTTTGCAAAATCGTTCCTTTAAACTTCATAATTATAAGTCTTATAACTTATAAGATTCATTTATTTATCCAAAATCTATTCTTTTAATAACTTTACAAATTTTATAAACCTACTGTTTATAAAATTCCATTTATAACTTCACCGTTATAACCCTATAGATTTCATTCATTTATGAAATTCATTCACAATTCATTCTAACACTTATAAAAGCTCGTTTTACAATTCCAATATTTTTAATTTATAAATATCAATTTATAAATCTTTTATACGGATCAATTTATATATTCTTTTAAAACGTCTTTAACTCTTTTATAATTTCATCATTTTGATTTATAAAATAATCAAATTTCATAAATCCTATTTTTAAACTTTTTATAATAAATTCAGAAATCCCAATTTAAACTATTTTATAAAATCATAAATCCCATATTTTCAAAACTCAACTTTTAACTGTATTTCTCAAAAATCATAATTTTTATACATTAAAATTATAACGTTTATTTATTTAAGATGAATCGATTCCAAAAATATTTTATAAACCTACTTTCAAAAATCACTTTAGAAATCCCTTAAAATAAAAATCGTTATTTTTAAACTTCAAAATTGGATCCGATGATGCAACACATCAAATAGTCAATCACGACTTTCCAATATCATATATCGATATGATAAACAATCAAATATCACAATATCCGAATCAAACAAATATTTGTGAGGAATCCAGTTGGATCCCTCCAACCCGTTTCCCTGCATCCACAGACATTAGCACAATACCAATTCCGCTTCAAGACGGAATATCGCGGTATATGGCATTTATAAAATATTATCCGCTTAATAGGCGGCGCAATAGGGTCTCATCCGCTATACAATGCGGGAAATCAATCAACTGCAATATATACATATGCCAATATATATATATATATTGCTATATATATAGATATATCCAACTATATCTAATATCACAACCAAACAACAATCAATAAATAACCGCAAATCCAACTTACAAATTTTTTGAGTGAGAAGTTCTCACCTTTGCTTTTATTTGCAATCCATTTCCTTGACTCGATTTTCTTGATTTATACCTTGTATAAATATTTACACAATTCATTAATACACGAATCAACTGAACCACTAATTTTCCATTTAATAGTTTTCGATTAGCCGATAGTTTCATTTAAACCAAATTTTTTTCTTCTCTTTAATGATTTATTTAACTAAAATTTAACTTTTAAAACTAAATTTAATATACTAACCTTTGGTAATTAAATTATTCCATGATTTCATTTCAAATCAATTCTTTTAAGTAATTTATTAAAAATTAAATTTTTTAATCTTAATTCCCTTTAAATAAATCATTTCATCCAATTAATTTTCTAACAAATTTTGTTTTACAAAATATTTTTCATTCGAAACTAAATTTATATTTTTTTCCCCCTGTTTCTCTGTAATATATATGCATATATTAAAATCCACCCAAATAAATTCAAAACAAAGTACCTTACTGCTAATTGACTACGGCCATCACTAGAGTTTGCTGCCCACAACCCAATTCGTTGCGAACCATCACCAGCCTCGAGCTTGCCCTAAAACTCGATCGCCCCTATTTCCAGCCGCATCCACCATCGCGCGCGCCTCCCTCGCGTTCGCGAATCGCCGCCACCAACACTAGGTCGATCGAGTTCGATCGCCTCATCTCCATCGCGTTCACGAGCCACGGCCACCCCTCAACGGCCCCCTCCACGACATCGCCTCGGTTTGCCGCTCGAACATCACTGCAGCGAACCCAAACCCACGCCTCCTTTAATCGAGTCGATCGATCTACTCGAGCACGCGACTCCTCCATCCACGCGATTTTGATTTGAATTTGTTCGATCGGCCATTATTTTTTTGTTCGTTCTTTTTTTTTTATAAAACGAGGAAGAGGCTTCGGTAAACAGCTTTGAATAAGAGGAGGGAGGGCTCGAGTACAGGGGGAAAGAAGGAAAACACGCGAATTACTTAGCCGATAATTCACGAACGAATTTGTTGATTTCTTTCGTTCTGCCATTTTTTTGTTTTCTTCGTTCGATTTAGAACTGAAGAGGGAGAGGACGGGGTTATTTAAAAACAGACGACGCATGCTTGCACGATCTTGTTCGTGATACTAGGCGAGATTTTAGGAGTAACTTTAGGAAAGGCAACGTGCTGATGTTGACGAATTATTAAATTTAAATTTAATTTTAAACGCGTTGAAAATTTTCAACGCGTTTATACGTCGTATACTCACATAACAACTCCGAAAAATACGAAATTTGAAATCCGAGAATAATTCAATATTACGGACCTAATGGAACTGGTTTCGTCGAATTCCGAGACTGTGCCTCGGACGGCTATTTTTAAATATCGATTCAAACGATAAAATTTCAAAACTGAACAATTCACTTTCAAATTCAATTCTGAAGCTTCTATAATCTTTAATATTATCAATATGAATTTTACAAGCCTTTGAAATATTTTTATTCAGCTTAAAATTGAGGATTCAGATTTTTATTCAACTATGAATAGATTAAATTCTAAAATTTAATCACCAAATTCACTTTGAAAATTTGAAATTCAAATCAAACCATCATTCAAATATTTAAAATTAATTAAATATTTTCAAATTAAATTGTTCAAAATTCTGGGTCGTTACAATCTTCCCCCCTTAAAAGAATTTCGTCCCGAAATTACAAGTTAAGAAGAATTCCCTTATCTCGTCTATCATTTTTCACAATCTAAATAGTTTTATCAACTTTCTAAAACAAATCTTATTTTTTTATTAAAGATCCATTATCATTTCAACTAGCTTTCCAACTTCAATTATAAGTTCCAAACATTATTGTTTTCCTTAACAATTTAAATTTGAATTCAAATTCAAATTTCAAACTTTCAAATTTTCTCAAAAATTTTCTAACACTCTAAATTTTCGAAAAATTTCGCCAGCGTCTGCTTTGCGCGGCTAGCTCGGTACGACTACAAAATGGCACCACGGCCCCTCAGAATCAAAAAGAAAAGAGAAAGCCAAGTGGCTGGAGAAGAAAATCATCAAATTTCATACTGAAGTTGAAATACGTACCTTTTTGTCGAGCAATTCAATTTTTATCTTCGAAATCAAAATCTCAATTCCATTTCTTTTAATACACCTGTATATCCTGCTAGTCATAATATCCAATTCCAACATTCCAACCATTTTGCCAATTCCATTACAAAATTTCCAATATATGCTTCTTATACATTTTTACTTCACTATTGAAGTTACACATTCATTTTCATTCAATTTATATTTCAATTCAATTCCAATTCATTTATTTACAATTTATTTTACAAATCCCAATTGTATATGAATTCATTTCCTTATATATTTTTTTATTCATATTTATAAATTTCATTTGTCAAATGAATTTATCTCAATTCTTTGGTTATACATTTTATTTCTTATTTAATTCCATATAATAATGATAATAATTTAATATTATTAACAACCATGCAACCATATACTATAATAATTAATAGAAAATCATTTCTTCTCTATCAAAAAATAGTTTTGGGCAAAATTATCTTATTTACCCGATTCAAAAACAATTTTATATTCACTAACAAATACGCGCTCATATCTATTATTACACTCAAACTCATTCTAGAGTACTGCTGACTCTATCTCTAATGAGTAACACCCAACAGAGCCATGGTTGTCGCTTAACCATATGCTCTGATACCAAATGTAACATACGCGATTTTTCGTTGCCAAAAAACCGAAATGTTAGGGTTTTAAGAAAAAGAAAGAGGTAGAAGAAGAGAGATAAGAAGATAGAAAATAGAACAGAAAGAAAACAACAGAATAATATCAGAATCTCACAATCGCAGCGGAACAACATATAATACATAAATGAATAATCTTTAAACAAAGAACTATATCAGTTATTACATTACATCACATTACATCACATTACATTACATCATATCATCAGAGTGTACAACAACAACAAACAGCGGAAAAGAAATACTATATACTAATGATACGCCATGCCATCCATCTTGCCTCTAGCAACTCCTGAATTCCAGAATATCCTGATAAACCTTAACTCTTAACTGCCCGTGTGGAAATTGGTGGGCACCCAGAGTTTAGGAAGGAAAACAATAAACTCCGAGCCAGTCATGTGACTGGTGTGAGAACTCAAAACAGTTTATTTATCTTTAAAATCAAAATAGAGGAATATTTTTAAAGTCAATTCGCAATGCTTTTAAAAATGAGACTACCATAAGGCCTCACGCACGCACACACAATGCAAACGCAGAATCGGAGGAGATTTCTCCTTATGATAGTCAAAGATGCTCGATACGCATTAAAAAGAACATTTGATATTATTACTAGTGCATACTGTAGGAAAAATCATTTCGAAAGTAGAATATAAATCTTAGCCAACATACGACCATTATCGTATGCCTACTATAGCTAATATGTTCAATAGCAGGTTACCGCCACATTCCATAGCAGGTTATACAACTAAAACTGTACAAGGATCGTATTGTTTCTTTGGATTTCCAACAAATGGTCAGGCCAAGGAACTTCCCATTGCCACATGAGAACGCCTCTGGAAGTACGTCCCCGAGAACCTAACCGGATCTCCGCCAACACAAGGCCGGGTTACCTTTCAAACTAGGTAACAACTGACCGAGTATGCCATCCCCCGGTCCTTTGGGACCTTTAACCGAGCGCTCGTCACCAACATCACACAATCATAAATAAAGTGTTTCAACATGAGTAAGTATCTGGGCTCCATACCATGATACCACCCTTTTCCAGAAGGAAATGCACATACCCTAAAGGGAGCTACCCCTCATAACCTTGCTGCATCTTTCCTGTTTTGACCATTCCGGGGTGTGAGGCTCGACGAAGTCTCGTCCACAAAGCCACGCTTTATAAAAAAGCTGTGCTTTGGGTCAACAAATGATCATAGAAATTATCACAAAGATAAACGATCAAACAAATGATCATATCATAAATGATCAACACAATGATCATTTCACAGCAACACTCAGCATGTCACATTACCAAATTGGGAGTATATTGCTAAAAACCTTCAACTACATAACCTCTGAGCTCGTACGTCTCAGAGAAGGGTGTTAAGCTAAGAGAATAAATTCTCCGCCACCAACAGAAATATATTTGAAAGAAATCAGCTTTATATCTCAATTGTAATGTCAGACATACAATCCATACAAGTCTGTTCCGGGATCGAACAGAACCGAAGGCACTTACAAAGAAGTCCTTGCAATCCGGATATTCACTAATCACGTTCGGACTTCCCATCACATATGGAGTCTCTATACCGGGGACCATTCGATGCAAAGACATTCGACGAGTTGTCCTTTCGCTTTCAAAAATGTCCGGTCTTCAACACCGGTCATCAATGCTATCCATTACGTCGTATCACTATTCGGAATGGGTAATCCGAATAACGAGCGCAATAATTTAAAAATAAGTGTGGCATTCAATTTCAAGCAAATCACAACAAATACCTATTCAAAGGTAAATATTGATAGTCGGTTATTGAACTATCAATAGATATGCACAACATCGCCAGATTCCAAATAATTTTCCAAATTATTTATTTCCCAAAAATATCTTTAGAAGATATATATATATTTTCAATACTTCAAAAATAAATCAATATTTATTTTTAAACAAGTTCCCCCTTTTCATTTATAAATTCCATAGTGAATTTACATTCCAAAATATTTATGAATATACGATTTCCATTCGATTTCTAATATTCATTTTCAATTTATCTTCAAAAAGATAAATTCAAAATATTCACTTAATATTGGAAAAACATTTCTATACTTATTAATTTATAAGTAATTCGCAAGTCTTTTTATTTTCTACACTTGGAAAATATTCAGTATACTCTAATCGAAATTAAGTATATATTTCATTCTTTAAGGAAATCATTCTCTTAAACACATTTATTTGGGCCAAAACGAATGTTGCGTAAAATATCGTCACGACAACCCAAAATCACTAGTATAGGGATTCGAAATTAAAATAGATATATAAATCCCAATACTATACAAAACATTTCCTTTCGGAAATCATTTAGTATAACAACAGTGTTATAGTCTACCATTTCCTTCTATTTCTAGAAAACGTCTATTTCAACAATGAATGTTGAAATCTATGGTTTCGATAGTTAATACATTTTAAAACATCTTTAGATCGTTTTAATTCTATTTAAAACATCACATCCAAAACATTTTCTTTAACATATTATTTACTATTCAAAAACGTGAATATACTACGTTAACCAATTTCATCATTTCTATACATTTCATTTTAAAGGATTATTCACTGTCTAAAACGTGAATATAACTTCATTAACAAATTACAACAATTTACTTATCAAAATAAGTAGTTGTGGATATATAAAACAATGTTTATACATTTCATTTCTATTTATTTTATAACAACTTCCTTTTATAAATTTCCTTTATTAACCTATTTCAATTCATAACTCAATTATAAACCAAAGGTTCATATTATAAGTTAAATACTTATAATTTATTTGTTTGCAAAATCGTTCCTTTAAACTTCATAATTATAAGTCTTATAACTTATAAGATTCATTTATTTATCCAAAATCTATTCTTTTAATAACTTTACAAATTTTATAAACCTACTGTTTATAAAATTCCATTTATAACTTCACCGTTATAACCCTATAGATTTCATTCATTTATGAAATTCATTCACAATTCATTCTAACACTTATAAAAGCTCGTTTTACAATTCCAATATTTTTAATTTATAAATATCAATTTATAAATCTTTTATACGGATCAATTTATATATTCTTTTAAAACGTCTTTAACTCTTTTATAATTTCATCATTTTGATTTATAAAATAATCAAATTTCATAAATCCTATTTTTAAACTTTTTATAATAAATTCAGAAATCCCAATTTAAACTATTTTATAAAATCATTAATCCCATATTTTCAAAAATCAACTTTTAACCGTATTTCTCAAAAATCATAATTTTTATACATTAAAATTATAACGTTTATTTATTTAAGATGAATCGATTCCAAAAATATTTTATAAACCTACTTTCAAAAATCACTTTAGAAATCCCTTAAAATAAAATTCGTTATTTTTAAACTTCAAAATTGGATCCGATGATGCAACACATCAAATAGTCAATCACGACTTTCCAATATCATATATCGATATGATAAACAATCAAATATCACAATATCTGAATCAAACAAATATTTGTGAGGAATCCAGTTGGATCCCTCCAACCTGTTTCCCTGCAATCACAGACATTATCACAATACCAATTCCGCTTTAAGACGGAATATCGCGGTATATGGGATTTATAAAATATTATCCGCTTAATAGGCGGCGCAATAGGGTCTCATCCGTTATACAATGCGGGAAATCAATCAACTGCAATATATACATATGCCAATATATATATATATATATATATATATTGCTATATATATAGATATATCCTACTATATCTAATATCACAACCAAACAACAATCAATAAATAACTGCAAATCCAACTTATAAATTTTTTGAGTGAGAAGTTCTCACCTTTGCTTTTATTTGCAATCCATTTCCTTGACTCGATTTTCTTGATTTATACCTTGTATAAATATTTACACAATTCATTAATACACGAATCAACTGAACCACTAATTTTCCGTTTAATAGTTTTCGATTAGCTGATAGTTTCATTTAAACCAAATTTTTTTCTTCTCTTTAATGATTTATTTAACTAAAATTTAACTTTTAAAACTAAATTTAATATACTAACCTTTGGTAATTAAATTATTCCATGATTTCATTTCAAATCAATTCTTTTAAGTAATTTATTAAAAATTAATTTTTTTAATCTTAATTCCCTTTAGATAAATCATTTCATCCAATTAATTTTCTAACAAATTTTCTTTTACAAAATATTTTTCATTTGAAACTAAATTTATATTTTTTCCCCTGTTTCTCTGTAATATATATGCATATATTAAAATCTACTTAAATAAATTCAAAACAAAGTACCTTACTACTAATTGACTACGGCCATCACTAGAGTTTGATACCCACAACCCAATTCGCTGCGAACCATCACCAGCCTCGAGCTTGCCCTAAAACTCGATCGCCCCTATTTCCAGCCGCATCCACCATCTCGCACGCCTCCCTCGCGTTCGCGAATCGCCGTCACCAACACTAGGTCGATCGAGTTCGATCGCCTCATCTCCATCGCGTTCACGAGCCACGGCCACCCCTCGACGGCCTCCTCCACGACATCGCCTCGGTCTACCGCTCGAACATCACTGCAGCGAACCCAAACCCACGCCTCATTTAATCGAGTCGATCGATCTACTCGAGCTCGCGACTCCTCCATCCACGCGATTTTGATTTGAATTTGTTCGATCGGCCATTATTTTTTTGTTCGTTTTTTTTATAAAACGAGGAAGAGGCTTCGGTAAACAGCTTTGAATAAGAGGAGGGAGGGCTCGAGTACAGGGGGAAAGAAGGAAAACACGCGAATTACTTAGCCGATAATTCACGAACGAATTTGTTGATTTCTTTCGTTCTGCCATTTTTTTGTTTTCGTCGTTCGATTTGGTACTGAAGAGGGAGAGGACGGGGTTATTTAAAAATAGACGAGGCATGCTTGCACGATCTTGTTCGTGATACTAGGCGCGATTTTAGGCGTAACTTTAGGAAATACAACGTGCTGATGTTGACGAATTATTAAATTTAAATTTAATTTTAAACGCGTTGAAAATTTTCAACGCGTTTATACGTCGTATACTCACATAACAACTCCGAAAAATATGAAATTTGAAATCCGAGAATAATTCAATATTGCGGACCTAATGGAACTGGTTTTGTCGAATTCCGAGACTGTGCCTCGGACGGCTATTTTTAAATATCGATTCAAACGATAAAATTTCAAAACTAAACAATTCACTTTCAAATTCAATTCTGAAGCTTCTATAATCTTCAATATTATCAATATGAATTTTACAAGCCTTTGAAATATTTTTATTCAGCTTAAAATTGAGGATTCAGATTTTTATTCAACTATGAATAGATTAAATTCTAAAATTTAATCGCCAAATTCATTTTGAAAATTTGAAATTCAAATCAAACCATCATTCAAATATTTAAAATTAATTAAATATTTTCAAATTAAATTGTTCAAAATTCTGGGTCGTTATAGTTACTACGCCTAAATCCTATTGGTACTGGGCACCACCTGGCTTTTAGTATCTATACCTAAATAGGCTCATGGAAATATCCATAATCGACACAGTCTCTGATCCCAACACTCCGACTAATGATCAGTAATTTGATCCCAACACCTCGATTAACGGTTGGTAATCTGATCCTAACAGCTGTGCGCAACTTTCACAACATAAGTTGCATGTCTCAATGACACTCACTCTATATCCCGCTCTATGACACAGAAATGCAAACTAAGTCCGCCACCTCAAATAAAAACACCTAAATGTGTCTACGCCAATAAAGCAGTTTAGATAACAGCAAGGTTAATACACCTATCAGCTCAAGTCCCCAAACAGTCACTAACTCTGAAGTGACTTACAACAGTCGACCTATGCTAGTCTTATGTCGATTTCCTACAATTCAGACATCTTTCAATTTACCTGTTATAAGCAAATTGATCCATTTCATTCGATTATTAGCCTTAATCCGTTTAATTTTTATTTCATTTAGGCTAATCTATTTATCCTATTTTTATTACATATTTCACAACATTTACATTATTCCACCTGGAAAATTATGGGTGTCAAATCCAATTTTAACATATGATTTATGATTTTACAACTTACATGTGTCAATTACAATTAGATAAAAAAAGGTCCATTATCTCAAATTCCTAATTTTGATAATTTAATAGATTAATCTCAGAATTAATATTCAAATTGACATAGTGTAGAACTAAAATCAATTAATTTAATTAACTTGTTAAATCTGTGCTCATTCACCTCTGTCCTAAGCTTTAGGTTCGCCTCTGACGCTGCAAGTTTTCTCCCTTAAATTCGCTTAGGTCTTTCCTTTAATTGTTAGATCTCCATTTATTTTAATTTAGGTTGAGATATAGAACAGAATTGGGGTTTAGAAATCGATTTAGGAAACTAAGGTTTAGAGTTTCATTTTGGTAGAGCTTTAGTGTAATGGAGAGAATCAGATTTTAGGTTAACCTTAGCTATCAATTTGAAGAGGAACACTTCAACTTACTACCGTTAGATTCCAGTGTAAAACCATCTCGTTTGTCAAATCGCTTCCAGCATACAACAATCTCGTATGCACAAAACGAACCGGCTCCAGGTCGCAACATTACAATTAACACAGGGTCGAGTTGACCGCTCTATGGGTTAGGTCAACTTCCCCCTGTCGACCTAGGCCGAATGTGGATCGACCTAGCCCTCAATCATATATATATATTAATGTATTTATTTATACCATTATAGCCTTTTTGTTTTAGCTTGGATTTCAACAAGTTATATACGAAAGTTGTCTAGAAAATTGCAATGGACATAATGGTGGAAGTCACCTAGTCAAATTCGGATGTTTGTAAAAATTCTCCTTTAGGTTCATTCTTATCTTTTAACTATATTTAATTATTTATTTTCGAAAAAAATCCCCAGGTGTGAAATTTCTCCCCCTTTAAAGGATTTCGTCCCCTAAATCTCTAAGGACAAAAAAAAGAAAATAACAACCAACAACCAAAGCTACATCCATCTACTCATCCATCATCCAGAGCAACTATAATCCTTAATAATTCTGCTGCAATTTTGTAATTATGCAGCGTGAAATGCACATGAACCTAACTATTGGAAACGAGTAGTCAGTCTATTGATTCAGTCTACCTCTTGCTTATGCAAGTATGTTTATGCCATGCATCCAAATGTATGCAAGTCCTAAAATAAACAGATAATGCTACATGTATGCTCAATCGTACATCCAAATGCAACATCCATATGCAAAAATCTTCCAACCAAAATCAGCAAACAATATGCACAAGGCATGAATGTGCGTGCCTAAGGGACCCAATATTCTAGTGCATGTAATGCAACCACTTACACATCCTTGTACATCCAACAACCATAACATGTCTCATTGAAATGTTTACAACCATACCTATCATCCATAGGTCTATACCCAATACAATCTACCTCCCCCTAAGGTTCACCCAAGGATTCTAACTAGAGAAGGATCAAAATATAAGACGTACCAGAAAAGGGTTGTGGGTGGGAAGCTCAAATCCTCTCCTCGGGCTTCCACATACTCTTAGTTGGATTGTCTCCCACCAAACCTTAACTACTATGATCTCCTTATTGATGAGCATCTTATTGCCGTGGTCTAAGATGCAGGTAGGTACACGGCAAAAAAGCGACTCGCACTCCATCTCAACCTCCTCTAAACAACCAAGCTCAACAATTGCATCCGAATCATGTAAGCACTTTCGCAATTGCGAAACATAGAAAACATCATGAATTCCAGCTAATTTCTACGAAAGTCTAACTCTATAAGCCAATCTCCCAATCTAAGCCATAATCGAGAATGGTCCAACAAACCTCGAAGTTAGCTTCCCTGAACACCCAAATCTCATCACATGTCTAAGGGGTAAGACATTCACAAATACAATATCCCTAACCACAAACTCTAATTCAGAGTGCCTCCTATATTCCTAGCTAAGACTTCTGTCGGTCCTGATCTGTCTTCATCCTCTTTTGAATTATGTCCACGCTCTCCGAAGTCTCCCTAACCATATCAGGCCTAAAAATAATGCTACCTATAGTGTCCCACCAACACATGGCGATCTACAAGGTCTACTATAAAAAGACTCAGATGATGCCATCCCCATGCTATCCTGGTAGCTATTATTGTAGGAAAAATCTACTAGTGGAAAATGATCCTCCTAAGAGCCTCCAAAATCAATGATACACATCCTAAGTAAATCCTCCAAAGCCCGATTCAACCTCTTTGTCCGATTGTCAGCTAGTGGGTGGTATACTGTACTCAAGCTCAATTCAGTCCCTAAAGCTTCCGGCAGACTCCTTCAAAACTCACTAGTGAAGAGCGAGTCTCCATCACTAACTATACCGGTAGGTACTCCACGAAGTCAACCACCTTCTTGACATATAACTGCCAACGAAGCTGATATCCTAGTGCTTCTCACAGGTGTAAAATGAGCACACTCGGTCAATCTATCCATGATGACCCATATGCTCTTATTCCCTCTCCTAGATCTGGGTAATCCATCTATGAAGTCCACAGAAATGCTCCCCCACTTCCACTGTGAAATGTCCAATGCCTACAACATCCCTTCAGGCTTCTTCTGCTCCGCCTTCACCCTTTAGAAAGTCATGCACTTGGCTACATACTTTGCCACTTGCTTCTTCATCCCAGAAAAAACTCTCCTTATATCTCGGTACATATTATCTCCACCGGGATGATAGTCATCCTAGAGCTATGAGACTCCACCAATACTACATCCACCAAGTCCGCTCTACGAAGAGCACACAGCCTACTATCATTCCTCAACCATCCTCTCGAGTCTATGGCATAACACTTAAGATGACTTGATAACTCTCCTCCGCCTAATTTATCCAAAAATTTTACCAGCTCACTATCCTCTCAACCAAGCTCCAATCTGCTCCATCAAGGTCGGTTGAACATCTAGGGCTGCTAATGATCCATGGGTAATATTATACGATGGCCTAATGTCAAAGGTAAAAATGTACTCCAAATGTCTCCGCTCCAAAAATAAAGGACTCACTGTACCTTTCGGTTTACTCAATGCATCTGCTGCAACATTCCCTTTGCCCAGGGTATAAGAAATCTCAAAGTTATTAAGGCTAAGAACTCCATCCATCTCTTCGCCTCAAATTCAAGTACTTTTGGAATAACAATTACTTCTAGCACTTATGGTCTTTAAAAAGCCCAAATCTCTCACCCAGAAGATAATGTCTCCAAGACTTAAGAGCGAAGACTATAGTTGCCAACACAAGATCATATGTCAGGTAGTTCCTCTCATGAGTCTTCAACTGCCTACTAGCATAACATATCACTCTACCCTCTTGCATCAAGACTACTCCCAGCTCTTACCACAAGCATCGTTATAAACCATAAAAGGTTTACTCCCATTAGGTAACGCTAATACAGGTGCACTTGTCAAAGCCTCCTTCAACCTAACGAAAACATGCTCACACTTAACATTCTATGCAAAATCTAAATATATCTTAGTGAGGCGAGTCAATATGGAAGATATCTTAGTGAAGTTTCCTACCTTGTCATCCCTAGGAAAAGTAATCTTAGTGATTAGTGACTGGCTATAAGGGAACGAGGCAGATATCTTCAAAGGTAGGCAACTTATCTTGCCTCGTTAGTGACTGGCTATAAGGGAACGAGGCAGAAAAATGGCTATAAGGAACATGGTTAGTGACTGGATATAAGGGAACGAGGCAGAAAAATGGCTATAAGGAAGGTGGTTAGTGACTGGCTATAAGGGAACGAGGCAAATATCTTAGTGAAGTTGCCTACCTTGCCATCCCTAAGGCAGAAATCTAAATAATTCTTAGTGAATTCTTCACCTTAACATCCTTCCACTAACTAAGAGCCTCTCCCTACATCTGCCAGGTAGCAAGTTGCCTACTTACCTTATCTGCAAAACCCATAAGTCCAAATATCTACTCACAGTTGTGGGTCCAAGCTCTAGCATTGACAAATGTTGTAGTGCCCAAGAATGGCATGCCACCCAAGTTGGAAAAGTCCTTGCATAGCTTAACAAAACCATGAGTGATGGGTGGGTGGATAGGACCCCACCAGTCACTAACTCCATAGGCTCTTTAGTTGGTTGCTTAATCAGTCCCCTAGCCTATAAATAACAATGGAACCAAATGGGCATATTCACACTCTCAATATCAGGGATGTCGATAGAGCCAGATCATACGAGATCAATAGTCTCTATCCATGAATAGTAAGGATTCAATTAGATACTTCCACGGTTAACTCAAACAAGATTCAAGATAAAGGACAACACAGGCATGAATCGTAGTAAGCACATGCACGAATTTGAGGGATTCTTGACGAATTTTTTATTTTAACAAATACATATACATACATACATATATATATATATATAATTATACCATGGAAATCCATTTTGAAAATATTTCAAACACACACACACATATATCCATAGTCAAATATGCTTTTATTCTTAGGAATATTGAACCAAGGTTCTGATACCACATATGGCAACATGCGTCTCTTGAAATGCCAAACATAATCATATCAAGAAACATAGATCATCGGTTTAGGGTAAAGCTGATATCACACAAACTAAGATATCAAAGAAGTAATAATCTGTCTAATCAAAATGCCATCATAGCAGAAACATAATATTAGATATATGGATAATATCAGAAAACAGTAATAAAAACCTCAAAGCATCAAAATATCCAGATCTCAAAATATCATAATATCGTAGTCTTAGAAAACCATTAATTCATGTTAACATTAGAGTATCATAAAAATAATCCCTTGACTTCATGAACGATAATCTGAAGGTAGCAATGGATTTGTCAACGACTGCTCTGTCCACTTGTGTGGGGGAAAAAGGGAACGGGTCAGACATATATCTGGTGAACGAGAACAAGAATAACAAGAAAGTTAAATAAAACCGACTTCAAGTCTCGTTTAGGTAATATATAGTGTGTTTACAAAGGCCAAGGAAGCAGAAGGAGGAGCTGCTAAGAAGGGGATATTACAATGCACCTAAGGTCAACGGCCTTACATCATGGGAATAACAACAGATCGTACTATACCAAACGATTGTCTAGTTTTGGGGAATTGCTACCGCTCTATAACTCACTCTAGTCCAGAGGGGAAGAACACAAATATAAACTCGCATGTTGACTCATTGTATGCACCCATGCCTAACCCATCGTTCCTAGCGGAAAAATACCTTTTACATATCCTCGGAAGTTACTGCGCCTAACTCCTGCTAGTACTAGGCAGCACCTAACTTTCAGCATCTACGCCTATATGGGCCGATGGGGATGTCCATAATCGACATAGTCTTTGATCCCAATACCTCGACTAATGACTGGTAATCCGATATTAATACCTCGATTAACAACCGATAATCCGATCCCAACACATATGCTCACCTTTCGCAACATAAGTTGCATGTCTCAATGATGCTCCACATCCTACTCTATGATATGGTAATGCAAACTAAGTATGCCACTTGAAATAAGAACACCTAAGTATGTCTACGTCAATCAAGCAATTTAAAGAACAACAAGTTTCATACACCTATCGACTCAAGGACCCAAACAGTGTACTAAGTCTAAAATGACTTATGATAGGCGATCTATGCTAGTCTTAGATCAATTGCCTACAATCCAGGAATCTTTCAATCTACTTTTTTTAAGCAAATTAATCCATTTCATTTGATTACCAGTCTTAATCCATTTAATTTTTATTTCAATTGGGCTAATCTATTTGTGTTATTGTTATTACATTTTTCACAGTATTTACATTATTCCATTTGGAAAATTATATATGTCAAATCCAATTTTAATATACGATTTATGATTTTACAACTTACATATGTAAGTCATAACAAAATAAAAAAAGACCGATTATTCCAGATTCCTAATTTAATAATCTAACGGATTAATCTTAGAATTAACAGTCAAGTCAACATAGGGTAGAAATTAAAATCAATTAATTAAATTAAATTGTTAAATCTATGCACACTCTCCTCTATTCTAACCTTTAGGTTTTCCTCTTACGTCGCAAGCTTTTTCCCTCAAATTCGCCTAGGCATCTCCTTCAATTGCTAGATCTTCTTTTATTTTAACTTAGCTTGAGATTAACATAGATTTGGGGTTAAGAAATTGATTTGGGAAATTAACATTTAAGGATTTATTTTGGCAGAGCTTCACTGTAACAGAGAGAATTAGGTTTTAGGTTAACCCTAGCTATCAATTTATAAGGGAATACCTCAACTTACTACCGTTAGATCCCAGTCCAAAATCATGTCATTTGTCGTCCGAAACCGTGGCCAGCATACAACAATCTCCCACGTATGAAATGAACCGACTCTAGGTCGTGACCCTACGATTGACACAGGGTCGGCAAATCGTCCTAGGGGCTAGGTCGACCGCCCTCAGTCGACCAAGGCTCAATGTGGGTCGACCTGGCTCTTAATCATTAATATGTATATATATATATATATATTAATTTCTTATTTATTCAAATTTAAACTTTTTTGTTTTAGCTCAGATTTCAACAAGTTATATATGAATGTTGTCTAGAAAATTGCTACAAATACAATGGTGCAAGTCCCGTAGTCAGATTTGAACGTTTGTAAAAATTCTTCTTTTAGGTACATTCTTATCTTTTAATTATATTTCCTCATTTATTTCTGGGATAACCCTAGGGTGTTATACATATCGGTCATGCATATATATATGCATTTCATGATAATATGTTTTTTAAGTGTTGTTTTGGAAGATAAGCTTAGTTAATCATTGCTCTAATTCGATCATTGTTTTGTACTTGATCAGATTGTGTATTTGGTTATCTTTTGCATCCATACGTATTTAATTAGGTTTTTTTATCTTGTTAGATTTTGCATTTATATGTTCTTTAGTAGGTTTTGCATCAGTCAAATATTTGTGAGGCAAGTATTCGTCCGCCTACAAAATATATGCATTTTCTTTTATGATTATATCAGTTAACTATTGTCATTTGGTATTCAAGATTAGATTGGTTAGTTTTTGTATTTACGAATAACTTGGTTAATATTTGATTATAAGTTATAGGTTGGCATCGCTTTAGCTTTTGCATCCACATGTACCCAATCAAGTTGTATATTCGGTTAGCTTTTTCATTTGTTTGTAAGCTTGATTAAACAATATACCTTAGTTATAGATTGTTTTTCATACATACTCGATTTGGCTGCATATCCGGCTGGCTTTTGTATCCATACGTACCCGATTAGGTTTAGTATTCAGTTAGCTTTTGCACTTGTGCATACCTGATTTGTTGGGCATCCAGTTATCTTTTTCATCTGTACATACCCGATTAGGTTTAGCATCTGATTAGCTTTTTCATTCGGTGTTATGCTCGGTTAAATAGTATATCTCGATTATACATTGGTTTTCATACGTGTCTATTAGGTTCGACATCTAGTTTGATTTTGCATCCATACATACTCGATCAGGTTTGGCATCCAGTTAGCTTTCGTATTCATATGTACCCGATTAGGTTTGGTATTCGTTTATCTTTTGCATCCATGCATACCCGATTAGGTTTGCAACCGGTTAGCTTTTGCATTTGATGCTATGCTCAGTTAAACAATATATCTTGGTTTTTATATGTACCCGATTAAGTTTGACATCTGGTTTCTTTTGTATACATACATACCCGATTAGGTTTGGTATTCGCTTAACTTCTATATCCATATATACCCGATTAGGTTTGGCATTGGGTCAGCTTTTGCATCCATACGCACCCGATTAGGTTTTGCATCCGGTTAACTTTCAAATTTGGTTGTATGCTTGGTTAAACAATATATCTTGACTATAGATTGGTTTCCATATGTTTCGAATTAGGTTTGGCATCCGATTTTCTTTTGTATTCATACATACCCAATTATGTTGGCATGTAGTTTTTGTATCCATATGTACCCAATTAGGTTTGGCATTTGGTTAGCTTTTTATCCATACATACCCGACTTGGTTTGGCATCTGGCTAGCTTTTGCATTCGGTGATATACTCAGTTAAACAATATATCTCGATTATAGATGGTTTCCATTGTGCTCGATTAGGTTTGGCATCTGGTTGGTTTTTGAATCCATATTACCTGAATAGGTTTGGAATTCGGTTAGTTTTTAAATGGTTTAGCATTCCGCTAGCTTTTATATCCATATATACCTAATTAGGTTTGGTATTCGGCTAGCTTTTGCATTCATACGTATCCAATTAGGTTGGGCATTCGGTCATCTTTTGCATTGATACATACCCAATTAGGTGAGCATCTGATTAGCTTTTGCATCCATACATAGTCGATTAGGATGGGCATCCGATTAGCTTTTGCATCCACACATACTCAATTTGGATGGGCATCCAGTTAGCTTTTGCATCCGTACATACTCGATCAGGGTGGGCATCCAGTTAGCTTTTGCATCCATATATACTTGATTAGGTTAGGGTTCGGTTAGCTTTTACATCCTTACCTAACCAATTAGGTTGTACATCCATCTAGTTTTTGCATCCATCATATCCAATTAGGTTGGAAATTCAAATAGCTTTTGCATTCGATAATAGGCTCGGTTAAACAATACATCTCAATTATAGATTAGTTTCCATATATACACTATTAGATTTGGCTTTCAGTTAGTTTTTGCATCCATATATACCTGATTAGGTTAGGCATTCAGTTAGCTTTTGTATCTATATGTACCAAATTAGGTTGGGCATTCAGTCAGCTTTTGTATTCGGTGGTGAGTCTACTGTCCAATATATCTTTGTTACAGATTGGTTTTCACATGTACCTGATTAGGTTGGGCATTTGGTTAGATTTTGCATCCATAATTACTTGATCATATTGGGCATCTGATTAGATTTTACATATATACCTACCTACTTTGGTTGGACATCCGATTAGCTTTTGCTTTCGTATGTAGCCGATTAAGTTGGGAAACCGATTGGCTTTTGCATCTATATGTACCTGGTTAGGTTAGGCATTCAGTTAGCTTTTGCAGTCGATGGTATGCTCAGTTAACAAATATATCTCAGTTACGAATTGGTTTCTATATATACCTAATTAGGTTGGACATTCGGTTATCTTTTACATTTGTATGTACTTGATTAGGTTGGGCATCTAGTTATATTTTGCATATATATGTCCTTGATAAGGTTTGGCATTCAGTTAGCTTTTGCATTCATTGGTAAGCTCAGTTAACCAAAATGTTAATTGTAGATTGGTTTCCATATATACTCGATTAGGTTGTGCATTTAATTTTTTTTGCATCCATATGTACCAATTAGGTTAAGTATTCGGTTAGCTTTCACATCCTTATGTATATGATAAGATTGTGCATTCAGTTAGCTTTAGCATTCACGCATATTCAAATATATTGTGCATTCGATCAGCTTTTGCATCCCACATGTACTCAATTAAATTGGGTGTTTGGTTAACCATTGTTTTAACTAGGTTACAGATTGGTTTTCTTAGATAATCAATTAGAGTATGCAGTCGATTATGTTCCTATAACATTGGTTAACAAATATTATAATATTAAATGTCACTACTTTAAGTACTTGAGAAATATTTATGCGGCAAATATTTGCCATAAATATATTTGTCGGATATTTGAGTTTAATTTTGAAATTATACAATGTTATACTATATGAGGACGATAACGTTTTCTTTGAATATAGTATAATAAATTTTAGATATAAAATACTGTAGTTACATCACGTTTAAAGTATCCAACGTTCAATATCCAACATAGTTGAGTTAAACATCAAATTTATACTATTTTATACTATATAAGAACCACATTATTTTGAACATAGGATATTACGGTTTGGACATAAAGTACTTTACATAACATTGTGATGAAAATTTCTAACATTCATCCAAAAGTGTTTTTTAAACGTTCGATATGTACATGTAACATTTAATATCGAACATCCAGCATCTATCATCCACCTCTTGATTACATTCAACCAAGTTAGATAAACTGTAATCGTTTGAGCTAAATTGCATGTAACTATACAATATTTATGTAACGATCCCGGTTTTGAGCCAAATTTAATTTGGTAATTAGTATAAAATTTTGGGATTAATTGAGAATTAATTTGAAAATTAGGAATAAATATATATAAAAAAGATTTTAAATAAAGAAGTTGATTTGGAAATTCAAATATAAATATATTTAAAATAAGTTGGATTTTAAGTACTCTATATTTTAAATTAATGAAATTTGTTTTCTAATTATAATATATATTTGAATAGTTATATCATATATATTCTAAAATCAAAAGCTATTTAAAGGTTAAATTTTAAAATATACATATCTTTTGGAATTTAATAAGAAAACATATATGAATAAAAAAAAATTTGGTTTGTAAATATGTAAAGCGAGATTTAATTTAATGATTTAAAATTACACACACACACACATATATATCTTTTGAAAATTAATAAGATTTATAAAAGGATCATTTCTTTTAAATACAAATGCTTTGATACGAATATACCTTTTTGGAAGTATAAAACATATTAATAAAAACTTGTTTCATAAATTAAAATGAAGTACGGTTTAAAACATAATTTGTAAATAAATTCAAGAAAAGGATTAAACATAAATTTAAATATGTTAACAAGTGTAAGAAAAATAATATGACTTTGTACAAGTGTTAACAATAATTACAAGTGGCAAGATAACAATTTTCTTTTAATCTAGAATTATAGGAAAATATGTACAAGAAGTAAACCTAGTTATCTACCTCAATTCAAACTTCCTCTTCACCTTCTAAAAATAAAAAGAAAAAGAAAAAAATCTAGCAAGAAAATCAAAACTAAAAACTGGAAATCAAAATAGCTTCAAACAAGTTCAAAAAGAAATCGAAAACCAGGAAAATAAAGATCAAACAAAGCAGTTCAAAATCAAAGCTTGTTCTCAAAACATCTCAACCAAAAAAAAATCAAACAAGCATGCAGATTCAAATTTGCAACCTGGAATCAAGCTAAGCAAGATTTCAACTTATATACATCAAGCGAGGATTCAACATCAAGCAATGATTCAACATCATGATCATCCCCAGATCAAAACAGAAATAAAATAAAAAGATCAAATAATCAAATGAAGTTTTAGATTTTATAAAATCAGTTGCTCTGTTCTTTCAAAAGTCCGGTGAGTAAACCCTCAAACCATATATTTATTCTTGTTTGACTGTGATCAATATTGGATATGTGTTGTGGAATATGTTTATATTGGATGAAAATATATCTACATACCTATATATATATATTTGGATTAATGTGCGCATATTAGTATACAGGAAAAAAAAATATAGATCTTTATTCATCATTTCCAGGTATTAAAAACCTATATAAAAAATTAAAATCTTACCTTTTGATCATCTTTAAACTTTGATGTCTAAATGAAATAAGTTATAATTGGCAAGGTCTTAATTCTAATAATATTTTTAAGTATTAAAAGTAAAAGGGGTTATGGGGAAAGATTAAGGCACAGTAGAATCAAAATTTATTCGAAAGTTAGTTGATTACGCAATTGTGTTAGTCTTCTTAAATCATGAATTTTAAAGGAAGAATCGAGATTTTAGTATAGTATCGTTCGAGAAATTCAAAGTTGAACGGTAAACGGAAATTAGCCAAATTCCGACGATCAAAGTCGAACTAGGTGTCGTGGTCATTGGTGAAGGTGGCCGGAGCATTAGGGAACTTCGCAAAATTAGTGACTGATTTTATAAAGTGCTGTGGCGGCAGGAGTTCGTCGATCTAGTGTTTTATTGTGCTGTTTGTTCGTCGAAGTTTAAAGCGGTAGCTCGCCGTCGATGGTGAATCGGATGAGGCCGGTCTAGGGGGAATCGATGTTGGAGGTTGAGGTGAAGCTTTGGTCAAGATGGCATGGATAATCGTGGATGGGTTGTCATTGGCGAGGCGTTTTTATTAGAGGGTTGGGTTATAGTTTTTGGGTCAAATTGTTCAATTTTGATCGACAGCGAATGGGAAGATTTTGTAGGGCTGGGCTAGTCGTGGTGGTTCCCTGCGACATACCGAAGGTATCATCGACGATCAGATCGTTATCATTGGCTCTTGCACGTGCACACTGGTGTTTGGGTGTCTAGAAATCTTGGTAATCGGGGAAGAAGAAATTGGCTTGGGTTCGAGCACGTGAAATCGAACTATCGACTCGAAGCAGATTAGAAAATAAGTTTGCTCGGTGATAGCTCGGGAATTCTTGGTTTTATCTCGGGTTGATACTCGAGGGTGTCTCGAGTATGTGTTGAAACAGATTTTTATTTTGAAAATAAAACAAGCTTTTCAAGTTTTAAAATTTATTTAAATTTAAAACACTTTCTTAATTAATAATAAAAGTTTTAAACTAGTTTTGGTTAATGAGTTAAAGTTTTTTCAAAAAATAATCATTTTAAATAATTTAAGTTCAAATGTTTTATTTCTTTGTTTTAAAAGAATTCTTAAGTTTATTATAAATAAACTTAATGTTGTAATTAATGAGTTAATCGAAAAGATAAAAATGTTTTTAGTTGTTAATTAACTTAAAAATCAGTTAATTTATGGGTTAATAATAATTATATTTCAACGATTAAAAGTTTAAAGATTAAATATCTTTAAAGTTAATTGATTAGTAATTACTTTGTGTAATTAAATTAAAGATAATTACTTTGTGTAATTAAATTAAAGCTAATTAATTATTTTGTGTAATTAGTTGAAGGCTAACTAATTATTGAGAATAATTAATTTAATTAATTTAAGGGTTTTATTAATTAAGTTAATTAATTAAAGGATAATTAATAAAAGTAATTAAGGGTAATTAATTATTTAAAGATAATTAATTAATCAAAATTAATTAATTAATCAAGTGATTAAAATCGATTTATGATTTATATGTGGTTAGGGATAATCACTTGTTGTAATTAATTAAGGATAATTAATTAAAGGGTAATTAATTAAGGGTTAATTAGTTTATTAAGGAAAATTAATTAAAAGGTAATTAAATAATTAAGGGTTAATTATTTAATGATAAAAGGTTGTTTTAATTATTAACTAAGGTTGATTAATAAATGTTTAAAGGTTAATTAATTATAATTAATTAATGTTAATTAACTAGGTTTAGTGATTAATCTGGTTTAAATTAATCAGATGATTAATTAATTTTACTTATGGATGTTTGAATTCTATTGAATGTTTGAATTGTTTGATATCCCTTATGTCTGACACGTTGTGACATGAATTATTTTGATTCGATCTGTGATGAATGTAATTTATTTATCTATGATGAATGTATATTATTTACCTATGAATCTGTGAATGGAAGGTAAGCGTTATAGGATCATACCGCTTATCGATATTGCTGTGTTTAGATTGTGATGATATTGCACTATTGTGTAAAACCCGTGGACTACACCATACACACACAAATATGGATTTCACGAGGAAATCGGTTAAGTCATAGATATTTTTGAATTTAAATATTATTTTGTTTAAAAGTTGAATTTTGAATCCAAATGGTTTCTGAAATGGAACTGGGTTGAATGTGAAAAGCTTTTGAAAGGGAAGTTTGAAGTTCAAAATTTAGTTCAAAAATATTATTTGAAATTATACTTGAAATCACGGTTCGAAAGGTTTATATAATACATATATGTAGGTTTAAAACTATTGTTTGGGAATTTGAATTTAATTCAAATTAGAACTTGCCGATGATACGGCAGTTCGTTGATTTTTTGGTTTATACCTTTAAAGGCTATAACTTGTGTATATTTGATCAGATTTTTCCGAAATGAAAAGTATCTATTTTCAAATGATAATAGCTTTCAAATAAAGAAAGGTTTTTCGTTATTTGTTGAAAGGGGTTTCAAATTTTAAATGGAAGTTTTTGAAAGCTATGAATGAATCTTTGTTAAAGATTAGTGAACTATTCAAATTGAAGCGGATCTTAAAGGCGTATCTTCTATATACAGGATTTGGAATAGTTTTGAAAAACTATGAATTTATCTTTATGAAAGATTGGTGAAATTTGTAAAGTGTATCTTTTTGGGTAAAAGATTCGAAATGGAAATTTGTTTAAACCATTTGAAAGAAAAGTTTTGGGTAATAAGTTGTGACTTAACTAAGATCCCAATATCCATATGTTTTTAAATAAAGCGCTCACTATTCGGTTTAGTCGGGAGAGGACTTTGTGTCATATAACCCACTTCGAATAGTGATACAACGTAAATGGATAGCATTTGAAGACTGGTGGTGAAGACCTGATATTTTCGAGAATGAAAGGATAACCCGTCGAATGTCTTTGCACCGTGTCGCGTTGGCATAGAGATCTCCATATGTGATGGGGAATCCGATTGGGATTGTGAATACCCGAATTGCAAGGGCTTCTTTGTGAAGTGCCTTCGGTTTTGTTCAAACCCAGAACAGACTTGTATGGGTGTGTGTCTGACATTACATTTTGAGATGTAGAGCTGGTTTCTATCAAATACATTTCTGTTTGGTGGCGGAGAATTTATTCTCCTAGCTTATTACCCTTCTCTAAGACGTATGAGCTCAGAGGTTATGTAGTTGATGGTTACTAGTGATACATTCCAAATTTGGCAATGTGGCATACAAAGTGCTACTGATCATGTGTTGATCGAAGCATGGCTTTTGCGTAAAGCGTAGCTTTTTGAACGTGACCTCATCGGACCTCACAACCCGGAATGGTCGAAACAGGAAGGATGCGGCAAGGTTATTTGGGGGTAGCGCCCCCTTAGGGTATGTCCATTTCGTTCTGGATAAAAGGTGGTATCATGGTATGGAGCCCAGATATTTAACCTATGTGGTTATTGCAAAATTATTAATTTGTGGTTATTACTTTGTGGTTGTGGATAAATGTCGGTAACGACCGGGGCACGACATACTCATGTAGTAGTTACCTAGTTACAGAGGTAACCTGGCCTTGTGTTGGCAGAGAGCTGGTTAAGTTCTCGGGGCGTCCCTCCAGATGCGTACCCATGTGGCCCAGGAAGTTCCTTCGCCTGACCATTTATTGGAAATCAGATCATCAATACGCGCCCTTTACGATCGCAATTATATAACCTGCCATTCTTAAATGGTAGCTATAGTAGGCATAATATAATGGTACCTATTCTGGCTAAGATTAATATTATACTTTCGAAAGGTTTCCTGCGCTATGCACTAATAATAATATAAAAAGGATTTTACGTGGTTTGACTATCATAAGGAGAAATCTCCTCTAATTGTGTGCTTGCATTTTGCGTGTGCGGGGAGGCCTTATGGTAGTTTCATTTTCCAAAAAAGCATTGCTGATTTCCTTTAAATTCTTTTATTTTTCTTTTGATAAAGATAAACTGTTTTTGTTTGCTCACACCAGTCCCATGACTGACTTGGAGTTTGTTGTTCCCTTTCTAAACTTTGGGTGCCCATAATTTTCCACACGGGCTGCCTAGTGTTAGATTTGTAGATAATCGGATCGTAGATGTAGATTCGATAGCCTTCAGCCTTCTATTTGGAAATCGTTGGAGTCTTTTACTTATATTTTGGCTATCTCTTTGTGCTTCTCTTCAACATTCCGGACTAGACTTGCTTAATACTATTTGATGGTGGTGCGAGCTTCTGCATTAGAGTCCTTGGACCTTTGGAGTTTTAGGCATTGAGAATGTTGACTTCTTCTATTGCTGTCTTATTTTGTTCTTCCGCTGTCGTCTTGTATCTCTAATATTGATATTCAATTGTATTGTTGTTGTATCAATTGTTGTACATCAATGATGATATTCATTTCTTCTTCCGCTTTGTTGTTGCACTTAATGTGTTATAAGCTCCGGCACGAATCAGATTTCAATGGTTGAATATGCGGCATTCGAATACGGGTGAAGTACGGATGTCAATTTTTGAACGCTGAAATTTGGGTCATGACAAGTGGTATCAGAGCTAAAGGTTGAGTTTTAGCTCAGGAGTATAGCACAGTAGGTAACTCATTAGAGATAGGGTTACAATTACCCTAGAATGAGTATACCCCTAAAATATCCATCTGTATGCCCCAGTAAATTCTCTTACTATCCATTGATAGTGAGTATGAGTGCAAGAAAAGGATGAGATAGTGGACATAGGAGTATCACTACAAATGGTCAATACCCTATAACAACAAGGAAACAGCCCTTCTCAATCTCCTTTGATCCAGCTTCGAATTCTTTGATGGTTTTCTTGTAACTACAAGAAGAAACTTTGATGGTGGCCCTGCGAATCTTCAATTTCTATAAAATCTTTCCATTTTAAACTTAATAAATTTAAAATTTATTTGAAATAAATTGGTTAATAAAATATGAAATTGAAATAAAATGTATCGATAGAACGATTTCGGTTAAAATCAAACTTTCGGAGGTTTCGTTGTGATTTCTTGTGAGAATCCAAGTCCGATGAGGAACAAGCTAATATATAGCTTAGGATATTCCAACCTAAATTGAGTATCCATCATTTATTCTTTTGGATCCAAATATATTCTACGAACGGTTAGGTCCCCTTCGGACTAATCAATGCCCCTACATATCTCGTAGACCGGATGACCTAAATATTTCATGAAGATTTGTATGAGATTATTCTCATATTTATTGATGATATTCTGATTTGGTAAACAAATGCAGAATAAATATTCAGCTTGATATGGTAAAACATCCTTCATTTATTCTTTGTCATCTCCCGTGAAAATTTCAGGGACGGAATTTTCTTAAGAGGGAATTTGTAATGATCTCGGTTTTGAGTCGAATTTAATTTGGTAATTAATACAAAATTTTGGCATTAATTGAGAATTAATTTTAAAATTTATAATAGATATATATAAAAAATATTTTAAATAAATATATTGATTTGGAAATTCAAATATAAATATACTAAAATAAGTTGGATTTTAAATACTCTATATTTTAAATTAATGAAATTTATTTTCTAATTATAACACATATATTTAAATAGTTATATCATATATATTCTAAAATCAAAAGCTATTTAAAGGTTAAATTTTAAAATAGACATATCTTTTGGAATTTAATAAGAATACATATATGTATATAAAAAATTTGGTTTGTAAATATGTAAAGCGAGATTTAATATAAAGATTTAAAATTACACACATACACATATATCTTTTGAAATTTAATAAGATTTATAAATGGATCATTTCTTTTAAATATAAAGGCTTTGATATGAATATGCCTTTTAGGAAGTATAAAATATATCAATAAAAACTTGTTTCATAAATTAAAATAAAGTAAGGCTTAAAACATATTTTGTAAATAAATTCAAGAAAAAGATTAAACATAAATTTAAATATGTTAACAAGTGTAAGAAAAATAATATGACTCTGTACAAGTGTTAACAATAATTACAAGTGGCAAGATAACATTTTTCTTTTAATCTAGAATTATAGGAAAATATGTAAAAGAAGAAAACCTAGTTATCTACCTCAGTTCATACTTTCTTTTCACCTTCTAAAAATAATAAGAAATAGAAAAAAAATCTGGAAAGAAATTCAAAACCAAAACTGGAAATCCAAATAGCTTCAAACAAGTTCAAAAAGAAATCTGAAACCTGGAAAATGAAGATCAAACAAAGCAGCTCAAAATCAAAGCCATTCTCAAAACATCTCAACCTGGAAACAATGAAAATCAGAAAAAAAATCAAACAAGCATGCGGATTCAAATTTGCAACCTGGAATCAAGCTAACCAAGATTTCAACTCATATACATAAAGCAAGGACTCAACATCATGATCATCTCCAGATCAAAACAGAAATCAAAACAAAAGATCAAATAATCAAACAAAGTTTCAGATTTTATAAAATATGTTGCTTTGTTCTTTCAAAAGTCAGGTGAGCAAACCCTTAAACCCATATATTTATTCTAGTTTTCCTGTGATCAATTTGGATATGTATTGTGGAATATGTTTGTATTGGATGAAAATATATCTGCATACCTATATATGTTTGGATTAAGGTGTGCACATCTGTATATAGGAAAAAAATATAGGTCCATGTTCATCATTTTCAGGTTTTAAAAAACCGTTCAAAAATTAAAATCTTATCTTCTGATCATCTTTAAACTTTGATGTCTAAATGAAATAAGTTAGAATTGCCAAGATCTTAATTCCAAAAATGTTTTTAAGTATTGAAAGTAAATGGGGTTACTGGAAAAGATTAAGGCATAGTAGAATCAAAATTTGTTCAAAATTTAGTTGATTTAAATCTGAGTTTTGATTACATAATCTTGTTAGTCTTCCTAAATCATTAATTTTAAAGGAAGAATCGAGATTTCTAGATAGTATCGTTCGAGAAATTCGAAGTTGAATGGTAAATAGAAATTAGCCAAATTTCGGCGATCAAAGTCGTACTGGGTGTCGTGGTCATTGGTGAAGGTGGCTGGGGCATCGGGGAACTTCGCAAAAATATTGATTGATTTTATAAAGTGCTGTGGCGGAAGGAATTCGTCGATCTAGGGTTTTATTGTGTTGTTTTCTCCTCGAAGTTTGAAGGGGTAGTCGTCGTCGATGGCGAATCGAACGAGGCCGATCTAGGGGGAATCGATGCTAGAGGTCGAGGTGAAGCTTTGGTCTAGATGGCGTGGATGATCATGGACGGGTTGTCGTTGGCGAGGTGTTTTATCAGAGGGTTGGGTTCTAGTTTTTGGGTCAAGTTCTTCAATTTTGATCTACGGCGAATGAGAAGATTCTGGAGGGCTGGGCTTGTCGTGGTGGTTCACGACGACATGCCGGAGGTATCATCGACGATCAGATCGTTGTCATTGGCTCGTGCATGTGCACATTGGTGTTTAGGTGTCTGGAAATCACGACAATCAGGGAAGAAGAAAATGGCTCGGGTTCGAGCATGTGAAATCGAAGTGTCGACTCGAAGCAGATTAGAAAATAAGTTTGCTCAGTGATAGCTTGGGAATTCTTGGTTTTATCTCGAGTTGATACTCGAGGGTGTCTCGAGTATGTGTTGAAACAGATTTTTATTTTGAAAATAAAACAAGCTTTCCAAGTTTTAAAATTTATTCAAATTTAAAACACTTTCTTAATTAATATTAAAAGTTTTAAACTAGTTTTGGTTAATGGGTTACTTTTTTTAAAAAATAACCCTTTTAAATAAATTAAGTTCAAATGTTTTATTTCTTTTAAATGAATTCTTAAGTTTATTTTAAATAAACTTGATGTTGTAATTAAGAAGTTAATCGAAAAGATAAAAATGTTTTTAGTTTTTAATTAACTTAAAAATCAGTTAATTTATGGGTTAATAATAATTTTGTTTCAAAGATTAAAAGTTTAGAGATCAAATGTCTTTAAAGTTAATTGATTAGTAATTACTTTGTGTAACTAAATTAAAGATAATGACTTTGTGTAATTAAATTAAAGCTAATTATTTTGTGTAATTAATTGAAGGCTAATTAATTATTGAGAATAATTAATGTAATTAGTTATTGAGAATAATTAATGTAATTAATTTAAGGGTTTTATTAATTAGGTTAATTAATTAAAGGATAATTAATTAATAAAAATAATTAAGGGAAATTAATTACTTAAAGACAATTACTTAATCAAAAGTAATTAATTAATCAAGTGATTAAAATTGATTTGTGACTTATAGATGATTAGGGATAATCACTTATTGTAATTAATTAAGGATAATTAATTAAAGGGTAATTAATTAAGGGTTAATTTATTTATTAAGGAAAATTAATTAAAAGGTAATTAAATAATTAAGGGTTAATTAATTAATGATAAAAAGTTGTTTTAATTATTAATAAAGGTTGATTAATCAATGTTTAAAGTTTAATCAGTTAAAATAATTTCTAATTAATTAATGTTAATTAACAAGGTTTAGTGATTAATCTGGTTTAAATTAATTAGACGATTAATTAATTTTACTTATGGATGTTTGGATTCTATTGAATGTTTGAATTGTTTGATATCCCTGATGTGTGATACTTTGTGAGATGAATTATTTTGATTCGAGCTGTGATGAACGTAATTTATTTATCTATGATGAATGTATATTATTTATCCATGAATCTGTGAATTTAAGGTAAGCATTATAGGATCATACCGCTTATCGATATTACTGTATTTAGATTGTGATGATATTGCACTATTTTGTAAAACCCGTGGGCTAACCACACACACACAAATATGGATTTCACGAGGAAATCGATTAAGTCACGGATATTTTTGAATTTAAATATTATTTTGTTAAAAAGTATAATTTTGAATCCAAATGGTTTCTGAAATGGAATTGGGTTGAATGTGGAAAGCTTTTGAAAGGGAAGTTTGAAGTTCAAAATTTAGTTTGAAAATATTATTTGAAATTACACTGGAATCCATGGTTTGAAAGGTTTATACAATACATATATGTGGGTTTAAAACTATTGTTTTGGGAATTTGAATTTAATTCAAATTAGAACTTGCCGATGATACGGCAGTTCGTTGATTTTCTAGTTTATACCTTTAAAGGCTATAACTTGTGTATATTTGATCGGATTTTTCCAAAATGAAAAGTATTTGTTTTCAAATGATAATAGCTTTCAAACAAAGAAAGGATTCCGGTTTTTGTTGAAAGGGGTTTCAAATTAGAAATGGAATTGTTTTGAAAGCTATTGAAACGACCCGCAAATCCGTACCCCTTGAGTTAACCCTATTCTACCAAAATCAACTCAAGTTGTACAGAAATACGAACCATTTGAGTTAAAGAAGAAGAGGTAGAAGAAGAAAATAGAAAACAACAACAGAATCTAACCATCGCAGCGGAATAAAATATAATAGATAATAAATACTCTTTACTCAAACATCAAATATCTTTGTTTATATATTACATCAACAGAGTACATCAATCACAACTCAACATCAATGTCATACAAATGGATACACAACAACTCAACACAGCGGAAATATATATATATATAAATATATATATATATATACACACACACAAGTACGAGAGTACGTATCGTCATCCAACTCGTCTCCTAAGCTCCACAACATCATATCCTGTATCCTATAATACTCGGTCTGACCCGAGCATTACAGTTAAATAATACCCGAGTCAGTCTGGAATACCAGCGTGAGAAAATCACACCCAATTGATTATTAAAGTTTCAAAAATCCTTTGAAAACAAAAGCATCTCGTAAGACCACGCCACAAATAAACATGTCGGGTTTTTATCTTACGATAGCTAAAACATTTTTATTAAAGTCCTCTGATATTATAATAGTGTCTATAGAAAGTAAAATAGAATCTAGCTGAAATGCTTGCATCTCACGTTTCAGCAATAGTTGGGCACAATCAAAACCGTACGGGCGCGTGGGGAAAATGGATTCCAACTAATGGCTAGAAACTGGGGTACCACCTGTCACAGTACCTGGTCTAGATCAGCGTACCGAGGAGCCACCCTAACTCCCCTGCAACACAAGACCCGAACCATCCCTTACTGGACAGTCCCGAGCAAGATCACCCCACGGTTGGGATCAGCAACCGCCCACTAAGCCGAAATAAAAGGGACATCTAGATAGGGATGATCTCACCCTCCAGTGGGGGCTACCCACGAAGCCTTGTTGCATATCCCCTGATTTTCAGCCATTCCCATTTGATGAGGCTTGAGGCTAAGCGTTACCTTTAAGAACAATATCCCTTAGAATGCCCATCGTCCACCTGACGATGTTTCGCAAGCATTCATCCTTACAAGTCCGTCCCGGGTTCGATCGGAACCGAAATCACTATTCCTACTACATCCATTTTGGAAATATCCTCAGGATTAGTAGCGACTAGCCCTTGCACTTCATTGCTCCATCTTCGAATCCAAAATCGTTTCCATGAAACGTACAAACCGGATCGAAGTGGTTTTCGAGAAATAAATCTCGATCCCGGTCTCTTCGAAACGATCAACGCATTTGACCAATATTGATAGTCGGTTATTTAAATATCAATTAATATTCACAAACAACTATCAGCCAATAATTTTCCAAATTATTTATTAATCCCAAAAATATCTTCACAAGATATATTTCTATTTTCAATCCTTTAAAAACAGTTTCAAAACCATCTTTCTTTTCAGAATAAACTTTCCCAAATATTTACTATCTCCTCTGAAATCACCAAGCACAAAACTAGATTTTTAAAATAATTTAAAACACTTTACTTAGAAATATACTTTATAACATCTAAGTTAAAACTACTTCAATGATTTGTTAAAAATACATACTATATGAATATTTGAAAATAATGTTACTAAATAAAATATAAAACTAGATTCACTTTTAAAAATAAAATACTAAGTCACTCTTTAAATAATTATTGCTATAATAGATTAAAAGGAAATACTTACTTTAGAATTTAAATATTTAGAAGTAGTAAATTTTTCAAAACATACTTCTTAAAACAACTTTAAACTTTTAATTTATATTTAAAAATTTACTTTGAAAACGTACTTGGTTATTCAGAGAGAAATTTCCAATCTCAATTACTTAAATCAATTTTCCAAATTGATTCCCAATTTATTCCATTTGAAATAAATTTCTTTACTTATCAGTTCATTTCAAAATTCATTAATTATGGACTTTATTATTATTTCCAGTTTGATTTTTAAATCCTTTAGCTGGAATATACAATTTCAGGTTATTCCCAATTTCTTCTTTATTCTTCTTAAATAATTTAAATCCTAAATTTAAAATAAATGTTTTGTTCTTTTAAACAATAACATTGAAGTTTAAGTTTCATTAACTTTCTATTTATTTAAATTTTCCTTTCCATACTCAAGATTTATTTATTAAAATTTTAAAGTCACTTTATTTCCTTTCCAGTTCATTCATAAATTTATTCAACTTTTCTATAAGTATTTTACTTACAATTTCACTTCTTTTATTTTCATTCCCAAACTCAAATTATATATTTGGTAATTCATTATTGCCCAATTATAACAATCAAGCCATAGCATTCAATATTTCCACATAATTCATTACAGAATATCAAATATTCAGATCAGAGAATATTAATTTAATAAAGTTGAGGGGTCCAGTTGGATCCCTCCAACCTGTTTTTTCCTGCATCCACAGATGTTAGCACAACATAATACACCAACTCCAAAATATCATACTATATCACATCAATCAATTCAACCATCCAACAATTATTTAAATTTAATCATTTAAATTTAAATTTAAATTTAACTGAGTGAGATTAACTCACCTTTGACCTTTACTTTGCAACCCAATCCATCTCGCTTGTTTTCTCGATTTATAGACCTTGTATAAATAATTTATACAATTTATTAATATTCGAACAGATTGAAGAACTAAATTCCATTGATATAAATTTTATTTTATCTAATTAACTTTAACTTCAAAAAAATCTTCTTTTAATAAAATACTTGAACTAATTTTTCTCTACCCACATCCTTTTAATAATTTTATTTAACTAAAAATTTGATATTAAACAAATTTATTTCCACAATACATTATCATTCCAAATCGAAACTATATATTATTTTCTGCTTATAATTTGTTTCCTTTTACACTACTGCAACAGACAGTAATTTTTTTTCCTTTCTCACTGTAATTATATATATATATATTATATAAATCAAGGAGAAAAATACCTCACAGCTTCCCTTGTTTGTCCAACTCAAAAAACATGGTTTTACTTTCCACTCCTCAAACCACCAGAACCTGTTCGATTGAGCTGCTCGACTATCCACAGACCAGCGCCGCGAATTCCCCCTTCCCACGAAACGCCACGACTCGCACTCCCCCAATACTCGTCTTCGAGAAGCTAACTCCAACACACGAACAAATACCAACCTCTACCACCTGCCGCTATCACAAGTCATCAACTGATAACCAACTCAATGCCACACACTACCTCGGCCTCCTATTCCCAGCCCCTCCTGCGCGCGCTACCCATCGACACACCATCAAGCGTCGCGAATTCATCCAGTTTTGCCAAGTCGCCTCTTTCTTGCAACCTCTCCTATACATTCACTCGAACCCTAGCTGCCATCCTTAAATCGATCGCGAGCGATCTTCTCTGTTCGTCACTCAATTTCTGGTATACTCTCATTTATTTGGTGAATGATTGGAATTAATGCGGCTAGATCGAATTAAGTAAAACTTCAAACTTTTTTTTCCAGAGGTTGACCTGATGTCGAATGCGAGAGAAAAGGGAACTATGATTTCGTTTCGAATTAAGGGAGAGGAATCCATATATGCGCGATTAAATTTCTGATTTCAGTTGCCATCATTTATTTTCGTGAGATTTAATTTATTTCTCAAACTCGATAAAGACTGAGAACTGATGGAAAGGGAAAGTGATTTCAAAAGAGAAGAGGAAGTCAGCTAACTAAAGATACACGTGATTTTCAAAAGGAAGGAAGGTGGCTCAAGGACGAGAACCAGAGCTTGCGTGCCTGGATGGACAAAGAGTAGACCTGATTTGACAGAATGTGGGCTGACGTGTTGACTAGAATAGATTTTGATTTTTCACAAATGTATATATGTAGGTATAGAATATAAACCAAAATATCTTGAATTTCGATATAAATTCCAATGCGTTTCTATACCGTATGCTCACACAACAACTCCAAATACTACGAAATTTGAAATCCGGTAATAATACGATATTACAGATCCAAAGAAACTGGCTTCTTTGAATTCCGAGACTGTGCCTCGGAAGGCTATTTTTAAATCCAATTTAAACGATAAAATTTCAAAACCGAATAAATCACTGTTAAATCAAATTTTAAAACTTCTATTATCTTCAATGTTATTAATATAAACTTTATAGGCCTTCAAATTATTTTTAACAGGCTTAAAACTACATATTCAACATTTTACCAAACTTAAATTATTTATCTAATAATCAAATTACCCAAATAAACAGTGATTTTTTGGAATTCAAGTTAATAATTAACTTTAAATATTTCGAATGAATTAAATATTCCAATTTTAAATGCTTAAAAATTTCGGGTCGTCACAGCTATGAATGAATCTTTGTTAAAGGTTGGTGAACTATTCAAATTAAAGTGGATATTAAAGGTGTATCTTTTGTATACAAGGTTTGGAATTGGAATAGTTTTGAAAAACTATGAATATATCTTTGTGAAAGATTTGTGAACTTTGTATAATGAATCTTTTGTTGTAAAAGATTCGAAATGAAAATTTGTTTAAAACATTTGAAAGAAAAGTTTTGGGTAATAAGTTGTGACTTAACTAAGATTCCAATATCCATATATTTTTAAATAAAGCGCTCACTATTCGGTTTAGCCAGGAGAGGACTTTGTGTCATATAACCCACTCCAAATAGTGATATGACGTAAATGGATAACATTTGAAGACCGGTGGTGAAGACCGGTATTTTCGAGAACGAAAGGATAACCCATCGAATGTCTCTGCACCGAGTTGCGCCGGTATAGAGATCTCCATATGTGATGGGGAGTCTAATCGGGATTGTGAATACCCGGATTGCAAGGGCTTCTTTGTGAAGTGCCTTCGGTTCTGTTCGAACCCGAAACAGACTTATATGGATGTGTGTCTGACATTACACTTTGAGATGTAAAGATGGTTTCTATCAATTACATTTCTACCATCAAATACGTTTCTGTTTGGTGGCGGAGAATTTATTCTCTTAGCTTAACACCCTTGTCTTAGACGTACGAGCTCAGTGGTTATGTAATTGATGGTTACTAGCGATACAATCCCAATTTGGTAATGCGGCATATGAAGTGCTGCTGATCATGTGTTGATCGAAGCATGGCTTTCGTGTAAAGCATAGCTTTATGGACGCGACCTCGTCGGACCTCACAACCCAGAATGGTCGAAACAGGAAGGATGCGGCAAGGTTATTTGGGGGTAGCGCCCCCTGAGGGCATGTTCATTTCCTTCTAGATAAAAGGTGGTATTATGGTATAGAGCCCAGATATTTAAACTATGTAGTTACTGAAAATTTATTACTTTGCGGTTGTTTCTTTGTAGTTGAGGATCCTTGGATAAAGGTCGGTAACGACCGGGGGATGGCATACTCGTGTAGTAGTTACCTAGTCACAGAGGTAACCCGACCTTATGTTGGCAGAAAGCTGGTTAAGTTCTCGAGGCGTTCCTCCATAGGCGCACCCATGTCGCCTAGGAAGTTCCTTTGCCTGACCATTTGTTGGAAATCCAATGATCAATACGCGCCCTTTACGATTGCAATTGTATAACCTGCCATCCTTAAATGGTAGCTATAGCAAGCATAATATAATGGTACCTATTTTGGCTAAGATTAATATTATATTTTCGAAAGGTTTCCTATGCACTAATAATAATATAAAAAGGATTTTACGTATCAAGCATGTTTGACTATCATAAGGAGAAATCTCCTCGAATTGTGTGCTTGCATTGTGTGTGCAGGGTGGCCTTATGGTAGTTTCATTTTCCAAAATGCATTACGGATTTCCTTTAAATTCTTTTGTTTTACTTTTGATAAAGATAAAATGTTTTTGTTTGCTCACATCAGTCCCATGACTGACCTGGAGTTTATTGTTTCGTTCTAAACTCTAGGTGCCCACAATTTTCCACACGGATAGCCTAGAGTTAGATTTTCAAATAATCGGATAGTAGATGTAGATTCGATAGCCTTCTGCCTTCTATTTGGAAATCATTGGAGTCTTTTCTTGGATTCTGGCTATCACTTTGTGCTTCTCTTCAACATTATGGACCAAACTTGCTTAATACAACTTGATGGTGGTTCGAGCTTCTAGATTGGAGTCTTTGGAGCTTTGGAGTTTTGGGCATTGAGAATGTTGACTTCTGCTGTTGCTGTCTTATTTTGTTCTTCCGCTGTCGTCTTGTATCTCTTATATTGATATTCAATTGTATCATTGTTGTATCAAATGTTGTGTATCAATGGTATTATTCATTTCTTCTTCCGATGTGTTGTTGTAATTATGTGTTATAAGCTCCGACGCAAATCAGATTTCAATGGTTGAATCTGCCGCATTCGAATACGGGTGAAGTATGGATGTTAATTTTCGAACGTTGAAATTCGGGTCGTGACAATTTAATACATTTGATAGGTTTGGTTTATGATTTCCAACAATGATTTTTATTTGTGACGATATCATATAAGATGTAAGCTCTTAGATTTTTCATTTCTTCATCTTCATGTAAATCTACCTTTCCTTCTATATGTGTCTTATTAGATAATTCTTCTACATATCGCATAGCAAATATTGCACAATCAATTGTGCATTAGTTATAAAATGTTTTTTAATATTATTTAATTCACTCTTATAAATTATAACTTTATATTTATGAATAGTGTTTTTACCGTGGACAATTCACAAAACCACTTGTTTTTTTTCTAGTTATAATGGTTGTTTCCCTTTTTTGCATAAATTGGTTTCAATGCATCTATTATTTGTCTCTTTGCAAATAATAATAAAGCCAATCAACTCAATAAATATTCTTCACCAGGAAAATATTTTCCATCTGTAATTATTAATATACTTAAAACTGACCACAATTTTTGCTTGTTGTTTGTGTGACAGTTGAAGTTTTTCCTTCTTGGTCTTTAGGAATCATAGTGTTCCATGTTTTACCAATTGCAATAAACTCCAACAGTGTATAATGATTTTTATTATGTAGCGTTATCAATATTCTTAAGCAATTCATTGTTTCTTCTTCTAGTATTTTGACTACTAAAGCTTCATATTTTTTTTATAGTCTTGATTATCCATACATGTGTATAAAGTTTAATTAACTTTCAAGTTTAAAGTGATATTTATTTCCAATGTTAAGTATTTCATACGGCTACGCACGACTTTATGTATATGGTATCTTCATGATTTGGTTTCATTTTTATTTCTGAGAATCAGTTTATAACCTACATAGAAATTTTATTTTATATGTTAGTTTTTTTATTTTCGGTTAATAATATTATATTGGATTATGTACCATTGAGTCGATGAATCTGTTGTATAGCATGTCAGAAATATGCACTCCTCTTATTTCAAAGTCTTTGTCTAGGTTATAGTATGCAACTTACGTGTTTTAATAATAGGTAAAGTATATTAGTATGTATTATGGTAAGTAGGTTAGAATATAATATATGAACTTTAATTATGGTCTATGTCTGAAATTGGTACTTTATTATGTGAATATTAATCAGGCAAACATTTGAATGGCACATTTTTGTTAAGAAAATATTTGTCATGCATACATACATTTATGTTTGTTCGTTTGTATACTTGCATTTTATGTTTTAAAAAATAACTTACATATTTCCGTCTACTTCATAAAAAGCTTTAAGCTCACCAATCTATTCTTTTGTGATCCATTTCCCTACAAGCTTGTTTTTTCAACTGATTTCTTTGTATCTTCTTTTATTTCAAACCTATCATGATAAAGTTCTGTGCTTTTATCAGATACCATTTCAGGTTAAGGAATTTTTTCAACTTCTTTGTTAATGTTGCTTTTGTTTAATTTATTTTGGCATTTTTTTTCTGAGTATGATACTGGAAATCTATATCTTTAACTTTTCTCTTTTGGTTCTTTTTTACTCTTTTGGAGAGTGAAGATGGAGAAAGTTTTGTTTGTTTTCTTTTCAACATTTTCTCCCTATTTTCAAGCTTGATTTTGTAATCTGTAGCCACCTTTTGTTGAATGTTTTTAATTTTGGGATTAATTTTTGGCTGCTTTCTTGATTCTCACTTGAAACTGTTAGTAAACAGAATGTTGGGTAGTTAATACCTGTAACGACCCGGAAATTTCGATCCCGAAAATTCCAGATAGTTAGTGAAAAGAAGAAAGAGAAAGAAGAAGAAGAAGAAACAGAAACACCAAAACACAGAAAACCTCACATTCGCAGCGGATTAAAATATAATATCACATAATAATAATAGTTATACAAAGAGAATCTGTATCTATCAATTATCGTCGATATATCAGAGTTACAACAATTTTACACAACATTGGAGAGATACAATTTAACATGTCTCAGACATATACAATATCATAGAGTAAACTCTCCATACGACCCTGCCATCCAGCTCGCCTCCTGAGCTCCAGAACGTCCTTACCTGAAAATCCGTAATACTCGGCCTGACCCGAGCATTACATCAAAGTAACACCCGGGTCAGGCTGGGAACCAGCGTGAGTAAACCCATCTAACAAAGAATACAAAAGCATGCAACTTATATAAACCCGGGTAACTTATCACTTTACGACTTCACAAGCTGTTATAAACATTACTCACTTCACACCTTAATTTCTAAGTACCAAACTTAGATTTAATGGTCCAATTTACTTTAATCATTTCATTTCATTCTATTTATTCACACATCAAATTATAAAGAATCGAAGTGGTTTCGGGTATTTACTATACCCGGCTCCGGTCTCTTCGAATCCAATAACATTTAAAACCAAGTTATTCAATTAAATACTGCTCAACTTCCATTATCAAATATCCTTTTACAAAGAATTCATAATTGATAAATAATCATATTACCATCACCCATCCAACAAATCATATCACAAAATAGTTCATATCAGAGATACCAACCAATTCAAAGTACCCATTATCATTTAATCATTAATAAGCAAGATTTATCACTTCCTTTAATTGCATTAGTTAATGATCATCTAATTACTTCACTAGTTAATTATTCTTAAATTTCATATAATAATTAACTTTTAACTTAATTACATTTATTAATCAATCTTGATTAATCACAATTAGAAATTAACGTTTCTTAATTACTCCATCAATTAAACCAACTCCTTGATTAATTTCATATCCTTCCATCACACTGAGTAATCATTCCTAAATTCCTCCACCAAGTAATTATCCTTTAATTACTTCCCATCCAGTAATTTCCTTTTAATTAATTGTATTCAGTAATTATCCACTCATTACTTCATTAAGTAATTACGCCTCATTAATTACCTTAAGTAACTATACTTAATCTTTAATTAATTATATTTATTAATCACCCTTGAATAATTTCATTCTGTAATTAATTACCTTTAATTAATTACATCACTTAATTAACCTCCCATAACTTTGATTAGTCAATTCTTAGATGACTTATACTAGGAAATTAATTATTAATCACTTCAACTAAGTAATTATCTTCATATTAATTACACCAGGTAATTAACCCAAAACTACCCTCAATCTTCAATAAATTACACCCTGTAATTACCATTACAATTTACTTCGTTAATTTAATTAACCATTTATTATCCAAGACCCTCATCAACTTAATGATAAATCTTTTATCTTTATTAGTTTCTAATAAATTTGGAATCACTTATCATTATAATATAAAACATATAACTCCTTTAATTAACTACTAGATTAAATATTTAAATTAAGTTTAAAGTAAACTTAAGATTCTACTTAAAATATTTAAGTAAAATATCATACTATCTCTCTAACCAAAATTTGAAATATTATCCTACAAAGGGATAATATTCTTCTTTAAAATTAGTTTAATTCTTGATTTACTTAAAGTTTTAAAACTTGTTTTCATAAAACTCTAGAAAATGTTCTAAGATTTCACTTCGGGTCCAACCCAGGTTTTACCCAAGACCTTTCCCGAGAATTTCCCCTTTTCTCTTTCTCGTTTCTTTTTTTTTTACTTGTTAAAATTTTAAAATAACTGTAACACAAAACACTCACGCGAGCAACCTGATGCAATACCCGAGCCCACCCATGTTCTTCTCGAGCATCAACCCGGGTAGAAAACTTCCTCGACAAAGACACCGTGCACTGAACTGGTGCATGTGCACCAACGGTCAGCGACATTCCGGCGCCGTCGACCATCAGCCCCAAATCGTTGGTCAGCCTCTCTTTCCATTTCCCACCGCTCAAACAACAAATGAACTCGAGATCCAAAGTCAACAAATTCGACCTACAGGAACAATACTCCAACCAGAAACCTCGCCAAGTCCAAGCAACACCGATCACCGGAGATACCACTCCTCCGACCCCAACCTCACTTACAACCCAAGCTTCGTTTCTCCCTCGTCCCGCACAACTCGAAGCTCTATCGAAGATACTGAGATCAAATTCCTGACCTATGACAGAACTAGGGTTGAAAACTTGATCGAACTATCGCCGACGCCACGGTGATCTACCCATCTTCTTGACATTTTTCCCAGCTTAAACGATCATCATGCTAGCTCCTGCAAAAACCCCAAACTCCAGAATCACCTCAGTCACCAGAACTTGCTCGAAAACCCACATCTGATTTTCCCCAAATTGCAAACTCAATACCAGATTAAAAATCATGAAATTTGTTTTAAAAATCGAGTTTCCTAGATTTGATTCAAATTTCCTACTTGAATTTACAAATTAAATCATTTAATTTCCATCAAATGAAAATAATAAATCTACTCTCTGTTTTTTTTTACTGATTCCAGAAAAATTCTTAACATGTATTACTTAACTTATTTTTAAAACTAAAATCTCATCTACACAAACTTATTATGTTTAGAATTGAATTCCTAATAACACATAGACATAGTGTTGATTTGATTTTTTTTTTATATTCTGTAGTACAACACAGTGAAGAACAGGTTCAGTCAATATGCACAGAACAAAAACACATATATATCCATAAATTAATGTAAATGTATACACATGCAAAGCACATATCTGATTTAGGAATCCGTATGCACATATTTAAACTTACTTAAGCTTTTGAAATATAAAGAATTACCTACCTGAAAAACAAGGATTTGGAACAGAGAGTAATACTATTTTTAAAATGTAGTTTGATCTATCATTAAATTACTTGCTTCAGATTTCCCAAAAATTAACTTGTTCAAATCAATTTGATTCAAATAAACATAGCTTAGAAATTTAAGAATCTAATTCTGGACTTGTATTATTATATGTATATATCTATATTTTCTGTTAGATCTAAACAGAGGCTAATTATCTATATATATTCAGTATTGCACTTGTATATAAATTAAATACTTCAACTATTATCCAGTAAATACAAATCCATGCATATCATAACCTCAACTTTTCTTCACAGATTATACCATACATTATACTCACCTTAATATGAACTGAGCTCTATTTCTTTTATCAAATCTGGAAATTTGTGTTCTGATGATCTGCATTTTGAATTTGATTTGTACTGCCCTGGAACTGAAACTTAAATCTGATCTTGTTGAGATGAGCTTTACTTCAAGATTGAGTTGTTGGATTTGGCTTAATTTTTTATTTTTTTAAGAGAATGAAAGAAGATGAATATGCTTTTGATTGCATAAAACCTGGTTGAATTTTTCTCATATCTAATTTCATCAAAATTGAAAGAAACAAGAGTGCCACATGTATTTCTTTTAATAAATCAACTAACACTTGTAATTGTAAGATTTACACTTTATATAATACTTTATACATGTATATTTTGACCTTAAATATTTATATTATAAATTTTCAATTTACTTTAATTAATATCTTATGTGTTTATATTTAAATTTGTTTGAAAATAATAATTTAGCTTATTTTAAATAATGTATAAAAGAATTCATCACATTATTTTTTGCCTTAATATAAAGTTTACCAATTAAATATTATTGTCTTTTGAAAAGATAAATTTAGCCAAATTAAGTATTTATAAAAGAAAAACATTAAACTAATTAGTCAAATTTAATAATTATCAGGAGGCTATCAAATACATGTCTATCCAAATGTTTTTTTTATTTTAAATTTAGTATTTTTTATAGTTCAATTCATCTATATAGAATTTCCAGATATAGAATTTCATTTGTTCAAACTACAAAACAAATCTAATCCTGTTAATTTCAAATTAGCAGATGCTCAAAAATTTGGGTTATCACATTCTTCCCCCCTTTGAATCTTTTCATCCTCGAAAAGGAACGAAACCAGATTTTTTTTATTGAAATACTATTTATTAGAAAAATTATTATTTGATTTTTTTCAAAGCACTTTAAAATCTATATAATATTACAAAAATAATTTTTATAAAAATATTTTTATAACTCGATGTTTCAACAAGTCCATCTTCGTTCTCACATAAATTTGGTCATACGTTGATCAGGCGTAGGACTGAAAATCTATGAGTACTTAGCAGACCCGTTTTCAACATCTAGTGAAAATACTTGGAAAATAATTTTGTTGAAAATATAGAAAACATTTTTGAAAATAGAGGATATATCTTTGGTGAGAATGCTCTGGAAATCATCACCCCCATCCATGGTCACAGTTACATTCCAGGGTTACGTTGCCGTCACAGCAAAAGTCCATGTAACTGCAGGCTCTCAGCGGCCTCTCGATTACGCCATGGAACCCACACAACAGATCACAGTTACATTCAGGGTTACGTTGCCATCACAGCAAAAGTCCATGTAACTGCAGGCTCTCAGCGGCCTCTGATTTTTCGCCGTCGAAATGAAACTTCTCCACTCCTACATAGGTCGCAGTCTACCGATATAAAATCAAACGCAGACTGTTGGCTCTCAGCGGCACACACGACTTTCGCTATGTCATACCATAGATCGCAGTTACATCCTGGGTTACGTTGCCGTCGCAGCAAAAGTCCATGTAACTGTTGGCTCTCAGCGGCACACACGACTTACGCTATGGTATACTCTACTCATAATCCTCAGGAACTAGTTTTGTCCGGACTCCTCACAGGATCAACTTTAGAACCCCCCTTGGGGATCAAGGCAGCACCACCCGGTGGTACTCCTGAGAAGTTCATTTCAAGGGAGCGCCTTTTTCCCCAAAGCCATCATCAAAACATTTTATACTATACACATATAGTATCTTCAAATCATACACCTAGTATGATCTCAATACAAAGCTCCTTTACACAAAATCAATTATTCCAAAATCGATACTTCTCAAACTAGGCTTTCCAAATTCTTATATTGATTTTACCCAAAAATCAAAAGCCTTTTCAAATTCAAAGGTTCCCAAAACCTTTTCCAAAATCCTCATAAGATCCTTTATATATACACAGATATATACAATTTTGAAACTTTGGATCATTCAAACTTGTATAAAACTCCTTTTATACTTCAATATTTTCAAAAACCCTTTTCTTCTGGCAAAAGATTCAACAAGGAGAGTTTCATTTTATAAAACAAAGATATTTACTTTATTTACTCAAAATCAGATATTCAAATTTGATTACTCTTTTCAATATCATTTTCATCCAAATCCGTACGATGTACACATATCATTCGTACGCTATACCAATCTGATCGCTCACTAGATCACACAATTTCACTTCCGAACTAGTATCGTCCACCCGACTTCCTAGTGCGGACACAGATCTGGTTTCTTGATCAGAAACCATCATTCTCCTTGCATAGTCATAACTATGATAGAGAATATCCAGAACCAATCAACAACCCATATCCAGGTTTGCCATCGAAAATCGAGTGAAAGATCTCAACTCGGATCGATAAAACTATCTCGAAATTCTATGCTCGAATCTGGATCAATTCACTATGCGAATAGAATAACATACGTACACCCTACGTATTTATCTTTATTGGTTATTAGCCAAATCAATTCTCTTTCTATTCATATTCACTTTAGTTTTCATTCATTTACTCACAACTGCTTCAATCCCATTTGGATTATCACCTCTATTCTTATCTCGATTGGGTATTCAACCAATAACAGTTTAAACTCTGTCCAATCTAAATTTAGAAAATAACTTGAAAAGTTAGAGAAATAGATAAGTAGTTGAAAAAAATAATTACTAGTTTATATAATAGCTGTAAAATAGTTCAGTAATTGTAAAATAATTGGAAAATAGTTAAATAGTCATAGAAATTTTAAATAATTGCAAAATAGCTATAAAATAGTAATTAGTTGTTGAAAATTGTAATTAGTTTATAGAATAGTTAGAAAATTTGTTAAACAGTTTCAAAAATAATTGTAAAACAAGTATTAGATAGTTTGGTTTTTAAAAGAAAGGTTGTATATATAATGAATAGCTTGGAAAAATAGGTTTATATTAAAACAATTTATATTAAAATAAAATAGTCCAGAGTCAAAACTGTTCACTTCCAAATCTCCATTCTCATCAATTTAATTTAAATTTCTACTTTCATTTAAATTAACCCAATTCAATTTAAATAACTTCAAATTCCATTGAAATTGATTCAATCCCAATTCAAGTTGAATCAACCTTAGTTTCTTTCCAAATTTAACTTTATTCAACCTTGATCTCAAATTCTACTAAATCAAATAAATTTCAATTTAGCTAGTTTCAATTTCAATTCATTTCAACTCGCGTTTGAATTAATCCCAATTCCATACTCCATTTCCAAATCAAGTTGAATTATTCTTGATTTCTTCCCAAATTCAATTCAAATTCCATTTGAATTTAAAACCATTTAACATTAATTATAATTCCAAATTATTCCAATAAATTTGGACTCATGTCAAATTGAATCCACTTCAATTTCAAATCGTTACAAATTAATCCAATTTAAATTTTCCATTTGAATCTTATACTCATACATCTTCAATCACACTTTCAATTACTTCAAATCAAATTCAATTTGAACTAATTCAAATTTCAAATTTAAACCATCTTTCATTCTTTTAAACAATTCCAATTCACAACTTAAAGATTTTTAACAACAATAGGATGATATTATCTAATTTATTTTAAAACATCCATTCATTTTAAATTTCTAGATCTCAAACCCAATTTGAGATCACTCAAACTCTCAATTACAATCAACCATTTAACTTTCCAAGTTAAATCCCAATTTCATCCTGAAATTCCTAAATCAGGTTGATCATTCAAATTTATTTAACTTCACATTAATAATCTTTCCTTTTATAAGTTCAGAAACTTATCACTTTTGGGTATCATATCTCATTCCCAATTTAAAACTCAATATTTAGAGTTCATCTCAAACCATCTTTGATATTATGTATATCTCTCATATATACATATTTAATCCTTGGCCCTCCAAGCCAAAATTTTAAAATTTAAACCACCCTTGGTTTTAATTCAAACAAATACTTCTAAAGTTTACAAACAACTTCTTATTCTAAAATAAGACTACATTCGAAATAGTTTGAATAATATTATTTCCTTTACATTTCGAAAACAATTTCAAATGTTTAAATTTAGAATCCAGAATTTCACAACTTTAAATCCACTTCTATTTCCATCCTTTCTAATTTACAAGTTATTCTCATCAAATGGTTATTTCCTTAAAATATTTTATTGTTTAAAACAATCATCCCATTATTAAACACAATAACCATTCAATTTCCTGGTTTGAAACCAATTCTGATTCATCTTATTTTGAAATTCTTCCTTAACTTTAAGATTTTAATTTAAGTTTGAATCCATTTCAAACTTATGCTTATTTAATTTTAATTTGGTTGTATTATATTACTTCTTAATTCTTACTATCACCTTTAATTTAATTAATACTACAACCAATTTCCTTAATATAATAGATAATCTATTTCTCATATAAGATTCATTTATTTTTGAAATCATTTTTTAGAAAAAAAAACTTTATATAAGAAAATAACAAGTACGCTCTCTCATATATATCTACACTCAACTCATTCTTGGGTACCTCTTACCCTATCCTTAATGAGTAATCCCACCAGAGCCAAGGTTCTCGCTAAACCTTCAGCTCTGATACCAAATGTAACGACCCGGAAATTTCAATCCCGAAAATTCCAGATAGTTAGTGAAAAGAAGAAAGAGAAAGAAGAAGAAGAAGAAACAGAAACACCAAAACACAGAAAACCTCACATTCGCAGTGGATTAAAATATCATATCACATAATAGCAACAGTTATACAAAGAGAATCTGTATCTATCAATTATCATCGATATATCAGAGTTACAACAATTTTACACAACATTGGACAGATACAATTTAACATGTCTCAGACATATACAATATCATAGAGTAAACTCTCCATACGACCCTGCCATCCAGCTCGCCTCCTGAGCTCCAGAACGTCCTTACCTGAAAATCCGTAATACTCGGTCTGACCCGAGCATTACATCAAAGTAACACCCGGGTCAGGCTGGGAACCAGCGTGAGTAAACCCATCTAACAAAAAATACAAAAGCATGCAACTTATATAAAACAAGGTAACTTATCAATTTACGACTTCACAAGCTGTTATAAACATTACTCACTTCACACCTTAATTTCTATGTACCAAACTTAGATTTAATGGTCCAATTTACTTTAATCATTTCATTTCATTATATTGATTCACACATCAAATTATAAAGAATCGAAGTGGTTTCGGGTATCTACTATACCCGGCTCCGGTCTCTTCGAATCCAATAACATTTAAAACCAAGTTATTCAATTAAATACTACTCAACTTCCATTATCAAATATCCTTTTACAAAGCAATTCATAATTGATAAATAATCATATTACCATCACCCATCCAACAAATCATATCACAAAGTAGTTCTTATCAGAGATACCAACCAATTCAAAGTACCCATTATCATTTAATCATTAATAAGCAAGATTTATCACTTCCTTTAATTACATTAATTAATGATCCTCTAATTAATTCACTAGTTAATTATTCTTAAATTTCATATAATAATTAACTTTTAACTTAACTACATTTATTAATCAATCTTGATTAATCACAATTAGAAATTAACTTTTCTTATTTACTCCATCAATTAAACCAACTCCTTGATTAATTTCATATCCTTCCATCACACCGAGTAATCATTCCTAAATTCCTCCACCAAGTAATTATCCTTTAATTACTTCCCATCCAGTAATTTCCTTTTAATTAATTGTATTCAGTAATTATCCACTCATTACTTCATTAAGTAATTATGCCTCATTAATTACCTTAAGTAACTATACTTATCTTTAATTAATTATATTTATTAATCACCCTTGAATAATTTCATTCTGTAATTAATTACCTTTAATTAATTACATCACTTAATTAACCTCCCATAACTTTGATTAGTCAATTCCTAGATGACTTATACTAAGAAATTAATTATTAATCACTTCAACTAAGTAATTATTCTTCATATTAATTACACCAGGTAATTAACCCAAAACTACCCTCAATCTTCAATAAATTACACCCTGTAATTACCATTACAATTTACTTCGTTAATTTAATTAATCATTTATTATCCAAGACCCTCATCAACTTAATGATAAATCTTTTATCCTTATTAGTTTCTAATAAATTTGGAATCACTTATCATTATAATATAAAACATATAACTCCTTTAATTAACTAATAGATTAAATATTTATATTAAGTTTAAAGTAAACTTAAGATTCTACTTAAAATATTTAAGTAAAATATCATACGATCTCTTAAACCAAAATTTAAAATATTATCCTACAAAGGGATAATATTCTTCTTTAAAATTAGTTTAATTCTTGATTTACTTAAAGTTTTAAAACTTGTTTTCATAAAACTCTAGAAAATGTTCTAAGATTTCACTTCGGGTCCAACCCAGGTTTTACCCGAGACCTTTCTCGAGAATTTCCCCTTTTCTCTTTCTCGTTTCTTTTTTTTACTTGTTAAAATTTTAAAATAACTGTAACACAAAACACTCACGTGAGCAACCTGATGCAATACCCGAGCCCACCCATCTTATTCTCGAGCATCAACCCGGGTAGAAAACTTCCTCGACAAAGACACTGTGCACTGAACTGGTGCATGTGCACCAACGGTCGGCGACATTCCGGCGCCGTCGACCAACACCCCCAAATCGTTGGTCAGCCTCTCTTTCCATTTCCCACCGCTCAAACAACAAATGAACTCGAGATCCAAAATCAACAAATTCGACCTACAGGAACAATACTCCAACCAGAAACCTCGCCAAGTCCAAGCAACACCGATCACCGGAGATACCACTCCTCCGACCCCAACCTCACTTACAACCCAAGCTTCGTTTCTCCCTCGTCCCGCACAACTCGAAGCTCTATCGAAGTTACTGAGATCAAATTCCTGACCTATGACAGAACTAGGGTTGAAAACTTGATCGAACTATCGCCGACGCCACGGTGATCTACCCATCTTCTTGACATTTTTCCCAGCTTAAACGATCATCATGCTAGCTCCTGCAAAAACCCCAAACTCCAGAATCACCTCAGTCACCAGAACTTGCTCGAAAACCCACATCTGATTTTCCCCAAATTGCAAACTCAATACCAGATTAAAAATCATGAAATTTGTTTTAAAAATCGAGTTTCCTAGATTTGATTCAAATTTCCTACTTGAATTTACAAATTAAATCATTTAATTTCCATCAAATGAAAATAATAAATCTACTCTCTGTTTTTTTTTACTGATTCCAGAAAAATTCTTAACATGTATTACTTAACTTATTTTTAAAACTAAAATCTCATCTACACAAACTTATTATGTTTAGAATTGAATTCCTAATAACACATAGACATAGTGTTGATTTGATTTTTTTTTATATTCTGCAGTACAACACAGTGAAGAACAAGTTCAGTCAATATGCACAGAACAAAAACACATATATATCCATAAATTAATGTAAATGTATACACATGCAAAGTACATATCTGATTTAGGAATCCATATGCACATATTTAAACTTACTTAGGCTTTTGAAATATAAAGAATTACCCACCTGAAAAAAAAGGATTTGGAACAGAGAGTAATACTGTTTTTAAACTGTAGTTTGATCTATCATTGAATTATTTGCTTCAGATTTCCCAAAAATTAACTTATTCAAATCAATTTGATTCAAATAAACATAGCTTAGAAATTTAAGAATCTAATTCTGGACTTGTATTATATATATATATATATATATTTCTGTTATATCTAAACAGAGGCTAATTATCTATATATATTCAGTATTGCACTTGTATATAAATTAAATACTTCAACTATTATCCAGTAAATATAAATCCATGCATATCATAACCTCAACTTTTCTTCACAGATTATACATACATTAAACAATTTCAAGATTTCTGGGTTTAAAGCTTTTGTTTACTCACCTTAATATGAACTGAGCACTATTTCTTCTATTAAATCTGGAAATTTGTGTTCTGATGATCTGCATTTGGAATTTGATTTGTACTGCCTTGGAACTGAAACTTAAATTTGATCTTGTTGAGACGAGCTTTGCTTCAAGATTGAGTTGTTGGATTTGGCTTATTTTTTTTATTTTTTTTAAGAGAATGAAAGAAGATGAATATGCTTTTGATTGCATAAAACCTGGTTGAATTTTTCTCATATCTAATTTCATCAAAATTAAAAGAAACAAGAGTGCCACATGTATTTCTTTTAATAAATCAACTAACACTTGTAATTGTAAGATTTGCACTTGTCATTGTTGTTTTATATATTGTTTATATTTGTAATTAAAATGTACTTAATATGTTTTATGTATTCATTAATTCCTTAAACCTATATAATACTTTATACATGTATATTTTGACCTTAAAATATTTATATTATAAATTTTCAATTTACTTTATTTAATATCTTATGTGTTTATATTTAAATTTGTTTGAAAATAATAATTTAGCTTATTTTAAATAATGTATAAAAGAATTCATCACATTATTATTTGCCTTAATATAAAGTTTACCAATTAAATATTATTGTCTTTTGAAAAGATAAATTTAGCCAAATTAAGTATCTATAAAAGAAAAACATTAAACTAATTAGTCAAATTTAATAATTATCAGGAGGTTATCAAATACATGTCCATCCAAATGTTTTTTAATTTTAAATTTAGTATTTTTTATAGTTTAATCCATCTATATAGAATTTCCAGATGTAGAATTTCATTTGTTCAAACTACAAAACAAATCTAATCCTGTTAATTTCAAATTAGCAGATGCTCAAAAATTTGGGTTATCATAATACCAGGTCTGTCTTTCTTTTTATTATCAGTTATAACTGTAGATTTACTATATGTCAAATATTTGACTTATTTTTTAATATAAAATATATTTTTTTTTAAAATATATACCTTTCTTTTCTTGTACTATGTTTTCGTGATGTCCTTCTACAATTAAATCTTTGTGGCGTGCTTCGTTTCTTTTGCCTTATTTTTCCTAAATTTTTGCAATTAATGTATCATTAATGTTTGGTTATTATTTGACATAAGAAAATATTTTGTTGCCTACTTACCTTTTTATTTCAAAATGTCCTCTTCTTTATTCTCCAAAGCTTTATGAGTCTTAATATTTTTTGAATATGCTATTTGATGTAATAAATAATTATTTATAACGAATATATTTTATGAAAATAATTATTTTTGAGTAAAATATTTTATGTCCGAGATTTTAAGCAAATATTTATATGGAAAAAATTTGATTTAAAAGTTTTATGTATTTTGATATTATACATTTGAACGTGATGATGCCACTTTGTTCTTTAATTTTGTGTTTCTCTTCGTTGCTAAAATTTTCTTTACTCGCCATCAACTCTTCATAATTCTAACCTGGTTTGTTAAAAGTTTTCAATTTTTAACTACTTTATTTGCTAGAATATGGATGACTAATATTTTGCTAGAAAGTATTTTCTCGGCAAATATTGCAAAGCAAATATTTTTTTATGAATTTTTAAAAGTAAATTAATTTATATTTTAAACGTTTACCTTTTACTGTGCTTTTTTTTTTCTGCAGTTGATTTTTCCTATATTTCATCAATATTCTCATTTTCTTCACTGTCTTTTTATCATTGGTATGGCAGTTATTTCATATTGGCTGGTATCCTGGTCAAAATAAATATTTTTTAGACTGAATTTTCTATAGTAAATTAATTATATTGTAAATGTTTACCTTTTCTGTGCTTTCATTTTTTCTTTAGTTGATTTTTCCATTTTTCCTATTGTATTCTCATCTTCTTCACCGTATTCTTTTGTCTTTGGTATGGCCATTATTTCATATTGGCTGGTATTCTAGTCATCACGGTCATCTCTAACTACATCTCCAAATACATATCCAGCTACATCTGTAGCTTCATTTGTAGCTGTATTTTGATTATCATCCTTTTGTTTTTATTATCATCATAATTATCTTTATTATTAATGTCCTTTCCATCTTCATTATTATCATGTTTAGTTTTCTTATTTTTCATCATCATCAGCAGCACCACTACCTTTATCTTCATCAACACCATCACCGTCTTTACCTTAATCACCATTACCTTTTCCTTCATTAACACCAACACCATCTTTACCTTCATCAGCACCATCGCCATCTTTACCTTTATCACTATCACATTTACCTTCATTGGGACCAACACCATCTTTACCTTTGTCATCACCATCACCTTTACCTTCATCAGCAACATCACCATTTTTATGTTCCTCACCATCACCTTCACCCTTATCGGCACTGTCACCATCTTGATCTTCATCATCATCTTCATCGTCATCTTTACATTCATTTTCATTAGTACCATCAGCATCATTTCCTTCATCATCATTATCAGCATCAATACAGTTGTTTTATCATCATCAGGTTGATCATCATCGCCTTCATCATTATTTTCAGCTACATCACTTTTCGCATCATAATCCTCATCGTCAACATTTTCATTTGTTACTTCTTCATTGGAATTCATATCTTCTTTTTTAGATTCTTTATTTTTTAGCTACTTGATCTTCAATATCTCCTTTTATTTCGTTCATTATTTTTCAAATTTCTATTTTCATTTTTCAATAGCTTGTTTTCTATTTTCAAAGCTGTACTCTCTTTTTTAAGCTTATATATTTCCAATTTTATATCCCTCAGTTGTTTGTTGATTTTTCATATTTTTGATCTTTGATTGAAGATTTTTCTTTAGTTGATGTAGCTTTGGTGGATTTAGCTCTTTTTTCTTTCTTTTTCTTCTTATTTTCTCTGCAAGTTAGATATAAAAATACCAGCATGGAAAATATTTACCAGGCTAGTATTTGCTATTCACTTTTTACAACATAATTTCAGTGATATTTTTACCAGTTTTAGCTTGCTGACAAGAAAGTACCTAATTTTGCTTGGAGTAGCTTCCTGTATTTCCTTTTTGTATAAGTCGGTTCATTTTGTTGATAACTTATTTTTGGAGAAATTATTTCTTTAATATCGCTGAACCAGTTCTGCACATAGAGATGTTAGGTTTTATTTTAGTATATAATAGAAATTATAAAAAATAAAATGAGTTATTAGAGCTTATCAATAGAAGAGTTACTTATGCACATATTTTTCTCGAACCTTCTTTATTTTTTATCACTTGTTCCGTCAAGTGTATTCCTATTGTTGTTGGCCATATGAAACAATTCTCATTTGATTCAATTTATAAACATATGGCAGCAGCACCAAAGAAATTACGAAGTTTTTATTGGAGAACAAGGATTTCGAAATAAAGATATTAATCAGCAACCACATAACATTGATCGTATTTTCTATTTTTTTTTCTTTTCAAAGCTAACCGGATACATTTCTATTTCCTTTGCTTTGATCATTTTTGTATTACAAAAATATTTTTTTTGAATGCTTTTATTTTAGAGATCATATTAGATTCCTTCGAATGAGATGCAGTATCCATTGTGATGCCTTCATTTGGGAATTAAAAATTATTGCGATGCCACCTTCTTTTAGAGTTATTTTCATGTCTCCGAATTAAAAACGTTTTCTTTTCTATTGTAAAAGAGTCTACAATCATTACTATATGAGCTAATTCTTTTGATGTCTTCGATTGTTATAGCTCATTCCAAAAATAAATTAATTGATAGAGTTAAGGGTACACCCTAGGGTAAATTATGTAATTTGTTACGTATATCTAACTCGATAACCAATCTTTTTCAAAATAAAATTAGTTTCTTTCAATTATATACTTGATATAATGTGTTATATGAATTAATTAATTAATATTTAATAGAAAATCCATAAATGGTATGTTTTACGATAGTAAGTGTTTTAACCATGAGTAATTCATCACGATGAAAACAAATATACAATTTTAAATGTTTCTAGTTAAGATGCATTGGGATTGGATATCGATGTATCCATTGAGACTAGAGTACGTAACACTCTCCAAATTTTAGGCAGTGTTTTACTCATCAATGCTAGAGGCACCTAGGGGTTACGTATTGATAGTTATTGGACGACTATAGAATGACTCGCTTGATAATTTTCTATTGGTTAATATAACTGAGGGCAAACAGAAAATATCGATGTGACCGATTCACACGGTTTTTTCGACTTGAGAATACCATGGATCCTCAATATGAAAACTTCGCTTTGATTATAGTCAAATGATGGCATGACATCCATCAAGTAACTATAGTTAGGTTGAGTGGAAGTATTAGAAGTGAACCATTATTCAAGAGAGGATTCGTCTCCTCAGTTATATGAGGTTAGTATCATGGTCAACTAAAATCAAAGTCTTTTCCCCGAGCATTTCGGTTACTAGTTATTATTATTATTGAACCAAGGAATTTGTGTTTGGACTATAGACTTGAATATGGACAATACTGGAATATTGACCATTTATCAAATTTCATAAGTCCAAAGTGATATAGTTTTGACAAAGAGAATTGGTGCAAATAAATGTCACAAGCAGTTAACGCTTAATAAAGTAAGATTGGATTTTACCCAAACTAAGAAAATGATAAATTTGGCCAAAATTTTACACCACCTGCTAAGTGACATGTGAGCGTCAACATTGGAATAATTCGATGTTAATTGCTAACCAAATTTACACATAATGAGTCACACAACTGAAATAGTGAATTCTCTATAGACTAAATGATTTAATTAGTTTATAATTGTTATAAACTAATTAAATTAATTAATATTTATGAAATATTAATTATAAAATTTTGAATATGATTTGAGAAATAAATATTATTGTATATATTTGTAATAGTTACAAATATATCGATCAATATGCGATATCGATAAGCAATTAAATTATATTTAATTAATGCTATTTATTTGGGCTTAAATTAGCCGTTAGCCCTTAAGAGGTTAATCTCGAAAGCAACGTGGCTTATAGGGGGTGGCTATAAAGGCTAGTGGGGCTTTGAGATAGATGGCCTAGATCTAGTGAGAAGTGGTATGAGATATGATCAATATATTTCTCTATTTCATCCACTCTATAAAGACCCCTAACTCTAGTTTCTTAAAAAGCTTTTGGCCTCCACTAGTCCTTCATTTGCTAGTTGTTCTCATCATTATGGAGCCATATCAGATTCCACTTAAATCAATTCAATAGATGACAACTATTGTATAGTCAAAAATTCTACGTTTCAATGATTACACTACAAGGCACACATTGTTTAGCGATGACAAATTTTCATTGGCGTCGTCGCTAGCCGTTGCCAACTGACGGAAATAGCCATCGATATTTTACTTATCGACCAAAGAACGAGTGATGGCCATAGCGACGGCCTCGTCAACATCATTTTGATGGCTATCGAAAACGGAATCATCGTAGTCGAAAGACACGTGTCAAGGTTCTGCGCATCACGAATTTTCCACAAGGCCGTCGCTAGCTTGGAAGTGTTCTTTCACACAATAGTTGTAGTTTCATCCATTAAACAACACACACACAAATATATATATATATGTATGCATGTATGTATGTATGTATATTCGTCTATTTATCCATCTCATATACAACACCTATAAACCTAATTACACAAGTACAAACATCGCATACATCATATGATGTCATACATATCACAAAAAATCTAGTTTATATCAGAAAAATCCATATTTACATCCACATTCTGTCAAACATCCATAGACACCCATCAAACATCGCTTAAATACCAAGTTTAAACTACACAATCAGTCGAACATCCATCAAAAAACAAAGTCATACCTACTAATCATCATTTCCATCATTTCCCGATCCATGGAAAGGAAATGTCCTATGCTCTGCCAAGTATGCCTCAATTCACTCATCTAGCTACATAGTTAATCCTCTACTCTTCCGTCAATCGTTCATTTCTGCTATCTTAGCTCACAACTATGCTATCTCCTCCATATCTTGTGATTTCCTATAATCAACCTGAGAAGTCCTTCCCTGTAAATTAATTAATAGCTTGTTATAATTTATACGTAATATTAAATAAAATTTATAAATTAGTTAATTAAGTAATTAAACTCAATAAAGACCGTCTCCTAATTACCATAACCATAACGTCTATTCTGCATCAACCTCTTCGTCACAACATCAAAAATCATATCCTCTCTTTCAACAGTCAATCCTCTCGGCCCGCCGACTCTAACACTCGAGCTCGCTCAATATCAAACTTTTCCTATGTTTAAAAATAGAAATTTGCTCAATTTATAATTTCTGTAATGTGAAATAAGAGAAAAAAAACTGAAACATGTTTACCTTGATAGCTTATGAATTGGGACTGTCCAAGTAAATGATACCAAGCTTTATTCATTAGTGTGCTCGATGGCATGTGTGCGAGTGAAGACATCCAAATATGTAAGGTCATTACTATAACGACCAGCGTTTGCAACCCTAAAAAGTTGACGCTAATGCATCCACGGTATTCACATGTCAAGCATCCAAGTGCTGGAAAGAAAAATTATTTGGGTGAAAAAAAATAAAAGACGGAACAGAATCTTACATCGTGACAAGTAATATATAATATACAAATGATCTTTACAAAAGATAACAATAATATACATACATCAATCAGAGTAAACTAACATACCATCAGGTTAGATAATTATAACAAACTGTCCTCACAAATGCTCTAAATGTAGTATAAGAAATGCAATAGAAAATCAAATATGTAAATAGGACCTAGGGGCATCCAGCTTATCTCCTGAAGCTCTAAGCATCTGGCTAAATCTGGAAATATACCTAGGGCTGACTCATGCATTATAAGAAAATAATATCCGGATCAACCTGGTAAACTAACACGTGAAATCAAAATCATAAAGACTTTTATATTTACAATTTTTTTAAAAATAAAGATATCTCGTATGACCATGTCTCACATAAACACGAACATGTTTTTATCTTAGTTAACCAAACCACATTTATTAGAAAAGTACAGTGATATTGTTAATATCTAAGGTTTAAAATAAATATTTAACATAGCCAAAATGGTTATATTAATTACATTCAACAACATATTTAGTATACAACTAAGTCCGTAAAGGCACCTTTTGGAGAATGGATTCCATCAATGATTAGGCTACTAGGATACTGCTTGTCATAGTACATCGCTAGAGAAGATGTACCGAGGTTACAAACCTTGCAACCTCTGCCAACACAGAACGAGCACACCCCTTCATGGTTAGTGCTGAATATAATCATCACTTTGGTAGCCAACTTGAAAAACCATTTCCATGGGGCCAGCCTACATAATTCGTAAATATCAATCTGGATCAGGAATGATCATACCCAAAGGGTAGCAAACCACATAGCCCTGCTGCATATCTCCTGTTTTAGTCATTCTTGGGTAAGAGGCTTGAAGCTATGTTTTACCCTTTTAGCAAATCCCATTTAGAATGCTAACATTGCCCTCCAAGAAAAAATGCAATGCCAATATTCATCATACAAGTTGTTTAGGATATGAACAAACCGAAGGCACTACTTCTACTATATCCTCAGGATTAGTAGCAAGTACTCCTTGTAATTTGAAGTACTCCGCCTTTGATACCATCGCCTTAAATATGTCTCCTATTCGAACACTTATGCCAGTTCAAAATGGTTTCGGATAATTCATGCTTATCCGATCCTGGTCACTCTGAACCAACAATCGATAGCTTCAAAATTAGCCAAGATTTGATAGTCGATTATTTGACTATCAAATTAAAAAACAACCAAATCAGTAATTTAATTTCATATTGAAACCAAGCATGATTTAGCACGTAAAAAAAAACTAAGCCTATTTAATTAATCCATTCATTAATTAAAATCTCCTTTCAATTATTTGCATTAAAATACATATACAAAGAAGTATTCGCAAACCCTCTCTACTCTATTTAATTCTTGAAAAAGTATTCATATATTTTCTCAATGGTATTAAGTACATTCACAAACCATTTCACTTTCAATACTTAGAAAACATTTTCATATACTTATATCAATGGTATAAGTATATTCACAAATCTTAATGAAGAATTCCTCTTTTTCAAAATCATATTTATATGGTCAAAAAAAATGTCATTTAAAAACATTGTTTACTACAAACCCAAACCACTTTCCTTTTGGTGTAAGTAAATGGTTCATATGGAAATTAGACTAAATACACCGAGTACCACTTCCCAAATTCAAACTTTGCTATCCCTTGATTAACAATGAAGTCCAGCAAGTTAGAAAACTATCATTGCCTTAACATACATTCTTGACTTTCATAGGCAGAGACGAGTTTCCATACCTCAGAATTTGGTGTTAAGTATGAAAAGAATACTTTCCATGCCACCATAAATTATAAATATCATTTAGGGAAGCTAAATCTTTTGTATTTGTCATGTTTTCGATATTTCAACATACTCTATCCCTTATCAAGAAATGAAGAAAGAAAAGTCAGGGAACTGGTTGCACTTGGCCTTTCTTTTGTTAAAACACTGTGATTCTAGATCTTACAAATATAGGATCAATCTACTCATCATCCTTTAGTGCCGTATATAGGACTACTTAATTTCCAAAAGTAACCGAATTCATATAGAAATAGTACTACATATACTTAACACCAGTCTTCGATTTTCGACTAAAAGTATCCTTTGGTTAATATTGATGTCATTCAAGTTGGGATATTATTACCTCTCAAAACTTGACTCGATAACATTATTATCTTTCAAAATAGGTAGAAGTTTACCTATTTCAAATCTTAATGACAAGTATAACACCTCCTAAATTCTCTATATTATTTAAAACAAAGTGTTATAAATCAAACCTCTTTTTTCATTTTCTAAAATCTTTTACTATAACTAGGATATTATAGTTCGTAACTTCATTCTATTTTTTGAAAGCCATTTAAAAAACACAGAGGTTATAATTCTAGACTTACCCTCTTCGTTCTCCCAAAATCATTTTAAACACTTGCAATATAGTTTAAGCTTTATATTTTAAAACATCTCTTAAATATCATTACTTCAAAAAGAAAGGTTGACTCTGGAAAAAAAGAGTTTCCCTTTTTATAAAAGTACCACTTGTTTTATTATATCAAATAATCCTTTAAATCATTTATATAAATTTTGAACCTCTTTTAAACATTTTTAAATGAAGTTAAACTTCCATCCAAATCATAACTAGAAACCATCACTTTTAAAAAAAAGTTGACTTTGAAAAAATAAAAGGATTTCTTTTAAATAAACCACTTGTTTAATTACTCAATAATATATTTAAATATTCAAACTCCATTTAAAATACTTATATAACCTTATAAAACACATTCGCAAAGAATTCAAATAACATCTAAATGAGATAACCTTCTTTTACTTTACTAAAATCAAGGAAATCCGAAGTGCATCTATAGCGACTATCGCTCTATGAACTGTAATTTTCAAACTTTGTTTTATAAGTAAAATAACTTTTAAACATAACTTCTTTCTATATTTATATCACTATAAGTATAGATAGTACTTTCCAAAAATAAAGCTTGATGTTGATTTTAAAACCATAAAAAAAACTTTTTAAATATGGAAATAGGCTTTGCGGCCACTATGCTTCTTAACAAAGATACCATTTGACCTTATATCAAAGGAGTCAACTTTTCAAATCATTTCCAAGTCACAATCTACATTACCAAACCATTGCATGCAAACACTTCATATACACACATATAAATGAAATGTAAATCAACGGGGCATGGAATCCTTTTGGATCCCTCTGCAAAATTTCTATTCTTCGCAGTTCTTTTGTAGTGACCTATACGCTAAGAAAACACTTCGACTTCCATTTATTTTTGATAGTTCCCTACTAGTCCTTATGTCTTTTTGCTCAAGGCTACATAATAGGACCGTAGTTATGTTTACAATTCATTTAAGTCCCTTGAAAAAATAGTTACACATGTTGTAACGATCCCGGTTTTTAATTAAATTTAAATTGATAATGTAAATAAATTTTTGAATAAAATTGTAAATTAACTTGAAATTTTCAAATTAAATAGGATATTTGTTTATTTGAGTATTTAATTCAAAATCTAAACAAATTAAAAAAAAAAAAAAGAGAGTGATAGTAATATATAATTAAATCCCAATTTTATTTTGAGATTAAAATATTGAAATAATAAATATTGTAAAAAGTCATATAGATTTAAAATCTTATATATATGTGTGATTTATTTGTGAGTGTACAAATTGTTTTAAATTCATTTCTTCTTAAAAAATTTGTAAAAGTAAAATAAATACATATGTTAGTATCTCAAGTTTAAAATGAGTGTTTTAAAAAACCGAGTAGCATTTAAAAATTTGTTAAGATATAATATATGTATATATATAAATAGTGATTAAATTCTTTTAACATTGAACATGTACATATTACATACAAATGAATAAACAAATACATTTATTTACAAAGTATAAACAAATACATACTTTAAGATCTTATACATGCACATATACTAATGGCATCATCATTTTTTTTAAATAATCAAATTTAAAAATACAAGAAGCCTTTCATTTCCCCATAAGTAATCATAGCACATCTTGGAAAATCTAAATGGAATAGTAGAAAAGAGATTTGCCTCACACATTTCAACATCATAAAGCTGAACCTATCTCAATCCATATTCATCAAGCCCATCTTTGCTCAGCTCGAAATGGAAAGCAAAAACAAGTTCAAGCTATAATTCCATCTTTCAAGTTGATAGTGCTTCAGACTTTGGTTAGCAAGAAAACAGTGCAGTGTTTTCTAAAAACAAACCTGAGATCAAATTCATAATGCAATCCAGTGCAACTCAGCATGAAACAACAAAATCTGGAATATGGCAAAGCAAAGTCTTCAACCTGGAGCTGCAGATTACAATCACATTAAAGTCAAATGCAGAACAACTAAGGTAAATTCAATTAAAACCATAATTTAAAAATGTAAAATCTGAAGCAATAAAAAAAAATAATTAACTCTAGTATTTTTGTCCTGAGGAAATAATGACCAAAACAAAGATAAGAGGCAGAGAAGTTTAAGAAGAATTGCATGTTCCAGATTCCAGTTCAAAGGCTTGGGTTCTCTGTTCCTTCTTAAGCAAAGTGAGCAAACCACTTTTCTAAACTCTTTAAGTTGATATGTGTATGATCTGCTTTGTGGTGTTTCTTTGGTGTTTGCTGCGTATTACTTGATGAATCTGATGCATGAATCCATTGTGTGATGCTTGCATGTTGGTTTAGACATGAATTGATAGTATATATGTGAATATTGTTGGGTGCATATCTGATATCATCTCTGTAAGTTACAGAGTTAAAAGAAAAAAAAAGATAATGTAACCAAATCCCAAATCCTCATCATATAATCTTTGATAAGCTTAGGAATTCATACCAGATTGTTTACCCATGAATTAAGTCTAAAAAAAATCAGGTGAGCAAATCTCCTCCCTGTGTTTGTTTATTTTTGTTAGTGAGTAACAATTTATTTTAAAAACTAAATTAAAATGATATAGTTGCTTAAATTTATTGCCTGACAAGTATGATGGATATGTCTGTGTTTGTGTATGAGATGGAATGCCTGCATTTTTTCTGCATATTCAACTGAGCTCTGCATTTTTCAAGAGTGAGTAACTTTGAACTTTAAGTTTTAAATAGGTTGCATGCTTATGTTAGATATAATTGAGTAATGATTGTGGTTATAAAAGTCTGGTAATATATTTATGAATGCATGTTGGTTATACTCTGCTGTGACTATGAATTCATTTTTTTTCCTATTTAAAGGAATTCACAAAACCTGTTTAGAATCTGGTTAGTATAGGTTTTAAAGTAATTATAATTTGTTTGTTTACTTTAGGTTAGTAACAAAATATTCTTTTTGGTAAAATGTTTATTCTGCCTGGGGTTGTCTAAACTTAAGTAAGAATGTGTTTTTCTTAAGTCAAGATTTAAGTTTTTAGGTGAGTTAAATACAGGGTGTATCTCTGTAAACACATGCAATCTTATCATATGTTGTTCTAGATCAAAATCAAACACATTAAATCCAGATTCATAAACTTAATTCATTGACATAAATTTGAATTATAAATCAAATATTAATATTTTTAAGTGTTTGTTTCATTTACTGTCTGTACTGAAACAATAATATGAATTTGGGGCAAATGTATATAATCTGTAGCTTAAGGGAACTCAAATTTATTTTGAGTTATCAAGAATGGATCATAGATCTTGGAAAAAAATAAAAATAAAAAAAATCAGAGAAGTGATTAAACTGATTTGATTGAGTGTAGTTTTAAGTTTCTTCAGTTAAACCTAGTTTAGTATTGGGTTGAGCTTTGAGTCAGTTTGAAGTGGTGGGTTGACCGAGAGCTTTGGCGTTTTGGATATGGGTAGAGGGTGTGTAGAAGTGTTCGTGGTCGAAGAGAGTGGATGTCAGGTGGTCGGAGATGAGAGTTGAGGCCGCTGACAGGTTTTGTCATAAAACCTGTTTGAAAGTTTACAGGTTTTGAAAATTTGGTGAACTTTTGAATGCTTGATTTTTGATCGATCTGGGTTGGAGTTGGAGTAGTGGTGGGCTGCTGGAGTTGATTGGATCATCTGAGATGATCGGCAGAGGTGGCGGCGATGGAATCACTGGTGAACTGGTTGGTATGGGAAGTTTCAGGGGATACCTTGAGTTGCTCGAAGAAGTTGTTAAATGACTCGAAGCAAATGGTTTTTAAACTCGAAGTGGGAGAGCATAAAACCCGAAGTAAAAGTTATGTTTCTCGGGTAACCTGTAGTTTACAGATTACACAGCAAAACTGTGTTTTGTTTTAAAAATTTGGGTTTTAAAACTTTTTAAAATCTGCGTTTGTCAAATTTAAAAAAATCTGTAGTTATAGGTTTTAAATAAGGTTTAGGTTTAAAACTTAATTTTAAAACATAATTCAAGTTTGAATTACTTTGAATTTAAATTCCAGGTTTGAATTTGAAACCTGTTATCTGTTTCCTGCAAATCAAGGTTTAAGCTCTTTTAAATCTGCAGTTGTGGTTTTGAGTAAAATTTAAGTTCAAATTTAAATGTAAGTTTAAAATTCTCATTTGATTTTAAATTCCAGTTTTTTTTTAATAAAACAGAAACTTAAGTTTTAAATTTAACTTAATTAACTATTTTATTTTGTGTAAAATAGTTGGAACTTTAATAATGAAGTTTTAAAAGGTGATTAAGATTTAAGAATTAAATTTAAACTGGAATCTGAGTATAAATGGAGTTCAGTTTCAAATTTAAAAGAAAATTTAAATTTGAAAGTTTTAAAAACATAAATGATTTAAAACTCCTAAAATTTTGAAATAAATTTAATTTCAAATTCTTATGATTTCATTTTTAAGTCAAACTTTTGTTTTGACTTGTAATTTTAAATAAGTTTTAAATTATTTAAAACTTTGATAAGTTTAAAATTTATTTTATTTTAAATTTGAATTTTTAAATTGAAATTCAAAGGTAATTTCAAAAGCACTTTGTTTTGAATCAAATTGTTTTAAACATAATTAAGTTATGTTTTACTTTGGAAATTTGATTAAGAATTATGTTTTGGAATTTATTAATAAGGGTAATTAAGATTTGTTAATTAATTTAATTAATTAATTGAATTTGGGATTAATAATTGATTAATGATTAAATCATTTTGGAATTAAGATCATTAATTAAATTTTAATTAATGATAAATGAATATTAATTATGTAATTAAGTTTTAAATTAAGGGTAATTAACTTTATAATTAACTTTAATAAATAAATGATTAAAGATAATTTAATTGGTAATTAATTTAAGTTAATTACCTTATAAAATAATTAAAGAATGGTTAATGAAGGTCATTAACCAGGATTATTTAACAATTAATTAATTTGGTTAATTTTATTTATTAATCAGATTAATTAATTTAATAATAATCAATTATAAATGGATTGAGTAATTACTTGATAAAGAAATTAAGAAATTAATTACTTAATATAATTAATTTAATTGAATGAGATTGTTTAATAAAGTTTAATTAATTTTAAACATTTGGGTTTTATAAATAACTACTTTATGTAATTAATGATTTGGAAATTACATAGTTAAGTAATTGTTTAATATTTACAGATGTAATTAAGTGGAGATGTTTAAGTGGGAGATAATTTGGATTAATTATTTAGTAATTAATCAAATAATTAATTTAAGAGATTAAATTAAGGATAATTAATTTGGGTCAATATAGTAATTGAGTTGTTAATTACTTTGAGTAATTAATCTAAGAAATAATTTAGATCATTAATTATTTAATTAGTGATGTAATTACGGATGATTAATTAGGATTAATTAATCAATAATAGGTAATAAATTAATGTAATTAATTTAGAAGTAATTAAAGAAGCAATTAAGGGTAGTTCATTACTAATGGAAGTGATTATGTGAGGAATAGATTTAAAACCACATAGATTTATTCATCTTAATTGTAGATGTTTGATTGCCAATTGAATGCTTCATGATGGATTGATATGTTTTGTGATGCTAGGTAATGCTTTGTGCTGGGCTATTTTATTTGAGACGTATATATTGTTATATGTATATGCAACCCCTTGACCCATAGAACGACATTTGAATTTCGATGCGACAGGGAGTCGGATTCCAATTGGTTACCCGAAACCCACATCGAATCATATGAGTGAATCTTTGTGATTGATAAATTCATCTTATCTATGAATCTATGAATAAAGATAAGCGTTATGGGTTATATCGCTTATCGATATGATTGAATCGGTGATGATGATGTTGTGCACTATTGTGTTGAACCCCTGGACCACACTTATACACACACAAATATGGATTGCACGTGGAAATTAGTTAAGTCACAGATTTTGAAATTGGTTTAAAAATTGAATTTTTGAATCCAAAATAGTTTTTGAACTAGAATTGAAGCTTTTGAAATGGTTATTTCTAAATAACTTGATTAAGTTTTGAAAATTTAGATAATTGGATTTAAATTTGAATTCAATATTTGAAATTGAATTCTAAAATTTGGAAACTAAGGTTTAAAAAGGGTATTCAACTTATAAATGGGTTTATATGGGTTTTTAAACCATTTTAAAGGTGATGTTTTGAAATTTAAATTCAACTCAAGATTTCAACTTGTATAAATTAGATTTGCTTTCACATAAGAATGAATTTCCAATTTGTGTTAAGGGATTTCAAGTCAAAGAATGAAAATAGTTTCCAAGTTTTAGATAAATCTTTGGAAACGTGTTTTGAAAGCTATATATCTTTAATTTAAAGATTTAAATGAGTTAATCCAAATTGAATGGGAATTGTTTTGGAATCTATGAATAGATCTTTGTGAAACTGGGTGAAATTTTGTGAAATAAATCTTTTTGTTTAAAGATTTAAAAATGGTAATTTGTTTAACCATTTGGAAGAAAAGGTTTGGATTTTATAAGTTGTGACTTAACTGAAATCCCATATCCATATGTTTTTAAATATTGCGCTCATTATTCGGTTTAGCCGGGAGAGGACCTTGTGTCATATAGCCCATTCCGAATAGTGATACGACGTTATGGATAGCATTTGAAGACCGGTGGTGAAGACCGGGTATTTGTGAGAACGATAGGATAACCTATCGATTGACTCTACACTGAGTTGCTCCGGTATAGAGTTCTCCTTAGTGATGGGAAGTCCGATCGGGATTGTGGATACCCGGATTTGCAAGGGCTTCTTCGGAAGTGCCTTCGGTTCTGTTCGAACCCGGAACAGACTTGTATGGTTGTATGTCCGACATTACACTTTGAGATGTTATCTGATCTCTATCAAATACATATCTACTTGGTGGCGGAGAATTTATTCTCTTAGCTTAACACCCTTCTCTGAGACGTACGAGCTCAGAGGTTATGTAGTTGATATTTATCAGTGATATTCCCAATTTGGTAATGTGGCATGCTGAGTGCTGCTGTGTGATGATCATTGGTTGATCATTTGTGATATGATCATTTGTTTGATCATTTATCTTTGTGATCATTGCTTTGGCCATCTGTTGACCCAAAGCATGGCTTTGTTGCACAAAGCGTAGCTTTGTGGACGAGACTGCATCAGGACCTCACTCCCCGGAAATGGTCGAAACAGGAAAGATGCGGCAAGGTTATGAGGGTCGCGCCCTTTAGGGTATGTCATTTCCTTCTGGAAAAGGGTGGTATCATGGTATGGAGCCCAGATACTTACTCATGTTGATACACTATACCTATTACTGTGTGGTGTTGTTGTGCGCGCACTCGGATAAAGGTCCCAAAGGACCGGGGGATGACATATTCGTGTAGTAGTTACCTAGTTACAGAGGTAACCCGGCCTTGTGTTGGCAGAGATCTAACCGTAACGTTAGTTCTCGGGACGTCCCGCCAGAGGCGTACCCATGTGGCAATAGGAAGTTCCTTAGCCTGACCATTTGTTGGAAATCCATTCATCCAATACGCGCCTTGTACGGTTTTAGTTGTAGAACCTGCCATTTAACATGGCAGCTATAGTAGGCATAGCATCATGGTACCTATGCTGGCTAGGATTTATATTATACTTTCGAAAGATTTTTCCACTATGCACTAGTAATAATATCAAAGAATTTTCTCGTATTAAGCATATTTGACTATCATAAGGAGAAATCTCCCCCATGTGTGCGTTTGCATTGTGTGTGTGCCGGGAGGCCTTATGGTAGTTTCATTTTCCAAAAAGCATTGCGGATTTCAAATTTAAATTCTCTTGTTTGTTCAAAGACCGAATGCTTTTGTTTGCTCATACCAGTCCCATGACTGACCTGGAGTTTATTGTTCCTTTCCTAAACTCTGGGTGCCCACTATTTCCCACACGGGCAGTCTAGAGTTGGGATTTTCAGATAATCCATAATAGGTGTAGATTCGATAGCTTTCAGCCATTAGGATTTGGCAATCGCATTTTGGGTCGAGTTGCTTCTCTTCATCTTGAGTGGGAGTTCGAGCTATTGCTGGATTGGTGCTTTGGAGATGGAGATTACTGATACTGGAGTTCTTTCTTGAAGACTATTTTGGAGATTTGTTCCGCTGCTAGTGTTATCTTTTAATTCCGCTGCTATTCTTTGTATCTCTGATAATGTTGATATCTATTGTACCATTCTGTTGTATCATTCATGTTGTATCAGTTATTGTATCAAATGTTGTATATTGATATATGTTATTCATTTTTTTTTCCGCTGTGTTATTTACTTAATGTGTTATAAGCTCCGGCGAACCAGGTTCGACGTTTGGATCTGCGGCATTTGAATACGAGTGTCGTATTCGGTGCCGATTTTCGAAGGTCGAGTCAGGGTCGTCACAAGTGGTATCAGAGCTGATGGTTAAAACCTTAGCTCAGGAGTATAACACATTAGGTAACTCATTAGAGATAGGGTGAAGTATATCCTAGAATGAGTATATCCCTAAGATATCCGTTCGAATGCCTCAGTAAATTCTCTTACTATCCACTGATAGTGAGTATGAGTGCGAGAAGAGAATGAGATAGGGGACATGGGAGTACCACTACAAATGGTCAATACCCTGCAACAGTGGAAACAATTTTCTTCTCAATCTCCTTTGATTCGATTCTAAATTCTTTCGATATCTTCGTAAAAGCTCTAGAAAAGAAGTTTCGGTGCGATGGTGGCCTTACGAATCGTTGTAGGAAATCCTTAATTCGTATCTTCGTCGGTTTCTTATCAGCTTTTTGATCTAAACACTAATGAATTTGAAATTGAAAATTTAAATTAAATAAATTGGAAATTTTAAATTAAGTAAATTGGTTAATAAATGTAAGGATAAATTTGAATTGCATTGATAAAACGATAACAGTCAAAACCAAAGTTGGAATCCATACCTAGAGTTTGAGAAATTGTAAAAGATTGAATCCATCTATCCATTCTCTGGTATCCGATATGTTCTACGAACGATTAGTTATCCCTTTGAACTAATCAATGCCCTTGCATATTCGTAGACCGGTGAGCCCGAGTATCTTGTGTAATATTGTATAAGTTCGTTTTCATATTGTCGATATTCTGATTTGGTAAACCGAATGCAGAATAAATATTTCGATCTGATCTGATCAATCATTTCTTTATCTATCATCTTTTCTTTCTTGTCTTCTTTGTAATTTCGAGGACGAAATTCTTTTAAGGGGGGAAATCTGTAACGATCCCGATTTTTAATTAAATTTAAATTGATAATGTAAATAAATTTTTGAATAAAATTGTAAATTAACTTGAAATTTTCAAATTAAATAGGATATTTGTTTATTTGAGTATTTAATTCAAAATCTAAACAAATTAAAAAAAAAAAAAGAGAGTGATAGTAATATATAATTAAATCCCAATTTTATTTTGAGATTAAAATATTGAAATAATAAATATTGTAAAAAGTCATATAGATTTAAAATCTTATATATATGTGTGATTTATTTGTGAGTGTACAAATTGTTTTAAATTCATTTCTTCTTAAAAAATTTGTAAAAGTAAAATAAATACATATGTTAGTATCTCAAGTTTAAAATGAGTGTTTTAAAAAAAACCGAGTAGCATTTAAAAATTTGTTAAGATATAATATATGTATATATATATAAATAGTGATTAAATTCTTTTAACATTGAACATGTACATATTACATACAAATGAATAAACAAATACATTTATTTACAAAGTATAAACAAATACATACTTTAAGATCTTATACATGCACATATACAAATGGCATCATCATTTTTTTTAAATAATCAAATTTAAAAATACAAGAAGCCTTTCATTTCCCCATAAGTAATCATAGCACATCTTGGAAAATCTAAATGGAATAGTAGAAAAGAGATTTGCCTCACACATTTCAACATCATAAAGCTGAACCTATCTCAATCCATATTCATCAAGCCCATCTTTGCTCAGCTCGAAATGGAAAGCAAAAACAAGTTCAAGCTATAATTCCATCTTTCAAGTTGATAGTGCTTCAGGCTTTGGTTAGCAAGAAAACAGTGCAGTGTTTTCTAAAAACAAACCTGAGATCAAATTCATAATGCAATCCAGTGCAACTCAGCATGAAACAACAAAATCTGGAATATGGCAAAGCAAAGTCTTCAACCTGGAGCTGCAGATTACAATCACATTAAAATCAAATGCAGAACAACTAAGGTAAATTCAATTAAAACCATAATTTAAAAATGTAAAATCTAAAGCAATAAAAAATAATAATTAACTCTAGTATTTTTGTCCTGAGGAAATAATGACCAAAACAAAGATAAAAGGCAGAGAAGTTTAAGAAGAATTGCATGTTCCAGATTCCAGTTCAAAGGCTTGGGTTCTCTGTTCCTTCTTAAGCAAAGTGAGCAAACCACTTTTCTAAACTCTTTAAGTTGATATATGTATGATCTGCTTTGTGGTGTTTCTTTGGTGTTTGCTGCGTATTACTTGATGAATCTGATGCATGAATCCATTGTGTGATGCTTGCATGTTGGTTTAGACATGAATTGATAGTATATATGTGAATATTGTTGGGTGCATATCTGATATCATCTCTGTAAGTTACAGAGTTAAAAGAAAAAAAAAGATAATGTAACCAAATCCCAAATCCTCATCATATAATCTTTGATAAGCTTAGGAATTCATACCAGATTGTTTACCCATGAATTAAGTCTAAAAAAAAAATCAGGTGAGCAAATCTCCTCCCTGAGTTTGTTTATTTTTGTTAGTGAGTAACAATTTATTTTAAAAACTAAATTAAAATGATATAGTTGCTTAAATTTATTGCCTGACAAGTATGATGGATATGTCTGTGTTTGTGTATGAGATGGAATGCCTGCATTTTTTCTGCATATTCAACTGAGCTCTGCATTTTTCAAGAGTGAGTAACTTTGAACTTTAAGTTTTAAATAGGTTGCATGCTTATGTTAGATATAATTGAGTAATGATTGTGGTTATAAAAGTCTGGTAATATATTTATGAATGCATGTTGGTTATACTCTGCTGTGACTATGAATTCATTTTTTTTCCTATTTAAAGGAATTCACAAAACCTGTTTAGAATCTGGTTAGTATAGGTTTTAAAGTAATTATAATTTGTTTGTTTACTTTAGGTTAGTAACAAAATATTCTTTTTGGTAAAATGTTTATTCTGCCTGGGGTTGTCTAAACTTAAGTAAGAATGTGTTTTTCTTAAGTCAAGATTTAAGTTTTTAGGTGAGTTAAATACAGGGTGTATCTCTGTAAACACATGCAATCTTATCATATGTTGTTCTAGATCAAAATCAAACACATTAAATCCAGATTCATAAACTTAATTCATTGACATAAATTTGAATTATAAATCAAATATTAATATTTTTAAGTGTTTGTTTCATTTACTGTCTGGACTGAAACAATAATATGAATTTGGGGCAAATGTATATAATCTGTAGCTTAAGGGAACTCAAATTTATTTTGAGTTATCAAGAATGGATCATAGATCTTGGAAAAAAATAAAAATAAAAAAAATCAGAGAAGTGATTAAACTGATTTGATTGAGTGTAGTTTTAAGTTTCTTCAGTTAAACCTAGTTTAGTATTGGGTTGAGCTTTGAGTCAGTTTGAAGTGGTGGGTTGACCGAGAGCTTTGGCGTTTTGGATATGGGTAGAGGGTGTGTAGAAGTGTTCGTGGTCGAAGAGAGTGGATGTCAGGTGGTCGGAGATGAGAGTTGAGGCCGCTGACAGGTTTTGTCATAAAACCTGTTTGAAAGTTTACAGGTTTTGAAAATTTGGTGAACTTTTGAATGCTTGATTTTTGATCGATCTGGGTTGGAGTTGGAGTAGTGGTGGGCTGCTGGAGTTGATTGGATCATCTGAGATGATCGGCAGAGGTGGCGGCGATGGAATCACTGGTGAACTGGTTGGTATGGGAAGTTTCAGGGGATACCTTGAGTTGCTCGAAGAAGTTGTTAAATGACTCGAAGCAAATGGTTTTTAAACTCGAAGTGGGAGAGCATAAAACCCGAAGTAAAAGTTATGTTTCTCGGGTAACCTGTAGTTTACAGATTACACAGCAAAACTGTGTTTTGTTTTAAAAATTTGGGTTTTAAAACTTTTTAAAATCTGGGTTTGTCAAATTTAAAAAAATCTGTAGTTATAGGTTTTAAATAAGGTTTAGGTTTAAAACTTAATTTTAAAACATAATTCAAGTTTGAATTACTTTGAATTTAAATTCCAGGTTTGAATTTGAAACCTGTTATCTGTTTCCTGCAAATCAAGGTTTAAGCTCTTTTAAATCTGCAGTTGTGGTTTTGAGTAAAATTTAAGTTCAAATTTAAATGTAAGTTTAAAATTCTCATTTGATTTTAAATTCCAGTTTTTTTTTAATAAAACAGAAACTTAAGTTTTAAATTTAACTTAATTAACTATTTTATTTTGTGTAAAATAGTTGGAACTTTAATAATGAAGTTTTAAAAGGTGATTAAGATTTAAGAATTAAATTTAAACTGGAATCTGAGTATAAATGGAGTTCAGTTTCAAATTTAAAAGAAAATTTAAATTTGAAAGTTTTAAAAACATAAATGATTTAAAACTCCTAAAATTTTGAAATAAATTTAATTTCAAATTCTTATGATTTCATTTTTAAGTCAAACTTTTGTTTTGACTTGTAATTTTAAATAAGTTTTAAATTATTTAAAACTTTGATAAGTTTAAAATTTATTTTATTTTAAATTTGAATTTTTAAATTGAAATTCAAAGGTAATTTCAAAAGCACTTTGTTTTGAATCAAATTGTTTTAAACATAATTAAGTTATGTTTTACTTTGGAAATTTGATTAAGAATTATGTTTTGGAATTTATTAATAAGGGTAATTAAGATTTGTTAATTAATTTAATTAATCAATTGAATTTGGGATTAATAATTGATTAATGGTTAAATCATTTTGGAATTAAGATCATTAATTAAATTTTAATTAATGATAAATGAATATTAATTATGTAATTAAGTTTTAAATTAAGGGTAATTAACTTTATAATTAACTTTAATAAATAAATGATTAAAGATAATTTAATTGGTAATTAATTTAAGTTAATTACCTTATAAAATAATTAAAGAATGGTTAATGAAGGTCATTAACCAGGATTATTTAACAATTAATTAATTTGGTTAATTTTATTTATTAATCAGATTAATTAATTTAATAATAATCAATTATAAATGGATTGAGTAATTACTTGATAAAGAAATTAAGAAATTAATTACTTAATATAATTAATTTAATTGAATGAGATTGTTTAATAAAGTTTAATTAATTTTAAACATTTGGGTTTTATAAATAACTACTTTATGTAATTAATGATTTGTAAATTACATAGTTAAGTAATTGTTTAATATTTACAGATGTAATTAAGTGGAGATGTTTAAGTGGGAGATAATTTGGATTAATTATTTAGTAATTAATCAAATAATTAATTTAAGAGATTAAATTAAGGATAATTAATTTGGGTCAATATAGTAATTGAGTTGTTAATTACTTTGAGTAATTAATCTAAGAAATAATTTAGATCATTAATTATTTAATTAGTGATGTAATTAAGGATGATTAATTAGGATTAATTAATCAATAATAGGTAATAAATTAATGTAATTAATTTAGAAGTAATTAAAGAAGCAATTAAGGGTAGTTCATTACTAATGGAAGTGATTATGTGAGGAATAGATTTAAAACCACATAGATTTATTCATCTTAATTGTAGATGTTTGATTGCCAATTGAATGCTTCATGATGGATTGATATGTTTTGTGATGCTAGGTAATGCTTTGTGCTGGGCTATTTTATTTGAGACGTATATATTGTTATATGTATATGCAACCCCTTGACCCATAGAACGACATTTGAATTTCGATGCGACAGGGAGTCGGATTCCAATTGGTTACCCGAAACCCACATCGAATCATATGAGTGAATCTTTGTGATTGATAAATTCATCTTATCTATGAATCTATGAATAAAGATAAGCGTTATGGGTTATATCGCTTATCGATATGATTGAATCGGTGATGATGATGTTGTGCACTATTGTGTTGAACCCCTGGACCACACTTATACACACACAAATATGGATTGCACGTGGAAATTAGTTAAGTCACAGATTTTGAAATTGGTTTAAAAATTGAATTTTTAAATCCAAAATAGTTTTTGAACTAGAATTGAAGCTTTTGAAATGGTTATTTCTAAATAACTTGATTAAGTTTTGAAAATTTAGATAATTGGATTTAAATTTGAATTCAATATTTGAAATTGAATTCTAAAATTTGGAAACTAAGGTTTAAAAAGGGTATTCAACTTATAAATGGGTTTATATGGGTTTTTAAACCATTTTAAAGGTGATGTTTTGAAATTTAAATTCAACTCAAGATTTCAACTTGTATAAATTAGATTTGCTTTCACATAAGAATGAATTTCCAATTTGTGTTAAGGGATTTCAAGTCAAAGAATGAAAATAGTTTCCAAGTTTTAGATAAATCTTTGGAAACGTGTTTTGAAAGCTATATATCTTTAATTTAAAGATTTAAATGAGTTAATCCAAATTGAATGGGAATTGTTTTGGAATCTATGAATAGATCTTTGTGAAACTGGGTGAAATTTTGTGAAATAAATCTTTTTGTTTAAAGATTTAAAAATGGTAATTTGTTTAACCATTTGGAAGAAAAGGTTTGGATTTTATAAGTTGTGACTTAACTGAAATCCCATATCCATATGTTTTTAAATATTGCGCTCATTATTCGGTTTAGCCGGGAGAGGACCTTGTGTCATATAGCCCATTCCGAATAGTGATACGACGTTATGGATAGCATTTGAAGACCGGTGGTGAAGACCGGGTATTTGTGAGAACGATAGGATAACCTATCGATTGACTCTACACTGAGTTGCTCCGGTATAGAGTTCTCCTTAGTGATGGGAAGTCCGATCGGGATTGTGGATACCCGGATTTGCAAGGGCTTCTTCGGAAGTGCCTTCGGTTCTGTTCGAACCCGGAACAGACTTGTATGGTTGTATGTCCGACATTACACTTTGAGATGTTATCTGATCTCTATCAAATACATATCTACTTGGTGGCGGAGAATTTATTCTCTTAGCTTAACACCCTTCTCTGAGACGTACGAGCTCAGAGGTTATGTAGTTGATATTTATCAGTGATATTCCCAATTTGGTAATGTGGCATGCTGAGTGCTGCTGTGTGATGATCATTGGTTGATCATTTGTGATATGATCATTTGTTTGATCATTTATCTTTGTGATCATTGCTTTGGCCATCTGTTGACCCAAAGCATGGCTTTGTTGCACAAAGCGTAGCTTTGTGGACGAGACTGCATCAGGACCTCACTCCCCGGAAATGGTCGAAACAGGAAAGATGCGGCAAGGTTATGAGGGTCGCGCCCTTTAGGGTATGTCATTTCCTTCTGGAAAAGGGTGGTATCATGGTATGGAGCCCAGATACTTACTCATGTTGATACACTATACCTATTACTGTGTGGTGTTGTTGTGCGCGCACTCGGATAAAGGTCCCAAAGGACCGGGGGATGACATATTCGTGTAGTAGTTACCTAGTTACAGAGGTAACCCAGCCTTGTGTTGGCAGAGATCTAACCGTAACGTTAGTTCTCGGGACGTCCCGCCAGAGGCGTACCCATGTGGCAATAGGAAGTTCCTTAGCCTGACCATTTGTTGGAAATCCATTCATCCAATACGCGCCTTGTACGGTTTTAGTTGTAGAACCTGCCATTTAACATGGCAGCTATAGTAGGCATAGCATCATGGTACCTATGCTGGCTTGGATTTATATTATACTTTCGAAAGATTTTTCCACTATGCACTAGTAATAATATCAAAGAATTTTCTCGTATTAAGCATATTTGACTATCATAAGGAGAAATCTCCCCCATGTGTGCGTTTGCATTGTGTGTGTGCCGGGAGGCCTTATGGTAGTTTCATTTTCCAAAAAGCATTGCGGATTTCAAATTTAAATTCTCTTGTTTGTTCAAAGACCGAATGCTTTTGTTTGCTCATACCAGTCCCATGACTGACCTGGAGTTTATTGTTCCTTTCCTAAACTCTGGGTGCCCACTATTTCCCACACGGGCAGTCTAGAGTTGGGATTTTCAGATAATCCATAATAGGTGTAGATTCGATAGCTTTCAGCCATTAGGATTTGGCAATCGCATTTTGGGTCGAGTTGCTTCTCTTCATCTTGAGTGGGAGTTCGAGCTATTGCTGGATTGGTGCTTTGGAGATGGAGATTACTGATACTGGAGTTCTTTCTTGAAGACTATTTTGGAGATTTGTTCCGCTGCTAGTGTTATCTTTTAATTCCGCTGCTATTCTTTGTATCTCTGATAATGTTGATATCTATTGTACCATTCTGTTGTATCATTCATGTTGTATCAGTTATTGTATCAAATGTTGTATATTGATATATGTTATTCATTTTTTTTTCCGCTGTGTTATTTACTTAATGTGTTATAAGCTCCGGCGAACCAGGTTCGACGTTTGGATCTGCGACATTTGAATACGAGTGTCGTATTCGGTGCCGATTTTCGAAGGTCGAGTCAGGGTCGTCACACATGTCATCCACTTCCGAGTAGGAATCAAATCCAAACTGCGATATATAAGTAGTATACAATTTCAAACAACCAAAGTAAGCAAATAAAATTATCAACACATATAGTTTTAGTTAAATGTCATTCGAAGTGAGTTTAACTCACTTCCAAATCGATGATAAAGCTACTACAACCAATCAAGCACACAAACGTTCCTACCTAAGCTTATGTCCAAGCCCTATAGCCTCCCCCATAGCTCACGCCCAACCTTCCTTCCCTTAAATTTCTCTCAGGCGTTGACTTGGTTCAAGGGCTTGTGCTCCAAACATTCCTTCGTTCATTTGCAATTATTAGTTACAGTGTTGTTCTAAGAGATACACTAGAGTTTGGTGGAGAAAGAACTTGTTTTTGACATAATTTCTTTTATAAGACTATGGTGGAAGAGTAGTGAAGAAGAGTGGAGAAGAAGAGAGCTAAAGTAGGGAAATGAAGTAAATAGAAAAAAAGAAGAGAAGGTGTTCTTTTGTGTCACACACTTCCCCTTTAGCTTATGCCAAAAACTTCCCCTTTGGCTTATGCAACACTTCCCCTTTGGCTTATTTGTATAAGTATGTGCATATATGTATGTTAGTGTGCATAAAAAGTTTCAACAACTTTTGGTTGATGAAAATTCAAAATCCAAAAAACAATTTCTATGACATTTTCGACTTTTCACCGAATTATTTATTTTTGTGAACAAACTTCAAAATGAGTTCACCATCATTATTAAATAATAAAAATGGGTTATTTAAGCTTTTAAATCAATTATTTAAAATGTAAAATTAATCAAATATTCACAAACTAAGCGATAAAATACGGAGTCGTTATATCATTCCCCCTTAAAAGAATTTCAACCTCGAAATTTTGTCTCAATAAAGCAAAGAAAGAAACAAGCCAACACAAAATCTTAACCTTTTTACTTAATCCCGTACAATTTGCATGAATCATCCGTATGTAATATCTGATCACTTGTTCGGATACGTAAATCTCTTATCTAAACTAGTATAGATCACTTAACATCCCCATTATGGAAGTTTGATTTGGTTCCTTTATTTGATAATTATGTATTCCTTACATAGTCCCAAACTATGATAGAAAACACTCACATCATCCCAAAAATCCATCTTAAGTACTCGCCGTTGAGAATCACGTGAAAATGCATAGCTTGGATCAGTGTATAACACTAAAAAATCCTTTACCCGAACTCTAGATCTAGAATGTTCATGCGAATAAAATGATCCAAGTCCAACTTACAATTTTATCCCTTTAGGATAAATTAATAATTATATTACTCCAATTCTTTTTACAGGTAAATAAGCACAAGGAAGAAGTTACAAAAAAATTTAGTCTCAAGGGCAACAAGTTTATTTTTTAGTCTGAAGGACACTTTTTAGTGTAAACTGAAAATGATAGTTACAACTATCATTCTGTGATTTACACTAAACAGTGTCCTTCAGCCTAAAAAGCAAACTTCTTGTCCCTGAAACTAAATTTTTTCCAAACTTTTTCCTTGAGCCTAAAAACCTCTTCTTTTTACTTCCAAAAATTATTTATGAAAACATTTCATAAAAAATATTAATTTAAGCTTGTATAGCACCCGCTACGTCTTGGGAGTGTATACAACTATCTAATTTATTTTTCATCTTTTCATTTTTCTTAAATTTAGATGCATGCCCAAAATAAATCCAGGTCTTAAAACCGAGTTGACTATGGTAAGTAGCTAAAAGGAGTAGTATGCCAGTATCCAAACTCGGTCCTCGAATCTAATTTTCATTAGACACCTCTAAGGTAAAGATGTTTTATTAGTTGGCCTAATAACATCAAATAGTTTGTACAACGTAGATGTTAAAACGAAAGACGCAGTTTTAATAAAACAAAGTTTATTAAAACCTTCTTATAAAATTTAACTTATTAAAAACTTATGTTATATTATTTCTTCTCTAACCAAGAGAAATATAAACCCATATTCAAATTTTCAATTATCAACACACTCTTTTATGGGAATACCTTTCTATTTTGAATCCATTTTCTTTAGGAAAACTTAAGAACTAAATACTCGGATTTTATTTCAAAACCCTTTTGAAATGGTAATATAATTTTCTAATCCATAGAAAATATACATACAAACTGAGTAACACTAAAATGATATCAAGGAACTGGTCCTACCAAATAGTATCATACATCCCCTTACCAAGAAGGTAATACTGAAGAGAAGACTTACCATCCAAACACATCTCTTACCCATTTTTAGTCATTTTCAAGCCACCTGAACTAGTTAACATAAATATACTTCATCTTTTTCGAATCTCATTTTTAAAAAATACCGTATATATTTCCATATATATATATATATATATATAGTTTTAATAAAATATCTATTACCAACTTCCTTTGGTTTTGTTCGAATTCAAACTTGCTTCGATCGTACAATGACAAAGGGGATAATTTACTAAGTGCACTACAACATCCGCCCAAGCAAACATCCGACGGGCACTTAGAAGATTATTCAGATTCCTATAAAACCAATCGTGATGCATTCCCCGAGCTATCCAAAGAAAATGTTCTTTAAAATTTTCTTTGTAATATTTATACTTATAAATACATTTAAGTAATACAATTATTAATTTTTTCAAAAATCATTTGAATTTTTTTCAAAGATACCAGGATTTAAATTCTCAAAATTTCTCCTTATTTACAAAACAATTTTGTAAACTAGATTTATAAAATCATATTTTCATAAAATCACTCCTTTTTGTATTAAAACAAATTTAATAAGAACATTACTACCGAACATCTTATTCTCAAATTGTGAAATTTAATTCACAAGGTGCTTGTATTTAATTTAACCAAAACAGTAAAAGCACATAAATTAACTAAGCATAAATAATTAATCAACAAACAATATTTGATGCTCCTAAATTGAACAAACATAACTAGTCAAACAATAAATGATAATAACTGAATATTATTATTTCCTAACAAACAAACGCATCATAAATAACTATATTCATTTTTGAAAATTGTTCTTATAAATATAAAATATAATCCTAGGTAAAATTATTTCATTTACCAATTTCAAAAATTTGTGTGTTGGTTCGCCTTGCCTATGTGTTTAGGAATCCCTATCAATAAAGTTGATTACGCGCATCGACCGGAATTCTTAAGCACCCAATAAACCAATTAACACAATATGTATTTATAGCAATAACAAATACACTCTCTCATATATACACTCAAACTCATTCTAGCGATTTTTTTACCCTATCCCTACCGAGTTTACCCCACTAAAGCATGTTGTTTTCTCAACCTAAGCTATAAAACCACATTGCAATGACCGTATTTTTCGACCCGTAAAAATTGACACTAGTACATCCACGCTATTCCATGCCAAGCATCCGAGTGCCAGAAAGACAGATTGTTGGGGTGAATGAAAAGAAAAGACAGAACATAATCTCACATTACGATGAGTAATATATAATATATAAATGATCTTTACAAAATAAAACTTAATATACAAACATTTATCAGGTAAACTAACCTATAATCAGCCTAGACAGTTATAACAGCTTGTCCTCACAAACACAGATAAATACAATATATGAAATATAGTAGAAAATAAAATACATGAATAGGTCTTGGAGGCGTCCAACTCATCACCTGAAGCTCCAAAGTGTCGAGTTAAATTTGGAAATATAATCGAGGCTGACCTGGGCATTACAAGAAAATAACACCTGGATCAGTTTGGCAAACTAGCATGAGAAACTCAAATCATAAGAATTTTATATTTATAATACCCTGAAAAAATTAAGGTATCTCATAAGACCACGCCATATATAAATATGGATGAGTTTTTACCTTAAGATAACCAAACCATTTTTAGAAAAATCCAATGATATTACAATAATGTCTAAGGTTTGGAATAAATATTTAACATAGTCAGAATGTTTACACTAACTACATTCAAGCGTATATTTAGTATACAGATAAGTCAGTGAAGGCACATACTTGAGAATGGATTCCACCAATGAGAAGGCTATTGGGTACCACTTATCACACTATACCTCTAGAGAAAATGTATTGAGGTTTCATATAACGCCTACCCAGAGACCTACACTAACAAAGGGTATTTCTGAGTAATACAGTCTGTTAGCATAGAAAGTAGGGCAAGTTAAGAGCAACCATCCATGAATTTTGCTTTGAGTGAACATTGATATGTCAATTTGGGTGTATATATGTTTTATTTCAAGTGGAATAAACATAGGCAGTTAGGCTTAAAACAAAATACGGTGACTATAATAATAATCCAGAATAATATATGATACATACAAATCATAGAATCACAGATCACAGGATATACACAGTGGAATACAAATGGATACAAACTGATCAAATCAAATAGATATATAGTATCAAATACAAGACTATGGTCAAAATGATCCATATAATACATCTGTACTACATCTCTTGAAACAAATATGTACATTAAAGAATCTAGGCTTAATACTAGATACAACACTACGTGAATATGTACACATATACGAGTTGAAGATAGGATGAATGATAACTAGATAACCGGAGTGAATCCTCCCTAGATGTAACAACCCTGTATTTTGTGATTATTTTAATTTGATATTTTAATTATTTTAGTTTAAATTCCTGATTTAAAAACTTTATTTTATTTATTAAAATGAATAATTTTTGTTATTTTAAATATAAATTTTGATTTTGATGTAAATTATAATTCAAACAAGAATAAATTGAATATTTCTAGAAAGTGTGATTGGTCAATATGGTCAAACTTTGACTTTTAAATTTAAAATTCAAAATTTTGAATTTTTGAATTTTGTCTTTTATTATGAAAATAAATTAAATTTCAAGTATACTGCTTTTCGTTTCGTTGAAATCCTATTTATATTGTAAAAGTTATGCGTTTTACTATTGTGTGTAAATTGATTTATTTTACAAAATTGTTTATTTTAATTTATATAAATAATATTTTGTTTGTTCTAACTTATATATATATATATATATATATATGCAATATGACATGTTATGTGTATATTTTATTTTAAAACATTTTTATAAGTGTTGTTATAAATTTTCAAATGTTTACTGTATATTGTTTTCAATTTTTAATTTCAAGTTTCAATTAAATTAAGTATTTTCTTTATTTATTTTTTTTTTATTTTCCAAGATATTATTTTATTTTCATTTCTACTTTATTTTTTTTATCTTTTTATTTTTATTTACTGATTTTATATTGTTTAATTTGAATAAAACAAAATGGAAATTCAAAGAGTCAAAACTTTTCATTTCTAGTGACTTTTCATTTGCCCGTGTCTTTTCCTTTTCCTTGTGCCTCTTCATTGGCTTGACCTTCCATTTTCTTACCTAGCCATGTATTATCCTTAGAATTCACGTGTAACTTTCTCATCCCCTCACCTTTCACGTCCATTTCATTCCTGAGGAAAATTTTTGTAAGCAATGGCTTCCTTTTTCTCATGTTCTTCTTCATTCTTTTCATTATTTTGCCTTGCTTTCTCTAGTCTTGCTCGGCCACAACCACCACCATCTTCACCGACCATAACCACCATCTCCTCCTCCTCATCATCCACTACCAAGCACCCACTCCTCAGACCAGATCTAGCCGTGACCTATAGGATGAGCAAACACCACAAAATCCTTGCTAAAATTCCATAAAACAATGCCTAGCCGACCAAAACTCCACCACCACCTCCATACTTTGGCTCGGCCACCACCCCTAGCTCCACCACTAGCATGACCTGACCTCTGGCCACCAGCTTAACCACTGACCTGACCTCAAACAATGCATGGTCGAGCCAAATATTGGCATAGGTCGAGCCTATGTTGCACCAAAACCTTCCACCCCTTGACCCATTACTTACCTTTGCCTCTCCATGTCTTTGCCTTCCATTTTCATGTCCATAGCCATATCTCATGATTCATGGCCGAGCACACATTACCTAAGCCGAGCTTAGCTGTGATGAGATCAAGCCCATTTGCATTTAGGCCAAGCCTATGTTGTCTTGTGCAAGTCTTTTGCTTCTAAGGTTTGATTATCTTTCATGTTTTGCAATTGTTTTGCAATTGTTTTGCAAACTAATGTTGTTGATTATATTTGTATGTAAAATATTTATATTTGTGCTTATGTATGTTATATTTTTTATGTTGTTTACAAGGCTCTAAATCCATTCAAATCAAATCGTGCTTGTTGTGCCTTTGGAATCGTTTTTGTGTGTCGTTTTGGTCTCCAGCTTAAAATGGTGAGTCCTTCTCACTCCGACATTTTTACTTATGAAATGGTGAATTGATGACAAGTGTTTAGTAATTTAAAATGTTTATGCAACCAAATGATGATTATATGATATGCTATGCCATGTTATTACCATGTATACTTTGTTATTTATCGCCTGACAGATGATATATGACATTATATTGTGACATTGACATTGTTTATATGTTTATGTATATGATCACACTGCAAGTTCCCTGTTAGAATAGAATCACTATGGGTTGAAATGATACATACCCGAATGGACATTAGAATAGGGAAAAATCGTTATGTGCTGAAATGTTTGGCCTGAGCGATTTTTATTTACTTGGGATTGTGGGTTTGAAATGATAGAACCCGGTTTTCTTTTTAAATTGCGGATTGAAATGATATATATACGTATCACTTGACCTTGGTTAGAAAGTTATATACAGACCCCATGGTATATTTTTAAATAATTTTTATTAAGATATATATTTTTAAAAGTATGAATTTTGATTTAAAAATATATATTTTATGGTTTTAAGAAAGCTAAATATTAAGTTTTGAATTTGTCAATTTAAGTATGTAAATTTGAAGTAAATGAGATTTTGACTTTAAATTATATTTTTAAAATGTAAATTAATAATGGAAATTTAATTTGAAGTTTTGAAATGATATTTAAAGTAAAATGTTAAGTTTTATTTAATTTATAAGTTAATAAATGGTGAAATTTTGACTTAACAAATGAATTGAGTTGTAAATTTGATATTTGATTTAAAAAATTTGTTGTGACAAATCATATGTTAAAATGATTTAAATGTGAAATTTTGAAGTTTAAAAATATGATTTATAGGTTTAAAATTTGCTAAAATTTGAAGTTTAATTGTTTTTGAAAAGTTATAATAAAATCTGGAATTTTATTAATAGCATTTCTAAAATGCTGTAATTTTATGACAACATTTCTAAATGCTGTTGTTTTTGAATTTACTATGTTTAAAATAACTAAATATCTATTGCGACATTTGTAAATGCCGTTGTTCTTGAATTAAACTATTTTGGAAACTATAAGCTACGATAACACTTTATAAATGATGTTGTTGCTAAATTTGACAATATTTTGAAATGTTATAGATTTTATCACTGTTTGAGTTATATTTTAAAGTGATAATGATTTAACTTTTGAAAATTGATTATTTATGAAATTTAAGGAGCTTTTAATATATTTTAATATTTAAATTTGAACTGTAAGGAATTTAAATTGAATTTGAATTTAAATAATGGTTTTGAATGGAATTTTGAAATATGTTTTGTAATGATATTTGGCACAATAAATGGATGACTTATTTGACTTAAAAATGATATTTAAATTTAAATATTTGAACTTGAATTCAAATAATGTTTAATAATGAGGTTTTGAAAGGATATGATATTTTGAAGATTGAAACAGTTTGGAAATGATTTGGACTTTACTTTCATAAAGAATATGAATATGGAATGATATTTGATTTTGATCTATTTAAAAAATTAATATTTGAAGTTTATAATAGTATGAAAGATATTTAGTTTACATGTAATTCTGGTTATTTAAATGATGTTGGATTTATGAAATGAATATTTCAAAACTAAGTAATAATGAAGTTAAATTTGAAATATATGAAATTATAAAATTTAGTTTTGAAATGTGGGAAATTAAAGCTTTGAAATATACTAAAGATTGAATAGTTTATTTTTGTCGACTAAATCTTTATTTGAAATTTATATGATTTGAAATGTTTGTTGTGAAACTGAATTGAATTGAAACTGATGGTTTGAATTGAATTAAATTGGAAATTTGAAAATTTGGGTTCAATTGAATAAATTTGTGAAATGTAAAGAATTAAAGGAATCATTCATGATTTCAAATGTAAGATTTCGAAATGTTAAGATTTTCAAAGTGTAATGATTTCAATTATTTTGGTTTTGAAAGAGTTATAGTTTTGAAAGTACTATGACTTTTGAAAGATGAATATATATTTGAAATGGAAATGATATTGTATTGATTTGAATATAGTTTCGAAATAAAATGGCTTTGGTTTCGAAGTATAAAAATTTTTGAAAGGAATATAGTTTTGAAATGAAATGATTTGATTTTTGAAGTATAAACTGTTTTGAAATGACCACGGCGTTTAATAGCAATTGGTTGTTAAAGAGACTGGGACCGGCAGCTGTCATGTTTTCTGCCAACTTCGAAAACTACTTTAACAAATGTGTACGCGCTGGAGATTCCAGAATGAAGTAGGATGTTGGCGTCGTTCTTGAGGTATATTTCGTGAACCAACTCCCGTGAGTTGGCATAAGGTGGCTAAAATAGGAGCGATCTCGGGCAAAAAGAGTTAGCTCCTCTGGTCGGACACACTTCTTCGATACTATACTCTTACTTGTGCTTGATTTGATGGCCATTCTCCGATTTTGATATGGGAGTGTGTTCCGAGGTGGGCGTATGTGGCTGCTACGTTACCACCAACCTGTGTGCGTAATTGGTATATCTACCTTGGCATTGCCTCGTGTGTCGTGTCACCTAACATAGAGAGCCTTACTATGAGTTTCTATTTGTGTCGTACCTATGAAGTATCTTCTCATAGTCTCCCGATCAGGAGATATGCAGGTACTGTATAGACTATTGGCATTATTACGTGTTAAGGGCTATATGGGTAACCCCTTAGCGCTATTTTAAAGTAAGTTTATTTTACTGTAGACATTATTATAATTGCGCAATATTACTACATAGTAAATAGTTTAACGGATCCTTAAAGGATGGGCGATCCCAAGCATCCTTTAAGTTACTGATGCATTTTTGTTACTGTTTACTTGATTTGATTTACAGTTCATAAGTATTTATGTCATGACTCGAGTGTTTTGTGTTTTGCTTTACGCTCGAGTCGGACCGAGTGATTCAGTATTCAAGACCCACCTTCGGAGTTGGATCTTTGCTTGAAGATCCAACCATCTATTTTATTTTCGGTATCCAGTGATTCCAGTGATGTATCCTGATTTGTACATGATGTATCTTGTTACTCTTTTGTTGTATCTTGTTTAACTCTAATGTATCTTATTTTTATATAGTAGCTTCATGAACTACTATCTCTTTTAATTCCGCTACATTATTATTTACTCCGTGTCTGTGATCTATGATTATTTATTTACCGTATATTCTAAGATTTGCCAAATTTTATTTACAACGTGGTATTTTGAGCAATTTAGTTCCGACATGTGCGGATGCGAATGGTTGAAAATATCATGTTGTTACATTTGGTATCAGAGCTTTGGTAGCTCTAGGCAAAACTTAGCATATATGGTAAATGTATTTACAGAATCACTTTCATTCGAGTTTGAATCTCATCCTTTTTGACTCGATTCCATTGAATTTTGGAACGTTCCCTACGGTTCCAAAATCCATTCATGTCCCTCATTATTCATCTTCTTTTGATTCTGGTATATCCCATAACTCCACTTCGAATGATCTTTATAATGAGTCGGCGGTCTCGCCAATCTCAAATTGATTTGTAAAGGGGTGAAACTCCTTTACAATAACATCGATTCACCGGAGATTTTATATCCTCGATTTGGATGCTAGTATCTCTTATTATCCTAAAATTCTATCTCTTGAGATTGAATGTTGATTTACCATAGAAATCCACATCGATCTTATTCTTTAAGTCACGGTTGACTCGGTTAAATTTTCCCACGATTTATATAAGCTCATCCATCTTCCTATTCTGTTATTTAATCATCTCATCTTTGTTTCCAACTTATCTTCAAATCATTCTTGAAGTGTATATCTAAACTAATATTTAAATGTATACATATTGTGTTGTTTGATTTTTTGATGTTGATTTGGGTTTCTGATCAATTCTTCTGATCAACGCTATCGATAAGATTTCCAAAACACTTGAACAGAGCAAACTAACACAATATGTTCTTCAAATTTAGTAATGAAATAAATTTTATAACTATATTATATATCTTTTTCTGGATTTTATTGAATTGGATTGTTAAGAAATAATATTTGATTTTATATATCATTATCTCTTATTTCATATATAAATAATTGAACTATAAACAGTGTTATAAATTTATTTGGAAATTTAAAATGAATTTAAAACAAAAATTTGAGAATTTAATTTCCGATGGATTTCAAACCTTGTATTTAAAGTTTTAATGTAACGACCCAGAATTTTTATTAATTAAAAAATTGAATATTTAATTAATTTTAAATATTTATAAGTGAATTTTTAAGTCAAATAAATTTTATTTTGATTTATTGGATTTAATTGAATAATTAAATCGATAATTTAATATGTTAAATTATGGAAATAATTGAAAATAGAGTTAAATATGATAGAAAATGATTTGTAAAATTTTATTTAATCATACTGGAGTTATAGAAATATTTTAGAACTTTTAAAATCGAATTAAAAGTTAATTTGTGAAAATTGAATATTTTAATATTTAATAATCGACTGTAAAATAGTCAATTTTTGAACAGTCTCAGAATTGAACGAAACCAGTTCCATTGGATCCGTAATAGTTAGTTATTAACGGATTTCAATTTTCGTGTCAATCGGAGTTATCGTTTGATCGTGGCAGCTCGAAACGCATCGATTTATTTTTAATTTAAATTTGGCGAGTCAAAATAGCCATTTTTCAAAAAGTCTCGGATTTCGACGAAACCAGTTTCATCGGATCCGTAATGTGATATTATTGTAAGATTTCAAATTTCAAGTCGTTTGGATTTACCGTTTGTCCGGTACAAATTAAAACGCCTAGAAATCGACTTAAATCGGTTTAATTCAAATTGAACGTTTTCAGCCATAACTCGCACATACTTCCGAATTAGCTTCCGAAACCTGTTCCATTGTGTCCGGAACGCGGGATAAACCCTAGGTACGCTGGTTACGGCGTCTAAATCGGAGTTCGGAATTCCCGGGATGAATAGTGTTTACGCTTGCTCGTTCCTTATAAATAAGCCTCTACCCTTCATTTAGAAAATAAAAAAAAAAAATAAAAACAAACCCTAGCCGCCACCTAGGTATGAACGGCCAGCAGTTCATCAACTTCTTCCCCTCAAATCTCCAAATCCATTCATCGATTCCAGAAACTCTCAACTACAATCTTGAAGAGCTCGATGAGATCTTTAATATCAACGGTCATGATCTGAAAAGACCTCACGGATCAACGGCAAAATGACGAAGAAGTCAGTGACTTGCGCACGCATTCCAAGGCTCATTGTACAGCCGAGCTCCACCAGGTGATGGCCGAACCTAGCTTGCGTCGTGGGCTTTCGCGTGGCATTGGTTTGATCAAGTTTCATCGAGTATTGAAGTCGCTAAATTAAACCCTAAATCATTGTAGTGGGTTCGGCCTCTATTGTAATTACCTGGAGATGAGAAACGCAAGTGGGAAGAAAGCACGCACGGTGTAGATGAGGTGATGAAGGATCCAATGGCTGATGTGGCATAGGTTGAAAGTTTTAAAATAAATGTTGTAATTAGAGTATATAAATCGTGTACGATCTTATAAAATGCATAACTTTTTCATACGAGGTCGAAAAAATGCAAACTCAGTTGCGTTGGAATCGTATGGACGAGCACTACGCGATGGAGTTGGTTTGGAGTCGTTTGGAGTTAGTGAGAATTTCGGGTAAAATTAAACGCGCGTTTAATTTTATTCGAAATAAATCGCTAAAACGGAAATTAAAACCAAGGTGAGAACTTCTCACTCAATGGAATAGATTTCGATTTTATTTTAAATAGTTAGATTTAAAATATTTGAATTCATGTTTGAATGATGACTGTAAATTATTGATTGTTAAAATAGACATTATGCGCCGTTAGTAAGCGGATGTTATTTAATAAAAACATATACCGCGAATATTTCATAAACAGTGAAATTGGTATTATATATAATATCAATATATATATATTGGCATATGTATATATTGCAGTTGATTGATTTCCCGTATTTTTTGTGGATGAGACCCTATTACGCCGTTATTAAGCGGATAATATTTATTAAGAACATGTACCGCGATAATTTCGTACTGGAGCGAAATTGGTATTGTGCTAATGTTTTTGGATGCAGGAAACAGGTTGGAGGGATCCAACTGGATTCCTCAACAGTATTTATTTTATTTCAGATATTTTGATATTTGATGGATTATCATATCGATATATGATATCGTTGTTAGTCGTGATTGACTATTTGGTGTGTAGCATCATTGGACCCAGATTTTGGGATTTTAAAATGATTTTAAAGTGATTTTGAAAATATACTATATTTTTGGAATTGATCCATTATAAATAAATAAACGTTATAATTTTTAAAGTTATAAAAATTATGGTTTTTGTGAAATATAGTTAAAAAGCTGATTTTTAGAAATACGATTAAAAGTCGATTTTTGAGAAATATGAACTAATGATTTTATAAAATAATTTAGATTGGATTTTTGAATATATGATAAAAGTTTAAATATAGGATTTATAAAATTTGATTATTTTATAAATCGAAATGATGAAATTATAAAGGAATTTAAAGACGTTTTAGAATAATAATATAAACTGATTTATATTTAGAGATTTATAAATGGATATTTATAAATTGAAATATAGACATTATAAAACGAGTTTTTTATAAGTGTTTGAATGTAGTGAAAGTGAATTTCATAAATGAATGAAATTTATAGAATTATAAACTGTGAAGTTATAAATGAAATTTATAAATAGTAAGATTTATAAATTTGGTGAAATTATTTGAAGAATAGATTGGATAAATCATTAAATCTTATAAGTTATAAGATTTATAAATTGGAAAGTCTTTAAAAGAACGATCTTATAAAATAATCGTTTTATAAGTATTTAACTTATAATATGAAAGTTTAGTTTATAATTTAGTTATAAACTGGAATAGGTTAATAAAGGAATTTATTAAAGGAAGTTTTTATAAATAAATAGAAGAGGAATTTATAAACGTTGTTTTATAAATTCGCAAACGACTTATTTTGATAAGTTAATTGTTATAACCTATTAATGGAGTTATATTCACGTTTTAGATAGTGAATAATCCTTCAAATTAAAGTGAATAGGAACGATGAAATTTGTTAACGAAGTTTATACACTTATTTTAGATAGTGAATAACACGTTAAAGAAAAAGTTTTGTGAATTACTTATGAATAATAAGTATGGAAATGTTTTCCAATATGAAGTGAATAATTAGAATTTATCTTTTTGAAGATAAATTGGAAATGAATAATTGAAATCGTATATGCATGAATATTTTGGAATATAAATTCACTAAGGAATTTATATGTGAAAGTGAAACTTGTTAAAAATAAATATTGATTTATTTTTGAAGTGTTGAAATTATATATCTAGTAAAGATATTTTGGAAAATAAATAATTTGGAAAATTATTTGGAATCTGGTGATGTATGCATATCAATTGATAGTTCAATAGCCGACTATCAATATTTCCCTTTGATTGGGTATTTGATATGATTGTTTGAATTTGAATGCACACTTATTTTTGAATAAGCGCTCACTATTCGGGTTAACCGGGAAAGGACCATGGGGTCGTATAACCCATTCCGAATATGTGATACGACGTGAATTGCATTTGAAGATCGGTGTTGAAGACCGGTATTTGCGAGAGCGATAGGATGACCTATCGATTGTCTCTGCACTGGGTCGCTCCTGGTATAGAGATTCCATAAGTGATGGGAAATCCGATCAGGATTGTGAATATCCGGATTGCAAGGACTTCTTTGTAAGTGCCTTCGGTTTTGTTCGAGCCCGGAACAAACTTGTATGGATTGTGTGTCTGACATTACAATTTGAGATATAAAGCCGATTTCTTTCAAATATATTTCTGTTGGTGGCGGAGAATTTATTCTTTTAGCTTAACACCCTTCTCTGAGACGTACGAGCTCAGAGGTTATATAGTTGAATGTTATCAGCGATATATTCCCAATTTGGTAATGTGACATGCTGAGTGATGCTGAAATGATCATTGTGTTGATTATTTGTGATAGGATCATTTATTTGATCGTCTATCTTAGTGATCATTGTGTTGATCATTTGTTGACCCAAAGCATGGCTTTTGTATAAAGTATGTTTTTGTGGACGTGAATTCGTCGAGCCTCACACACCGTGAATGGTCAAAACAGGAAAGAAGCAGCAAGGTTATGAGGGGTAGCACCCTTTAGGATGTGTCCATTTCCTTCTGGAAAAGGGTGGTATCATGGTATGGAGCCCAGATACTTACTCATGTTGAAAACACTTTATGATTGTGTGAATTGATTACGAGCGCTCGGTGAAAAGGTCCCAAAGGACCGGGGGATGGCATATTCGGTCAGTTGTTACTCAGTTAGGAGTAACCCGGCCTTGTGTTGGTAGAGATCCGGTTTGGTTCTCGGGGATGTCCATCCAGAGGCATTCTCAGTGGCAATGGGAAGTTCCTTGGCATGACCATTTGTTGGAAATCCAATTCCCAATACGAAACTTGTACGGTATTAGTTGTAGAACCTGCTATTCACTTATGGTGGTCACCACTGTTTGGATAGTAGCTATAGTAGGCATACGATAATGGTCGTATGTTGGCTAAGATTTATATTCTACTTTCGAAATGAATTTTTCTCTACACTATGCACTAATAATAATATGAAATGTTCTTTTAAATGCGTATCAAGCATGTTTGACTATCATAAGGAGAAATCTTCTCCAAGTCTGCGTTTGCATTGTGTGTGTGGCAGGAGGTCTTATGGTAGTCTCATTTTTAAAAGCATTGCGAATTGAATTTAAAAATATTCCTCTTTTTGATTTTAAAGATAAATAAACTGTTTTGAGTTCTCACACCAGTCACATGACTGACTCGGAGTTTATTGTTTTCCTTCCTAAACTCTGGGTGCCCACTAATTTCCACACGGGCAGTCAAGAGTTAGGTTTATCAGGATATTCTGGATATTCTGGAGTTGCTGGAGGCAAGATGGATGGCATGGCATATTATTTATATAGTATTTCTTTTTCCGCTGCACTGTTTGTTGATGTATGTTGTTGTATACTCTGATGATATGATGTAATGAAATGTATGTAATGTAATAACTGATATAGTTCTTTGTTTAAAGATTATTCATTTATTATTATATGTTGTTCCGCTGCGAATTGTGAGATTCTGTTGTTGTTCCGTTCTGTTTCTTCTGTCCCGTTCTATTTTAAAAAAAAATCTTCTATCTTCTATTTTCTGTTTCTCTGTTTTCAAAAAAAAAATTGTCTATCTTCTTTCCTCTCTATTTCCTATCTCTTCTCTCTTCTCTTTCTTTTCTTTTTAAAACCCATAACATTCCGGTTTTTGACCTTCGAATTCTCGGCAGTCGATAAAGTGAGTATCGATGTCGGATTTTCGAAAGTCGAAAATCCCTGTTTGTTACATTTGGTATCAGAGCTGATGGTTAAGCGACAACCATGGTTCTGTAGGGTATTATTCGTTAGAGATAGAGTCAGCAGTACTCTAGAATGAGTTTGAGTGTAATAATAGCTATGAGAGCGTATTTGTTAGTGTATATAAAATTGTTTTATATTGTGATGATTGGTTTGTTGAGTGGCATATGAACTTTCGTCAGCGTGGTCCGCAAGACTATGCCGAAGGGGTTTCTAAACACTTGAATAGAACAATTCGGCACAATATTGTTTTAAATTGGGTAAATGAAATAATTTTGCCTTGATTATATTTTATATATAAAGAAATAATTTTTCAAAATTATTAAATTGTATGTAAGTTGATTGTTAGGTTGTTTGAATAATCTAAATGAAAGAATAATTGTATAAGCAAATGAATTATAAGAATTGAAATTATAATTAAAGTGATTTACAATTGTGAAATAAACTTATATATATATAAGAAGTGAAACTATATAAAATATGAGTTGTAAATAAAGGATGTATAAATGGAATATAACTTAAGTGTTGTTGAATGGAATTGATTTTGGTATCGAAGTAAATAATCAAATGGATTAAAAGAAATGTGAACTTGAGTTATGTAATAGAATTCAACTTTGTAATTGAATTGAATTAATGGATTGAATGTTAATCAATTAAATGTAAATTTAAGTTGATATAAAATAATGAACATAAGTGTTAATTCATTAAAATCTAATGTTATTAGAAAGTTGAATAGTTGAATAAAAATCAATTTAATTGAACCAATTGAAAGTGATGGTGTTAAAACCAAATTGAATGAATATAAGCAAAGGAATTTGGTTGAAATTAATATACTTTGGTTGTTATATGATTGTTGATTGATTATATATAATTCATTAAGTATTAATGAAATTGAAAGCTAAAGTAAATAGAATTCAAATTAGAAGTAAATAAGTTTGAATAGAAATTGAATGTGAATTGGATTAAATTAGTAAATGTAAACTAATTGAATTGAGAATGAATGTTGATAAAATCCAATGTAAACTAATCAAATGTGATTAAATTGAAAACCGTTTCATTGAATATTAATGAGAATATGAATGAATGTTATTGGTTATGGAATGTAGTTGGTTGATGGTTGAATATATATTGCATTTGCTATATTATGTAGTTGTTATGTTGCTATATGTTGTATATTGAGATTATTTGCATATGTGCATGTTCTCATGTTGTTTGTTGAGTGATTAGTAGGTGCGGATCGCGTTTGCTTCGCATTTGGAGCTCGCTTTAGCGCTATATTAGCCGTATATGCTTGCTAATAAAATATAAGGTACATATCTCGGATTAAATATCATACTTTTACACTTTTTTCCCTTCGGGATGCCTCATTACTTGATGAGATGTATATTTGTGATATATATACTGTCATTTTTTTTTCGGATCGAGCCGCGCAAAGGAGACTATGGCGAATTTTTTCGAAAATTTAAGGCGTTAGAAAATTTTTGAGAAAATTGGGAAAATTTTGAAAACTTTAACTTTGATTTGGAATTGAAAGTTAAACAATAGTAGTTGTTTTTGAAAAGATAACTAAGTATGATTTGAAAACTTAGTAAAGATTTGTAAGAAGTTTAATTATGAATTTTGGAAAGTTAATAGATTTTGTAACCTTTCTTACTTGTAATTTCGAGGACGAAATTCTTTTAAGGGGGAAAGATTGTAACGACCCAGAATTTTTATTAATTAAAAAATTGAATATTTAATTAATTTTAAATATTTATAAGTGAATTTTTAAGTCAAATAAATTTTATTTTGATTTATTGGATTTAATTGAATAATTAAATCGATAATTTAATATGTTAAATTATGGAAATAATTGAAAATAGAGTTAAATATGATAGAAAATGATTTGTAAAATTTTATTTAATCATACTGGAGTTATAGAAATATTTTAGAACTTTTAAAATCGAATTAAAAGTTAATTTGTGAAAATTGAATATTTTAATATTTAATAATCGACTGTAAAATAGTCAATTTTTGAACAGTCTCAGAATTGAACGAAACCAGTTCCATTGGATCCGTAATAGTTAGTTATTACCGGATTTCAATTTTCGTGTCAATCGGAGTTATCGTTTGATCGTGGCAGCTCGAAACGCATCGATTTATTTTTAATTTAAATTTGGCGAGTCAAAATAGCCATTTTTCAAAAAGTCTCGGATTTCGACGAAACCAGTTTCATCGGATCCGTAATGTGATATTATTGTAAGATTTCAAATTTCAAGTCGTTTGGATTTACCGTTTGTCCGGTACAAATTAAAACGCCTAGAAATCGACTTAAATCGGTTTAATTCAAATTGAACGTTTTCAGCCATAACTCGCACATACTTCCGAATTAGCTTCCGAAACCTGTTCCATTGTGTCCGGAACGCGGGATAAACCCTAGGTACGCTGGTTACGGCGTCTAAATCGGAGTTCGGAATTCCCGGGATGAATAGTGTTTACGCTTGCTCGTTCCTTATAAATAAGCCTCTACCCTTCATTTAGAAAAAAAAAAAAAAAAAAAACAAACCCTAGCCGCCACCTAGGTATGAACGGCCAGCAGTTCATCAACTTCTTCCCCTCAAATCTCCAAATCCATTCATCGATTCCAGAAACTCTCAACTACAATCTTGAAGAGCTCGATGAGATCTTTAATATCAACGGTCATGATCTGAAAAGACCTCACGGATCAACGGCAAAATGACGAAGAAGTCAGTGACTTGCGCACGCATTCCAAGGCTCATTGTACAGCCGAGCTCCACCAGGTGATGGCCGAACCTAGCTTGCGTCGTGGGCTTTCGCGTGGCATTGGTTTGATCAAGTTTCATCGAGTATTGAAGTCGCTAAATTAAACCCTAAATCATTGTAGTGGGTTCGGCCTCTATTGTAATTACCTGGAGATGAGAAACGCAAGTGGGAAGAAAGCACGCACGGTGTAGATGAGGTGATGAAGGATCCAATGGCTGATGTGGCATAGGTTGAAAGTTTTAAAATAAATGTTGTAATTAGAGTATATAAATCGTGTACGATCTTATAAAATGCATAACTTTTTCATACGAGGTCGAAAAAATGCAAACTCAGTTGCGTTGGAATCGTATCGACGAGAACTACGCGATGGAGTTGGTTTGGAGTCGTTTGGAGTTAGTGAGAATTTCGGGTAAAATTAAACGCGCGTTTAATTTTATTCGAAATAAATCGCTAAAACGGAAATTAAAACCAAGGTGAGAACTTCTCACTCAATGGAATAGATTTCGATTTTATTTTAAATAGTTAGATTTAAAATATTTGAATTCATGTTTGAATGATGACTGTAAATTATTGATTGTTAAAATAGACATTATGCGCCGTTAGTAAGCGGATGTTATTTAATAAAAACATATACCGCGAATATTTCATAAACAGTGAAATTGGTATTATATATAATATCAATATATATATATTGGCATATGTATATATTGCAGTTGATTGATTTCCCGTATTTTTTGCGGATGAGACCCTATTACGCCGTTATTAAGCGGATAATATTTATTAAGAACATGTACCGCGATAATTTCGTACTGGAGCGAAATTGGTATTGTGCTAATGTTTTTGGATGCAGGAAACAGGTTGGAGGGATCCAACTGGATTCCTCAACAGTATTTATTTTATTTCAGATATTTTGATATTTGATGGATTATCATATCGATATATGATATCGTTGTTAGTCGTGATTGACTATTTGGTGTGTAGCATCATTGGACCCAGATTTTGGGATTTTAAAATGATTTTAAAGTGATTTTGAAAATATACTATATTTTTGGAATTGATCCATTATAAATAAATAAACGTTATAATTTTTAAAGTTATAAAAATTATGGTTTTTGTGAAATATAGTTAAAAAGCTGATTTTTAGAAATACGATTAAAAGTCGATTTTTGAGAAATATGAACTAATGATTTTATAAAATAATTTAGATTGGATTTTTGAATATATGATAAAAGTTTAAATATAGGATTTATAAAATTTGATTATTTTATAAATCGAAATGATGAAATTATAAAGGAATTTAAAGACGTTTTAGAATAATAATATAAACTGATTTATATTTAGAGATTTATAAATGGATATTTATAAATTGAAATATAGACATTATAAAACGAGTTTTTTATAAGTGTTTGAATGTAGTGAAAGTGAATTTCATAAATGAATGAAATTTATAGAATTATAAACTGTGAAGTTATAAATGAAATTTATAAATAGTAAGATTTATAAATTTGGTGAAATTATTTGAAGAATAGATTGGATAAATCATTAAATCTTATAAGTTATAAGATTTATAAATTGGAAAGTCTTTAAAAGAACAATCTTATAAAATAATCGTTTTATAAGTATTTAACTTATAATATGAAAGTTTAGTTTATAATTTAGTTATAAACTGGAATAGGTTAATAAAGGAATTTATTAAAGGAAGTTTTTATAAATAAATAGAAGAGGAATTTATAAACGTTGTTTTATAAATTCGCAAACGACTTATTTTGATAAGTTAATTGTTATAACCTATTAATGGAGTTATATTCATGTTTTAGATAGTGAATAATCCTTCAAATTAAAGTGAATAGGAACGATGAAATTTGTTAACGAAGTTTATACACTTATTTTAGATAGTGAATAACACGTTAAAGAAAAAGTTTTGTGAATTACTTATGAATAATAAGTATGGAAATGTTTTCCAATATGAAGTGAATAATTAGAATTTATCTTTTTGAAGATAAATTGGAAATGAATAATTGAAATCGTATATGCATGAATATTTTGGAATATAAATTCACTAAGGAATTTATATGTGAAAGTGAAACTTGTTAAAAATAAATATTGATTTATTTTTGAAGTGTTGAAATTATATATCTAGTAAAGATATTTTGGAAAATAAATAATTTGGAAAATTATTTGGAATCTGGTGATGTATGCATATCAATTGATAGTTCAATAGCCGACTATCAATATTTCCCTTTGATTGGGTATTTGATATGATTGTTTGAATTTGAATGCACACTTATTTTTGAATAAGCGCTCACTATTCGGGTTAACCGGGAAAGGACCATGGGGTCGTATAACCCATTCCGAATATGTGATACGACGTGAATTGCATTTGAAGATCGGTGTTGAAGACCGGTATTTGCGAGAGCGATAGGATGACCTATCGATTGTCTCTGCACTGGGTCGCTCCTGGTATAGAGATTCCATAAGTGATGGGAAATCCGATCAGGATTGTGAATATCCGGATTGCAAGGACTTCTTTGTAAGTGCCTTCGGTTTTGTTCGAGCCCGGAACAAACTTGTATGGATTGTGTGTCTGACATTACAATTTGAGATATAAAGCCGATTTCTTTCAAATATATTTCTGTTGGTGGCGGAGAATTTATTCTTTTAGCTTAACACCCTTCTCTGAGACGTACGAGCTCAGAGGTTATATAGTTGAATGTTATCAGCGATATATTCCCAATTTGGTAATGTGACATGCTGAGTGATGCTGAAATGATCATTGTGTTGATTATTTGTGATAGGATCATTTATTTGATCGTCTATCTTAGTGATCATTGTGTTGATCATTTGTTGACCCAAAGCATGGCTTTTGTATAAAGTATGTTTTTGTGGACGTGAATTCGTCGAGCCTCACACACCGTGAATGGTCAAAACAGGAAAGAAGCAGCAAGGTTATGAGGGGTAGCACCCTTTAGGATGTGTCCATTTCCTTCTGGAAAAGGGTGGTATCATGGTATGGAGCCCAGATACTTACTCATGTTGAAAACACTTTATGATTGTGTGAATTGATTACGAGCGCTCGGTGAAAAGATCCCAAAGGACCGGGGGATGGCATATTCGGTCAGTTGTTACTCAGTTAGGAGTAACCCGGCCTTGTGTTGGTAGAGATCCGGTTTGGTTCTCGGGGATGTCCATCCAGAGGCATTCTCAGTGGCAATGGGAAGTTCCTTGGCCTGACCATTTGTTGGAAATCCAATTCCCAATACGAAACTTGTACGGTATTAGTTGTAGAACCTGCTATTCACTTATGGTGGTCACCACTGTTTGGATAGTAGCTATAGTAGGCATACGATAATGGTCGTATGTTGGCTAAGATTTATATTCTACTTTCGAAATGAATTTTTCTCTACACTATGCACTAATAATAATATGAAATGTTCTTTTAAATGCGTATCAAGCATGTTTGACTATCATAAGGAGAAATCTTCTCCAAGTCTGTGTTTGCATTGTGTGTGTGGCAGGAGGTCTTATGGTAGTCTCATTTTTAAAAGCATTGCGAATTGAATTTAAAAATATTCCTCTTTTTGATTTTAAAGATAAATAAACTGTTTTGAGTTCTCACACCAGTCACATGACTGACTCGGAGTTTATTGTTTTCCTTCCTAAACTCTGGGTGCCCACTAATTTCCACACGGGCAGTCAAGAGTTAGGTTTATCAGGATATTCTGGATATTCTGGAGTTGCTGGAGGCAAGATGGATGGCATGGCATATTATTTATATAGTATTTCTTTTTCCGCTGCACTGTTTGTTGATGTATGTTGTTGTATACTCTGATGATATGATGTAATGAAATGTATGTAATGTAATAACTGATATAGTTCTTTGTTTAAAGATTATTCATTTATTATTATATGTTGTTCCGCTGTGAATTGTGAGATTCTGTTGTTGTTCCGTTCTGTTTCTTCTGTCCCGTTCTATTTTAAAAAAAATCTTCTATCTTCTATTTTCTGTTTCTCTGTTTTCAAAAAAAAAATTGTCTATCTTCTTTCCTCTCTATTTCCTATCTCTTCTCTCTTCTCTTTCTTTTCTTTTTAAAACCCATAACATTCCGGTTTTTGACCTTCGAATTCTCGGCAGTCGATAAAGTGAGTATCGATGTCGGATTTTCGAAAGTCGAAAATCCCTGTTTGTTACATTTAAAAGATTTACTATTTAAAGTATTTTCGAATAGAAACTTGTGTCCAAAGAAATTTTAAAGTTTAAAACTAGTGCTCTTCTCTTTGTCGTTGGAAAATAACTTCTGTGATGACTGCAGCATCATCGATATTCATTTTCGAGTTTCGAAGTGAAGAGACTATTCTGTAGTCTTGCTGCATCTTTGTTTTGGGAAATTTGATTGATTTGAATTTATAAAATAAGACTGGATTTATAACATATGCTGATATATGATTTAAATTTGAATGGATATATATATGGTGTATGTGCATTTATTTAACCCTAAATAGTTTGGAATTTATCGAAAATTTAATTCCTAAATTATTTCTTGAAGGATATTTTCAAGTATAATTTCATGATTTGGAAAATTATTCAAGCTTGAAATGATTAAATTAGAAAGTTTTAATTGTATAATTTACAATTTCATTCCAATATTACTTACCTAAATTTTTAGAATTTGAATATGTAATTGGATAATATATAATATAAGAGATTTTATAAATAAAATTTGAGTGGTTATAATACATGTTATATACTAAAATTTTAGTTATAAAAAGATTAACAGTGGTAAATAGGAAAAGAAAAAGAAACAAAGTAACAGAATAATTTACAATATAAAATGATGATAAAGGAACTAAGAATAAATTTAACGCAGTTATAATAAGTATTAATATATTTAACATAGGTCAGAAAATATATTGAGAGGAATAAATTAATTACAATTAGGATTAAAGAAGAATTAATTTTATTGAGTACATTATGAGTAAAATAGATGTTTTCAAATCCATAATTTTAGAGATTGTTTAATTAAGATAATTGGATGATAGGATAATGGAATTAGAGATGGTTAAGATTTATTGAACTTATGTAAAATTAATTTTCAATTTGAGTTTAAATTCTCATGATTTCAAATTTATTATTTTATTTTGTTTTTCAAACTATCTTTTGGTTGTCCTTATTTCCCTTATCTTGCTACAGAATGTGGATGCTATTGCTTATACCAGTCTGTTTAGAAATCTTTCTTTAATCTTTAATAATCTTTGGTACTCATTTTTGAATCTAAACATTTTTTGCCATCCATGGACCGTTGGTCAAGCGGAATGGGTGAATCAGATTTTAAAAGATCTCTTCATGCTTGTGTCCTTGATTCTAGAGGATCTTGGAAAGATCATCTCCACCTTGTTAAACATACCTATAACAACAGTTATCAGGCATAATTTTAATCTTCTTGTCATCTTGTCTTGATCCTATCTCATTCTATCAATTTTTATGCTTTCCCATACCTCATTCCTTTTCGGGGACGAAAAGTTTTGAGTGGGGGAGAGTGTAACAACCCTGTATTTTATGATTATTTTATTTGATATTTTAATTATTTTAATTTAAATTCCTGATTTAAAAGCTTTATTTTATTTATTAAAATGAGTAATTTTGTTATTTTAAATAGAAATTTTGTTTTTGATATGAATTATAATTCCAAACATGAATAAATTGAATATTTCCAGAAAATGTGAATTTTGGTCAATATGGTCAAACTTTGACTTTAAAATTTAAAATTTAAGTATTTGAATTTTTGAATTTTGTCTTTTATTATGAAAATAAATTAAATTTCAAGTATACTGCTTTTTGTTTCGTTGAAATCCGATTTATATTGTAAAAGTTATGCTTTTTATAATATTCTGTGTAAATTGATTTAATTTACAAATTTTTTTATTTTAATTTATATAAATAATATTTTGTTTGTTCTAATTTACATATGTACATATGTAATATGACATGTTATGCATATATTTTGTTTTAAAACATTTTTATAAGTGTTGTTATAAATTTTCAAATGTTCATTGTATATTGTTTTCAATTTTTAATTTCTAGTTTCAATTAAATTAAGTATTTTCTTTATTTATTTTTTTATTTTCCAAGATATTATTTTATTTTCATTTCTACTTTATTTTTTTCAGATTTTTATTTTTATTTACTGATTTTATTTTGTTTAATTTGAATAAAAAAATGGAAATTCAAAGAGTCAAAAACTTTTCATTTCTAGTGACTTTTCATTTGCCCGTGTCTTTTCCTTCTCCTTGTGCCTCTTCATTAGCTTGACCTTCCATTTTCTTACCTAGCCGTGTATTCTCCTTAGAATTCATTTGAAAACTCTCTCTTCCTCTCACCATTCACGTCCGTTTCAGTCCTAAGGAAAAAATTTGTAAGCAATGGCTTACTTTTTCCCATGTTCTTCTTCATTCTTTTCATTGTTTTGCCTTGCTTTCTCTAGTCTTGCTCGGCCACAACCACCACCATCTCCTCCTCCTTATCATCCACTGCCAACCACCCACTCCTCAGACCAGATCTGGCTGTGACCTATAGGATGAGAAAACACCACAAAATCCTTGCTAAAATTCCATAAAACAATGCCTAGCCGACCAAAACTCCACCACCACCTCCATACTTTGCCTCGGTCACCACCCCTAGCTCCACCACTAGCATGACTTGACCTCTGGCCACTAGCCTAACCGCTGATGACCTAAAACAATGCATTGTCGAGCCAAATATTGGCATAGGTCAAGCCTATGTTGCACCAAAACCTTCCATCCCTTGACCCTTTCCTTACCTTTGCCTCTCCATGCCTTTGCCTTCCATTTGCATGTCCATAGGCATATCTCATGACTCATGGCCGAGCATACATGACCTAGGCCAAGCCTAGGTGTGATGAAATCAAGCCTTTTTGCATTTAGGCTAAGCCTATGTTGTCTTGTGCAAGTCTTTTGCTTCTAAGGTTTGATTATCTTTCATGTTTTGCAATTGTTTTGCAAACTAAAGTTGTTGATTATATTTGTATGTAAAATATTTATATTTGTGATTATGTATGTTATATTTTGTACGTTGTTTTCAAGGCTCTCCATCCATTCAAATCAAATCGTGCTTGTTGTGCCTTTGGAATCGTTTTTGTGTGTCGTTTTGGTCTCCAGCTTGAAAAGGCGTGTCCTTCTCACTACGACATTTTTACTTATGAAATGGTGAATTGATGACAAGTGTTTAGTAATTAAAAATGTTTATTCAAGAAAATGATGGTTATATGATATGCTATGCCATGTTATCACCATGTTTACTTTGTTATTTATCACCTCATAGATGATATATGACATTATATTGTGACATTGACATTGTTTATATCGTTTTTTTATATGATCACCTCATTATGGGAAGAAATGATAGGCCTGAGCGACTTTTATTTATTTTTATTTACTAGGGATTGTGGGTTCGAAATGATAGAATTCGGCTTTCTTTTTAAATTGCGGATTGAAATGATATATATCGGTATTACTTTATCTAGGTTAGAAAATTATGTACAGGCCCCATGGTATAATTTTAAATGATTTTTATTAAGATATGCATTTTTAAAAGTATGAAATTTGATTTAAAAATATATATTTTATGGTTTTAAGAAAGCCAAATGTTAAGATTTGAATTTGTGAATTTAAGTATGTAAATTTGAAGTAAATGAGATTTTGACTTTAAATTATATTTTTAAAATGTAAATAAATAATGGAAATTTAATTTAAAGTTTTCAAATGATATTTAAAGTAAAATGAAGTTTTATTTAATTTATAAGTTAATAAATGGTGAAATTTTGACTTAACAAATGAATTGAGTTTCAAATTTGATATTTGATTTAAAAATTTTGTTGTGATAAATCATATGCTAAAATGATTTAAATGTGAAATTTTGAAGTCTAAAAGTATGATTTATAAGTTTAAAATTTTCTAAAATTGAAATTTAATTGTTTTTGAAAAGTTATACTAAAATCTGGAATTTTATTAATAGCATTTCTAAAATGCTGTAGTTTTATGACAGTATTTTTAAATGCTGTTTTTTTTGAATTTAACTATGTTTAAAATTACTAAATATCTATTATGGCATTTATAAATGCCGTTGTTCTTGAATTAAACTATTTTGGAAACTGTAAGCTACAATAACACTTTATAAATGCTGTCATTGCTAAATTTGACAATGTTTTGAAATGTTATAGATTTTATCACTGTTTGAGTTATATTTTAAAGCTATAATGATTTAAATTTTGGAAATTAATTATTTGTGAAATATAAGAAGTTTTAAATATATTTTAATATTTAAATTTGAAATTTAAGGAATTTAAATAGAATTTGGATTTAAATAATGGTTTTTGAATGGAATTTTGAAATATGTTTTGTAACGATATTTGGCATAATAAATGGACGACTTGTTTGACTTAAAAATGATACTTAAATTTAAACATTTGAATTTGAATTCAAATAATAATTTAATAATGAGGTTTTGAAAGGATATGATATTTTAATGATTGAAATGGTTTGGAAATGATTTGGTCTTTACTTTGATAAAGAATATGAATATGGAATACTTTGATAAAGAATATGAATATGAAATGATATTTGATTTTGATCAATTTGATAAATGAATATTTAAAGTTTATATTAGTATGAAAGATATTTAGTTTACTAGTAATTCTGGTTATTTAAATGATATTGGATTTATGAAATGAATATTTCAAAACTAAGTAATAATGAAGTCAAATTTGAGATATATGAAATTATAGAATTTAGTTTTGAAATGTGGGATATTAAAGCTTTGAAATATGCTAAAGATTGCAAAGTTTATTTTTGTGCATTAAATCTTTATTTGAAATTTATAAGATTTGAAATGTTTGTTGGGAAACTGAATTGAATTGAAACTGATGGTTTGAATTGAATTAAAATAGAAATTTCAAAATTAGGGTTTAATTGAATAAATTTGTGAAATGTAAAAAATTAAAGGAATATTTCATGATTTTAAATGTACGATTTTGAAATGTTACGATTTTCAAAGTGTAATGATTTCAGGTATTTTGGTTTCGAAAGAGTTATAGTTTCGAAAGTATTATGACTTTTGAATGATGAATACATATTTGAACTAGAAATGATATTGTATTGATTTGAATATAGTTTTGAAATAAAATGGCTTTGGTTTCGAAGTATAAACTATTTTGGAAGAAATATAGTTTTGAAATGAAATGATTTTATTTTCGAAGTATAAACTATATTGAAATGACCATGGCGTTATAATAACGATTGGTTTTTAGAGAGACCGGGATCAGAAGTTGTCTGTGACGCCCCACCTCTATACCCACGCTAGACAAGAACACTACGGTGTAATGCTGTCAACTAGCACGGAGAATAAGGCTGTTGAGGAGTGACCATCCGTGTAATTGCTTTGCGCGAGCACCGATATGTCAGATAGTATAACATGCATTTAATTTTCGAGAGGAAATCCGACATACCGATACAAACACAAAGCTACCACACGGTGGCTATAATAATCTTCGGAAACAAATATAGAAATAAGCATAACACAAATCAGTCACAGATAATTCATATCACAAAGGCGGAAGAAGATATGAATATATAACTATCACATAAAAGTGTATATCAGAGTAGTGGTCAAAAAGATCCACAGTAATACAAAAGAATAGCAATACGTGCTATACAAAAGAATACAACTATGAGTCCACATCTCAAGTGTATACAACAAAATAAACTACTAATCTAAGTAGTTAGCCAAAAGTCAGAGAAATCAATCCCACGTGAGAAGTCAAGCTGAAGCACCTGTAACATCTCGGTCTGACCCGAGTATTATTTAATAAGAAAATAATAAACGGATCAGTCTAGCTATAAATATCAGATAACATGATGTAGAATAAAAGATATGGCATAAACATATAATATCCATAATGGCATACTACAATAAGTATGCAATTGAAACTCAACATGAGATTAATCAATATCACAAAAATCTACACAAGGATCCAAAAAGGGTTTCATACCCAAAACTTGAATTCACAATAAGTCAATGACACACGAATTCACCGATGCATAAAAATTGATAAAGCATATCAATAGAAATCATAAAAATAAGTGAAGCATAAATTCCAGAATTCAACACACGAAATCCAGAAATCACACGAAAGGGGGGGAGGCCTATCACACGAACGGGAGCATTAAAGCTCACCTACATATGTATCACACGAAGGAGAAGCTATCTCATGGTAGCTAGCCATTAATTTTTGATACACGAATGGCCCGAAGACCATGGGGAGCTACCCCACATGTGTGAGTCGAAATCACACCGAAACAAAGAGACATCGCACAATTGCTAGTCTAAATCTTAAAATGATCGTCATGATCAAAGAGAAGTGTCAATTACAGTAAGCTAGTAAATATATGAGCTTAGCTTCATGTCCCATAACCACTAGCTTAACTTAAATATTTACGAACAAATTGTAGATCTCCACTAGAAAATTGTCACAAGAGATTCAATCGAACAAGTCCAAGAATTAACTAACGAAGTAAACGCAAGCGTTTCATACCACTCGTTTTACTAAGTCGTTTAATTAGATTTCTCATACGAGTGAGGTAAAGGCTTGTATATACAAATAGATTGGAAAACGGTTTAAGAAAACGAGCTTTGTAATAAAATAGTGTTGAAATCATTTGAAGAAAGAGTTTTGATATTTACTAATAGTATAGAAAACCTTTATATTTTTAAAGTGACAAATCACAAAGAAGATTGTAGGAACAATCAATCACTAAAATTCACATTTGAAGACGTGAATAGAATCCAAAGAAATCGATACCGAATCCATCGAAATGGATATTCCAAGAATTCCCGAAGAAAATAAGTCATCAAAGTCAATAACAAATGATAACAACGAATAGGGAAATAACACAAATCGATTAAAGTTGGAAATTCAGACAACTAGGCAAAATAGGCATAGTTGGAAAATAGCAGCAGGTCGGTCAACTGGACTCCCTGAGTCGGTTGACCGAACCAGGGGTTGGAAGTTCTCGGACACCAGGTCGGTCGACCGGACCAGGGGCTCGGTCGGCCGAAGCCTGTAACCAGCACTTCCAAAACAGAGGCAGGAAGTGCCTGGATAGCAGGTCGGTCGACCGGACCCTGAGCTCGGTCGGTCGAACCTGTATACTTGCACTTCCTACCCTATTTCAAAAGAGGTGCAAACTTCCTCAATTTGCAACCCGTCGAGCAGCGGTACTAAGGGTTTACGCCAATCGACTACCCGGCCATAGAAGCTCTTTGGTTCATCACCAAAAACATGATCAAAACATCAAAGTTATGATTTTTAAAGAATTGAACCCAAAACACCAAAAATTGGAATATTCACAAAAGCAATCCAATTCAAAATCAAATGCACATGAATAAGTGTTAGGAATTCATACCTAACAATCGAAGATAAACATAGACTAAGATATGAGATAAAAATCTCACCTTTGAACCCAAATCAATGAAGAAGAAGCTTGAAAGCAAAGGAGGATCAACCACTCTTCAATCCCAACTCAAGAAGCTTGATTCTAAGCTTAAAAGAGAAATATTTCCCAAATTAGGTATAGGAAATTTCTAAAATTGGAAGGAGAATGAGTTGGAGAAGAAGAAGGAGATACTTACTAATGGGTTCTCTTTGAATTTGGAGCTAGATCTTGGATCTGCAATGAAACTAGGGCTTGGAATTTCTAATTTCCACTCTCTTCCACCATTGTTGCTTAAAGCTTAAAGTGTTAGGAATATGAAATAAAGTAATGAAGAGGAGAGGGTTGGAACTGAGTTAAGTTCGGTTAATGGGCTCAGCCCAAACCAAAGCCCTAAGTGAAAAAGTAGCAAAATTTCACTAACTCCAAACATATCAAAGTTTACACTTAAAAAGATTGCAAACGGCGTTTTGAACTCAATGGGAGGCGTCTCGAGTCCTAATTCAACTGTTTGCAAAAAGTAGCTTTTCGGACCAAAATCCGACGAACGATAAAATATTTAAATAAAATATTTAAATATACAATCAATAAATATACGGGTTGTCACAGACTCCCCTCCTTAAAGAAATTGCGTCCTCGCAATACTTAAGAGGAAAATAAGAAGTAACAACCATGGAAGCATATCTACACAAAAGAAAATTTGAATCAAGTAGTCCACCATAAAGAGCACGAAGGAGCAAATCCGAAAGTTTTCGTTCGATGAATTCTCAAGATTTCTCAAGAGCAGTCCTTAGGATTTGAGAACCATTGAACTCTCACAAGAAGAATATCTTTATTCCGAAGGCGCTCAACCTCCGAAGTAATGATGCGAATGGAATGTTGCTTATAAGTCAAAACTGGTGAGACTTCAATTTCATCAATAACACCGGCTCAAGAATAAAAATAGGAAACCTAAGAGCATTTCCATAGTTAAAAGACGCAGAAAACGTCAAGAATAGCAGAAAATTGAGCCAGTGCAACGACGTAGTACAAAAACGGTACGTCCAATGAACCGGACACCATAAAAGAACATCGGACACTAGTCCATAAAAGGAATGAGATAAAGCTCAATAAAACGAAGTATATCAAAACGTCCGATGAAATTAATAAAAAGATAATTCCATTCAGACATCATCAAAGAATCAACCACTTGTTGCTTAATACAAAGTGCAATGGCAACACGATTTCCCTTCCGGGAATAAAAAGAATATCAAGATCACAAGATGCCAGGAACTCGAGTCAACATGAAGTTCCTTATGATAAAATAAATATTCCAAAGATTTATGATCGAGGTGGAGAACAAATTTCTTCCCCAAAAATGGTGATGCCCTATTTTAAAAGCGAAAACAATGGACATGAGCACTAGATCATGAGTGGCATACCTAGTCTCAATCGGCTTTTAATGATTTAGAAGCACAAGTGATATCACTCATCTTTTGCAAGAGAACGGCACCCAAACCAATACGATTAGCATTGGTACAAAAGATAAAGTCTTGGTTCCCAACGGGAATCACAAGAATAAGAGTATCGAAAAGAAAGAATTTCTTTTAAATAATCTTCTTTCCTGAAAAGTTAAAACTTTCAAAATTACATTTATCTTTATGTAATAATCTTTCTAGAAAAATTTACATTTTTACAAGTCAATTTATTGTGTCTGACTGTCTCATCAAAGCGTTTAGGAGATTCTTATAGATAACGTTGATCAAGCGCATCGACCAGAATTCTTAACACACTAAATGGGCAATACAATCACAAAATCATCTTCTATATAGTAAACATGTTTCTTAAAAACCTTTAAGAATATTCTGTGCTTGTTTAAGAGCAAATCAAATTGTACTTATAAATAAATCTTATGAAAATGATTTACAAAATTTTAAATTTCAATTTTTATCCAAAATCAATAAATACAAAGATGGAGTCATTGAGATATTCGTAGAATACTCGATTTATAATATGGATGAAACAAGATGGGCAAACTGAATGACATAATAATTCATTATAGAATCATAACAAATGCGGAATGCGGTAAGTGGAATGCTAACTCCCGCAACTCGTAGCAAATGAAAATCGGTGGCAAGGTCGAACTAAAAAGACCTTAACACTACTCAAAAGATTGCTCAGGTGACAGTCCTAAGACAAACTCAAAAATACCGGAAAAGTTTCACAAATTATTTAGATAAGAGAAATAACACTTTCCTCATCATGTGAGCTTAAAGAATAAAATGATTCCACCAAAAATTTGAAATCGGAATCATAAAGAAAAATAGAAAGCTGCTTAACAGATTAAAAATGTCGAAGATGATTAGTTCTCACACGAAAATAGGATATGGGCTTCACAATAAGCCAATCCTTTCCAAAAATCGATTCCGAGGCCTAAGTAGAAATCAGCTTGGACAGAAAAATCACACAAAATAATTTCGACATCAATAAAAAGCAAATTGAGTGTTGCGGATCTACCATCCGGATTCGCAATTCTCAAGGAGGACATCAATCCCAAAGTTGTTTAAAGGAAAAGAATCAACAAGTTCTTTTGATATAAAATAGTGAGGTGGAACCCATATCAAAAAGAACACGAACAAGAAAATCACAAAGCAAATTTCATCTAGGATCGAATAAGAAATACCTTGACCAAGAGAAGTATTGCTAGGGGCTTGCACAATATTTAGCTTTCTCATGTCCTTGTTCAAAAGTTTGGGACATGCAGATAAAAGATGACCCGAGTCTTTGCAATAGCGACAATAAAGGGGTTTCGGGCACTTAATTACATAATGGTCTGTGGAACCACAATTGTAGCATTGTTTACGACTTAGGGTAGGAGTCTTGTCTACCAAAGTTTCTTGTTCCACCTTTTTCTTGCTTTGAAGTATGGGGCAGGAAGATATAAGATGACCCGAACTTTTGCAATAACGGCAAAAGAGAGGTTTCTGACACTCCCTTGCATAGTGGTCCGTAGAATTACAATTGTAGTATCCTCCACGATTAGGGATTGGAGTCTTTGCTACAGAAGTAGTTTGCTTCACTCTCTTATTGGGGTTAAGGCTCTTGAACGTAACATGCCTCTTCTTGGAAGTCCCAATATCACAAACACTTCCTTTACTAACCTCTCCATGAAGAAGAGTAACATCCACAAGATGATTGAATGAAACTTCAAGTTTCAAAGGTAGAACCATTTCCGGGTTCTTACTCAAAGAACAGATAAACACTTGATTCTTTACAAGATCCAAAAGTTGTTGGGCAGACACGAATGCACCATCCAGAGAAAGGCTACTGGATTGACCAGCGGTAGGACTGCTAGAACTAACCATTTCTCTACCTTTAGAAAAGAAAGAAGGAGAAAAGTTATTCTCAAAATAAATATCAAGCAGTCTTGATAGGCAAAACACGGAATCATAAAAGAAAATAGAATAGGACGGTACGAAGACCCGAATAAAATCCTAAAGCACGACTCCTAAGATGGACTTAGGACGATGATCCTTGTTAAATTATTCTACATTGTTCCAAAGTTTGGCTCTGATACCAAGCTGTGACACCCCACCTCTATACCCACGCTAGACAAGAACACTACGGTGTAATGCTGTCAACTAGCATGGAGAATAATGCTGTTGAGGAGCGACCATCCGTGTAATTGCTTTGCGCGAGCACCGATATGTCAGATAGTATAACATGCATTTAATTTTCAAAAGGAAATCCGACATACCGATACAAACACAAAGCTACCATACGGTGGCTATAATAATCTTCGGAAACAAATATAAAAATAAGCATAACACAAATCAGTCACAGATAATTCATATCACAAAGGCGGAAGAAGATATGAATATATAACTATCACATAAATGTGTATATCAGAGTAGTGGTCAAAAAGATCCACAGTAATACAAAAGAATAGCAACACGTGCTATACGAAAGAATACAACTATGAGTCCATATCTCAAGTGTATATAACAAAATAAAATACTAATCTAAGTAGTTAGCCAAAAGTCAGAGAAATCAATCCCATGTGAGAAGTCAAGCTGAAGCACCTGTAACATCTCGGTCTGACCCGAGTATTATTTAATAAGAAAATAATAAACGGATCAGTCTAGCTATAAATATCAGATAACATGATGTAGAATAAAAGATATGGCATAAACATATAATATCCATAATGGCATACTACAATAAGTATGCAATTGAAACTCAACATGAGATTAATCAATATCACAAAAATCTACACAAGGATCCAAAAAGGGTTTCATACTCAAAACTTGAATTCACAACAAGTCAATGACACACGAATTCACCAATGCACAAAAATTGATAAAGCATATCAATAGAAATCACAAAAATAGGTGAAGCATAAATTCCAGAATTCAACACACGAAATACAGAAATCACACGAAGGGGGGAGGCCTATCACACGAACGGGAGCATTAAAGATCACCTACATATGTATCACACGAACGAGAAGCTATCTCATGGTAGCCTGCTATTAATTTTTGACACACGAATGGCCCGAAGACCATGGGGAGCTAACCCACATATGTGAGTCGAAATCACACCGAAACAAAGAGACATCGCACACTTGCTAGTCTAAATCTTAAAATGATCGTCATGATCAAAGAGAAGTGTCAATTACAGTAAGCTAGTAAATATATGAGCTTAGCTTCATGTCCCATAACCACTAGCTTAACTTAAATATTTACGAACAAATTGTAGATCTCCACTAGAAAATTGTCACAAGAGATTCAACAGAACAAGTCCAAGAATTAACTAACGAAGTAAACGCAAGCGTTTCATACCACTCGTTTTACTAAGTCGTTTAATTAGATTTCTCATACGAGTGAGGTAAAGGCTTGTATATACTAACAGATTGGAAAACGGTTTAAGAAAACGAGCTTTGTAATAAAATAGTGTTGAAATAATTTGAAGAAAGAGTTTTGATATTTACTACTAATATAGAAAACCTTTATATTTTTAAAGTGACAAATCACAAAGAAGATTGTAGGAACAATCAATCACTAAAATTCACATTTGAAGACGTGAATAGAATCCAAAGAAATCGATACCGAATCCATCGAAATGGATATTCCAAGAATTCCCGAAGAAAATAAGTCATCAAAGTCAATAACAAATGATAACAACAGATAGGGAAATAACAAAAATCGATTAAAGTTGGAAATTCAGACAACTAGGCAAAATAGGCATAGTTGGCAAATAGCAGCAGGTCGGTCAACCGGACTCCCTGAGTCAGTTGACCGAACTAGGGGTTGGAAGTGCTCGGGCACCAGGTCGGTCGACCGGCCCAGGGGCTCGGTCGGCCGAAGCCTGTAACCAGCACTTCCAAAACAGAGGCAGGAAGTTCCGGGGTAGCAGGTCGGTCGACCGGACCCTGAGCTCGGTCGGCCGAACCTGTATACTTGCACTTCCTACCCTATTTCAAAAGAGGTGCAAACTTCCTCAATTTGCAACCCGTCAAGCAAACGGCACTAAGGGTTTACGCCAATCGACTACCCGACCATAGAATCTCTTTGGTTCATCACCAAAAACATGATCAAAACATCAAAGTTATGATTTTTAAAGAATTGAACCCAAAACACCAAAAATTGGAATATTCACAAAAGCAATCCAATTCAAAATCTAATGCACATGAATAAAGGTTAGGAATTCATACCTAACAATCGAAGATAAACATAGACTAAAATGTGAGATAAAAATCTCACCTTTGAACCCAAATCAATGAAGAAGAAGCTTGAAAGCAAAGGAGGATCAACCACTCTTCAATCCCAACTCAAGAAGCTTGATTCTAAGCTTAAAAGAGAAATATTTCCCAAATTAGATTTAGGAAATTTCTGAAATTGGAAGGAGAATGAGTTGGAGAAGAAGAAGGAGATGCTTACTAATGGGTTCTCTTTGAATTTGGAGCTAGATCTTGGATTTGCAATGAAACTAGGGCTTGGAATATCTAATTTCCACTCTCTTCCACCATTGTTGCTTAAAGCTTAAAGTGTTAGGAATATGAAATGAAGTAATGAAGAGGAGAGGGTTGGAACTGAGTTAAGTGGGGTTAATGGGCTCAGCCCAAACCAAAGCCCTAAGTGAAAAAGTAGCAAAATTTCACTAACTCCAATCATATCAAAGTTTACACTTAAAAGGATCGCAAACGGCGTTTTGAGCTCAATGGGAGGGGTATCGAGTCCTAATTCGACTGTTTGCAAAAAGTATCTTTTCGGACCAAAATCCGACGAATGATAAAATATTTAAATAAAATATTTAAATATACAATCGATAAATATGCGGGTTGTTACATTGTCATACTCTCTGCCAACTCTGAAAACCACTTACAACTGTGTGCGCGGTGGATATTCCAAAATGAAGTAGGATGGTGGCGTCGTTCTTGAGGTATATTACGTGGACCAAACTCCCATGAGTTGGCATAAGGTGGCTAAAACAGGAGCGATCTCGGGCCAAAAGGGGTAGCTCCTCTAGTTGGACGCACTTCTTCGATACTATACTCTTACTTATGGTTGATTTGATGGCCATCCTCCGATTTTGATATGGGAGTGTGTTCCGAGGTTGGCGCATGTGGCTGCTACGTTACCACCAGCCCCTATGCATAATTGGTATATCTACCCTGGCATTGCCTCGTGTGTTATGTCACTTACGATAGCGAGCCTTACTACGAGTTTCTATTTGTGTCGTACCTATGGAGTATCTTCTCATAGTCTCCCGATTAGGAGATATGCAGGTACTGTATAGACTACTGGCATTATTACTATGAAGGGCTATATGGGTAACCCCTTAATGCTATTTTAAAATAAGTTTATTTTACTGTAGATATTATTATAATAGCTTAATATGACTATATAGTAAATAGTTTAATGGATCCTTAAAGGATGGGCGATCCCAAGCATCCTTTAAGTTACTGATGCATTTTTGTTACTGTTCACTTGAGTTGATTTACAGTTCATAAATATTTATGTCCTGACTTGAGTGTTTTGTGTTTTGCTTTACGCTTGAGTCAGAATGAGTGATTCAGCATTCAAGACTCACCTTCGAAGTTGGAGCTTTGCTTGAAGATCCAGCCATCTATTTTTTTTTCTGTATCCAGTAATTCCAGTGATGTATTCTGATTTGTACCTGATGTATCCTTTTACTCTTTTGTTGTATCTTGTTTAATTCTGATGTATCTTATTTTTATATAATAGCTTCATGAACTACTATCTCTTATAATTCCGCTGCATTATTATTTACTCTATGTCTGTGATCTATGATTATTTATTTATTGTATATTCTGAGATTTGCCAAATTTTATTTACAACACGGTATTTTGAGCAATTCAAGTCCGACATGTGCGGATGCGAATGGTTGAAAATATTGGGTCGTTACACTAGAACTATCAAACCCGAGCAACTGAAATGCCTCGGTCTGACCCAAATATTAGAAAATAATAAACAGATCATTCTAGACTACAATGATTGAGTTAGCAAGATAAATGATAGATAAAGTGAACTAGAACTCAAGTATAGTCATCAAGTCATGTATCGACAAATATCATATATTCTTCAAAACTTCAAGAATGAAATCACCAAATATCAAACTTAAGATAGCTTCTACAAGAAAAATCCCCAAAATTATTTGTGATACCACACATAACATCGCCAAAAAATCAAATATAGAAATCCAAAAATCAAATATAGAAATCCAAATATCTCATAAAAAGGGGGGAGGCACCAAACTCTAAGACTGGTGAAATAAATTCAACTACATGCATGTAACTCCAAGTAGACATATAAGTCTATAAACATCAAGAAAGGTACGAGACCTATAAACATCAAGATAGAAACAAGTCCTATAATCTCCAAAATAGGTATGAGACCAATAAACATTAAGATAGGAACAAGTCCTATAAACATCAAGATAGATACTAGACTTATAAACACCAAGATAGGAACAAATCTTATAAACTTCGAGGGCGAGTCATAAACTCTTGACAAAAGTGCTAAATGCTTTCATATAGTAACCAAATGGATAACGACCTTGTGTCCCATAGCACACTGGTTTACCCAAATGTTTACTATACTATAGTAAACTCCACTTGTATGTAGCAATGGTTTGGTCGACCAAGTCCGAGAATTAATGGTAAATTTTAAAACCATTTTCAAAGAGAATAACTTTACATGTATATATATTTATTTCTAAAACTACTTATATAGAAATTAGACTTGTATTTAAATTTTCTATATAAAATGGTTTGATTTAGAAATGAGCCTTTTATAAATTTGATTCAAAAACATGCATCAAAAGTGTGTCTTACACCCCCAAGATCCATAGAACATTTCTATGGTATAATAACTTAAAAATGAATTCTCAAATTCATAGATAAAATCTATATATAGTATTGAAATCGCCAAATAAAATAGGACCGAAATCAACAATTGGGTTCAAGCGATCAAACGAGCGAATAAAGGAGCAAATAGGAGCAAACAGAACCCAAAATGACATAACCTGGGTTTCAACCTAGGTCATGACTGATCCATCAGTCATCATGGACGGTGCATCGGTTGGCATGCCTGGGCTGAGCCCCAAGCATCACCGGCGGTGCTCCGATTGTCCGTTGGCGGTGATTTCTTCGCTGATTTTCGCCTTGACCTCAAATGCACTGAAATAACATTCAAACAAGCGTGCAACAATGTACAATTTGAGGAAAATCACGATTATATGATGTGGGTTTTAACAAACAAAGAATTTCATAGCAAAACATGCAAATAACACAAGAGATTGACATCATTTCAGCAATAGATTCATTCAATCAACAAACAGCCACATGAATACATCTATAAACTAGAAGTGTGAGTGAAACTTACATAAATAAATCAAGAATGGAAAATTATAGATTGGAACCTCCTACGCCTTTCTAATATAGCATCAACCTAGGCTAGATTCAAAGATTAGAGATGAATGAATAAAATCGAAAATTAAAATTGAAATTTATCAATGAATAAATGCATAGATAGGTGGAAGAGATTACCTTTTATCAATATACATCTGAATTGATCAAAAGCCCTATGATTTCTAGCTTTGATTAGGGAAATTTTAGAACTATGGTTTTGTGACTTAAAGAATTTTGTTTTCTGGTTTATAGGAATGAGAATATGAATGAGAAACTTGTACAGATGTTTCTTATCTCATATTCCTCATGTTTGAGCTAAATGGGTTAAGATGTGGATCCACTTTCCAAGTGTTACTTAAGTTTCTAAGAAGAAACTGTTGCTAATTTGTTTTAACACTTTACAAGTACAAATTTGAACTAAAAAATGTTGTATTAAACTAACATTGATTTCTTTAATTTTTCTCAACATAAATAACATGCCAAATTCTTAATTCTTATTAGTGGTCAAATATCTTGTGAAATTAAACACAACTTTTAAAAAGAATAAAAGTTATTCTCAGTAGTTTTAATAAAATAAATGATTAGTTGGAAAAATCTCATTTTTAACAATAAACCTTAATATTACCATTTAATTAAAATTACAGATTACTATAATAACTTGAAAAGGAAATTATTTATCATAAATCTCCTTTTATAATAAGTGAATAAACCTTGGAAAATTTATATTTTAAAGTACAAAATTAGTTTCATTTATTTTATTCACTTATTTTATCAAAATTACCCTTATATTATTACTACTAAGAACAAAACTACATAATTTGTTATTTCTATAAATTTTTAATTTATCCATCATTACTTGGAATTCCTTTTCTAAATTTCCTTATTTATTTCAATCAAAATCCAATTTTTTAATTTAGAAATAAAATATAAATTCCTTAATTTCATCTAAAAGAAATTTTTTATGATCAGTTTAAATCGTCTTTTAGTTTAATTTCAGGTAACCTCGACCAGGTTTGTTACAAACTCCGGGTTTTATGAAAATTAAGTCCCATCAATTTCCTAAAGGGAAAAGTCAATAACAAACTTTGGATGATGCATCAATTCAAAAGGATTAAGTTATGATCGAGAGATAATTAACATGAATTTCATCACTAATGAGCACTAAAAAGATACATGGGACTTGTTCGCTTGATAACTCTCTCTACTCTTCCAAGGATAGTCCTACTGATTAACGGATCATAGGACTTGACGAGTGAAACAACTATATTTCAAAGGCATTTAACCTCTGAGGCTACAAAACGAATAGAACTTTGTTCATAAGTTAGAAATTGTATGATCTCATGTGCACCAAGAATTCTATGCGCAAGAGTTGAATCAAAATTTTTAAAGAGTCTCCAAAGCTGAAATACATGAAGGACGCTACGAATGCAAGAAAACTAGACTGGTAAGAAAAATAGTAAGCAACAGGGCCATTAGACTCAGATGTTGTGTAGGGTCCCATATATCGAAGAGTTATTGTCCTAAATTAACTGAAACACTAGTCATCAAACAAGGAAGAAACGAGAATAAAGATTCGATTTCCAATAAAATTTCCAAGATCTTTTTAAAGGGTTCACATATAGAGCCAGGACTTAAGATCCTTTTCTTTTCTGGACTCAAACTAACAAGAGAGTGATCGATAAGGTCACCTAACTAAAGACTTGGAAGGAACTATACCGACACGGAGTTAGAAACTATCAACACCATAAGAATTCAATCAAGGTAAATATGATTCTCTTAGCTTCTACCATAATAAAAAATACAAGCATGTTGGAGATTTCTAAGATTTTGTTTACATACAAACCTCTTAAATTCTCTCTATTCAATTTTCCCATGAAAAGCAATTATGTTTATTACTTCATTTGTGATAAATCAAATGATTAATTTGAGTCCTCAAAATTTCTATTCTCTTTTTCTTCTAGAAATTCCTTAATTTTCCCATTCCTTTATCCCACTATGGATTACTTCTATAATTTGTCTTAAAGATTAGTTTTTCCAAATTTCAACCTCATTGAATGAAACAACGGTTATAAACCAAAAGAGGTTTTTAGCTGTAAATTTTCGAATAAGTTTTGAACTTAGATTCACATCTCAATTCGTTTTAAGTATTTTATCCATTCAAAATACTTAATATTCTTGGTATTCTAAGATACTTTCTTAATTATTCATATCCAAGAGTTCTGGATTAATCCTATGATTTTTCCTCACTTAAAATTTCAAGAATCATAATATAAAATTTTCTCATCATGAAATTCTTTCCCAAACGTGTATTTAAATTTTCAAAATTCACACGAGCTCCAATTCCAAATTATTTTCTTTTCAAATTTACCTCATATTATTTTTATATAAAATAAAACTCCTAATTAGTTTTTAATTTGAAATTGTCAAATTATATAACTCATTTTAAAGTATTCATGTTACTTAACTAAGTTTCCTTTATAGACTTAACCTCAATGTAACGACCCATTTTTCTGTCAGTTTTAAGCGGACAATCAACCACACATGACCCACTCAAATTGAATGGAAAGGCAAATATTTAGGAAAAAAGAAGGACAAAGGAAGGAGAAAACTAAACAACACAGAATCACACAACAGAACGAATAATCTATAACACATAATAAATCTTTACATAAAGAAAAGCTGTAATACACGCACATCAATCAGAGTACACTAATGTGACGACCCGGAAATTTTGTATGTTTGAAATCAGAATATTTAATTGATTTGACATAATAAAAAGTTAATTTTTAACTTGAATTCAAATATCACTATTTATTTGATAATTAAATTACTGAATTAAATTATTTGATGTAGGGAAAAATGTTGAATCTGGAGTTTTAAGCCTGTTAAAAATAATTTGAAGGCTTGTAAAATTTATATTGATAGTTCTGAAGATAATAAAAGCTTTTAAATTGAAATTGAAAGTGATTTGTTCAGTTTAATATATATATATATATATATCATTTAGATTGATATTTAGAAATAGTCTTCCGAGGTACAATCTCGGAATTCGACGAAACCCGTTCCATTGGATCTGTAATATTGTATTATTATTGGGTTTTAAATTACGTAGCTTTCAGAGTTGTCGTGCAATCGTACGAGATATAAACGCCTGGAAAATAATTAATTGAATAAATTTTAATAGTCAATCCAAAACCTATCTTCTCCATACGATGGAATTAGGATTCGAAACTTTTTCCATTGTGTTTGGAGTAGGTGTATAACATTATAAACGCCTAGCGGCATGCCTCGATTGGAGGTCGGAATTTTAATTGTTCAACATGGGATAATTGAAATTAAATAATATTATAATGGTTCAAGTCAACCTTAGCCTAACGTATAATCGAAGCCATCTCACTTCGTTAAAACGCCAATATCTTATCCATTCTTCACTTATCTTCCCCAGTAATTCAAATCAAAAACTAACGAAAAAAATGGCGGAACTGTAAAGGGCATTCGAAATCGAAAATTACTCCCTCATTCCTTTTACATCGCATTCCCCTTTCTTCCTCTTGCCAGTTCGAGCGAAAAATATGGGGGGATTCGAAATTGAATCCCAATCCGTTCAAATGAAATCATCTTCAATCGATCGCTCGCGTGGGAGTTTTGAATGGCCACGACCTGATGGGAGTGTTGAGCTAGCAATGCGAGTGGGTGAAGACGTGAGTGCGAGGCACTGTCATAGGCAGATTGTTCGAGGGCGATCTTGGGTTGGCTCGCGATGGGACACTACGGTGAGCTTCGTCAGCATCTTTGATTTAGAGTTGTTCGACCGAGCAAGGGAATGATGCGGCGGCCATTGGCATAGCGCTGCGTTGGTTTCAACTGCGTAGCCAGGTCGAGATGAAAAGGAATTCGCGAAGCTAGGGTTTGAGTAGAGAATCGCGATTTCATTGGCGCATGCGTCTCGAGATGTTGGCTGCGATGTGGATGCGTGCGCGATATGCAATTGGTTGCTACTTGATTCTTCCTGGATCGAGCGATAGGTAGGACAATTTTTTCTATAAATTATTTTACGCGAAATATATGAAGTTATGTGATGAAAATTATAAAGTTCAAAAGAAATGTGTCAGGTTGAGATAATTGTAAATGGGGTTATATGCTGGTTATTGTAATCAGGTGTAGGTTGGAATTGAAAAGGAGGTTATATATATATATAAATATAAGGCTAAACAGAATATACATAGATCAGACAAAGTTCTTTTTTAAGAAAAAAAGGGAAATTATTTGTTTAAATTAAATTATTAGTAGATTAAATTTGTTAAATGGTAGTAAATTGTTTGTTAACTCAAATGTCAATAAAATTTTGAATCGTTTATACAAGTAAAGATCATGGTGGAAATAGCCAGTTTGGATTGGATTGCAAAAAAATAAACGTGAGTTAATCTCACTCTTCTGGATTATTATTTAAATTTAAATGGTTAAATTTAAATAATTGGTTGAAAGATTGAATTGATTTGATGTGTTATATTATATATAGTAGTATGTAGTATATATTGGAATGATTGATTTCCCACATTATATAATGGATGAAACCTTATGCGCCGCATAATAGTGGATGATATTATACTTAAAACCCATATACCGCGATATTCCACCTCGAAGTGGAATTGGTATTGTGCTAACATCTGTGGATGCAGGGAAGCAGGTTGGAGGGATCCAACTGGATTCCTCAAAATATTTAGATTTGTTAAAATATTTTGTGATATAATTATTTGCTATCCTATGATGAATTATATTGATAATTGGAATATTGGATACCGTGGTTTGATTTAATATATTTCGGCACACCGAGTCATCAAAATATATATAGAATTGGATTTTTGAAAGAAATATAAGAGTAAATTTTTAAGTGAAATAATTATAGAATATTTGAATAAAAATAAGAATGAATTGGAAAGCAAAAGAGGTGATTTTTAAATCCTAATAAATTCCAGGTTTGAAACAGGGATTTTGAATAAATAGAGAAATAATGAATTTTAAACTTAAGTAATGTTATATCAAGAAATAAAGAATTTATTTTAAAATTCAAGGTTTGAATTTATTTAAAAGGATAAAGAAGGAATTTAGGGAAATCTGAAATTGGCTGTTTTCAGTTAAAAGATTTCAAATCATAATTAAGGAATAAAAATATGAAGTCAATGGGTTTTGAAATAAATGAGTAAGTAAAGTAACTTAATTCAAAATGGAATAGTTTGGAAGTCAATTTGAAAATTGATTTAAGTGTTTGAAATTGGAAATTTATAAGGGAAGTGAGACTAAGAAATTTATAAACTGGGTTTATAAAAGTGAAGTAATATATCAGTGGATATTTGAAAGAATAAATTCACGGTGGGAATTTATTAAAGGAATGGGTAAATTTGTTTAAAAATAAATTGTGATTTATTTTTAAAAAGATGTAGAAGGAAAGCGTATTTCCCTGAATAGCCAAGTACGTTTCAAACAAATTTTAAGTATAAGTAAAAAGTGTTAAGTGGTTTAAAAGTATGTTTAGAAAACTTATTATTTCTAAATGTTTAAATTCTAAAGTAAGTATTTTCTTTTAATCTATTATAGCAGTAATTATTTAAAGGTGGCTTGGTATTTTGTTTTATAAGTAAGAAATTCAGTTTTATATTGTACAAAGTAGTTTTATTTTAAATATTATTAAAGTATTTATTTTTAATAAAGTATTGAAGTAGCTTTCAATTTAAATGTTAAAGTATATTTTATAATAAAGTGTTTTTGAATTATTCTAAAATCTAAAGTATGGTACTTGGTGTTTTCAGTGGAAATAGAAATATTAGGGAAATGTATTCCATGAGAGGAAGATGGTTTGAAAACTGTTTTCAAAAGGGTTGAAAATGGAAATATATCTTGCGAATATATTTTGAGGTTAATAAATAATTCAAGAGAAATTATTTATGTTTGATGGATGTTTATGAATGTTAATTGCTTGTTAAATTACTGACTATCAATATTGGCCAATGCGCTGATCATTTCGAAGAGACCGAGATCGAGATTTATTTCCTGAAAACCACTTCGATCCGGTTTGAACGTTTTCATGTGGAAAACAAGAGTTTGGATTCGAAGGTGGAGTAGTGAAGTGCAAGGGCTAGTCACTACTAATTCTGAGGTGATTCCAAAATGAATGTAGTGGGAGTTGTGCCTTCGGTTCTGTTCGAACCCGAAACAGACTTGTATGGATGAATGCTTGCAGAACGTCGTCAGGTGGGCGATGAGAATTCTAAGTGAAATGTTCTAAAAAGGTAACGCTTAGCCTCGAGGCTCAGCAACTTGGAATGACTGAAAATCAGGGGATATGCAGCAAGGCTAAGTGGGTAGCACCCATTAGGGTGAGGTCATCCTGTCTAGATGTCCCTTTTCATTCGGCTTAGTGGTGCGGTTGCTGTTACCAATCGTGGGGTGATCTTACTCACGATTATCCAATAAGGGATAGTCCCGGACTTGTGTTGCAGGGGATTGGGAGTAATCCTCGGTTCGGTGATCTAGGCCACGTACTATGACAGGTGGAACCCCAGTGCCTAATCATTAGTTGGAAATCCATTCTCCCTACACGCCTATACGGTTTTGATTGTGCCTAACTATTCCTGAAACGTGAGATGCAAGCATTTCAGCTAGATTCTATTTTACTTTCTATATGCACTATTATAATATCAGAGGATTTTGATAAAAAATATTTTGATAAAAAATATTTTGGCTATCGTAAGGTAAAAACCCGACATGTTTATTTGTGGCGTGGTCTTACGAGATGCTTTTGTTTTCAAAGGATTTTGAAACTTTAATAGTCCAATTGAGTGTGATTTCTCATTCCAGATTGACTCGGGTGTTATTTAACTATAATGCTCGGGTCAGACTGAGTATTATGGATTATAGGATATGATGTTGTGGAACTCAGGAGACGAGTTGGATGGCGAAACGTACTTCCGTACTTGATCATTAATTCCGCTATGTATTTAGTTTTGTGGACAAGTTTATATGAATGTCAAGTTGTATATTATTGATGTTGTTGAACTCTGATGATGTATTCTGGTGATGTATGTACAAAACAGATATAGTTTTCTTTTGTGTAAAGATCTATTATTTATTATATTTTATTCCGCTGCGATGGTTAGATTCTTTTGTTGTTTTCTATTTTCTTCTCCTACCACTTCTTCTTTAACCCAAATGGTTCGTGTTATCGTTCGTCTTGAGTTGACTGATGGAGAATAATGTTGACTTAAGGGGTATGAATTCACGGGTCGTTTCACTTGGTATCAGAGCGAGGTTGGTGATAACCATGGCTCTAGTGGGAATCACTCATTGAAATAGAGTCCATAGTAATCTAGAATGAGTTTGAGTGCATTAATAAATATGAGCACGTATTTGTTAGTGAATATAAAATGATTTTATATTGTGTTGATTGGTTTATTGAGTAGTTTATGGAATCTGGTCAATACGAGTAATTAACGTTATTGATAGGGATCTCTAAACACTTGAATAGAATAATTCGACACAGTATTGTTTTAAAATAGGGTAAATGAAATAATTTTACCCAAATTATTTTTGTATATAAAAGAAATAATTTTCCGTAAACTATTATAGCTATATTGTGTTGCTTGGTTGTTAGAGAAGGATAATGTTAAATTATTATCATTATTGTTGTGTAGGAATTGAAACTTTTAACAAAGATTAAGGAACAAATTCATTAACAAAATGAAATTTATAAATGTGAATTATGAATGTGATCTATAATTGAAGATGAAATAAAAATTCCAGAGTAATGTTTCAATATGAATTGGCAGGGTTGGAATTTGGAATTTTGGGAAAAGTTTAAATTCCTTTAGGTTTGAAAATGGTTTCAAAAGCTTGGAGAAATAATGGTGATAGTATTTGAGAAATATTTTGAATTGGATTTGAAATCTGGTGAAATTTAAAATTAAGGATATTTTAAAATGTTTTTAAAGAGATAAAAGCATTTAACTCTTTCGGTCGTTGGAAAATAACTTTGGTGATGACTGCAGCATCATCGATGTTCATTTTCGAGTTTCCAAAGGAGGAATTACTACTTGAATGTTTTAAATGGGAGATGTTTGCAAAAACTGGGTTTGGTTTTGAAATTCAAAGATATAATTGAATTTACCAAATCATTTTGGATATAGATAAGTCGTGACTTATAAAACTTAGAAGTAGAATAAATAAGCCAAAATAAAACTGTTTGAATTTTGGGAAATGAATAAAAATCCAAACTTGAATTATAAAATAGATCGAACTCAAGGAAATTAAGTGAAGTGATTTTTGAAGGGTAAAATCAAATATTGAATTAAAAGTGGGGAATGAGCTAATTTGAATAAATTCGTTAAGTGAGTATGTTAATGGAATTCTGATTGGCTGGATCAAAATTGAATTATGAGTTAAGAATGGATTTTTGTGAAGTTAAACTTGAGTTATAAATTAAATTCAACTTAGAAGTGCTAAGTGAATTGAATATGACTGAAATATGGTGAAATGAATATGTGAAACAAGGTTTTGAATGGAACCTGTTTGAAAAATGAAATGGAATGTAAGTAAATAGATAAAATTAAATGTAGTGAAAATGAGAATGTATGGATTGTGAATAAATTTAAAATGGAATGAAATTTATATAAATTGAGTTAGGATCAATGTAAAATGGTTATATGCTTAAGTAATTATTTATTCACATGAATATCGTCGAATTGCATACGAAAATTGGTCATTCGACGAAAACGGAAGTAAACAAAATTCTATGAATTAATGGAAGTAAATAAATTGATTTTGAAATTAATGAATATGAATATGAGTTTGTTTGGACTTGAAAATGAATTGAATGAAGGAAAGTGGGTTGTCAATCACTTAAAATTGAAAATAATAGTTTAAGGATTGGTTGTAAGCAATTGGAATTAGTGTCGGAATCTTATAAATTGCATTTGGGTATTGTTTAGTGTATATTTCTTATGAATTATATGTGTCTAGCTATTGAAAGTAAATAAATGTTAGTGAGTTGCATATATTTTATACTTACATGTTTGAATTAAGTAAGTACAGGTACAGAGAAGCCGTATGGCTGGATTTGGACGCACAAAATTATAAATAAGTAAGCCGCTTGCTTAAAAACGCTAAATAGAGGTACACCTATGCAGTCAAAATTAGGAAATATGTTGATTGTTTTTTTGTATTTCCGACCGGGTGGGTCGATGTATATGTTTATATCTCTTGTCAAATTGCAAATGCTCCTCCGTACAAAGGAGACTCTACCAAAAATTTTCGAAAATTTTGGGAGTTAGAAAATTTTTTGAAATTTATTTTCTTGAAGAATTTTTGTTGGCGAAAAAACGATTTCAAATGGAAAATTGAAATAAATTAGTGGATGAAACTAATTTGAAATAATGATATGAATCAGTTATAAATGGAAGATAAAATTCAATATTCATAGTTGAAGATAAATTGAATTCATATGGAAATAGGAGAACCAATTTGAATAGAAGTAGATATAAACTAAAGTGGTGAAGTGAAATAAATGTAAGAAGCGTATAAATTACTTATATTGAACTTAAGATGAAATGGTAGAATTCTTAAGTAATATGGGTGTCGGGAAAATATATTGAATAAGCATTTGAGTGAAGATTTAATAAAAATATGTGAAATGATAAGCGTTGATAAGTGAATAGAAATCAAAATGAATGTGAATAGAAAGGAAATTGATATAGTTAATAATCAATGGATATAAATACGTTAGATGTACGTATATTATTTTATTCGCATAGCAATTTGAGCCAGATTCGAGCATAGAATTTCGAGATAGTTATATCGATCCGAGTTAGGGTTTTTCACATGATTTTCGACGGCGAATCCTGGATATGGATTTTGATTGATTCTGGCAATTCTCTATCATAGCAATAACTATGCAAGGAGAATGACGGTTTCTGATCAAGAAACCAGATCTGAGTGCGCACTAGGAAGTCGGGTGGACGATGCTAGTTCGGAAGTGAAATTGTGTGATCAAGCGAGTGATCGAAAACTATCCTTGCCTCTACATACATTTTTAATTCGGATAAAATGTTGAATATAATTTGCGAGAAAATTTCTAACTCCCTAAACAATTTTCTACCCTAGACAATATATGTAGAGTACAAAATGTTGAATATAATTTGTAGAAAATTTCGCAACTATCAGTTTCAAACTTGTGCTATCCCTCGATTGACAATGAATTCAGACAAGTTAGAAAACTATCCTTGCCTCTACATACATTTTTAATTCTCATAGATAGAGGCAAGTTTTCGTAGCTTGAATTTGGTGTTATGTATGAAAAGAATACTTTCCATACCACCATAAGGTACAAAAGATCATTTATGGAAATTGAATCTCTTACACTTGTCGCATTTTCGATATTTCGACTTACTCTGAGTCTTGCCTAGAAACAAATCCAAGCAAGTTAGGGCATAGGTTGCACCTGGCCTTGCCTTAATTAAAACACTCTGATTCTAGATCTCATAGATAGAGGTTCAATCTACTCATCGGGTTTTAGTGCCAAGTATAAGACCATTTAATTTCCATAAGTAACTGAATTTGTATATGGAAATAATACTTCATACACTTAACATCAATCTTTGATTTCAAACTTTAACCGTCCTTTGGTTAACAATGATGCCGTTCAAGTTGGGGTATTATTACCTCTCTAACCTTGACTCGACAACAATTTTATCTTTCAGGATATGTAGAATTTTACCTACCTCGAAGCTTAATGACAAGTATAAAACTCATAAATTTCGTGTATTAGTTAAACAAAGTGTTATGAACTAAACCTTTTCTCCACTTCCTAAATATTTTACTATAACTAGAACTTTATAGGACTTTCTTCTATTTTCTGGAAGCCATTTAATAAAACACAGAGGTTATAATTCTAGACTTTCCCTTTTCATTCTCCTAAAATCATTTGAAACACTTACAATATAGTTTAAACTTTTTATTTAAAACATCTCTTAATTGTCATTACTTTAAAAAGAAAGTTTGACTTTGGAATAAAAGAGTTACCCTTTTTATAAAAGTACCACTTGCTTTATTATTCTAATAATTCTTTAAACTCATTTATATAAATTTCAAACCTCTTTTAAACATTTTTAAACAATGTTAAACTTCTATCCAAATTATCGTTAAAAACGATCACTTTTAAAAAGAATTCGACTTTGAAAAAGTAAAGGGGTTTCTTTTGAATAAACCACTTGTTTAAATACTCAAATATATATTTAAAACTTTAAACTCCTTTTAGAATACTTATATAACTTATATAAATCACATTTTAAAGAATTTAAAAAATATCTAAAATAGATAACCTCCTTTTACTAAAATCATGGATTTCCAAAGTGCATCCATTGTGACTATCACTATATCGACCGGAACTTTTCAAACTTTGTTTTATCAATAAAATAACTTTCAAACACAACTTCTTTCTATATTTACACCATTACAAGTATAGAACACTTTGCTTTAGAATAAAAGTTTGAAGTCGATTTAAAATCCATAGGAATAATTTTTCATATACTGAAAGAGGCTAAGCGACCACTATGGTGTTTAAACAAAGTTACCATTTAATTTTATATCAAACGAGTCAAATTTTAAAATCATTTCCAAGTCATATTTAACATCACCAAACCGTAGCATACAAACACTTCATATACACATATATAAATGAAATGTAAATCAATGGGAGAGGAATCATTTTGGATCCCTCTACAGAAACTTTATTCTTTGAGGTGCTTACGTAGCGTTCTATTTGCTGAGAAGACACTTCGACTTCCATTCCTTTTTGATAGTCCCCTATGAATCCTTATATGTTTTTGCTCAAAGCTATACACCATGACCATAGTCATGTTTACAAGTCATTTAATTCCCCAACAAAAATAGTTACATATGCCATCTACTTCCCAGAAAGGATCAAATCCAAACAACAACATATAAGCAATACACAATTATAAACAATCAAAGCAAGAAAATAAAATTATCACCACTTATATTTCTAGTTAAATTTCTTTTAAAGTGAGTTTAACTCACTTCAAAATCAAAGATGAAGTTACCACAACTAAGCAAGCGCACAAACCTTCCTAACATTGAACCAAAAAAAGTCCAAAACCACCCCTTAGACTCCTTAAGCTCATAGCCTTCCTCATAAATCACACCTTGCCTTCCTTCCCCTAAATGGCTTTCATCTTGGACTTGGTTAAATGGCTTGTGCTCCATTCATTTCATCTTTAACTTGCAATTATGAGTAGTGTTTTTCTAAGATATATACTAGAGTTTGGTAGAGAAAGAAGTTGTTTTTGATGTGATTCCTTTTATAAAACTATGGTGGAAGGTTAGTGAAGAAGAGTGGAGAAGGAGAGAGCTAAAGTGAGAAAATGAAATAAATGGAAAAAAGAAGAGAAGTTTTTCTTTTATGCCACGCACTTCCCCTTTAGCGTATGCCATACACTTCCCCTTCAGCTTATTTGTATAAGTGTGTGCATATATGTACACTAGTGTGCACAACAAGTTTCAACAACTTTTGGTTGACGAAAAGCCGAAAATCTAAAAACGTTTTTCGCTCACATTTTCGATTTTTCACCAACTATTTATTTTTGTAAACAAAATTTCAAATGAGTTCACCATCATTATTAAATAATAAAAATTAGCTATTTAAGCTTTTAAAATAAATTATTTAAATATTTAAATTTAATTAAATATTCAATCAAAGTGATAAAATTCCGGGTCGTTACAACGATCATTCCTCTTTATTTGAAATTATATATGTTGACAATGTATATGTATGATTAAACATTGTTATAAGTATTTTATAATCATAGTTTATAAATTTACCATTTCCTTTAAATATTATGGGAAAGATTTTGATCTGCCGTGATGTGTAACAGGATTTTTATTCCTGTTTGTCGAGTTCCGCTTAAATACATCCTACAAATTTAACATAAAAGCTATGTTTACCGTTTGCAACTTCTTAAATATACGATTGACTATATTAGCGCAATTATTGTACAAAATTTAGACAAAGTATAATAAACATATGAAACTAGAAAACTTACTATTATGGTAGGGATTTGCCAGTGCTAAATAAAATCCGCCCAAACAGTAACACTCATCTAATCAAGTTTTTTGTTCTTTTATTTTACGCTCGAGAGGTTGTCGCTGTAGTTTTTCCTCATCTTCTTATTCCAGTGGTTCCTAAACAGTTCTCGATCTTCTCCTTTATAACAGCCTCGGCCTACACATTGAAATTAAAATGAATTATACACATTATACTAATTTTCAAAGGTCAGATATATCATTAATGAATTATAAATTTATTCTATCAACAAGTCGGCTAATATAACATCTTTAATATAAAATGAGATTTTATCCCACTTTGACCAACGACCCGACAACCAACTCGTATTTACCTTCTTGGAGACTGTTAGAATATAATCAGAAGGCTCCAGCTCAAATCACTATATTAATTTTGATGTAGACTTTTGATATATCATAAATAATATATATGCACTAAATATTAATAATGCTGCAATAAATTTGATATTTACCCTCTAGTTTTTATAGTCATACTCACCCTTGGACGTAAATCAAACAAACCACTAGCACCCTCGGTAACAGTAGGAGAACCTAAAGAATGAGATATAGAAGGTCTCCTACAAGACATAATATATATCCACCACAAACATATCATTTTATATGATGAAAAAAACATATCATTTTATTTTTGGAAAAATACACGATTAATATTTCCATAAAACTTCCACTATAACTACAAAAATGGAACAACATCTCCTACATATGTAGAATTAACAAAACAGAATAATACATAGCTCACAGCATAATTATCATCATTAATAAAACAGAAACTCAAAATATAAATTGTACGACAAGCGATACAAATATCCATCATATACACATCACGTCATAAGTAATTAATAATCAATCTTTGTTGATTTTTGATTCAGACTCGTTCATACTCCATATTGTTTCCCTATGTGGTCTCAAATGCTTCTATCGAAACATTTGATTCATCGTTCAAAGGCCTAAAATTGGTATGATCATCAATTATTATCACTTCATTGTTCAGCTTAAGATCTGCTTGATAAGCTACTTCATTCGGAATATTATTTTCGTCAAAAGTAAACCTTGCATTTATTTAAAAACAGCTGACCAGTCTGCTTTATCTCTTTTAAGGGATGGATATGGAGCCAAATAAAATTGTAATGCTTGTCTGGGTCATATGAAAGGACATTCTTATACTAATGCGAGTTACGTTTTATTTAAACAAGTTTATAATTTTAAGCACGTTGATTCCAGAACCCGGAACATTTCTGAACCAATTGCATCTGAATAAAAAAATTTCATTATGTAGATCATATAAAATACGTCAATTATAAAACCTATGTTAAGATGCCGTAAAAATATTTTATGTGTTCATTTGGATCATCACTACATTTGACAAATACACTGCTGTTATAGATTAATTTTCAGCACCATATTCCTTGGTGCTAAATTAAAATCCATTGATGAAGAATATTGGACAAGTCTTAGCATATTTTTTTTGTCCTATTGCAAATATTTCAATCCTTCATCATCGACATAATTTCTTGGATTGTAAATGTAATTCGAAAACCAGTTAATAAATTCTTTATTAAAATTGCCAAGTGGACATTGTGATTCATAAATACTTCAAATATATATAATTTGTTACATTATAATCTATAATACAATTGAAATAAATATGAAGTTGGAAATTCATATATCGAGAATTATTATTTAATATTACCTAACAAATGGTGTTACCTTGGCATAATTAAGAAACATATGTGTATGCACTACACGATAATCTCTATCCTCTGACCATAGTTCCACACATTTTTCAACAGATGGCCATTTTGTCTACAAAATAGATAACATTGATTGACAAGAATCTTGTTCAACGGCTTCAACATTATGAGGAAAACTTACTAATGATAAGTTTACATTGTCACTGAAATAATGAGAAAGAAAAAATGGAGCTTCTTCTTCAACTTATAATTTGCAAATCAAACCTTCAACTCATGCTTTTTCTCCAACTTTTTTCTTCAAATGATTAAAGTACCTATTACGAAATTGATTTATTTTAAATTTCCTTATGTAAATTTTTATTTCAAATTGAAATATTATTCTAGATTTCAATATTACCTCTCAATGGATACATCCATCCATATTGCACAGGACCTCGAAGAAAGTGCTTTAGATGGAAGATGAACATAAAAATGCTCCATTACATTAAGAATCTGGGAGGAAATATTTTCTCAACTTTTCAAAGCAGTAAAGAGATATCCTTTTCACGTTTACGAATAAGCTCAACTTTTAACGTAGTCAAACAAAGCTCTTTATAAAACAACTTAATTCTGTTATAACATTCGATGCTTTTATGGGCAACCGTTCTTTGAAAAGCATGGGCAATAAATACTCCATCATGACATGGCAATCATGAGTTTTCGTCCCGCTCAGTTTATTATTTGTAAGTCAACACATCTATGTAGATTAGAAGAAATCCCATTAGGACTATTTTAATTCTACAAGCCACTTTAACACAAGTTTTATTTACTTGCTATCTAGCTCATAGCATACTTTGAGTTTTTTCTAGTGTCATTGGGCTTAATATGAAGCTCGGGACACTTATATAATTCTACTATATCGCATCTTGAATTCAGATCATCCTTAGTTTTCCCCTTAACATTAAAAATTATATTAGACATAACATTAAACATGTTTTTTCCATTGTGCATTACTTTAATATTATGTCGAAATAGGACATCTTTCCAATAAGGTAACTATCGAAATATACTTTGTTCACAACAATTATGCTATTAATTTACCTAGAATTCTAGTATGTCTCCAGTTTCATGTATCATCAGATATTCATTAACAAGTTCATATATTTCTTGACTTGAAAAAATCATTAGTCATTTTCTAATCTCTACTCTGTTGCTAAAAAGTTTTTTACCTCTTCTAAAAGAGTGATTAACATGGAGGAAACATCAATGAAAATCAAACCTTGTAGTTTTCCTTCCACGTGGTAAAGAAAATACTCATGTCTCTTTCATGTAATAAGGACAAGCAAGACGATCAGTTGTACACCAACCGGAAAGCATTGCATAAGCAGAAAAATACCAATAGTCTTTAATAAAGATGCAAACAAATGAAAACTATTTTTTTATAAATGGCGTATGTATCAACCCCTTAATGCCATAATGTTTTCAACTCTTCAATCAATGGCTACAAATAACCATTGAATCCTTGTGTCAGATCATCAGGACCAGGGACGACAATAGTGAGAACCATATATGGAGTTTCCATACACATCCACGGAGGTAAATTATAAGGTGTAATGATAATAGGCCAAGATGAATATTTACTATCAAATTGAGTAAATGCCATTTGTACATAAACCAAGTCTAACATTACTGCTCTTTGCATCAAACGCGGGATGAGTCTCATCGACATGTTTCCATGTTTCTCCATCTGATGGATATGTCAAAGTTCTCTCTTCCAATATGCTCATATATGTCATCTCACACGCAATGCAGCAGCAAAAGATGCATACATCCTTTAAAGTCTAGAAGTATGTAACCCGCTTCCAGAGGCTCAAAACTAATAGCCACGGATTCTGTAATCATTCATAGGTGTTATTACTGAGTGACTGAAATCGGAATCTTGAAACTATTGGCAACACAGAAACATAAAAAATGAATTTTTTTAATTTCAACAAAACAGAATTTCTCATTTCTTATGAATTTCAATTTAAGATATAATTACATAATCCCAGACGTTAACCATGTACAGATCACATATACATATACAAAATACAATAAGAGCGACATATGAAGAGGTCCCCTTATGATGATCAGAGAACTAATAACATGAACTTTATAATTATTAGTACATCACACAGCGGAGTACATAAAATAGCTCCTATATACCTAATACTGTCTCCTACATGTCTCCGGAAGCTTATTCGTCCAAAAATCTGAAAGTCTTCCACTCTCAGACTCTCAAATTAAATTTGAGTACCCAAGAGTTTGTGGAGAAACACAAACTTTGAATCAGTTAATAAGTCTGTATGAATAATCATCTATCATCTCTTATCATTAATAGATAGCTAATGAGACCACGCCGCTTAGAGGAACGAGTTTTCCCCTCACTAATGTCTAAAACAAAACTTGCAAATCATTTAGTATGCCTCTACACCCAAAATGATTAGTCTTAACATAATGTGAAATAAAGCCATAAATCATATATATTGGATATCCCATCTACCCATTTTTTAGATATCCCATCTAAAAACAATTTATTAGATTTCCCATCTAAAAATCAATTTGTTAGAGTCCTCTAAAATCTTTAAAATGACTATCCATCATAGTTTAATAAGATTATCCATCCCAAATCCATTTAGTAAATGCAGATTATCCATCGTACATTATTTTATAAAAGTTGGCGTGGGCTATCTACAGCACACTCCATAGTTTTCCTAGGATGACTATGAACCCTTGGGTACCAAATCTAACCACCTCTAGCAAAACATTATTTAATTTAGAAATTTAATGTAGGATATCCACCGCACATCACATGGTTTTCCTAGGTTAACCAAGAACCCATCACTTGGCCAATTATCATGATCCCCATGATTATTTATAAAATTTCATGATCCTCATGATTAATTATTTTTCCTAGGTATACCACTTGTTTAACCTATTTCAATTGGTACCCCCTATTAGGTTAAATTAAATAAAAACACATTGATAATCCCAATGTATATTATCGAAAGCATGTTTCTGTTTGTAACCCCAAACTATGTATCGAAAACATTAAACCCACCCCGGTGTCCCCAAGTTTTTATAACATTCAATTTAAATAAGGATCACCCTTATATATTCAAACAAAGATAGGTATTTTATGCTATAACCCTTCAAAGTAACCCCTTCGACTTACCAAAGTATTACTTAATAAATATGGCTAAATATACCCTTTAAAACCCTCGAATGAAGTCCCATTCAAAAGCAAATAAACATCCAAAATTATCCCCTTCGGAAACCTTTCTTTTGAAAGCATTACAAAATCATACCTTTCTACCTTGTCGAAAATCTAGGGTATCCCCCTTATAAAACATTTATAAGCCTTTAGAAAGTATTCAAATTCAAAACCTTCCGCAATCATTGAAGATAACCCCTTCAAAACCTTTCAAAATCAAAACCTTTCGCAATCATTGAAGATAACCCCCTCAAAATCTTTCGAAATCAAAACCTTTCGCAATCATTGAAGATAACCCCTTCAAAACCTTTCAAAATCAAACCTTTTGAAATCAAACCTTTCGAAATCAAACCTTTCGAATCAAAACCTTTCGAAATCAAAACCTTTCGAAATCAAAACCTTTCGCAATCATAAAAGCAAACTCCATCAAAACCTTTTGAAATCAAACCTTTTGAAATCAAACCTTTCGAAATCAAACCCTTCAAAATCAAAACCTTTCGCAATCATTGAAGATTACCCCTTCAAAAACTTTTCGAAATCAAACCTTGCGAAATCAAACCTTTCGAAATCAAAACCTTCAAAATTAAACCTTTTGAAATAAAATCCTTTCGCAATCAAAACCTTCAATTTCAATCCCTTCAAAATAAAAACCATTCGAAATCAAAACCTTTCGCAATCATTCAAAAACAATGAAATGTTGGTCTTGGAACCAATCCTTCGAAAGTATACTTCCAGGCCTGTCAAAAGGTTTACCCTTCGACTTTACCGAAAGGTATTAAAACACATTTTTTAGAAAACATTTTAAAACAATTCTCTTGAAGGTTTAAGCTTTCGAAGATCCTCTTCAAAACCCTTTTTTGAATAAATAAAAGTTTTAGTTTTTTGTTAAATTTAGAGTCAAGGGATCCCCCTTCAATTTGTTCAAAAGAAAATTTTATTTCCTTTTGAAAGCAAAGGAAGCAGCCACCCCATCCCTTCACCCGTCTTCCCTTCGACGCCGTGCCTACCTTTTGACTTTGGTGAAGGATAATTTTTTACCTTCCGTCGTAGATGAATGGTACCTTTCGACTTCAACAAGGGTAAAAGCGGGCTTGTTCGAGTCGAAGGAAGAAGTGGGCTTATTGAAATGATGTTTTATCTTGCTTGTCTAATTTTGATTAGTTGAGGAGCCTTTTCTTGTACTTCTAAATAGTAAAAAGTATAAAATATTCAACCTTTTCTCCAAAACACTATACTTCTTGCCCAAATCAATTTTGCAAGCAATTTCCCTCCGGCTTTGACCAAGGCAGAAGCAATAAAGCAATTTAGCCCTTAGGATTAATTAATTTAATTACCTTAGTTAACCACTAAGGAAAAATCCCATAAATCACCAAAAAATATATAAATCATATACTTCAACATTGCAAAATTCCAAGGCATATAAAGATCAAAACAACTCGGAATTTAACCAAAACTGAATAGAACGTGTTAATTATCCCATTAACATTTTAAAACACCTAAGTCTTATCCAAACAAAGGTTTAAATGATTATATCCTAACCAAAATCACAAACATGAATCAGGTATAACCCATAAACGATCTAAACATAGAAAAAATAAGACGATAAACATGATTATTCACCTAGATTAGTTAATTGGAGAATGAGATAATTTCCTAGCTTTAATTTCTTAGCTTTTTCTTCAATTTATTGCTCTTCCGAGAGCTTTTAATGGCCGGCCGAAATATAGGCGAGGAGTTATGAATGAGAAAGTGAAAGTTTATCAAAGTGGAGGAAGAGATATATACTAAGAAATGTAGCGCCATTTCCAAGTTTACCCCTTAGGAAATTCCTCCTTCTTAATTTATTAAGTCTTATTTTGGTTTCATTCATTAAGACATTGCCATTGGATTTATTAATCCCATCTCCCAAATTATTCACATTATTCTATTTAATTTATACAACTAAATATCCTGAATAATGTTAATTAAAATTCAGGGGCATTACATACTCCCCCTAAAGAATTTCATCCTCGAAATTCTAGTGAGGACACAACAACAAGCATATAGCCCATGCAACCAAAGCTAGTATAACCTACCAGCCAAATTCTATATAAACCTTATATAGAACATACCATCTAAAATAGCCCAAGAAAAGTAGCCCTAATCCTTTCTTCTGTCTCCCAAGTACAGTCCTTCATGTTGTTGCTCCATTGAACTTTCACCAACTTAACTGCCTTGTTCCTTAGCCTCTTCTCATCTTTTTCCACAATACGAACCGATTGCCTCACAAAAGCCATATCCGGTTCCGCCACTAAGTCCTCCAGTGCCGTCGGAGCTATAGTAGTTTCTAGATCATGAACATACTTCCTAAGATGAGAAACATGAAACACATTATGGACCTCGACCAAATTGCTCGGTAAATCTACTCGGTATGCGAGTCTCCCAACCTCACTGATATAGGAAATGGTGCAATATATCTCGGTGCTAGCTTCTTGGTCTTCCCGAACCGAACCACACCTTTAATCGGCAATACCTTGATGAAAACTCTATCTCCAATACGCCTTCTTTCTGTGTAACTCTTCTGCCTAGACCGAGCTTCCTTCATTCTTTCCCGCATCAAATCGACCTTTTCCGTTGCCTCTCTCACCAAATCTAGACCAAGGACCAACCTTCTCTAGTCTCTAACCAACATATTGGTGATTTGCATGGCCTTCCATACAAAGCATCAAAAGGCGCCATTCCAATAGTAGTCTGATAACTATTATTATAGGAAAATTACACAAAGTGCAAGTGATCTTCCAAAGAACCACTATAATCCAGCACACAAGCTCTCAACGGATCTTCGAGTACCATGTTGACTCTCTTTGTCTACCCATCCGTTTGAGGATGATATGCAGTACTCATATTTTGGTCTTAGTGCCTAACACACTCTGCAGGCTCTTCCAAAACTCGCTAGTAGACAAATCACCTCTATCACTGACGATCCTACTAGGAATTCCATGAAGTGTAACGATGTTCTACATGAAAAACTTATCCAAAACAAGTGCCGTCCCGTTGACCTTACCGGAATGAAATGGGCACTTGATTAATCTATCTACTATGACCCATATACTTTCATTACTCTAGTTTGACCTAGGTAGCTCGTCAATAAAATCCATGGATATCGAGTCCCACTTCCAAACTAGAATATCTAAAGGCTGAAGCAAACCACTTGGCTTATGATGTTTCGTTTTTACTTGCTGACAGTTCAAACATTCTTTTACCCATATGCCAACAACCCTCTTCATTCCTTCGCAGAAGAAACTTCTCTTCATATCGAAATACATCTTGGTTCCCCTAGGATGAATCGTAAACTTCGATCAATGACATTCCCTGAGAACTTCTTCTCAAGGTTTCCAACATCCGAAATACATCATCGTTCCTTCTTTCTCAACCAACCCCTACGGTCAAGAATAAAATCTTTAAGTCATCAATATCGGCTCCATTTTCTACCCTTCTAATCCTCTCGGTTAATGCGGTATCCTCTTTCTGCCTAAAACTAATTCGTTCGATCAATACTGGTTGAACTTCCAAACAAAACGTTATGGCCATATTCCGACTAGATCCAACAGTCGAGCTCAACTTCACACGGCAAGCAGGCAATGCTTCCAAGTCTTTCCATTCCGCCAACATAGCTAACACCACATTCTAATGTTTCCTTCTAAGTGCATCCACCACCTTATGTCCTTTTCTCGATGTTTACTCGATGCTAAAATCATAAGCTACAACAAACTCCAGTCATCTCTATTGTCTCATGTTCAGCTCCTTCTAAGAGAATAAATATCATAGAGACTTATGATCTGTAAATTTCTCAAACCATTCTCCCAAATGATAATGTCTCCACAACTTCAATGCAAAGATTACCGCTGCCAACTCCAAATCATGAGTAGGGTATCTCACTTCATGCCGTCTAAGCTACTTAGAAGCATAGGCAATAACCTTATTCTACAGTAGCAAAGCACCTGATTCAATACCACATGCATCAGTGTAAACTACCAACCCTTTATTCCCATTAGGAACTACAAACACGGGTGCATTAGTTAACAAATATTTCAACTTAAGGAATGCCTCCTCGCATTTATCAGACAAAACAAACTTCACAGCCTTCTTGGTTAGCATAGTCAAGGATGCCGCTGTCCGTGGGAAATCCTTAATGAACCTTCGGTAGTAACCTGTAAGTCCAAGAAAGCTTCTAATCTCACTTACCGTCTCTGGTCTTTTTCAATTGTTAACGACTTCGATCTTATTCGGATCAACTGCTAAACCTTTCTCAGAAACTACATGACTAAGGAACTTCACTTCCTTCTTCCAAAAATGACATTTTGAGAACTTCGCTTTGAGCTGATGCTGCCTTAGCATCTCCAACACTGTTCTAAGATGATCTGCATGATCCTTCTCATTCTTAGGATATACCAATATGTCATCAATAAAAACCAATATGACACTATCCAAGTGCTCTTAGAAAACCCGGTTAATCAAATCCATGATGAAAGCTAGTGCATTAGTAAGCCTGAATGACATAACCAACCATTCGTAAGACCTATATCTGGTCCTAAACGCCATTAAAGGAATACTATCCTCTATCACTCTTGGCTGATGGAAACCTGTTGCCGAATCCATCTGGAAAAACACTCTGCCTCCGCTCAACTGATCGTATAAATCGTTGATTCTCGGCTAATGATACCTATTCATGATCGTCCTTTCGTTCAACATACTATAGTCGATACACATGCTTAACAAACCATCTGCCTTCTTCACGAATACCGCATCCGTTCCCCAAGGCGAACTACTTGGCTGGATGAAATTCTTTCCTTCCAATTCCACTAGTTGTACCTTGAATTCCTTCATCTCGGTTGGTGACATCCTGCTAGGTGGTCTACTTACGGGTTTAGCTTCCGGTATGTGATCTACCCAAAACTCGATAGCTCTTTTCGATGACAAGCCTGAAACTAGTTAAAACACATCCACAACCTCTCTTGTTACATAAACCTGCTTCAAGTCTGCTTCCATTCCCATAGCACCTAATAACGCATAAGCATTTCCATTCGAACTCCTTACGGAGTAAATGACTCAGTTATGGATATTAGTGTGTTTCAATGATTTTTCCCCTCCTGGAAAAATATCATAGTATCATATCTATCTAACCAATCCATACCCAATATGATCCCCAAACCCACGAAATCAATAACATATAAACTTCATGCAAACATTAACAAATCAAGTTCTAATTGGTCATATCGCATTCCTAGAGTTGCATACCTTCCTGTAGGATTCGCAACCCTTAAAGGAGTAATAAGGTATAAAGGTTTCAGACATAAGCAATCTACCAAATATTGAGATATAAATGAGTGCAATGCACCAATATCAAATAGCATCCTAAACAGAGTACTATGAATCATAAGCATACATTCCATCGTAGCTTTTCCTTTCTCAGTAGCCGTTGGTCTAGAGGATGATTTGTGATAACCCGGATTTTTGGACGTCCGATAATTGGATAATTAACTAACTCTCTCTATTAAAAGTACTAATTTGTAAATTGAAAAAATAAAATTCTAGTATATATATCTGGATATATAGATGAAATAGAACTATAATAAATGCTGAAGATAAATATCGGGATAAATATTTATTTCATAATCTCCTAATATAACTATTGAAATTTGATGATATTGGTTCAATGATTTTCTTTATAATTAGTCAATTTGGCAAAATTTATCTTTAACAAATAAATATGTTTTCTATTATAATGTGTATATATATGTATATTGTAAATAGTTAGCTATGGTTTAAATTCAAAATTTATTTTCAAGTTCTTAAAAAAAAATTCTATATTTTTACAACAATAAAGATAGTATATGTATATATTTACTTGTTAAAGCATTAAAGCTCAAGTTTAAAATAGAACTTAATAAGATTCATACTTTCTTTAAGTATATGTACAAATTGTGTATGTATAAAAGTATTAAACTTAAGAATATAAATACAATATGAAAACATAAATTTCTGCAAAATTTACAAATGTAAACATTTAAAATATGCATTAAGCATTTGTAAGATAAAGATCTACATGTAAGGACAAGTGGCATTTATTTCTTTAGGAAATTTTTATTATTAATGTGTAGAAAATCAAGGTTAGAGATGTATTCATTTTTGTCAAACTAGACTTTCTTCTCCATAAAAAAAGAATAGAAACCAAAACAACAATTTTCAAGATGAAACCTGATCAAAGCCAAAGAAATAAAAAAAAAAAAATCAAATTTCCAGTGGCAAATCAACTCAAAAAAGATTAAGTTTTACATCAAGTACTAGATCAAACATCAGCTTCAACATCAAATAAGTTTATAGATCTGATAAAAAGTATTGTTCTCTATAAGGTGAGCAAAACAAGTTTTTAATCTGATTTTTTTTAATTCTGTTGCATGTAAAAATTACTTGAGAACAAAGTATGATAAGTATTTATAGGAATTGCATGTAGATATATACATGATTACATAGCGTGCATGTCTGAATACAAATGAACACTCTGTTCTAGTTATACAGGTTCCAAAATCTGTACAAAATTTAAATATCTCTTTCTCTGATTTATTTAAAACTTTGGTGTATAAGCAAAACTTGTTTGAAATGACAAGACGTTTGGTCTAGAATTGTTCTCAGGTAAGATTTTAAGCTGGTTTTAACAAAAATTAAGAAGAATGGTAGGATCCTAATCATAGCAAATATTCGACTTTAGAGATTTCTCGAATCGAGTGTATAATCGAATTTGATTTTAAAATCTATGTTTTTTGAAGTTAAAATCATGATTTTAGACTTGTAATTCAAGAGGATTTGCATGTTGGTCGGAAATTGGAAATTTACCAATTTCTGACAATTACATGAATCTTTGGTCTTGGGGTTCAGATCGGAGGATGTTTGTTGGATGAAGTTTGTGGGAAAAATGGTGATCAAAATTCTCGCTGGCCATGGTGACAGGAAAAGGGAAAAGTAGGGTTTTAGGCGGCATTTTAGCCGAGTTGGGCTCTAGTTCGATTAGGAAGTCGATGGATGATCGAAGTCGTGCGCGTAGAGAGGAATGGGTGGAGTAGGTCGTGACGAGGTTCTGGCCGGAGTTTTGTGATCACCGATGATCTGTGGTGGTGATGCGATGGCTTTTAGGTAATCGTTCTCTTTCCAGTGGGTTTTGTGCTCGTCGATTATGATTTGGAGGTGGCTTTGAGTTTCTGGGTGGTCGGGGCACATGAGAGAGATGTTGATGACTTGGTGATGGGGTCATAGGCGATCGCCTCTACTCGGTGATACGTGCACGCGTACAGGTTTTCAGCTGTGCATTTGGGTATTGGCTTGTGGTTGGGTAGAACAAGGTTCGAGAGGAAGCTCGGGAAAGATGAGCGATTGACTCAAGTCGAGCTTGAACTTAATCCTGTAGGAAGTGTTGTGATTTTCTCGGGTTGGCATCGGGAATTTGGGGTGTGGCTCGGGTCTGATGATTTGGTGTAAATCAGATTTCAACTTAGTAAACAAAATTATTTCTTTAGTGTTAAATTACACATAAAACTTTATTTTAAAGTTATCCTAAATAAACTAAATAAAGTAATTAAGTGGTAATTAAGGAAGATAAAAGGGTTTTTAAGAAAATTTAATGAAAGGTTGAATTACTTAATAAAGTAATAAAATAATAATTGTTTAATAAAGGCAATTAAATAATAATTGTTTAATGGAAGTAAATCAAAGAAAAATCACTTAATGTAAGGATTAATTAAGATTAATTAATTACTAATTTAAGGTTAATTACTTAATGAAAGTAATTAAGGATAATTAATTGGTGATTAAAGTATTGATTAATAATGTAATTAACTTAAGGTTAATTTATTTATATGACTAATTAAGGAGTAATTAATTATGGATAATCACTAAAAGAAAGTGATTAAGCATAATTACTTAGTGAAATTTATAGAGTCATAATTACTTAGTATAATTAATTTAAGGATAAGGGAAGTGATTAGAGGATCATTAATTAATGTAATTAATTAATTAAGGATATTAATTGAAGGTTAATAAATGTGAATAGTTAAGGCTAATTAATCTATATGATAATTAAAGGTTAATTGCTTAATGTAAATAAAGGATAATTAATCAAGGATAATTAATTAAGATGGATGATTAAAGAATGATTTATTAATTGGGTTGTAATTAATTAATATTAAGTAAGCAGGATTATGGTAATCAAGTAACTAAAGTTGGAGATTAATTTAATTGAAGATTGATTGAATTAATTAGGAATTATATATCTAATAAATCTTGATTATGGATGGTTGAATGAGATTTGATGACTTGAATCGTTGTGTTGCGATTGAGATGTGCTGTGATATGAATGGGTTGAACTATGTTAATGTAGGTTACCTTTCTGATGAATTGATATATGGTATGATATCCCGAATATGAATCTTATTGTTTTAAATTTAACAACTTGGACTAGAAATGATATTGAATTCGAAGAGACCGAGGTTGGGTATCGGTAATATCCGAACCCATTTCGGTTAGTTATTTTAATTTCTATATAGATTTGAGTTCAAAATCAAACTAGATGGAATGAAATAAATAAAGTATCATGGACATTTGACCTGAGTAACAGTTCTTGGATATTATTCTGTAATAACTATTTGACTTAAAACGGTTAAGAACTCATAGATAAGTACGAGTTACCCTGAAATTCAATGAAGATTTATATCTTGGTATTTCTCACGCTAGTTTCCAGCCTGACCTGGGTGTTACTTTATGGTAATGCTCGGGTCGGACCAAGTATTATAGATTTTCAGGTAAGGACGTTCTGGAGCTCAGGAGGTGAGTTGGATGGCAGGAACGTGTAAAGTGTAACCCGCTGAGTATTATTGATTTGTATCTGGAACATATTGCTTTTCTGTCCAGTGTTTGTGAGTGTTGTAGCTCTGATAAAATGTATGTTAAATAACAATCACACTTTCTTTGTATAACTGCTATTTTATTTGATATTATATTTTGATCCGCTACGAATGTGAGAATCTATGTTTAGGTGTTTCTGCTCCTTCCTCTTCTTCTATCTCTTTCTTCTTTTCTCTAACTATTTGGAATTTTCCAGATCGAAATTTGCAGGTCGTTACATTTGGTATCAGAGTTGAAGGTTAAGCGAGAACCTTGGCTCTGGTGGGCTTACTCATTATGGATAGGGTCAATTGTACCCTAAAATGAGTCGAGTGAAGTATATGAGGGCGTATTTGTTATTTTCCTATAAAATGATTTAGAAATTATTTTTTATATAAGTTTATCTTTTGGGATATAAAGAAATAATTTTTCTAGTAAATATTAAGGTAATTGGTTGTTAAATTATTGGAATTAAATAATGAGAATTAAGTGGTAATAGAAATACAACCAAACTAGAATTAAAATCTTGAATTTGGAGAAGAGTTTTAGAATAAGATAATAGTGAATTGGTTTTCAGCTGTAATAACCTTGGTTACTATCCTAAAATGGTGAAATGTTCGTTAATGATTAAGAAAAAATGAAATTTTTTAAGGAAGTAAAACATTTAGGGAAGTATGACTTATAAATTGGAATTGAAGATGATCTAAATTGTGAAGTTTTAAATCTGGGTCCAGAATTTGAAAATTGTTTCAAAGTGATAAAGGAAATAATAAATAATATTATTCAGACTATTTTGAATATAATCTTATTTTAAGATAAGAAGTTGTTTGAAAGCTTTAAAAGAAATTTGTTTTGAATTGAAACCAAAGGTGATTTCAATTTTAAGATTTGGTTTGGTGGGCCAAGAAGTAAATATGTGTATGTGTGGATATACATATTATCAAAGATGATTTGAAAATAAACTATAAAGTGATGAGATTTGATTTTTCCAGAAATGTGAAGTTAAGCAAGTTTTTGAACTTTTAAGTGATAGAAATTTGGAATTTGAAATGGAGAATTCAAATTGGAGTGGGATTAATGGGATTAAATTGAATTTAATTTAGAAGAAGTTAAATAAGTTTGAATGAACAACCTGATTTGGAAATTCAAGATGAAAATTGAGATTTAACTTGGGAAGTTAAATGGTTGATTTGAATGGGGAGTTTGTGTGATGTCAAAATGGGTTTGAGATCTAGAAATTGGAAAGGGATGGATGTTTAAAAATAATTTAGATGATATCATCTTATTGTTATTAATAATCTTTAAAATGTGAATTGTATTTGTTTAAATAAATAAAGAAATGGATTGTGGTAATATATCCATTATTGAGATAAAAGAGAAATTAAACTTTAATTTGGAATTACGGATAAGGAATTACTTTGAACTTAAGATTTGAACGTTTAAGATAAATTTTCAAAGGATTGGTTTCAAAATTGAAATTTGGTGATAAATTGAATTTCGAAGATTAAACTGTTTGGATTTGAATTATTACTTGAACTTTGAAATAAGTTAAGTAAAGATAATTTAAAAATGGAATTTGGATTCAGAGTTAAATGGTTTAAAGATATAAGTTGATTTGATTTAAAGGATTAAATCAACATTAATTTTTTTTTAACTCGAATTAATATAATTCAGGATGGTTTAAAATAGAAATTTAAATTGAATCAGTTTAAATTGAATTTGATTTAAATTAATTGGAATTGTGATTGAAGACATATAAGTTTAAAAAATTCAAATGAAAATTTTGAATTGGATTAATTTGAAATGGAATTGGAATTGAATGAGTTCAAATTCACATGGGAATTGAGATTAATTCAAATTGGAATTGACATATATTGAAATTGGTTCAATTTGAAATTTATTTGAATTAAGTGAAATTGTGATTAAAGTTGAATAAGTAAATTCAAATGAAATTCGATTTGAATTTAGGAAAGAAATCGAGGATTAATTCAATTGAATTAGGATTAAATCAATTTTAATGGAAATTGAAGTTATTTAAATTAGAATTGAGTCAATTTAAATGAAGTGGAAATTTAAATTGAATTGATGAGGATGGAGATTAGGAATTGAACAGTTTGGCTCTGTACTATTTTCAAATAAATTATTTTAATATAAACTGTTTTAAATCTATTTTGTAAGCTATTTACTATATACAACCTTTCTTTTTAAAGCCAAATTATTTTATATTTATTTTACAATTATTTTTGGAACTATTTAACTATTTTGCAACTACTTTATAAACTAATTACTATTTTTCAATTACTTATAACTAAGCACTATTTAAAAAACTATTTTGTAATTATCTAACTATTTTATAACTATTTAGAATTACTTAACTATTTTACAGCTATTTCACAAATTAATAATTATTTTCAACTAATTATCTATTTTAAACTTTGTAAGCTACTTTCTAAATTTAAGCTGGTCAGAGTGCAAACTGTTATGATTAATTACCAGTTGAGATAAGGATTAAATTGATAATCCAAATGGAATTGAAACAATTGTGAATAAGTGGATAGAAATTAAAGTAAGTGTGAATAGAAAAGGAGATTGATTTGGATAATAATCAATGAAGAAAAATACGTAGGATGTATGTATATTATTCTATTCGCATAGTGATTTGATCGATTTGAACACAGAATTTCGAGATAGTATATCGATCCGAGTTAGGATTTTTCACCCGATTTTCCACGACGAACCTGGATATGGATTGTTGATTGGCTCTAGATATTCACTATCATAGTTATGGCTATGCAAGGTGAATGATGGTTTCTGATCAAGAAACCAGATCTGAGTCCGCACTAGGAAGTCGGGTGGACGATACTAGTTCGGAGGTGAAATTCTGTGATCGACTGAGCGATCAGATTGATATAGCGTACGAATGACATGGGTACATCGTACGGGTTTGAATGAAATTGATATTGAAATTTGTGGATAAGAACTGTAAAATGGTTTTTGAAATGAAAAGTATATTTTGTGAAATATATGATGAAGTAAAGTGGAAATTGGATATTTCTATGATAGAAATTTACTTTATATAAGTAAGTAATATTGTTAATAACTTTATAAAAGAATAATCAAGTTTGATTTGGAATAAACAAAGTTATGTATATTTGTTATATATACGATAAAACTCCCCTAGTTGAATCTTTTGCCAGAAGAAAAGGGGTTTTGAAAGTATTTAAAGTATAAAAAGGGAATTTATACAAGTTTGAAGCGATCCAAAGATTTTTCAAGGTTATGTATATATATATATATATAAAGGATCTTATGAGAATGATTTTGAGAATAGGTTTTTGGAACCTATGGATTTTGGAAAGGCTTTTGATTTTTGGGAAAAATCAATTTTGAAAATTTGAAAAGCCTAGTTGGAGAATTATCGATTTTGGGATAATCGATTTTAAGAAAGAAGATTTATATGAGATTCATACTAGATGTATGATTTGGAAAATACTATATGTGTATAGTATAAAGTGTTTTGAAAATGGCTCTAGGGAAAAAGGCGCTCCCTTGAAATGAACTTCGTAGGAGTGCCACGGGGTGGTACTGCCTTGAACCCTAAGGGGGGTTCTAAAGTTGATACTGTGAGGAAGTCCGAACAAATTGAAGTTCCTTAGGATTATGTGTAGTGTGTAGCGAAAGTCGAGGGCGCTGATGCCTATAAAGACATTTGGGTTATGTTGTAACGGCAGTGTAACTCGATGTCGTTGCGATCTACTACAGACCATAGCGAAAGTCGTATGTGCTGCTGAGAGCCAATAGTCTACATTTGATATTATATCGGTAGACTACGACCTATGGTGACATAGAGAAAGTCGTGTGTGATGCTGAGAGCCAACAGTCTACGTTTGATTTTACATCGGTAGACTACGACTTATGAAGGCATAGCGAAAGGCGAGAGGCCGTGAGAGCCTAAGGTTACATTGGGACTTGACTGATGTAGTCTGCGAACTATGTGGGAGTGGTGAAGTTTCATTTGACAGTGAAAACAAAGGGCGCTGTTGCCTACAATTACATGGACTTTTTCTGTGATGGCAATGTAACCCAGGATGGAACTGCGATCCGTGGCGGGTTCCATGGCGTAATCGAGAGGCTGGAGTGCCTACAGTTACATGGAATTTTGCTGTGATGGCAACAGAACTGAGGATGTAACTGCGACCATGGATGGGGGTGATGATTTTCAGAGCATTCTCACCAAGGATATTTCCTCTATTTTCAAAAATGTTTTCTATATTTTCAATAAAATTATTTTCCAAGTATTTCACTGGGTGTTGAAATGGGTTTACCAAGTACTTATAGATTTTCAGTCCTACGCCTGATCAACGTATGAACGAATTTCTGTGAGAACGAGGATAGACTAGTTGAAACATCAAGTTATAAAATGATATTTTTAGTCCTACATATGATCAACGTATGACCGAGTTTCTGTTAGAAGGAGGATGGACTTGTTGAAACATCGAGTTGTAAAATGATATTTTTATAAAACTATTTGGGCGATATTATATAGATTTTACGTGTTTTAAAAATGTTCAAAAAGAATAATTTTTCTGATAATAAGTATTTTAATAATTCTGGGTTCGTTCCTTCTTGAGGACGAAAAGATTCAAACGAGGGAGGAATGCGATAAACCGGATTTTTGGACGTCCGGTAATTGGATAATTAACTAATTCTCTCTATTAAAAATACTAACTTGTAAATTGAACAAATAAAATTTTGGTATATATATCTGGATATATAGATGAATAAGAACTATAATAAATGCTGAATTACAAATATCGGGATAAGTATTCATCTGATAATCTCCTGATATACCTATTGAAATTTGATGATATTTGTTAAATGATTTTCCTTATAATTATTCAATTTGGCAAAATTTATCTTTTACAAATAAATATATTTTCTATTATAATGTGTACATATGTTTATTGTAAATAGTTAGTTATGGTTCAAATTCAAAATTTATTTTCAAGTTATTAAAAATAAATTCTATATTTTTACAACAATAAAGATAGTATTTGTATATATTTACTTGTTAAAGTATCAAAGCTCAAGTTTAAAATAAAACTTAATAAGATTCATACTTTCTTAAAATATATGTACAAATTTTATATGTATAAAAGTATTAAACTTAAGAATATAAAAACAATATGAAAACATAAATTTATGCAAAATTTACAAATGTGAACATTTAAAATATGCATTAAGCATATGTAAGATAAAGACTACATGTAAGGACAAGTGGCATTTATTTCATTATGAAATTTTTATAATTAATGTGTAGAAAACCAAGACTAGAGATGTATTCATTTTTGTGAAACCAGACTTTCTTCTCCATAAAAAAAAGAATAGAAACCAAACAACAATTTTCAAGCTGAAATTTGATCAAAGCAAAAAAAAAAAAAAAAAAAATCAATTTTCCAATGGCAAATTAACTCAACAAAGATTAAGTTTTACATCAAGTACCAGATCAAACATCAGCTTCAACATCAAAGAAGTTTTCAGATCTGATAAAAAGTATTGTTCCCTATAAGGTGAGCAAACCAAGTTTTTAATATGTTTTTCTTTTTAAATTTTTTTGTTGCATGCAGAAATTATTTGAGAACAAAGTATGATAAGTATTTTACATGATTACATGGTGTGCATGTCTGAATACAAATGAACACACTGTTCTAGTTATACAGGTTCCAAAATCTAAAAAAAAAATTAAATATCTCTTTCTTTGATTTATTTTAAACTTTGGTGTATAAGCAAAACTTGTTTGAAATGACAAGAAGTTTGGTCTAGAATTGTTTTCAGGTAAGATTTTAAGATGGTTTTAACAAAAAAGTAAGAAAAACGGTAGGATCTTGATCATAGCAAATATTCGACTTTAGTAATTTCTGGAATCTAGTGTATAATCGAATTTGATTTTAAAATCTAGGATTTTTGAAGTGAAAATCATGATTTTTAGACTTGTAATTCAAGAGGATTTGCATGTTGGTCGAAAATTGGAAATTTACCAGTTTTTGACAATCATGTGAATCTTGGTCTTCAGGCTCAGATCGGAGGATGTTTGTTGGATGAAATTTGAGGGAGAAATGGCGAACAAAATTCTCGATGGCCATGGTGACTGGGAAAGGGGAAAGTAGGGTTTCAGGCGGCATTTTGGCCGAGTTGGGCCCTGGTTCGATTGGGAAGTTGATGGATGATCGTAGTCGTTCTCGTGGCGTGGAATGGGTAGAGTAGGTCGTGACGAGGTTCTGGCTGGAGTTTTGTGATCACCGATGATCTGTGGTGGTGATGCGGATGGCTTTTAGGTAATCATTCTCTTTCCGGTGGGTTTCGTACTCGTCGATTACGATTTGGAGGTGGCTTTGGGTTTCTGGGTGGTCGGGGCACATGAGAGAGACGTTGACGACTTGGTGACGGGGTCATAAGCGATTGCTGCTGCTTTATCGATATGTGCACATGTACAGGTTTTCAGCTGTGCATTTGGGTATTGGCTGGTGATTGGGTAGAATCAGGTTCGAGAGGAAGCTCGGGAAAGATAAGGGATTGACTTGAGTCGAGCTCGAGTTTTATCCTGTAGGAAGATTTGTGATTTGCTCGGGTTGGCATCGGGAATTTGGAGGTGTAGTTTCGGGTCTGATGATTTGGTGTAAGTCAGATTTCAACTTAGTAAACAAAATTATTTCTTTAGTGTTAAATTACACATAAAACTTTATTTTAAAGTTATCCTAAATAAGCCAAATAAAGTAATTAAGTAGTAACTAAGGAAGATAAAAGGGTTTTGAAGAATAATTTAATGAAAGGTTGAATTACTTAATAAAGTAATTAAATAATAATTGTTTAATAAAAGTAATTAAATAATAATTTTTTAATGGAAGTAAATCAAAGAATAATCACTTAATGTAAGGATTAATTAAGATTAATTAATTACTCATTTAAGGTTAATTACTTAATGAAAGGAATTAAGGATATTAATTGATGATTAAAGGATTGATTAATAATGCAATTAACTTAAGGTTAATTGATTTATATGATTAATTAAGGAGTAAGTAATTAAGGATAATCACTAAAAGAAAGTGATCAAGTATAATTACTTAGTGAAATTTATAGAGCCATAATTAGTTAGTGTAATTAATTTAAGGATAATTAATTAAGGGAAGTGATTAGAGGATCATTAATTAATGTAATTAATTAATTAAGGATATTAATTAGAGGTTAATTAATGTGAATAGTTAAGGTTAATTAATCTATGTGATAATTAAAGGTCAAGTACTTAATGTAATTAGAGGACAATTAATCAAGGATGATTAATTAAGATGGATGATTAAAGAATGGTTTATTAATTGGGTTGTAATTAATTAATGTTAAGTAAGAAGGATTAAGGTAATCCAAGTGATTAAAGTCAAAGATTAATTTAACTGAAGATTGATTGAATTAATTAGGAATTATATATCTAATAAATCTTGCTTATGGATGGCTGAATGATATTTGATGACTTGAATCGTTGATTTGCAATTAAGATGTGCTGTGATATGAATGGGTTGAACTTGATAATGTGGGTTGCCTTTCTGATGAATTGATACACGGTATCATATCTTGAATATGAATCTTATTGTTTTAAACTTAACAACTTGGATTAGAAATGATATTAAATTCGAAGAGACCGGGGTCGGGTATCGATAATACCCGAACCCACTTCGATTGGTAATTTTAAACTCTATATAGATTTGAGTTTAAAATCAAACAAGATGGAATGAAATAAATTAAGTATCATGGACATTTGACCAGAGGAACAGTTCTTGGATATTATTCTGTAATAAGTAATTGACTTAAAACGGTTAAGAACTCGTAGGTAAGTACGAGTTACCCTGATATTCAATTAAGATTTATATCTTCGTATTTCCCACGCTGGTTTCCAGCCTGACCCGGGTGTTACTTTGTGGTAATGATCGGGTCAGACCGAGTATTACAGATTTACATGTGTTTGCACAAAAAATGGACAAACACCTCCAAGTCGTATGAATTAGTTGATTTTATGTTGTTTCTAGTGATTTGGGTGATTAACGCAAATATATAAAATAGATGGACTAAACTGTAAAAGACACACATATTTATAGTGGTTCGGCCTGAACGTGCCTACGTCCACTTTATATGTTATTCTCCTTTTTCTTTCAGATTACAAGTACAAAGCTTTGTATACAAGTATATGAAAGTTGTTTGAAAGTTCCTTCCGTGCTTGAGCTCTCAAACTTGTCTGCCATTGTTGTACCCCTGCCCCTCTATTTATAGAGTGAGGTTGGGGGCAGGGGTCTTGGATGTATATAGCTACTGGTGAGCCTGGGCTGACGCTATCTGGCCTGACTAGGTTGATCTGGAACGTCTTGGTTCGGTGGAGAATGGTATGTTGTTCTGGTTCGGTTGTATATGGAAGTGGAGTTGGTTCGGCGAGGTTTGGAGCTGCAGTTGGCTCGGTGGTGGTTGATTCGGTATGCTTTGGTTCGGTTACGTAGGGGAAGGTGGCTGGTTCGGTGGTGAGTGGATGGAGCCTGGTTCGTCATTATTTGGAGAGGGTTGGACCGGCATTGTTTGGATATGGTATGGTTCGGTGGTATGTAGGAGGTGTGTTGGTTCGGTGGTACGTAGCAGGTATGTTGGTTCGGCAGTGCCCTCCTTTTAATGGCTCGGTGGAAACACCCCCAACACTTGCCCCCCAAAGTAGGGCAGGTGCATGCAGATGGCGTACTTTGTTTTAACTTGGATGTTTCCCTCTGGTCATACGTGCCGAATCAACCGGTCCGGTCCTCCTGCCTTCGTCTATAAGTAAAGGTGTTAGGCCTTCGTTCAACCCCCATCATACGAGACAGCCGAACCACATAAGTGCCGAATCATCTAGTGCCGAATAGTGCCGAACCATCCTAGTGCCGAATCATCTTAGTGCCGAATCAGGTGCGTCTCTTTCGCCGAATGAGGTTTCTTCGTTCTACCGAATGAACTTGAGGGTTCTGTGTACCGAATGAATTAGAGAGCATGATTGCCGAACGAGCCTTCATATTTGAACTATTGATTGAACTCTGGGACCCTGAATGCTTAATGAATCCTAGCTTTTCATGTTTCGACCAACGAATGATACTCTAGATTGTACATACTTGCTTTTTTGCATTTTCATACTCCTTGTTCCAACAACATACTTTTGCTTTTGTGTTTGCAGATAAATGTCTCACAAAGTGGAAACCCGATCAGAAAAGAAAAAATCTACGGACAGAAGTGAGTCTTCCGTCGTGCCCCCAGTCCAGCCGGGACCAGCGCGTCATGGACCTGCCCCGTGGTCATTAGTGGACGGGTATGGCCCTCAGGAGCTTCTGAACTCTCCTCCCGATTGCTTTCCGAGCTCCCTCAAAGAAGGGCAACTTGATGTCATCGCTCGCTCTTTTAGGATTGACAGGGCGAGTATGTTGTTGCCGGGAGATGGTGTGATGCCGTACGATCCTCCTGAAGGATATTTCTCTTACAGTCGATACCATTGTATGTGCGGGGCCATTTGGAAAGTCATCTTTCTTACCTATTTGAAGGTGGCTCCATTCCAACTTCAGCCCAATTCCTATGCTATCCTGGTGTGCTTGTTCATCATTTTTCAGAGGAAATATGGGCATCCCCCTTCCAACCGGGAGATCCGGTACTTGTACAACTCGAGAGGCTATAAGAAGGGGTCTCCATATATCAGCTTGGAAGCGGCCGTGCCCTTCATGCCTGTCCTGGATTTGTATTCGAAGCTCAGCATGTTCAAGAAAGAATGGTTCTTCATCAAGGATGACTCTATTTCCTTCCGTCTTTTCACTTCCGGCTGTAAGTTGAATTTCATTTATATTTTCCTTGTTTCGACCCCAATGCTTCCTCTTATATGCTTTTATTTCTTGCTAGCGACAGGTGGCTTTGCGGTCGTGGAGAATGATTCCTTGGCTTGGATGGCTGCGGAAATAAAGGCCATCTCGGGACGGGATAGATCGGCTTCTTACCTGATTAGGAATGCCACTCTCCTGGAGTACAACTTAATTCTGCCACGTCAATCTGTGGTTAAGCAGAGAGATACAGCCGATGAGAGGGCTGCCAAAGCTAAAGACGGGGCTACTGCGAAGAGGAGACCTTTCTCGGTACCTCTAGTTGTCGGGGGGAAGAAGCTTAAGAAATCTGATGGACCCTCGCCTAGCACATGTCCAGATATTCCGAAGGAGGAAGGTGGAGAGGAAGAAAGAGGCGAGGAAGAGAGCGGAGGAGATGGAGAAGGTGAAGGACAGGGTGGTAGTGGTGCCGGGGCTTTGTCTTTCGAGCAGGCAGGGGAGATCCAGGAGTGGACGGATGATGCCTTCCGCCAGGCTTTTGAGGGGTTGGAAGAAGGATCAGCCTCGGTGGAGAAGGTGAAGAAGGCTGACAAGGCTGGGACTAGTGCCGATCCATCTTCTAAGGGTCCTTCAGCTAGGGTAACTCAAGGTGAATCTTCAACTTCTGTAGACTCCATTTATGATAAGGACTTAGGAATATTTTATGGCCAGCTCCCGTCCTGGAATGAGATTCAGGACTTATTGCAGTATCCCACTCCCCCTGAGGGTTTGTAAAATAAGCGCGTTTTCCTACTCCTTTTAATTAACATATTTCTCGGATCATAGTTTCATGCATGCTTGTAACACTTGGTTTTTATTCCAGGAACGGGTAAGGTGGCCAAGACATCAGATATTCGGCACCGCCTTGAACAGTACAAGCTACTCAAAGCTTCTGCCAAACCAAAGCCGTCAACTAGCCGTCCCGAAGATGTGGTTAGCTATCGCCCTCTTCTCGAAGTCATCGAAGAAGATATGCGAAAGAGGAAGAGGGGGCGTTCTTCGTTTGAACCTTCACCTGGCCCTCAGCCTCCAGTCCAGCCTATCCATGATATTACTGAGGAAGATACTGAGTTTATGTCTTCCCCACATCCGTCCGAAAATCCAACCGTCACCCCGATAGACCATCCTGGTTTGGTTCGCAACCCATTTGCCGGCCACCCGGATCTGGACCCGAGTTTTTAGGACATCTCTTTTGACGAGGCCACGGGTGAGCATCTTCTTCCCCGCAACCCCATGGTACGGGTGCTTGATGAGGCTAAGTCCTTAGATCTCGATTTGCTTACTACTCGGATAGTTACCATGGGGGACGAAGCCAAGGCTAATATCGACCGGGTCGCGGAGGAGACCAGGAAGTTGATGGGGCATCATCCCCGTCTGGTCAAGGCTGGAGAGGAGATTGGGAGTGCCAACATCCGACTACGGCTAATGGTTTCTGACCAGGCCAAGCAGCTCGCCGATCAAGCCATTCAGATTTCTCAGCATGAGGCAGCCTCCAGGCGGTTGAAGAAGACTATGGAAGAGGCTAGTAAGGCAGAACTACGAAAGATGGAGGCTGCATGCAAGGAACGGATTGACATGGCCATCGCAATGGTGGACGAGGTTCGGAGAGAGGATCTTGAGCAGGTAGAGGAGTTATCTGGGAGGCTTGAGGCCGTAGAGCTTGCTCAGGCCAAGCTGAAGGACGAGATGGAAGATATGTGGAAGTCCCTTCAGGTTGACTGCTCGAGATACCGATTGGAGAGAGATGCTGCTTTCGCACGGCTGTCGGCTTCTGAGGCCCGGATGAAAGAGTTTGAGAAGAACGAGGGGATGATGGATGAGATGCTCCAGGACATGTATTTCCATACTTGGAGGCAGGGCAACCTGTCCTGGATGGACGATTATCCCCGGGTTATGGCTAGGATATATCTCCGGGCTTTGGAGGAAGCCAAGGCTGAGATGGAGAAAGAGGGTGGCGCGACCTTCAGAATGGATGTGGTTACCGCACAGTTCACCAAGGAGGAGAAGGCGGCGGTGAAGGAAGGCATGAGGCTGCTCGCCGCCGGGGAAGTGGGTGTGCAACTAGAGGATGACGACCAGGGAGCAGACACTGGTAAGTCTTCCCTTTTAACCTTTTCCTGATTTGATTGCTTATCTTTCATGATAATTGATGGATTCTCTTCTGAATTGGATAGGCGGGACCTCTGGAGTACATGTTGGGAGTTCCGATCCTGCAGTTAAGTAGATCCGGAGGGTTAGCAGTAAAAATCAGATGCTAACACCCCAGCACAGATTGAAGTTGAGCGAAAGCACCACCCGTGAACACGGGAACTAAAACAAGTATAAAAATCACCGAGAAAGCAGAAAAGACAACAACTTTTATAGTGGTTCGGCTTAGGGTAAGCCTACGTCCACTTTAATTCTCTTTATTACTGAATCGATTACAACTTTACAATCAATCTTCAATTACAATTCTGATGAGACAAACAACTAGAACTTTGATGCAGAAGAACTCTTAGAATCCATGTAGATTGCGTTAGATTTCCTCTCGAAGTTAGTTGAGATGCCTTGCGTGCTTGAAGTGTCGAGTGAGTTGTGAATTCAGCAGAGTATTGGCGCTTGAAGAGATTGGCCAAAAGTCCCTTTCATGCTTGAGGCAGATTGGTATTTATAGGGGAAATCCCCCCTAGGTCGTAAGTCGTGACCGGTCTAAGGTGGGTTGTGGCCGGTCTAAGGTAGGTCGTGGCCGATTCATCTGGCCCCTCCATGGCTTCACAAGAGTTCATTTGTACAAGTCCTAAGTCGCCCACGAGTCATCCTCTAAGTCGCAAATGAGTCAACTGGTCTTCTTTATGCGGCATTGAACCTTCACCCAGTAGCTTTAGGTCGTGGACGACTCAAGCTAGGTCATGAGCCGTGTACGAGTTAAGAGACCACTGCGCCAAGTAGATGCATTGAACCTGTCTTCCTTTGCTTGGGCCGTGAACGACTTAACATAGGTTATAGGTCGGTGGCGACTTAGGTCGGTAGCTATCTTAGGTCGGTAGCTATCTTAGGTCGGTGGCAACTGTTCAGCCTTAAGTCGGTATCCCTTTCAGGCCTTAGGTCGGCATCCCTTTAAGGCTATTAGGTCGGTAACCTTATTAAGGTGTTAGGTCGGTAACCTTATTAAGGCGGTTAGGTCGGTATGCCTCTCAAGTAACTTAGGTCGGAAACTTTGTCAAAGCATTGAATCGGCACCTCCCTTAAGTCGGTATCCCTTTTTGGCCTTAAGTCGGCATACTCGTTGAAGTATTAGGTCGGCATACTTGTTGAAGTATTAGGTCGGCATATCCCTTAGACCTTAGGTCGGCATACCTTTGAGTCGCTGTGTTAAAACCAGGGCGGAGTTAACAATTTCCCCTCGAAGTATACGCCTACTGGTTAGGTCGTATTGTAACGACCCGCTATTTTGGACCATTCAAATCGCCAATAAAACCGTACATGTCGGACTTGAATTGCTCAAAATATCAGATTGTTAATTAAAATTTGGCAAAACCCAACATATACAGTAAATAAATCAAACACAGAATCACAGATACATAGTAGTACAAAAAATACGCAGCGGAATAAATAGATAGTAGTTCATGAAGCTACTATAAAAAAATCAGAGTTAGAGATAAAGTACAATAGAATATCTCAGATACAGTGAAGTCTCCAGTTCGTGCGGTAGACTTCTCTGGACCAATCAACTGGATGACTGAAAGGATAGATAGCTGGATCTTCAAGCAAACTCCAACTTCGAAGGTGAGTCTCAAATGCTGTATCACTCAGTCTGACCCGAGCGTAAAGCAAAACACAAAACACTCGAGTCAGGATTAACATTCTTATCTAAATAAATCCAACTCAAGTGAAATATCAACTGAAATACAATTAACTTAAAGGATGTTCGGGATAACCATCCTCTAAGGGTCCATAGAACTATCTACAATGTAGAAATATACACTATAACACCGTAGTCCTTTCAACTTAATTTATACTTCAAAACCAAATATCATTTTCACTTCAAATATCTCTATATTTCCCAAAATAGTATTTATATATATATATATATATATACTAAATAATTTATAGAGTAAAGTATTTTCAATTTCCTCAACATAACAAATTGTTTCAACATCAACCCGACCTTCCTATTCAAATTAAATCCAATCTTAATTTATCAATTTAAATTCAATTTAGTTTCTAAATAACAAATTCAACTATATTTATTTCAAATACAGATCCGAATCTCAAAATAAACCATTTAAATTCCAATATAGTTCAAGGCTTTAATATTTAAAAGTTCAATATAACTGTTTCATATAGATCTCGATTTAACCTCATTATTATTTAGTCTTGAAATACTCCCTTATTAGATTCAATATCATTTAAGTAACCTTAATTACATTTTACTCAATATTTTCTTTAATATATTTAAACGTGAAATATTCATTAAATCACTTACATCAAAAATCCAGTTACAAAATCATACCCTTAAATTTCCCATTCAAAATTTCAAATTGATTTAATTAAATAAATCCTTATTTAAATACCATTTTTAATAAACTCAAATTTATCTCCCAATCTTAATTTATCCCAATTATTGCAAAAATCTATTTGAACCATAATTTGACTAAATAATTAACATAATTTATGTATTAAATCAATCTTAATTGAATTAAATATTATTAAATCTATATATATATCATTACCCTTTATATATAATAATTTAAGAATTAATATTTATTAAGACCATATATTTCTTTCCAAAACAATGAATTTATTTCAAAATATTTTTATATATATGGACAAACGGTGTCTGTATATATTTCCTATCATATGGTCAAGTGCTACGGATATTTATCATTTCAAACCGTACACTAAATATATACGGGTGGATATCATTTCAACCCGTAATCCCAAATTCAATTAAATGAAAATCGCTTGGGTCTATCATTTCAACTCATAACGAAATTCTCCTATTCTAAAGTCCGTTCGGGTATGTATCATTTCAACCCATAGTGAATTCTAAACTACAGGGAACTTGCAGAGTGATAACATATAATAATAATATAACAGGCATATATCATCAACAACAGTATAATATAAACAACAGGATATGGTGTCATATCCCACAGGTGAACAGATACAAATAATAGCATATAAACAATTTAAATAACTAATAACAACATATTTCAATTGTCGTTTCAATTGAAATCAAATTTAATAAATATAAGAATGTTAAATCGTGAGTGATTGCTCACCTTTCGAGACTAGATAGATTGGACAAAGAATTGAGCTACGCCGGATCACGATCTAGACATCGAACAAATCCAAACAAAATTTTCAAAGCGAAGCAAGATTGGCACGAATACGCTGGACAACTGATAAATAGAGATCGATGAAAATAGATCAGAAACTGCTTTATGTAGACCGAAATGAAATACAAATATTATTCTATTATATTACTCTCTTAACCAATATTAGTTTTGAAACGCATTAAAATTACATATACATACATACGTTTTCAAACAAATGCAAATAATAGAAAACTGCAAAACTATGTTTAAAACCAATATTAACATAATTTTTTTTATAATCATATTTAAATCAACATTTAAGTCAACATTCCACATTATTATTGTTAAGACCAATATCGACTTTCCTTGATTTGCTGAAACACTACACACCTTATACTTGATATAAATTTACCTTTTGCAAAATATTTATAAGAAAGAGAAGGGCGAGAACACAGCTCCAACTTAATTTAACAATTTAAATTCCAGTATTTTCTTTAATATTAAAACAGGCTTCAGGCATTTCTTACATGTTAACACTTACATTAAACTTTCTTTATCATCTTAAAAATATCAATGTCAAATTTTAACCCATATAATCACTAGTACAAACTTACATTTTAAAACAACAGATCTTAGATCTTATAAAACTGTATTTGTATAATAAATCATCTCTAGACAGACACACAAACTAACTTAAAATATATTATACTATATATTCTCCCCAAAATTTTATAACTCTACAACTATATTTTAAACAACAGAAGGAAAATTTAAACCCATGTAAACTCTACCTATATATCAAACTTATGTTTTATAACTTACTGTATATTAATATGTTTATAAATGTATACTGTCCCACAATATATATATTATAAAATTAACACCTTTTTATAAACAATACAATATAAAATTAACACCTTTCTTTTTTTTATATAAAAATCTTACATACTGTAACATATATGCAGACTGCTAAACATCTTATATTATATATAAACCGTATGAAATAACCCAATGTATATTCAAAAGTCAGACTATACAAATTTCAATAAATACTCATATAAAACTAACCATAAAACAAATGCAAATGTTTATAACTTTAAATTTAATGTATTCTTGCGCTGCACTATATAAACATACTTATAATGTAAAATATATACTTGAAGCATGTTATGCTTAAAATAAAGGAAAAGCAAAAGCAATATAAACAATAATAAAACAAAAGAAAAGGATGAAAAAGAAGAAGAAAAAGAAAAGAAATAAGAAGAAAAAAAAAATTAGTGCAGCCATTTACCTACAGAAGAAGCTTCACAGGCAAGAGAGGAGATGAAGGTCTATTGATATGGAGTAGGGTATGTACGAGTGATTTGTATTTATAAGAGAAGCCTCACATTGATAAAGTGGAAAGAAATTTTATTTAAAGTGGCAAGAAATAAAGATAGTAATGGCCAGAGGAAATTTAAGAATTTATTCCTATAAATTAAGGAGAAGTTAAAAAAAGAAAGAGGAAATAAATTAAAACAAATATATAAAGATTAAATGCTGGTGAACAGAGGAAATAAAATGAAACAAATATGTATATAAACATTGAATGCTGGTGAAAAGAGAAAATAAATTAAAACAAATATGTATAAAGATTGAATGCGCATGTATAGAGAAAATGAATTAAAACAAATATGTATAAAGATTGAGTGTTGGTGAAAAGAGGAAATAAATTAAAACAAATAAGAAGAGAATGGATTGATTTAAAGGAAAGGCAATGAATGGTTTAGAAATAAATAAATGTAAAACGTATACGTTTTAATTTCAAAAAGGAAAGAAATAAATACGGGGATGGCAACAGTCAAAATGCACGTTTAGGCAAATAATAGAATATAAAAGTAAGAAACTCAAAAGGATAGGCACAGGGACGTGAAATCAGGGAGACAAGGGAAGCAAGTGATCTTTCAAATTTATAACTTTGGCAATAAACATAAAATAAATGAAAATTAATAGATGGATGCTTGATTGACGCAGTGATTAAAGTAAGGTTGCGTGTCAGTCACGATGAAATTTGAAACAGAAAAAAATGTAAATGAATAAAAGGGGTAAGCTAGATTTTCCGCTTAGATTTAGAGAAGACACATCAAATGCTGAAAAAGAGAATTATGAAACGGCTAGATTCTAGCAAATAATAAATATGGTGAGAAAAGTAAATAGGCAGGTTATAAATCAGATTGGAAAGAAAAGTGGAGAGGTTAATTGATAAAAGAATTAAGATAATGAAAATACATAATAATATTGTTGGCATCTAATGTCATTTAACGGAAAAACGCATATAGGAGCATGCATTTTCTTCTGACTTGCAACATCATTCATCATTTTGGCATTCGTGGCATTCAACAAATTAAGGTGGTGGTCGAAATCGTGAAATGGTAGCAAATTAACGATGAATAGGATCCAATAATTCCTAGTGCAATGCACAAAATCGGAAAATATCAGCATGTGCCTTCTACGCACATGTTAAGATTGCATAATTTCACTAATGACCTTTATGATTTTGCATTTTTGCATGATAAATATAGATTGTTTGAGTTTTTAACAATTAACACTGTGTATTAGTGATTATCACTTGTTCGAGCGGTTGTTAGCATATGCCTACTAAATACATATTAACATAATCCCATAAAAATTTATGTGTACTTAAAATGTTCTTCTGATAAAGTTTTTTTTTTCAAGATTATTATTAACATTTAGAATATCATTTGACTTATCCGAATGTTGATGATTTTCAAATCCTATTAAGATTAAGGTCACTAATTGATTATTGTTGAAAGCTAAGGATATTAAGAAAATACTATTATGAAATCCATATCTTGAACACGGAATTTGTTATTAAAATCGTATCATTAGAGTTACATGTATGATTATAAACAATAACATTCATAATTTACAACTACGATGTTGCAGATCCTTTTATTAAAATTTAGATTACATATCATTAGCAAGTCAGCATGAATTTAATAGAATTTCACAAATTAAATAAACTTTCATAAAATTGATTGAAAATTTACCATTTGCTATATTTAATTATACGTAAACCAAATATTAAAACTTTGTTTCAAAATATTATTATTAAAATTTCTCAAAATCCAAATTAAATACGTTATAAAACCAATTAAAAACTATTAAAATCTACGGGTCGTTATATTCTCCCCCACTCAAAACTTTTCGTCCCCGAAAAGGAAAGAGGTAGGAGAAAAGAAACAACCGGAAGGAAAGATAGATTGATAGATAAGGATTAACAATTTATTTAACTATATACATTTTATTTGAAATATTTATTTGAAAACTTCATTTGCAATTCAGTTATCTTTAATACTTTAAGTTTTCAAAACCCATTGGAATTAAATATTTTTATTAAATTAATAACTTCAAAATACTTATAATATTTTAAAGATTATATTCAAAAAGGAAAGGAAGGTAGGTTTGGAAAACAGAATCAAGGTGAATAACTAAACTGAGCAGATAAGGTAGATGCAAGGAATAGTATGGGGCATGAATAATTAATCTAGAACCATAAGAATTTAAATTTCAAATATTAATTCAAAAATTCTTTGTTGGGAAAAATACTTTTATAATAAAATACTATTATATCGATATAAATTTTCCTTTCGAAAATACTTTTATAACTCGATGTTTCAACAAGTTTATCCTCGTTCTTGCAGACTCGGGCCATGCGTTGATCAGGCGCAAAGCTAGAATTCTTCAAGTACTTGGTAGACCCGTTTCAACACCCAGTGGAAATACTTGAAAAACCTTTAAAAAAACAGATATGGAAAGTACAATCCAAACAAAACAACCAAACCAAAACCTTTGTCCGATCATGGTTCGCAGATACACAATGGTTACGCCTGGGTCCCCCAGGAAACAATCCATATCCGTAAGCTTTCTCAACCCTGCGAGTTACGCCATGATGACTAGTAGAGTGCAGGATACACAATGGTTACGCCTGGATCCCCCAGGAAACAATCCGTACCCCTAGGCAAGACTCAGCCAGGCACTTGCGCTACTATTCGCAACCTACACAGATTGCAGGATACACAATGGTTACGCCTGGATCCCCCAGGAAACAATCCGTACCCCTAGACAAGACTCAGTCAGGCAATTTCGCTATGCATTCACGAGAGAAAAAAAACCCATGGGTTACGCCACGGTGGGAACACTCGAGTATTACATCCGGAAAACCAAAAATCAGAGAGAATAATATCGATAGAATGAATCCACGATGTGGTCACAAAGCGGATATCAAGTAGAAGGCACTTTCCATATCTTTATTTTGAAAATATATATCATATAGTACCTTTCCAAATACTTTCAAATATCGTACTTATATAAAGTCCATATATATAGGATTCCTTTTTAAATCGAATACTTTCCAAATCAATAGTATATCAAAACATACTTATATAGACTTTGATTATATAAAATTCTCTTTCCAAATTGAGTACCTTTCAAATCAATAGATTTCAAATCAACTTTATACTTATACAAATCCATTTTATATAAGTTCGACCACTCCCAAATCAAGTGCTTAATAATATAAGGTTCTCAATTTCAAATCATTTCAATATCATATATGATTTCACCAAATTTTCTTCCAGATTAAATATCTAAATTTCAAAGTTCCCAAAATAATAGGTTTAGAAAATTATCCCAGTTTCCAAATTAAAATAATTCAAGTCAAACAAATTCATTTCCAAAATCACAATATAAGTACTGGTTTTTAATTTCAATTTAATTTCAAAACCAAAAATTTTCTCAAAATTAATTATACTCAAATGGTTTCCAAATTTATAATTATCCCTTTAAACCCTTTAAAGTATTTATTTTTTTATTTGAAATATCAAATTTTCCTTTCTGAAAACCATTATTTAAAACTAATAGTTTTTCAAAACATTTAAAACTAAATTCCATATTAGTATAATTTCAAAATAGTCATATTCATTTACCTAACAAAAGGTTTCAAACTTAACATACAAAACAAAACTTATATGCTTTATCAAACATTTTGTACTCTTCGAAATTTCTTAGCTTTAAAAATTTAATCTCGATTTGGAAGTGTTCGAACATTCAAAATATTTAGGGAAATCAAATTTCCAAATTCAAGATTTGAAAATCAACATAAATCAATAAACCAATTATTAAATCTGAAACTCAAGGACTGAACACCGGTCTCATTTTAAATTGTTTTAAAATATATACCTATATCTTTCTAAAATATCAAATTATACTTCGGAATTTTAATCAAAAAGGTTTTACAAAATCACTTGCACAGCGAAGCTATTAAAGTGGCCTCTCCCCCACTTTGAAACTCGAAAATCAATGTCGATGATGCGTGCACTCATCGGCGAAATTATTTTCCAGCGACATAAGTGAGTTCTGGACTTCTATTTTCTTGAAAACTTCTTTGAAATTTCTTCAAAATTATTAAAATTCATTAGAAACATTTCTTATTCGAAAAATACTTTTAAATCATATTATTTTTAAATATCTTCCAAAATCTTAAAACCAATTTCAAAATACCGGAATTCAATTCTCGAATTTCAAATTTAACTCTACAGTTATAAATCAATTTTATATAAATCAATTTCTTATAATTTTTCAAAATTTCAAATCCTTTCAAAACCTTTTTATATAGGTATATAATCCTTATCGAAAACATTTTCACTTTTATAATTTCGGTATAAACAATTTCAAAAATACAACATACCCGATTTTTCAAAGAATGGGTTTCAAACAAAGATAGAGATTTAAATTAGCGGAACTCCAATCAATAGAATCCTGATTCGAAGATAGACTCGATCGAAGATGAGATAATTAAATTACAAAATAGAAGATGGATATACTTCTACAAATCGCGGGAGACCTTAACCGAGTCAACCGTGACTTCAAGAATATAGTCGATGCGGAATACCATAACAAATCGACATTCGATCGCCAGAGATAGAATTCAGCATTCCAAGATACAACAGCATCGTAAACCGATGATACAAAAAAATCTTCGGTGAATCAATGCCAATTGAAACGGAGTTTTCACCCCCTTTTACGAATCATTCAGTGGAGTTATGGGATACTCCAGAATCGAACGAATATAATTAGGGAGAGACAAGAATGAATTTCGGAACCGAGGGACATTCTAAAATTCAAAGGAAATCGAGTCAGAAAGGAAGAGATTCAACTCGAACGAAAGTGATTTTGTAAATAAATTTACCATATATGATAAGTTTTGCCTAGAGCCAAAGCTCTGATACCAACTGTAACGACCCGCTATTTTGGACCATTCAAATCGACAATAAAACCGTACATGTCGGACTTGAATTGCTCAAAATATCAGATTGTTAATTAAAATTTGGCAAAACCCAACATATACAGTAAATAAATCAAACACAGAATCACAGATACAGAGTAGTACAAAAATACGCAGCGGAATAAATAGATAGTAGTTCATGAAGCTACTATAAAAAAATCAGAGTTAGAGATAAAGTACAATAGAATATCTCAGATACAGTGAAGTCTCCAGTACGTGCGGAAGACTTCTCTGGACCAATCAACTGGATGACTGAAAGGATAGATAGCTGGATCTTCAAGCAAACTCCAACTTCGAAGGTGAGTCTCAAATGCTGTAACACTCAGTCTGACCCGAGCGTAAAGCAAAACACAAAACACTCGAGTCAGGATTAACATTCTTATCTAAATAAATCCAACTCAAGTGAAATATCAACTGAAATACAATTAACTTAAAGGATGTTTGGGATAACCATCCTCTAAGGGTCCATAGAACTATCTACAATGTAGAAATATACACTATAACACCATAGTCCTTTCAACTTAATTTATACTTCAAAACCAAATATCATTTTCACTTCAAATATCTCAATATTTCCCAAAATAGTATATATATATATTAAATAATTTATAGAGTAAAGTATTTTAAATTTCCTCAACTTAACAAATTGTTTCAACATCAACCCGACCTTCCTATTCAAATTAAATCCAATCTTAATTTATCAATTTAAATTCAATTTAGTTTCTAAATAACGAATTCAACTATATTTACTTCAAATACAGATCCGAATCTCAAAATAAACCATTTAAATTCCAATATAGTTCAAGGCTTTAATATTTAAAAGTTCAATATAACAGTTTCATATAGATCTCGATTTAACCTCATTATTATTTAGTCTTGAAATACTCCCTTATTAGATTCAATATCATTTAAGTAACCTTAATTACATTGAAACGTTTGCGATTTTTCGTTGCCGAAAAACCGAAAGGTTAGGGTTTAAGAAGAAGAAAAAGACAGAAGAAGATAGAAAAAGATAGAACAGAACAGAAAAAAGTAACAGAACAACAACAGAATCTCACAATCGCAGCGGAACAACATATAATAGATAAATGAATAATCTTTAAACAAAGAACTATATCAGTTATTACATTACATTTCATTTCATTTCATTACATCATATCATCAGAGTGTACAACAACATACAACAACAAACTATGCAGCGGAAAAAGAAATACTATATAAATTAGTAATACGCCATGCCATCCAGCTTGCCTCTTGCAACTCCTGAATATCCTGAATAAACCTTAACTCTTGACTGCCCGTGTGGAAATTGGTGGGCACCCAGAGTTTAGGAAGGAAAACAATAAACTCCGAGTCAGTCATGTGACTGGTGTGAGAACTCAAAACAGTTTATCTTTAAAATCAAAATAGAGGAATATTTTAAAGTCAATTCGAATGCTTTTTAAAAAAAAAATGAGACTACCATAAGGCCTCCCGCACACACACACATGCAAACGTAGAATCGGAGGAGATTTCTCCTTATGATAGTCAAAGATGCTTGATACGCATTAAAAGAACATTTGATATTATTACTAGTGCATAGTGTAGGCAAAATTCATTTCGAAAATAGAATATAAATCTTAGCCAACATAGACATTTCGAACTATGTCTACTATAGCTACCATCCAAACAGTGGGGCGCCACCATAAGTGAATGGCAGGTTCTACAACTAAAACCGTACAGGGTTTCGTATTGGGAATTGGATTTCCAACAAATGGTCAGGCCAAGGAACTTCCCATTGCCACATGAGAATGCCTATGGAAGGACATCCCCGAGAACCAAACCGGATCTCTGCCAACACAAGGCCGGGTTACCCCTAACTGGGTAACTACTGACACGAATATGTCATCCCCCGATCGTAACCGATCTATCCGAGGATCCTCGATTTCCAACAACCACAAAAATATGCAGTAACAACATAGGTTAAATATCTGGGCTCCATACCATGATACCACCTCTATCCAGAAGGAATGACATACACTAAAGGGCGCTACCCCTAATAACCTTGCTGCATCCTTCCTGTTTTGACCATTTTCGGGGTGTGATGTCCGACGAAGTCTCGTCCACAAAGTCATACTTTATACAAAAGCCGTGCTTTGGGTCAACAAATGATCACCAAGATAAACGATCAAATAAATGATCTTATCACAAATGATCAACACAATGATCATTTCACAGCAACACTCAGCATGCCACACTACCAAATTGGGAGTATATCACTAATAACCTTCAACTATATAACCTTTGAGCTCGTACGTCTTAGAGAAGGGTGTTAAGCTAAGAGAATAAATTCTCCGTCACCAACAGAAATATATATCTGAAAGAAATCAGCTTTATATCTCAATTTGTAATGTCAGACATACAATCATACAAGTCTGTTCCGGGATCGAACAGAACCGAAGGCACTTAAAAAGAAGTCCTTGCAATCCGGATATTCACTAATCACGACCGGACTTCCCGTCACTAAGGGTGATAAAACCTCTTTATCGGAGATCGGCCGATGTAGAGTAACTCGACGGTAATCCTTCCGTTTTCACAAACATCCGGTCTTCAACACCGGTCATCAAATGCAATCCATAACGACATATCACATACTCGGAATGGGTTATACGACCCCAAGGTCCTTTCCCGGCTAACCCGAATAGTGAGCGCTTATTCAAAAATAAGTGTGGCATTCAAATTCAAACAATCACAACAAATACCTATTTAAAGGTAAATATTGATAGTCGGATTATTTAACTATCAATAGGCATGCTCAACATCACCAAATCCAAATAATTCCCCAAATTATTTATTTTCTAAAATATCTTTACAAGATATATATATTTTCCACACTTCAACATTTGAAAACAATTCTTCAAATCACTTTTCCTTACTCGGAAATATTTTCATTTCAAAATGGTTCATTTAAACCAATTTAAATAAATCCTTAACGATTTACTTTTTATTACGTTCCAAATTCGTAAATTTATTCCCACACTTTAAAAATAAATCAACGTTTATTTTTAAACTAATTCCCCCTCTCTTTTATAAATTCCATAGTGAATTTATAATCCCAAAATATTTATGATATACGATTTTCAATCGATTTTCAATATTCACTTTCAATTTATCTTTAAAAAGATAAATTCTAAACATTCATTTCACATTGGAAAAATATTTCCATACTTATTTAATAATAAGTACATCACAAATCTATTTATTTTCAACATGTGAAAATATTCAATATACTTAAATCAAAATTTAGTATATATTTCATTCTTTAAGGAAATCATTCTCTTAACACATTTATTTGGGTCCAAAACGAATGTTGCGTAAAACATCGTTACGATGACTCAAAATCACTAGTATAGGGATTCAAAGTTTAAATAGATATGTAAATCCCAATACTATATAAAACATTTCCTTTCGGAAATCATTTACTATAACAACAATGTTATAGTCCACCATTTCCTTCTATTTCTCGAAAACGTCTATTTCAACAATAAATGTTGAAATCTATGGTTTCGATTCATAATGCATTTTAAAACGTCTTTAAAATCATTCACTTCATTTTATAATGTTCCTTCCCCAAAACATATCCATTTCATTTAATAATATATTCACTGTCCAAAATCGTGAATATAATTCCTTTCATACATTCCTATATCCAACTTATCAAATTCAATTGATTTCGGATTTATAAACAACGTTTATAAACTCCATTTGTATTTTTATAAACTTCTATTTATAAAAACCCTTTTTATCTTATTTTAAATGCCAAAATCCGATTTATAAGCTAATCTCTTATAAATCTTTTATTTTACAAAACCTATTTATATTTATAACTTCACGATTTATAAATCTATAAATCTTCATTCACTTATAAAATCCATTTATATTTCTTTTTTACACTTATAAAACAGGTTTCACAATTCCTACATTTTTAATCCATAAATATCAATATTTTAAATCTTTTATATAAATCGTTTATAATAATTCAAAATTCCCGATTTAACCATTTTATGAATTAATCACTATTTATTTCAAAAATCTTGATTTGGTTATATTTTACAAAAATTATAACTTTTATAACATTAAACTTATAACGTTAATTTATTTAAAATAAATCAATTCAAAATTTTAAATAAAACATATACTTTCAAAAATCACTTTAAAACCCTTTTAAAACCCAAATCATTATTTTTAAACTTTAAAATGGATCCGATGATGTAAACATCACCAAATAGTCAATCACGACCTTCAAATATCATATATCGATATGATAATCAACAAATATCACAATATCTGTAAATAAATCAATACAGTTGAGGAATCCAGTTGGATCCCTCCAACCTGTTTCCTGCATCCAAAGATGTTAGCACAATACCAATTCCGCTCCAGTACGGAATTATCGCGGTATATGGGATTTATAAATACTATCCGTTTAATAGACGGCGCAATAGGGTCTCATCCGCTAAAAAATGCGGGAAATCAACAACTGCAATATATACGTATGCCAATATATATATATATTGCTATTATATATAATACCAATTTCACTGTTTATGAAATATTCGCGGTATATATTTTTAATAAATAACACCCGCTTACTAACGACGTATAATGTCTATTTTAACAATCAATAGATAACAATCATCATTCAAACATGCATTCAAATATTTTAAATCTAGCTATTTAAAATATAATCGAAACCGATTCGATTGAGTGAGAAGTTCTCACCTTGATTTCAATTCCGTTTTAGCTTTTATTTCGAATAAAATTAAACGCGCGTTTAATTTTACCCGAAATTTTTACTAACTCCAAACGACTCCAAATTAGTTGCATCGCGAAGTGCTCGACGATACGATTCCAACGCACTTTGATTCGTCACGATCCGACCTCGTATGAAAGAGATACATTGGTTTTAAGATACACGAATTATAAATATAACTAATTTACATTTATGTTACATTCTTAAACTCAAAGCAATCTGGGCCGCACATCACACTACCCCCCTCCCTCTCTATCTTCACGCGCACGGAAGCATCTCCTCACCCAGGCTATGAAACACGCAACCAAACCCTACATGTCGCGCTAGCTACGACGACTTTTACCATGATCAATGACCCCCACCACGTGCGCCTCCCCCAGAGCGTCCACCGGCCAGTGACCGCACGCCCCTAGTACCCTCCTCTCCTCGAAAAACGTGACCAAAGCCGGCCACTTCAACCCTAAATTTGCGACAATCCACTCAATGATTTTCAATCACCACCGTTGATCTAGTGGAACTCAATGCGCTCGACGTTTTTGTAGTTGATGACTTTTGTTAAAAGTGAATGGATTGGAAGAACGAGAGAGAAGAGTTGCAGAAGATGTCGGCCATTGGTTTTGAAGTGGCGGCCACGAACGTGATGAAACCCTAGCAATTTTTTTTTATTTTTTTTGATTTATGAGCCTCTTTATAGAAATTTTTTTGAACACTATTCATTCCGGTTTTCTAAACTCCGATTTACGCGCCGAAATTGATGTTCCTAGGGTTTACCCCGCGTTCCAGACACAATGGAACAGGTTTCGGAAGCTAATTCGGACATCTGTGCGAGTTATGGCAACAAACGATCGATTTAAATTAAACCGATTTATACGATTTTCTAGGCGTTTTAATTTGCACCGGACAAACGGTAAATCCAATCGACTTGAAATTTGAAACCATACAATAATATCACATTACGGATCCGATGAAACTGGTTTTGTCGAAATCCGAGACTTTTTGAAAAATGGCTATTTTAACTCGCCAAATAAATATTAAAAATAATTCGATGCGTTTCGAGCTGCCACGATCAAACGACAACGCCGGTTGACACGAAAATTGAAATCCGGTAATAACTAACTATTACGGATCCAATGGAACTAGTTTCGTCCAATTCTGAGACTGCTCAAAAATTGGCTAATTTGCAGTCGATAATTAAATATTAAAATATTCAATTTTCACAATTTAACTTTTAATTCGATTTTAAAAGTTCTAAAATATCATTTTAACTCCAACATGATTAAAATAAAATTTTACAAATCATTTTCAATCATATTTAACCCGATTTTCAATTATTTCCATAATTTAACATATTAAATTATCGATTTAATTATCCAATTAAATCCAATTATTCGAAATAAAATTTATTCGACTTGTAAATTTCACTTATTAATATTTAAAATTAATTAAATATTCAAATTTTAATTAATAAAAATCCTGGGTCGTTACAATCTTCCCCCCTTAAAAGAATTTTGTCCTCGAAATTATCAAATAAGAAAAGTTACAGAATCTATTAACTTTCCCAAAATCCATAATTAAACTTCTTACAATAACTTACTAAGTTTTCAAATCATATTTAGTTATCTTTTAAAAAACAACTACTATTGTTTAACTTTCAATTCCAAATCAAAATTAAAATTTTCAAAATTTTCCCAATTTTCTCAAATTTTTCTAACGCCTTAAATTTTCGGAAAAATTCGCCATAGTCTCCTTTGCGCGGCTCGATCCGAAAAAAAAATGATAGTATATATATCACAAATATACATCTCATCAAGTAATGAGGCATCCCGAAGGGAAAAAAGTGTAAAAGTACGATATTTAATCTGAGATATGTACCTTATATGTTATTAGCAAGCATATACGGCTAATATAGCACGAAAGCGAGCTCCAAATGCGAAGCAAACGCGATCCGCACCTACTAAACACTCAACAACAACATGAGAATCATGCATATGTGAAAATAGTATCAATATACAACATATAGCAACATTTATATATGCCCATATAGCAAATGTAACTAAAGCAACAAATGAAACCATTAACCAACTAAATATTCATTCATATTCTCATTAATATTCAATGAATTGGTTTTCAATTTGAATCACATTTGATTCATTTACATTAGAATTTTACTAACATTCATTCATTCATATTCAATTAGTCCATATTCACTAATTTATGTTCAAGTTGGTTCACTTCCAAATCAAATCCAATTCTATTCAAATTTATTTACTTCTAATTTGAATTCAATTACATAGCTTCCAATTTCGCTAATTCACTTTCATTAACACTTAATGAATTATATACAATCAATCAACAATCAAATAACAACCAATGTTTATTAATTACAACCAAATTCCTTTGCTTATATTCATTCAATTTGGTTAAATTTTAATTGATTTCCATTCCAATTTATTCAACTAGCCTTTTAATGAATTAATACTTCATCCATTTTTCCATATCAATTCTTAACATTCAATTGATTTATTCAATTCAATTACAAAAGTTGAATTTCATTTATATAACTCAAGTTCACATTTATCATTAACTTTATTAATTTACTTTGATACCCATATCAACTTCATTCAACATCTCTTAAGTTATATTTCTATTTAACCTTAAATTCATTTTTATTTACAACTCATATTCATAGATATATCCATATAGTTTCACTTCTTATATATATAAGTTTATTTCACAATTGTAAATCACATTAATTTATAATTCAATTCTTATAATTCATTTGCTTATACAATTATTCTTTTATTTAGATTATTCAAACAACTAACAATCTACTTATATATACTTTAATAATTCTGAAAAATTATTCCTTTATATATAAAAATATAATTAAGCTAAAATTATTTCATTTACCCAATTTAAAATAATATTGTGCCGAATTGTTCTATTCAAGTGTTTAGAAACCCCTTCGATTCAGTTTCGAGGCTGCGCCGACGAAGGTTCATATACCACTCAATAAACTAATCATCACAATATAAAACAATTTTATATTCACTAACAAATACGCTCTCATAGCTATTATTACACTCAACTCATTCTAGAGTACTACTGACTCCATCTCTAATGAGTAATACCCAACAGAGCCATGGTTGTCGCTTAACCATATGCTCTGATACCAAATGTAACGTTTGCGATTTTTCATTGCCGAAAAACCGAAAGGTTAGGGTTTAAGAAGAAGAAAAAGACAGAAGAAGATAGAAAAAGATAGAACAGAACAGAAAAAAGTAACAGAACAACAACAGAATCTCACAATCGCAGCGGAACAACATATAATAGATAAATGAATAATCTTTAAACAAAGAACTATATCAGTTATTACATTACATTACATTTCATTTCATTTCATTACATCATATCATCAGAGTGTACAACAACATACAACAACAAACAATGCAGCAGAAAAAGAAATACTATATAAATTAGTAATACGCCATGCCATCCAGCTTGCCTCTTGCAACTCCTGAATATCCTGAATAAACCTTAACTCTTGACTGCCCGTGTGGAAATTGGTGGGCACCCAGAGTTTAGGAAGGAAAACAATAAACTCCGAGTCAGTCATGTGACTGGTGTGAGAACTCAAAACAGTTTATCTTTAAAATCAAAATAGAGGAATATTTTAAAGTCAATTCGAAATGCTTTTTTTAAAAAAAAAATGAGACTACCATAAGGCCTCCCGCACATACACACATGCAAACGCAGAATCAGAGGAGATTTCTCCTTATGATAGTCAAAGATGCTTGATACGCATTAAAAGAACATTTGATATTATTACTAGTGCATAGTGTAGGCAAAATTCATTTCGAAAATAGAATATAAATCTTAGCCAACATAGACATTTCGAACTATGTCTACTATAGCTACCATCCAAACAGTGGGGCGCCACCATAAGTGAATGGCAGGTTCTACAACTAAAACCGTACAGGGTTTCGTATTGGGAATTGGATTTCCAAAAAATGGTCAGGCCAAGGAACTTCCCATTGCCACATGAGAATGCCTCTGGAAGGACATCCCCGAGAACCAAACCAGATCTCTGCCAACACAAGGCCGGGTTACCCCTAACTGGGTAACTACTGACACGAATATGTCATCCCCCGATCGTAACCGATCTATCCGAGGATCCTCGATATCCAACAACCACAAAAATATGCAGTAACAATATAGGTTAAATATCTGGGCTCCATACCATGATACCACCTCTATCCAGAAGGAATGACATACACTAAAGGGTGCTACCCCTAATAACCTTGCTGCATCCTTCCTGTTTTGACCATTTCCGGGGTGTGAGGTCCGACGAAGTCTCGTCCACAAAGTCATACTTTATACAAAAGCCGTGCTTTGGGTCAACAAATGATCATAGAAATGATCATCAAGATAAACGATCAAATAAATGATCCTATCACAAATGATCAACACAATGATCATTTCACAGCAACACTCAGCATGCCACACTACCGAATTGGGAGTATATCACTAATAACCTTCAACTATATAACCTCTGAGCTCGTACGTCTCAGAGAAGGGTGTTAAGCTAAGAGAATAAATTCTCCGCCACCAACAGAAATATATTTGAAAGAAATCAGCTTTATATCTCAATTTGTAATGTCAGACATACAATCATACAAGTCTGTTCCGGGATCGAACAGAACCGAAGGCACTTACAAAGAAGTCCTTGCAATCCGGATATTCACTAATCACGACCGGACTTCCCGTCACTAAGGGTGATAAAACCTCTATATCGGAGATCAGCCGATGTAGAGTAACTCGACGGTAATCCTTCCGTTTTCACAAACATCCGGTCTTCAACACCGGTCATCAAATGCAATCCATAATGACATATCACATACTCGGAATGGGTTATACGACCCCAAGGTCCTTTCCCGGCTAACCCGAATAGTGAGCGCTTATTGAAAAATAAGTGTGGCATTCAAATTCAAACAATCACAACAAATACCTATTTAAAGGTAAATATTGATAGTCGGATTATTTAACTATCAATAGGCATGCTCAACATCACCAAATCCAAATAATTCCCCAAATTATTTATTTTCTAAAATATCTTTACAAGATATATATATTTTCCACACTTCAACATTTGAAAACAATTCTTCAAATCACTTTTCCTTACTCGGAAATATTTTCATTTCAAAATGGTTCATTTAAACCAATTTAAATAAATCCTTAATGATTTACTTTTTATTTACGTTCCAAATTCGTAAATTTATTCCCACACTTTAAAAATAAATCAACGTTTATTTTTAAACTAATTCCCCCTCTCTTTTATAAATTCCATAGTGAATTTATAATCCCAAAATATTTATGATATACGATTTTCAATCGATTTTCAATATTCACTTTCAATTTATCTTTAAAAAGATAAATTCTAAACATTCATTTCACATTGGAAAAATATTTCCATACTTAATAATAAGTACATCACAAATCTATTTATTTTCAACATGTGAAAATATTCAATATACTTAAATCAAAATTTAGTATATATTTCATTCTTTAAGGAAATCATTCTCTTAACACATTTATTTGGGTCCAAAACGAATGTTGCGTAAAACATCGTTACGACGACTCAAAATCACTAGTATAGGGATTCAAAGTTTAAATAGATATGTAAATCCCAATGCTATATAAAACATTTCCTTTCAGAAATCATTTACTATAACAACAATGTTATAGTCCACCATTTCCTTCTATTTCTCGAAAACGTCTATTTCAACAATAAATGTTGAAATCTATGGTTTCGATTCATAATGCATTTTAAAATGTCTTTAAAATCATTCACTTCATTTTATAATGTTCCTTCCCAAAACATATCCATTTCATTTAATAATATATTCACTGTCCAAAATCGTGAATATAATTCCTTTCATACATTCCTATATCCAACTTATCAAATTCAATTGATTTCGGATTTATAAACAACGTTTATAAACTCCATTTGTATTTGTATAAACTTCTATTTATAAAAACCCTTTTTATCTTATTTTAAATGCCAAAATCCGATTTATAAGCTAATCTCTTATAAATCTTTTATTTTACAAAACCTATTTATATTTATAACTTCACGATTTATAAATCTATAAATCTTCATTCACTTATAAAATCCATTTATATTTCTTTTTTACACTTATAAAACAGGTTTCACAATTCCTATATTTTTAATCCATAAATATCAATATTTTAAATCTTTTATATAAATCGTTTATAATAATTCAAAATTCCCGATTTAACCATTTTATGAATTAATCACTATTTATTTCAAAAATCTTGATTTGGTTATATTTTACAAAAATTATAACTTTTATAACATTAAACTTATAACGTTAATTTATTTAAAATAAATCAATTCAAAATTTTAAATAAAACATATACTTTCAAAAATCACTTTAAAACCCTTTTAAAACCCAAATCATTATTTTTAAACTTTAAAATGGATCCGATGATGTAAACATCACCAAATAGTCAATCACGACCTTCAAATATCATATATCGATATGATAATCAACAAATATCACAATATCTGTAAATAAATCAATACAGTTGAGGAATCCAGTTGGATCCCTCCAACCTATTTCCTGCATCCAAAGATGTTAGCATAATACCAATTCCGCTCCAGTACGGAATTATCGCGGTATATGGGATTTATAAATACTATCCGTTTAATAGACGGCGCAATAGGGTCTCATCCGCTAAAAAATGCGGGAAATCAACAGCTGCAATATATACATATGCCAATATATATATATTGCTATTATATATAATACCAATTTCACTGTTTATGAAATATTCGCGGTATCTGTTTTTAATAAATAACATCCGCTTACTAACGGCGTATAATGTCTATTTTAACAATCAATAGATAACAATCATCATTCAAACATGCATTCAAATATTTTAAATCTAACTATTTAAAATATAATCGAAACCGATTCGATTGAGTGAGAAGTTCTCACCTTGATTTCAATTCCGTTTTAGCTTTTATTTCGAATAAAATTAAACGCGCGTTTAATTTTACCCGAAATTTTCACTAACTCCAAACGACTCCAAATCAGTTGCATCGCGAAGTGCTCGACGATACGATTCCAACGCACTTTGATTCGTCATGATCCGACCTCGTATGAAAGAGATACATTGTTTTTAAGATACACGAATTATAAATATAACTAATTTACATTTATATTACATTCTTAAACTCAAAGCAATCTGGGCCGCACATCACACTACCCCCCTCCCTCTCTATCTTCACGCGCACGGAAGCATCTCCTCACCCAGGCTATGAAACACGCAACCAAACCCTACATGCCGCGCTAGCTACAACGACTTTTACCATGATCAATGACCCCCACCACGTGCGCCTCCCCCAGAGCCTCCACCGGCCAGTGACCGCACGCCCCTAGTGACCTCCTCTCCTCGAAAAACGTGACCAAAGCCGGCCACTTCAACCCCAAATTCGCGACAATCCGCTCAATGATTTTCAATCACCACCGTTGATCTAGTGGAACTCAATGCGCTCGACGTTTTTGTAGTTGATGACTTTTGTTAAAAGTGAATGGATTGGAAGAACGAGAGAGAAGAGGTGAAGAAGATGTCGGCCATTGGTTTTGAAGTGGTGGCCACGAACTTGATGAAACCCTAGCAATTTTTTTTTATATTTTTTTGATTTATGAGCCTATTTATAGAAATTTTTTTGAACACTATTCATTCCGGTTTTGTAAACTCCGATTTACGCGCCGAAACTGACGTTTCTAGGGTTTACCCCACGTTACAGACACAATGGAACAGGTTTCGGAAGCTAATTCGGACATCTGTGCGAGTTATGGCAACAAACGATCGATTTAAATTAAACCGATTTAAACGATTTTCCTAGGCGTTTTAATTTGCACCGGACAAACGGTAAATCCAATCGACTTGAAATTTGAAACCATACAATAATATCACATTACGGATCCGATGAAACTGGTTTCGTCGAAATCCGAGACTTTTTGAAAAATGGCTATTTTAACTCGCCAAATAAATATTAAAAATAATTCGATGCGTTTCGAGCTGCCACGATCAAACGACAACTCCGATTGACACGAAAATTGAAATCCGGTAATAACTAACTATTACGGATCCAATGGAACTAGTTTCGTCCAATTCTGAGACTGTTCAAAAATTGGCTAATTTACAATCGATAATTAAATATTAAAATATTCAATTTTCACAATTTAACTTTTAATTTGATTTTAAAAGTTCTAAAATATCATTCTAACTCCAACATGATTAAAATAAAATTTTACAAATCATTTTCAATCATATTTAACCCGATTTTCAATTATTTCCATAATTTAACATATTAAATTATCGATTTAATTATCCAATTAAATCCAATTATTCGAAATAAAATTTATTTGACTTATAAATTTCACTTATTAATATTTAAAATTAGTTAAATATTCAAATTTTAATTAATAAAAATCCTGGGTCGTTACATACATTTTACTCAATATTTTCTTTAATATATTTAAACGTGAAATATTCATTAAATCACTTACATCAAAAATCCCGTTACAAAATCATACCCTTAAATTTCCCATTCAAAATTTCAAATTGATTTAATTAAATAAATCCTTATTTAAATACCGTTTTTAATAAACTCAAATTTATCTCCCAATCTTAATTTATCCCAATTATTGCAAAAATCTATTTGAACTATAATTTACCTAAATAATTAACATAATTTATGTATTAAATCAATCTTAATTGAATTAAATATTATTAAATCTATATATATATATATATCATTACCCTTTATATATAATAATTTAAGAATTAATATTTATTAAGACCATATATTTCTTTCCAAAAAAATGAATTTATTTCAAAATATTTTTATATATATGGACCAACGGTGTTTGTATATATTTCCTATCATATGGTCAAGTGCTACGGATATTTATCATTTCAAACCGTACACTAAATATATACGGGTGGATATCATTTCAACCCGTAATCCCAAATTCAATTAAATGAAAATCGCTTGGGTCTATCATTTCAACTCATAACGAAATTCTCTTATTCTAAAGTCCGTTCGGGTATGTATCATTTCAACCCATAGTGAATTCTAAACTACAGGGAACTTGTAGAATGATAACATATAATAATAATATAATAGGCATATATCATCAATATAAGTATAATATAAACAACAGGATATGGTGTCATATCCCACAGGTGAACAGTTACAAATAATAGCATATAAACAATTTAAATAACTAATAACAACATATTTCAATTGTCGTTTCAATTGAAATCAAATTTAATAAATATAAGAATGTTAAATCGTGAGTGATTGCAAACCTTTCGAGGCTAGATAGATTGGACAAAGAATTGAGCTACGCTGGATCACGATCTAGACATCGAAGAAATCCAAACAAAATTTTCAAAGCGAAGCAAGATTGGCACGAATACGATGGACAACTGATAAATAGAGATCGATGAAAATAGATCAGAAACTGCTTTATGTAGACCGAAATGAAATACAAATATTATTATATTATATTACTCTCTTAACCAATATTAGTTTTGAAACGCATTAAAATTACATATACATACATACGTTTTCAAACAAATGCAAATAATAGAAAACTGCAAAACTATGTTTAAAACCAATATTAACATAATTTTTTTTATAATCATATTTAAATCAACATTTAAGTCAACATTCCACATTATTATTGTTAAGACCAATATCGACTTTCCTTGATTTGCTGAAACACTACACACCTTATACTTGATATAAATTTACCTTTTGCAAAATATTTATAAGAAAGAGAAGGGCGAGAGCACAACTCCAACTTAATTTAACAATTTAAATTCCAGTATTTTCTTTAATATTAAAACAGGCTTCAGGCATTTCTTACATGTTGACACCTACATTAAACTTTCTTTATCATCTTAAAAATATCAATGTCAAATTTTAACCCATATAATCACTAGTATAAACTTACATTTTAAAACAACAGATCTTAGATCTTATAAAACTGTATTTGTATAATAATTCATCTCTGGACAGATACACAAACTAACTTAAAATATATTATACTTTATATTCTCCCCAAAATTTTATAACTCTACAACTATATTTTAAACAACAGAAGGAAAATTTAAACCCATGCAAACTCTACCTATATATCAAACTTATGTTTTATAACTTACTGTATATTAATATGTTTATAAATCTATACTGTCCTACAATATATATATATTATAAAATTAACACCTTTTTACAAACAATACAATATAAAATTAACACCTTTCTTTTTTTTATATAAAAATCTTACATACTGTAACATATATGCAGACTGCTAAACATCTTATATTATATATAAACCGTATGAAATAACCCAATGTATATTGAAAAGTCAGACTATACAAATTTCAATAAATACTCATATAAAACTAACCATAGAACAAATGCAAATGTTTATAACTTTAAATTTAATGTATACTTGCGCTGCACTATATAAACATACTTATAATGTAAAATATATACTTGAAGCATGTTATGCTTAAAATAAAGGAAAAGCAAAAGTAATATAAACAATAATAAAACAAAAGAAAAGGATGAAAAAGAAGAATAAAAAGAAAAGAAATAAGAAGAAAAAAAAAAATTAGTGCATCCATTTACCTACAGAAGAAGCTTCACACGCAAGAGAGGAGATGAAGGTCTATTGATATGGAGTAGGGTATGTACGAGTGATTTGTATTTATAAGAGAAGCCTCACATTGATAAAGTGGAAAGAAATTTTGTTTAAAGTGGCAAGAAATAAAGATAGTAATGGCTAGAGGAAATTTAAGAATTTATTCCTATAAATTAAGGAGAAGTAAAAAAAAGAAAGAGGAAATAAATTAAAACAAATATATAAAGATTAAATGCTGGTGAACAGAGGAAATAAAATGAAACAAATATGTATATAAACATTGAATACTGGTGAAAAGAGAAAATAAATTAAAACAAATATGTATAAAGATTGAATGCGCATGTATAGAGAAAATGAATTAAAACAAATATGTATAAAGATTGAGTGTTGGTGAAAAGAGGAAATAAATTAAAACAAATAAGAAGAGAATGGATTGATTTAAAGGAAAGGCAATGAATGGTTTAGAAATAAATAAATGTAAAACGTATACGTTTTAATTTCAAAAAGGAAAGAAATAAATACGGGGATGGCAACAGTCAAAATGCACGTTTAGGCAAATAATAGAATATAAAAGTAAGAAACTCAAAAGGATAGGCACAGAGACGTGAAATCAGGGAGACAAGGGAAGCAAGTGATCTTTCAAATTTATAACGTTGGCAATAAATATAAAATAAATGAAAATTAATAGATGGATGCTTGATTGACGCAGTGATTAAAGTAAGGTTGCGTGTCAGTCACGATGAAATTTGAAACAGAAAAAAATGTAAATGAATAAAAGGGGTAAGCTAGATTTTCCGCTTAGATTTTGAGAAGACACATCAAATGCTGAAAAAGGGAATTATGAAACGGCTAGATTCTAGCAAATAATAAATATGGTAAGAAAAGTAAATAGGCAGGTTATAAATCAGATTGGAAAGAAAAGTGGAGAGGTTAATTGATAAAAGAATTAAGATAATGAAAATGCATAATAATATTGTTGGCATCTAATGTCATTTAACGCAAAAACGCATATAGGAGCATGCATTTTCTTCTGACTTGCAACATCATTCATCATTTTGGCATTTGTGGCATTCAACAAATTAAGGTGGTGGTCAAAGTCGTGAAATGGTAGCAAATTAACGATGAATAGGATCCAATAATTCTTAATGCAATGCACAAAATCGGAAAATATCAGCATGTGCCTTCTACGCACATGTTAAGATTGCATAATTTCACTAATGACCTTTATGATTTTGCATTTTTGCGTGATAAATATAGATAGTTTGAGTTTTTAACAATTAACACTGTGTATTAGTGATTATCTCTTGTTTGAGCGGTTGTTAGCATATGCCTACCGAATACATATTAACATAATCCCATAAAAATTTATGTGTACTTAAAATGTTCTTCTGATAAAGTTTTTTTTTCAAGATTATTATTAACATTTAGAATATCATTTGACTTATCCGAATGTTGATGATTTTCAAATCCTATCAAGATTAAGGTCGCTAATTCATTATTGTTGAAAGCTAAGGATATTAAGAAAATACTATTATGAAATCCATATCTTGAACACGGAATTTGTTATTAAAATCGTATCATTAGAGTTACATGTATGATTATAAACAATAACATTCATAATTTACAACTACGATGTTGCAGATCCTTTTATTAAAATTTAGATTACATATCATTAGCAAGTCAGCATGAATTTAATAGAATTTCACAAAATAAATAAACTTTCATAAAATTAATTGAAAATTTACCATTTGCTATATTTAATTATACGTAAACCAAATATTAAAACTTTATTTCAAAATATTATTATTAAAAATTCTCAAAATCCAAATTAAATACGTTATAAAACCAATTAAAAACTATTAAAATCTACGGGTCATTACACGTATGCTTCGACATTCTCTAACCCGTCCACTCTCTAGGTCGGTAGGTCGTGTACGACCTAACAGTTAGGTCCCACGCGCCGCTCCAGGTCTCTCTGCTATAAGTCGTATATCCTCTCCTTTCTTCTCATTACCTACTTCTTCACTTGTTTTTGCTGTTAACTCTTTTCCGAGCTTCCAAAGGCGATTTCGATTCAATCAACCACCGACCAATCTTGAAATTACATTATGTAAGTGATTTCGTTTTCTTCTCCTGATTCTTACTCACCTTTCCACGCAATGCGTCGTCGTGGACTTTCCATAGTTAGTGAACTCTAGCTGGCTGGATTTAGGTTTAAGCGTTTGATTGGTGGGCTTCGATGCTTCAAGCTAATCGATTTTCGAATTGCGTTGGAGTGACAGGCATTGAATTTGCGGTGATTTAGTTTTTGGATGATTCGTCACCAGGTGAAAATTAGGGCTTGTGCTGGTGGAGAGGCTAACGGGTTAGCGGGCTAAGAAGGTGAAGGGTTTCTGATTAGATGGGGGGTTTGTCGATGAAGTGGAATGCCGACTTGGACACGACTCAGTGGTTTTGGGCGACTTATAACCCTTCACGACTTAACTAGATACGGCATAAGCTATGAGTCGCGGCCGAGCTAAGATCTATCTCTTCAATACGCTTTGCGGCCTATAGGACCAACGATTTAAGGGGCCAACCACTTAACCAAGTCAACCACTTAACCTTCAGGAGATCTTTTAAGTCGTGTACGACTTAATTTCTAGGTCTTAGACGACTCAACCTTTAGATCGCGGACGACTCATTACTTGAACAATATTTTACTTGCCGAATTGTTTCCTCTAGCCAAAGCCAATTGCATCCCACCCTGCTAGGTCGTGAACGGCTCATGACTTTGAGAGATTTTGGATTGTGACTCAATGGCCTGAGCAGATTTTGAAAATTTAGAGATGTTGATAGAACTTGATTGTACTTCCAATTTGAATTGCTAGGATAAACTGCTTGAGCTCTGTTGCATTTCCTTGCAGATTTCACCAGTTTTTATTGCCATCGACCTGTTAAACACAACACTTTGCTGAAAAATGGGACAAATATACTTGTCACTGATCGCCCACATCAAATGACAGATTAGTCGACATAAAACATAGTCAATTTAAATATAATGTATGAAATGCTGTGAACCAATCAACTAAAGTGAAGTATTAATGCAAATCATCGCTAACTTGAACTGATTTGTTTGCATCAACATTACACTTGCATGTTAGAACAATGAACCCTGGACTTTATAACTGACAAATATTTTGCTAGTTTTTATTCCAGTTGCACTTGCTTATTGTTTGATTGATTTTACACAACACTCCACACACTTTAGGAAACGTGCACCTTCATGTTTGAATATCCAGTTGTTTGTGTAGAATGACTTCCCATCAAGAAGAAGAAGGGGTAGCTCGAGCTGAAGAGACCTTTCCGATAGCTGTTCCCATAAAGAATCCTCCAGAGAGAACTTCGACTATCCTAACTCCGAGAGCGTTTATTCAGCTACGTACTCAATTTGGTTTTGCTGAAAATGATGCCATACTTCCCGGGCCAAATGATACTGCCGACAGTCCTCCCCACGGTTTCGTCGCAATCAATCGTCAAACGTGTTTAAGCGAGGCGATTGCTCCCTTTAACGACTTCCTTCGAACCCTTCTTCTTCGGTTGACAATCTCTCCATTCCAACTTTATCCTAATGGCTATGCCATTTTGATGGGATTGTGTGTCTTGTTCAGGAGGAGTCTTGATCGCTTGCCAAGTTTTGAAGAAATTCACTACTTATGCTCGTTTGCAAAGAGTAAAGACCATCCTTCCCTTATTATCGTGAGAAGTGCTAGAAACCGCAAGCATATTTCTGATCTTACTGAAAGTGTTCATGGATTTTTGAACCAGTTTTTCTTTGCTCGCTGCCCCCAGGGTTTTATGCCATCTGGAGAGTAAGAAGTAAGATTACATGTTTCTATTTTCTCCATTTCCAAACTTTTCCGAGATCCGAATTATCAATTGCTAATCTCATTCTTTGCTCTTTTCAGCACTTCCTCTCCCTTCTAGAGATCCAATCCATAAGCAAGTTTTTGAAAGACTGAGTGCCATGGCCGCAGAAGAGAGAAGTGCAAAGTTTTTGTTGAGGGATGAATTTTTGCATCAGTACGGGCTTTTACACATCTCTCGCTCTACACATCCTCATGAGATCCCAGACTCCCCGGCTAGAGCATCAGATGCCCCAGTTTCTTCCGACGCACCCGTACCAAAAGATCCCGCTTTCGAAGCTTCTCTAGTGAAATGCTCTACTACTATCGATGTTGCGGGATCCTCTGGCAAACTCACACTTGCCCCTGTTATTGAGGAAGAAGAGCCTCAGGGATCTCCCCAACGTTCACAGAAGTCTGGCGAAGAAGCCAGGAAAACAAGCCCTGTTAGGCAGAGCGGGGACAACACTTTCGAAGGGTTGAGCGACCTCTTTGCCACCTCACAGGAGATTTTTGAAGACGACCCTGTCACTACTAGGGTTTCTTCTTCAGTAGTGGAAGCGACTTCTTCTTTGCAACAAGTTCCGTTGACCCAAGAGTTGACGTTAACTACTACCCCCACGATTACTCCGCAATCAAAGAGTGGTTCGTAGTTTGATGCGCGTAGCTTGCACATTACACACACTTAGAATCTTTCGGCACTTTTATACTCCTAACTCTTTGTACTTTGAAGATTCTAAAGTTATGCTTCTTTTCTCTGAAGACTTTTAAGACTTGTCTCTCTTTTTTTATTTCAGATTCTCCGATGGGACGCAGCGGCTCTTACTATGACGACTTCCAGCGCTACGGGAGGCGTAGTCAATATGATTATAGGCGCTACCTTCCCGTTCACAGAAAAACCGATGAAGAGAGAGCCGCCCAAAAGGCTCAGGAGAGGAAGGCTTAAGAAGAGCGTTATGAGAGAAAAGAAAGGGAGAAGCACCATGATTCTTCCCAGAGAGGTGACGATTCCCACAAGAGAAAATCCCATGATGACAGGGGAAAAAGTCATATAGTTGAGGACCCAAGCAAGCGTGCCAGGCACAGTGAGAAGCATGCAACTACCACTCCTGAAAAGGTCACTGCCCCCATCTCACTTGACATTCCTTCTGGCTCTCCTGCTCTCGGGAAGACAGACATTCAGACAATAATCAGCAGGCCTAAATTCAAAGTTGGACCAAGCCCGGCTACTCTGCAAAGCCGGTTTCCGCACTGGTGCTTAAAGGGAGTGCGGTTCGATCTTGACTTGGTCCCTATTGATAAACAAGCAATGCTGCAAAATCTTGATGTTGTTAAACTTGATATCGAGCGGATGTCGGGGTGGCAAAAGCTTGTTGACGAGCTTCAAAGGGTCAACCGTGCGAATATAGATGCCATGCTTACTATGGAGAATGATAAGGCCGAATGGCAAAAGGTTCTTGAGCAGCATGATACCGAAATGAGGAGCATCACTACTTACAATGAAGAGCTTGAAGCGAAAGTTGAGGAACTTAAACAAGAGCTTGCCACTTCTTCTACCACATATACTCAAAAAGAAGAAGTACTTCAAAAGCAAGTTCGCGACGCTCACGCCGCTCAGCGACATGCCGAGGCACAACTTGAAGCTGAGCAGAAAACTGCAGGAAGGTATCGTGCTGAGGATACAGAGTTACGGGAGAAAGTCAACTCTCAGGAGGCGGAAATTCAAATGCTAAAGCTTCAACTTTCCAAGACTGAAAGAGAGCGTGATGAGGCCGTTGCCGGTAAAATTGCAGCTGAAGAATCTCATGAGGCAACGAAGACCAACATCAGCTCGAAACTATTTGACTTTTACCTGCACAGCATCTTGGGGCACGGTAGTCTCGCCTTTCTAGGCCCCAAATATGAAGTTACACTGGCTGAAGTGTGGGAGGCTGAACTTGACATGCATGGCGGTAAAGGTGCTGGTTATGCCGAATCAGCTCTTGAGGAGCATTACTTGGATGAAGATGCTCGCGCTGCTCTTGCCAGGGGAAAAGAACAGCTTGCGAAATTAAGAGCCGAAATGGCAGTAGGGGAACATTTAGGAAAAACTATCTCAACTGCTCCAGTTCAGCCTTCTCCTTCGGCCGAAATCGACATTATCGGCTCCAGTTCTCATTCTCCATCCCCTACTAAAGTTACCACTGAGATCACAAGCATACAGGGTGGAGATGAAGGCGATGAGAATGCAGAAGCACAGGCTTACGTGGTTGATATCAGGAAGCCGACTTCTCCAGGAAACTCTACTGTCAATCTTGCTCAAGTAGACTGCTCATTTGTTTCTTACGAGCTTGATGAGCTTCTTGACTATTTCCTGAATCTCAACGAGCCTTTATCTCCTCTTTTTACTGACTTTAACCTCTTTTCTTCTGTAGAGAAAGCATCGAGCATTGTTCAAACTCCCCTCCTCCAATTATTCCTCCTTTGGTTCTCCAGGTCACTCCTCCGTCTGCCTCTCAACCCGGGTCGCAAGAGGAGCAAATAGAAGCTCTTCATGGCTTAGATGATCCTATTGCTTCTCAAGAACATGGGAGAGAAGGGCTTCGAGAAGGCAATGAGTCTCCGGAGCGAACCACTTCTGATAACATAAAATTATCTGCTCTTGTTACCCCGGGAAGTGAGTCTTCTTCAAGGAGGAGGAGGAAGCGTGTCACTTTCAAGAAGAGAGGGAAAGACATTCAGGAAGCGAAAGTGATCCGGCAGTAAACCTTTCTCCTTCATCCCCGACTCTCCCAAGCCGTCCTGAAAAGCTGCCTATTAGGTCAGGTGAAGGCTCTAAGGGTGGTGGCAAGAAGAAGTAAGGGGTCCTGCTTCGATTCATCTTTACGTTTTGCTTTTTGCATGTACTGGCCGGAGATTGTGTGGGCACCGGCCTCCGCTTTTCTTTATTTTGAAACCTGTACCTGTACAAAATTTTGACAGTGTTGAATAAAATGATTCTTTTTGTTTGTATAAACTTCTGTCTGCATTTGAGAATGCATTTACTATTCATTTTTGTACAAGTTTCTTTATATGATATTGCAGTGAGCTTGTGGTATGTTGTTCGAGCGTAATTTTACCAATGTAGTTTTACCATGTTGTATGTAGCTATACCATGTTGCCCCTATACCAAAAGCTCGTTGCAATATTTTATACTTTGAGGGGACTTGTACTCTTATTTTCTGGAGAATAATTATTCCATACTTGGAGGAATATTATCTTGTTAAAAATAGAGTACAGCTCCCTCCATATGAGTTTTTTACGCTTTATCTTTCGAAGATATCACTTTTCTTTTGTGCATACACACATTTTACCAAGTGAATTCTTCTATGTAGTAAAGCGGGCCTCTGAAGGGCACTTTAACTTCTTTTTGAGGAAGAGTATTTTCCAGAATAGGTGAATCATTCTTCCTTCGAAAGTTAAAGTGTGCCTTCAAAGAGGGCTTCTTTTTCTTTTTTTTTAATTACGCCTCAGTAAAGGGCTTTCTGATCTTTGCTTTGCGTTTCTGACGAAATGCTTCTTTGAAAAGTTGTACCTCTGAGGAGGGCCTTTTCACGTTTCAACACTTGGAAGTTTTATTTCAATCTCGGTGAAACGTGTGCCTCCGAAGAGTTGTGCCTCCGAGGAGGGCTTTCCACGTTTCAACACCTGGAAGTTTTATTTCAATCACGGTGAAACGTGTGCCTCCGAAGAGGTCTTTCTGTTCGATTGTGCCTCTGGGAGGAGGTCTTTTTGTTTCTGCCTCTGGGAAGAGGTCTTTTTTGTTTGATTGTGCCTCTGGGAAGAGGTCTTTTTGTTTCTGCCCCTTGGGAGAGGCTTTTATTTTTCCCTGTTCGCTGGGAAGCGGGCCTCCGAAGAGGGCTTTTCACATTTCGTCTCACGGGAGTGTATCACCGATCATGGTGAAATGTGTGCCTCTGAGTAGGGTTACTGCCTGGAAGTTTGGAGTTTCTTTCTCTCGGTTGGACGGATTCACGGGAGTGTATCGACCGATCAGTCCGTAACTTTGTATCGAGAAAGATCTCTCTTTTTCTGGTTTGGCCCGCTCGAGGTCTTTTAGCATTTCAACTGTGGTGAAATGGGCCTCCGAAGAGGGCTTTTCACGTTTTAACACTTGGAAGTTTTATTTCAATCTCGGTGAAACGTGTGCCTCTGAGTAGGGCTTTTGCCTGGAAGTTTGGAGTTTCTTTCTCTCGGTTGGAAGGATTCACGGGAGTGTATCGACTGATCATTCCGCAACTTTGTATCGAGAAAGATCTCTCTTTTTCTGGCTAGGCCCGCTCGAGGTCTTTAGCCTCCGAAGAGTTGTGCCTCCGAAGAGGGCTTGTGCCTCCGAAGAGGTCTTTTGCTGATTGATGCTTTCTCGCCCATGTCTCTTTGCCATCAATTCATGTTGGCGATCCCCGTTGTCTTTTGCAAGTGTTATCACTTTTTAGTTGCCAATAATTTCCCTTATCCAAAGAAATATACTTCATAGTTAAGCGAGTTGGTGGTGGTAGACACAGGCTATTTAACTGGTTGTTTGTTTGTTCAAACATTTGCAGTTAGTTAGAAATGGTCCACTTCCATCCGCATTGCTAGTTTCTGTTCGAAGCACTTCTTTTGTAGGATTTGAGTATGGAAATTTTGAATGGTTTAGTGTTTGCTTGCTGAGTGATGTCGGGGATCGTTTGGTCTTGCGATGGGTAAGCTTTGCTTTTATGACCTGCATTATTAAATCGACATTTTAGTGACACAATTAACATATTTTATATGTCGAAATAAAACAAAGCAGTTTATAATAGTAGAGAACACAAGATTTATAGTGGTTCGGCCAAAAGCTGGGCCTACATCCACTTTATAGCTTTTCATTATTCACTTTCTTTACAATTGCTTTCAATAAAAGAATCATATATTTGTAATTCTTTTACAACATTTCAGCAAAGCTTTCAAGTAAAATAGGGACGCAAATGATTGTTGTTCCAAGCTCTTGGGATTGGTTCTCCTTCGACAGTTGTAAGTTTGAATGTGCCGTCAAGAAGCTTCGTGCCTATAACATATGGCCCTTCCCAGTTTGGCCCAAACACACCTGTGGCTGTCATGATTTTCTTCAAGACCAGGTCCCCAACCTCAAAGCTGCGCTGACAAACTTTGGAATTGAAGTGCCTGGCTATTCTTTGTTGATGAGCTGCAATTCTAAGCCTCGCCTCTTCTCTTCTTTCGTCAAGGAGGTCAAGTGCTTCCAGTTGCAGTCCATTATTCTCATCTTGATCAAAATGGATCCTTCTGTGTGAGGGGACTTCAGTTTCCACTGGAATCATCGCTTTCGATCCGTATGCCAATGAAAATGGAGTATGCCCAGTCGCAGTTTTATGGGTGGTTCTGTATGCCCATAGTGTAAGCGGTAACTTATCGACCCAACTACCTTTTGCTTTTTCCAGCTGTTTTTTGATGGTTGATTTGATGATTTTGTTTACTGCTTCCACTTGCCCGTTTGCCTGCGGATGAGCCACTGCTGAGAAGCTTTTTCGGATCCTGAATCGTTTGCAGAAATCTTGAAACTCCTCACTTTCAAACTGAGTACCATTGTCTGTGATTATCTTATGAGGCACACCATACCTGCAAATGATATTTCTAGTCACAAAACTTATCATTTTCTTAGAGGTAATAGTAGTCAATGGTTCAGCTTCAGCCCATTTAGTGAAGTAATCTACAGCAACAATAGCATATTTAATCCCCGATTTGGCAGTCGGCAAAGGCCCAATGAGATCTATTCCCCAGATGGAAAACGGCCATGGACTGACCATTTTAGTTAGCTCAGTAGAGGGTGCTCTAGGAATTTTGGCGAATCTCTGGCATTTATCACATTTTCGGGTATAGTTAGCAGCATCCTGATTAATTTCTGGCCAAAAGTATCCATAGGGGAGGATTTTCTTTGCTAAAGTTTGACCACCTGTATGATCCCCACATTCCCCTCTGTGTACTTCAGTCAGAATTGTCTTAGCTTCTTCCTTTGTCACACATCGGAGTAATGGCATTGAAAATCCTCGTCTATACAAACGACCATCTTGAACTATATATCTGGAGGCTTTCCTCATTAGCTTTTTTCGTTCTTCCGAACTTTCTGGCAAAGAACCATTGAGAAAATATTCAAGTATCGGAGTCATCCATGATTCTTGTTCTTGTGATACATTCATAATCCAATCAACATCCATTTCATCTGTGCTTGGAGCTGACAAGACTTCGACGGGAATTAACCCCAATAGTTGAGCTTCACCAGTACTTGAGTACTTTGCGAGAGAATCTGCATTCATGTTCTCCTCTCGGGGTATATGGTTTATTGAATAACGGTCAAAATCTTGAAGGAGCTCCCAGGTTTTTGATAAATAGGCGGGTAGATTCCCTCCTTTAGCTTGAAATTGCTTCCTGACTTGGCAAACAATAAGTTGAGAATCACTGAAGATTTGCAATGCCTTGATGTTTAGTTCTTTAGCGATCCTCAAACCAGCGATGTGAGCTTCATATTCAGCTTCATTGTTTGTCGAAGGGAACTCTAGTCTCAGCGCATAACATAGCGATCGCCCTTCTGGGGTTTCAAGGACAACCCCTGCTCCAGAACAGTAATCATTCCTTGCGCCATCGACATACAATTTCCAATGGATTGGGACGCTATCAGTGACTTCTTCCTCACTATCACCCTTATCCGTACATTCTGTGATGAAATCCACCAAAGCTTGTCCATTGATTGCTTTCCGGGGATGGTAAGTGATGTCATATTGGCTGAGTTCAATATTCCATTTCAAAAGACGGCACGAAGTCTCAGGACGGAATAGGACTTGCTTTAGGGGTTGATCAGTGAGGACTTTGATGGGATGAGCTTGGAAATACTGCCTCAATTTTCTTGATGCGATTAACAAACAATAGGCGAGCTTTTCCAATCTTGAATAGTTCAACTCTGCCCCAGTGAATCTTTTGCTGATATAATAGACTGGGCGTTGAATCCTTGCGTCTTCCCGTACCAACACTGCACTGAGAGCATGAGATGAAATTGCCAAATATACGAAAAGATCTTCACCACTGTCAGGCTTTGAAAGTATCGGAGGCACTTCCATATGACGAATCAACTCATCAAATGCTTTCTGACATTCAGGACTCCACTCAAAGTTTTTCCTTCCTTTCTTCAGAGCATCAAAGAATGGAATGCATTTGTCAGTAGCTTTGGAAATGAACCGACTCAAAGCAGCAACCTTTCCATTGAGACTTTGCAATTCCTTCTTCGTTCTAGGAGCCTTGACCTCTCTCAGGGCAGTGATCTGAGCTGGATTGGCTTCAATGCCCCTAGCGCTCACAATGAAACCCAAAAACTTTCCGGACTCCACTCCAAATGAACATTTCAGGGGATTAAGCTTCATTCTGTACTTGCGGAGTACTGCAAACATCTCTGCCAAGTGATCCATATGGTCCACTGCTTTCTTAGACTTTACTAGCATATCATCAACACAAACTTCCATTGTCTCGCCAATCTGTGGTTTAAACATGGCATTGACAAGCCTTTGGTAAGTTGCCCCTGCATTCTTGAGTCCGAAAGGCATGACCTTGTAGCAGTAGAGTCCAACATCTGTGATGAAACTAGTATCCTCTTGATTTGGCTCATGCATCATAATCTGGTTATATCCGGAGTATGCATCTAACAATTCATGTCCTACCGTCCCATCCACCAACTGATCGATCCTGGGCAGCGGGAAACAGTCTTTGGGGCAGGCTTTGTTCAGATCTGAAAAATCAATGCATACTCTCCACTTTCCATTAGCCTTTTTCACCAGCACTGGATTTGATACCCAATTTGGATAAGTAGATTCTCTGATGAAACCGTTCTCCATGAGCCGATCCACTTCTTCTTTTAACGCAGCCGGTGTCTCAGGACCCTGGGTTCTTCTCTTCTGTTTCACAGGTGTAAACTTTGGATCAATGTTCAGAGTGTGTACTGCAATCTCTGGGGATATTCCACACATGTCAGCATGAGTCCAAGCGAATACATCCAAATTAGCCTTCAAAAATGAAATCAGAACATTCTGAACCGTCGCGTTGAGTTGTGAACCCACATTAAGCACTTTGGGTCAACGAGCATCGGCACTGTTACCTCTACCGGTACTACCCTATTCTCCGCTGCACTGGCTTTCCTTGGATCCATCTCTCTTCGTGCCCCACTACATTCGCCAGTGCAGGTCCCACCCTGTAATTGCTACAAGTTTGGTTCTTTGATGCGGACTGGAGCCGCCGCATCTTTTCCCATTTCTCTTTTCCTTGATTCACGCAGCTCTGTAAGATAACATTGTCGCCCCGCGTCCTGGTCTCCCTTAATCACACCAACTCCATTATCTGTGGGGAATTTTAGAGTCAGACACCATGGAGCAAGAACAGCTTTGAATGCAGCAAGAGTTGGTCGGCCTACAAAGGCACTGTAGGCAGAGAATTCTTCAACAATTATAATGGTTTGCTTTCGAGCCACCTTCCTCAGTCCCTTTCCAAGTTCTACAAACAAATCTATGGTCCCAATCGGCTGTTTGGGTTCTCCAGCAAACCCAGCGATCTTAAGTGATGAAGCTTGAACGTCAGCCATTGGAATTTTCATTTGATCGAAGGTCTTCTTGAAGAGGATGTTACATGAAGCTCCACAATCAACTAGAACTCTTCTCTGAGTTGTTGGCCCAATTCCAGCGGATATGACCAAAGGATCTATGGTCGGGGCCTCGATACCTAAAGAATCCCTAGCGCTGAACACAATATCATCTATGGAAGTCTTTTGTTGCTTTAAATCCGCATCATTCTCTAAAACAAAAACATTCTCTTCAGCTGGTACATGCCTCAAGGCCCGGGCATACCTTTCCATCTCGCCCCAGCTTCTGCCTGCTGGGTGAGGTCCTCCAGTTATTATATTGATGACAGGCCTTTCCGATTCATGTTCCACGGCCTTCTCACTTGAGCCAAGACAGTGAGCGGGAACTTGCTGTCCTTGATTTGATGAAGCTGGGGCATTTCTGTTCCTTTTCACATACTGTTGGAGTTTGTTTTCCTTCAAGAGTTGTTCAATTACCTCTTTCAACTGACGGCATTCGTTGGTGTCATGGCCGGGCTGGTTGTGGAACCGACAGAACCTTTCACTTTTTTCCATCTTAATTGCAACTCTCATTTTAGGTGGTGTCGGGTAATTGACATCATCTTTGGTTGCAAAGTAGATGTTTTCAGGGGTATCGATCAAGGGTGTGAAATTGAAAGAACGGCCTTTCTTAGCATCTCCCTGTTTCTTTCGACCATCGTTTCCCCTTTTCTGAGTGTTTGGTTCTTTCTTGTCCGAAGGAGCATCATTGTTCCCGGCTTGCGCTGATACCACCTTAGCCGGTGTTTGGAGGCTCTCCAAGCGCATGAATTCATCCGCTTTCTTGTAGAATTTGTCAAGTGAGTTTGGTTCTTTCATTTTCAACCATTTTCCAAATTCACTTGATTTGTCAATCGCCCTCATCAAGTATGTCAGGACCATGCGTGGCTCAGCATTATCTACCTCAGCCAATGCTATGTTAAAGCGATTCAAAAACGACCTGATAGATTCTCTCGGATTTTGCTCTAGACTTGACAGCGACATTATGTCCTTTGCTTTAGAAGCATACAACCGAAATTGCTCCTTGAACTTCCTGGTCAAATCGAAGAACTGATCGATGGACCTGATCGGCAACTTTGTAAACCACAATAGAGCTACACCTTCTAGATATACCGGGAAGTATCGGCATTTAATTTCATCAAACGCCCTGGCACCTATCATATGCCAGTCGTATTTATACAGAAACTCGTTAGGATCACTCGTCCCCTTGTAAGCCGGAATAGTAGGGGGAACGAATTTCCTTGGGAACTCCGCCTTTAAGATCCTTTCAGTAAATGATGTTTTGCTTGGAGCAAAACCCCACTCTTTCTCGTCTTCATCTCTTCGCATACTTTCTTTCATGATTTGACGAACCATACCCGAAAAATACTCTTCATCATTTAGAGGCTCTAGAGGGCACACATCAGCCACTCTTTCTGAATTCTGCCTTGACAATAGTTCACGGAGGGTCGGCTACGGCCCTGATCCTCCAGCTTGAAGAGGAGTCCTTTCTACAGGGTCTGCGGCTCTTTGAGAGATGTTCCCTTCAACATCCTGAACTCCCACAGTAGGGTTCCCATCATTATTACCCGGTTGACGGTTTGCCCCAAGTAAATCATTCAATTTACTCTAGATCAGGGCATTCTGGGCATTCTAGTCAATTGTTGATTTAATCCCAAAACTACGGCGTCCAACTCTGCTCGAGTAACTCCAACAGTTGGAGCTGCTTGACTTGAAGGAGGAGAGGTAGCAGTATTCTCTTGAACATTGTCGGATCTTACAGAACTTCGTTTTCTCCCAGGAGCCATTATTTCCAATAAACTTCTGGTTTTAAAAGAAATCCTTTCAACAATCCTTCGCGGAGCAATAGTGGAAGTTTCCTGAGTTGGGTTCTTAGTGAAAGCACCAAAAATGTTAATGTAAAAATCAGACGCTAACACCCCGACGCAGATTGAAGTTGAGCGAAAGCACCACCCGTGAACACAGGAACTAAAACAAGTAGAAAAATCATCGAGAAAGCAGAAAAGACAACAACTTTTATAGTGGTTCGGCTTAAGGTAAGCCTACGTCCACTTTAATTCTCTTTATTACTGAATCGATTACAACTTTACAATCAACCTTCAATTACAATTCTGATGAGACAAACAACTGGAACTTTGATGCAGAAGAACTCTTAGAATCCATGTAGATTGCGTTAGATTTCCTCTCGAAGTTAGTTGAGATGCCTTGCATGCTTGAAGTGTCGAGTGAGTTGTGAATTTAGCAGAGTATTGGCGCTTGAAGAGATTGGCCAAAAGTCCCTTTCATGCTTGAGGCAGGTTGGTATTTATAGGGGAAATCCCCCCTAGGTCGTAAGTCGTGACCGGTCTAAGGTGGGTTGTGGCCGGTCTAAGGTAGGTCGTGGCCGATTCATCTGGCCCCTCCATGGCTTCACAAGAGTTCATTTGGACAATCCTAAGTCACCCACGAGTCATACTCTAAGTCGCAAATGAGTCAACTGGTCTTCTTTATGCGGCATTGAACCTTCACCCAGTAGCTTTAGGTCGTGGACGACTCAAGCTAGGTCGTGAGCCGTGTACGAGTTAAGAGACCACTGCGCCAAGTAGATGCATTGAACCTGTCTTCCTTTGCTTGGGCCGTAAACGACTTAACATAGGTTATAGGTCGATGGCGACTTAGGTCGGTAGCTATCTTAGGTCGGTAGCTATCTTAGGTCGGTGGCAACTGTTCAGCCTTAAGTCGGTATCCCCTCCAGGCCTTAGTCGGCATCCCTTTAAGGTAGTTAGGTCGGTAACCTTATTAAGGTGTTAGGTCGGTAACCTTATTAAGGCGGTTAGGTCGGTATGCCTCTCAAGTAACTTAGGTCGGAAACTTTGTCAAAGCATTGAATCGGCACCTCCCTTAAGTCGGTATCCCTTTTTGGCCTTAAGTCGGCATACTCGTTGAAGTATTAGGTCGGCATACTTGTTGAAGTATTAGGTCGGCATATCCCTTAGACCTTAGGTCGGCATACCTTTGAGTCGTTGAGTTAAAACCGGGGCGGAGTTAACAGAGGCGAAGCCCTGATTCTTTGACTTGACTTGTACATATTTTGGTTGCTGTCTATGTTAGTCCGAAACATTAATGTAACTTGTAATTATATTATTTGTAAAGAATGACTTTATGTAATTTTATAACATAAGCTGATTCTGTCGTGTTTGAATGTTGTTGTCATCTTGATATGTTGCATAAGAAATACAGCTGCGTGTTAATGCATGTGCTTCAATCGTATTTGATGCTAAGTTTTTGCTTAAAATATTATTTCGTGTCTTGTAATGCCAATATGACGTGTGAATAAATTAAAGCTACATGTTTGTATACAAGAGAAGAAAGTACCGCCCTTCGTGTTTTAGTTGTAGAGGGTTGCTTTGAATGTCTTGCGTGTCTGAGTATGGAATGTAGCTGAGTGTTCCGTCATTCGGATGTGAGCTCATATTTCCACAAGCGAGAGTTCCCCTATTTTGTGACTTGTACTTTAGGGACTGTTATATAGGATAGGAGAAAAGTTTTTAAATGTAATGGAAATATGAGAAACAGTAAAACTTCCAATCACGGAAGGCCGTCGATATGCTTAAGTTCGTGGCAAACGGGTTTTGTAGTCACTTTCCCTAGCTGTGGGTCTTGGAGACATTTGTCACCCATCTTACGCCTCCGCGGGGAGTTTATCTTTTTTACCACAGCCGTACTTAAGACATATCGGAGCCGAGATCGCGCACAGTAACTACCCGAGCCATTATGGCCCTAATCGTGGGTATTATTCGATTTACTGTGGCCGGCTAGCGTGGGTGCCGATCGTCAACCGTGAACTACCCCTGGCTGGCCACACCTTACGTTGGGGCTTAAAGTAGGTTTACAGTTGCCGGCGAGCCGAACGCCGTAATGAGCTGCCATCGGCTATAGTCTGCCTTCTTGATGGCTTATAATCGGCTCATTATAGTTGGCTTTGAGGCAGTCGCGAGCAATGAGTTAACCCGCAGCAGAGGGATGCTGGAGCAAAAGTGTCTCATTGGCGAGTGCATAGAATTGTATAGTACCTGTTAGGTCCTGTCCAGGTGAGGTTGTGCCGTGAAGTGTCCAGAATGGAAATGTCGTTATACATGATTTTGTTCAACAGAAAAGGATAAAGCTTAACAAGCAGCTAAGATATAAAGGAACAAGTTAAAAAGGGACAAGATTTTTATAGTGGTTCGGCACGAAAATGCCTACGTCCACTGATTCTCTTTGTAATTCACTCCGTATGGGCAGTACAAGTTAAGAAAAGTATCGACGGAGGTGTTGGATGTTCCATGCCCTCTGGAACACCTCTTCGTCCACTGTTGACAAAATATAAGCTCCGTTGTGGAGATCTTTATGAATTACATAGGGTCCGTCCCAGATTGGATCTAGCGCTCTGGAGCACGGGAAGATCCGTTTGAGGAAAAGATCTCCTTCTTGTAAGCTGCGGTGTTTGACTTTAGAGTTGTATTGTGCCGCTACTTTTTGCTTGTGAGCTGCCGCTTTAAGTGCTGCATCATTTCTTCTTTCTTCAATTAGATCCAAAGACATGTGTAGGAGTTCTTCATTCTCTTCTGGGTTGTAATGGATCCTACGGTGGGAAGGCACTACAGTTTCAACTGGGAGCATGGCCTCCGATCCGTATGCCAAAGAGAAAGGAGTATGCCCTGTTGATGTTCTGTAAGATGTGCGGTAGGCCCAAAGTGCCGTAGGAAGTTCATCCACCCAAGCGCCTTTTGACTTTTCAAGTTTCTTCTTGTCTAGAGTTTTGAGAATTTTGTTAACAGCTTCGACTTGTCCGTTTGCCTGAAGATAAGCCACAGATGAGAATTTTGTGAATTCCGTGCTCTTGGCACCAGTCGGCGAACTCTTCGCTGCCAAACTGGAGTCCGTTGTCTGATATGATCTTGACTGGGACTCCGTACCCGTATCGGAGTATTTTCTTTGCTAGAGTCTGTCCTCCGGTGTGATCTCCGCAACTTCCTTGATGGATGTTGGACAAGACTTCCCTGGCTTCCCTTCCAACGATACACCTTAATAAGGGATTAGAGAAGCCGCGCCGATAGAGGATGCCTTCTTGTAATGTGTAGCAGTAAGCTTTCCTTAATATTTTCTTAGCTTCGTTACATCCGTCGGGCAGTGTGCCACTTTGTAAGTACTTCCGGATGGGGGTCATCCAAGTTTCTTCTTCAATTGCAGCTATCATATTCATTGGCTCGTAACTCGGGGCCAGTTGCTTTAAGATGGTTATTGTTTGGGAAGTAGTGCCATCCTTCATGCTAGCTTGCTTTGCCAGTTCGTCGGCCTTCTGATTCTCTTCTCAAGGAATGTGTTTGATTAAATAGTGATCCAATTGATTGAGCAGCAGCTTGGTCTTCTTTAGATATGCTGTGAGTCGTTCTCCTCGAGTCTGGAATTCTCCCAGTATTTGATTTACAATAAGTTGAGAATCACTATGGGGACATAAAGAACTGACTCCAATCTCCAGGGTAAGTTCTAATCCGGCTATCACTGCTTCGTATTCTGCGTCATTGTTGGTGGCAGCGAATTCCAGCCTTAGGGCGTAGTGCAGCTTTCTTCCCCTGGGGGTGACGATCACAACACCTGCCCCCGAGCCTTGTTCATTTGATGCTCCATCTACGAAGAGATTCCACTTGATATCTCCTACTATTCTAGATGGCTCCTTACCTCCGTTAGTGGTGAATTCGGCAATGAAATCAGCTATGGCTTGCCCCTTGATAGCGGTGCGAGGATGGTAGGTGATATCATATTGACTCAGTTCAATGCACCATTTAAGTAGTCGCCCCGAAGTGTCGGGGCGATGGAGTACTTGCCTTAGCGGTTGATCGGTTAAAACTATGATGGAATGAGATTGGAAATAGTGTTGCAGTTTCCGTGACGTGATTAGCAAACAATATGCTAGCTTTTCAAATTTAGTGTATCTGGCTTCTGCCCCAATAAATTTCTTGCTTATAAAGTATACGGGCCGCTGCGCGCGGTTGTCTTCTCTCACCAAAACGGCGCTTAAAGCATGGGACGATACAGTAAGGTATAAGTATAGTTCCTCGCCTTCATTTGGAGTTGAGAGTACTGGTGGTCTCTGGAGGTGTTCGATTAAGTTAAGGAAGGCTGTCGAGCATTCGTCAGTCCATTCGAACTTTCCTTTGTCTTTCTTTAGAGCTTCGAAGAAAGGGATGCATTTGTCGGTTGCTTTAAAGATGAACCTGCTTAGGGCGGCCATGTTCCCGTTTAGGCTTTGCATCTCTCTTCGAGTGGATGGTATCTTGATATCTTGCAAAGGCCGAACTTGTTCGGGGTTTGCTTCAATCCCCCTGGCATGGACGATGAATCCCAAGAACTTTCCCGACGATACTCCGAAGGAGCACTTTAGAGGATTCAGTTTCATTCCATATTGGCGAAGTACTTGAAACATCTCATCCAGGTGGTTTATATGATCGTTGGCTTTCCTCGATTTTACCAGCATGTCATCCACATAAACTTCCATAGTTCGTCCTATTAGTTCCGCAAACATCTTGTTGACGAGGCGCTGATAAGTAGCTACAACGTTTTTAAGTCCAAAAGGCATTACTCTGTAGCAGTATAATCCCCGGTCAGTGATGAAACTAGTGTGGTCTTGATCGGGGGCGAGCATAGGGATCTGGTTGTATCCTGAGTATGCGTCTATAAAGGATAAGAGTTCGTGTCCGGCGGTGCTGTCCACGAGCTGATCGATTCGGGGGAGTGGGAAGCAGTCCTTCGGACACGCGTCATTTAAGTTGGAGAAGTCGATGCATGTTCGCCACTTCCCATTAGCCTTCTTTACCAGTACCGGGTTGGCGATCCATTCTGGGTAGATGGCTTCTCGTATGAAGTTATTGGCAAGTAGGTTCTTTACTTCTTCCTCGAGGGCTGCTGATCGTTCTGCCCCCATGCTTCTCTTTTTCTTCTTCACTGGCACCTTGGTGGGATCGATGTTCAGCACGTGGCATGCTACGTCTGGGGAGATTCCTGTCATGTCAGCGTGCGTCCATGCAAATACATCCATGTTGTGGCGAAGAAAATCAGTGAGTTGATCCTTTAATTCTTCTTTTAGTTGAGATCCGATTTTCAATAGTCTACTTGAGTCATATTTGTCTACAACTACGAATTCCATAACCTCTGCAGACTCGGCGGTGGCCTCCTCCTCTTTGTCCCTGGGGTCTAATTCATTGAAAGAGTCACTGGTATATCGAAGAGGAGGGGCTTTCTTTAGTTGCTATGCTTCCAAGCTTTTCGTGCAGAGAGTAGTCTCTGCATTTTTCCCTTTATCCTTTCTGCGGTTATTGCGAAGTTCAGTTACATAGCAGTCTCGAGCAGCGTCTTGATCTCCCTCCATTTCTCCTATTCCGTTATCTGTTGGAAATTTCATTTTCAGGCACCATGGGGCTAGGACAATTTGGAAGTCAGACAAAGTTGGTCTTCCCAAAAAGGCGTTGTAGGCCGAATGATTCTCTATTAGTACAAATGTTTGTTTTCGCACAACGGAGGGGGGATGACTTCCTATTTCAACAAAGAGGTCCAGTTGCCCGAGGGGCATCTTCGCATCACCAATGAAACCATGTAGTGGTTTGTTGCAGGGAGACACATCCTTCATAGACAGCTTCATTTTGTCGAAAGCATGCTTGAATAGGATATTTACTGAGCTTTCAGTGTCTACTAAAATTCGGAAAATTTTGGCTGGACCGAACCAGGCAGAGATGACCATAGGGTCCATGTGTGGGTACTGTCTTCCCTCTAGATCACGCCTACTGAATGTAATGTCGTCATTCTCTTTCCGTTTCGGGTGGCGTTCTTCCATAACAGAATTAACGTAGCCTTCATCATTCCTAAGTGACTTACCGTATCTTTCCATCTCTGCCCAGCTTCTGTCGGCAATGTGTGGTCCTCCTGATATGGTATGGACCACTATCTTCTCTTGACTAGAGCCGTTGGTGTTGCGATTTCCTCCGCCTACTTCCGGGAGGGGCAGCCCTGGGTTCTCAATAACAGGAGTTGAAGTCCTGTTCTGGCTTTTTACATAGCGTTCCGGTCTCTTCCTTCTAATGTGTTCTTCAATCAAGTCCCGGAGATGGTGGCATTCATTGGTGTCATGTCCATGGGATTCGTGGAAGCGGCAGAACTTTCCAGACTTGAGTGCGTTATCTGACTCCATCTTATGCGGGGGGCGCTTGTATCTAACTTCGTCTTGAGTGGCTAGGAAGATGTTTTCGATTGTTTCATTCAAAGGAGTGTAAGAGTCAAATCTTGGTCCTGGTCGATATAAGCGCTTTTCTCCCTTCTTGCCCCCAGCATTGTCTCTAGAGTCATTTCTCCGAACATCCTTTACTGCAGCGGGAACCCTTTCTGTAGCTGTCTTAGCCTGTTTCCCTGACTGCCTCTCAGTGGCAGCGTTTTCAAGTCTCATATACTTTCCAGCTTCATGGAAGAAATCAGGTAAAGTAGCTGGTTTTTCCTTGGTTAGTCTTCTAGCAAATTTAGTATCCGGATGTACACCACTGCATAGGGCCATTAGGATAAGTTTCTCGTCGGCATCTTGGACTGCGGCCGCCGCGACGTTGAATCGGGTTAGATATTGTTGCACTATCTCTCCGGGTTTCTGTTTGATATTAGATAAGGAATAAGCGTCCTTGTTTTGTTCCACATGAATGCGGAACTGACTGATGAACTTTTCTTTCAACATTTCCCATGAGCTGATGGACCCTTGGGGTAGGTGGCAGAACCAGGAGGTAGCTAGATCTGCCAAGAATTGTGGGAAGCATTTACACAAAACTCCATCTGTTGCTCCGCTCATGAGCATATGCTGGGTGTATCTTTGTAAGTGTACGATGGGGTCAGAGGTTCCCTTGTAAGGTTCCATTGTTGGCATTTTCCATTCCCGGGGGATGATGGCAGTTTCGATATTGCGGGTGAAGGGGCTGGCTACCCTAGCACCTATCCCCCGATCCCTTTGCTCCCGTTGGACGCACTTTCTGAACAATCGTGCCATCCTCTCGTCAGAACTTGGAACGGATAGAAATGAGTTTGGTTCTTCCCTGCGGGATCGATTCCGTTCAGATGACCTGTAAGGATGGTTTCGTCTATCACTCCTGACATTCTCCAATGGCTGCCTCTGGTCTTCGGGGGCATGCTGGGGTCAGCCACAGTTGGCCCTTGCCTTGATCTTTCCCTGCTGGGTTCTCTTCTCGGCACTTCCTCGGGTCCAACTTCGGGTTGGACTCCAGCTCGGCCCCGTCTACTGGTGTTTTCATGGTTAGGTTGCATAACGGGCTCAGCTACATCCGGCCCCCGCTTGGCACCTCCCCCGTTGGGTTCGGTTCCAAGTGTTTCCTCGGGTCGGAATTCGGGCTGAGTCCGAGCTCGGCTCCTACCATGGCTGTTTCTATTGTTAGCCTCTTCGAATAAGAAAGACCTTTGTTGTCTCCCAGATCCTCCAGACCGAGACTCACCCCATGATTCAGTGTTGCGATTGGATTCTTCAGCATCCCTTAAGCGTGACATGTGCTGGTCCACCAAGGCTTTTTGTTGAGATGCAAAGTGGTTAGTTACTTCAGCCACAACCTTGTCCAGATCCGCCCTTGTAATTGGTTGTTCCATAGCAGGGGCTGTCGGATTTGCCTGATTTGAATTTGCTGTTGGAACTGGATGATTGTCTTGGTCTCTGATCACTGGATCTGGGATACTGCCAGTTGCGATGTTCTTTCCTTTGTTAGCATCTTTCTTCCGTCCGGGAGGCATGTTTTCCAGGCAATGAACGATGCTGATAGTAAAAGGGTTAAGTGGGAGAAGCCGAAGCTTCGAGCTCCTCTTCTCAGTGAAAGCACCAAAAATGTTTGCACAAAAAATGGACAAACACCTCCAAGTCATATGAATTAGTTGATTTTATGTTGTTTCTAGTGATTTGGGTGATTTACGCAAATATATAAAATAGATGGACTAAACTGTAAAAGACATACAGATTTATAGTGGTTCGGCCTGAACGTGCCTACGTCCACTTTATATGTTATTCTCCTTTTTCTTTCAGATTACAAGTACAAAGCTTTGTATACAAGTATATGAAAGTTGTTTGAAAGTTCCTTCCGTGCTTGAGCTCTCAAACTTGTGTGCCATTGTTGTACCCCTGCCCCTCTATTTATAGATTGAGGTTAGGGGCAGGGGTCTTGGATGTATATAGCTGCTGGTAGGCCTGGGCTGACGCTATCTGGCCTGACTAGGTTGATCTGGAATGTCTTGGTTCAGTGGAGAATGGTATGTTGTTCTGGTTCGGTTGTATATGGAAGTGGAGTTGGTTCGGCGAGGGTTGGAGCGGCAGTTGGCTCGGTGGTGGTTGATTCGGTATGCTTTGGTTCGGTTACGTAGGGGAAGGTGGATGGTTCGGTGGTGAGTGGATGGAGCCTGGTTCGACATTGTTTGGATATGGTATGGTTCGGTGGTATGTAGGAGGTGTGTTGGTTCGGTGGTACGTAGCAGGTGTGTTGGTTCGGCAGTGCCCTCCTTTTAATGGCTCGGTGGAAACACCCCCAACAACATGTAAGTACGTTTGGGAGCTCAGGAGGCGAGCTGGATGGCAGGAACGTATGGAGTGTAATCCATTGAGTATTATTGATTGGTATCTAAAACATGTTGCTTTTCTGTCCAGTGTTTGTGAAGTGTTGTAACTCCGATAAAACGTATGTGAAATAACAATTATAGTTTTCTGTGTATAACTGCTATTTTATTTGATATTATATTTTGATCCACTGCGAATGTGAGAATCTGTGTTTAGGTGTTTCTGCTCCTTCCTCTTCTTCTATCTCTTTCTTCTTTTCTCTTACTATCTTGAATTTTCTGGATCGAAATTTTCGGGTCGTTACATGATTGTTCCAATGCAAAGACCTTCCCTTTCCAGCCTTAGCAACCTAGGGACACTTGTCCTTGTAATGCCCAATCTGGCCGCAGTTGTAGCACTCCACGTTCGGCCTCACTGCAACTGCTCTTCAATCACCTAAGCGACACTCATTAGTATAGAGCCCCTTCTTGTCACACTTGTATCAAGCAATACCAGTCTTGCTCTTCTTTGCCGCTATCCCCGGTTAGGCACCTTTCTTCTTGAAGAACTTCTACTTCTTATCTTGAAAATTCCGAACCTCAACTGGTTTCACCATTCCAAAAGTAGAATGCATCTCTTCATTCCGAATAGCCATCTCAATAACAATATGACACCGATCCTGGAGGTTTGGCATAGTTTCTCTGGCGAGCTTAGGATTCAACCCCCTGATAAACTTATCATTCCTCTGATTGACAGTATCCACAATAGCATATCCATAAAAGGACACCTCATCAAACACTATAGCATACTCAATCACAGATCTATCCCTCTGGACTAAATTTGCAAATTTACCGAGCAATGCTGACTTAGAAACCTCTAATAGGAATCTTTATTTGAGCCTCCATTGAAATTCAGTCCAAGTCAAGTCTTCCTTTAGCTCTCCTACGATAACTCCGTTCCACCAAAACAATGATGCTCCCTGCAATTGCCTTGAAGCAAGTCTCCTATTCTGCATATCCATCAAGCTGAGATCTACAAATATCCTTTCACGATGCAATATCCAGTTCTCCACTCCTACTGCATCCTCGGTTCCCAGAAATGGCTGTACTCCCAGACTAGCGTAATCCCTGCTCAGCTTGGCATAATTATTGCTAAATGGGCCACCAGATTAGCTCCACCATCATTCCCTACTGCCACTCCGACAGCTGTTCCAGCTTGCATCATATTTACAAAGAACTGATACATTATCCCCATATCAACCGGCAGAATCTTAGCATCAACATTGGCATTTGCATTTGCCTGTCGACCATGGTTACTCCTAGTATTGGGTCGAACATTTCCACTTGTTGCGGTGCGTCTTCCACCTTAATTCACTCTTTCATTTCCTGCCTCCATATCTTAATTCCCTACTACCTGAAATCCAACCTTGGTAAGAAACAAAAGAACGGTCTTAGAGAGTGGGGAATAAATACTTAAGTATTTATAGCAAAGTACACGTACGCTACTATAATGCTTACCTAAGACCAACTATATTTTAGATTCATTAGATTATGCTTCAAAATCTTTTAAGATATAAATTCCTTTTAAATACATAAACCATGCTTCGATACCAACTTGTAGCATCCCATTCTGGAGGCTCAAAACTAACTGCCACAGATGCTGCAGTCATGCATATGTGTTATTTCCATGTGATCGAAATCGGAAACTTGAAACTATTGCAACACAGAAACACAAGTATATGAAAATTTTTAAACTTCAATAAAACAGAATTACTCATTTCTTATGAATTTAATTTTAAGATTTAAATACATAATCCAGACAGTATCCATGTTCAGATCACATATACATGTACAAAATACGATAAGAGCGACATATGAAGATGTCCCCTTACGAGGATCAGAGAACTAATAATATGAATTTTACAGTTCTTAGTACATCACAGTGGAATATACATAATAGCTTCTATATAGTTAACACTACCTCCTGCATGTCTCCAAATGCTTATTCGTCTAAAAACTTGAAATTCTCTCTCTCAGACTACTCAAATTAATTTTGAGTACCGAGAGTTTGTAGAGAAACACAAACTTCGAGTCAGACAATAAGTGTAACATTTTCTAATTTTAAACAAGTTTAATTTGGCAATTAATTTAATTTTGGGATTAAATTGTAAAAATTATTTGTGAATTAATTAGAAAATTTCCAGAATAAATAATTTTTTTAGACTATAGATAGAATTTTGGTTTGAAATTTAAGGATAAGTATTTTATTGGATTTAAAAATAAATATATCGGAAATAAATTAGATTTGAGACTTCATTTTTAAGTTAATAGGAATTTATTTCTAATTATTTAAAAATGCATTATAATTTAAAAATGATGTTTGAATTTGATATAATAAGTTTTTCCAAGGCTAATTAAAAAAATGAATCTCTAAAATATTTATTTATGTGTAGTTAAATTTTAAAACTATTTATCTTTAAAAGATTTTATAATTAATAAGATAAATGTATTCATTTCGATAAGAAATATGATATAAAGTTGTGTTCCAAATATTATTTGTAGTATTTAAAATATAGTAAAAGTTTGAATGTTGTTTAAAAAACTAAATTTTATTATTTACATATGTGTGTTATTTATCAAAGTATAATTTGTTTTAAAATTCATTTTTTCTTAAGATTTTATAAAGGAGAATGCATTTATTGAAATTATATAGATAAAACATAAACATTTAAAACAAAACACATATGTTAAGGTGTGAAAATATAAATGCATAAGGGGTTAAAACATAAATTTTAAATTAGTTTAAACAAAGGGGTAAACATAATTTTTATAATTTTCAACAAGTGTAAAACACGAAAATAAGTAATTGTACAAGTTTATTAAAATGGACAAGTGTTAGCCAAATTAAAACAAGTGGCACAAATTTTGTTTAAAATGAACTAAATTTTGTATTGAAAGATGAAAACTAAAATACATTCATCTTTTTCTCATATTTTCAACATCAAAGAAAACTAAAATCATAAAATAAAAAATGAAAAAAAAAATTCATCTCGAATCTGAAACAAAATTTTAGATCAAAATCTGAAACAAATCAGGTTACAAATTCGATTCAAAACTTGTAATGAGGAATAGAAACCTGGAATTCAAAAGAAAGGTTGAATCAAAAACTAGATTGAGTAGTATCTCAACCTGAAGCATGCAAATTCAAATTGATTCAAACAGCAAGTAAGATCTGTAAAACATCAAGAAGCTTGGCATGTAACCAAATTTTTGAAACTGAAAAAAAAACAGAATACAAATCAAAAATATAAAGAAGAATCTGGAACCAAGTTTCAGCTTCAACCTAGGAGAATCAATGTCAGTTCTGGAATCAAACAATAGAAAGTAAAACAAATTCGAAGCTTAAGTTCAAAATCATCACTCTGGCCTCTGTTCTTTCAATTGAAACAGGTGAGCAAACCTTTAATTTTAAACCTTAGATTTGTTTGAATATCTGTTTGCATGTGATCATCTGGGTAGTTATGAAGCAAACTATGTTTGTATGGTTTTACGAATGTGTTTGTATATTTATATATTCTGTGCATATATCTGGAAGACGAGCATTAAGGCCTCTATAAGAATTTTTTTACAGGATTAGATTTAGTTCAAAATTCAATTCCACCATCCCCAATCATTTCTAGTTTATGATGTTAAGACAAAACATGTTTAAAATCACCCTAACTTAATTTTACAAAATATATTGCCATGAAAATATGCGATGGGTTCATCTGGAAAAATAAATACACTATAAATTCAAAATTTGTCCAATTTTCAACCTGCATGAATTCGAGATTGAGTTACACCATCCAAATCTATTTCGAAATCAAGGATTTTTTAAAAAAAAATTGGATTTTTTAGCTTTGAATTGGGGTAGTATCCGAAAGTTCAACGGGAAAGGGTTTATTGGCAATTTCTGGTGATCGGCTAACTTTCGAAGATTGAAACTTGGCATGGAGTTAGCTGGAGTATCATAGATCATAGGAAAAATGCAAGATAATTTTTAAGTTCATTGTGGTTGGAGATATGAATTGATTTAGGGTATTAACACTACGTTTTGTTGGTTGAAATCACGAGGCGTTTTCTTTGTCGTCACTGCGTTTCAGACGATCAGACCTTGAGGGTTGTTACGTGTAGTATGGCGAAGCTTTCTACTTGGTGGCTCGGGTTCAAGTGGTCGGAAGTGATGGCTTGAGGAAGAAAACCGATGATCGATCTTTGGGTTCAAGGGTGTTGGTAGGTTCGATTTCGAATTACGGCAGAGATGATGACGCTGGGTGATATGGGTTGTCGAGGCGATCACCAACGACGTGTGGGAGGTTACGGAAACGATCGTCGTTGCTCTGGCGAACTGTGCACGTGCATGGGAATGACATTGCATCTGGAAGTTTTGTTTTTTTGAGAAGATGATGGAGTCTCGGGTTCGTGCTTGTGTCACTCGCGAGATTGTCTCGAAGCAGTTGATGGTTTGGTGTAGCTCGAAGTCTTGTTCGGGGAAACGAAGGAATTGCCCGTATAAACAGTTTTGAGTTTAAATTTTGTAAACAAGTTTTATAAAGTGTAATTAAGTTTTTAAAGAATTTTGTAAAAAAAAATTGTTAAAACAAATTTCTTTTAAATATTAGATGTTAATTAAGTTTTAAAATGGGTTAAAAAGGTTTTTTTAATAGAATTGTTTTAATTAACCAAGTTTTAAAATGGTTTAAAATACAAATTTAACTTTTATTTTGAAAGTTTATTTTAAATAAACTTAATAATATTAAAGGTTAGTTAATTAATATAAAGAATGTTTTGATGGTTAATTAACTTTTAAAGTTTAAGTTAATATATTTGTTAAAGGAAATTAATTTTTCAAAGTTAATTACTTAATAAAAGTAATTATGGTAAATTTGTTAATAATTTAAGTTTGATTAATCAAGTAATTAATGAACAATTAATTAAAGGATAATTAAATACTTAAAAATAATTACTTAATGAAAGTAATAAAGGATGGACAATTGATCATTTAAGATTGATTTAATCAAGTGTTTAAAGGTTAATTAATTAAGGATAATTAATTAATGTTATTAAGGTAATTAATTTAAGAAGTAATTAATTTATTAAAGGTTAGTTAACTGATTAAGGTAATTAATTAAGTAATTAGGGATAATTACTTATTTTAAGTTAATTAGGATTAATTAATTAAATGATAATTAATTAATGGTAATTAATTGACTAATTAATTAAGAATAATTAATTAAGGTTAATTAATTAAGGTTAATTCTTTAATAATTAAAGGTTAATTAATTCATTAATTAAGGTTAATTAATAAATAATTAAAGGATGATTAATTGACCTAAATTGTGATTAATTAATGTTAATCAAGCAGGATTAGTAATTTATCTGATTTCAATTAATCAGATGATCAATTAACCTTATTTATGGATGACTGTATACTATTGAATGTCGTGAATTGTTTGATATCTCTACTATGTGATGTTGTATGATATGAATTGTTTTAATTCAAGTTGTAATGAATGTAATTTATTTATCTATAATGCATTTATACTATCTATCTGTGATTCTGTGTATATAGATAAGCGTTATAGGATTATACTACTTATCGATATTGCTGTGATTGTATCTGTGATGATTGATGATGTTGCACTATTGTGTAAAACCCCTGGACTACACTATACACACACGAATATGGATTGCATGAGGAAATTGGTTAAGTCACAGATTTTTGAAATGGTTATAAAATTTGAATTTGAACCAAACAGTTTTGGAAATGGATTTGGGTTAAAAGTGAAAAGCTTTTGAAAAGGAGTTTTGAAGATAAAAGCTATTTTGAATAACTTAATAAAGTTCTGAAATTGAAATAATTTGATTTAAATTTGAATTCAAAATTTGAAATTGAATTCCATGTTTGGAAATTATAGTTTACAGGTTATAAATGTGTTTATATGGGTTTAAACCATTTTAAAGGTATTGTTTTGAGAATTTGAAATTAACCCAAAGGCTTTAACTTGTATCAATGAAATCAGATTTTTTCGAAATAAAAACTATTTGTTTTCAAATAATAAAAGCTTTTATATAAGGAAAGAATTCCCAATCTGTGTTAAAAGGATTTCAAATTTGAAACGGAAACGGTTATCAAAGTTATGAATGAATCTTTGGAAACGGGTTTGAAAGCTATAAGTTAAATATTTGATTTAAAGATTGAACGAGTTAATCCAAATTGAAATGGAAATTGTTTGAAATCTATGAATGAATCTGTAACGACCCAGAATTTTGGGTCACTAGATGTGAACATTTAATTCATTTTAAATGTTGAATACGTATTATAATTCGAATTTTGAAATAAAAGATTTTGGTCAAATTGATAAAATTAGTTAAATTTCAAATACGGTAATTTAATTGAAATTTGAGTAATAATAATCTAATATTGAAATTGGAATAATTGGTGATTCTGGGTGTAAATAGGTATAAAGATAGATTATAAAATTTATTTAAGCCTATTTGGATTTGAATTATAATATTGGATTGTGGGATGGAATTAAAAGTCAATAGGTTGAATTTGGAATTTTATATTAATTTAATAATGAAATTTAATGATATAATAATGCAAATAATCAAATTTTGATTTAAACTGAATCAGAATGATTTCTAATGTGAATATAAATTTTATATGAGTTATAATAGAGTTAATAAAGTTTTAAAAACGAAATTTTAGATGATTTCGACGATTTTGAAAATCGCTCGAATTAATCGACGAGTTGAAATAGCCTTCCGGGGCACAATCTCGGAATTCAACGAAACCAATTCCATTGGATCCGTCATAGTTAGTTATTATCGGATTTCAATTTTTGTAGTAATCAGAGTTGTCGTTTGACCCTGGCAGCTCAAAACGCATAGAAATTACTTTAATCGATTTAATTTAAAATTGATAGTTTATTTCCGTAACTCGTACATACGACCAAATTAGCCTCCGAAACACGTTCCATTGTGTTCGAAACATGATAAAACCTTTAATCGCCTGTCGGCATGCGTCGTTTGGAGATCGTGTGAAAAAGGTTGCTTTAAATGGATTTAATATTAAAATAATATAAATAAACGTTTATATTCACGTTTATTCAAGGGAAACCCTAGCATGGTTTTCGGCCGCCGCTTATTTCTTTTTAATGGCCGAAAATGCTTCCTTTTCTTCCTCAATTTTCAATCAATCCACGCAATTATTTGCATTTATTCCAACTACTAAATCGTAGAGAGCGTCGAGATCTTCGATTCGTACGGTGGAGATGGGTTTTCGTCGACCAGAGGAGGAGGATAGCGGCTGCGTTTTTGTAGGGTTCATGCTCGCTTTTCGAGGAGCATAGGTCACCGAGTTTGGCCAGATTTAGCCCGTGGGTGGAGCCGAGGCACGCGCGCGATGTGGTGGGTTCTGATTGAATTCTTGAACGACATGGTGGGTGCGATTCCTAACCCTATAACGCGATGTTGGGTTCATTTTTGCTGTTAATATCATGTGAGGAAGAAGTAGAGGGGGCGGCCGTGATATCTCTAGTGGATCGTGCGGCCATGATCTGTTCAAGGTTTAAAATAAAAAAAAGAAAACTTGTTTCAAAGTGATATTCAAACTTTAAAAATTCATATTTCGTGCGTTTGTTATCAGATTTCGACGAAAAGAGAAATGCCGGAATCACAGAGACGAGTATTACATTGTGGAGCAATTCTGGAATCGTTCCGAGCAAGTAAAATTTAGGTTAAATCAAACGCCGTTCTATTTAATTTAAATTTGAACGCTCGTCGAAAACCCATGGTAAGTTGTTCTCACTCACATCTGGATACCAGTAATTTAAATAGCTAATATTTAAAGTTTGATTGGTTGATTAGCTGAATATGATAATTATTATCAAATTAAATAGATATTTATTTGTTGCGCTAATATTTATGGATGCACGGAACAGGTTGGAGGGATCAAACTGGATTCCTCACAAACAGAAAATTTTATTTATATTCTGATATATATCTCATTGATATTCTATGATAAATTGTTTTAGATCCTGTTATGCTATGCTCTATTTATATACTGTGTTAGGTTAAATCGAAATTAAATTGTGATTGTGCTATGATTGGGTGGATACAACCTAGGAATTTAAAATAAATAAATGAATTGGGTTTAAAGGAAATAAAGAAAATTCTTAAGTAAAGAATTTTAAAAGAGATTAAATTCAAGGAATGGGTTGAAAAATTTAAAGTGTTTGAAATTGTTATTTCAAAGGGAAATGTGAATTGTTTAAAATAATAGCGAGATTTATTTTTAAAGAATGGGAAGCGTGCTTTCTCCTAGAAACTTATTATGTTTTTAAGAAAAGTTTTCAAATATAAATCTGCAGTTTAGATATGTTTGGAATATTTTAGAAAGAAATATTCTTCAATTGTTTTTAAGTGAATGCAAATATTTGATTTAGTAATTATGGTATTAATTATTTTTAAAAAGTAAAGTAATATTAAGTTTTCAAAAGAAATTATAATATAAATATTTGATTTAATAACTTTATTTTAGAAAAAAAGTTAAATTTGACGTAAATTACTTAGGAAACCTCTATATATTTCCTTAAGTATTATTTCAATTAAATAAATTCTAGAAGCTTTATTTTAAATATTTTTAAATATATATTTGGAAATGATTTCCAGGAAATAGCAATGTGTTTAAAAATAAAAGGTACAGGATGGACGTAAAATTTAATTGGGATAAATCGCGTTGAATTGATAAAAAGAATTCTTTGGATTATCCTAAACGGAAGTGTATTTCCCTGAAAGCCAAGTACATTTAAGTAGATTTCTAAGTAAAAGATAAAGGTTTTAAATTTATTTCAAAGAAATGTTTAAAGGAAATTCTTATGTAGGTTGCAAAGATTTCAAAAGTAAATATTTACTAAAGTAGTTATAGTAATAATTAGTTAAAGGACAATTGGCATTACGTTAAAGGGATATTATTAATATTTATGTTTGTAAAATGATTATATTTTAAAGATAATTAGTTAAATTTTTATTTGAAACTTGTATAGAATTTTATAGCTTTATTTTAAAATCTAGTTTGTCTTAACTTTATTTTAAAGATAATAGCTTATATTTTATAAAGCAGTTTTATTCAAGATATTTCTAAAGGATATATATTTTTTAGATCAAGTATGTAGGAAGTTTTAATATAAATGTTTAATGTATTTTCAAGAATAAAGTATTCAAATTATATTTAAACCCCAAAACATTGGTACTTGGATGTTTTCAGAGGAAGCAAAGGTTTGAGATATTTCTCCATGGAAAGAGTTGGGGTTGAAAACTGTTTCAAAATGGTTTGAAAACGAAATCATATCTTGCAAAGATATTTGTTGGAAAATAAATAACGTGGGAATTATTTATTGTGTGATGGATGTTTGTGAATGTTAATTGATAGTTAAATCACCAACTATCAATATTGGACAAATGCGTTGATCGTTTCGAAGAGACGGGATCGGGATTAATTTCTCGAAAACCACTTCGATCCAGTTTGTATGTTTTCGTGGGAAAAACAAGTTCGGAGTCGAAGATGGAACAGTCAAGTGCAAGGGCTAGTCGCTACTAATCCTGAGGATATTTCCAAAATGGATGTAGTAGGAGTAGTGCCTTCGGTTCCATTCGAACCCGGGACGGACTTGTATGGATGAATGCTTTTGGAACATCGTCAGGTGGGTGATGGGCATTCTAAGTGAAACGTTATAAAAGGTAACTCTTAGCCTCAAGCCTCATCAACCGGGAATGACTGAAAATCAGGGGTTATGCAGTAAGGCTTGGTGGGAAGCACCCATTTCTGGGTAATGTCATCCCTGTCTAGATGTCACTTTTTATTTCGGCTTAGTGTTGCGGTTGCTGATCCCAACCGTGGGGTGATCTTACTCGGGATTATCCAGTAAGGGATAGTCCGGGCCTTGTGTTGCAAGGGAGTTAGGGTGGCTCCTCGGTACACTGATCTAAACCAGGTACTGTGATAGGTGGTACCCCAGTGCCTAGTCATTAGTTGGAAATCCATTCTCCCTACGCGCCTTTTTCTAGTTTTGTTTATATTACCCACTTTGTGGCTAGTAGCTGGAATTTAATAAATGTAACAATTTCGTCTATTTTATAAGTGTTTGTATATAGACCCTAATATAATATCAAAGGATTTCTATAAAAAGTGTTTTAGCTATCGTAAGGTAAAACCCGACATGTTTATTTGTGGCGTGGTCTTACGAGATGCTTTTGTTTTCAAATGGATTTTTGAAACTTTAATAATCAATTTGGATGCATTATTATCGGCTGGTATTCCAGACTGACTCGTTTCATTATAATGCTTGGGTCAGACCAAGTATTATATGTTCAGGACATGATGCTATGGAGCAGGAATGGAGCTGGAGTCCGAGACGTATTATCCATACTTATATATATCTGCTGCTGTGAATGTTTGAGATTGTCTGACCGGTAAATGTTGTTTTTATGAGATACTCTGATGATATAATGTATAAAACAGATATAGTTTCATTTTGTGTAAAGATCTACTATTTACTATTATATTTTATTGCGCTGCGACTGTGAGATTCTGTTATTGTTTAGTTCCTTATTTCTTCTATCTCCTTCTTTTTCCACAACAATCTGTCTTTTCCGGCACTTGATCGTCGGCATATCAGACTGTGGGGTATTTTGTGTCGCTTTTCGAGGGTCGAGAAAGGCATATCGTCACACTTGGTATTAGAGCTTAGGTTGGCGACAACCTAGGCTTTGGTGGGGAAATTACTCATTAGATACAGAGTCAATAGTACCCTATAATGAGTTGAGTGTATTAATAGATATGAGAGCGTACTTGTTAGTGAATATAAAATTGTTTTTATACTGTGTTGACTTATCGGTTGAGTGTTTATGAATTCTGGCTGGTACAGGAAGTACAACCGTATCAATAGGGGTTTCTAAACTCTTAAACAAGATAAACCGACATAGTGTTGTTTTTAAAGTGGGTAAATGAAATAATTTTACCCAAAATTTTATTTTTATATAAAAGAAATAATTTTTTGAAATTATTATATATATTTTATTGTTTGGATGTGAATATCTTAATCAAATAAGAATCTAAAATTTAATCTAAAATTTAAAATGGTTATAACCAAATAAAATTCTATAAGTATAAATTATACAAAAGAAGAATAACTAAATTTGAATTAAACCAGAATTTAAATCTCGAAAATTTTGAAAAGTGTTTTAAATGATTGAAAATAAAGTTTGGAAATTTAAAATCTTGGGAATGCTTGAAATGTTTTCCAAAGTGTTTGAAGGCAATGATGGAATATTATTTTGGAAAGTATTTTTGTACGAGAATTATTTTGGAATGAATTTGGGAAAGTAAGGAATCACTGAACTCACTTCAGTTGTAACAACCCGCATATTTATCGATTTTATATTTAAATATTTTTTTTAAATATTTTGTCGTTAATCGGATATTGGTCCGAAAAGCTACTTTTTGCAAACGGTCAAATTAGGACTCGAGACCACTGCCATTGAGTTCGAAACGCCGTTTGCAACTTTTTTATGTATAAGCATTGATATGTTTGGAGTTTGTGGAATTTCACCACTTTTTCACTTGAGACCATTAGTTGAGCTTTTAACCTATTAAACCCAAACTCCACCCTCTCCTCTTCATAAATTTCTAATTGCTTTAAACCTTCAAGCTTCTTCAAAAATGGTAGTGGGAATGGGAAATTAAAACTCCAAGCTCAAATTCAACTTCAAATCCATCATTCAACTCCAAATTCAGCTAGAAGACATTGGATTCAGGCTTCTTGCATTGGGATTGAAGAGGGATTGATTCTTGCTTGCTTTGTTCTTCATTTTCATTGGTTTTTGGTGCAAAGGTGAGATTTTTATCTCACATGTCTAGTCTATAACTATATTGGACTGTTAGGAATGATTCCCCATCACTTTAGCATGTACATTTGCATTTGGTTTGGATTGGATTGGCAAAAAACTCCAATTTTTAGCGTTTTTGGCGAAAAACTGCACTTAGGTTGTTCTGGCGAATTGTCACTTCGGAGTTAGGTCGTATGGACCTTAGGTCGTAGGTCGTGTGGACCTTAGGTCGTAGGTCGTGTGGACCTTAGGTCGTAGGTCGTATGGACCTTAGGTCGTAGGTCGCTCTGCCTTTCTCCGTTAGGACGTTCGAAGATAGGTCGGTAGGTCGTTCGGAGTTAGCTCGCTCCCTTCGTTCTTAGGTCGTTCGGGGTTAGGTCATTGGCCTTAACTAGTGCGGCCTTGGTTCTTTAAGTCGCTCGGTCTTAAAGCCATTAGGTCGTTGCCCCCCTAGGTCGCTCGACCTACTTAACTCGACCTATTTTATGCTAACCCCTTAGCTCGACCTAGCTTAGGTCGTTAGGTCACGTGGCACAGTAGGTCGCTAGGTCGCGTGATCCATGCCGATAGGTCGCATGACCTTTATACTTTTAGGTCGTTAGACCCTTAAATCGTTAGGTCGTTAAGACCTTAGGTCGTCTACTTGTTAGGTCGCATGACCTGTTTGCTTTCACTTGGTCAGTTGACCTTTATATGCCGTTAGGTCGCTTGAGGGTTAAACCGTTAGGTCGCTCGAGTGATAAACCCACTTAAGTCACTTGTTCCTTTAGGTCGCATTCCCTTATTAGGTCGTGTGTCTCTGTTAGGTCGTTGACCTCCTTAACTTGCATTACATAACCCGTAGGTCGTTGGACCTTGATTCTATTTAAGTCGCTGCTTCTTGTAGGTCGCTCGGCCCCTTATTTTCTTTAGGTCGTTTGAGTGTTAGGTCGCGAACCCATTTTAGGTCGCATGACCTTTACCCTATAGGTCGCAATGTTCCGACCTACTTTAACTCCTCTAGGTCGTGACCCTTTAGGTCGAAACCCTTTAAGTTGCTCGATCCTATCCTTCCTTAGGCCTTCACTAGGTCGTACCGTTTTGGTCGGGGTGCTGCCCCCTGGACCCCCGCGACCTGACCAGGCAGGTCGAACCCCGTAGCGGTGGCTTTACCCCCGCACCCCCACCTAGGGGGGTTGCCACCCCCCCTGGACCCTCCCTCCGTAGGGGATCTTATCTGAAAAGCATTCAACAGAACTTGCTTTGTTGAGATGCTGAGATTGACCACTCTTCGAGACAAACTATCTTTGGCTTCTCGGTCGATTTTATGGATTTTTGAATATCTATTTCAATGGATTCTTTATCGGTTTCTTTGGATTTTATTCACGTCTTCGTATGTGAATTTTTATGATTGATTGTTTCTACAATCACTTCTATGATTTGTCACTTTAAAATATAAAGGTTTTCTATACTAGTAGTAAATATCAAAACTCTTTCAACAAAATAATTTCAACTCTATTTTCAATAACAAAGCTCTTTTCCTAAACCGTTTTCCAATCTGCTGCTATATACAAACCTTTACCTCACTCGGATGAGAAATCTAATTAAACGGCTTAGTAAAACAAGTGGTATGAAACGCTTGCGTTCACTTCGTCGGTTAATTCTTGGACTTATTCGATTGAACCTCTTGTGACAATTTTCTAGTGGAGATCTACAATTTGTTCGTAAATATTTAAGTTAAGCTAGTGGTTATGGGACATGAAGCTAAGCTCATATATTTACTAGCTTAGTGTAATTGACACTTCTCGTTGATTATGACGATCATTCTTATGATTTAGACTAGCAATTGTGCGATGTCTCTTATTTGCTTGGTTAGACTAGACACCACTTGTGTGATTTCATTCACACATACCTTTTTACCTTCTTGGTTAGTCTAGACACCACTTGTGTGATTTCACTCACACGTACGTTTTTGTTTGAGAGGTTAGACTAGACACCACTTGTGTGATTTCACTCACACATACCTTTTTGATTTTTGGTTAGTCTAGACCTCATATGTGTGATTTTGACTCACACATATGGGGTAGCTCCCTATGGTCTTCGGACCGTCATGTGATAGGCCTCTTTCTTTTTCATGATTTTCTGGATTTCTTGTGTTGATTTCTGGAATTTATGTCATTGACTTGTTATGAGTACAAGTTTTGGGTATGATACCCTTTTGGATCTTTGAGAAGATTCTTGTGATATTGATTAATCCCTTGTTGATTATCATTTACATGCTTATAGTAGTATGATGTTATGGATATTATTCGCATATGCCATTTCTCTTATTTTATATCATGTCGTCTGATATTTATAGCTAGACTGATCCGTTTATTATTTTCTTATAAATAATACTCGGGTCAGACCGAGATGTTACATGTGCTTCTGCTCGACTTCTCCCCCAGTGATTCACTACACAGACTTTTGGCTGCTTGTTTAGATTAGCAGTTTTTGTTGTAAACACTTGAGATATAGACTCATAGTTGTATTCTTTTGTTATAGCACGTATTTCTATTCTTTTGTATTATTGTGGATCTTTTTGACCACTACTCTGATGTACACTTTCATGTGTTAGTTATATATTCATATCTTCTTCCGCCTTTGTGATATGGATGTCTGTGACTAATTTGTATTATGCTTATTTCTATGTTTTTTTCCGAAGATTATTTATAGCCACCGTGTGATAGCTTTGAGTTTGTATCGGAATGTCGGACTTCCCCTCTGACATATCGGTGCTCGCACAAAGAAGTTACATGGATGGTCGCTCCTCAACAGTCTTATTCTCCGTGCTAGTTGACAGCACTACATCGTAGTATTCTTGGCTAGCGTGGGTATAGAGGTGGGGCATCACATCAGTCGCTGGAAAATAATCCTGATGATGATGGCCACATCATTAGAATTCATTTTCAAGTTTCTTAAGTGATGGATTTCTACCATGTTGAGTGATTATGATATTTGTTGGACTTGATTGAAATACAAGTGATTTTAGAAATTTCAAAAGGAGGAAATTTGTTTTGGTATAAACAAGTTATTTGGAATCCGGAGATTTGATTGATATACCAAATGGGTATGAGTTGATTATTATTTCAAAATGGTTTTGGAATAAAACCGGGTAATTGAATTCTGGTAAATTCTATTTAAATAATGTGTAAAGTTGAAATGAATCAACTATTGAACTTATTAAGTGAAGTTGATATTAATAATAAGAAAATGAAAATTTTTAATCTTGGATTTAAAATTTAACTTGAGTATATGGAAGTGAATAGAAAATTTGAATTTAACTTGGGATAAGTTAAATAAATTGGACTTAGAATCAAATTGGTTTAGGTTAAGTTGAAATATAAAATGACTTTGTAATTGTGGGTCATTGTGTAAATGAATTGTACCCATAAGCTAGTAAGTGTTATAATTATAATCTAAAATTGTGAGTTTAAAATGGTGCAAAGATTTAAATTGAAAGAAAATTTGTATCCTTAAGAATTCGGGTGATACATACATACATACATACATATTCATACATACATACATACATAGATATATATATATATATATATATATAATTTGGAATTGTGACTATAAGATGAAAATAATTCAAATGAGCAATATGAACTTTGAAGTAAATAATTTGGTGAACTTATAAATAGAAAATGGAATTATTATCACTAATGGGAAATAGTTGAATGGTATGGTGAATTCAAACCCAATCTTAAATGAAATGTGAATTGAAATAAGATAAAGAAAATATAAAAGATAAAAGGGTGAATGAACTAAAATCAGTAAATAAATTTTGAACTTGTATATGGAGAATTAAAATTAGATTGAATTGGATTTGTCTTCGATTAAATGGAATTGAGTTGAATTTGGATTGAATTAAAATCAAAATTCAGTTGTGTTACAAATAATTTTGAACAGAATTAAATTCTTATTTAAGATAGTAAAAGAAATGGTATGGACTTAAGTTGGCTAAATAAAATTTAGTTAAACTTGAATTAAATTCGAAAAAAGAATTGAATTAAGTGGAATTTAAGTTAAGTAAGAATGACATTGAATGAATTAAATTCTCAATCAACTAAATCCAAAGGAACTGTATGAGAATGAATTTAGTGTAAACTAAATTAAATGGAATTTGTATTGGCATGGATGAAATTTTGGTGGTTTATTAAGAAAATTTTGAAAAGAAAAATAAAAACCCAGTTCTAGTATGGGATTTTGTTTTGGCAATAAAAGCTGAGAGTGTGAATAAATAATGGAATTAGATTATAATAGTAATGGTTTGAATTATAAATAAATTCAAATGAGTGAAATAATTTAAAGTGGTCTCTTTGTTAATAAAATAAATTTAAAATGGAGTGAATAAATAAACAAACTGAATTAAAATTTGTAATGAATTGGAATTTGATTGGATGAAAATCAAATTAAAATAAAATAAAATTTGATATAAGAAGAAATGGAAATATTTTGAAATTGAAAGAACTTAAGCAAATTGATGAAAAATTGATTGTGGTTGAGCTTTATATGTGGTCTGGGGTAAATTCGTTAAGATAATAAAATTTAAATGCAAGTGAAATGGTTTTAATTAAATAGTGTGATGAAATAAGAATGTATGAATTAAATATTACTGAATGGGATGATATTAATTTAAACTTAAGCTGAATGAGGAACTTGAAGTGAGAATAAGGAATTGAATCAAAAATTGCAAGGAAATAAGAATATTTAGGTTGTGAATAATTCCGAATGGAATAAAATTAATATAAATTTGAACTGGAATTAATTTTAACAGTTATAAGCTTAACTGATGGCTATTTGCTTAAATGACATGAAGATTTGCATAAGAATTGGTCGTTTTGTTGTACTCGGAATTGAGTTGGTTTAAAGAAGCAAAAGAAATTGTTTTTTGAATCAATTGGAAATGGATTGAAATTTTATTAAGTGATTTTGCATATGAATAAAAATGGATCATAAAAGAAATGCAAATACATCAAATTGAAAATATATAAAAAAATTGGTTGTGGATCAGTTTGGAATTTAATTAAAGTAAATTGATGCAAGTAGTACACATGTAATCATAATATGAATTATAAGAAGTAAACTTGAATTTAAATCATTCAAGTGAAATAAAATGGAGTCGGATTTGTCAGGAAATTTAAAATAGTGATTGAAATCTTTGAAGTGCTGATAAAATATGGTTAACATTGTCAAATTATGAAGTTTGCTTGGTTAAACTATGAAATTGATATGTTTAGTTTAGATTAATGAAAAGAATGTTATTAAAATTCTCATATTATTGAAAACTGGTGTGTTTGTTTAAGTAAGTACAGGTACGGGAGGCAGTAAATAGAGTTGGAGTGCGTATATGCAGTATTATTTAGCTGCTTGCTTTTAAAATGCTAATAAAAGGTACGCCTACGCAATAAAAATAGGAAATATGAACTGTTTTTGGTTTTTTCGACCGTATGGGTCGATGTATATATATATTTATATCTATTGTGATATTTCAAAAGCTTCTCCGTACAAGGCAGACTCTGGCAAAAAAATTTGGAAATTTTGGGAGTTAGAAATTTTTTGAAACGTTTTGTTAACGACAAATTGATTTCAAATTAAAATAAAAATAAAAAGGACTTTGGAATAGGAATCGAAACTAGCAGTTTGATTTGAAGCTAAAGAATTTAGGCAAGATAAAATTGAGATTTTCACTAAATAGGTTTTGCTATTGGGTTTGGAACATTCTTCTACCTTAGCAAATTTCGGGGACGAAATTTTTATAAGGGGGAGGAATGTAACGACCCGGAATTTTGGGTCACTAGATGTGAACATTTAATTCATTTTAAATGTTGAATATATATTATAATTCGAATTTTGAAATAAAAGATTTTGGTCAAATTGATAGAATTAGTTAAATTTCAAATACTGTAATTTAATTGAAATTTGAATAATAATAATCTAATATCGGAATTGGAATAATTGGTGATTCTGGGTGTAAATAGGTATAAAGATAGATTCTAAATTTATATTAAGCCTATTTGGATTTGAATTATAATATTGGACTGTTGGATGGAATTAAAAGTCGATAGGTTGAATTTGGAATTTTATATTAATTTAATAATGAAATTTAATAATATAATAATGCAAATAATCAGATTTTGATTTAAACCTAATCAGAATGATTTCTAATGTGAATATATATTTTATACGAGTTATAATAGAGTTAATAAAGTTTTAAAAATGAAATTTTAGATGATTTCGACGATTTTGAAAATCGCTTGAATTAATTGACGAGTTGAAATAACCTTCCGGGGCACAGTCTCGAAATTCGACGAAACCTGTTCCATTGGATCCGTAATAGTTAGTTATTATCAGATTTCATTTTTCGTAGCAATCGGAGTTGTCGTTTGACCCTGGCAGCTTAAAACATATAGAAAATACTTTAATCGATTTAATTTAAAATTGATCGTTTATTTCTGTAACTCGTACATACGACCAAATTAGCCTCCGAAACACGTTCCATTGTGTTCGGAATGTGGGTAAAACCTTATAATCGTAAGTCGGCACGCGTCGTTTAGGGATCGTATGAAAAAGGTTGCTTTAAATGGATTTAATATTAAAATTAATATAAATAAATGTTTATATTCACGTTTATTCAAGGGAAACCCTAGCATGGTTTTCAACCGCCGCTATTTCTTTTTAATGGCCGAAAATGCTTCCTTTTCTTCCTCAATTTTCAATCAATCCACGCAATTATTCGCTAATTTTCCAACTAGTAAATCGTAGAGAGCGTTGAGATCTTCGATTCGTACGGTAGAGATGGGTTTTCGTCGACCAGAGAAGGAGGATAGCGGCTACGTTCGTGTGGGGCTCGTGCTCGCTTTTCGAGGAGCAAAGGTCACCGAGTTTGGCCGGATTTAGGCCGTGGGTGGAGACGAGGCGCGCACGCGATGTGGTGGGTTCTGATCGAATTCTTGAACGACATGGTGGGTGCGATTCCTAACGCTATAACGCGATGTTGGGCTCATTTTTGCTGTTAATATTGCGTGAGGAAGAAGTAGAGGGGGCAGCCGTGATTTCTCTAGTGGATCATGCGGCCATGATCAGGTTTAAAAAAAACTTGTTTTCAAATTGATATTCAAACTTTAAAAATTCATATCTCGTGCGTTTGTTACCAGATTTCGACGAAACGAGAAACGCCGGAATCACAGTGTGACGCCCCACCTCTATACCCACGCTAGTCAAGAACACTACGGTGTAATGCTGTCAACTAGTGCGGAGAATAAGGCTGTTGAGGAGCGGCCATCCGTAGTTAGACCTTACACTAGTATTTGTTATCTCGATAGGAGTGGTATATATATTCTTTCATTTTTCATCTCTGATTTATTTACTCCCATCGACATACCCCAATTCCAGTATAAACGAACTACGATGGTTCATAATAGTTTAGGACAGTAAATATAATAATAACACAGATAATATAAATAAATGTAGAACACAGATAAAACGGAAAGTCTCATATATACAATAACTGATGTCAGTTACAATACATGTATACAATACATATGATACAACTACAACTGTCGACACTGGAAGTTACATATACAAGTACACTATCGTGAATAATATACATGAATACATATCTTCCTACACTAATACACTGACTACTAAAAATGACAACGACTACTCCAAAAGATATGAAAAGACTTCATAGCTCTAGCAGCAATCCAAAGCAGGATATCTACAACCTGTAATAACTCGGTCTGACCCGAGTATTAAATTCAAAGAAAATAATACACGGGTCAGTCTAATTCAAACTCAGTTATTAGAGCACAGAATCAATAATAATTAAGTAACAAATAGACGACAGTCAAAATAAATCTCGGCTATCCGATCGTTAAATAAAGAAATCGGATAACGATAAATATAACACGTAACAGTGTTAAACAACAATCAGCAGATTCAAATCATCAACAAAGATAAGTAAAAAGAATATCAACGAATATAATTTGGAAAACATCAAAATTGCCAAATCGGAAATTAACAACAAAATCTAATTTTTGAATAAATAATTAGAAACTCATAATCTAATTATCAAAAAGATAATTGGATATCAACTAAACCATCAAATTAAACCAAATCAGAATACGACACAAAATATTGAAATATCAATTAAAATGTCAATTCGTGTAGGGCTGCAGTACACGCACGCGTGCACTGCCTCGTCGCTATAGCATATGGAATACCAAAAGATCATTAAATCAACACAAAAAGAATATAAATAAAACAATACTGTGTGGCTGCAGTTCACGCTCGCGTGCACTGCCTTGCCACTACCGTGATGATGTACTCTAAAGCTCCATACCGTGTGGCTGCAGTTCACGCTTGCGTGCGCTGCCTTGTCACTACAGTGATGATGTACTCAAACGGGCACAAGGTCAAACCCGAAATACCGGATTCAACACAGGTGTAATTCCAAAATCAATATGAAACTCAGGTGCAATCAAAATTGAATAGTGACATGCACAAACACAAGAACTTGTCAGAGAAACAAGTCGTAACTACAAAACTAAGTCACTTACGAAATGCAGAGGTCAAGTCAGTGACTCAACACAACTACAACAACAACAAAAATGATCAACTAAGTCTCGACCATAGTTCAAATCGACTAACAGAAAACAGGGACAACAGCTTCTCTGTTTAATTCTATAAAATTTAATATCCAGTCAAGTGCAAGCATGGATATCATTACAACCTAGCAACGTACATGCTTCGAGGTGGCACCTCGCGAATACAAGGCAAGACTGCAACAAGATTGCAGTCACGAGAAGGTCAACAGCAAGCAATCATAAATAAAGTCGAAGTCAACAAGGCCGAACAACATGTAAAAGCAGTTACAAGTGACACAGGCAAATGACAGAAGCAACAACAACTATAGGTGCAACATGGAACTGCAAACATATAGACCAAACTTATATGAACACACACATAGGCAGTGAACATGGGACGTGCAAGTGCAACATGTACACGGCAGTTGGGGTAACATGGACACAAAAGTGCATAGTGCACTATTTAGTCCAACAAAACAAGCACATGCAACTGAAACTGTCTCGAAGTGAGGAAACAATTACAAAATCTAATGAAGACACATATAAAAGCACCTGTGAATATGTTAGCAGTGCCAACAATTATGATAGCAGTTGCATAAGTATTTAACAACTAACGAATGCAACTTAGAAATGAATAATGCGAGGCAACATCAGTGACAAAGCCTCAAAAATAAAATGGCTATAAATAACCATATACGAACACTGCAACATGAATACAAGTGTAGAACCAAACAGTGAAACAGCAGTACATAGGGAACTCAAGTCTGGACCAACTACCATCATATGTTATTGAGAAAATAAGTGCACAGAGGTACACAATCTAAGAAAAGAAGTATGACCACAACTCAACAACATACGTTTAACATCAGAGAAATCAACAATATCGAACCACAATTTAACAGCCGAAAACTCAAGTGACCAAAGTCATGTTAAACAGAAACAAAATTATACGAAGAAAAGAAACAGAAGAATCATGGAGTTTGAATTAGATGTGAGTGACAAGTATCACTCACCTGGTTTTCGAACTTGACCAATTAGAAGCGGCCGTGGGAGCAACTCGAAGAGACGAACGATTGACGGAGCGTCATCCTCATTCGATCGATCTCCTTGCGGTCGGCGCCTCCGAATCTGAAAAGCCCTAGCTTTTGGAATGGGGAACGAACGAGACGAGATGAAGCCGCCATTAATTTTCGTTCGTTTGATTTATTTTTAAGGTTGCGAAATGAAAATTTCTTTAAGGAGGAGGGAACGGGAATAGGCCTTTGTTAATAGTCACGGCAACCAAAAATATGTGGGCCGAGATTATGTTTAAAGCCCGTTTAACCCATAACAAATTTCAAAAGAATTTCAAACTGGTTTAAAAATTCCAAACAGCAATTAGCCATCACTATTAATCATTTAACGATGATTATAAATTGGTGAAAAATTCCTGGGTTGTTACATGCAGAGACGAGTACTACGCAGTGGACAATTCTGGAATCATTCTGAGCAAGTAAAAATTTAGGTTAAATCGAACGCTGTTCGATTTAATTTAAATTTGAACGCTCGTCGAAAACCCGAGGTGAGTTATTTTCACTCACATCTAGATACCAGTAATTTAAATAGCTAATATTTAAATGTTTGATTGGTTGATTAGCTGAATATGATAATTATTATCAAATTAAATAGATATTTATTTATTGTGCTAATATCTGTGGATGCAGGGAACAGGTTGGAGGGATCCAACTGGATTCCTCACAAATAGAAAATTTTATTTATATTCCGATATATATCTCATTGATATTCTGTGATAAATTGTTTAGATCCTGTTATGCTATGCTCTATTTAAAATATTGTGTTAGATTAAATTGAAATTAAATTGTGATTGTGCTATGAGTGGGTGGATACAAGCTGGGAATTTAAAATAAATAAATGAATTGGGTTTAAAGGAAATAAAGAAAATTCTTAAGTAAGGAATTTTAAAAGAGATTAAATTCAAGGAATGGGTTGAAAAATTTGAAGTGTTTGAAATTGTGATTTCAAAGGGAAATGTGAATAGTTTAAAATAATAACGAGATTTATTTTTAAAGAATGGGAAGCGTGCTTTCTCCTGGAAACTTTAGTATGTTTTTAAGAAAACTTTTCAAATATAAATCTGCAGTTTATATATGTTTAGTATATTTTAGAAGGAAATATTACTTCAAATTGTTTTTAAGTGAAAGCAAATATTTGATTTAGTAACTATGGTATTAATTATTTTTAAAAAGTAAAGTAGTATTAAGTTTTCAAAAGAAATTATAATATAAATATTTGATTTAATAACTTTATTTTTAAAAAAAAGTTAAATTTGATGTAAAATACCTAGGAAACCTCTACATATTTCCTTAAGTATTATTTCAATTAAATAAATTCTAGAAGCTTTATTTTAAATATTTTTAAATATATATTTGGAAATGATTTCCATGAAATAGCAATGTGTTTAAAAATAAAAGGGGCTCTTCTTACAGGATGGACGTAAAATTTAATTGGGATAAATCGCGTTGAATTGATAAAAAGAATTCTTTGGGTTATCCCAAACGGAAGTGTATTTCCCTGAAAGCCAAGTACATTTAAGTAGATTTCTAAGTAAAAGATAAAGGTTTTAAATTTGATTTCAAAGAAATGTTTTAAGGAAATTCTTATGTAGGTTGCAAAGATTTCAAAAGTAAATATTTACTAAAGTAGTTATAGTAATAATTAGTTAAGGGACAATTGGCATTATGTTTTTAAGGGATATTATTAATATTTAAGTTTGTAAAATGATTATATTTTAAGGATAATTAGTTAAAGTTTTATTTGTAACTTGTATAGAATTTCATTGCTTTATTTTAAAATCTAGTATGACTTAACTTTATTTTAAAGATAATAGCTTATATTTTATAAAGTAGTTTTATTCAAGATATTTCTAAATGATATATATATTTCAAATCAAGTATGTAGGAAGTTTTAATATAAATGTTTAATGTATTTTCAATAATAAAGTATTTAAATTATATTTAAACCTTAAACATTGGTACTTCGATGTTTTCAGAGGAAGTGAAGGTTTGAGATTTTTCTCCGTGGAAAGAGTTAGGGTTGAATACTGTTTCAAAAGGGTTGAAAATGAAAACATATCTTGCAAAGATATTTTGAGGAAAATAAATAATATGGGAATTATTTATTGTGTGATGGATGTTTGTGAATGTTAATTGATAGTTAAATCACCAACTATCAATATTGGACAAATGCGTTGATCGTTTCGAAGAGACCAGGATCGGGATTAATTTCTCGAAAACCACTTCGATCCGGTTTGTACGTTTTCGTGGGAAGAACGAGTTCAGAGTCGAAGATGGAGCAGTGAAGTGCAAGGGCTAGTCGCTACTAATCCTGAGGATATTTCTAAAATGGATGTAGTAGGAGTAGTGCCTTTTGTTCCGTTCGAACCCGGGACGGACTTGTATGGATGAATGCTTTTGGAACATCGTCAGGTAGGCGATGGGCATTCTAAGTGAAACGTTCTAAAAGGTAACACTTAGCCTCAAACCTCATCAACCGGGAATGACTGAAAATTAGGGGTTATGAAGCAAGGCTTGGTGGGCAGCACCCATTTCCGGGTAAAGGTCATCCCTGTCTAGATGTCCCTTTTTATTTCGGCTTTGTGTTGCGGTTGCTAATCCCAACCGTGGGGTGATCTTACTCGGGATTATTCAGTAAGGGATAGTCTGGCCTTGTGTTGCAGGGGAGTTAGGGTGGCTCCTCGGTAAACTGATCTAGACCAGGTACTGTGACAGGTGGTACCCCAGTTCCTAGTCATTAGTTGGAAATCCATTCTCCCTACGCGCCTTTTTCGAGTTTTGTTTGTATTACCCACTTTGTGGCTAGTAGCTGGATTTTAATAGATATAACAATTTCGGCTATTTTATAAGTATTTGTATATGGACCCTATTATAATATCAGAGGGTTTCTATAAAAAGTGTTTTAGCTATCGTAAGGTAAAAACCCGACATGTTTATTTGTGGCGTGGTCGTACGAGATGCTTTCGTTTTCAAAAGGATCTTGAAACTTTAATAATCAATTTGGATGCATTATTATCAGCTGGTATTCCAGACTGACTTGGGTGTTATTTCATTATAATGCTCGGGTCAATCCGAGTATTATATGTTCAGGACAGGATGTTGTGGAGCAGGAGAGGAGCTGGAGTCCGAGACGTTTTATCCGTACTTATATATATCTGCTGCTGTGATTGTTTGAGATTGTCTGACTGGTAAATGTTGTTTGTATGAGAAACTCTGATGATATAATGTATAAAACAGATATAGTTTCATTGTGACGCCCCACCTCTATACCCACGCTAGCCAAGAACACTACGGTGTAATGCTGTCAACTAGCGCGGAGAATAAGGCTGTTGAGGAGCGGCCATCCGTAGTTAGGCCTTACACTAGTATTGGTTATCTCGATAGGAGTGGTATATATATTCTTTCATTTTTAATCTCTGATTTATCTACTCCCATTGACATACCCACAATTCCAGTATAAAACGAATTACGATGGTTCATAATAGTTTAGGACAGTAAATATAATAATAACACAGATAATATAAATGCGAAACGCAGTTAAAACAAAAAGTCTCATATATATATATATATATATATATATATATATATATATATATATATATATATAACTGATTTCAATTACAATACATTTGACACAACACATATGATACAACTGCAACAGTCGACTCTGAAAGTTATATATATACAAGTACATTATCGACTAATATACATGAATACATATCAACCTATACTTTGACATGACAACTCCAAAAGATATGAAAAGTCTTCATAGCTCAAACAGCTACCTAAAGCAAGATATCTACAACCTGAAATAACTCGGGTCTGACCCGAGTATTAATTTCAAAAGAAAATAATACACGGGTCAGTCTAATTCAAACTCAGTTATTAGTGCACAGAAGCAATAATAAGTAAATAACAATTAGACGATAGTCAAAATAAATTTCGTCTATCCGATCCTTAAATAAAGAAATCGGATAACGATAAATATAACACGTAGCAGTGTTAAACAACAAATCAGCAAATTCAACCAAATCAGAATGCACAGAATATTAAATTGAATAAAACAATTCATGTAATATAAACATTATTTAAAAACATCAATTCAGGTAGGGCTGCAGCACATGCACGCGTGTACTGCCTCGCCACTACACATGCATTACGCAAAAGATCAACACATCAAGAGTAAAAGAAATACAAATAAAATCAATACCGTGTGGCTGCAGTTAACGCTTGCGTGCACTGCCTTGCCACTACAGTGATGATGTACACCATGAAAATTCACAAATGAGCATAAGGTAAAACCCAAGAAAAATCAGGTTCAACTCAATTGCAATTCAAATAAATTCGCAATGCTAGCACAAGGTCAAACCCGAGCGTTTAAGCTGGATTCAACACAACTGCAAAGCAACTCAACTCAAATACAAAGCACAATGGCTCGCATGAAGGTTACACTGTACAGATACGACAGGTATACCATAGTGAAACTGGACAGTAACATCAAAATGCACGAACATAACATGCTACAGGTCTTACAACATGGATGGACAAGCACCTATATGCAACAGTGGAAGGAACATAACCAACCTTGCAAATGACACATATATGCAACAAAGATCACATGTGCAACAGCCTAAACAATGAAAAAACCATGTTCGAAACCCAATTCAGTGAATTACATGACGAACAGGAGTGTAGTGACAACATAGGTCAAGGCAGCATGTGGTCTAGACTTCTGAAATAAGTCTCGACAAAAAAAATCAGCGACTCGGTCAACTACACAATGCAATTAAATTTGGTCAGAACACAAATGCAAATGAAGCTACTCAACAATATACATGTACACAACTTCAAACTGCTACTTGACCAAGTGCAACTGAAACCCAAATAATCACGATCAACCTCCAGTGCAATGCATGTTACAAAAGTAAAGCTAATGATCAATAAGCAAATGACTCACATCGATAAATGAAACAACATAATGCATCATTGAGACAAGACCAAAGTACAGGCAACAGAAAACATAATTCATATAGCATCCTGGAAACATGATTATCAAAAGCATCAAAGACTGCAAACATACATCTGGAAACCAGAGTGCACAGCAACCATTAAAATGAATCAAGTGTATATGCAAGCAACTATCAAATAAAGACTCAAGAGAGTGCAGACATGATTAACGAGACAATGCCCAAATCGAAATAGGTCAAGTGCTCTGATGAAGCAGTGCAACATCAAGGAGCTCAAATGCAAACATGACAGTGAAACATGCATACAAATTTCCATGGCTGCAGGGTATTATGCGAACAGATTTTTAAGGCATTCGTGACTCATTTTCACAGCAACAGGGCGGTGAAGGATGAACAGAGTCAAGGCAACAAATTATGGATGAAAGGCAACGAGTGAGGAATGAAGCACAGTCAAGGTAACAACCAATATGGTGGCGTAACCAATTTCAAGGTTGCGAATAATTTGCAATGAGCAATGTTAACAGAGGATGAACCAGTAGATGATACAGCAGCAACATAAGCAAGCAAATACATCTGATTCAATTAAACGACAAGACTAAAGTCAAGACCCATGCCAATGTCAAAGTGGAAAGTCACGAAATCACAATCAACTGTCACAAAAATGCTAAGGCCGACAATAAACAAGTCAGTGCCCAAAATAGAACCAAATCAACTTTAATAAAAAAAAATCAAGTTGAAGCATAGTATGGTCCACCAAACAAAAGTCCCCAAAATCAAGTGACTGAAGTCACAAAAAAAATTGAAACCGTGGGTGAATTGAAACCATCAAAAATCATCGACATTCAAACAAAAACTAACTTGTCGAAACACGAGTGGAATTAGATGTAAGTAAATTAAAGATTACTCAAATATATATAATCAGTACTTTGAATTAGATGTGAGTGAGAGTCAATTCACTCACCTTGTTCGAAGAGCACGCTTCGCCAGCCGAAGTCCTCCGCGTCCCCCCCTTCCGAATCGCCGTAGCACGTAAATTCTCAAGCCCTAATTTCAGAAAGAAGACGAGGCCGCCATATTTTCGTTCGTTCGATTTTATTTTAGGGTTTTAGAATGAGCGAAAATGAAAAAAGGGGAAAAAAGAACGGTATTAGCCTTGCAAATTTTCACGGCTTCAAAATAAAACATGGGCCACAATTTCAATTTAAAGCCCATAATTCCTTTTAATAATTTATAAAAGGATTATAACTTAATTTTTTAAAAATCAAAACTTCGATTAGCAATTAGCAATCGCCATTAAACATTTAATGATGATTATAAACTGGTGAAAATTCCGGGTTGTTACATTCATTTTCTGTAAAGATCTATTATTTACTATTATATTTTATTCCGCTGCGAATGTGAGATTCTGTTATTATTTAGTTCCTTCTTTCTTCTATCTCCTTCTTTTTCCTCAAAAATCTGTCTTTTCCGGCACTTGATCGTCGGCATATCATACCGTGGGGTATTTTGTATCGCTTTTCGAGGGTCGAGAAGGGCGGGTTGTCACAGAATCTTGTGAAAAATGGTGTGAACATTGTGAAATGATTTTTTTTTAAAGATTTGAAAATGCTAAATTGTTTAAACCATTTGAAAACAAAGGTTTTTGGGTTTTTTAAGTTGTGACTTAACTGAAATCTCATATCCATATGTTTTTAAATATTGCGCTCATTATTCGATTTAGCCGGGAGAGGACCTGTGACGACCTGGAAATTTTAACAATTTAAATTGGAATAATTAATTGATTTTAAGATATTTAAAAGTTAATTTTAACTTAAATTCAAGATATCAATATTTACTTGATAATTGAATCATTGAATTATATAGTTTAATTATTGAATTTAATAATTGAAACTGGTTAATTTGTTGAATCTAAAATTTTTAAGCCTGTTTAAAATAGTTTGAAGGCTTATAAAATTTATAATGATGATATTGAAGATAATAGAACGGTTAGAATTAGATTTAAATGTAATTTGTTCAATTTTAATAATATATCGTTTAAATCGATATTTAAAAATAGCCTTCCGAGGCACAGTCTCTGAATTCGACGAAACAAGTTCCATTGGATCCGTAATTGTTAGTTATTATCGGATTTCATTTTTCGTAGCAATTGGACTTGTCGTTTGACCCTGACAGCTCAAAACGCTTAGAAACTATTTTAATCGATTTAATTTAAATTTGATCATTTACTTCCGTAACTCGCACATACGATCGAATTAGCTTCTGAAACACGTTCCGTTGTGTTCGGAACATGGGTACAACCCTATAATCGCCTAGCGGCATTGTTTAAGAGGAGTTTGAAATTTTTAAATAGCAATTTACAGGGAGTTTTGGAAGTTTTATAGTATAATAAAGGTTAAAGCTAAGTAGTCAAAGACATTTTATCAACACTCGTATGCAGGAAGCTACCCAAAATTAATATTTATCACCCGTTCCCCTCTAACCTCGAACAGAACCGAAATCGACTTCACTAAAAAAAAAGGAAAAAAAGAAAATCAAAATCATAAAGGGGTTAATGGCCGATGCCTTCAACAAATTTAAAAAAAGATAAGAAGAAGAAAAGGGCGATGCTAAAGGGATGAAGGAACAGAGGCGCGACTGAAAATCGCGACCTAGGGTTGGGTCACGATCGATTGTGGAAGGCGATGGACTTGCGCGCACTGCGATGGGGGTCGTTCGAATTAACAGCGGTCTGCGATGAGGCGAGGTGGCGAATGGGTCACGTCTGGGTAGCTGTATGAGCGGCGGCTCGAATAGGAGGTCGAGCTAGGGTTTGCAGCTATGGTGATTTGCGAGTTAGGTTTGTTGTTTGGGAGTTGCGATCGATGTCAGGGGTCGTTTGTAGAAATCAATATCGAGCAGTGGGGTGAGTTATTTGTTTTCCTTCTTCTTCGATTTTGCTTGATTTAATAAAAGTAAATATGTATATATACACGCATGCCTGCTTTAATTGAAGATAAGCAGGAAACTTTTATACCGGAAGATTTTGGAATTTCTCTATGGTAGGAATTTAAAAAAAAAATGTGATAGGGTTACAAATTTGTTTTTTTAAATGTATATAGGCTATTTTTAGTTTTGAAAAGGGAAATAGATATACGTGCACACATTTTAAATTGACTAACTTATTTTAAAAGCAAAGTATTAAGGTAATTCATTTGTTTAACTGGTTCATTTAATTATCTTAGTCACTAAAAAAATAATTGTTATTTAAAGAGAAATAGTTTAAATAACATTTTTGGTTAATTAATTTATTTAGTGGTAATTGATTAGTTCAAATGATAAATACTATAAATGTTTTTTTACAAGGTCAAAATTTTGATGAAACCAAAGTCAAGATTGAAGGGGATTGCAATTAACATCAAATGTGAGTAAATCTCACCCTTTTGGATTTTTATTGAAATTTAAATGGTTAAATTTAAATATTGGTTTGCATGATTGATTGGTTGATGTGCACTGGATCTAGTGACTTTGGTTGGTTGATTCTTGTGTTAATTGTTGCTAGACTCGAAGTATTCGGTTTTTAGATTGTTTTAAACTTCAATCATAAATAAGAAAATGTTTCCAAATTTAGTAAGGCTTAATGATTTGTGATTCATTAGGTTAGAAGGTTAATTTAAGTAGATAGCTAATTAATTAAATTAATTAATGATTTGGGTTGATTAACTTAGTAATTAAGGGTTTGAATTAATTAATGGAGGTTGAAGTTAATTAATTTAGTTTAAACAATTTAGAATAATAAACGGGGGGATTGATAGGTTATTACTTAATGTAATCAATAAAATACAACTACTTCGTGAGACAAATCAAGAGATTACTCAAGATAATTAATTAAGGAGTAATTAATTTTTTTTAAAGAAGTAAATAAAAAGATAGTAGTTACAAGTTGTGATTAATCGAGAATGATTAATATTGTGGTTGAATTGAAGTAATTAATTTAGATTAGAGCAAATTAAAATATAATTGGGAATCATTAATTTATACAATTAATGATGTAATTAAAAGAGTGATTAATTAAGATTAACTAAGAAAAAATAAGTGACTTATGAGAAATTTAATAATATAAGTAATTATGGATTAATGTAATTAATATAGTTAATTAAATTATGAAGTAATTAAGATTTCTTATTGATTTTGGTTAAGCATAATTAACACTGTGTTGTTAATTAAAGTTAATTACTTGAATGTAATTGAAGGATAATTAATCCAGGGTGATTAATTAAGATGAATAATGAGGGGATGATTGATTAATTGAATGGAAATTAATTAATGTTAAATGAAGGAATCTAAGTGATTGGGGTTGGGAATTTAAATTAGAATCGATTGAATTAACTTAGAAGTGATCAAATTTGCTTATGAATGATTGAATGGTATTGAATGCTTGGAATAAGTTGATATCTCTGATATGGAGTGTTGTGTATATCATTTGGATAATTTGGGTTAGAATGACATAAGACTCGAAGAGGCTGGAGTCTGGTATTAGGAAATACCCGAAATCACTTCGAAAATTTTATAGATTGATATGTAAATCTATATACTGGAGTGAAGTGATTTAAAGGAAATTGGACTATTTAAATCTAAGCCTTGGTACTTAGGAAATGGATGTGCGGAATTAATGATATCTATATCTAATTGTGGCTTTGTGAATTGAATCGAGTTACCCCGGGTTTTATATAAGTTGTTTGCTTTGGTATTCCATGTTGGTTGAGTTTACTCACGCTGGTTTCCAGCCTGACCTGGGTGTAACTTTGATGTAATGCTCAGGTCAGACCGAGTATTAAAGATTTTCAGGTAAGGACATTCTGGAGCTCAGAAGGCGAGCTGGATGGCAAGAACGTATGGAGTGCTTCTAATATATTATATTATTTTATATCTATGATATAGTAATTGTGTATATTCCAGTGTCTGTATAAATGTGTAACTCTGATGTATTAAAATGTAATCGACAGATATAGTATTGCTTTGTAAATTATTATTATTTATTATTATATTTTATCCGCTGCGAATGTGAGATGTTGATGTTTCTGTTCTTCTTCTTCTATCTCTTTCTTCTTTTTCATAACTATTTGGAATTTTCGGGATGGAAATTCCGGGTCATTGCATTTGGTATCAGAGGTGAAAGGTTAAGCGAGAACCTTGGCTCTGGTAGGGATTACTCATTAAATAGAGTCCGTAGTACTCTGAAATGAGTTGTGAATATATTTATATGAGAGCGTACTTGTTATTTTCTTATATAAAGGTTTTAAATGATTTTATATTAAAGTATATTTTGATATATAAAGCAATATTTCATTCTAATAAATATTAAGGCGATTGGTTCTTAAATTATTGAAACAAAATTAAGAAGTAATATATACAACCAAATTGAAGTCTTGAATTGGAATTAACTAAAATCGAAAATACAACCAAATTAAAATTTATAAATTGAAAATGAAATTCTGAAATTAGAATTCAGAAATTAAATTGTTTAAAAGCTTTAAATAAAGGTAGGTTTGAATGGATTCAAACTGAAATTTAATCTTGAATTTATAAAAGTAAGAATAATATAAAAAGGAATTGATATCTAGATATGATTACCATGAGTATTATCATAAATAATTATGGTGATTAATGATGATATATTTGTTATTAAGTATGCCTAATGAAGTAAATTTATAAGATGAGTATAACTTCTAAATTAAAGTAGGTTTAAAATTTTGAAAGTTTTAAAACCTAAGTCTAGAAAACAATCAATTGTTTCAAAGGGGTTAAAGAAAACAACAAATAATATAATTCAGACTATTTTGAATATAGTCATATTTTAAAACAAGAAATGTTTGGAAGATTTTTTTTAAGGGATTTGTTTTGAAATTAAAACCAATGGTGGTTTAAAAATTTAAAGGTAACCCAGTGTGTAAAGGAAATAAATATGAAATTAACTCTAAGATTGAGTTTTGAATTTTCTTTGGAATGTGGTATGATGTGAAACCCAAAGTAAAGCAAATTTTAAACTTAAGTCCAAAGGTTATTAACTTGAAGGTTTAAAATTTGAATGGGAATTGGGATTAAATTCAAGCAGGATGATATGAAATTGAAGTGGATTCAATTTGAAATTAGTCCAAATTTATTTGAATAATTTGGAACTATAAATAAAGTTGAATAAATAAGAATCAAATGGAATTTGATTTGAAGTTGGAAAGAAATTGAAAATTAATTCAATTCGAATTGGAAATAAATCAAGTCCAATGGAATTAGAGTTATTCAAATTGGAATTGGGTCGATTTAAATGGAAGTGAAAATTTAAATTATATAGATGGAGAAGTGAACAGATTTGACTCTGGACTATTTTCAATAAATTGTTTTAATATAAACTTATTTTTCTAAGCTATTTAATATATACAACCTTTCTTTCTTAAAGCCAAATTATTTTATACTTGTTTTACAATTATTTTTGGAGCTATTTAACCATTTTCAACTGTTTTCTAAACTAATTACTATTTTTCAACTATTTCACAAACTAATTTCTATTTTACAACTATTTTTGCAGTTATTTAAAATTCCTGAAACTATTCAACTATTTTTCAACTATTTTACAATTAGTTAACTATTTTATAGCTATTTGCAAACTAATAATTATTTTTCAACTACTTATCTATTTTTAAAATATTCAAGCTATTTTCTAAAAATAAACTGTTCGGAGTTCAAACTATTATTGATTAAATACCCAACTGAGATAAGGGTTGAAGTGATAATTCAATGGAATCGAGGCAACTGTGAATAGAAAGGAAATTGATTTGGCTAATAATCAATGAAAATAAATACGTAGGATGTACGTATATTACTCTATTCGTATAGAGATTTGATCCAGACTCGAGCACACAATTTCGAGATAGCTATCGATCCGAGTCGGGATTTTTCACTCGGTTTTCAACGGCGAACCTGGATATGGATTATTGGTTGGTTCTCGATATTCTCTATCATAGTTATGGCTATGCAAGGAGAATGACGGTTTCCGATCAAGAAACCAGATTCGTGTCCGCAATAGGAAGTCGGGTGGACGATACTAGTTCGGAAGTGAAATTGTGTGATCCAGCGAGCGATCAGATTGGTATAACATACGGATGATATGTGTACATCGTACGGATTTGAATGAAATTGATATTGGAAGGAGTAATCAAATTTGAATGTTTGATTTTGAATAAAAAAAGTTATATATCTTTGTTATATAAGATAAATCTCCCCTTGTTAAATCTATTGCCAGAAGAAAAGGATTTTTGAAGGTGTTTGAAGTATAAAAGGAGTTTTATACAAGTTTGAAAGGATCCAAAGTTTTAAAAAAAAATTATATATATCCGAATATATATATATATAAAGGATCTTATGAGGATTTTGGAAAAGGGTTTTGGAAACCTTTGGATTTGGAAAGGCTTTTGATTTTTGGATAAAATCAATATTAAGATTTGGAAAGCCTAGTTTGAGAATTTTCGATTTTGGGATAATCGATTTTGTGTAAAGAAGCTTTGTATGCGATCATACTAGGTGTATGATTTGAAAGATACTATATGTGTATATGATAAAGTGTTTTGATGATGGCTCTGGGGAAAAAGGCGCTCCCTTGAAATGAACTTCACAGGAGTGCCACCGGGTGGTGCTGCCTTGAGCCCCAAGGGGGGGTTCTAAAGTTGAACCTGTGAGGAGTTCGGACAAAACTAGTTCTTGGGGATTATGAGTAGTGTATACCATAGCGAAAGTTGTGTGTGCCGCTGAGAGCCAACGGTCTGCGTTTGATTTTATATCGGCAGACTGTGACCTATGGTAACATAGCGAAATCGTGTGTGCTGCTGAGAGCCAACAGTCTGCGTTTAATTTTATATCTGTAGACTGCGACAAATGTAGGAGTGGAGAAGTTTCATTTCGACAGTGAAAAGTAGAGGCCGCGGAGAGCCTACAGTTACATGGACTTTTGCTGCGATGGCAACGTAACCCTAGTATGTAACTGCGATCTGTCATGGGTTTCATGGCATAATCGAGAGGCCGCGGAGAGCCTACACTTACATGGACTTTTGCTGTTATGGAAACGTAACCCTGGAATGTAACTGTGACAATGGATGGGGTGATGATTTCCAGAGCATTCTCACCAAAGATATTTCCTCTATTTCAAAATGCTTCCAATATTTTCAATAAAATTATTTTCAAAAGTATTTTCACTGGATGTTGAAAACGGGTCTGCCAAGCACTTATAGATTTTCAGTCTTATGCCTGATCAACGTATGACCGAATTTCTATGAGAACAAGGATGGACTGATTGAGACATCAAGTTATAAGAAGTACTTTTTTATAAAGAGCTATTTTATTAGTATGATGTGAATTTAAAAGCATTTCTAAAAATTTTAAATAAAGGTGTTGAAATTTTGGGGAAATAAAAGGAAATCCAAACTGAAATTTTAATGAAGTGATTTTGTAATTAAAATCGAATATTGATTTAGAAGTTGGAAATAAGCTAATTGGTTAAATAATTATTCGATAGAGTATATTAATAAAGTTTAACTCGGATAAATAAAATGGATTGTAAGTTAATAATGGAATTTGGAAATGAATTCAAATTGTAAATAGAATTCGACTTGGATTTGATAAGGAAATAAATTAGAAGAGATGTTGTAAAAAATAAAAATAAAATAGAGTGGAATCGAAAAAGTGATGGTTTGAATAACAATCAAATTTCAAGTGTGATATGAATAGAATTTAATGAAATTTGCAATTAAATTAGATATAAGAGAAGTATTGTCGAATGAAATGAAAGTGAATTATAATAGAAATGGTTTGAGTGCAAACAAAACCCAGATGAGTAGAAATAAAATGAGAATGGCTTTGTGTAAATAAAATAAATTCGCAAATGAATTAAGTAAGCGAGTTAAAAATTTAAATATGGGATGGAAAAATGGGTTAATTGAATTAAATAATAAATGGATGAAGTCAGATGAATAAAAAAAAATTTGAATCAAAGTTTTAATTGGAATTGGAATTGGATTATCAGAATGGACTTAAGTTATGAGGCGAATTAATTTGAAGCAAAATTACTTAAATAAAAGCTTGGTTTCGAGTGAGAATAGTAGACCATTAAATAAGGATTTGGGTTAGATATATCTAGAAAATGGATATTAATATAGGAAATGAGTATTGTCGAGCTCAATGGAGTAGTTTTAAAATGGAAACAATGCGGAGATGAAATGAAATGCATATGTATGGTTAGTGAATAAATTTTGTAATGGAATTACATACAGAATGAGTTGAAATTAATTTAAAGTAATTATAAATAAAAAAATAATCTGTTAAGCGAATATCGTCGAAATTTTCATAAAAATAGTTGTCGTTGTTGCAAACAAAGGTAATTAAAATTTTGGGTTGAGAGAAGTTAAATAATATTGATATTGAATCATTTGAAGTGAATGTGGATTTGTTTGGATTAAAAATCAACTGAATGTAAGAAATTGAGTTGCAAACCATTAAAATTGAATGAAATGGCTTATGAATTGGTTGAAAGCAATTGAATTATCTTTAAAGTTATATTAATCGCTTATGGTAAGCGTTCGGTGTTTGTTGCTTTTGAAATGCTTGTGTTTAGCTATTGAATATAAGTGAAATGCTAATAGATTTTCTATATACGGCACTTACATATTTAAATTGAGTAAGTACAGGTACCTGAAGGCTGTTTGGCTGGATTTGGATGCACTAACTACTAAAATAAATAAGCCGCATGCTTAAAATGCTAGATAAGGTACGCCTACGCAATAAAAATAGGAAATATGAATTGTTTTTCCTTTTTCCGACCGTGTGGGTCGATGTATACATATTTATATCTCTTGTCGAATTGCAAAAGCTCCTCCGTACAAAGGAGACTCTGCCAAAAAAATTCAAAAATTTTGGGAGTTAGAAAATTTTGAAAATTTTTAGGAAAATTTTGTTAACGACAAAATGAATTCAAATTGAAAATTAAAGTAAATTAGTAGATGAACTAATATGAATCAGTTACACTTGAAAGATAAAATTCAATATTCAAAATTTAAAATAAATTGAATTCGTATGGAAATGGGGAAAACTAGTTGAATAGAAATGGATATGAAAACTTCTGTAAGGAAAGTATAAATAGATTTGAAAAGGGTATGATTGGATATTATTGCTAGGAAAGTTATGCAAGTATTATAAAGAGAAAAACAAAATTGGATTTGATATCAGAAGATAAATTTGATTGCCCGTCAAAAAGGTATGTATTTAAATTTCTGTACGAAATTGGATTGGGTTTTGGATCTAGCCACTTGGCTTTTTGTTTTCTTTTTGGAATTTAGGAGCCCGTAGGGCATTTTGTAGTAGTACCGAGCTAGCCGCGCAAAGGAGACGCTGGCAAAAAATTTCAAGAATTTAGAGGGTTAGAAAATTTTTGAGAAAATTTTTGATAATTTTTAAATTTTGTTTTAAATTGAAATTTGAATGATTGAGTAAAAAAGGATTGTTGAAAACTGTGGGAGAGTTTGGGAAGTTAGTAAGAAGGATAAGAAGTCTTTTATAAAAGACAGTTGGTAGGAAGTTGATAAAACTGTGGATTTTTGGGAAAAGGTAAACGGGTTTTGAACCATTCTTCCTAAATAGTAATTTCGGGGACGAAATTCTTTTAAGGGGGGAGGAATGTGACGACCTGAAAATTTTAACAATTTAAATTGGAATAATTAATTGATTTTAAGATATTTAAAAGTTAATTTTAACTTAAATTCAAGATATCAATATTTACTTGATAATTAAATCATTGAATTATATAGTTTAATTATTAATTTAATAATTGAAATTGGGTAAGTTGTTGAATCTAAAGTTTTTAAGCCTGTTTAAAATAGTTTGAAGGCTTATAAAATTTATAATGATGATATTGAAGATAATAGAACGGTTAGAATTTAATTTAAATGTAATTTGTTCAATTTTGATAATATATTGTTTAAATCGATATTTAAAAATAGCCTTCCGAGGCACAGTCTCGGAATTCGACGAAACCAGTTCCATTGGATCCGTAATAGTTAGTTATTATCGGGTTTCAATTTTCATAGCAATTGGAGTTGTCGTTTGACCCTGACAGCTCAAAATGCTTAGAAACTATTTTAATCGATTTAATTTAAATTTGATCGTTTACTTTCGTAACTTGCACATACGATCGAATTAGCTTCCGAAACACGTTCTGTTGTGTTCGGAACGCGGGTAAAACCTTCTAATCGCCTAGCCGCATTGTTTAAGAGGAGTTCGAAATTTTTAAATAGCAATTAACGGGGAGTTTTGGAAGTTTATAGTATAATAAAGGTTAAAGCTAAATAGTCAAAGATATTTTATCAACACTCGTACGAAGGAAGCTACCCAAAATTAACATTTATCACCCATTCCCCTCTAATCTCGAATAGAACCGAAATCGACTTCATAAAAAAAGGAAAAAAAAGAAAATCAAAATCATAAAGGGGTTAATGGCCGATGCCTTCAACAAATAAAAAAAAAGAAGAATAAAAGGGTGAAGCTAGAGGGATGAAGAAACGGCGGCGCGATTGAAAATCGCAACCTAGGGTTGGGTCACGATCGATTGTGGAAGGCGATGGGCTCGCGCGCACTGCGATGGGGGTCGTTCGAATTAGAAACGGTCTGCGATGAGGCGAGGCGGCGAATGGGTCGCGTCTGGGCAGCTGTATGAGCGACGGCTCAAATAGGAGGTCGAGCTAAGGTTTGCAGCTATGGTGGTTTGCGAGTTAGGGTTGTTGTTTGGGAGTTGCGATCGATGTCAGGGGTCGTTTGTAGAAATCAATATCGAGCAGTGGAGTGAGTTATTCGTTTTCCTTCTTCTTCGATTTTGCTTGATTTAATAAAAGTAAATATGTATATATACACGCATGCCTATTTCAATTGAAGATAAACAGGAAACTTTTATACCGGAAGATTTTGGAATTTATCTATAGTAGGAATTTAAAAAAAATATGTAAGGGTTACAAATTTGTTTTTTTAAAATGTATATAGGCTATTTTTAGTTTTAAAAAGTGAAATAGATATATATGCACACATTTTAAATTGACTAACTTATTTTAAAAGCAAGGTATTAAGGTAATTCATTTGTTTAACTGGTTCATTTAATTATCTTCGTCACTAAAAAAATAATTTTTATTTAAAGAGAAATAGTTTGAATTACATTTTTGGTTAATTAATTTATTTGGTGGTAATTTTAGTTCAAATGATAATACACTGTAAATGTTTTTTTATAAGTTCAAAATTTTGATGAAACCAAAGTCAAGATTGAAGGGGATTGCAATTAACAGCAAATGTGAGTAAATCTCACCCTTTTGGATTTTTATTTCAATTTAAATGGTTAAATTTAAATATTGGTTTGCATGATTGAATTGGTTGATGTGCACTGTAAATGATGATCTAGTGACTTTGGTTTGGTTTATTCTTGTGTTAATTGTTGCTTGACTTGAAGTATTCGGGTTTTAGATTGTTTTAAACTTTAATCATAAATAAGAAAATGTTTCCAGATTTAGTAAGGCTTAATGCTTTGTGATTCATTAGGTTAGAAGGATAATTTAAGTGGATAACTAATTAATTAAATTAATTAATGATTTGGGTTGATTAACTTAGTAATTAAGGGTTTGAAGTAATTAATGGAGGTTGAAGTTAATTAAGTTTAATCAATTTAGAATAATAAACGGGTGGATTGATAGGTAATTACTTAATGTAATCAATAAAATTCAACTACTTTGTGAGACAAATCAAGAGATTACTCAAGATAATTAATTAAGGAGTAATTGATTTTTTTTAAAGAAAAATAAAAAGATAGTAGTTACAAGTTGAGATTAATCGAGAATGATTAATATTATGGTTGAACTGAAGTAATTAATTTAGATTAGCGCAAATTAAAATATAATTGGGAATCATTAATTTATACAATTATTGATGTAATTAAAAGAGTGATTAATTAAGATTAATTAAGAAAAAATAAGTGACTTGTGAGAAATTTAATAATATAAGTAATTATGGACTAATGTAATTAATATAGTTAATTAAATTATGAAGTGATTAAGATTTCTTATTGACTTTGGTTAAGAATAATTAACATTGTGTTGTTAATTAAAGTTAACTACTTGAATGTAATTGAAGGATAATTAATCCAGGGTGATTAATTAAGATGAATAATGAGGGGATGATTGATTAATTGAATGGAAATTAATTAATGTTAAATGAAGGAATCTAAGTGATTGGGGTTGGGAATTTAAACTAGAATCGATTGAATTAATTTGGTAGTGATCAAATTTGCTTATGGATGATTGAATGCTACTAAATGCTTGGAATAAGTTGATATCTCTGATATGGAGTGTTGTGTATATCATTTGGATAATTTGGGTTAGAATGACATAAGACTCGAAGAGGCTGGGGTCTGGTATTAGGAAATACCCGAAACCACTTCGAATATTTTATAGATTGATATGTAAATCTATATGCTGGAGTGAAGTGATTTAAAGGAAATTGGACTATTTAAATCTAAGCCTTGGTACTTAGGAAATGGATGTGTGGAATTAATGATATCTATAACTAATTATGGCTTTGTGACTTGAATCGAGTTACCCCAGGTTTTATATATGTTATTTTCTTTGATATTCCATGTTAGTTGAGTTTACTGACGCTGGTTTCCAGCCTGACCCGGGTGTTACTTTGATGTAATGCTCGGGTCAGACCGAGTACTACAGATTTTCTGGTAAGGATGTTCTTGAGCTCAGGAGGCGAGCTGGATGGCAAGAACGTATGGAGTGCTTCACTATATTATATTATTGTATATCTATGATATAGTAATTGTGTATATTCCAGTGTCTGTATAAATGTGTAACTCTGATGTATTAAAATGTAATCGACAGATATAGTATTGCTTTGTAAATTGTTATTATTTATTATTATATTTTATCCGCTGCGAATGTGAGATGTTGATGTTTCTGTTCTTCTTCTTCTTCTTCGATCTCTTTTTTCTTTTTCATAACTATTTGGCATTTTCGGGATGAAAATTCCGGGTCATTACAGGACCTTGTGTCATATAACCCATTCCGAATAATGATACGACATTATGGATAACATTTGAAGACCGGTGGTGAAGACCGGGTGTTTTCAGAATGAAAGGATAACCCGTCGAATAACTATGCAGTGAGTAGCTATGATATAGAGATATCCATATGTGATGGGGAGTCCGATCGGGATTGTGAATATCTGAATTGCAAGGTCTTCTTCGAAAGTGCCTTCGGTTCTGTTCGAACCCGAAGCAGACTTGTATGGATGTGTGTCTGACATAACACTTTGAGATGTAAAATCGGTTTCTATCAAATACATTTCTGTTTGGTGCGGAGATTTATTCTCTTTTCTTAACACCATTCTCAAAGATATACGAGCTCAGAGGTTATGTAGTTGATGGTTACTAGTAATACATTCCCAATTTGGTAGTGTGGCATACGAAGTGCTGCTGATCGTTTGTTGGTCAAAGCATGGCTTTTATGAAAAAGCGTAGCTTTGTGGACGAGACTGCATCAGGACCTCACAAACCGGAAATGGTCGAAACAGGAAAGATGCGGCAAGGTTGCAGGGGTCGCACCCTTAGGGTATGTCCATTCCTTCTGGAAAAGGGTGGTATCATGCTATGGAGCCCAAATACTTAACTCATGTGGACATTGTATATTTATTACTATGTGATGTTGCTTTGTGGTTGAGGATCCTCGGATAAAGGTCGCAAACAACCGGGGGCGGCATATCTTAGGTTTTACTCCCAGGAAGGGAGTAAATCAGCCTTGTGTTAACAGAGATCCGGGTAGGTTCTCTGGGCATCCCTCCAGAGGCGTTCCCATGTGGCATAGGAAGTTCCTTAGCCTGACCATTTGTTGGAAAATCCAATCTCCAATACGCGCCCTGTACGGTTTTATTTGTATAACCTGCCATTTACTTATGGTAGTCACCACTATTTAGATGGTAGCTATAGTAGGCATAGTTCGATATGTCCATGCTGGCTAAGATTAATATTATACTTTCGAAAGGTTTTCTACACTATGCACTAACAATAAAATCAAAATGATTTTCGCGTATCAAGCATTTTTTACTATCATAAGGAGAAATCTCCTCCAATTCTGCGTTTTCATGGTGTGTGTGGCGAGAGGCCTTATGGTAGTTTCATTTTCCAAAAAGCATTGTGGATTTCAATGTTTTAAATTCTTTTGTTGTTTGTTTTAGAGAAAACTGTTTCCGTTTTCTCATACCAGTCTCATGACTGACCCGGAGTTTATTATTCCCCTTCTAAACTCTGGGTGCCCACAATTTTCCACACAGGCATTCTTGAGTTGGGTTTTTTAGATAATCAATAATAGGTGTTGATTCGATAGCTTTCGAAGTCTTTGGTTTGGTAGTATTTGGAGATCTTCTTCAGTTTTTGGATCTTTGAAGATATGGTTTGGCAATCGCATTCGCTACAAGTTCAACTTGATAATGATGGATCGAGCTTAAAGTTTAGCGCTTTGGCTTTGGAGTTTTGGTTTGGAGTTGTAGTATTGGATTCTCTTGAAGACTTTGCTCACGTTGAGATGTTTTTCCGCTGTGGTGTTGTATTGTATCATTCTCTGATGAGGTTGGATATGTTGTACCTTGTTGTATTTAACATTGTATCTATTATTGTATATCAATGCAATTATCTTTTTTTCCGTTGTGTTGTTTATCATCTAATGTTGTTGCAAGCTCCGATGATACGGATTCGATATTGTTGTCGGGCATCGAGTTTGGGTCGTCAGAAGTAGTATCAGAGCAAAAGGTTGAGTAAGAACATAGCTATGGAATGTAACACATTAGATGGCTCATTAGAGATAGGGTGAAGTATACCTTGGAATGAGTACAACTAGTGAAACTGAAAACCCAAATTTCTCAGTCTATTTTCTTTAACTGTTGTTATTCCCTAAGATATCTCGCCCGAACGTCTAAATCGATTTTCTTACTATTTACAGATAGTAAGAATGAGTGGAAGTAGAGGACGAGGTAGGGAACATGGGAGTACCACTTCAACTGGTCAAGTCCCTACAACAACAGATATTCCTACTCAACATCAACCAAATCTGGATGATCTATATCGATGTTTTTCCAAACTTAGTGGAAAGCCATTCACAGGCAAGGAAACCATTATCGAAGCACAAGCCTGGATTCGATCGTGCGAAAGGATTTTCAAAGGACTAAAATTGGAAGATGATCAGATGCGATTGATAGCTTCTTGGCAACTCTAGGAAGAGGCTTTAGCTTGGTGGGAAACAGTTACTGTGGATGAGCTGGCGGATGAGTTTACTTGGAGTCGTTTTAAGGAAGTGTTTGAGCAGCGATATATGTCGTTTGCTGGTATCTCTAGAGTGTACCAGGAGTTTACGGATTTGAAGCAGGAAAGTTTATCGTTTGAGGAATACTTGAACAAATTCAATGAATTATCTTTGTTTGGTCTGGAGTTGGTGAATACACCTTTGAAGAAGAATGAAAAGTTCATTCGAGGAATGAACAAGAAATACCAGGAGAGGATGACTACTCACGTAAAAGAATCTTTTTCTGAACTAATCGATATGGGATATAAATCCGATACTCTGGATAACCAAGAAGATCAAGAGGAGAAAGGGAATACAAGCAATCTAAATTGGAGGAAAAGGAAGTTCGGCGGAAAGAAACCGTGGAAGGGCCAAAGAAAGAAGAATACTCAGGATAACAAGGTGAAAGATGTTACTTGTCTCAATTGCTTGGAGAAAGGACATTACTCGAACAAATGTAAGAACCCCTGGAAGCAAGGAATGAGAGAGCCATTTATGAAGCCAGAACAGGAATCTAGGGAATGCCATTACTACCACAAGCCGGGACATAGGATCATGGATTGCCCAACAAAGAAGCAAGCTCTAGTACCAAAGGTTTATGCAATCAAAGATGGTTCTTCAACCTCAAAGGCTGAGAAAGGAAAAGGAATTTTAAGGGGTAACCTTCTCGCTTACGATTAAATTTTTCGAGTTTTGTTCGACACGGGAGCTACACATAGTTTATTTTTCAACAAATCATAAATAAGTTAAATCTTAAATCTGAGACTGTAATCGAATCTATTTTTGTCTTTTTCATTGGGTTTCGATATATTCTACGAACGGTTAGTTATCCCTTCGAACTAACCAATACCCTTGTATATTTCGTAGATCTGAAAAACCCGAATACTTCGTGAAATATTGAATGAGTTTGTTCTCATATCTATTGTTGATATTCTGATTTGATTTGAAAAGATATTTCTCAATTTTTCATCTATTCTTTGTTATCTCCCTGGCAAATTTCAAGGACGAAATTTTCTTAAGGAGGAATCTATAACATTCCCGAATTTTAACCAAGTTTAATTTGGCAATTAATTTAATTTCATGATTAAATTGTAAAAATTATTTGTGAATTAACTAGAAAATTTCCAAAATAAATAAAAAATTTAGATTAGAAATAGAATTTTGGTTTGAAATTTAAGGATAAGTATTTTATTGGATTTAAAAATAAATATATTAGAAATAAATTGGATTTGAAATTTCATTTTTAAGTTAATAGGAATTTGTTTCTAGTTATTTAAAAATGCATTATAATTTAGAAATGATGTTTGAATTTGACATAATAAATTTTTCCAAGGCTAATTAAAAAAATAAAACTCTAAAATATTTATTTATGTGTAGTTAAATTTTAAAACTATTTATCTTTAAAAGATTTTATAAATGATTAATAAAATAAATGTATTTATTTAGATAAGAAATATGATATAAAGTTGTATTCAAAATATTATTTGTGGTATTTAAAATATAGTAAAAATTTGAATGTTGTTTAAAAAAACTAAATTTTATAGTTTACATATGTGTGTTAGTTATTAAAGTATAATTTGTTTTAAAAATTCATTTTTTTCCTAAGATTTTATAAAGGAGAATGCATTTATTGAAATTATATGGATAAAACATAAACATTTAAAACAAAAAACATATGTTAAGATGTGAAAATATAAATGCATTAGGGGTTAAAACATAAATTTTAAATTAATTTAAACAAAGGGGAAGACATAATTTTTATAATTTTTAACAAGTGTAAAACATGAAGATAAGTAATTGTACAAGTGTAATTAAAATGGACAAGTGTTAGCCAAATTAAAACAAATGGCACAAATTTTGTTTAAAGTGAATTAAATTTTGTATTGAAAGATGAAAACTAAAATACATTCATCGTTTTCTCATATTTTCAACATAAAAGAAAACTAAAATCAGAAACTAAAAAAATAAAAGAAACAAAAAAATCATATTAAATTTGAAACAAAATTTTAAATCAAAACCTGAAACAAATCAGGTTACAAATTCGATTCAAAACTTGTAATGAGGAATAGAAACCTGGAATTCAAAAGAAATGTTGAATCAAAAACTAGATCGAGTAGCATCTCAACCTGAAGCATGCAAATTCAAATTGATTCAAACAACAAGTAAGATCTGAAGTATCAAGGTAAAGCATCAGGAAATTTAGCCTGTAACCAAATTTTCAAAAACTGGAAAAAAAACAGAATACAAATCAAAAATTTGAAGAAGAATCTGGGACCAAATTTCAGCTTCAACCTGGGAGAATCAAAGTCAGTTCTGGAATCAAACAATAGCAAGTAAAACAAATTCGAAGCTTAAGTTCAAATTCATCACTCTGGCCTCTGTTCTTTCAATTAAAACAGGTGAGCAAACCTTTAATCTTAAACCTTAGATTTGTTTGAATATCTGTTTGCATGTGATAATCTGGGTAGTTATGAAGCAAACTATGTTTGTATGGTTATATGAATGTGTTTGTGTGTGTGTGTGTGTACTCTGTATATATATCTGGAAGACAAGCATGAAGGCCTCTATAAGAATTTTTTTTACAGGATTAGATTTAGTTCAAAATTCAATTCCACCATCCCCAATCATTTCTAGTTTGTGATGTTAAGACAAAACATGTTTAAAATCACCCAAACTTAATTTTACAAAATATATTTCAAAGAAAATATGTGATGGGTTTATCTAGAAAAAGAAATATAGTATAAATTCAAAATTTGTCCAATTTTCAACCTGCACGAATTTGAGATTGAGTTACACCATCCAAATCTATTTCGAAATCAAGGATTTTTTAAGAAAAAAATTGGATTTTTTAGCTTTGAATTGGGGTAGTATCCGAAAGTTCAACGGGAAAGGGTTTATTGGCAATTTCTGGTGATTGGCTAACTTTCGAAGATTGAAACTTGGCATGGAGGTAGCTAGAGTATTGTAGATCATAGGAAAAATGCCAGATAACTTTTAAATTCATTATGGTTGGAGATTTGAATTGATTTAGGTTTTATCCCTGTGTTTTGTTGGTTGAAATCGTGAGGCATTTTCTTTGTCATCACAACATATCAGACGATCCGACCGGGGTGTTTGTTTCGTGGTCGTGTGGCGAAGCTTTCTGCTTAGTGGCTCGGGTTCAGGTGGTCGGAAGTGATGGCGTGAGGAAGAAAACTGATGATCGATTTTTGGGTTCAGGGGTGTTGGTAGGTTCGATTTCGAATTACGGCGGAGATGATGATGCTGGGTGATGTGGGTTGACGAGGCGATCACCAGCAACGTGTGGGAGGTTACGGCAATGATCGTCGTTGCTCAGGTGAACTGTGCACGTGCACAGCCATGGCATTGCATCTGGAAGTTTTGTTTGTTTGAGAAGATGATGGAGTCTCAGGTTCGTGCTCGTGTCACTTGCGAGATTGTCTCGAAGCAGTTGATGGTTTGGTGTAGCTCGAAGTCTTATTCGGGGAAACAAAGGAATTGCCCGGGTTGGTGTTTTGTGTATAAACAGTTTTGAGTTCAAAATTTCATAAACAAGTTTTATATAGTGTAATAAAGTTTTTCGCGAATTTTGTAAACAAATTTTTGTTAAAACAAATTTCTTTTAAATATTAGATGTTAATTAAGTTTTAGAATTCCAATTTGTTGAACGTTGTTTATAAAGTCTTGCTCTATAATCTGATTTGATCTTGTAGTCCGAATAATTCCGTACCATGACGTATCTGCGATAGTAGTAATTAGTGAAAAAAGAATAATTATACAAACTAGTGAAGTCACACCATCTCCAATAGTCCAAAATGGGTTAAAAAGGTTTTTTTTAAATAGAATTGTTTTAATTAACCAAGTTTTGAAATGGTTTGAAATATAAATATAACTTTTATTTTGAAAGTTTATTTTAAATAAACTTAATAATATTAAAGGTTTGTTAATTAATATAAAGAATGTTTTAATGGTTAATTAACTTTTAAAGTTTAAGTTAATATATTTGTTAAAGGAAATTAATTACTTAATAAAAGCAAAGTTTGATGAATCAAGTAATTAATGAATAATTAATTAAAGAATAATTAATTACTTAAAAATAATTACTTAATGAAAGTAATTAAGGATGGATAATTAATGATTAAAGATTGATTTAATCAAGTGTTTAAAGGTTAATTAATTAAGGATAATTAATTAATGTAATTAAGGTAATTAATTTAAGAAGTAATTAATTAATTAAAGGTAAGTTAATTGATTAAAGTAATTAATTAATGGTAAAAGTTAACTAAGTAATTAGGGATAATTACTTATTTTAAATTAATTAGGATTAATTAATTAAATGATAATTAATTAAGGGTTAATTAATTGATTAATTAGGTAAGAATAATTAATTAAGGTTAATTAATTAATTAAGATTAATTCTTTAATAATTAAAGGTTAATTAATTCATTAATTTAGGTTAATTAATAAATAATTAAAGGATGATTAATTAACATAAATTGTGATTAATTAATGTTAATCAACCAAGATTAGTAATTTATCTGATTTCAATCAATCAGATGATCAATTAACCTTATTTATAGATAACTGTATTCTACTAAATGCTGTGAATTGTTTGATATCTCTGCTATGTGATGCTGTATGATATGAATTGTTTTAATTCTAGTTGTGATGAATGTAATTTATTTATCTATAATGCATTTATATTATTTATCTGTGATTCTGTGTATATAGATAAACGTTATAGGATTATACCGCTTATCGATATTGCTGTGATTGTACCTGCAATGATTGATGATGTTGCACTATTGTGTAAATCCGCTAGACTACACTATACACACACAAATATGGATTACATGAGGAAATTGGTTAAGTCGCAGATTTTTGAAATGGTTTTAAAAATTGAATTTGAATCCAAACAGTTTTGAAAATGGATTTCGGGTTAAAGTGAAATGCTTTTGAAAAGGAGTTTTGAAGATAAAAGTTATTTTGAATAACTTAATAAAGTTTTGAAATTTAAATAATTTGATTTAAATTTGAGTTCAAAATTTAAAATTGAATTCCATGTTTGGAAATTATAGTTTACAAGTTATAAATGTGTTTATATGGGTTTATACCATTTTAAAGGTATTGTTTTGAGAATTTGAAATTAACCCAAGGGCTTTAACTTGTATCATTACTACAAAACAGGTCATTTGCATCGGTTGTTTACCCGAACCATCGGTTGTTTACCCCCCTTTTGCATCAGTTCAGCAACCGATGCATATGCAACCGATGCAACAGGCTAAACATTTTGCATCAGTTCTAAAACCGATGCAAAAAGGTCCTTTTTGCATCGGTTGTTACTAACAACTGATGCAAAATATCATGCTTGGTTGCTTGAACACAGCCCCAATGTTGCATCGGTTGTAATGAAAACCGATGCAACAAAGGAACTTGTTGTATAGGTTGTTGTTGAAAACTGATGCAAACTAATCCCTCTATTGCATCGGTTTTTTATAACAACCGATGCAAACTAATCCCTCAGAAACCATTATTACAGTACTCAAATAGACTACATATATATATATATATATATATATATATATATATATATATAATCCAAACGCCACAAGCCTGACAAAACAACTCGCGAACTAGAAACATGAACAATTTCATTATTTGCAAGGAAAAATCTCATTATTACACAACATATTCAACCCAAATGTGCATAGAAATGCATGAAAGTAATACACAAACTCAAGTCCAACTTTGCATTCACTTTCTCCTCACATAAAAACTCTCTATATAATTCTCATGAAAACTAAACCTGTGGTGATGTAGCAGCATCAAAAGACTTCCTTCTAACCAGCAAGCAAGCAATCCTTTCAGGCTCCTCCCTCACATCATCAATCGTGCTAATTACAAAATCAAGCCTATGAAGAGCAAGACTGAGCCTATCCTCCGCCACCACAATCATACTCGCATCCATCAACACATGCCATGAGCCTATCTCTTGGGCATACTTTCTGCATGTCAAGAAACACATCATTAATACAACAGTTTTTCTTTTATTTTCAAGAAAATGCACTGATATATTGATTAAATGTTCATGTTTATATAAGATGCATCAATGAATCATCAAAAGCTTGCTTTAGCTTAGAAAATTTTATTTACACATGTATTATGCTAGTACTATATTATTTAGGTTCCCATTTTTCTATATTTCAGTGTGTGATGTATGCTTGAACGCAACACTGTATACAAAAAGAAGAAGACAGAAAATATATTACCTTGACAATCATGCTGTTCGGTCTGGTGTTATTCATCGGTGATCTTGGTATGGAGTTAAACACTGATTACAAGTAGTGGAAATAGCTGCCACTTCTTCATCAACACTCAACCACACTTCACACAGTAGCTCTCAACTTCCTCTCTGACAACAATTACATCACTTCCCACTACAATCACTCTGTCATTCCAATACAACTCCCCCCATCCACAACTACAACTACACTTTACTGACTAACTCCTTTAAACATCCCACCTTTAAGCATCCCTCACTGACCAGTACACAGAAACTGTCACATACTTGCCTTCATTCCACCTTGTCGACCACAACCCACATCAGACATAACTTTCTACTCCTCTACAAACTGCCATCCATAGCAGCAGCACCATTCACATATCAAACATCCACCCCAACCCTTGTTTACCCACCTGACCACAACAGCCACAAATCACTTCAACTTCATCATCTTGCCAATACAACTTCTTGTCAACAAGACCATACTTCTCACAACACTGCAACAACTTGCCACTCCACTGCCTTAAACTGCTGCATAATCATAGTGATGCTGGTGATCACAGTGCTACTGCATAATCAAACATTGCCTCTTCAATACACTGTCTCAATACCTCCAACTGACATCAACTACCGCAGCAAAAACCACCACAGTTCCTCCTTACTGTCACACAACTCTCCACTTCAATCATACTACCTTCATCACTGCACAAGCATCCCCATGCTTCATCACTGCTCATAAAAATATGTCTACAGACATCAAACAGTCCACACCAGTCACCACTTCAACACCACTTCAGTTCACATCACTTCAGTTCACCATACTGTGACCATCATCAGTGCTTCACCTCTTCGTCTCTTTATACAAACATCGCCACCTTGCCTTCACTGTAAGCAAAATGACTGTTATTACTAACTCTCTCTAATGAATTTATTATCATATACAACAAACTAACATGTTATACATGTAGCAAAATATGGATATGACTGTTATTACCTCGAAATGTTTATGCCCAATAACTTGTCCACTGATGCAAAATGACTGTGCTGCTAAAACAATCTATATATGTATAATCAATAAGCACGAATGTTAATATCTGAATAAGCACTTTGGTTACAGAGTTATGAACTATTGCAGAATGATGACTATTTCAAGTTAAAAAAAGACACACACCAGCTAATAAGTAGTAGTAGTAGTAGTAATGGTAATACAGAAGGAAACAATGCAAGGATGCAGAGACCGAGTGCAAAGTCTGAAACTAATCTCATCTGCTAATCTCATCTTACATGTTGTCTCCATCATCGTCATCATTGAGCATTTGGACGACCTCAGACACACCCTTAGCTAGTTCTTTAGAGATGCCACCAGCTGGCAGGTCAAATTTTCTGCGCCTTAGTGAACCTGGTTCACCTGCTTGCTGTGGATCCACTGTATCCAGCATGTAGTCTAGTTCCACCACCAACGATTTCCTTGCTACCCTAACCATGTAGTCCGGTCCCTGTATATATATTGCGAGTAAGTATGTTCTGTTATATGTTACACACAAACTCAACTTTTCTTAATTTTCGATTTCCAGTATGTACATACTCAATATAACATGTTTACAGCTTAGTGCTGATCATATGACAACTCCAAATTGTTATGAATTCATCATGGAAGTCCAATGTACCACTTGAGACCAATAATTGCAATTCAAAGACAAACTACGCTGCTAAGCTTATAGAACCAATTAGCACTGCTTAAATGCTCAAGCTAATTTGGTTTGCAGCTTGAAATTAGGAGCTTGGCTCAAGTATATTAGAGGGATAAGAAGAGGTTGACTTTCTATAGATAGATTGGCATTTCCAATCAAGGATTTCAAAATGTGTTTTATATCGTAAATCATAAAATCCAAACTTTAAATTGAAATGGATTTAAATCGTAAATCATTGATTCAATTTTAAGGTTTTTACATAGACTGAATTTGTTCACGATGTTTGAATTTCTTTATCTAAGCCTAAAGCTCAAGCTTGAAAACGCCATAATTAGAATTTTGGATCCAAATAAGTTTGGATTGAATGATTTTTCTCGACTGTGGTTTTAACTGAGTTTGAATTATAATGTAAAATTGAATCGGAAAAGGAAAGATTCGATCCGAAAATGGATTTAAATCGTAAGATTTTTGATAAACAAGCTTCCAATAGAATATATATATGTGTGTGTGTGTGCGTGTGTGTGTGTGTGTATGCGCAATGCTTACATATTTGACTAGTTGCCAGCATTTTTAGAGCTCTGGACCACGTTATATAGAGGCCCAGGCCCCCGGATAAATAGTTGAATCATATTTCCTGGCTAGAAAGATATAAAACTGAATGTTCCAGTAAGAAATAAAATTCAAAATTAATCAAAAACGTTGAATACCTTTCTTCCCATTGATCAAAAGACACATGCACAAGCTGAGCTGGTTAACCGTGATTACGGTTGAGTGTATATGTATGTAAATATAAATGAACATGCACCAGTCACTTAAAGCTTCACTTATTTCACAAGTCTCACAAACATCACAAGTGTAGATGGATAAAAACATAAATCTACAGAATGATAAAGGAGTTACCTCAATAGCATCAACAGTTAGTAGAAGGACAATAATTTTCTCAGCAAATCTCTGACGCTCTTCAGCATCGGTAGTAATGCGACGCCTATAAGAGAAATTGTAAAAGAGAGCTCTAATCTCCTTCAGCTTGGCTTTCTCTACTGCCAAAGCTCTAATGCAGCGGACCACTTGGGAGCGGTGAACCAAGTGAGTCCTAAATGTCATCTGGATTATTGTGGCAGCATCCTATGGTGATAGTTCCTTCTTTTTTCCCTTGTTCTTATACTTGGCAAATGCCTTCAAAAGACAGATTATATAATTAAATTCAAGCACTTGCAAAAGATAATGGTAGGACTGTAGACATGACCAACTTTGCACCCATGTATGTATATGAAATTCATTTTAACCTTAGTCAAAACAAACAGCAACTAAACATATCCGAGTTAAATATTGGACAAATATATTTTACATCGCGAGCATGTTCAACACTGGTTACAAGTAGTGGAAACAACTTATAAATTATTTATTTGTTGAATGTTTGTAACCGTTTATAAGGAGAAACAAGTTGCTTAGAAATTGATTAGGAGTAACTCAAAACTGTATGTTTGGCAGCTGCTTGTAGGTACACAAGTAGTTTTTAAATTAGTTATTTGGAATTGAACGTTTGGAAACAGTTATAAGAAGGTGAAATAAGATACCTAGTTGATTAGTCATAGACTTATTTCATTTGTTATAACTAAGCTTTATCCAAATTGTAAATTATCCAACCAACTACCTCTACCTTTAACTCTTACTTCAAGTCAAAAAATTCATTTTCCAGGTAGGAAGCAGCATTTTCATACAAAAGTCACTATAATCCAATTTGTAATTCCAATTTAGATCATTATTATCCGTATAAGAGTGCTTCGTAACACTTATTTTAAATCTTCTTAAAAGGAGATCTAAATAGCAATTTTTAAGTAGATCTGATTAAACGGTTATAAGTAAAAGGATTTCGATGTAAGTTCACATTTAAGTTCAAATAATTTTTTTTTGTGTTTGACTAATGACTGCTATGACTTATAAGTTATAAGTAACGAATATGTACCAGGTTACATAATTTAGACATGTCCATGTAAACGGATGGTGAATGTTAAGCTGTGTCATTTTGCTTGTAAATTGTATGAAATAACAATGTTATTTTAGAGCATTGAGATGTAATGTCAACCTAAAGTCTATATATCAAAAGATGATTCATAATGTAAACTCGATGTGGTTTAGGAAAAACAGTCATGACACTAAAGGTAAAAAAGAACTACTACGCAAATGTACTGTTAAAGCAACCATCGCGCACACTATACCAATTCTAATCCCCTTCATGAGAAATGAACCACTGAAGTAAATTTTAGATACTAATGCTGGGTTGACACCTTTCTTAATATCTCTTACCTAGAAAAATAAATAAAAACTGTTACCGCCAAAATTGGTCACTAACACCCTTAGAGAGTTTGTATAGAGAGATTAATGAAGAAGATAAATCAAAATAGAGAAGATAATATAGATTAAAATGCCGGAGACGAAAACACAGAATTTATAGTGGTTCGGCGTTGTAGCCTACGTCCACTTTGAAGTTGATCCTTTATTTCTTCACTTTAAACTTGATTACAGATACAATCCGCTTTTAAGTATTCGAATACAATTGTGAAATAAAAGTAGAAGTCTTGGATGAGGTTTGGATGAGGCAGAGTCTCCTCTGTGTTCTCTGAAATCTGATCCCTCTTTTCTGTGCCCCTGCCCCTCTATTTATAGACGAATGTGGGTTGGACTTCCCTGGTGGGCCAGATGGCTAGACAGCTCGGTCTAGATAGGACGCGCCCTGCATGCTAAGTGGAACATGCCGAACGGTCGGCATGCCGAGCCCTCCTCTCCAAGTCGATGGATCTCTCTGTTGAATGGAGGAAGCGGGCCGAACGATGCTGGGATGCCGAGTGAGGCGTGGCTGCCGAGTGAAAGGATACGCCGAGTAGAGGGAATGCCGAATACAGGACATGCCGAGCAATGGATATGCCGAGCACAGGATGTGCCGAACAAAGGGTATGCCGAGCAAAGGATATGCCGAGCACAGGATGTGCCGAACAAAGGGTATGCCGAGCACCGGATGTGCCGAACAAAGGGTATGCCGAGTGAAGAGTAGGCCGAGTGCAAACCTGGATGGACGTACGTTCTTCAATGCCGAGTACAACCCTTAACTGCCGAACGTTCTAGTTGCCTGGTCGACTCTCCAAGTAACATTTTGCCCCCCATAGTACAGCGTGCGTTCGAACAGGGTGTGCTTTGAACGACTGGATTAGTGCATTGCCGCCGAATGCCAAGGATGCCGAACGATCTTGCCGAACGATGCGAGTGCCGAATGACTGGAAGCCGAGTGAAACCGTTTTGACCGGTAGAGCCGGTCAGAGTCCCTTCATCTTCCTCTCCTTCTCTATAAAAGCCGCCTTCTTTCCTTCTCTTTTCTCACTTCTTGCTTTTACAATTCCGAGCTCACAAACCATTCGTGCAATCAGAATTCAAGGGTTTCTCATAACTTTCCTATGTTCGATCCACGTACTAGGTATCTTCTTACCCAAGTTTCTCTTCTGGCAATTCCCCATCGATTTGCTGTTGGTGGGGACTTAAGTTCGATTTGGAATGTTTCCAAGGTCGAGCGTCTAGTTGTAGAGAGAGAGAGAACCAAATTCGAATGCCTTGTAGGATCATTAGTGAGTGTTCGGTGGAGGAGGAGAAGGTATGGAGGATATGCCGAGTGTTTGGACTCGGCATAATCTTAGTTTGGCACGGCGTAGTTTTGGCCGAATGACACTAGCTCAATGCGAACTGAAGCTGGGCCGGACGATGGCCGTATGCCGAATTGTAGCCCTGCCGAGCCACTACTTTAGCCGAACAAACTGTTATGTCGAGCGTACATAAATGCCGAGCCTACCTCCATGCCGAGCAAACCAACATACCGAACGTACTTGAGTGCCGAACAAACTATCATGCTGAACAAACTAAGTGCCGAGCAGACCTTAATGCCGAACCCAAGTGAATGCCGAACAAACTATCATGCCGAACATAACTAGGTGCCGAGCAGACCTTAATGCCGAACCCAAGTGAATGCCGAATATACTTAACATGCCGATCATACATAAATATCGGACCTATCTTTATGCCGAACATAGTTAGCATGCCAAGCACAATTAGGTGCCGAGCACACATAAATGCCGGACATATACAAATGCCGAACATACTCTCCTTGCCCAATTTCATAACTGGTCTTTACTTGGCATAATCGGATAATTATCTCTAGTGTCTTACTGCAGTCGTTATTCAGAAGGCTTTCGAAGACGGTCAGCGATGACGGTTTTCGGAAGCGATGTTTTTAGGCTTGACGTTATATTAAATGCTTATGCACGATTGATTGCACTAGTTAACACACCACATAGGGGGGGTTATCTGCGTTGTTAATTCTAACGTCGATCATTTTTCGAGTATAGTTCACACAAGTGCTTGGTTGGGTCTGCTATTTAATCAAGATGTCAAAAAGATCCAGTTCTGCTACACTTTCCGACAAACCTGGGCCGTCTTCTTAGCGAACGGCCCCCGACACAACTGACCTGTCAGTTTCTCCCGCTCATGACTGGGCTCCCGATACTTCAGAATCGTCGATTTTACTGCATGACCCAGTTGACTCACAGGCTTCGAGAGTCACTGAGGCCGCTCTTAGGCGGATATGTTCTATTCATGGCATTCCGTTTGCTGACGTGCTCGTTCCGTCGGGGCATGACCGCCCACATCTGCCCCCAGTGGGATATACGGCGTGCAGCAAGTTCATGTGCTGGGTTGGTAGCGTGCCACCTTTCAATCTATTCCTTCGCGACGTGCTGCAGTATCTGGACGTTGCTCCGTCTCAACTTCATCCAAATGGTCACGCTTTCATTTATGGCACGTACATGCTTTTCATGGCCGTCTTCTCCAGGCCTCCAACTCCCGGCGATATAAGGTACATCTATATGACCAAGAAACGGGGAGAAAGCACCTCTTACATGTTTCTTGAGCCACATCGGAAGTGCCAACTTTTCACTAGCGCGTGGAGTAGCAAATTCGCCCTGTACAAACAGGAGTGGTTTTATGTGCGCTGCCCCCAAGGCTTTACGAGGCGGTGGGTTGAAGGAAGTACGTCCTTTCTCTGAGTTGATGTCCATTCCCGATTAAGGTTGAACTTCTCCTAACTCATTGTTCTATTTTTTCAGATCTCGTCCCCCGTCCCGACGGCCGGGGGTACTCCGATGCTGTCGACGCCATTAGAGCTCTTCCTGCTGAAGAGCGAGATATCCGAGCCCTCATTTCCAATGAGTCACTATCGAAGTCCGGCTTGCTAGCCCTTGGCCGCCGGGTTAGCCTTCCAGAGGGCGTATCGCTTCCCAAGTCCATGTCCGTCAGAGGGAAAAAATTGCCTGAATCATCCGTTCGCCCTTCTCTTGAAGCACCGGAAGAAGGGGAAATTCTAGGCGAGCCACCTAAAAAGCAAGGTGTGGATTTAGGTCCTGCAGCTGAAGTTCATGATATCGAAACGTCATCTTCCCCTTCGAAGGGGAGAAAGGAGCTGGCGCGCAAGTTGAGGAAGGAGAAGGTTGGTGGCACTTCCAAAGCTACGCCTGTTCAGCCAGAGAAAGAGGCTTCTTCACAGCGCGTTGGAAGTTCTCTGAAAGGCTTATCGAACCTCTCCATTCCCGATGATTTGCTCAACTATGATTTCGATGACCCGGAGCTGTTTAAGTTTCGCTCACCCGTCAGGGGTGATGTGGGCGTCCCGGTCCCGATCCAAGGGGAAAAGACTCCTGTTAGCAAAGCCACTGGTCCGTCGGGGGGTAGCACTAGGACACACACAGACACATGCATTTCACTTTGCATCTACTTTTCTTTCACCATTCTGCCCTCTCGCTAATTCGCTATTGTCTGATTGCAGGTGACATGGGGCGCTCTCACGGATACGACCGCCTTCATGGTTCGTCGACTTTACGCCAGTCTGGTCGGGACTCGGGCCTCGAGAAGCGCCGAGACAGAGACAGCGACAGTGATCGAGATTATCATGCCCGGGACTCGTCATCCCGGAAGAAAACTTATTATCAGCCTGAACACCGCCAGGAGACCTCTTCTTATCAAGAGCGAAGCAAAGACAAACGTGGCCATAAGAGGTCGCATTCTGATGCTCCCCGGGACCAACACTCTGACTCTTCTTCTACCCGGCACTACCGAGATTCTCGTAGGAAGGGCGAATTTTCAAAGCCGTCTCCTCCCGCTCCCGTAACAGACCCGACAGTGTCGGAGAGATTGAACGAACTTAAGGCTAAGTTTTCGAAGATTTGTTTTGATGGGTTAAAGTTCCTCCCGGCGATTCATCCTATTCCCGGAGATGTCAAACAAAATGCTATCTCCTGTACCAATGACGTCTACGTGCAACATGACGCGTTCGTCCATCTGGCTGAGAAACTTTCTGAAGTCTCTATGGAGCGCCAGCACGAAATCGATCGTCTAAAACACGAGGCTATCCATGACAGGGATATCATTAAGGCCTAGGACGAAGAGCTGGCTACTTACAAGTCCGAGCTTGATGCTGCTCGTCTGAATGCTAAGGATACCGCCGAGGCAGTCTCTCGGCTTGAATTGACTCATAAGAAAGAGCTTGACGAAGCGGTGCAATGGAGCTGAGCTCTGGTCTTGGAGAAGGATTCCGTCCAAAAGGAGCGAGATGTGCTTAATAGGCGAGTTAAGGAGCTCGAGGAGCAAATCAATAAGGAGAAGAAAGAGAAAGCGGCCGCCCAGGTTGAGGCATAGCACTATTGTGATGAGATCGTCGCCACTCGGCTCTTAAAGGGGAAACTTGAAGACGATCTCTCCAAAATCGAGGCACTGAGGAATGAGGCCCGTGAGGAAGGTAAAAGGGCAGCAACTGTCGACATCGACTCTCGCCTCGAGGCGGCCAGGGAAGAAGGTAGGGAGGAGATAAAGACCGAATTCGACCCGCTCATCGCTGAGTTCAATGCCCGAGTTCTCATGCATCGAGATCTAACTTTTCTGGGCGACGGCTACCTTAAGTCATTGGCCGAGGCATGGGAGACCCTGATTCAGATCAGGAAGGTTGAGAGAGGCGCCGATGAGGTTGACGAAGAAGCATTGATAAAAGAATTCCTAAGGGGGAAGGAGCCTTCAGATTTATCGGCGGCTAAAGCCCTCTACAGCAAAGGTTCTCCCTCCAGGAAAGGGAAAGAGGTGGCTACAGACCCTTCCGGCGTTGTGCCCCCAGTTCACGTGCCTACCCAATCGGCCAGTCGGTCAACACTTGACCCCTTCGAGAAGCACGTTGGTTATGACCCGGAAGCCCCCGGGCTTGGCATTCATGTTTTATCTCCCATCCCGGAGGGCGGGACACCCTTGGCGACTGAGAACCCACTGGCATCTGGTGAGTAACCTCTGGGCTTCACAAAGATCTTTCTCGTTCCCTCAGAAGTTGTTGTGTTCTAATACCTGTTTATTTTCGTGTCTTCTGTGCAGGCTGTTCTGACCCCGAGCCCACTCCGAGGAGCGATGCCGCCAAGGAGGTGGAGATAAAGGCGAGTGAGGCTACTCAAGTCGGCGGAGATCCTGGTCCAGATGCTCAAGTAATCGGGGCGCTGGATGAAGGCAAATCTGACTCTTCCTCGGAGAGTTTCGAAGTAGAAATCACAGGCGCCTCTGAGCACACATCCGACTTGAGCATGAAGGAACGGCTCGAGAAAGAGAAAAGAGATACGACCTCAGTCAAGGTCGAGTCGCGTGAAGTGGACCTGGACGATCCTCTGAACAAACCATTGAAGGTCATTCTTCCTGGCAAGTCCCAGCCCATGGATGTTCCCCCTACGTCTTCGGTCGTCACCCCTCCGTCAGGGAAGGATTCCAAGAGTAAGCGCTCTGGGAAGGAACCATTCGGGAAGAAGTCAAAGAAACACACGAAATGCCGTCGTCCCCGTTCAGCGAGAACTAGTTTAAGTCATGTACTAATTTTTGTAGACTGTGTAAATGGGCTGTTGGCTCCGGACTTCGGAGCGTTTTTGTAACGGGAAGCTTTTTGTGAATAAAATTTGATCTTCACTTTTGTCCTCTCAAAAGACTTTTATTATTCAGTTTCTTTTATGGTTGTGATTGAAATCTGAATTGTTATGGGTAACTTAGACTTCTTGGTTCGTCTTTACGTGGCTTGGGAGCTTCCCTGGATTTGATCAATCTCCTCTTGGTGCTTCAAGCACTTAGAATATTTCATAGCCCGTATGTTGGGGACTTAACATATCCAAGTCATTTGCGTCGTAGTTCCTATTCAAGGAACTCAGAGGTTTGCACTGCTTGTAATTAAGTCTATACACCGAACTACGAGTACTCCAGTCTGTGCTCCGGGGACTTGGAGATTTCGAGTCATTCGTATTCGAGTCCGCACTCTGGGGACTTGGAGATTTCGGATCGTTTATACTCGAGTTCACATTCTGGGGACTTAGAGTACTCCAGTCCGCGCTCTGGGGTTTGGAGGTTTCAAATCGTTTATACTCGAGTCCGTACTCTGGGGACTTAGAGTACTCCAGTCCGCGCTCCGGGGACTTGGAGATTTTGAATCGTTTATACTAGAGTCGGCACTCTGGGGACTTAGAGTACTCCAGTCCGCGCTCCGGGGACTTGGAGATTTTGAATCGTTTATACTAGAGTCCGCACTCTGGTGACTTAGAGTACTCCAGTCCGCACTCCGGGGACTTGGAGATTTTGAATCGTTTATACTAGAGTCCGCACTCTGGGGACTTAGAGTACTCCAGTCCGCACTCCAAGGACTTGGAGATTTTGAATCGTTTATACTCGAGTCCGCATTATGGGGACTTAGAGTACTCCAGTCCGCACTCCGGGGACTTGGAGATTTTGAATCGTTTATACTCGAGTCCGCATTCTGGCGACTTATAGTACTCCAGTCCGTGCTCTGGGGATTTGGAGGTTTCAAATCGTTTATACTCGAGTCCGCACTCTGGGGACTTAGAGTACTCCAGTCCGCGCTCCGGGGACTTGGAGATTTTGAATCGTTTATACTAGAGTCCGCACTCTGGGGACTTAGAGTACTCCAGTCCGCAGTCCGGGGACTTGGAGATTTTGAATCGTTTATACTCGAGTCCGCATTCTGGGGACTTAGAGTACTCCAGTCCGCACTCCGGGGACTTGGAGATTTTGAATCGTTTATACTCGAGTCCGCATTCTGGGGACTTAGAGTACTCCAGTCCGCGCTCTGGGGATTTGGAGGTTTCAAATCGTTTATACTCGAGTCCACACTCTAGGAACTTAGAGTACTCTAGTCCGCACTCCGGGGACTTGGAGATTTTTGAATCGTTTATACTCGAGTCCGCACTCCGGGGACTTAGAGTACTCCAGTTCGCACTCCGAGGACTTGGAGATTCTTTGTCGTTTATACTCGAGTCCGCACTCTGGGGACTTAGAGTACTCCAGTCCACACTCTGGGGACTTGGAGATTTTTTGTCATTTATTATAAGCGTTCGTACGCTAGCCAGGATATCATAATTTTTAATTGCGCGTCATAGGAATATCATACGAAGAGACATTGGTCATTCATGGAAAAGATGGCTTCAAGCCTTTATTGATGAAAACAATCTAGATTATCTTATTACATGCCAAGAAGAAAGCATACTGGAAATAAATGCAACTACCGCATAAAGGAAATAGACTAAGTGTAATAACGCCGCAAATGCTCGTTGTTCCATGCTCGAGGGAGTGTCGCACCATCGACGGTCGTTAGCTTGAAAGTTCCTTCTCCAAGCCTCCGTTCGATGACGTATGGACCTTCCCATGCGGGATTCATGTGCGAAGGGGTTGGAAAGACTCGTTTCAAAACGAGATCTCCCACACTAAAGGTTCTTGGCTGGACTTTTCCATTATAATATTTAGTAACTCGGTGTCTGTATGAGGCTGCTCTCAAATCAGCTTCTTCGCGTTTCTCATCAATGAAGTCTAATGATTCCAATAGGAGATCCTGGTTTGACGCAGGATCGTAATAGGTTACCCGGTGTGACGGAACTTCAAGTTCTACGGTATGACGGCTTTCGTGCCGTACGCCAGTGCGAATGGTGTGTGGCCAGTCGCGGTCTTGTGGGTAGTTCTATAGGCCCAAAGCGTTGTTGGGAGTTCATCCACCCACTTGCCTCTAGCCTTTTCCAAACGCTTCTTCAATATGGACTTGATGATTTTATTGACGGCTTCTACCTGCCCATTCGCCTTCGGGTGAGCAACTGCTGCGAACCTTTTCTCAATGCCATACCTCTGACAGAACTCTTTGAATTCCTTGCTTTCGAATTGAGTTCCGTTGTCTGTTATGATGGTTCGTGGGAGGCCAAAACGACATATGATATTTCGTACAACGAAATTAATGACTTTTTTGGTGGTGATTGTGGCCCACTTGGTGAAATAATCGACTGCCACTATTGCATATTTCGCTCCCCCTTTGGCTATAGGCAGAGATCCAATTAGGTCGATTCCCCACATTGCAAATGGCCAGGGACTAACCATTTGTGTGAGTTCCATTGGCGGAGCTCTCGGAATCTTTGCATATATCTGGCATTTGTCGCATCTTCTCGCATAGTCTGCAGCATCCCGATTTACATTCAGCCAATAATATCCATAGCGGAGGATTTTCCTCACCAAAGTTTGCCCCCTGGTATGATCACCACATTCTCCCTCATGGACTTCTTCCAACACCCGTTTTACCTCGTCATGGGCCACGCACCGGAGTAAGGGGGTCGAGAATCCCCTCCGATACATTATCCCGTCTTGCATTACATAACGCGAAGACTTACGAAGGACTTGGCGTCTTTCGCTTCTTTTCTCAGGTAAGTCTCCGTATAGCAGGTATTGTTTGATCGGGGTCAGCCATGATCCCCTTTCGAGTTCGGTCTCCAAGACGAGATCTATCTCCATCATGTCTATACTTGGAGCAAGCAGAGTCTCGACAGGGAACAATCCCATCTGCTGTGCATCGCCAGTACTCGCGAATTTAGCCAACGAGTCGGTCTCCCTGTTCTGTTCGCGCGGGACATGCGAAATGTCATAAAATTCCAGGTTTACTAGTAGCTCCCGGACCCGAGCAAGGTAAGGAGCCAGTCTCTGTCCTTTCGCTTGGTAGTCTCCCCGTACCTGATATACCACCAGCTGTGAGTCGCAGAAGATTTCGATGGACTTTACCCTCAGTTCATTGGCAAGTCTTAAGCCAGCAATCAGTGCTTCGTATTCGGCTTCGTTATTTGTCGCTGTAAATTCGAGCTTCAAAGCGTAGCAAATCGATCGGTTTTCGGGAGTTACCAGAACTATCCCAGCTCCCGACCAACGGTCGTTAGATGCCCCGTCAGTGAACATCTTCCATCGGACAGGAGGGATTACTTTGTGATTTTCGCTCGGTTCATCCGGAATGGTGAACTCAGCAACGAAGTCAGCTAATGCCTGCCCTTGGATGGTCCTTCGCGGCAGGTAGGTGATATCAAACTGGCTTAACTCGATGTTCCACTTTAGCATCCTACCGGAAGTTTTCGGTCGTTGGAGTACCTGTCGCAAGGGTTGGTCAGTGTAAACACTGATTGAGTGCGCCTGAAAGTAGGGACGAAGCTTATGTGATGCAATCACCAGGCAATAGGCAAGTTTCTCGATCTTTGGATAATTCTTTTCTGCCCTCGTCAGTCGTTTACTAACATAGTACACCGGCCTTTGAACCTTGTCTTCTTCGCGAACTAGGGCTGTACTGATTGCGTGTTGAGACACAGCCAAATATACGTACAACGTCTTGTGGCCTACTGGTTTTGACAATACTAGAGGACTTTCCAAGTGTCTCACCAGGGCTCGGAATGCTTCCTCGCAGTCAGTCGTCCATTCGAAGTTTCTCTTTCCTTTCTTTATGACATCGAAGAAAGGAACACACTTATCTGTGGCTTTGGATATGAATCGACTGAGCGCAGCTACTTTTCCATTCAAGCTATGTACCTGTTTTATGGGTCTAGGTGCCTGTATATCTCCGATGGCCTGGATCTTTTCCGGGTTAGCTTCAATTCCTCGTGCATTCACAATGAATCCCAAGAACTTCCCTGATGCCACGCCGAATGAACACTTTGAAGGATTGATCTTCATCCCATAGTGCCTTAGTACACCGAACATTTCTGCCAAGTCTTGGATGTGGTCGTTTGACTGTCGTGACTTCACGAGCATGTCATCCACATAGACTTCCATTGTTCTACCAATCTGATCCTTGAACATTCGGTTCACCAGGCGTTGATAGGTTGCTCCTGCATTCTTCAACCCAAAAGGCATTACTACATAGCAATACAGCCCGACGTTTGTGACGAAGCTGGTGTGATCTTGGTCCGGGATGTGCATTGGGATTCGATTGTACCCGGAGTATGCATCCATAAAAGATAGTAGCTCATGCCCGGTAGTCGAATTGACCAGCTGATCAATTCGTGGTAGCGGGAAGCTATCCTTCGGGCATGCTTTGTTTAAATCGGAATAGTCAACGCAGGTTCTCCATTTCCCGTTTGCTTTCTTTACCAACACAGGGTTGGACACCCATTCCGGGTAGAGGGCGTCGCGAACAAACCCATTGGCTTTGAGTTTATCCACCTCCTCTTTGAGAGCTGTAGACCTCTCCGGGTCCATGCCTCTCCTTTTTTGCTTCACAGGTATGTGTTTCGGGTCTATATTCAACATATGGCCCGCAATTGCAGGGGAAATCCCACGCATATCAGAGTGTGTCTAGGCGAAGACATCAAGATTAGCTCGGAGGAAATCAGATAAATTCTCTGCCATTAGGGGATCGAGCTGTGACCCAATTTTAAGAACTCGTGTCGGGTCGCTGTGGCTAATTGGAATATTAATTGTTAGTTCGGCCGGTGCTGCGTCTGGTTCCCTGGGTTCCCCTTTGTCATCTCTCGGATCTATATCTCCAACGATCCGAGAATGTCGCCCGAGCCAGGGCTCGGGCGCTAATTGTCAATCATCAGAATTCGGGATGCGGACGATGCCGTCCGCAGTCTTCCCCTTTTCTTTGCGCTGGGCCTCTCTCAGCTCAGCCACGTAACATGCACGTCCGGTTGCTTGGTCGCCATGCACTACGCCAACTCCTTTGTCCGTCGGGAATTTCAGTGTGAGACACCACGGGGCCAAGGCTGCCTTGAAATCTGCGAGGGCTGGTCGTCCCAAAAACACGTTGTATGATGAATCAACATCCAGCACTATGAATGGTAGGATTCGCACTCTCCTGCGTTCACCTTGTCCCAGTTCAACTGGTAACTCCACATATCCTACTACGTCTGTGGCTGCGCCGTTAAAGCCATGGATTCGGGATTTGGATGGCTTCAAATCCGTAGTCTCCAGCTTCATTTGGTCATACGCTTTCTTAAAGATGATGTTAAAGGAACTTCCGCAATCAATTAGGATTCTCCTTACGAATGCCGGTCCGATGGTTGCGGATATGACCAATGGATCGATGGTGGGAGCTTCCACCTTATCCACGTCTCTATTCCTGAATACAATATCGTCGTGCATCGTGCGCTGCTGCTTTGCGGGAGTTCCATCCTCCACATTTGAACAGCACTCATTCTCTGTATGTCTCAAGGAATCAGCATATCGCTCCATTTCATGCCAATTTTTATCCGCAGGATGAGGTCCACCAGCAATTGTGTTAATAATCAATCTTCCCACAGTTCGAGTAGGTTGCTCTGGTTGGTGTAGAGCTGGGCCACGTCCGGGGTCTGAAGTCTCTTGTCTTCCTTCTGGCGTATCTTTGACGAATTCCTGCAGCTTCTTCTGCCTAATCAATTTCTCAATAGCGTCATGGAGATGCCTGCATTCGTCTGTGTCGTGCCCATAAGACTCGTGAAAGCGGCAATACTTTCCAGTCCGCTTTTGCTCCTCTGTTGATTCCTTAGGGCGTGGTTTTCTGTATTGAAAAGTGTTGCAGGTCGATAAGTAGATGTTTTCAAGAGACGCATTCAGTGGAGTGCATTCGTTGTAGGTTGGGATCCTTGACTTCCATCTCCCCGTTTCCTTCTTCTTTCCAGGATTTCCACTTCCAGTTCCCTTAGACTGCCCGGGATTATTTTGGACGCTGGCCTGAGTATTTCCAGGGTTATCGTCGGTTGCTTTCATGGCGATGTTGCCCTTTACAGACTCCTGAACGGACCCTGGTGCCTTGTCTTTCCTTATCCACCGAGCTTCTTCCCTCCTTATGAACTGGTGGGCTTTCGAATAGAAACGTTCCAACGTAGCTGGTGGCTTTCCCGCCAACCAATCCCCAAATTCAGAGTCTGGATCCACTCCACGCATTACTGCCATCAAAATCGTGTTGTCGTTTGGATTGCTCACTTCAGTAGCGTCAACATGAAATCTCTGCAAGTATACTTTCAGTGATTCTCCAGGAGCTTGGGTCACGCTTGATAAGGACATCACATCCTTGGGTCGAGTGGCGTGTATCCTGAATTGTTCTATGAATTTCCTTGCTATTTCGTCGAAGTTTGAGATTGACCGTGGAGGAAGTCGAGTGAACCACGTGGTGGCAATTCCGAACAGAGTTATTGGAAAGCACCTGCACTTAGTTGCGCCGTTGGCCCTTGCTGAATCCATCATCCATCCATACCTCATTACATGTTGTCTAGGGTCAGTTTTTCCTTCATAGGCGGGTATGGTGGGCATGTTAAACTTCCTTGGGTATTCAGCCAATAGAATGGTATCTGTGAAGGGAGTATGACTCTTAGACATTCCCCAATCTTCATTAGTCAAACCTTGATTCTCTCTCATCAACTGCCTGACCATAGCTGTCAAATCCGGGGTTTGTATGGTAGGAGGAAGGTTGGGTTCCGCTCCATGGGCTTGATTTCTAGTAGAGCGATCAGTGGCACCTGCTTGGTCATCTTCATCCTTGCGGCGTCTACGCCTGGGAGGTTCATCAGCTGAAGTTGAGTTATCATCTTCAGAGTAGGGGACAGGGCTACCTCCAGCATTCTGATGCTACTATTGAGCAAGTCGGGCCATGAGGTCAGCATTAACTTGCATTTGCTCGGCGAGTTGCCTTCTGCTTTCCGTAAGCTCTTTTATCAAGTCATTCAATTCTGCTCGTGAAACAGCTTCCGCTTGGTTTTGGCTCGAGGGCCCCGTGCCTCGAATTGCTTGTTGATCGTTAGGTCCAAGTTGTTGAACACTAGCGGTTTCGCGGGAATCTACATTTTGGGAGGTCGATCTTATTCGTGGTCTTCCCATGGTAGAGTCGTTGGTTGTAACTCTGAGTAGAATCAACAGATGCCTTATGAATAATTACGGATCTTCTTCGGGGGATTTATGCAATCTAGTAGCTACAAAGTAGATCCTCACAACCTGAGAATTCGTTTCTCAGTGAAAGCACCAAAATGTTAGCGCCAAAATTGGTCACTAACACCCTTAGAGAGTTTGTATAGAGAGATTAATGAAGAAGATAAATCAAAATAGAGAAGATAATATAGATTAAAATGCGGGAGACGAAAACACAGAATTTATAGTGGTTCGGCGTTGTAGCCTACGTCCACTTTGAAGTAGATCCTTTATTTCTTCACTTTAAACTTGATTACAGATACAATCCGCTTTTAAGTATTCGAATACAATTGTGAAATAAAAGTAGAAGTCTTGGATGAGGTTTGGATGAGGCAGAGTCTCCCCTGTGTTCTCTGAAATCTGATCCCTCTTTTCTGTGCCCATGCCCCTCTTTTTATAGACGAATGTGGGTTGGACTTCCCTGGTGGGCCAGATGGCTAGACAGCTCGGTCTAGATAGGACGCACCCTGCATGCTGAGTGGAACATGCCAAACGGTCGACGTGCCGAGCCCTCCTCTCTAAGTCGATGGATCTCTCTGTTGAATGGAGGAAGCAGGCCGAACGATGCTGGGATGCCGAGTGAGGCGTGGCTGCCGAGTGAAAGGATACGCCGAGTAGAGGGAATGCCGAACACAGGACATGCCGAGCAATGGATATGCCGAGCACAGGATGTGCCGAACAAAGGGTATGCCGAGCAAAGGATATGCCGAGCACAGGATGTGCCGAACAAAGGGTATGCCGAGCACCGGATGTGCCGAACAAAGGGTATGCCGAGTGAAGAGCAGGCCGAGTGCAAACCTGGATGGACGTACGTTCTTCAACGCCGAGTACAACCCTTGACTGCCGAACGTTCTAGTTGCCTGGTCGATTCTCCAGGTAACAAAAACCAAACATAAACAACTTTAGAAGCATGATTCAATTATAGTGGGGATTTGAAATAGAATTCTTGCAAACATACAATTTGAACGCCATCTTTATAAATATGTTAAGTTATTGCTAGCACCAATTACAGAGATTTTTTTGCTGCCTCCATCCTCTTACCAAACTAACATACAAATTGTATGATCAAAGTGGCAGCAACTATAGATATTAATGGGGCTATAATGCTGGCACCAAAATACTTCTACCTTTTCTTTCCTTAATTGTAGAAAAAATCAATATCCTCTTCAGTTCATGTTTGGGTTCATTTACTTTGTAAATAAGTTAAGTGCATGCATATGTGCACATATGCGTGAATTTCCAACAAGAAAAAACTAACAATGTTTTTTGCAACCAAAAGAAATTTAAAGTAAACAGATCCAATCAATATCGTTTGCCGGTTTCACTACAAAAGTGAAAAACTGAATCAACAATCTCTAACTCAAAAATACATCACCCACTTCAAAACAACCATTATATTTTGATTAAACAACTTACTCCATGGTAGGATGCTTGAAAAACCAATTTCATAACTGATACAATATTGGTCTTGTTCATGAATTTTTGAATACCAAGCAGCCCTCTAATTTGCTGCAGTGCAATTGCTATTGCTGCTCCTGCCATAAAATCAAATGCAAAAGAAACTCTATGAGAAATCCTAGCTTGTAAATACACAGTTCAGAAGCAAATCTAAGGCCTTTAAGAATAACTTATTTAATTTTTATAAAACTTAATTAACTCGGTGTGAAATGTACAATCCTGTTTCAGAACGAAAATATTGAAGTTCAATACTGAATCGCGATTTCAATTTAAACATCGAATTGACACAAAATCAAACGAGATTTTGTTCAGCAGCGCTATCTTGATTCAGCAGCAATAAAAAACATAAAAATAAATAAATAAAGGAATAACAGGAAGAGGCAGCAGCAGAAAACCTGAATTGAAGAATTAAGCGGTGGGTTTTGGGAAGCGCAAACACTTTCCATCACATCATCCTGCCTTCACAAACAAAATCACAAATTTTTATCATTTTTTTTTGAGGATTTCGATTTGGGAGGAACTGCTAATTTGGTTTGAAGTTAAAATTCACAGTCGAATTTGGTTTCAAGTCGTTCAATTGAACGGATATAATTTGCTTTTGTTTTCTTCTTAACGGGGAAGTGGAGGGATAAATGAAAGGCGGGAAACGAAAAGTTAAAGGGGGAAATGAAAGTTGGAGTAGGAAACCAATGGAAAATGAATGCAAACTAATGTAGTTGCATCGGTTGAATTTAAAACCAATGCAACTAAAACTATTTGCACGTACCAATTGCATCGGTTGTTGGTGACAACTGATGCAAATTAGATTTTTTATTACCTATTGATTTTCACGTACCAATTGCATCGGTTATTAAGATAGAACTGATGCAAATATTACTATTTGCATCGGTTTTTACTTCAACTGATGCAAATGAGGCGAAGCAATATGCACTTTTTGTACTGGTGTATCAATGAAATCGGATTTTTCTAAAATGGAAACTATTTGTTTTCAAATAATATAAGCTTTTATATAAGGAAAGAATTCCCAATCTGTGTTAAAAGGATTTCAAATTTGAAATGGAAACAGTTTTCCAAGTTATGAATGAATCTTTGGAAATGGGTTTGAAAGCTATAAGTTAAATATTTAATCTAAAGATTGAATGAGTTAATCCAAATTGAAATGGAAATTGTTTGAAATCTGTGAATGAATCATGCGCAAAATGGGGTGAACTTTGTGAAATGAATCTTTTTGTTTAAAGATTTGGAAATGGTAAATTGTTTAAACCATTTGAAAACAAAGTTTTTTGGGTTTTTTAAGTCGTGACTTAACTGAAATCCCATATCCATATGTTTTTAAATATTGCGCTCATTATTCGATTTAGCCGGGAGAGGACCTTGTGTCATACAACCCATCCCGAATATTGATACGACGTTGTGGATAGCATTTGAAGACCGGTGGTGAAGACCGGGTGTTTTCGAGAACGAAAGGATAACCGGTCGAATGACTCTGCACTGAGTAGCTACGGTATAGAGATCTCTATATGTGATGGGGAGTCCGGTCGGGATTGTGAATACCCAGATTGCAAGGGCATCATCAAAAGTGCCTTCGGTTCTATTCGAACCCTGAATAGACTTGTATGGATGTGTGTCTGACGTTACACTTTGAGATGTAAAACCGTTTACTATCAAGTACATTTCTGATTGGTGGCGAAGATTTATTCTCTTAGCTTAACACCCTTCTCTGAGACGTACGAGCTCAAAGGTTATGTAGTTGATGGTTACTAGTGGTACATTCCCAATTTGGTAATGTGGCATAGGAAGTGTTGCTAATCATTTGTTGATCAAGGCATGGATTTTTGAAAAAGCATAGCTTTGTGGACGAGACTGCATCAGGACCTCACAAACTGAAAATGGTCGAAGCAGGAAAGATGCGGCAAGGTTGTAGGGGGCACGCCCCTAGGGTATGTCCATTCCTTCTGGAAAAGGGTGGTATCATGGATGGAGCCCAGATACTTAAATCATGTGGACACTGTATATTTATTTCTGTGTGATGTTGCTTTGTGGTTGAGGATCCTCGGATAAAGGTCGCAAATGACCGAGGGTGGCATATCTTAGGTTATACTCCCGGGAAAGGAGTAAACCGGCCTTGTGTTGGCAGAGATCCGGGTAGGTTCTCTGGGCGTCCCTCCAAAGGCATTCCCATGTGGCAATAGGAAGTTCCTTAGCCTGACCATTTGTTGGAAAATCCAATCTCTAATACGTGCCCTGTACGGTTTTAGTTGTATAACCTGCCATTTACTTATGGTGGTCACCACTGTTTAGTTGGTAGCTATAGTAGGCATAGTTCGAAATGTCTATACTGGCTAAGATTAATATTATACTTTCGAAAGTTTTTCTGCACTATGCACTAATAACAATATCAAAATGATTTTCGCGTATCAAGCATTTTTTACTATCATAAGGAGAAATCTCCTCCAATTCTGCATTTGCATGGTGTGTGTGGCGGGAAGCCTTATGCTAGTTTCATTTTCCAAAAAGCATTGCGGATTTCAATGTTTTAAATTCTTTTGTTGTTTATTTTAAAAATAACTATTTCCGTTTGCTCATACCAGTCCCATGACTGACCCGGAGTTTATGGTTCCTTTCCTAAACTCTGTGTGCCCACAATTGGCAGTCTAGAGTTGGGTTTTTCAGATAACCAATAATAGGTGTAAATTCGATAGCTTTTGAAGTCTTTGGTTTGGTAGTATTTGGAGATCTTCTTCGGTTTTTGGATCTTTGGAGTTTTGGGTTGGCAATCGCATTCGAGATCGCATTTGCTACAAGTCCAACTTGACAATGATGGATCGAGCTTGAACTTTAGAGCTTTGGCTTTGGAGTTTTGGTTTGGAGTTGCAGTACTGGATTCTCTTGAAGACTTTGCTCATGTTGAGATGTTTTTCAGCTGTGCTGTTGTATTGTATCATTCTCTGATGGTGTTGGAAACGTTGTATCATGTTGTATTTAACATTGTATCTATTGTTGTATATCAGTGCAATTATCTTTTACTCCCACTGTGTTGTTTATCATCTAATGTTGTTGCAAGCTCCGGTGATACGGATTCGATGTTATTGTCAGGCATCGAGTTCGAGTCGTCACAATAAGTTTGGTATGAATAATTCCCTATCATCTCTTATCATAAAAAGATAGCTAATGAGACCGTGCCGCTTAGCGGAACGGATTTTCCCCTCACTAGTATCCAAAACCAAATGTGCAAATCATTTATTATGCCCTTGCACCCAAAATGATTAGTTTAACATAATATGAAATAAAGCTACAAATCATATGTATTGGAAATCCCATCCACCATATCACATCTAAAAACAATTTATTATATTTCCCCTTTAAAAATCAATTTACTAGAGTTTCCCTCTAAACTCTTTAAAATGAATATCCATCATAGTTTAATAGGACTATCATCCCAAATTCATTCGAAATAAATGCAGATTATCCATCTTACATTGTTTTATAAAAGTTGGTGTGCGCTATCCACCGTACACTCCATAGTTTTCCTAGGATGACTATGAACTCTTGGATGCCAAATACCAAGGCTAACCACCTCTGGAAAAACATTATTTACTTTAGAAATTTGATGTGGGCTATCCACCGCACATTCCATTGGTTTCCTAGGTTAACCAAGAACCCATCACTTGGCCAATTAAAATATCTTGATTCCTATGATTAATTATTTTTCCCCAAGTATGCCACTTGTTTAACCTATTCTCATTGGTAGCCCCAATTAGATTAAACTAAATAGAAACACATTGATAGTCCCAATGTATATTTTCAAAAGCATATTTTTGTTTGTAACCCTAAACTATGTATTGAAAACATTAAACTCGCCCTGAAGTCCCCAAGGTTTTATGGCATTCTATTTAAATAAGGATCCCCTTTATGTATTCAAACAAAGCTAAGTACTTTATGTTATAATCCTTCGAAGTAACCCCTTCGACTTAGCAAAGTTTTACTTAATAAAAAGGGCTAAAGACATCCCTTTAAAACCCTTCTAATGAAGTCTCGTTCGAAAGCAAATAAACATTCAAAATTAGCCACTTCGAAAACCTTTCTTTTGAAAGCATCACAAAATCATACCTTTCGACCTTGTCGAAAGTCTAGGGTATCCCCCCTTATAAAACTATTTATAAGCTTTTCGAAAGTATTTAAAATCAAAACCTTTTGCAGTCATTGAAGATAACCCCTTCAAAACCTTTCGAAGTCGAACCTTTCGAAATCAAAACCTTTCGAAATCAAAACCTTTCGAAGTCATTGAAGATAAACCCTTCAAAAACTTTTGAAATCAAACCTTTCAAAATCAAAACCTTTCACAATCATTGAAGATAACCCTTTCAAAACCTTTCGAAATCAAATTCCTCAAAATCAAAACCTTTTGCAACCACTGAAGATAACCGCTTCAAAACCTTTTGAAATCAAACCTTTTGAAATCAAACCCTTCGAAATCAAAACCTTTCGCAATCAAAACCTTTCGCAATCAAACCGTTCGAAATAAAACCTTTCACAATCATTCAAAAACATGAAGTGTTGATGTTGGAACTAACAATTCGAAAGTATACTTCCGACCTTATCGGAAGGTTTACCCTTCACTTTGCCGAAAGGTATTAAAACACCTTTTATAAAACATTTTAAAATAATACTCTTAAAGGTTTAAGCTTTCGAAGATCCCCTTCGAAACCCCTTCTTGAATACATAATTTTTTAGTCTTTTATAAAATAATAGAGTCAAAGGATCCCCCATCAAATTATTCAAAAGCAAGTTTTATTTCCATTTGAAAGCAAAGGAAGCAGCCTCCCTATCCCTTCGCCCCTCTTCCCTACGACACTGTGCCTACCTTTGGACTTAGGCAGAGAGTAATTGTTTACCTTCTGTCGTAGATGAAAGGTACCTTTCGACTTCCTCAAAAGGGTAAAAACGAGCTTGTTGGAGTCAACGACAGAACTGGGCCTACTGAATTGATGTTTTATCTTGCTTGTCTAATTTTGATTGGCTGAGGAGCCATCTTCTATACTTCCAAATATGTAAAAAGTATAAAATAGTCAACCTTTTTCTCAAAATACTATACTTCTTCCTCAAATCAAATTTTGAAAGCAATTTCCCTCCGGCTTTTACCAAGGCGGAAGTAATATTGCAATTTAGCACTTAGGCTTAATTAAATTAATTACCTTTGTTAACCACAAAGGAAAAATCCCCAAAAATAATCAAAAATCATATAAATCATATACTTCAGCATTTTAAAATTTCAAAGCATACCAAAACCAAATCGAACGTGTTAATTAGCCCATTAACATTTTAAAACACCTAAGTCTTATTCAAACAAAGGTTTAAATAGTTATATCCTAACCAAAATCACAAATATGAATTGGGTACAACCCATAACTGATCCAAACCTAGAAAAAATAAGACGATAAACATGATTATTCATCTAGATTAGTTAATTGGAGAATGAAATAATTTCCTAGCTTTGATTCCTTAGCTTTAATTCCTTGGCTTTTTCTTCAGTTTATTACTCTCCATGGAGCTTTTAATTGCCGGCCGAAATATATGTGAGATGTTATGAATAAGATGAAAGTTTATTGAAGTGGAGGAAGAGATATATACTAAGAAATGTAGCCCCATTTCCAAGTTTACCCCTTAGGAAATTCCTCCTTCTTAATTTAATTAAGTCGTATTTTAGTTCATTCAATAAGACACGGCCAATGGATTTATTAATCTCATCTCTCTAATTATTCACGATATTCTATTTTATTTATCTAATTAAATATCCCGAATAACGTTAATTAAAATTCAAGGGCATTACAATGTGTGGATAAATACTGCATTCTTTTGTACGGAACTTCCTTTTCCTTTTTTTCTTGGTTTGTACCTTTCCTCATTACATGTTCTGTATTTCTTAAGATTAATATCATCTTTCCAACACAACATGCAACCTTTTATACATGTATCCATCTTTTGGTAGGACAGATCGAAAACATACATTAGTTTTTTCACTTCATAATGATTATTGCACATTGGATTATTGGATGGCATATGTCGTTTTTTAGCTTCTACAACTGCTGTAAATCTAGATTTTGTAAAGTTGAATTTCGATTTCATAGTATTGTAATAAGAAGTTACTGATAATTCGATGCCGCTATTACAACCATCCCACAAAAACCTCTTAGCAGCATCCAATATATATTAAATTCTTTCGCTCCCTCGGTCGGATCTTCTTCAACATTTACATCTTCATCATCGACTTGAATGGTAGGAAATATTGATTGTGTTACATCTTCCACCATATATTCTACTGGATTCGTTATAAAATAATCGTTATTCACTTCGTCCTCTGATACTATAGAATTAGGTGCGACGAATTTTTCTCTATGACGATCCCATAAATAGTAGTTTGGCTCAAAATCAATTTTACACAAATGTACTATAACCACATCTGATTCTCAATGCTCCAAATGTCCACAATTTCGACAAGGGCAACGAATTTCTATGTCATTTGTATTTTTAGATTTAGCCATCTAAGAAATTCATATACACCATTTTAGAAATTTTCCTTCACTGAGCCTTTCATACCAGCTCGATTTTCATTAATCCAAGTAAGGTCGAGAAAATAATTGAACAATTTTCCTAATTTAAAAATATATGTTAGAAATTTCAACAGCACTTCATTTCTCTGTATTGTATGCCTAACTTTGCATCCAAGGAGTGTGTTGTTGTATTTTCTAAAATAATATTTGGGAAATAAAGCCTTTTGGGACTAAAGGCTTCGTTGTTATTATCGTCATATTCGTTAAAATAATATTTACCATTTATTTTCAAATTAACTTCACATTTATCAAAGTAGCTAAGGTGTAAAAAGACGTAAGACTTGGGCCTTGGGCTTTTTTGAGACTTGGGCCTTTTTGCAGCCTATTATACAAGTTTGATTTACTATTTTATCAACTGAAAATTATTTTTTAAACCATATTTTACAATTCAACTGTTCAAAATTTTTATTTAACTATTTTGTAAGCTAAAATTTGAATTTTGTAAAATGGCGCCTCAAGCTGCCTTTTTTTGAGATTAATTTAAACTTTTATACCCTTTTCGAGTTAATTTTTTTGCTCATTTTTTCGAATTCAACCATACAAATTAGATTAAAATAGAAAAAAGTATCAGTGATTCAAATTTGGTCTCGTTTGAAAGTCATCCGGCCTTCGAATGAAGGGTTTTTAGTTCGAATGTCTACAAACAACTGTAAATTTAAAATTTAAGATTGACACCCTACAGTTGTTTATTTTGCAATTATCTTTTAGAAATAGGTCCAAAATACTTTAGATCGACAAAAGATCTAATAAATTTATGTTTCTATCAAATATTTTATTTTATGTAATTTTATTATACTAAATACATTTAAAAATTCATAATTGATTGCCTAATGATTTACAAATATATTTTAATTCGTAATTTTTTTACACATGATTAACTTTATCAAAGATGCATAATGGATCGACTAAAAGTTGCATAGACTGGTCATGCGAGTTAGATTTTAGTAATGATGAATATTCAAATTACACGAACATAGATTATCGAAAACACTAATTTAACTGATCATAAGCCGTCATTAGGTTGAAAGGCTAAGCTAAAATTTTATTTTTATTTTTTAGGAATTAAATTAGTATTTTTTTAATATTTTTTAAAACGTAATAAGAATTTAAAATAATTAATTATTTAATTGGTTAATTAAAATAATAATAAGCCATCGCTAGCCGTCGGCACTTATCGATGGAGTCGTCGGCGGTCGTTGCCCCGCCCTGTTGCTATTTAATGTGTGTCTTGTAGTGTTAGCAGTCTATTGATAGAGAAGATTTCTAAGGAGAGAGAATTCATCATTACTAGGTGTTCTTCAAGACATTAGTTTTAGGAATGTATTTATTATACTATATAATTCTAATTTATGTATATCATTCTATTGTTCATATACATTATTATTATATTGTTAGTTGGATGATGATTCTTATACGTATCATCAATGTTGTCATATATTAGATTGGTTGCATGAATATATGTATTTACAAAAACACATTTTTTCATGTAGATCTGGAATGCACAACCAAATAAAATTTATTTTGATTATTATCATTTTATTAATTAATATATAAGTATTGATATGCTACTTGACTTTACTTATATGACTTGTATTTAATTGCGCCATCGTTCATGTTAATAATTGAAATTATATTTTATAAATGCATATTTACATAGATTATAATTTTTGGTGAATGCAAATTAATTTTAATAATTATTTACTGTTATTTAGTATTATTTAAATCAATAAATTAATTAAATCATTCATATAAAATAAGATATGTTTTGAAAATTAAATTATAAATTTTATAGAATTATTATATCACCATATAAACTCTCAGTCAAAAAATCAGAATTTAAAAATCAATTCTTATATTTTTTAAAATTTATATTAATAAATGACTGAAATAATTAATTAACTAAAAATAGTACTTCGACTGAGAAAATTCTAGAAAAAAATTTCCAACTTTGAAATTATATGTTTAATTTTATAAAAATTTAATATCTGAATAATATATTACGAAAATAATTTTTATTATAGTTTTATTAACTTTTGATTAACTAATTCATATTTTTTTTAATATAATAAAATTATAACTAAAATTTTGTTGTGTTATGAATTCGATTTGGAAAATTTAATTTTTATTTTATTTTTCATAACTAATATATATATATATATATAAATACATATATATATAATAAATAAATATCTATGTATATGTGTGTGTGTGTATATATTTAAAAATAATAATTTTATTAATGTGTATATATGTATATTGATTTAAAAAACTTTATATATTATGTGTGTGTATATTATTTAATATTTAATACTGTAATATATATATATATATATATGTATGTATATGAATTATTATTATTTTATATATAAGTAATATATATATATATATATATATAATTTTACATATTTTTATATAAATAACAAATTTACATGCACACATATATTTGGACAACATACAATACATATTGGATGAGCAAACATATGCATTATGATGTAAATCCCAACATTTATATACGAGTATGTTATGCTTTGCACGGATTATTATGTTACACATAAACACACACGCACACATGTATGTATACGATACATATGTGTACTTTTATATTTAATTGAAAATAATTAAAATAAAATTATATCTAAAATATATAAATTTAATTGAAATAAGAGATTTCATTTAATTTAAATTAGAAATATTCTTAATAAATTAGACTTTATAGGCTCAATATAAATCCAATAGGAGAGTTTTTTTGAAATTCACTCATATCTTCCACAGCGAGCTGGTCCAGTTCCAATATTGGTAATATTGAAGAACAGAGTTTGCTTCAATACTGTTACTTACTACACGTAGCTTTTCTTTTACTAAATTTTCTAGCAATATATGGAATGACTTTAAGCTATTTCTATAGATTTCTGAAAACATGCTTTGGCACTTCTTTTTTTCCTTTATAGGTGTTTTTGTAGCCCTGCTTTTTCTTGGTGGTTGTTTACTTTTAAAGGATGAAAGAACGACTTCTTCTGCTTCTAGAGATTCTGAAGATTCGAATGTTGGAATTGTTGAAGATTCAAATTTTGTGGATTTTGGTTTGTGAGGAGATGTTGAAGATTCAGGTAAATTCATAAACCTCTTGACTTGGCATGGTGGTGATTTTTTGTATGTCGTGACTTTACATCTTCTTCGTCGTAGTAACAGTAAAGGTTTAGTATTAGCAATTTGGTGTAACATATATATGACTAGCAAATATGAGCATGATAAATATTTGCCAGACAGATATTTGACATGTTCATTGTTAACCATAAAATTCACTTAAACATAAAGGTATAAAAGAAGGCTAATAAAAGTGTTAGACTATACTAAAATTGAAGACATGGGTTTCGTCAAAGTTCAAGGAAGGGTGTTTCGCAGGCATTGAGATGGCTTTCGAAGGAGTCGCAAGTAGGTGTCATTCCAAATGATAAATAGTATAAAAGCTTTCGAAAAGATGGAAAAAGAAGGCAAGGATACCCTTCTGCCTCATTAAAACCTTTCGATGCAGATGGATTCGCATATATAAGAGAAGCTGGAATGAGTTTGAAACTCGTTCCGGTGTTGAACGAAAAGCTTGTGCAATGAACCAATTTCTTCAAAATAGAAGGTTTCGTCATTGCCAATTCACCACTTGAAGAATTGATTCCAACACACCTTTTGAAACCAAAGACATGCCTTTTGAAACGATTGAAACCTTTTGAAAGCATGGTGAAAATCATACATGAAGGCTAAAGTGCAACAACTCAAAGTGAAAAGCACATCTACTACCATTTCGACAAAGTCGAAAGCAGCTCAGCAGAAAACAAAGAAAAAAAGGCACTTAGACCTTAACGGCAGCAAAAGGTTAGGAAAAGGTTGTCAAGGAGATCCTTTCGACTGAGTCAGAAAGTCTGGAATGAGAAGATAAGAAGCACAAGAATGGATGAGAAAGCTCGAAAGGATAACCTTTCGATAGCATCAAAAGAAAGCGTGCCGAAAACTGAAAGAAGGCCTTTCAACTATGTCGAAAGGATACACGCACAAGATGAAGGAAGACCTTCCGACTATGTCAAAAGGATACATATGTAAGATTGAAGAAAGGCCTTTCAACCTCTTTGAAGGGATGAGCGTGGAAAGATGGATGAAGTCCTTTCGACCTCGTCAAAGGGATGGAGGCGGAAGAGGGCCGATCTGCATCTATAAATACAACCATAGGGGTCCGATTTTGGGGACCAGATTTTGAAATCCAAAACTCATTCTTATATTTCTTAGAAAAATCAAGTCTTTGTAACCCTAAATTGAATTGGGGAAAAAGCCCCATTACTTGGAACTCAATATGGATTAATGTTAAAAAGAGGAAGTGCATAGATTAATAATGATTTTGATCATGAGTGAGATCATTTCAATCATTAGCTTGTCTAATGATCAATTGCACATGATTCTAGCTTATCTTCTTAATTCCATTTTGTCTTATGAAATGTCATGGGATCAACTTAGATAATACGTATTCGAATCACACCATCTACATGTTTAATGATAGTTAATGATAAATAAAGATGATGATGATGTTTCGATTTTAATAAGTTCATGTAACTTATGTTATTTGAGATGATTTCCCATTTCATATATATTAAATAAGAGCTTGCATATTATATATCAAATCCACTTCGAAAGAGCAAGGTCTCTTCCGACTTGGACGAAAGGGATGTCTCGAAGGAGATCAGATGTGTAAAATGAAAAACAACTTTATATGGACGAATTCCTTCGAAAGGTATATACGCTCTACAAAGCATAAAACCCTTTTGAAGGAGTTCCTTCCCTAAAGAAGTTTAAACCATAGCGTCGAAAGAAAATGCTTCTGTTAAAAGACAGAATGGACCTTTTGGTCGAAAGGAATGAATATCTGACATAAATAACCGTTTTCGACCCATTCAGAAGAAGAGGTTTCAAATGAGGTGTTTTCTCCTTAATCTCCATCTTGAGAAGTTTGATTGGTTCTATTAACCACTACTAGTATTTTCATAAACCATCCGCCAAAAGCAATTTGTCCAAATCAACCTAATCGAAAGAGGTGTTTCGAAAGGCGTAATCACTTCAAATAATCTTCTTTTGTAACGCAAACAATATTACTTGTTAACCACATAGCTTTGGAGGTGTTGGCAAGTTTTCTTGTTAACATCAATATTTGTCATGCCTAGATTTGCTAGGCAAATATTTAAGACAAATATTCAATGTATGCTTTTTATGTAAATGTATATGTATACAATTTCAACCTACCAATAGTCTAAACTTTATTTGATAAATATTTAACATTTTTAGTATTTGCATTAAAAAATAATCCAAAAAATTACTAACATAAATTGTTTGGAAAATATTTACCATCCCAATTTAATCATCTAATTTTATACTATAATTTCAACCTACCATGAATCAGAACTAATATGATAAGTATTCGATATTATTAGTATTTGTGATAAAGATTTTTGTAATATATATTCAGTTATTCCTGAAATAATTTTTTAATGTAAATATTTGCCACTACAACAAAACAGTCTTTTTACAACGGGCAATGCCCGTTGTAATATGATTTTCGCAACGGGCATGTGCCCGTTGTAATAGGCCTCGTTGTGATAGATCCACCAAATTTTACAACGAACAAAGCACGTTGTAAAAACCGTTACAATATACCTTTTTACAATGGTTTATGACCTTTGTAATAGATTATAATACAACGGTCATAACCTGTTGCAGTAGACTAACCATACTAGTTGCATAGCCTGTTTCACAACATGCATTGACCGTTGTAAAAAGCCTATTTAACAACGTGCTGTGACCGTTGTAAGAAGCTCGTATAATAACGTATATTTCCCGTTGTAAAATAAATGCAAATTTTAATAAAATTGCAACAGCGTCCATGCAATACATACATACTAATACTTCACATTTCATACAAACCACAATAGTATAAACATCATTTTCATGCACCTTACAACTGCTATATACAACATCCCTTCTCAGAGTCATTTTTTCATACCATACACACTTCTCCTTCATCCCTGACCTACCAGTCTACCACCTCTAACTACAACAACCAATCCATTGCTACACTAAAATCAACAATCTTTCTGCCTTACTGTCTTCCTGTTCTACCAACACATATAACATCATCTTTGACTGCCTGTAACTCCAACCTTGCCACAACTCCCTTTAGCCTAACACTGCCTTCAGTGTGCACCTCTTCAAACTACAACCCGACCATCAACAGCAGCAGTTCTTCTACGACAACCGTCATTCCTCCTCCACACTTCTACATGAACGAACTTCCTTCATCTCTCCGTTGTGCAAGTGCACATTCACAAAGCATACCAACTACAACCAAATCATCCATCACAGAACCACTGTTCAACCATAGTTGAACCACCTAACAACCACATATCAACCCACTACAAACAGCTTCAACAACTGCCAACTTTCCTTCTTCTCTCTGCCCCATAAACTCCATAAAAGAAAACATACTAATACATGCTTCATCAACCTGCACACAACACTACCCTTCTCCACCACTAACTCCTGTCCACAAACTTCAACATTTCCACTGCAACTCCCATCACTGCCATCCCTACGAGCAGACACTACCATTCATTTCAAACCCCTCTACAGCAATTTCACCCCAACCTCCCTTGCATACATACCCTACAACAAACATTCAACCATTCAACTCCTTACCGTTACACACCTTCCATCTTCACTATGATACTGCACCTCTTCAAACAAAACTGCTCCGACCATACAACATCCTTCATGCTGCATATTAAACAGTGAACAGTTCATCATCAAATATAACACATTGCAACCGAACCCATAAAAAAACACACCTGACCTCTGTAGACACATATATTTCTACAACGAACACAGTCCTTTACCCTCCCTCCCTAAACCGTAGCATCCATCACCTCCAAAGTGGTACCACCACGACCTCACAACCAGGCACGACCTCATCAGTGCTCTGTCAACTGGAAAACCAAGTCCACTGTCGCATCGCCTTCAACCACAACACTCACCGAATCACCACTGCAACCTTTAATCACTGCGAAACCCAAGCAGCCTCGTCCAATTCTACACCTACGCAATCTCATCGTCCTCAAATCCTAATCGAACTGCCTCTACTTGACTAGGTACATGACCAACAATGAAGAAAACCACCAATTATATTAAACAACACAAATATCATATTTATAACGAAAACAAAATTTCCAAAACTCAAATTCAACAGGCCCAGGCCTTCCAAGAAATGCTATACCCAATCAACAAACTTCACCAATGAATTCCCACTCAATAAGACATAACATAAAATCCTAAAATATAATTTTAATAAGAGTACAGTGACTACCATATGAAGAAAGTTGCATTAAGGGTTCAAACCTGGTGAATTTTGATAGCAAAGCGAAGACCTTGAAGAAGCATGTGGTTGCGGTAGTTCGCACGGCTTTGGTTGAGGATCTAGATCGTGATTTGGTGAGGTATTTCGGGGTCAGTTTCAAATTTGGGTGGTGATGTCAGGTGGTCGGTTTTAGATTTGGAGGCTAGGCTTAGTGTAAATCTGGATGTGGAGATTTCGGAGAAAGAGGATCCGACAAGGATGAAGATTATGGTAGTGAAGTGGAGAATTCAGGGATGGTATTTGAAATCTACGGTCTAGTGGTAAGCGGTAAATGAAATTTTAAAGGAAAAGAGGGCAAAAAATTTGTTTGGCGCCAAATTGTTTTATTTGACATCAAATGTTTTGGATTTGAAGTTTAAAGGAAACTTGTAATACTTCACGTCATGCAAAGTTGCAAACTAGTAATTTTGATTAAATATTATTTTTCATCAAAAATATTAAATATGATTATTAATTGTTAATTGTTAAACATTAAATATCACTCTTAATCAACAATTATTTAACAAAAATTATTGTTTATTAATTATTAAATTAGGTACTAAATATTAAAATTAGTTATGCGGTCATGCAAAGTTGCCATTATTTTTTCATGAGTCACAGTCAAATTTTAATCACAATTTGCAAAAATTAATATTACGAGTTAGAGTTAATAAGTGAAATTTACAGTAATTATGATATGAATTTCTTAAAAATTATTTTTTTATTAAAATATTAAATATTATTTCTTAATTATTATTAATTATTACTTATTACTATTTATTCATAATTGAATATTAATTATTAAAAGTTAATAATTGTGTATATGTTACCAATTATCAATTGTTAAATATTTAATAGTATAGCTACTATTTATAATTATTTTTTATTAAGTATAAATTATTTAATAGTAATTAGTAATGTTAATTATTATTAATTTGTAAGGTTAGTGTTAAATATTCTTAAGTATTAATGTTAATTATTATTAATTCGTTGTCGATAAACCACGTGATAAACCACGTTATAACTAGGGAGAGAAGTGCCCTAATTTTTAATATAAATTACTAAATATTAGTTATTAATATTAATTATTAATATTAATTATTATTTTTTAATTATTAATGTTAATTATAAAAAATTAACTTATTAATTATTTAACAATTATTAGTTATTATATTAATTATTAATTGTATTGAATAGTAATTATTAATATTAATTATTTCATAATTCAGATTAATTATTATTATTTAATAGTAATTATTATTTACTATTAATTTTCTTATAATTATTACTTATTAGCTACTATTATTTAAAATTATTAACTAATTATTATAATGGGCAAACAAAAAAGTTATAATATGTCCTATCACAACTGCAAAAAAGAAGAGTTTAAACTAAATTATTAAATATTAAATATTAATAAATAATATAATATTATTAATGATTAGTAATTAGTAATATAATATCATAACTAGTAATTAGTAACATATGGTTAATATAATATAATTAATGATTAATTATTAAACATTAATATATATTAAACATTACTTTTATGAAAGCTTTTTAATTATTAATTGTCGAAAGTTGCAAAAGAAATTTATTATAACGGGCATTTTATGATCGTGGTAAAATTGGCATCGGTTAAAATGGGCATTTTATGACCACTGTAAAATTGGCACCTATTACAACGGCCATTTTTAGCCCGTTGTAAAATTGGCACCTATTACAACGAGCGTTATGAGCGTTATAAAATTTGCATCTATTACAACGGGCAATTTGTGAACGTTGCAAAATTGGCATCTATTAGCGGGCATGAAAGGACCATTGTAATAGCATTCTATTACAACATGCATTCATTGCCCGTTGTAAAAAGGGCGTTGTATAGGGCATATATTTCAACGGTCCTGAGTGGGCCGTTGTAATAGTCTTCCATTACAACGGGCAGCAAATGCCCGTTATAAAAGGACCTTGTAATAGGGTATTTTTGTTGTAGTGTGCTATCCTTACTTTATCATCTAATTGTATAATACAATTAGAACCCATCATCAATCAAAAACTACATTTGTCAAATATTTGACATTCTTGGTATTTATAGTAAAAAATTTGTAATATTTTAAGCAATTACTGTAACTTATGGCAAATGTTTGCCAGATAAATATTTGTCATTCTTAATTATTCATTTTGTTGTACATTTATAATAACATCTATTTCAAAAATATTATCAACCAAAATCATACATGTCAAATATTTGCTATAATCAATATATACAGTAAATTTTCACTTATATATCAAGCATTAATTGATGAACGATTGTTATGTCGAATATTTGCTATGTAAAACTTTGTGCCTTATACTTGTCTGATTATGTGTAAATTGAAATAATATTATTTCAACCGAAATTATGCCTATCAAACATTTTTTATTATCAATACATATAGTAAAATTTCGATTCATATTATCTTTTCTTCTTTATTTTCATGGTTTTTCTTTCGGATTTGATGCATGTTCTTCACAATAGGTGTCGTCGGTTGCATCTTCGAATACCGAAGATTGCTTTCTACGAATTTGCAGATTTTTTTTCATTAGTTTGAGAATTTACTTCGATTTGTTCTCCGATTGCTATTTGTTACTCAATTGACAGTGTAAATGACTGATAATTAGTAAATTATGTTTTCGTTGTTCGATTGACAATGGGTTTTCCTTTTTTTTCTTTTGAATTATAAACTCGCATAATGATTTCGGGGATTTGAAAATGATTTTGTGCAAAATGTAAGCGAGTGAGGGTATGCGGTTCATTGTTGTTTAATTTGTTAAAAAGAGTGATGTATTTTATAAGTTTTAATTGAGAGAGATTTGAACCTAATTATTTTCAATTATAAGGATGTGGGTCAAAATTTCTCTTTGATATATTCATACTCATAAAAATCGCATGCTTAAATTTATTTAATCAATAATATGATAATACTAATAAAATATGGTTTTATAAAATAACTGGATTAGATGTAATATTAAACATTAGATCTCGTAGACCCATTACGGTCCAATTAGAGCTTTTCTTTTTGGGAATTTACTATTTTCACCCACAGTGACTCGGCCAAGTTTCTTCGAGAATGAGGCTTTCTTAGGGTCAGGGTCGGTTTCAGGGCTTGCTGAGTAGGCAGCCGTCTAGGGTAACCCCTTCGATGGGGCAACAATTATCAAGAAAATATGATAATTATGAACGATAGAATTAACCAAATATAGGTTGATGGACATTATTCAAAATGATGTAGTAGCTCCGTCGGTTGGTTAACTATTTTTTTTGAATTGAGGTCAAGACTTCAATTCCTATAGGCAGCGTAAACTTATTTCAAACCATTCCGAACATTTTTCGTACGGCAACCCAATATCAAGAGCCGGCACTGCTTAGGGTGTTCGTAGCATTGCTAATAATTATCCACAAATTCAAACCATCTCGTAAAGAATTGAAGCTGTTCAAGATTCTATTACATCACAGGAGCCTAGTAGCTGGTTGAAGATTCTGAATATTCTTGCACTTGGGGTACTTTTATATTTTCTTTCTATGTTTGAATTATTTATTTTGTATCATTTCTTTATCCTGAGTCTATTTTTCCTTCAACTATTTTACTCTTAATTGCTTCTCAAAATTCTACAAAAATATCTTTGGACAAACCCCTTAATTAGTGATCTACTAGAACAACAGTGATGAGTGCACTAAAGACAAATAGTTTGTAAGGCTGATTTTTTCTTGAAGCTGCTTTAGTGGACATTCAGGGATCCCAACCTTTCCACTCAATTCATACTAGCTGCCTAGCCGCTGCAAATCTGGTGCGCTATTAATTCACACATGTTGCTTTGCAGCTGCAATTATGAGCTATTATCAGGATTTGCTTGATGCATATAATTTCGGGTGAATAGTTGTATCCTATATGCTATGGCTCTTACATCATTCAGCTTGGTTTCTTTTGTTGATGCTGTGCATATTGTGGGTCATGCACGGTAATTCAAGTCGTTTCATGAGCTGCGCTGTGTCTGCAGTATGGCTAACAGCCTAGATGTGTTGAATATACCATGTGTGATTTAAGCATGCGAAAAAATAAATGACAGGTTCACAAAATCCATCTTTCCAAATTTTCAATTTTCAATAAATGACAGGTTCACAAAACAGAATTGGTAGTTAAAATAAATCTCAGTTACATCCATCAATGAAAAACATATGCATCAATTCATTTTAATCTTGTCTGTTATTTTGAGAATCATAATAAATACACTCCGAAACATCCCAAAAATTTTCAGAAACACATAGGAGTTATTTCTGCATTAAATAAGACGTTAAAAGATTAATACGATATCTATTTATAGTTGCCTAATATCCAAGCATGCTACCTATATTTCATATTCATAAAAACAAATTAGAAATCCTTAACAATTTTTAACAAAATGAGGAAGAAATTTTGCATGTTATCAATATTATTTCTGATTATCACCACAACTACATCAGTCTTTTGCAAAGAGGAGTACTCTTCATCGCCCCAAACACCATTGCTCAAGCATGATATGAAGTTCCTGCTTCCAGATTCTGTGGTTGATAACGTATCTAGATGCTTCAATACAGTAACAACCGAAGGCAAAGATTGTGCAGCTGATTTTCTGAACTCGTTATTCAAAGCTGAGGTTCCAAAGAGCTATACGTGTTGTTTACTTATTGCACAAGTTCAAGAGGATTGTTTGAGGAGCATAATAAAAAATATGCCTTTTTCCAGGATTATTTCTCCCATCTCTTTGGGTTTAAAATATGAAATCATGAAAGCTGTTTGTCCTTGATACTAAATGATTATTTTCATGGATGATATGTTGCTTTTCTTAACATTTTGTTTAGGATGAAAAAGAAAAAAGTTTGATTCTTTGTGTAGGCATCTAATTCTCACTCAAATTAATAAAAAGGTTGACATTTATGTTATTAAATTGATGGTCAGGAGTTTGTATTCCTGAATTTTTTTTTTACCCTTACGTTCTCAGTTCTTACTTCTTATATTCTTAAATTTTTACATTTTGAAACAAGCAAGGGTACGATCAGACTGCGAAGTATTTTTACTGGGGATAAAAACATACAACCAGAGGTAGGTACATATAGAATCGAAAAACCATCTGAACTAAATTAAACATTTAATCAAAAGTCTAACCTGTTTACTCCAGCATTTTGAAAACAAACTCATGTATCCGATTAAACCATTTTATTATTTTTAGTTTGATATGGTTGCTGTTTATCATAATAATTTCATGGATGAATGGAAAAAGCCAAACAATTTATATAATTTTCTTTTGAAAATCAAAAGTGTGTGTGTATGGACACACACATGTGTGTATGTGTGGATGTATGTATGTAGGTTATGTTTTAATTACTAGATCAACTTATTTCTTATTTGTTGCCTTTTCTCATAACTTTTTTTTTTCAAGTATAAATATAGGCTATTGAATTTATTTCATGGACTTTTGTTTAAGTTCTTCTTATAAACTTCAAAATAAAACTATAGTTGGCTTCTTAGAGATGGTCCCGTGGTTAAGCACCAAGCATCGGGAGGGATATGCAGGATTCCAATTACAACTCAGCACATAATTAAGGAATTTTTGACATAGGCTTTCAAAAATAAGCTATTTCAATTTATAGGTGTTGCAAACCTAATTGCAGAAATATAACTCTTTTTTATAACTTGCGCATTTAAGAAATGCGCAAGTTATAATTTTTTTTCTATTTCACTTGTGCATTCTCCAAATGCGCAAGTATAGAATTTGTATTTGCACATTTATGAAATGCGCAAATACAAATTAGGGGCGGAAATAAACAGCCACTCTTTTTCATCGTAATTTGCTCTCTTTCCAACTCCATCTCACAAACCCCTAACCCAATCTCTAATCAAGCCCATTCTATTTTCCAATTTCTAATCTAATCAAGTTAATCTATGTTCTAGCTTCAAATAATTAGTTGTTTTATCTCAAAATGGAAGTCCCTTTTTCATCTTTTCAAATTAACATAAAAAAACTTGATTTTGAAAACCCTACTTACTGTTTAGTTTCAATTGAAATGTTAGTAATTGTTGTAGTTAACATTGAAATGCTAGCTACTGCAAATTGATATTGGAAACCCTTGCTCTAAATTTTGAATATTGAATGAACAATCAGATGATAATTTTTTGTAGAATTGCCACCCTGACCTGTTGATACACGTGTTCTTTATCTTCAACAGAAATATAAAAGTAAAAAATCAATTGCTTATGGATGTATTTATTTTATATACATTGGTTTTTAATTGAAAAGACAATGCAAAGTATTAATTTTATTTGTTGTTATAAATCAAAGACGTTCAAACAATTAAACCTGCAGAACATTCTAGCAAACTTAAAGAAATAGATTATAAAGATCCCAGATTGAAACAAAACTTAAAAATAGCTAGTTTTTGTAAACCGATGCTAGTTGAGTATATTAGATTAGATCATCATCTTTTTACTACGACATTGTGTGATCGTTTGAGGTCTGAAACAAATACTTTCCATATGAGAGTAGGTGAATTAATGACTTGTCACATTATGTGAGGTTTACTTTTTATTTGATTTAGCTGTGGATGGTTTTTTTGGTATATGTTGATAATATGGATTATGATTATATAGAATTGTGTCATGATTTAATTGGTTTATTTCCTCCTTCGACTGCAATAAAATCTAAAAGTGAGATGATTATGACTTTATTTAAAACTGAATTTCAATAACCATTTGGAGCTGATGCGACGGATATAGAGATACTTTGTCGTACTCATATTGTGAGTTTGTACTTTTTAAACTATCTCTTTTTCTGGATCATTCAAAATGCCGATTTAACTTGAATTTTTTCCTATTTGTGGATGATTTAGGACATTGTGGTCAGTATTACTGGGGTAGTGCAGTGCTTTGTTATTTGTATGGTGAGTTGACAAATGTCGCATTACAAGAAACAAAATTATTATGTGCTTTTGGAACATTGCTGCAATTATGGTCTTGGTCTCATTTAGCTATTGGACATCCTACTATAACAATTCTGCTAATTTAGATCCTTATCTTCCATATGATTATAGTGGAATTGTGTTAGAAGTTAGCATGAAACTTCAAAAATATACAATTTTACCGAAATATTAGTGAATGATGCTGTAATTTGGAGACCATATTCATTGATTAATACATCTTATGGTGCTAATGTACAATTTATGTTTTCGGGTTGGATCACTAATGGTAAACTAATCCTATTTTGGAACTTCGAAAATTACGTTCTGGATCGAGTGATGAAACAATTTGGATTTAATTATCAGCACATACCTGATCCCATCTCTTCAATAGATCCAAATCCGAATGATTGAAGAGCTTTGCTTGATGAAAGTCTAACTTTATGGAATTCGGGAGTTAATTGTGCTGTTTATAAGCAAGATCCTCCTACACTATTGAGTGAATATGAATATTGGTATTGGCAAATAACTCATCGTTATATCTTGAAACAGTCAACTAGGGAATTGGTTGCTTATATTTTCCAAGCTCCACTAGAGCGTGATGTGGTTATTTAATACTTTAATTTACAATATTTGATAGTTTTCAAGTTTTAGATCATATGAATTGCTACATTGTCTTTTTTTGTATAAGTAAACGGGATATATAGTGCTTTAGAGGTGGTTGACGAAATTGAAGACAATCATTTTGAGCCAGAGAAGGTGAAAAGTGTATTGACTTACGATAGTTACTCGACTCAATTTTAGGTAGAAACAAGTTACATTGACTGGCAAGACCTTTGCATATAGCACAAGAAACACAAACTCAAGCGGAGGGACAAGAAACACATATATGAGCAGGGGAACAGGAAACACATACAAAAGGCGGGAAAGGTGAAACACATACCACAATGGTAGGTGAACAAGGATAGCATACATGGAGTATAGGTGAACAAAAATTTGCATATGGCAAACAATCACTAGAGCAACAACAAGAATCGCCACAATGAGGGGTACAACAACAACAAGAAGAGTAAATATTCAGTCCCACTCAACAACCTTCAACTCGAGATCAATCGCAAAGTTCACAACAGATAACGTAAAGGATGAAGAAAAAAAAAGAAAAACCGCTTTCACTTAGAAGACTTAAGGAATGTGTTTTTTGATATGGTTTGTCATTGTTATGGTGTCGACGTTTTAGCATGATGATGTTTATTTTGATGTTGGGATGATATATTTTGTTTAATTTGGTATTGGGATGATATGATTTGTTTAATTTGGTATTGGGATGATTTTGTTGAAATTAGTGTTGATGTTATATGGTGTTGACGTTATATAGTGTTGAAATTAGTGTTAATGTTTTATAAAGTTGATGTTATATTTTGTTGTGATATATAAATGAGTAGTGTGTTGATGAAAGAATGGTTTGTAAGTAACTCTATGTTTTTTTGTACTCAAAAATATGCTTGCGCATTTTTAAAATGCGCAAGTTTTATCTCAAAAATATGCTTGCGCATTGCTGAAATGCATAAGTTTTATACGAAATAAAACTTGCATATTTCAAAAATGCGCAAACATATTTTTGAGCACAAAAAACGTAGACCTATATAACCAATATCATCATATAATTGCAAAAATAGTGCAGCATAACCAATTTACACCATATATAACACCATATATCACCAATATAACCAATATCATAATATAACAAGTATATTTTACCAAAATAAACACGACTAGAGTTCAACATTATATATCAACCCAACATCAAAATAGAAACTAGTCTAGAGTTTATCATTTCATACGTAGAAAACAACTTAATGAGTTTAATATTTCTTTATAAGCGCCACATTTACTATATCTATTCTACCCGGATGATGATGTTTGATCCGTGAAACCTTTTATTTGAGCTAACCGTAGACGTCCGAAATTCAACGCACCAATGGTAGATGTATATAAGGACCTATGTAGACATCACAATGACGACTATCAGGTACATGGCAGATAAAGGAGCACAACCAGCAGTATACTTTGTTGTTATGTACCACATTGAAATTAAGTCAAAATATGCTTTATTCGCATCTTCTGGGCCACGTGGACATGCTGTTAATACATGGAAGCATGGAAAATATTCTAAAATTGGCATGTTGCACGAACATTTGGCTACATTTCATCGATATTCACCATATAATCAATCATATGTACATCTTTAATTTGTCATTCTTCTGGTATATTTCTCGATGGATAAGTGTCCTGATTCTTCCATTCTACTTTTTACTAATGCTTCCCATTTTGGTGTCAATGGGGACGTCCATTCTTCTCTTTAAGTTCGATGTTCATAAAAGTAATGATTTTAATGATGAAAAGTCCGTGCAACTAATGATCTAATGAATAAATTCATTGTTACTTTTAACATACCGTTAAAGCTTTCATAAATATTTATTTTCATCATATTGAATCTTGCGTCACTGTCATGACTAAGAGTCTAATTTGATTCTTAGTCTTTCAAACTTCCTTTAATCCATGCACCACCTTGTGGATTTACAGTTTCCAAACGTTTTCTTAGTTGTCATGTTTTACATCCTCTAACGCCGTAGCACATATATGTTGCAAATTATGAATCTCATCCGAACCAAACTTGGCTTTCTTAAAATTTGCTTTAATATACCGAATACAATAGCAATAGTGATGTTCGATTGGCCATGCTTCTTCGAGCGCACGTGGAATTCCTTTCATACGATCTGAGATATATGTAATTCACCAGTTACGTACAGAAGGAATATAATTTCATATGGAACGAATAGACCAACTCCAAGTCTGCCAAAACTCTGTCTGCACTATAGAAAGGCTAACAAAAAAAGGCATTGATTTGCATCTATAGGAGTAGCAACAAGTAACGTGCCAAGATATTTTTCATATAAATAAGTACCATCAATAGAAAGTACACGATGATGGTGTGTGAAACCATCGATTGATGGTCTATACGCCCAAAAAGCACCATCAAAAACATCACGAGTGTGAATTGCATCATATAAAGTTTCAGGGTTGTTGCTTTGCACCGCTTTAAGATATTTTGGCAATTCTACATATGACAATTCCTAATCTCCATAGATTATTGCAACACTTTTGGAGTCCTTGGAAAGCTCAAGAATAACTTATTTTTATATGAAACTTATTCGACATTATCTCCTGATTTGTTCTTGCAGTCATATTTGTTTCAGATTTAACTAAAAAAAGATTTTGCTACATATAAACTTTGATGTTGCTTGTCAATTGTTTGAGTTGATGGTTGCATTTAAACATATGTGATCCCTACCATATGTTTTTATTTTTCATCACTTTTGAGATTTTCTCATCAATAGGCTAGCATGCACTCTATAAGAACATTTTTCATCCACATTGCATCAAACTGTATATTGATTTGCACGTGACTTCACTACTTGAAAAGAAACTGAACATTTATTCTCTCATTCGCTAATTTTTCATCAAGTTTCTCTTTACTTTCAAAAATTAATCCAACCCGAGGTCCTTTTTTAGCACGTTTTCTTCCAAACACTTCCACTTCTAACTGAAATTTATCCATAATGGATTTCTCCATCATTGTTGTAGTACATAAATCATCACTAAGGAATCTTCAAATGTGATATGGTTTTCGTTGGCATTTGGATCACATACATGTTGTATATCTTCATATATGATTGTTGTTAACCACTATGTTATCGAACAAGTCCTATCAATATCATCCGCACAATCTACTTGCATGCTATCCAATTACACTTTGCTATCGTTTGCATTATCAACGTAATCATCATCGTCATCGTCAGCATGACCAATGATTGCTTCTTCCACTTGATTCATTTGGAATCTACAAGTATCAAAAATAATGATAAGAGTACAATGCATGAAGGTGATTCAAAATGGAAATACTACAGTAAAATTATCAATCATGTGGTGATTGTTTGAGATTGATTTGGAATACCACAAGTAGGATATACAAAATTATGATCCATATGTTGTGCTTGACTAGAGGATCACCCAACCACTCCGCTATATCTGTTTAATAAATTTGTAAAATTTCTATCATGATGAGTTGTCATATAAGAAGGAAGTGTCGAGCATTATGTTTATTTAAATTGCGAAGTAGGTAAAGGCTCTTCCATTGATATTGTGGACTGATGTGTTTTTACAGCATTAACATGTTTTGTTTTCGTAGCAAAATGTCTATCACCCTCATTCCAATGGAAAACATAGAATTCATATGTAACGACCCGCAGTTCCATAACCCTTAAGTCGACACTATTCTTCGTCAGTCAACTCAAGATGAACGGATATACGAACCATTTGGGTCAAAGAAGAAAGAGGTAGAAGAAGAGAAAACAAAACAACAATAGAATCTTACCATCGCAGCAGAATAAAATATAATAGATAATAACAGATCTTCACACAAAGAAAACTATATCTGTTTTATACATACATCTTCAAAATATATCATCAGAGTTCAACAACCTCAATAATATACAACTGGATAGTCATATAAACTTGTCCTCAAAACTGAATACACAGCAAACTAATAATCAAGTACGGCAGTACGTATAGCCATCCAGCTCGTCTCCTAAGCTCCACAGCATCATATCCTGTATTCTATAATACTCGGTCTGACCGGAGCATTATAGTTAAATAATACCCGAGTCAGTCTGGAATACCAGCGTGAGAAAACCATACTAAAATTGATTATTAACGTTTCAAAAATCAAAAGCATCTCGTAAGACCACGCCACAAATAAACATGTCGGATTTTTACCTTACGATAGCCAAAACTCTTTTTATCAAAATCCTCTTATATTATAATAGTGTCTATTTACAAATACTTATTCAAATAGCCGAAATTGTTACATTTATTAAATTCCAGCAAATAGGTATACAAACAAAACCATAAAGGCACGTAGGGAAAATGGATTTTCAACTAATGACTAGGCACTGGGGTACCACCTGTCACAGTACGTGGCCTAGATCACCGTACCGAGGATTACTCCCAATCTCCTACAACACAAGACCGGGACTACCCCTTACTGGATAATCCCGAGTAAGATCACCCACAGTTGGGATCAGCAACCGCGCCACTAAGCCGAATAAAAGGGACATCTAGGCAGGGATGACCTCACCGTAATGGGTGCTACCCACTTAGCCTTGCTGCATAACCCCTGATTTACAGTCATTCCCGGTTGATGAGGCTTGAGGCTAAGCGTTACCTTTTTAGAACATATCATTTAGAATGCTCATCGTCCTCTTGACGATGTTCTGAAAGCATTCATCCCTATAAGTCCGTCACGGGTTCGAACGGAACTGAAGGTACTACTCCTACTACATCCATTTTGGAATCCCTTCAGGATTAGTAGTGAATAGCCCTTACACTTCACTGCTCCACCTTCAAATCCAAACTCTTGTTTTCCACACAAAAACGTACAAACCGGATCGAAGTGGTTTTCAAAAAATTAATCCTGATCCCGGTCTCTTCAAAACGATCAATGCATTGGCCAATATTGATAGTCGGTTATTTAACTATCAATTAACATTCACAAACAACTATCAAACAATAAATAATTTCACCAAATTATTTACTAATCTCTAAATATCTTCACAAGATATAATTCCATTTCAAACCCTTTTTGAAAACAGTTTTCCAACCACACTCTTCTCATGGAGTAAATTCCCAAATATATTTTTCCACTGAAAACACCAAGTACAATACTTTAGATTTTTAAAATAATTTATAACACTTTATTATAAAAAATATACTTTAACATTTAAATTGAAAACTACTTCAATGCTTTATTAAAAATATATACTTTAGGAATATTTAAAATGAGGTTACTTTATAAAATATAAATAGATTTTCTCCTTCAGAACAAAATACCAAGTCACCTTTAAATAATTACTACGATAATAGATTTGAAAAATACTCACTTTAGAATTTAAACATTTAAAAATAATAAATTTTCTAAAACATACCTTTAAATCAACTATAAAACTTTTACTTATACTTAAAATTTGCTTCGAAAACGTACTTGGCTATCCAGGGAAAATACACTTCCCTTTCACACCTTTCAAAAATAAATCACTATTTATTTTTAAACAAATTTACCTACTCCTTTAATAAATTCCACCGTGAATTTATTCTTTCAAATATCCACTGATATATTGCTTTGTTTTTATAAACCAAGTTTATAAGTTTCATAGACTGAACTTCCCTTTTAAAATTCCAATTCCCAATTTACACCATTTGAAATAAATTTCTTTACTTACTCAATTTCTTTCAAAATCCATTAACTTTAGATTTTATACCCTAATTATGATTAAAAATCTTTTTAACTGAAAACACCAATTTCAGATTTCCCAAATTTCTTCTTTATCCTTTCCAATAAATTTAAACCTTGAATTTAAAGTAAATTTCTTTATTCCTTTAAATAACATTACTTAAGTTTTAATATTCATTATTACGCTGTTTATTCAAAATCCCCTTTTCCATACTCGAAACTTAGTTATTAGAATTTTAAAATCACTTTCATTCTTTTCCAATTCATTCTTAAATTTATTCAAATTCTCTATAATTATTTTACTTAAAAATTCACTCTTTTATTTTCTTTTCAAAAAATCCAATTCTATATATTTTGATAACTCGGTGTACCGAAATATATTCAAGCAAACCATAGCATTCAATATTTCAAATATAATTCATCACAGAATATAAAATATTCATAACACAGAATATTAAAAAATCTAAATAATTTTGAGGGATCCAGTTGGATCCCTCTAACCTGTTTTCCCTACATCCACAGATGTTAGCACAATACCATTTCCACTTCGAGGTGGAATATCGCGGTATATAGGTTTTAAATATAATATCATCCGCTATTATGTGGCGCATAGGGTCTCATCTGCTATTAAATGTAGGAAATCAATCACTCCAATATATACTATATATATATACTACTATATATAATATAGCACACCAAATCAATTCAATCATCCAACCAATTATTTAAATTTAACCATTTAAATTTAAATAAAAACCAAGAAGAGCGAAATTAACTCACCTTTGATTTTGCAATCCAAATCCAATCACGACTTGTTTCCTTTCAGATTTTAACCTTGTATAAACATTATGAGTTTTATTAATACTTGAAATAATTAAATTATCAATTACCATTTAATAAAATTTGATTTACCAATTATTTTATTCAAACCAATTTTCCAAAAATAAATAATTATTTCTTTCCTTTTGAAACGCATATACTAAAAATTAATTTTTTTCTCAAAAATCTAATTTTATATAAATATTCAACATTTTAAAATTTCCTTCTTCCTAAGCTCTTATCTACATAAAATATCCATTTACCTAAGTATATTATAGCATGCCAGTTATATTTATTCATACTTGTATATAAATTTCACATATTGGTATTTCTTCTCTGTAGATATTTTTTTCTTGCGTATATACATATATATAAATTAAATAAAGATAATACCTCAGCTAAAATCCTACTACAATTAGCCCCAAAATGACCCGGCTGCCGCTCATCACCGTTCACCCACTCGAGTTCCCCCACGAAACGCCGCCTAGCACGACTCGAACTAGAACAAATCGATCGACCCGGACGCGATCACCAACAGGGCCGACTCCATCGCACAATCACCAGTGGACTCAGATCTCGAATCAAACACTGCAATTGAAATTCCTCAATCTTAACCTCGAGGATCGACCCAACGAGCTATCGATTTCCAAATATCACATCGATCCAAATGATAAACTCAAGTTCGAACCAGGCATCGCAAATGCTATCACGCGATCGGAACCCTAGCGCGCGAGACCCGGACTTGCGACGCTCGACCCTCAGGACTTCGAACGACCCCCCGCCTCTCTACTCGTCTTCATCTCGAGCTTCCAGTTGTGTCGAAGGGTCTCTGCTATTAATTTGATTTTTCGAACGAAAATCGTTCGCCCTCCGTTTTTTTATCTGTGTTCGATTTCGGTATGAAGACTAGAGAGGGAGACGAAGATGTAATATAAATTGGAGATGGTTTCTTGAGTACGAGTGTCCATTTATAAAAATATATTTGACTAGTGACTTCCCATTTTTATTATATTATAAAACTTCTAAAATGTCTCCTTATACATATCTTGAAATTTTGAACCCCAACAGAGGCATGCTGCTAGGCATACATAATGTTATACGCCTATTCCGGATGCATTGGAAAAAGTTTCGAGTCCTAATTTGATCGTATGGAAAAGATAGCTTTTTGGACCCAGTTATTATATTGTATTTCGATAAAATTTCAGCGCGTTTATCTACCGTACGACCAAAATATCACTCCAAACACTACAAAAATTAGAATCCGATAATAATACAATATAATGGATCCAATGACACTGGTTTCGTCGAATTCCAAGACTGTGCCTCGGAAGGCTATTTTTAAATTCAATTTAAACGATAAAATTTCAAAACTGAACAAATCAGTGTTAAATTCAATTTTAAAACTTTTATTATCCTCAACACTATCAATATAAATTTTACAAGCCTTTAAATTATTTTTAACAGGCTTAAAACTCCAGATTCAACATTTTACCCAACTTCAAATTATTTATTTTAATAATTAAATTACCCAATAAATGGTGATATTTGAATTCAAGTTAAAAATTAACTTTTAAATATTTAAACTCAATTAAATATTTCAATTTCAAATATCCAGAAATTTCAGGTCGTCACATTCCTCCCCCCTTAAAAGAATTTCATCCCCGAAATTGCTAGTTAAGAAGAATGGTCCAAACCCGTTTACTTTTCCCTAAAACCAACAATTCAACATCCTACCAACTATCTTTTTATAAAAGACTCATTATCATTCTTACTAACTTCCCAAACTCTCCCATAGTTCTCAAACAATAATATTTGCTCAATCATTCAAATTTCAATTTAAAACCAAATTTTGAATTATCAAAATTTTCTCAAAAATTTTCTAACTCCCTAAATATTCGAAAAATTTAGCCAGCGTCTCCTTTGCGCGGCTAGCTCAGTACAACTACAAAATGCCTCTACGGGCCCCCAAATTCCAAAAGAAAACAAAAGGCCAAGTAGCTAGATCAAAACCCAATCAAATTTCATATAGAAATTTAAACACATACCTTTTTGTCGAGCAATTCAAATTTATCTTCTGAAATCAAAACCAATTTTCCTTTCCCTTTATAATACCTGTGTATCCTACATAGAAATAATATCCAACACAACATTCAAAATCATTTTATTGACTTCCTCCCAAAACTTCAATATCTATTCATTCAATCCCATACGATGTACATATATCATATGTACGCAATATCAAATTCGATCACTCACTCGATCACATAATTTTACTTTCAAACCAGTATCGTCCACCCGACTTTCTAGTGCGGACTCAGATCTGGTTTCTTGATCAGAAATTGTCATTCTTCTTGCATAGCCACAACTATGATAGAGAATTTCCAGAATCAATCAAAAATCCATATCCAGGGTCCGCCGTAGAAAATTGAGTGAAGAATCCCAACTCGGATCGATATAATTATCTCGAAATTCTATGCTCGAATCTGGATCAAATCGCTATGCGAATAAAAAATATATACGTACATCTAACGTATTTATATCCATTGATCATCAGCTATATCAATTCTCTTTTATTCACATTCATTTTGATTTCTATTCACTTATCAACGCTTATCATTTCACATATTTTTCATTTCACATATTTTTAGTAAATCTTCACTCAAATGCTTATTCAATATATCTTCCCGACACCCATATTACTTAAGAATTCTACCATTTCTTCTAAAGTTCAATATAAGTATTTTATACGCTTCTTATATTTATTTTCACTTCACCACTTTAGTTTATATCTACTTCTATTCAAATTGGTTCTTCCATTTCCATATGAATTCAATTTATCTTCAACTCTGAATATCGAATTTTATCTTCCATTTATAACTGATTCATATCATTATTTTAAATTAGTTTCATCTACTACTTTATTTCAATTTCCAATTTGAAATCGTTTTATCACTAACAAAAAGTTTCCGAAAAAATTTTCTAACTCCCAAATTTTTTGGAAATTTTTGGCAGAGTCTCCTTTGTACGGGGGAGCTTTTGCAATTTGATGATATTCACTTAATAGAATATCCATTTTAGTTTTTATCCACATCCAATTGATTCCAACTCAGTTTATATTTAATTCCATCCCATTTCTAGTTTATTCACTAACCATACTTTTTAAAATCATTTCATTGAGCTTGACAACATTCGATTCTTATATTAATAACCACTTTCCAAATTAATTTAACCCAAACTTTTATTTAATGAACTTTTATTCTTACTCGAAGTTGAGCTTCTAATTATTTTTAACTTAAGTTAATTTACTTCAATTTATTCCACCTTCAAAACTTAAGCTCACTTCATTTGCAAATAATTTTTTTTTCACCTTAAGTTGATTCTATTTCAATCAAATCTCATTTCAATCTATAAATTTATTTGATTAGTTCTTTTGTTTCGTTCATTACAAATTTTAATTTCCAAATTCAATTCATTCACGAATCATTTAATTCAATTAGCCATTCTCATAATCCATTTAAAGTTTTAATTCCATTCTCAATTTGTTAAAATAATATCCAAGGCCATATTTAATTCATCCATACTCAAATTGGACTTATTGCAACTCAAATCATTCTTATTTTAATCCAATTCCATAACAACTTTAAGCCATTTTTAATTCACTTACAATTCCAAGTTGAATTTCTATTCATAACTCGGGTTTCTTTTACAAACCCATCATTAACTCAAATTCCAACTTTTATTTATCCAACTAGTGTTCCATTTCGATATTAAATAATTAATTATCCAATTGGCTCACCTCCAATTTACAATCAATCTTTGATTTTTATCTTCAAAAATCACTTTATTACTTTACTTAAGTTCAATCTAATCTATAATTCGAGTTTAGATTTCTATTTTACTTTCCAAAATACCAAATGCATTTTATTTTGGCTTACTCCTTCCAATATCCAATTTCAGTTCATTTACTTAAAATTATAAATTCGTTTGTTCATTCACAAATTTATTTTCAAACAATAAATTTTATTTCCAAACATTAATTATTTTTAGTCCATTTGAACTAATTCTACACTTCATTTTACACAATTTCAAATCAAACATTATCCAATATTCAAATTTCATTTCTAACTAATAAATTTTATTTCATTTACTTATTTCATTTAGCCTACTTAGATTTATTTCCTCACATTCACTTTTTATTTAACTTGGTTTAGTTATATTCTAATTTAATTCAAATTTTAAGTTTCTATAAGTTCTCCAATTTATTTATGTTCCGTTTGCTAACTTCTTTTAACTCACATAAATTAATTGGCTTACATTCTAATTTTTTTTCGTTTTCTTACTTACTTCAAATTTTTAACCCTTCTCCAAGTTAAATTTTCTATTTTAAACAAAATTTCAATTTTTTTTATAAGTTTCCAAACTTATTTACCATTCTATAATCATTTTTTATAAGCTTCCAGAGTTTCATTCAAACATTTCAAACCAACTCCAGAGTTTAAACCACTACTAAATGTTCAAAATTCAATTTTAAAAATGTATATATCTAAATCAATCTATTCCTTTTCATTTTCAAAATCAAACCTAATTTCGCAAACAAACATTAATCCAAAACATCCTGGTTGCAATCCTCCTCTTGGAAACTAGAAAACGGACACCGATGATGTCGCGATCATCATCGGAATTGTTTCCCAACGACCGAAAAGAGTTCAATGCTTTTATCACTTTAAAACCCTTCAAATATTCCAAACTCTCCAGAGTTCAAATCCAATTCAAAAAAATTCGCAAAATTCCAAATTCGAAATCCATCCAAAACATTACTCTGGAACTTTCATCACAATTTATTTCCAAATATTTCTCTGGAATTCTATTTCAAATTATAAATCGCATTTACAATTCACATTTCAAATTTCATTCTATAAATGAATTTCATTCCTTAACCTTTGGTTATTTTTAATATTTAAATTTCCACACAACAATGATAATAATTATCATTCCTAACATCCAAGCAACCAATAATTTTCAAAAACTTTTCTTTTATATCCGAAAATAATTTAGGGTAAAATTATTTCATTTACCCTATTTGATAACCATATTGTGTCGGTTTATCCCATTCAAGAGTTTAGAAACCCCTATCGATGACATGGCATCCCACATATCGACCAGAATCCATAAACACTCAACCGATAAGTCAACACAATATAAAAACGATTTTTATATTCACTAAAATGTATGCACTCGTATCTATTTATACACTCATACTCATTGTAGAGTACTACAGACTCTACCTCTAATGAGTAATTCCCACCAGAGCCAAGGTTCTCACTTGACATTAGCTCTGATACCAACAGTAACGACCCACAAATTCGTACCCCTTAAGTCGACACTATTCTTCATCAATCAACTCCAGATGAATGGAAATACGAACCATTTGCGTTAAAAAATAAAGAGGTAGAAGAAGAGAAAACAAAACAACAACAGAATCTTACCATTGCAGCAGAATAAAACATAATAGATAATAACAGATCTTCACACAAAGAAAACTATATCTGTTTTATACATACATCATCAGAATATATCATCAGAGTTCAACAACCTCAATAATATACAACTGGACAGTCATATAAACTTGTCCTCAAAACTGAATACACATCGGAATAATAATCATGTACGGCAGTACGTATCGCCATCCACTCGTCTCTTGAGCTCCACAACATCATATCCTGTATTCTATAATACTCGATCTGACCCGAGCATTATAGTTAAATAACACCCGAGTCAGTCTGGAATACCAGCACGAGAAAACCACACTCAAATTGATTATTAAAGTTTCAAAAATCCTTTGAAAATCAAAAGCATCTCGTAAGACCATGCCACAAATAAACATGTCGGTTTTTTACCTTACGATAGACCAAACTCTTTTTATCAAAATCCTCTGATATTATAATAGTGTCTATTTATAAATACTTATTCAAATAGCCGAAATTGTTACATTTATTAAATTCCATCTAATAGGTATACAAAAAAACCGTAAAGGCATGTAGGGAGAATGGATTTCCAACTAATGACTAGGCACTGGGGTACCACCTGCCACAGTACGTGGCCTAGATCACCGTACCGAGGATTATTCCCAATCCCCTGCAACACAAGACCGGGACTACCCCTTACTGGATAATCTCGAGTAAGATCACCCCACAGTTGGGATCAGCAATCGTACCACTAAATCAAATAAAAAGGGACATCTAGACAGGGATGACCTCACCCTAATGGGTGCTACCCACTTAGCCTTGCTGCATAACCCTTGATTTTCAGTCATTCTCAGTTGATGAGGCTTGAGGCTAAGCGTTACCTTTTTAGAACATATCATTTAGAATGCTCATCGTCCTTCTGACGATGTTCTGAAAGCATTCATCCATACAAGTTCGTCCTGGGTTCGAAGGCATTACTCCTACTACATCTATTTTGGAATCCCCTAAGGATTAGTGGCGACTAGCCCTTGCACTTCACTGCTCCACCTTTGAATCCAAACTCTTTTTTTCCACACAAAAACGTACAAACCAGGTCAAAGTGGTTTTCAGGAAATTATCCTGATCCCGGTCTCTTCGAAACGATCAGTGCATTGGCCAATATTGATAGTCGGTTATTTAACTATCTATTAACATTCACAAAAAACTGTCAAACAATAAATAATTTCACCAAATTATTTATTAATCTCAAAATATCTTCACAAGATATATTTCCATTTTCAAACCCTTTTTGAAAACAGTTTTCCAACCACATTCTTCCCATGGTGTAAATTCCCAAATATTTATTTCCACTGAAAACACCAAGTACAATACTTTAGATTTTTAAAATAATTTAAAACACTTTATTATAAAAGTATAATTTAATATTTAAATTGAAAACTACTTCAATACTTTATTAAAAATATATACTCTAGGAATATTTAAAATGAGGTTACTTTATAAAATATAAAACTAGATTTTCTCCTTCAAAGCAAAATACCAAGTCACCTTTAAATAATTACTACGATAATAGATTTGAAAAATACTCACTTTAGAATTTAAACATTTAAAAATAATAAATTTTCTAAAACATAACTTTAAATCAACTTTAAAACTTTTACTTATACTTAAAATTTGTTTCGAAAACGTACTTGGCTATCCAGGGAAAATAGACTTTTCTTTCACATCTTTTAAAAATAAATCACTATTTATTTTTAAAATTTTTTACCCATTCCTTTAATAAATTCCACCGTGAATTTATTCTTTCAAATATCCACTGATATATTGCTTTGCTTTTATAAACCAAGTTTATAAGTTTCATAGACTGAACTTCCCTTTTAAAATTCCAATTCCCAATTTACTCCATTTGAAATAAATGTCTTTACTTACTCAATTTCTTTCAAAATCCATTTACTTTAGATTTTATACCCTAATTATGATTTAAAACCCTTTTAACTGAAAATACCAACTTCAGATTTCCCAAATTTCTTCTTTATCCTTTCAAATAAATTTTAACCTTGAATTTAAAGTAAATTTCTTTATTCCTTTAAATAACATCACTTAAGCTTTAAAAATCATTATAACGCTGTTTATTCAAAATCCCCTTTTCCGTACTCGGAACTTAGTTATTAGAATTTTGAAATCACTTTCACTCTTTTCCAATTAATTCTTAAATTTATTCAAATTCTCTATAATTATTTTACTTAAAAATTCACTCTTTTCTTTTCTTTTCAAAAAAATCAAATTCTATATATTTTGATAACTCGGTGTACCGAAATATATTCAAGCGAACCATAGCATTCATTATTTCGACTATAATTCATCATAGAATGTCAAATATTCATAACACAGAATATTACACAATCTAAATAATTTTGAAGAATCCAGTTGGAACCCTCCAACCTGTTTTCCCTTGCGTCCACGGATGTTAGCGCAATACCAATTCCACTTCGAGGTGGAATATCGCAGTATATGGGTTTTAAATATAATATCATCCGCTATTATGCGGCGCATAGGGTCTCATCCGCTATAAAATGCAGGAAATCAATCACTCCATTATATACTATATATATACACTACTATATATAATATAGAACATCAAATCAATTCAATCATCCAACCAATTATTTAAATTTAACCATTTAAATTTAAATAAAACCCAAAAGAGTGAGATTAACTCACCTTTGTTTTTGCAATCCAAATCCAATCTCGACTTATTTCCTTTCAGATTTTAACCTTGTATAAACATTACGAGTTTTATTAATACTTGAAATATTAAATTATCAATTACCATTTAATAAAATTTGATTTACCAATTATTTTATTCAAACCAATTTTCCAAAAAGAAATAATTATTTCTTTTCATTTGAAACCCATGTACTAAAATTAATTCATTGTATTTTCAAAAATCTAATTTTATATAAATATTCAACATTTTAAAATTTCCTTCTTCCTAAGCTCTTATCTACATAAAACTTCCATTTACCTAAGTATATTATAGCATTCCAGTTATATTTATTCATAGTTGTATATAAATTTCACATACTAGGATTTCTTCTCTGTAGATTTTTTTTCCTGCGTATATACTTATATATAAATCAAATAAAGATAAATACCTCAGCTAAAATCCTACTGCAATTAGCCACAAAACGACCCAGTTGCCGCTCATCACCGTTCACCCACTCGAGTTCCCCCACGAAAAGCCACCTTGCACGACTCGAACTAGAACAAATCGATCGACCCGGATGCGATCACCACCAAGGCTGACTCCATCGCACAGTCACCAGTGGACTTCAATCTCGAATCAAACACTACAATTGAAATTCCTCAATCTTAACCTCGAGGCTCGACCCAACGAGCTATCGCCTTCAAATATCACATCGTTCCAAATGAAAAACTCAAGTTTGAACCAGGCATCGCAAATGCTATCACGCGATCGAAACCCTAATGCGCGAGACCCGAAGTCGCGATGCTCGACCCTCAGGACTTCGAACGACCCCACTGCCTCTCTACTCGTCTTCTTCTCGAGCTTCTGGTTGCGTCGAAGTGTCTTTGCCATTAATTTGATTTTTCGAACGAAAATCGTTCACCCCTTTTTTATCTGTGTTCGATTTCGTTATGAAGACTAGAGAGGGAGACGAAGATGTAATATAAATTAGGGATGGCTTCTTAAGTATGAGTGTCCATTTATAAAAATATATTTGACTAGTGACTTCCAATTTTTATTATATTATAGAACTTCCAAAATGTCTCGTTATACATATCTTGAAATTTTAAACCCCAACGGAGGCATGTTGCTAGGCATTTATAATGTTATACGCCTATTTCGGACGTATTGGAAAAAGTTTCGAGTCCTAATTCAATCGTATGGAGAAGATAGCTTTTTGGACCTAGTTATTATATTAAATTTCGATAAAATTTCAGTGCGTTTATCTACCGTACGGCCAAACGATCACTCCAAACACTACGAAAATTAAAATCCGATAATAATACAATATTACGATAAAATGGCACTAGTTTCGTTGAATTCTGAGACTGTGCCTCGGAAGGCTATTTTTAAATTCAATTTAAACGATAAAATTTCAAAACTGAACAAATCAGTGTCAAATTCAATTTTAAAACTTTTATTATCCTCAACACTATCAACATAAATTTTACAAGCCTTCAAATTATTTTTAACAGGATTAAAACTCCAGATTCAACATTTTACCCAACTTCAAATTATTTAATTTAATAATTAAATTACCTAATAAATGGGGATATTTGAATTCAAGTTAAAAATTAACTTTTAAATATTTAAAATCAATTAAATATTTCAATTTTAAATATTCAAAAATTTTGGGTCGTCACATCATATCGTTGTCATCTTCTAATTCAATAGCGGATGGACCATTATCTCTAATCATTTGACCAGTATTTTAAAATCATATTCGAAGATTGATTTTTGTCACTTCAAATGCGTGTTATTTAATCTCTTTAGAGCTACAATAATTTTTAATTTTCAATCATTTCCATTTACTACCAACATACTTAGGTTTATTGTCTTCATCAACCAATAATTCTTTATCTTGTAAAATATAATTGGAATCATTGACATTATCTATAAAAAAAATTAAAATAATAAGTTCAAAATCTAGATTTGTGTAAAACCCTAATATAATGACCCTGAAATTTGAACACTTCATCTTCGAATATTGAAACATTTTGAAATATAATTAAGTCTTATAAATACGACTTTATAACCATTTAGACATCATTTAATTAACGAATAACGATATAAAATTTATTTTTGAAATTTGATTTATAAAATATATTCTCGATAATGTGACCGAAAATCGACTTATCGATAAATAGCTTTTGATAGATATAAGTTGTTCAAACTCTTGTGCACTTGTCTAATGATCAAATGAACACATTAATGACTAGTTAACACACTCTCCACTTCATTGAGATTGGAAAGTTCTAGAATGTTCTAATGGATAAGAGATATTATCATGGGAGGGTTATTATGATAATTAGCCTAAAGGAGAAGTGATGGGAGGTGAAGCTTCCATGGCATGGTGGAGGGATGAGTGCAAGTTTAGGAAACATTCTTATGCCTGTATAAGGAGAGGCATATAATAGAGTTATAATCGCAAATTCACAAAGCTTAAGTGTGAAAATCAATCGCTTCTTCTTCTTCCTCTCTTATGTTCTAAAGAAAATTATTGCGAATGAACTCAAAGTTAGAGTGGAAAGTTGGGACAAAATTAGAATACCTTCTACCTAGTTTGTTTTGGAAGAAGCAAAGCACATCTTACCCTATCCCATTAGGCTATAAGCATTAAGAAGGTTAGGAGTGTAAAAGCAACGTGGAAAGCAAGGAAAGGAGGAAGAAAATGTGGTTGCAACGTTGGGTCTAGGCCTGGGTGCTTGGATTTTGGTTGTTTGAGAGGTTAAAGGCGAGTTAACACCTTACTTTGGATGGAAAATATAACATATATATGTTTGTGCCTGATTGTGTTTATGTTGTTTGAATTGTTATTCACTTATGTTAAAACATTGGTTTGAACTGTTGCTTTGGAAGTAAGTGACACATGTGATCCATGTATATGGACTTGTACAAATTTGGAATGGACTTGTATGACATATAACTAGACCTTTAATAAAGCACATAGGTTATAAATGGATGTCGGTTTAGATTGGACTCAGATTTGAAAGTGCACTAGTAGTGATAGTCGCTATAGACGCAGTTGTGAATTGCTTTGCTTTTGGCATTTTGTATAAAAATTTGTACAGAGATCCTTAGGGATTTCTCACCATATTTATAATGTCTAATATATATATATATATATATATGTTTTTTCTATTAAAAGCTTGGATAGTAAAAAGTTAAATAACATCTCGAAAAGTAACTTGTGCAAAACTACCTCGTTTGGACCTGATTTTTGGACTTTAAGGGGTTTGAAAAGATATTTAAATTTAAGAATTTTTTTCATTCTTTTTACCAGAGTTTACTAACTTATATTAGAGTATTTCAAAAGTGGTTTGAGATAATGATGAATTTTTAAGAATTAACTGTGAATTTTTAAAGAATGGATATTTTGTTAAAATATGTAGAAAACAAGTTAAAATATGTAGAAAACATGTTAAAATATGTAGAAAACAAGTTCCTTTCAAGTTTTAAGAAAAATTATAAAGTTGTTATTTTCAAGTAATATTTTGGATAGATGTTTTAAAACCTGTTATAAGTATTTTCAAGTATTTTAAAAGTATATACAAATGTTTTCCAAAAGAGGTTAGAATAGCTAAATGATCAAATGGTTTATTGTTTAATTACTTGTTTGAAAAATAATTAACTATGCTTAACACTAAAAGATGATGAAGCAAGGCGTATTTATTTATGAGAGTTAAGATTGATGTCAAGTAGGGACCGAGCAATAAAGCTCTAACCTACCGGATTACCCTCTTGGCTGAGGAATGATAAGTTGGAAAATGTCGGAAATGTTTATTCATGTTGATTTCTTTTTGCTTATGAAAATCATTAATACTATACTTAACACTGAAAGATGACGAGATAAACTTATCTATTTGCGAGATTCCAGAATGAAGTGTCAAGGCATGGTATTGATGCAGCCAGTGCTCCAACTCACCTGGCTTCAATCTTGAATCGAACTTGACCAAATATTGAATTAAGAAGCTATCAAAAGGCTTTGCAATTTCATATCAATGACAACCCCTAGAGAGGATTAATGGTATGAAACGTCTCTAGCTTTCACTTACTTTTGAGAGAAACGGAGTTGAGTTAACAAGTAATGCATCGAATTAGTTTAGAAGAGATCGGGATTGGTAAGTGTTTTACTTATTGAATACCACTTCAAAACTAGTATACGAGTTATATGTTTTTGAAGCGGTTGTAAGATGAAATATTATACTGTTGAATAGTCAACCTAAGGTTAAATCCAAAGGAGATATCAGCGATAACATTTCAAACGATGCTATCATACGAGACTTTTTATCTTATGGAGTGTTCCAAAAGAAAGGACAATATTAGCATTCATCAGAGGACTAATGCAAGGAACCTATGTGGGGGTTTGAGATTTGTTCGAGGTGCTCGAATCTATATAGTGATTCGTGATCTGTTCGAGATATAGGAGTCCATTTGGGAATTCGTGTTCTGTTCGACTAATAATGACTTGAGTGAGAGATTCCAAACATAGCCTCAACAAAGAAAATGACTAAAAGTAGAGATAGGATGCATAGCCAAAGGGAACATAGCATTTTAGCAATCCAAAATGTGTAGGTGACTCTACCTAGTATTACTTACGGATATGCATGCGGGAGCGATGCATTTGGAACCACGATTGTCTGGGCATGGGCCAAATTTTTGTTTCTTATAGTATGTTCCCTAGAGATGTATGTTTCTCAGAAGGATATCTCTGATCCTTGTGTAGGAGTTCGGATTAGGCTAGATATGAGATCTCTATGGAAAATCCACCATACGAACATGCCTTAATGGTATTGATTGTATATCTATTATTGCTGTGGCGTTCACATAGCAGCTATTTGATACGATTTATATGCCATACTCTAGACATTATCTATCATATTACTGTATGTTAAACTTAATGAATGGTTGGTTTCTTTGAGGAAAAAATTGTTATAGGAATCTGTAAGGTCTCAAAGGTTACTATTACTTATTGCATATTTCGTGAGTTTTTCATGCTGGTTCTCCAGACAGATCAAGTTGTTATTTTCTTATAATGTTTGGCTCAGCCCCATGTATGTTTCTTGATTTAGCTTTGGATGTTTTAGAGCTTATAGAGAAGAGCTGGATGAGTGCCTACCATAGTATTTTTATTTCCACTGCATTTCAATATTGTATATATCCGCATTATGAGGATAGGTAGTTATAACTGTCCAGACTGATGATGACACTTAGGTTTTAGTAACTCCGATATTTTTGTATTTAGAGTAACCCTTTTTACTGTTCCCTTAATATTCTATATTATCGTTCCATTGAGAGATTCTAATCTTGTATTCTTTCTCATTTTATTTTTTAATTTTACTCCAACTTTCTATCTTTTTGGCACTTGGGTGCCCGACATACAAATATCATAAATATATTTAGTGTTGAAATTCGAGGGTTGAAAAGTTGGATCATTACATCTAAACTAAAATTTTCAAAATTAATACCTTGATTTGAGGAGAAGATGATGTTTCCTTTGAAAATCTTCAACCAAAAGCAAGAAGACTATGTTTCCTTAGAATTTTTTTGAACAGTATAAGAAATTGGGGAAGAAGTAACTTAGATTTTCTAAGATGGAGTTTGAAAGAGAGGAAATGAGGAAAAAAAGTGGTGGTTGTTTATATCGGCCTCTAATTCATATTTGTGCATTCCACAAATGTGCAAATACAAATTATGTACTTGCGCATTTATCGAATGCACAAGTTTTTTTCTCAATTTTCTGTAACGAACTGTAAATTTTCGGTAATTAAATTTGTTAATTTAATAAGATTTTGGTAATTTAATATTGAATAAAATAAAAAATCAGTGAATTGTTAATGGAAATAATAACTAGAATGAATTATAACAATATAAATGTAAATTAATTGTCAAAAACTTTGATGTAATTCCAATAAATGAAACAATGTAAATGTTATAAGGTGGTTACAAATTTGAATATAAGAAACAAAAGTAAACATTTAGTCATTATATGAAACAGAGTGTTAATGGTAATTAAATAAAATCGGTATTATATAAGAATTGTAACATTTGTTTGCGAATAATGAATTTCATAAGTGGAATTAAAAGTTATGGTAACGATTGTTATAAGTTAGCTGTTTGTTTGGTCTATTAATTAAAATGGAAACCAATTACAATTAAATGAACTTTAATGCTACATTTATAAGATTTAAGAAAATAAATGAGATTATCAATGTAAAAATAATAATAGAAGTGCTAATTCTATTCATAATGTGATAAGTAGTGAAATAAAAAGAACGAAACAAAGTTAAATAAATTAATTGAGACATTTTAATCGTATTTAGTGTATATATTTGACAAAAATACAATAAAATGGAAATATGATAGTTAATTCAAACTAAAGATGGAAATTGGAGTATATTGAACTAATGAAAGGGAAACAAAGGTTAATTAGGTTTATAGAGTAATAGTGGACTTAATAAAAAGATTGACATCGAATCAAATTAATTTATTGTAATTTAATTTATAATAAATAGATTTATTATAGGTAAGTAAAATTAAATACTATGTTAATTGAAATTCGAATGAATTGGTAAATTATTGATGTATTAGAATATAAACCAATGTTAATATTACATTTAAGATGATAAGTTAATAATTGATTTAATAACAAGATGGAGAAGTCAAATAAATTGATTGAGTGGAATTTCAATTGATAATTAACGAATTTACTGAAATTGGAATTAAATACTGTAATTAGTGAATTTATTAACTTTGAATTGATAAATTGGTTTTAAAGGACTTTAAATCACCAAGTAATCCAAAGTGATAGAAATTATAGAATTTGAGTGGAAAAGTGATTTAATTAATTTAATATTAATTTATTTAATTAATGTGAAAATAGGCATTTTGACCACTGACTCGGATTTCAAAAAAACCAGTTTCATAGGATCCGTAATGGTGAATTACTGTAGGAATTCAAGTTTCGTAACGATCAGAATTATCGTTTGATTATACAGACTCGAAACACGTAGAAATCAATTTACTTGAAATCATTTGAAATCAATTTGAAGTAAGCTGATTTTAACATAACTTCTTCATACGATGAAACTAGGACTTGGAACCTATTCCGTTGAGTTTAAAATATTTGAAAACATCTATTTTGATATATGGGTTGACCAATTTTCATTCTGAAGTCGAAATGGGCTTTTCGAGTCGTTTATCGTTCAATCAATCATGTTCATTCATCTCTATTTCTGACCTACCTATATATACCTCGTTATAAACCCTAATTGTTTCTTATTCTCATTTGTCTGTACATACATTTCTTCTCAATTCCTCATTTCAATAGCAGACGAACAATTTCCAGTTCGGTTTCAAAATAAAATTCAAACTCGAAATTCAAACTCCATAAATTATATCGAATTATATATCGATTTGAAGCTCCAAACGAGCGCATCTCAGATCTGTAATTGCTTTTTTAATTTGTACCACCGTTTGTCTAGAAATTGATGAACTATTTTCGACCGTTCGTTTCGTCGTGATGGCTTCAATGGATTGTCAAATCGACGATACCACGGTGTATAGAAGGCCTAGCGGAGTTCATCGGCGCAGGCGATGCGTTGATTTTGTGTTCAGATCGACTACAATAATTGGCTTAGGGTTGGGATTCAAGTGGCGGTGCAGGGTGTTATCGCTATCATCCATGGGGAGGCGGTCGATGGCATCTTCGGAGAATGGCACTTTACTTAGGGAACGCGCCTGCGTGGTCGCGAGCGAGACATATGCGGTGGCTTCGTATGCAGCGGGGTAGGGTTTCGTTCAGTTTGGTGAGGCACACCGCGTGCTCAAAGGAGAGATGATGTGTGTGGTGGTGACATGGCATGTGAGTACTGATCTATTCTTTTTTTAATTTAAATTTTAAAATGGTCTAACTCTAACAACTCTTACGTACGAGGTATGATTCACGCGCAGTTTTCTCCGCTAGGATTTTACTGAAATTTCGGATATTTTGATACTGGTATGGATGGATTCTGAGACTGTTTGAATTTTAGGTTTAAATTAAATGTAAATTCGATTTAAATTCAAAAGTGGGTGTTTTAACCCACTCACAACTTCTTAAATTTCTTATGTTTGTTAAATTAATTTATGATTGTGATTAGGGATTTATTTATGACTATTTGATATATTTAAATTACCATTCCTATTAATTTTTATCGTTTCGAATTAAATTGTTATTTAATTTATTATTGAAATTAAATTGCCACTTGAATACCTGTTATTGTTAATTTTAATTGTTGATATCTAATTGGTTGATTTGGATGATAATTATGATGGATGTTGATTGTTGATATTGGATGATTGGATGTTGTGTTAATTTATATGTCAATATACTGTTATCACTCTGCAAGTTTCTTTAATTATTATTATTTGAAAATTGATATGGGTTGAAATGATAGACTCGAGCGATTTTATGAACTTTTATATTTATTCGGGACTGCGGTATATAACCGTAAAATATTAAATTGCGCATTAAAATGATAAATATCCGTATCACTTGATCCTAGGGTAGAAAATTATATACGGACACCAGATTAGTTAAATTAAATGATTTTTAAAGCTTTAATTTTTGAATTTTGATTAAATTATATTTTGAAATAAAAATTGACTTATACGAATCGAATTATTATCTAAATTCAAGTTTTATGATAAAATTGGAATCGCTCTAAAGGTATTGTTAACAGAATTTAACTGAAATATCAAAGTTGAATTTGGAATAAAAAAGTGGAATTTTTCAGAATCTAGTATTTGAGTTGTTTGGAATATAACTTTAAAATGTATTGAAATAGAAATGATTTAAATTGATATTTCGGACATGATTTAAAATCAATATTAGTGTAATATTTGATTTAGAGTCTGAATGGAGACTTGAATTGGTTTTTTTTGATTTAGAAATTTCAATGATTCTATTTTATTGAAATAAAATAAATAGTTTTAAATTGATAGAAATTCCAAATTAAAGTTTTCAAATATAAGTTGTTTTAAATTATGTTAGTTTTAAGATTTTAAACATTAAGATTTTTAGATTTATAAACTATTTAATTCTATATTAATTATATTAAACCAATTTAACCTATTTTAATACCATTTAATTTATTTTAAAACTAATTAAACCATTTTACTAATATTGAATATAATTAATCTATTTTAAAGCTATTTAATCTATTTTAATTGTATTTAACTATTTTAAATTTATATGAACTATTTAGAGTATTTTGACTATTGAAATTTTATTATAACCATTTAAATTATTCTCTAAATTTTCAAACTAAGAAAAACGAAGTGTTATATTCAATATTCATTCGTTTAAGAGCAAATATGATGAAATGATGAAATGATCTCAGTTGGGATTTAAAATGTGGTAATAAATTAAAATAATGATTTGAAGTAAGATTTAACCTGTTTGGAAATATGAATTTTGGAAGAAATTATAATTTTGGAAATGATATTATTTTAAAGTGGATAGATTTGAAAGCGAATATGATTTGAAAGCGAATATGATTTGAAGTGAATATAATTTCGAAAGTATTATGGTTTTGAGAAAATGATAGTTTGATATAAATTGTGAATTCACTATTGAAATCTAAAAGAACCATCCGGTGTGTAATAAGCGATTGGTTGTTAAAGAAACCGGGATTAGATATTTTCATGCTCTCTACCAATACCGTAAACCACTTTAACAACTGCATATATGGTGGAGATTCTAGAAATGAAGTAGGATGGTCTGGTGAACGATTTCTGTATGAGGTATGACATGACCTTGACTCCCATGAGTTAGCTTAGATGTGACTAAAATTAGGAGCCATGCCAGACCAAGTAAGGTTATTTCTCCTATTGGACACATTTCTTCAATATTATATTCTGATTTTGTGATTGTTTTGGTGGTCACCCCTCGATTTTTGGTTTGGGAGTGTGTTCTAAGGTGGGCGGTAGTAGCTGATATGCGTTACCACTAGTCCAGATTCGTAAACGGTATATCTACCCTGGCATTTCCTCGTGTGCCATGTCCACATGCCCTAGAGTGCCTTCTATGAGTTTGTTTTTTACCGTACCTATGCGATGTCATCTGAGTAAACCTCAAGTTTACGGAGGAGCGTACGACATTGTATAAACTACGGGAATATATAAAATGTGTTAAGGGGGATATGGATAATGCCTTAATGCTATTTTAATACTTTTACTTTACTATAGACATATTACAATAGCGTATTGTACTACATAGTAGATTATTTAACAGATCCTTAGGAGATGTGAATCCCGAACATCTCTTCAGTTACCACACTCACGTTAAACATTGGATAGGGGTGTCAAACCTCGTAAACATTTCTGACGCCGTTCCACTCATATTTATTTCCATTGATTTAAATCATATAAGATCTTTTTGTTCTGATTCGAGTGTTTTGTCTTTTCAATTCGCTCGGGTCAACCAAAGCATTTCAGGATTATTTCCGAAGGACGAAGATGAATACTTGTGCTATTATTATTTATTATATTATTCCTCCGCATTCATACTGTTCCACTGCATTGTTATTTACTTATCCCTGATATTTGTGACTCTGATTTTATATTGTATTAGTATAATCAAATGTGTTATAAACAGCGTCATGAACTATTATTTGATTATTATATTTTATCATTCCGCTGCGAGATTCAGTTTTGTTTTCTTCTTTCTCTGCTTTTCTTATTTACTCCATAATAATCCGCCCTTCCGTATGGTTTGAGTCGGCATGTGTGTCCGCTTAAAACATACAAAAGGGTGGGATGTTATAGTTGGTATTAGAGCTTTGGTTTAGCGAAAAACTTAGCTTTGTGGGGTCTGACTCTTTAATAATAGGGTACTAGTACTCTGTGATGAGTACCTGAGAGTATATATCTGAGAGAGTGTATTAATGTTATAAAAAGGTTTTTATATTGTGTTAATTTGTTCCGTTTTGTATATATAAATTCCGGTTGGTGCATAGGACGCTATGGCATCGATAGGGATTTCTAAACGCTTAATAGGACAGACCGACATGATATTTGTTTTGAAAAATAGGTAATTGAAATAATTTTGTCTATTATATATTTTGTATATAAATTAATAATTTTATAAATGATATATTTGGTTGTAATATATTTGTTTGTTAGGTAGTGAAAATTTATTAATATTGCTTGGAAATAAGATCTGAAAATAAAATAAATGAAAATGGAAAATTTAGAACTTAAGTGTTGGGGTTTTGAAAATTTCATTCGAATGATTTTGAAATATAAGAATAATATTGTTTAGAAGTTTTTTTTGATATAAATATTTTAATATGATTTGAAAGAATTGTTTTAAAGGAATTTTGAAAAGATATAAGTTGTGTATTACCCTCTCTATCGCTGGAAAATAATTTCGATGATGAGTGCACACATCATCGACTTTCATTTTTGAGTTACAAAGTGGGAAGACTGTTGTAGTAATTTTACTACATAATTATTTTGATAAATTTATCTAGATTTTTCTAAATATGATTCGATACACACACACACACACACATATATATAACATATGATTATATATATTATTTAAAATTGATTTGAAATGTAACCCGGTATTTAATTCTTAAATTCCTATGAATTAGAGATTTTAATTAATGAAATGGAATTTAACTGATTAATAATTTGGACCTCTAGATGAAATAAGAGATAAAATGCTAGGTAATAAATGAAATTACAAGAAAGTTGAAAGTTGCAACGTATAAAACAAAGGATATGATTGTTGAACATTAAATTAATTAAAAGAAATGAAATAAACTTGTGTGACTTTTAATTATTTTCTTAAAACCACATATGTAACTTACCAAAAGATTTAAAAGTAGAAATGTTTAATAAGAAAATGTATTGGAATATTATACAAGAAAAGCTCAAATAATGAAAGTGTTCGATGAAATTTACTTTTATAAATAAGAAATTGATATGAAAATAGTTATAAACTTGAGTTAAAATTATAATACTACTAATTAAATAGAAAATGAGTACTGTAAGTAAAAGGAATTTGAACTTAAGTTAATGTTGGAACTATTTATAATTAAGTAAATAATACAATGAATGTAATTCAATAATAGAAATTGACATCATATAAATAAATGAAAATGAATTTTTGTAAGTAATAAAGGAAAACAAATGAAATAAACACTGAATGACTGTATGGAAATAATTTTTTTTTTAAGAGATGAATGTAAGTTAAAGAAACAATCCTTGTAGGAACGAAAAAGAAAAATAAATACTGTACATGTTGTGAATTTTTTTTCTTAAGAATAAATCAAGTAACATTGTAAATTATTGCTTGTTTTGGCTTATGGGTTGTTGGGAAAGAATACTCCTAATTGTTTAGGATGAATGAATTAATCTGTTGAGTTTTATCTTAGGCTGTAGAGTATATGGTATACTTGGTAGTTTATTTGTCATTCTATGCAATTAAGAGTGTTTCAATCCGAACAAACTATTTGTTTTGCCTGATATGGATAGATAATTGATTTGTTTTGATTTCATGTAATGGTTGTACTATGATTGCAAGTGATTGTTGTTTTATATTAATTTGTTTGTTAACGATTGAGACAACTTTAAAAAATTCATTTTATATAATTATTAACTCCTTTTGGATTATATAAGTGAAATGTGGTTATGGAAGCAATTGCTACTGCTTTTGGTTTCATAATTAAGCGTTAATTGCCCGACAAATAGGTATACAGTTTTCTAATGCTATTGATATATTTTTCCATTGTTGGAATATATTATTTTGAGATATTGTGACATATGTTGTTATATTTGATATTATATTTTCTCCCGAGCCTCTACAAAGGAGACTCTGCCAAAAATTTTCATAAATTTTGGATAAAGAAATTTTTCTGAAATGTTTTCCAAATGTTTGTTAACTTAATAAAAGTTTTAATTGTTTATAAATTTATATATTTTGTTTAAATTATTTTATTTTTTAAATTTATTTTTTTATACAATTAATATTTTGAATATGGTATATTGATTTCTTAATTCCTTCTTTACCCTCCTTTTTCCTTTTCGAGGACGAAAAATTTTGAGTGGGGGAGAGTGTAATGACCCATAAATTTTGGATAATTAAATTCGTTAATTTAATAAGATTTTGGTAATTTAATATTAAAGAAAATAAAAAATTAGTGAATTGTTAATGGAAATAATAACTAGATTGAATTGTAACAATATAAATGTAAGTTAATTGTTAATAACTTGGATGTAATTCCAGTAAATGAAACAATGTAAATGGTATGACTTGGTTATAAATTTGAATATAAGAAATAAATGTAAACATTTAATTATTTTATGAAATAGAGAGTTAATGGTAATTAAATAAAATCAATATATAAGAATTGTAACATTTGTTTGTGAATAATGAATTTCATAAGTGTAATTAGAAGTTATGGTAACGATTTTTATAAGTTACCAGTTTATTTGGACTATTAAATAAAATGGAAACCAATTAGAATTAAACGAACTTTAATGCTACATTTATAAGATTTAAGACAATAAATGAGACTATGAATGTAAAAAAATAAATAGAAATGCTATTTCTATTCATAATGTGATAAGTGATGAAATAAAAAGAATGAAACCAAGTTAAATAAATTAATTGAGAATTTTTAATCGTAATTAATGTATATATTTGACAAAAATACAATAAAATGGAAATATGACGTTAATTCAAACTAAAGATGGAAATTGGAGTATATTGAAATAATGAAAGGTAAAACAAAGGTTAATTAGGTTTATAGAGTAATAATGGACTCAATAAAAAGATTGACATTGAATCAAATCAATTTATTGGAATTCAATTTATAATAAATAGATTTATTGTAGGTAAATGAAATTAAATACTATGTTGTTAACCGGCATCTTGGCCCGGTTACAAAACGACAGTTGAAGAAATTATCATTAGCACTAGACAAGATTCTGATCAAGAAGAGACTGGAGGTGTTAGCAAGTTGTCAGGCCCACAGCAAAGCAAGAGCATTCGCCCTGCCTGGCCTGGTGTGCAGAAGTCACCTACTATGGGCAGTACCTTGTTCCTAAGCCTATGAGGGAAGTCCAACCCATCCCGTCTATAAATAGAAGAGCAGGGGCATAATGAAAGGGATCTTTTTCCGAGAACACTGGGGAGACTCTGCCATTTTCTATACTCACCTCTTTTTAATTCAAACTTGTATTCAAGTGATTGATCTACGGATTGTATCTGTATTCATGTAATTGAGAAAGCAATAAAGATAAAACTCAAAGTGGACGTAGGCAGTTACGCCGAACCACTATAAATCTGGTGTTCTCGTTTTTGTTGTTCTTTCTGCATTGAATTACGCTATTCTTCTGTTTTGATTTACTCTCTTCATTAATCTCTCTACATAACTCTACTCAAGGGTGTTAGTGACCAATTTTGGTGCTAACATTTTGGTGCTTTCACTGAGAATTGAATTCTCAGCTTGATTGGATCTCATCATCTACTAGTGGATTTCCATAGTCGCGAGATAGATCCAGTTGTTTAATAGAAAACTTCCTATTCTACTCTGATTTGAAAGAAATCTAAAGGAAGCCGACAGCCGTAAGTTAATCAAGTGTTCGTGTTTATGTGAAAGGATTGGATTCACTAATGTATGCAAGATCTAAGGATTGGACGTTGAAGTTTACACTCAAGTTGAATGAAGGCCGACCGTCCACCAAAGTCAATTCAGCCGATCGCCTCAGAAAAGACGTATCCCGATCGCTCTAGATAAGGCGTATGCCCCTCTATGCCGATCCATGCCTCCAGGCCGAACCATACCTCTATGCCGATCCATGCCTCCAGGCCGATCCATACCTCCAGGCCGATCCACACCTCCAGGCCGATCCACACCTCTAGGCCGAACCATACCTCCAGGCCGACCCACACCTCCAGGCCGATCCACACCTCCAGGCTGAGCCGCATTCATATGCCGAGCGACACCCAGAAATGCCGAGCGGCATTCGTACGCCGAACGACATTTAGGCCAAACAGGACCCAGGCCGAACATGATTTACGCCGAACAGGATTTAGGCTGAATAGGATTTAGGCCAAACAGGATGTAGGTTGAACATGAATTAGGCCGAACAGGATCCAGGCCGAACAGGATAGGCCGAACATGATTTAGGCCGAACAGGATTTAGGCCGAACATGAATTAGGCCGAACAGAAATTTGGCCGAGCAGAAATTTGGCCGAACAGAAATTTGGCCGAGCAGAAATTAGGCCGAACAGAAATTTGGCCAAACAGAAAGAAGGCCGAACATAATTTTGGCCGAATAGAAATTTGGCCGAACAGAAAGAAGGCCGAACAGAATTTAGGCTGAATAGAATTTAGGCCGAGTAGAAAGAAGGCCGAACAGAAGATAGGCCAAACAGAACCGATGCCGAACGCTCCTGAATGCCGAGCGCTCTCTAATGCCAAACGCTCTGGAGTGCCGGGCGTTCTTGAATGCCGAACAGTGTGGAATGCTGAACAATCTTGTATGCCGAACAACTTTGTCATGCCGATCGAAACTTAAATTACACCGGTCTCTTATACGACCCCTATTTTAAAAAAAAATATTTTCGGGTACGACTCAAATTTTCGAAAAAGAGGCTAATTTTTTTTTTTCGGATAGTGAATTCGAAACTCAACTTAATAAAGGAGCATTCTATCTACTTCCCTTACCTCCCCTGATCGACCAGGGCATAGAGGATCTAGCGACGTCTTCTGAAAGGCAACAAGGGAACGGACAAACAACCGCTACTCGAACGATACTCTCAAAGGGATATCATACTGATCACCCTTGAGGAGAATCGACCTCCATATATATTTTGGCAGCCAGTCAGCTAGAGAGCCTCCTTCGACCATAGATCGTTTCTATGACAAAAATGAATCTAAACAAAAGTGTGAAGCATCAGAACAGACTAAGAAAAATAACAATGAAGGCCCGTTGGCTACGGATGCAGATCCCAGTAGCTAAAACAAGACCTCAAAATTTGGCTCATATGCTCTTTGAAAGATTCAATTGACAACCTCTACTTGAAGACTCACGACTCGGAGGGGTATTGGAAACCAACCTCGAGAGAGTACACCGAAGTCTAAAGAAAATCAAGGGAATGTTGTATATTCCCAGATGCTCATTGATCCTAACACGGATGATTACAAACACCTCTGAGGTGTGATCGAAAAGCCGATCTGGATAGGAATGCTTCAATAGTATGTACAAGTCCTACAGACTGGCGGGCAGCGAACATCCGATGCCTATTAATAAAAGGCTATGATTGGATCGCCGACGGCCAACATCCCTTTGAAAGGAGCCAGGGCAAAGTCGAATAGCGAGCACACGATGCTACTTCACTTATCAATGAGATTTATCCTAATCTTCTTTGAATTATTTCCAAATCTATTTCTATTTTATTTGTTCTATGAACTACGGATAACTTAAACTAAACTACTTTCAAAACAATGTCGGTGACCAGGTACTCGGATTTGGTCGCCAACCAATCCATGCAGACCATGATCGGACATAAGGAGCTATATCTAAACGAGCATAATTCAATCGCTTATCATCAATCATGTGCCTTTGATTTGGGGCTATGGACTAGATATTGAAAAGCTCATCACGATCAGAGATCAATACAAAGTGAGCAGGACTGACCTCACATTCATCGACCTCCACATTTGACTGGAGGGCCAAGCAAGGTTTGGAATGAGTATGCCTCGATCATCCACTCAAATCGAGTCACGGAACGAAGTTCGATAAAATACAGATGCCCCTCCTAAGCTCAGTGACGCCGGGATCTGTCTAGAGTTGACGTGATTTAATCATCTACACATCAAATCCAACCTTCAACACAAAAGGTTGTTCGAAGGCCCGACTTGAAATAGTTGTGGTGGACTGCCTACTCATTAACCATCGCTATTAATGCATAGCACGGCTTCACCTTGGAACATATACCTTCTTCCTTGACTTGATTGGAAGAGCTATAATCACCAAGCGGACGAGAATCGATCGTCCATTTTCCAAATTCCGTCCCTCATGCTGGGGGCAGAATCCCATTCCACGAGCAAGCGTGGTTCGATCGTTTATTCAACAACATTAGCCTTGATACGGTAGATGAATACAAATTAAAGAGTGGAAATACGACTGCTCTCGACCTAAACCTCCAAGTCCCAGAGCACGGACTAGAGTAGTCTAAAGTCCCCAGAGTGCGGACTCGAGTATAAACGACTTAAACCTCCAAGTCCCCAGAGTGCGGACTGGAGTACTCTAAGTCCCCAAAGTGCGGACTCAAGTATAAACGACTTAAACCTCCAAGTCCCCAGAGCACGGACTGGAGTACTCTAAGTCCCTAGAGTGCGGACTCGAGTATAAACGACTTAAACCTCCAAGTCCCCAGAGCGCGGACTGGAGTACTCTAAGTCCCCAGAGTGCGGACTCGAGTATAAACGACTTAAACCTCCAAGTCCCCAGAGCGTGGACTGGAGTACTCTAAATCCCCAGAGTGCGGACTCGAGTATAAACGACTTAAACCTCCAAGTCCCTAGAGCGCGGACTGGAGTACTCTAAGTCCCCAGAGTGCGGACTCGAGTATAAACGACTTAAACCTCCAAGTCCCCAAAGCGCGGACTGGAGTACTCTAAGTCCCCAAAGTGCGGACTCGAGTATAAACGACTTAAACCTCCAAGTCCCCAGGGCGCGGACTGGAGTACTCTAAGTCCCCAGAGTGCGGACTCGAGTATAAACGACTTAAACCTCCAAGTCCCCAGAGCGCGGATTGGAGTACTCTAAGTCCCCAGAGTGCGGACTCGAGTATAAATGACTTAAACCTCCAAGTCCCCAGAGCGCGGACTGGAGTACTCTAAGTCCCCAGAGTGCGGACTCGAGTAAAAAACGACTTAAACCTCCAAGTCCCCAGAGCGCGGACTGGAGTACTCTAAGTCCCCAGAGTGCGGACTCGAGTATAAACAACTTAAACCTCCAAGTCCCCAGAGCGCGGACTGGAGTACTCTAAGTCCCTAGAGTGCGGACTTGAGTATAACGACTTAAACCTCCAAGTCCCCAGAGCGCGGACTGGAGTACTCTAAGTCCCCAGAGTGCGGACTCGAGTATAAACGACTTAAACCTCCAAGTCCCCAGAGCTCGGACTGGAGTAATCTAAGTCCCCAGAGTGCGGACTCGAGTATAAACGACTTAAACCTCCAAGTCCCCAGAGCGCGGACTTGAGTACTCTAAGTCCCCAGAGTGCGGACTCGAGTATAAACGACTTAAACCTCTAAGTCCCCAGAGCGTGGACTGGAGTACTCTAAGTCCCCAGAGTGCGGACTCGAGTATAAATGACTTAAACCTCCAAGTCCCCAGAGCGCGGACTGGAGTACTCTAAGTCCCCAGAGTGCGGACTCGGGTATAAACGACTTAAACCTCTAAGTCCCCAGAGCGCGGACTGGAGTACTCTAAGTCCCTAGAGTGCGGACTCGGGTATAAACGACTTAAACCTCCAAGTCCCCAGAGCGCGGACTGGAGTACTCTAAGTCCCCAGAGTGTGGACTCGAGTATAAATTACTTCAACCTCGAAGTCCCCAGAGCGCGGATTGGAGTACTCTAAGTCCCAGAGTGTGGACTCGAGTATAAACGACTTAAACCTCCAAGTCCCCTGAGCGTGGACTGGAGTACTCTAAGTCCCCAGAGTGCGGACTCGAGTATAAACCACTTGAATCTCTAACTCCCCATAGCGCGGACTCGAATATAAGCGATTCGGATCTCCAAGTTCCATGAATATGAACTATGACACATATGACTTGAATTTGTCAAATCCCTGACATACGGGCTAGAAAGTATTCTAAGTGCTCGAAGCACAGAATGGAAGTTCAACAACTCCTGAAGAGTTTCAGAGTTATATGAAGATGGACAGAGAAGTCTATGTTACTCACAACTGCTTGGATTAAAATCACAATCACAAAGAAAACTGAATAATAAGAGTCTTTTGTGAGACGGAAAAAGGAACTAAACTTTATTCATAAATAAGTTCCTATTACAACCCCTCCAAAGTTTGGAGTCAACATTGTATTTACAAGGACTAAGGAAATAAATGAAAATAATTACATGACTTAAACTAACTCTCGTTGAACGAGGATAGTAATCACTTCTTGTGCTTCTTCAACTCCTTTCCAGATAGCTCCTCTCTAGAGCATTTACCCTTGGTACTCTTCTTTGATAGAGGGGTAGCAACTGAAGAAGCACGGGGAACTTCCATGGGCTTGGACCCGCCAGGAAGGATGACCTTCAATGGCTTGTTCAAAGGATCGTCCAAGTCCACAACTCGGGGTTCGACTTTGACCTTGAACGTCTCCTCCTTCTCTAAGTCCCTTGAGTGTAGACTAACCCCCGTCGGTAGGAGAGGAGGTTCCGGACTTGTCTTCATCAAGCGCTCCGATCACCTGAGCACGGACGGAAGTACTCTAAGTCCCCAGAGTGTAGACTAGAGTATAAACGACTTAAACCTCCAAGTTCCCAAAGTCCGGACTAGAGTACTGTAAGTCCCCAGAGTGCGGACTCGAGTATAAACGACTCAAAAACCTCTATGTCTCCGGAGTGCGGATTAGAGTGCTCTAAGTCCCTTGAGTGTGGACTAGAGTATGAACGGCTTAAAAAACCTCTACATCCTCAGAGTGCGGACTACGATACTCTCAGTCCCCAGAGCACGGACTAGATTATAGAAGACTTGAGAAAAATCTCTAAATCCCAGAAGTGGACTAGATTACTCTAAGTTCCCAGAATGCGGACTGGAGTATAAACAAGTTGACGAAAATCTTTGCGTCTCGAACTGTGGGCTAAAGCATAAACCGTTCGACAAATCTCCAAGTCCCCGAAGCGTGGACCGAAGCATGAACACAAATTGGGCGCGAGTCAACCAGGGGGAGAATAACACTAAGTCACCAGAATGCAGAGTGGTGTATAAACATCGATAAATAGACGAGTGGGTTCCGACCATTCTCTATTCCGCAAGCTTCGGCGTGGAATCGACCGAAGGGTTATTAACTCGCTAAGGATGGAGTTCGACCATCCAACTAGTGGCCTGGCCAAATCAATGCTGGGAGAAGAAGTAAAAATCTCTAAAAGATGAATACGACAGCTCACCATAGCTCTAGCTTGCGTTCTTTACAACTTAAGGCAATGACTACAGGGAGGCCTCAATACAGAACCAATTGAAACGACATCCAAAGCTATGGGCAACCGACTATATCATACCTCGGATCGAGGGCTAATACCGATCCGCACCAAGCACATATGAATGTGATTCGGATGTTCCTTGAAAAAATATGACCTCTAGAGTGTGGAAAGGACAGTAAACCATGACGACTTGGTCAAAAAATTCTTCAGCACCCTCCTTCGATCCGTCAGGAGGAGTATGAAGCTGGATGAGCATGACCTGACCGCATTTACACCAACTTTACCCCAAGAGCTGATTACGGGACATGAACCAAAATGGACGTGGCTGACCGTCCAATGTCAAAATTATGTCTTGAAAATGACGAGGCATTGACGTATTCCTCTCGGAATGAAAAACCACAATACAATACAGGATAGGTGAGACTTAGCCTCCCACCGACTGACCTGATCCCACGATTTAACGGGAAAAAGAGTCAAGCTAAAGTGGGCGTGGTTGGCCTTCCTACTTATCAGTATATGCCCTAGTCCTGGGGGCACGAGCGTGAAGCAAGATGAATGCGAACCGACTATTCACCTATCAACTCTATGTCTTTGGAGTTTAGGTGAGAATATAAACATAGCTAGGGCGAGACTCAACCATCCATGTAGTACATTTATCAACCCGAGACTGGGAGAAGACGCATGGTCATCCAAAGACTGGCTACGATAGCTCAGTATTGAAACTTATATATAGTGCTTACAGCTACTCAAGGCTACGAATGAAAGGATGCCTAGAGATAGAACCGTTAAATCGATACCTTAGCTCATGGGCAATTGAGTTTCACTCCAACCCGAAGGACGGGTAAAGGGTCATGAATACATTGAATAGGAGGTGCGTTACTCGAATATACAAGCAAATTCAAACTCATAGCAAGATCCATCTATACGGTTGCACGCCACTCAAGACTGACCCCTACTCGACATTTCCTTCAATGCGCTTTTAAGCCTGATCTTTGACCATTTGATGATAATCTATTAGAGCCTTCAGAGCCCTTTACTATTAGACTTAATAACTCACGACAAGAGTCTAGGATTCGACCAGAGTAACCATCAACATTGGCCGTCCCAACCATATTTCACATTGAATGTTATGAAAAATAGTTACAACTGAACTCAAAGAATCTGGGATGGAACCTGCTAAGTTGACGGTCGACATTACAGCCAGCCATAGCGACCCTTTTCGGGTGCTGAGTATCGAATCACAGCTCAGGGCAATGATGATAAAAGAATTAGTTGGATTTTTATGAATAAACGATGATATGTTCCCTTGGACCCATTTTGACATGCATGTGTGATTTCACCAACTATCGCGAGCCATGCATTGGATATCAACTCGAAGCGAGAAAAGCTAGGACAATATCTATTGATTTCATCATGAAAGCTCCACTCTTACTTTTAGGCTCACCCCATCAACGTCTTGCCTACCAGCCGTTGCGACAGGGCATACAATGATCTGAGATTTCTGAAAGACTACTTAAATAGAATATCAGACTAAGCTAATTCGATATCACTTACTTCCCTCGAAGGGCTATCCAAGGACGGAAACCAGCAGACTTCATTGCTGAATCCACTGTGTCAGACGACACAAACGACCACAATGTCATACCTCCCGTTCGATGGAAGATGAGTACCAATGAGGCATCTAACGACCGTTGTTTGGGGGCTGGCATAGTTCTTGTGACTCCTGAAAACCGATCAATTTGTTATGCTTTGAAGCTTGAATTTCCAGCAACAAATAACAAAGCCAAGTATGAAACATTGATTGCCGGCTTAAGACTCATCAAAGAACTGGGAGTAAGATCTGTTGAAATCTTTTGCGACTCGCAACTGGTGGTGTACCAAGTGCGGGGAGACTACCAAGCAAGGGGGCAGAGACTTGCCCCGTATTTGGTCCAAGTTCAGGAGCTTCTAGCGAATCTCGAGTATTATGATATTTCACATGTCCCGCGTGAGCAAAACAGAGCTGCCGATTCATTGGCAAAATTTGCAAGCAATGGCGATGCGCAGCAGATGGGATTGTTTCCTGTTGAAACCTCACATGCTCCGAGTATGAATATGATGGAGGTAGATTTCGTGTTAGAAACCAAAATCGATAAGGAATCATGGATGACCCCAGTTAAGCAATATTTACTACATGGGGTCTTACCCGAATGAAGGAGCAAAAGGCGACAAGTCATTCGTAAGGCTTCGCGATATGTAATGGAGAGCGGAATAATGTATCGAAGGGCATCCTCGACCCCCTTACTCCAGTGTATAGCCCATGATGAGATAAAACGAGTCCTGAAGGAAGTCTATGAAGAAGAATGTGCTATAGCATCAAGGGGAAAACCATGATAAAAAAAATACTCTGCTATAAGCATTACTGGCCAACTATCAATCCAGATGCGGTTGATCATGCTAGACAATGCGACGAGTGCAAGATGTTTGCAAAAAATCCGGGAACCCCGCCGAGGGAAATTATTCAAATGGCTAGTCCATAGCCATTTGTCATTTGGAGGCACTGAAATCATCTTCTTGCCGATCCGAAAGGTGGTGCGATATACACCATCATAGCAGTTGATTACTTCACCAAATGGGCAGATGAAGAACTCCTAACCACGACCAAGAAGAAGAAAATAATCAACTTCTTTATCCGTAACGTCATCTGTCCTTATGACCTTCCATAATCCATTATAACTGCAGATGGACGGGTTGAAGCTGTGAACAAAATCATAGAGTCTGTACTGAAGAGAGGTTTGGAAAACTCCTTAAGTGGTTGATTGCAACCCTTCTTTCACAGAAAATACAAACAAGGAATCGCGATTGAATTGCAATTAAACCAGATGGAGTTGGCGATGACTTATGAGCATATAAAACGCATCCGAGCCAATGGCAAGAACATGTACCCGAACGTGCATGTGTACATTCGAAAAAGTTCGACTTCTTGAAATCAACAGAAATTGAATTCTCACTAAGGGTTATTAAGAAAAGACTGGATCAGATGGCCGAAGCTTACTAGCTCTGTAGAATCAGACACGGATGGCCACTGATGAACTACAACCCTGGATTTATAATATTGGGAATCGACCAAGCATCACGATGACCAAAGAAGGATACAACTCCTTGGAAGGATGAATTGGAGGATAATGACTACTCAAGAAACATGATGGATTTCTTTCTGCAGACAAGGAATACTCGCTGATTCAAAGCGTGTCGTGTTGCTTCACACGACACACTTTGGGGGGCAAATGTTAACCGGCATCTTGGCCCGGTTACAAAACGACAGTTGAAGAAATTATCATTAGCACTAGACAAGATTCTGATCAAGAAGAGACTGGAGGTGTTAGCAAGTTGTCAGGCCCACAGCAAAGCAAGAGCATTCGGCCTGCCTGGCCTGGTGCGCAGAAGTCACCTACTATGGGCAGTACCTTGTTCCTAAGCCCATGAGGGAAGTCCAACCCATCCCGTCTATAAATAGAAGGGCAGGGGCATAATGAAAGGGATCTTTTTCCAGGAACACTGGGGAGACTCTGCCATTTTCTATACTCTCCTCTTTTTAATTCAAACTTGTATTCAAGTGATTGATCTACGGATTGTATCTGTATTCATGTAATTGAGAAAGCAATAAAGATAAAACTCAAAGTGGACGTAGGCAGTTACGCCGAACCACTATAAATCTGGTGTTCTCGTTTTTGTTGTTCTTTCTGCATTGAATTACGCTATTCTTCTATTTTGATTTACTCTCTTCATTAATCTCTCTACACAACTCTACTCAAGGGTGTTAGTGACCAATTTTGGTGCTAACATATGTTAATTGAAATTCGGATGAATTGGGAAATTATTAATGTATTAGAATATAAACCAATGTTAATATTATCATTAAGATGGTAAGTTAATAATTGATTTAATAACAAGATTGAGAAGTCAAATAAATAGATTTCATTTGATAATTAATGAATTTACTGAAATTGGAATTTAATACTATAATTGGTGAATTAATTAACTTTCAATTGATATAGAAATCGGTTTTTAAAGGATTTTAAATTACTGAGCATCCAAAGTGATAGGAATTATAGAATTTGAGGGGAAAAGTGATTTAATTAATTTAATATTAATTAATTTAATTAATGTCAAAATAGCCATTTTGGCCACTGGTTCGGATTTCGACGAAAATGGTTTCAACGGATCCGTAATGTTGAATTATTGTAGGAATTCAAGTTTCATAACGATCGGACTTATCGTTTGATCATACGGACTTGAAACGCCTTGAAATCAATTTGCTTGAAATCAATTTGAAATAAGATGATTTTAACATAACTTCTTCATACGATGGAATCAGGACTTAAAACCCATTCCATCGAGTTTAAATATTTGAAAACATCTATTTTGATATATGGGTTGACCAATTTTCATTCCGGAGTTGAAACGGGTTTTCGGGTCGTTTATCGTTCAATCAGTCATGCTCATTCATCTCTTTTTTCTGATCTACCTATATATTCCTCGTTATAGATCCTAATTGTTTCTTATTTTTATTTGTCTGTACGTACATTTGTTCTTAACTCCTCATTTGAATGGCAGACAAACAATTTCTAGTTCAATTTCAAAATAAAATTCAAACCCCAAATTCAAACTCTACAAACTATATCGAATTATACATCGATTTGATGCTCTCGACGAGCGCATCTCAGATATGTAATTCGTTTTCCGATTTGTATCTCTATTTGTCCAGAAATTGAAGAACAATTTTCGACCATTTGTTTCGTCATGATGGGCTTCAATGGAACGTCAAATTGACGATACCACGACGTAGATGTGGCCAAGCGGAGTTCGTCGGCATATGTGATGCGTTGATTTAGTGGTCAAATCGACGATAATAATTGGCCTAGGGTTGGGATTCAAGTGGTGGCACTGGGTTGCGTGGGGAGGTGGTCGATGGCGTCTAGGAAGAGCGACAAATCGCTGGGGGAACGCGCCTGCGTGGCCGGGAGTGAGACGTAGGCGGGGGCTTCGTACGCAACGGGGTAGGGTTTCGTTCCATTTAGTGAGGCATACCGCATGTTGAAAGGAGAGATGACGTGTGTGGCGGTGACGTGGCATGTGAGTACTGATCTTTTTTATATTTAAATTTTAAAACGTTCTAACTCTAATAACTCTTACATACGTGATCTGATTCACGCGTGGTTTTCTCCGCTAGGATCGTACTGAAACTCCGAAAATTTTGAAGTTGGTTTGGATAGATTCTGAGACTATTTGGATTTTGGTTTTAAATTGAATTTAAATTCAATTTAAAATCAAAGACGAGTGTGTTAACCCATTCACAACTTATAAACCTTCTTCTGTTTGTTAAATTAATTTAAGATCGTGATTAATAATTTATTTATGATTGTTTGATGTATTTAAATTGCCATTCTTGTTAATTTGTATCCTTTCGAATTAAATTGTTATTTAATTTATTATTGAAATTAAATTGCCACTTGAATACCTGTAATTGTTAATTTGTTAATTGTTGATATATAATTGGTTGATTTGGTTGATAATTATGATGGATGTTAATTGTTGATATTGGATGATTGGATGTTGTGTTAATTTATATATCTATATACTGTTATCACTCTGCAAGTTCCATTGATTATTATTATTTAAAAATTGTTATGGGTTGAAATGCTGGACTGGTGCGAATTTATGAATTTTTATATTTATTCGGGATCGCTGTTTGAAATGATATATAACCGTAAAATATTAAATTGCGGATTGAAATGATAAATATCTGTATCACTTGATCCTAGGGTAGAAAATTATATACGGACATCAGATTGGTTAAACTAAATGATTTTTAAAGCTTTAATTTTTGAATCTTGATTAAATGATATTTGGAAATAAAAATTGATTTATACGAATTGAATTATTATCGAAATTCAAGATTCATGATAAAATTGGAATCAGTCTAAAGGTATTGTTAAAAGAATATAACTGAAATTTCAAAGTTGAATTTGGAATAAAAAAAGTGGAATTTGTTAGAATTTAGTATTTGAGTTTTTTGGAATATAACTTTGAAATATATTGAAATGGAAATGATTTGAATAAAATAATATCAAAATGTTGAATTCTCTACTTAGTTCCTTTTCGGGGACGAAAAGTATTGAGTGGGGGAGAATGTAGCAACCCCTTTTTAGCTATTTTAAATTATTAAATTTAATGTAATTTTCAATTAAAAATGGTTAAAATAGAAATTTAATGATTTTGAATGTAAGTTATTAGATATGTACTTGAACAGAATTTAGAAATAAACTACTTTTGTAGATTTAAGTAATAACGAGTATGGAAGATAATGCTATGTATTGAATGAGTTTTCAATCCATAGTTGAATTGAATAATAAATGTTGAATCTATTAGATGGGAATAAAGTAATTGATTGATAGATAAAATCCATTAAGATTCAATTATTGCGGCATGTTTAATATTGAATAATTAAATTGTTTAATTTAATATTAAAAATTATTTGGATAATTGAATTATGAACTTAATATGATTTTCTAAGGTGGATTAAAATTCTATTGAAGTTAGGAATGTAATACTGGACATTTGAATGGAATTAAAATTCAATAAGTTAAAATGTGAATTTCATATTAATTTAATATGGAAATTTTATATATGAGAATAGTGTGAATAATCTAATTTTGATTTACTATGATTCAAATTGGTTCTAATGTGAATATAAATTATATTTGAATTATAATGGAGTTAATAAGATTTTAAAATTGGAATTTTAAGCAATTCTATAAATTTTGAAAAGTCGTCGATCTAATCTACGAGTTAAAATAGCCTTTAGCCTTCCAGGGCACAGTCTCGGAATTCGACGAAACCAGTTCCATTGGATCCTTAATAGTTTATTATTATCAGATTTCAAATTTTGTAGCAATCATAATTGTCATTTGAAGGTGGCAGCTGAAAACGCTTAGAAATTAATTTAATTGATTTAATTTAAAATTGATCGTTTATTTCCGTAACTCGCACAGACGACCGAATTAGGCCTCGAAATATATCCCATTGCGTTCGGAATATGGGAAAAACATTATAAACGCCTGTTGGCACGCGCCGTTTGGAGTTCGTTTGTAAAATTTGTTTAAAAAATGAATTTAATATTAAAATATTATTATATATGCTTATATATACTTGAACAGCAAGACCCAAGCCAATACTTTGCAGCCGCCACTTAACTTTTTAATGGTTGAAAACAACCCCCTTTTTCCCTCAATTTTTGACAAATCTAGTAACAATTAGACCAAGAATTCAACTAGAAAAGTGTAGAACACCTCGACCTCTTCGCATCCAACGGTAGAGATCGTCTATCGTTGACCATGTATGGAGCAAGGTGGCCGCATTCACGTTCGGTTCAAACATGAAATTCGCAGCGGCGGTGGCATATGGAGCGACCGGACTTCGGTCTATGGGGGAACGTGGGACTGTGAGTTCTGTGGCGTGGCATGATGAGGCTCCAATCGCGAATTGGAAGTGCGGTGATCGTATGGTTCGCGTGATAGTGGGTTTCGAACCTTAGGCTGGCGCATGATGGAAGGTCCCGATCGGCCTTGATTTACTGGAAGAGAGACCATGTGGCCTAGGTTAGTTAGGATTTTAAATTTATAAAATTATATATATTAATGCGTAAAATCTTTAAAATTGCTATAACTTCTTCATACGAGGTCGGAATCGGGCGAAACTGGCGACGCTGGAATCACAGGGACGAGAGCTGTGCTACAGTGCAGATTTGGAGGTGATTGAACCGAGTTAAAATTTTAGGTTAAATCGAATGCCGTTTGATTTGATTTAAAATTGAAACTCAAGCTGAGTGTTTTATAGCGCTCACAACGTACTAGAATATTTTTATACTAGTTAAATTCGACATTATGAAGCGATATGATTTTATTGGCCATTGTTTGGTAAATTTAATTGTCATCTAGATTGTCATTGAATTTATTGTTAAAAGTTGAAATCAACCGACAAATTGAAATTGGAATTAAATTGCAATAAAATTACCTGATATTGATAACAATGAAATTATCGTGAATAATATTGTGTGTTTGTATGATTGATTGACATGGATGCACATTGGTTGATATTTGGATGGTTGGATTTTATTTGTTTTATGTATGCAGCTTGTTATCACCCTGTAATTTATGTACATTGTAAATTAAATTATCGCAAATGAATTAAGAAATAGGTTGAAATGATATATACTCATGATTTGGATTGAAGTGATATATATCCATACCTGAAATTAAATGGAAATAACTGATCACTTCTTGGCTATAGGGTATAAAATTGTATACGAGCACCGAGTTAAATTAATTAGTTTTAAATTTTGAGTTGAAATAAATTTATTGGACTTGTTTTAAAATGAACAAAATCGGGTTTATAGAAATAAAATTATTTTCGAACTTGAGTACAATTTCTGAACTAAACTCATAGGAATCGATGTTGTTTAAATAAGCTAAGTTGAGATTGAAATTTATAATTGAGATATAATTTAGACTTATGAAAATCAATTGCTTTAAAAGATTGAATTTTATTCAGATCTTGAATATATAAAAGTGATATAAAAGGATATTTTGACTTAAGCTTGGATTTGAATTATATTTGAAACTGGTGTTTTTAAATTTAAATATTGAAGGTAAATTGATGAAGGGTTTAAAACCGATGATTTTGGAAATCGAACATGGAGTTGATGTAAATCAGAATAGTTTGAAATTGAGAATTGAATTGAAATGGTTTCAAATTACAATTGAATTGAATTGATTGAATTGAATTGAATTAGTAAGAGCTGAGTTGAACTGATTGAATTGGATTGAATCGATTTGATAATGGAAACGAATTAATTTCAAATCGAAGTTGAAATCGATTTGAATTGGTATTGAAATTGAATCGACTGAATGAAAATCGAACTGATTTGAATTGGAAAGTTGAAATTGGACAATCTTTGACTTTGAAACCGTTTTTAAATAAATTATTTTAATATAATTTTTTGAAAATCTATATTCTCTAAATCTTCAAATTATTGTGGTTTTCCAAGTATTTTACTATATAAACCGTCTTATACTAAACTATTTTATATCAAACCAATTTAACTATTAAAACTATTTTAACTATTTTACATTAAACTATTTTAACTATTTTAATTACTTAAACTATTTTGAAAGTATGCAAACTATTTTTCAAAAATTCAAACTAATCAAGAGTGAAGTGTTTACATTTCAATCTTGGATTTAAATACGAATTGGATTTAATTAAGTTATAAATTAAATCAGAACTTGACGCAATTTTGGAATCAAAGTTGAGATATTGAAGTGAACACGATTAAGAATATAATTATATATTTAAGGTAAATGTGATGATTACGAAATGGATTTGATTTTGAAGCGAGTATGATATTTTGATATCAATTGTGGACTATTTTCGAAATGAAAAAGAACCGACCGGTGTGTAAAACGACGTTTGGTTGTTAAAGAGACTGAAGCCGGATATGGGTATACTCTCTGTCGATACCAGAATCACTTTAACAATTATGTACGTGGAGTGATGATCTAGAACGAAGTGGTTAGATTTGGCGTTGTTTACTGGATTTGAAGAAAGAGAACGATGATGGATTGACCTGGCGCTTATGCCGATTTGAAATGACTAAAACAGGAGCCGTGCCGACCAAGAGGTTAGCTACCCTAAGCGGACAAACTTCTTTGTATTAATATCATATTTTGTCATTGATTAGTATGCACCCTTCGAATTTGAATGGGTGTGTTGGACGCGGTGGGTGATCATGGCTATGATGAGTAACCACCAATCGGGAAGGGTAAACTGGTAGTATCCTACCTTGGGCATTGCCTCACGTGCCTTATCATAGACCCATACGATTTTGGTTTAGTGTTGTCGTATCACAGCGCATCCCTATCCACCGACCGTTTAACTGGTGTTTTATATGCAAACTGTACGACAATGCTTAAAAGCGCGTTATGAGGGATTAATGTCAAGCCTTAACGCTATTTAATATTTATTTTATTGATTAGACATTATATATATATAGAGTATTCTACTACATATAAATATTTTGATGGATCCTTAACAGATGGAAAATCCCACAACATCTCTTTAGTTAGTGCATGCACGTTATAATCTCGATAAGGCATGTGAAATCCCGTAAACATCTATAACACCACAACACTCATGTTTATGCGATATTGGTTTGACTTACATAAGGATATTTTAGTCCTGATTCGAGTGTTTTGTCTTTTCATTACGCTCGGGTCAGTCCTGAGTTTTTTTAGCTTATTGAAGATTTATTCTAGAGGATGAAAACGAAGATTCCGTATACTACTACTATTATTATTCCCGCATTATGCTATCCGTTGCATTATTTTATTTGTTCTATTGTGTATGTAGAACTTTGAAAAATGTTGTATAAATGATAATCAAAAGTTTATTAAACAGCTTCATGAACTCTTTATTTGATTGTTATATTTTATCGTTCCGCAGCGAGATTCTGTTTTTGTTTTTTTGTTTCTTCTTCTTTTTCTCTTATTTTCTTATTTACCCCATTAACAATCCTCCCTTTTGAATGGTTTGAGTTGACATGTGTGGTCTATTATCCATTTAAACTATCCAAAAAGGTGGGTCGTTACAAAACCCATTCCATTGAGTTTAAAATATTTAAAAAAAATCTATTTTGATATATGGGTTGACCATTTTTCATTTCGGAGTCGAAACGGGTTTTTAGGGTCATTTATCGTTCAAACAATCATGTTCATTCATCTCTATTTCTGACCTACCTATATATAACTCATTATAAACCCTAATTATTTCTTATTCCCATTTGTCTATACGTACATTTCTTCTCAACTCCTCATTCCAATGGTAGACAAACAATTTGCAGTTCAATTTCAAAATAAAATTCAAATCTGAAATTCAGACTCCACAAACTATATCGAATTATATATCAGTTTGAAGCTCTTGACGAGCGCATCTTAGATTTGTAATTCATTTTCCGATTTGTACCTCTATATTTCCAGAAATTAAAGAACTATTTTTGTAATGACCCGTATTTTACGTTTCGATATATCGTTAAATAGTTGCCACTAGGTCGTTAGTATTGTTTAAGTCATCCAGAGTTAGGTCGTGTGAGGGAGATAGGGGAAGCTAGCGACCTAAGGAGTTGGAGCGAGTTAAGGAGATAGAGCAACTAAGGGGTTAGATCGTGTAGTGCTTAGGTCGGTAGGGCAACCTATAGGAATGACCGACCTATAGACTTGACCGACCTATAGAGTTTGACTGACCTATAGATGTTAGCGACTTAGTGGAGTAAGCGACCTATAGTGGAATATAGCGACTTAAGTTATTGACCGACCTATAGGAATGAACCATCCAGAGTTAGCTCGTGTGAAAGTTAGGTCGGTGGAACGACTTAGGGAAGTGTGGCCGAGCTAAGAAGATAGCCGACCTAGTGGTTGGCCGACTTAAGTGTTGCCGACCTAGAAAGGTCACCAACCTAAGAGCTAATGGTTTAGGGGAGTTAACGATTTAGGGGTTAACTAGTTGGACCGACCTAGAGAAGTTAACAATCTATAGGGATTGACCGACCCAAGGAGCACCTGTGTTGGAGTTAGGTCGGTGTAGCGGCTTAGGGTTAGGTCGGCAAGGGTTAGGTCGTACCCAGTGGTTATGTTTTAAGTCGCGTATGGGTTAGTGAGTGGTTGGTCCCAAGTCGTTAGGACGGTAGGGTGTGTTGGGTTGTTAGGTCGGCAGGGCTTTAGGTCGTAGGTCGGCCTGAGTGTTAGGTCGCAAGTCGTTAGGTCGGCAACGACTTATGGGGCGGCCGACTCAAGGGATTTTCAGCCTATAAATAGAAGTGCCTATCTTCATTTTTGGAATCCGGATTTTGAAGCGACGAAGTGCTGCCATTTTGAGAGCTCGACTACAACACTTCTTCACTTCTTTTCTCCACTCTAATCTAGTGCTTACTTCCATCCAAGATTGAAGATCAAATCGAAGATCCAAGAGCCAAAGTTGAAGATCTCCATCCATCGAAGAGAGATTTCATCATTTGAAGGGAAACCTTGTCGGATCAAGCTAGATCCTTTGCTGTCCAGATCTGGAGTTTGTTGTTTTTAGGTGTTTAGGTGATTCGGTGAGTGGTAGTTATCTCTCACACGGACCCAAAGGAGTATATTGGATCCGTGGTTTGTTTGTGTGTTAAAGATAGTGATTTCATGCATTTTCCTTAAGTCTGCATGTAGATCTATTGTTCATGAAGCTTTGATATCCATTTTACTATATGTTAACCTATGCTAGTTCATCCATCAAGATATTACTTAAAATTCATGCTTGTTAGATTTGGACCCTTTAATTACGAAATTGCCATTATTGTTATAACTGTCTATGTAGATCTTATTTGAATGATTGATTACTTGGATGAATGATTGATTTGATTGATTAGTTGATTAGTGATTGAATTTGGACAAGTTGGTCGAAGATGATTCAAAAGCTAAGTGGAAAGGCTCTTGAATAAGGAAAGCTGCTCGTGGCATATGAAGCGGATGATAAAACTCATATGGATAGATTTGATCATGATGTTGAGATGAGACTTTGCTATGATGTGATGAGGCAAAGCATGATGTTGAGATAGGACTTTGCTATGATGCGATGAAGCAAAGCAGGCTATGAGAAAGCCTTGGTTTAATCCAGACGGGATCATTCCAAGCATGTTGGTAACTCGGTGATGTGGTCGGAGTTTGTTGATAATGGTTGGCTTGAGAGGCGCTTGAGCTATTATGTGAATAGTCGTCGGGGAGGATGACTAGAAAGCTGAGATCTCATCGTTATTGAAGGTTCTAGCATGCTCAAAACAAGAGTACGTTGGGACGGGCCACGACGACGTCCCAGACACGGGTCACGATGACGTGTTAGTACTCTGGGCAGATTCGGTAGTCCTAGGCACGGGTCACGACGACGTGCGGAGTTATGTCTAGAACCGGGGTTACCATTAGCCCTTGGCGGACGGATGAAATAATGGGCCGGTCATTCAATTAACGGTGAAATCGAGGCAATGATAACAGTGATAGCCAGAGTCATGGATGTTTGGATGTTTTGGTTGTATCGTCACTTGGGCCAAGAGAGATGTTTTCGGGGTGCTTATCTGATCTTGGTTTAGGCCTTGGGGGTTTGTACTTGGAAAACATCGACCTTGACTCGAGTGATAATTGCTTTATTTTAATTGTCTTCTTTGCTATGTTTGTTTCTGCTTAGCTGTGTCTGGGGGCTATCGCTGTAGAAAGAGGTGGAGTGGGATGGTTGAGTTCTTATTCCTTTTTACCCTTTATGCTCTTTTGGTATCTTTGATAGTTGATTTACTGCTCACTAAGACTTTTGTCTGACTCAAAGTTTTATGTTTAACTCTTATTACCTTGGGCCGTTCATCCATGTTGGGATGGGCAGACTAGGTAGCAGGTGACAGGTGCTGTTTTTAGTGACTAACGCTGTCGATGACGAAGACGATATGGAGGCTTTTACATATTGTTTTCTTACTATATGTACTGGATGTTCCGCTGTTTGTATGATTCTCTAAGTGATATGTAGTGAGGCTTGCTGTATTGACTTTTCAGATTGTTGTACCAACCTATTATGAGTTTATATGATGAATTCTGTTCCATGGAGCTTCACTATGTATACTTTTCTATTGTATTTTATCCATGCGTTGTGAGTAATACGATAGACTATCCTGTGTTTACCTTACCGTGATGATCGTCCATGGCGGCCTGGCACACTTTTCAGCGCATTATTTCCTTGTTGGGTGCAGGAGTCATGGGCGGTCGTCACATTTGGTATCAGAGCTTAGGTTAATCGATTTTAGCCAACGCTCACTGACGTAACTATGTATGAGAGACGTAATTGTATTTTGATGGATGATTACTATATATAATATAGTAGCTTGGAAGGATTTGAACTCCTTATGTGGTTGTTTCTCAAGGTGTTCTAATCATTCTTTTTATAGATATTAAGAATGAGTCGAAGAGGGAGACCAACTGCTAGAGGAGGCCGTGCTATTGAGGGGGCTGCTGATTATGCTTCTATGTTCGAGGCTATGATGACTTCGATCATGAGAAGGATGCCAGCTCCGGGGCCATCAGTAGATGTTGGATTCCAAGTTCAAGCCCCAAGACCAGTGGATTTTGCTAAGTTGTGTAAGGACTATACTGCTCTTGGAGGAAAGGTTTTCTTGGGAACAGAATCAACCATTGAAGTTCATAGGTGGATAGATTCTTGTAGAAGGATTTTTGGTGATTTGGGAATTGAGGATGCAACTAAAAGGAAGCTTGCATCAAGACAGCTTCAAGGAAGAGCTTCTGATTGGTAGAACTCTGTCACCATTGATACTCCAGAGGAAGAGATCACTTGGGAGCAATTCCAAGCTAGATTTGAGGCTAAGTTCATTTCTACAGCTCAGAAATCCGTTCTGTTTAAGAAGTTTGTGGAACTCAAGCAAGGTGGAAGACCAGTTCTTGAGTATGTTTCTGAGTTTGAAGCCTTGTCCAAGTATGCTCGGTCATATATTGAATCTCCTTATCAGAAGAATGAGAAGTTTGTGACAGGCTTGGACGGTTATCTTGGGAGGCAGTTGGTGGATCATTTGGATGACCCACTTGAGAAGCTTGTGGAGAAAGCTCTCAGGCATGAGAATTTGATTCCTAAAGAAGGATTTGCTGTTGCTGTGACCAAGGAGCCAAGTGGAAACAAGAAGAGAAAGCAGCAGCAGAAGGGTAAGGATGGCCAGAAGAAGCCAAAGGGTGAAGTGACCTGCTACAACTGTCGGCAGAAGGGTCGTCTCTCTAGAGATTGCAAGAATCCGAGAGTGCCGGTGAAGTGCCACAACTGTGACAAACCGGGTCATATCAAGAGGAATTGTCCAGAACCGAGGAAGGACAAGCAGATTGTGCAAGCTTATGCTTTGGGGGCTGTGCCATCATCTTTGAAGGCTCCTACTACTGAAGGGGAGGGAAAGAGTGTGGTGGTTCAAGGTACTCTTTCTTTATGTGGTGTTCCAGTTAGAGTGTTGTTTGATACTGGGGCGTCGTATTCGTTTGTTTGTAATAATCTTGTAGGCCGGTTGGGTTTGGAACCGGATATGGTTGATAGACCATTGGTTGTGACTAATCCAGTTGGGGGTTCGTCTTGTTTGTGTATGATATGCCGTGGTCTGGTTGTCTCGAGTCATGATTGCTCTTTTGTTTGTGATTGTTTTGTTCTGAACTTTGCGGGGTTTGGAATTATTTTGGGTATGGACTGGCTTAGGAAGTATGCGGCAAGGGTTGATTGCAAGAGGCTGGAGGTGACAGTCGAGAATGTGGAGGGGCGAAAGGTTGTGATACGATGTAAGCATGAAGAAGGCGTCTTCATGAGCTTCATGTATTCGCTAGTTGTTCCACGGGATGGACTGTCATCGGTGCCTATTGTGAATGGATTTGAGGATGTCTTTGACGAGGTCAAAGGGTTACCGCCGCATAAAGAGATCGAGTTTCGTATCGATCTAGTTGAGGGAGCCAGACCTGTTGTGATGCCTCTTAGGCGGATGGCGCCTAGGGAACAATAAGAGTTGAAGGTGCAAGTTGATGACCTTTTACAGAAAGGATTCATTCGGCGTAGTGTGTCCGAATGGGGTGCACCAGTTGTGTTTGCAACCAAAGCGAATGGATCGTTGAGGTTGTGTGTGGATTATCGTGAGCTGAATAAAGTGACTAAGAAGAACAAGTATCCATTGCCGAGAATAGATGACTTGTTTGATCAGCTTCACGAAGCTAAGGTGTTTTCTCAGATGGATCTGGCAACGCGATTTCACCAGTTGAGAGTGGCAAAGGATAGTGTGCCGAAGACTGCTTTCAGGACACTATCCGGTTTCTTTGAATGGCTGGTAATGCCGTTTGTATTGACCAATGCACCAGCGTATTTTGTGGATCTTATGAATAGAGTATTCAGGGATCAGTTGAACAAGTTCGTACTTGTGTTCGTATATGATATTTTGATTTATTCCAGAACTGAGGAAGAGCACAAGACGCACTTGCGTATTGTTTTGGAAATCCTGCGAAAACAACAGCTGAAGGCTAAGTTTTCAAAGTGTCACTTCTGAAAGAGCGAAGTGAGGTTCTTAGGCCATGTTATCTCTGGAAATGGAATAGCGGTTGATCCCGCCAAGGTGGCAGTGATCCAGGATTGGGTTAGACCTAAGAATACATCTGATGTGAGAAGTTTTCTTGGATTAGCAGGATATTATCGTCGGTTTATCGAAGACTTTTCCAAGATAGCTGCACCGTTAACAGAATTGAAGAAAAAGAATCAAGTATTTAGATGGGAAGCTAAGTGTGGGCAAGTTTTCGGAATCCTGAAAGAGCGACTGACAAGTGCTCCTGTTTTGACTATTCCAAGTGGGAATGATGAGATGGTGGTTTACACCGATGCATGTGGTACTGGACTTGGAGCAGTGCTGATGCAAAAGGATAAAGTTGTTGCATATGCAAGTCGACAACTGAAGCCGCATGAAAGGAATTATTCGACTCATGATTTGGAGTTAGCGGCGATTGTTTTTGCTTTGAAGATGTGGAGACATTACCTACTGCGAGTCCGATTTGAGTTGTTTACAGATCATAAGTCGTTGAAGTATCTGTTCTCCCAAAAGGATTTGAATCTTCGACAGCAACGATGGCTAGAGTTTTTAGCATCATATGATTTTAGTATAGCCTATACTCCGGGAAAAGGTAACGCGGTGGAAGATGCGTTAAGTCGAAGACATGCAGGATTGGGAGCCATGTTTTCGGAATGGAAGAGTCTCGAGTATTTAGCTGGATTTGACTTCACGCCCAGATGTGAATTGGAACCTGAGATGTTGGCAAACTTATCGATAAGACCTACTCTTGTGGAAAGAATTGGCGAGAGCCAAAAGCGAGACAATAAACTTGCTAAGATTATCCAAGATTTGGAATCTGTATTGGATCCAGAGAAGGATAAGGGATTCGAAGTCGATCGAGAGGGTTGGCTTCGGAAACAAGGACGACTAGTTGTTCCCGATATAGATGGATTGAGAGATGAAGTTCTTATGGAAAGTCATCACTCGAAGTTGACAATTCTTCCAGGTCGAAATAAGATGTATCGGGATATGAAGAGAACCTATTATTGGGAAGGTATGAAGAAGGATGTTGGAAATTTTATTTCCAGATGTATGAATTGCCAGTTGGTTAAAGCCGAACAAAAGAAGCCAAGTGGATTGCTTCAGCCATTAGAAGTTCCTACATGGAAGTGGGAACAAATATCGATGGATTTTATCGATGGTCTACCTAGAACCAGGGCAGGAAATGAAGGGATTTGGGTCATTGTGGGTCGATTGACTAAGAGTGCAAGATTCATTCCTGTTCGATCAACTAGGACTGCATCGAAATTGGCTGAGCTATATGTTAAGTGGATAGTTCGATTCCATGGTATTCCGAAGAGCATAGTGAGCGATCGAGACCCATTGTTCACTAGTGGATTTTGGAAGAGCTTCCAGGAAGTTTTGGGAATCAAGTTGTGTTTGAGTACAGCTTATCACCCTCAAACAGATGGTCAGACTGAGAGAGTCAACCGAGTTTTGGAAGATCTCCTCAGAGCATGTGTTTTGGACTTCGGAGGATCATGGGAAGATCATCTTCATTTGGTGGAATTTTCATACAATAATAGTTACCAGTCAAGTATTGGTATGGCACCGTATGAGGCATTGTATGGAAGACCATGTAACTCTCCGACATGTTGGTTGGAAACAGGATAAAAGTTGATACTTGGGCCAGAAATGATTCGACAGACTTCAGATTGTATAGAGATCATTCGGCGACGAATGAAGGCAGCCCAAGACCGTCAGAAAAGTTATGCCGATAAGCGTCGCAAGGATTTGGAATTCGACGTAGGTGGTATGGTTTTTGCGAAGATTTCTCCACTGAAGAATGTTATTCGATTCGGGAAGAAAGGGAAATTGACTCCGAGATTTGTTGGACCATTCCCGATCATCGAGCGAATTGGAAAGCTCGCTTATAAATTAAAGTTACCAGAAAAGATGTCAGGTGTGCACAATGTTTTTCATGTATCGTATCTACGGAAGTATGTGCACGACCCAAGTACAGTGGTTTCTACTGATAGCTATGAAGATTTAGAGGTTGATCCAGTTATTACGAGACCTCGTAAGCCGCTTCGTGTTGTTGAAACCGACACGAAACAGCTTAGGAGGAAGACGATTACGTTGCTCAAGATACAATGGAGTGATGATGTTAACGACTGTACATGGAAGGAGGAAGAGAGGATGAAAGCAGCTCATCCTGAACTCTTCGAGGTATGGCCCTAAGGTGTCGTGGCATCTCATGAATTTGTAACTTGTTCTAATCCTAGAATTCTGCATGCTAGGCTAGTAATTGGATGCATGGTTTGTTGATTGCTATAGATGGTAGGCATGCAGAATAGTCTTTGATTGCTCTTGTTTGTTTGGAATTTCGGGGGCGAAATTCCTAAGGGGGAGAGAATGTAACGACCCGTATTTTACGTTTCGATATATCGTTAAACAGTTGCCACTAGGTCGTTAGTATTGTTTAAGTCATCCAGAGTTAGGTCGTGTGAGCGAGTTAGGGGAAGCTAGCGACCTAAGGAGTTGGAGCGAGTTAAGGAGATAGAGCAACTAAGGGGTTAGATCGTGTAGTGCTTAGGTCGGTGGGGCAACCTATAGGAATGACCGACCTATAGACTTGGCCGACCTATAGAGTTTGACTGTCCTACAGATGTTAGCGACTTAGTGGAGTAAGCGACCTATAGTGGAATATAGCGACTTAAGTTATTGACCGACCTATAGGAATGAACCATCCAGAGTTAGCTCGTGTGAAAGTTAGGTCGGTGGAACGACTTAAGATAGCCGACCTAGTGGTTGGCCGGCTTAAGTGTTGCCGACCTAGAAAGGTCACCGACCTAAGGGCTAATGGTTTAGGGGAGTTAACGACTTAGGGGTTAACTAGTTGGACCGACCTAGAGAAGTTAACAACCTATAGGGATTGACCGATCCAAGGAGCGCCTGTGTTGGAGTTAGGTCGGTGTAGCGGGTTAGGTCGGCAAGGGTTAGGTCGTACCCAGTTGTTATGTTTTAAGTCGCGTATGGGTTAGTGAGTGGTTGGTCCCAAGTCGTTAGGATGGTAAGTTGTGTTGGGTTGTTAGGTCGGTAGTGCTTTAGGTCGTAGGTCGGCCTGAGTGTTAGGTCGCAAGTCGTTAGGTCGGCAACGACTTATGGGGCGGTCGACTTAAGGGATTTTCAGCCTATAAATAGAAGTGCCTATCTTCATTTTTGGAATCCGGATTTTGAAGCGACGAAGTGCTGCCATTTTGAGAGCTCGACTACAACACTTCTTCACTTCTTTTCTCCACTCTAATCTAATGCTTACTTCCATCCAAGATTGAAGATCAAATCGAAGATCCAAGAGCCAAAGTTGAAGATCTCCTTCCATCGAAGAGAGATTTCATCATTTGAAGGGAAACCTTGTCGGATCAAGCTAGATCCTTTGCTGTACAGATCTGGAGTTTGTTGTTTTTAGGTGTTTAGGTGATTCGGTGAGTGGTAGTTATCTCTCACACGGACCCAAAGGAGTATATAGGATCGGTGGTTTGTTTGTGTGTTAAAGAAAGTGATTTCATGCATTTTCCTTAAGTCTGCATATAGATCTATTGTTCATGAAGCTTTGATATCCATTTTACTATATGTTAACCTATGCTAGTTCATTCATCAAGATATTACTTAAAATTCATGCTTGTTAGATTTGGACCCTTTAATTACGAAATTGCCATTATTTTTATAACTGTCTATGTAGATCTTATTTGAATGATTGATTACTTTGATAAATGATTGATTTGATTGATTAGTTGATTAGTGATTGAATTTGGACAAGTTGGTCGAAGATGATTCAAAAGCTAAGTGGAAAGGCTCTTGAATAAGGAAAGCTGCTCGTGGCATATGAAGCGGATGATAAAACTCATATGGATAGATTTGATCATGATGTTGAGATGAGACTTTGCTATGATGTGATGAGGCAAAGCATGATGTTGAGATGGGACTTTGCTATGATGCGATGAAGCAAAGCAGGCTTTGAGAAAGCCTTGGTTTAATCCAGACGGGATCATTCCAAGCATGTTGGTAACTCGGTGATGTGGTCCGTGTTTGTTGATAATGGTTGGCTTGAGAGCCGCTTGAGCTATTATGTGAATAGTCGTCGGGGAGGATGACTAGAAGGCCGAGATCTCATCGTTATTGAAGGTTCTAGCATGCTCAAAACAAGAGTACGTTGGGACGGGTCACGACGACGTCCCAGACACGGGTCACGATGACGTGTTAGTACTCTGGGCAGATTCGATAGTCCCAGGCACGGGTCACGACGACGTGCGGAGTTATGTCTAGAACCGGGGTTACCATTAGCCCTTGGCGGACGGATGAAATAATGGGCCGGTCATTCAATTAACGGTGAAATCGAGGCAATGATAACAGTGGTAGCCAGAGTCATGGATGTTTGGATGTTTTGGTTGTATCGTCACTTGGGCCAAGAGAGATGATTTCGGGGTGCTTATCTGATCTTGGTTTAGGCCTTGGGGGTTTGTACTTGGAAAACATCGACCTTGACTCGAGTGATAATTGCTTTATTTTAATTGTCTGCTTTGCTATGTTTGTTTCTGCTTAGCTGTGTCTGGGGGCGATCACTGTAGAAAGAGGTGGAGTGGGATGGTTGAGTTCCTATTCCTTTTTACCCTTTATGCTCTTTTGGTATGTTTGATAGTTCATTTACTGCTCACTAAGACTTTTGTCTGACTCAAGGTTTTATGTTTAACTCTTATTACCTTGGGCTGTTCACCCATGTTGGGATGGGCAGACTAGGTAGCAGGTGACAGGTGCTGTTCTTAGTGACTAACTCTGTTGATGACAAAGACGAGCTGGAGGCTTTTGCATATTGTTTTCTTACTATATGTACTGGATGTTCCGCTGTTTGTATGATTCTCTGAGTGATATGTAGTGAGGCTTGCTGTATTGACTTTTCAGATTGTTGTACCAACCTATTATGAGTTTATATGATGAATTCTGTTCCATGGAGCTTCACTATGTATACTTTTCTATTGTATTTTATCCATGCGCTGTGAGTAATACGATAGACTATCCTGTGTTTACCTTACCCTGATGATCGTCCATGGCAGCCTGGCACACTTTTCAGCGCATTATTTCCTTTTTGGGTGCAGGAGTCATGGGCGGTCGTCACAATTTTCGGCCGTTCGTTTCATCATGATGGACTTCAATGGATCGTCAAATCGACGATACCATGGCGTAGAGAAGGCCTAGTGGAGTTCATCAACGTAGGTGATGCGTTGATTTAGTGGTCAAATTGACGAAAATAAATGGCCTAAGGTTGGGATTCAAGTGGAGGCGCTGGGTGTTATCGCTATCATCGCGCCGGGAGGCGGTCGATGGCGTCTCATGAGAGCGGCACTTCACTGGGGGAACGCGCCTGCGTGGCCGCGAGCGAGATGTTGGCGGCAGCTTCGTCTGCAGTAGAGAAGGGTTTCATTTAGTTTGGTAAGGCATGCAGCGTGCTAGAAGGAGAAATGACGTGTGTGGCGGTGACGTGGCATATGAGTATTGATCTGTTTTGTTTTTTATTTAAATTTTAAAAGTTTCTAACTCTAGTAACTCTTACATACGAGGTCTAATTCACGAACGGTTTTCTCCGCTAGGATCATACTGAAATTCTGGACATTGTGATAATGGTTTGGATGGATTCTGAGACTGTTTGAATTTTGGGTTTAAATTGAATTTAAATTCGATTTAAATTCAAAGGTGAGTGTTTTAACCCACTCACAACTTCTAAAATTTCTTATGTTTGTTAAATTAATTTATGATTATGATTAGGAATTTATTTATGACTGTTTGATACATTTAAATTGCCATTCCCGTTAATTTGTATCCTTTGGAATTGTTATTTAATTTATTATTGAAATTAAATTTCCACTTGAATACTTGTTATTGTCAATTTGTTTATTTCTTATATCTAATTGGTTGATTTGGATGATAATTATAATGGATGTTCATTGTTGATATTGGATGATTGGACATTGTGTTAATTTATATATCTATATACTATTATCACTCTGCAAGTTCCTTTAATTATTATTATTTGAAAATCGTTATGGGTTGAAATGCTAAACTTGAGCAATTGTATGAATTTTTATATTTATTCTGGAGTGCAGCTTGAAATGATATATAACCGTAAAATATTAAATTGTGGATTGAAATAATAAATATCAGTATCACTTGACCGTAGACTAGAAAATTATATACGTACACCGGATTGGTTAAATTAAATGACTTTAAAACTTAAAATTTTGAATCTTGATTAAATGATATTTTGAAATAAAATTGATTTATACGAATTTTATATTTGAGTTGTTTGGAATGTAATTATGAAATGTATTGAAATGGAAATGATTTAAATTGATATTTCGAACATGATTTGAAATCAATATTAATGTAATATTTGATTTAGAGTGTAAATGGAGACTTGAATTGGTTTTGTTGATTTAGAGATTTAAATGGTTCTGCTTTTTTGAAATGAAATAAATAGTTTCAAATGGACATAAATTCCAAATTCATGTTTTCAAATTAAATTGTTTTAAATTATATTATTTTTAAGATTCTAAATTTTAAGATTTTCAGATTTATAGACTATATTCATCTATATTAACTATATTAAACCAATTTAACCTATTTTAATACCATTTAGTTTATTTTAAAACTAATTAAACCATTTTACTCATATTAAGTATAATTAATCTATTTTAAAGCTATTTGACCTATTTTAATTATTTAACTATTTTAATTATATTTAACTATTTTAAAACAACATTAACTATTTCGGAGTATTTTGACTATTGAAATTTTATTATAACTATTTAAACTATTCTCTAAATTTTTAGACTATGAAAAAGGATGTATTATATTCAAAATTCATTCGTTCAAGAGAGAATATGATGAAATGATGAAATGACCTAAGTTGGGATTTAAAATGTTGTAATAAATTGAAATGATGATTTGAAGTAAGAATTTAACCGCTTGGAAATATGAATTGTGGAAGAAATTATGATTTTGGAAACGATATGATTTTAAAGTGGATATGATTTGAAAGAGAAAATAATTTGAAGCAAATATGATTTGGAAGTGAATATAATTTCGAATTTTTTTTTTGAGAATGTGATATTTTGATATAAATTGTGAATTGACTATTGAAATGTAAAAGAACCATCCAGTGTATAATAAGCGATTGGTTATTAAAGAGACCGGGATTAGATATTATCATACTCTCTGCCAATACCGGAAACCATTTTAACAACTGTGTACATGGTGGAGATTCCAAAAATGAAGTAGGATGGTTTGGTGGACGATTTCTGTATGAGGTATGACGTGACCCTGACTCCCGTGAGTCAGCTTAGATATGACTAAAATTAGGAGCCATGCCTCGCCAAGTGAGGCCATTCCTCCTATCAGATGCAATTTTTTGATACTATATTCTGATTTTGTGATTTTTTTGGTGGCCACCACTCGATTTTTGATTTGGGAATGTGTTCCGAGTTGGGTTGTAGTAGCTGCTACGTGTTACCAACAGTCCAAATCCGGAAACGATATATCTACCCTGGCATTTCCTCGCGTGCCGTGTTCACATGCCCTAACGCGCCTTCTACAAGTTTGTTTTGTACCGTACCTATGTGATGTCCTCTGGGTAAACCTCCTGTTTACGGAGGAGCATACGGCATTATATAGACTACGGGAATATTTAAAATGTGTTAACGGGGATATGGGTGATGCCTTAACGCTATTTAAATACTTTTACTTTACTGTAGACATATTATAATAGCATATTGTATTACATAGTAGATAGTTTAACAGATCCTTAGGAGATGTGAATTCTTAACATCTCTTAAGTTACTACACTCACGTTAAATACTAGATAGGAGGCGTCAAACCCTATAAACATCTCTGACGCCGTTCCACTCATATTTATTTCCGTTGATTTAACTCACATAAGATCTTTTAGTTCTGACTCGAGTATTTTTTCTTTTCAATTCGCTTGGGTCAGCCTGAGCATTCCAGGATTTGAAAACCTTATTTATAGAGGATGAAGACGAAGACTTGTACTATTATTATTTATTCTATTATTCCACTACATTCATACTGTTCCGCCACATTGTTATTTATTTATCCCTGATATATGTACTCTGATTTTGCATTGTATTAGTATAATCAAATGTGTTGTAAACAGCTTCATGGACTGTTATTTGATTATTATATTTTATTATTCTGCTGTTAGATTATGTTTTGTTTTCTTCTTTGTCTGCTTTTTTTATCTACCCCATAACAATCTGCCCTTCTATATGGTTTGAGTTGGCATGTGTGTCTGCTTAAAACGTAAGAGGATGGGATGTTACAGTTGGTATTAGAGCTTTGGTTTAGCGAAAACCTTAGCTTTGTAGGGTCCGACTCTTTATTAATAGGGTAGAAATAACCTATGATGAGTCACTGAGAGTATATATATGAGAGAGCATATTAATATTATAAAAAGGTTTTTATATTGTGTTAATTTGTTCCATTTTGTATTTATAAATTTTGGTTGGTGCATAGGACGATATGTCATTGATAGAGATATCGATACACTTAATAGGACAGACCGACATAATATTTGTTTTGAAAAATAGGTAAATTAAATAATTTTTCCTATTATGTATCTTGTGTATAAAATTATAATTTATAAATTAAATATTTGGTTGTAATATATTTGTTTATTAGGCAGTGAAAATTTATAAATATTGGATGGAAATAAGATCTGAAAATAAAATAAATGAAAATCGAAAATTTAGAACTTAAGTTCTAGGGTTTTGAAATTTCTTTCAAATGATATTGGAATATAATAATAATATTATTTATCAGTTTTTTGATATAAATATTTCAATATGATTTGAAAGAATTTTTTTAAAGAAATTTTGGAAAGAAATAAGTTCTGTACTCCCCTCTTTGTCACTGGAAATTAATTTCAGTGATGAGTGTGTGCATCATCGACGTTCATTTTCGAGTTTCAAAGTGGGAGGACTGTTATAGTAATTTTACTACACAATTGTTTTGATAAATTAATATAGATTTTTCTAAGTATGATTCGATTATATATATATATATATATATATATATATATATATAAGATATATATTATTTAAAAATGATTTGAAATGGAACCCGGCATTTAGTTCTTAAATTCCTATGAATTAGAGATTTTAATTAATGAAATGGAATTTAACTAATTAATAATTGGGACCTCTAAATGAAATAAGAGATAAAATGCTAGGTAAAAATGAAATTACATGAAAGTTGAAAGTTGCAACCTACAAAACAAAGGATATGATTATTCAACATTAAACTAATTGAAAGAAATGAGATAAACTTGTGTAACTTTCAATTGCATTCTTGAAAACACATATATAACTTACCAAAAGATTTAAAAAGTTGAAATGCTTAATAAGAAAATGTAATTGAATATTATATAAGAAACACTCAAATAATGAAAGTGTTTAATGAAATTTACTTTATAAGTAAGAAATTGATATGAAAATAGTTATAAACTTGAATTCAAATTGTAATACTACTAATTAAATAGAAAATGAGCACTAGGGTAAAAGGATTTCGAACTTAAGTTAATGTTGAAACTATTTATAATTAAAGTAAATAATAAAATGAATGTAATTCAATCAAATAAATTGACATGATATAAATAAATGAAAATGAATTTATATAAGTAATAAACAAAAATAAATGTAATAAACACTAAATGACTGAATGGAAATAATTTTTTTAAGAGATAAATGTAAGTTAAAGAAACAATCCTTGTAGGAATGAAAGAGGAAAAAAACTATACATGTTGTGAAAAAAAAATTAAGAATAAATAGAGAAACATTGTAAATTATTGCTTATTTTGGCTTATAGGTTGTTTGGAAAGAATACTCCAGCGATTGAAAATCGACATCAAATACCTCGCTTGTATTCGGCTGCCGGAGATTCAAATGTTTAACTCCAGTTCGGATGGAGCTTATAACAACATTATATGAAAATAATCAGTGAAACAAAAGATGATTTCATTTATCACAACACAGATACAATATTAATACAATATTTGATTACAACAATTTTATCCCGTCATCAGAGTGCTATAACACCATACAACAATAGAATGATAATACCACGGTGGAATGATAACAATAGGTCTTCAAAAAGGTTCCAATATACTTCAACTTAGATGAGATCTTCCAGAACTCCAAACACTTCAAAAGATTTCCAACCAAAAGCTTCCAAAAAGACTTCAAAAGATTCCAAGCTAGCTCCAAAACACGGATAACTGCTTCTAGGCTGCCCATGCAGAAATTATGGGCATCAAGAGTTTAGGAAGGAAACAATAAACTTTGCATCAGTCATGGGACTGTTATGAGTAAACCAAAATAGTTGTTTGTACAAAAACAATTTTTAAAAGAAATACGATATGCTTTTGGAAAATGAAACTACCATAAGATCTCCCGCCACACACATAATGCAATCACACACTTGGAGGAGATTTCTTCTTATGATAGTCAAACATGCTTAATATGAGAAAAATCTTTTTGATATTATTATTAGTGCATAGTGTAGAAAAGCATTTCAAAAGTATAACATTAATCTTAGCTGGCATACCACATTTCGTCGTATGCTTACTATAGCTACCATGTTTTATGGCAGGTTACCGCCACGCTGCATGGCAGGTTATATAACTAAAACCGTACAGGGCTCATATTGTTACTTTGGATTTCCAACAAATGGTCAGGCTAAGGAACTTCCTTACCAAATAGGATGCCTCTGGAGGATACCCCCAAGAACCAAACTGGGCCTTTATCCCAGGATTCACCAACAAATAGCAACAACCACACAGTTAAATATCTGGGCTTCATACCATGATACCACCTCTTATCCAGAAGAAAATGGACATACCGTAGGGACACGACCCCTAATAACCTTGCCGCAACATTCATGTTTCGACCATTACCGGGTTGTGAGGTTCGACGAAGTCTCGTCCACACAAAAGCCATGCTTCGATCAACAAACGATCAGCAGCACTCAGCATGCCACACTACCAAGTTGGGAGTGTATCATGATAACCATCAACTACATAACCTCTGAGCTCGTATGTCTCAAAAATGATGTTAAGCTAAGAGAATAAATTCTCCGCCACCAAACAGAAATGTATTTGATAGAAATCAGCTTTATATTTCAAAATGTAATGTCAGACATACAACCATACAAGTCTATTTCGGGTTCGAACAGAACTGAAGGCACTTCCAAAGAAGCCCTTGCAATCCGGGCATCCACAATCCCGATCGGACTCCACATCACATATGGAGATCTCTATACCGGAGCAACTCAGTGCAGAGTCATTCGACAGGTTATCCTATCATTCTCGAAGACACCTGGTCCTCACCACCGTCTTCAATTGCTATCCATTTCGTCGTATCACTATTCGAAATGGGTTGTATTACACAAAGTCCTCTTCCGGCTAAACCGAATACTAAGCGCTTAATTTAAAAACACGTGGATATTTCAATCACAAAGATACATCATAAATATTAGATGTGGGTTTCGGATAACCAACTGGAATCCGACTCCCTGTCGCATCGTAAGTCAAATGCCGTTTTACGGGCCAAAGGGTTTTCACATTCACACAGGAACAAATCACAGATATCACAGCTCAGCACAAAGCAATTCATATCACATTGTATCACTATCACATATCAGAGATATCAATCAACACAAAGCATTCAACATCAATCATCTACGATTAAGATGAATTAATCATGTGATTATAGTCAATTAATCACATAATTATTTTCATTAATTATCCTTGATTAATGATTAATTATTCTTAACTATAAATTAATTAGTCTTTAATTACTTATTAATTAATCTTAATTACTTTTATTAATTAGATATTTCTTAATTAGTTACCTTAATTAATTAATCTTTAATTATAAATTAATTAACTTAAATTAATAATTAATTAACTTTTAATTAATTATTCTTTAATTATTTAAGTAATTATAAATCATTTATCTTAATTAATCATTATCAAAATATTTAATTAATAAACCTTATAATTAATCATTATTAACACATTAATTTATTTAAGAAATTAAGGTAAATCAAAACATCGTTTTATCTTAATTAATTACGTTATTTATTTAAAATAATTAATTGATAAATAATGTCACAAATCAAATAATAAAAATTAGTTACCTTAATTTTTTTTCTTAAATCCTTTATTAATCCAAATTTTAAATCAAAACAATTATTTAAACATCATGGAATAAAAATGTTAAAAATTTAAATTTTGATTTAAAGTAAAAACTGCTTCTTTTCAGCAACCCGAGACCCACTCGAGTCCACCCCCGAGCCAACATACCCTTTACTTTGAGTTTTTCCCAAATCAACCCGAGACACTTTTCAAACTTACAAATTTGTTTAAGTTTTTAGAAAGAACCCAATACACACACCAAACTACCCGAGCCAGGTCTCGAGCCAGTGATGCAATTACCCGAAGATAACTTCGAGTTAAAACCCTTCGTTCCCAAGCTTAACCCACTGATACATACCAGAGCTATGTGCATGTGCACCGGAGCTCCGATGAACTCCGGTTGACTTCGCCACCTTCCACAAGTCTTCGACCATCCACTTAAGCCTAACGATCTCCTAGAATCCCCAAACGATGGCGAAGTCACGATTGAGCTATACAACCCAAAACTGGAATGAAACCAAGCCACCAACAATCGCCTCGTTCTTCCACCTATGACCATCAAAGGTCACGCGACACCGGCCAGAACATTGTCGAACCCTTACGCTCCGAATCCCACCGGTTCGAACAACTCCGACCCACTGACGATGACGCAGCAATGTATTTTCCAACTATGATCTGCCATGGGTTTTAAACCCTAAATCGATCTCGCTTATCATCCACGACGAACTATAAAATCATCAAACATTTTTCTGGTGATCCCTGACCTTCCAGCAAGCAATGGCCTTGATCTCGAGGTCTAGAAATCCTCCGATCACCAGAATTTCATTAAAACCCATATTCCATTCATCTTACAAATGCTCGCCATTTACTAAGTTAAAAATCATGAGTTTCTTATTAAAAACATAGTTTACGAAGATGAACATGGTCATGTAATCAAAACTCAAGTCTTTATCAATTAAATTTTGAGAAAAATTTTATTTGGCTATGTTTTTCTTATTTTCCACTAGCCCTTTTCATTTTAAATATTTAAAAATAATTCTAGAATTAAGATCTTGCCAAACCCTACATGTTTTCATTAGACATCAAGTTCAATAGAGGATCAAAGGATGAGTTTTCAATTTTCAAACAGGTTTGAAACCTAAAATGATTAGAATAGACCAATGTATGTTCTTAGACATGCAAAGCTATATCCATACACATATATACACAAATTCATATACATGTAAGCAATTTTTTAACCTGCTTTAAATGCGTTCTCAAACAACAAATCTAAATCCAGATTATAAAGGGTTTACTCACCTATTAAAAGAAGAAACGGAGAGCTTTTGAATTCCAGGAAGTTGTTTTAAAGTTGAAATCTAGAAATTGCTTTCTGGTTTTGATCCTTGCTATTTGATCTGAAAAATCTCCGATTTCGTTGAATTGAATATTTGAATTTGCTTGAGGTTTGAAGTTGAAATCCTTGCTTTGATGCTTGAGATGATTTTTAGGTTTTGAAATAATTTGTTTTGGATGATTTTCCTAGTTTGCAAATTTGAGAAAATTTGATTTTTTTAATCTATCTTTAGATTAGGTTTAATTTTCTCTAGTTTATGATGTTAGAGTTTATATAGGCTTAGTTTTAAAGCGAAGATAAAGGAATGAGATGAAGGATATTAGAAATGTTATATAGCTTTATTTTCCTTTTTATAAATTTCTCAAAAATAAAAACAATGTGACGACACTTGTTAACTTTAATTACAAGATCATCACTCTTGTAAATTTTCGCACCATCTTTCTTACCATTGGAATTTGCATAATAATACTACATTCATAATTTAACACTTGTCTTTAGTATTTTATTTTTAAATTACGTTTTCTATTTTCATAAATACATTCCTCATTATTTATATATATACACAATTTAAAAGAAAATTGGTTTTGAAACTAATTATTATTAAACAAATTACATATATATATAATATAAAATCCAAATTATTTTATTAAGACATTTATTTAAAATCAAATTCAAATTAAAATTCAAATTTGAATTATAATCCACTTATATCTGTATAAATCGATATTAATTCTATTTGTCTTGAAAATTTTCAAACTAATTCCAAATTAAATCCCAGCAATTCAAATAAATTACTAATTTTAAATTGATAAAATTTGGGATGTTACAGATTCCCCCTTATGAAAATTTCGTCCTCGAAATTTGAAAGAGAGAAAGACAAACAAAGAATATACGAATACAGAAAAAGATAGAGAATGACTTACCAAATTAAGCCGAAATATCCTCTCTATAATTGGGATAGGACTTCTGCATGCTATCCTCTGTTTCCCAAGTACAGTCATTTGGATCACCACTCCATTTCACTTTAACCAGTTTCACAACCATATTCCTCAATTGCTTTTCATCACGATCAATGATTTTTAACGAATCTCTTTTAACTGCCAGATTTGGTGTGATCTCCAAATCCGGCTGAGCGGCCTCTTCAATAATACAGTCTGGATCGTGCACATATTTTCGAAGATGTCAAACGTGAAACACATCGTGTACGCCAGATAACTAATTGGGTAGTTGCGCTCGGTAAGCTAAAGGATCGATCCTTTCCAATATAGGAATAGGACCAATATAGCGTGGTGCCTGCTTACCAGTCTTTCCAAACCTCAACACTCCACGCATTGGAGAAACTTTGAGGAAAACAGAATCTCCAAATTATAATTCTAAATATCTTCTTCTGTGATCAGCATAACTCTTCTGACGAATTTGAGTAGTTTACAACTTCTTTCAAATAAAATTAACTTTCTCCGTAGCTTCCTTAATCATATCTGGTCCAAGGATGAGTCTATCACCTGACTCGATCCAACATGCAGGTGATCGACACGAACGACCATATATTGCTTTGAAAGGAGCCATTTCGATACTGGCCTGATAGTTATTGTTATATGAGAATTCAACCAGATGTAGATGGTCCTTCCATGAACCACCAAAGTCAAGAATACAAGCACGCAAAAGGCCTTCTAAGATTCGATTAATCCTTTCAGTCTGCTCATCGGACTGCGGGTGATAAGCGGTGTCGAAGTTCAGTTTGGTTCCCAATGCGGCTTGGAATGCCTCCCAAAATCTACTAGTGAAGATCAGATCACGATCACTCACTATATTGCTGGGTATACCATGGAGATGGACAATTTCTTTCACATACAATTCAACCAAACTTGCTGCTGTCCGGATAGATTTTACTGGGATGAAGTTGGCAGTCTTTGTCAGACGATCAACGATAACCCAAATCACTTCATTTCCCTTTGGAGTACGTGGTAAACCGTCTACGAAATCCATAGACACTTGATCCCACTTCCATTTAGGCACCTCCAATGGTTGGAGCAAACCTGCTATCTTTTTCTGATCACTTTTGATTTGTTGGCATGTTGCACATCGACTGACATAAATAGATATATCCCTCTTCATTGTTTTCCACCAGAAAGTTCTTTTGATATCCCGATACATCTTATTAACTCCTGGATGGATACTGAGTTTGGACTTGTGACATTCGTCCAAAACTTCCCATTTTAGATCGGGGAGGGCTAGAACACACATTCTGCCTTTCAGTCTTATAATTCCATTATTATCGATTCCAAAACTGGAATCCTCACCTCGATATATTCTTTTATAAATTCCATGAATAAACTCATCTTCTTTTTGCTTGCTAGCGATCTTTTCAAGGAGAGTAGGAGTGACAACAGGATATGCCAGAACAGCATGCCTTCTACTCAAAGCATAGGTTACTACATTGGCTTTTCTGGGTGTATACTGAATATCCAAGTCATAAGACGCTAGAAATTCTAACCAACATTGCTCTCTTAGATTTAAATCCTTCTAGGTGAAGAGATATTTCAGAGATTTGTGGTCATTGAATAATTCAAAATTTTCAAAAACAAGGAGGGTTTATTAAGTATATAAATTTAAGTTAAGTTAAACTTTTTAAATCTTTAGAAAAGCTAAAAGAGATTTTTAACCAAAAGATAGTGACGCCAGATTTTCAAAGTGAGAATAACGAGTAGAAGCTCAAGATCATTGGTTGGGTAGTTTTTCTCATGCGGACGTGATTGTCTACTCGCTTAGGAAATTACTTTCCCATTCTGCATTAGCACCGCACCGACACCATTTCCACATGCATCTGTATAAACAGACAGACATTGGTTCCCATTAATAATAGTGAGAACGGGAGCAGTAGTCAATCTTTTCTTCAACTCTTGGAAAGCTTCATCACATTTCGGAGTCCAATCAAACTTAGCATTCTTTGTTGTTAGCTTAGTCAACGGACTAGCTATCTTCGAAAAATCCTGAACAAACTTCCGGTAATATCTTGCTAAACCTAGAAAACTTCGAACTTCTTTCAGAATTGTGGATTGCTTCCTATCTAGAATAAAAGAAATCCTGCCCAGATCAACTGAAATTCCCTCTTCATTAACAATGTGCCCAAGAAGTCTAATTTCTTTGACCCATAAATGGCACTTAGAAAATTTGGCAACATAATGTTCCTTCTTAATATCCCTAGAATAATTCTCAAATGCTCAGCGTGCTCCTCTTCAGTTTTGGAGTAGATCAAAATATCGTCAATAAACACAAGAAGAATTTGTTTAACACTTCTCGGAATACACGAGTCATTAATTCTACAAAGTATGCAGGAGCATTGGTTAGTACGAAAGGCATGACTAACCATTCGTAGAAGTTGTCTAGTCCCCTGAAATCAGTCAAGTGAGCACAGTCTTAGGAAATTCATAGCGGATGGAATACTTGGGCTAGATCCATTTTTAAAAAGAATTGAGCGCCGTGCAGTTGATCGAATAGATCATTGATTCTAGGTAAAGGAAATTTATTTTTGAGCTTTAGTTTATTTAGATCGCGGTAGTCCACACGCAATCTCAAGTAACGCAATCTCAAGGATCTGTCAAACTTAGCGACGAATAACATAGCCGAACCCCATTTGGAAACACTAGGATGTATTACTCATTTCTCTAGCAAATCTCGGGTTTGATTGACTAGTTCTATCCTTTCCCTTGGTGTAACGACCCATAAAATTTTAGCAATTTTCAATTGGTTTATAACGTATTGAATTGGATTTTTGAGAAATTATTAATAATAAAATTTTAAAATTAAAAAATTATTTGGATTACGTATAATTATAGTTGATTCAGAATTTGCATGAAATCAAGGGAATCGACTGTTACCATAAATTTTATTTCTTTCCTGTCCATTCAAATTTTACATCAGTTACAAACCAATCAATACCTTACCTTTATTACTCCATGTATTTGTGCTGTAGCTCTTCAATTTTCTATCCGTTGCTATTTCATTTCGGGTTTGTTCCTTCCTATTTATTCCATTTCAAACGTTTTCTCTTCTCTCTGGCAGAAACATAATATTTTACATCATTTTTTATATATATATCTGTGGCTTGCATTCATTCGTTTATTCACTTTTACATTTCTCATCTACTTTATTGTCCTTAATTCCCGCGCTTGACGTTATTATTTTAGTTTGTTTCCATTGAATGTGACAAGTTTCATGGTTAACGTTTAATTTCATTTATGTGTGGCTTTCCTTTTGCAACCTGTCCCATTTCTATTTCCTTTGTTTCAAAATTTGAAACGTTACAGCTGGACCACATTATTTATTCCCTTGAATAAGGAAGCTAAATCAGTGGATGACCGTTGCTAATAAAATTATTACTTTTCTAACATATATATTCATTGCTACTTTTCCTGACCTTTTATTTCTACTTTCTTTTTTTCACTGTTTCGTTCCTGCTTTAAAATTTTAATATATATGTTATGTATGTATTAAAAATCTTCACGTCACTTGGTCACTCAAGCCGTTCATTTTCTTTCCACTAAACTGCATATATTCAATTCCATACGTTTCTTTATAACATTTTATAATATTGCTTTCATCTTGAGACTGAAACAAAATGCATCGCATACACATGTTCATTCAAAAGAAAGTGGATAGGCCTAAAACGTGCAGCTTTTCATTTACTTTTCAATTTATTTCCTTCCTTATATTTTTACTTTTCATTTCAAATTTGAAACGTGGTGCTCAAACAATAGAAATTTGCTCTTATTATTCAGCTCAATTAAGGGTGACCATTGCCATCACGTAACCGGTAAAAGATTTGTACACGTTTTATTTGTTTATGTGGCAACGATTCACATTTATACTATTATTGCCCTTTTAACTTCATTGGATTTCATCTATTTGTGTACGTTTCGTTTCATTTATTTGTGTTTGAATTTTTCCATATTCGTTACTTTACATTTATATCGGTACGTTATTTTTGCATTCATAAAACGTTATACGTTACTTTGCATTCATTAAATTTTAAACTGCCCACTTTATTCACCTTTATATTTATTCACTTTTGGCCTTGATATTTCCAATATAAATCTATACGTTTGTCTTTGTCCTTTCACTTTCTCTTCTCAGTCATCTGGTGTTGCTTGCGAGAGAATACAACAAAGGATATATGTGGCCTTCTTCTCCATTCAACTGCTCATTTTGTTCTCTTTGATATATATATATATATATATATATATATATATATATATATATATATATATATGTATGTATATATATATATATATATATATATATATATATATATATATATATTTCGCATGCTTGTAGATAGCAGTCCCCTCCTCCTTTATTTTTCGAACCCCACCTTTCTCCTTTACTTTGCAACCTTTGCAATTCTTTTATACAAGGTAATATCTATATTATAAATATATTGTGTTGTATTTACCTAAAAGTTAAAAGCTATAATTTGTTTACCTTTTTACACTTACATATATGAATTCATGCGAATTATTACAAGTTGTCTTATCGATATATATAGTACGCTGATGATTTGTAAATAGCTTATATATACAATTGTTGCACACACACTTGTTAACATACAATTGGTTACATAAACAGGAGCATGTGCGCATATTTAGCCATATTTTACATATAGGTCTGCATATTTGTTTGTATATATAATTGTAAGAGCTGAATATATTTAGATGTATATCATTATTTTTAAATCGATCATTTTTTTTGCAACAAGTCTTATATAAATAATATGTTCACATATATATAAGTATACGTATTTTACAGTTTTAATGTATGTGTTTCAACACATGGGTTTTACATTCAGACCTTTTATTTACAATTTATATTAAAAAGTATGTTATAATCTCTTGGTTATATTCAAATTTATTATATATATCGTTTGTAGTAATAAATTTTATTATTGATAAAAATGTAAGTTACATATGTCACTGTAATTATGCGCATAACTGATACGTAAAGATATATTAGTATATAAGTTTATATTTATGTTATAGGCACGTTACTTTATATTTAAAATAATGCATAAATAATCATTTGTAGGTAGTTGCATGTTGCAGTGGGTGGGTTAGCTTATAACAGTGAGGATTTGTAGATATTTGGAAATGTAAGAGGCTGTGAATATATTTTGTAAAAGGCTATGCATATATTTTGTAAAGGCTGTGCATATATTCATAGTTTAAAACCTATTTTATATATATATATTTTATAAATAGTTACAGTTGTATTTTTAAAGTGTGAGTCATAACAGAATTATAAAGGTTACTATATAATTTATACTTGTATGTTGATGGATCTGCATAGATTTATAATGGGTCTGGATACATTTGAGTAACATGAATGTAGTGGGTGGTATATATACAAATATCTTACATATATTTATTTATACATATACATACTATTTTGGACTTAAGTTGATTTCTTCGATACTAAATTTATAGCAAATATTGTTTTAATTATAGCATACAGTTTATTTTACATGTTTGACTTTAGTATATAAATCCACCTATATACCTTTTACCTTCATCGATCCAGTTCTGATTCATTTTATCAATTCTTGATCATCAGCCTTGTTCGTCCAATTTGCGTTCAAATGTTACTTTGCTTTGAGTTGTTGTTTGGACTATTCGATGGTCTAGATCGTGATCCAATTCATATCTTGTTGAGTCGTCAAAATCTCTAGCCTCGAAAGGTAAGCAATCACTCACGATTAACCTTCTTGTATTTTATTAATTTTGATTTCAACTGAAACGACAATTGAACTATAATGCTGTCATTATTTTGTTATATATGCTATTATCTGTAACTGTTCACCTGTGGGATATGACATCATATCCTATTGTTTTTATTTTATTCAAATTATTAATGATATATGCCTGTTATTATTTTATTATCTGCTATCACTCTGCAATTTCCCTGTTAGTATAGAATTCACTATGGGTTGAAATGATACATACCCGAATGGACTTTAGAATAGGAGAAAATCATTATGGGTTGAAATGATAAACCTAAGCGATTTCATTTGAACTGAATTGGGATTACGGGTCGAAATGATATCTACCCGTATATACACACACACACACACACACACACACTTAATTATGGATTGAAATGATAAATATCTCTATCACTTAACCATATGATAGAAGTATATACAGACGCCGTTGGTCCATATATAAATATTTTGAAATGATTTTCTATGGTTTTAGGAGAAATATAGGGTTTTAGTTAATATTGGAAATATTTTTATATATAAATATGTTTAATGCAAAGTAGATTTAATAGTGAACTTTAATTTAATAAAGTTTGATTTAATTAATAGAATATGTTTAAGTATTTTATTTTAAATAGATTTCCAATGTTTATACATGATAAGGAAGATAACGTTGAATTGATTGGAATGGTATTTAATTAATGATTTTGTTTAATTAAATAATATTCGAAACTTATTGAATTTGAAAACTTAAAATATAATTCATAACATAACTTTGACTTTAGTGATTTAATGAATACTCACGTTTAAAGAAATTGAAGGCAAATATAATGAATTGTAATATAAGGCTATATAAGTAATATTGAGTCGACCATTCGTTTTGCAATGCTTCTGCCCTTTCTCTGTGGCCAACATTACGGCTCATCTGCCTAATCCTATTTTATCTGATCACTCCCCAATAATTCTCTCTCCAAACCTTAGGGCAGTGGTAAAAAGGATTTTAATTTTTTTAATGTTTAGGTCAGTGACCCACAGTTTTGCAGTATTGTTTCTATTGCTTGGACAACAAACTATAATGGAAATGCTATGTTTACTTTGTGTAGGAAACTGAAAGCAACAAAACAAGCTCTAAGACTTTGGGCTTCTCACAAATTTGGTAAGGGCACCCTAATATCTAATACACTAAAGGAACAGTTGAAGAAGGCGCAAATGCTATTAGACGAGGATCCCATCAATTTATATCATGCACAAGATGAAACTGACCTTTTCCTAAAGCTTAACGATGCCTTAAATACCGAAGCAAGTATGTTGAAGCAAAAGATTCATTAGCGGTGGGTATCTGAGGGAGATAGGAATACTGCCTACTTCCATGTTTCCATCAAGGAAAAACATGCAAGAGATTATATACATACCTTACTTGATGATGATGGTACTCTTCTTACAACCGTAGAAGGAATGGATGGGCACTTGTTACAATATTTCACAAGGCTTCTAGGAAACTCTGATGACTTTGAACCCGATCTTGACAGACTTAATAATCTTCCCCTATCACAACTTGACACATCAATGATAGACATGCTTGTTTCATAGGTAATTGATCATGAAATTAAAGATGCCATTTTCTCCTTGAAAGCGTCTTCGACTGGTGGTCCAAACGGTTTCAATGTTGTTTTCTTCAAGGCTAGCTGGAATATTGTATGCCATGATTTCACTGCGGCAATTCACAATTTCTTCAATCACTTTAAAGTGCTAGGCGAAATAAATGCAACAAATCTTGTCCTCATTCCCAAAGTAAGGCCAGTGCAAAATGCTTCCTCTTTTCAACCAATATCATACTGTAATGTTGCCTACAAGTGTGTCTCCAAGATTCTTGCCTCAAGACTTGTTAGCTGCCATCAATAGTCTCCCCTAATCAGACTGCCTTTCTCCCTAACAGAAATATTCACGATAATATAATGATGGCTCATGAACTAATAAATGGGTATGGAAGAAGTCAGATTTCCCCAAGAACGATGATGAAGCTTGATATTCGCAAGGCTTTTGACAGCTTGCAATGGACCTCTATAGTTCGAGTGATGTCATTAATGGGTTTTCCCAAAGTTTTTGTAGCATGGCTTTACGTTTGTATTTCTACACCCACTTACTCACTATGCTACAATGGAAAGGTATCGGGGCACTTTAAAGGGAGGCAAGGGGTCAGACAAGGGGACCAAATTTCATCTTACATTTTCATTGTTGTAATGGAAGCCCTATCATGTATGTTAACTTTGAAATATGATAAAAGGACTATATCATACCATCCAAAATGCAAGCAGCTAAAATTTCTTCTCTATTCTTTGCGGATGATATTATGATCTTCACCAAACCTAACGAACACTCCATAACTGCCATAAATGATACACTCCATTCCTTCTATCTTGCGACTGGATTACAGATAAATAAAACAAAATCACACATCCTCAACTCTGGTATTTGCATGCCTGCTAATGATAGGTTGGTTGAACTATCTGGTTTTCAGAGGATGGAAAACAATATGTCTTATCTTGGCATACCTCTTTGTACGTCCAGGGTTACTAAGGTAGACTGTACTCAACTATATGATAAAATTACAACCAAGCTCAACAACTGGACTGCCAAATATTTATCCATGGCTGGAAGATTGGTGCTTGTAAGGTCGGCGTGCTTCTCTATGACAGTGTATTAGACAAGAACCTATATACTGCCTAAAAATTTGCTCACCATGATCAGAGCAACCCTGCTAAGATTCCTGTGGACAGGATCTATCCACAATAGCAAGATGGTTCATTTGTCCTTCTCCTCCATTGAAAAGCCATTTAAGAAGGGTGGGCTTGGCATTATCAACATATCCTTATGGAATAAAGCAGTAGTCAGTACATACGTTGATGCGATATTGCTCAAAAGAAATAGCCTATGGGTACATTGGGTGTGGACATATCGAATAAAGAATGGTAACTTTTGGGCAATGAATATCAATCAAGGTACAAGCTGGATTTGGAGGAAAACTATCTGTTTGAGAAGCACTCTTCTTCCCTTAGTCAAGTATAATTTATCCCCTGGTTGCACGGTGAGTTTTTGGAAGGATCCATGGCTTGGGGATGGCATGGTGCTGGATAAAAAGTTACGAGCTCAAGAAAAACTACAATCTTTAATTGGTGATAATGCAAATGTTGTTGATTACATCGTTAATGGGAAGCTCTGCACTCCTTCCACCAGTAATTAGGTGGTCAATATGTTTTGGAGGAGTTTGCGTCAACATGATGTGATAATTAAGCATGACACAGAGCTATGCTAGAAAGGAAAATCCCATAGTATAGGTAGGGTGTATGAAAACCTTCTAAATACTGAAGCAATGTCAAATTATCTTTGGGCAAGCGTGGGATGGTCTACTCAATCTATGGCGAATGACAACTTGATGTTCTGGCGAATTATAAATAGAGCAATACTAACTAGAGACAGATTGGTGGCTACTGGGATGCAAATTGACCATCTGTGCCTATTCTACAATGTGACCCCATAATCTTCTGTACATCTTTTTTTTGAATGCGAATACTTATCAAACATCATAAGTACCCTGATGAACAAAGTTGGTATACCAAGCCCCGATGGTAACACTACCAACTTGTGGAATGTGTTGATGATAGCAATGAGGTGGAGCCATAAACGAAGGGATATTATCTTCTTCGTTTTAAAATTTTACATGCGAACGGTCTGGATGGAAAGAAATTCAAGGTGCTTCAGGGGTGAAGTCAGTGTGGCGCATCAACTGTGGGTCAAAATCATGACGAAGATCGCTTCTGGTTTAAGCTTTTCCAGGCGGGGCTTCTCACCCCATTGCCATGATTTTTGGAATTGATAAGGGCCTTGTGTTTTGCCATCTCGTGCATATTCTTTTGCATGTATGGTACTGCAAATTTTGAGATGCACCTCTTCCTCATCTCTCGGTTACCCAAAGTGATTTTGCTATGCTTTTTGCAATGTGTGCTTGTGCTGTGCATTTGTGTGTTTTTTCCATTCAACAGTGCTTTGTTGTTGCCTTTTTTTCAATTTGCGACTATAGTGTGTTATAGTCGTGTTTCTTTCTTACTAATTTCAATAAAACCTGGTAGGGGATCAGTCAACCCCGCTTGCATTTCAAAAAAAAAAGTAATATTGAGTGGATATTTCAAGAATAAATAATAATGAAGTTAAATCAAGATCTACATGAAACTGTTAGGTTTAGTTTGAAATTTCGAAGCTTTGAAATATGGGACTTAAATAGTTAAATTGTGATTCAGATCTGTATTTGAAATTTATAAAATTTTGAATTTGTTCTTTAGAAGACTAAATTGAATGGAAACTGAAATTTGAGATTTAATTTAATCTGAATAGGAAAGTCGAGTTGATTTTTGAAGTGATCGGTGAAACTTGAGGAAATTATAAATACTTTACTTTGTAAATTTTTCAATATATATATATATATATATATATCTATTTTTATATTGAAGTGAAAATGATATTTTGGTTTTGAAATATAAATTAATTTGAAAGGACCACAGTGTTATAGTGTATATTTCTACCTTGTAGATAGTTCTGTAGATCCTTAGGGGATGGTTATCCCAAACATCCTTTAGGTTACTTGTATTTCAGTTGATTTTTCACTTGAGTTGGATTTATAGATATAAGAATGTTAATCCTGACTCGAGTGTTTTTGTGTTTTGCTTTACGCTCGGGTCAGACTGAGTGATACAGCATTTGAGACTCACCTTCGAAGTAGGAGCTTTGCTTGAAGATCCAGCTATCTATCCTTTCAGTCATCAAGTTGATTGGTTCAGAGAAATCATCTGCTCGTACTGGAGACTTCACTGCATCTGAGATATTCTGTGGTATTTTATTTCTAACTCTGATGTTTATATAGTAGCTTCATCAACTACTATTCATTTATTCCGCTGCGTATTATTGTACTACTGTATCTGTGATTCTGTGATTGTTTTATTTACAGTATATGTTAAGTTTGCCAAATTTAAATTAACAATATGATATTTTGAGCAATTCAAGTCCGACTTGTGTGGATGCGAATAGTTGAAAATATCAGGCCGTTACAGTTGATATCAGAGCTTTGGCTCTAGGCAAATTTAGCATGTATGGAAAATTTAATTACGGGATCACTTTTGTTCGGGCTTGAACTCCTTTCTCTTGATTGGAAGTTCCTTTTAATTTTGGAATGTCCCTCGGTTCCGAAATTCATTCTTGTCTCTCCCTATTTATATTCGTTTGATTCTGAAGTATCCCATAACTCCATTGAATGTTTTGTAAAGGGGGTGAAAACTCCTTTACAATTGGCATTGATTCACCGAAGATTTTTGTATCCTCGGTTTACGATGCTGTTATATCTTGATATGCCGAATTCTATCTCTGGCGATCAAATGTCGATTTGTTTTGGAATTCCGCATCGATTATATTCCTGAAGTCACGGTTGACCCGGTTAAGGTCGCCCTCGATTTATAGGATTATATCCATCTTCTATTTTGTAATTTAATTATCTCATCTTCGATCAAGTCTATCTTCGAATCAGGATTCTACTGATTAGAGTTCCTCTAATTAAAATCTCTATCTTTGTTTGAAATCCATTCTTGAACCATCCTTTGAAAATCGGATTTTGTTTGTATTTTAAATTTGTTTATATACCGAAATTTTTATTTTGGTAACTATGATTTTATTTTATATATAAAGGAGAAAATGTTTTCGATAAGGATTATATACCTATATATAAAACGAATAAGAAATGTTATTCTATATATAAGAGTTTCGAAAGGATTTGAAATTTTGAAAATTTATAAGAAATGGATTTATATAAAAATAATTTATAACTGAAGAGTTATAATTGGAAATTTGAGATATTGAACTCCAGTTTTTGAAATTGGTTTTAAGATTTTGGAAAAAAATATAATAATAGGATTTAAAAGTATTTTCCAAATAAGAAATGTTTCAAATGAGTTCAAATGAATTCCAATGATATCGAAGAAATTTCGAGAAGTTTTCAAGAAAATGGAAGTCCAGAACTCACTTGTGTCGTTGGAAAATAATTTCAGTGATGAGTGCACGCATCATCGACATTGATTTCGAGTTTCAAAGTGAAGGAGAGGCCAATTTAATAGCTTTTCTATGCGAGTGATTTTGTGAAACCAATTTTTGATTTCAAATTCTGAAGTATGATTTGATATTCGAAAGATATAGGTATATATATATTTGAAATAATTTAAAGTAAGCCGGTGTTCAAGCCTCGAGTTTTCAATTTGATTTAGTATAACTCTATTTATAAAATAAAAAAATAAAAAAAGTAAAAAAATTGATTTACTAATTTGTTACCGATTTCCAACTCTTGGATTTGAAATTTGATTTCACCGACTATTTTGAAGGTTCGAGTACTTCCAAATCAAGGTTTAAAATTTTAAAACTAAGAAATTTCGAAGAGTATAAAATATTTGATAAAGAATATAAGTTTAGTTTTGTATGTTTAAAGTATGAAGTGTATGACTTAAGTAAATTTGAAACTTCTGTTAAATAAATAATTTGAAAAAGGAAAAATTGGATTTTTCATATAGAAATAAATAGTTTAAAGGTTTTGAAGGGATAATTATAAATTTGGAAACCATTTTGAGTATAATTGATTTTGAGAAAAATATTTGGTTTTGAAATTAGATTGGAATTAAAAACAGTACTTATAGGGTGATTTTGGAGATAAATGTGTTTGACTTAAATTATGTTAATTTGGAAATTGGGATTGTTTTCTAAACCTATTATTTTGGAAACTTTGAAACTGGAGATATTTAATTTGGAAGAAATGATTTGGTGAAATCATATATGATTTTGAAACTGAATTGATATTGAAATAGATTGAAATTTGAGAACCATATGTTACTAAATACTTGATTTGGAAGTTATCGAACTTATATAAAATGGATTTGTATAAGAAAGATACTCAATTTTGAAAGAGAAATCTTATATAATCGAAGTCTATATAAGTATGATTTGATATACTATTGATTTTGGAAAGTATTCGATTTGATAATGAAATCCTATATAACAGACTTTATACAAATATGACATTTGAAAGTGATTTGAAAGGTACTATATGATATATATTGTCGAAGTAAAGATATGGGAAGTGCCTTCTACTTGATCCACTTTGTGGGCACATTGTGGATTCATTCTATCGATATTATTCTCTATGATTTTTGGTTTTCCGGATGTGATACTCGTGTGTCCCACCGTGGCGTAACCCACGGTTTTTCTTATGAGCGCGATTGCATAGCGCAACTACCTGGCTGAGCTGGCCTAGAGGTACGGATTGTTTCCTGGGGGATCCAAGCATAACCATTGTGTATCCTGCACTCTATGTAGGTCATATTAGTAGTGAATCCGCCTTGCTGAGATGGCTTAGGGGTACAGATTGTTTCCTGGGGGATCCAAGTGTAACCATTGTGTATCCTGCACTCTACTAGTCATCATAGCGTAACTCGCAGGGCTGAGAAAGCTTACGGATATGGATTGTTTCCTGGGGGATCCAGGCGTAACCATTGTGTATCTGCGAACCATGGTTAGACAAAGGTTTTGGTTTGGCTGTTTTGTTTGGATTGTACTTTCCATATAGGTTTTAAAGGTTTTTCAAGTATTTTCACTGGGTGTTGAAATAGCATATTAAGTACTTGAAGAATTCTAGCTTTGCGCCTGATCAACGCATGGCCAGAGTTTGCAAGAACGAGGATAAACTTGTTGAAACATCGAGTTATAAAAGTATTTTCGAAAGGAAAATTGGTTTCAATATAAAAGTATTTTATTATAAAGGTATTTCCAACAAATAAAATTCTTAATTTAATACCATTTCAACTTATCCCAATTTATCTTCCTAACCTCAATTTATCCAAATTATTTGAAATACAATTTTTTTATTAATATTTGAAATTGAAATTCTTTTGGTTTGAAATTAACTATTCGAGCCCGATACTATTCTTTTGAATCTACCTTATCTGCCCTGCTTTATTTACTCACCTATATTCTCTTTTCTGAATCTATCTTCTTTCCTTCTTTCCCTCTTTTGAATATATCCTTTAAAATATTGTTATTTAAATACTACCTGGTTTAATAGTAAAAAATTTAGTATTTTATAAATAATTGATATCATAATTAATTGAATGGATTTAATAAAATGTGTTTAACCAAACTATTAAATATTAATTAATTTAAATAAAAAAAGGTATATGGTTTTAAATAAATTGTTTAATTTGTTTTTCAAAGTCTAATTTTTCATCTGGTTGTTTCTATTCTCCTACTTTGTTCCTTTTCGGGGACGAAAAGTTTTGAGTGGGGGAGAGTGTAATGACCCATAAAATTTTTGCAATTTTTAATTGGTTTATAACGTATTGAATTGGATTTTTGAGAAATTATTAATAATAAAATTCTAAAATAAAAAAAAATTATTTGTATTATATATAATTATAATTGATTCATAAATTTGCATGAAATCAAGGGAATCGACTGTTACCATAAATTTTATTGCTTTCCTGTCCATTCAAATTTACATCAGTTACAAACCAATCAATACCTTACCTTTATTACTCCCTGTATTCGTGTTGTAGCTCTTTAATTTTCTATCCGTTGCTATTTCATTTCGGGTTTGTTCCTTCCCTATTTATTCCATTTCAAACGTTTTCTCTTCTCTCTGGCAGAAACATAATATTTTACATCATTTTTTATATATATATCTGTAGCTTGCATTCATTCGTTTATTCACTTTACGTTTCTCACACTTTCTACTTTATTGTCCTTAATTCCCGTGCTTGACGTTATCATTTTAGTTTGTTTCCATTGAATATGGCACGTTTCATGGTTAACGTTTTTTCCCATTTATGTGTGGCTTTTCTTTTTCAACCTGTCCCATTTCTATTTCCTTCGTTTCAAAATTTGAAATGTTATAGCTGGACCACATTATTTATTCACTTGAATGAGGAAGCTAAATCAGTGGATGACCGTTGCTAATAAAATTATTACTTTTCTAACATATATACTCATTGCTACTTTTCCTGACCTTTTATTTCTACTTTCTTTTTTTTCACTGTTTCGTTTTTGCTTTAAAATTTTAATATATATGTTATGTGTGTATTAAAAATCTTCACGTCACTTGGCCACTCAAGTTGTTCATTTTGTTTCAACTAAAACTGCTTATATTTAATTCCATACGTTTCTTTATAACGTTTTATAATATTGCTTTCATCTTGAGACTGAAACAAAATGCACCGCATACACATGTTCGTTCAAAAGAAAGTGGATAGGCCTAAAACGTGCAGCTTTTCATTTACTTTTCAATTGATTTCCTCCCTTATATTTTTACTTTACATTTCAAATTTGAAACGTGGTTCTCAAACAATAGAAATTTTCTTTTATTATTCAGCTTAATTAAGGGCGACCGTTGCCATCACATAACCGGTAAAAGATTTGTATACGTTTTATTTGTTTATGTGGCAACGATTCACATTTATACTATTATTGCCTTTTTATCTTCATTGGTTTTCATTTATTTGTGTATGTTTCGTTTCATTTATTTGCGCTTGAATTTTTCCATATTCTTACTTTACATTTATATCGGTACGTTATTTTTGCGTTCATAAAACGTTATACGTTACTTTGCATTCATTAAATTTTAAACGGCCCACTTTATTCACCTTTATATTTATTCACTTTCGGCCTTGATATTCCCAATATAAATCTATACGTTTGTCTTTGTCCTTTCACTTTCTCTTCTCAGTCATCTGGTGTTGCTTGTGAGAGAGTACAACAAAGGATATAAGAGGCCTTCTTCTCCATTCAACTTCTCATTTTGTTCTCTTTGGAAATATATATATATATATATATATATATATATATATATATATATATATATATATATATATTTCGCATGCTTGTAGATAGCAGTCCCCTCCTCCTTTATTTTCCGAACCCCACCTTTCTCCTTTCCTCTACAACCTTTGCAATTCTTTTATACAAGGTAATATCTATATTATAAATATATTGTGTTGTATTTACCTAAAAGTTAAAAGCTATAATCTGTTTACCTTTTTATACTCATATATATATATGAATTCATACGAATTATTACAAGTTGTCTTATCTATATATATAGTATGCTGATGATTTGTAAATAGCTTATATATACAATTGTTATATACACACTTGTCAACATACAATTGGTTACATAAACAGGAGCATGTGTGCATATTTAGCCATATTTTACATATAGGATCTGCATATTTGTTTGTATATATAATTGTAAGAGCTGAATATATTTAAATGTATATCATTATTTTTAAATCGATCATTTTTTTTGCAACAAGTCTTATATAAATAATATGTTCATATATATATAAGTATATGTATTTTATAGTTTAAATGTATGTGTTTTAACACATGGGTTTTACATTCAGACCTTTTATTTACAATTTATTGTAAAAAGTATGTTATAATCTCTTGGTTATATTCAAATTTATTATATATATCGTTTGTAGTTATAAATTTTATTATTGATAAAAATGTAAGTTACATATGTCACTGTAATTATGCGCATAACTGATACGTAAAGATATATTAGTATATAAGTTTATATTTGTGTTATAGGCACGTTACTTTATATTTAAAATAATACATAAATAATCATATGTAGGTAGTTGCGTGTTGCAGTGGGTGGGTTAGCTTATAACAGTGAGGATTTGTAGATGTTTGGAAATGTAAAAGGCTGTGCATATATTTTGTAAAAGGTTGTGCATATATTTTGTAAAGGCTGTGCATATATTCATAGTTTAAAACCTATTATATTTTTTTTTATAAATAGTTACAGTTATGTTTTTAAAGTGTGAGTCATAACAGAATTATAAAGGTTACTATATAACTTATACTTGTATGTTGATGGGTCTGCATAGATTTATAATGGGTCTAGATACATTTGATTAACATGAATGTAGTGGGTGGTATGTATAAAAATATCTTACATGTATTTGTTTATACATATACATACTATTTTGGACTTAAGTTGATTTCGTCGACACTAAATTTATAGCAAATATTGTTTTAATTATAGCATACAATTTATTTTACATGTTTGACTTTAGTATATAAATCCACCTACATACCTTTTACCTTCATCGATCCAGTTCTGATTCGTTTTATAAAATTATTGATCATCAGCCTTGTTCGTCCAATTCGCGTTCAAATCTTACTTTGCTTTGAGTTGTTGTTTGGACTATTCGATGGTCTAGATCGTGATCCAATTCGTATCTTATCGAGTCGTCAAAATCTCTAGCCCCGAAAGGTGAGCAATCACTCACGATTAACGTTCTTGTATTTTATTAAATTTGATTTCAATTGAAACGACAATTGAAATATAATGTTGTAGTTATTTTGTTATATATGCTATTACCTGTAACTGTTCACCTGTGGGATATGACACCATATCCTATCGTTTATATTTTATTTAAATTATTGATAATATATGCATGTTATTATTTTATTATCTGCTATCACTCAGCAAGTTCCTTGTTAGTATAGAATTCACTATGGGTTGAAATGATACATACCCGAATGGACTTTAGAATAGGAGAAAATCGTTATGGGTTGAAATGATAAACCCAAGCGATTTTCATTCGAACTGAATTGGGATTACGGGTCGAAATGATATCTACGTATATATATACTTAGTTATGGATTGAAATGATAAATGTCTGTATCACTTAACCATATGATAGAAGTATATACAGACGCCGTTGGTCCATATATAAATATTTTGAAATGATTTCCTATGGTTTTAGGAGAAATATAGGGTTTTAGTTAATATTGGAAATATTTTTATATATAAATATGTTTAATGTAAAGTAGATTTAATAGTAAACTTAAATTTAATAAAGTTTGATTTAATTAATAGAATATGTTTAAGTATTTTATTTTAAATAGATTTCCGATATTTGTATATGTTAAGGAAAATAAAGTTGAATTGATTGGAATGGTATCTAATTAATAATTTTATTTAATTAAATCAAATTCGAAACTTATTGAATTTGAAAACTTAAAATATAGTTCATAACTTTGACTTTAGTGATTTAATGAATATTCACGTTTAAAGAAATTGAAGGCAAATATAATGAATTGTAATATAAGGATATATAAGTAATATTGAGTGGATATTTCAAGAATAAATAACAACGAAGTTAAATCAAGATCTATATGAAACTGCTAGGTTTAGTTTGAAGTGTTGAAGATTTGAAATACGGGACTTAAATAGTTAAATTGTGATTCAGATCTGTATTTGAAATTGATAAAATTTTGAATTTGTTCTTTAGAAGACTAAATTGAATGGAAATTGAAATTTGAGATTTAATTTAATCTGAATAGGAAAGTCGAGTCAATTTTTGAAGTGATCGGTGAAACTTGAGGAAATTATAAATACTTTACTTTATAACTTTTTCAAAATCTATATATATCTATTTTTATATTGAAGTGAAAATGATATTTTGGTTTTGAAATATAAATTAATTTGAAAGGACCACGGTGTTATAGTGTATATTTCTACCATGTAGATAGTTCTGTAGATCCTTAGGGGATGGTGACCCCAAACATCCTTTAAGTTACTTGTATTTCAGTTGATATTTCACTTGAGTTGGATTTATAGATATAAGAATGTTAATCCTAACTCGAGTGTTTTTGTGTTTTTCTTTACGCTCGGGTCAGACTGAGTGATACAACATTTGAGGCTCACCTTCGAAGTTGGAGCTTTGCTTGAAGATCCAGCTATCTATCCTTTTAGTCATCCAGTTGATTGGTTCAGAGAAGTCATCTGCTCATACTGGAGACTTCACTGCATCTAAGATATTCTGTTGTATTTTATTTCTAACTCTGATGTTTATATAGTAGCTTCATGAACTGCTATTCATTTATTCCGCTGCGTATTATTGTACTACTCTGTATCCGTGATTCTGTGATTGATTTATTTGATGTATATGTTAAGTTTGCCAAATTTAAATTAACAATCTGATATTTTAAGGAATTCAAGTCCGACTTGTGCGAATGCGAATAGTTGAAAATATCAGGCCGTTTCACTTGGTACCATCTTGCGGCTTGCATGAACAACAGGATGAGCATTTGGAACTAAATCAATCTTGAATTCAATTTTTCTATGAGGGGGTAAAGATTTTACCTCTCCAAATACATTTGGAAATTCTCGGAAAATAAGTATGGACTCCAAACTAGGTTCGGGATATCCCAATGTATACATCGGTTTACCTCTTTTAGGACGCAGATCCCCACAAGTGATTTCAATGAAATTCCCAAATTTAGTTCTGATCAGAATTGTTCAATTATTACAATCTAATTTGGCTTCGTATTTCGTTAACCAATCCATTCCGAGTAAGATTTAAAATTCATTGAAATCGAGAATGAAAAGGCTGAAAGGAAATTTATGACAAGAATACGAGATAGGAACATCTCCACATCGTAGACATAGATTTGCCGGACCACCAACTAGATTCTTCACACAAATGGGCTCATCAACAATTTCGGATTTAAGTTTTAATTCATGTATGGTTTGTTGGGAGATAATGCTATTTGTAGCACCCGTGTCAAACAACACTCTAACAACTCTATCATAAATGATAAGGTAACCTTCTAAGACTCCTTTTTCTTTGTCCACCTTTGAAATTGAGGGGTTATCTTTGATCGCGTACATTTTCGCTACTTATGCTTGCCTCTTTCTCGGGCAATGTTTAGCTTCGTGACCTGGCTTGTGACAACGAAAACATTCGTTGGTCCTTTGACTTGTCTTTACAGGTTGATATTCCTTTACTTATTTCTTTGGCTTCTTACAATCGTTTGAATAATGAACCTTCTCTTGACAGTTGTAATAAGTAATATCTAGTCGGGTTTTCTTGATAGTTCTTCTTCTCGATGCCTTGATGCGGTTTCTTCCCTTCGGACTTCTTTTTCTTCAAATTTGGATTGCTTGCCCTTCCTTTCTCCTTCGAAACTTCCTACATATCTAGGGTGGCATATAGATAACCCATATTGATTAAGTCCAAAAAGGATTCTTTTACGTAGGCAGTCATCCTTTCATGGTACTTCTTATTCATTCCTCGAATGAATCTTTCATTCTTCTTCAAAGGTGTATTCACCAGCTCCAGACCAAAATGAGATAATTTGTTGAATTTATTCAAATATTCCTCAAACGATAAACTTCTCTATTTCAAATCTGTAAATGCCTGGTACATTCTAGAGATACCAGCAGATGGCATGTATCAATGCTCAAACACCTATTTGAATAGACTCCAAGTAAACTCATCTTCCGGCTCATCCACTGTAACTGTCTCCTACCAAGCTAGATCTTCCTCTTGGAGTTGCCAAGAAGCTATTAATCTCATCTGATCATCTTCCAATTTTAGTCCCTTGAAAATTCTTTCACACGATCGGATCCAAGCTTATGCTTCGATAATAGATTCCTTGCCAGTGAATGGCTTCCCACCAAGTCTGAAAAAACTTCTATATAGATCAGCCAGATTCGGCTGAGGTTGAGTAGGTATAGCTGCTGTGGCAAGGAGTTGACCAGTTATAGTGGTATTTCCCCGTCCCCTACCTTATCCTTTTCTTGCCCTCATTCTCAGTATCTGTAAATAGTAATAAAACTTGATTTAGGCATACAGACAAGATATCTTAGGGATATCAACAGTTTAATGAAAAAGATCAAGAAGTTTTAGGGTTTCGGTCTCTTGGGTTACACTCATTCTAGGATATACTTCACCCTATCTCTAATGAGCCATCTAATGTGTTATTCTCCATAGCTAAAGTTCTTAATCAACCTTTAGCTCTGATACCACTTGTCACGACCCGAAATCCAGCGGTTGAAGATCGACATCAAATACCTCACTTGTATTCGACTGCCAAAGATTCAAACATCAAACTCCAGTTCGGATAGAGCTTATAACAACATTAGATGAAAATAATTAGCGAAAACAAAAGATGATTTCATTTATCACAACACAGATACAACATTGATACAATATTTGATTACAACAATTTAATCCCATCATCAGAGTGCTATAACACCATACAACAGCAGAATGCTAACGCCACAGTGGAATGATAACAATGGGTCTTCAAAAAGGTTCCAACATACTTCAACTTAGATGAGGTCATCCAGAACTCCAAACACTTCAAAAGATTTCTAAACCAAAAGCTTCCAAAAAGACTTCAAAAGATTACAAGCAAACTCCAATACACGGATAACCTGCTTCTAGGCTGGCCGTGTTGAAATTATGGGCCCTCAGAGTTTAGGAAGGGAACAATAAACTTTAGGTCAGTCATGGGACTGGTATGAATAAACAAAAACAGTTGTTTGTACAAAAACAATTTTTAAAAGAAATCCGATATGCTTTTGGAAAATGAAACTACCATAATACCTCCCGCCACACACACAATGCAATTGCACAATTGGAGGAGATTTCTTCTTATGATAGTCAAACATGTTTAATACGAGAAAACTCTTTTTGATATTTTTATTAGTGCATGGTGTAGAAAAGCATTTCGAAAGTATAATATTAATCTTATCCAGCATAGTGTAGAAAAGCATTTCGAAAGTATAATATTAATTTTAGCCAGCATACCACATTTCGTCGTATGCCTACTATAGCTACCATGTTTTATGGCAGGTTACCACCACGCTGCATGGCAGGTTATATAACTAAAACCGTACAACACTCGTATTGTTTCTTTGGATTTCCAACAAATGGTCAGGATAAGTAACTTCCTTACTAAATGGGACGCCTATGGAGGGACTGTAACGACCCAGAATTTCTATTAATTAAAATTTGTATATTTAATTGATTTTAAATATCAATAAGTGAAATTAAACAGTCGAATAAATTTTATTTCGAATAGTTGGATTTAATTGGATAATTAAATCTATAATTTAATAGTTGAAATTACAGAAATAATTGGAAATTGGGTTAAATATGATTGAAAATGATTTGTAAAATTTTATTTAATCATATTGGAGTTAAAATGATGCTATACAACTATTAAAATTGATTTTAAAGTTAATTTGTGAAAATCGAATATTTTAATATTTAATTGACGAGTTAAAATAGCCATTTTTCAAACAGTCTCGGATTTCGACGGAACTAGTTGCATCGGATCCGTAATGCTATATTATTGCATGGTTTCAAATTTCGTGTCAATCGGATTTACCGTTTATCCGGGGCAAGCCAGAACGCGTAGAAATTAGTTTAAATCGATTTAATTTAAAGTCGATCGTTTATTGCCGTAACTCGCACATATGATCGAATTGGCTCCCGAAACATATCCATTGTGTCCGAAACGCGGGGTAAACCCTAGAAACGCCAGTCACCACGTGAGATTCGGAGTTCGAAAAATTTGGGATGAATAGTGTTTTTTGAAATTTTCTATAAAAGCACCCCCTTATTCACAATTTGCAAACTAAACCAACCCTAATCCTAAAACGGCCAGCCGCCTCCTAAAACATTCAATGGCCGAAATTGCTCTCTCCTTTCTTCCTTATTCTCTCTCAATCCACAGCCTTTCGCGAGAAACTATCAACTAGAAAATTGTAGAGCTTGATGATATCTTCAAATCTGTACGGTTATGATCGAAAATAGTTGAGTAAATTGTCAGCAAATCGCGAGCAAAGTAGCGATGTTCGTTCTCGACGTGCGTGCTAGGGAGATGGCCGAGCTTGGCCGTACTCAGGGCGATGGTGGGGGGTGGTGAGGGCTACGAGGCAAAGGTCGTTGATCGACCTAAAGTTGATCGTGGAGGTCGCGATATTCAACCCTAGTTTGCGATTATGGGTTTCGGCCGTGCGTGATATCCTGGAGTCAAACGCGCTGGGGAAGAAAAGCATCACGTGCGGCCCAGATTGGAAAGGCAAAAGGAACGGCCAGGATTGTGTTTGAGGTTGTAAAATATAAAAGGAAATGCAAAGTTAGTTATATTTAAATTCGTTCGAACTTCGTAATAACATAACTTTTTTATACGAGGCGAAAACACACGAAACGAATTGCGTTGGGTTCGTATAGACGAGCACAACGTGATGGAACTGGATTGGATTCGTTTGGAGCTAGTTTGAATTTTGGGTAAAATTAAACGCGGGTTTAATTTTATTCGAAATAAAATGCGAAAACTGAATTGAAAGCAAGGTGAGAACTTCTCACTCAATCGAATTAGTTTCGATTTAAATTTTAAATGGTTAGATTTAAAATTGCTTGAATGTATGTTTGAATGATGATTGCTATCTGTTGTTTTGAAATAGACATTATAGGCCGTATGTTAAGCGGAGGTTATTTATTAAAAACATATATCGCGATAATTCCAACTTGTATGGAATTGGTATTATACATGTATTTGGAGTTGATTTTCCCGCATTATATAGCGGATGAGACCCTATTGCGCCGCATAATAGCGGATAATATTTTATGAATCCCATTTACCGCGATATTCCGTATTGGAACGACATTGGTATTGTGCTAACATCTGTGGATGCAGGAAAACAGGTTGGAGGGATCCAACTGGATTCCTCACCAGTATTTATTTGATTACAGATATTGTGATATTTGTTGATTATCATATTGATATATGATGTTTTGATTGTCGCGATTGATATATTGTTGTTGTTGCAGCATTGGCCTAGTTTTGGAGTTTTAAAAATATTAAAGTAATGATTTTGAATTTAAAAGGATTTTAAAATGATTTTTGAAGGTATACGTTTATTAACTTTTGAATTGTATAAATAATAAAACGTTATAATTATTATTAGTATAAAAGTTATATTTTTGGGAAAATAATATTTAAGTATGATTTTGGAGTTATATATATATATATATATATATATATATATATATATATATAAGCTTTAATAACGATTTGTAAATTATTAAAAAGAATGATTTAAATTGGGATTTTTGAATTATTGTAAACGATTTATATAAAAAGATTTATAATATTAATATTTATAAATTAAAAATATAGGAATTATAAAACGAGTTTTATTAAGTGTTAAGATGAAGTATAAATGGATTTCATAAGTAAATGAAATTTACAGATTTATAAATTGGGAAGTTATAAAATGAATAGATTTTTGTAAAATAAAAGATTTATAAGTAATTAACTTATAAATCGGATTTTGGCATTTTAATTGAGATTTTAGAATAAGTATAAATGCTTCAAAGATGAGATTTAGAAAATTATTTTTTATAAATCGAAATAGTGGAATTATAAAAGGAGTTCTGTTAATGCTAAAGATGAGGTTACAAAAGGAATTTTATAAGTAGTAAGATTTTTAAATTTTGTAAATTGAAGTCTTTATAAAATATAAATGGGAATTTATAAACATTGTTTTATAAATCCGAAACCGACTTATTTTGATAAGTCAATTATTTTTGATTTTTAAAGGAGATATATTCACGATTTTGGACGGTGGATAATCCTTTAAACAAAATGTGTAGAAAAATGTTGAATTTGGTTAACGAAGAATATTCACGATTTTGGGACAGTGAATAATATATTAAAGTGTTTTGGGGAAGTGATATTTTAAATAGAATTAAAATAATTTGAAGTTGTTTTAAAATGCATTAAGTTTCGAACCATAGATTTCAACATTCATTGTTGAAATAGACGTTTTCGAGAAACAAGGAAAAGATGGACTATAACACTGTTGTTATAGTAAATGATTTTCGAAAGGAAATGTTTTTGTATAGTATTGGGATTATATATCTATCTAAATTTCGAATCCCTATAATAGTGATTTTGGGTTGTCGTAACGATGTTTTACGAAACATTCGTTTTGGCCCAAATAAATGTGTTTAAGAGAATGTTTTACTTAAAGAATGAAATATATACTTAATTTCGATTTAAGTATATTGAATATTTTCCAAGTGTTGAAAATAAATGGATTTGTGAATTACTTATTATTAAATAAGTATGGAAATGTTTTCCAATATGAAGTGAATGTTTTAAGATTTTATCTTTTAAAGATAAATTGAAAATGTATATTAGAAATCGATTTGGAAATCGTATATTCATAGATATTTTGGAATTGTAAATTCACTATGGAATTTATAAAAGAAAGGGAAATGAATTTTATGGATTTGGAACATAATTATAAAGTAAATCGTTAAGGATTTATTTTGTGACCCCCCACCCCAAGACCCACATTAACAAAAAGAATTACTGGGTAATTCTGTCTGTTAATGCGGAGAATAGGGCTGGTTAGGAGCGACCATCTATAATCTTGTCTTAAATATCTACTGCATACGTCGATAAATGCTCTATATTTTTTCTCTATTTCAAGTGGATCGACATATCCAATAAATGTTTAATACAAAACTATAGGTGGCTAATGGATTTATCAGAACAAAGTACAATAACAGAATGCATATCACATCATAGAACAGTAATCATTATATATATAAATACATATACACAGATACATCCCAGTATGATACAAACTAATATACAAAAGTGGTACAGAGACCACACTATATACATCTAATCAAATACATATCATAGTCAAGCGGAAAGAAATATAAACTACACGAAAGTGCTAGGCTGATATCCAAGCAGATGCATCAAAGCTAAGTCCCGTAACTGATTGCTAACCTGAAACAACTCGGTCTGACCCGAGTATAAAATACGCGGGTCAGTCTAGCTAAAACAATCAGTTCATAAGGATAGAAGATAATATGAAGCATAAGATACAAGGTGATAATTCTTCTCAAATGAGAAGAGGCAATAGAAAATACACATACTCATGACTTAAGTGAAACAATGTCATTTAAGTATACAAAGGCCTCAAAAGAGGTAAACTCTACAATACACTCAAATAACATAAACAATCGCCGATGATAATCTCCAAATAAAAACTTATGAAACTCAATAAGAGTTTATAATCCCCATATCGGAATCACCATAAAACAACACACACACACACAAATATATATATATATATATATATATATATATATAAGCCTTTCTATAACTCAAGGCTATAGGTAAAATCATCATTTCAAAATTGGTGAAATCAAAATCAAAAACTCATAAAAATTCCCCGGATTGGCCAAATCCCATTTGCATGCCGAAGCGATGCTGCACGTGCCATTCTCAAACGGTCGAAGCCTCTGACAAGGTCGCTGACACCTCCCAAAGCAGTTCATCCTCATGACAAGGTCGCTGACACCTCTTCAAGCCATTTTGTCAGCCCTAACAAGGTCGCTAACACCTCCCTAAGCAGTTTGTCCTCATGACAAGGTCGCTGACACCTCTCAAAGCTATTTTGTCAGCCCTAACAAGGTCGCTAACACCTCCCTAAGCAGTTTGTCCTCATGACAAGGTCGCTGACACCTCTCAAAGCAATTCTGTTAGGTAAACATCGTGAATGTGTCACAAACTCACGGATAGGAATCCGAAAAGTGTTAACGTGTGTCCCATACCACTCGTTCGCACTTAGCGATTTACTAGCCGCTAGTCGGTGCCACGCTAGGAACATCATAAAACTCATAAAATCATATCTCGCCTCATCTCATTGGCGAGTGATAAAGAGACACCATACTCGTCTCATCTCATCGACAAGTGTTAAATAACATCGTAACTTGTCTCATTTCATCGACAAGTCAAAACATCGTAATGGTTCCTCATAAACCATAAATCTCAAAATATGAAATCATATACTCAAGACTTGCCTTATATCATTGGCAAGTAAATAAAACATCGTGATGGTTCTCATCGACCATACTCCTGCTTTGGAGATCCCAAACCATAATACTCGCCAAATATTGGCCATCTTAAATAATTCCGGTAAATAGGAATTATAAAACTCAAAATATGCCATAAAATGACAAACATCTCAAAATCAATAATCTCAAATAGCTTCGATCGTACAAGTCCGGAATTAACCGAAATAGTAAAAGCACATGTCCCATACCACGTGTTTTACTAAATCGTTTAATTCTCTTTCTCATACGTTCAAATAGTACAAAAGTGTGTATTTTACATATAAAATAATTTATTTGAGAAAACAAGCTTTTAAAACTTTTTCCCGAAAATATTAATAAAACCAATATTTAAAATTTCTTTATTATAGGAAATAAATAGATTTTATATTAGAAAAATAATTTTAAAGTACAATGTAATAATAGTTTAAAATGTCCATTTATTTCAAAAATCACTTCAAAATGGTTTAGTGAAAATCATGCTCGAAAATAATGAAAAACAAGATAGATTACTCAAGACCGATAACTTGAATTCAATACGAATTCAATTCAAATTTAACCCAAAGTCAATTCAAATTCTATTTAAATTTGCATTTCAAATTCTCTAAATATAGCTAGCCTATTGATAGGCATCATAACTCTCAAAACATCTCAAAAACATCAAAATCTAACAAGACTGAGAGCAAAAATAAGCCAATACAATTCTCAGTTCAATGATTGTTATTGCTATCGTTTTGCTCTCGAGACAGCAACAAACAAATATAGTTTTGAACAAGCTAACTTCGAAATTTCAAAAAACACAAAACATAAAACTTCTAGCAAAAATTCTAAGCTTTCTGGAACATCTTGAATTATTAAATTTGGATAAGAAACATGAAAGATATGGCCAAAACAAATTTCAGATATGAATTTCGCTACAGCTGTTGTTTTAGCTTCGGGACAGCGATACTAGAATGAACTTTCGACCATGTAAACATCAAAATTTGACAAAACTCAAAACATGAAAATTGTAGCATATAATCTAAGATTTCAGGTGCATCAAGAATCATCAAATTCCGACATTAAACGAAAAAGATATGTTTAAATTTCCAACAGCACTTAGCACAGAAAATCACAATTTTACAGTGACAGAGCTGAGAGTTTGTAACAGGATTTCGATCAATCTTTGCTTAAAATATGCTAATGTGTTCAACATAAAAGTTGTCACACACAAAATATTCTTTCCAGAACTTCAAATATCATCCAAATCCGATAAGAGACAAGGAAGATATGTCTAATTTACTAACTATGTTTAGTTTGGATAACGTAATTACTAAAGTGACAGAGCTGAGAGTTTGCAACAGCATTTTGGTCAAACTATGCTTAAAATATGCAAATGTATTCAACTGGAAAGTTGTCACACATAAAATAAGCTTTTCAGAACATCAAAAATCATCCAAATCCGATAAGAAAAATGGAAGATATGATCAATTTACTAACTGTATTAAGCACAGTTTTACAATTACAGGCCAGTGAGATTGTATTGGGTTTTTCGACCTTCTATTGTCAAAATTTTCGAAAGTATTTAACATAAAAGTTATCACCCTCTCTTCATTCTTTCCATAACATTAAAAAAAATCAAATTCCGACTTAAAACGAAAAACTTATGCCCAATTTACTGATAGCGGTTTATAAATGAACATGCAATAAAAATCAAATTGAGATTTCTAACCTTGAAATCTCAAATTATGCTAGAAAATGTGAGTTTTCAACTCACCTTTGATTTAGATAGAAAATACCCGAATTTTTGAAGAATGATTGAAGCTTCAAGGTGAAATTAGTCTTCAAGAGCCTTTCAATTTACTATCATTTGAAGAAGTTTCATCTTAAATTGAAGAAAATTAGCTTGAGATTTGATTTTGAAAGAAGGGTTTTCTTTTTACTGTTTTTGTCTTAGGGAAGAAAGAAGAAGAGGAGCTGAGGTATGAACGCACATGAACTAAATTTCTTCTTTTCTAACCTGGTTAAGATTATAATGGGCCTTGGACCCAAAAAGAACAAAAGAAACAATAAGTCCATGTTTTAATTCATGCTTAAACTAAAATGCATATATTTATATTTAAACATATGCAATTAGCAAATGCCACTATCTTTCAAATTTTTACACAAATAAAATTCTAAATTTACACACTTATAAACTAAATCATTTTCCACCATATAAAAAGATAAATTTATATTTATAAAACATTTTTATTATTAAAATCTTTTATTTCACAAAAATGCACTATTTCCACAATTAAATGCAAAAGCATATATTTTTGACTTTTAAAATTCCATAAAAATTATTTTCTTACTTAGAAAAATATTACAAACGGTATCCAAACTTTATTTATAACCAACACTCATTTTTAAACCAATTTCCATCTTTTTACTTAATTAAACACCCTTCAAAAAATCAAATACTTCATTTAAAAATTATTAAAAGAAGTAATTGACAATAATTTATAAAAATTATTTCATTTTCTCTAAACAAAGATCATTCTCCATCACCATTAGTCCAAATAAATAAAATGAAGTTCCAAACTTTATTTTTCTCATTTTATTTTCAAAATTCATTGTTTATTCCAAATAAACAATATAAAACTTCCAATTTTATTAAATTTACAATATTAAATTATAACTATTAACAGGTAATCTCCAAAAGCAGGGTTGTTACAGACTCTCCCCCTTATCAAAATTGCATCCTCGCAATTTCTAAAGAAGAGTTTGTATTCAACGTAAGTATTTCATCAATCGTAGAAGGATAGACAGGCACAAGATCACAATTCCTCACTTTCAACTCAAGATGAAAGAAGACTAAGATAAGATTGCTCGATTAATTCTGTGGTTTTTAAAGTGCAAATATGGAATTAGCGAACCGCTGAATTTTTCAATCAGCACATAAGATTTCGAAGGCGTCTCACCTTCGAATAAGAGCACAACAAGATGCAAGAAAAAGGATCAATCAAATGAGATTGATTTCTCATAAGCTCCTCAAGTAGAGTCGGGATTTAGCACACTTCAACCCAAACTCTAATCAACAAGATGATTATCGATATGATCTTTCCGTATGACACTACGGAAGGAACAACACCAATATAAGATAGACATAATAGAGGCAAGATAGTTCAACCAAAAGGTGGTTTCAAACTCGAATGACCGCGTAAATGCACGTCATTAGAAAATAGCACAAGAGTAAGATACTCATAAGGAACTAAAATATATGTATATACTCTCAATCAAAAATTCTTAGAGTTCCAAAAGATCGATACTTTATAGTTATAACCACAATTTTCAACACTTGAAATTTTTCCAAAACTTCTTACTTAGATTTTAAATTTATTACTCTTCACTAGTGTAAATAAAGTTTAAGTTGTTATTCTCTAATTCTTCCACAGGTACACTCTAGTTTGCAACATATTATTTTTCAATTTGTTTCTCAAATTTTCTAAGTGTTTGCAATTTTCGAAAAAAATTGACGGAGTCTCCTTTGAACGGAGGACCATATACAATATTACAAAAATAAATTATATAATATACATTGACCATTAGGTCGGAAACACAATATATATCACTATTTAACACTTAAAATTAATCCGAAAACATACCTTTCCCTTTAAGCATTTTAAAGCGGTTTTGCACAAACTTACATCTATAATCTTTTTGATCAAAATATATTCCATCTATCATATTTTCACCTGTACTTAACTCAAATAGATAATATTAGTTCATGATCATAAATAAGAAATGCTACACTTAACTATTGAGGGGAAATAAATCAATTTCAGTTCAGACCTGCTGTAAACAAGACCTATTTTTACCGAGAAAACCACAAAATTTGAAGAATTTTATAAAATGAAAGTTGTTCTAATTAGTCTGGGCTTTCCGGAAATATAAAGATCATCAAAATCGGATTTACGGTTTGAAAGTTATGTTAAATTTACTTTCAGCTTAATCTTAGAGAATTTTGTAATAGGGCAGAATTTCCTATCTCCATTCAATCCCATTTTAGACTTAGTAAATAGCAAAATATTTAAAAGTGGTACAAAGAAACTCTATAGCTTACTGAAAGCTCTTTCGTCTGCAAAAAGATTAAGCTCATTTGGAGTAATAAATCTCTAGTTATCGCTGTTTTAGTACATCACTTTTCTAAATGAAATTTTAAGCTTTTAAAATCAATTTAAAATTTGAAATTCTCCCAAACCATTTTAATTTCAAACTACAATTTCAAACTAGCTTTTGGATAAATCATTTATTAAATGATCCTCCTTTTTTCTTGGAAATCTAAGACATATAAAATTATGATCAACTTTACATAATCACCACAAAACATTTTATTAAGTGGAAATATGTTCATTACTTTCCAAAATCTAGCTTTAAAAACAATTAACTATGAAAACTCATTTTCGAAGAGATACTAATTTCTTGCATTATAAAGAGATGATTATTGATTATCCATCAAAATAAATTTTTTATAGTCATCATTAATAACTTGTACTAAAATATTCAATTAATAATTTAATTTTCAAACCAATGTATTTTTTTACCTTAAATACATCATTTTATCAATCAAAACATCAAATGATATTTTCTTCTAATTAAGACATCCCCTTAATTAGAATTATTCACTATACTTACACAAATTACCATATTTAATTTCTCAAATTTCAAATAATATAAGGGTGTTGCCTCACCATTGATTTATAGTGAATGACCCCATCGATTGGCTGCATGGTTGATCAAACGATCAAAAATGCCTCGCCACTCCTCCAACACTCACCATGGTTCAATGGTTTTATTAAACAATTTAAAAAAAATTAATACTCTACCCTATTAATTATTATCAAAATTTACTAATTAAAACTAAATTTACCGTGTCTGAGTGTCTCATCACAGCGTTTAGGAAATCCCTATCGATAACGTTGGCCAAACGCATCGACCAGAATTCTTAAAGCACTAGACGGACAACCTAACACAAAAATTCATTTTCTTTTAAAAAGAAATACCTCATATATAATACTTAAAATATTTTTTTTTTGTTTTTCCCCAAAAATATAAACTAATTTCTCTTAGAAACATATCTTAAGTTTGATTTTTTTTTGAAAACACCTCATTTCCCTAGTGGATATCCTCATGGAAGGACGACTGACAGGCCAAGAACCGAGAATGAAGTCAATACAATATTCGATTGCCCGATTGTGTGTCATACCCAAAACGGACACACAGAAATCAACAGAGTCACAATGATAGGAATTTGAGATAGATCATCAACATCTCGAAACTCAAGAGTGAATACAGACACTTCAAAATCATCAATAACATTCCGAAGAGAAAGAAACAACAAATCGGTTAAAATTAGGATACCTAATTTTAGCTTCCTTTGGAATACAGAATGCAACTAGAAAATACCCAAGCTACCCCAACTCAAATCATTCCAAACTCTAAAGAGGAAAAAGCATGCTAATTCACTTGAAAAGATAAGCTATAAGGAAAAAATCCAAAATCCTTAACATCATACCAAATATTGCAGAACCCCTCAATAGGATTCGCAATCCTCAAAGAAATCACAAAATAAGAACGTCAAAGATCATTAACAAACTCCTTCAATACGGATGGGTGTCAAGCACCCGTATTGAAGAGGACTTGAATAAAACAATCACGATTAGGATTACTCCTAAGATAAGATGTCATCAATTAAATTTGGGAATATTTCGGAATAAAACATATTCCTAGACATATCCCAAATTATCTACTCCAAAAGGCACGATAAGGTAAAGGACACGATGATTAAGGAATTCGTAACACTTGTATTACACTTAGATGTACCTTCATATGTGTTTCTGTTCTGTGTTTATCATACTTTGTTCTGAACCTCGCTCTGATACCAAGCTGTGACGCCCCACCCCAAGACCCACATTAACAAAGAGAATTACTGGGTAATTCTGTCTGTTAATGCAGAGAATATGGCTGGTTAGGAGCGACCATCTATAATCTTGTCTTAAATATCTACTGCATACGTCGATAAATGCTCTATATTTTTTCTCTATTTCAAGTGGATCGACATATCCAATAAATATTTAATACAAAACTATAGGTGGCTAATGGATTTATCAGAACAAAGTACAATAACAGAATGCATATCACATCACAGAACAGTAATCATTATATATATAAATACATATACACAGATATATCCCAGTATGATACAAACTAATATACAAAAGTGGTACAGAGACCACACTATATACATCTAATCAAATACATATCAGAGTCAAGCGGAAAGAAATATAAACTACACGAAAGTGCTAGGCTGATATCCAAGCAGATGCACCAAAGCTAAGTCCCGTAACTGATTGCTAACCTGAAACAACTTTGTCTGACCCGAGTATAAAATAAGCGGGTCAGTCTAGCTAAAACAATCAGTTCATAAGGATAGAAGATAATATGAAGCATAAGATACAATGTGATAATTCTTCTCAAATGAGAAGAGGCAATAGAAAATACACATACTCATGACTTAAGTGAAACAATGTCATTTAAGTATACAAAGGCCTCGAAAGAGGTAAACTCTACAATACACTCAAATAACATAAACAATCGCCGATGATAATCTCCAAATAAAAATTTATGAAACTCAATAAGAGTTTATAATCCCCATATCGGAATCACCATAAAACAACACACACACACACACACACACACACACACATATATATATATATATATATATATATAAGCCTTTCTTTAACTCAAGGCTATAGGTAAAATCATCATTTCAAAATTGGTGAAATCAAAATAAAAAACTCATGAAAATACCCCGGATTGGCCAAATCCCATTTGCATGCCGAAGCGATGCTGCACGTGCCATTCTCAAACGGTCGAAGCCTCTGACAAGGTCGCTGACACCTCCCAAAGCAGTTCGTCCTCATGACAAGGTCGCTGACACCTCTTCAAGCCATTTTGTCAGCCCTAACAAGGTCGCTAACACCTCCCTAAGCAGTTTGTCCTCATGACAAGGTCGCTGACACCTCTCAAAGCTATTTTGTCAGCCCTAACAAGGTCGCTAACACCTCCCTAAGCAGTTTGTCCTCATGACAAGGTCGCTGACACCTCTCAAAGCAATTCTGTTAGGTAAACATCGTGAATGTGTCACAAACTCACGGATAGGAATCCGAAAAGTGTTAACGTGTGTCCCATACCACTCGTTCGCACTTAGCGATTTACTAGCCGCTAGTCGGTGCCACACTAGGAACATCATAAAACTCATAAAATCATATCTCGCCTCATCTCATTGGCGAGTGATAAAGAGACACCATACTCGTCTCATCTCATCGACAAGTGTAAAATAACATCGTAACTTGTCTCATTTCATCGACAAGTCAAAACATCGTAATGGTTCCTCATAAACCATAAATCTCAAAATATGAAATCATATACTCAAGACTTGCCTTATATCATTGGCAAGTAAATAAAACATCGTGATGGTTCTCATCGACCATACTCCTGCTTTGGAGATCCCAAACCATAATACTCGCCAAATATTGGCCATCTTAAATAATTCCGGTAAATAGGAATTATAAAACTCAAAATATGCCATAAAATGACAAACATCTCAAAATCAATAATCTCAAATAGCTTCGATCGTACAAGTCCGGAATTAACCGAAATAGTAAACGCACATGTCCCATACCACGTGTTTTACTAAATCGTTTAATTCTCTTTCTCATACGTTCAAATAGTACAAAAGTGTGTATTTTACATATAAAATAATTTATTTGAGAAAACAAGCATTTAAAACTTTTTCCCGAAAATATTAATAAAACCAATATTTAAAATTTCTTTATTATAGGAAATAAATAGATTTTATATTAGAAAAATAATTTTAAAGTACAATGTAATAATAATTTAAAATTTCCATTTATTTCAAAAATCACTTCAAAATGGTTTAGTGAAAATCATGCTCGAAAATAATGAAAAACAAGATAGATTACTCAAGACCGATAACTTGAATTCAATACGAATTCAATTCAAATTTAACCCAAAGTCAATTCAAATTCTATTTAAATTTGCATTTAAAATTCTCTAAATATAGCTAGCCTATTGATAGGCATCATAGCTCTCAAAACATCTCAAAAACAACATCAAAATCTAACAAGAATGAGAGCAAAAATAAGCCAATACAATTCTCAGTTCAATGATTGTTATTGCTGTCGTTTTGCTCTCGAGACAGCAACAAACAAATACAGTTTTGAACAAGCTAACTTCGAAATTTCAAAAAACTCAAAACATAAAACTTCTAGCACAAAGTCTAAGCTTTCTGGAACATCTTGAATTATTAAATTTGGATAAGAAACTTGAAAGATATGGCCAAAACAAATTTCAGATATGAATTTCGCTACAGCTGTTGTTTTAGTTTCGGGACAGCGATACTAGAATGAACTTTCGACCATGTAAACATCAAAATTTGACAAAACTCAAAACATGAAAATTGTAGAATATAATCTAAGATTTTAGGAGCATAAAGAATCATCAAATTCCGACATTAAACGAGAAAGATATGTTTAAATTTCCAACAGCACTTAGCACAGAAAATCACAATTTTACAGTGACAGAGCTGAGAGTTTGTAACAGGATTTCGATCAACCTATGCTTAAAATATGCAAATATGTTCAACATAAAAGTTGTCACACACAAAATATTCTTTCTAGAACTTCAAATATCATCCAAATCCGATAAGAGACAAGGAAGATATGTCTAATTTACTAACTATGTTTAGTTTGGATAACGTAATTACTAAAGTGACAGAGATGAGAGTTTGCAACAGCATTTTGGTCAAACTATGCTCAAAATATGCAATGTATTCAACTGGAAAGTTGTCACACATAAAATAAGCTTTTCAGAACATCAAAAATCATCCAAATCCGATAAGAAAAATGGAAGATATGCTCAATTTACTAAGTGTATTAAGCACAGTTTTACAATTACAGGCCAGTGAGTTTGTATTGGGTTTTTCGACCTTCTATGTTCAAAATTTTCGAAAGTGTTTAACATAAAAGTTATCACCCTCTCTTCATTCTTTCCAGAACATTAAACAAAATCAAATTCCGACTTAAAATGAAAAAGTTATGCGCAATTTACTGATAGCGGTTTATAAATGAACATGCAATAAAAATCAAATTGAGATTTCTAACCTTGAAATCTCAAATTATGCTAGAAAATGTGAGTTTTCAACTCACCTTTGATTTAGATAGCAAATACCCGAATTTTTGAAGAATGATTGAAGCTTCAAGGTGAAATTAGTCTTCAAGAGCCTTTCAATTTACTATCATTTGAAGAAGTTTCATCTTGAATTGAAGAAAATTAGCTTGAGATTTGATTTTAAAAGAAGGGTTTTCTTTTTATTGTTTTTGTCTTTAGGAAGAAAGAAGAAGAGGAGCTGAGGTATGAACGTACAGGAACTAAATTTCTTCTTTTCTAACCTGGTTAAGATTATAATGGGCCTTGGACCCAAAAAGAACAAAAGAAACAATAAGTCCAAGTTTTAATTCATGCTTAAACTAAAATGCATATATTTATATTTAAACATATGCAATTAGCAAATGCCACTATCTTTCAAATTTTTACACAAATAAAATTCTAAATTTACACACTTATAAACTAAATCATTTTCCACCATATAAAAAGATAAATTTATATTTATAAAACATTTTTATTATTAAAATCTTTTATTTCACAAAAATGCACTATTTCCACAATTAAATGCAAAAGCATACATTTTTGACTTTCAAAATTCCATAAAAATTATTTTCTTGCTTAGAAAAATATTACAAACGGTATCCAAACTTTATTTATAACCAACACTCATTTTTAAACCAATTTCCATCTTTTTACTTAATTAAACGCCCTTCAAAAAATCAAATACTTCATTTAAAAATTATTAAAAGAAGTAATTGACAATAATTTATAAAAATTATTTCATTTTCTCTAAACAAAGATCATTCTCCATCACCATTAGTCCAAATAAATAAAATGAAGTTCCAAACTTTATTTTTCTCATTTTATTTTCAAAATTCATTGTTTATTCCAAATAAACAATATAAAACTTCCAATTTTATTAAATTTACAATATTAAATTATAAATATTAACAGGTAATCTCCAAAAGCAGGGTTGTTACATATTTAATTGGTTTAATTGAACCATTTTGAAATGAAAGTATTTCCACATAAGGAAAATGTTTGAAATTTGTTTTCAAATGTTGTAAAGGTGAAAAGTGATTTGAAATTTGTTTTCAAATGTTGAAGTGTGGAGAATATATATCTTGTAAAGATATTTTTGGAAAATAAATAATTTGGAAAATTATTTGGAACTTGGTGATGTTGTGCATATCTATTGATAGTTAAATAACTGACTATCCATATTTACCTTTAAATAGGTATTTGTTGTGATTTGCTTGAATTTGAATGCCACACTTATTTTCAAAATAAGCGCTCACTATTCGGGTTAGCTGGAAAATGACCTTTGGGTCGTATAATCCATTCCGAATATGTGATACGTCTCTATGGATTGCATTTGATGACCGGTGTTGAAGACCAGGTATTTTTGAAAACGGAAGGATTACCGTCGAATGACTCTGCATCGGCTGATCTCCAATATAGAGATATTATCACCCTTAGTGACGGGAGGTCCGGACGTGATTAGTGAATATCCGAATTGTAAGGGCTTCTTTGGAAGTGCCTTCGGTTCCGTTCGATCCCAGAACGGACTTGTATGGATGTGTGTCTGTCATTACAATTTGAGATGTAAATCTGGTTTCTATCATATATATTTCTATTTGTGGCGGAGAATTTATTCTTTTAGCTTAACACCCTTTTCTGGGACATACGAGCTCAGAGGTTATGTATTTGATGGTTACTAGTAATACATTCCCAAATTGGTAATGTGACATACGAAGTGTTGTTGAGCATATGTGATCAAAGCACATCTTTTGTATAAAGCGTGGCTTCGTGGACGAGACTTCGTCGGATCTCATACCCCGGAAATGGTCAAAACAGGAAGGATGCAGTAAGGTTATTCCGGGGTAGCGCCCCTTTAGTGTATGTCATTCCTTCTGGACAGAGGTGGTATCATGGTATGGAGCCTAGATACTTAACCTATGTTGTTGCTACAAATTTATTACTTTGTGGTTGTTGGAATCAAGGATTCTCGGATATAGATCGGTTACGATCAGGGAATGACATATTCGTGTCAGTAGTTACCCAGTTTGAAGGGTAACCCGGCCTTGTGTTGGCAGAGATCCGGTTAGGTTCTCGGGTCGTCTTTCCAAAGGTGTACCCATGTGGCAATGGGAAGTTCCTTGGCCAGACCATTCGTTGAAAATCCAAAGAAACAATACGAACCTTGTACGGTTTTAGTTGTATAACCTGTCATGGAATGTGGCGGTAACCTGCTATTGAACATGGTAGCTATAATATGCATACGATAATGGTCGTATGTTGGCTAAGATTTATATCTTTACTTTCGAAATGATTTTTCCTGCACTATGCACTAGTAATAATATCAAATGTTTCTTTTTAATGCGTATCAAGCATCTTTGACTATCATAAGGAGAAATCTCCTCCGATTCTGCGTTTGCATTGTGTGTGTGCGGGAGGCCTTATGGTAGTCTCATTTTCCAAAAAGCTTTGCGAATCTATTTTAAAATATCCCTGTTGTTTGGTTTTAAAGATAATCTGTTTTAGTTCTCACACCAGTCCCATGACTGACCTGGAGTTTATTGTTTTCCTTCCTAAACTCTGGGTGCCCACCAATTTCCATACGTGCAATCTAGAGTCAGGTTATCAGGATATTCTGAAATTCAGGAGTTGCTGGAGGCAAGCTGGATGGCATGGCGTATACACTAGTATATAGTATTTCTTTTCCGCTGTTTGTTGTTGTACACTCTGATATTGTAATGTAATGTGATGTAATGAAATAACTGATATAGTTCTTTGTTTAAAGATTATTCATTTATCTATTATATGTTGTTCCGCAGCGATTGTGAGATTCTGATATTGTTTTCTGTTTCTTCTTCTATTTTTCTCTCCTCTTCTTTAACCCTAATGTTATGGTTTTCCAGCCTTTGATTGCTCGGCAGTTGATACAGTGGACGTATTGATGTCGGTTTTCGAGCGTCGAAAAATCGCACTCGTTACAGGGACACTCCTAAGAACCAAACCGGATCTCTGCCAGCATAAGGCCGAGTTACCTCTGTAACTAGATAACACCTACAAGTATGCCATCCCCGGTCGTTACCGAGCTTTATCCCGGGATTCACCAACAAATATAAACAACCACACAGTTAAATATCTACGCTTCATACCATGATACCACCTCTTATCCAAAAGAAAATGGACATACTCTAGGGACGAGACCCCTAATAACCTTGCCGCAACATTCTTGTTTCGACCATTATCGGGTTGTGAGGTTCGACGAAGTCTCATCCACAAAGCTACGCTTTACACAAAAGCCATGCTTCGATCAACAAATGATCAGCAGCACTCAGCATGCCACACTACCAAGTTGGGAGTATATCACTGATAACCATCAATTACATAACCTCTGAGCTCGTACGTCTCAGAGAAGGGTGTTAAGCTAAGAGAATAAATTCTCCGCCACCAAATAGAAATGTATTCGATAGAAATCAGCTTTGTATTTCAAAGTGTAATGTCAGATGTACAACCATACGAGTCTGTTTTGGGTTCGAATAGAACTGAATGCACTTCCAAAGAAGCCCTTGCAATTCGGGCATCCACAATCCCGATCGGACTCCCCATCACATATAGAGATCTCTATACCGGAGAAACTCGGTGCAGAGTCATTCGACAGGTTATCCTATCGTTCTCGAAGACACCCAGTCTTCACCAGCGTCTTCAATTGCTATCCATTTCGTCGTTTCACTATTCAGAATGGGTTATATGACGCAAAGTCCTCTCCCGGCTAAACCGAATAGTGAGCGCTTAATTTAAAATCACATGGATATATCAATCACAAAGATTCATCATAAATATTCGATGTGGGTTTCAGATAACCAACTGGAATCGGACTCCCTGTCGCATTGAAATTCAAATGCTGTTTTACGGGTCAAAGGGTTTTCACATTCACACAGAAACAAATCACAGATATCACATCTCAACACAAGCAATTCATATCATATGGTATCACTATCACATATAAGAGATATCAATCAATACAAAGCATTCAATATCAATCATCTACAATTAAGATGAACTAATAGTGTGATTATAGTCAATTATCACATAATTATTTTCATTAATTATCTTTAATTAATGATTAATTACTCTTAATTATAAATTAATTAGTCTTTAATTACTAATTAAATAATCTTAATTACTTTCATTAATTAAATATGGCTTAATTAATTACCTTAAGCAATTAATGTTTAGTTATAAATTAATTAACTTAAATTAATAATTAATTAACTTTAATTAATTATTCCTTAACTATTTAAGTAATTATAAATCATTTGTCTTGATCAATCATTTAATCATTACCTAAATCTTTAATTAATTAAAACGACCCGACTTTCTCACCACATAAAATCGTATCGTCTTGAAGAAAGAATGGGATAGAAAAGAGAAAAGAAAGAAGAGAAAGAAGAAACAACATTAGAATCTTAACAGCGGAACGAATAAATTATATTAATAACATAAGTATTTACATAATATACAACATCATCAGAGTTACACAACATACACAACATATACTAGACAGTTATAAACACCTGTCTAGTATTTTCAACTTAATACAAACACAACACAGAGAACACACAGCGGAAACTATATATCTGCGACGCAGAAGCCTCCTGCTCCATTTGCTCCTCCAATATTCGTCAAAGCTAACCTGAACCCCTTGGCTACTCGTAAAAATTTGAGTACCCAAGAGTTTAAGAAAACAAAAGATAAGCTCCGGGTCAGACATGGGTCTGGCATGAGTAACAGGTTAACGTTGCTTAACTTCAAAAACCTTTTTGAAAAAAAGGTATCACGTAAGACTTCCCACACATAAACATGGAAAAGTTTTTACCTTACGCTAACCAAAACATTGATAAGAAATCCGGTGATATTATAATAGTGTCTAGGGTTTTCGAGTAAAATACAGAAATAGCTGGAATGCTTACATCTACGTTCCAACATAGTTGGGCACAACCAAAACGTATGGTACTTATTGGATTTTGGATTCCATCAATGGCAAGGCTACTGGGGTACCGCCCGTCACAGTATGTGGCCTAGATAACCGTACCAAGGAGCCACCCTAACTCCCCTGCAACACAAGGCGGGACCATTCCTTATTGAATGGTCCCGAACAAGACAACCCCGCAGTTGTTTGCAACCAACTACCCACACAGCCGAAAATAAAGGGACTTCTAGATAGGGGAAAATCTCGTCCTACTTGGGCATGACCCACTTAACCTTGCTGCACCTCCCCTGTTTTAGCCATTCCCGGTTGATGAAGCTTGAGGCTACGATTACCTTTAGAGAACACATCTCTTAGAATGCTCATCGTCCACCTGACGATGTTTTGAAAGCATTCAATCCATACAAGTTCGTTCCGGGTTCGAACGAAAACGAAGGCATTATCTCGTTACACTCATTTTGGAATCACCCTCAGAGTTAACGACGATAACCCATGCACTCTGAATCTTCATCTTCCCTTGAGATTCCCGACCTATCGTTAATTTGGATCGATGTGGTTTTCGGATATCCAAATATAGAAACCCGATCCGGTCTCATCGAAATCCAAATCGCCATCTGTTAGGTTCAAGTTGTTTTAAATGTTTAAAACAATTCAATTTAATATTATCTATATACACACAGATAGATAATACACAACATCACAATAGATAATCAACATTATCATCACAACAGGTAATCCATATTATCGTCCCAAACAGATAATTCATATTATCATCCCAAACAGATAATTCATATTATCAACTCAAATGCAACCATAGCATCCAAATCACACAACATCACTTATCTCATATCTGAGATCTCAACTATTCAGGGTAATCAGTATTAAACAACATTCACAAGCAATGACTTGTTAATCATTATTCTATAATTAATTTAAAGTGAATTAAATTAATTACTTCTTCCCTAATTAATTTGAAATAAATTAATTAATCACTTCATCCATATAAATCTTGCTTACATATCCATTAATTAATTACAATCCAATCAATTGATTACTCTCAACAAATTACCCTAATTAATCATCTTGATTAATTATCCTTTAATTACATTCAAGTAATTAACCTCCAATTAATTTCACAAATTAATTATTCCAAACCAAATTCAGTAATTAACCTGTAATTACTTCATTAATTAATTAGTTATAATTAATTACTTTAATCCTTAATTAATTACATTAATTAATTCCTTCATTGATTAATTGTTCTTAATTAATCTACCCTTAATTACATCATTAATTATACAAATTAAAGATCCCAAATTATTTTATTTATAATTACCTTATTTAAATTAATTATCAATTATTCATATTGATTAATGGCTCTTGATTAATCACATCAAATAATTAACTATATTTAATTAATTACATCTCTTTATTATCTTTAAATAACTCAATTAACAAACCTAAATTAATTACACTAAGTAATTAATTATTAATTACTTCCTTTAAGTAATTATTCTGCATATGAATTTCATATTACTTACACAAAGTAATTAATTTTCAAAACTCCTTCATTACCCAATTGTTCTTCAGTTTAATTACATCAAGTAATTTACCTTCTTAATTACTTCACTAAGTAATTATTCATTTTTAATTACATTGGGTAATTACTTCTCAAATTAATCAGTGATTAATTTAAATTAATTAAACTTAATTAATTAACATAAATAATCAAAATAAACTTAATTAATTACACTTAGTAATTAATTTCTTAATTAATTTCATTAATAAATTACACTTAAACAATTCAAATGATTATCTTTAAATTAATTAATCCAATTAATCATTAAAATTAATCACATTAATTAATTATTAAATAATACTAAGTTAATGACGTTCATTAACCAATAACAAATCTTTAATTACTTTTCTAAAGTAATTAACCAAGATTAATCAATGTTAATTACAAATTTAATTATCTATAAAACCCATTAATTAATCTCTAATTATTAAATTAATCAAGTGATAATCTAAAACTTAATTAATTTAAAATTACTTGATTAATAAATTCAAATCATTATTTTAAATTAAAATCAAAACTTATCTAAATAATGATTTCTTAATTACAATTTAATCAATCTTAATTAACTTACTAATCCTTTAATTAATTAAATAAAACCCTTAATTATTTAATTAATTAACCTAGTTATTAATTAATTAAATAAATTAATTACAAAACTTAATTACCTTAATCATTTAATGAATAATAAATTACTAAGTTCAAATCAACTTAATGATAATCATTAATCGTATTCATGATTTAATTATCATTTCAAAGTAATTTAAAAACAGCTTATTTTTAAATTTTCCTTTAGATTGCATTTTAAATTCAAGATTTAAAATGAAACAATTTTTAACTTTAACAAAACCTTTAAAGCAATTCAAAACCTTTTTAATTATATGATAAAGAATCTATTTGTTTTATAAAGAAATTTAAAAGAATTTTAAAACCAAATTAAAATTTAAACTTAAACCATACCCTGAAATGTTCAAAGTTGTTTTTAAAACATTTGTGTTCAAAAGCTTATTTTACTATGAACTAGTAATCAAATCCACTTTTGAATTCCAGATTTACAAACTTAGATTTGATCACTTTGTTCAAATCTTATATTTCAGATTTTTAAAACTTCATTATAAATTACTTTATGATTCAAACTTGATTGCAAACATTTGAATTTATAAACTTGTTTTCTTCTCAAATCCTAAGATTTCAAATTCAAATTTGAATACAGATTTACAATTCAGATTTTAAACTTAAATTTAAAATTATGTTTTAAAATCTCATTTTTTTTCAGATTACTAAAACACCGTTATAAAATACTGTAATCATTTTTAGTAGTTGTTAAACATTTTATTTTTATAAATTTATTTATTTTGAAAACAAGAATTCAAATTCATTTTCAATTCATAATTTAAACTTGTTTCAACTTTTGTTTTAACCCTGCTTTGCTTCTTTTATTTAAAATTTTGTTTAAATTAAAAACCTGCATACTGTCAAGTTTTCAAAATCCTGAAACAATAAAACTACTCGAGCCAGAAAACTAATTTCTTCGAGTCTTACTCCTCTCTACCTCGGGTAAAACCCTCAAATGACTCGAGTGTTACACGAGTACACTTTGCATCCTTCCAAACTAACAAAACACAGAAGAACATTCAGATCATTAGAAACTAAGAGCACCGTGCACGTGCACGGTGCCCCCGACCTCCTCCATTCAATTCCAGAACTTCGAACACATCCAAGATCACCCAAGCACCCTACCCCGACCACCTGAACTACACCATCCACCTGAAGTCAAAAACCAGCCTCAACCAAAAACCTGGAAACACAGTACTTCATCAAGGCCCAAACCTATCAATGGCCAGATCTCCCCTCTCCGACCACCGTTAGAGTTGAAACTTTGGCCACAATCTCGTCATGGACCCAGCTACGCTTCCCCAAAGCCGCTTCACGCTCGATCAAACAGAGAGACATGATCGATCAAATTCATATACTTGAGTATAAACTAGGGTTATAGATTTATAATGATCACCGCCGACGCCATACCAATTTGATCACCATACAAGTAATTTTCAAAGATTCTCCGATCACCCATCTTCCTTCATACAGAAGCACGACCTCCAAATCCACTTAAATCGCCAGAGATGATCTAAAACTCCACTTTGGGTCAAACAGTGATGTACAATCATACCCAATCTAAAAACTTTGTTTTTAGTTTTAAAAATCAAGATTTTTATTTAGCTTTCTGATTTTATACTTATATCAGTGAATTCATATGTTTGAAAATTAACATTTATCAAGTTTTCACTATTCTTCAAGGTTTTCCAGTGAGATTGTCAAACTTATTTTAACTAAATAAAATTTTTAAACTTACTTCAAAAACTAAACAACAATACTTGTCTGTAATCAAGATTCTACAAATCTTGGATCAAAGGATAGGAATTTACGTTGCAATGTGGGTCAAAAACAAAGAACAGAGGTATATATTTTTTTATAATTACAAGCATGCACACATTCATCAAATGTTCACAAACAAATCTAACTTTCCAGAGATAGATTAGGCAACTAATATTATACTTAATTAATTTTCAAAAATGTTACTCACCTTATTTTTTGAAAACAGAGCCTCTATGATTTTTGAAAAGTTTTTGAATCCTATTAACACTTTATGCATGCAGGCCCATTGATTATCAAAGTAGATTACAGGTTGCTTGCATTTGAAACTCTAACCAAAACTATATGCATGCTAGTGATTTCAGAACTGTAGTTTGATGCTGGTGATTTCCAGAGATGAAATGCAGGTTGATCTACTGGTTTTTGAAAAAATGCAGACTTTTGATTTGCAGGAATTTGAATTGCAGGTTTGTAAAGAAATGCAAATTTTTGTTTGCAATTATAATTTGAGGAGTGAATTTTGTTCAGATTTGCTTGCTAATTTTCTTGATGTATTTTGAAGAATTGGTTTGAGGGATTTCAGATTTTTCTTCTTTGATTCAATTAGCTTTTGGTTTTTAAAATAGAATGGAGGGAAAATGAAAATGTTTATAAGGCTGAAATTTATTTTAATCAAAATGAAGAAAAAGATAAAATAAAACAATGACATTTGTCATATTGTTTAGCTCACTACTTAACACATGTTGATTAGATTACTTATTTGTTAACACTTGTCTTTTATTTAATTTAGTTATATATTTAAATGTAAATGAAGAATTTTACTGTTGGGGTTGTTTCCACCGAGCCATTAAAAGGAGGGCACTGTCGAACCAACGCGAGCCAAAGCATCACCGGTCCAAACGACATACTGCCCTCCTAGCCGAACCAACACACCTCCTACATACCACCGAACCAAACCAACCTCCTAGCCGAACCAACACCCCTCCTACAAACCACCGAACCATACCATATCCAAACAATGCCGGTCCAACCCTCTCCAAACAATGCCGAACCAGGCTCCATCCACTCACCACCGAACCAGCCACCTTCCCCTACGTAACCGAACCAAAGCATACCGAATCAACCACCACTGAGCCAACTGCCGCTCCAACCCTCGCCGAACCAACTCCACATACCACTCTCCACCGAACCAAGACGTTCCAGATCAACCTAGTCAGGCCAGATAGCATCAGCCCAGGCCCACCAGCAGCAATATAGTTCCAGGACCCTTGTCCCCAGCCTCACTCTATAAATAGAGGGGCAGGGGGTACAACAATGGCAGACAAGTTTGAGAGCTCAAGCACGGATAGAACTTTCAAACAACTTTCAATTACTTGTAATCGAAGCTTTGTACTTGTAATCTGAAGAAAAAAGGAGAATAACATATAAAGTGGACGTAGGCACGTTCTGGCCGAGCCACTATATATCTGCATGTCTTTTACGGTTTAGTCCATCTATTTTATATATTTGCGTAAATCACCCAAATCACTAGAAACAACATAAAATCAACTAATTCATACGACTTGGAGGTGTTTTCCATTTTTTGTGCAAACATTTTTGGTGCTTTCAATGAGAACGGAGCTCGAAGCTTCAGCTTCTCCCTTTCAACCCTTTTCCTATCAACATCGATCATTGCTTGGAAAACATGCCTCCCGGACGGAAGAAAGATGCTAACAAAGGAAATAACATTGCAACTGGCAGTATCCCAGATCCAGTAGTCAGAAATCAAGACAATCAACCGGTTCCAACAGCAAACGAAAATCAGGCAAATCCGACGGCCCCCGCTACGGAACAACCAATTACAAGGGTGGATCTGGACAAGGTTGTGGCTGAAGTAACTAACCGCTTCACATCTCAACAAGAAGCCTTGGTGGACCAACTCATGTCACGCTTAAGGGACGCTGAAGAATCCAACCGCAACACTGAATCATGGGGTGAGTCCCGGTCTGGAGGATCTGGGAGGCGACAAAGGTCTTTCTTCTTCGAAGAGGCTAACAACAGAAACAGCCATGATAGGAGCCGATCCCGGACTCAGCCCGAATTCCGACCCGAGGAAACACTTGGAACCGAAAACCAACGGGGGAGGTGCCAGGCAGGGGTCGGATGTAGCTGAGCCTGTCATGCTACCTAACCATGAAAACACCATCAGACGGGGCCAAGCTGGAGTCCGGCCCGAAGTTGGACCCGAGGAAGTGCTAAGAATAGAACCCAGCAGGGGAAGATCAAGGCAAGGGCCAACTGTGGCTTACCCCAGCATGCCCCAGGAGGCCAGAGACAGCCATTGGAGAATGTTAGGAGTGACAGACGATACCATCCCTACAAGCCGTCTGGACGGAATCAGTCCCGTAGGGAAGAACCAAACTCATTTTTATCCGCTCCAAGTTTTGATGAAAGGATGGCGCGATTGTTCAGAGAGTGCGTCCAACGGGAGCAAAGGGATCGAGGTATAGGTGCTAGGGTAACCAGCCCCTTCACCCGCAATATCGAAACTGCCATCACCCCCTGGGAATGGAAAATGCCAACGATGGAACCTTACAAGGGAACCTATGACCCCATCGTACACTTACAAAGATACACCCAGTATATGCTCATGAGCGGAGCAACAGAGGGAGTGTTGTGTAAATGCTTCCCACTATTCTTGGTAGATCTAGCTACCTCCTGCTTCTGCCACCTACCCTAAGGGTCCATCACCTCATGGGAAATGTTGAAAGAAAAGTTCATCAGTCAGTTCCGCATTCATGTGGAACAACCCAAGGACGCTTATTCCTTATCTAACATCAAACAGAAACCCGGAGAGACAGTGCAATAATACCTGACCCGATTCAACGCCGCGGCGACCACAGTCCAAGATGCCGACGAGAAACTTATCCTAATGGCCCTCTGCAGTGGTGTACAACCGGATACTAAATTTGCTAGAAGACTAACCAATGAAAAACCGGCTACTTTACCTGATTTCTTCCATGAAGCTGGAAAGTATATAAGACTTGAAGACGCTGTCACTGAGAGGCAGTCAGGGCAACAGGCTAAGACAGCTCCCGACAGGGTTCCCGCTGCAGCAAAGGATGTTCGGAGAAGTGACTCTAGAGACAATGCTGGGGGCAAGAAGGGAGAAAAGCGCTTATATCGACCAGGACCAAGATTTGACTCCTACACTCCTTTGAATGAAACAATCGAAAACATCTTCCTATCCACTCAAGACGAAGTTAGATACAAGCGCCCCCCGCACAAGAAGGAGTCAGATAACGCACTCAAATCTAGAAAGTTCTGCCGCTTCCACGAATCCCATGGACATGACACCAATGAATGCCACCATCTCCGGGACTTGATTGAAGAACACATTAGAAGGAGGAGACTGGAACGCTATGTAAAAAGCCAGAACAGGACTCCAGCTCCCGCCAATGAAAACCCAGGGCTACCCCTCCCAGAGGTAGGCGAAGGAAATCGCAACACCAGCGACTCTAGTCAAGAGACGATAGTGGTCCATACCATATTGGGAGGACCACACATCGCCGACAGAAGCTGGGTAGAGATGGAAAGATACAGTAAGTCACTTAGAAACGATGAAGGCTACGTTAATTCTGTTATGGAAGAACGCCACCCGAAACGGAAAGAGAGTGACGACATCACATTCAGTAAGCGTGATCTAGATGGAAAACAGCACCACACATGGATCCTATGGTCATCTCTGCCTGGTTCGGTCCGGACAAAGTTTTCCGAATTTTAGTAGACACTGGAAGCTCGGTGAATATCCTATTCAAGCATGCTTTCGACAAAATTAAGCTATCAATGAAGGATGTATCTCCCTGCAACAAACCACTACATGGTTTCACTGGAGATGCGAAGATGCCCCTCGGGCAACTAGACCTTTTTGTTGAAATAGGAAGTCATCCCCGCTCCGTTGTGCGAAAAAAAACGTTTGTACTAATAGAGAACCACTCGGCCTACAACGCCTTTTTGGGAAGACCAGCCTTGTCTGACTTTCAAATTGTCCTAGCCCCGTGGTGCCTGAAGATGAAATTTCCAACCGATAACGGAATAGGAGAAATAGAGGGAGATCAAGACGCTGCTCGAGACTGCTATGTAACTGAACTTCGCAATAACCATAGAAAATATAAAGGGAAAAACGTAGAGACTACTCTCTGCATGAAAAGCGTGGAAGCATAGCAACTAAAGAAAGCCCCTCCTCTTCGATATATCAGTGATCCTTTCAATGAATTAGACCCCAGGGACAAAGAGGAGGAGGCCACCGCCGAGCCTGTAGAGGCTATGGAATTCGTAGCTGTAGACAAACATGACTCAAGTAGACTATTGAAAATCAGATCTCAACTAAAAGAAGAATTAAAGGATCAACTCATTGATTTTCTTCGCCACAACATGGATGTATTTGCATGGACGCACGCTGACATGACAGGAATCTCCCCAGACATAGCATGCCACGTGCTGAACATTGATCCCACCAAGATGCCAGTAAAGCAGAAAAAGAGAAGCATGGGGGCAGAACGATCAGCAGCCCTCGAGGAAGAAGTAAAGAACCTACTTGCCAATAACTTCATACGAGAAGCCATCTACACTGAATGGATCGCCAACCCGGTGCTGGTAAAGAAGGCTAATGGAAAGTGGCGAACATGCATCGACTTCTCCAACTTAAATGACGCTTGTCCGAAGGATTGCTTCCCACTCCCCCGAATCGATCAGCTCGTGGACAGCACTACCTCCTGAACAATAACCATCTCAAAGCAACTGGCCCCGAGCTACGAGCCAATGAATATGATAGCTGCAATTGAAGAAGAAACTTGGATGACCCCTATCCGGAAGTACTTACAAGATGGCACACTGCCCGACGAGCGTAACGAAGCTAAGAAAATATTAAGGAAAGCTTCCCGCTACACATTACAAGAAGGCATCTTCTATCGGCGCGGGTTCTCAAATCCCTTATTAAGGTGTATCGCTGGAAGGGAAGCCAGAAAAGTCTTGTCCAACATCCATCAAGGAAGTTGCGGAGATCACACCGGAGGCCAGACTCTAGCCAAGAAGACACTCCGATACGGGTGCTACTGGCCCACCTTAAATAAAGACGCCTTGGACTTCGTTAAAAAATGCGACAGATGTCAGAAATTTGCTAAGATTCCTCGACTACCCACAAATGAGATTACTTAAATGACCAGCCCTTTGCCCTTTGCAATATGGGGAATTGACTTGATTGGCGAACTGCAAGTGAGCTGAGGCGGGGCCAAATATGCCATAGTAGCAGTTGACTATTTCACCAAATGGGTGGAAGCGGAGCCTCTAAATAAAATATCTTCGGTAAAAGTTATTAACTTCTTGATCAAAAATGTTTTATGCAGGTACGGGGTTCCACTCAAAATCATATCGGACAATGGACTTCAATTTGACAACAAGGAATTCGCCGACTGGTGCCAAGAGCAAGGAATTCACAAAAGCTTCTCGTCTGTGGCTTACCCCCAGGCACGGACAAGTCGAAGCTGTCAACAAAATCCTCAAAACCCTAATAAAGAAGAAACTCAAGAAGCCAAAAGGCGCTTGGGTGGATGAACTTCCTACGGCACTTTGGGCCTACCGCACGTCTTATAGAACATCAACAGGGCATACTCCTTTCTCTTTGGCATACGGATCGGAGGCCATGCTCCCAGTTGAAACTATAGTGCCTTCCCACCGTAGGATCCACTACAACCCAGAAGAGAACGAAGAACTCCTCCACATGTCTTTGGATCTAATTGAGGAGAGAAGAAACGATGCAACACTCAAAGCAGCAGCTCACAAGCAAAAAGTTGCAGCACAATACAACTCCAAAGTCAAGCACCGCAGCTTACAAGAAGGAGATCTTGTCCTCAAGCGGATCTTCCCGCGCCCCGGAGCGCTAGATCCAATTTGGGACGGACCCTATGTAATTCATAAAGATCTCCGCAACGGAGCCTATATTTTGTCAACAGTGGATGGAGAGGTGTTCCAGAGGGCATGGAACATCCAACACCTCCTTCGATACTTTTCTTAACTTGTACTGCCCATATGAAGTGAATTAACAAAGAGAATTAGTGGACGTAGGCATTTTCGTGCCGAACCACTTTAAAAAAATTTGTCTCTTTTTAACTTGTTCCTTTATATCTTGGCTTCTTGTTAAGCTTTATCCGTTTCTGTTGAACAAAGTCATGTATAACGACATTTCCATTCTTGACACTTCACGGCGCAACCTCACCTGGACAAGACCCAACAGGTACTATGCGAATCTATGCACTCGCCAATGAGACACTTTTGCTCCAGCATCCCTCTGATGCGGGTTAACTCATTGCCCGCGACTGCCCTCAAAGCCAACTGTAATGAGCCGATTATAAGCCATCAAGAAGGCCGACTATAGCCGATGGTAGCTCATTACGGCGTTCGGCTCGCCGGCAACTGTGAACCTACTTTAAGCCCCAACATAAGGTGTGGCCAGCCATGGGTAGTTCACGTTTGACGATCGGCACCCACGCTAGCCGGCCATAGTAAATCGAATAATACCTACGATTACGGGCCATAATGGCTCGGGTAGTTACTGTGCGCGATCTCGGCTCCGATATGTCTTAAGTGCGGCTGTGGTAAAAAAGATAAACTCCCCGCAGAGGCGTAAGATGGGTGACAAATGTCTCCAAGACCCACAGCTAGGGAAAGTGACTACAAAACCCGTTTGCCACGCACTTAAGCATATCGACGGCCTTCCGTGATTGGAAGTTTTACTGTTTCTCATATTTCCATTACATTTAAAAACTTTTCTTCTATCCTATATAACAGTCCCTAAAGTACAGGTCACAAAATAGGGGAACTCTCGCTTGTGCAAATATGAGCTCACATCCGAATGACGGAACACTCAGCTACATTCCATACTCAGTCACGCAAGACATTCAAAGAATCCCTCTACAACTAAAACACGAAGGGCGGTACTTTCTTCTCTTGTATACAAATATGTAGCTTTAATTTATTCACACGTCATATTGGCATTACAAGACATGAAATAATATTTTAAGCAGAAACTTAGCATCAAATACGATTGAATCACATGCATAAACACGCAGCTGTATTTCTTATGCAACATATCAAAATGACAACAGCATTCAAACATGACAGAATCAGCTTATGTTATAAAATTACACAAAGTCATTCTTTACAAATAATATAATTACAAGTTACATTAATGTTTCGGACTAACATAGACAACAACCAAAATATGTACAAGTCAAGTCAAAGAATCGGGGCTTCGCCTCCATCCCTCTAGCCCTTCGGATCTACTTAACTGCAGGATCTGAACTCCCAACATGTACTCCAGAGGTCCCGCCTGTCCAATTCAGAAGATAATCCATCAATTATCACGAAAGATAAGCAATCAAATCAGGAAAACGTTAAAAGGGAAGACTTACCAGCGTCTGCTCCCTGGTCGTCATCCTCCAGTTGCACACCCACTTCCTCGGCACCAAGCAGCCTCATGCCTTCCTTCGCCGCCACCTTCTCCTCCTTGGTAAACTGTGCGGTAACCACATCCATTCTGAAGGCCGCGCCACCCTCTTTATCCTCTTCGACCTTGGCTTCCTCCAAAGCCCGGAGATATATCCTAGCCATAACCCGGGGATAATCGTCCATCCAGGACAGGTTGCTCTACCTCCAAGTACGGAAATACATGTCCTGGAGCATCTCATCCATCATCCCCTCGTTCTCCTCAAACTCTTTCGTCCGGGCCTCAGAAGCCGACAGCCGTACGACGGCAGCATCTCTCTCCAATCGGTATCTCGAGCAGTCAGCCTGAAGGGATTTCCGCATCACTTCCATCTCCTCCTTCAGCTTGGCCTGAGCAAGCTCTACAGCCTCAAGCCTCCCAGGTAACTCCTCTACCTGCTCGAGATCTGCTCTTCGAACCTCATCCACCGTTGCGATGGCCATGTCAATCCGTTCTTTGCAAACAGCCTCCATTTTTCGCAATTCAGCCTTGCTAGCCTCTTCCATGGTTTTCTTCAGTCGTCTAGAGGCCGCCTCATGCTGGGATATCTAGATAGCCTGATCGGCAAGCTATTTGGCCTGATCAGAAACCATTAGCCGCAACCGAATGTTAGCACTTCCGATTTCCTCTCCAGTCTTAGCCAGTCGAGAGTGATGCTCCATTAGCCTCTTGGTCTCTTCAGCCACTCGATCGATGTTTGCCTTGGCCTCATATCCCATGGTCACAATCCGAGTAGTAAGCAAGTCGAGGTCTAAGGACTTAGCCTCATCAAGCACCTGTACCATGGGATTGCGAGGAAGAAGATGCTCACCCGTGGCCCCGTCAAAAGAAATGTCCTGAAAGCTCGGGTCCAGATCCGGGTGGCCGGCAAATGGGTTGCGAACCAAACAAGGGTGTTCTATCGGGGTGACGGTTGGATTTTCGGAAGGATGTGGGGAAGGCATAAGCTCGGTATCTTCCTCAGTAATATCATGGATAGGCTGGACTGGAGGCTGAGGGCCAGGTGAAGGTTCAAACAAAGATCGTCCCCTCTTCCTTTTTCGCATATCTTCTTCAATAACTCCGAGAAGAGGGCGATAGTTAACCACATCTCCGGGACGGCTAGTTGATGGCTTTGGTTTGGCAGAAGCTTTGAGTAGCTTGTACTGTTCAAGGCGGTGCCGAATATCTGATGTCTTGGCCACCTTACCCGTTCCTGGAATAAAAACCAAGTGTTACAAGCATGCATGAAACTATGATCCGAGAAATATGTTAAGTTAAAAGGAGTAGGAAAACACGCTTATTTTACAAACCCTGAGGGGGAGTGGGATACTGCAATAAGTCCTGAATTTCATTCCAGGACGGGAGCTGGCCATAAAATATTCCTAAGTCCTTATCATAAAGGGAGTCTACAGAAGTTGAAAATTCACCTTGAGTTACCCTAGCTGAAGGACCCTTAGAAGATGGATCGGCACCAGTCCCAGCCTTGTCAGCCTTCTTCGCCTTCTCCACCGAGGCTGATCCTTCCTCCAACCCCTCAAAAGCGTGGTGGAAGGCATCATCCGTCCACTCCTGGATCTCCTCTGCCTGCTCGGAAGACAAAGCCCCGGCACCACTACCACCCTGTCCTTCACCTTCTCCATCTCCTCCGCTCTCCTCCTCGCCTCTTTCCTCCTCTCCACCTTCCTCCTCCGGAATATCTGGACATGTGCTAGGAGAGGGGCCATCGGACTTCTTAAGCTTTTTCCCTCCGACGATTGGAGGTATCGAGAAGGGTTTTCTCTTTCTGATCTTCGCCGTGGCCCCGCCTTTAGCTTTGGCAGCCCTTTCCTCGGCCGTATCCCTCTGCATAACCACACATTGACGTGGCAGAATCAAGTTGTGCTCCAGGAGAGTGGCATTCCTGATCAGATAAGAAGCTGACCTATCCCTTCCTGAGATGGCCTCTATCTCCGCAGTCATCTGTACAAGGCGATCATTCTCCACGACCGCAAAGCCACGTGTCGCTAGCAAGAAATAAAAGCACATAAGAAGAAGCATTGCCGTCATAACAAAGAAATTACAAATGAAATTCAACTTACAGCCAGAAGTAAAAAGGAGAAAAGAAACAGAGTCATCCATGACGAAGAACCATTCCTTCTTAAACATGGTGAACTTAGAGTATAGGTCTAGGACCGGCTTAAAGTACACGACCGACTCTAAACTAATGTACGGAGACCCCTTCTTGTAGCCCCTCAGATTATACAAATATCGGATTTCCTGGTTAGAAGGGGGGCGCCCATACCTCCTCTGGAAGATAACGAATAGGCACACTAAGATGGCGTAAGAGTTGGGCTGAAGCTGGAAAGGAGCCACCTTCAGGTAGGTAATGAAGCTGACTATCCACGCATTGATCGGAGGAATGGCCCCGCACATGCAATGGTATCGGCTATACGCAATATATCCTTCATGGGGATTGTACGGCATCACTCCGTCCCTCGGCAACAGCATACTCGCTCTGTCAATCCCAAAGGAGCGAGAGATGACATCAAGCTGCTCCTCTTTGAGCGAGCTCGGAAAGCAATCAGGAGGAGAATTCAGGAGCTCCTGAGGGCCATATCCATACACTAGTGTTCTCGGAGTGGGTCCCTGTCGTCCCAGTCCTGGCTGGGCTGGGGGCACAACGGGGGGCTCACTTATGTCCGTAGATTTTCTTTTTTCTGATCGAGTTTCCACTTTATGAGACATTTTATTTGCAACACAAGAAAGTACATCGTTAGAACAGAGGATATAAACAAACGAATGTATATTGTCTGCAACTTCACTCGAATTCAAAACTCAAAGGATAAACGATTCCCGAGTCCATTCGGCGTTGAAATTTTTTTAGTTCATTCGGTACTGAATGTCTTTATTCTCATTCGTGAAACGAAGAAACCTCATTCGGCGAAAGAGACGCACCTGATTCGGTACTAAGATGATTCGGCACTAGGATGATTCGGCACTAAGATGATTCGGCACTAAGATGATTCAGCACTAGTTGATTCGGCACTTATATGGTTCGGATGTCTCGTATGATGGGGGTTGAACGAAGGCCTAACACCTCTACTTATAGACGAAGGCAGAAGGACCGGACCGGTTGATTCGGCACGTATGACCAAAAGGGAAACATCCAAGTTAAAAAAAAGTACGCCATCTACATGCACCTGCCCTACTTTGAGGGGCAAGTGTTGGGGGCGTTTCCACCGAGCCATTAAAAGGAGGGCACTGCCGAACCAACGCGAGCCAAAGCATCACCGGTCCAAACGACATACTGCCCTCCTAGCCAAACCAACACACCTCCTACATACCACCGAACCAAACCCACCTCCTAGCCGAACCAACACCCCTCCTACATACCACCGAACCATACCATATCCAAACAATGCCGGTCCAACCCTCTTCAAACAATGCCGAACCAGGCTCCATCCACTCACCACCGAACCAGCCACCTTCCCCTACGTAACCGAACCAAAGCATACCGAATCAACCACCACCGAGCCAACTGCCGCTCCAACCCTCGCCGAACCAACTCCACATACCACTCTCCACCGAACCAAGACGTTCCAGATCAACCTAGTCAGGCCAGATAGCATCAGCCCAGGCCCACCAGCAGCTATATACATCCAGGACCCTTGCCCCCAGCCTCACTCTATAAATAGAGGGGCAGGGGGTACAACAATGGCAGACAAGTTTGAGAGCTCAAGCACGGATGGAACTTTCAAACAACTTTCAATTACTTGTAATCGAAGCTTTGTACTTGTAATCTGAAGAAAAAAGGAGAATAACATATAAAGTGGACGTAGGCACGTTCTGGCCGAACCGCTATAAATCTGCGTGTCTTTTACAGTTTAGTCCATCTATTTTATATATTTGCGTAAATCACCCAAATTACTAGAAACAACATAAAATCAACTAATTCATACGACTTGGAGGTGTTTGTCCATTTTTTATGCAAACATTTACTTAATTTATTTTATACTTATATAAATATATATGAATTTCTTATTTAAAGAAAATGTAAATAAAACAAATTATAAATTAAAACTTATTCAAATATTTTAAGAATCTATATTTTTTGAATTTCAAAATAAAATCCCAAACCAAATTAACCCTTTGAAATCCAAATTAAAAATCAGTTTATTCAATTTAAAATGAAAATTATATTTTCTTATTTTAATTCTTTTTATATTTATGGAAAAATGATACATTATAAATATGGCTTGAAAATAACAAATTTAATAAATTTTAAATGATTTTTTTAAAAGAGATTATAAATCACTTTTATTATTATTAAGTGAATTCAAACCATATGCTATTTTGTAATTTGAACTTATATATAAAATTTTCAAATCATATTCATCAAATAATATTTAATAATAAATAAAAAAAACTTCTATTTAAATTTAAAAATTAAGCTAAGATAAAATTTTAAACAATTTAACATTTATTTTAAATATTTACAAACCATATAATTATTAATTTAAATAACTTTGAGAAACTTAAACTAGGTTAAAACATAATTTTCAATTACTAAATATATTATTAGAATTCAAAAACAAAACTTTATTTGTTTATTAAATTCCAAAACAAAGATTATCTAAAATATATATACAAATATATATATATACACATTATAATTAAAAACATTTATATAGCTTTTAAAGATAAAATCACAAATTAAATACTTATTTAATCAGATTATTAAACCAATTCATATTTTATTGATCAATATTATCAAATCAATTTAATTTTGTAAAAAGATTATTAAATTGATATTGCCAAAAATTCCGGGATATCACATTCCTGCCCCTTCAAAGAATTTCGTCCCCGAAATTTAAAACAAAGGTAATATAATAATCTATTACAAATATTTTAAAAAATACAAGCATATATCAAACATATGCTAACTACTATAGCAATCAATTCACCCAATCAAACAAAATTAACTATCCAGACAAAATTATAAATAGAGTTTCCTCGAGTTTCCCAAGTAAACACCGGGATACTCGCTCCATAGAACCCAAACAATCAACACTACTAAGCTACAGAATTTCTACTCTTTTAGATCTACAACTGAACAAGACATCAGACCACAGACAAGTCTGACTCAACAAACAAATCTCCCATAACAGCTGATTCCAAAACCAGAAATAGATCATACGCATACTCCCTCAGAGATACGTGAAACACATCGAATTCCAATTGTCCAAACTGGCTATTCAATACAGAAAACCCAACACTTATCCATAACAGAACACGGAAGAAATCCAAAACATCTCGGAGCTAGCTTATCCAACCTTACCAAAATTTATAGCTCCTAAAAACTGAGAAAACTTATCCAAAATTAGATCTCCGACTTCAGAACCACAAAACTCTTCAGACGATCCTGGGCTGCCTACATCCTACCTGATCAGGTCAATCCTTGCTGATGTCTCAAGAAACAAACTGGACCAAACCCAATCCATCAGAATGATCCTCCACGATCAACCAAGATCAAGAACAAACTCCACTCACAACCATCAAAAGAAAACAAACTTCTCCTATCCGGAAAAGAAAAGCAGATGCGCTCCCAAACTGCTTCTGCTGCACAACTCTGATCTGGAGTAGAAAGGATGCTGATGAAGACACAAGCACTTCTGGACAACATAACCAAGAAGATTTCTGATAACCCAGAGAAAATTCAGAAGTTCCTCAAATCCTGAGTTCTTCATCAAACTCCATCTCAAGGAACCAACCTCCAACCCCTGACTTCCCTGAAAACATACAGAAAAATCTCTAACAATCCAAGAGAATACTCTATTATCGCAAGTCACTTTTGCGATCAATCCAAACTAAAATCCAAAGAAATATGTTCTCTCTTTACCAATCAGAACAACTTACGCTAGTCTAGCCAATCCATCGAAGAAATGGATTCTACTTTACTGCTTCTGAACTCCATCTCTAGAAAACTGCTAAGCCAGAAAACTCTGCCGACACATAGAACACTCCGAGCTGTACTGCTGATACCAATGCCAAAGAATTCCCAATCCAAAGCTCTTCGAGAAACTCGGACTTCAAACCAAATAGAAACACCTTGCTGAACTTAGCCACAACACCGAAGCAGGCCTACTTCCTTAAAATTGTTCCAAAGAAATATATTCGGAAACATCCATAGTCACTGCATCTCATCACGCAGCTACTACTTCCTGAGGTATCAAGATACCATCACTCGCTTCTGCTCAGCCAACAGATTCAAACTCTACTCATCTATCTTCAAATATGAACTCCGAACCTTAACAGGTTATCTTCAGAGATCAATGAAGTCCTTAAACCACTACAAAGCTCACTCGAGACGGTATTAGGTCTACAGTCTCGACAGATACACTTCCAACCTCAAACATACAAACTCCAACCAATGGTAGTTGCGTTATACACACCACTACCTTATTTACCTTTATAACCTATATTGAAAAACCCGAACAGGTAACCTAACAGATAGGTAGATATAAATAAATGAATACAAATAAATTAAAAATTACAATTACGCTCTCTCTAGATAGACACCACTCCAGAGCCTAGGCATTCACTCAACCTAACGCTCTGATACCAGTTGAGACGACCCGACTTTCTTACCATAGAAAATCATATCATCTTGAAGAAAGATAGGGATAGAAAAGAGAAAAGAAAGAAGAGAAAGAAGAAACAGCATTAGAATCTCAATAGCGGAACGAATAAATTATATTAATAACATAAGTATTTACATAATATACAACATCAATCAGAGTTACACAACATACACAACATATACTAGACAGTTATAAACACCTGTCTAGTGTTTACAACTTAATACAAACACAACACAAAGAACACACAGAGAAAACTATATATCTACAACGCAGAAGCCTCCTGCTTCATTTGCTCCTCTAATATTCGTCAAAGCTAACCTGAATCCTTTGGCTACTCGTAAAAATTTAAGTACCTAAGAGTTTAAGAAAACAAAGGATAAACTCTGGGTCAGACATGGGTCTGGTGGGAGTAACAGATTAAGGTTGCTTAACTTTAAAAACCTTTTTAAAAGAAAGGTATCACGTAAGACTTCCCACACATAAACATGGAAAATTTTACCTTACGCTAACCAAAACATTTGATAGGAAATCCGGTGATATTATAATAGTGTCTAGGGTTTTCAAGTAAAATACAGAAATAGCTGGAATGCTTACTTCTCACATTCCAACATAGTTGGGCACAACTAAAACGTACGGTACTTATTGGATTTTGGATTCCATCAATGGCAAGGCTACTGGGGTACCGCCCGTCACAGTACGTGGCCTAGATCACCGTACCAAGGAGCCACCTTAACTCCCCTGCAACACAAGGCCGGGACCATTCCTTACTGAACAGTCCCGGACAAGACCACCACGCAGTTGTTTGCAACCAACTGCCCACACAGCCGAAAATAAAGGGACTTCTAGACAGGGGGAAATCTCGTCCTACTTGGGCATGACCCACTTAACCTTGCTGCACCTCCCCTGTTTTAGCCATTCCCGGTTGATGAGGCTTGAGGCTACGATTACCTTTAGAGAACACATCTCTTAGAATGCTCATTGTCCACCTGATGATGTTCTGAAAGCATTCAATCCATACAAGTTCGTTCCGGGTTCGAACGAAACCGAAGGCATTATCTCGTTACACTCATTTTGGAATCACCCTCAGAGTTAACGACGATAACCCTTGCACTCTGAATCTTCATCTTCCCTTGAGATTCCCGGTTATCGTTAATTTGGATCGATGTGGTTTTCAGATATCCAAATATGAAAACCCGATCCCGGTCTCATCGAAATCCAAATCGCCATCTTTTAGGTCCAAGTTGTTTTAAATGTTTAAAACAATTCAATTTAATATTATCTATATACACACAAATAGATTATACACAACATCAGAACAGATAATCAACATTATCATCACAACAGATAATCCATATTATCATCCTAAACAGATAATTCATATTATCATCCCAAACAGATAATTCATATTATCATTCCAAACAGATAATTCATATTATCAACTCAAATGCGACCATAGCATCTAAATCACACAACATCACTTATCTCATATCTGAGATCTCAACTATTCAGGGTAATCAGTATTAAACAACATTCACAAGCAATGATTGATTAATCGTTATTCTATAATTAATTTAAAATGAATTAAATTAATTACTTCTTCCCTAATTAATTTAAAATAAATTAAATTAATCACTTCATGCATATAAATCTTGCTTACATATCCATTAATTAATTACAAACCAATCAATTGATTACTCTCAACAAATTACCCTAATTAATCATCTTGATTAATTATCCTTTAATTACATTCAATTAATTAACCTCCAATTGATTTCACAAATTAATTATTCCAAACCAAATTCAGTAATTAACTTGTAATTACTTCATTAATTAATTAATTAATTATAATTAATTACATTAATCCTTAATTAATTACATTAATTAATTCCTTCATTGATTAATTGTTCTTAATTAAACTACCCTTAATTACATCATTAATTATATAAATTAATCATCCCAAATTATTTTATTTATAATTACCTTATTTAAATTAATTATCAATTATTCATATTGATTAATCACTCTTGATTAATCACATTAAATAATTAACTACATTTAATCAATTACATCTCTTTATTATCTTCAAATAACTCGATTAACAAACCTAAATTAATTACACTAAGTAATTAATTATTAATTACTTCCTTTAAGTAATTATTCTGCATACGAATTTCATATTACTTACACAAAGTAATTAATTTTCAAAACTCCTTCATTACCCAATTGTTCTTCAGTTTAATTACATCAGGTAATTTATCACCTTAATTACTACACTAAGTAATTATTCATTTTTAATTACATTGGGTAATTACTTCTCAAATTAATCAGTGATTAATTTAAATTAATTAAACTTAATTAATTAACTTAACTAATCAAAATAAACTTAATTAATTACACTTAGTAATTAATTTCTTAATTACTTTCATTAAGTAATTACACTTAAACAATTCAAATTATTATCTTTAAATTAATTAATCCAATTAATCATTAAAATTAATCATATTAATTAATTATTAAATAATACTAAGTTAATGACCTTCATTAACCAATAACAAATCTTTAATTACTTTTCTAAAGTAATTAACTAAGATTAATTAATATTAATTACAAATTTAATTATCTATAAAACCCATTAATTAATCTCTAATTATTAAATTAATCAAGTGATAATCTAAAACTTAATTAATTTAAAATTACTTTATTAATAAATTCAAATCATTATTTTAAATTTAAATCAAAACTTATCTAAATAATGATTTCTTAATTACAATTTAATCAATCTTAATTAACTTACTAATCCTTTAACTAATTAAATAAAACCTTTAATTATTTAATTAATTAACCTAATTATTAATTAATTAAATTAATTAATTACAAGACTTAATTACCTTATCATTTAATGAATTATAAATTACTAAGTTCAAATCAACTTAATGATAATCATTAATCTTATACATGATTTAATTATCATTTCAAAGTAATTTAAAAACAACTTGTTTTTAAATTTTCCTTTAGATTCATTTTAAATTCAAGATTTAAAATGAAACAATTTTTAACTTTAACAAAGCCTTTAAAACAAATCAAAATCTTTTTAATTATATGATAAAGAATCTATTTGTTTTATAAAGAAATTTAAAAAATTTAAAACCAAATTCAAATTTAAACTTAAACCACACCTTGAAACATTCAAAGTTGTTTTTAAAACAATTGAGTTCAAAAGCTTATTTTATTATAAACTAGTATTCAAATCCATTTTTTAATTCCAGATTTACAAACTTAGATTTAATCACTTTGTTCAAATCTTATATTTCAGATTTTTAAAACTTCATTATAAATTACTTTATGATTCAAACTTGATTACAAACATTTGAATTTATGAACTTGTTTTCTTCTCAAATCCTAAGATTTCAAATTCAAATTTGAATACAGATTTACAATTCAGATTTTAAACTTAAATTTAAAATCATGATTTAAAATCTCATTTTTTTACCAGATTACTAAAACACCATTATAAAATACTGTAATCATTTTTAGTAGTTGTTAAACATTCTATTTTTATAAAATTTATTTATTTTGAAAACAAGAATTCAAATTCATTTTGAATTCATAATTTAAACTTGTTTCAACTTTTGTTTTAACCCTACTTTGCTTCTTTTATGTAAAATTTAGTTTAAATTAAAAACCTGCATACTGTCAGGTTTTCAAAATCCTGAAACAATAAAACTACTCGAGCCAGAAAACTAATTTCTTCGAATCTTACTGCTCTCTACTTCGGGTGAAACCCTCAAATGACTCGAGTATTACACGAGTACACTTTGCATCCTTCCAAACTAACAAAACACACAAGAACATTCAGATCATCAGAAACTAAGAGCACCGTGCACGTGCACGGTGCCGCCGACCACCCCCATTCAATTCCAGAACTTCGAACACATCCAAGATCACCCAAGCACCCTACCCCGACTACCTGAACTACACCATCCACCTGAAGTCAAAAACCAGTCTCGACCAAAAACCAGGAAACACAATGCTTCATCAAGGCCCAAACCTGTCAACGGCCAGATCTCCCCTCTCCGACCACCGTCAGAGTTGAAACTCCGGCCACAATCTCGTCATGGACCCAGCTACGCTTCCCCAAAGCCGCTTCACACTCGATCAAACAGAGAGACAACATCGATAAAATTCATATACTTGAATATAAACAAGGGTTGCAGATTTATAATGATCACCGCCGACGCCATACCAATTTGATCACCATACAAGCAATTTTCGAAGATTCTTCGATCACCCATCTTCCTTCATACAGAAGCACGACCTCCAAATCCACTTAAATCGCCAGAGATGATCCAAAACTCCACTTGGGGTCAAAACAGTAATGTACATTCATACCCAATCTAAAAACTTTATTTTTAGTTTTAAAAATCAAGATTTTGATTTAGCTTTCTGATTTTATACTTATATCAGTGAATTCGTATGTTTGAAAATTAACATTTATCAAGTTTTCACTGTTCTTCAAGGTTTTCCAATGAGATTGTCAAACTTATTTTAACTAAATAAAATTTTTAAACTTACTTCAAAAACTAAACAACAATACTTGTCTATAATCAAGATTCTGCAAATCTTGGATCAAAGGATAGGTATTTATTTTGCAATATGGGTCAAAAACAAAGAACAGAAGTATATTTTTTTTTATAATTACAAGCATACATACGTTCCTCAAATGTTCACAAACAAATCTAATTTTCCAGAGATAAATTAGGCAACCAATATTATACTTAATTAATTTTCAAAAATGTTACTCACCTTATTTTTTGAAAATAGAGCCTCTATAATTTTTGAAAAGTTTTTGAAACCTGTTAATACTTCATGCATGCAGGCCCATTGATTATCAAAGTAGATTCCAGGTTGCTTGCATTTGAAACATTAACCAAAACTATATGCATGCTAGTGATTTCAGAACTGTAGTTTGATGCTAGTGATTTCTAGAGATGAATTGCAGGTTGATCTACTGGTTTTTGAAAAAATGCAGATTTTTGATTTGCAGGAACTTGAATTGCATGTTTGTAAAGAAATGAAAATTTTTGTTTGCAATTATAGTTTGAGGAGTGATTTTTTTCTTTTCAGATTTGCTTGCTAATTTTCTTGATGTATTTTGAAGAATTGGTTTGAGGGATTTCAGATTTTTCTTCTTTGATTCAACTAGCTTTTGGTTTTTAAAAGAGAATGGAGGGGAAATGAAAATGTTTATAAGGCTGAAATTTATTTAATCAAAATAAAGAAAAAGAGAAAATAAAACAATGACACTTGTCATATTGTTTAGCTCACTACTTAAAACATGTTGATTTAGATTACTTAATTGTTAACACTTGTCTTTTATTTAATTTAGTTATATATTTAAATGTAAATGAAGAATTTTACTTAATTTATTTTATACTTATATAAATATATATGAATTTCTTATTTAAAGAAAATGTAAATAAAACAAATTATAAATTAAAACTTATTCAAATATTTTAAGAATCTATATTTTTTTAATTTCAAAATAAAATTCCAAATCAAATTAACCCTTTGAAATCCAAATTTAAAATTAATTTATTCAATTTAAAAAGAAATTTCCATTTTCTTATTTTAACTCTTTTTATATTTATGGAAAAACGATACATTATAAACATGGCTTGAAAATAACAAATTTAACAAATTTTCGATGATTTTTTATAAAAGAGATTATAATCACTTTTATTATTATTAAATGAATTTAAACCATATGCTATTTTCTAATTTAAACTTATATATAAATTTTTCAAATCATATTTATCAAATAATATTTAATAAGAAATAAAACAATCTTCTATTTAAATTTAAAAATTAAGCTAAGATAAAATTTTAAACAATTTAACATTTATTTTAAATATTTACAAACCATATAATTATTAATTTAAATAACTTTGAGAAACTTAAAATTAATTTAAAACATAATTTCCCAATTACTAAATATATTATTAGAATTTAACAACAAAACTTTATTTATTTATTAAATTCCAAAACAAAGATTATCTAAAATATATATACAAATATATAAATATATACATTATAATTAAAAACATTTATTTTGGCTTTTAAAGATAAAATCACAAATTAAATATTTATTTAATCAGATTATTAAACCAATTCATATTTTATTGATCAATATTATCAAATCAATTTAATTTTATATAAAGATTATTAAATTGATATTGCCAAAAATTCCGAGATATCCCATTATTAAACCTTATAATTAATCATTATTAACACATTAATTTATTTAAGAAATTAAGGTAAATCAAAACATCATTTTATCTTAATTATTTACCACATTTATTTAAAATAATTAATTGATAAATAATGTCACAAATTAAATAAATTAAAACTTAATTACTTTAAAGAAAATTTTCTTAAATCCTTTATTAATCCAAATTTTAAATCAAAATAATTATTTAAAGATCATGGAATAAAAATATTAAAAATTTAAATTTTGGTTTAAAGTAAAAACTGCTTCCTTTCAGCAACCCGGGACCCACTCGAGTCCACCCCCGAGCCAACATACTCTTTACTTCGAGTTTTTCCCAAATCAACCCGAGATAGTTTTCAAACTTACAAATTTGTTTAAGTTTTTAGAAAGAACCCGATACACACACCAAACTACCCGAGCCAGGTCACGAGCCAGTGATGCAATTACCCGAAGATAACTTCGAGTTAAAACCCTTCGTTCCCAAACTTAACCCACTAATACATACCAGAGGTATGTGCATATGCACCGGAGCTCCGATGAACTCTGGTCGACTTTGCCACCTTCCACAAGTCTACGACCATCCACTTAAGCCTTACGATCACCCAAAATCCCCGAACGATCACGATTGAGCTATACAACCCAAAACTGGAATGAAATCGAGCCACCAACAATTGCCTCGTTCTTCCACCTCTGACCATCAGAGGTCACACGACACCGGCCAGAACAACGTCGAACCCTTACGCTCCGAATCCCACCAATGCAAATAACTCCGACCCACTGACAATGACACAGCAATGTATTTTCCAACCATGACCTGCCATGGGTTTTAAACCCTAAATCGATCTCTCTTATCATCCACGACGAACTATAAAATCGTCAAACATTTTTCTGGTGATCCCTGACCTTCCAGCAAGCTACGGCCCTGGTCTTGAGGTCAAGAAATCCTCCGATCACCGGAATTTCGTTAAAACCCATATTTCGTTCATCTTACAAATGTTCGCCATTTACTAAGTTAAAAATCATGAGTTTCTTATTAAAAACCATAGTTTACGAAGACGAACATGGTCGTGTAATCAAAACTCAAGTCTTTATTAATTAAATTTTGAACAAAATTTTATTTGGCCGTGTTTCTCTTATTTTCTAGTAACCCTTTTCATTTTAAATATTTAAAAATAATTCTAGAATTAAGATCTTACCAAACCCTACATGTTTTCTTTAGACATCAAGTTCAATAGAGGATCAATGGATGAGTTTTTGATTTTCAAACAGGTTTGAAACAAGTAATGCTTAAAACAGAGACCAATGTCTGTTCTTAGACATACAAAGCTATATCCATACACATATATACACAAATTTATACACATGTAAGTAATTTTTCAACCTACTTTATCTACTGTTCTCAAACAGCAGATCTAAATCCCGATTATAAAGGGTTTACTCGCCCGTTAAAAGAAGAAACAGAGAGCTTTTGAATTCCTGGAAGTTGTTTTAAAGTTGAAATATGGAAATTGCTTTTTGGTTTTGATCCTTGCTGTTTGATCTAAAAAATCTCTGATTTAGTTAAATTGAAGCTTTGAATTTGCTTCAGGTTTGAAGTTGGAATCCTTGCTTTGATGCTTGAGACGATTTTCAGGTTTTGAAATAATTTGTTTTGGATGATTTTCCTGGTTTGAAATTTTGAGAAAATTTGATTTTTTGTTTATCTTTAGATCAGGTTTAATTTTCTCTGGTTTCTGATGTTAGAGTTTATATACCCTTAGTTTAAAAATGAAGATAAAGGAATGAGAAGAAGGATATTAGAAATGTTACATACCCTTATTTTCCTTTTTATGAATTTCTCAAAAATAAAAACAATGTGATGACACTTGTTAACCTTAATTACAAGATCGTCACACTTGTAAATTTTCACACCATCTTTCTTACAATTGTAATTTGCATGTTAATAATGCATTCATAATTTAACACTTGTCGTTCATATTTTATTTTGATTTTAAAATTGCATTTTCAATTTTCAATTTTCATAAACACATTCTTCTTTGTTTATGTGTGTGTGTATATATATATATATACACAATTTAAAAGAAAAATGGTTTTGAAACTAATTATTCATTAAATAAATTACCTATATAAAATTTAAAATCCAAATTATTTTATTAAAAAATTTATTTAAATTTTAAATTCAAGTTCAAATTCAAATTTGAATTATAATCCATTTATATACGTGTAAATCAATACGAATTCTATTTGTCTCGAAACGTTTCAAATTAATTCCAAATTAAATCCCAGCAATTCAAATGAATTACTAATTTTAAATTGATAAAATATGGGGATGTTACAATGATATTTTGATATAAATTTTGAATTAACTACTGAAATGTAAAAGGATCATCCGGTGTGTAATAAGCGATCGGTTGTTAAAGAGACCGAGATCGGATATTGTCATACTCTCTGCCAATACCGAAAACCACTTTAACAACTGTGTATGAGGTGGAGATTCCAGAAATGAAGTAGGATGGTTTGGCGATTTCTATATGAGGTATGACGTGACCCTGACTCTCGTGTATCAGCTTAGATATGACAAAAATCAAGAGCCATGCTGGGCCAAGTGAGGTCATTCCTTCTATCGGACACATTTTTTTGATATTATATTCTGATTTTTTGATTGTTTTGGTGGCCACCTTTTTATTTTTGATTTGGGAGTGTGTTCCAAGATGGGTGGTAGTAACTGTTATGTGTTACCACCACTCTGGATCCGCAAATAGTATATATACCTCGGCATTTCCTCAAGTGCCGTGTTCACATTCCCTAGCGCGCCTTCTATGAGTTTGTTTTGTACCGTACCTATGTGATGTCCTATGGGTAAACCTCCAGTTTACGGAGGAGCGTAGGACATTGTATAGACTACGGGAATATATAAAATGCGTTGAGGGGCATACGGGTAATGCCTTAATGCTATTTTGATACTTTTACTTTACTATAGACATATTATAATAGTGTATTGTACTACATAGTATATAGTTTAATGGATCCTTAGGAGATGTGAATGCCGAACATCTCTTAAGTTACTACACTCATGTTAAACACTGGATAGGAGGTGTCAAACCCCATAAACATCTCTGACGCCATTCCACTCATATTTATTTCTATTGATTTAACTCACATAAGATCTTTTAGTTCTTACTCGATTGTTTTGTCTTTTCAATTCGCTCCGGTTAGCCCGAGCATTTCAGGATTTGAAGACCTTATTTCTAAAGGACGAAGACGAAGACTTGTACTATTATTATTTGTTCTATTATTCCACTACATTTATACTATTGCGCTGCATTGTTATTTATTTATCCCTAATATATGTAACTCCGATTCTGTATCGTATTAGTATAATCAAATATGTTTGTAAACAGCTTCATGAAGAAAAGGATGGGATGCTACATTTTTGTATTTCAAAAATGTGCAACTAATTTTTTTAAAATTATAGCTTGCACATTTCATAAATTTAGAAGCTATAAAAAAGATGAATATTCCTACAATTAATTTTTCAACAAGCCTATAACTGAAATAGATTATTTTTGCAAGCCTAGATCAAAAAATTGTCCTATGATTAATACACCTTCTGAAATAGTTTAGGTATAATTCCTTGAGTTGTTATTATTGTCTCTATTCTTCAAGGTTGTAACCCGGATATCTCATTTTTAGTCCAAATGATTAGAGGGACTCTAGTTTATATTTGTTTTTGATAATTTTAATGCGCTCCTCTCAAACTGGAATAACATTATTTATAGCATAAATTATGAACTAGATATTTTAACAAAGCCTATGCAGCAACTCCAACATTCTACTGGTACTTTTTTTTATAACTCAAACAACTAAAGTTTAGTCAAATTTTAAACCCCAACTATAAACATACACTACCTTTATCTAGATCAATAAAAGTTTGGTATCCAGATGGAGATATAGTCATATTTGTATTAGTTTTCTAACATTTGAACACAATTTTCGTTCTTCGCTGATGGAATTCGAATTTTTCGGATATTTACTAATGCCTATAGTCAAATGCATTTGCAGCGGTGTTAAAGGCAGGTATTTCAAAAAAAAAATTGTTAGTTTTGAAAGATCATATTCTGTGTTTCTGAGTAATAATAAATCATGTCTATTATCGATTACTAAAAGAGTTTGGGGTATAAATGATTTATGTATTAAAAATTTTATATTCTTTTATCCATGATTTAATTATAATATTTTAATTTAATTTTTGCTAGTTAAAATATTTTCATATCCATAGAACAATATTAAATATAGTAATCTAGCTTAGGTTAAACTTAATGAGCATATGTCATTGGTATATAATCAAGCATTAAGATTTATGGTTAATTCAAATTAGTTTTATTGTCACAAATTAACAGCGATGTCATATTTCTACACACACACACACTTTAATATAAAAATATTAAAATTTAGCAATTTATTTTTAGTTTTGTTCGTCCATACGTGTGTGTGTATATATATATATGTTTATGTATGTATAGGTGTATATATATATATATCACGATACTATTTCAATTATATATGTCTTGGAAATATTACACACACTTTATTATATATATATATTGACATGATATTATATAAACTATATATGTATAGAAAATATTATACACCTTATTGTTTGAAAACAGCGAATATTTCTATCGGTTAGAAAATAGTCCTTAAAAATATTATCGTTATCAACCGTAAGCGCACGGCGTACAATTGTAGTACGTATGTGACTACGTATCGATTTGCAAGGAAAGAATTCAATTTCAATACGACTCAATCAGATTAGCCGAAAGTTTTTGAAATTTGTTTTAAACCAGAAAAATATAGAAAATGAGCTAAAGCAAAACTGAATGAACTATGATAATAAAGAGCAATTTAGAGGCAAATCCACTTCCAATCATTCATATTAATCAACACAATATTCACTTATAATCTCTCATTAAAATATTAAGTAGAAAATGATAGATGTGTTTATTATAAGTATGATTTATTTGTTTTAGCACATCTTAAATAATTTAACTCTAACACACCTTTCAAACCCACTTATCAACACTTATGAAAATAACATGAAAATTAAAATAAAATCTATTTTAAGTATGATCTATTTACTATTCTAGTTTGACTTTTATTATCAAAATCACCTAGGAAAATGATCAAATAGTTTATGTTTTAAATGGAGTTAAGCATAGCCTATTTGAGATGTCAATGTAAGCTCTCAAAATTCAATAAAATAAAGAAACATAAACCACCGTCATTCATAGTTTTCATCAAGTACATAAGAAAGATCACATATGAAATCAATACGTTAATTTAATATGTTTCACGAGAGCCTCATTACCCCTAAATTGAAGGGATTTAGCTACTCATATTTGAAAACATGTTAACGTAAAATGATTTCAACAAAAAATAAAAGGAAAATGAGAACTAATTATAAGAAAAGAGAGCTAACTACTTGCATGAAATAAAACTAAACTAATTACAAGAATTAAATCTATGCTACTAACATTAAACAAGAGAAGCATAAACTACGAAAGAGAAAGCATGAAATTAAAAGAGCTTGAAGAAAGCATAAATAAAAATTGCACGAAAATGAAAACAACGGTAAGAAGACATAAAATAAAGTTTTATTTAATTTTGATTTGTGGCTACATTATTGCATGAAAAAGAAGATAATAACATGAAACATAAAGGGTATTTATACATGATTAAAATCCTAATTCATATTTTAGGCGACTACCTAAAATGCCCTTGAGAAACTATTACCTCCAAGTAATCATTAGGGTATTAATTAATCCCCACTAACATACCTTTTTAGCCTCCATTAACATATACATGCATTTTTTATTATGGACCATACGGTAGTGGGTATGTGGACTCCTCCATATTGCATGAATTCATTTATTTCCATTCTCCATTTGCCTTCAACATATGTGCATGCATACATTCATGAAATCTCCTCCTATTTGCTTTTCATTTCCTACAAATAAAAATTATTATATGCAAATAAATTTTCTAAAATTAAATCATACACAAAATTACTATTTAACCCTAAATGAAGAAAAACGAATGATGATTTAGAAACAATTTGATTTAAACATGTAAAATATCCTATTATGCTCATTTATTTAAATAAAAGTATATTAAATATGGAAGTAAAAATATGCACTTTTACATGCACATCAAATACCCATACACTTATCTTTTTATTTGTCCCAGAATAAACTAAAACTAAGATAAATACGTTTTCATAGGAAACATGATTTCTTTGAGCGTATGCAATAAGCCGTTAAACCCCTAGTTGTCCCTAGTAGCATGAGTGTTGTCTCGTGAGGGTTTTCAGCGGATATTACCTACAAAATCCAAATGCAATATGTTAATTCTAATGCGGCTACATGAAGCAAGTTTTCAAAAATATTTACAAATATAATTTACTTTTAAATTAACATGAGTAAGTTAAAAATAAATTTTGGTCGTTATCAAGAAATTTTATTCCTTTTACTCATCAAAACTTCCAATAAAAATTAAGTTATCATCACAATTAGGCTCTAGTTTGGCTAGTTATTTCGGTTGAAAACATGATGCAACTATGAAATGGATCCTTCAGTTGATTATTAAAGTTTTGCAATGTAGTGTTTTTATTTCTTTCGAATAACAAGTTGAATCAAATACGTGAAAACAGTGCTTGGATCTCAATTGCTTGCTCTCTCTCTAACACTATTATTATTTACACACCTAACTTAGGTAAACTAAGGCCAGATATATTGATCATGCACTGCTTTTCGAGCTTACCTGAGAAGAACAACGAGCGTGACGAGTGTACACACTTTCATATGAACACATGACTCTAGGTGTTTATTATTTTGCTTTAAATGTATTCACATACACCTAACTCAGATAAACTGCGGCTATATACACCGACCATGCACTGCCTTTTAGGATTACGTAAGAAGGTTACAAAGCATGGAGAGTGTACAGACTTATGTACGAACACATGACTCTAGGTGTTTATTATTTTTATAAAAACCATTTTTTCTCTATTATATATATATATATATATATATATATATTTGTAAAAAGAGAGTTTTGCAAAATCATCTTAGCGCCACTTAGCTTAGAAGATCAAAAATGTTATCGCCTTTACTTTAAATCAACCACTCTTTTGAACAAGATTACAATTACGACATACTTCATAATTATCACCTATGAACCTTCTTATATACTAGTTAAAGCACAGTCACTTGTAATCATACTTTATTTCTATTTTTGTTGAGATAAATATTTTTAAATATTTCAATTTACTAAACAAAAACATACACTTATCTTATAACGTTTCTTCAAAAGCAAATCAATATGCTAAAAAAAGAGAATCTGTTCTATAAAAATTCAAACAAATTGTGGAAAAAAATTCAAAAAAAACAAACCATGAAAAATTAAAACGAACATAAGACTCCCTCTGCACTTAATATTGACCGTGTCTCCATAGTCAATACATGATATAATGAGTGTAATGGGAAAAAATATATACATAATTATAAGAGAGCGTTAAAATTTCTTACTAGACATAGTGTGGCTCATAAAGAATCATGAGTTCCTTCTCTCGATCACTCAACAACTCCAAGTAATGTTTTAAATGATGACCATTGACTTTAAAAATCGATCCATCCTCAGGGTTTTCTTTTTCTTAATGGCACCAGGTGGAAAAAAATTTGCACAATGTATGGTCATGTCCACTTGATATAAATTTCCTAGGGAACAAATGAAATCGAGAGTCATACAAAAGAACTGTTTAGTTTGGCGAAAATGTTTTCCTTAGGATTGACTTGTCATGAAAAACTTTCGCTCTTCCTTGTAAATTTTCTCGTTTTCATACACGTTGTTCCTAATCTCCTCAAATCCATTGAGTTGCAATTTTTTGTTTTCGCGTGCTTTTTCAAGACAAAAGTTTATGTTCTTAACTACCCACAATGCTTTATTTTCAAGTTCGATGGGTAAATGACACGCTTTTCCATATACTAGCCTAAAAGGAGACATCTCAAGATTAGTTTTATACGTAGTTCTGTAAGCTCAAAGCGCGTTTGTCAATTTTTATGACAATCTTTTCGATTTTTATTCACAGCTTTCTTTAAAATTTGGTTGATTTGGCGATTAGAAACTACAACTTGACCACAAGTTTCAGGATGATATGGATAACTTGTGGGTTATCGAGTATTTCTTCATTAGAGATTCAAATGAACGATCATAGAAATGGGTTCCATTGTCGCTTATTAATGTCCAGGTGTTCCAAATCTCGAAAAGATGTTTTCTTTTATGAATTTCACAACTTTATGGTCATTTGCTTTACAAGGAATGGATTCAACCCATTTAGAGATGTAATCAATGGGTAGAAGAATGTACAAGTTTTTGAAAGAATTGGGAAATGGTCCCATAAAATCAATACCCCAAATGTCAAAGATTTCAGTCATAAAAATGGGTTCAAAGGCATCATGTATCATCGAGAAATTATTCCTAACATTTGACAGCGATCGCAAGTTTTACAAAACTTGAATGCATCTTTAAAAAGAACAGGCCAGAAAAAGCCACAATGAAGCACTTTTCGACTGACCAAAGTGAACAACACAAGCTTGGTCATGGAAAAACAAAAGGACACTCTTGATTTTGCAATCAGGGATGCAACGTCGAATGATTTGGTCGGATTAGTACTCAAATATGTAACGATCCTGAATTTTTATTTAATTTAAATTAATAATTAAATGGAATTTTGAATAGAAATTTATAAAATTAATTATAAATAGTAAAGTGAGTTTCCCCGAGTTCAAATATATTCTATATAAATCATTTAAATTTTTAAATATTATGCATATATGTATATATGTGAATATATATATATATATGTATATTTGGGTATATATGAGTCAATTTGAAATTTTAAAATCTTGTGTGTATATATATATATTTTGATTTGAATTTAAATCTTATATTAATGGTTTGAAAAATAAATATTAAAGTGTATACTTTAGACACAAGTATAAAAATAAATAAATTGATTTAAAAATTTATAAATGATGATAAATTTGAGTTATATAAAATATATGTGTATATATAGAGAAATATAAAACAATAATTTGTAAGGTAAAATTTATGATAAATATTTAAACTAAAAATAGAAGTAAATTTAAAATGCAAGAATAAGAGCAAATAAAAAAAAAATGTTATTTATCAAAATAAAGACAGTTTCTTTTATAAATTGTTTTAATTAGATAATGAGTTGTATTTAAACAATATTAATAGTATAATATTTATACAAATGGATTTTTATTGATAGAAATGGTTATTTCAGATTTATATATATATATATATATATATATATATATGTATGTATGTATGTAGGTATTTTTAAAGAAAGCTAGGATTTGTGAAATTTAAAATGAAATAAATTACAAACAAATATATGCATACAAACATAATTAAAATAGAAAATTATTTGTAATACAAAGTAAACTAAACAAAATAATAAAACAAAACAAAAGAAAAAAAAAACAAAAGAAAAGGTAACAAATCAAATACAAGATACATTCAAGTATTCAAACAAAAGAAATAATCCAAACCATACTTTTACATATTTGTACAGCCGAGACAAGAAAGAAAGCAAAAGTAAAGGTAAACAAATGCATTTCAAAGTACAGGTGCATTTAATGTTTACACCTCTAGCCTATAACAAGAAAAAAAAAGAGGATACCATCACTTGTACCTGCACACCTCTATACATTATATATGTACAGCTTTAGTTCACAAGGCTGAGCATACTTGTAAACATTTTCTCAAATTCTTTAAACATTTTCAAAGCTGTAATAAGTATTAAGCATGCAAAGAGTTCAACTTCATTAGCAAAGCAAAATTCCAAATTTACAAGTTCCAGGAAAATAAAAGAAAAGCTTCAGATCAACCAAACTCTAACCTGTAAACTGCTGATTTAAGAAATGATTTGGAAGGTGAGTACACATCTGTATTTCAAAGTTTAAACTTGTGTGTTGCTTCGAAATGAATATGTATCTTATGGTATATGCTGTGATGATATGCATGTGTTGTGTTTGTGGCTTTCATCAGAGTATTCTCTGTTTTATTTAAATATCAGGTTTACAGAGAACAACCCAACAAAGCTAGGAATAAGATAATTCAAGTTCTTGTTTTATAATCCATGTTAGGCCTTGATTTCAAAAGCAAACATGTTTGTTTAAGTATTGGTTATTATTTAAAAATTGTTTCAAGTAAAATAAAAATGGATATGTTAAAAAAAATTGGATTATACAGAGCTAACTCCAAATTCAGATAATTTCAAGTGTCACGAAACTTTGATTTACTTATATAACCTGAATTCATACTTCAAAATAGGATTTTTAAAAGTAAAATAGGAATTTTTAGTTGATAATACTAGTAGCAGTTCAGAGATGAACGTGAGATGGGTTTTGGCCAAATTCAGGAAATCGAAGGCTCAATCGAGGCCAAGGTTTCGCGTATAGGTGGAGGAGGCTACGGCGAAGATGGGAAAAATAGCCGGAAGTGGTCCAGTTCACTGTGGCGATGACGGCGAGAAGTTCTTTTTCCTAAACCTAGTTTTCGGTGGTGATGGATATTTCGATTCGTGCGCATTCCTCAATGCATCGAGTGTGACCGGACTTGGTGGGAGTGAACTGGAGACGAAGGCAAAGACGATGGCCAAAGTTCATGATTTTCGGTGGTCAGAGCTCGGAGAACGGGACGATGACAGGTGTGGGAGGAAATGGTTCACGTGTTTCCAGGTTTCGAGTTTTATCTCGATTTCGTTTTCGAGCTGTGAGATGGGATCTGACGCTTGCGTTGGGTTGTCAGGGTGGAGGTTGACTTGTCAGTGGCCAGAGGAATGATCGGAGTTCGCCAGAGGCGATGTGCACGTGCATGAGCATTTGTGCCTGAGTGTTTGTTTGCCCGGGAAGAACGAGAATTTTCTCGCGTCGCACTCGAGTGGTTCGAGTCATTTACTCGAAGTAAATACATATAGACTCGGGTCAGAGTTTTGTTCCAGGCTTTGATGTCTGAACTGTTTTCTGTTTTGAAAATTTTAAAACCAAATTCAAATTTATCAAGCAAGGTTTTAAAACTGAGTTGAAATAAAAATGTAAATATAGGTCAAGTTGAATTGAAATTAGTTTGAAGATAAATAAAGTTTTACATTTCATTTGTTTTAATAATTTGAAACAATTAAAGGTATGGAGAAATTGTATTTAAAATAGAATTGAAATTGAAAATGAAATTTAAACAAGTTGAATCTAAAAGTAAAACCTGGAACTAATCTTAAATAAGATGTTAAAATCAAATATAAGAAATTTCTTTGGAAAGGCAATTAAAGAAATTAAATAATTGATTAAGACTATTAATTAAGATTTTATTTGAAGAATAAATTGATGTGATAAATTTTAACAATAAATTTAGATTGATTAATTTCATAATAATCAATTATAGAACTATTAAGTACGATTACACTTAATAACAATAATTGTGAAATTAAATATTCGGTGTAATTTATGGAGTTAATCAAATTATTTAAATTAAATTTCTTAAGTTAATTTATTCAGAGTAATCATTTGATAGTTTTGAAAAATTAATTGCTTAGAGAAGAAATTAATAGATAATTAATGAATATAATTAATTAAATGATGATTTTTAAATCAGAGCATAATTATTTGTGAATAATTAAAGGATTAATTAATAATGGCAATTAATTAAGATAAAAAAAAAATTTAAGATTAATTAACTCATTGATTTAAGAATGATTAGTTAATAATTAAGGGTTAACTAATAAATTTGAAAGAAGATTTATTTCATATAATTTAAAACTAAATTATGAATATCAAACCGGATTTATAATGATACATCTAATCTAAATTAATCAGTTGATTAATAAATTCTTTTATGAATGTTTGGATTCTACTGAATGTTGAATTATTTGACATTTCTGAACTGTAATGCTTAGTGATATAATCTGTTTTGTGTGATCTGTACTGTAGTTATTTATCAGGGATGGATGTAAATTATTATCTGTGATTTATATATATCTGTGATCTGTGATCTGTAAATGAAGATAAGCGTTATGGTATACCGCTTATCAACTATATATTGTTATATTAGATCTGTGATGATTGAATGGTTGTGCACTATTGTGTTAAACCCCTAGACCACACTTATACACACAACAATATGGATTTCACGAGGAAATTGATTTAAGTCGCAGATTTGTGAAATAGTTAAATTTGAATTTTTAAATTCAAATGTTTTGGAAATGGAATTGGAATAGAAGTGAAAAGCTTTTGAAATGGAATTTCAAAGATGGAAATTTATTTTGAATAACTGGATTAAGTGTTGGAATTTAAGTACTTTAATTTAAATTTGAATTCAATATTCGAATTGAATTCTGTAATTTGAAATTAGGGATTAATGATATTATACTAGTCATTATGAGTTAAACTATTTTTTAAAGTATTATTTTTGGGAATTTGAATTTAGCTCAAGGATTTCAACTCGTATAAATGAATCAGATTTCCAAAATGAAAACTGTTGTTTTCAAATGATAAACACTTTTAGATAAGAATTGAGATTCCAGTTAATTAGGGGGATTTCAAGATTGAATAGAGAAATGATTTTCCTAAGTTTTGAATGAATTCTTTTTGAAAGCTATGAATTAAATCTGTTTATTTTTAACAGATTTAAATTGATGATTTGTTTAAATCAAATTGAAATGAAAATTGATTTGGAAAATCTATGAATGAATCGTTTGTTTAAAAGATTAAAATGTGAAAATTATTTAAACCGTTAATGGTTGTGAAAATGAATCTTTTTGTTTAAAAGATTTGAAATGGTAATTTGTTAAGCCATTTGAAGAAAGTTTTGGGTTTTAAGTTGTGACTTAATTGAAATCCCAATGCCCATATATTTCTTGTAAATATTGCGCTCACTATTCGGTTTAGCCGGGAGAGGACCTTTGTGTCATATATCCCATTCCGAATATGTGATATGTCGTTATGGATAGCATTTGAAGACCGGTGGTGAAGACCGGATATTTTCGAAAACGTAAGGACAACTCGTCGAATGTCTTTGCATCGAATGGTCCCCGGTATAGAGACTCCATATGTGATGGGGAGTCCGAACGTGATTAGTGAATATCCGGATTGCAAGGACTTCTTTGTAAGTGCCTTCGGTTCTGTTCGAACCCAGAACAGACTTGTATGGATTGTATGTCTGACATTACAAATTGAGATATAAAGCCGATTTCTTTCAAATATATTTCCATTGGTGGCGAAGAATTTATTCTTTTAGCTTAACACCCTTCTCTGAGACGTACGAGCTCAGAGGTTATATAGTTGAAGTTATCAGCGATATATTCCCAATTTGGTAATGTGACATGCTGAGTGTTGCTGTGAAATGATCATTGTGTTGATTATTGTGATAGGATCGTTTATTTGATCGTCTATCTTAGTGATCATTGTGTTGATCATTTGTTGACCCAAAGCATGGCTTTTGTATAAAGTATGTTTTTGTGGACGTGACTTCGTCGAACCTCACACCCCGGAAATGGTCAAAATAGGAAAGATGCAGCAAGGTTATGAGGGGTAGCACCCTTTAGGGTATGTACATTTCCCTCTAGATAGAGGTGGTATCATGGTATGGAGCCCAGATATTTAACCTATGTGGTTACTGCGAATTTATTACTTTGTGGTTGTTGGCTATCGGGATCCCGTGAGAAAGGTCGTTTACGATCGGGGAATGGCGTGCTCGTGTCAGTAGTTACCCAGTTAGGGGTAACCCGGCCTTGTGTTGGCAGAGTTCCGGTTTGGTTCTCGGGGATGTCTTTCCAGAGGCATTCTCATGTGGCAATGGGAAGTTCCTTGGCCTGACCATTTGTTGGAAATCCAAAGAAACAATACGAGACTTGTACAGTTTTAGTTGTAGAACCTGCTTCCTCAGGAGGTAGCTATAGTAGGCATAATATAATGGTACCTATGCTGGCTAAGATTTATATTCTACTTTCGAAATGAATTTTTTCTACACTATGCACTAGCAATAATATCAAATGTTTCTTTTTAATACGTATCAAGCATCTTTGACTATCATAAGGAGAAATCTCCTCCGATTCTGCGTTTGCATTGTGTGTGTGTGCGGGAGGCCTTATGGTAGTCTCATTTTTAAAAGCAAACATTGCGAATTGACTTTGAAATCCTTTGTTGAATGTTTTAAGAGATAAACTGTTTTTGTTGCTCACACCAGTCCCACGACTGATCCGGAGTTTATTGTTTCTTTCCTAAACTCTGGGTGCTCATTATTTTCTACACGAGCAGTCTAGAGTTGGGTTTTACAGATAGTTAGATATAGTGAATTATCTGGAGTTGGTTCAGTCTTTGGACCACACCAGTCTTGTTGAGCTTGGTGATATGTTATGGGGAGTTCGAGCTATTACTGGATTGATTCTTGGAAATGGAGTTGCAGTTATTTCTGGAGTTCTTCCTTGAAGACTATCTTAGAGTTATTTGTTCCGCTGTTAAATGTTATCTATTTTCTTTCCGCTGCTATTTTATTGTATCATATCTCTGATGTATATTGATATCTATTGGATCATCTGTTGTATCAGATATTGTATCAAAGCTGTATATCAATGTATTATTCTTTTATTCCGCTGTGTTGTTTACTTAATGATTGTTATAAGCTCCGGCGAATCGGATTTGAACGGTTGAATCTATGACATTCGAACACGATTTGAAGTATGGATGTCGATTTTTGAGCGGGCAAAATCCGAGTCGTTACATTTGGTATCAGAGCTAAGGTGAAACTTTTTCTCAGGAGTGTAACACGTTAAGTAACTCATTAGAGATAGGGTGAAGTAAATCCTAGAATGAGTAATCCTTAAGATATCCGTTTGAATGCTTCAGTAAATTCTCTTACTATCTACTGATAGTAGAGGACAGGGAAATACGACTATAAATGGTCGATACTCTGCAACAATAATGGAAACAACTTTCTTATCAATTTTCTTTGATTCGTTTTCAAATTCTTTTGAATTGTATTGATAAAACGATTTGGTTGAGAACAAATTTTGAATTTCTGTTATAACTTCTTGGGTGGAATAAAATATGAAATATAAACTTTGATGTATTTCTCAACATATAAAACTCTAAACTTAAGATCTTAATATTTGGCTTTTGATTTTAATTGTAGAGAACAAATAGCGTTAGCCGAGGAGGAAAGGTCAGGAGGGTGGGTGATTACGCTTCATCCAGTAGGGTACGAGATGATGAAGGTGAGTCATCAGTTTATAGGGAATTTCCAGTGGAGCCTGTAGTGCAGCCCCAACCACCAGTGGAAGAAGAAGAAGATGAAGAGGAATTCGAAGAAGAAAATGAAGACGAATTCAAAGAAGAAAATGAAGAGGAATTCGAAGAAGAAGAGTTCGAGGAAGAATTCGAAGAAGAAGTTGAGGAGGAATTCGAGGAAGAGGTTAAGGCGGAAGAAGAGCCTGACGTGGAGGAAGAGTCCGAAGGTGACGAAGCAATTCATTGGGATTTAGATAATGCCGTGGATGATGATGATCCCATTGAGGACGAGGAGTTAAATGGTGGGTATCTTATTCTGGAAGAATCTGATCCGGAAGAGATTTTTGAGACAGACAATGAGGTTGAAGTGATGGACATGTCAGGGCCTGAGAGGGAGGGTTCTGAGAGTGAGGATTGGTAGTTGGTCAGTTTGACTCATTTTGGGGTATTTATATAGGTATTTTGGACTTGAGATCGTAGTAAAAGTTGGATGTTAGTGGGTTATGTATGACTATAACTCATGTACTAATATTTTGAGTAGTGTTTAATATAAAATATATTATGAATGACCTGAAAATATCCAGTTTGATCTGAAAAGATATTTCTTCTATCTTGCGCCTATTTTTGTATTGTTTTCGTGCCTGCGAATTTCGAGGACGAAATTCTTTTAAGGGGGGAAGTCTGTAACGATCCTGAATTTTTATTTAATTTAAATTAATAATTAAATGGAATTTTGAATAGAAATTTATAAAATTAATTATAAATAGTAAAGTGAGTTTCCCCGAGTTCAAATATATTCTATATAAATCATTTAAATTTTTAAATATTATGTATATATGTATATATATGAATATATATATATATATATGTATATTTGGGTATATATGAGTCAATTTGAAATTTTAAAATCTTGTGTGTATATATATATATTGATTTGAATTTAAATCTTATATTAATGGTTTGAAAAATAAATATTAAAGTGTATACTTTAGACACAAGTATAAAAATAAATAAATTGATTTAAAAATTTATAAATGATGATAAATTTGAGTTATATAAAATATATGTGTATATATAGAGAAATATAAAACAATAATTTTTAAGGTAAAATTTATGATAAATATTTAAACTAAAAATAGAAGTAAATTTAAAATGCAAGAATAAGAGCAAATAAAAAAAAATGTTATTTATCAAAATAAAGACAGTTTCTTTTATAAATTGTTTTAATTAGATAATGAGTTGTATTTAAACAATATTAATAGTATAATATTTATACAAATGGATTTTTATTGATAGAAATGGTTATTTCAGATTTATATATATATATATATATATATATATATATATATATATATGTATGTAGGTATTTTTAAAGAAAGCTAGGATTTGTGAAATTTAAAATGAAATAAATTACTGATGCAGCTCAGAACAGAGAAGAAATGCAACCAAAATTTCTAACAAGGATGAGTCGTACACGACTCATAGAGAGGTTAAGTCGTACGCGACTTAGGAAGGCAGGGTTAAGTCGTTTCCGACTTAATGGTGCACGGGATAGCAAGTTTCGAGTTAACAACAATTTGAACCGCATAAAAGAGGCATCGGGTTTGAGTCGTGCGAGCTTGAGTCGTATACGGGATAATGGAACAGGGTTACGACTCAAGGGAAACTTGGAGTGTGCATACTTGATGAGTCGTACACGACTTAACAACGTATCCATAAGTCGTGACCGAGATAGCATCAAGAAGGAGAAGGATTCAACTGATGGGAGCTTGAGTCGAAGGAAGGATGTTGAGTCGCTGAAGTTATGAGTCGTGAGTCGTAGGTCGTTGCCGACCTAGTATGAGTCGTGAGTCGTTTGTTGTGATGAGTCGTGTACTGTTGTATGTTGTAAGTCGTATGTCGTGAGTTTTAAGTCGGTATGTAGTGGATCGTGTTGCATTTTAGGTCGTTACCGACCTATGGGTTGTGAGTGTTGTATTTTAGGTCGTTACCGACCTAGGGGTAATGTTGAGTCGGTCATGTATATGAAGTGTTGGGTCGCATACGACCTATGGTGAGTCGTCTTAAGGTCATATGATGATGTATGAAGGTCGTGCTTGTTAAGTCGGCCAGGGTTGAGTCGTTCTGGAGTTGAGCTGCCTTGTGTTGAGTCGGCCGCGACCTAAGTTAGGTCGTAAGTCGTCGCCGACCTAAGAGTCAGGTGAGGGTTTGTGTGTGTTGAGTTGTGAAAGCTATAAATAGCGCGTGTGTTGTACATTTTGTGGTTGTTGATTTTGAATAAAATTTCTCTTTTGTTAGCTTTGTGCTTTCATACCAATTGGTAGTTGAGTGTAATCTCCTATCTCCACTTACGTCGTTCGAGTGCGCTCGAATCCACGTTTGTTGAAGCCGATTCACGGAATCTAGTGCGCTAGATCAACGTGCGAAGAATCGTAGATCTTTGAACACGGTATAGTGCGCTATCAACGTGTTTGAGATAGCTAGAGTTCGGTATCTTTGGATCAACGAACTTGGGCATTTTTGGTATCTTCAACTCACCGATTGCTACAATCCATCGATTGAAGTTTTGTTTGATTAATCCGCTGCGTCAGTTTGGTATCGGAGCCATACTTAGCCAATCATAGCTAAGTTTGATTCTTGGAGCCAAGTTTTTGAAGTTTGAAGTAGTTCATCGTGTTCATATTGAAGTTGCATCAAGTTTGGAGAGTTTGATCCATTTCATTTTGGATCGAGGAGTTGGATTTTGTTTGGATTTTGAATTGATGATTTGCGCGCCAAAGTTTTGAAGGTTTTGGAGTGAGCCGAGGCAAGTCTTGACCGAGCCAAGCAAAGTTGTGAAGAGTCAAGGCCGAGACAAGCATTGCCGAGACAGTTGAGCCTAGATTGCCTTATCGTGTGAAATTTTGAAGTATTGTGTTCAATTTGTTGAAGTTTGTGAAAATTTTAACCATGCCACCAAGGAGAGCTAATCGTCATCAAAACGTTGAAGCTTTGTATCGTAGAGAAGAAGCCGAGCTTATGGAACAACGTATTAATGAAAAATTTGATGAAGGCATTGGTAAATTGGAGAGATTGATGAATGATTTGAATCAAAGGAGGAGATCACCAAACTCGAACCATGGAGGAAACCGAGTTTCGCCATTGGTTACGGAAGCGAGGAGGGTATCACCACATTCTTGTAGAGATAGAAGAGAAACATCAATTTCATCACGAAGAGATCATCATGACTATGCACATGAAGAAAGAAGAAGTCATCGAGAATTTGACCATGAAGTATATAGAGATGAAGAGGGACATAGTCAAAGAAGCATGCATGAGAGAAGGGATGATGTTAGTCGAGATCGATGTAGGCGTACCTTTGATTTTGTTGAAGAGGGTGATAGAGCAAGTATTCATTATCGAGATCGAGACCAAGTTCGAAATTCTTACCGTGATGTGGAGGATGACCGTCGTTGGGAGTCGGGTATGAAAATGGAGATTCCGGAGTTTAAAGGCGGGATGGTTGCTGAGGAGTTCTTAGATTGGTTGTCTAATGTGGAGGAAATCTTTGATTTCAAGGAGGTGCCGGAGAATCGAAGGGTGAAGTTGGTTGCTACTAGGTTGAGGGGGAGAGCTTTGGCGTGGTGGCAGCAAACTAAACTTACTCGAGAACGAATGGGGAAGTCAAAGATAGAATCTTGGGAGAAGATGAAAAAGTTGATGAGATCTACATTTTTGCCTTATAACTACCAATCACTTATGTACCAGAGGTTGCAGAATCTGAGGCAAGGGACAAAATCTGTTAGTGATTATGCTGATGAATTTTACCAACTCATCGCCAGGAATGATATCATGGAAACAGAAGAACAGCTAACTGCTAGATTCATTGGGGGCTTGAGAATGCAGATCCAAGATATGGTTAATATGTTTGATCCTAGATCAGTAGCAGAGGCACATCAGAAAGCGTTAGCTTGGGAGAAACAAGGAAGGCGTGGAGGTGGTGTGTTTACTAATTCCAATAATCAAGCAAGGGGTGTTGGCGGAAGTTCTAATGTTCCTAAACCTGTTACAAAGCTAGTGGTCAAGGAGGTTGAGAAGGCGAAGGCTAGTAGTGTTTTCAAATGTTATAATTGTCAGGAGTTGGGTCACAAAAGCAACGAATGTCCGAAGCCGAAGAAGAGAACCATGGTTGCAGAGGTTGAAGCAGATGATGGTGAGGAGGCAGAGTATTCAAATGTACCTTATGTTGAGGAGGAAGAAAAAGTGTCGGGTGATGAAGGTTGTAATCTTATGATGAGGAGAAGTTGTTTGACACCTAAGCAAGAGGAGGATTGTAGTTGGCTGAGAAGCAATATTTTCCAATCGACATGTACTATTCTGGGAAAGGTCTGCAAGTTTGTTATTGATGCAGGAAGTTGTGATAATATTATTTCTACAGAAGCAGTGAGAAAGTTGAATTTGAAGACCGAGAAGCATCCTAAACCATACAAGCTAGCATGGTTAAGAAAAGGAGGTGAAGTGAAAGTGTGTCGAAGAGCTTGTGTGAATTTTTCGATTGGGAAGAAGTACAAAGATGAAATTTGGTGTGATGTTGTGGACATGGATGTTTGTCACTTGTTATTGGGCAGGCCATGGCAGTTTGATAGAGCAGTTCAGCATGACGGTCGTGCCAACAGTTACAGTTTCATGTTCGAGGGTACTAAAATCACTTTGGTTCCTAAGAAGCAACAGCAGAAGGAGAACAAACTGGAGGAGATTGAAGAATTGAAAACTCTGTTGACTTTGAAGGAGTTTGTTAAAGAAGTGGAGGAAGAACCGGAAGTGTTTTTGTTGATTGGGAGAGAGAGTAGTGAAGAAGTTGAGATTCCCGAAGAAGCAAAGCCAGTTTTGGAAGAGTTTGAAGATGTCTTTCCAGAGGAGTTGCCAAAGGAGTTACCACCACTTAGAGACATTCAACATCAGATTGATCTTGTTCCGGGGGCAGTGTTACCACATCGACCACATTATCGTATGAGTCCGAAGGAACATGAGGAATTGAGAAGGCAGGTGGAAGAATTACTTGAACAGGGTCGTATTCAGGAAAGTTTGAGTCCGTGTGCTGTACCTGCATTGTTAGTACCAAAGAAGGACGGAACTTGGAGAATGTGCACTGATAGTAGAGCTTTGAATAAGATCACTGTTCGTTACAGATTTCCTATGCCGAGGTTGGATGATTTGTTGGATCAGTTGAGTGGGGCAACTATATTCTCGAAAATTGATTTGAAGAGTGGTTATCATCAAATTCGTATCAGACCTGGAGACGAATGGAAGACAGCTTTCAAAACTAGAGAGGGGTTGTACGAATGGTTGGTTATGCCATTTGGTTTGTCTAATGCACCTAGTACATTCATGCGGGTGATGAATCAAATTTTTAGACCACTCATTGGAAAGTTCGTCGTGGTTTATTTCGATGATATTTTGATTTATAGCAGGAGTACGGAGGAACATGTTCTACATCTGAGAGAAGTGTTGTTTATTCTTCGTGAAGAACAATTTTATGCTGCTACAAAGAAATGTGTGTTTATGACACCTAGTGTTTTATTCCTGGGGTATGTTGTTTCAGGGAAAGGTATTCAAGTTGACCAGAGCAAAGTTGAAGCAGTCAAGAATTGGCCACAGCCAAAGACAATTACAGAAGTGAGAAGTTTTCATGGGCTAGCGTCATTCTACCGAAGGTTCATACCACACTTCAGTAGCGTGATGGCTCCAGTGACTGATTGCATGAAGGGTAAACAGTTGGTGTGGTCAGAGGAAGCGGGGGTTGCCTTTGAAAGGATCAAGGAATTGTTGACGTCTGCACCAATTCTTGTTCTACCTAATTTTCAGTTATTGTTTGAATTGCATACTGATGCTTCGAAGGTTGGAATTGGAGGAGTTCTGAGCCAGAATGGAAAGCCAGTTGCTTATTTTAGTGAGAAACTGTCAGGGGCAAAGATCAGATACAGTACATATGACGTTGAATTTTATGCTGTTGTTCAGGCTGTTAAGCATTGGAGACATTACTTATTTCAGAAGGAATTTGTTCTGTACACTGATCACGAAGCTTTGAAACATTTACAGGGGCAAGATAAGATTTCAGCAAGACATGCATCATGGATTGCATATTTACAGCAGTTTACTTTTGTCGTTAAGCACAAATCTGGGGTGACCAATCGAGTAGCTGATGCTTTAAGTAGGAGGAGTCATTTACTGACGACAATGAAGGTGGAAGTGACGGGGTTTGAAATGTTGCCAGAGATGATTGAAGAAGATCCTTACTTTGTGAAATATGTTGAAAAAGTGAAGGATGGGAGTACCGATGAATTCATGTTAGTTGATGGTTTTCTGTTTAAAGGAAATCGTTTATGTATTCCGGACTGTAGTTTGAGGATGAAGATTGTGAAGGAATTGCACGAGGAAGGACATGTTGGCCGTGATCGTACTTTACAGTTGATTTCGCAGTCTTACTTTTGGCCGTCGATGAGGAAAGAGGTTGAAAGATTCGTGGAGCGATGTCATATTTGCCAAGTTTCAAAAGGGACAGCAACGAATGCAGGGTTGTATATGCCGTTACCAGTACCATCTAAGCCATGGGTTGATATCAGCATGGATTTCGTTTTGGGTTTGCCGAGAACTCAAAGGGGAAATGATTCGATATTTGTTGTGGTGGACAGGTTTTCAAAGATGGCACATTTTGTTGCTTGCAAGAAGACAGCAGATGCAGTTCGAGTCGCACAGCTATTTTTCAAGGAGATTTATCGACTTCATGGTTTACCAGAATCTATTGTTTCTGACCGAGATACTCGTTTTCTGAGTCACTTTTGGTTGAGTTTGTGGAAGATGGTGGGAACGAAACTGAAGTTTAGCAGTGCTTACCATCCACAAACCGATGGGCAGACAGAAGTTGTTAACAGGTCATTGGGAAATTTGTTGCGATGTCTTGTACAGGATAATTTGAGAAGTTGGGACATGAAACTATGCCAGGCAGAATTTGCTCATAATCATGCAGTAAATCGAAGCACAGGATTCAGTCCGTTTCAGATTATTTATTCAAATTTACCCAGGGGGCCATTGGATTTAGCAGCTGTACCACAGTCAAAGAGAACAGTTAAACGAGCTACTGATTTTGTTGATGAGCTGACTGAATGTCATAGAACCGTTCAGGAACGATTGGAGAAATCGAATGAGAAATATAAGAAGTTTGCAGATTTGAAACGTCGAAATGTTGAATTTAAGGAAGGTGATTTGGTTTATGCCGTATTAACAAAGGATCGTTTTCCGGTGGGTGCTTATAACAAGTTGAAGGCACGAAAAATTGGTCCAATTGAAGTTTTGAAGAAAATCAATGAGAATGCTTATCGATTAAAGTTACCAGATGATGTTTATACTTCTGATGTTTTTAACGTCAAACATTTAATTCCATATCATGGAGGTGAGATGGTTGAGGAAGAATTTACAAATTCGAGGTCGAATTTTTCTCAACCAGGGGAGGATGATGCAGCTCAGAACAGAGAAGAAATGCAACCAAAATTTCTAACAAGAATGAGTCGTACACGACTCATAGAGAGGTTAAGTCGTACGCGACTTAGGAAGGCAGGGTTAAGTCGTTTCCGACTTAATGGTGCACGGGATAGCAAGTTTCGAGTTAACAACAATTTGAACCGCATAAAAGAGGCATCGGGTTTGAGTCGTGCGAGCTTGAGTCGTATACGGGATAATGGAACAGGGTTACGACTCAAGGGAAACTTGGAGTGTGCATACTTGATGAGTCGTACACGACTTAACAACGTATCCATAAGTCGTGACCGAGATAGCATCAAGAAGGAGAAGGATTCAACTGATGGGAGCTTGAGTCGAAGGAAGGATGTTGAGTCGCTGAAGTTATGAGTCGTGAGTCGTAGGTCGTTGCCGACCTAGTATGAGTCGTGAGTCGTTTGTTGTGATGAGTCGTGTACTGTTGTATGTTGTAAGTCGTATGTCGTGAGTTTTAAGTCGGTATGTAGTGGATCGTGTTGCATTTTAGGTCGTTACCGACCTATGGGTTGTGAGTGTTGTATTTTAGGTCGTTACCGACCTAGGGGTAATGTTGAGTCGGTCATGTATATGAAGTGTTGGGTCGCATACGACCTATGGTGAGTCGTCTTAAGGTCATATGATGATGTATGAAGGTCGTGCTTGTTAAGTCGGCCAGGGTTGAGTCGTTCTGGAGTTGAGCTGCCTTGTGTTGAGTCGGCCGCGACCTAAGTTAGGTCGTAAGTCGTCGCCGACCTAAGAGTCAGGTGAGGGTTTGTGTGTGTTGAGTTGTGAAAGCTATAAATAGCGCGTGTGTTGTACATTTTGTGGTTGTTGATTTTGAATAAAATTTCTCTTTTGTTAGCTTTGTGCTTTCATACCAATTGGTAGTTGAGTGTAATCTCCTATCTCCACTTACGTCGTTCGAGTGCGCTCGAATCCACGTTTGTTGAAGCCGATTCACGGAATCTAGTGCGCTAGATCAACGTGCGAAGAATCGTAGATCTTTGAACACGGTATAGTGCGCTATCAACGTGTTTGAGATAGCTAGAGTTCGGTATCTTTGGATCAACGAACTTGGGCATTTTTGGTATCTTCAACTCACCGATTGCTACAATCCATCGATTGAAGTTTTGTTTGATTAATCCGCTGCGTCAATTACAAACAAATATATGCATACAAACATAATTAAAATAGAAAATTATTTGTAATACAAAGTAAACTAAACAAAATAATAAAACAAAACAAAAGAAAAAAAAACAAAAGAAAAGGTAACAAATCAAATACAAGATACATTCAAGTATTCAAACAAAAGAAATAATCCAAACCATACTTTTACATATTTGTACAGCCGAGACAAGAAAGAAAGCAAAAGTAAAGGTAAACAAATGCATTTCAAAGTACAGGTGCATTTAATGTTTACACCTCTAGCTTATAACAAGAAAAAAAAAGAGGATACCATCACTTGTACCTGCACACCTCTATACATTATATATGTACAGCTTTAGTTCACAAGGCTGAGCATACTTGTAAACATTTTCTCAAATTCTTTAAACATTTTCAAAGCTGTAATAAGTATTAAGCATGCAAAGAGTTCAACTTCATTAGCAAAGCAAAATTCCAAATTTACAAGTTCCAGGAAAATAAAAGAAAAGCTTCAGATCAACCAAACTCTAACCTGTAAAATGCTGATTTAAGAAATGATTTGGAAGGTGAGTACACATCTGTATTTCAAAGTTTAAACTTGTGTGTTGCTTCGAAATGAATATGTATCTTATGGTATATGCTGTGATGATATGCATGTGTTGTGTTTGTGGCTTTCATCAGAGTATTCTCTGTTTTATTTAAATATCAGGTTTACAGAGAACAACCCAACAAAGCTAGGAATAAGATAATTCAAGTTCTTGTTTTATAATCCATGTTAGGCCTTGATTTCAAAAGCAAACATGTTTGTTTAAGTATTGGTTATTATTTAAAAATTGTTTCAAGTAAAATAAAAATGGATATGTTAAAAAAAATTGGATTATACAGAGCTAACTCCAAATTCAAATAATTTCAAGTGTCACGAAACTTTGATTTACTTATATAACCTGAATTCATACTTCAAAATAGGATTTTTAAAAGTAAAATAGGAATTTTTAGTTGATAATACTAGTAGCAGTTCAGAGATGAACGTGAGATGGGTTTTGGCCAAATTCAGGAAATCGAAGGCTCAATCGAGGCCAAGGTTTCGCGTATAGGTGGAGGAGGCTACGGCGAAGATGGGAAAAATAGCCGGAAGTGGTCCAGTTCACTGTGGCGATGACGGCGAGAAGTTCTTTTTCCTAAACCTAGTTTTCGGTGGTGATGGATATTTCGATTCGTGCGCATTCCTCAATGCATCGAGTGTGACCGGACTTGGTGGGAGTGAACTGGAGACGAAGGCGAAGACGATGGCCAAAGTTCATGATTTTCGGTGGTCAGAGCTCGGAGAACGGGACGATGACAGGTGTGGGAGGAAATGGTTCGCGTGTTTCCAGGTTTCGAGTTTTATCTCGATTTCGTTTTCGAGCTGTGAGATGGGATCTGACGCTTGCGTTGGGTTGTCAGGGTAGAGGTTGACTTGTCAGTGGCCAGAGGAATTATCGGAGTTCGCCAGAGGCGATGTGCACGTGCATGAGCATTTGTGCCTGAGTGTTTGTTTGCCCGGGAAGAACGAGAATTTTCTCGCGTCGCACTCGAGTGGTTCGAGTCATTTACTCGAAGTAAATACATATAGACTCGGGTTAGAGTTTTGTTCCGGGCTTTGATGTCTGAACTGTTTTCTGTTTTGAAAATTTTAAAACCAAATTCAAATTTATCAAGCAAGGTTTTAAAACTGAGTTGAAATAAAAATGTAAATATAGGTCAAGTTGAATTGAAATTAGTTTGAAGATAAATAAAGTTTTACATTTCATTTGTTTTAATAATTTGAAACAATTAAAGGTATGGAGAAATTGAATTTAAAATAGAATTGAAATTGAAAATGAAATTTAAACAAGTTGAATCTAAAAGTAAAACCTGGAACTAATCTTAAATAAGATGTTAAAATCAAATATAAGAAATTTCTTTGGGAAGGCAATTAAAGAAATTAAATAATTGATTAAGACTATTAATTAAGATTTTATTTGAAGAATAAATTGATGTGATAAATTTTAACAATAAATTTAGATTGACTAATTTCATAATAATCAATTATAGAACTATTAAGTACGATTACACTTAATAACAATAATTGTGAAATTAAATATTCGGTGTAATTTATGGAGTTAATCAAATTATTTAAATTAAATTTCTTAAGTTAATTTATTCAGAGTAATCATTTGATAGTTTTGAAAAATTAATTGCTTAGAGAAGAAATTAATAGATAATTAATGAATATAATTAATTAAATGATGATTTTTAAATCAGAGCATAATTATTTGTGAATAATTAAAGGATTAATTAATAATGGCAATTAATTAAGATAAAATTTTTTTTTTTAAGATTAATTGACTCATTGATTTAAGAATGATTAGTTAATAATTAAGGGTTAACTAATAAATTTGAAAGAAGATTTATTTCATATAATTTAAAACTAAATTATGATAATCAAACCGGATTTATAATGATACATCTAATCTAAATTAATCAGTTGATTAATAAATTCTTTTATGAATGTTTCGATTCTACTGAATGTTGAATTATTTGACATTTCTGAACTGTAATGCTTAGTGATATAATCTGTTTTGTGTGATCTGTACTGTAGTTATTTATCAGGGATGGATGTAAATTATTATCTGTGATTTATATATATCTGTGATCTGTGATCTGTAAATGAAGATAAGCGTTATGGTATACCGCTTATCAACTATATATTGTTATATTTGATCTGTGATGATTGAATGGTTGTGCACTATTGTGTTAAACCCCTAGACCACACTTATACACACAACAATATGGATTTCACGAGGAAATCGATTTAAGTCGCAGATTTGTGAAATAGTTAAATTTGAATTTTTAAATTCAAATGTTTTGGAAATGGAATTGGAATAGAAGTGAAAAGCTTTTGAAATGGAATTTCAAAGATGGAAATTTATTTTGAATAACTGGATTAAGTGTTGGAATTTAAGTACTTTAATTTAAATTTGAATTCAATATTCGAATTGAATTCTGTAATTTGAAATTAGGGATTAATGATATTATACTAGTCATTATGAGTTAAACCATTTTTTAAAGTATTATTTTTGGGAATTTGAATTTAACTCAAGGATTTCAACTCGTATAAATGAATCAGATTTCCAAAATGAAAACTGTTGTTTTCAAATGATAAACACTTTTAGATAAGAATTGAGATTCCAGTTAATTAGGGGGATTTCAAGATTGAATAGAGAAATGATTTTCCTAAGTTTTGAATGAATTCTTTTTGAAAGCTATGAATTAAATCTGTTTATTTTTAACAGATTTAAATTGATGATTTGTTTAAATCAAATTGAAATGAAAATTGATTTGGAAAATCTATGAATGAATCTTTTGTTTAAAAGATTAAAATGTGAAAATTATTTAAACCGTTAATGGTTGTGAAAATGAATCTTTTTGTTTAAAAGATTTGAAATGGTAATTTGTTAAGCCATTTGAAGAAAGTTTTGGGTTTTAAGTTGTGACTTAATTGAAATCCCAATGCCCATATATTTCTTGTAAATATTGCGCTCACTATTCGGTTTAGCCGGGAGAGGACCTTTGTATCATATATCCCATTCCGAATATGTGATATGTCGTTATGGATAGCATTTGAAGACCGGTGGTGAAGACCGGATATTTTCGAAAACGTAAGGACAACTCGTCGAATGTCTTTGCATCGAATGGTCCCCGGTATAGAGACTCCATATGTGATGGGGAGTCCGAACGTGATTAGTGAATATCCGGATTGCAAGGACTTCTTTGTAAGTGCCTTCGGTTCTGTTCGAACCCAGAACAGACTTGTATGGATTGTATGTCTGACATTACAAATTGAGATATAAAGCCGATTTCTTTCAAATATATTTCCGTTGGTGGCGAAGAATTTATTCTTTTAGCTTAACACCCTTCTCTGAGACGTACGAGCTCAGAGGTTATATAGTTGAAGTTATCAGTGATATATTCCCAATTTGGTAATGTGACATGCTGAGTGTTGCTGTGAAATGATCATTGTGTTGATTATTGTGATAGGATCGTTTATTTGATCGTCTATCTTAGTGATCATTGTGTTGATCATTTGTTGACCCAAAGCATGGCTTTTGTATAAAGTATGTTTTTGTGGACGTGACTTCGTCGAACCTCACACCCCGGAAATGGTCAAAACAGGAAAGATGCAGCAAGGTTATGAGGGGTAGCACCCTTTAGGGTATGTACATTTCCTTCTGGATAGAGGTGGTATCATGGTATGGGGCCCAGATATTTAACCTATGTGGTTACTGCGAATTTATTACTTTGTGGTTGTTGGCTATCGGGATCCCGTGAGAAAGGTCGTTTACGATCGGGGAATGGCGTGCTCGTGTCAGTAGTTACCCAGTTAGGGGTAACCCGGCCTTGTGTTGGCAGAGTTCCGGTTTGGTTCTCGGGGATGTCTTTCCAGAGGCATTCTCATGTGGCAATGGGAAGTTCCTTGGCCTGACCATTTGTTGGAAATCCAAAGAAACAATACGAGACTTGTACAGTTTTAGTTGTAGAACCTGCTTCCTCAGGAGGTAGCTATAGTAGGCATAATATAATGGTACCTATGCTGCTAAGATTTATATTCTACTTTCGAAATGAATTTTTTCTACACTATGCACTAGCAATAATATCAAATGTTTCTTTTTAATACGTATCAAGCATCTTTGACTATCATAAGGAGAAATCTCCTCCGATTCTGCGTTTGCATTGTGTGTGTGTGCGGGAGGCCTTATGGTAGTCTCATTTTTAAAAGCAAACATTGCGAATTGACTTTGAAATCCTTTGTTGAATGTTTTAAGAGATAAACTGTTTTTGTTGCTCACACCAGTCCCACGACTGATCCGGAGTTTATTGTTTCTTTCCTAAACTCTGGGTGCTCATTATTTTCTACACGAGCAGTCTAGAGTTGGGTTTTACAGATAGTTAGATATAGTGGATTATCTGGAGTTGGTTCAGTCTTTGGACCACACCAGTCTTGTTGAGCTTGGTGATATGTTATGGGGAGTTCGAGCTATTACTGGATTGATTCTTGGAAATGGAGTTGCAGTTATTTCTGGAGTTCTTCCTTGAAGACTATCTTAGAGTTATTTGTTCCGCTGTTAAATGTTATCTATTTTCTTTCCGCTGCTATTTTATTGTATCATATCTCTGATGTATATTGATATCTATTGGATCATCTGTTGTATCAGATATTGTATCAAAGCTGTATATCAATGTATTATTCTTTTATTCCGCTGTGTTGTTTACTTAATGATTGTTATAAGCTCCGGCGAATCGGATTTGAACGGTTGAATCTATTACATTCGAATACGATTTGAAGTATGGATGTCGATTTTTGAGCGGGCAAAATCCGAGTCGTTACAAAATAATTATGGATCATCCTAATAGAAGTACTTAACTTGGGAAAGAATTTATATTTATCTTATTTCGAACAAAATGAAGGATTTTCCTTAGTGACTAAATAGTTCACTATGTCGGCATACCAAGGATCGACGGGAATGGAAAGGAGTTGTTCATTGGAAAAGTTCTCTTAACCGGTAAGAAGATGGTTCATTTGGAAGACATGATAGATGATCAGCAATGATGTTGTCAGATTCTTTTTATCTTTGATTATAAGGTTAAATTCTTAGAGTAACAAAATCCAACAGATCAAACAGGACTTAGCATCCTTTTTAGCTCAAAGGTATTTAAGAGTGAAATGGTCAATGTAAACCGTAATGTGCGAGCCAATCAAATAAGGTTGAAAATTTTCGAGCATATAGACTACTGCTAGAAGCTCTTTTTTAGTAGTCATGTTATTGAGTTGAGCATCATTTATAGTCATACTAGCATAGTAGATGATATAAAGAATTTTGTTGATGCGTTGTCCTAAGATAGTATCAACTGTATAGTTAGAAGCATCACACATTATTTTGAAAGGATCCGACTTAGGTGAACAAATGATGGGAGTGGAAATGAGTTCAATTTTGAGACGTTCAAAAGCATAAACACATTTATAATTAAAGTCAAATGAAACTTCTTTTCCTAGAGGAATCTTCAGAGGTCGAGCAATTTTACTAATGTCCTTCACAAAGCGTCGATAGAAACCAGTGTGTCTAAGAAATGATCGAATACCTTTGAAAGATTTAGGAATGGGTGGATTCATAATTACATCAACCTTCTCTTTATCTACCTCAATGCCTTTGTTTGAAATGACATGTCCAAGGAAATGCCATGTTTGACCATAAAATGATATTTTTCCTATTTCAATGTTAAGTGTTTGTCCTTACATTAATTTAGAACCAACTCAAGATGGTGTAAGCACTCGGAAAAAGAATTTCCAAAGATGAAAAAATCATCCATAAACACTTTAAGAAAGAATTCGATCATATCGGAAAGGATGCTTTCCATGCATCTTTGGAAAGTAGTAGGATCGTTGCAAAGGCCAAATGGCATACGTTGATATGCAAAGGGGCTAAAGGGACACATCAAAATTGGTTTTTCTTGATCTTCGGGAGTGATTGGAATTTGGTTATAACCAGAAATTCTAGTAATAAATGCAAACACGCCAACTCGTTCGAGCACGAGTTGGAATGAGTTTGTTAGCATCGTTTTTGATAACAGTAAGTCCAGACTTTTTAGAATTGGACTAACCCACGAACTATCAAAAATGGAGTATATGATTCTATTATTGAGGAGTTTATGAATTTCATCTCGAACCGCATCTTTCATTTTTGGGTTTAGCCTTTGTTGCACGTCAATGAATAGGCTTAGCATCATCAACTAAATGGATGTGATGTTGGACAGGAGCGGGACTAATTTCCTATATATTGGTGACTTACCATTCAATTGCTTCTTTGTTTTTTGACAAAATTGAAAGAAGTGAAGCTTGTCGATCAAGAGAGAGATTTGCAGATATTATGACAGGAAACGTTTTTTGTCAACTAAGTATGCATACTTAAGATGATCGGGAAGGGGTTTAAGTTCTAACCTTTGAGGTTGCTACGTCAAAGAATTTGGTTGAAGGTCTGACTTAAAAGTAAGGGGTTCATATAGAAGCACATTTTCAATCGCGTCAGGCGCATTATGAAACAACTATTCGTATTTGGTCTCGCATTCGTGATTTTAGTGAACTATTTCGTTATCAATATTTTCTTGAATGGAGCTAACTTCCAACGTTTGGTCATGTTGTTCATTCAATTGATTTTCAAGATCGAATAAGTTAAGATCCAAGGTCATGTTTTCAAAAGAAATTTTCAACAAACCATTTCGAAAACTAATTAGAGCATTTAAAGTAGCCAAGAAAGATCGGTGTAAAATCAATTGAATTTGACTCATCAAATTTTTGTGGGTTGTATCTCAAGGATGATGAAACTGATGGGGAATATGAATTAAAAATTTTGATAAGTACATCCTCGATTTCTTCTATGGATTTCTTTATCGAATGATCGAAAAATTGAAGAGTTACCTTTGCAAGTTTTAGTCAACCTAAGCCAAGTTAGTGGTAAACTAAATAAAAAATCAAATTGAGACTCGGACCCAAATTTAGTAAGCACTTATTAATCGTCTTGTCTTCTATCGTGCAAGAGACGTCGAACATCTAGGATCTTTTTCTTTGTTACATGAGTGTGCCATTTTTGAGTACGTAAGTCTTTTAAGAATTTAGCATAATTTGGGATTTGTTGAGTGATGTCAAGAAATAGGATGATAACTTTGACTTGTTTAAAGTTTCCAAGATCTTTTCTATTTGATCAGAATGTTTCTAGGGTCAAAGGCGATACAGATATGGAGCATGATACTCAATACACTGGTTTACTTGAGAAGAAGAATAAATTGGATTGGAAGAATTTGATTTGATGTTTGGCTCAATGTTTTGCTCAAAATCTCAAGAGGAGCTTCCAGTAAATCGTTTGGATTAACAACTTGGTTATCGATTTATTTACTGGAATGCAAAGTCATGATAGCGTTCATTTGGTGTACGTTGCTGTCCTGGATGACATGGGCTTGATTCGAATTCGTGTTTTGATTTCAGGAATTCGAAACTGGCTGACTTAGGAATATGCCTCATTCACATTCACCCATAGACGTGGCTAATTGATTCATTTGCATTTCAAGTTTAGCAATTGATTGACCCCTATTCTGCATGTACGAGGTTAACAAATTTTGCAAATTTCTATTTGATTGGAGGCTTGAGTGGTTGCTTTAGCCAAAGTTTCAAGATTTTTCTCATGTGAAGACAATCGTTTATCATCATGGGAAGCAAAAGATTTTTGTGGTTGATTTTTGGATGGACCCACAAAATTTTGTTGAAAATGATTGGGTTGAAAGGAAGGATTCAAAGCATTGTTCGGAAATGCTTGAAAATTGGAACGAACTAAATCCTTGTTGGAATTATTTTGGTTTCATGCAAAATTAGGATGATTTCTCCAACCAGGATTGTACGTTAGAGAAAACATGTCATTCTTAACCTTATTGAAAGCATTGAGTTGCTCTATCGAATTAGAGCACTCATTGGCTATGTGATTTGGATCGTTGCATTTCTAACACATTGGTTGGAAAGCTTGGTTCGTTTGGTTGGATGAGAAAACGTTGTCGAATTTACTAATCATTACATCTATTTTAGCTTCCAAAGCCAACGATGATCCTATCCAAGGTGCGCTCGATCGTGATTAAATGAATTTTTCGTTAAAACGTTCCCATTGCAATGACTTTCCGGTCAAGTTTTCAAGGAATTGCCGAACATCGTCGTTATGTCGGGCGAGGAAATTTCTTTGGCACATAGATTCAAGCATGGTTCGTAAGCTATTTTCAAGTCCATCATTTAAGATTTGACAAAGAGTCCATTTTTTTTAAATATGGTATGGGCATTTTATCAAAAGCTCTTTAAATCTTTCAAAATATTTTTTGAAAGGTTCGCCCTTGAATTGATGAAAATTCACAATTTTGTTTCGTATTTTGGTTGTTTTTCCAAGGGGTAGAACTTTTTTAAGTGAACTTTAACAAATTCTTTCCATGTTTCGACTGAGTTGGAAGGTAAGCTATACAACCATTTTTCAGCATAGTCAGTAAGGGTGAATGGAATTAACCGAAGTTTGATTTTCATCACTTAATTGTTAGAGTCTAATGTTTGCACATACTTGTTGAATTTTGTTAACAAGATGAATGGGTCATCTTGTTCAAAGTTTCCAAATTTTGGAAGCCTAGCAATATGATGGAATGAATTTCAAAGTGATTACCCGTTGGGGCGGGTAATGTGACACAAGAACGAATAAAAACTCCATTGGGAAAGAATCTATCCACGAGAGTTTAAGAAGTATTTTCATTTGCCATCGTTGGTGGATCGTTCATCCGAGTTAAACGATTTTCTATTATGTCACGAGTCTAAGTACTTATGCACAAATGAAAAGGTCAAGAAGAGAAAGAAATGAGAATCAAGTTAAGAGAATGAAATAAGGTTTATAAAATTAACTGAAAAATTATTTTTATATTTTATAAGTTCTTTTAAAAGGAAAAGTATTTACCAAAGAAGATTTATTTTTCAAAAAGGAATTCGATTTTTTATATGTTTTTGGTTTTTTGAAAATATTTTAAAAAAAAATTACTTAAGTAAATTGCTTGTTTTTGGATTTTTGATTTGATTTTTTCTTTGTTTTCGAAGGAAAAAATATGACTTTTTTTTCATTTAAAAAAAACTAAGTTAACTAAAACGTAAATAATTTTTACTTCAGGATTTTGATTTTTTTAAATATATTCATGAACTAATGCAGGAAAATCAATGTGAGAACTTAATTACAAATTTTCTGTCCTTTGTAGCTCCTAACCCAAAATTGTATAGTCACACTTTGTCTTAATCCAACAAAATAGTTCTTAGCCAGGTAACGGACAAGGGTTATCGGTACACCACGAATCGCTATAGCTATGCAGTTGAAGGTTTAAGTAACTTTAGAGAAACAATCACTATAATATTTATGAATCACCGTAATATTTATGTATGATTGTTGCTTTACCCTAGCCTAGACAACAAGAAGTTAGATTGTCGAAAGAAGACAACTCGTCAAGATACAATTAAGCCCTAGGTGAGCTCGTGACACCCTTAAGTCTAACATCTAACCGTCATTATCAGCAAATTCTACGATGAAATAAAATTTGTGGGTCAAGGAAGGGGTAATGAAATCTCCCACGTTATGTTGATTTGGGTATTGCCCTTAGAAAATTAAAACAAGATGAGATGAATGCAAAATAGAAATTAAACATGTATTAACAATGCAATATGAATGAGATTTGATTTTGTAATTTTTTTTGAAATTTTTTAACATGCAAGCAACCAACAATGCATAGAAAATAACAACAAGAGATAAGAGCACAATACGATAGTGTGCAAAATTATTAGAAATTTTTTTTAGGTGGCAATTTTTTAGCAAGCAATTTATTTTGGCAAGCAACGCAAAATGAGCAGTTCCTACTTTTTGCTTTTCTACAACCTAAATTTTTTTGAACTATATATATATATATATATATATATATATACATGTATATATACTATAAAGCAAAACCCTGAGTCAAACGATCAAACTGAAGCCTTTTTAGGAATGCCCAAAATGTCCTTTTCCATCCACGACAATTAGTAGAAAATGAGGGTCTTACCGTCTTCCTTCCGTCCACCATGTTCTAAAAGCGGTTGCCATATTCCATTTCATCCCCACTTCCCTTTCCCAACTTTTCCTTCCCCCTTACCCTACAAAATCGGAAGACAGAAAACTGTTCGTTAACTCAACTATCAATTCTCGGCGACTGACGAATCAAACAATTGCGTGCCGTCGACACTGCTTCACCATCTATTCTGAGATTCCCACATTCGAGGAGCATGGTTGATTCTAGTTAGAAGACGATTTACCTACGTCTTTTCCCCTTCTACGACTCGGTTTGCCCAATTTAAAGCCGAGAGCAACAAAGTCTTTGAAACCAGGCAACGATTAAGGATTCAGGACACCTGCATCCGAAGATCACTTGCTGAAGCCACAACTCATGTGTCCATAGGCACCTAAAAAGCTGAGAGCGACGAAGACGAAGACTTTCTCCTCTGCCGATGAACCTCTATTTTGCCCCGTTCCTCATGATCTGGCTTTTTTTTTTGCTAAAGTTCCCTTCCACATCAGTACGTCGCATGAGAAGAAACAGATTCCAGTTGCTAAAGTTTCGCTTGCTCTCGCGATCTGACTTCTGTTTTTACTAAAGTTCCCTTCCACATTAGTTCGTCGCATGAGAAGAAACAGATTCCAGTTTCTAAAGTTTCGCTTGCTTTGATATTCTTTAATGATAAGTTATATTTCTTAAATGCTTTAATTTGTACATTTTATTTCTTTGGATTTCTCCAGATTTTACACTCCACTCAGTACCAATATACATTTTTTCTTTACAGGTATGAATACAGTGTCAATGTCATAACCACCAAAGTTGGATAATCCATGTCTCATCTCAATGTCCTTAGATACGATCGATGATCAAATTTGCAAGAGTGTTTTTGGTCCGGCCACGGAAGTTGTAAGTAGTAAGAGTTGGTTTTCAATTATTACAGTGGACATCAATATTTTGTGATTTTGTACTGCTGCTATTAATTATTACCTGTTATAATTAATATGCTGTTTATTTTCAGTGTATGTTTACAATTACTCCCCAACTAAAGTCAGATCTGAGAAGAAGCCTACCAAACGACTTCCAAGGTCGGAACACATGTCACCTTTATCATATTAATAATGTGGATTTTCACCGTCAAATATAGTTTGCAGTATTAGTCTGTTTGATTGCAGAATAATATGTTATTAGTCCTTCACTTAGTTTATACTACTGACCACACTTTCACTTTTTTTACCGCATGCAACCAATTGACCTACCCTATGTTAATATGGTAGAAATGACCTAATTTTCATACAGTTGATTACTGTTATACGAAATCAGGCAAATTTATGTGAAGTTCATATGCCCATAAACATGAAAAATATTATCATCATCCCCTCCACCTTTAAGTTGAAAACCTATAACAAAAAACTTCCCTCTGAAATCCAACAATTTTCCTTTCTGCTACCTAGTTATTACATATATATATATATATATATATATATATATATATATATATATATATATTATGTAAGGTAAATAAATCCGGAGATGTCTCTGTAATGTGACAAAAGCAGTGTGTTCCAGAAACTTGCTTGAAACTTTGAACAATAATATGATGTTATCATTACGATTACTATTATCTGACCTTCTTCGTTTATCCTATTTTAAGTATCCTTCTTCCCAACATTTGGTGATTTTGTACCGCTGTTGTTAATTATTAACCGTTATAATTAATATGTTGCTTACTTTCAGTATATGTTAATACTTGCTACACAACTGAAGTCAGATCTGCGAAGAAGCCTAGCAAACGACTTCCAACGTTGGTAAACATGTCACTTTTATCATATTATTAGTTTTGAAACTATAAACAAATTTTATTGTTTACAGCTTCAAGCAAGTTTCTGGAACACATTGCTTTTGTCACATTACAGAGCCATCTCCAGATTTATGTACCTTAAATAATGCATAATATATATATATATATATATATATATATATATATATATATATATATATATATTGTACATTGCGTTGGAAGGAGAAAGGAAAATCGTTGGATTTCAGATGGAAGTTTTGTCTTACTGGTTTTCAACTTAAAGCAAGCACGTAGGACTCAGGTATGAAAGAATGCGAGATAAAAAGAAGTTATAAAATACATTATATATTGCAAAAGCAACAAACCGAGAATTATATGCACCGCCATTTTTTTTGCATAGCATTGAGAATATAGATTGGTTCAAGAGTTTGGTCCGAATCCCCCCCTAACTCCCCCACCCCCCTCTTTTCCAAAAAAAGTACACAAATTAACAATCTAGTTGCAGCATTGAATTCATAAAAAATGTACATCCTGACTTCAGTGATTAATGGTACTGAATAAATGAACTGCCTACTCAGAACAACGCATCCTGAAGTTAACAGTTATAAAATGTTGATAATAGTATTAGTGGCAGATTTTTCATTTTGCTCACAACATACTACGCAACGATGTAAACAATTTGCTGCCTATTTTATTACACATTTTCTATTTTATTTACCCAATATGTAAATTTTTGTATTTTAATAAATATTTTATTTATTCATTTGGGTAATTAATATTTCTTATTTACATACACACACTAGATGGATGATGAAGAGGACGACGACAATTTGATGAACAAAAAAACATTGATACGAACATCGAACAGTGGAGGTATTTTAATCTACACTCATGCCCTTTTATTTCTTCAAATTTGCACTTACCAAAATTTTCATAGTTGATAATAAAGGGTTATCTATTTGACTGCAGCTTCCTCCTTAACTGACTGTACCTAATCATACTTTATTCTTCCCTCATTCCCTTCTGTTTCTTCAAATTTCCACTTGCAAAATTTGTGATAGGAGATTATAGGGTTACTTATTTGACTGTCTCTTCCTCCTTAAGTGAATGTACCTAATGATCTCACACATAAAAAAATGTTCAACTCATGCATTTGTTCTGTTTACTAGTTTAGTAAACTCCCCCATATAATAGTACGTCATATGTAATGACGAAATACTGTAAACCGTTACTTATAGTTGCAAACTACCCAATTAACTTTGACCTGCTACACACTAACAGTTAACCTCCACTGTTTCGGCCTTAATTATAGAACTCTGACTACTTCAAAATCTTCCACCTACTAATACGTCAGTTGCAAAATATCTAATCTACCAACCCCTATAAGTATGCAATTTCCAATATCCACTCCCCCAACTTTTTCCCCTCGCTACTACGTTCTACTTAACTTTCGTTTTAATAACACTTTTCCCTCACATCAGTTCAACTGCCCCACCCTCTTAACACATCTCTTCCACCTAACTCATGTTTTCCGTAACTTTATGGACTAGCAACAAAGGGAAAGACGGCGTGTTACTCAACGTGCAAGGCGTCAGCAATCTAGAGAGTCTGCCGTCGCAAGTAGAAGGACAACGGCCACTGAAAACCAACAGTAGCAACATTCGACAGGTACTTTTCCCCTCCCTTCAACATTACAACTGTATAACATTTTAAGACCTATGTTTTAGTTTACATAAGTATACTTCACATGTATACACTGTTTCTGGATTTTATGTTGTCAACCACTTTTACACAGATAGCCTATTGTTATTTATTACTATTTATTAGTGTTGTTCTTTATTACTATTTGTTACTGCTTTTATTTGTGGATTTATATAAAAAAATACAACATCTTTTATCTATCCTTTATTTTAAAACATGACAGTACTTTTATTTTTAATATCAATCTAGATGTACTTTACTGCATGCGGTTGTAAATACATTGCTGCATGTGTTACCAATGTTGACACCACTTTCTTAAGGTAGAAGTCCTTTGTTTAAAACCAATATCTCCTTATGTCAGATTTTCCATTCATTTTTCTTACTGTCTAAAGAAAATAATGTCATGTAATACATGACAATCCTATTTTTTCCAATATACACGAACATGTGCCTTGGCTGAATCAATATTTGTGGTGGAAATTACATTTCTGCAATTGTTAATTATATTTAAATAACTTTTGGATTACTGTGTTGTTCTTTATTACTGTTTATTACTGTTTTTATTTGTGGATTTCTATAAAAAAACATCTTTTATCCATCCTTTATTTTACAACAGGACCATACTTTTATTTTTAATATCAATCTACAAGTACTTTGTTGCATGTGGTTCTAAATACATTATCGCATGTGTTACCACTGTTAACACCACTTTCTGAAGCTATAACTCCTTTGTCTGAAGAAAATGTATACATTGTTAAAACTAATATCTCCTTCTGTCAGATTTTCCATTCGTTTTTCTTACTGTCTAAATGAAATTATGTCCTGCAATACATGACGATCCTATTTTTTCCAATATAAACATACAAGTACTTTGGCTGACTCAATATTTGTGGTGGAAATTACATTTCTGCAATTGCTGACTATATTAAAATCACTTTTGGATTACTGTGTTGTTCTTTATTACTGTTTATTACGGTTTTTATTTGTGGATTTATATAAAAAATTACAACATCTTTCATCAACCCTTTATTTTAAAACAGGACAGTACTTTTATTTTTAATATCAATCTACAAGTACTTTGCTGCACATGGTTGTAAATACATTGCTGCATGTGTTACCAATGTTAAAACCACTTTCTGAAGCTATAAGTCCTCTGTCTTAAGCAAATGTATACAATGTTAAAACCAATATCTCCTTATGTCAGATTTTTCATTCGTTTTTTTCTGTCTAAAGAAAATATTGTCATGTAATACATGACGATCCTATTTTTTCCAATATAAACGTACAAGTACTTTGGTTGAATCTATATTTGTGGTGGAAATTACATTTCTGCAATTGTTAACTATATTAAAATTACTTTTGGACTACTGTTTTGTTCTTTTTTACTATTTATTACTGTTTTTATTTATATTAAAAAAAACTAACATCTTCTATCTATCCTTTATTTTAAGACAGGACGGTACTTTTATTTTTAATATCAATCTACAAGTACTTTGCTGCATGTGGTTCTAAATTCATTGCTGCTTGTGTTACCACTCCTAACACCACTTTTTGAAGCTAGAAGTCCTATGTCTGAAGCAAATGTATACAAAGTTAAAACTAATATCTCCTTATGTCAAATTTTCCATTCGTTTTTCTTGCTGTTTAAAGAAAATAATGTCATGTGACATAAACAATAGGAGATGATGTGATACTACACATGCTAATAAATATACGTTTGTTTCTAGCTTTCATAAACTCCAGTAACCGACAGAGTAAATTATAGCCAACAGAATAGTATTTGTTAGTGGTTTCGGATGTTACTTTACAAAAGTCGCTCCGATTATCATCATTATTGTTTGGTAATTTTACATTTAACAAATCATATTGTTCAACTTATCGTGTAGCACAGTCAACATAACTATTTTGGATTTACATGTGTATGCGCCTTCCGACCAATTTCAAATAACTTAAATTGATTCCAACGAAGTTCAAAAAGGTTACTTGACTTTGATGTCTGTTGTTTCTTTTTGTTCCGCGCTTATTCCATACTGTCGCGTTGACCATCAATATATATAGTTTCTACTTATAAACGTTTGACATCACTAACTTTTAGTTTAAACAAATCTATATATAGCAATAATGATCTATTGCATTTCCCTTTCACTTTTACAAAATACTTTCATTAATATTAGGTGAAAGTAGCAATTTACACAGTAGCACTTTTACTATTAATATTATTACTGTAATACATACAGTGATTTCGTTAATCGTGTAATAATATGAAATTTTAAGTTTATACACTGATATTCAAAGATTTTTCAACACTGCAGGATTTTAAAATTTGTTGCTTACCATATGTAAAAGAATTGCTTTTGATTATGTTTTAGACTGTGTCTATTTATAATGTCCAATAAAAATGCCATTATTTTGTGAAACAAAGTTAATTACTTTCTTTACTAACTGTATTTCTTTACTTTACTGCTTTTGCATAATCAAATTGAATTCCCATTACGCACATATGCATAGTATGCGACATTTTTTCATCCTTTGTCTGCCTACGCTGTTACTACACGACAATTATAGCCGCTCAATCCGCACAACAATTTAAAAAACATTACAAACAGTCTGTAATGGGTCATCTTCCTGTCACATTGTTTTTACACATATACTACTACGTCCGACGACACGATAGCATCTTCCTATGTGAAAATTTTCAGGCTGTTCAGTGTAACTAACCATTTTGTGGTACAATATAATTATTTACCGTTGGTTGTTTTAAGTTTAAACAAATTAATCTTCTACTTTTACCTAATTCATCCACTTTGCTTTTTACTACTTCTGAACTTAATGCTTTCAACCATTTTTTCCTACATATACAGCACATACCCTTTTAAAACTTCGTATATCTTTATTCTCAACTTACGCTTTTCACACATAACAACCGATGCTAATTCTACTGCATCGACTGCTACAACTCATCCACAACAACAACTTCTACACCAATTTGCCCTTCCAACCCGTTATAACTGCGGTCGAAATTTTACTGCTTCCCAACCGTTCCTCCGCCATATCCTACCTCAACCAACTCAATGCCGACACTTGCTGCAAAATTATTTCACCGTGAAACAAGTGGGAGTTGTTGCTCAAGTGGTAAATTTACCACTTCCTATCCTCCACCACCTCTTGAACTTTTAGCTTTGTTCACTGAAGATAATGAAATAGGTTTACATTTCCGAACCAACATTAGATCTTACAACAATGCTTTCGCATTCACTTCTATGGGCGCTAACATCGATCAACACTTGGCTTCCGCTCGGAGCAGAATATACTCTTACTGTGAACAAGGCTCCATCTACCACAACATCAGAAGTGTTCTGCCTCTGCTAGGTAGTAGACCTAGATACCTCCAAATGTACATCTATGATACTGATCATGAGATTGACAATCGACAACAGGATAGTGCAATATTAAGAGCAGACATCCTACAAACGTTGCAACAAATCTTAGATTTTTACAACCCATATGTAGATGTGCTGCGACAGTTGGGGCAACGCACTGATTTACAAGATTGCAGACCGATAATAAAAGAGCTTATAGTTAACCGTCATTTTCACCAACTACCTACTGCATCATAAGTAGCGGGTATCATTATAGGCGACGACTGCTCAAATAATTCAAACGGCAGGGAAATTATAGTTGAAACAAGATCAGGAACACTGCAACGAGTTGCGGATACAGCAGGATTTTATGACCCACTACAATATCCACTTCTCTTCCCACACGGTGAACAAGGATGGAATGTGAACATGCACAATACCGGACATAACCATATCAGCTGTAGAGCCTACTACTCTCATCTGTTATAGGTTTGTAATCCCCTATGCTTAACGGAATATACAACTTATGTATGCATACCTCACATACATTAACTTTCCCATATATCCCCCATTCTTACCACTTTGTACGCATCGTAGGTACGACCTACGGAGCTGCCTCTTCTGCTACTTGGTGGTCGCCTACTCCAACCGTTTGTGGTTGATACTTATATCAAAATTGAAACTATGCGACTTCGCTATCTTCGAGACCACCAAGCTACTATTCGAGCCGACTTATACCAAGGTTTACAAGATGCTCTAGCCAGTGGGGAGACAACTCCCGGTTCGTACTTTCCATCCCATCCATTTCTTCCTTTTGACAATATACATTAAATACTTCAAATTTTCACACACCTCTGCTATTTGTAGCAAATGTTGGGGTTCGAAAAGTACTTCCATCCTCCCATATTGGTAGTCCACGAGACATGCACCAGCGGTACCAGGACGCAATGGCAATTGTACGAAAGTATGGAAAACCCGACTTATTTATTACTGTAACCTGTAATCCTTATTGGAATGAGATTACATAGGAGCTATTTCCCTTTCAACAACCATACGATCGTCCGGATTTGACAACTAGAGTTTTCCATGCAAAATTGGAACAACTTAAAGTTGATTTATTTGATAAACATGCCGTAGGTAAAGTCATTGCACATGTTCATGTTATAGAGTTTCAAATAAGGGGATTACCACACTCTCATATCTTACTTATTCTTGCAGAGACTGATAAACTAAATACTGCCATGGATTACGATACTATGGTTACGGCAGAAATTCCAAACATGGAATTAGAACCAGATTTGTACACGTTGGTTATTAAACACATGATTCATCATCCATGGGGCAATTTCAACCCCACTGCCGTATGCATGCGCGATGGAATGTGTAAGAAGGGATATCCTAAACCCTTCGCCCCATCAACCTTACAAGGAGCTGATTCGTATCCCATCTATATACGTCGTGACATAGGAGTACAAGGTCAAACAAATAATAGTGCAGTTGACAATCGTTGGGTCGTTCCTTACAACCCTTATTTGCTTCTAAAATATGATTGTTATATAAACGTTGAAATTTTTTCCAGTATTAAATCAGTTAAATATCTACACAAGTACGTTTATAAAGGATCAAATCGCGTATCTGTAAGCATGTCCTCTTCGTCATCCACCACTGATGAAATTTCTCAATTCGTTAATGCCAGATGGATCTGCACATCGGAGTCCCTATGGCAGATATTTAAGTTTCAACTTAGTAACATGTCTTCGTCAGTAATATTCCTACAAATACATCTGCCTAACAAGCAACATATTCAATTTAACACAGACGAAAGCATACAATCTATTGTAACTGACGAACACAGAACAAAAACTATGTTTACTGAATTTTTTACCCAACATTTAATTGATGAGGACGCACGCCAATACCTTTACCATGAATTCCCTGAAAACTATTGGTGGAGCAATGAACCAAAACAATGGGTTCGTCGACAAATACACCGTAAAGTAATTGGTCGGCTATACACTATACCTACTACCAAAGGTGACCGCTACTACTTACGATTATTACTCAATCATATTCCAGGACCACTTTCTTTTACACACTTACGCACTGTCAACAAAACTGTTTACAGTACATTCAAAGAAGCGGTTGAAAACCGAGGATTGCTCGAAAATGATAACAATATTAAGGATTGTTTAACTCATGCTTAGAACACCCATATGCCTCTTGCTTTACGGCGATTATTTGTTACCATTTTAGTGTACTGCGAACCATGCGGTGTCCGTAACTTCTGGGATGAATTTTGGCCTTTTCTAACTGAAGATTACCTATCCACTTCTTCTGCCTCACTATCTGCTACATATTTAGTCGGTTGATGTTTTTTGATCTTAACAACCTTCTAAAACGGTTTAACAAAACCATATTTGATTATGATTTTCCACATAACTGCGTACATTCAACCGACGAATACAACAATTCAACGCTTCTTTTGGAAGAACAGTCAATACAAATACCATTATCCGATTTACAAGCAGTAAATAAGTTAACCACTGAACAAAAGGAAGCTTTTGATGCGACCATGTTTACCGTAGATTCGAAAAGCGGCTCCATTTATTTCATCGACGGCCCTGTAAAGACAGGAAAAACTTTTCTATATAAAGCAATTTTAGCTCAACTATGAAATCGAGATCTTATCGCAATTGCAACCGCTACTTCTGGAATAGCTTCTATTGCGTTGCCCGGTGGTAGAACAGCACACTCAAGATTTAAAATTCCTATTAACTTAAACTCTTCTTCCACGTATCATATTATCAAACAATCGATACCGCGAAACTTCTATCCGCGGCAACCCTTCTACTATGGGATGAAGCAACCATGGCTCACCGTCACGCGTTCGAAGCTTTAGACAGAACATTACGAGACTTGACCAATGCCGATGTTCCATTTGGAGGAAAAATTATTATATTAGGCGGTGATTTTCGTCAAGTTTTACCGGTTGTTCCAGGCGGTACTAGAGCTCAAACATCTGATGCATGTATAGTTAGGTCATATTTGAGGTCAAATGTTAAAGTATTTCAGCTAACAAAAAATATGAGAGCACGAGCTGACCAACCTTACGCTGACTTTGTTTTGCGCCTTGGAAATGGAACTGAACCCACCGTACACGACGACATAATCAAACTATCATCGCATATTGTCATACGATGGGACGGTCCACGTTCGTTACACCGTCTGAGTAACGAAATCTTCCCCGCATTACATGATAATTTTAACAATATAAACTACATGCTAAATAGAGCGATATTATCACCAACAAATGAAATTGGGGATGAAATTGATAACATGATAATAAACCAATTTCCCGGCGACCAACACATTTACTACTCTTTTGACAAAATAGAAGATGACCCGTCAAACTTATATCAAATTGAGTTCTTGAACTCGCTTAACACAGGTGGTATGCCACCTCATAAGTTGACTCTTAAGGAAGGATGTCCAATAATGTTACTACGGAACCTTGATCCACAAATCGGGCTATGTAATGGGATGAGACTAAGCTGTCGTGTCTTCCATCGAAAACTTATAGACGTTGAAATTTCTTTCGATCAATTCCAGGGCACAAGGGTATTCATTCCACGTATACCGTTAAAGCCTTCTGAAAACATAAAGCTACCATTCAACCTTATCCGTAAACAATTCCCCATGCGGCTTGCCTTTGCATTAACAATAAACAAATCACAGGGACAAACCATTCCACATGTTGGAATTTACCTTCCCAACCATGTTTTCAGTCATGGCCAACTTTACGTCTCTTTATCCCGTGGGATTTCAAGCAGGACAACAAAAATTTTGGTTGCAAACGGAGCACTTCGCCGCCGTCCTGCAACACACACTCGAAATGTTGTTTACCACGATGTTTTGCATACGTGCTCTCAAATTATGAATGTCCCATAAACATAACTTGCCGACCCCACTTTTCAACCAACCGCCCACACGCTACTCACTTCACCCTCCCCACCTCTTCCGACCCCCTCCTGCACTTACTATGTTCTAAGTTACATTCCAGTTCATTTTTCTTTCAACGCATACCCTCCTGTCTTTACCATTCATTTGTATTACAAATTAATAAAATAAGCAAACATTATAGTAAAACTGCATTTCCTTCTTCTCATCACACGCACAGAGTTCATTTGTTTTATGTACAAATTCTGTTGTTTGACTTTACATTTAACATATGCCTTTCCAACTGTAATACTTCTCTGCTTCTCTGCCTACTACCAAATTTCCTTCTCTCTTTCCTGCGTAACAAACTCCTATCGATTTACTTGCAACCTATGATTTGGGTTCACGCAGTCAACTCGAGCGAGGTGCCTAACTACTGAACTCAATATATCAACGGGACTAAGTGGGAACGGTTCACACAACTATCTTATTCCATCGACGCTATTTTCCACACCACAACTTCAACCACTGTTCTCAACCTAACTGAATTACACAAACTTTAAGTGCTCAAACTGTAGGATTGCAAATTTTACACATTATACAGACTGTTCTTCTAACACAATATTCCGTGATTTATTTCTTCTGCAGGCATGATTTACTTAGTCTTCTACAAGGACACAACACAAAGATATAAACATTGCCTTTCAATCCACTGAAAAATATCATGGTATGCATCCACTTAACAACCATATCTTCAACCACTATATTGATAGTTTACTTATACTATTTCACTAACACTTTCTACAACAAGTTAACACATTAAAAGCAAGCCTTATTCCATTTCTAAGGTTAACAGCTTATTTATTTCACTAGAACAATAAATTTTGGTCCTTCTACATTTCATATACTATACATTCTTTCAAAATTTTGCCTCCCAAACAATCAGAGACGTGTTTGAGAATGAACAGATCCAATATATTGCTTTTTTTCCCAACTTCTACCGCTTGCCATTTTGGTTCCACTTATATCCTCCCCTACTTCATGCATATTATTTTCGACCAGACACTGTATACTGCACACCGACCCTACCATAAATAAAAATGAAGCTCAGTTAATAACAGCCACGTTGAACTGTTATTGACTTAATGCATTTATCACTATTCTATGGTTGACTTCAACTCCACTATATGATTCATAATATACAGGTAAATAAGACGAACATTGTTTGCACTGAGAAGGAAATGGAAAAACTGGGCATGACTGTGCACGGAATTTGTTGTCATACTGCAAGTTATGGAACATAGTGGCGTTTTCACGTTAAACTGTATACTCTCTGCGACAATCTTCCGCACAACATAATGCTTCTTCCGGTTATTAACACTCTTTCCACATCTTCATGTGAAAGGCCCATATGCTGCCCAACAAAATGGATAACATATGGATAGGTGGTAATGTTGGATAAATTGATTCTTCCGTTAAAATTGTACACCTTGCTTTTACGTTCCACAGTTCAGTCTGATGAAAGAGTTTTCAACAGTAAAGTAGAATTGCAAACTATGTCAATTGTATCAATTTCATACTCATCGTAGTACTTTAGATTCAAACCTTTTTCATATTTTTTCATATGGATATCAGATGCGACATTATTTAATTTCTTTTTTCCATTACTTCTACTGTTATTTACTTAAATATTAACTCCTACTTGCCTTTAATACACTTCCTCATTACTTTCTGTTACGCATAACAACCCTCAACAGACATGGTTGCCAACTCCCCTAATTATAACCGTAAACAGGTTTTACCAGTATTAACAACTCCCCTAATTATAACCGTAAACATGTTTTACCGGTTGTTAACACCTCCCCTAATTATAACCTTAAACAAGTTTTACCGGTTGTTAACAACTCTCCAAATTTCAACAAAAAATGCATTACCACTGCATATAGAATTTGTGCACAATTTATTGCATTTGTTTTGTTGCTGATGTGTAGTACACTTGGTCGTACATGCTAATAGTAGAAAACTGTAATACATTGCCTATTCTCTCCTATATTTCCATACATAAAACCTAATACTAGAAAACTGTAATACATAATGCCTATCTCTCCACTTCATGTTGTCCTATGCTACAACTACTATGCCATGCTGTGAATATAGCTGTCCTCTGCAAACCAGTATTTTACAGTACTTACTGCACACGTTATCAATTAAGTATCCTTCGTTAAGTAAAAAAATTCAACTTAAAACTGAGGTCCCAAGCTTCAATTGCACATATATGTTATCTGTTTTATGTCACTGTACTTCTACATACTAAAAAGGACAGTGCATTAAAATTATGTCATCAACGTTTACACGCACGGATATGAGGACCGTGTAATTTGAACACTTACAAAGCAGCCATATCACTTACTACGTTCACCACATACTACTTTTTCCACTTACTCCACACTTACGTGTCCTGCTGCCAATAATCAACTTTACGCATTCCTATCCCTTCCGAAATAGTACAACCTTCAGCCTCATATTTCTCCTCATTTACTCTACTACCTTTCCTACTCTATCACGTGTCCACTTTTCCTCTACATTCAGTTACAGCCTCCCCCACATATAAACTCTTCCCTATCCAAATATTTGCACACCCTCAATCCTCCACGCAACAACCACAATGAAAAGGTAATTTTTCAAACTAATATTTCCTTACCGCCTTTTACTTTCTGTCTTTTTTTAGAACTTCACAATATATTGCTTATTCCTTTGAACAACTTTTAAATTTGTCTTTCACTTACTATCCGTCCATCCCGCATGTCCCCAACTCTAACTAACTTCACCCTCTCCACCATTATTTCTACCAAATTTTAATACTGAATACGTGTGCTTCTGCCCCCATAGAATGTTTGCACCTTTTTTCATTCACTTCAACTAACTCCTTCACCACCCTCCCCTATACACCAAAGGTTCAACAACCATCCAATACCCTCCGGCTGCCATTTCCACGGAAAAAACAAAGCGAAAATGCACCCGGGCGTCAAAGCTTCTACAACAACCTTCTCCAGAAACAGTTGCTGCTTCTGACCTTACATCACCTCCTCCAACTTCAGAGGACAAGTCAGACAAAAGTACCAACGCAAACCGCCTGCTTTTGCTTCCCTCCTCCATAACATCACCAAATATTGCGCAGCAACATTTCAAATCTTGCGTGACAGCACCTACTACTGCGCATCAAAACAACAATTTAGAACAACCATCTACATTTGCTGAACAACCGCAACTCCTTAACGAAAACTAACATTTTACATCCTGTCAACCATACGACAATTGGGATGCTTTCTTCACACCAAAAGTGGTATGCTGCACATAACTCCCTATACTTAATACATACTCCTATTTGACAACAAATATATGCTTATTCTAATTTCCAACCCCTTTTACCTTATCCCACGGATTGAAGAGTGCGATAAAGCTACTGAGCGGAAAGACGGATAGTGAAATCGTATGGAAAGATGGATAGTGAAAGAAAGAAAGAAGGTAGAAGATAGAAAGAAGATAGAAGAAAAGATAACAATCAGAATCTAACAGCGGAATGAATAAACTATAATATATACAAATCTTTACATGAATCCAAAACTGTTACTTTATAACATATACATACTTTAATCAGAGTTATATCCAAACAACTCGGACAGTTTATAACAATCCTGTCTTTACAACCTGTTGACAACACAACCAAAAACAACTGAATATAAGAATCTATATGAATACGTCTCCTAATTCCAGCTCCTCTCCTAAAGCTTCCAGTCTTCTAACTAAACCTGGAAATTTGCTCGGTCTGACCCGAGCATATAGGAAAAACACCAAGCCCGGGTCAGTCTGGTAAACCAGCATGAGAAACACACTCAACTTGATTAATTAAAGTTTTAAAAATCCTTTTGAAATCAAAGGTATCTCGTAAGACAACGTCACAAATAAACATGTCAGGTTTTTATCTTACGATAACCAAAACATTTCTTGTAAAAATCCTCTGATATTGTAATAGTGTCTATATACAAATACTTATTCCAATAGCTAAAATTTTAACATCCATTAAGCTCCAGCAATACTAGCCACAAAGTGGGTCCTACAATCAAAACTGTAAAGGGCGCGTAGGGAGAATGAATTTCCAATGAATGATTAGGCACTGGGGTACTACCTATCACGGTACCTGGTCTAGATCAGCGTAGCGAGGACCCCTCCGTTCCCCTGCAACACAAGATCAGACTACCCATTATTGGATAGCCCGAGTAAAATCACCCCCAGTTGGGATCAGCCACCGCTTACACAGCCGAAATAAAAAGAGACCTCTAGACAGGGATGACCTTACCCTAATTGGCTGCTACCCACTTAACCTTGCTACATATCCCCTAATTTTCAGTCATTCCCGGTTGATGAGGTTCGAGGCTCAGCGTTACCTTTTTAGAACATATCACTTAGAATACTCACCGCCCTCCTGATGATGTTCTGAAAGCATTCATCCATACAAGTCGGTTCCAGGTTCGAACGGAACCGAAGGCACTATTCCTACTACTTCCATTTTAGAATCACCCTTGGGATTAGTAGAGATTAGCCCTTGCACTTCATTGCTCCATCTTTGACTCCAAGCTCTAGTCTTCATCATGAAAACATACTTGTTGGATCGAAGTGGTTTTCGGATTACAAATTCGATCCCGGTCTCTTCGAAACAATGTTCGCTATTTTTTGGTAAACTCAACCCCAGTTCTTTAGGAAATACACAAACGAAATATAAGATCGGAGTTCACCTCCTGACCGTTAGTGAACGAGTTTCCTTATAATTCATCCTAGAGAACAAACAAGTTTATATATACGGTATAGAACCTCGAACGATAACCGTACCATATAATTTCCAAGTTTCCTCTAGATATTTCCAAAGTTAAGTTTTTTCCAGATTTGATAGTCAGTTATTTAACTATCAAAATAGTCAATCAATTCAACCAAGTTATTTCCCATTGAAACTATTAAGCCTTGTTCACATTTAAAATCCAAACAGACTAAAGTTTACTGGAAAAGCTTATTTCACTGGGTAACTATATATTTAAAACCAAATCTTTCCAAATCATGCTTACAAATTTCCAAATACATTCCTCAAGTTTTTAAAAAAAAATCCTCTTTTATAAAAATTACTATACTATACTGTTTAGAACGACATTATATGAAAGAGGTTATATTGAAGAAAATATATTTAAATACTAATTCAATAAAAATTTGTCTTTAAATGATCAATACAAAAGTAGTTTTATACCTAAAATAGTTTAAACAATACATACTTATAAAAATTATACCTTTATAAAGATTTCCAAAAATAATAATAAACCACTTTTGATATTTCAAAAATATTTATCAATTCTTTTAAAAAAATTACTAAAAATAATACTCATTTTTAAAACAAACTAGGTTAAAAATCAATCCAAACAGAATAAGGCTTATTAGTCTCAACGGTACTTATCAACCTACAATTCACAGTCAACACAGAAATACAAAATCAACCGGCTTCTATAGATCGATTCTGATTATATACTCAAATATAACTAACATGCAAATAAACAGATATATACAAAAATAAGAAGATCAGAGATTTATCATTGCTAGTAAATAATTACATAGATAATATCAGATTTATAGCTTAAACTACCAATAGAAATTAAATTAATATTTAGCGGAATGGTATCTGTTTCCGTTGACCAGATGTCAAATAGTTTGAATAATCTACAATAAACACATCATTTTGTTTGGGAACATCTTATAGATTGGCCGTATAAAATTATACAACGGCAATTATTCTCAATCAGTAATTTAATTCAGTCTGAAACAAGCTTGTAAAATTTTACCCATTTCACTTCACAACAGATCGTACGACGACATAACATCCGTTGATACGAACCATCTTCTTAGTAACACTTTATTATCTAAGAAATTTAAATAATTATTATAAATATAAAATCACTTAAGAACTTGAATTAATTCAACAGTTTTAAACATTTATTTTCCTTGATTATCTGTTTAACTATACTTCAAATTATTCAAATAACTCGATTATTAATAATAAAAATTATTTCAAAAACTTGACTACTTTAAAATAAAATAACTTATTTAAATGACTTAAATCAAGTAGTCTTAAAGTAAACAAATTTATATATATTTTTAAAATCCCTTGTCTTTATTAAAACTTAAATAAATCTTTTAATAAAAAAGAGTATCGGTTCAAACATATGGTTTGGAAATATACTTTGTTATGGATTTACCTTCATATTATAACAAATTTTCCTTTATTATTAAATCATGTTTTAAATAAAATAAATTCAACATGGGCGAAGCCCCAAGCCCAAAAACAAAACAACCAAAAAAAAACTCAACACCACACAAACCTAAACGTGCCGTAGCCCAACCCAAACGAACTGCCCCTTCTCCTCCTCTTCCTCTCTTCTTCCCATCCACCATATTCCATTCCAATCATCAGGGACAGCCAAATCGATCAACACAAAAAGAAACAAACCGACTCGATCGATTCGAGCATCACCTCGAGGATAACCCGAGACCACCGCCGATTGCCCACAACATCAAACATGAAAACATCTTCACCTGGATCACTCGTTCATGGTGACATACGTGCACGTGCATACCCACTTCACTGGCCATCACACCACCGCGCCATCGCCTACGAGTTTCCCTTTGTCCCTAGACTCGATTCGCCACCGGGTCTCTTGATTTTTGGCATAGAGGTAGTATGGTGAAAAGGAATGATCAAAATCTTCACTGTCAACTGAGCATAAATTTCATTTCAAATTTGAAAATAATTGTTTCTCAACTTAAACATTGAATCCAGAAGCTTTAAGGTTGAAATTTGAAATCTTTAAATCTGAATTCCAAAAGCTTGCTTTCAGGTAGCTTCAATCTTTAAAAAGAGATTGCTTCTAGATCTCTTTAAGTTTTCCAGATTTGTACAGAGTGCTTGCTTCCCCCCATTTATTTATTTTATTTTCTATTTTGTTTACCAATTTGAACAGAGGCTAAATTTTCTTAAGTTACAGCTTTAATTTTAAAACAACAACACATAACTAAATGCTCACATATATACATACTTTGCAACATCAGCTGATGACTTGGATATAGGTTTTGGAGGCTGAAATGATATTTGCTTTATGAAGAAATATTTTGAAAAGAATTTAGATAATCATTAAAATATATTATCAGATGTTTTATGCCAAGTGCAAATATGTTTACTGATTTAATTTTTTATCACTAACTTACCCATAGTTTTTACTTTATTAAAAACTGTTTTCGCTAACTGTTTTTCTTATAAAAGTAAATGACTTGAAGTCTTTTATTATTATATAGTTTATATAAACCACAAGATATTTTAAAGCATATGTTACACACTTATGAAGATAGACAGCCTATATATATATATATATATATATATATATATATATATATATATATATATATATATATATATATATAAATATTAGTGTTTGCATTTGTCACCTATACCTTTTAAAATAAAAATGAGAAACTAGATTAAAATAATACATAAGGTATATATATGCACTCTTATACATTTTAAAATAAAGGTGAGAAACTAATCAATTAAAATAACACTCTTCTTAATTAATATACTTTTATGCATATCGTTACTTAAATAAAATAAATAACTTTGAATATTAAACACCCTATATTCATATGTATTATAAGCACTATTAGATGCTAAAAACTATGTTTAAGCCTTCAAGTATATATGTATCCATATATACATTTTTTAATTTATAACATAGAAATATATTATTTCCAAATAAACTAAATTCATTAGTTATCTGTGTATATATATAGTTTTCTGTTATTTATATTTAAGTGATTCTTATACTCATCAATTTATTTATAACATTTTTATCAATTTAAATATTATAAATTTTCCTTTTTAACTTATCATTACATATACATATACATATACATATATATATATATATATAACCTTTCTTGTTCAAGATGTATATATATATTATTATTTTAGAAGCCTTCAACTTAACTCTTTTTATTTAATATAAACAACATTGTTTATTTACCCAAAATCAAAATAATCTTTTTTACTTTATTGTCAATTTCTATCCAAATTTTACATATAAATTTATTATCCCTATATGTAAAAATATATATGCATTTGATTTTTTCCAATTAATTTAATTCTCTATTATATTCTATCTTTAGAATAAAATATACATGTTTTGACTCTAAAGCAAAATACGCATATTTTATCTAAAACAAAATATATACATTTTACCTAAAACAAAATATACAAATATAAGAAATTCCATTTAATCAATCTGTATTTTAATATAGATCTGATAATTCAAGTGATATTGGTTTTGGAAATATTGTATACAATTATTAATCATTGATTTATGGGAATATTGTATATTAAAATACAATATTATTGAATATTATAAAGTAATATCTATAACTCGGGATGTCCAAAATCCCGGGTTGTTACACTCCTCCGCCATTAAAAGAATTTCGTCCTCGAAATTCCATTGCTAAGCTAGTAAAACTATCCACACAAATTAGAACTGATCAATAACAATCAAAACTACACGGGTAACTACATAGATTCATACTATATATCAAAAATATACATTATATCTAGTACCAGCCAAAATATTCCAACAAATGCTATCATCATCCATATAAACACACACACACACACACACATATATATATATCACCCTACTAAACATTTAACACCTAACATCCACGACGTCCAAGGGTCATAGACACATATAAAAGGCATACACTACCTAGAGAAAGCAAACCAACACTAACTATGAACTCTTACTACTAGAGTCCTCCCCATGTCCCGACAATTCCCTGGACTCCACATCACTGTCCGAAACCCAAACAATCTTTTGACTAGGGTCTCTCGGAAGGAAATCTACACCAGCAACTAGCTCCTCAATAACTTCCCCTATCTCCCAAATGACTGCATCGCCATTTTCTGATTCGAAATCCTCCTCTACTTCAAACTCTTCCTCGTCGTCAGACTCAACACCTTCACCATCGACTTCAAACTATTTTTCATTGTCGAATTCCTCCACGGGGTCTTCTTCCTGAAGCCGAGGCTGAGGTTGCTCATCAAGCTCTATCGGGTCCTCTGGCTTTTCTTCATATAAGGACGGTTCGTTAAGATCCGCCCGAATTCTCATGACCCGGTCAAAATCACCATCCCTCCTAGCCCCAGCCAATGCACCACCTCGACTGATGCTACGGGTTCTCTACAATTAATACCAAAACCCAAAGGTGAGATCCTAAGGTTAGACTTCTATAGGCTAAAGAGTACATAAAAGTTTACATTTCAAAATTTATTCCCACTTATAAACTATTTCCCAAGATTTTATAAAATCTTCTTTCCAAAATAATCTAAGTATATATTTGGAGGTGGTTATAAGGTAGAGAAAAATATACAATAATATAGTAAGTATATAAACAATTTATTTCTTCAATTTAGATATATATATACACACAATAAAGTAAAGTGTTATAAGGTTTTAAATCCTCAAACATCTTTTTTAGAAATCCATAATCATAAAATTATCAATGGTGGAAAATTGTCCACAAAATACTAGTTTAAAAGTTTTCTAAATTCCTTTGGTAAATAAAATTTAGTAAAAACCCCTTTGGCAAATAAAACTCAATAAAAATCCATTTTCCTAAGATTCATATCCTAAAGAGGTCCAGATCTCTAAGAGTATACTCAAGTCAAAAGAACCACAAATGAAAATACTCAAGGTTAACGGCTAAGACCACTCAATCTTAGATGATAAATTATCACAACCAATCATATTAAGTACTATATATTTAAAATTATTCCTTTTTATATAGAAAATATATCTGGGTAAAATTATTTCATCTGCCCCTTAAAGCAATATTGTGTCCTTTGGCCTGGTTCAAGTGTTTACAGATCCCTATCAATAACGTTAGCTACTTGTATTGACAAGAACCCATAGGCTACTTAACCGATCAATTAACACAATATATAAAATCATTTTTATGTAACTAACAAATATGCACTCTCGTGTATATATATACACACTCAGACTCAAACAAGTTACTATCGACTCTATTCCTAATGAGCAAGCCACCCGAACCTTGGAATTCACTCAACCTAGGCTCTAATACATAATGTCACGAACAATTTTTCCATACCAGTTTAAACTGACTTTAAACCACACTTGTCAGCCAAATCGCACGGAAAGATGGATGGTGAAAGAAAGAAAGAAGGTAGAAGATAGAAAGAATATTGAAGAAAAGAGAACAATCAGAATCTCACAGCGGAACGAATAAACTATAGTATAAAAAAATATTTACATGAAACCAAAACTGTTACTTTATAACATATACAGACTTTAATTAGAGTTACATCCATACAACTCGGACAGTTTATAACATTCCTGTCTTTACAACTTGTTGACAACACAACCAAAAACAACTGAATATAAGCATCTACGTGAATTCGTTTCCTAATTCCGGCTCCTTTCCTAAAGCTTCCAGTCTTCCAACTAAACCTGGAAATATGTTCGGTCTGACCCGAGCATATAGAAAAACACCAAGCCTGGGTTAGTCTGGTAAACCAGCGTGAAAAACACACTCAACTTGATTAATTAAAGTTTTAAAAATCCTTTTGAAATCAAAGGTATCTTGTAAGACCACGCCACAAATAAACATGTCGGGTTTTTACCTTATGATAACTAAATCATTTCTTATAAAAATCCTCTGATATCATAATCGTGTCTATATACAAATACTTATTCAAATAGCCGAAATTGTTACATTCATTAAATTCCAGCAATACTAGCTACAAAGTGGGTTCTACAATCAAACCCATAAAGGCCATGTAGGGAGAATGGATTTCCAACGAATAACTAGGCATTGGGGTACCACCTATCACGGTACCTGGTCTAGATCAACATACCAAGGACCCTTCTGTTCCCCTGCAACACAAGACCGGACAACTCCTTACTGGATATCCCGAGGGAGATCACTCTACGGTTGGGATCAGCAACCACCCACACAGAAAAATAAAAAAGAACCTCTAGACAGGAATGACCTTACCCTAATTAGGTGCCACCCAATTATCCTTGCTGCATATCTCCTGATATTCAGTCATTCCAGGTTGATGAGGTTCGAGGCTCAGCGTTACCTTTTCAGAACATATCACTTAGAATGCTCACCCTCCTCCTGACGATGTTCTGAGAGCATTCATCCATACAAGTCCGTTCTGGGTTCGAACAGAACCAAAGGCACTATTCCTACTACATCCATTTTGGAATCACCCTCAGTATTAGTAGCGATTAGCCCTTGCACTTCACTACTCCATCTTCGACTCCAAGCTCTAGTCTTCATCACGAAAACGTACTCGTTGGATCGAAGTAGTTTTCGGAATACAAATCCGATCCCGGTCTCTTCGAAACAACATTCGTTATTTCTCGGTAAACTCAACCCCGGTTCTTTAGGAAATACGCAGACGAAATATAAGATCGGAGTTCACCTCCTAACTGTTAGTGAACGGGTTTCCTTATAATTCGTCCTAGAGAACAAAAGAGTTTATACGTATGGTGTAGCACCTCGAACGGTAAGCGTACCATATAATTCCCAAGTTTCCACTCGATATTTCCAAAGTTAAGTTTTGTTCAGATTTGATAGTCGGTTATTTAACTATCAAAATAATCAATCAATTCAACCAAGTTATTTCCCATTGCAACTATTAAGCCTTGTTCACATTTAAAATCCAAACAGATTAAATTTTACTAAGAAAGCTTATTTTACTGGGTAAATATATATTTAAAACCATTTCTTTCCAAATCATACTTATAAAATTTCCAAATACATTCCTCAAGTTTAAAAAAATTACTCTTTTATAAAAGCTACTATAATATATTATTTAAAACAACATTTATATTAAATAGGTTATATTGAAGAAAATATACCTAAATACTAATTCAATAAAAATTTGTCTTTAAATGATCATTACAAAAATAGTTTTATATTTGAAATTGTTTAAATAATACATACTTATAAAAATTATACCTTTATAAAGATTTCTGAAAATAATAATAAACCACTTTTGGTATTTCAAAAATATTTATCAATTCTTTTAAAAACATTTCTAAAAATAATACTTATTTTTAAACAAACTAGGTTAAAAATCAACTCAAACAGAATAAGGCTTATCAGTCTCAACCGTACTTATCAAGTTACAAATCACAATCAATACAGATATACAAAATCGATCAGCTTCTATAGATTGATTCTCATTATATACTCAAATATAACTAATAGGAAAATAAATGTATAAATGCAAAAATAAGCAGATCAGAGATTTATCATTGCTAGTAAATAATTACACAGATTATATCAGATTGTTAGCTTAAACTACCCATAGAAGTTAAATTAATATTTAGCAGAATGGTGTCTGTTTCCGCTGACCAGATGTCAAACAGTTTGAATAATCTACAAATAAACACATCATTTTGTTTGGGAACATCTTACAGATTGGCTGTATAAAATTATATAACGACAGTTATTCTCAATCGGTAATTTAATTCAGTCTGAAAAAAGCTCGTAAAATTTTACTTATTTGACTTCACAATAGATCGTACGACGGCATAACATCCATCGATACGAACCATATTCTTAATAACACTTTATTATCTGAGAAATTTAAATAATTATTATAAATATAAAATCACTTAAGAACTTGAATTAATTCAACAGTTTTAAACATTTATTTCCCTTGATTATCTGTTTAACCATACTTCAAATTATTCAAATAACTCGAGTGTTAATAACAAAAATTATTTTAAAAACCTGACTACTTTTAAATAAAATAACTTTTTTGAGTGACTTAAATCAAGTGGTCTTAAAGTAAACAAATTTATACATATATTTTTAAAATCTGTTGTCTTTATTATAATGTAAATAAATCTTTTAATATAAAAGAGGATCGGTTCAAACATATGGTTTGGAAATATATTTTGCTATGGATTTACCTTCATATTATAACAATTTTTCCTTTATTACAAAATCCTGTTTTTAAGTAAAATAAATTCAACATGGGCAAAAACCCCAAGCCCAAAAACAAAACAACCCGAAAAAAGAAAAAATCATCACCACACAAACCTAAATGGGCCATAGCCCAACCCAAACAAACTACCGCTTCTCCTCTTTTACCTCTCTTCTTCCCATCCACCATATTCCGGTTTCAATCATCAGGAACACAGCCCAATCGATCAACACAAAAAGAAACAACCCGAGCTCGATCGATTCGAGCATCACCTCGAGGATAACCCGAGACCACCGCCGATCGCCCACAACATCAAACATGAAAACATCTTCGCCTGGGTCACTCGTGCATGGTGACATACATGCACGTGCACACCCACTTCAATGGCCATCCCACCGCCACGCCATCGCCGACGAGTTTCCCTTTGTCCCTAGACTCGGTTCACCGCGCCGTCGACATCACCACTGATCGAAAATCGATCTCCGGCTTTCCCCCAAATCAAAACTAGAAAACAACCTTTCTCCACAAATCGACTTATCACAACGACGACCGACCACTACTTTGCACGCCAACAACTTCAGACAAAAGCCCTTCAACCATACTATCTCCCTGCCAAAATTCAAGAGACTCTGTGGCGAACCCTGCTCCCAGTTCACTCGCATTCACCGACCACCCAAAAACTTCCCAAAACCCTAAAGTCCACTAGATCAGCCAATCTCAACCCAAAACCCAGATTTCACCACGGTCGACACCTCCCTTATGTCCACCTCCTCCCTTCAGACCTGGTCGTGCTACCTCTCATTAACAAAGTCGACGAAAATTGTATTTTGAATGAAAACTGGTAATCTAACAATTTCTCAAGATATAGACCATTAAAAATCATAATTTTACTTCCAAAGTTCATAATTCTACAGGAGAATTCTAATTTCATGTTTGAATCCTTAATTTGAAATAATGACTTTTTACTAAAATATGCTATTTACTGTAAAACCCATCATTTATTAACTACACAACAAAATACGTTCACAAACAAATTTTAACTTAAACTACACTAGTAAACAAATATTTCCCTAGTTTACATCATCATAAATTATAAACTAGATTAAGAAATTTAAATACTTCAAGTGGGAATGATCAAAATCTTCACTGTTAATAGAGCATACATTTCATTTCAAATTTGAAAATAATTGTTTCTCACCTTAAACATTGATCTAGAGGCTTTAAAGTTGAAATTTGAAATCTGAATTCCAAAAGCTTGCTTTCAGGTAGCTTGAATCTTTAACAGAGATTGCTTCTAGATCTCTTTAAGTTTTCCAGATTTGAACAGAGTACTTTCTTCCCCGCCTTTTTTATTTTATTTTCGAGTTTGTTTACAAATTTGAACAGAGGCTAAATTTTCTTAAGTTACAGGTAGAATTTTAAAATGGCTACACATATCTAAATGCTCACGTATATACATACTTTACAACATCAGCTGATAGACTTGGATAGAGATTTTGGAGGATGAAATGATATTTGCTTTATGAAGAAATATTTTGAAAAGAATTTAGATAATCGTTACAATATATTATTAGCTGTTTTATGCCAAGTGTAAATATGTTTACTGATTTTATTTTTTTATTACTAAATTACCTGTAGTGTTTACTTTATTAAAAACTATTTTTGCTAACTGTTTTTCTTTTAATGGTAAATGACTTGAATCTTTTATTATTATATAGTTTATATAAACCACAAGATATTTTAAAGTATATGTTAGCACACTTACGAAGATAGACAACCTATATATATATATATATATATATATATATATATATATATATTAGTGTTTGCATTTGTCACCTATACCTTCTAAAATAAAAATGAGAAACTAGATTAAAATAATACTTAAGCTATATATATGTACTCTTATACATTTTAAAATAAAGGTGAGAAACTAATCAATTAAAATAACACTCTTCTTGATTAATATACTTATATATAAATATTGTTACTTAAATGAAATAAATAACATTCAATATTAAACACCCTATATTCATATGTATTATAAGGACTATAAGATGTTAAAAACTATTTTTAAGCCTTCGCGTATATATGTATCCATATATACATCTTTTAATTTATAAGATAGAAACATATTATTTCCAAATAAACTAAATTCATTAGTTATCTATGTATATACATAGTTTTCTTTTATTTATACTTAAGTGATTCTTATACTTGTAGGATCTAGAATAACCCTAGAGGGGGGGTGAATAGGGTTATAGCAAATTTTCTCGAATTAATCACAGAAATAAACTGCAGAAATAAATATGCTGAAAAGTAAATCACACACAAAATTTACCCAGCTTCGGCAACCCCTGCCTACTGCTGCATTCCCAGATTTCTATTAGAATTAAACAGTATCCCGCTTACAAACACTCTACTAGACTCGCACACCCTGCTCCGCCTATAGAGCTTCGCAAACTCGCACACCCTGCTCACTGAACTAATTCTAACTAGACAATCTGACACTACCTAAACCCTAGGTGGTGATTTACAAATTTGTTGACTCGAAAAATAAAAACAATTTCAAAATTAAACCCTGGAGCAAAAAATAAAATACGAACTTTTACTCTACAATTTTTTTTTTGCTCAAAATAAAAAGAAAAACCCTTTAAAAACTAAAACTAAAACAAAAGCCTCTTTTAAAAATAAAAACCCCTTTTTAAAACTTAAATCTAAATCCCCTTTTAATATTAACAAGGCCGGCCCCTTGTTTTTGACCCGATCCACTATCTTTTTTTTTGTCACGAAAAAAAAATGGCGGCCTCAATTCTTGCAACTGATTAGGGCTTCGGCTCTTCTCCTCCAAATTAGGGCTTCGGCTTCTTTCTTGAATTAGGGCTTCGGCTCTGGATGATTGATTCACTTACTTGCGTTGCTCTTGCTCATGCTTGTTCTCTGATGGCCTGCGTCGCATGTTCTCTGATAATTGCTTCTTGTTGCAAGCTCTATCTCTGATGATCGAGTTGTTGAATTGCGGTATGTAATTTCACTTTTGTTTGGTTTGATTGTTTGCCTTTTTCTCGATGCCGATGATGATTTCTTTTGGGTTTATTTATAGGGTTGAAACCCTCCTAATCACTGTCATATTTGATTTTTCCATGTCGTTGATTTTGTTCTTGAAATCAATTTTGAATTACTGCTGTCCATATTTGTATTCGAATTAATTAATTCGAAAATCTCTTTCCATACTTGTTGGTTCGGCCCCTATTTGAATTAACCCTGACCATATATGAATTTGAGAAATTTGATGCAGAGATTTCTTGCCAAAATTAGATTTCTTAATTTAAACCTGATGTTTATTTTTAAATTCAACCCCATTCATTTTCTTCTTTGACTTTATACGGCATTGAATTTTCTCTGGCCCTCTTGCCATCATTGATGCATTACTTGGCTTGGTTGTTTGATTATTTTTCTGACCTTTACCCACGGCTATGTATATTGATGCATTTGACATGATCACTTGTTGGCATTTTGGGCATTATTTCATCTGACTTTGATCTCCATACTGATGCTTGTTGTATTTGAACCTGTCTTACTTGTGACCTATTTGCATGCTTCACTGTTGTACTTTGCATCTGTATTCATCATGTTGGCATTGTGGTTCATCTTGTTGCACTATGGTCTGCATCTCCATTTTTGTACTTGAGTTTGTAACTTGCCACTGACATGTTTGTTCTGCATCACTTGTAGCTTGCTACTGTGTTGTCTTTGATGATGTTTCATTTGTACACTTGAGTGTTGTGGTCTTTGTTGTTTGCATTGATCACATTTGCATTGTCTCTGTTGACATTTGGCATTGTCTTCTGGTTTCAGTCTTCATGTTTGTGTTGCACTTGTATGCTTCATGTATTATTACAGAGACTTTGTTCTCTTGTAATGTTGTACTGTCTTGGTACATGCATTTGATATCGACATTGGACCATCCATCTTGTTGCATGTTTGCTGTCTACATTCATGTTACTTGTATCACTTGCGCACATTTGTTTTGTTCACCCATCATATTACCTGAATTGCTGTTTGGTCATTTTGCACCTGTTCCATTCTTCTTGTGTCTGCATTTGAGAGTTTTGTTGGCATTGGCTATGTCTTCTGTTGCATGCTTGTTTGTATTCTCCTGTATCATGCTTGGCACAGGCTTGCATAGTTGTGGCATGGTCATTTGTGTATGGGTCACTGGTGGTCTTGTTCATCATTGATGCTGCAGCTTGGTCATTTGTCTGCACTTTCACTTGAACTTGTAGTCTGAGCTTGTATGAATTTGTTCATTGTATTATTGTAACTGGACATTTGAGTTTGTTCCACTGTTTCATGTAGTTGTACTGCACTGTTTCTGACTTTAGTTGATATTGCATTCGAACATGATGTTGAATTTGTGTTTTGTTGCAGTTTGTGCACACGAGTAGGCGTGGCAGTGCACACGTATACGAATGTATACGTGTGTATTGCAGCCACTTATAATTGCCTGTTCCTGATAAAAATACTGATATGCACAGATATTGCACAATCAAAGATGATGACAATAACCCATGTATCTGAGACACAAACAAATTTTATTTTTGCAATTTAAATTTGTTTGTTTTCAGATTACTGTTGTAGTTGCTAATTACACAGGTACACAAGAGACAGGACGAGAAGTGGAGCTGGACAATGCAGATAGATGCAGATGTGCAGACAGAGTGAAAAACTGAGTGTTGAGAGTTGTAGTGAGAAGAGTAAAATGTATGAACTGATGTCTGTATATATATATAGAGAGAGAGAACTAAAAAACTTTTGTATTGTTTAAGTGTTGTAAAATATTATATTGAATAAAAAATACTGTTTGAATTATATAAATTCTGTGCAATAGTATAATTAGTCAATATGAATATTTCTTCCTTTCTTTATATAGTTCAAACTACAAACACACATATATATTGATATATGTTTGTTATCATCAAACAAAAAATCACATCAAACAATCTCCCCCTTTTGATGATGACAAACATATATATTAAAGATTTTGAAATGCTAATATGTGTTTGAACAAAAATTTTTAGCTCCCCCTATTTGAATGCTCCCCCTACAACCAAGACCACTCCCTATTTAGAAGTTAACAAAATTAACAAAGGAATAAAAGAACTAAAGAAAATTAACTAACGATATTTAACCAAATTTGTTGAAATATTCCAAAAAATATTTACTTTCTCATCAAAATCTTGTTCTTCTCCCCCTTTTATCATTATCAAAAGACTGACAAAAAACAATGGAACAGTAGGAACAAAAAATAATATATCATAACGAGATAAAAACTTCCACATTGTAGAGGATGGATCGATGATCGGTTTTAATAAGAAGAGAGATATTTTAACATTAATTTGACATTTAAGCACAAAAACAAAAACAAAAAAAATAAGCACTTACTAACCACTCATAACCATAAGGACTTTTAAATGGGATTAGCAGTTACTTATTAGTCTAAGCATCCAGACTATTAAGCGAGACCAGAATACTTAGTTACCATACTCCATCCATGCATAACCATAAGGACTTTTAAATGAGAATGAAGTGATGATAAAAATAATTCTCTCATATGTTCCATCCATGCATAACCATAAGGACTTTTAAATGAGAATGGATACATGAGATTTATTATTTATTATTAAATTTTTTTTTTTTTTAATTTAAAAATAATTCACTCTTCTTATTTTATCAAACCATTATGAATGATAGAAAGATGGTAGAAATAGAAATGATCGTGGAATAAGTTACCAAGTTAATTATATTATGTAATATCCAGTACTGAATACCATATTCGAATCAATCTTTTGAAAATATCCAAAACTTGTTTGAATCCTAGAAATTGAGGTTGAAAGTATATATATCCAAGAATATTTCTACCTAACAATGAAAAAAAAATGGTTAGTCAATTTCTATAATCCCCAAATCCAAACGTAATCTAGAAAATCTGTCTTCAGGGAGGGGTTTTGTAAAAATATCAGCAAGTTGAGCCTCAGTTGAAATATATTCAATGCAAATGTCTTCCTTAGCAATGTGATCTCTAAGAAAGTGGTTCTCACATCAATGTGTTTTGTGCGTGAATGATGAACAGGATTATTTGATAAGTCTATTGCACTTTTACTGTCACATTTTAATGGAACTTGTTTATACACTAAGCCAAAATCAGAAAGAGTTTGCATCATCCATAAAATTTGAGCACAGCAACTTCCTAAAGCAATATATTCTGCTTCAGTGGTGGATAATGCAACACAATTCTGTTTTCGACTTGACCATGAAACTAATGAATGACCTAGCATGAAACATGTCCCACTGGTGCTTTTCCTGTCAACCAATGAACCAGCATAATCAGCATCAGAATAACCAACTAAATCAAAGTTTTCACAAGAAGGGTACCATAATCCAAATTTGTGTGTGTGTGAAAGATATCTCAAAATTCGTTTAGTGGCTTTCAAATGAGATTCTTTAGGATTAGATTGAAAACGTGCACACAAACATACAGAAAACATAATATCAGGTCTAGAAGCAGTAAGATAGAGAAGTGAACCAATTATCCCTCGATATTTTTTCTGATCAACAGCACTTCCTTTCTCGTCTTTGTCCAACTTTGTTGATGGGCTCATAGGAGTTCTCAATGGTTTGGAGTTCTCAATTCCAAATTTCTTCAACAGTTCCAACACATACTTGGATTGTGAAATGAAAATGCCATCACTGCTTTGCTTGATTTGAAATCCAAGAAAATATTTCAATTCTCCAACCAAGCTCATCTCGAATTTAGCCTGCATGACTTGTTCAAATTTCTCGCACAAGATTTCATTAGTAGCACCATAAATGATATCATCCACATAAATCTGAACAATCAAAAAATCACTTCCTTTGTGTAATAGAAACAGTGTCGTGTCAGCGCTCCCCTTTTTAAAGCCATTTTCCAAAAGATATGTACAAAGGCAGTCATACCAAGCTCTAGGAGCTTGCTTAAGACCATATAATGCTTTTTCAAGTTTATACACATGATTTGGAAAAACATGATTTTCAAATCCGGGGGGTTGTTCAACAAAAACTTCTTCTTTCAGATCACCATTTAGAAATGCACTTTTTACATCCATTTGTTTAAGTTTGAAACCTTTATAACAAGCAAAGCTGAGCAAAATTCTAATGGCTTCTAACCTAGCAACTGGTGCAAATGTCTCATCAAAATCTATGCCTTCTATTTGGTTATATCCTTTTGCGACCAACCTAGCTTTGTTTCTAATTACATTTCCTGATTCATCAAGTTTGTTTTTGAACACCCATTTAGTTCCTACAATTGGATAGTCATTAGGCCTAGGAACTAATTTCCAAACTTTATTTCTCTCAAATTGATTAAGTTCATCTTGCATTGCTAAAACCCAACTTTCATCATTAAGAGCCATTTCAACAGAATCAGGTTCTATTTCAGAAATAAAACCACTATGACAACAAAACGCACACAAATTTTTATCAAATGCAGAACGAGTGCGTATACCTTCCGTAGGATCTCCTATAACCAATTCAGGAGGATGATTGGATTTGAATTTCAATCTATCAGCATCAACAGTCCTACTTCCATCTTTCTCAGTAGATGTCCCTTCTTTAATGCCTTCATGATCTACCCCATCATCACCTGTTTTTTCAGTCGTCCTTTCCAGATCAGATTCATCAAATTTCACATTGACTGATTCAACAATTGTCTTTGTTCGTTTGTTGTATATCCTGTAAGCCTTGCTCCTTGTTGAATAGCCCATGAAAATTCCCTCATCGGCCTTTGATTCAAATTTTCCAAGTTGATCACCTGTGTTAAGAATAAAACAAGGGCATCCAAAAACACGAAAGTAAGAGATGTTAGGTTTCCTTTCATGCCACACTTCATAAGCTGTTTTGCCTAGTATTGGTCTAATCATTACTCTATTCATTACATAGCACGAAGTATTCACCGCCTCTGCCCAAAAAGTTAGAGGTAGTTTATACTCACTCAACATGGATCTAGCCAATTCTTGCAATGTACGATTTTTCCTTTCAACCACCCCATTTTGTTGAGGTGTTCGTGGAGCAGAAAATTCATGTTTTAAACCATTTTCTTCACAAAAGTTTTCAAATTCCGAATTTTCAAATTCGCCTCCATGATCACTTCTTAAAGTTTTAATTGAAACTCCTTTTTCATTTTGAACAAGTTTAGCAAATTTTGAAAAATAATCAAAAGATTCGGATTTTTTGGCTAAGAAATAAACCCATGTAAATCTAGAGTAATCGTCAACCAATACATAACAATAACGTTTTCCATTCAAACTTGCAATTTCATTTGGTCCAAATAAGTCCGTATGAATTAATTCGAGGACCCTTGATGTGCTAACAATATTTTTAGGGCGAAATGATGATCGACTAAGCTTGCCCAAGGAACATGCTTTACACACTTTGTTATCTTTAAATTTCTGATGTGGTAACCCTCTGACTAAATCTTTCGTTTCAAGATTTCTTAAGAGACTCATGCTAGCATGTCCAAGTCTCCTATGCCATAAAGATGCCTCTTCGTCAGTGGCTACCAAACATCTGGGAAGATTTAGATTGTCAAACGAAAGTGAGTAAACATTTCCTTTTCTTTTGCCCATAAAAACAATGTTATTAGAAGTTTTATCAATGATTTTGCAAGTATCACTATCAAAAACCACATTCATACCTTTGTCACAGAGTTGGCTAATAGAAATGAGATTGTGATGCAAATTATCAACGTATAAAACATTAGTCAAGGAAAAAGTACCATTACTTACTTCACCTTTCCCAATAATCTTACACTTGCTATTGTCTCCCATGATCACATTTCCACCTCTAAACTTCTCTAGGCTAAGGAACTTAGATTTATCACCTGTCATATGTCTAGAACAACCTGAATCTAGAAACCATTCTTGTTGCTCCTTAGCCCGCCAACAGACCTACATAAAGAGAGAGGAGGATGACCTAGAGAAACTCTTAGGTCCAATGATATTAGTAACTGAAGCATTGTGAACAAACAATCCCTTTGGAACCCAAACTTGTTTTGTCCTTTTATTTTTGTTCCTATAGACATGAAATTTGTTTGTAGAATTCTTAGGAACCCAAACTTGTATAAACTTTGTGTTCTTGTTCCTATGACTACAATTTTCAACACGATGTCCAATTTCACTTCTAACAAAGATACTCTTACCTTTTGCATGATCATCAACCTGTGTTTTCCCAAAACCTAGTCCTTTTCTATTATTAGCAAAGAGTTGATTTCCCAACAACATGTTAAACGATTTTTCTCCTCTTGAAAAGTTATTCAGAGATTTTTCAAGATTTTGGACTTTGGTTTTTAGTGTTGTGTTTTCAGTTACAAGTGTGGTGCATCTATTTATAAAATCTTTTTTCCTTGTGTCAATGATTTCCTTAAGACTTGAGTTTTCTTTTTCAAGATTATCGAAGCTATTCTTAAGTCTTGATATTTCTGAATCTAAAGTTTTACATTTTTTACAGTCCAGGTTTTGAATATTCTCAAGTTCAGTTTCTAACCTAGTATTCTCATGAACAAGTTCTCTCCTGTCAGACTTTAATTTTTCAATCTTAGTTTCAAGAGTATCAATTGTATTAGTAAGATCATAACACATCAAAACAAGTTCTTTATAAGAATAGTCACGTACCTCACTGGATTCCTCTGAACTTGTTTCTGAATCTGATTTTGCCATAAGGCACAAGTTAGCCTCTTCTGAGCTATTTTCCGAAACTTCTTCTCCTTCTTCATCATCCCAAGTTGCTGCAAAGGCCTTCTTCTTCTTTTTCTTTCCTTTGTTGTTTTTGAGAAGTGGACATTTTTGTTTGAAGTGGCCAGGCTTTTTGCAGTTAAAGCATGTCAATTCATTATCGGAATCATCAGAATCTTTTGGCTTATTACCACTTGTTTTCTTCTTGCGTGGCCTGAATTTTGACCATTTTCTAAGATTATTGACTGCCATCGCAAGCTCCTCAATTGGATCTTCTTCTTCTTCACCGCTTTCTTCTTTGCTTTTTAAGGCAATCGTCTTCTTTTTTGATTCGGAGTTGTTACGTTCCTCTTTTGCCTTTAGCTCAAGTTCATATGTCATCAAGTTTCCGATCAACTCTTCCATGCTTAGTTTACTCAGATCTTTCGATTCTTGTATTGCAGTGACTTTTGCCTCAAAGTTCATTGGTAAGACTCGCAGTATCTTCCGTACAAGCTCTACTTCAGTGAAGACCTGCCCAAGCGCTCTAGCATTGTACACCAAGGTTGAAAACCGTCCAAACATATCCTTTATGCCCTCGCCCTTTTCCATCACAAAGTTTTCGTATTCATTGCTGAATAGAGCTAGTCGTGACTCCTTGACTTGAGAAGTTCCTTCGTGTGTCACCTCCAGAGTGTGCCAAATTTCCTGTGCTGTTGTACAATGAGAAATTCTATTAAATTCATTTTTATCAAGAGCACAGATCAAAGCGTTCATTGCTTTGGCATTTGTAGTTTTTAATTTCTTATCGTTAGCATCCCACCTATCCTTAGGTTTAGGAATCTCAGTATCACCAACAACTATAGTGGGAGATTTATAGCCAGTTTCAATAATATCCCAAACATCATAATCGACAGAACTAAGATAAATACTCATTCTAACTTTCCAATAAGCATAATCATTCCCATTAAACATGGGTGGCCTAGCAATAGATTGCCCCTCAGAAAAAGCATTATTTGGTGGATTCATGACTCTAGAGTTAAAGTAAAATACTAGGCTCTGATACCACTTGTAGGATCTAGAATAACCCTAGAGGGGGGGTGAATAGGGTTATAGCAAATTTTCTCGAATTAATCACAGAAATAAACTGCAGAAATAAATATGCTGAAAAGTAAATCACACACAAAATTTACCCAGCTTCGGCAACCCCTGCCTACTGCTGCATTCCCAGATTTCTATTAGAATTAAACAGTATCCCGCTTACAAACACTCTACTAGACTCGCACACCCTGCTCCGCCTATAGAGCTTCGCAAACTCGCACACCCTGCTCACTGAACTAATTCTAACTAGACAATCTGACACTACCTAAACCCTAGGTGGTGATTTACAAATTTGTTGACTCGAAAAATAAAAACAATTTCAAAATTAAACCCTGGAGCAAAAAATAAAATACGAACTTTTACTCTACAATTTTTTTTTTGCTCAAAATAAAAAGAAAAACCCTTTAAAAACTAAAACTAAAACAAAAGCCTCTTTTAAAAATAAAAACCCCTTTTTAAAACTTAAATCTAAATCCCCTTTTAATATTAACAAGGCCGGCCCCTTGTTTTTGACCCGATCCACTATCTTTTTTTTTGTCACGAAAAAAAAATGGCGGCCTCAATTCTTGCAACTGATTAGGGCTTCGGCTCTTCTCCTCCAAATTAGGGCTTCGGCTTCTTTCTTGAATTAGGGCTTCGGCTCTGGATGATTGATTCACTTACTTGCGTTGCTCTTGCTCATGCTTGTTCTCTGATGGCCTGCGTCGCATGTTCTCTGATAATTGCTTCTTGTTGCAAGCTCTATCTCTGATGATCGAGTTGTTGAATTGCGGTATGTAATTTCACTTTTGTTTGGTTTGATTGTTTGCCTTTTTCTCGATGCCGATGATGATTTCTTTTGGGTTTATTTATAGGGTTGAAACCCTCCTAATCACTGTCATATTTGATTTTTCCATGTCGTTGATTTTGTTCTTGAAATCAATTTTGAATTACTGCTGTCCATATTTGTATTCGAATTAATTAATTCGAAAATCTCTTTCCATACTTGTTGGTTCGGCCCCTATTTGAATTAACCCTGACCATATATGAATTTGAGAAATTTGATGCAGAGATTTCTTGCCAAAATTAGATTTCTTAATTTAAACCTGATGTTTATTTTTAAATTCAACCCCATTCATTTTCTTCTTTGACTTTATACGGCATTGAATTTTCTCTGGCCCTCTTGCCATCATTGATGCATTACTTGGCTTGGTTGTTTGATTATTTTTCTGACCTTTACCCACGGCTATGTATATTGATGCATTTGACATGATCACTTGTTGGCATTTTGGGCATTATTTCATCTGACTTTGATCTCCATACTGATGCTTGTTGTATTTGAACCTGTCTTACTTGTGACCTATTTGCATGCTTCACTGTTGTACTTTGCATCTGTATTCATCATGTTGGCATTGTGGTTCATCTTGTTGCACTATGGTCTGCATCTCCATTTTTGTACTTGAGTTTGTAACTTGCCACTGACATGTTTGTTCTGCATCACTTGTAGCTTGCTACTGTGTTGTCTTTGATGATGTTTCATTTGTACACTTGAGTGTTGTGGTCTTTGTTGTTTGCATTGATCACATTTGCATTGTCTCTGTTGACATTTGGCATTGTCTTCTGGTTTCAGTCTTCATGTTTGTGTTGCACTTGTATGCTTCATGTATTATTACAGAGACTTTGTTCTCTTGTAATGTTGTACTGTCTTGGTACATGCATTTGATATCGACATTGGACCATCCATCTTGTTGCATGTTTGCTGTCTACATTCATGTTACTTGTATCACTTGCGCACATTTGTTTTGTTCACCCATCATATTACCTGAATTGCTGTTTGGTCATTTTGCACCTGTTCCATTCTTCTTGTGTCTGCATTTGAGAGTTTTGTTGGCATTGGCTATGTCTTCTGTTGCATGCTTGTTTGTATTCTCCTGTATCATGCTTGGCACAGGCTTGCATAGTTGTGGCATGGTCATTTGTGTATGGGTCACTGGTGGTCTTGTTCATCATTGATGCTGCAGCTTGGTCATTTGTCTGCACTTTCACTTGAACTTGTAGTCTGAGCTTGTATGAATTTGTTCATTGTATTATTGTAACTGGACATTTGAGTTTGTTCCACTGTTTCATGTAGTTGTACTGCACTGTTTCTGACTTTAGTTGATATTGCATTCGAACATGATGTTGAATTTGTGTTTTGTTGTAGTTTGTGCACACGAGTAGGCGTGGCAGTGCACACGTATACGAATGTATACGTGTGTATTGCAGCCACTTATAATTGCCTGTTCCTGATAAAAATACTGATATGCACAGATATTGCACAATCAAAGATGATGACAATAACCCATGTATCTGAGACACAAACAAATTTTATTTTTGCAATTTAAATTTGTTTGTTTTCAGATTACTGTTGTAGTTGCTAATTACACAGGTACACAAGAGACAGGACGAGAAGTGGAGCTGGACAATGCAGATAGATGCAGATGTGCAGACAGAGTGAAAAACTGAGTGTTGAGAGTTGTAGTGAGAAGAGTAAAATGTATGAACTGATGTATGTATATATATATAGAGAGAGAGAACTAAAAAACTTTTGTATTGTTTAAGTGTTGTAAAATATTATATTGAATAAAAAATACTGTTTGAATTATATAAATTCTGTGCAATAGTATAATTAGTCAATATGAATATTTCTTCCTTTCTTTATATAGTTCAAACTACAAACACACATATATATTGATATATGTTTGTTATCATCAAACAAAAAATCACATCAAACAATACTTATCAAATTATTTATAACATTTTTATCAATTTAAATATTACAAATTTTCCTTTTTAACTTATCATTACATATATATAACCTTTCTTATTCAAGATGTATATATATTATAATTTTGGAAGCTTTCAACTTAACTCTTTTTATTTAATATAAACAACATTGTTTATATACCCAAAATCAAAAATATTCTTTTTTACTTTATTATTAATTTCTATCCAAATTTTATATACATATAAATTTTATTATCCTTATATGTAAAAATATATGCCTATTATATTCTATCTTTAAAGTAAAATATACAAATTTTAACTCTAAAGTAAAATACACATATTTTATCTAAAACAAAATATATACATTTTACCTAAAACAAAATATATATATATAAAAGAAATTCCATTTAATCAATTTGTATTTTAATATAGATATGAAAATTCAAATTATAATGGTTAGGCAAAATTGTATACAATTATTAATCACTGATTTATGGGAATATTGTATATTAAAATACAATATTATTGAATATTATAAATTAATATCCACAACTCGGGATGTCCAAAATCCTGGGTCGTTACATTGCGGATCCGGACTGGTGGTAATGCATAGCAGCCACTGCCACCCACCTCAAAACACACTACTAAATAAAAATCAAGGGGTGACCACAAAATCAATCACAAAGTAATAGAATGGTATCGAAGAAATATGCCCGATAGGAGGAATGACCTCACATGTCCCGCCGTAACCCCTATTTTAGCCACATCAAGCTGACTCATGGGAGTCAGGGTCATGTAAATATCTCATATAGAATCGTTTGCCAAGTCATCCTCATTTAATTTTTGAATCTCCACCACATACATGGTTATAAAGTGATTTTCGGTATTGGCAGAGAGTATGACAATATCCAATCCCGGTCTATTTAACAATCAAACGCTTATTTCACACTGAATGGTTCTTTTACATTTCCAAAACCATTTCCTAATTAATCAAAATATCATGTTCGATTTCAAACAATATCAATATTAGAATCATGTTCACTTTCAAAACCATATTCAATTCAAAATCATATTCGCTATTGAAATTATCGATAATATAGGCTAATTAAATTTCCTTCCAAAATCATCATCATTTACTCAAATATGTCATTTTACAAAAGGGCATCAATTCTGAATTCTATCTTAGGTTGTAAATCATCATTAAGGATTTTAATATAAATACTTCAACTTTACATAGTCTGAAATTTTAGAAAAGAGCTTAAACAGTCATAAATAGTTTTAATAGCAAAAAAATATAGTTTAAATAGATTAAAATAGTTTAAATAGTAAAAATAGTTTAAATTGATTTAAGTTTGATTTAAAATGATTTAAAAAGATTAAATATAGATTAAATAGATTTTATTAAAGTTAAAATGATTTAAGTGGATTAAATATAGATTAAATGGATTTTGTTAAAGTTAAAATGATTAAAATAGATTAAATAGATATAAATTATGCGTGTATTTTAAATATATTAAACAAATTTAAAATAGATTAAATAGATTTAATTTATATTAAATAGATTTAAAATGGATTAAATAAATTTAATTAGTTTAATATAGGTAAGATCGGTTAAATTTTATTAAATACGCTACTATAGATTGAAATAAATTATAATAGTTTGAATTGATCAAAATATTTAACTTAATTAAAATATTAAATTAGTTTAAAATAGATTTCATAGTTACATCCAAACATTTTCAATAAATCAATTCCGATAAATTCATTTACGTTTGACATCTCGACTTTGAAAATCCAATTTAAATCCTTTGAACCATTCAATAAATCAATTTCAATTTCAACATTAACGCTTGGATTATCAAAATAATTCCGTTTATATAATCAATTTGTATTTCAAAATATCAGTTAACTGAGTTCAAATTTTAAAGAAATAAAATCATTTAATTTAACCAATCCGATGTCCGTATATAATTTACTACCCTATGGTTATGTAATACAGATATTTATCATTTCAATCCGCAATCCCGAATTGAATAAAATCCATAAAATCGCTCGAGTTTATCATTTCAACCTAAACAAATTTTCCCTAATCTATAGATCATCGAGTACATATCATTTCAACGCAGAGGGGGCTTGCAGTTTTATAACAATAAAAAATATACCATCCATTCATCCAATATCAACAATCAACCATCCATCACAATCATCATCCAAATCAATAAACAAACATCAATAGATAATTGATCATCAATAACAGGTATTAAATTGATTATTTAATTCGATATTAAATTAAACGATGATTAAATGCAATAAATTCAAATTTAACTAAAGTGATAATTTAAACATACCAAACATCGATCAATTATTTCTAATCACATCATAAATTTAATTTAACTAACACAAGATAATCTAGTAGTTGTGAGTGTGTCAAAACACCCACCTTCGATTTGTCGTCGATTTAAAATCCAAAATTAGCCCAAAAATTTAACAGTCTCATAATTCATCCAGACCAGTGCCAAAGTGTCCGTAATTTCGATACAACCCTAGCAGAACACACTACGCATGAATTGGACCTCGTATGCAAAAATTATATCGATTAGAACGATTGACTTAAAATTTTAAATAAATAAAATAAGAAAAAAGTTACCAACCCGCTGCGGCAACTTCAACCCCTTGTGGTCAAGCCTTAGCGTTCGCACTCAACCGGAAATCAAGCTTCTTCCTATAGCTGCCACGAACCTCACTACACGTCGTCGCTGGCCAGCTCTGGCACGTCGTGACCCTCAGACCGCACCGCACCTACTACTGATCGTGCCCACACCCTCGCGATAACTCCAATTGGCCACCAAAAGAGCAACCACCGCCGTTTGTTCAAAAATCTAATCGAATTATCGAGCCCAATCGAATCGTCATCTCGGCAAATGAACCACACCGATGGACTCCACCGTCGATCTCCACAAATCCATATCTTCAATTCGACGATCGGTCGAAGTTGATCACGACACAACGAACGGTAGAGAATTAATCGCCCAATTCTGGCCACATAGAAATCCAAATCGAAAAACAACTACAGATTTGACTTGCACTCGCCACGATCTTCAAAACGGTATATAATATGATAGGGTTTGGGGGGATTTGATTTTGAAGTTGAATTTTGAATGCAAATTGAAATGGGGAATTTAGGGTTTCTAGCCATTGAGAAGAAAAGGCAGACAGCTGAATTGTACATACAGAAATGAGAAGTAATAAGACTGTTAGGGTTAAAACAAGACAATATATACCAACGAAGTCCGATAAGAAATGAATAAACATACGAATGGATTTTAACGACATATATGACCTGAAAAGCACGTTGTACTTCGGAATGAAAACATATCATCCCATATATCAAAATAGATGTTTTTGATAATTCTAAACTCAATGGAGCAGATTTCAAGTCCTAATTCCATCGTATGAAGAATTTAGCTTAAAATCAGCTTATTTCAAATTGATTTCAATTAAATTGATTTCTAGGCGTTTCGAGCCCGTACAATCAAACGACAAGTCTGATCGCTATGCAACTTGAAATCCTACAATAATTCACTATTATAGATCCGATGAAACTGGTTTCGTCGAAATCCGAGACAGTTGCCAAAATGGCTATTTCCACCTTAATTAAATAAATTATTATTAAATCAAATTTATCACTTCTTATATTCAAATTAATTGACTAACCATTTTTTTATCATATTTGATTACATAGACATTTATGATAATTTAAAACAAATTTACATATTAATTCAGAATTAAATATTTCACTAATTATCGTGTTTAATTTCAACTGTAATTAAATCCAATTAATTAAAATTAAATTCCGATAAATTGTTTTAATTTGATTTCTGTCTTTTATTCAATCAATTATTACTCTAAAGACATAGTTAACATTTGTTTATATCTTGTTACACTAACATTCTACGATTATTATATTAGTTTTCATTAATGTAGTATTTAATTACATTTAATTGCAATAAATCCATTTATTAGAGGTTAAATTCCAATAAATTGATCAAACTTGATTTCAATTCATTTTATTCAATCAATTGTCATATATGAATAAATTTTACATAGGTTACATCTTATTGAATTAATGTTCACAACTATCAATTTAATCTACATTAACTACACTAATTAAGTGAATTAATTGCAATTGATTTCCAATTTAATTTAACAAACTAAATAAATAGATAACATATAATAATTGTCACCATTAACCTTTTATCACATCTTACAAGTTTGTTATCCACAACAAGTATTATAATTACTAACGCAACACTAATTTTATTCAATTACAATTTATTACATACTATTTACTTAATACAACATTTAAATTATCTATTACTCTTTTAATCCAACATCAATTAACACATACATTACTATAAGTCGTTTACAATCTATACCAATTATAGCTCTTTAATCATTTTAATTAATTGGAATTACATTAAAATTGTTAATAATTAACTTGAATTAACATTATTACCTTGCATTATAGTTATTAATATCATAAATAAATAACAAATTTTATTTCTTCCAATATTAAATCACAAAAATCTTATTAAACTAATTAATTTAATTATCGAAAATTACGGGTCGTTACACTCTCCCCTTTCGTCCTCAAAAAGGAAGAAGAAGGGAAAAGAAATCAGTATATCTTATTTAAATATTAAATTTATAAACAATTAATTTACATAATTAGATAATTTAAATTAAATATATAAATTTACTAACAATTAAATCCTTTATATTCAAGTTAACAAAATTTTGAGAAAACATTTCACAAAATCTTCTAAGTCCAAAATTCATGGAAAATTTTGGTAGAGTCACCTTTGTACGGAGAGGTCTAGGAGAAATAGTAATGTCAATAATAACAATATGTGTCATACTTATCAAAATAAAATATCCCAAACCATAGGAAAAACAATATAATATCGTTATAAAACCATAATTCAAGAAAGCACCTATTCATAACCCCTCCCCAAATCATATCGCAAGCCTTAGCCTCCTCCACAACTCAACTGCACCCTTGTTTCATCGCCTGAAGCCATAAATACATCAACCACCCTTAATTGCATCGTGAGCCTTCGACGTCGCGTTTGCCTACTACGTGCCACACAGCTCCATGTCGCAACCGCATCCAGCCACCATGATGTGCACGTAAATGTGCATATTTTTACCATCATATTTATTCTATTTAAATAAATAAACGATCATATTGGGTATTTTAACTTGTTTTAACCAAAATCCATATTAATTCCAAATTTTACATATCCATCTTCATATAGGGGCAAAACGGTCATTTGTGTGCATATATTTCTTTGAGAAAAATTAATTGGAAATTTATACATATATATTTGTATAGGAACTTGATCTCAAATAAGAGTGGTTTGATGAAGGAATATGCATGCACAAAGAAGATACAAAAGAATGAAGATGAAAATAATTCAAACTGAAGAACATGGAGGACCCCACCCACTTACCTTGATTTTCAATTAAAAGCTAATGCACATGCTAAAAGCCCATTAAAGCTTCATGTATATTTAAGTGGGGGATTATTGAAGCTAATGGTAACATGGCCACCACACTTCCTACAAGGGCATTCCCCAAATTATGGATTAGGCTTTCATGCTTGTATAAGTAACCCCTTATGTTTTCATGTAACTCCCTTGGTCTCTCTTAGCTTTAGTTTAGGCTCAAAATAAAAGAAAACTTCTCTTTTATTTTCATGGCTACTTAGCCATTTTATTTCATGTAATTTTTCTTTTTTTTATGCAAAGTTAATTCTCTTTTATTTACACGCTTCTTCTCTTCTTATGTTTGTAGTGTAGATTTACTTTCATGCTAGTAGAATAGTTCCAATTCTTGTTAATTAGCTCTCTTTTACATTAAGCTTTCATTTTCCTTTCATTTTGTTTTCATGTTATTAGCTACATTTGTTAGTCAAATGAAAAATATGAGAGGCTAAACCCCTTCAATTTAGGGGTAATGAAGCTCTCTAATTATGTAGCTTCAACTATTTGTTAGTTCATGCTCTCTTTTTGTGCTTAATAACGATGATAGAAATGATTTATTTGTTGTTCTTGCTTTGAATTTGATAGCCTATATTGTTAGCACCAAATAGGCTATGCTTAAACAATCACTAACACAAATGCCTCTTCCTCAAACTATGATTATAGCATAAGAAAGTGATTTGAAATTCGAAATTGATGGTCTATATTTCTAATCAATAGTTAATAGGCCATACTTAAAATAGATTTCATTTTCATTTTCTTTGTCAAGTTTCATGAAAGTTAGTAACTGTTTTAAGGGATGTGTTATATTTCGATGGCTTATATTGGCTAATCAATAGCAGAAATATGTCATACATATGATAAGAACATCAATTAAGGCACTAATGACCATAAAAGAGATATCATGATTTCGTATTTGTTGAAGCAAGTGATCTAGAGAGTGGATTTATTCTCTAAATTGTCATTTAGCTCTTATATTTGCATCCTTTTCTTTTAGTTACTTAGCTAATTTTCTAATTCTCTAGCTTAACTTTCACTCGACTTTGGTATAATTTGATTGAATAGAATTTTTAAAATCCTCAATTCCCCGCAGATCGACCCGTACTCGCATATGTGCTGCATTCGTACGTCGTGCGCTTGCGGTAAATTTAATTTGTATTTCGTTCGGCTATTTTCTAACTCAATAGGCATTTAGCCATCCGAAAAAGTTTTTGGCACCGTTGCCGGAAAATTGTTTTGGTTTTGATTTTCTATTTTTCGAATTATTTTTGTGTGTTTATTTTGTGTGTTTATTTTGTGTGCGTTTGCATAAAAAAAGTGTTGTGTTTGTGTTTGATTTTGGTTTTCATTTTTGTGTTTCTTTTCTTCTTGTTTGTTTAGCATTTGCATTTCTATCCAAAAAAAATTCAACACACAATTTAGAAAAAAAACAATTTTATTCATTTCCTTTTCTTTACAATTTTGCATTTACAATCTTGCAATCTCATTGTCTTTTTAATTTTTGCATTTGCGAAATCTCTGCCACTGTCTTACCAACCACAAACTTTCCACTGTCATATTTATTTCTCTGCACACAACTTCCTCTCTGTTTCATACCACATCTCACAAACACATTTCCTTCTCCTCTACCTACATCTCCTTGGCCTTCTACAAAAACCATGCTACACAACATTTCAAAACACTACCATGCAGTTTCAAACCATACTACACAGCAATTCATCTGCACAAACCCCCTGCTCAATCACCATACAAGACTTCCCTTACTGTCACGACTCACTGCCTTGAATACTACCCATTTCGTACATCCATCCTCTGCCTGAAGCAATCTTCCATGAAACACCACGAAGCAGCATCTTTCCTTCGCCATTTCACTGAACTGCTTCACTGCCATATTGTCAGACTGACTTCCCCACATACTTCATTGATACTGCCAATAGTCTCCTCCCCTACTGTCTGCCGTTTACCTCAAGTTCATCAGCATACAATCACCATTCAACATCCAAACTCCAACACACTACTCAACCAAACACTCTCTTCTAACACTGACCACTCCCAATTCAAAAAAAAAAACAAATACACGCTTCAACAATCATCCCACCCCAAGCACAACTAACCGCCTATCCTAACCTTCTGCCATACTATTGTTGAACGAGTTTGTCGACCACCTGACCCACTGCTTGCTGCCTGTAAACTTCACACCATCAACTGCTTCCTGCCAAGACACTACTACAACACAAACCAAGGCCTCAACACACCACCATCACCTGCTTTTTACAAAACCACTTTACTCCTCCAACAATCATACTTCTTCAAACAACACACTACTTCAAATATCCCACTGCAAAACATCACTTCCTCACTGACCAAACAATTAGCAACAAAAGCTACCATCCACACTTTAAATCTTCAAACAACCCAGTAACCACCTTGCAACTCTCTTACCATTTCAACAGAGCCTCCAGACACCACGTAAACCAAAAAAACCACTGTCAATAGCCTAGACTTCATCACCACCTCTGTAATCTTCCACACTTCCCCCTTCCACTTCATCTCGCTGCTACAACAAACAAATTATCCCCATATCCTATTCAAACTTCCCACTGCCCTACCCAATTCCATAACACAATCAGAGTTGACCATTCAAACCACCCTGGAACCGTCTCATCACCTGCTCCAGTCATATGACAAAAGCCTGAACATCAACCCATATCCAACAATCAAACAACAATTTTCCATACGCTCACCTGTCACAGCTCCACATCCAAACTAAAATCTCCTTCATCACCATAATTATTGACGCAGCGGAGAACAACAAGTTGTCACCAAATGATGCACAACGAACAAACGACGATGGAACGATACAAAGATGAATCGATGGATTGATAATACCCAAGATAAATGCCCAAATCCGTTGATCTCGTGAGATACCGGATTCTAGCTATCTTTAACACGTTGATCGCGCATGATACCGTGTCAGAAGATCTACGATTCTTCGACGTTGATCTCGCGCACGAGATTCCGTGAACCGGCTTCAAAATCGTTGATTCGAGCGCACTCGAATAACCGAAGATGGAGAAAGGAGATAACACTCAACTTTCAATTTTAAAGAGGCACAAAGCACTCAAAAAAAGTTTATTCAAAATCAATCTCCTTTACAAGTGACACAACACCCATATTTATAGGATTACAACACACATACACGACCTAACATCACAAAGCACAACACAATACAATACACGAGTTACAACAACTCAAATTACAGTAGCAACGACTTACGACCTACGACTCAACACAGGTCATTAACGACCTAACACAAGGTAACATACATGTGACATAACAAATAACAACATCACGCGACCCTCGACTTATCAACTTGAACGACCTAAGTAGATAGCACGTTTTCAGCGACATAAGCTTCACGAAAGACCTCGCGACATTAAGAACTTGAGAGTTAACCACTTGAATGTCCTAAGAAAAAGCGGCATAAGAAAGAACATCTTCAGCGACATATGCGACCTAACTGGAAAGCGGCATAGGGAGTCTGCTCGCGACCTAATCTGGAGCGACTTAATACATAGCTCGGTAGTGTTAGGTCACGACCCACTAGGTCGTAACTTGCTTAACTCGCTGGCTCGCTGCAGGTTTCTTAACTCGCTAACCTTGACTTCTTGAACCGTTAACTCGCCATGATAACTTACGAGTGACTCTTCCACTAGGTCGTAACCGTCATGAGAAATGACGCAACTTAAGGCATAATTCACTAGGTCGCTTGAGCGACAACTTACTTCGCTAGGTCGCCGTAGCGACTTACCATGGTGCGTTGCATCATCCTCCCCCTGTTGACAAGGATTCGTCCCCGAATTTGCACTTTCCTCTTCTTCGACATGCTTATTCTCATGGTATGGAATCAAATGTTTGACGTTGAAAATGTCTGCAGTGTGGATATGATTCGGCAATCCTATCCGATAAGCATTAACATTGATCTTCTTCAAAATTTCTACTGGACCAATCTTTCGAGCTTTCAATTTGTTGTAAGTTCCAACTGGAAAACGATCCTTGGTCAACATTGCATAAACAAAATCACCTTCTTTAAAGTCCACACTCCTTCGTTTCTTGTAACGACCCGCTATTTTGGACCATTCAAATCGACAATAAATCGTACATGTCCGACTTGAATAATTCAAAATAACGCGTTGTTAATTTAAATTTGGCCTCAACATAAACAGTAAATAAATAAACACAGATCACAGACACAGAGTAATAAAAATGCAGCGGAATAGATAAAGAATAGCAGTTCATGAAGCTACTATATACCTCAGAGTTAGAAATAAAATACAACCGAATAGTTCAAATGCAGTGAAGTCTCCAATGCAACAGATGACTTCTCCGAACCAATCAACTGGATGACTGAAGGAATAGATAGCTAGATCTTCAAGCAAAGCTCCAAGTTCGAAGGTGAGTCTCAAATGTTGTATTACTCAGTCTGACCCGAGTGTAAAGCAAAACACAAAACACTCGAGTCAAGATTAACATTCTTATATAAATAAATCCAACTCAAGTGAAATATCAACTGAAATACAAATAATCTTAGAGGATGTTTGGGATAACCATCCTCTAAGGGTCCATGGAACTATCTACAAGGTAGAAGTATATACTATAACACCGTGGTCATTTCAACTTAATTTATACTTCAAAACCAAAACATTTCAACATCAAATATCTCTATATTTCCCAAAATAGCATTTATGTATACCAAATAATTTATACAATAAAGTATTTCCAATTCCCTCAACTAAATAAATCGTGTTAACATCAACCCGACCTTCCCATTTAAATTAAATTCAATCTCAATTTATCAATTTAAATTTTCCTAAAATAACCACTTCAATTTTAATCAATCTCAAATTTGGATTTGTAATCACAAAATAAACCTTTAATTCAATATTTTTAAACCTTTAAGTATTCAACATTTCAACTAAATTTTTATTCAATTTAGTTTTCTAAATAAAAAATTCAAATTTAGTTCAACCTAAATTTTCATTTTAATTCAATTTAGTTTCTAAATAACAAATTCAACTATATTGATTTCAAATACAGATCCGAATCTCAAATTTAAACCATTTAAATTCCAATATAGTTTAAGGCTTAAAATTTAAATGTTCAATTTAACCGTTTCATATAGATCTCGATTTAACCTCATTATTATTTAGTCTTGAAATAATTCTTCATTTGATTCAAGATTATTTAATTGACCTTAAATTCCATTTTTCAATATTTTCTTTAACTTACTTAAACATGAAATATGCATTTAGTCGCTTAAATCAAAAATCCAGTTATAAAATCCTACCTTTTTAAAATTTCCCATTTAAAAATTCTAGATCGATTTAATTAAATAAATCCTTATTTAGATACCATTTAATAAACTCAAATTTATCTCCCCATCTTAATTTATCCCAGTTATTTCAACAATCTATTTGAAATATAACTTACATAAATATTAACATAGTTTTATGTATTAAATCAAACTTAATTAAATTAAATATTATTAAATCTATATATATAGAAATTTAAGAATTAACATTTATTAAGACCATATATTTCTTTCCAAACAGAGAATTTATTTCTAAAATACTTATATAGGAACCACGGTGTCTGTATATATTCCTTATCATCTGGTCAAGTGTTACGGATATTTATCATTTAAATCCGTACACTAAATGTATACGGGTGGATATCATTCCAATCAGTAATCCCAAATTTAATTAAATGAAAATCGCTTGGGTCTATCATTTCAACCCATAACGAAATTCTCCTATTCTAAAGTCTGTTCGGGTATGTATCGTTTTAACCCATAGTGAACTTTAAACTACAGGGAACTTGCAGAGTGATAACAGATAACAAAAATATGGCAGGATATGATAATAATATACAACGAGAATATATCTTCAGTAATTAAATAAAGTATAAACAATAGGATATGGTGTCATATCCCGTAGGTGAACAGTTATAGATAATAGCATATATAACAATTTAAAAACTACAGCCTCATATTCAATTGTCGTTTCAATTAAAATCAAATTTAATAAATAAAAGAACGTTAATCGTGAGTGATTGCTCACCTTTTGAGGCTAGAGAATACAGAAGGTGACACGAATACGCACACTGATACAGACATTAAAATTTGAATGACAAATCGAAGTGAAGCAAAATCAGCACGAATTTAACGGTCAAAGCTGATAACAAAGATCGATAACGAATCAGAACCGGATTGATGAAGATAGATGGTATATATGAATTTATATATATAACTATATAAACAATACATTTAAAATCATATTCACAAATCCAAACACATAAAAATCTTTAAAATATATATATATACTCTTGTTAAAAATATTAATATATACCATGTTCAACCTATACAGACAACACTTATTACAGGTCTACGCTGTTTATATGTACATGTCTATGTCGTATACACCTCTTAAAATATATAAAGGTAAGATTTTTTTCTTTACTCAAGCTAAACTGAAATTAAAATAAAATATATATAGTTAAATTAACCTCTGTATACATATAGTCTGTATGCTTTTCAGAGCGAAACATAAAATTTCAAATACACCGTTGCAGTTATAACTAATATGCAACTCATGTATAAAATTTGGAAACCCATCTCATCTCAATTCGAAAATAAATACTAAACTATACAACATATATACAACATAAGTATATATATACTTTATAACCTATATGCCCTCTAAAACTTCAAATTACATATATCATACATGCCTATACTTGTAAAAATATATACATAAACAACTTTATGTGTAAACCACTAGTTTTACAACTTATATTCATTAAACATTTACTTTATAACATGCTACTGTAACCTGTAAAACAACATACCTCACAACCTATCTACCATATATAATATAAATCTGTTCATAAAATATCCTTAAAAAAATCATTATTTAACTAAAAATAACAAATATATATATTTCAATATCGTACGTATGTTATATCTGGAAAAAAAATAGCGTGGATCCACAACATATACAGGTACAGATAGCGATGTACAAAATGATATGCAGACCGACATATACTAGCGTCATCTACTATATTGAATAACAGAGCAATCAACAAATATGAACAGTGAAAGAAGACATAAAGCTCATGCAACATAACTCCATTCATACCTCACAACAAAAGATGCTGGATGGGTTTAAGGCCGAGCTGTAGCACGGCAGGCGAAAGGAGAACTGGAAGGAGCGGTGGTCAGGCGATGGAAGTGATGGGGCGGCGATGGTTGATCACGTGGAGAGGTGGTTCTCGGAAATTTGAAGGTTAGGGATGGGGAAGACGTGGTCTCTGTGGTGAAAACATGGTGATGGCGGCTGCGTTGTGTTGGTTATTGTTAGGTGAGGCGGTGGAAAAGGAAGACTGTGGCTTCGGTTGTTGAAGGGGATAGGCCGGCGTTGGCTAAGCAATGGGTAAATGATCAGCAGCTGGTGAAAGGAAGGAAGAGTGACAGGGAAAATTTATATTTTTGTGTGCACGTGGAAGGGATGTCTCTGGGTTTGGGTTAGGTATGGTATGGCTAGAGGATGGAAAAGAAAACGGAAGGGAAAGAGAGTGAGGCTACAACAATGTAAATCAAGTTTGATATTTAAAAGGAAGGGAAAATTTTTATTTACGGCAAAATTAATGAAAAGTAACCGTGGCCAAATAAAAGCATGCATATTTTATACGTTGATTTTGGAACCGGCTAAGGGATGGCAACAGTAATAAAAGCAGCAAATAAAATATGGCAAGTTATAGTCAAATTAAAGGAGAAAATAAAACTTTCAGAGGAAAGTTTGAACAGAAATAAAGAATATGGACCACGTTATACATGTAAAATTAAATGAGATGATAAATAGGCAGAAGTGAAGTTGGTTTTCAGAGAAACGTACAAATATATTTATTGCCTCAAACGTAAAACGCGGAATGAAAATGGATAGAGAAAGGAATGGACCACTGAATAATGAATTGAAATGATGGGTTTGTAACAGCTTTGCATTGATTGAGAAGCTATTAAAGCAATTTATTTTATTGCTTGGGACTCACGTTGAAGTTTGAAAAGCAAAGCAAAGTTAACGGTCAACAATTAAAGGTACCGTTACGACGAATATTTTATTGGTTCTGTCGCGTACCGGACCTCAAAATACAGAAGTAAATATACTATTGAGATCAGTACGGCGAGACGATCACAACGGTATACAAATATCAGTGGTATGATCATCCGATCAAAAGTCGATGATCGGTACCTAAATGCTGCTAATTTGATCAGAATTAAGATAAACGGAGAAATAGAAATCCGAATTTGGAAAAACAAAAATGACGTCTCAGTCAGAAGGAGATTTAGAATTTTTCTACGTAAAAAAATATCCAGGCTTGAAAATAAATTTATTATCAGCTATTATTAGCTAGCTTGAATTTAATAGAATTTCACAATGAAATAAACTTTGATAAAATAAATTGAAATTTTAAAATCTGCTATGTTTAATTGGAAGTAATCCAAATATTAAATTTTTATTTCAAAATATTATTATTAAAAATTTCTCAAAAATCCAATTAAATACGTTATAAAACCAAATAAAATTATTAAAATTTTTATGGGTCGTTACACTCTACCCCGCTCAAAACTTTTCGTCCCCGAAAAGGTAGGAGGTAGGAGAATAGAACAACCAGAAATAAAGGTAAATTGAAAGTCAAGGGTAAAAAATTAATTTAAAACCATATAAATTTTACTCGAAATATTCATTTGAAAACTTCATTTGCGATTTAGTTTTTTTTAATATTTTAATACTTTACAAACTCCTTTGAAAACAATTATTTACATTATTACTTATATTTACAAAGAAGCTATTGAAAATATTAAATCCAAAATTCATAATTTTTATACATTTTATCTTAAGATACTTTCAAATATAAATCAATAATCCTTTACTTTAAATATGTTTTATTTAATTAATAACTTCAAAAATATTTATAACACTAAAATTTTCTATTAAACAATGTAATATACAAATAAGCAATCTTTAAAAGATTATATTCAAAAAGGAAAGGAAGGTAGATTCTGGAACGGAATGTAGGTGAACAACTAAAGCTGAGAAGATAAGATAGATTCAAAGAATAGAATCGAGTACAAATAATTAATCTAGAACCATAAGAATTTATATTTCAAATATTAATTCAAAATTTCTTTGTTGGGAAAAATACTTTTATAATACATACATTTATAATAATACTTTTATAATAAAATACTATTATATCGAAATAAATTATCCTTTCGAAAATACTTTTTATAACTCGATGTTTCAACAAGTTCTTCCTCGTTCTTGCAGACTCTGGTCATGCGTTGATCAGGCACAAAGCTAGAATTCTTCAAGTACTTGGTAGACCCGTTTCAACACCCAGTGAAAATACTTGAAAAACCTTTTAAAAACAGATATGGAAAGTACAATCCAACAAACAACCAAACCAAAACCTTTGCCCGACCATGGTTCGCAGATACACAATGGTTACGCCTGGGTCCTCCAGGAAACAATCCATATCCGTAAGCTTTCTCAGCCCTGCGAGTTACGCCATGATGACTAGTAGAGTGCAGGATACACAATGGTTACACCTGGATCCCCCGGGAAACAATCCGTACCCCTAGGCAAGACTCAGCCAGGCACTTGCGCCACTATTCGCGACCTACACAGATTGCAGGATACACAATGGTTACGCCTGGATCCCCCAGGAAACAATCCGTACCCCTAGGCAAGACTCAGCCAGGAAATTGCGCTATGCATTCATGAGAGAAAAAAAAGAAACCATGTGTTACGCCACAGTGGGAACACTCGAGTATTAAATCCGGAAAACCAAAAATCAGAGAGAATAACATCGATAGAATGAATCCACGATGTGGCCACAAAGCGGATATCAAGCAGAAGGCACTTTCCATATCTTTACTTCGAAAATATATATCATATAGTACCTTTTCAAATCACCATCAAATATTGTACTTATATAAAGTCCATAAATATAGGATTCTATTTTTCCCAAATCGAATACTTTCCAAATCAATAGTAGATCAAATCATACTTATATAGAATTCGATTATATAAAATCTCTTTCCAAATTGAGTGCCTTTCAAATCAATGGATTTCAAATCAATTTCATACTTTCACAAATCCAATTTATATAAGTTCGACCACTCCCAAATCAAGTGCTTATAATATAAGGTTCTCAATTTCAAATCATTCAATATCCCTACATTTTCCAAATCATATATGATTTCACCAAATTTTCTTCCAAATTAAATATCTATATTTCAAAGTTCCTAAGATAATAGGTTTAGAAAATTATCCCGTTTTCCAAATTAAAATAATTCAAGTCAAACAAATTCATTTCCAAAATCACCATATAAGTACTGGTTTTTAATTCCAAATTAATTTCAAAACCAAATATCTTCCCAAGATCAATTATACTCAAAATGGTTTCCAAATTTATAATTATCCTTTTTTTTTAAAACTTCTAAACTATCTATTTGTACGTGAAATATCCAATTTACCTTTCTGAAAACCATTATTCAACTATTTTTTTTAAAACATTTCAAAACTAAATTTATATTCTTTATCTAACATTTTATACTCTTCAAATTTTCTTATCTTTGAAAATTTAATCTCGATTTGGAAGTGTTCGAACATTCAAAATAGTTAGGGAAATCAAATTTTCAATTCAAGAGTTGAAAATCAACAATAAATCAATTATTAAATCCGAAACTCGAGGACTGAACACCGGCCTCACTTTAAATTATTTCAAATATATACTTATATCTTTCTAAAATATCAAATTATACTTCGGAATTTGAAATCAAAAACGGTTTTACAAAATCACTTACATAGCGAAGCTATCAAAGTGGCCTCTCCCCGACTCTAAAACTCGAAAATCAATGTCGATGATGCGTGCACTCATCACCGAAATTATTTTCCAGCGACATAAGTGAGTTCTGGACTTCTATTTTCTTGAAAACTTCTTTGAAATTTCTTCAAAATTATTGGAATTTATTTGAACTCATTTGAAACATTTCTTATTCGGAAAAATACTTTTAAATCGTATTATTTTTATACATTTTCCAAAATCTTAAAACCAATTTCAAAATACCAGAATTCAATTCTCGAATTTCAAATTTAACTCTACAGTTATAAATCATTTTTATATAAATCAATTTCTTATAATTTTTCAAAATTTCAAATCCTTTCAAAACCTTTTTATACAAAATAACTTTTCTTATTTGCTTTATATGTTTAGGTATATAATCCTTATCGAAAACATTTTCACTTTTATATATATATATATATAAAATCATAGTTATTAAAATAATAATTTCGATATATAAAACAATTTCAAAAATACCAACAAAACCCAATTTTCAAAGGATGATTCAAGAATGGATTTCAAAACAAAGATAGATATTTAATTTAGAGGAACTCCAATCAATAGAATCCTGATTCGAAGATTGACTCGATCGAAGACGAGATAATTAAATTACAAAATAGAAGATGGATATACTTCTATAAATCGCAGGCGACATTTACCGGTCAACCGTGATTCCAAAATTAGATTGGTGTAGAATTCTGAGGCAATTCGACATTCGATCGCCAGAGATATAGAATTCGGCATAACAAGATATAGCAGCATCGTAAACCGAGGATACAGGAATCTTCGGTGAATCAATGCCAATTGTAAAGGAGTTTTCACCCCCTTTACAAAACATTCGGTGGAGTTATGGGGTACTCCAGAATTAAACGAATATAAATAGGAAGAGACAAGAATGAATTTCGGAACCGAGGGACATTCCAAATTCAAAGGAAATCGAGCAAAAAGGAAGAGATTCAACTCGAGCGAAAGTGATTCTGTAAATAAATTTACCATATATGCTAAGTTTTTCCTAGAGCCAAAGCTCTGATACCAACTGTAACGACCCGCTATTTTGGACCATTCAAATCGACAATAAACCGTACATGTCCTACTTGAATAATTCAAAATACCGCGTTGTTAATTTAAATTTGGTAAACTCAACATAAACAGTAAATAAATAAACACAGATCACAGATACAGAGTAATAAAAATGCAGCGGAATAGATAAAGAATAGTAGTTCATGAAGCTACTATATACCTCAGAGTTAGAAATAAAATACAACCGACTAGTTCAAATGCAGTGAAGTCTCCAATGCAACAGATGTCTTTTCCGAACCAATCAACTGGATGGCTGAAGGAATAGATAGCTGGATCTTCAAGCAAAGCTCCAACTTCGAAGGTGAGTCTCAAATGCTGTATTACTCAGTCTGACCCAAGTGTAAAGCAAAACACAAAACACTTGAGTCAGGATTAACATTCTTATATAAATAAATCCAACTCAAGTGAAATATCAACTGAAATACAAATAATCTTAGAGGATGTTTGGGATAACCATCCTCTAAGGGTCCATGGAACTATCTACAAGGTAGAAGTATATACTATAACACCGTGGTCATTTCAACTTAATTTATACGTCAAAACCAAAACGTTTCAACATCAAATATCTCTATATTTCCCAAAATAGTATTTATATATACCAAATAATTAATACAATAAAGTATTTCCAATTCCCTCAACTAAATAAATCGTGTCAACATCAACCCGACCTTCCCATTTAAATTAAATTCAATCTCAATTTATCAATTTAAATTTTCCTAAAATAACCACTTCAGTTTTTATCAATCTCAAATTTGGATTTGTAATCACAAAATAACCCTTTAATTCAATATTTTTAAACCTTTAAGTATTCAACGTTTCAACTAAATTTTTATTCAATTTAGTTTTCTAAATAATAAATTCAAATTTAGTTCAACCTAAATTTTCATTTTAATTCAATTTAGTTTCTAAATAACAAATTCAACTATATTGATTTCAAATACAGATCCGAATCTCAAATTTAAACCATTTAAATTCCAATATAGTTTAAGGCTTAAAATTTAAATGTTCAATTTAACCATTTCATATAGATCTCGATTTAACCTCATTATTATTTAGTCTTGAAATAATTCCTCATTTGATTCAAGATTATTTAATTGACCTTAAATTCCATTTTTCAATATTTTCTTTAATTTACTTAAACATGAAATATGCATTTAGTCCCTTAAATCAAAAATCCAGTTATAAAATCCTACCTTTTTAAAATTTCCCATTTAAAAATTCTAGATCGATTTAATTAAATAAATCCTTATTTAGATACCATTTAATAAACTCAAATTTATCTCCACATCTTAATTTATCCCAATTATTTCAACAATCTATTTGAAATATAATTTACATAAATATTAACATAGTTTTATGTATTAAATAAAACTTAATTAAATTAAATATTATTAAATCTATATATATATAAATTTAAGAATTAACATTTATTAAGACCATATATTTCTTTCCAAACAAAGAATTTATTTCTAAAATACTTATATAGGAACCACGGTGTCTGTATATATTCCTTATCATCTGGTCAAGTGTTACGGATATTTATCATTTAAATCCGTACACTAAATATATACGGGTGGATATCATTCCAATCAGTAATCCCAAATTTAATTAAATGAAAATCGCTTGGGTCTATCATTTCAACCCATAACGAAATTCTCCTATTCTAAAGTCTGTTCGGGTATGTATCGTTTCAACCCATAGTGAACTCTAAACTACAAGGAACTTGCAGAGTGATAACAGATAACAAAAATATGGAAGGATATGATAATAATATACAACAGGAATATATCATCAGTAATTAAATAAAGTATAAACAATAGGATATGGTGTCATATCCCGTAGGTGAACAGTTATAGATAATAGCATATATAACAATTTAAAAACTACAGCCTCATATTTCAATTGTCGTTTCAATTAAACTCAAATTTAATAAATAAAAGAACGTTAATCGTGAGTGATTGCTCACCTTTCGAGGCTAGAGAATACAGAAGGTGACACGGATACGCACACTGATACGGACATTAAAATTTGAATGACAAATCGAAGTGAAGCAAAATCAGCACGAATTTAACGGTCAAAGCAGATAACAAAGATCGATAACGAATCAGAACCGGATTGATGAAGATAGATGGTATAAATGAATTTATATATATATATAACTATATAAGCAATACATTTAAAATCATATTCACAAATCCAAACACATAAAAATCTTTAAAATATATGAATATACTCTTGTTAAAAATATTAATATATACCATGTTCAACCTATACAGACAACACTTATTACAGGTCTATGCTGTTTATATGTACATGTCTATGTCTTATACACCTCTTAAAAAATATAAAGGTAAGATTTTTTTTCTTTACTCAAGCTAAAATGAAATTAAAATAAAATATATATTGTTAAATTAACCTCTACATACATATAGTCTGTAAGCTTTTCAGAGCGGAACATAAAATTTCAAATACACCGTTGCAGTTATAACTAATATGCAACTCATGTATAAAATTTGGAAACCCATCTCATCTCAATTCGAAAATAAATACTAAACTATACAACATAAATACAACATAAGTATATATATACTTTATAACCTATATGCCCTCTAAAACTTCAAATTACATATATCACACATGCCTATACTTGTAAAAATATATACATAAACAACTTTATGTGTAAACCACTAGTTTTACAACTTATATTCATTAAACATTTACTTTATAACATGCTATTGTAACCTGTAAAACAACATACCTCACAACCTATCTACCATATATAATATAAATCTGTTCATAAAATATCCTAAAAAAATCATTATTTAACTAAAAATAACATATATATATATATATATATATATATTTCAATATCGTACGTATGTTATATCTGGAACAAGAAATAGCGTGGATCAACAACATATACAGGTACAGATATCGATGTACAAAATGATATGCAGACCGACTTATACTAGCGTCATCTACTATATTGAATAACAGAGCAATCTACAAATATGAACAGTGAAAGCAGACATAAAGCTCATGCAACATAACTCCATTCATACCTCACAACAAAAGATGCTCGATGGGTTTAAGGCCGAGCTGTAGCACGGCAGGCGAAAGGAGAACTGGAAGGAGCGGTGGTCAGGCGATGGAAGTGATGGGGCGGCGATGGTTGATCACGTAGAGAGGTGGTACTCGGAAATTTGAAGGTTAGGGATGGGGAAGACGTAGTCTCTGTGGTGAAAACGTGGTGATGGCGGCTGCGTTGGGTTGGTTATTGTTAGGTGAGGCGGTGGAAAAGGAAGACTGTGGCTTCGGTTGTTGAAGGGGATAGGCCGGCGTTGGCTAAGCAATGGGTAAATGAACAACAGCTGGTGAAAGGAAGGAAGAGTGACAGGGAAAATTTATATTTTTGTGTGCACGTGGAAGGGATGTCTCTGGGTTTGGGTTAGGTATGGTATGGCCAGAGGATGGAAAAGAAAATGGAAGGGAAAGAGAGTGAGGCTACACCAATGTAAATCAAGTTTGATATTTAAAAGGAAGGGAAAAATTTTATTTAAGGCAAAATTAATGAAAAGTAACCGTGGCCATATAAAAGCATGCATATTTTATACGTTGATTTTGGAACCGGCTAAGGGATGGCAACAGTAATAAAAGCAGTAAATAAAATATGGCAAGTTGTAGTCAAAATAAAGGAGAAAATAAAACTTTCAGAGGAAAGTTTGAACAGAAATAAAGAATATGGACCACGTTATACATGTAAAATTAAATGAGATGATAAATAGGCAGAAGTGAAGTTGGTTTTCAGAGAAACATACAAATATATTTATTGCCTCAAACGTAAAACGCGGAATGACAATGGATAGAGAAATGAATGGACCACTGAATAATGAATTGAAATGATGGGTTTGTAACAGCTTTGCATTCATTGAGAAGCTATTAAAGCAATTTATTTTATTGCTTGGGATTCACGTTGAAGTTTGAAAAGCAAAGCAAAGTTAACGGTCAACATTTAAAGGTACCGTTACAACGAATATTTTATTGGTTCTGTCGCGTACCGGACCTCAAAATACAGAAATAAATATACTATTGAGATCAGTACGGCGAGACGATCACAACGGTATACAGATATCAGTGGTATGATCATCCGATCAAAAGTCGATGATCGGTACCTAAATGCTGCTAATTTGATCAGAATTAAGATAAATGGAGAAATAGAAATCCGAATTTGGAAAAACGAAAAATGACGTCTCAGTTAGAAGGAGATTTAGAATTTTTCTACGTAAAAAAATATCCAGGCTTGAAAATAAATTTATTATCAGCAATTATTAGCTAGCTTGAATTTAATAGAATTTCACAATGAAATAAACTTTGATAAAATAAATTGAAATTTTAAAAACTGGTATGTTTAATTGGAAGTAATCCAAATATTAAATTTTTATTTCAAAATATTATTATTAAAAATTTCTCAAAAATCCAATTAAATACGTTATAAAACCAAATAAAATTATTAAAATTTTTATGGGTCGTTACACTTCTTATCTTCCAGTTGCTTATACTTCTCATTTGACTTAAGAAATCGTTCATAAACAATCCTGTGACACTCCTGCAACTCATTTACGAAATCACAAGCTCGTTTAACAAACCCTTTCTGAGGTGGAACTATCGATAGATCCAACGGTCCTTTCGGATTTCCTGAATATACTACTTGAAATGGACTGAATCCAGTACTTTGATTAACAACATGATTATGTGCAAATTCTTCCTGATACAATTTCACATCCCAGCTCTTCAAATTATCCTTCACAAGACATCTCAACAAGTTTTCCAAAGATCTGTCCACCACTTCCGTTTGCCTATCCGTTTGTGGATGATAGGCGCTACTAAAATTCAGCTTAGTCCCAACCATCTTCCACAGACTCAACAAAAAATGACTTAGAAATCCAGTATCTCGGTCAGAAACAATGGTCTCAGGTAGCCCATGTAGTTAATAAACCTCTTTAAAGAACAATTGAGCAACACGGACTGCATCAGAGGTCTTTCTACAAGCTATGAAATGTGACATTTTCGAAAATCTATCCACCACAACATATATAGAATCATTCCCTCGTTGAGTTCTTGGCAAACCAAAAACAAAATCAATGCTAATATCAACCCATGGTCTAGTAGGCACGGGCAATGGCATATACAATCCTGCATTCGTAGCTGTCCCTTTGGAAACTTGACATATGTGACATCTCGGAACAAATCTTTCAACTTCTTTCCTCACAGAAGGTCAAAAATATGATTGAGAAATCAACTGCAAGGTACGATCTCTTCCCACATGTCCTTCTTCATGCAATTCCTTCACAATCTTCATTCACAAACTGCACTCTGGTATACACAACCGATTTCCTTTGAATAGAAAACCATCTACCAACACATACTCATTCGTCTTCCCTTTCTCGACTTCATCTACAATCTTAGAAAAGTAAGGATCCTCAACAAACAATTCTGGAAGTACATAAAACCCCATCACTTCAACTCTCATCGTAGTCAACAAATGATTTCTTCTACTCAATGCGTCTACCACCCGATTTGTAACTCCCGACTTATGCTTTACAACAAATGTAAACTGTTGTACGTATGCGATCCATGAAGCATGCATGGCTGCAATCTTATTCTGTCCCTGCAAATGCTTCAACGCTTCATGATCCGTATATAACACAAACTCTTTATCAAACAAATAGTGTCTCCAATGCTTTATGGCTTGGACAATAGCATAGAACTCCAAGTCATAGGTACTGTATCTTGTCTTGGCTCCAGAAAGTTTCTCGCTAAAATAAGCAATTGGTCGACCCTTCTGACTTAATAATCCACCAATTCCAACCTTAGACGCATCAGTATCTAGCTCAAAAAGCAACTGAAAATCCGGGTATATAAGAATCGGTGTTGTAGCCAAAAGTGTCTCGATCTGTTGGAAAGCAGAATCAGCCTCTTCAGTCCACACAAACTGCTTTCCCTTCATACAATCTGTCACTGGTGCCATCACGCTACTGAAATGTGGAATATATCTTTGGTAGAATGATGCTAACCCATGGAAACTTCTCACTTCAGTTACAGTCCTGGGTTGTGGCCAATCCTTGATTGCTTCAATTTTACCTTGATCCACATGGATGCCTTCCTTGGACAACACATGTCCCAAGAACAAAATACTGTGTGTCATGAACTTGCACTTCCTTGTTGCCGCGTAAAATTGCTCCCGACGAAGTATCATCAACACTTCCCACAAGTGTTGTAGATGTTCTTCTGTGCTTCCACTGTATATCAATATAACATCAAAGTATACCACTACGAACTTTCCAATAAACGGTCGAAAGATCTAATTCATCACTCGTATAAAAGTATTATGTGCATTCGAAAGACCAAACGGCATGACCAGCCATTCATACAACCTTTCCTGTGTCTTGAACGCGGTCTTCCATTCATCCCCTGGTCAAATTCGAATCTGATGATACCCACTCTTCAGATCAATCTTTGAAAAGATAGCAGCTCCGCTCAGCTGATCTAACAAATCGTCCAATCTTGGCATCGAAAATCTGTACCTCACTGTAATCTTATTTAGTGCTCGACAATTTGTACACATTCTCCAAGTTCCATCTTTCTTTGGTACCAACAAGGCTGGTACTGCACAAGGACATAAGCTTTCATGTACGCGCCCTTGTTCAAGTAACTCCTCCACCTGCCTTCTCAACTCTTCGTGCTCCTTTGGACTCATTCTATAATGTGGTCTATGTGGTAACACAGCTCCTGGAACAAGATCAATTTGGTATTGTATGTCTCTCAATGGTGGTAATTCTTTTGGTAATTCTTCAGGAAATACATCTTCAAATTCCTTCAACACTGGCTTAACTTCCTCCGGAATTTCAACCGTTTCACTACTTTCACGTCCAATCAACAGAAATACTTCAGGTCCATCCTCTATTTCTTTGAACTCCTTCAAAGTTAACAGAGTCTTTAGTTCCTCGATTTCCTCCAACTTGCCTTCAGTCTGTTGTCGCTTTTTAGGAACTAAGGTGATTCTAGTTCCATTGAACATGAAACTATAGCAGTTAGTTCTACCATCGTGTTGCACGGCTCTATCAAATTGCCACGGTCTTCCCAACAACGAATGGCATACATCCATATCTACCACGTCACACCAAATTTCATCCTTATACTTCTTTCCGATGGAAAAAGTTACACAAGACCTTTGACTAACCTTCACTTCCCCACCTTTCCTCAACCAAGCTAATTTGTAGGGTTTGGGATGCTTATCTGTCTTTAACGGCAACTTCTTTACCGCTTCTGTAGAGATGATGTTATCACAACTTCCTACATCGATAACAAACTTACAAACCCTTCCTAAAATAGTGCACGTCGACTGAAAGATATTACTCCCCAACCAACTAGTCTCCTCTTCCTGCTTTGGCGTCAAGCAAGATCTCCTCATCATTAAAGAATATCCCTCGTCTCCCGCCAATAATTCTTCTTGCTTCTCAACTTGTGGTGAATTGGAACATTCTATTTCTGCATCCTCATCCTCAACCTGAGCAACCATCGCTTGCTTCTTAGGCTTCGGGCATTCATTGCTCTTATGACCAAACTCCTGACAGTTATAACACTTGAAATTGTTATTGACCTTGGTCTTAGCAACTTCATTGACAACCGGTTTACTAACAGCCTTGGAAACATTATTATTGCTACTAGCACCCTTGTTCTGGTTGTTAGAATTCGTAAATACACCACCTCCTCTTCTACCTTGCTTCTCCCAAGCTAGAGCCTTCTGGTGAGCTTCAGCAACGGATCTTGGATCAAACATATTCACCATATCCTGAATTTGCATTCTCAATCCTCTAACAAATCTAGATGTCAACTGTTCCTCTGTCTCCATGATATCGTTTCTAGCAATCAATTGATAAACTCATCTGCATACTCATTTACCGACTTTGTCCCTTGTCTCAAATTCTGTAAGCGCTGATACATAAGAGACTCATAATTATAAGGCAAGAAAGTAGCCTTCATCAACTTCTTCATCTTTTCCCATGAAACAATCTTTGACTTCCCCATTCTCTCCCGTGTAAGTTTAGTTTGTTGCCACCATGCCATATGTGACGACCCGGAATTTCTAGCAATTTAAATTGGAATAGTTAATTGATTTTAAAATATTTAAAATTTAATTTTAACTTGAATTCAAGATATCAATATTGACTTGATAATTAAATTCATTGAATTATATGGTTTAAATATTGAATTTAATAATTGAAAACTTGGCAAATGGTTGAATATGGAATTTTAAGCCTATTAAAAGAAATTTGAAGGCTTATAAAATTTATAATGATAATACTGGAGATAATAGAATGATTGAAATTTAATTTAAAGGTAATTTGTACAGTTTTAATAATTTGTCGTTTAAATTGACATTCAGAAATAGCCTTCTGAGGCACAGTCTCGGAATTCGACGAAACCAGTTCCATTGGATCCGTAATAGTTAGTTATTATCGGATTTCAATTTTCGTAGCAATCGGAGTTGTCGTTTGACCCTGGCGGCTCAAAACGCTTAGATTTATTTTATCGATTTAATTTAAAATTGATCGTTTACTTCCGTAACTCGCGTATATAATCAAATTAACCACCGAAACATGTTCCATTGTGTTCGGAACGTGGGTAAAACCTTATAAACGCCTGTCGGCATGTCTGATTCAGAGTCTGTTCGAACAACTTGTAAAATATAAGAATAAAATAATATAATAAGCAACCTTCTTCACTACGCCGTTCTTCCTTCCATGACACGCCAATCTATCCTCTTAAAGTCGAATCTCCTCTTTCAGCTGAAATCCATTCTCCTCCCCTCTAATCTACTTCAAATCGCGATCTCGTTCATATAAAAAAAAGTATTCTGTGCCACCTCTTAAAAACACGCAGTCAATGCCCCTTAAATCTAAAATCGCTTCGTTTATCTCTAAAAAAAATTAACATGCAATTGCATAGGTTTGAAGCAGTGATTTGAAGGTGGTTTTAGATTTGAAGGATTGGGAATTTGGGGGTTATGGGTTTCTGGTTCGATTGCGTGATGAAGGTAGGGTTTTTATGCGAGGCGATTGGAAGAGGTTGGTGGTAGTTCGTTGCAGTGGTTGTGATGTCGATGAAGGCAAGCTTCGTGATTGGTTGGGAACTGCAGTGGTCGATGTAGTTGTTGTGTGGGCAAGGTGAAGTCGTGGTGTATTTGATGAACTACAGGGGAAGAATACATGCATCGGAGTAATAACTGTGATAGTATGCAGGTGATGTTGTTTGTTTGCTGCACTGTTTTGTGGTGGTTGTTGATGTGAAGAATTGCACAGTGGAAGTAACAGTGGTTGTGGTTTATATGGTGATAGAGGGAGGCTATAGTGATGAAGTAGCTGCTGTGCTTGGTGTTGTTGCAGGTTGTATGTTGAGGAAATTGGGCGATTCACGAGCTAGGTTGCGACTTTTCTCGATAGGAGGAGGAGTCACGTAGAGGTGACACAGTTCTCGCACGCACTGCAATGATGGTACCGTTCGAATTGTTGAGGGAAGAGGGTCGCGTGAAGCAGTAGGGTGTCGTGCTTGGTAGTTGGAGGAGGCAGTAAGGTATAGCTTGATAATTTTATTCATCTCTGCATTTAGTCAGAAGAAAACAAATTTTATAAATCCATTTGTAGTAAATTATATGTAAAGGCAATTTATATATATTTATGAATACGATTTTCGAATATGAGAGAATTTATAAAAATTTAATCTTGAAATCCATAAAAAAATTTTTTTTAAATGTATAAGTAGTTCTAGGGGAAAAGTTCTAGTTTAAAATTTAATCATTAATTTAGTTAATAAATGGAAATTTACTGTTCGCTTGCTTCAAATATTAATAAATTAAATAATGTTTATACAAGGTCCATATATCGTGAAGAAATAGTTGGGAATGAAGTGGATTTGCAAATTTAAGGGGCAAAGGTGAGTGTATCTCACTCTGTTGGTTTATTATTTAAATTTGAACGGTTAAATTTAAATAATTGGTTGAGTGATTAAATTGATAGGACGTGCACTAATGGTGGTGTGACTTTTGTTTTGGTTGATTCTCGAGTTAAATGTGGTTTGACTCGAAGTAGTTGGGTTTTTACTTGTTTTTAAACTTAAAGTTATAAATAAGGAAATATTTTCATTTTAATGTTGATAAGGACATGATGACTTGTGATTCATCAAATTAGCAGGGTAAATTAAATGGGTAATTAATTCAATTAATTAATGATTCAGGTCAATTAATTTAGTAATTGATAGTTTGAATTAATTAATTAAGGATTAAGTAAATTAATGAAGCTTAATTAAATAAGAATAATCATTGGGCGGTTTAATGAGTAATTACTTAAAGTAATAAATAAAATATAATTACTTGCGGAATTAATTAAGAGATTAATTAAGATAATTAATTAAGGAGTAATTAATTTATTAATGAAGTAAATAAAAAGATAGTTAATTATAGGATGAGATTAATCGAGAATGATTAATATTGTAGTTGAATTTTAGTAATTAATTTAGATTAGACAAATTAAAATATAATTGGAAATAATTAATTAATATAATTAACGCTGTAATTGAAGATGAATTAATCAGTAATAAGTGACTTATGGGAAGATAATTAGTATAAGTAATTAAGGATTAATGTAATTAAATAATTAATTAATTCATGAAGTAATTAAGATTATAGAATGATCTTGGTTGAGACTAATTAATATTGTGAAGTTAATTTAAGGTAATTACTTGAATGTAATTGAAAAATAATTAATCCAGGGTGATCAATTAAGTTGAATAGTGAAGGGTTGACTAATTAATTGATTTGGGGCTAATTAATATTGAATGAAGGAATCTAAATTAATGTGGTTAGAAATTCAATTAGAATCAATTGAATTAATTTATATGTGATTAAACATTACTTATGGATGACTGAATGGTATTAGATGATTTGAATGAGTTGATATCTCTGATATAAAATGTTGTGTATTTCATTCAAATAACTTGGATTAGGATAACATGAGTTTCGAAGAGACCAGAGTCGGTTATTAGGAAATACCCGAAACCACTTCGAATTTTTACAAATTGATTTGTGAAATCAATACGATGAAATGATTTAAGTGAATTGGATTGTTTTATCTAAGTTTGGTACTTAGAAATTGACAGGTGGAATAAGTGTTGTTTATAGCTAATTGCGAATTTGTTAAATTAATATGACACCCCGGGTTTATATATGTTGATTGTTTTGGTATTCCATGTTAGTTTGGTTTGCTCACGCTGGTTTCCAGCCTGACCCGGGTGTTACTTTGATGTAATGCTCGGGTCAGACCGAGTATTACAGATTTTCAGGCAGGTACGTTCTGGAGCTCAGGAGGCGAGCTGGATGGCAGGAGTGTATAGAATATTTCCGCTGTGTTGATATTATTGCTAATCTGAGACATGATAATTGTAAATATTCAGTTACTGTATATAATGTGAAACTCTAATGTATTCGAATGTAATTGATAGATATAGTATTCTTTTGCAATTATTATTATTTATTATTATATTTTATCCGCTGCGAATGTGAGATGTTTGGTGTTTATGTTCTTCTTCTTCTATCTCTTTCTTCTTTTTCATAACTATCTGGAATTTTCGGGTTCGAAAATTTCGGGTCGTTACATTTGGTATCAGAGCTGAAAGGTTAAGCGAGAACCTTGGCTCTGGTGGGGATTACTCATTTAATAGAGTCTGTAGTACTCTAGAATGAGTTAAGAATATATATATATATATATATATATATATATATATATATATATGAGCGCGTGCTTGTTATTTCTTAAATAAAGATTTTAAATGATTATATATAAAATATATATTTTGATACATAAAGCAATATTTCCTTCTAATAAATATTAAGGTGATTGGTTGTTAAATTATTAGAATTAAATTAAGAAGTAATATAATACAACCATACTAAAATTAAATAAAGATAAGTATGAAATGGATTCAAACTGAAACTGAAGTCTTGAATTGGAATTAAATCAAGTAGAAATAGAAATACAACTAAATTAAAATTTAAGTGATTGAAAAATGAAATTCTAAATCTAATCCTAGAATTTGTGAATTTGGTTTCAAAGTAATGAGAAATAATAAATAAGTATTATTTGAATAATTGGGACTTGTTGGAAACAATGGGTTGTTTGAAATTTGATTTGAATCTAAAACCAAGGGTGGTTAAAAATTGTAAAACATGACTGGGAGGGCGAAGAAATAAATATGTATATATGTATGGATATACATGATATCAAAGATAATTTGAAATAAACTCTAAGAGGGTGAGTTTTGATTTTTCCCTGAAGTGTGATGTAAAAACCCAGAGTGGTATAAGTTTTGAACTTATAAGAGGGAAAGAATTTTGTAGTTGAAGTGGAAATTCTCATTGACTAAGGTTGATTTGATTAAGTAAATTTGGAATTTAACCTTGGGAAAGTTAAGTAAGTGTAGAAAAAGCAACCAGAATTGAAAATTTCAAGATTTGAATTGGGAATTTCAAATTAATTAATATTCTAAAATTTAATTCGGTTTGAATTAATTGGATTGGTGATTAAAGATGTAAAAGTTTAAGAATTCAAATGGGAAAATTTAATTCGATTAAATTGAAGTGATTTGAATTTGAATTAGGTTCAATTGATAATAATTCAAATTGATTGGAATAATATGAAATTATAATTAAAGTGAACAGGATTAAAATCAAATGGAATTGGATTCAAATTGGGGAAGGAATCAAGATTGTTTCAACTTGAATTGGGAATAAATTTCAGCAGAAATTGAAGTTATTCAAGTTAGAATTGAGTCAATTAATGGAAGTGTACGTTGAATTATTGCGGTAGTGAACAGTTTGACTCTTGACTATTTTAAATAAATTGTTTTAATACAAGACTTCTTAAATTTTAATTTGGAATTTAACCTTGGGAAAGTTAAGTAAGTGTAGAAAAAGCAACCAGAATTGAAATTTTCAAATTAAAAAGTTAAATGGTTGATTTGAATTGGGAATTTGTGTGGTCTCAAAACGGGTTTGAGATTTAAAATTTGCAAATAGATGGGCGTGTTAAAAATAAATTGGATGATATCATCCTATTGTTAATAAAAAAAAATTAATTTGAGAATGATATTGTATAAATAAAATAAATTTGAATAATTAAGTTTGTAAATTATAATTGTTTCAAAATTGGCTTCAAACTGGAAGATAAAGCTTAATAATAAATTAAATTTTTAAAAGTAAAATTGTACTGAATTCTTATTTGAACCTTGAAATACATAAGTAAAGAAAATTTAAAATGGAATTTTGAGAATTGGACTCAGAAATTAAATTGATTAAAAACTTCGAATGAAAGTTAAATTGGTTTAAAAAGTTAAACCAACCTTTGAGAATTTAATCGAACTTATATAATTCGAGATAGTTTGAATTCAAGATTGAAATTGAATTAGTTTAAAATTGAATTCGGTTTGAATTAATTGGATTGGTGATTAAAGATGTAAAAGTTTAAGAATTCAAATGGGAAAATTTAATTCGATTAAATTGAAGTGATTTGAATTTGAATTAGGTTCAATTGATAATAATTCAAATTGATTGGAATAATATGAAATTATAATTAAAGTGAACAGGATTAAAATCAAATGGAATTGGATTCAAATTGGGGAAGGAATCAAGATTGTTTCAACTTGAATTGGGAATAAATTTCAGCAGAAATTGAAGTTATTCAAGTTAGAATTGAGTCAATTAATGGAAGTGTACGTTGAATTATTGCGGTAGTGAACAGTTTGACTCTTGACTATTTTAAATAAATTGTTCTAATACAAACTTATTTTTCTAAGCTATTAAATATATACAACCTTTCTTTTTAAAGCTAACTTATTATATATTTGTTTTACCATTATTTTTGGAGCTATTTAAATATTTTCAATTGTTTCCTAAACTAATTACTATTTTCAACTATTTCACAAACTAATTTCTATTTTACAACTATTTTGCAATCATTTAAAATCTTCGAAACTATTCAATTATTTTTCGAATATTTTACAATTAGTTAATTATTTTATAGCTATTCTGTAAACTAATAATTATTTTTCAACTACTTATCTATATTTCAATTTTCAAGTTATTTTCTAAAAATAAACTGGTTGGAGTTTAAACTGTTACTGATTTAAATACCCAACTGAGATAATAATTGAAGTGATAATTCAATGAGAATTAAGGCAATTTTAAATAAGTGGAAGGGAATTAATGGAAATGTGAATAGAATGGAAATTTATTTAGCTAATAATCAATGGAAATAAATACGTAGGATGTACGTATATTATTCTATTCGCATAGTGATTTGATCCAAATTCGAGCATAGAATTTCGAGATAGTTTATCGATCCGAGTTGGGATTTTTCACTCGATTTTCGACGGCGAACCTGGATATGGATTGTTGATTGGTTCTGGATGTTCTCTATCATAGTTATAGCTATGCAAGGAGAATGAAGGTTTCTAATCAAGAAATCAGATCCAAGCCCACACTAGGAAGTCGGGTGGACGATACTAGTTCGGAAGTGAAATTGTGTGAACGAGCGAGCGATCAGATTGGTATAGCGTTCAGATGATATGTGTACATCGTACAAATATAAATGAAAACTGATATTGAAAAGAGAAATCAAATTGGAATATTTGATTATGAATAAACAAAGTTATACATCTTTGTTATATGTAAGATGAAAACTCCCCTGGTTAAATTTAATGCTGGAAGAAAATATTTTTGAAAGTATTTGAAGTATAAAAGGAGTTTTATACAAGTTTGAAAAGATCCAAAGTTTTAAAATTTTATATATCTGAATATATATGTAAAAAGGATATTATGAGGAATTTGGAAAAAGGTTTTGGGAACCTTTGGATTTGGAAAGGCTTTTGAATTTTTGGATAAAATCAATATGAGAATTTGGAAAGCCTAGTTGGAGGATTATCGATTTTGGGAAAATCGATTTTGTATGAATGAGCTTTGTATGATATCATACTAGGTGTATGATTTGAAGATACTATATGTGTATAGTATAAAATGTTTTGATGATGGCTCTGGGGAAAAAGGCGCTCCCTTGAAATGAACTTCTCAGGAGTGCCACCGGGTGGTGCTGCCTTGAACCCCAAGGGAGGATTCTAAAGTTGATCCTATGAGGAGTCCGGACAAAACTAGTTCCTGAGGATTATTGGGTAGCGAAAGTCGAGGGCGCTGATGCCTACAGAGGCATTTGGGTTATGCTGTGACGACAGTATAACTCGATGTCACTGCGATCTACTGTGGGGACCATAGAGAAAATCCTGTGGAGGATGAGTGTCAACGGTCTACACTTGATTTTGCCGGGAAGGCAACGCAACATCGGTAGACTACGATCTATGGTCAAGTGAAGTGGAGAAGTTTCATTTTTGGCAGCGAAATTCGATGGCGCTGATGCCTACAATTATATGGGTTTTTGCTGTGATGGCTACGTAACCCCAGTTGTAGCTGCGATCTATCGTGGGTTCCATGGTGTAATCGAGGGACGCGAAGGCCTACAGTTATCTATGGATTTTGTCGGGATGGCAACGTGACCATCGGGTTAACTACGACCATGGATGGGGGTGATGATTTCCAGAGCATTCTCACCAAAGATATTTCCTCTATTTTCAAGAACTGTTTTCTATATTTCAATAAAATTATTTTCCAAGTATTTTCACTAGTTGTTGAAAACGGGTTTACCAAGTACTTATAGATTTTCAGTTCTACGCCTGATCAACGTATGACTGAATTTCTGTGAGAACAAGGATGGACTGGTTGAGACATCGAGTTATAAAATTATTTTTATAAAGAGCCATTTTATTAAGTATGATGTGAATTTAAAAGCTTTTCTAAATTTTTAAATGTTGGAATTTTGGGAAAATAAAAATGAAATCCAAACTGGAATTTTAAATGTAGTGATTTTGTAATTAAAATCGAATATTGATTTAGAAGTGGAAAGTAAGCTAATTGGTTAAATAATTATTTGATTGAGTATGTTAATAAAATTTAACTTTGGTAAATAAATGGATTGTAAATTGATAATGGGTTTGTGAATGAATTAGAATTTTAAAGAGAATTCGAGCTAGATTTGAAAATGAATTAAATAAGAGGAGATGTTGTAAAAAAAATAGTGTTGGATTGAAAAATGTGATGGTTTGAATTACAAATAAAATTCAAAGGTAATTTGAATAATATTTAATGAAATTTGCAAGTAGATTGGATATAAATGAAGTGATTATAATAGAAATTGTTTGAGTTGCAAAAACAAAACCCAAGTGAATGGAAATAAATTGAGAATGACTTTGTATTAATAAAATAAATTAGAAATGAGTTAAGCAGGTGAATTTAAAATTTAAAATGGGATGGATAAATTGGTTAATTGAGTTAAAAAAAATAAATGGATGAAGTTTGATTGAATGGAAATTATATAAAGGTTTTAGTTGGAATGGGATTGTCAGAATGGACTTAAGTTATGAGACGATTAAATATGAAGTAAGATTTCTTAAATCAATGCAAGCTTGGATTAAATTAAGTCGGACACGGTCGTTAATTTATAAGTTTGAATGAGCAAAGCCTAATAAATTGTTTTGGATGAATCCAAGGCTGAGATAAAATGAAATGAAATGAATGGTTGGTAAATAAATTAGCAATGAAATGGAATTAATTATAGAATGAGTTGAAATTAATTTAAAGTAGTTATAAACTGAAATAGATACTCTATTAAACAAATATCGTCGAAATTGCATAAAATGGTTGTCGTTCGGCGTAAATAAAAGTAATTAAAATGGTATGAGTTAATAGAGATTAAATAAAATTGATTCTGAATCATTTGAAGTAAATATGAGCTTGTTAGGATCAAAAATAATTTGAACACAAGCAATTGAGTTGTAAACCATTAAAATTGAATGAAATGGCATATAAATTTGATTGAAAGCAACTGAATTAGCTTAAAAGTTATATAAATTGCTTATAGAAAGCGTTTTGGTGTTTGTTTCTTATGATATATATGTGTTTAGCTATTAAAAATAAGTGAAACGCTTGTGATTTGCTATTAAAGTAAATGAAATGCTGATAAATACTCTATAAATGGCACTTACATATTTAAATTGAGTAAGTACAGGTATCTGAAGGCCGTTTGGTTGGATTTGGATTGCACTAATTGCTAAAATAAATAAGCTGCTTGCTTAAAATGCTAAATAAGGTACGCTTACGCAATAAAAATAGGAAATATGAACTGTTTTTGCTTTTTCCGACCGGGTGGTTCGATGTATCTATGTTTATATCTCTTGTCAAATTGCAAAAGCTCCTCCGTACAAAGAAGACTCTGCCAAAATTTTCTGAAAATTTTGGGAGTTAGAAAATGTGACGCCCCACCTCTATACCCACGCTAGCCAAGAACATTACGGTGAATGCTGTCAACTAGCACGGAGAATAAGGCTATTGAGGAGCGACCATCCGTGTAATTGCTTTGCGCGAGCATCGATATGTTAGATAGTATAACATGCATATCTTTATCAAGAGGGAAATCCGACACACCGACACAAACTCAAAGCTACTACACAGTGGCTATAATATCTTCAGAAACAAATATAGAGATAAACATAACATAAATCAGTCACAGACAATTCATATCACAAAGGCGGAAATAGGTATGAATATTACACTAGGAAGTGTACATCAGAGTAGTGGTCTAAAAAGATCCACAATATCACAAAAGAATAGTTACACGAACTACACAAAAGAATAAGTATACATTATGGAGTCTATATCTTAAATGTATACAACAAAAACTACTAATCTAAGTAGTTAACCAAAAGTCAAGGAGGTAATCCCAGATGTAAAGTCAAGCAGAAGCACCTGTAATATCTCGGTCTGACCCGAGTATTATTTAATAAGAAAATAATAAATGGATCAGTCTAACTATAAATATCAGATGAAACGATATAGAGTAAGAGATATGACTAAACACATAATAATCACAATGCCAAGCTGTGATATATATAAGTAATTGAAAATCAACAAGAGATTAATCAATATCAAAAAATCTACAGAAGAATCAAAGATATGTCATACTCCTTATTTCGTTCACCAAACCACAAATATTGACGATTATATCAATGTCAATCACAAAAGTCAATGACACACAAATTCACCAATGCACAAATATTGATAAAACTTATCAATGGAAATCACGAAAATTGGTGAAACACAAATTCTAGAAATCATCTCAAGAAATCCAGAAATCACAAAAAGGGGGGGAAGGCCTATCACAAACGGGAGCATAAAGCTCACCAACACGTGTATCACAAATGGAACGCTAATTCCATGGTTGCTAACCGTCACAAATTGAGCCGAAGCTCCACAAACGGCCCGAAGACCATGGGTTGCTACCCCACCAATTTGAGTCGAAACTCCACAAAACGGGGCTTAGTCTCCCTCGTAGACAAAGAGACATCGCACATTGCTAGTCTAAATCACAAAAATGATCATCATTGATCATAAAGAAGTGTCGATTACACTAAGTTAGTAAATATAAAAGTTTAGCTTCATGTCCCATAACCACTTGCTTAACTTAAATATTTACGAACAAACTGTAGATCTCCACTATAAAATTGTCACAAGGGATTCAATCGAACAAGTCCAAGAATTAACCGGTGAAGTAAACGCAAGCATTTCATACCACTCGTTTTACTAAGTCGTTTAATTAGATTTCTCATACGAGTGAGGTAAAGGTTTGTATATACTAATAGATTGGAAAAGGTTTTAAGAAACGAGCTTTGTACTAAAATAGTGTTGAAATCATTTATAGAAAGAGTTTTGATATTTACTACTAGTATAGAAAACCTTTATATTTTTAAAGTGACAAATCACAAAGAAGATTGTAGGAACAATCAATCACTAAAATTCACATTCGAAGGCGTGAATGAAAATCCAAAGAAATCGATAAAGAATCCATCGAAATGGATATTCAAAAATCCATAAAAAGGAGTCATCAAAGTCAGAACAAATGATAACAACACATAGGAAACAACACGAATCGATTAAAGTTGGAAATTCAAACAACTAGGGGAAATAGGCAAAAATGCACCAGGTCGGTCGGCCGGCTACAGAGCTCGGTCGACTGGACCAAAAAAACAGAAATGCTCGGGAAGCAGGTCGGTCGGCCGAATCTTGTAGTTGGTCGACCGGACCATAAACAGAGAAGTGCTAAGCACTTTTAATAGCTGGTCGGTCGACCGGCCCAGGGGTTCGGTCGGCCGAACCTGATGTGCTACAAATTGAAACCCATTTACTTGATGTGCAAACTCCACCAATTCGCAAGCGAACGAGCACGGACGCCAGGGAATTATGCCCAACGGCTACCCGGTCCTATTGGCTCCTCGATGCATCACCAAAAAACGCATTTGAACATCAAAGCTATGGTTTTTAAGAATTTGGCTTTCAAAACACCAAAATTGGAATATTCACAAAACCAATCCAAACCAAAAGCAAATGCACACGAATAAGTGTTAGGAATTCATACCTAACAATCAAAGATAATTCATAGACTTAGATGTGAGATTAAAAATCTCACCTTTGAACCCAAGCAATAGAAAAAGAAGCTTGAAAGCAAAAGGAGAATCAACCACTCTTCAAATCCAACTCAAGAAGCTTGATTCTAAGCTAAAAAGAGAAACATTTCCCAAATTAGGTTTAGGAATTTTCTGAAATCAAAGAGAGAAAGAGTAGGAGAAGAAGAAGAGAAGCTTACCAATGGGTTCTTCTATTAGTTTGGAGCTAAAGCTTGATTTGCAAAAGAAAACTAGGGTTTTGGAGTTTTAATTTCCCATCTCTCCCACATTGATGCTTTAGAACTAAAAGGAGGAGAAAGTGAGGGTGAATGTGGAGGAGTGGCTCAGATTTGAGTATAAGTTAAACATAGGGCTGAACCCAAACCCAAACCCAAAGTGAAAAGGTAGCAAAAATCAACTTACTCCAAACATATCGAAGCTTATACTCAAAAAGGTCGCAAACGGCAGTTTAAACTCAATGGGAGTGGTCCCGAGTCCTAATTCGACCGTATGCAGAAAGTAGCTTTTCGTACTAAATTCCAAGTATCGATAAAATATTCAAATAAAATATTTAAATATAAAATCGACAAATATGCGGGTTGTTACAGAGTCCCCTTCTTAAAGAAATTGTGTCCTCGCAATATTTAAGAAGAAGATATATAGTAACAACCATAAAAGCATATTCAACATAAAAGAAATTTGAAATAAAAGGTTCACCACAAAGAGCATGGGAAAGTAAGTCCGGATGTGATCGCTCGATGAACTCTCTAGACTCCCAAGAACAATCCTTAGGATTTGAAGACCATTGAACTTTCACAAGCAGAACATCCTTATTTCGAAGTCATTTGACTTCCGAAGCAATGATACGAATAGGATGTTGCTCATAAGTTAAATTAGGCGAAACTTCAATCTCTTCCACAACACCGGGCTCAAGAATAGAATCGGAATCTCGAAGACACTTCCAAAGTTGAGAAACGTGAAACACGTCATGGATAGCAGAAAATTGAGCCGGTAATAAAAGGTGATAAGCCATGGAACCAATACGTTCAGTGATAGGAAATGGCCCAATATATCGAGGCGCTAACTTTCCCGATCGACTGAAACGTACAACACCCTTCATAGGTGAAACACGAATGAACACAAGTTCTCCCACAGAAAATTCTATCTTCCTTCTCTGGTTATTGGCATAGGATTTTTGTCTACTCTGGGCTTCTTTCATCCTATGTCGAATAAGTTCAATCTTCTCTGTGGAATCACGAATAAAGTCTGAACCTAAAACCAGCTTCTCACCAGCCTCAAGCCAACAAGAAGGAGATCGGCATGGCCTTCCATAGAGTGCCTCGAAAGGTGCCATACCAATACTAGATTGGAAGCTATTATTATAGGAAAATTCAACAAGTGAAATATGATCTTCCCAACTTCCACCAAAATCAAGAACACATGCACGAAGAAGATCTTCAAGAGTTTGATTCACACGCTCGGTTTGTCCATCAGACTGTGGATGATAAGCGGTGCTAAAATTAAGCTTCGTTCCTAAAGCTTTTTGAAGACTCTTCCAAAATCCACTAGTAAATAATGGATCACGATCACTAACAATAGAAGTTGGAACTCCATGTAATTTAACAATCTCTTTAACAAAGAGTTTGGCCAAAAGAGGAACGGTTCGGTTAGACCGAACGGGAATAAAATGGGCAGATTTAGTAAGCCTATCAACAATCACCCATAAGCTATCATGACGCGAACGAGAACGGGGAAGACCATCTATAAAATCCATGGAAATCTGATCCCACTTCCAAATTGGAATTTCTAAAGGTTGCAATAACCCACTAGGCCTTTGATGCTCGGCCTTAACGAGTTGGCAAGTCATGCAACGCTTAACGAAGTTAGCGATGTCAAGTTTCATTCCCTCCCAATAATAAAGTCGCTTCATATCCGCGTACATTTTACTACTACCAGGATGAATGTGAAATTTAGAATGATGAGAATCTTCTAAAATATCTTTACGAAGATCACCAATATTTGGTACGATAAGTCTACCAAATTTCCGAATGTCGCCACGAGAATCGATATCAAAGTCTTTCAAACCTGCAATATCAATTTTATCCTTAATATTTTGGCCAAGAAGAGCCAATTCGGGATCTAGCCTTTAAGCTTCAAGAATGCGGTCTAAAAGAGAAGGATGAGCCTCAAGGCTACATAAAACAAATGATGAGCATAAATCGGATACGCTCTCTCGAATGTCACAAGTGGATAAGATCTCGAGATCGTTCCATTCGAATATCATCATAGAAACAACAGCTTGTTTTTATGGCTAAGAGCATCGGCGACACGATTACCCTTACCGGGAGTATAAAGAATATCAAGATCATATGGTGCAAGAAATTCGAGCCAACGCTGTTGACGCAAATTAAGTTCCTTTTGAGAGAACAAATACTTCAAGGATTTATGATCAGTATAAAGAACAAATTTCTCTCCTAAAAGGTAATGACGCCAAATACGAAGGGCGAAAACAATAGCCGCAAGTTCTAAATCATGAGTAGCATAGCTAGTCTCAGCAGGCTTTAATTGCCTAGAGGCATAAGCAATAACACGTTCTTTTTGCATAAGAACGGCACCCAAACCAACACGACTAGCATCGTTATAAACAACGAAATTCTGATTCCCCTCGGGAATAACAAGAATAGGACCATCAGAAAGGAGTTCTTTTAATTTCTGGAAATAAGTTTCACATTTGTCCGACCAAATGTATTTAACACCTTTCTTCGTTAATCTAGTGAGAGGCACGGCAATCTTAGAAAAGTCTTTGATAAAACGGCGGTAATAGCCCGCCAATCCGAGAAAACTACGAATCTCCATCACACTCTCCGGTCTCTTCCAATCTTGAATCGCTTCAATCTTTGAAGGATCCACAAAAATTCCGGATTCGGAAATAATATGACCGAGAAACTTCACACGAGATTGCCAAAAGTGGCATTTAGAATTTTTTTCTTTTAATTGATTACTCCTAAGAGTTTCCAACAAAATCCAAAGATGTTTTTCATGCTCCTCCTCGGTTTTAGAATACACAAGAATATCATCAATAAAGATGAGAACAAACCGGTCGAGAAAGTCTTTGAAAACTCTATTCATAAGGTCAACGAAATAAGCCGGAGCATTCGTTAGACCAAATGGCATAACAAGCCATTTATAAGATCCATAACGAGTTCGGAACGATGTTAAAGGAATGCTATCCTCTGCAATACGAAGCTGGTGGAATCCAGTAGCTAAGTTTAATTGTGAAAAGACTCTAGCACCACTAAGTTGATCGAATAGATCATCAATCCATGGTAAAGGATATTTATTTTTGATAGTATGATCATTAAGCTTGCGGTAGTCAACGCAAAGCTTAAGTGTACCATCGGATTTCTTCATGAAAATAGCCGAAGCACCCCAAGGCGAGGAACTAGAGCGAATAAATTGCTTCGTCTCCAATTTGGATAATTGTTTACGCATCTCCTCGTTTTCTTTATTGGACATACGATAAGGAGGATGAGTGATAGGTTGAGCTCCAGGAATGAGATTAATTCTGAACTCAATTGCTCGCTAAGGTGGTAATCCTAAAACGGGCTCAAATATGTCGGAAAATTCACAAACAACGTGAATAAGAGAAATAATATCACCCTCATCATCATCATCGTCATCACGAGGGTTTAAAGAATATAAAGATGCAACCAAAGCAGAATCCGAATCTTTAAGAATAACAGAAACCTGATTAACAGATTGAGGATGTCGAAGATGAATAGTCCGCTCAGGACATAGGATATGAGCTTCATAAAGGTTAAGCCAATCCATTCCCAAAATCATTCCAAACCCTAAATAACGCATGACATGCAAATCGGCTAGGAAAGGAAAATCACACAAAATAATCTCGACATCTTTACACAATAAACTAATTGTTGCGGATCCACCAACCGGATTCGCAATTCTCAAAGAAGTCATTAAACACAAAACATCCAAAGAAAAAGCATCAACAAGTTCTTTTGATATAAAAGAATGGGATGCACCCGTATTAAAAAGAACACGAATAGGATGATCACGAAACACAATAATGCCATCAAGGATAGAATGAAGCATACCTTGACCACGAGATGTGTTGCCAGGGGCTTGAGCAACATTTAACTTTCCCTCCATCTTGCCCTGAAGCTTGGGGCATGAAGATATAACATGACCGGGACCTTTGCAGTAGCGACAAGAGAGAGACTTTAGACACTTGTTCGCGTAATGGTCCTCCGATCCACAATTATAGCATTCCTCACGACCAAAGGAAGAGGTCTTTGCCACTGGGGTTGCTTGCTTCCCTTTCTTATTGGGATAAGGGCCTTTGAATTTGTTTGGCCTCTTCTTGTTGTTGAAGTTTGGATTGGAACTCACCACTTCAACATCATTCTCCCTATCCGCCTCTTCAAGACGAAGAGCGATATCAATTAGTTGGTCGAAAGAAACTTCTAATTTTAGAAGTAATGGCTTCTTGAGATTTTTATTCAAGCCATAGACGAATCTCTGATTTTTCTTCAATGGGGTGTTGATGTATTCAACCCCATATTTGGAGAGAGATTCAAAAGACGCGACATAATCTGCCATAGAAGATTCACCTTGAACAAGGTCTATAAAACGGCGAGCCAAAGTCACCTTCTCAGCTTCTGGTACGAATTTTAACTCGAAGTGCTCTCGGAATTTCTCCCAGGTGAGATCCGATTCATTAATCTCAGAAATAAGAAGTTCGTACCAGTCCAATGCTCTTTCTTGGAGCATACTAGAGGCCACCTGAACTCGGTGAAGGTCAATAAGATTCATGCGAGAAAAGATTCGATCGCATGACCTTAGCCAAGCCTGTACTTCAACAACAGTTTCGGAACCTTTGAATGGCTTCCCGCCGAAATTAGTGTAATTGTTGCACAAGCGTGCAAATCCCGACTTTGGGTGAGTAGGTTCCGGGTTAGCTCCAGCTACTTGAGCATTTGTCACTAAATCATGAAGGTGTTGAGCAGTCATAAAAACTCCATCTTAGGGTGGAGTGCTAGATGGTACGGCTCTGGGGCAGCCTGGTCTAGACATTTCTCTTCCTTTAAGAGAAGGAAGAAGAAGAAGGTTATTCACAAAATGAATATCAAGCAATCTTGATAGATAAAATAAGGAATCATAAAGAAAATAGGATGAATCAGTACGAAGACTCGAATAAAACTCTAAAGCACGACTCCTAAGAAAGACTTAGGACGATGATCCTTGTTATAATATTCCATATTGTTCCGAAGTTTGGCTCTGATACCATGCTGTGACGCCCCACCTCTATACCCACGCTAGCCAAGAACATTACGGTGAATGCTGTCAACTAGCATGGAGAACAAGGCTGTTGAGGAGCGACCATCCATGTAATTGCTTTGCGCAAGCATCGATATGTCATATAGTATAACATGCATTTCTTTATCAAGAGGGAAATTCGACATACCGACACAAACTCAAAGCTACTACACAGTGGCTATAATATCTTCAGAAACAAATATAGAGATAAACATAACATAAATCAGTCACAGACAATTCATATCACAAAGGCGGAAATAGATATGAATATTACACTAGGAAGTGTACATCAGAGTAGTGGTCTAAAAAGATCCACAATATCACAAAAGAATAGTTACACGAACTACATAAAAGAATAAGTATACATTATGAAGTCTATATCTCAAATGTATACAACAAAAACTACTAATCTAAGTAGTTAACCAAAAGTCAAGGAGGTAATCCCGGATGTAAAGTCAAGCAGAAGCACCTATAACATCTCGGTCTGACCCGAGTATTATTTAATAAGAAAATAATAAACGGATCAGTCTAACTATAAATATCAAATGAAACGATATAGAGTAAGAGATATGAATAAACACATAATAATCACAATGCCAAGCTGTGATATATATAAGTAATTGAAAATCAACAAGAGATTAATCAATATCACAAAATCTACACAAGAATCGAAGAAATGTCATACTCCTTATTTCGTTCACCAAACCATAAATATTGACGATTATATCAATGTCCATCACAAAAGTCAATGACACACAATTTCACCAATGCACAAATATTGATAAAACTTATCAATGGAAATCACGAAAATTGATGAAACACAGATTCTAGAAATCATCTCAAGAAATCTAGAAATCACAAAAAGGGGGGGAAGGCCTATCACAAACGGGAGCATAAAGCTCACCAACACGTGTATCACAAATGGAACGCTAATTCCATGGTTGCAAACCATTACAAATTGAGCCGAAGCTCCACAAACGGCCCGAAGACCATGGGTTGCTACCCCACCAATTTGAGTCGAAACTCCACAAAACGGGGTTTAGTCTCCCTCGTAGACAAAGAGACATCGCACGTTGCTAGTCTAAATCACAAAAATGATCATCATTGATCATAAAGAAGTGTCAATTACACTAAGTTAGTAAATATAAAAGTTTAGCTTCATGTCCCATAACCACTTGCTTAACTTAAATATTTACGAACAAACTGTAGATCTCTACTATAAAATTATCACAAGGGATTCAATCGAACAAGTCCAAGAATTAACCGGCGAAGTAAACGCAAGCGTTTCATACCACTCGTTTTACTAAGTCGTTTAATTAGATTTCTCATACAAGTGAGACAAAGGTTTGTATATACTAATAGATTGGAAAACGGTTTAAGAAACGAGCTTTGTACTAAAATAGTGTTGAAATCATTTGAAGAAAGAGTTTTGATATTTACTACTAGTATAGAAAACCTTTATATTTTTAAAGTGACAAATCACAAAGAAGATTGTAGGAACAATCAATTACTAAAATTCACATTCGAAGACGTGAATGAAAATCCAAAGAAATCGATAAAGAATCCATCGAAATGGATATTCAAAAATCCCTAAAAAGGAGTCATCAAAGTCATAACAAATGATAGCAACACATAGGAAACAACACGAATCGATTAAAGTTGGAAATTCAAACAACTAGGGGAAATAGGCAAAAATGCACCAGGTCGGTCGGCCAGCTACAGAGCTCGGTCGACCGGACCAAAAAAACAGAAATGCTCGGGAAGCAGGTCGGTCGGCCGAACCCTGTAGCTGGTCGACCGGACCATAAACAGAGAAGTGCTAAGCACTTTTAATAGCAGGTCGGTCGACCGGCCCAGGGGTTCGGTCGACCGAACCTGATGTTCTGCAAATTGAAACCCATTTACCTGATGTACAAACTCCACCAATTCGCAAGCGAACGAGCACGGACGCCAGGGAATTATGCCCAACGGCTACCCGGTCCTATTGGCTCCTCGATGCATCACCAAAAAATGCATTTGAACATCAAAGCTATGGTTTTTAAGAATTTATCTTTCAAAACACCAAAATTGGAATATTCACAAAACCAATCCAAACCAAAAAGCAAATGCACATGAATAATTGTTAGGAATTCATACCTAACAATCGAAGATAATTCATAGACTTAGATGTGAGATTAAAAATCTCACCTTTGAAACCAAGCAATAGAAAAAGAAGCTTGAAAGCAAAAGGAGAATAAACCACTCTTCAAATCCAACTCAAGAAGCTTGATTCTAAGCTAAAAAGATAAACATTTCCCAAATCAGGTTTAGGAATTTTCTGAAATCAAAGAGAGAAAGAGTTGGAGAAGAAGAAGAGAAGCTTACCAATGGGTTCTTCTATTAGTTTGGAGCTAGAGCTTGATTTGCAAAAGAAAACTCGGGTTTTGGAGTTTTAATTTCCCATCTCTCCCACCATTGATGCTTTAGAACTTAAAAGAGGAGAAAGTGAGGGTGAATGGGGAGGAGTGGCTCAGATTTGAGTATAAGTTAAACATAGGGCTGAACCCAAACCCAAACCCAAACCCAAAGTGGAAAAGTAGCAAAAATCAACTTACTCCAAACATATCGAAGCTTATACTCAAAAAGGTCGCAAACGGCATTTTAAACTCAAGGGGAGTGGTCCCGAGTCCTAATTCGACCGTATGCAAAAAGTAGCTTTTCGGACTAAATACCGAGTATCGATAAAATATTCAAATAAAATATTTAAATATAAAATCGAAAAATATGCGGGTTGTTACAGAAAATTTTTGGAAAATTTTGGTTAACGACAAAACAATTTCAAATTGGAATGTAAGAAAACTAGTAATTGAAATTAATATGAATCAGTTTAAATGGAAGATAAAACTCAATATTAGAAATCGAAAATAAATTGAATTCATATGAAACGGTGAAAACCAATTTGAATAGAAATGGATATGAAAACTTCTGTATGGAAAAGTATGTAAAGATTTGGAAGGGCTATGATTGGATATTATTGCTAAGTAGGTTATGCAGGTATTAAATGGGGAAAAGGAATTGGATTTGATTCCAAATAATAAATTTGAATTGCCCGACAAAAAGGTATGTATTTTAAATTCTGTATGAATTGGATTGGGTTTTTGATCTAGCCACTTGGCTTTCTGTTTTCTTTTTGGAATTTGGGAGCCCGAAGAGGCCTTTGGAGCAGTACCGAGCTAGCCGCGCAAAGGAGACGCCGGCAAAAAATTCCGAAAATTTAGAGAGTTAGAAAAATTTTGAGAAAATTTTGATAATTCAAATTTTAGTTTTAAATTGAAATTTAGATGATTAAGCAAAGGGGTATTATTTGAAACTATAGAAGGTTTTGGAAGTTGCTTAAGGTGATAGTGGTCTTTAATAAAGGATAGTTGGTAGGGTGTTGAATTGTGGGTTTTGGAGAAAAGGTAAATGGGTATTGGTCCATTCTTCCTAACCAGTAATTTCGGGGACGAAATTCTTTTAAGAGGGGAGGAATGTGACGTCCCGGAATTTCTAGCAATTTAAATTGGAATAGTTAATTGATTTTAAAATGTTTAAAATTTAATTTTAACTTGAATTCAAGATATCAATATTAACTTGATAATTAAATTCATTAATTTATATGGTTTAAATATTGAATTTAATAATTGAAAACTGGGCAAATGGTTGAATATGGAATTTTAAGCCTATTAAAAGAAATTTGAAGGCTTATAAAATTTATAATGATAATACTGGAGATAATAGAATGATTGAAATTTAATTTAAAGGTAATTTGTACAGTTTTAATAATTTAACGTTTAAATTGACATTCATAAATAGCCTTCCGAGGCACATTCTCGGAATTCGACAAAACCAGTTCCATTGGGTCCATAATAGTTAGTTATTATCGGATTTCCATTTCCGTAGCAATCGGAGTTGTCGTTTGACCCTGGCGGCTCAAAACGCTTAGATTTATTTTATCGATTTAATTTAAAATTGATCGTTTACTTCCGTAACTCGCGTATATAATCAAATTAACCACCAAAATACGTTCCATTAGGTTCGAAACGCGGGTAAAACCTTATAAACGCCTGTCGGCATGTCTGATTCGGAGTCTGTTCGAACTTCTTGTAAAATATAAGAATAAAATAATATAATAAGCAACCTTCTTCACTACGCCGTTCTTCCTTCCCTGACACGCCAATCTATCCTCTTAAAGTCCAATCTCCTCTTTCAGCTGAAATTCATTCTCCTCCCCTCTAATTTACTTCAAATCGCGATCGCGTTCATATAAAAAAAAGTATTTTGTGCCAACTCTTAAAAACACGCAGTCAATGCCCCTTAAATCTAAAATCGCTTGGTTTGTCTCTAAAAAATATATTAACATGCAATAGCGTAGGTTTGAAGCTGTGATTCGAAGGTGGTTTTGGATTTGAAGAATTGGGAATTTGGGGGTTATGGGGTTCTGGTCGATTGCATGATGAAGGTAGGGTTTTTATGCGAGGCGATTGGCAGAGGTTGGTGGCAGTTCGTTGCAGTGGTTGCGATGTCGATGGAGGCGAGCTTCGTGATTGGTTGGGAACTGCAGTGGTCGAGTTAGTTGTTGTGTGGGCAAGGTGAAGTCGTGGTGTATTTGATGAACTACAGGGGAAGAATACGTGCACTGGAGTTATAACTGTGATAGTATGCAGGTGATGTTGTTTGTTTGTTGCACTGTTGTGTGGTAGTTGTTGATGTGAAGAATCGCACAGTGGAAGTAACGGTGGTTGTGGTTTATATGGTGATAGAGGGAGGCTATAGTGATGAAGTAGCTGTTGTGCTTGGTGTTGTTGTAGGTTGTATGTTGAGGAAATTGGGCGATTCACGAGCTAGGTCGCGACTTTTCTCGATAGGAGGAGGAGTCACACAGAGGTGACACAGTTCTCGCGCGCGCTACAATGATGGTGCCGTTCGAATTGTTGAGGTAAGAGGGTCGCGTGAAGCAGTAGGGTGTCTTGCTTGGTATTTGGAGGAGGCAGTAAGGTATAGCTTGATAATTTTATTCATCTCTGCATTTAGTCAGAAGAAAACAAATTTTATAAATCCATTTGCAGTAAATTTATGTAAAGGCAATTTATATATTTATGAATACGATTTTCGAATATGAGAGAATTTATAAAAATTTAATTTTGAAATCTATAAAAAAAAAAATTAAATGTATAAGTAGTTCTAGAGGAAAAGTTCTAGTTTAAAATTTAATCATTAATTTAATTAATAAATGGAAATTTACTGTTCGCTTGCTTCAAATATTAATAAATTATACAATGTTTATACAAGGTCCATATATCGTGTAGAAATAGTCGGGAATGAAGTGGATTTGAAAATTAAAGGGGCAAAGTTGAGTATATCTCACTCATTTGGTTTATTATTTAAATTTGAACGGTTAAATTTAAATAATTGGTGGAGTGATTAAATTGATAGGACGTGCACTAATGGTGGTGTGACTTTTGTTTTGGTTGATTCTCGAGTTAAATGTGGTTTGACTCGAGGTAGTTAGGTTTTAACTTGTTTTTAAACTTAAAGTTATAAATAAGGAAATATTTTCATTTTAATGTTGATAAGGACTTGATGACTTGTGATTCATCAAATTAGCAGGGTAAATTAAATGGATAATTAATTCAATTGATTAATGATTCGGGTCAACTAATTTAGTAGTTGAGAGTTTGAATTAATTAATTAAGGATTAAGTAAATTAATGAAGCTTAATTAAATAAGAATAATCAATGGGCGGTTTAATGAGTAATTACTTAAAGTAATAAATAAAATATAATTACTTGCTGAATTAATTAAGATATTAATTAAGATAATTAATTAAGGAGTAATTAATTTATTAATGAAGTAAATAAAAAGATAGTTAATTATAGGATGAGATTAATCGAGAATGATTAATATTATGGTTGAATTTTAGTAATTAATTTAGATTAGACAGATTAAAATATAATTGGAAATAATTAATTAATATAATTAACGATGTAATTGAAGATGAATTAATCAGTAATAAGTGACTTATGGGAAGATAATTAGTATAAATAATTAAGGATTAATGTAATTAAATAATTAATTAATTCATGAAGTAATTAAGATTACAGAATGATGTTGGTTGAGACTAATTAATATTGTGAAGTTAATTTAGGGTAATTACTTGAATGTATTTGAAAAATAATTAATCCAGGGTGATTAATTAAGATGAATAGTGAAGGGTTGACTAATTAATTGATTTGGGGCTAATTAATATTGAATGAAGGAATCTAAATGAATGTGGTTAGAAATTCAATTAGAATCAATTGAATTAATTTGTATGTGATTAAACATTACTTATGGATGACTGAATGGTATTGGATGATTTGAATGAGTTGATATCTCTGATATGAAATGTTGTGTATTTCATTCAAATAACTTGGATTAGGATAACATGAGTTTCGAAGAGACCGGAGTCGGGTATTAGGAAATACCCGAAACCACTTCTAATTTGTACAAATTGATTTGTGAAATCCATACGATGAAATGATTTAAGTGAATTGGATTTTTTATCTAAGTTTGGTACTTAGAAATTGACAGGTGGAATAAGTGTTGTTTATAGCTAATTGCGAATTTGTTAAATTAATATGACACCCCAGGTTTATATATGTTGATTGCTTTGGTATTCCATGTTAGTTTGGTTTACTCACGCTGGTTTCCAACCTGACCCTGGTGTTACTTTGATGTAATGCTCGGGTCAGACCGAGTATTACAAATTTTCAGGCAAGTACGTTCTGGAGCTCAGGAGGCGAGCTGGATGGCAGGAGCGTATAGAATATTTCCGCTGTATTGATATTATTGCTAATCTGAGACATGATAATTGTAAATATTCAGTGACTGTATATAATTTGAAACTCTGACGTATTAGAATGTAATTGATAGATATAGTATTCTTTTGCAATTATTATTATTTATTATTATATTTTATCCGTTGCGAATGTGAAATGTTTGGTGTTTCTGTTCTTCTTCTTCTATCTCTTTCTTCTTTTCCATAACTATCTGGAATTTTCGGGTTCGAAAATTTCGGGTCGTTACACCAAAGCTCTTCCCCTCAATCGTGTAGCAACCAACTTAACTCTACGACGCTCGAGTACTTCCTTGAAGTCAAAATTTTCCTCAACATTTGATAACGAATCCAGAAACTCTTCCGCTATCATTCCCCCTTTGAATTCTGGATTTTGTTTTCATCCCCGACTCCCATCGACGATCATCTTCTACATTCCGATATTGATTTCGTACTTGGTCTCGATTTCGATAATGAATACTACCTCTATCACCATCTTCATCATAATCAAATGTACTTCGATATCTATCCCGTTCATCTACATCTCCATGATCATGCATGGTCCTTCTACCCGGTCTTTCAATATCACGATATGATTCATTTTCAAACCCCCGTGGAGTTCTTCTCTCTTCATTTCTGTACTCATGTTGTTCTTGTCTCATTGAAACTGATGATTCTCTTCTTTCTCGACAAGATTGTGGTGACACCCTCCTCGCTTTCGAAACCAATGGCGAAACCCTATTTCCTCTATGGTTCGAGATTGGTGACCTTCTCCTTTGACTTTGATTCAGGTCGTTCATCAATTTCTCTAACTTACTAATACCTTCATCGAACTTCTCATTGATATGTTGTTCCATTTGCTCAGCTTCTTGTCTTCTATACACATCTTCAACATTTTGAAATCGATTAGCACGTCTCGGCGGCATGATCGTCAACAAACTCCAAACTAACTTTAACTCTCGGCTTGAACTTAACTCCAACTCTCGGCCTTGATGTACAAAAGTGATGCACGCCTCCAACTTATAGCTCGAATCTAACTTTAACCCTTCCTCTTGGCTCCACAGGCTCGGCTTAGCTATGATTGGCTAAGTTTAAGCTCTGATCCCAAACTTGATACAGCGGATAACAACAAGTTGTCACCAAATGATGCACAACGGACAAACGACGATGGAACGATACAAAGATGAATCGATGGATTGATAATACCCAAGATAAATGCCCAAATCCGTTGATCTCGCGAGATACTGGATTCTAGCTATCTTTAACACGTTGATCGCGCACGATACCGTGTCAGAAGATCTACGATTCTTCGACGTTGATCTCGCGCACGAGATTCCGTGAACCGACTTCAAAATCATTGATTCGAGCGCACTCGAATAACCGAAGATGGAGAAAGGAGATAACACTCAACTTCCAATTTTAAAGAGGCACAAAGCACTCAAACAAAGTTTATTCAAAATCAATCTCCTTTGCAAGTGACACAACACCCCTATTTATAGTGTTACAACATACATACACGACCTAACATCACAAAGCACAACACAATACAATACATGAGTTACAACAACTCAAATTACAGTAGCAACGACTTACGACCTACGACTCAACACAGGTCATTAACGACCTAACACAAGGTAGCATACATGCGACATAACAAACAACAACATCACGCGACCCTCGACTTATCAACTTGAACGATCTAAGTAGATAACATCTTTTCAGCGACATAAGCTTCACGAAAGACCTCGCGACATAAAGAATTTGTGAGTTAACCACTTGAACGTCCTAAGTAAAAGCGACATAAGAAAGAACATCTTCAGCGACATATGCGACCTAACTGCAAAGCGGCATAGGGAGTTTGCTCGCGACCTAATATGGAGCGGCTTAATACATAGCTCGGTAGTGTTAGGTCGCGACCCACTAGGTCAAAACTTGCTTAACTCGCTGGCTCACTGCAGGTTACTTAACTTACTAACCTTGACTTCTTGAACCGTTAACTCACCATGATAACTTACTGGTGACTCTTCCACAAGGTCGTAACCGTCAAGAGAAATGATGCAACTTAAGGCATAATTTACTAGGTCGCTTGAGCGACAACTGACTTCGCTAGGTCGCCGTAGCGACTTACCATGGTGCGCTGCATCAATTATACATAGCTGCTCATCACCATATCAAAACTGCAAATACCACTTATCAACTATTGATATATCCACTGCTGAACAACAGTACTCAAACCACTCCTTATCACCTGCTACAATAGTTCATAGCTAACAAACATCAACATACCTCATTTGTTCATCCTTGCAGCATACATTCCATCAAAATAAAACCAACCAAATCGCTGCAACTCCTAATCGGCATCCATCGCGCATCAATCTTCGACACTCCTCCCTCCTCTCAACCTATTCCATTCCAATCAGTGCTGCTACAACCTGAATCACGAACTACCCAAAGCTGCAACATCCTCGCATCCAATCTCCGCTACCAAGCATCCACAATCACCTGAAATCATCGTGACTCCTTCTCCAAAAATCAAATACCTGGCCAAAACCGAACGCCTCACCATTACGGCTACAACTCTACCTCGCGATTTGATATGGCTATTTTTATTTTGCGATAATTGTTTCTGGAATTTCGATTTGTTGTGATTATGGTGAATTGTGGTTTCGTCATTTGATTTGTGAATTGCGATTGCTAGTATAAGAGGATTTGCTAATTTTTGTTTTAAGAAATTAAGAACGTGTTATTTGGGGATTGAGCTTGTTATTGGGCTTGTTTGGTCAGTCAATTTGTACAAACTACTTGCTTTAGTTGTTTAGGTTGTGGAACGTATTTTGTTTTGCTCTGCTTATTTGGTTCTTGTCTAAAAAAACCAAAAAAAGGAGTTAGTTTTGCTTTATCCTTAAAAAAATTGTTTTGTTGTGGTTTGATTTGGTTTGTTTAAATTTGTTTAGAAAAACTGTATAAATCTTATTTAATTTCAGGTTACCAAAGCAGCATTGCAGAAGGAGCAGAAGCGCCTGCTAAAATAAATTGCTTGATTTACTGATATTGCCAAAAAAAATGACTGCCTGCTTGTTTATAAATTTTTCTTTATTTTCCTTGCATTGTATATATTTTTTTTTTTATTTGCGTTGCATTGTTGTTTGCTTTCATTTTAAAAAAAAATTAGAAAACAAATTTTATTGTTGTTTCATTGTTAATACACGTTTAATTTCTGCTTTGCATTTCATTTAAGATTTTGACTAATAATTACAGTTAGACATCAATAACGCTTAATTGTATATTGACAATTTGTCTTCTTTAAACAATTTAATTTCTTGGTGTCTAGGCTATGGCTGAGCAATAATCAGTTATAGATATTATGGCGATTCGTAAATATTATACTGGACTGTTTCTTTGAATGTACTTAAACCTTCGGCTGCATTTCTACGGTGATTCGTGGTGCACCGATAAATCATGTCCGTTACCTGGTTGAGAACTATCTTGTTTATCTAAGACTATGTGTGATTATATAATTTTGGGTTAACGTAGGATAAATCATTTGTAATTAACTACTGCATTCATTTTGTTGCATTAGTTCATACATATTTCTAAAAAAGAAAATTAAAATCCAAAACAAAACAAAAACAATTGTAAATTTTCCTTTTCCTTTGAAAGAAAAAATTTGAAAAAAAATCAATTTCCCTTTTGAAAAATAAATTTTAAATATTTTTCCTTTATATATAAAAAACCAAACACATTCATGAAAATGTCCGAATTTCCATATTCACTTGAATTTTACAATAGTTGTGAAAATCAATACAATCCATATGATTTCACTTCAAATTCATATGGATATTTTAGCCACAACTATTCTTTAAACGATTCGAATTTTCGACAACAAACTTTTCAAAACGATGACCAACCCTCAAATCTCAAAAATAGCATTCCATCTTTGCTTAAACTCTCTACATAACAAAATCAAAGTATAAACGATTTGTGTAACTCATATCTATGCAAATAGTTCAAGTCAAAATAATCAAAATTTGAATTCACTTCAAAATTCAAATAATTTCGAGTGTAACCCATGCCAATTCAATTTTGTGCTTCGAAATGAATTTCAAAATCAAGACGAAAATGTGGACTAATTTTTAAATAATTTTGGCAATGGGAATAGTTTCAATAACGATACGATTGAAAACTTTGGTTATCAACATATTCAAAATAATAAATTTCAAATTAATAATCATGAATTTGATTTTGTTGACCAAATGGAAAAAGATAACGGGGATTTATTACTTGAAAAATACAAAACTTTTCATGAAAATCATAATCAAATCTCAACTTGCGAAGAATCAAATAATAATCTACCGTTTATCGAAATTGACAATTCTTGTTCTAAACAAGTCCATATTGAAAATTTTCAAGTTAATAATTACAATTTGACTTTGTTGAACAAATGAATGAAATTTATAATGATTACATGAATTTGTTAATTAAAACATTGGAAAATTTTCATGAAAAACAAAATCAAATTTTAATATGTGACGAGTCAAATGATAATCCATCTTTTACCCAAATCGAAATAACAAATTTTGAAATTGATAATGACGATCTTAATTAAGTTATTGAAAATACGGTAATTAAGTTGGATTTCAATTCTTTTAAAGGTACGAAACTCGATTTGAACTTCGATCTTCCTTTTTCTGAAAATTTGAATATGACAACTTTGAATTTTACGATTTACGTGATGAAGTTGTTGATAATCCAACAAAGTTATTCGAATTTAACGAACATGAGTTTTATGGACTTTTTGGAAACGAGTTGTTGAATTCTGAAGGGGAAAATACCGATCACCATTTTTGATTTTGAAATCAATAATCTGGAAGAAATTGAACTTCAATCGATTTTTCTATCTACTCCAAAAATGATCAAAATTAAAACAACTCGTACGATTTTCAATAAAACGACTTTCATTTTTCCAAATCCACATTCAACTTCGGAATATTTTGCTATTTGGTTTTCGTGCTTAAGCTGTGTCTCGCACATTTGATGAGACAAATGAATCGGTCTTTAGAAGATCGTTTCATTTACTTTTTGACTGTATACTTTCTCATCTCTTTTAAATAATAATCTTTCATGTAAATATGGGATTTTATTTTATTTTTCTTCTTCCACTTGAGTTGACTGTGGGGACACAGTCAAAATCAAGTGTGGAGGGAGACTCATCTTCATTTTTATTTTATTTTCAAGGTTTATTTTTACTTTTCTTTTAAAATCTCAAAAAAAAATAAAAAAAACCCCATAAACAAATTTTCTTTTGATTTATTTTTAAAGAAACGCTATAGGAAAAATATATGGTTTTGGTTTACTAAATTGAAATTTTTGAAAATTTATTTCTCTTAACAAAAATAAAAATAAATTTTGATTACAAATAACAATGGTTTAACTAGTATATAGGAAGATTCATAGGTGTTAATTATGAAATACATCCTAATTGAACATCTTTGTTTTAAAAAGTGGTGAATTCAAATAAAAGGATATAACATTTTTTGTCTTCTAAGTTAAATGGTGCTAATATTATTTTGAAAAACTCTCCCTTTCAAAAAAAAGAAAGAAAAAGAAACATATAATTTTTTTGTATATATGTAAATATTTTCTATTAAGCCTTAGGGTCGACAAGTGTACACCCTTATGTGTACATTCGCCATGTTCTGTATCTTTCTCACGTAAGCCCGAAAGGCAGTGCATGATCGGTATATCTGGCCTCAGTTTATCTATGCTAGGTGTATATATAAAAATTCTTTTTAATAACGCCTATAATCAATAGGTGTTGACACGTGTGTTCACTCGCCAAGCTCTGTATTCCCCTCACATAAGTTCGCAAGGCAGTGCATGGGTAATATATTTGGCCTCAGTTTATCTGAGTTAGGCATATGTAAATATTGTAAATATCAATAAAATTTTCAAAAAATAAGAGAGAGTAAGCAAATGAAATCCAATCAATATTTTAACTTATTTGATTTGACTTGTTATTGAAAAGAAATGATGATACCACCTTGATAAACTTTGATAATCAACTAAGGATCCATTCCATAGTTACACATTGTTATCAACCTAAATAACGAGTTAAACTATTTTCCATTGATTATGATAACTTGATTTTTGTTGGAAATTTTGATGAGTAAATTACTTTAATTTTCAAGATAATGACCAAAACCAAAATTTAACTTATTTGTGTTGATTTAAAAATAAATCCTTCATTTGTAAATATTTTCATCCTGCATTTGGATTTTGTGGATCCACTGAAAATCCTCATGAGACAACACTCGTCCTACTAGGGACACCCAGAGGTTTAGCGGCTTGTTGCATATGCACAATGCAATCGTGCTCCCTATGAAAACGGATTTATCTTAGTTTTTCTTTATTCGAGGACGAATAAAAAGATAAGTGTGGTGGTATTCGATGTGCACGTAAATGTGCATATTTTTACCACCATATTTATTCTATTTAAATAAATAAATGATCATATTGGGTATTTTAACTTGTTTTAACCAAAATCGATATTAATTCCAAATTGTCACATATCAATCTCCATATAGGGGAAAAACGGTACTTGTGTGCATATATTTCTTTGAGAAAAATTAATTGGAAATTTATATATATTTATGTAGGAATTTGATCTCAAATAAGAGTGGTTTTATGAAGGAATATGCATGCACAAAGAATATACAAAATAATGAAGATGAAAAAAACTCAAAGTGAAGAACATGGAGGACCCTACCCACTTACATTGATTTTCAGTTAGGAGCTAATGCACATGCTAAAAGGCCATTACAGCTTCATGTACATTTAAGTGGGGGATTATTGAAGCTAATGATAAATTGGCCAACACACTTCCTACAAAGGCATTTTGGGCATTCTTCAAATTATGAATTAGGGTTTCATGCTTATATAAATAACACCTTATGTTTCATGTAAATCCCTTAGTCTTTCTTAGTTTTAGTTTAGGCTCAAAATAAAAGAAAATTCCTCTTTTCTCTTCATGGCTACTTAGCCATTTTATTTCATGTAAATTTTTTTGTGCAAAGTTAATTCTCTTTTATTTACATGCTTCTTCTCTTCCTATGTTTGTAGTGTAGATTTACTTTCATGTAAGTAGAATAGTTCCAATTCTTGTTAATTAGCTCTTTTTACATTAAGCTTTCATTTTTCTTTCATTTTGCTTTCATGTTGTTAGCTACATTTGTTAATCAAATGACAAATATGAGAGGTTGAACCCCTTCAATTTAAGGGTAATGAAGCTCTCTAGTTATGTAGCTTCAACTATTTGTTAATTCATGCTCTCTTTTTGTGGTTAACGACGATGATAGAAATGATTTATTTGTTGTTCTTGCTTTGAATTTGATAGCCTATATTGTTAATACCAAATAGGCTATCTTAAACAATCACTAACACAAATGCCTCTTCATCAAAATATGAGTATGGCATAATAAAGTGTCAATTTTGATGGTCTATATTTCTAATCAATAGTTAATAGTTAATAGGCCATACTTAAAATCGATTTCAGTTTCATTTTCTCTGTCAAGTTTCATGAAAGTTAGTAAGGGCTTTATGAGATGTGTTATAGTTTGATGACTTATGTTGGCTAATCAATAGCACAAATATGTCATACGTATGATAAGCATATCAATTAAAGCACTAATGACCATAAAAGAGAGATCATGATTTCATATGTGTGAACTATATGATCTAAAGAGTGGATTTATTCCTTAAATTGTCATTTAACTCTTATATTTGCATCTCTTTTCTTTTAGTAGTTAGCTAATTTTCTAATTCTCTAGCTTCACTTTCACTCGACTTTTGTATAATTTGATTGTCAGTTCCCTGTGGATCGAGCCATAGTCGCATAAGTGCTACATCGGTACGCTGTGCGCTTCCGGCTATTTTTATTGTAAAATTCATTCGACTATTTTCCAGTTCATAGACATTTAGTCGTCCGAACACACCACTATATACTCCTCCTCTTCAACGATCGAATAAGTTGCATGATTTTTTTTTTGACGCGATTCTCTAATTTTGCGGTATTAGGGCATGGGTTTATAGATAAAAGGGTTTGGGTTTTTGGGTAAAGTGAAGAAGTAGGGAGAGTTTTCCACATAGAATAAAAATGGGTTTAGGTTTGGACTGAAATAGTTTTGGGCCTTAATTTAACTCAATTTGTTTTTTAATTAATTTCCTATGCATTTAAATTTAAATTTTAAACATGAAATAAATTTCAATCTAATATAAATTGATTTACACCTCATTCTACAAATTATATTTCAACAACTGATTAATTCTATTCAATTCGATGCTCCTTTATTTTTGTTAATCATTCATTGTACTATTGCAAAATAAATTTATTCTCCAACCATTTCAACCATATTTTAAATTGTTTACACTTCAAATTATTTCATATTGATTAAAACATCTTATTTAATATCAATAAATTATTCGAAAAGAACTTATCAATTTAATTTTGTTTAATAAATCAAAATCCTTTATTAAATAGGATTTAATTAACTAAAAATTTATTTTCAAAATATAATCATCATAATTCGAATTCAAACACTTTTATTTTAATTAAATTTATTTATTTATATGACATAGAAAGGTGGGCTGTTGCACTATAGTTATGAATTATGATTTGAAGAATCTCACTTATGATACTCTCCTTGATAACACTACGATACCATGTGAAGGTGATTATATTAAAAGTAATTTGTTTAATGAATTTATCAAAGCTAATAAGCATTTATCTAAGACAGTTAAATCTAAATATTTTTAGATTATCGTATTAAACAAATTTCAGGTGCTAGAGATTGAAGATGTTTGCAATGTTGAAAATTTATAGGGTGATCAAGAAGTGAATGGATTAGTATTGATTAGTGAGAAGAATGATAAAGTTGCATTCAATAAATTTAAGGTGATGTGTGATGTTTGAAATGGTAATATCATTTCTATTAGTGAAGATGATTTTGGTGATGTTAACCATTCAAAAGTATATGTTGATTATAATTGTGACACCTCGTCCTAGTTGCCAAATTATCAAAGAGCAAAATCATCGTCCAATAGCTAGGATCAAAGGGCTCGAAAGAAGCAACCACTTATATACACTACTTTGGGTCAATATATGTACATTACTATAAATCCCCACCATTATACCCATACTGCCAAAGAATATTACATAGTAATATTATCGGTAATACGAGAATAATGTTGATTAGGAGCGACAACTCATGAATATTCCCTTGGGCTAACACTGTCATATTTTTCTTTCTCATGTAATTGTAAATGACGTATATGGTGCTAACATAAACAATAGACATGCTGGCTAATTCAAAACATAAAAATATATAATATAACAAGAAAACATAGAGTTAAAGAGTCAAACATTTCAAAAAAAGTCATATAGTTGTGTATGCATAAAGACCAGAATAAAATAATATATCTATCTATAAAGGCAAGCCTAACATCCATGGTCAATGTGTCCTTAGTATTTGTCGCATCTCAATCTTACCCGAGTATTATTAAATAATAAATGGATCAGGCTATATCTAATTCAAAAGAATGAGATCATAGTAGTAAAGCATATGTGAATCTCATGTAATATAGTTGTAATTATGATAATCGTAGCGACCCGAAAATTTCGATCCCGAAATTTCCAGATAGTTAGTGAACAGAAGAAAAGAGAAAGAAGAAGAAACAGAAAACACAAACTCAGAATCTCACATTCGCAGCGGATAAAATATAATAGCAAATAAAATAACAGTTACAAAGAAGAACTATATCAGTACATTTATATTTTGCAACAGAGTTACAAAATTTCACAACACTGGACAGTTTAAAACAATATGTCCAGATATACAACTATAATAAATACAGTGGGTACGATCCATACGTTCCCGCTATCCAGCTCGCCTCCTGAGCTCCAGAACGTCCTCACCTGGAAATCTGTAACACTCAGTCTGACCCGAGCATTACATCAAAGTAACACCCGGGTCAGGCTGGAAACCAGCGTGAGTAAACCCATCTAACTTGGAATACAAAAGCATACAATTTAAATAAACCCGGGTAACTTATATTAATTTACACTTCACAAGTTGTTATAGACATCATATACGTCATATCAATTTCTGAATACCAAAACTTAGATCAAATGGTTCGATCCACTTAAATTATTTTATTCAAATCTATTAATTTCTCATATCAATTTATAAAGAATCGAAGTGGTTTCAGATATTTACTAATACCCGACTCCGGTCTCTTCGAAACCATTGTCAAATTAACTTAAATTATTCAAGTGGAATACAATTCTACTTTTAATACAGGATGTCACAGTAATTCATCATCAATAGATAACCACTTCTTCATAGTTTAAATCAAACATATCTTATCACATAGCATCACAAACCACATATTAGGAATAACAATTAATCAAGGGCATTCAATATCATTCTATTTATCCTTTAATTACACTTAAGTGATTAAGCCTTAATTTAATTTCACAAATTAATTATTCTTAGCCCAATACAGTAATTAACCTTTAATTACTTTATTAATTAATTACTGACCATAATTATTAATCACCCTTGATTAATAACAACAGTAATTAACTTCCTTTAATTACTTCATCAAATAAATTTATTATTTCCTAATTAATTATTTCTAATTAATCCCCTGATTAATTAACCTTTTCGTTATTTCCTCTAAGTAATTATTCCCTTATTAATTTCACAAAGTAATTTAATCCAAATTACTTCCACTTTATAAATCATCCCTTTATTAATTACATCATGTAATTAATTATTAATTACTTTACCAAGTGATTACACTTTTATAAATTACATTGAGTAATTATACTTACCAAAATTATTCTTGAGTATCCTTAATGAATAAAATTAATTATCTCTAATTAATTCAATTAATTAATTATTTGATAATACTTAATTAATGATCCTTCTTTAATTATATTAACCAATCCTTTAATTACTTTTCTAAGTAATTAATCATTTTTAATTACTTGATCTATTAATTCTTAATTACCAATTTATTTAATTTCTAATTATATAATTAATTTCCAAATTTTTAACTTAGATTCAAAATCACTCCTATTATTATATTTATCTTTTATTTCCAGATTTAAATCTAAGTTTAAACTTGCTTATATTATTTTATTTTATTTTTAAAAAAATAACTTCATTTCTAAAAAGTTCAAACTACTTAATAAAATAAAGTAGTTAATTAAGTTCAAAATTTTAAACTTTTATTTTTATTTAAAAAAATTGAGATTCTAAATTAAACTTGAATTCTAAAATTCAAACTTGAATTTGAACTTGATTTATTTTCTTAAAATTGAAAAGCTTCAGGGTTTACAAATTTTTAAACCCAGATGCTACAAGTTTATTAAAACCTGTAAAACATAAATACCCGAACCCCACAAAAACTACTTCGAGTTCTCAACCCAACTTCTTCGAGGAACCCACTCCATCACTTCAAGTCAAACAATATTTTACCCGAGTCTACTTCCCCTTTCCAAACAAGCTGACACGACATGCCACCGTGCAACCTGCACCACCCACGGTTAACTTCTGATCATCTACCGAACCTCCCACACATCCATCGCCGCTCCAGCAATTCATCACGGAAATCAAAATATCCCCATACGCCAAGATTCCAAATCGAACCCTACAGTTGAAAACTGGAAATCAACCCACTACCGGAAATAGCCTCGCCCAATCCCCTCTGACCACCGGTGGTTTAGCCACCTCGTCCACAACTTGCCGAACACCTACGCAACCCATGCCTTCAACCACGACCCACTCGATCATCCAGAGGTGAAGAAACGATCACCCATCTGACCCCCTTCAAAACTAGGTTTCGAATCAAATTCGAGCAATTTACAATGTCACAATGGATTAACTACTTTCCAGTTAATTTTCCTTGCTCCTCTGATCAACCAACTAGCTTCAGTAAGAAACTCGACCACCATTAACACCCCATTCACCCGAGATCATCCAAAAAATCCATTTTGGCCAACTAAGAACTGAACTCTTATTTTAATCCTCAAAATTATGATTTTGGTTTTTATAAATCTTGTTTTCTATAAGTAATTCAAGAATTAAATTTGAAACAGTAAAATACAACATTTGTTTTTACAAGTTTTAAATGATTCCTGCTGTTTTATCTTAATTCCAGAGGATTTCCATATTAATTTTGCGTGAATAAGATTTTAAAATTTAAACTAATGTTTAAACAACATATCATGTTTGAATCTTAAATTCTAACAATGAACAGATAAGAAGATTTGAAAAAAATAATTTTTTTTTCTTTCTTCTATTTTTATTCTCTGTAGTTTAAAACAGAGAAAACATCAAAACATACATGCACAGATTATTCACACCCATAAACACAGATTATTCATTTATATTCACCCATGCAAGCATCAATTATTTCAGAAGTTTTGACAAGCAACAAACTGTTATTGCCTAAGTTTTATAAATAGATGTTTACTCACCTGCTTTTGGGTTTTAAACAGCAGATGTTTGATAAAATTGCATGCTTTAGATCTTGTTAATTCTAACTATTTTATTTGGGATCCAAAACTTAACAGAGAATGGATAAGAAGATATGAAATTTTTAAACCAAATTACACTCTGTAACATGAACAGAGATACACACAGAAGGCATCAATCATGCACCTAGGTTTCAACCATTAATGTAGTTGTATTTAGGTTAGAAACAAACATGCATATATATTTCAAAACATACATCACAAGCTCAGTTCAACATTTATCTCATGCATCAAATCCAAAGATGTTTATGATCGGTTTACTCGCCTGATTTTGCATAGAATAGAGAACAGTTTTGTTATTGAAATCTGGAACCTGATGCATGTAAGCTAACGCTTGATTTGTTACTGATTGAAGCTTGCTTGTAAACTTGAGATAACTTTGCTTGAGTTGCTACGGGTTCTAGATTAGACTAATCTTTGCTCAGGTAAAAAAAATGTTGAGACAGCCTTTGAATCTGAAGTTGCTTAATTAGATCTGCTTACAGACCTTACCCAGCTTCAATTTTAGATTAATTTGAAGTTGCATCTGAATTTGTTTTGAAAATATTTACAGATTTAAATGTTTGATATGTAAAACTTTACAAGTTATTTTTTTTATCTTCTTTCAAATTTAAAGGGATACATGATGCCACTTGTCTAAATTGTAGGCACTTGTTTATTTCTCAAGTTTTACATATGTTTTAATTCTTTATTTTATAAAAATGCTTTTATATTAATATGGTACATGTTTTTCTTTCCATATATATATATACACTAAAATTCAAGTGTATATTAAAAATAAAGAATAAAATTCCAAACTATACTTATTCCATATAAAATTAAAAGAAAGCAAAGTAAATCTTTTTATTAAATCTTTTTTTTTTAAAGCTTATCATATATTTAAATAAATATTCATTTTATATTTTAAAAATATAGAGTTTTACTTTATATAGCTTTTGCAAAATATCATGTTGAACTCAAACAATAGCTCCCTACCTATCTTATATATATACATACTTATATACATGTATATGGACACATTTAAAGTTTCAAAGATAATAGATTTTTCACCTATCTATTTATATTTAACGACTTATTATTAAATTCATCATTTTAACTCAATTATCATTATAATTTCAAATTCACCTATATATATCCAGATGTTCTAAATTATAAAATTTTATTTGTTTAATTCAAATAAAAATTTGTATCTCAATAGTTAAAAAACCAGTTAATTATTCTATTAACTGTTATTCAAAAACCGGGTTATCACAATAATCATGCCAGCATTGAAATAAACAAAGTAGAATAATCCAAAGTGATATAGGCACAACCATAAAATATGCCGAGAATGAAATAAAAAAATGACATAATTACTAATAAAATCACCATCTCCGTAATGACCCGAAATGTTCGATCTCGAAAATTCCAGATTGTTAGGAAAAAGAAGAAAAAGATAGAAGAACAGAAACACCAACATCTCACATTCGCAGTGGATAAAAATATAATATCAAATAGTAACAGTTTCCAAAAGAATTATGTATCTGTCAAATACATTTATAATACATCGGAGTTACACAAACATACAGACACTGGATATACACAATCATCATGTCTCAGATATATAGCAATATAATACAGCGGAAACACTCCATACGTTCTTGCCATTCAGCTCGCCTCCTGAGCTCCAGAACGTCCTTACTTGAAAATCTGTAATACTCGGTCTGACCTGAGCATTACGTCAAAGTAACACCAGGGTCAGGCTGGAAATCAGCGTGAGTAAACCCATCTGACATGGAATATAAAGCATACAACTTATATAAAACCTGGGGTAACTCGTATCAATTTACAAATTCACAATTTGTTGTAGACATCACTTATTTCACACATCACTTTTCCAAATACCAAAATTTAGATCAAATAGTCCAATTCACTTAAATCATTTAATTCCATCCTATTGATTTCACATATCAATCTATAAAAATTCGAAGTGCGTTCGTGTATTTTCTAATACTCGACCCCGGTCTTCTTCGAGTCTCATGTCATCCTATCTCAAGTTATCCAAGTGAAATACACTTCAAACTTTAAATACAGGATGTCCCTTTCATAACAATTCATCATTGATAGATAACTACAATATCCTGTCCGTCCAAACAGATGATAGTACAAAACATTTGATATCAGAGATATCAACTCATTCAAGGCATCCAATACCATTCAATCATCCATATGCAAAGCTTGATCACTTTCAAAATTAATTTAATTAATTCTTATTTAATTACTAACCTCAATCACTTAGATTCCTTCACTTAACATTAATTAATTTCAAATCAATTAATTAATCATCCCTTAATTATCCATCTCAATTAATCATCCTGGATTAATTATCCTTCAATTACATTCAAGTAATTATCTTTAATTAATTACACAAATTAATTATTCTTAACCAAAAACAGTAATTACTCTTTAATTACTTCGCAAATTAATTAACTATAATTAATTACATTAATCCTTAATTACTTATTTAATTAATTTCTCATAAATCACATATTATTGATTAATTAATCTTAATTAATCAACCTTTAATTACATCATTAATTATCCAAATTTTAATGATTTCTAATTACATTTTAATTTATCCTAATCTAAATTAATTACATTAAGTAATTAATCATTAATTAAACCACAAATATTTTGATAAATCTCAACCAGTAATTAACTACCTTTTTATTTACTTCATTAAATAAATTAATTACTCATTTTATAAAAGAAGTTTAAAGGAATTTAAAACCAAATTTGTTTTTAAATTCAATATTCCAATTATCAATACAATTCATCACAGAATATCAAATATTCATAACATAAAATATTAAACAGTCTAAATAATTTTGAGGAATCCAGTTGGATCCCTCCAACCTGTTTCATGCATCCACAGATGTTAGCACAATACCAATTCCACTTCGAGGTGGAATATCGCGGTATATGAGATTAATATAATATCATCTGCTATTATGCTGCGCATAGGGTCTCATCCGCTATATAATACGGGAAATCAATCACTCCAATATATACTATATATTACTATATAATATACCACATCAAATCAATTCAACAATTCAACCAATTATTTAAATTTAACTATTTAAATTTAAATAAAAATCCAGAAGAGTGATATTAACTCACCTTTGATTTTTGTTTTGCAATCCGACCCAAACCGGCTATTTCCTTCACGATTTTTGGACCTTGTACAAACATTGTATGGTTTATTAATATTTAAACTAATCAAAATAAATAAATTACCATTAATAAATTAAATTAATTAATTCTAAATGTTAATTTAACTAACCTAGTTTGCATTTTTCTTTCTCTTTGACCAAATTATTAATTTTAACTAATTTTCCTAAGATAAATTATTTCTAGTAACTAAAATAATTTAATAAGTTAATAAAATAGGTTAATCACCCTATTATCTATTTTTAAGGTTAAACGGTAAGTGAAAATAAGTTGGTTTGTTAACTTATTTTATTTTTTTATTTATTTATTCTAGATTTGTAACTAAAATAAATTTAATAAGCTAATCACCTAATCAAGCTTCCAAGAGTCAAAGACCAGAACTGCAACACTACAAGAAAAACCCCTTCCAAATCGCATGCCGACCAGTCGTCCTTGTCGAACCCTAACCCATGTCACTCCTCTTACCTGCACATCGCCGCCATCTCCAATGCCTAAACCCTTATCTCGACGACGCGAGCTACTCCACCTGTCTCCGCACCGCCAAAAACCACTCTGACCCACCAGCATTCGATCCTACACTACACACGCATGCGCCACACATAGCTCCTTCCCTCAGGCGATCACCCGCCCTCGCGACCTTGCCCTAATTCACGCGGCACTCAATCCCAGATGCGGATCTCGATTCGATATTTATTTTTAGTCTTTTCTTGAAACGCATGGCCATTATTTTGTTTATTAGAAGTGAACTGGAAAGAGAAATGAGGCCGAAGATTTAGAAAGAGGGAAATTGATTTACAAAGGAGAGGAACGAAGAGTATATGCATGCGGCCATTTTTTTTCTTTGATTTTATTTGAGGAATGAAGATGATCGACATATAGTATAAAAAGAGGAAGATACCTTGCGTGAGAAGCTTTGCCAAGCTACAGTGGTCTTGAAACGAAACGAAAAAGTTATGAAGTGAAATAATTTCAGCTGACGGTAACCAGGATATAAATATATTTTTAAATTAAATTCAAATCGTCTCGATAAATACAACTTACAATTCCAAACTCCTATCAAGGCATGCCGCTAGGCATTTATAATGTTATACCCCTATTCCGAATGCATTGGAAAAGGTTTCGAGTCCTAATTCGATCGTATGGAGAAGATAGCTTTTTGGATCAGTTATTATATTGAATTTCGATATAAATTTCAGCGCGTTTACATATCGTACGCTTCCACAACAACTCCAAACACTACGAAAATTGAAATCCGATAATAATACAATATTACGGATCCAATGGAACTGGTTTCGTCAAATTCCGAGACTGCGCCTCTGAAGGCTATTTTTAAACGTCAATTTAAGCGATAAATTTTCAAAACTTAACAAAACATTACCAAATTCAATTTCAACACTTTTACTATCTTCGGTACTATCGATATAAATTTTACAAACCCTTAAATTATTTTTAACATGCTTAAAACTCCAGATTCAACATTAGAACCAATTTCCACTAATTAAACCCAATAATTAAATTTCCAAGTAATAGTGACATTTGAAATTTAAGTTACAAACAAACTTTTAAATATTAAAATCAATTAAATATCCCAATTTAAATTGTCCAAAATTCTGGATCGTCACATTCCTCTCCCTTAGTCCCCGAAATTGGTAGTTAAGAAGAATGATCCAGTACCCATTACTATTTTCCAAAACCAAACAGTTTTATCAACTTGCCCTAACATATCTTTTATTAAAGACCCACTTTTACTTCAACCAACTTCCCAAAACCTTCAATAGTTTCCAACAACATTATTTACTCCACTTATTCAAATTTAAATTTAAATCCAAATTTAAATTATCAAAACTTTCTCAGACATTTTCTAACTCTCTAAATTTTCGAAACAATTCGCCAGCGTCTCCATTGCGCGGCTAGCTCGGTACAACTACAAAATGCCTCTACGGGCTCCTAAATTCCAAAAGAAAATAAAAGGCCAAGTGGCTAGATCAAAACCCAATCAAATTTCATACAGAAATTTAAACACATATCTTTTTAGTCCGGCAATTCAAATTATCTCCTGAAATCAGAACCAATTTTCCTTTCCCTTTATAATACCTGCATATCCTACTTACCAATAATATCCAATCATAGCTTTTAAAATCATTTTATACATTTCCTTACAGAAGTTTTCATATCGACTTCTATTGAAATTAGGTTTTCCATTTCCATATGAATTCAATTTATCTTCAACTCTGAATATTGAATTTTATCTTCCATTTATAACTGATTCATATCATTATTTTTAATTAGTTTCATCCACTAATTTATTTCAATTTCAAATTTGAATTCGTTTGGTCGCTAATAAAAATTTTCCCAAACATTTTCAAAAAATTTCTGACTCCCAAAATTTTTGGAAATTTTTGGTAGAATCTCCTTTGTATGGAGGAGCTTTTGCAATTTGATAAGAGATATAAATATATATTCATCGACCCACACGGTTGGAAAAAAAAAAACGGTTCATATTTCCTATTTTTATTGCGTAGGCGTACCTTTATTTAGCATTTTTAAGCAAGCGGCTTATTATTTTAGCAATTAGCGCAACCAAATCCAGCCAAACGACTTCCAGGTACCTGTACTTACTCAATTAAAACATATAAGTACTAAATATACGAAATTTATTAGCATTTCACTTACTTTCAATAGCTAAACACATGCATTTCATAAGCAACATGCACCAAACACTTTCCATAAGCGATTTATATGATTTTAAAGCTAATTCACTTACTTTTAACCAATTCATATGCCATTTCATTCAATTTTAATGGTTTACAACTCAATTTCTTACATTCAATTTATTTTTAATCCAAACAAGCTCATATTCAATTCAATTGATCTTAAAATTAATTTATTTAATCTCTATCAACTCATAGAAATTTAATTACCTTCGTTTACGTCAAACGACAATTCATTCTATGCAATTTGATGATATCCATGTGAATAAATAATTACTTAAGTTTTATAACCAATTTAAATTGATTTCGACTCAATTTATATTTAATTCCTTCCATTTTAATTCATTCACAACCATTTTATTTAGCTCAACACATTCCATGCTTGTATACTACTAGCCATTCCCAAATTAATTCAGCCTAAGCTTTTATTTAATGGTCTACCCTTCCTACTTGAAGTCGAGCTTCTATAAATTTTGAACTTATGTTAATTTATTTTAATTTAGTCCAACTCCAAAACTTAAGCTCACTTCATTTGCACCATAAACTTTACTTTTCAATTTAACTTGGTTCAATTTCAATCAAATCTCATTTCAATTTACAAATTTATTTGATTAGTTATTATAAATTTAATTTCCAAATTCAATTCATTCACGACTCATTTAACTAATTACAAGGCATTTTCAATTTATTTCTACCTTCTTGAACTTAGTTTGCAATTCAAACCATTTCTGTTTCAAACCAACGATAATATTCCAATTGTATTCAGTTTACTAACAATTCAAGTCAAATTTAATTTATAATTCAAGTTTTCATTTCCAAACTCCATTAATAACTCCCAATTCAATTTCTATTTAACCAATTTAAATCTTATTAACATACTCACTTAACTAATTTAGCTAACTAGCTTACTCCTTTATTTTAAAATTTTAGGAATACTTTTAAATTCACATAATACTATTAAAATAGTTTCTATAAAAAAATACTTCTTATAACTCGATGTCTCAACCAGTCCATCCTTGTCCTCACAGAAATTCGGTCATACGTTGATCAGGCGTAGAACTAAAAATCTATAAGTACTTAGCAGACCCATTTTCAACATCCGGTGAAAATACTTGGAAAATAAATTTATTGAAAATATCAAAAACATTTTTTTTTTGAAAACAGAGGAAATATCTTTGGTGAGAATGCTTTGAAAATCATCACCCCCATCCATGGTCGCAGTTACATCCTAGATTACGTTGTCATCGTAGCAAAAGTCCATGCAACTATAGGCACTCCGCGCCCCTCGATTACGCCATGGAACCCACAAGGGATCGTAGTTACATTCCAGGGTTACGTTGCCATCGCAGCAAAAGTCCATGTAACTGTAGGCATCAGCGCCCTCGATTTTCGCTGTCAAAAAATGAAACTTCTCCACTCCCACATAGGTCATAGTCTACCGATGTAAAATCAAACGCAGACTGTTGGCTCTCAGCAGCACATACGACTTTCGCTATGTTACCATAGGTCGCAGTGTACCGATATAAAATCAAATGTAGACTGTTGGCTCTCAGCAGCACATACGACTTTCGCTATGTTACCATAGGTCGCAGTCTACCGATATAAAATCGAATGTAGAGTGTTGGTTCTCAGCGGCACACACGACATTCGCTATGGTCTGCAGTAGATCGCAGTGAAATCTAGTTACATTGTCGTCATAGCATAACCCAAATGCCTCTGTAAGCATCAGCTCCCTCGACTTTTGCTACACACTAATTGTAATACTCAGGAACTAGTTTTATCCGGACTCCTCACAGGATCAACTTTAGAATCCCCCCTTAGGATTCAAGCCAGTACCACCCTGTGGCACTCCTGAGAAGTTCATTTCAAGGGAGCGCCTTTTTCCCCAGAGCCATTATCAAAACACTTTATACTATACACATATAGTATCTTCCAAATCATACACCTAGTATGAATCTCATATAACTCTCCTTTTCTCAAATCAATTATCCCAAAATCGATAATTCTCAAACTCTGCTTTCCAAATTCCAATATTGATTTTACCCAAAAATCAAAAGCCTTTCCAAATCCAAAGGTTCCCAAAACCTTTTTCCAAAATCCTCATAAGATCCTTTATATATATATATATAGATATATATAAAAAAAAATTAAAACTTTGGATCATTTCAAACTTGTATAAAACTCCTTTTATTCTTCAAACACCTTCAAAATCCTTTTCTTCCGGCAATAGATCGAACAAGGGAAGATTTACCTTATATAACAAAGATATATAACTTTGTTTATTCAAAATAAAATATTCAAATTTGATTACTCTTTTTTTTTATAAAGTTGTTTCCATCTTACTTATCATCATAAAAATATCCAACTTTCACTTTTATCCATTGTATATTTCACAAAATATACTTTCATTTCAAAAGAAATCATTTCGCATTTCTTGTTCACAAATTTTAAATATAAATTTCATTCAAATCCGTATGATGTACACATATCATCTGTACGTTATACCAAATCTAATCGCTCACTCGATCACACAATTACACTTCCGAACTAGCATCGTCCACCCGACTTCCTATTGCGGACTCGGATCTGGTTTCTTGATCAGAAACCGTCATTCTCCTTGCATAGCCTAGCTATGATAGACAATATCCAGAATCAATCAACAATCCACATCCAGGTTCGCCATCAAAAATCGAGTGAAAAATTCCAACTTGGATCGATATATCTATCTCGAAATTCTATGCTCGATTCTGGATCAATTCACTATGCGAATAGAATAATATACGTACATCCTACGTAATTATTTTCATTGATTATCAACTAAATCAATTTTTCTTTCTATTCACATTTCCTTTAATTTCTATCCATATAATCACAATTGTTTCAATTCCATTAGTTTTTCACTTTAATCCATATCCCAAATGGATATTCAATCATAAACAGTTTGAACTCTGTCCAGCTTAAATTCATAAAATAGCTTGAAAAGTTTAAAATAGATAAGTCGTTGAAAAATAATTATTAGGTTGTAACATAGCTATAAAATAGTTAAGTAATTGTAAAATAGTTGGAAAATAGTTAAATAGTTTCAGAAATTTTAGATAATTGCAAAATAGTTGTAAAATAGTAATTAGTTTGTAAAATAGTTGAAAAATAGTAATTAGTTTATAAAACAGTCGAAAAATTGTTAAATAGTTTCAAAATAATTGTAGAATAAATATAAAATAGTTTGGGGTTTAAAAAGAAAGGTTGTATATATAGCTAAAAATAGTTTATATTAAAATATTTTATTTGGAAAAATATTTCAGAGCCAAACTGTTCAATTCCCAATCTCTATTTCCAATTAATTCAACTTAAATTTCCAACTCCATTTAAATTGACTCAATTCCAATTTAAATAACTTCAATTTCCATTGAAATTGATTAACCCTAATTCAAGTTGAGTTAATCTTGATTTCTTCCCAAATTCAAATCAAATTCCATTTGATTTTAAACCTATTCAACTCTAATTACCATTCCAAATTATTCCAATCAATTTGGACTAATATCAATTGAACCCACTTCAATTTCAAATCATCTCAATTCCTGTTTGAATTAGTCCCAATTCCCAATTTCATTGAAATTTCCAAATCAGGTTGTCCATTCAAACTTATTTAACTTCCTCTAAGTTAAATTCAATTGACTTAATCCAGTCAAATTTACACAATTTGCATTTTCATTCAAATTTTATACTTTAGATTAATAACCTTCCCACTTGAGTTTAAAACTTACTTCACTATGGAGTTCACATCACATTCTAAGGAAAATTCAAAACTCAACCTTAGAGTTTATTTCATATTTATTTCCTTTACACACTAGGTTACTTTGAAATTTAAACCACCTTTGGTTTTAAATTCAAACAAATTCCTTTAAAATTTTCAAACGTCTCTTGTTGAATCAAGCTCTATCATTCAAATAATATTAAATAACATAATTTATTATTTCTTCATTACTTTGCAACAAAATTTTCAAATTCTGGACCCAGATTTAAAACTCCACAATTCAGATCAACTTCAGTTCCAATTTATAAGTCATACTTGTCAAAATGTTTTACTTCTGTCAAACATTTCATTTTGCTTACTCATCTTTAACATCTTATTCTGAAACTCTTCCCCAATTCAAGATTTCAATTTCAGTTTGAATCCATTTCAAACTTATCTTTATTCAATTTCAGTTTGGTTGTATTATATTACTTCTTAATTTAATTTCAATGATTTAACAACCAATCACCTAAATATTTATTAGAAGGAAATATTACTTTATATATCAAAATATATTCTTATATTAAATCTTTATATAAGAAAATAAAAAGTACACTCTCATATATATACACACGCATACACACACACTCAACTCATTCTCGGGTACCATTGACCCTATCCTTAATGAGTAATCCCACCAGAGCCAAGGTTCTCCCTTAACATTTCAGCTCTGATACCAACTATAACGACCCGAAATTTCCGATCCCGAAAATTCCAGATTGTCATGAAAAAGAAGAAAAAGATAGAAGAACAGAAACACCAACATCTTGCATTCGCAACGGATAAAAATATAATATCAAATAATAACAGTTTACAAAAGAATTCTGTATCTGTCAAATACATTTATAATACATCAAAGTTACACGTATACAGACACTGGATATACACAATCATCATGTCTTAGATATACAACAATATAATACAGCGGAAACACTCCATACATTCTTGCCATCCAGCTCGCCTCCTGAGCTCCAGAACGTCCTTACTTGAAAATCTGTAATACTCGGTCTGACCTGAGCATTACATCAAAGTAACACCCGGGTCAGGCTCGAAACCAGCGTGAGTAATCCCATCTAACATGGAATACAAAGCATACAACTTATATAAAACCCGAGGTAACTCGTATCAATTTACAAATTCACAATTTGTTATAGACATCACTTATTTCACACATCACTTTTCCAAGTACCAAAATTTAGATCAAATAGTCCAATTCACTTAAATCATTTCATTCCATCCTATTGATTTCACATAACAATCTATAAAATTCGAAGTGGTTTCGGGTATTTTCTAATACCCGACCCCGGTCTCTTCGAGTCCCATGTCATTCTATCCCAAGTTATCCAAGTGAAATACACTTCAAACTTTAAATACAGGATGTCCCTTTCACAACAATTCATCATTGATAGATAACCACAATATCCTGTCCGTCCAAACAGATGATACTACAAAACATTTCATATCAGATATATCAACTCATTCAAGGCATCCAATACCATTCAATCATCCATATGCAAAGCTTGATCACTTCCAAAATTAATTTAATTAATTCTAGTTGAATTACTAACCTCAATCACTTAGATTCCTTCACTTAACATTAATTAATTTCAAATCAATTAATTAATCATCCCTTAATTATCCATCTCAATTAATCACCCTGGAGTAATTATCCTTCAATTACATTCAAGTAATTATCTTTAATTAATTACACAAATTAATTTTTCTTAACCAAAAACAGTAATTAATCTTTAATTACTTCGCAAATTAGTTAACTATAATTAATTACATTAATCCTTAGTTACTTGTTTAATTAATTTCTCATAAATCACTTATTATTGATTAATTAATCATAATTAATCAACCTTTAATTACATCATTAATTATCTAAATTAATGATTCTAATTACATTTTAATTTATCCTAATCTAAATTAATTACATTAAGTAATTAATCATTAATTAAACCACAAATATTAATCACTTTTCATAAATCTCAACCAGTACTTAACTACCTTTTTATGTACTTCATTAAATAAATTAATTACTCATTTTATAAAAGAAGTTTAAAGGAATTTAAAACCAAATTTATTTTTAAATTCAATATTCCAATTATCAATATAATTCATCACAGAATATCAAATATTCATAACACAAAATATTAAACAGTCTAAATAATTTTGAGGAATCCAGTTGGATCCCTCCAACCTGTTTCCCTGCATCCACAGATGTTAGCACAATACCAATTCCACTTCAAGGTGGAATATCACGGTATATGGGATTAATATAATATCATCCGCTATTATGCGGCGCATAGGGTCTCATCCGCTATATAGTGCGGGAAATCAATCACTCCAATATATACTATATATTACTATATAATATACCACATCATATCAATTCAATCATTCAACCAATTATTTAAATTTAACCATTTAAATTTAGATAAAAACCCAGAAGAGTGAGATTAACTCACCTTTGATTTTTGTTTTGCAATCCGACCCAAACCGGCTATTTCCTTCACGATTTTTGGACCTTGTACAAACATTTTATGGTTTATTAATATTTAAACTAATCAAAAAAATAACTTACCATTAATAAATTAAATTAATTAATTCTAAATGTTAATTTAATTAACCTAGTTTGCATTTTTCTTTCTCTCTGACCAAATTATTAATTTTAACTAATTTTCCTAAGATAAATAATTTCTAGTAACTAAAATAATTTAATAAGTTAATAAAATAGGTTAATCACCCTAATATATATTTTTAAGGTTAAACGGTAAGTGAAAATAAGTTGGTTTGTTAACTTTTTTTATTTTTTTATTTATTTTTTCTGGATTTGTAACTAAAATAAATTTAATAAGCTAATCACCTAATCAAGTTTCCAAGTGTTAAAGACCAGAACTTCAACTGTGCTCGAAAAACCCCTTCCAAATTGCATGCCAACCAGTCGTCCTTGCCGAGCCCTAACCCATGCCGCTCCTCGTACCCGTACATCGCGTCCAGCTCCAATGCCTAAACCCCTATCACGACGACGCGAGCTACTCCGCCTGTCGCCGCATCGCCAAAAACCACTCTGACCCACCAGCATGCGACCCTACACTCCACACGCATGCGCCGCCCGTAGGTCCTTCCTTCAGGCGATCACCCGCCCTCGCGACCTTGCCCTAATTCACGCGGCACTCGATCCCAGATGTGAATCTCGATTCGATATTTATTTTTAGTTTTTTTTTGAAATGCTTGGCCATTATTTTGTTTGTTTGAAGTGAACTGGAAAGAGGAATGAGGCCGAAGATTCAGAAAGATGGAAATTGATTTATAAAGGAGAGGAACGAAGAGCATATGCATGCGGCAATTTTTTTCTTTGATTTTATTTGAGGAACGAAGATGATCAACAGATAATATAAAAGGCGGAAGATACCTTACGTGAGAAGCTTTGCCAAGCTACAGTGGTCTTGAAACAGAAGGAAAAAGTTGTGAAGTGAAATAATTTCAGCTGACGACAACCAGGATATAAACATATTTTTAAATTAAATTCAAATCGTCTCGATAAATGCAACTTACAATTCCGAATTCCTATCGAGGCATGCCCCTAGGCGTTTATAATGTTATACCCCTATTCCGAACGCATTGGAAAAGGTTTCGAGTCCCAATTCGATCGTATGGAAAAGATAGCTTTTTGGATCAGTTAATATATTAGATTTCGATATAAATTTCAGCGCGTTTACATATCGTACGCTCCCATAACAACTCCAAACGCTACGAAAATTGAAATCCGATTATAATACAATATTACAGATCCAATGGAACTGGCTTCGTCGAATTCGGAGACTGCGCCTCGGAAAGCTATTTTTAAACGTCAATTTGAACGATGAATTTTCAAAACTTAATAAAACATTCCCAAATTCAATTTCAACACTTTTACTATCTTCAGTACTATCGATATAAATTTTACAAACCCTTAAATTATTTTTAACAAGTTTAAAACTCCAGATTCAACATTTGACCCAATTTCCAGTAATTAAACCCAATAATTAAATTTCCAAATAATAGAGTGATATTTGAAATTTAAGTTACAAACTAACTTTTAAATATTAAAATCAATTAAATATCCCAATTTCAATTGTCCAAAATTCCGGGTCGTCACAATGTCAAAAAACAATATTATGCCCATCATAGGAAATCATAGTAAAATATGGCAAAATGAGCATATCCAAACTAAAATCATAAAACTAACCTGAAAGTGTGTATATCTCAAAAATCAAATGACTTGCCTGAAGGTGAGTCAATTATAAAGACAAGCATAAAGAAAGTTGGGAAAATGTAACTAGTCGTATAGTTATCATTTAGGGGAGTTTACAATGATGACACTATCTTCCAAGGGGAGACTGATTCAGCATGCTTCGGAGTCTAATGTTACATATTATAACAATTCAAATGTACCCGATCCTCATAACACATGTCCTGCCTATCTAATGCACTATGAGGTGCCACGTCTAATAACAAATGACGCAAGTGTTATGGCATGGAGTATTGCTCATGGCAGTTAATGCTGGCTTTGTGTTATTGGGCAAATAACGGAACTTGAAATCAAGCCTGAAAGTAAGATGAAAGGACGCCATGACTCGGGGTTCAACCACCACAGTCAAGCCGCTAGAATAAAACACTAGCATATAAAATAAAGCTATCAAAGATGCACAAATATACTTGGTAAGCTATAGAAAATGCTGGCCTCCCCCAAGACACTATTAACCAAAAAGTGACACGCCACGACCCGAAATTAACAATAAATAAATGAATATTTAAACGTATTTTAAATAATAAATAAATGGGTTTTAAATAATAAATAAATGGGTTTTTAATTACAAATAAACCTATTTTAATTATTTAATAATGATGGTAAAATAGTTTTCAAAATTTGTTCACTGATATGGTTAGTTCAAATAAAAATAAAAAATGTGACCGAAAAGCGTTTTCTGGAAATTTGACGTTTCGACACTGGAAAGTTGTAAGAAACATTGTTCACCTTTGTGCACCATATGTACACATATATAAGGTATGATTAACAATAATATAACGCACTTAAAATATATATTATCTTATATAATTATGCTTAGGTATCGATTGGACAAGTAACGGTTATAAAGTAAACATATATATACACATACCCACATACACCTAATTTACTTACACCTAATTTACGTACAAATCAAGCACCATACCTTCATTTAACCTTCTTAGTCAACAAAGCACGATTAGACATCACCAAGATGAGGAGGGGCATGGTGAGGTAAATTTTGACATGATATAATACGCATATCTTATTCAATGGCTATTTTAGCAATCTCATGTTTTCTATGCTTTTAAATACCCTTCTCATTTCATAAATCCCACTTGTACACATTTTTCTTCTTTCCAAATTTCTAAAAGCTCAAGCGAACCATTCATGGCTTCTTCCATTTTTAAAAGTTATAAAAAATCACTCTTTTCCACTCAAACTCTCCTCAGCTCAATAAATCCATTCTACATCCATCTCTACACTTCCTCTTCCAAAATCAATTCCCCTTCCATCAAAATCACATCACGTTGAGCCTAAATATGACCATGGACGAGCATAATCTTGGTGTTTCGGCATCCAAAAGCTTCACGTTTGCAAGTTAGGACCAAGTGCTAGCATATATCAAAGTTTTCGTAAAAGTTTCATTGAGATTTGGAAAGCTTTCGGTGAATAAACTTTTATTTTTTGAAAAAGAAAATTCAACTTGTTTTGATGATATATATGTTGTTAAATATGCTAGGTTGATATGTTGAATTATCATGTGAATGGGAGAATATGTGATTAAAAGTTGGTTGTTTGAATTATACAAATGATTTGGTTAAATATGTGATATATTTGGATTGTATATGTTTTATATGGATATGGTTATAGATATGCTATATTGATTATGATATGTTGGTAGTGTTGGTCATAAAACGGAACCCAAGTCAGTAATGAGATGGTTGTGAACTATTGTTGAAATCATCGCAAAGCAATTTGAGATGCGATGGAATGAAATATGTTTTCTTTGGTTTGATTTTGGAAATATTTTCCAATTAACAACTTGTTGGAAGTTTCAAAACCTTTCATGTAAGTTTTTTAAAAAGAATACGGCATCGTTTGAGTCAAGTGTAAGTTTTGCCTAGAAATCAATTCAAGCGAACTACGGTTATAGCGACAATCGTTGTGGATGTAGTTTGAAAAATTTCACGATTTCAAGTTTTGAGGGTTTTCTTTTGGATTGTTTTTGAAAACTCATTTTCAATTAATTTTGTCATTCAGAATTTTAGTTTTAGTTATTTAATAATTTATTTGTTTAATTTAAAATAATTTGGAAAATTATTAATTAATTAATTAATTAGGTTAAGTAATTATAGTTTAAGAAATTATTAACTAAATAAATTATTTTTAATTATGTAAGTTTTAAATTATGGTTAATTAAGATAAAAAGAAGATAATTTTTATTTAATCAATTTGTTTATTTTAATTAATTTTTAATTAGAGTTAATTATTTAATTAATTGTTATTTAGTTAAAGGTTAATTATCCACTTAATGAGGGTTTAATTTCCTAAATAAATGTTAATTAATTAAAATATAATTAGGCTTTAATTAAAAATAAAATTTAGACTATTAATGATTTAATTTTTATTTAATTAAGATTAATTGAGTTTTAATTGAGTTTAAACTTATGATTTAGTTGAAGTTTATTTGTTTTTAAGGTTTCTTTAAAAACCTTATTGGTTATTTAATGTTAAAAAATTTCTCGTTTAAGTGAATTGTTTTAAAACCAAGGATTTCTTGTCCATGCTAAAGAGTAGCCAAATGAATTAAAGTAGCTGTAATAAAACGATGATGCGTTTTACTGAAAATAAGTCGACTTGTACTCATCACAATTTCCGCACTTTGGAAATGTGACGAATACAAGGGGGTTAATTTCGATAAGCGTGTCATCATAATTTAAGCATATATAATGTATGCCTATATGTAAATCTTCACACCCTGATAGTGGGTTAGTCCACTATAAATAACTTGACTCTTAAACATTATCGAAGGTTGGCTTTGAGTGACCAGAATCAGATATTAGTTGTTATCCGAAAACCACTTCGAACCAATGTAAATGTTCAAATTGGAAATAGTAAAGGCAAGGTCCATGTTAAAGACTTTAAAGTGCAAGGGCTATTTGCTACCAACCCTAAAAGTTATTCCAAAATGGATGTTGTGGAAATAGTGCCTTCGGTTCTTTCTTCTCATGAGTGACTTGTATGGATGAATGCTGACATTGTGTCAACATCTGAAAGGCGATGTAGCGTCCTAAGTGGCATTGCTTTGGTAAAGGTAAACATAGCCTTAGGCCTCATCAACCGAAAATGACCAAAACAAGTTATGCGGCAGGGATATGTGGGTCACTCCCATAAAAGTATGTCACCACCATATCTAGAATCGATATTTGATCTTTTCTTGTATGCTTCAGTACGGTTGCTGATTCCAACTGTGGTCGTGATGCATTCGGTACTACTAGTCAAGTGGTAGGCTGGTTCTTTGTAGCAGGGGTACAAGATGTTCTTATTAGATCCCAAGTGTATTTTATCTAAAGGTGCAGCTTCGAAAGGTAGTTCCTTACCTGGTCATGCATGGAATCCATTTTCCAATAAGTGCCTTACGGAATTATTTATGTCCAAATATGTTGAAATGTGAGATACAAGCATTTTAGCTATGCTCTATCTTACTTGAAAACCCTAGACATAATTATAATACCATTGAATTTCTAAACAAAGTGTTTTGATTATCGTAAGGTAAAATCCTATCTTTGTTTATGCGCGACGTGGTCTTACAAGGTACCTTTTATTTTCAAATTGTTTTATAAAAGTAAGAATTAAGTTGTTTGAGTTTAGTCACACCAGACCCATGTTTGACATGGAGTTTTATTTTCTTTTCCTTGCTCTTGGGTACTCAAATTTGTATGAGTAGTCAAGTGATTTAGGTTTTTTACAGAAGCATTTTAAAGGAGCTAGAGCATGTGTCTTCATCGTAGCTTGTTATTATCTTATTTCCACTGTGTTTATGCATGGTCTATGTATTTTATGAATTGGTAGTTATAACTGTCTAGTTGAAGTTGTAATGTAGAGACTCTGATAGCTATGTAATACCCTATGTTATCTATTATATGTTGCTCTGGTTCGTGGTGAGATTATGTGATTGCTTAGTTTTCTTCTTATCTTTTATTTTTCTACAGCCCTAATGGCTCATCTTTTGGGCAAGAAAGGTGGTCATTACGTGAAAAGTACTTTATAAATAGTTATCGATTGAGTAATGCCTGTGTGTTCCATACCACTCAATGTTACTGGAATATTTACTATAAGTTAGTAAATTCCACTCAATCAAATATTCAACACAACAAGTCATACAATTAATCAATGAAGTGATATCGAATGTCTTATATCATCTGATACTACTAATTGTTTAATTTTGTTTCTTATTCCATAGAAAAGATAAAAGTGTATTATTTATTGAAAATACTTTTAAGTCCTTACATTTTCTTTTAAGAAAGAGCAAATTATTTTTTCAAAGGTATGAAATCCCTTTTTAAAATTACTTGTTTAACTTTTTATATTCAAAATAATTCAAAATGAGATATTTGTTTTTATAATACACTTTATTTTTACTTCTCCAATGATAGGAAGAGATTTTATTTAATTCCAAACATTTTCAAAGCCTGATAATTATTTTTGAACAACGGATTCTTTATTTTTCAAAGGCCTGGTGTCCCCTCCTACAAAATATTGAATAGATTTTACAATCAAAATCACTTGAAATGAAACAATTACTTTTAGAATATATTTTATATAGTAACATATACTATTTATTGGAAATGAGGTAGTCGTAAGTGAGTGAAATAGGTAGATTTCAAAAAAAATTCCCTACTTTGATCATATTGGTTCTATAAAGTCTAAAAGAGTTTGACCAGATCCAAAAAAGTTTTAATAAAATCATATTTTATTCAATTTATTATTTATATTTATTAATTAAAAATGTTAACATTTTAATTAAATGTTTAATTAGGAAGGCATCAATATACATTAAAACATATAACAACATAAATGAGCTACTATAAACATATGTGTAAAAAAATATGTATGTATGTACGTATGTACATCTAGATTTTGGAATTTATATCAATTGTGTAATGGCGTGGCTTTTTAACCATTGAAAGTCGACACTCCACCTACGGTATTCTAATGCTGAACATCCAATTGCCAAAAAGGTAGATTGTTAGGATCAAAAGAAAAAAATAGAAGAAATAGAATCTCATAGTGGAAGGATCGCATATAATATAATAAAGACAGTAAAAGCTATCGGTCTAAAATACATAGTATATCAAAGTTAAAAACGAACATCATCAGCCTGGACAGTTATAACTTCTCGATCTTACAATTGCTGATGGGTATTTATAATAATACAATGGAAAATAATATACTACGGTAGGTGAACATCCATCTCTAATCCATGAGCTCTATGTCACACAACGACTACTTGAAAAAATACTCAACTCGACCTAAGCATTATTTTATGACATCCAGATCAGTCTAGGAATACAAGCATAAGAAAACTCAACCAATATGATGAACATATAAAAATTCCTTGAGACTATGTCACTAATCATCGAATGGGTTTCTACCTCTCAGGAACAACATTCATGCATGAAAGAATGGAAACACAATTAAACAAAATCCAAACTTGAAAGAATGAGTATATACAAGCTCAAAATCCAAACTTAAAGCATTGAGACAAATAATTAAACATCGAGAAGAGCTCTATTCACTTCTCGAGAAGGTGCACTATAACAACCCGCAAATCTGTACATTTCAAGGTGACAATAAACCACACATGTCCAATCCAAATTCTATGGGAAGAAAGATAGTTATGGAAAAGAAAGAAGAAAGAAGAAGAAAAAAGAAATAGAAGGGAAAAAGAAACTAAAACATCACAAAGTCTCACAATCGCAACGAAACAACATATAATATAATATCAATGATCTTTACACAAGGGAAACTATAATATATATACATCCATCAGAGTACAACGAAAAATCACAATCATCAGCCTGGACAGTTATAATAGTCTGTCCTCACAATTGCGGATAATTAAAATAATCAATGTAGTGGGAAATAAACATATATGTGAATATGACTTAAAGACTCCAACTCATCTCCTGAGCTCCAACACATCCAAAAGAAATATGCAAATATGCTCGATCTGACCCGAGCATTATAATAAAATAACACTTGAGTGAGTCTGGTAAACCAGCATCATGCCTAGTTGGATTTTTAAAGTTATCAACTGTTTCAAAATAAAGATATCTCGTAAGACCACGCCACACATAAATAAAGACGGGTTTTTACCTTACGATACCCAAAACATTTTCTATAGAAGAACCACCGATATTATAATAATATCTAGGAATTCAAAGTAAATATATAAAATAACTGAAATGTCTGCATCTCACATTTCAGCATAGTTGGGAACAACTAAGTCTGTAAAGCTCATATTAGAGAATGGATTCCGTAATATGACAAGGTAAGGAACTACCTTCCGGTGGTACATCTCTAGATAAAATGCACCGACGTCTGATAGGAACATCTTGTACCCTTGCCATACAAGACTATCCTAACACTTGACTAGTAGTACTGAGTATGATAACCCCTTTCATCAATGATCCCCGAAGCATACATGAGTAGAAAATAATCAATCTAGATTTTGGGATAACCATACCCTAAAAAGTGCAACCCACATGGCCCTGCTGCATGCCCGATTTTTGTCATTTTTCTTTTGATGAGGTTGAGGCTATGTTTTACCTTTATATAGCACTTTCCACTTGGAATGCAAAACTGCCCTCTTGGAAACCATTCAACGCTAGCATTCATCCATACAAATTTTTTCTAAGGCTGAATGAAATCGAAGGTGCCACTTCTACTACATCCATTTTGGAATCGTCCTCAGGATAGTAGAAAGTAGCCCTTGCACTTCAAAAGCTCTATTTCAAGATATTCCAATTCGAAAATCTTATGCCGGTTCGAAGTGGTTTAACTGATCTCGGTCTCTCTGAACAGATATGTTAGTTTGTAACTGACCAACATTTGATAGCCGGTTATTTAACTATCAATATAAATAAACAATCCAACCTGAGATCAATTTCCAAAGAGAGTAACACTAGATAAGCACCAAGCGTTTTAAATTAATCTTTTCATTAATTAAAATACATTCCAAATATTTACATAAAAATATCTTAATGAGGAAATATTCTCAAAACTACCTTTAATCTTCCATATTTGGGAAAACATTTTCATATACTTATCTCAACGGTATAAGTATATTCACAAACCATTTCATTCTAAACATTTAAATAATGCCCTTATATACTTATATCCATAACATGCATATTTACACCTCCGAGGAAAACTTCTTGTTTCCCAAACACACTTTATTGGGTCAAAAATAATGCTTTGTATCATTCAAAAACCAAACAACACCAGTATAGAGATCCAATTAGTCATATTTAATATCGATGTCGAACTCAAACTATTTATTAGTCAACAATGAAGCCTATCAAATTAGGGTACCATTACTTCTTAGACCTTGAATGAACGACATTCTTAACTTCAAAATGTATGTAAGTTACACATCATGAAACTTAAAATCAAATATAGGATATAAATATAAATCCCGTATACTAAAAAACATCTTCTTCTAAAAATAATCTACTATAACAATAGTGTTATAATCTATGTCCTCCTTACTTTCTTGAAAATATTTGTTACAATAAAAATGATGAAATCCATGTCTTCCTATCACTAAATACATTTTAAATCACTTTTGAAAACCATAAAACTCCATTTGCAAATATTACTTTTAAAACATTTCTTTAAAATTTGTTTTAACTTTTAAAAATGTAAATACATTTCCTTGGTAAAAATTCATATTTAAATTTTCAACATAGTCATTTCAATATTTATAAAAGTATATTTATAAATTTATTTCTATTTACAAAGCCTCCTTTTTGTAAAATCCCTTTATTTATAAAAACCTATTTGTAACTCTATCCCTTTATAAATCTCACTTATTCATAAAATCCCATTTAAAACATCAATTATGATCTGATTTTAATGTTGCCTCCATATGCATAAATTTCTTTTAAAAATTCCCTTATATTTATGAAATATCGCTTAACATCTCTAAATTTATCCTCACATTCACTTTCCAAAAATAGAATCGACTATTTTAATAAAACCATACTCCATATCTTATTGCAAATCCACAATTGTGATATATATCACCATTTAAACTAATGATATATTCCTGATTAATTTATAAAACAATGTTTGTAAATCTATCTTTTATTTCATAAAATTCAATTTTACAAATATTCACTTTATTTGTAAACTGTCACATTTGTAACTTATCGCATTTTCAAATCTCCACATTTATAAATGAAATTTAACATATGTGTATATGTATATATGTATCACTTTATACAAATCAGCATATAAGATATTTATACCAAAATATTTCAATCTTCTATTCGAAACCGTATTCCTTTATTATTAAAGATGGACTTATTATTAAGATTTTAAAAATCTTTATTTTATAGTTCAAAAATCTCTATTTAAAATATTTTATAAATCTATTAATTTACAATATCCAAAAATCATACCTCTTATTTTAAAATAAATTATTTCTTTTAAAAAAAATTCAAGAATAATTATTAAAACATATAAAATTTCAAAATTGCATAAAATCTCCTTTTTAAAACTAAATCTTGACTTTATAGTATATCAAAATAGTAAAATATGGCCGGGTGATACTATAGCACTAAATAGGGAAAAATCGTCCATGTCAACAAATATGACATTAAACACATCATATATCGAAATATATGAAAAGTAAAATCAACAGTGTGAGGAATTCAGTTGGACCTCCAACATGTCACCCGGCTTCATGCACAATATATAATCATAAAATATAAATCAACCGCTTTGAGGCAGGATCGTATAAAAAGGGTCATCTGCTCATATGTAGGAACATAACATAGTCTCATTCGCTCCAAGGGTGGGAATATATCTAAACCAATGAATAAAATAGAAAATCATTCGAACAATCAATAAATAATCAACAAAAAAATTATTCAAACCTATGTATAAATATAAGTGGGCCAAAGATGTGAGTTAACTCACAAAATTCCAGTTATCGCCAAAGCATTCAGGTTTCGTCAAAATCAAACAACGTTTGATTTTAGCTCAAAATTTCACTAGCTCCAATTTGTGCCAATCCAATTCCATAACCTATATTTTGTCAATACAAACATAATGCGACTGATCGCTTTTGATTTGGAACTTGTAGGAAAGAGTTATACAATTTATAAGTTTCACAAATTTAATTATTACAATTATTTTATTAATTACAACAATTAGCTTTAATTACCCTCTCCAAATCCCTAATCCCACTATAAAAAATTCCCATCTTTGTAACTTCATGTTCCAGGCACGAATTCATTACCATGTCGCCACCATCATACCATGCCACCCATCACTATATCGCCATCGTGAGTCACCCCATCCACATTCTTCCACCTGCCACCGGTCATGACCTTCGCCTTTGACTAAATCGTTGAATGAGATTTGCCACCATCGGTGTCAACTGATGATGATCTCCACCATTGAACTTGCTCATAGGGTTGAGCTCTACATTTATCTAGTTAGGGTCGAGAGCCAATATGGTCTATGGTGACGTTGATTGGTCACAGCCGTTGGATGTGGAGCTAGCGGAAATAGCGACTATAAAACAATAGGGTTGGGGTTTCTGAAGTGGAGAAGGGTAGAGGCCCCTTTATTGTAAATTTGAAAATATTATCCACGCCGAATATTTTTCGAACCCAAAACGAAGGATGCCGCCTAGTGTTTCTATACTAGATACCCTTATTGCAAACCCAACGGAACTATTATCGAGGACTAATTCGATCATATGCAGAAGTTAGTTATTTATACTAAATTATGTTATATTAATTTGCTGTAATTTTCTACGCATTTCTAGCTTGCACGACCAAACGATACGTCTGATTGCCATAAAATTCAACGACATATGATAATTTACTATTACGGATCCAATGGAATTAGTTTCACCAACATTCGAGATAGTGTCCCAAAATGATATTTTCACACATTAATTAAACGAGTTATTTCCTTTATCAATTTAATCACTTTTAATTTAAATTCAAAAGTTTATATTGATTATTTATAATTGGAAAATGAATTTAAACAAATCTTCTGAAATCCATTTATTCAAACTGAACTCAAGATTCAATTATTTAAATAATTTCAATTATTAAATTTAATAATTTACATTATCAAACAAATCACTATATTGGAAATTTTATCTATTTAACTTATATAATTAACTTTTCAATTTTTAAAATAAATTAAATATTTTAGATTCGATTGACTAAAATTCTGGTTTATTACATTCTTTCCCCTTAAAAGAATTCGTCCTAGAAATTAGCAAGTAAGAAAAATGCCCAAACCTTTAACCTTTTAAAACTAATTAGCCGAAATAGATTATAAAATTTCTATGCCCTTTAGATTCACCCACCTAAACCAACAAATTTCCATCCATTCATTCATTCCAAGTTATAACTCAAAATCAAATTTCCTACGGGACAGATTGCAGCATGGAGTTTGTCTTTGATTGTCTCGTCTCTGTTCAAGGTGGTGGCTGTGACATTGGGTATGTGAGTTATTGTCCTCCTGATTATGCCAGCTTAGGCTTTTGTGATATTTTGGTTCGTTTTAATAATATCCTTGTGTTGCTGATGCTGGAGTGGTTGTCCAGTTAGCTTGGTATTTTGGTTGTTGATGTAATTGTTCTTGTTTTTATGTGCTTTTGTCCGTGAGCGTCTGTTCTGTATTATGTTGGTTTGTGTTTTGTGAGTCCTCGAGCGTGATTGCCTTGTGCAACTTGTTAAACAATAGTGCCCTTACTCTTGTGTCTGCCTTGTCCAGCTTGAAGTCATATACACCCTTTGTGGTGTTTCTATGGTTTAGGCATATTTGTCTAACTCCAGTTCTATAAGCTACATTTGTGGTTCTATTTTAGTGGCTAGGCTATCGGCCTATCTCCTATACTCAATGTATTTATTACTTGTTGTAATAAAAAGTGGACGGTCCACTTTAAAAACCGGCTGGCCTTGCCAAAAAAATTAGTTATCAAAAATTTCCTTTTCAAAGTTCTCAAATTTTTTCTAATGCCTTAAATTTACGAAAAACTTTGCCAGTGTCTCCTTTGTGCCATTTGATAAAAAAGATTCCATTATATATATAATCGCAAATATACATCACATCTTCGAGGATGAGACATCCCGTAGGAAAAAAATATAAAAATTACGATATGTAATCCGAGATGTGTGCCTTTTATTAGTATTAGCAAGGATACACAACCAATATAATGTGAAAGCGAGCTCCAAATTCGAAGCATATGCCGTCTGCACCTACTAATTACTCAACAACCAATAAGAACAATTATATAGAAAGTAATATTAATATATAGCATAGATTATACAAGAACCATAAGCAAATGTAACAAATGTAACCAGAGAAACCATCAAACAAATGATACACATTCAACTAATTCATAACTTTACCTGTTTGAATTTTCCAATATCAACATTTAATTTATTGAAGCCTGTACAATGTAAATATATCATCCGTATGCAAAGCTATACCTGATCCCACGCTCAATCACACAATTTCACTTCCGAACTAGCATCATTAACATGACCACTCCAGTGCAGACTCAGATCCAGTTTCTTGATTAGATTCCATCATTCTCCTTGCATATTCATAAACTATGATGGATAATTTCAGAATCAATCAAAAATTTGTGTCCATTGTTCACTGTTAAGAATTGAGTAAAAAAATCCTAACCCGGACTGATGTAAATCATCTCAAAATCGCATATTTGAATCTAAATCAAACAGTTATTGTCACGACCCCTCTTTCTATCTCTAGGAAAACACACATGATTTAAGAAAGAAAGGGATAGAAGAAGAAAAGATAAGAAAGAAGAAACTCAACAACATCAGATACTCACAGCGGAACGAATGAAATATAATATATCACATAAAATATTACATAGTATCATATACATCAGAGTACACAACTTATACAACATATATTAGACAGTTATAAACATCTGTCTATCATACAACTCGAGATATCACAAGTTACAAATACCACACAAACATAGCGGAACCATTATATATCTACACGCTGAAGCCTCCATCTCCAAATCTCCTCCAGAATGCGTCAAAGCTAACATGAATCCCTCGACTACTCATACATAATATGAGTACCCAAGAGTTTAATAAAACAGAAAATAAACACTCGGGTCAGACAGGGGTCTGGTGTGAGTAAACGGGTAAAAATTGCTTAACTTTAGAAAATCCTTTGAAAAGAAAAGGTATCACGTAAGACTTTCCACACATAAACATGGAAAACTTTTTACCTTACGCTAACCAAAACATTTGATAGGAAATCTAGTGATATTATAATAGTGTCTAGGGTTTTCAAGTAAATAAGAAATAAACGAAATTGTTACATTCATTAAATTCCAGCTACTAGCCACAAATGTGGATAATTCAATCAAAACCGTAGGGTCTCGTAGGAAGAATGGGTTTCCATCAATGGCAGGGCTACTGGGGTACCGCCCGTCACAGTACGGGGCATATATCATCGTACCGAGGATTACTCCCAATTCCCCGCAACACAAGGCCAGAACCATAACTTACTGGACAGTGTCGAGTAAGATCACCCCGTGGTTGGTGCGATCAACCACCCACTAAGCCGAAATAAAAAGGGACATCTAGACAGGGATGACCTCACCCAGAAATGGGTGCTACCCACTTAGCTTTGCTGCACCTCCCCTGTTTTAGCCATTCCCGATTGATGAGGCTTGAGGCTGCGATTACCTTAATATAACACATCTATCTTAGAATGCTCATCATCCACCTGACGATGTTCTGAAAGCATTCAATCCATACAAGTTCGTTCCGGGTTCGAACGAAACCGAAGGCACAATCTCGTTGCACTCATTTTGGAATCACCCTCAGAGTCAACGACCATAGCCCTTGCACTCTGAATCACCATCTCGAACCTGTAAGTACTATCTCTATCAAACTCATCTCGGAATCATCCCCAGAGTTATACTAACGAATAGTTCTTACACTTCGAGTCTTCACTTGAACTCCACTTGGATTCATGACCTAACGTTTAATTTGGATCGATGTGGTTTTCGGATATCCAAATATGGAAACCCGATCCCGGTCTCACCGAAATCCAAACGCCATTTTAATGTCCAAGTTGTTTAAGGGTTTAAACAATTTAAACTTATATTCAGGATAACATAAATAGATAGATGAATCACATTATCAGAATAGATAATTCATATTATCCAATCATCTCATAAGCAGCGTATATCACATAGCAGATATATCACACCCAAATCATCCAACATCATTCAAATATCCAATATCAATCATCCAATATTAGTCAACCATCCATAACCAGGTTTGATTAACTCTTAATCAATTTAATTAACCTTTAATTAAATTAATTACTATCCTTTAATCACTTGGATTATCTTAATCCTGCTTCATTGATTTATTACAAATTAATTTATTAATCATCTCTAAATGATCTTCCATAATTAATCTTCCTTGATTAATTATTCTTTAATTACATTCAAGTAATTAACCTTTAATTCTTTAATTAATTCCACAAATTAATTATCCTTAACCCTATACAGTAATTAACCTTTAATTACTATCATTAATTACAATAATTAATTATCCTTCATTTTCTTACCTTAATTAATCAACTATGATTAATTACATTAATCCTTTATTAATTACAATTAATCATACTTTAATTAATCACTTTTATTAATCAACCTTGGTTAATTTCATTAATTATATTAACTAATGATCCTTATTAATTAACAATTCCTTTAATTAAATAAATAATTAACTTGAAATTAACCACCTCATTAATTAGTCTTAATTAATCATAAACAATAATTAACAACTTGTAATTACTTATCTTAATTAATTCAATTCTTAATTAATTTTTTTAATCCTTTGATTAATTATACTAATTAATTAATCTTTAATTACTTCATTAAGTAATCAATTAATTAATAATCCTTAATTAATTGCTTTATTAATTAATTACAATTTAATTAAGTACATTTAGTAACTAATCTTAAATTAATCACATTCATTAATTAATTAATCACATTAATTAATTAACTGAATTAACTAAGTAATTAACCCTTAATTACTTCTATAAGTAATTATCTTCTAATTACTTTCACTAGTTAATTACTCTATTAACTAATATCCTTAACAAGTAATTAATCCTATCATTAAATAATCCTTAATTCTTTAATTAATTAATCCCTCTTTAATTAATTAACTTTCAAATCAATTAGTTTAATTAATCTTTAAATTAATAACATCAAGTGATTAACCCTTAATCACTTCACTCAATTACTTCCATAAGCAATTCTCCATTAATTACTTCCATAAGTAATTTTCCCTCTTAATTACATTAAGTAATTATTCTCCATTAAATAACTACACTTAATTGATTCATAATCAAGTGATTATTTGAAATTAACAAACAATTAACCAATCATTTAAAATTAATTAAATAACTGGTTAACTTCTTATATTTAAAATCCTTAATTAATTAAGAAAATCATTTATCTAAATTAAACTTTTACTTATTAACAAATCATATTAATTAAGTATTCTTAAGTTCATAATAATAATAAATTAACCATATTTATCTTCACAAATTAATTATTTGAATTAATCAAATCTTAATAACTTAAAAACAAACTATTTTATTGATTAAAAAAATTATAACATTAACCTTATTTGAAAATCAAGCATTTAGAAATCAAGTTGAAATTTAAAACAATTTAATCATCTAATATAACTTTAAAATCTTTCAAACTTTTCAAATCGTTTAATTTAGGTTGTATAATATTTATCTTTGGAAGCTTAAATATCATATCTTTAAACTTATCCATTTCAATATAAATTTAAAAACCTTAGTTTTTAAACATTACTAAAAAACTTTGATTTAATATTTTAAAATGAAAACCCTTCTTTTAAATTAAAATTCAAAATTTAATTAATTTAATTACTTCCAAAAGAATTCATCTTAAACAATTTAAATTCGAAAATAAATTCAATTTACACTTTTAAAGTTTGGATTAACTTTTACTTCAAAAGAACAAGTTTTAACTTTGTAAATTTGTTTCCTTTTTGTGAAAACTTAAGCTTGATTTTATTTATTCAAAACAACAAGTTTAATTTGTAAACTTTATATTTTATTTTTACTGTACTGAACCAGAAAAGCCTACCACTTGAAAACTTCGAGTCGAACACTACACTACACGAGCCCGCCCCGAGTCTTCCAACTGCTCAAAAACTTCGAGACAATCTCTAGTTTGCACGAGAATAAACACGAGCACTCATCTTCATCTCGAATGCCAACTTCATCAGATAATATAGGTGCACCGTGCACATGCACAGTGCTTCCATCATCCTCCGGTCATCTCTCTGGCCATCACCAAGTCGAGCATCACGACACCAGACACTTCATCCACTCCGATCATCCATATAGATAGCAGCTAAAAATCAAGGCAATCAATCCACCGCAACCCAAATTCCAAGATCGAAAAACTCCCATCGCCTTCGCTCCTAACATTGGAATCATCAGCCGACCTACCTGAAGATGTGCCACACTTCGACGAACAATATTCACACCTCGTGAATCATTCTGATCCTAAATGGCCAACACAATTGCCTTGCAAAACCCCTCGTTCCCAAAGGACCCCCGAACCCTAGTTCGCCTCAGCGCGATCACCATAGTCATCGGAAAATTGACTTACTATTTTTCCTAAATTCGTCGACAACTCAGCCAACTCCGATACTAACCTCGAGTCTCAGATCAACCTAGATCATCAGAAATTGCTGATATACCCAAAATCGAACAATTCAAAATAACTCACAAATTCCCTAACTAAAAATCACGATACTCTCATCATAATTCATCATTTTGTTATACGAATCAGATTTTATAACCAAAGATTGGATTTGACTCGAACGAATATTAACCATGTTTGAATATTCACTGTATCTTATAAATTTTTAAGATAAAAACATAATATAATTTCCCGAGTTCATTTTTATGATTAGCATCACATTGTTATACACATTTCTCTTTTAGAAATCAATGTCAGAAATTTAATACAAGAGAGGATAAAGAATTTACAAGTTTATCTAAATCCTGTAAAATAACAGAGGCAAAACTTTTTTATAAATACAGGCACTTCAGATATTCAAGCATGCATTCATTTTAAGATATAGATACAACCAATATTGCCACACAAATTCAATCACAGGCATTTAATTAAAATCACTGTTTTAAACTGTTATTAAGAGAATGTATGTTTACTCACCTTTTTTATAGAGAACAGAGCATGTTCCAGGTCAATCATTCGAACTTCTTCTGCTTTTCAGTTTCAGGTTGAAAATAGTTTTCTGGTTTAGTTTTAGATTTGAAATATGTTTACACTATTGAATTTTGGTTTGAGAAGTTTTCAAACTTGGAATTATCTTTGTTTCAGCTGAAAAATAAGAAAAGAAGAGTGAAGAGATGAAAAGTTTATTTTAATGAATTATGTTATGGTTTATTAAAAATTAAAGAAAGTTAGTTTTTAAATGATGACACTTGTTTTAGAACTTACATTTGTCACTCATATTACTTAATTGTTCAACACATGTTATTAAGATGTGCTAATATGTTTACACATGTTCCTAAGTATTTTTAATTAAATTTTCATTTAATTTAAATATTAATATAAGCTTACATACTTAATTTACTTAATTAATAAATACTTATATATGTACACATAATTTAAAGAAAATATTATAAACCAATTATAGTACAAATAAATTCTTATACATGTATTTTTAAAATCTAAAATATTTATTTTATTGTTTAAGAGATATAAATTAAAATTCCAAATATTCTTTGAAAAGTATTATATTAAATTATACTCTTCAAATTACAATTTATATATATATATATATATTAAAATTTTGAAAGTTCTTTTATCAAATTCAAACCAAACATCACTATATACAAATATGCATACATTTCAAGTAGAAAAATTCCTAACATAAATTTTGAGAATTATTATGTTAAATTTCAAAACAACTTCAAACTATAACCTATACTTATATATATTATAATTTGATAATTCATCTTTTATTTAAAACAAAAGATCTTCTTATTCACAATATATATATATATATATATCAAATATATATATTATAAATAGAATATAAAATTTTTATTAGCTTACGAAAGATAATTCTTATCAATTTTAAATTGATAGAAAGATATTGATCAACAGTGTCAGATTAAATATTTATTAACCTTTAAAAGATTAAATTTACCAATTTAAATTAAAATTATAAAGGAAAATTATCAAATCAATTTAATTATTAATACAGATTATTAAATTGATATTGCCTAAAATTCCGGGTCGTCACATTCCTCCCCCCTTAAAAGAATTTCGTCCCCGAAATTTAAAAGCAAAGATAATTTAATAACCCAGCAAAGATTTTAATCTCAAACAGCAAAGCGTACCTATTATCCAGTTACTAACAACCATAGCAACCAATGAAACAAACAATCCTAAGTAATTATCTTGACACAAATCAAAATAGATCCTCTAACACTATCTAGATTTTCCCAAGTATAAATCACTGGTAGACTCGCTCTATAGGAGCTCAACTAACTACATCACCAAAATCCCGAGCTCCTCTTATTTCTAGATCCATGAATTTGAACAGAACATCAGACTATACTCAAGTCTAGCCCAACTTCCAAAATCCAACTGAACTGCAGATTCTACAACCAACGATAAATCATACACGTACTCCCTCAGAGATACGTGAAATACAATGAATTCCAGCTATCCAAACTGGCAATTCAATCTTATAGACAAAAGAACTTATTCTATTAAAAACACAGATAAGAAATCCCAAATACCTCAGAACTAGCCATCCAATCTTATCCAATTACTGCTCTCTTAACCAGAGAAACTTTAATAACAATGAAGTCTCCAACTTCGAATTCCAAATTCCTTATCTCATATCTGCATAACTCAACAGACAATCCTGGGCTGCCCATTTTCTTCCTGATCAGCTCAACCTATGCTGATGCTTCCAAAAACAACTACACCAAAGCAAACCAGTTTCTAGATCATATCCAACAGAAAGGTCTTCCAAGATCCGTCGAAACCCAGAACACAAGCTCTACTTCCCAAGCAATAGCAAACTGAACTTGCTTCCTTCCTTGCACAGCTGCTACCTTGCTTTCGCTGCACAACTCAGATTCTGAAATAGACGAGAATATTGTTGATGAACACGAGTACAAACTTATCCAATATATCCAGAAAACTTTGTTCATCAAATTCATAAAATCTTAGTGACCCATCTGACTCGGTCACACATCCTTACAGCAGAATCCAAAGTCGGAAGCTAGATCTGACCAATCCATATCCCACAAATTCCTGAGTTGCTACACGAACTCTTCTTTCTTCAAGAACCATCCTACTACCAGGCTAACTACCAGTATCGCTTTTGGAACCAAATCGATATGGAACTCAACTCCAGATGCAGACAAACTTCTGATTACTTCAATAGCTCCTACTTCCACATGAGAACCCTCAGTCTCAAACAAAAGATTGCCTAAGATAAATTTCCAAATTAATCGCAAATCACTTTTGCGATCCTACCTAATTCGGATTCCAAAGAAACCGTCCTCTCTTTACCAATTAGAACAGCCTTAAGCTTTTCCAAACAAGGTTAATCCTTTAAGGAAACCTTCACCATCTGCCCGGACTGCTGAAAGAAGAACCACAAAGATTCCTGAACCATCGGAGAATCGGGCCACAATGCTGCTTCCAAACTCTATCTCTAGGACAATACTAAGCCAGAAGACCTTCTTGTCGGCTCACAAATACCTCCGAGCTGAAACTGCTGCCACAGCTAACCAAAGTCTTCTAATCCCAAGGCTCCTCGAAACCCAAAACCATCAACAAACTGCACAACTGACCTTCGAGATGGCAGACATCCTCTCAAGAAATTCGGGCTCCAAATCAAGAATCAACATCTTGCTCTCCTTAAGGGATGACAATGAGACCATGCCGAAGCGAAGCAACTTATAGACCTTAGTGTCATATTCCAAAATAGCCAACCTCTTGCTAAAGATCCAGATAACTTCTACACAGACGAAACTTCCATGCGACAGGTAAAGTCTGTTTCTTAACTACTTCTAAAATTGGCTTCAAGAGAAAACATCTTCGAAAATATCCATGGGTACTGCATCTCACCACGCAACTGTCAAGGTACCATCACTTGCTTCTGCACTTCCGACAGATCCAATCCTAGAAAATCCGCTTACCCAAGCGAAATCCAAACTTATACTTCAAAGATGAACTCCGAATCTTTTAAAAGATTTCCTTCGAAGATCAGGGAATTCCTTACTCCATGCTGCAAAGCTCACTTGAGATAGTATTGGGTCTACAGTCTCGACAGATACACATCCAACCTCAAACATATGGACCTCTTCCATTAGTGGTAGTCGTGTTACACACACACCACTGCTCCATCTACCTCTAAAACTTATGATGGAAAACCCGAACAGGTAACCCAACAAATCAGGTAGATATAGATATATAAATATACAGTTATATAAAAAAAATTACAAGTACGCTCTCTCAAGAAGACACCACTCCAGAGCCTAGGTATTCGCTTAACCTAATGCTCTAATACCAACTGTCACGACCCATCCACTGTGGCGATCTAGGCTTTGCAACCATCGACAGTGGCTCACTCGACTGGTAGGCTTTTCAACCATCCCAGCCCCACCGTGGCTCACAGTGATACCTCGGGTTTGCTTTTATGGCCAGCCTCCCGACTCGCAACCAACCCCGTAAGGCCTTATACTACCCCCGGGGGCATGTAGGGGTAAGAGTCTCCCGTTCGCCACCTAACGCAAAGCGAGAACCCCCTATCAGGCTGTAATGTAGCAAACCCGATCCCAATCTCACCGAAATCCAAACGCTATTTTAATGTCTAAGTGGTTTAAGGGTTAAACAATTTAAACTTATATTCCGGATAACATAAACAGATAGATGAATCACATTATCACAATAGATAATTCATATTATCCAATCATCTCATAAGCAGCATATATCACATAGCAGAGATATCACACCCAAATCATCCAACATCATTTAAACATCCAATATCAATCATCCAATATTAATCATCCAATATTAGTCAACCATCCATAAGCAGGTTTGATTAACTCTTAATCAATTTAATTAACCTTTAATTAAACTAATTACTATCCTTTAATCACTTGGATTATCTTAATCCCGCTTCATTGATTTATTACAAATTAATTTATTAATCGTCTCTTAATGATCTTCCTTAATTAATCTTCCTTGAATATTTATTCTTTAATTAAATTCAAGTAATTAACCTTTAATTCTTTAATTAATTCCATAAATTAATTATCCTTAACCCTATACAATAATTAACCTTTAATTATTATCATTAATTACAATAATTAACGATCCTTCATTTGCTTCCCTTAATTAATCAACTACGATTAATTACATTAATCCTTTATTAATTACAATTAATCATACTATAATTAATCACTTTTATTAATCAACCTTGATTAATTTCATTAATTATATTAACTAATGATCCTTATTAATTAATAATTCCTTTAATTAATTAAATAATTAACGTGAAATTAACCACCTCATTAATTAGTCTAAATTTATCGTAAACGGCAATTAACAACTTGTAATTACTTTTCTTAATTAATTAACTACTTAATTAATTTTTTTAATCCTTTGATTAATTATGCTAATTAATTAATCTTTAATTACTTCATTAAGTAATCAATTAATTAACAATCCTTAATTAATTACTTTATAAATTAATTACAATTTAATTAATTACATTTAGTAATTAATTTTAAATTAATCACATTAATTAATTAATTAATCACATTAATTAATTAACTAAATTAACTAAGTAATTAACCCTTAATTACTTCTATAAGTAATTTTCTTTTAATTACTTTCATTAGTTAATTACTCTCTTAACTAATATCCTTAACAAGTAATTAATCCCATCATTAAATAATCCTTAATTCTTTAATTAATTAATCCCTCTTTAATTAATTAACTTTCAAATCAATTAGTTTAGTTAATCCTTAAATTAATAACATCAAGTGATTAACTCTTAATCACTTTACTCAATTACTTCCATAAGAAATTTTCCATTAATTACTTCCATAAGTAATTTTCCTTCTTAATTACATTAAGTAATTATTCTCCGTTAAATAATTACACTTAATTGGTTCATAATTAAGTGATTATTTAAAATAAACAAACAATTAACTAATCATTTAAAATTAATTAAATAACTAGTTAACTTCTTATATTTAAAATCCTTAATTAATTAAGAAAATCATTTATCTAAATTAAACTTTTACTTATTAACAAATCATATCAATTTAGTATTCTTAAGTTCATAATAATAAATTAACCATATTTGTCTTCACAAATTAATTATTTGAATTAATCAAATCTTAATAACTTAAAAAAAACTATTTTATTGATTAACAAAATTATAACATTATCCATATTTGAAAATAAAGCATTTAGAAATCAATTTGAAATTTAAAACAATTTAATCATCTAATTTAAACATTAAAATCTTTCAAACTTTTCAAATCGTTTAATTTAGATTGTATAATATCTATCTCTGGAAGCTTAAATATCATATCTTTAAACTTATCCATTTCAATATAAATTGGAAAGATTAGTTTTTAAACATTACTTAAAAATTTTGATTCAATATTTTAAAATGAAAACCCTTCTTTTAAATTAAAATTCAAAATTTAATTAAGTTAATTACTTCCAAAAGAAATCATCTTAAACAATTTAAATTTGAAAATAAATTCAATTTACACTTTTAAAGTTTTGATTAACTTTTACTTTAAAAGAACAAGTTTTAACTTTGTAAAGTTGTTTCCTTTTTGTAAAAACTTAAGCTTGAGTATATTTATTCAAAACAACAAGTTTAATTTGTAAACTTTATATTTTATTTTTACTGTACCGAACCAGAAAAGCGTACCACCTGAAAACTTCGAGTCGAACACTACACAACACGAGCCTGCCCCGAGTCTTCCAACTTCTCAAAAACTTCAAGACAATCTCCAGTTTGCACGAGACCTAACACGAGCACTCATCTTCATCTCGAATGCCAACTTCATCAGATAATATAGGTGCACCGTGCACATGCACAGCGCTTCCATCATCCTTCGGTCATCTCTCTGGCCATCAGCAAGTCGAGCATCACGACATCAAACGCCTCATCCACTCCGATCATCCAAATAGATACCAACTAAAAATCAAGGCAATCAATCCACCGCAACCCAAATTCCAAGATCGAAAAACTCCCATCGCCGTCGCTCCCAACATCGGAATCATCAGCCGACCTACCTGAAGATGCGCCACACTTCGACGAACAATATTCACACCTCGTGAATCATTCCGATCCTAAATTGCCAACACAATTGCCTTGCAAAATCCCTCGTTCCCTAAGGACCACCGAACCCTAGTTCGCCTCAGTGCGATCACCACAGTTATCGGAAAATTGCCTTACCATTTTTCCTACATTCGTCGACAACTCAGTCAACTCCGATACTAACCTCGAGTCTCAGATCAACCTAGATCATCAGAAATTGCCGATATACCCAAAATCAAACATTTCAAAGTAACTCACAAATTCCCTAACTAAAAATCACGATACTCTCATCATAATTCATTATTTTGTTATACGAATCAGATTTTATAACCAAAGATTGGATTTGACTCGAACGAATATTAACCATGTTTGAATATTCAATGTATCTTATAAATTTTTAAGATAAAAACATAATACAATTTCCCGAGTTCATTTTTGTGATTAGCATCACATTGTTATACACATTTCTCTTTTAGAAATCAAAGTCTCAAATTTAATACAAGAGAAGATAAAGAATTTACAATTTAATCTAAATCTTGTAAAATAACAGAGGCAAAACTTTTTTATACATACAGGCACTTCGGATACTCAAGCATGCATTCATTTTAAGATATAGATACAACCAATATTGCCACACAAATTCAATCATAGGCATTTAATTAAAATCACAGTTTTAAACTGTTTTTAAGAGAATGTATGTTTACTCACCTTTTTTATAGAGAACAGAGCATGTTCCAGGTCATTCATTTGAACTTCTTCTGCTTTTTAGTTTTCAGGTTGAAAATAGTTTTCTGGTCTAGTTTTAGATCTGAAATATGTTTACACTATTTAATTTTGGTTTGAGAAGTTTTCAAACTTGGAATTATCTTTGTTTCAGTTTAAAAATAAGAAAAGAAGAGTGAAGAGATGGAAAGTTTATTTTAATGAATTATATTATGGTTTATTAAAAATTAAAGAATGTAAATTTTTAAATGATGACACTTGTTTTAGAAATTACATTTGTCACTCCTATTACTTAATTGTTCAACGCATGTTATTAAGATGTGCTAATATGTTTACACGTGTTCCTAAGTATTTTTAATTAAATTTTCATTTAATTTAAATATTAATATAAGCTTACATACTTAATTTACTTAATTAATAAATACTTATATATGTATATATAATTTAAAGAAAATATTATAAACCAATTATATACAAATAAATTCTTATACGTGCATTTTTAAAATCTAAAATATTTATTTTATTGTTTAAGAGATATAAATTAAAATTCCAAATATTCTTTGAATTGTATTATATTAAATTATACTCTTCAAATTACAATTTATATATATATATATATTAAAATTTTGAAAGTTCTTTTATCAAATTCAAACCAAACTTCACTATATATAAATATGCATACATTTCAAGTAGAAAAATTCATAACATAAATTTTGAGATTTATTATGTTAAATTTCAAAACAACTTCAAACTATAACATATACTTATATATATTACAATTTGAAAATTCATCTTTTATTTAAAACAAAAGATCTTCTTATTCACAATATATATATATATGTATATATCATATATATATATATATATATATATATTATAAATAGAATATAAAAAATTTATTAGCTTTTGAAAGATAATTATTATCAATTTTAAATTGATAGAAAGATATCGATCAATATTGTCAGATTAAATATTTATTAACCTTTAAAAGATTAAATTTACCAATTTAAATTAAAATTATAAAGGAAAATTATCAAATCAATTTAATTATTAATACATATTATTAAATTGATATTGCCTAAAATTTGGGGCCGTCACAGTTATGCTAATAAAATGATCTACTTACAACTTACGTATTTATTCAATCAGTTTCCTATTTTACCAAATTCCTTTTATTCATAATCATTTTATTCGCATTCATTTTTTAAACCACATCCAATTTATGTTTAACAACATTTCATTTCATATTTAGTTCATTTATGAACCATTCCATAAAAAAATTACTTAAGTTTATTACAAAAATTTTATACAACACAACTTATGTTTATTGTCACTTTTAAACTCAAGTTTATATTCATTTTAACAAAATCAATTTCAGTTAACTTCACTTAACTTTCATTTCATTGTTCAATTTCAGATTTTTTTTTTGCTTAACCGAAATGTTTAACCATTTTAAATTTTGGTTTTACTTTCCATTTTCTCAAATTTATAAGTTATACAAACCTATCTACTTAAAATTTCATAATTTTTGTACTTCATTTGATAATTACAACTTAAATTTATATTTAGTTCACACTCTTCTACATCCTAAGAATATATGAAATTTCCAATTTACTCTACTTAATTAGAATATTTAATAAATTTAAAATTTGTTTTAACTTTATATTTTTCTCAAATTCATTAGTTATAGAAACTTATTATCTTTTATGTTTTCTTAAAACATTTCGATGAAAATTTTCAAATTTTAAACACTCTGTTTTAATTTCCAAATCATTTTGAAATAATATTTATAGATAACTCCTTTGTATATCATATCATACTTTGAAATCTAAAACAAATTTGTTTTGCCAAAACAAAACTTTTATAGCAAATCACTACGGTAGCAATCCATCACTTAGAAATTCGAAAATGAACACCAATGATGTTGTATTCATCAACAAAATTATTTTCTAGCAACTGAAGTGAGTCGGTGCTTTTTATCTATTTAAATTCATTTTAAAATATTTCTATCCGAAAATACAATTAAAATAATACTATTCTTATTTCTTCTAAAACTTAGAAAATATTTCAAAACTTCCGAGGTTTAAATTTTAAAATTCTTGGTTCAAATCCATTTTTATTTATAACTCATATTTACAAATATATTTATCAATTTAATTTCCTTTTTATTTATAAATAAAATTTATAAACTATATTTGTATAATTTCTCTTATTTAGATTAAAATCATTTCGTAGTTGTTTAACTTTACTTATATTATAATAAACAATATTTTATTAACATTAAATCCAACCAACATACTATATATCTATATTAAGTTTCTGAAAAATTATTCCTTTATATGATAAAATATAATTTATGTAAAAAAATTTCGTTAACCCACTTCTAAAAAAAATATTGTTACGGCTTGCCTTGCTTAAGAGTTTAGAAACATCTATCGATATAGTTGCATTTAATGTATCGATTAAAATTCAAAATCACTCAACTGAGAAGCCAACACAATATAAAGCCTTTTTATATTACTAACAAATACATGCCCATATCTATAATACACTCGAATAATTCTAGGGTCCTATTGACCCTATCTCTAATGAGTAATCCCCATCAAAGCATAAGTATTCACTAACCCAAGCTTTGATACCAACTATAACAACCTGCAAATCCATACATTTCAAGATTATAATAAACCACACAGTCCAACCCAAGTTGTATAGAAATATAGATAGTTATGGGAAAGGAAGAAGAAGAGAAAAGATGTAGAAGAGAAGAAGAAACTAAAACAGCACAGAATCTCACAACCGTAACAGAACAATATATAATATAATATCAATGATCTTTACACAAGAGAAATTATAATAAACATACATCCATTAAAGTACAAAAACAAATCACAATCATCAGCCTAGACAGGTATAATACTCTACCCTCATAATTGTTGATGATTAAAATAACCAATGCAGTGAGAAATAAACAAATACGTGAATATAACTATAAGACTCCAACTCCTCTTCTGAGCTCCAACACCTCCGAAAGAAATATGCAAATATGCTCTGTCTGACCCGAGTTTTATAATAAAATAATACCCGAGTCAGTCTGGTAAACCGACGTGAGAAAAAAACCCTATTGGATTTTTAAAGTTATCAAACTCTTTTCAAAAGAAAGGTATCTCGTAAGACCATGCCGCACATAAATAATGGTCGGTTTTACCTTAAGATATCAAAAACATTTTCTACAAAAGATCCAGTTTTAACAATCCAAAATTCCAGTCATATGAAATTTGTATATTTAATTGATTTTAAATATTCACAAGTAAATTTTATAAGTCGAATAACTTATATTTTGAATATGAGTATTAATTGGATAATTAAATTGTTAATTTAATTTTCGAAATTGCAGAAATAATTGGAATTTGGATTTAATGTGAATTAAAATGATTTATAAAGTTGAACTAAATTAAACTTGAATTAGAATGAAGTTGGTAGACTTTTGAAACTGGTTTAAAAGTTAGATTATAGAATTTGAATATTTTAGTATTTAATTAACGTGTAAAAATATTCATTTTTGAAATAGTCTCGTATTTCGACGAAACTAGTTTCATTGGATCCGTAATGTTATATTATTAGAGGATTCCAAGTTTCGTATCAATTGGATTTACGATCGAATTGGCTCTCGATGTATATTCTTTTGTGTTCGGAATAGGTGTAAAACATTATAAACACAAGTGGCACGCTTCGATTGGAGTCCGGAAATTTTTCGGATGAATATTGTCGTGAAATTTTCTATAAAAGGACTTTATAATTTTCTATTTCACTCAAAACCCTAACCCTAGGGTTACAGCCGCCACCATGAAAATGTATGACAAAAACAGTTCCGTGCTTCATCTCCTCCGATCTCCTTATCCATCCACTTTCATCGAAAACTTCCAATAAAAAATATGTCGAGCTCGACGAGTACTGTCTAACCAACGGTCACGATCATCCAAAATGAAGCCAATCGACGACAATTTCAGTTCAAAGTCGTCACATTTGGACGGCGGTTCATGAAGGAGGAGGAGGCGACCAAGCTCGCCATGCCTCTGGGCGATGGTGCACGTGGGTGTGGGCGTTCGAGTGATGATCCCTGATCGGCGACTAGGCAAGCATGGAGGTCGGTAATTAAGGGTTAGACGGTGGTGTTGGGTTCGTGACCTTCTAATACTTGAACGATGAAGAATAAGGAATAGAAATGAAGGGCCATGATCTGCTGGTCGTTGAAATGTGCGGCCCAGATTAGTTTAAAGGTTTATTATAAAAAAAGAAAATTGAAATTGTATTATATATAAATTTGTATAAAGTTTAAAATGATATAACTTCTTCGTACGAGGTCTGTTTTTGATGAAACAAGTTGCATTTGGATCGTATTGACAGGCACTACATTTTAGAGCTAATTTGGAGTTGATTGGAGCTAGTAAAAATTTAAGGTAAAATTAAACACTTGTTTAATTTTATTCGAAATAAAACGCCGCAACGTCTACTGGAACCAAAGGGAGTACAACTCACTCTTTCTGACTCGCTGATATTTTTATACAAGTGAGAATAAATTTATTTTATGTTGATTGATGATTATTTGGGTGATATATGATATATTATGTATATATTGATTGATTTGGATATATTCCTCCCTATTGGAGCAGATGAGACCCTATACGTTCCTGTGTATAAGCGGATGACCTTTGTACATGCATCTGCCACGAAGCAGATATTGTACATATTTTCTCATACGTATATTTGTTCCAAGTGACAGGTTGGAGGGATCCAAATGGATTCCTCACCGGTGTTGATTTTATTTACAAATATTGTGATATATGCTGTTATCATATGAAATATGATGTTTTGGATGCCTAGATCGATATGATTGATGTGAATCATCTTATTTAGTGTTATTGAGCATTGAGACTATTTTTGGAATTTTAAAAATATTAAAGTGATGATTTCGAATTGAAAAGAATTTCAAAGTGATTTTGAAAATAGATGTTTTATTAATTTTTAAATTGTTAAGGAAATGAATTTATTTTAAATAAAAAGTTATAATTTTTATGTTATAAAAATTATGATTTTTGTGAAATATACTTAAGTATGATTTTTGAAGTTATATAAGCTTTAATAATGATTTCTAAATTATTAAAAGAAGAAGTTTTATTTAAATGTATTCAAAATGTGGTTTTAGAAATATGGAGTTAAACAAAAGTAATTGAATTATAAATGAGTTTTTTAAATGTTTAAAATGAAGTTATAAATGATTCTTATAAGTAAATAAGATATATGGATTTATGAATTTATGAAGTTATAAAAAGAATGAATTTGCAAATAAATGACTCATAAGTAAATTAATTATAACCGGATTTTGGCATGCAAATGAGATATAAATGGAATTGGTTAATAAATGGAATTTTATTTGTGGAAGTTTCTATAAAATATAAATGGAATTTATAAACATTGTTTTATAAATGTGAAATTAATCTAATTTGACAAGTTAATTATGAAAGTTTATTAAAGGAATTATATTCACGGTTTTGGACAGTGGATAATCTTTTAAAATGTTTTGAAAAGTGATCTTTTAAATGGAGTTAAATGGTTTGAAAATGTTTAAAAGGTGTGAGCATCGAACACATAGATTTCAACATTCATTGTTGAAATAGACGTTTTCGAGAAGTAAGGAAAGCATGGACTATAACACTATTGTTATAGTAAATGATTTTCGAAAGGAGATGTTTTTTATAGTATATTAGATTTATATATCTTTCTAATTATCGAATCCCTATACTAATGATTTTGGGTTGTCGTAACGATGTTTTACGCAACATTTGTTTTGACCCGATAAAGCGTGTGTTGAAAATATTAAGCTTTCCTAAAGAGATTTTTGAATATGCTTATACTGTAATATAAGTATATGGAAAAAATTTCCAATGTTGAAATATTGAAATGGTTTTGAGAATATATCTTTTTAAGGATAATTCGAAGTGAGCATTTGGAAAGTGATTTAATTAATAAAAGATTAATTAAAAGGGCGTAGCGATTTCATGCGGTGCAAGATATTTGTTTGTTTCTTTGATAGTTAAATAATCGATTATTAAATTTGGCCATTTTAGTTCCTCGACTTGATGTTGGAACTGTCTAGTTGTCACTTAGTACTTAGCCATCTGTGTAGGCTTGATTATCATTTGTGTTGAGGATGTTGATTCGTGTAGTGCAGAGTATTTTTTCAATCTATCGGGCTTCCTTCTTCGCCGAAGGATAGCAAATTGAAAGTTGGAGACGTGATAAGTCGATAAGACCTAATTCCTATGTGAGGTTGAGAAACACTTTTGCATTGTTGGTGCAAAGAGAGCGTGATCGGTTTATCCAAAACCACTTCAAATCAATGTATATGCGTTCGATTATGCAGGTTATCGATGGTATTAAGATTTAAGATTTTCATAATAGAGGATTGCTTGTTCACCATTTGGGGTTAAAATCCCAATATACATCCAATAGCAGTAGTCTCTTTGTTATGAAATATCCAATGCAAGGATTGTCACTACTACTCCTAGGGATTTCCCGATAGGATGTGGTAGGAAAGTACATTTGGTTTGTCCTGTTCCTCGGCAACTTGTATGGACGAGTGTTTGACATTGCATTTCTAAAGATTACGTACATTGGTTTTTACAGACGTACATTAGTGGTGGCGGAGAAGGAACTTCTCTTTTCTTAACACCCTCCTTGAGACATACGAGCTCAAGGGTAGTATTTTTATGGAAGGCAATTAGTAGTCAACAGAAATTGAAATGTGGCATTCAAAGTGATGTGATATGTGAAGGTAATCTTTACCTCAGGCCTCATCGACCAAAAATGATCGAAACAGGGTTAGATGCAGCAAGGCTAAGTGGGTCATTCCTAATTAGAATATGATCATCCTCTTCTAGATATATTTCTTCCCGCTATGACGTATGTAAATTATTATGGTTTGTATGCTATGAGGGCCCTCGGAAAAGGACGGTAACGACAGGGGGATGACATATTCGACACTACCTGGTTATAAAGGTAGGTCGGTCTTATGTTGGTAGAGGAATTTTCTGATGGTTTCTCGGTACATTCTTCTAGAGATGTACTGCCGAAAGTCCCTTCACCTAGTCATTTGTATGGAAATCCAAACTCCACTACAAGCTTGTGTTTTTGTTTGTATTGGCATAATGAATAGCCCGAAATGCTATATGGGTAACCATTTCGGCTATGATTAATATTATTTGTATACTAGACATTAGTATAATATAATATGATTGACATGAAAGGTCTTAGTTATCGTAAGGTAAAAACATGCTCGTGTTTATGTGTGATCTTGTCTTAGGAGATACTTTTGTTTTGAAAGGAAAAGTTTGATAATTTAATAAACTCAGTTGAGTGTGTTTCTCACGCTAGTTTACCAGACTGATCTGGGCGTTCTTCCCTTTCAATGCTCGGGTCAGACCGAGTATATTTACAGGTTCAGATTTGGTACTTTTGGAGCTTCAACAGGAGAGCGGGAGATCTTCATTTTTGTATACATGTATCCGTCTATTATCCGCTTTGCACACTGTTGTTATTTATATTATCAGAAATTGTAAGGACAGGTTATTATAACTGCCCAGGCTGATGATTAATGATTGATTGTTGAAATCTGGTAGATATATGTATATACAGTTTCTATTTTGTAAGGATCATTGATATGATATTATATGTTTTCCGTTGCGATGTGAGATTCTGTATCATTCTATTTTGTTCTCTTTTCTCTTTTTCTTCTTCTCTCTTCTCTCTGTCTTCTCTTCTCTTCTTCTCTCTTCTTTTCTTTCTCATGACTTTCCGTCAGTCTGTACTTTTTGGGTCAGACATGTGTGGCTACTTGTCGATTCCAAGGGTATGGAATTGCAGGTCGTCACACGGGGTATCAGGGCTTAGATTTAGTATATTCCTAGGCTTTGATGTGTACTCAGTATAGATAGGGACAGTAGCACCCTCGATTGAGTTTGAGTGTATTATATATATGAGCGCGTATTTACTAGTGATATAAAAATGTTTATATTGTGTTTACTTATCTGTTGAGTTGTTTGTGAATTCTGGTCCGTACGTGGGATGCCATGTTATCGATGTATATTTCTAAACAGTTAAACGAGGCAAGTCGACATAGTATTATTTTTAAATTGGGTAAATGAAATAATTTTACCTTGATTATATTTTGTATATAAAGGAAACAATTTTTCAGAAATTATTAAAGTGTATATAAATGAATTGTTTGGTTGTTTGAAAATGTAAATATATATTAGTTTATAAAAGATGTTTGAATAATCTAAATAAAAGCAACAATTGTAAAAGAATGAAATATATAAGCAAATGAATTATAAGTATGGAATTATGATTAATACGATTTACAATAGTAAAATAATCTCATATATAAGAAATGAAACTAAATGAGTATATTTGTAAATATAAGTTACAAACAAAAATGAATTTAAACTAAGAATTGGAAAATTTGAATCCCGTTGATTTTGATAGTTGTTTTTCAAATTTTAAAGAAATCTAAATAAGATAAATAAATTTGAAACGAATCTTTTATAAGTAAAGTAAAATAGTGAAATTATATAAGTAAAAGATTTGTAAATGTGATTTATAAAAATATTTTTTTTTTAAAAGAACATAAGGCACTGAATTCACTATTGTTGCTGGAAAATAATAAGGACGATGACTGCAGCATCATCAGAATTATTTTCGAGTTTCTATGTGATTAATTTTCTACCAATAGTAAACTAAAATTGAAGTTTTGTGTTGATAAACAAATTTGAATTTAAAATCCAAGGTGGAATTGATAAATATAAGTGAAACAAGTTTTGGACTTTTAATATGAGATAATAAACTTAACTTTAGTAAAGTTAAAGAAATTTGAGTTAGCATATTAAAATATACGATTTGAAATTTAACTAAAGGGAGGTTAAATAAACTCAATTGGATTTGAACTAGATTAGATAAGTTATTGAAATGAAAATTAATCCGAAATGGTAAGTGATTATAGACTATATAATATGAATTTGGGAGATTAAATAATACTAAGTTGCATAACTTATAAAATGTAAGTAAAACCAAATATTAAAATGTTTAAACAATTTTGTTAAGCAAAACAAAATCTGAATTTGAATAGCGAGATGAAATTTGACTTAAGCAAAAGTTAAGTAAAATAGAATTTGAATTATATTAGAAATGAACTTAGGTTATATAGTGAAAGTAAAAACAAGTAAGAATGAAATAAAGCATAACTTAAGTGACGAATAAATGAATATGAATTTGAGTTATGTAATGAAATTCAACTTTAGTTGTAAAATGAATTAGCAATTGAATTAATGAATTGAGTTGACCTATTGAAATAAATTAGTACAAAAATATGGATTGAATGTTAATCAATCGAATGTAATTTAATTGATATGGAATAATGGATGTAAGTGTTAATTCATTGAAAGTTAATGAAATTGAAAGCTAAATAACTGAATTCAAATTGGTAGTAAGTGAATCTAAATAGAATTGAATTTGATTTAATTTGAAAGTGAACTAATTTGAATGTAAATTAGTGAATGCAAAACTAACCGAATATGAATAAATGAAATGTTAGTAAAATCCAATGTTAATGAATCAAATGTGATTAAATTGAAAACAAATTCACTGACTATTAATAAGAAATGGATGAATGTTGATTTGGTTGTCGATTTATTGGATATATACTGGTTTGTTGGATATTAGTTGGATGATAGTGGTTTGATGGTTGTGTTTGTTACTTTTTTTGCATTTGCTATATTGGCATGTATAGTTGTTATATTGATATTACTTTCCATATATGTGTTCTCATTTATTTGTTGAGTGTTTAGTAGATGCGGATGGCATATGCTTCGCATTTGGAGCTCTCTTTCGTGCTATAATAGCTGTATGCGCTCGTTATTAATATATAAGGTACATATCTCGGATTACATATCGTACTTTTATATTTTTTCCCTACGGGATGCCTCATCCTCGAAGATGAGATGTATATTTGTGATATATATATATATACACACACATTATTATTTTTTTCAGATCGAACCGTCCAAAAAGGATATGGATAAAAAATTTGAAAATTTAAGGCTTTAGAAAATTTTTGGAAAATTGGAAAATATTTGATAACTAAAATTTGATTTTGAGTTAGAAGTTAAATGATATTAGTTGGTTTTGAAAAGATAACTGTGAATGATTTGAAAACTTAGAGAAGTTTTATAAGAAGTTTACTAGATGATTTTGGGAAAATCTAAAAGGTTTAAATGGATTTGATATCTAGTTTGAACTAATTGTTTTGAAAAGTTAATGGATTTTGTGGCTTTTTCTAACTTGGTAATTTCAGGGACGAAGTTCTTTTAAGTAGGGGAGAATGTAACGATCTAGAATTTCAGTCATTTGAAATTCGTATATTTAATTGATTTTAAATATTTATAAGTAAATTTTATAAGTTGAATAACTTATATTTCGAATATAGGTATTAATTGGATAATTAAATTGTTAATTTAATATTTGAAATTGCAGAAATAATTGGAATTTTGATTTAATGTGAATTAAAATGATTTATAAAGTTGAATTAAATTCTGTTTGAATTAGAATGAAGTTGGTAGACTTTTGAAATCGATTTAAAAGTTAGATTATAGAAATTGAATATTATAATATTTAACTAGCATGTAAAAATAGTCATTTTTGAAACAGTCTTGGATTTCGATGAAACTAGTTTCATTAGATCCATAATGTTATATTGTTGTAGGATTTCAAATTTTGTAACAATCGCATTTATGGTTTAGTCATGGGAAGCTGAAACGCATAGAAATTTATTTAGGTAAATTTTAATTTAAATAAGTCGATTCGAAAACCTAACTTTCAAATACAATCGAATTGGCTTTTGATGTGTATTCCGTTGTGTTCAGAATAGGGGAAAAACATTATAAATGCTAGGCGGCACACTTCGATTGGAGTTAGAAATTTTTTTGGAAGAATAGTGTCACAAATTTTCTATAAAAGGACTTCATAATTTTCTTTTTTCACTCAAAACCCTAGACCTAGGGTTACAGCCGTTAACATCAAAGTGTATGGCCGAAAACGTTCCTTACTTCATCCCATTCGATCTCCTCATCCATCCACTTTCATCGAAAACTTCTAACAACAAAAATGTCGAGATCGACGAGTACTATCTATCCAATGGTAGTGATCATCCAAAACGAAGACAATTGATGGCAATATTAATTCAAAGTCGTCACATTTGGATGGCTAATTATAGAGGAGGAGGCGACCAAGCTCGCTGTGCCTTTAGGCGATGGTGCACCTGGATGTCGGCGTTCGAGCGGTGGTCCCTGATCGGCCAGTAGGCAAGCGTGGAGGTCGCGGCAATTAAGGTTTAGACGGTGGCATTGGTTTCGTGACCTTCTGATGCTTGAATGATGAAGAAGAAGGAGTAGAAATGGAGGGCCATGATCTACTGGTTGTTGGAATGTGCGGCGCAGATTTGTTTAAAGGTTTATTATAAAGAAAAGGAAATTGAAATTATATTATATATAAATTTGTATAAATTTTAAAATGCTATAACTTCTTCATACGATGTTCGTTTTCGACAAAACAAATTGCATTGGTATCGTATTATCGAGCACTTCATTTCAGAGCTAGTTTGAAGTTGATTGGAGCTAGTGAAAATTTTAGTTAAAATTAAACGCTTGTTTAATTTTATTCGGAATAAAATGCCGCAGCGTCTATTGAAACCAAAGTGAGTCCAACTCACTCTTTCTGACTCAATTATATTTTTGTATAAGTTGGAATAAATTTATTTTGTGTTGAATGATAAATTTTTGGATGATATATGATATATATTGATTGATTTGGATATATTCCTACCTATAGGAGCAGATGAGACCCTATACGTTCCCGTGTATGAGCGGATGACCTTTTATATGAGGGTCTGTCTCGAAGCGACATTGTACATATTTTTTAATATGTATATTTGTTGCAAGCGATCGGTTGGAGGGATCCAACTGGATTCCTCATGTAATAACCCCGGTTTTGGAGATTACCTGTTAATATTAAACTATAACGGTATTTATAATTTAATATTGTAAACTAAATAAAATTGGAAGTTTTAAACTGTTTATATGGAATAAACAATAACTTTTGGAATTAAAATGAGAAAAATAAAGTTTGGAACATTATTTTATTTATTTGGGTTGATAATGAATGGAAAATGATTTTTATTTAGAGAAAAGGCAATAATAATATTAATTAATGCTAGGTACTTCTTTTAATAATTTTTGAGAGAAGTATTTGATTTTTAAAGGTTGTTTATTTAATAAAAAGGTGGAAATTTCTTTAAAAATGTGTTTTAATTATCAATTTTTGTTTAAAGTGGTTTGTTATATTTTTCTAAATATGGAAATAATTTTTATTGCATTTTATAAGTTAAAAATGTAGACTGTGTTGACCCGGAATTTTGGCAGTATTGATTTAATAATCCAGATATTTAATTTGGAAAAATTTATCTTTAAAAAAAATGTTTCCTAATTATAATGTGTGTGTATATATACACACATTGTGAATAGGAGTTTTGGACTGAATTTAATATAAAAAAATTCAAAGGTTATTCAAAGTTAAATTGTGCATTTTTAAAACACTTCAGATAAATATTCATTTATTTAAAAGTATAATAACTTGAGTTTAAGATTTAAATAGGATTTAATAAAAGGATTGATATTTTTTCTCTTAAATTACACATGAACTAAGTTATTATATAAAGTATAAATATAAAAAAGAAACATAAACACAATTTATAAAACATAAAACTTGTATAATAATAAAAACATAAGAAAATATTTTAAATACATGCATTGACATTTGTAAGATAATAAAAACATGCATTAACATGTGTAAGCTTAGTATAATTTGTAATTGCAAGTGGCATACTTCTTTTTCTTTAAAATTGAATTATAAATAATGTAGTTTAGAGGAAACCAGGCTTCGTTTCTTCACTTATCAATCTTCTCTATTTCTTTCATTCAGTTTCTTTAAAACTGAAAACTAAAACAAAATGGAAATCAAAAACTAAAACAAACAGCTTCTAATGTTTCAACCTGATCAAGCAAACATTAAAGATTAATGATCAACTCAGTATACATCAAGCAAGATTCAACTCAAAACATTTCCAGATCAAAGCTTAGAAGCCCGCTTCTTTGTTTTATAACTAGTGAGTAAACACTTTTTAAAAACTAAATATATGTTTATTCATGTGCTAGATTCATAAAGAATGTTGTAATTATGATGTGCATGAATGTTTTTAACTGGATTAAGGTTTGAACTACCCAGTATATTGGTGTGCATGCCTGCATATATGTATATATATAAGACTCTGTTGTAAACATACTCAAGAAACTCTCAAATTAATTCATATCTTCTTATCTAAATGAATTCAAGCTTTGATATCTGAAAAGAAGATGATGGTAACAATGTAATTTCTTTTAAAAAAATAGTTTCAAGAGGAAATTCTGAATAAATATTTCAAAAATAAGAAATAACGGTGATAATCTAACATAAATCAAAAATCAATCATTTTATTTTCAAATTTTGATTTTACAACTAGATTCGTATTGCAAAATAATGATTTTTGATAACCATTTCATGAATTTTAAGAATGTAATTGCTGATAATTCGAGTTGGTCGGAAATGGGTTTTTTGTCGATTTCCGATGATCAGCGAGGTATTGTTGGACGTGCTTGGTGGTGGAGGTGGTGCGAAGGTTGGGGATATGAGGAAAAATGGTAAAGGGATTTATTGGTGGCTGTGGTGGTCGGGCGACGTCGAATTAGGGTTATTGGCTAGTTTGGGTCGATGTTGTTCTAAGGGCTCGTGCGACGTCGAGGGTGCACCGGAGGCGATCGAACATGGGGGATTGGAGCATTGTGTCCTGACGTAGCTTTAGACATGGTGGCATGAACTTTGGTGATCAGGATTGACGATGCGGGATGATTTCGTTAATGGTCTGGGTTCCTGGAGGTGATAGCGTAGCTAGATTTTGATTCTCAGGCGAGATTATCCGGTTGGGCAGTCAGAATCTTCAACAAGGTTGTAGGCGACTTGAGGGTGGTCGCGGCTATGGTCAGAAGTGGTCGGGTCGGCATGCAACGTATACATGTGCACATTCGTGTCAGGTGGTTGTTGGACTGATCAGGGGCTTCGGGGAAGTTGGGTAGTGGCTCAAAGTCGTACTCTAGTTTTCTCAAGAGAGGAGGGTTGAGTGCGAGTGAATTGATGTTGTCTTAGGATTTTGTATTTCTAGTCTCGATCATTTTGTAAGTATATTAACCAGATTTTAAAAGGTAAAGTAAAAGAATTAACAAGTTTTTAAAGTTATTAAAATGATTAAGTTTTCAAAAGAAATGAAAGATTCCAAAGTAAAGTTTTTAACAAGTTTCCAAGTGAAGTTTCAAAAATTTAAATTTTCAAGTTAAATGTTTTTAAAATTGTTTTGGCTTATCAAATATTGGGTTAATTATCTTATTAATCTCTAATAGTTTTAAAAAATAATGTTGTAATTAATAAGTGATTAAGGTAAGTAAATCAAACTTTAATTAATAAAGAGATCTCAAATGATTTTGTATAGTAAATTAATTTCAAGCATTTAATTTAATAAGATCTAAATAGTAATTAAGTAAGATAAAGGGGTTTATTTTTAATTAATTAAGGTCTTGATTTATTAAAGGATCATTAATTAGTAAATAAAGGATAATTACTTAATGTATGTAATTAAGGATAATTACTTAATGAAAGTAATTAATGGATAATTACCGAATGTAATTAATTATAGGATAGTTAATTAGTTAATGCAATTAACTAAAGGTTAATTAATTTAAGTAATTAAAGGATAGTTAATTACTTAATGTAATTAATAAAGGTTAATTAATTAATTGTAGCGATCTCGGTTTTGAATTAAATTTAAATTGGTAATTAAAATATATATTTTTACTTAATTGTAAATTAGTTTGAATTTTTCCAAATAAAATAAGTTATTTGTTTGTTTATTGATATATATGTATTGATTATAAATTGAAACTTCGATTTGAAATTCAAATATAAATATATTGAAAATAAATTGAATTAAAATTTTTTATTTTAAAGTTAATAAGAATTTGTTTTCTAATATATATATATATATATATTAATATTGGAAGTTATGATTTGTGATTTATGTAATAATTTTCATAAGGCTATTCTAATTTGAATTCATATATAAATACGATAAATGTAATTACTTACTAATGTAATGAGTCTTAAAATCATTTTCTTAAAGGTCATATAAATAGTTATAAAAGAAAATTAATATATTAATTAAAATTACATATTAATAAACATATAAACATAGGCATATGTTAAGATATAAATACTTAAGGGTTTAAAAACATTTAAAAATATAAGAACTATATAAATATAAACCTAATTAAGGTTTTGAACACAAAATGCCTATATGTTAACAAGTGTAAAAGATTGAAATATACAATTAAACATTTGCAGCTATTTTATCATACATACAATAAGTGTTGGCTTAGTAATAAGAAGTGTCAAATTTTTTTTTTTTAAATTGTATCATATAAAGTATATTTGAAAGAAGACGCTAGGCTAATGCATTTCTCAAATCCTTCTCTCATATTTCAAAATCAAAATAATAGTAAAACAAAAGAAAATCAAAAGAAAATTAAAACAACAAATAACCTGAGACAAAAACTTCAAACAAATGCAAAGATCAAAATCAAAACAAGATTTCAGATCAAAACTTCAACCTGAAACAAATCAACTCAAAAACAAGCAAGCTAAAATCAAAACCTTTAGTTGAATGGAATGAACTCAAGATTTTTAGGTAGGTACTGGATGTGAAACTTTTAGTTGAATGGAATCATGTTTTTCGTCGAATTTCGACGATCATCGATGAGTTGCTCATCGGGCTTGAGGCTAGTGGTAGCTTGAAGAAGGGTGATGAAGGGAAAAAATGGTGATTGGTTTTATAAGTGGTCGAGGCGGCTCAGCGACGTCGATCTAGGGTTTGACAATCAGTTTTGGGTTGATATGGTTCTCGAGGAAAATTCGACGTCGATAATGGATCGTGATCGATCGGACCAGCGGGATTAGAGGCATTGGTCGATGACATGACTCTAGATGGAATGGCGATGTATCAGATCATTGGGTTCGTCGGCATGAGGTAAATTTGTCAACTAGAGTTTGGATTCCAGTAAAAATCAGGATGCCCAATTTCGATTTCGAGGTTATTTCGGTAACCTGGGTGGTTGTGCAGGCAGGTGGGGTCGTAGTCGACGTGATGATGGTCGGAGCCATGATCGGAGAAGTCTAGGTTGGTGTGCATGATGCACAGGTGTATGATGATGTCAGTAAGGTAGGAATAGAAGAAGAAGGAGGTGAAGAAGGGAAGCTCGAGTTTGCTCTCGGGAAAATGAGGCGATGGCCTGTGTAAAACTCGAATAAATTTGTATGGGTTTTGAAATCAGGTTTTAAAATTTTAAACAAACATTTAAAAGAAAATAAAAAATATATATATTGGCTCGGGTTGTTGCTCGAGAAAAATGGGTTGGGTCTCGGGTTGGAACCCGAAGTCATCTCAGGTTTGGGTAGAAACAGTTTTAATTTTTAAAATAAATCAAGTTCTCAAATTTAAAATTTATTCAAGTTTAAAATACTTTCTTAATTGATGATAAATGTTTTAGACTAATTTTGTTAATTAGTTAAAGTTTGAAATAATTATTTTAAATGAATTAAATTAAAGTGTTTTAATTCTTTTTAAAATGAATTCTTAAGTTTTTTAAGTAAATTTAAATGTTATATTTAAATAATTAAAAGACGATGGTTTTAATTAATCTAAGAATTTTAAGTTAATTTATAAGTTAGTTTAATTCCCAAGAATTATTTAAATAAGATTTTCAAAAGATAAATGGTTTATCTTAAATAAATATTCTGATTATTAATTAACTTAAAGGTTTTGAAATTTATTTATTTAACGATAATTTATTTTATTTAACGAGCCTTAAATATTGTAATTAAGTGATCAATTAAGACAAAGAATTTATCTTGATTAGTTAAGGTCTTAATTAAAGGATCATTATTGATTTATCAATGACAATTGCCTAATATAATTAAGGGGTAATTACTTTGTGTAATTACAATAAAGGATAATTGATTTATGTGATGAAGTAATTAAAGGCAATTAATTACTTAAAGACAATTACTTAATTAAAAGTAATTAATTAATGATTAAAGTTGATTAATCAAGTGATTAAAGAATAATTAATTAAGGATAATTAATTTCTGTGATTAATTAATTTAAGTGATTAATTTGAGGATAGTTAATTAAATAAAGATTAATTAATGAAAGTTATTAGGGATAATCACTTATTATAATTAATTAAGGTTAATTAATTAAATGGTAATTAATTAAGGTTTAATTAATTAATTTAATTAATTAAAGATAATTAATTAAAGGATAATTAAATAATTAAAGGTTGATTATTTGATGATTAAAAGTTGATTAATTTATTAACTAAGATTGATTAATAAATCAATAAAGGTTAATTAATTTATTATTAAAGTTTAATTAACAAATTATTAAAGGATAATTAATTAAGATGCTTTATAATTAATTGAGGTTAATTAAACGGGATTAGTAATTTAGTCATAATTAATTTAATCTGGTTTAAATTAATCAGATAATTAATTAATCTTACTTATGGATGTTTGGATTGTATTGAATGCTTTGAATTGTTTGATATATCTGATGTGTGATGGTCAGTTTTGATTTTTGCTGAGATGAATGTAATTTATTTATCTGTGATGAATTTATATTATTTACTTGTGAATGTGTGAATGAAAATAAGCATTTTAGGATTATACCACTTGTTGATATTGTTGTACTTGGATTGTGATGATTGATGATGTTGCACTATTGTGTAAAACCCCTGGATTACACTAAATACACACAAATATGGATTTCATGAGGTTTCGATTAAGTCACGGATATTTCAATTTAATATTATTTATTTAAAATAATGAAATGGTTTCAAAATTGAATTTTGAATCAAAAATGGTTTGGAAATGGAATTCGGTTAAATATGAAAAGCTTTTGAAAGAAGTTTTGGAGATAAAATTATTTTAAACAACTTGTTAAAGTTTTGAAATTAAAATAGTTTGATTTGAATTTGAATTCAAGATTTGAGGTTGAGTTCTATAAATATATGTTTAGAAATTATGGTTTAACAAGTTATATAATGTAATTATATGGGTTTTAAACCATTTTAAATGTATTATTTTGGGAATTTAAATTTAATCCAAGTTTATACTGCAAAAGCTATAACTTGTGCATATTTGATCGGATTTTTCCGAAACGAAAAATATTTGTTTTCAAATAATAATAGCTTTCATATAACGAAAGAACTTCCAGTTTGTGTTGAAAAGATTTCAATTCTGAAATGGAATTGTTTTGAAAGTTATGAATGAATCTTTGTTAAAGATTGGTGAACTTTGTTTTCAAATTGAAGAGGATCTTAAAAATGTATCTTTTGTATAAAAGATTTGGAAATGAAATAGTTTTGAAAGCTATAAATGAATTTTTGTGAAAGATTGGTGAAATTTGTAAAGTGAATCTTTTTGTTTAAAAGATTAAATATGTAAATTTGTTTAAAACCTTCAAAAGTTTTCGGCTTTAAGTTATGACTTAACTAAGATCTCACTACATCCATATGCTTTTTAAAAATTAAGCGCTTATTATTCGGTTTAGTTGGGAGAGGATTTTATGTCATATAACCCATTCCGAATAATGATATGACGAAATAGATAGCATTTGAAGACCGGTGGTGAACACCGGGTATTTTCGAAAGCGAAAGGATTACATGTCGAATGCCTCTACGCTGAATGGCCCCGGTTTAGAGATTTGATCGCCCTTTGTGATAGGGAGTCCGGACGTGATTAGGAATTATCCGGATTTGTAAGCGCTTCTTTTGAAGTGCCTTCGGTTCTGTTCGAACCCGGAACAAACTTATATGGATGTATGTCTGATGTTACACTTTGAGATGTGGAGCTGGTTTCTATCAAATACATTTCTGTTTGGTGTCGGAGAATTTATTCTTTTAGCTTAACACCCTTCTCTGAGATGTGCAAGCTCAGAGGTTATGTAGTTGATGGTTGTTAGTGATACATTCCCAATTTGGTAATGTGGCATACGAAGTGCTTCTGATCATTTGTTGATCGAAGCATGGCTTTTGTGAAAAGCGTAGCTTTGTGGACGAGACCTCTTCGGACCTCACAAACCAGAAATGGTCAAAACAAGAACGATGCGGTAAGGTTATAGGGGGTAGCGCCCCTTAGGGTATGTCCATTTCCTTCTGGATAAAAAGTGGTATCATGGTATGGAGCCTAGATACTTAACTTATGTGGTCACTGCAAATTTGTGCTTTTTGGTTGTTGGTGTTGAGGGCACTTGGATAAAGGTCGGTGACAACCGAGGAATGGCATACTCGTGTCAGTAGTTATCTAGTTACAGAGGTAACCCAACCTTATGTTGGTAGAGAGCTGAAAAAGTTCTCGAGACGTCCCTCCGTAGGTGTACCCATGTGGCACAGGAAGTTCCTTGGCCTTACCATTTGTTGGAAATCCAATCACCAATATGCGTCATGTACGGTTTTAGTTGTAGAACATGCCATCTAGCATGGTAGCTATAGTGGCATACAATAATGGTACGTATGCTAGCTAAGATTAATATTATACTTGCAAATGTTTTCTGCACTATGCACTAATAATAATATCAAATAGATTTTGCGTATCAAACATGTTTGACTATCATAAAGAGAAATCTCCCCTAAGTGTGCGATTGCATTGTGTATGTGTCGGAAGGCCTTATGGTAATTTCATTTTCCCAAAAGCATTGCGGATTTCCTTTTAAATTCTTTTGGTTTTTTTTTTCAAATCAATTGTTTTTGTTTGCTCACACCAGTTCCATGACTGACCTGAAGTTCATTGTTCCCTTTCTAAACTCTAGGTGCCCACAATTTTCCACACGGGCGGCCTAGAGTTAGATTTTTCAGATAATCGAATAATAGTTGTAGATTGATAGCATCCAGCCTTTGGATTTGGCGATCACATTTGTTTCTCTGGAATTGGAGTTTCTTAACTTCAGCATTACGGTGGTTCGAGCTTTTGGCTTGGAGTTTGGAGCTTGGCATTGAAGATGTTGTTATCTCTTTTGCTGTTGCTATTATCTTTCCGCTGTTATCTTGTATCTTCGATATTAATATCATTTGTATCAATGTGTTGTATCAAATATTGTATATCAATAAAATTATTCATTCTGTTTCCGCTGTGTTGTTATTACTTAATGTGTTATAAGCTCCGGCGAACCAGATTTGACGTTTTGAATCTACGGCATTCGAATGCGAGTAAAGTATTTGGGTGTCGATTTTCGAAAGTCGAGTAAGGGTCGTTACATTAATGAAAGTAATTATAGGATAATTAATTAAGGATCATTAGTTAATGTAATTAATTTTAGGATAATTAATTAATGTAATTAATTAAGGATCATTAATTAATGTAACTAATTATAGTATAATTAATTAATGTGAGTAATTAAGGGTAAATTAATTAATGTGAATGGTTAAAGGATGACTAATTAGTTTCATTAATTAATTAAAGTGATAATAGTGGGTTGTAATTAATTAATATGAAGTAAGAAGATTTAAAAGTAATTAAAGTAATTAATTTAATTTACTTGGTGATTAAATTAAATTAATTAGGAATTGTACAACTAATTAATCTTGCTTATGCATGATTGAATTATGTTAAATGCCTTAAATTGTTTGATATCTCTGATATGTGATGTTCTGTGATATGAGATGTTGTATTTGAACTGTGATAATATGGATTATCGATCTATGATGAATGGCGGTGTAAATTCTGAATATAAATTGAATTGTTTAAACTTAAACAACTTGGACTTTAAGACGACATTTGGATTTCGATGAGGCCGGGATCAGATCCAAATTGGATATACGAAAACCACATCGATCCAAATTAAATGATAGGTCATGAAATCAAAAGTGAAGATCAAGATGAAGATTCAAAGTGCAAGGGCTATTTGTCGTTAACTCTGAGGGTAATTCCAAAACGAGTGTAACGTAGATAGTGCCTTCGGTCAAGATGAAGATTCAAAGTGCAAGGGCTATTTTTCGTTAACTTTGAGGGTGATTACAAAATGAGTGTAACAAAGATAGTGCCTTCGGTTTCGTTCGGACCTAGAATGGACTTGTATAGATGAATGCTTTCAGATCATCGTCATTGGAGGACGTTGAGCATTCCAAGATATGTGTTTTAAAAAGGTAATCATAGCCTCAAGCCTCATCAACCGGGAATGGCTAAAACAGGGGAGTTGCAACAAGGCTAAGTGGGTAGCATCCAAGTAGGATAAGATTTCCCCTGTCTAGAGGTCCCTTTTTTGGCTTAGTGGGCAGTTGGTAGCGCCAACTGCGGGGTTGTCTTATTCAGTATTACCCAGTAAGGAGTAGTTCCGGTCTTGTGTTGCAAGGGATCGGAGTGGATCCTCGGTACTCTGATCTAGACCAGGTGCTCTGACGGGCGGTACCCCAGTATCCCTGCCATTGTATGGAATCCAGTCTCCAATAAGTGCCCTCGAATTTATTTGTATACCTATGTATGTTGGAATTTAATAGTGTAACAATTTCGGTTATGTGAATAATGTACTTGAAAACCCTAAACATTATTATAATATCACTGAATTTCCTATCAAATGTTTTGGTTATCGTAAGGTAAAAACCCGAAATGTTTATTTGTGCCATAATCTTACGAGATACCTTTGTTTTTCAAATGATTTACAAAGTTAAACAACTTAAACTGTTTACTTACACCAGACCCATGTCTGACCCAGAGTTCATTTTCTGTTTTTTTTCTTAAACTCTTGGGCACTCAAATTTTTATGAGTAGCCAAGGAATTCTGGTTAGCTTTGACGAATTATGGAGGAGACTTGGAGAGGAGGCTTTAGCGTATATAGATATTGTGGTTCCGTTATGCTAGTGTTTTGTTTGATGTTTTGAGTTGTATGACAGAAAGGTCTTCATGACTGTCTAATATGTGATGTATAAAGTTATGTAACTCTGATATCTGATGTCTATTATATAGTACTTATGTGATGTAATATAATTTATTCATTCCACTGTGAGATTCCGATATTGTTTAGTTCTTTCTTTTCTGTCTATTCTCTTTTCTACCTACTTCTTTCTTAATGATGATGCGTCTTTCTGTGGAAAGAAAGGCGGGTCGTCACAGTTGGTATCAGAGCTCTAGGTTGAAATAATACCTAAGCTTTGGAGTGATATCTATCATGAGAGAGTGTACATGTAATTTCTTTATATATATATATATATATATATATATATATATATATATATATATATATATATACCCAACTGATTTGTTGGGTTACCTGTTCGGGTTGCCAACATGAGTTCTAGAGGTAGAAGGGGCAGATGTGTCGGTAGCACGACTACCACAAATGGAAGAGGCCTGACTATTGAAGGTGGAAGAGTATCCGCCGAAGCTGTAAACCCAATACCGCCTCGAGTAAGCTTTGCAACATTGACAAGAATTTTACCAATCTAGGAGGAACGCCTTTTTATGGTACGGAGTCCATCATTGAAGTGCAAGCTTGGTTGCGATCGTGCGAGCGGATTTTCAAGTGTGGATCCGTCGGATGAGCTGAAGCGAGTTATGGCATCTTGTCAACTTCAGGAAGGAGCAGCTGTGTGGTGGGATGCAGTCATGGATGTTCCCGAAGTTGATTTCTCTTGGAATAAGGTTAAGGAAGTATTTGAGGAACAGTTTTTCCTTACCGTAGGGAAGACTCTACTGTATAGGAATTTTCTAAATCTCAAGCAAGGAAGTTTGTCTGTATTGGAATATAAGACTAAGTTCAATAAGATTTCTCTACGGACCTGGTCTTATTGACTCCTCTTTAGAAAACGAGATGCTTGTGCTTGGTATGAGGCCCGAGTTTCATGAGAAGATGACTACCCATCTCAAATGCTTGTTTGTTGAATTGGGTGATATGGCCTTGAGATATGAAGAGCTTATGGAGAAGAAGCCTTGGCATCTGTGGCAGCACCGAGTGGGAATTCTTCCAACCAAAACAGAAGGAAATTCAATCCAAATTGGAAGAAGAAGAATAAAAGGAAACCGGGAGGCAACAATGCAGTTCGAAAGTGTTATGTATGCCAGCCGGAAGGTCATCTGGCTAAGCAGTGTCCTAGTGGTGGAGTTCAGAAGCAGCGGAGTGTACCTGTTTCTTCGATGGTTCAGAAGTTTTTGTGTTTCGACTGTCAACAGCCCGGGAATATGGTGAAAGCTTGCCCACTTCTTCAGAAAGCTCAACAGAAAAAGTGTTGCTGTTGATGGTGGATAATCAACTTCTTCTGGCAAAGGTATTATTAAAGGTACTTTTCTTTTAGATGGCATTTATGATAGAGTTTTGTTTGATTCTGGTGCTTCCCTTAGTTTTATTTCTTTGATATCGGTAGAGAAGTTTCATATTACCCCAAGTATTGTGGACCGCCTTATTTTTTTATCCAATCCTATAGGAGGAGTAACCAAGCTAGATTTGATCTATGAGGGTTTAAGAATTTCTTATCTATCCCATACTTTCTCGTGTGACCCTTTTGTAATGGATTGGTTAGATAAGCATAAAGTTGTTCTGATTTGTGAAGAGAGAACAATATCTTTGGAAATCGAACTGGAAAGGATTATAAGAAGGACATGCGATAGTTCAGGAGTTCACCTAAGTAATCTTTTGCATGGGAGTCGAGGCATCTCAAGAGGAGGTAGGAGCTATTGAAGTTGTCGGAGATTTATCGAATGTCTTCGAGCAAGTCAAAGGTTTGCCCCGTATCGAGAGATTGATTTCCGTATTGACTTAGTTCTTGAAGCGATACTGGTGATTTAACCTAATTTTTCTAGTTGAGGTTCTGCTGCTGTATTTGTGACCAAATCGGATGGATCACTAAGGTTTTGTGTAGGCTATCAGGAGTTGATAAGGTGACCATTAGGAATAAGTATCCCTTGCCTCATATTGATAATCTTTTTGATCAATTTCATGGTGCTTCTGTGTTTTCTTAGTTGGATCTAGCTTCGAGTTTTCACCAGGTAAGGGTAGCTAAAGACAGTATAACCTTGACTTCATTAAGAGGATCTAACTTTTGTTTTGAGTGCTTGGTTATGTCTTTAGGGTTAACCAACGCCCCAGCTTATTTTGTGGATCTGATGAACTGTGTTTTTGGGGATATGCTGAACAAGTTTGTGCTCGTGTTCATCGACGACATTCTCATCTACTCCAAATCTGAGGAAGAGCATAAGCGTCATTTGGTGATAGTCTTGGAAACTTTGAGGAGGCATGTTTTTTTAGCGAGATGGATGTGTAGCGCGACACTACACAGCCGGTTATATAGCATAAAAATATGTTAATAGTGCGATCAACAAGCCTGATCGCTGACCAAAAAGGGAGAAGGCTGCGCAACAGACACACTAACCGTCAACTACATAGCGGAGACATGTGTACATAATAGCATAATACATGTAGCAGTAAATATATAGTATATAGGAACTACGAGTGGTGTCCAGGTTGCCTACGGGTGGGGGCTGTAGAGGAGCTGCCAGCTGATTCTGCCGACGAAGCCCTGGAGAACGGCAGTCTAAGCCGGAAAGGAGCTGAGAAACTCTGACCTGTTAAAGAAGAGTAATAGTAAATAATACGCGTGCATGTTCCATCAAAGTGATTTGGTTTTGTTAAACACATGTGCATTACGCTCGACCCAAATGCACGAACTGAAAATTGCCACAAAGGGATCCAAGTGCTTATTGGGGGGGATTATACTACCAATATTCGAAGAAAGAAGTGATTGTTGGGACATAGCCTAGTAAGTGAACGGATGTTGCAGCCCAAACCCTAAAGGAAAAGCCACATTCAATGAATAGATGTTGTATACTTTCAGTTGCGTTAGGGAAAAAAGCAAAATACGGGTCCAACGCGATGTTAAGACGAAAGAGTCTCCCTCTTGTGTTGATGCGGCCGTGGATAAGGCACCATTGGAAGAATGCCATACGAGGTTGGAGCTGACAATTCCAAAGTCTGGGGAAGTTGAAGAGGCGACCAGGGTTGTTCAGGTGGGCATAGCAGGAGGCGACGGAGAAACCAGCTGTGGGATTGGGGGCCCAGAGGAACTTATCAGGTAAGGGGGTGAATTGGATGGATTGAAGGATGGAAGCAGCTTGGTGAAGCTCGGCTAAGGTGGTAAGGTCAAAGTAGGATAATGGAAAGAGGTGGTCCGGGCCCAGGCGGAAAGAGTCGGAGGTGGTAACATGGCTTGTGGCTGAGTGAGAAAAGTGGTTGGGGAGGATGGAGGAAAGGGGTAGGTGGTCGTACCAGGTATCTAGCCAGAAGAGGCAGTTAGCCCCATTACCCACTTTGACTTGAAAGAGTGATTTAACTCGGGGAAGGGTGGCGAGGACACCAGACCAGAATGTCGATGGTTTAAGGCTGGGAGTAGAGTGAAGGACATGGTGGGGATTGGAATGGTAATAAAGTGTGGCAATCCAAGTTTTCCAAAGGAAGGATCCGGGAGTGAGAAATCGCCAGAGCCACTTTGTGAGAAGCGCAAGGTTGAAGTAGTATAAGTTAACAATTCCAAGACCACCATTATTGGTGTGCATGCAAACGGTCCGCCAGTTTACGAGCTTCTTTATTCTTCCCCCGTTCCGTAGAAAAGAACTTCTGATCTTGTCAATTCTTTTGATTACCCATGTTGGAAGCTTGAAAAATGACATCCAATATGAAGGGATGGCCGATAAGACTGACTTAACGAGGCCAAGGCGACCAGCAAAAGAGAGAGAATGTGCCTTCCAGGAAAGGAGTCTGTTTTCTATTTTGGTAATGAGGGGGAGCCAGTCTGCTTTGAGTAGCTTGGTTGGTCGGAGGGGAATACCTGGATATGAGATGGGAAATTGCGCGATGTTGCAGTTGAGCAGAACGAAAATTGTAGGCCCAAGGTGATCGGAGTTTCCAAGCATGATGATGGAGCTTTTATTGAAGTTAATGGAGAGGCCCGATATGAGTTCAAAAGAGTACAGAGCTAATTTAAGGAAGCGGATATGGTTGACGTTGGGAGATGCAAAAAGGATAGTGTCATCAGCGAAATGAGGGTTGGATATGGCTAGATTCGAGCTGGGGAGCTTGATTCCTTCAAAGAGGTTGTTCGATAATGCTAACTTGATCATGCGGTTGAATACATCTGCAATGAGGACGAAGTGCGGGGGGAAAGTGGGTCGCCTTGACGCAGGCCACGAGCAGACTTGAATAGGCCATCAGTAGCACCATTAATTGAGATTGAGGAATGACTAGAACAAAGGAAGCATTGGATCCAGTTGCACTATTTTGTAGGGAAGCCTCTATGCTCCATGAGTTCCAGGATGAATTGGCAGTTGACTGTGTCAAAAGCCTTTGAGAAGTCTAATTTAAGGAGAATGCCTGGCGTTGAAGTTTGGTGACAGAAGGAAATGACCTCTTGGGTAGACGCTACGCAGTCCATGATATTACGGCCGAAGATGAATGCAGATTGCTCAATTCCAATAAGGGGGCAATGACTGTTTGAAGGCGGTTGGCAAGAACTTTGGTTATTATTTTGAAGGTGGTGTTCAGGAGGCTAATGGGATGGAAGGAAGGAAGGGTGTTGGCTCCAGGGGTTTTGGGGAGGAGTATGATATTAGCGTAGTTGAGGCGAGCAACAGATGAAGGATCGGCTTGGATTGCAGAACACATCTCGATAATGTTGTACTTGATGGTTTCCCAATATTGTTTGAAGAAAAGAGGGCCGAAGCCATCTGGACCCGGAGCTTTGTCATCAGACATATCATTTAGCGCAGCCCAAATTTCCGCCTCCGTGAGGGAATGATCAATAGGGATGTGGGAGCAGTCAGGGTAGAGCAGATTCCAGTCTATGCCTGGGATTAGAGGATGATGTTTACCTAAAATGTTACGATAATAGACGGAGAACAGATTGAGGATGTCAGACTGATCAGTGACAGAGGTGCCATTGTGGGTGATTTCGGGGATGAAAGTGGATCTGCGCCTGCTGTTTGCAAGGCATGTTTTGAAAGCTAAGTTCTCGAAGCGTCATTTCTGGAAGTCGAAAGTAATATTTTTGGGACATATCATATCTGTAAAAAGTATTTTTGTGGATCCAGTCAAGGTAGCAACTATTCTAGAGTGGAAGCAACCTCAGACCCCTAAAGGAAGTTCATTCGAGATTACTCTAAGATTTCTTCTCACTTGACCAAGTTGATTAGGAAAGGAGCAAAGTTCAAATGGATTCCTAAGTGTGAAGAAGCTTTTCAGGATCTTAAGGTGGGGTTGATGAGTGCACCTGTTCCGGTTATTCCCGATAGGAGAAGTAAGTTCGAAGTCTACACTTGGTGGAATTCTTGTACAACAGCTACCAGGCAAGCATCGAGATGGCACCATTCGAAGCTTTGTATGGAAGGCCTTGTGGATCACCATCTTGTTGGGTAACATCCAGAGATTTGTCTTATTCTTGGTCCAGACTTGATTCGTAAGGCATCTACGAAGGTTGAGCTTATTAAGAAAAGGATGACGGCAGCCCAGGATCGCAGAAGAGTTATGTGGATAAGAGACAGAGGAATTTGGAATTCGAAGTTGGGGACTTTGTTTTATTAGAGTTTCTCTGACCATAGGAGCAATCAGATTTGGTAAGATTGGGAAGCTAGTTCAGAGGAATATTGGACATTTACGTGTTCTCAAAAGGATCGATACTTTGGCCCAAAGGATTGAATTGCCATATTTGATGGTTGGGATTCATAATGTATTTCACATATCTCATATGAGGGAGTATGTGCATGATCCATCATTGGTTGTAGAACCAGCAGTTCAAGAGGATTTGGAAGTTGAGCCGGATTTGACTATGGTCAGACATCCTGTTTAGATTGTAGATCAGGATGAAAAGGAGCTCAGGAACAAAGTGGTGAAGCTAGTTAAGATCCAGTGGAGCGAGGATACCAAAGATTGTACCTGGGAAACTCTAGATAGTATTAGGAAGGCCTATCCTGAATTGTGTCAGGATAGTTAAGTTTGTTTGTGTGAATGAATTGGTTGCTATGGTTCTTAGTATAGGGCTGATATGTATGCTTTGTTGTTGAAAATAAAACCTTTGTTGGTGTTGTGGTCATCTTGCTTTGCCTGGATTGTGTGCATTTGTGCACTTGTTGTCTTGTGTCTATGGCCACTGGTTTATTGTGAAGCTTGGTTACTGGTTATCATGTGGCTTTGTTCATCATTCTGTGGACTTTGGCCATTTTGATTTTTGACTTCTTCAACTTGTACCTTGGTCTTGAACATTGCTGTGTCCATATGGTATTCAGTACTGTGGCATTGCATATTGATGTTGTACACTGTCTTGTGCATTGCCCCATTCACTGTTGCTGTGCAGTTTTGTGCTTTGAGTCAGTTTCATTGTTGCTTCTGTGCATATATATTGGCCGTTTAATTTATGCTGCAGTCTTCAAGTATTGTTGATTCATTGGTCTTTGCTGTGTACATGTTGTAAATGATTTATGCTTAGTTGCATCACTGGTATATGCATATTTGTTCACTTGTAGTTGCACATTGCTGCTTGTAGCACTTGTGTACTTGGTCGAGTTCATTTGCATTCTGCAATTTTGTTCCATATATGTATGTTCATTCATTGGTTGGGACTTGCAGTGTTGGCTTGATGGTTTGGGTTTGCATTTTACTCGAGTCACTTCACTACTGCCTGTCTGAACTGTGCACATTGTTGCACTTGCTCATGTTAAATTGCATTGTTCATCTTGATTCTGCATCCTCTTATAATTTGTGTTAGCCTTGAATAGATGTTGACTGCATCACTGTTATTTGAGGCTGTTGTGTATTGTTCATGACTGTTTCATGCAGTTCATTGTGTAGCCTTGGTTTTTGTTGTTTGTATGTGTGATACTTTGGACCTATTGCCTTCAGTTGCTTGTCGAATTTGCATGCATATATCTGGTACTTGTTCATGTTGGTTTAGTTGGTTTTCTTCTGGTTTGTTCACTTCAGTCAGTGCTTGTGACATCCATGTTGCAACTGGTTTTGACTTTGAATGCATCTGTGCATATCACTGTTGCATTTCTGGTCTTTGCATTCGTTCATGTTGATTTTTTGAAATTTCACTTGAGTTGAATCCAGTTTCAAAAAAACTCGGGTTTGACCTTGTGCTTGAGTCATATTTTTGAATATTATTGCATGTGAGTTGAACCCGGTTTATTATTTGGGTTTGACCTGTGCTCGCCTGTCCCTGTAAATCAATCAAGTGTATATATATATATATCGGCGTGCACGGCCTTGTGGCATATACAGTAATACACTGTGTATGTCACAAGTTGTTCGTGTATGATGAATTCAAATGATGACGAACAACCCAAATAACTGAGGCAAAAATTATTTTCAAAAACCATATTTTATTTTATATTGCAAAAATATTTCTTTTTCAATTTTACTACGTTAGTGAATATTTTTGCAGATTTCTCAGATGCTGGATTCAAACTGGAATGCAGTTGAAGATAAAGATACGAGTGTGAGTGATATATAGTGAGGTGATGATATGTAAAATAGTGATGTAATTGAATTTGTATCAAAGTTGTATAGTGAATAGTGAGGGCTTGAATTTGTATACTATTCAAAATTGTAATAAATATTTGTTTGAATAAAATATTCGTTTGGATTCAAATTCCGTGTTATTTATTTTATTTAGCAAATATTTATTTAATCTGTGAAAAATAAAATAGTATATTATCAAATACATTTAAACGAATGTATATATGTTTATTATCATCAAACAAAAATCATATAAGCGCATATTCAACAATCTCCTCCTTTTGATGATAACAAACATATATTTAAGATTTTGAATATGTTAAATGTATTTGATCATTGATATATCCTAATTGCTCCCCCTAATAAACATATATTTAAGATTTTGAATATGTTAAATGTATTTGATCATTGATATATCCTAATTGCTCCCCCTATTTAAATGCTTCCTCTCTACCCAAAGCTCTCCCTACATATATGCATACAAATAAAAATATGCAAATGATCCTAGATGCAAATAGAAAATTATTTGACCTTTGCTTGATTTTATTTGACAAAATCTTAACTTTTCTCTCCCCCTTTTGTTATCAGCAAAAGAATAATAGTGTTAGAGAAAATAGAAATAAAGTAATTGATATCAATCCAACATTAAAACTCAATTGAATATAAATATTAAATTTCAATAAAAAAATCAAACAAAAATCATAAATATTTTGTTAGGCGCATATTCCACTTTTAGAATGATGGAAATGATAATATCATATAAAACCATACGGTTGTGTCTATTTGTGGTATATTTATATCAGGAATTTGGATATCTACTAACCATGCATAACCGTTAGGACTTTTAAATGAGATTAGTAGTATTCCAATTTTATTTTAAAAAAAATGAATTCAAGTATCTTCTAACCACGCATAACCGTGAGGACTTTTAAATGGGATTAGAATCAACTTGTTTATTTTACAATCAACTTTTGATATGCGTTCCATACATGCATAACCGCGAGGACTTTTAAATGAGCATGGAAGCACATAACAAATTCCAAGTAATTCACCCATGCATAACCATGAGGACTTTTAAATGAGAGTGAATACTTTGGTATTTATTTATTATTATTATTATTAATTAATTTTTTTTACTTTAAAAAAATGTGAAAATGAAAAACGAACGATTCCTGTTTAAAGTACCACATATCGACAAACTATATAGAATTTTGATGAGTGACGGTCGTTAGAAATATGATAGATATAGAGATGGTCGTGGAATTTTTACCAACAAACAGTTTTATAACTCTTGTTTAAATTTCTAAAGAAATTCATTAACTATACCATCTCGAGTCATAATATTTGATCAACATTAACACTCATCACTTTTTCAATCACTATTTTTCTTTTCGATAAACATTAGGGAGTCAGATTAGTCAAAATGGTCATTTAAAATCAAATTCAAAAATAATTATGAAATTAATTTTTCAAAAATGACTAACCTGAAACTATGGTCAAACATGATTTTCTCCAGGGGTTTTAAAAGAGAATTTTCTGCTATTTGAAAATTATTTGAAATGAAGAATATGCAGATATTTTCTTTGAAAAACGATGCAGTTACTAAATGTCTCAACAAAAAAAATCACGTTTCACTAGTAATTTTTCTATCAACTAGATTACCAGTGTAATCTGCATCTGAATTTCTCTTTCACTCAAAAATTATCATCAATTGAATTTTATAGACCAAAACATGAAGTGTGCACCAAAACTTTCAAATTCAATTTTAACAACAAACTAAATGACATTCTTTTGAATCTGAATTGAAGCCGTGTAAATAATCAGAAAACCGTGAATAAAGAGTTAGCCGTATTATAACCAAATGAATTATCCAACAAAACACTATTTTTAATCCAAAATGATATATATGAAGTAATTCAAAGAATTTAGAGATTTTTATAGTGTTTTTGGCATAAGAATATAATTGGCCAACTATTTTTGAATAAGTCAAAGTCAAAATCATCATCTTTTCATCATCTCATTATTGGCTGATTTTAATTCAGAATATGATGCAGATTATCACATTTAATATATCGTTTAAAACATACCATTACCTGTTTTACCTTTACGATATTTTTCGTCGTTGTCCATTGTGATTCTGTCACCTTTATACTAGGCTAAGGAACTTTGTTTTATCGCCCGTTGTGTTTCTGGAACAGCCAAAAACCAGAAAACACTATTGTTGTTCCTTAGCCTGCCACCACACCTACACGGGAAAAGATTTATGTGACCTATTTGTTTTTATAGGTCCATGGTTGTTAGTGGCAGAAAAATTTGAAAAATAATTTTGTGTAGACCCAAAACTATTTATAGTTGTTCCCTTTGGCACCCAAATTTGTTTAACTTTGAGAGATTTTATATTTGTGCCTTTTGGAACCCAAATCGGTATAGTTTTTACATGTTTGGGTCTATACCAACAATTATTTTGATTGTGTCCATATTTTCTACAAATCGTGCACATTGAATTTTCTTGATTAATCTTGTTTTCAACAATTTTCAAACTATTATATCCAAGTCCTTATTTAACCGTATTAACAGTTTGCTTTCCTAATAGCAAATTCAACGATTTTTCACTTTTTGAAAATTTATCTAAAGTCGTTGACAATTGTTGGACTTGTGATTTGAGAGATTCATTTTCGTTTAACAACTGTGTGCACTTTTTAATAGAATTCTCTCTCCTAGTATTTTCATTCTCCTTTAAAATCAGAATTTCATTTTCAAGCGATTTTATTTTAATTTCAGATTTTTTAATTTCTTCATCAAATGTTGGACACTTATCACACTTAGGGATCCTACTTTGATAGGTTTTAACAAATTGATCAAGTTGTTTATTACATTCTATCAAAGTATCTTTTTAAGATTCAAGTTTGGCGTATTTTTCCCTAAGTCGTTCAAAACAACCGTTTACTTCATGAAAATATATAAGCAACTCAGAATGGGTAAGTTTTGATACCTCACTTGGCTCGTCATCGTCATTGTCAGTTGTATCACCTCGAAGACACAATTCTGCCTTTTCGCTTTCACTGCCAGTGCTTTGATCATTCTCGTCTATTTCATCCCAAGTGGCTGCAAAACTTTTCTTTTTCTGTTTCTTTCCATGGCTGGATTTAATTTGTGGACAATCGGGCTTGATATGGCCGGGTTTGTTGCAATTATAACAAATAAACTTTTGTTCTTCCGAGTAGTGTAGTGCTTTGGCTATTCTGCTTTTTGCTTTTTGAATTCGAGCTGAATTACCATGTTTTTGATTCCATTTTTTGAATTTCCTTATTAACAGCTCCAATTCTGCTGCTCCATCATCTTCATCGTTATCATCATCACTTTTGGTTGTTCCTTTGAAAGCTATTGATTTCTTTTGAGTGTCACCTCCTTCACGCTCTTCTTTGAATTTCATTTCTAGCTCATAAGTGGTGAGATTTCCGATGAGTTCTTCAACTTTAAGTTGTTTTAAATCTTTCGATTCTTGTATGGCAGTTACTTTTGCTTCAAAGCTTCGTGGAAGGACTCTGAGGATTTTCCGGACTATTTCTAATTCGGTGTATGTTTTTCCGAGAGCTTTTGATTTGTATACGATATTGGAGAGTCGTCCGTACATCTCTTTGACATTTTCTTCCTTCGCCATTTTGAAGTTCTCGTATTCGCTGCTTAGCATTGCAAGGCGAGATTCTTTGACTTGAGATGTTCCTTCGTGAGTCACTTCTAGTATGTGCCATATTTGCTGCGCAGTTAGACAATGTGAGACACGATTAAATTCAAATTGATCCAATGAACAGATAATAGAATTCATAGCTTTGGCATTAGTATTTTGTAATTTATTTTCTAGTTCTGTCCATTGTTCCTTTGGTTTCTCTATTTCTTGATTATCTACAGTTATAGTTGGTATTCTATAACCTGTCTCAACAATATTCCAAGCGTCAATGGTTTTCAGAAAAATTTGCATTCTATTTTTCCAATAAGCATATTCACCATTGAACATTGGTGGTCTAACTATGGATTGACCTTCTGCAAAAGCATTTTTAAAAGAAGCCATTTTAAAAATTCAAATTTTTAAAACAAAAACCGATTTTTTTTTGAAACACGAATTTTTAAAACAAAAATTGATTTTTGTAAAATCAAATTTTTAAAACAAAAACGACTTTTGTTCCTAGCTCTGATACCACTTGTAGGATCGATTTCACCCTAGAGGGGGGGTGAATAGGGTGATAGTATAAATTATAAAAATTAATCGCGGAAGCTTATTAATTAATTTCAATTCAGATCACAGAATAGCAGCACAGATATCGCAGAATATAAATAACAGAATAAAACAGAATAACACAGAATTTACCCAGCTTCGGCAAAAACCTGCCTCCTGCCCCCAAGGTTTCTACTAGAAATTAGATAGTCCCTCGCTTACACACGTAAACTCGCTATACCTGCTATTGACTAATCTAACTCTACGCTCAAAACCCTGCCACAACTCAACTACCGAGTTGCGAATTCTCAAGCTACGCCACGTAGCTTGTCCCCTAGTCACACGACTAGAAATTTAAACGGTTTAAAATTTAAAAAACAAATTTAAAAAAAAACAATTCGAAATTAGAATAACCCTAATTAAAAATTTAATGCCCTTATAAAATAAAACACTCTTTAGAAGTCGGCCCCTTTGTAACTCGACCCGTCTCTTTTATTTTTTCGTTCGTGAATCAAATGGCCGCTTCTCTTGCAGATTTAGGGCTTCGTCCCTTTGATGCCGTGCTCTTAAATTAGGGTTTGAAGTCGCTGCCTTTGTTGGTTGATTGCAATCACTGTTTCTCTGATTTGCTTCAATTGTTTGCGGCTTCTTCTCCTTGATCGAGTTCGATTGCTTCGGTATGTAATTTGTGCTTTTTGCTTCTTCTAATCTTTCGTACTTGAACTCGATGGATTTTAAATTGCCGATGATGATTGTGTTTAAATAGGAATCGAATTCCTATATTCTCGTTCGTTCTGATGATTTGAATTTGTCAATTATTTTTTCTCTGCCGTATGATTATGCTTGAACGATTGATGATTGAACTGACTTTGTCAAATTCGTATCTTTCATGATCCTTGGTTGACGCGGTTTTGAATTTATTTTCGTGATAACCACGGCTTCTACTCCGTTCCTTTTTTTTGTTGACTGTGACTTGTTTACTTCGGCTTTGTTGTTACTGTGGCTTGTACTTGTATACTGCTATGTCATGTAGTTTGCTTCAATATGCCCTGGTCTTGGAGTAGCTCTGTTGCACTAAGTTTGTAGCTTGGTGTTGTGGTCATCTTGCTTTGCCTGGATTGTGTGCATTTGTGCACTTGTTGTCTTGTGTCTATGGCCACTGGTTTATTGTGAAGCTTGGTTACTGGTTATCATGTGGCTTTGTTCATCATTCTGTGGACTTTGGCCATTTTGATTTTTGACTTCTTCAACTTGTACCTTGGTCTTGAACATTGCTGTGTCCATATGGTATTCAGTACTGTGGCATTGCATATTGATGTTGTACACTGTCTTGTGCATTGCCCCATTCACTGTTGCTGTGCAGTTTTGTGCTTTGAGTCAGTTTCATTGTTTCTTCTGTGCATATATATTGGCCGTTTAATTTATGCTGCAGTCTTCAAGCATTGTTGATTCATTGGTCTTTGCTGTGTACATGTTGTAAATGATTTGTGCTTAGTTGCATCACTGGTATATGCATATTTGTTCACTTGCAGTTGCACATTGCTGCTTGTAGCACTTGTGTACATGGTCGAGTTCATTTGCATTCTGCAGTTTTGTTCCATATATGTATGTTCATTCATTGGTTGGGACTTGCAGTGTTGGCTTGATGGTTTGGGTTTGCATTTTACTTGAGTCACTTCACTACTACCTGTCTGAACTGTGCACATTGTTGCACTTGCTCATGTTAAATTGCATTGTTCATCTTGATTCTGCATCCTCTTATAATTTGTGTTAGCCTTGAATAGATGTTGACTGCATCACTGTTATTTGAGGCTGCTGTGTATTGTCCATGACTGTTTCATGCAGTTCATTGTGCAGCCTTGGTTTTTGTTGTTTGTATGTGTGATACTTTGGACCTATTGCCTTCAGTTGCTTGTCGAATTTGCATGCATATATCTGGTACTTGTTCATGTTGGTTTAGTTGGTTTTCTTCTGGTTTGTTCACTTCAGTCAGTGCTTGTGACATCCATGTTGCAACTGGTTTTGACTTTGAATGCATCTGTGCATATCACTGTTGCATTTCTGGTCTTTGCATCCGTTCATGTTGATTTTTTGAAATTTCACTTGAGTTGAATCCAATTTCAAAAAAAATCGGGTTTGACCTTGTGCTTGAGTCATATTTTTGAATGTTATTGCACATGAGTTGAACCCGGTTTATTATTTGGGTTTGACCTGTGCTCGCCTGTCCCTGTAAATCAATCAAGTGTATATATATATATCGGCGTGCACGGCCTTGTGGCATATACAGTAATACACTGTGTATGTCACAAGTTATTCGTGTATGATGAATTCAAATGATGACGAACAACCCAAATAACTGAGGCAAAAATTATTTTCAAAAACCATATTTTATTTTATATTGCAAAAATATTTCTTTTTCAATTTTACCGCGTTAGTGAATATTTTTGCAGATTTCTCAGATGCTGGATTCAAACTGGAATGCAGTTGAAGATAAAGATACGAGTGTGAGTGATATGTAGTGAGGTGATGATATGTAAAATAGTGATGTAATTGAATTTGTATCAAAGTTGTATAGTGAATAGTGAGAGCTTGAATTTGTATACTATTCAAAATTGTAATAAATATTTGTTTGAATAAAATATTCGTTTGGATTCAAATTCCGTGTTATTTATTTTATTCAGCAAATATTTATTTAATCTGTGAAAAATAAAATAGTATATTATCAAATACATTTAAACGAATGTATATATGTTTATTATCATCAAACAAAAATCATATAAGCGCATATTCAACATGTTTGAGGTTCGACCTTATGGTTTGGCCGTCCAGCATGGCAATATCCGTTGGAGGTATGGAAGTTGTGGAAGGTCGTTTGATTATTGCTCGGCATTGCCGCTCGGCTTTGGACATCATTCGGCATGATGGGTCGCTTAGCATGATGGGTCGTTCGGCGTGATGGGTCGTTCGGCATGTTGGGTCGTTCGGCGTGATGGTTCGTTCGCCATGTTGGGTCGTTCATCGTGACGGGTCATTCGGCATGTTGGGTCGTTCAACGTGATGGGTCGTTCGCCATGTTGGGTCGTTCTCGTGATGGGTCGTTCGGCATGTTGGGTCGTTCGGCGTGATGGGTCGTTCGGCATGTTGGGACGTTCGGCGTGATGGGTCGTTCGGCATGTTGGGTCGTTCGGCTTGATGGGTCGTTCGGCATGTTGGGTCGTTCGGCATGATGGGTCGTTCGACATCAGGTATGGCTCGGCATTGGGGAGAGACCAGTGTGGCTCAGCATGGTAGAGGTACATGTCTCGGTGGAAGGCCTTGATGGGCCTATACCATTCAAAAAGCTCAACAACTAAAGATTTGTCTATAAATACAGCATGTGGAGTTTCAGAGAAGGAATCTTCTTCTCTCCACTCTATAACTTTCTATTTTCTAAGGATAAAGGTTACTCTATCGGTTTGTAACTGTAATTGATTCAAACATCAATAGAAAGGTAACTTCTAGAGCGGACGTAGGCCGGAGTTAGTCGGACCACTATAAATCTGTGTTCTTTACTGCTTTCATTTTAATTTTGACTATTCTTCACATTATTACTCTCTACATACATCTTATCTGTAATATGTGACTGTGATTTGGTGCTTTCATCTGAATTTGGGTGTTAGTGATCAATTTTGGCGCTAACATTTTGGTGCTTTCACTGAGAAGGCAAGCACTCGGGGATTTTGTTAATGGGAACTTGGATTGTAGAAAGCAATGTCTAAGCCATCGACAAGAAAGCAAGTGACGGAAAGAAGCAATCAGGAGGGAAGTCAAGAGGCTTCCTCTGGAGCTGGAGTAGGTCAAGCATCCATCTACATCACCAGAGACGAAATGGAAGCAATGTTGAAAAGACAAGAGGAGATGGTGAAGGCTCTTCTAAGGAAATTTGCACAAGCAGGAAACGCAGGAGCTCAGATCCATAGAGCTGGGTCAGAAGCGCTCAACCAGCAAGCGGAGGGAATGGCTCAACAGGGGGCAGCCCCCAATCAGCGGACGGCTAACAACTTGGATGGATCTAGACTCGGGGGCATACCACCAGGAAACGCTGGACCAATCCATGGAGGGATACCAGATGACGCTGTGCAACCCAACACTAACAGGAATGCAGGAGTATGAGATGAAGAGTATGTGCCAGAGTTCCCTCGTGAACTCGGGAGGCTGATCGGAGGCAACATACAAGGATTATAACTCGGGGACAACGACATATTAGCGGAGATGGTCAGTCGTGCTGTGAGAGGTGGGTTGGTAAATAAAGACTTGGAGGATATGAATTGGAGTCCCTTTACTCCAACTATCAGGCAAGCTAGGAATCCACCGGACTTTAAGCTACCAATGTTGGATATGTAATGCAAGAACGGATCCCACCGTTCATATGACAAGGTACATGAGGCATATGAAGGTACTGGGGGGCATCGGACGAGGTCATGGCTTGATGTTTCCTATTGTTCTTGTTGGATATCACAGCTATGTGGTTCAGACAGCTGAAGAGTGGTTCTGTCGGCACATGGACAGAGCTGATTGAAAGGTTTATGAGAAAATTTCGGGTACACATAGTCAGACCCAAGAACGTGATGACTATGGCATCTATGAAACAATGGAAAGGGGAATTGCTCAGGGACTTCTTAACCAGATTCAACGCAGCGGTAGCCTCGGTGGATCGACCCGATCCATCAATGGTTTTGATGCCAGCAGTCTCGGAAATCGCAGATAATTCAGACTTCAAGATATCATTAGAAAGGGACTCAGCGAGGGATCTTAGGGAGTTCTACCATGAGGCAGAAAGGTTCCTAAGCCAGGAGGATGCGCAGGCTGAGAGAGTAAGGAGAGAGGCTGAGGCTTATGCAGTGAGGGGTGGAGGTTCACCCTTCGAGGATCCAAGTAAAGACGATAAAGGAAAAAGGAAAACAAATGGCAACGGTGGCACTTCAAAGAAACCTCGGAGGGAGTCAAAGTTTTCTTCTTACACAGATTTAATCGAGACTCTAGAAAGGATTTACTTGGACACTCAAGGGCGCCTCTAGTATCGACGGACGGCAAGGAGAGAGCCTTTTGAATATGAGCGAGCATCCGGAAAGCATTACCTATTCCATGAGCTGGATGGGCATAACACAAACGACTACAGGCATTTGAGGGATATCATCGAGGAGCATGTGAGGAATGGCCATCTACAGCAATACATAAGGAATCGAGCTGTAGCAGTGCAACGGAAGCGGCCACCATCTACCTCTAGCAATGGTGGCACTAGGACCGGTCAGCGCCGGCTTGTTATAAACTAAATGGTTTGATGGTTCAGAACAAGTAATAGTACCTAAAGTAATACGGCTAGGTCACTTACACACGTACGGGATCGAGGACGGTCACTAGGCATGCTCTGAGATGATGAAAAACCGTGCTGCTTAGGTTTATGAAATCCTGGTTTTTTTTTCTGTTTTTCTGCAAACTTTGGTTTTCTCTTTCGTACTTTGGACGTTTACTTTTCTTTGGTATGGTTTTGGAGTTTGGATTAAACTCCCAGTATGGTTGGTTTTTTGGTTTTCCATTTTGGTTTGGATGTTTGATTTTTGATATGGATTTCTGTTTTCTAATTGGATTTGGATCACTGTATTAAAACAATTCAGGATTAACGATTACTGTCCTGATCAGAGAGACGGGGCAGTGATCGCGAGTTACGTGTCCCTTCGTCGGAGAGCGATGGAATGGACTCGGACAGAATATCAAAGTCCTTGGTCGGAGTGCTGAGGTAGGTGAATATCAAAGTCCTTTACCGGAGTGCCAAGGCCAGTGAATATCAAAGTCCTTGGCCGAAGTGCCGAGGCCGGTGAATATCAATGTCCTTGGCCGGATTGCCAAGGCCGGTGAATATCAAAGTCCTTGGCCGGAGTGCCGAGGCCGGTGAATATCAAAGTCCTTGGCCGGAGTGCCAAGGCAGGTGAATATCAAAGTCCATAGCCGGAGTGCCAAGGCCGGTGAATAACAATGTCCTTGGCCGGAGTGCCGAGGTTAGTGCATATCAAAGCCCATGGCCGGAGTGCCGAGGCCGGTGAAGATCAATGTCCTTGGCCGGAGTGCCGAGGCCGGTGAATATCAAAGTCCTTGGCCGGAGTGCCGAGGCCGGTGAATATCAATGTCCTTGGCCGGAGTGCCAAGGCCGGTGAATATCAAAGTCCTTGGCCGGAGTGCCGAGGCCGGTGAATATCAAAGTCCTTGGCCGGAGTGCCGAGGCCGGTGAATATCAAAGTCCTTGGCCGGAGTGCCAAGGCAGGTGAATATCAAAGTCCATAGCCGGAGTGCCAAGGCCGGTGAATAACAATGTCCTTGGCCGGAGTGCCGAGGCTAGTGCATATCAAAGCCCATGGCCGGAGTGCCGAGGCCGGTGAAGATCAAAGTCCTTGGCCGGAGTGCCAAGGCCGGTGAATATCAAAGTCCTTGGCCGGAGTGCCGAGGTCAGTGAATATCTAAGTCCTTTGCTGGAGTGCCGAGGCTGGTGAATATCAAAGTCTTGGCCGGAGTGCCGAGGACGGTGAATATCAAAGTCCTTGGCCGGAGTGCCGAGGCCGGTGAATATCAAAGCCCTTGGCAGGAGTGCCGAGGCCGGTGAAGATCAAAGTCTGTGGCCGGAGAGCCGAGGCTGGTAAATATCAAAGTCCTTGGCCGGAGTGTCGAGGCCGGTGAATGAAAAATTCCTTGGTCATAGTGCTGAGGTCAGAGAACATAAAAGCCCTTGACAGGAAGGTCAGCGTTGGAATAGGACAACACGACCCGGCAAGGTCTATTGATTCAAGGTTAAACCCAGAGAGGTCGTGGATTTGATAACATGGCTACGAAAGGGATATGGACTTTGGATATCGGATTTAGGACTATATAAAACAAACCTTCCAACAACAAGTCATGTTTTGGGGGGCAAGTGTTAACCCGCCTTTTTACAGAGCCACGGAGCGAAGTTAACCAAAACAACTTCACGACTATCGAGGCTGAAATATGATGGATTCGGTTTAAATGGATGATGGTCACTTGGGTAGAGGATAGGTCGTTCGGTCGGAATGAAGTGGTTCGAAGTGTTTGAGGTTCAACCTTATGGTTTGGCCGTCCGGCATGGCAATATCCGGTGGAGGTATGGAAGTTTAGGAAGGTCGTTTGATTGTGGCTCGGCATTGTCGCTCGGCGTTGTCGCTCGGCTCTGGACATCGTTCGGCATGATGGGTCGTTCGGCGTGATGGGTCGTTCAGCATGTTGGATCGTTCGACGTGATGGGTCGTTCGACATGTTGGATCGTTCGGTGTGATGGGTCGTTCGGCGTGGCCATCCAGCATGGCAATATCCGGTGGAGGTATGGAAGTTCAGGAAGGTCGTTTGATTGTGGCTCGGCATTGTCGCTCGGCTCTGGACATCGTTCGCATGATGGGTCATTCGGCGTGATGGGTCGTTCGGGCGTGATGGGTCGTTCGGCGTGATGGGTCGTTCGGCATGTTGGGTCGTTCGGCGTGATGGGTCGTTCGGCATGTTGGGTCGTTCGACGTGATGGGTCATTCGACGTCAGGTGTGGCTCGGCATTAGGGAGAGACCGGTGTGGCTCGGCATGGTAGAGGTACGTGGCTCAGTGGAAGGCCTTGATGGGCCTATACCATTCAAAAAGCATAACAACTCAAGATTTGTCTATAAATACAGCATGTGGTGGTTCACAAAAGGGATCTACTTCTCTCGACTCTCTAATTTTCTATTTTCTAAGGCTAAAGGTTACTCTATCAGTTTGTAACTTTAACTGATTCAAACATCAATAGAAAGGAAACTTCTGGAGTGGACGTAGGCCAGAGTTAGCAGAACCACTATAAAATATGTGTTCTTTACTGCTTTCATTTTAATTTTGACTGTTCTTCACATTATTACTCTCTACATACATCCTATCTGTAATCTGTGACTGTGATTTGGTGCTTTCATCTGAATTTGGGTGTTTGTGACCAATTTTGGCACTAACAAAGTTAAATTGTGCCTTTTTAAAATACTTAAGATAAATATTCATTTATTTAAAAGTATAATAACTTGAGTTTAAGATTTAAATAAGATTTAATAAGAGGATTAATATTTTTTCTTTTAAATTACACATGTACTAAGTTTGTATACATAGTATAAATATAAAAAAACATAAACATAATTTACAAAATATAAAACATATATAATAATAAAAACATAAGAAAATATTTTAAATACATGCATTGACATTTGTAAGATAATAAAAAATGCATTAACATGTGTAAGCTTAGTATAATTTGTAATTAAAAGTGGCATACTTCTTTTTCTTTAAAATTGAATTATAAATAATGTAGTTTAGAGGAAACCAGGCTTCGTTTCTTCACTTGTCAATCTTCTCTATTTCTTTCATTCATTTTTTTTAAAACTAAAAACTAAAAAAAACGAAATCAAAAACTAAAAACAAACGGCTTCTACTGTTTCAACTTGATCAAGCAAACATTGAGGATTAAAGATCAACTCAATATGCGTCAAGCAAGATTCAACTCAAAACATTTCCAGATCAAAGCTTAGAAGCCTGCTTCTCTGTTTTCTAACCAGTGAGTAAAAACTTTTTAAAAACTAAATATATGTTTCTTCTTTGATGCATGTGCAAGATTCATAAAGTAATGTTGTAACTATGATGTGCATGAATGTTTTTAACTGGAATAAAGTTTGAAATACCCTGTATATTGGTGTGCATGCCTGTGTATATGTATGTATGTATATGTATATATATATGACTCTGTTGCTAACAGACCAAAGAAACTGTCAAATTAATTCATATCTTCTTTTCTAAATGAATTCAAGTTTTGATTTCTGAAAAGAAGATGATGGTAACAATTTAATTTCTTTTCTAAAAATAGTTTCAAGAGGAAATTCTTAATAAATATTTCAAAAATAACAAATAATAGCGATAATCTAACATAAGTTAAAAATTAATCATCTTAATTTCAAATTTTGATTTTACAACCAGATTCGTATTGCAAAATAATGATTTTTGATAACCATTTCATGATTTTTAAGTCTGTAATTGTTGAGATATTTCGAGTTGGTCGGAAATGGGTTTTCTGTCGATTTTCGACGATCGACGAGGTATTGTTGGACGTGCTTGGTGCTGGAGTTGTGCGAAGGTTGGGGATCAGAGGAAAAATGGTGAAGGGATTTATTGGTGGCTGTGGTGGCCGGGCGACGTCAAATTAGGGTTATCGGCCAGTTTGGGTCGACGTTGTTCTAAGGGCTCGTGCGACGTCGAGGATGCACCGGAGGCGATCAGATAAGGGGATCAGAGTGTCAAGTTGTGACGTAGCTTTGGACACAGTGGCGTGAACTCTGGTGATCAGGATTGGCGATGCAGGATGATTCGTCGATGATCTAGGTTCCTGGAGGTGATAACATAGCTAGATTTTGATTCTCAGGCCGGGTTGTCCGGCTGGGTGGTCAGAATCCTAAATGAGGTCATAGGCGAATTGAGGGTGGTCGCGACGTTGACCGGAGGTGGTTGGGTCAGCATGCAATGTGCACATGTGCACGTTCGTGTCGGGTGGTAGCTGGATTTATCAGGGGTAACGGGGAAGTTAGGTAGTGGCTCGAAGTTGTGCTCGGGTTTTCGCGAGAGTGGGGAGTTTAGCGGGAATGAATTGATGTTGGCTTGGGATTTTGTATTTCTGGGCCCGAGTATTTTGTAAATATATTAACTAGATTTTAAAAGGTAAAGTAAAAGAATTAACAAGTTTTTAAATTTATTAAAATGATTATGTTTTCAAAAGAAATGAAAGATTCCAAAGTTAAGTTTTTAATAAGCTTCCAAGTGAAGTTTCAAAGATTTAAATTTTAAAGTTAAATGTTTTTAAAATTGTTTTGGTTTATTAATTATTGGGTTAATTATATTATTTAATCTCAAATTTTTTTCAAAAATATAATGTTGTAATTAGGAAGTGATTAGGGTAAGTAAATCAAACTTTAATTAATAAAGAGATCTCAAATGATATCGTATAATAAATTAATTTCAAGCATTTAATTTAATAGGATCTAAATGGTAATCAAGTAAGGTAAAGGGTTTTATCTTTAATTAATTAAGGTCTTGATTTATTAAAGGATCATTAATTAGTAAATAAAGGATAATTATTTAATGTAAGTAATTAAGGATAATTGCTTAATGAAAGTAATTAAAGGATAATTACTGAATGTAATTAATTATAGTATGGTTAATTACTTAATGCAATTAATTAAAGGTTAACTAATGTAAGTAATTAAAGGATAGTAATTACTTAATGTAATTAATTAAAGGTTAATTAACTAATGAAAGTAATTATAGGATAATTAATTAATTAAGGATCATTAATTAATGTAATTAATTATAGTATAATTAATTAATGTAAGTAATTAAGGGTAAATTAATTAATGTCAATGGTTAAAGGATGATTAATTATCTTCATTAATTAATTAAACTGATAATAGTGGGTTGTAATTAATTAATGTGGAGTAAGCAGGATTTAAAAGTAATTAATTTTACTTACTAAGTGATTAAATTAAATTAATTAGGAATTGTACAACTAATTAATCATGGTGATGGATGATTGAATTATGTTAAATGCCTTAAATTGTTTGATATCTCTAATATGTGATGTTCTGTGATATGAGATGCTGCGGTTGAACTGTGATAATATGGATTATCTATCTATGATGAATTACTGTGTAAATTCTGAATATAAATTGAATTGTTTAAACTTAAACAACTTGGACTTTAAGACGGCGTTTGGATTTCGATGAGGCCGGGATCAGATTCCGAATTGTATATCTGAAAACCACATCGATCTAAATTAAACCATAGGTCGTGAAATCTCAAGTGAAGATCAAGATTAAGATTCAAAGTGCAAGGGCTATTTGTCGTTAACTCCGAGGGTGATTCCAAAACGAGTGTAATGGAGATGGTGCCTTCGATCAAGATGAACATTCAAAGTGCAAGTGCTGTTTTTCGTTAACTCTGAGGGTGATTCCAAAAAGAGTGTAACGAAGATTGTGCCTTCGGTTTCGTTCGAACCCGGAACGGACTTGTATAGATGAATGCTTTCAGAACATTGTCATTGGATGACGGTGAGCATTCCAAGATATGTGTTCTAAAAAGGTAATCGTAGCCTCAAGCCTCATCAATCGAGAATATCTAAAACAGGGGAGGTGCAGCAAGGCTAAGTGAGTAGCACCCAAGTAGGATAAGATTTCTCCTGTCTAGAGGTACCATTTTCTGCTTAGTGGGCGGTTGGTCGTGCCAACTGCGGGGTTGTCTTATTCGAGATTATCCAGTAAGGGGTTGTTTCGGTCTTTGTTGCAGGGGATCAGGGTAGATCCTCTGTACTCTGATCTAGACCAGGTACTGTGACGGGTGGTACCCCAGTATCCCTACCATTGTATGGAATCCAATCTCCAAATAAGTGCCCTCGAGTTTGTTTGTATACCTATGTATGCTCGAATTGCATAATGTAACAATTTCGGCTGTGTGAATAATTTACTTCAAAACCCTAGACACAACTATAATATCACTGGATTTCCTATCAAATGTTTTGGTTATCGTAAGGCAAAAATCAGACATATTTATTTGTGGCGTGGTCTTACGAGATACCTTTGTTTTTCATATAATTTCCAAAGTTAATAAACTTAGACCGTTTACTTAGACCAGACCCATGTCTGACTCAGAGTTTATTTTCTGTTTTTCTTAAGCTCTTGGGTACTCAAGTTTTTATGAGTAGCCAAGGGATTAAGGTTAGCTTTGACGAATTATGTATTAGACTAGGAGCAGGAGGCTTCAGCATATATGGATATTGCGGTTCCGCTATGCTAGTGTTTTGTTTGACTTTTTGAGTTGTATGATGGATAGGTCTTCACAACTGTCTAACATGTGATGTATAAAGCTGTGTAACTCTGATATCTGATGTCCATTATGTAGTACTTATGTGATATGATATAATTTATTCGTTCCACTGTGCGATTCTGATACTGTTTAGTTCTTCTTCTCTATCTATTCTCATTTCTACCTACTTCTTTCTTAATTATGATGCATCTTTGTGTGGAAAGAAAGGTGGGTCGTCACATAGACTTATACATTTATTTGGTGTAAATAATGTATTTTTTTAAATTAAAGGTTTTTAATAATAAAAATATCTTAAAAATTAAAACTAATCTTTTTATACGGTGGAAACTGTTTTATTTTATAAGCACGTAAGTTTACTTATAATTCGTATGTAAAAATTGGAAGGAAAACGTATTTTGGTTTTGCAAAATAGTGTCAATACGTACATTTTTGATCAAGTATGAATTAATCTTAGGATATTTTATTTTTCTCTTCCACTTGGGTCCAAATGACCCATTAGTGCTTACCAACTAATTAAGAAAAAGAAGGAAATCAAAGTATACAGTATGTTCATTTTTATCTCAACCTTCTTCCTCCTCTTCCTCTTTTTTGTAAAATAAGAAAACTCCACAATTCCTTCAATTCAAGCTCAAATCTTCAAGTTGATTCAACAAATTAAAATATTTTTCAAGCTAGAGTATAAATCTAAAGGTATCAAATTCCAAACCTTTTAATTTCATCAAATTCCAAGTTTTAGAGATGAATTTCTAATTTACAGTAAATCTTTCTTTGTATGTTATTTCTTCTTATTGTACAAGTTCTTGAAGGTCTATTTCACCACCAAAGCTTCCAACTTGAAACCTAAATCTTGGTATTTTCCTTCATACATCAAGGAGAGTTGTAATACTCATAAATCCTAGATGAGCCAAGCTCAAAATTGCAAGAGGTTGTAGAAAAAAAATCAGCTTTTGTTGGTAATTTTGTATGGTTTCTGTCTGAAATCTGTTCTCTGTTGCATCTTTGAGAGCTTATAACTTTTGATTCTGGTAATGAAATTCTGTCGAATTTCTTGCATTTAGTAGCATACATGTTGAACTTCGGTTCTACAAATTTTGATTGAAAAATATTGTCATTTGTATGTTCATATCAGTGGTAGAAAATCTACTTGAAAGTAGATTTTTGCCTGTAGAAATTGTTTGCTGAGTTGCTACAAATATGGCATGAGTCCATGTCTAAGATAGCATAACTTTTTCATTTCTTACTGGAATTCACAGATTTTTTTTAAAGATGAAGTTCTCCACTATAAGCATACCAAATTTCAAGTCGTTTCGACCTATATAGCTTGTAGAAATATGCTTGTTGTCTAATATTTGTCCAGAAGATGTTTTTGCCCAGATTTTTACAGTGAAAACACAGTCTGGGTTCAACTTTGAGACATCATAACTTCCTCATACTTTATCCAAATTATATGATTCTTTTTTTGTTTGAAAGATGAAGTTTTCTGAAATGTGCATACCAAATTTCAACTCAATATAAGACTATTTGGTTCTCTGTTTTATTCCTGGAAGTTAAACCTAAGATGGTTTTCAAGCCTGTGCATTTTTGGTTTTTGAACTGTTACAAGCATGACCCGAGTCCATGTTTGAGACAATGTAACCTTTTCATTTCCAGTCGTAATTCAACGACTCTTTTTAATTTTAAAGCCGAAAATTTCTACTTTGTGCACACCAATTTTCAGTTCAATCAAAGGCAGTTCGACCACCTGTTTTATGTCCGAAAGTTGAACCCAGGGAAGTTTTCAGACCTGGGTATTATTCTGCCTAAGTTTTTATGTTCATTTTCTTCTGATTTTTGACTTTTGCTTCAGTTTTTGTGATATTTCTAAATTATTTTAAGGAGTATGATGCTTATCATCACATTATCCTTGTTTTGATGAATTTGGAATTCAAATTTTGAATTATTTGAATTTAATTTGAATTTAAATTTGAATTTTAGTTTGAGTGGAATTTTGCTTGTTTTTGGTCGTTTTTTAGCATGGTTTTCTCCAAATATTTTTGAAATGATTTCTAAAATTTAAGGGATTTAAAAATAATTATTATAAAATATTTTGAAGTATTTTAAAGTATAAAACATATTTATTCTTTATAATAAGGGAAACTTACAAATATGGTTTCCAAATGGTTTTCGAAATCGGTTTCAAAGCTTATTTTCAAGGTAAATTATTTTATTTAAAAATCACACATTTTTGCACTGTTGAGCGAATGAGAAGGAGAGTTAAACGATTGGTTAAAACGCGTAGTATGGGATATGTGCATTTATCCTTTCGGTTAATTTCTAAGTTGTCTGTTTCATCGTTTTGGCATACGGGTCTAGTTTACCAATGATATAAGGTGAAACTTTTACTGCTTTGAGTGTCAAATTAATGAGCGGTTAGTAAACCGTTTAGTGCGAATAGGTGGTATGAGACACATGTTAACACTTTTCGAGTTCCTTTCCGAGAATTTTTGACACATTTTCCTGTTGGCGTGCCAATACTGGACCTTCGGGTCATTTGCCATTGCGGCGTATTTGTCTTCGGACGTTTGCCATTGCGGCGTATTTGTCTTTGGACATTTGCCATTGCGGCATATTTGCCATTGCAGCGTATTATTCTTTTGATGTTTGCCTTTGGGCGAAGTACCTATTATGCAAAAAAGTACTTGGAAAAAATAGCACGTGCAAAACCTTTTTTAGAAGATTTTTTACCCCTGTGTGTTGTCCTTTTGGAATCGGTTCTTTGAACCATTAAGTGGCGACTACTTGGGTATTTTTGGACTCTTGGGAGTTCTTTTGAGATTTCATTGCCTGCACTGGCGTGTTGAGATTAGCCTTTTGGTGTATATATATTGATATTGCATATTCGTGCTATTTACGGGATTTGCCTTTTGGCGTTGTATGAGAATTTTATCTCTTTATTGAGTTTGCCTTATGGCTTATGTCTAGATGGCTTTTGCTTATGTTTTCCTTGGAGGTACGGATATGGCAGGTTTGGGATTACTCTTTTAGGAGTTTACATTTTACTATTCTATTTACCATTCTTATTTGATTTATGATTGCCGATGATATAAGGCATGCTTATTGAAGAAATAATGTTCTATCACCTAGTGTAATCATATATGCCATATATGATGCGTATCCTCCATATGTCTATAGTTATCTTTGTTAATGTTTCTTCTTGTTTAAGAAGAAAATCACTATGCTCTTATGCTCTATTATTCTGCTATCACCTTTTACTGATTCGTTTAGCTATACCAACCTGTGTATTTTATACTCGGGTCAGACCGAGGTGTTTCAGGTTAGGTACATTTGGACTTAGCCTATTCTGCTTCTGCATGGACTATTCTGCTAGCTATTTTTGTTATAGCTTTTTGTGTAGCCCATTTTGATTTGCTACTCTAATATGTATATTCTTTTGACTCATGTTTGTATTGTGGTCGTCATAACACATATATGATGTATCATTTTGTATACTCTGTGATGTATCTGTATATGTGTGTGTATGTGGGATTATCTGCTATTCTGTGATGCGTTTTTCATTTAAGTTGTTATATTTTGTTCTGAAAGATCCTATTGCCAACTATGGCTTTGTACTAAGTATTTATTGGATATGTCAATCCAACAAATGGCATTGTCGACGTATTCAATAGATATTTAAGACAAGGCTATAGATGGTCGCTCCTATCCAACGTTATTCTATGCATAATAGACAGTATTACCCAATAGTACTCTTTGTTAGTGTGGGTCTTGGGGTGGCGCATCACAGCTTGGTATCAGAGCTGAGTTCAGAACAAAATAGGATAAACATAGAAGAGAAACACATATTACGGTACATCTAAGTGTAATACAAGTGTCATGAATTCCTTTATCATCGTGTCCTATATTTTATCATGTCCTTTGATATAGAAGTTTTGGAATGTCTAGGAATATATTTTATTCCATAGTATTCCATGACTGATTTTATAATATCTTATCTTAGGAGCAATCCTAATTGTGATTGTTCTATTCAAGTCCTCTTAGATACGGTTCTTGACATTCATCCGTATCGGAGTAATTTGTTGATGTTCTTATCTTGTGGTTTCTTTGAGGATTGCGAGTGCTATTGAGGGGATTTACAACATTTGGTATGATGTTTGAGGATATTCAAATTGTTCCTTGTAGTTATCTTTTAGTGCGAATCAGCATGATATTTTTCTATCTAGAGCTTAGAGTGGTTTGAGATGGAGTGGCTTGCATATTATCAAGCCACATTCTGTGATTTGAAAGATCTTATATTTAGTTATCCTAATTTGGTTGATTCGTTGTTTCTTTTTCTCCCGAAATGTTAAGGATGATTCTCAAATATCTGTATTCACACTTGAGTTTCGAGATGTTGATGATATATCTCGAATTCCAGTCATTGTGACTCTGTTGATTTCCGTGAGTCTATTTCGAGTATGACACCCAATCGGGCAATTGAAATTGTATTGACTTCATTCCCGGTTCTTAGCCTTTGGTCATCCTCCCACAAGGATGTCCACTAGGTAAATGAGGTGATTCGTTGAATTTATTTGATATTGTCGTTCTTGCTTCCATTTGAGATATCCTCTTTGGATACTCAACTGTTGATATACTTTGTAAAATTACTTCATTCTCATTCGAGAAGATATCTTAAGCTTACTCTTATATCTTATTTTTCTATTTTTTTATTTGTTGAGCACTGCTAGGGTCATTTCTCAGCTTGACCATACACCGATTTTTCATGAGCTATAGGTCGCGGAGGATAACATTACTATTACCGCATTCCACACTCGTTATGATTCGTTTGTGTGGTTCATTATACCATTCGAAATAATGAACACTCTAGGCTATTCCTTTAGTCTTGTGAATTGAGTATTCTTGGAATATCTCGATGAGTTCTTCTTGTGTCTTTGATTTTTAGAATAAGCAATAAATTCTATTTTCAAATTTTTTGAAAATTGAAGATACATTTCTAAGAGAAACTAGATTTTGTTTTTGAAAAGAAAAACAAAGAATACTTTGAGTGCTATATTGTGATATTTCTTTTTAAAGAAAAATAAATTTTTGTGTTGGGTTGTTCGTCTAGTGCTTTAAGAACTCTGATCGATGTGTTTGACCAACGTTATCGATAGAAATTTCCTAAGCACTGCGATGAGACAGTCGGACACGATAAATTGAGTTTTAATAAGTAAAGTTTGAAAATAATTAATATGGTGGAGTATTCATTTTTATTTTTAAGATTTTAATGAAACCATTGAACCATAGTGAGTGTGGAAGAGTGACGAGGTAGTTTTGATCATTTGATCACCTCTACAGCCAATCGATGGGGCCATTCACTATAAATCAATGGCGAGGCAATACCCTTATATTATTTAAAATTTGAGAAATTGAATATGGTAATTTGGGTAAGTAAAAGTGAATAATTCTAATTAAAGGGTTATCTTAATTAGAAGAAAATATCATCTGATGCTTTGATTAATAAATGTATTTAAGGTAAAGGAATACTTTGGTTCAAAAAAAAAAGATATTAACTGAATAGTTTAGTATAAGTTATTAATAATGACTATAAAAACATGTTTTGTCACTTATTTATTTCAGTAATAGTAGAGGATAGATATAAAACTCTATCTTAAGAGGAAATAAAGATGTGTTAGTTTAGAATATTTAGTATAAATTTGTGAGCTAGATTTTGTTTTAAACTTAAATGGTATTAAAACCTGTGGATTTGAAATTGCAAAATTCTTCTAAAAATAAGTTTGAATTACTTATCAATTTTAATTATTTTTATGTTGATAATTAGATGTGAATTTAATTTTTATAACAAGTGGAAATGTGAATTTGGATTGTTTTGATAAATGAACAATTCATGTAGTATAATCATTTTATGTTGTGAGAATAATTTTAAACTTTATATATATATCCTAAAAATTTATTTGGTGGATAATTAATAATCATCACTTGATAATGAAATAGATTAGTTATCTCTTCCAAAATGAGTTTTCATAGTTAATTGTTTTAAATCTAGATTTTGAAAAGTAATGAAAGTATTTCCACTTAATGAATTGTTGTTTTGATGATTACATAAAGTTGATCATAATTTCGCATGTCTTAGATTTTCGGGGACAAAGAAGATAATTTAATAAATGATATAGCAAAAAGCTTGTTTGAGAATGTAGTTTGAGATTAAAATGGTCTGGGAAAATTTCAAATTTCAAATTGATTTAAGAACTGAAATTTTGCTTGGAAAAGTGTTGTACTAAAACATGCGATAACTTGGGATTTGTGCTCCAAATGAGTTTAATCATTTTGTAAATGAAGAGATTTTGGTAAGATATAGAGTTTCTTTTTACGACTTTAAAATATTTTTGCTTTTTACCGAGTCTAAACTAGATTTGGAAGTGGATAGGCAGTTCCGCCCTATTACAAAATTCTCTAAAAAAGAAGCTTTAGAAATTTTCAAGTGTTGAAAATTGAGAAATTTAAATCTTAAAGATAATGGGTTGGAAAATATTAAGAATATTTGATTGATAAGAAAGAATTTAAAAATCTATTCGTTGTGTTTATCATGCCTTTGTGCAATTATTTTATGACTTGCATATATGCACTCGTATTAGTTTGGTTGTATTGGGGGAAAACCTTTTACCTCTTATTGGGTTTGTTTTTTTTTCTATAATAGTTGTCGATCTATTATTGGTATGGCTCCCTTCGTAGTGTTATATGGAAAGTAGTATCGATTATCATCTTGTGGATTGGAATTCGGAATAAAAGTTGTGACTAAATCTTAACTCTGTTCGTTTAGGAATAAATCTCACCCGATTTATCTATTGCGTAACATCATACGCGTGTTTTGTTTTGAAGGTGGAACGCCTTCGAAATATGGATGTATTTCTTGTAGAAATTCGTGGTCCGCAAATCGCAGTAATTCCACTGGGAAAACCATAAAATTTATCGAGCAATCTTATCTTGGTCTTCTTTCATCTTGAGTTGGAAGTGAGGAGTTTCGATCTCGTGCTTGTCTATCCTTCTTTTGATTGATGAAATAATTGTATTGAATACAAAATATTCTCTAGAAGCTACGAGGATGCAATTTTGTTGAGAGTTTGTTACAACCCCAGTTTTGGAGATTACCTGTTAATATTAAATTATAACGGTATTTATAATTTGATATTGTAAATTAAATAAAATTAGAAGTTTTATATTGTTTATTTGGAATAAACAATAAATTTTGGGATTAAAATGAGAAAAATAAAGTTTGGAACATTATTTTATTTGTTTGGGTGATAATCAATGGAAAATGATTTTTATTCAGAGAAAATACAATAATTGTACTAATTAATGCTAGCTACTTCTTTTAATAATATTTAAGAGAAGTATTTGATTTTAAAAGGTTGTTTATTTAATAAAAAGGTGGAAATTGCTTTAAAAATGTGTTTTATTTATCAATTTGTGTTTGAAGTGGTTTTTTATATTTTTCTAGCTAAGAAAATATTTTTTGTTGAATTTTATAAGTTAAAAATTTAGGCTTTTATGTTTATTTGGTGTAAATAATGTATTTTTGTAAATTAAAGGTTTTTAATAATAAAATGTCTTAAAAATTCAAACTAATCTTTTTATACTGTGAAAAATGTTTTATTTTATAAGTATGTAGTTTATATATTTTTCTTATGTAAAATTTGGAAGGAAAATGTATTTTGGTTTTGCAAAATAGTGTAAATACGTACATTTTTGATCAAGTATGAATTAATCTTAGGCCATTTTATTTTTCTCTTCATCTAAGGTCCAAATGGCCCATTAGTGCTTACCAAATAATTAAGCTAAAGAAGGAAAACAAAGTTTACAGGTTGTTTATTTTTATCCCAACCTTCTTCTTCCTCTTCCTCTTCTCTGTAAAATAAGAAAACTCCACCATTCCTTCAATTCAAGCTCAAATCTTCAACTTAATTCAACAAATTAAAATCTTTTTCAAACTAGAGTATAAAAATATAGGTAATCAAATTCCAAATCTTTTAATTTCATCAAATTCCTAATTTTAGAGATGATTTTCTAATTTACAACAAATCTTTCTTTGCATGCTATTTCTTCTTATTGTACAAATTCTTGAAGGTCTATTTCACCACCAAAGCTTCCAACATGAAACCTAAATTCGGGTATTTGCCTCCATACAACAAGGTGAGTTGTAATACTCATAAATCTGAGCCGAGCCAAGCTCAAAATTGCAAGAAATTACAGAAAAAATTTAGCTTTTGTTGATAGTTTCTGTCAGAAATCTGTTCTCTGTTGCATCTTTGAGATCTTATAACTTATGATTCGGGCAATGAAATGCTGCCGGTTTCTTGTATTTGGTAGCATACATGTTGAAATTCATTTTTGTAAATTTTGGTTGAAAAATATTGTCATTTGGATGTTCTTATCAGTAAAATCTACTCGAAAGCAGATTTTTGCCTGTAGAAATTGTTTGCTGAGTTGCTGCAAACATGTCCTGAGTAAATGTTTGAGAAAGCATAACTTTCTCATTTCTTACTGAAATTCATCAATTCGTTTTTTATTTCAAAAATTAAGTTCTCTCCTATAAGAGTACATAATTTCAGGTCATTTAGACCTATATAGTTTATAGAAATATGCCGTCAAACTTTGGTCTGGAGCATGTTTTTGCCTAAATTTTTACAGTGAAAACACTGTCTGGGTTCAACTTTGAGACAAAATAACATTCTCATACTTTATCCAAATTGTATGACTCTTTTTTTGTTTGAAAGATGAAGTTTTTTATAATGTGCATTACAAATTTCATCTCAATATGAGATTATTTGTTCCTCTGTTTTATGCCAGGAAATTGAGCCCAAGATAGTTTTCAGGCCTGTGCATTTTTGGGTTTTGAACTATTGTAAACACGGCCAGAGTCCATGTTTGAGACAGTGTAACTTTTTCATTTCCGGTCATAATTCAATAATTTTTTGTTCGAAAGCCGAAGTTTTCTACTTTATGCATGCCAATTTTTAGTTCAATCAAAGGCAGTTCGTCTACCTGTTTTATGTCTGAAAGTTGAACCTAGGGAAGATTTCAAACCTGGGTATTATTTTGCCTAAGTTTTTATGTTCATTTTCCGACCGATTTTTGTCCTTTACTTCAGTTTTTGTGATATTTCTGAAGTATTTTGAGGCTATGATGCCTATCAATAGTTATCCCAGTTTTGATGTATTTGGAATTTAAATTTTGAATTAATTGAATTTAATTTGAATTTAAATTTGAATTTTGGTTTGAGTGGAATTTTGCTGGTTTTTAGTCGTTTTGGAGCATGGTTATCTCTAAATATTTTTGAAATGGTTTTTAAAATTTGGGAATTTAAAATAATCATTATATAATATTTTTAGATATTTTCAAGTATAAAACGTACTTATTCATTATAATAAGGGAATTTTACAAATATGGTTTCCAAATGGTTTTCGAAATCAATTTTTCAAAGCTTATTTTCAAGGTAAATTATTTTCTATAAAAATTACACATTTTTGCACTATCGACTGAATGAGAAGGAGAGTTAAACGATTGGGTAAAATGCGTAGTACGAGATATGTCATTTATCCTTTCGGTTAATTCTTAACTTGTCTGTTTGTTCGTTTTGGCATACGAGTCTACTTTACCAATGATATGAGGTTAACCTTTTACTGCTTTGAGTGTAAAATTTACTAGCCATTAGTGAACTGTTTAGTGCGAGTGGGTGGTATGAGAAACACGTTAACACTTTTTGGGTTCCTTTCCGAGAGTTTGTGACATATTTTCCTGCTGGCGTGCATGTACTGGACCTTCGGGTCATTTTCCATTATGGCGTATTTGTCTTCGGGCGTTTTCCATTACAGCGTATTTGTCTTTGGACGTTTGCCATTGCGGCTATTTGCCACTGCGATGTATTAGTCTTTTGACCTTTGCCTTTGGGCGAGATGCCTATTATGTGAAGCAGTATTTGACAAAAATAGCACGTGCAAAACCTTTTTGAAATGATTTTTTACCCTTATGTGTCGTCCTTTTAAAATATGTCCTTTAAACTATTCAGTGGCGACTACTTCAGGACTTTTGGCCTCTTGGGAGATCTTTTGTGATTTTCTTTTCCTACACTGGCGTGTCGAGATTTTTCTTTTGGCGTATATATATGAGATTGCCTATTGGTGCAATTTATGGGATTTTCATTTTTGCGTTGTATGAGATTTTTATCTCTTTGTTGACATTTGCCTTATGGCTTATGTCGAGATGGCTTTTTCTTATGTTTTCCTTGGAGCCGCCGATATAGCGGATTTGGTAATTACTCTTTTAGAAGTTTACATTTTACTATTCCCTAACCATTCTTATTTGATTTATGATTGCCGATGATATGAGGCATGCTACGTTTTAGCGATTTATGTGATATTTTCGTCTCCTTTGTGTTTTATGCTTATTGAAGCAATAATGTTCTATCACCTATTGTAATCATATATGCCATACATGATGCGTATCCTCCATATGTCTATAATTAGCTTTCTTAATGTTTCTTCTTGTTTAAGTAGAATATCACTATGCTCTTATGCTCTATTATTCTGCTATCACCTTTTACTGATTCGTTTAGCTAGACTGACCTGTGTATTTTATACTCGGGTCAGACCGAGGTGTTTCAGGTCAGATACATTTGGAATTAGCCTATTCTACTTCTGCATGGACTATTCTACTAGCTCTTTTTGTTATAGCTTTTTGTGTAGTCCGTTTTGGTTTGCTACTCTAATATGTATATTCTTTTGACTCGTGTTTGTATTATGGTTGTCGTACCACATGTTTGATTTATCCTTTTGTGTTCTCTGTGATGTATCTGTATATGTGCGTATATATGAGATTATCTAATGTTCTATGATGTTTTTTGCATTTAAATTGTTGTATTTTGTTCTGATACATCCTATAGCCAACTATGGCTTTGTATTAAGTATTTATAGGACATGTCGATCCAAAAAAATGGCATTGTCGACGTATTAAATAGATATTTAAGACAAGGCTATAGATTTTTGCTTATATCCAGCCCTGTTCTCTACATTAGCAAATAGTATTACCCAGTAATACTCTTTGTTAATGTGGGTCTTGGGGTGGGGCGTCACAGGTTGGTATCAGAGCTGAGTTCTGAAAAAAATAGGATAAACATAAAAGAGAAGCACATATTACGGTACATTTGACGCCCTAACTCTATACTCACACTAGCCAAGGGCACTACGGAGTAATGCCATCAACTAGCACGAAGAATAAGGCTGTTGAGGAGCGACCATCCGTGTAATTACTTTGAGAGAGCACTGATATGTCAAATAGTATAACATGCATTTCATTTCAAGAGGAAATCCGACATACTGATACAAACTCAAAGCTACTACACAGTGGCTATGTGGTCTCCGAAAACAATATAGAAATAAAAATAACATAAATCAGTCACAGACATTCATATCACAAAGGCGGAAATAGAAATGAATATTACATGTAGAAGTGTACATCAGAGTAGTGGTTAGATAAGATCCACAAAATCACAAAAGAATAGATACAAGTGCTAAACAAAAGAATAAGTATACATCAAGGAGTCTCTTTCTCGAATGTATAAAATAAAAACTACTAATCTATAGTAGTTAGCCAAAATCCAGGCGACGGTCCCTGATAAGGAGTCAAGTAGAAGCACCTGTAATATCTCGGTCTAACCCGAGTATTATTTAATAAAAAAATAATAAACGGATCAGTCTAGCTAGAAATATCATATAAAATGAGATAGAGTAAGAGATATGACAAAAATGTATGATAACAATAATGCCTTATTGTGATAGGTATTTGAAAATCAAACAGAGATTAATCAATATCACAAGAATCTTCTCACAAATCAAAAAGAATGTCATATTCTTTATTTTTATTCACCAAGTCACAAATATTGATAAAACCCATCAATGTAAATCACTAAAATTGGTGAGACACAAATTCTAGAAATCAACAATTAGAAATCCAGAAATCATAAGAGGGGGAAGGCCTATCACAAAACGGGAGCATGAAAACTCATCAACACGTGTATCATAAACGGAACGCTATTCCATGGTCGCTAACCATAGAGCCGGTGCAACGATGTAGTATAATAACAGTACGACCTAGGAACCTGAAACTCAAATAACTCGAAACATCGACGTAGTACAATAATGGTACATCCAATGACTGAATAAATCAGAACAACAATGTAGTACAATATCGGTACATCCATTGATCCAGATAAGTCGGGACATCGATGTAGTACAATAACGGTACATCCGATGATCCTGATAGGCCGGGATATTGATGTAGTACAATAACGGTACATTCGATGATCCAGATAAGCCGGGACTGAATAAATGAGACGAAACCCCAATGAACCAGTAGGTCGTTAACCTATAAAGAAATGAGACGAAGCTCAATAAAACGAGGTACTTTCCCCTACATGGACAAAGAGACATCGCACATTTCTAGTCTAATCCATAAAATGATCATCATTGATCAATAAAAAGTGTGAATTACACTTAGCTAGTAAATAAATGAGCTTAGCTTCATGTCCCATAACCACTGGCTTAACTTAAATATTTATGAACAAATTGTAGATTTCCACTCGAAAATTGCCACAAGAGTTTCGATCGAACAATTCTAAGAATTAACCGATGAGGTAAACACAAGCGTTTCATACCACTTGGTTTGCTAATTCGTTTAATTGGATTTCTCGAATGAATGAGATAAAGGTTTGTATATACTAATAGGTAGGAAAAACGGTTTTATAAGAGCTTCGTACTAAAAATAGAGTTGAAATCATCTTTGTAAAAGAGTTTGAATATTTACTACTAGTATAGAATCCTTTGCGTTTTAAAGTGACAAACCATAGAAATGATTGTAGAAACAATCAATCATCAGAAATTCACGTTCGAAGACATGAGTTAAATCCAAAGAAATCGATACCAAATCCATCAAAATGGATATTCCCAAAAATCCAAAGAAAGAAGTCATCAAAGTCGATAATAGTGATAACAACTAGTCGGATCGACCAAAATCGATTATCATTGGAAATTTAATTGAAAAAGTGGCAAATAGGCAAAACAGGGAATTTCTAGACATCTGAGGGGTTGTTCCAGACGTCTGGATTTCGTTTTTGAAAATATTCCAGAAAACCATCCAGATGTCTGAATTCTAAAATCAGATGTCTGACTTCCCTTCAGACATCTGAAGCGATTATCCAGACGTCTGAAATTAATCACTGCCATTTTTATTTTTCTGCCGCATATAATTATTTTCACCAGGAGGCAAAATTAGATGTCTGGCATTGGTATCCAGACGTCCGAACACCTGGTAAGGGCACATATTGCCTAAGCCACGATTTTAAGAGCGATCGAGCGAGCAATGACGACTAAGGATTTACGCCAAACGACCACCCGGCCTTATAGGCTCTTCGATGCATCCCAAACAACATAACCAAACATCGTCAATCCCAACTCTAGAAGCTCCAAACTAAGGCCAAAAGCAATAATTCTCCAAATTAGGTTATAGGAAATCTCTGAAATTGGAGAGAGATTGAGATGGAGAAGAACAAGGAGATACTTACCTAAGCTTCTCTTTGAATTTGGAGCTAAAACTTGGATTTGCTAAAGAAACTAGGGCTTAGGATTTTAATTTTCCATCTCAACCATCATTTTTGCTAAAGCTTAAGTTGTAGGAAATATTATGAAGTAATGAAGAGGAGTGGTGTGGAGCTGGGTTGATATGTTTGGTTGATGGGCTGAAGCCCAAACCCAAAGCCCTAAGTGGAAAGGTCAAAATTTTAGCTAGCTCTAAACATATCAATGTTTATACTCAAAAATGTTACAAACGCCATTTTGGACTCAATGAAAGTGGTCCCGAGTCCCAACTCGGTTGTTTGCAAAAGTAGCTTTTTAGACTTAAATCTGAATAATGATGTTATATTGAAATAAAATATTTAAATATACAATCGCAAAATATGCGGGTTGTTACAGGCTCCCCACCTTAAAGAAATTGTGTCCTCGTAATACTTAAGAAGGAAGTAAAAAGTAACAACCATAAAAGCATATCAACACAAAAGAAGGTTGAAATAAGAAGTTCACCTTAAGGAATACGAGAGAGTAAGTCCGGCTGTCATTGCTCGATGAATTATCTAGATTCCCAAGAGCAATTCTTAGGATTTGAGGACCATTAAACTTTCACTGTAACATCCCGGAATTTCTAACAGTATCAATTTAATAATCTGTAGTTAAAATTAAATTGATATTGATATCTGTTAATAATTATTCAGATAAATTTATTAATCTTCTTCAATAAATATTTAAATTGGTTATTTTATCTTTTAAAAATAATAAATTGATTTCTATTTCCAATATAAATATTTGGTTTATATTTTAAATAGGATCAGCTTTGTTTTAATAAGTAAAGCATATTTTCTAAGTTTTAATATTTGTAGTAAATTGGAAAATTTGTTTTATTTAATATTTAAGCTTTTCAAAATTAGATAAATGATTTTGGTTTAAATTTAACAATTGAATCATGTTTTAAAATTTTAATATATACATTATAAATTGGAAATTTTTTTTAATTAGCATTGAGTTTTAATAACTATTTCATAAATAAATATATGATTTTAAAATTGATAAGAAAATATTAAATGTTTTAAATTAAATTGGATTTAGTTTTAAATTTAGAATAAATTTAACAAAAGGTTTTATGGTTTAATAAAATGAATATTTTGCAAAATGATCTTAATTTAATAAAAAGAGATTTATAAAAATAATATTGATATGTATTGTCTTTATAAATAAATTTTGAATAAGATTTATAATTTTTATTTCAAATTGAATTTATATTTATAACTTGATTTGAAACATTAATTTTAAATTTAGTTTGAATTTAAATTTCAAAGTTATAAAATCTTATTTGTTTTAATCTTTAATATGTATAAGTTTCAATTTGTAAAACATGATTTGTTTTTATTTTCATTTATAAATTTATATACATGTTTAAAAAAAAACTAACAAATTAGTTTGGCTTAATACATACATTAACTATTATATTAGCATTTAAAATTAATTTACTAACTACCTTAAAGGGACAAGTGTATGAATTTACGCAACATATAAACAAGTGTTCTAAAAATTAAAAATTAATGTAACAAATGTTGAATATTTCATACATGTGTCAAATTGTGTTTTCATTTTCTAAATTTAATAAATTCATAAATTTGGTTATATAAGTATGCATCTTCATTTCTAATTCTTTTTTTTCTAATCCTAATTCTAACTCCAAGAAAACTCGTCCTCATATCAAGATCTTGCATCTTCAAATTCCTATACATTTGCAAAATCAAATACCTCTTCAAATCTGAAATGCATGTAAACCTGAAACATGAAAAAAAAACTGCTATCCACTTCAATTATCAAGCCTGTAATCTCCTGTAACACATGTTCAACCTGTCATCCTCTCAAAAATCTGAAGCCAGCCAACAAACATTCAAACAAAACCTGTAAAACTTGCAATTCCAAATTTTGAAGCCTGCATCATTTCAATCAAGCTGCATGCATATAGAATCAGGGAGCAAATACAAATGGAATTTAAAGTTTACAAAAATAAAAGAAGCAAACTGCAATTTTTTAAAAAAATACTGAAGCAATTTGAAGATTTGAATCAATGCATTTCAGGATCAAGCTTTCCAATTAACAGTGAATGCTCTGCTCATAATTTTTCAGGTGAGTAACTTTTTTTTTAAAAATTTGAAATTTAAATAAAAAAATTGGTTGCATGCATATATGTTGAAATGAATAGGCAGGGAATGTGACTATAAGTATATGTCTGAAGTAGATATTATTTGAATGAATGTTGTATTCTATTGTGTCTTATTACCAGGTTCAGAATGTTTTTCCTTCCTTTTGATTGAGTTATGACAGGATCTAATTCACAAACAAAAAAATTAAAATTTTTTGTTTTAAACATAGGTTACGTTTTAAAAATTTAAGAAGTTAAAAATAATAGTCTGTTGTCCCTGTAGAACAAAAACCCTCTGTGCATGTTAAATTAAGCAAAACTCAAACATTGTGCTTTACACATTCAGTATCATAAATGAAATTCATAATCAAAAATATGATTTTTAAAACTAGAATTAAGACTTTTAGAATTAAGTTGAAGAAGCAGTGAGGGAATGAACTGTATATGAACTGTGGGTTTGCTCGGGTAATCCATGCATCTGAAAGGGATGGGATTCTTCATGGTGATGGAAGGGAGGTAGTTGAAGCCAGGAAAAAATCATAGTTCTTGATGTAATTCACAATGGAAGTTGCTGTTGTGAATCTTCTTCCAGACACCTAATTTTAACCAGTTGAAGAGATTTGATCGCCAGTGTTCTTAGGGTTGATCGAGTGTAGTAAGGTTGTGGGGAAGGGTAGCTGGGCCGTAATCGAAGACAGTGTCAAAGTTTCAGATCGCCTAGTGATAAGGATGTTGTCGGTGGCGAGATGACAGGTTTAGGGGAGTTCATATTTATGGGTTCCAGGTTTATTTTGAACTCGAATTAAATTTTAGGGTGACTTGAAGAATCTGGTGAATCAGGGTAGGGGTCTGAATGATGTTTGGGGACGGGAGAAGATTACCGTTGATGATCGAGGGTGATCATTAACACAGTGCACATATATGGTGCACAGTTAAATGTTGATGTTGATGGGGTACTGGAGTGAGTCGAGTAAATTATAAATTAGTCTCGAAGATGATAGGAAGATTTCTCGGGGAAGGAAGGTTTTAAACTCGAAGCAGTTGCGGGGTTTCAGGGGTTCTGTTTTTTTTTCTACATGTTTTAATAACCTGTAACATCAGGGTTTAAATTTTGTAAACCCTGAATCTTTTTAAAAGTTAAGAGAATTTAAATCATATTTGAATTCAAGTTTTGAATATATTTGAATTCAAGCTAATTTAAAATTTCAGTTTAAATAAAATGAAGTTTAAAAGAAATTTTTACATGATTAATAAACCTGAACTTGTTTTATCAAAAACTGTTTTATAAACCTGAAAGTATTTAAGTTTTAAAATTTAAACTGAATTTAAGAAGTGTAGAGCAAGTTTTTAAAAAAGTTTTAAAACAAGTTTAAAATCTTAATTCAAAATGAGTTCGAATTATAAATTTAAAAATATATAAGTTTTATAAAGATAAAAGGTTTTTAACAACTTTGAATTTGTTAAAAGTATTTTATAAAATGTTTTAAAATCTGAAGTTTAAGGTTTAAACAGAGTTTAAAATTTAAATTTAAATCTCGATTCAAAGCTAATTTGAATCTTAAGTTTAAATGGGGAATCAAAGAGGAATATGTATTTCAGTTTTTGAAATTGAAAGAAAACTTGAAGTTGAAAGATTTAAACTAAATATAAATTGAAGTTATTGAAAGGTTAAAAGTTATAAATTGTTTAACTTTGATAAGTTTAAATTATCTTCATTTTTAAATCTGTATTTAAAATGAAATTTGGAAACAGGTTCAAAAATACTTTGTTTAAAATAAAATTTGTTTTAAACATAATTTAGAAATGTCTTATTTTAAAATTTAGTTAAGAATGAATGCTTTGAAATTAATTTATTAAAAAGGTAATTAAGTAATAATTAATTAATTTATTTAATTAATGTTTGCGCCAAAATTGGTCACAAACCCCGAATACCGTGAAAGCGCCAGTGTATGAATATAAATCAATAATATTCAAACACAAATCTCGGATCTTAGCAAATATTAAACAGCAATCCAAAAGTAAAGAACAGAGACACGAGTTTTATAGTGGTTCGGCTATCTCCGGCCTACGTCCACTCCAAAGTTTTTTATCCTTTTATTGATTATACTTGATGATTACAGAAAATTACAGCAGTTACAAAGTCCAAAACTTGAAATAAATAGCAGCGATGATGATATGGAATGATTCTGACAGCGTCCGGGTGTGCTTTCTCTCTCCAAATTCCCCGACCCCTTTTCTGAATGACCAGGGGCTCTATTTATAGGTGTAGGAGGCTGATATTTCTCCTAAAAATTTGGTAGACCGCTTCTAGCACGTGAGGGGGCCCACACGGCCGAAACCTGGAGATCCGGGCCCACTTTGGGATCGATTCGAAGTAAGGTTCGAATCGATCAAGAAACCATCCAATTGAGCTGAAATTTGGTGTGAACATTCTTCAACTTGTATGTAAGCTCCTGTAAAAATTTCATTACATTTGGACCAGCGGTCTGGAAGATATGATGGATTCGAGATCAAGGCTTCGTGCGCTTTGCCTGGTTCGAACCCATGCTTCGAATCCACCTCCTCCGAATCCATTGCTTCGAATCCCTCTTCTTCGAACCCATTGCTTCGAATCCACAAAGCCGACTCCCAACGTATCCTTCCTGAACGCTTTCCTTGCATTGACTTACAAACGATTGGTACGAACCACTCAGCTAGAATCCAAACACTTCCCTTTCGTATCGATCCAATACTGATCGATACGAAGAACATCCGCGCATCCATTCCGTCATATTACATCGAGGCGAAGTACATCGATTCGTAGTAAACTCCATACGCCTTTCTATTTAAATCTAGCCATCGAGCCAAGACCCATCGACCTTTCCCACCTGATCGATACGAACGCGGAGTTCGTATCCATATTGATTGATACGAATGCTATCTATTCGAAGCCATTCCAACCTAATCGATACGAAGGGAATCGATTCGAAGAACCTCCATATTTCCTTTTGATCGATACGAAGTAACCGAGTCTCATCCATGCCAATCGATATGAAGTGTATCGATTCGAGATCCTTCACCCTGTTTTGCCTTCGACCGATACGAACACTATCGAGTCGAACCAACACCTAATGCGAACCTCTTAGAGCCGAATCCATACCAATCGATACGAAGTGTATCGATTCGAACCATCCCTGTGCCTTGCCCTCGATCGATGCGAACCTGATGGGTTCGAATCTGTTGGATTCGAACCGAGCACCACCTTGACCCCCTCGATGGATTCGAACATCATACTTCTCCTACCCTGAATCGATCATAACTCCTCCATACAAACTCCGATTAACTTGAAATTTGAAACATAGCCTTTCCCAGTCCTTATCATAATTTCCCACTAGTTTCGTCCCGATCGGAGTCCAACCAAATTTTGATGATATCGATCGCAGCCTCGATTCCAATCGATCTCCAATCCTGATATCCATAATTCCTTGCCAATTTGTTGATATTCCAGTTTTGACCAAAAATAGGATAACAATCTGCCCCCCAAAACATGCCTTGTGATAACAAGGCGTGTTTTGAATAATTCCGAATCCAATATCCGAAGTCCATAACCATATTGCCAGAGTATATCATCCTTCACAGCTCCGAGTCGATATCCAATTCCAAATCCAACAACCAAAGCTTGAGCCAATTCCATGTCCATCCGAACTCGACAACCGAGTTCCAAACCATTCTTATCCAATAGCCAATAACCGAATCCAGGACCTCTCCCGGTCGATATCCAAATGCATAACCTCTCCGGGCTCTTGCCAAGCGCAATCTACACCTGACGGCCTTGGTCCAGTGTCCCTAGACGTTGAGCTAACCTCTCCGGGTTCTTGCCAAGCGTAATCCACACTTGACGACCTTGGTCCAGTGTCCCTGGACGCTGTGTGAAGCCATGGCTTAAGTCCTAGGCCGAATCCTGGTCTCTTCGGACCCTTGTTGAGCATAGTCCATACTCAACGACCTGAAAATAACAGTTGATAATACAGGGCCTAAGTCCTAGGCCGAATCCTGGTCACTCCAGACTCTTGCCAAGCATAGTCCGTACTTGACGACCTGAATGAGCCAATTTACCACGTTCGGGCAAAGTGACTCACCCCTTGACAGGCATAATCCACACCCGACGGCCGTTCATCAAAAACCAGATAATAATAATTCAAATCAAAATCCAATCCAGAATCCAAATCCCAAAAATCCAAATCAATACCAAAGAATCAGAAATCCAAACCAGCATCCAAAACCGAAAACAATCAACCAAAGGAAAATTCAAACCAAAAAACAAGCAAAACCAGGAGTTCAATTCAAACTCCAAAACCAAATCCAGAAAGGAAAGCAGTGTCCAATCAAAAGCGAAGAATAAATTTCACAAACCATAGCATCCCGGTTTATCATCGTTCAGAGCATGCCTAGGGGCTATCTCTGTACCCGTACATGTGTAAATGACTTTGCCGTTTGCTAGTAGCTTGTTACTTATTCCATATTACCCTGGTCAATGGATGATCAATCGACCATCATCCCTGGGCCTCACATCATCATGGTGTGAGGTGGTCGGTGGTTGCTCCTGCTCCACCGTTGCATTCCAAGTTCCGACATATTGCTGTAACTGTCCATTCCTTACACGCTCCTCGATTATATCCTTTAAGTGCCTGCAGTTGTTGGTATCATGTCCATCTAAATCATGGAAGAGGCAGTGCCTTCCCGATGTCCTTTCCCGTTCTGATGGTTCTTTCCTAGTTGGCCTCCGGTAGGAAGGCGATTCCGAGTATCCAGGTATATCTGCTTCAGTGTTTCGTTCAATCCTGTGTATGTGGAAAACTTTGGATCCTTCCATCGCTTCCTAGGTTTCCAGAATCATCATCTAACTTCCTTTTCCCTTTGTCTTTATCCAAACCTTTGCTGGATGGTCCTACATCCTGAGTTGCATTAACCCATTTCACCTTTAAATCCGTACTCGCATCTTCCTGCCGAAGGAACCTTTCTGCCTCGTGAAAGAATTTGTTGAGATCCTGTGGAGGATCTCGTATCAGAGATACCTTGAAATCCGAGTCCTCCCTGACTCCTGATACCGCTGCCATTAAAACCATCGATGGATAAGGCCGATCCACCGAAGCGACTGCCGCACTAAATCAAGTTAGAAAACCTCCAAGCGATTCATCCATCCTTTGCTTCACCGATGTCAATGTGATCACATTCTTCGGCCTCTTGACGTGAACTCGGAACTATCCCAAAAACTTTTCCTCCAATTCTCTCCAAGTCCTGATAGATCCTTCTCTCAGCTGCCTAAACCACATTGCAGCTAAGTCCGTCAGATACAAAGGGAAGCATCGGGCCATCACTTCCTCCGATGCTCCCAGCACCTCCATGTGTCTGGTGTACCTCATCAAGTGATCAGTTGGGTCTGCCTTACCATCATATACCTCCACGCTAGGTAGCTTAAACTTAGGTGGATTCTGAGCCATCCTTATTTCCCGAGCAAACGGACTCCTATTCACTCCTTCCAAGTCCCCGTTGGTCAAACCACCTCGCGCAGTTCTTCTGATAATTTCTACTAATCCGGTATTGTCTGTTGGGGGTTGCCCCCATGCCCCCGAGGGAACTCCGACACATATTCCTCGTGTGGTTCACTAGAAGCAACGTTAGCTCTAGCCTGTAGAATTCCTTCCAAAGGTTCTCCTGTATTGGATCCCGTGGGCCTGCCCCCAAGCCCTTGATGATTGCCTTCTGGCACCGTATCTCGTCCTCCATTAGGTTCCACGACCCTAGTCCCCTGTCCTGCATCCACAGCGGCTGTAGCTGTTCCTAAGTTTTGCCTCCCTGCAGCTCTCATTTGCTCAAAGAAAGTCTGCATCATTTCCTGTTGGTTCTTCAACAATCTCACTTGCAAAGAATTTTCCATAGCCTCCATTTCATCTCGGGTTATGTAGATTGAAGCCTGTCCTTCCCCGGCTCTGGAGGATGCTTGTTGACTTCCTTCCTATTGGCTTCTCTCAGCCCTTTGCCTTCTACTATTTTGCCTAGTCATTGTCCTTGAATCCAAACTCTTTTAAAATCTTCAAATCCAACTTTCAAATCCGATGTAGCGGGTGCTAGTCCTTCTCAGTGAAAGCATCAAAAGTGTTTGCGCTAAAATTGGTCACAAAACCCGAATACCGTGAAAGCACCAGTGTATGAATATAAATCAATAATATTCAAACACAAATCTCGGATCTCAGCAAATATTAAATAGCAATCCAAAAGTAAAGAACAGAGACACAAGTTTTATAGTGGTTCGGCTATCTCCGGCTAAGTCCACTCCAAAGTTTTTTATCCTTTTATTGATTATACTTGATGATTACAGATGATTACAGCAGTTGCAAAGTCCAAAACTTGAAATAAATAGCAGTGATGATGATATGGAATGATTCTGACAGCGTCTGGGCGTGCTTTCTCCCTCCAAATTCCCCGACCCCTTTTCTGAATGACCAGGGGCTCTATTTATAGGTATAGGAGGCTGATATTTCTCCTAAAAATCCAGTAGACCGCTTCTAGCACGTGAGGGGGACCCACACGGCCGAAACCTGGAGATCCAGGCCCACTTTGGGATCGATTCGAAGTAAGGTTCGAATCGATCAAGAAACCATCCAATTGAGCTGAAATTTGGTGTGAACATTCTTCAACATGTATGTAAGCTCCTGTAAAAATTTCATTGCATTTGGACCAGCGGTCTGGAAGATATGATGGATTCGAGATCAAGGCTTCGTGCGCTTTGCCTGGTTCGAACCCATGCTTCGAATCCACCTCCTTCGAATCCATTTCTTCGAATCCCTCTTCTTCGAACCCATTGCTTCGAATCCACAAACCCAACTCCCAACGTATCCTTCCTGAACGCTTTCCTTGCATTGAGTCACAAACGATTGGTACGAACCACTCAGCTAGAATCCAAACACTTCCCTTTCGTATCGATCCAATACTGATCGATACGAAGAACATCCGCGCATCCATTCCGTCTTATTACATCGAGGCGAAGTACATCGATTCGTAGTAAACTCCATACGCCTTTCTATTTAAATCCAACCATCGAGCCAAGACCCATCGACCTTTCCCACCTGATCGATACGAACGCGTAGTTCGTATCCATATTGATTGATACGAATGCTATCTATTCGAAGCCATTCCAACCTAATCGATACGAAGGGAATCGATTCGAAGAACCTCCATATTTCCTTTTAATCGATACGAAGTAACCGAGTCTCGTCCATGCCAATCGATATGAAGTGTATCGATTTGAGGTCCTTCACCCTGTTTTGCCTTCGACCGATACGAACACTATCGAGTCGAACCAACACCTAATGCGAACCTCTCAGAGCCGAATCCATACCAATCGATACGAAGTGTATCGATTCGAACCATCCCTGTGCCTTGCCCTCGATCGATGCGAACCTGATGGGTTCGAATCCGATGGATTCGAACCGAGCACCACCTTGACCCCCTCGATGGATTCGAACAGCATACTTCTCCTACCCTGAATCGATCATAACTCCTCCATACAAACTCCGATTAACCTGAAATTTGAAACATAGCCTTTCCCAGTCCTTATCATCATTTCCAACTAGTTTCGTCCCGATCGGAGTTCAACCAAATTTTGACGATATCGATCACAGCCTCGATTCCAACCGATCTCCAATCCTGATATCCATAATTCCTTGCCAATTTGTTGATATTCCAGTTTTAACAAAAATGGGATAACAATTAATTATTAAGGTTTAATGCATATTGATTTAGGGGTTAATCAATTTTGAAATTTAGATCATTAATTAGATTTTTAATTAATGATTAATAAATTATTAATTAAGTAATTAAGTTTTAATCAAGGTTAATTTATTTAAATAATTAGACTTTAAATTATATATAATTAAAGTTAATTAAATTGTAATTAATTTAAGTTAATTACTTTATAAAATAATTAGAGAAGGGTTAATGATGGTCATTAACCGGGATGATTTAAATAATTAATTAATGTGATTAATTTTTATAATTAATTAGATTAATTGATTTATTAATAATCAATTGTAAGTGGTTTGAGTATAATTACTTAATAAAGTAATTAAGAAATTAATTACTAAATGTAATTAATTTATTTTAGTGGGATTGTTTAATTTAATTAATTAAGTTTAATTAATTTTAAACATTTGGGTTTATAAATAATTACTTTATGGAATTAATGATTTGGGAATTACTAAGCTAAGTAATTGTTTAATAATTACAGATTGTAATTAAGGATATGTTTAAGTATGAGATAATTTGGATTAATTATTTAGTAATTAATCAAATAATTAATTAAGAAATTAATTTAAGGATAATTAATTTGGTTTAATATAGTAATTAAGTTAGTTAATTACTTAGAGTAATTAATTTAAGGAATAATTAAGGATCATTAATTATTTAATTAATGATGTAATTAAAGTTGATTAATTATGATTAATTAATCAATAATAGGTAATTAAAGGTAATTAATTAATATAATTAATTAAGGATTAAAGTAATTAATTATGATTAATTAATTAATTGAAGTAATTAAAGGTTAATTACTGTTTAGTTGAGGATAATTAATTTGTGAAATTAATTAAGGATAATTACATGAATGTAATTAAGAGTAATTAATCAAGAGTGATTAATTAGGATGATCTATTTTGAATGATTAATTGATTGTAATCAATTAAATAGATGGGTAAGCAAGTTATAATTTAGTGAAGTAATTAATTTAATTCATTTTAAATTAATTAAAGATGAAGTAATTAATTTAATTTATTTTAAATTAATTAAAGTTGAGGTAATTAATTTAATTCATTTTAAATTAATTAGAGATAGTTAATGTAACAACCCGCATATTTAACGATTTTATATTTAAATATTTTATTTAAATATAGTGTCGTTAGTCGGATTTTTGGGTCCGAAAAGCTACTTTTTGCAAATAGCCGAATTGGAACTCGAAACTACCTCCATTGGTTCCAAAATGGCGTTTGCGATCTTTTTGAGTATAATATTTGTTATGTTTAGAGTAAGTGAAATTTTGGCTACTTTTTCTACTTGGGCTTGAGTTTGGTTCAGCCCAATCTCCACTTAACCCTCTAGCTTAGCCCCTTCTCTTCATTCATCTCCATTTCATTTCTTTTCTCAAGCAAAAACTGAAATGGTGGAAGGGAATAGGAAATAGAAATTGCAAGCCCTAATTCCATTTGCAAACTCCAAATTCTTGCTCCAAAATCAAAGAGAAGCCATTGGTAAGCTCTTCTTCATCTTCTCCAACTCTTCTCCTCTTCAATTTCAGAAAATTTCCTAAACCTAAATTGGGAAATATATGTTTTATTCTTAGATTGAAGCTTGTTGAGTTGAAGTAGAGTTTGGTTGGTCTTCTCCTTGATATTGAGCTTCTTCTTCTACTTCTTTATTTTGGGTTAAAGGTGAGTTTTGAACTCACATCTACTTCTTTTGATATCATTGATGTTAGGAATGAATTCCTAATACTTGTTCATGTGCATTTGCTTTCGATTTGGATTGCTTTGGTGAAATTACCAAATATTGATTTTTGAAGCCAAATCTATGTAAAACCCTATATGGTTGATGTTTATGTTGTTCGGAGTGTTTGGGTATGTCACTAAGGTTGGGTAATCGTTTGACGTAAGCCCATAATCAACACGCATCCGATTGCTTTCGATTTGTTTGGCCATAGTTGGCCCAGGTTCAGGAAATGCCTGAACATTGAGTTTCAGACATCTGAAATGCCTATTTCAGACGTCTGAATATTGTTCAAGGGGAATTTTCATCCCCAGATTCAGACGTCTAAAATTATACTTCCAGATGTCTGAATTGTCAAAATTTCAACCAGAAAGGAAATAGGCAGAATATTGCCTATTTCAGACGTCTGAAAATTTGGGTTCAGACGTCTGAATCCTCTTTTGAAAAGGAAATTGGTCTCCAGATTTAGACGTCTGAATCCCTTCTTTCAGACGTCTGAACCTGCTGTTTTTTTGCCAACTTGCCTTGTTCATTTAGTTTTCCAAATTTAATCAACGCTTGTTAATTCGAACTAGTTGCTTATGCGTATTTGACCTTAATAATTCCTTTTTGAATTCATTCACGTGTTTTTATAAATTATTTCTTCAAATCGTATTTAAAGTTCGCTTCTCCAATTTATAAATTCTATTTAAACCACACGTACAATTTCGCACTTCGAGCGAAGTGGAAGGGTGATTAAATGGTTGGGCAAAACACGGACCATGAATCTGTGCGTTTATCCTTCCGATTAATTCCCGACCTATTCAATTGATCGTTTTAACCTTCGGGTTTGGTTTACCGATGATATGAGGTGAACTTTGTACCGCTTTGAGTGTGGAAGTGGCTGACGGATAGTAAACCGTTTAGTGCGAACGAGTGGTTATGGGACATACGTTAACACTTTTCGGATTCCTTTTCCAGAGTTGTGACACATTCCGCCAGTTAGTGGTGTCTAGTACTGGGTCTCTGACCTTCACCACTATGGTTTGTTGCCTTTGGGTATGTGCCTTCGGGTTTGTTGCCCTTTAGTATCGCTTCCGATGTTGGTCGTTATGAGCCGCATGGGTGATATTGGGTTGCCCTTAGTATCGCTTCCGATGTTGGTCGTTATGAGCCGCATGGGTGATATTGGGTTTGGAGTCTTCGGGCTCATGGATCCTTGTTTATACAGTACTGAGCTCGAGCAATTTTATGATGTGTCATTCATATGTATATTCCCTTGGTATCGCCCTTCGGTGTTGGTCATTATGAGCCGCATGATGCATAGCGTTTACTTTGTGGAACTTGTATACCTTATTGGTATTTGTTATTGCCTTTTGGCTTGTTTTGGGATATTCGTATCCTTTGCTTATATATGTTGCCGATGATATGAGGCTTGTTATGATATGATTCATCTTTTGTTAGATGATTATGTTATCTCTTTTAGAGATATTTGCTATACCTTGTAACCTTGCAGGTTTAATGTTGTTCAGTTTATCTAACTGATTTGTTTAGCTAGACTGACCCGTGTATCTTATACTCGGGTCAGACCGAGATGTTTCAGGTTAGGTGCTTTTGGACTTATCCTATTTTGCTTCCGCATGGACTATTCAGCTTGTTCCTTTTTGTCATAGCTTTTTGTGTAGTCCTATTTTGTAGCAACTCTGATATGTATTCTTTGGACTCGTCTGTATATGGTGGTTTGCTATACCACTTGATATGTATTATTGTATAACTCTGTTATGAATCTGTATATGTGTATATGATGATGTACTGTTCTGTGATGTATATTACATTTGAGTTATTATATTCTGTTCTGATAGATCCAACCACCTATGGTTTTGTTTTAAGTATTCATTGGGTATGTCAACCTGGTTGGTATGTTTATTGTCGATGTATTCAATAGATAGTTAGAGCAAGGCTATAGATGGTCGCTCCGAACCAGCCTTATTCTCCGTGTTAGTTGACGGCATTACTTTGTAGTGTCCTTGGCTAGCGTGGGTATAGAGGTGGGGAGTCACAGCTAATTTAATTCATTTTAAATTAATTATATTGTGATGAGTGAATCTTTGCTTATGTATGAATGGATGTCATTGTTGACTTGGATGTTTTGAGATCTCAGTAATGAGATAAATGATATTGTGTGGTATGAATGTTTGATTGTATTGTGATGGTAACTTAGATTATCAATTGTGATGATGATATATGGAATATCTATTTGATATTGATAATGTAGACTACCTGTTATGTGATAATGTTGATTGTCAGTTATGACTTATGAATTATCTATCTGTGTGTATATAGATACTATTAAATTGTTTTAAACCTTTAAAACAACTTGGCCCTTAAAAGACACGCTTTGGATTTCGATGAGACCGGGATCGGGTTTCCATATTTGGATATCCGAAAACCACATCGATTCCAAATAACGTTAGGTCATGAATCCAAGTGGAGCGAGTGAAGACTCGAGGTGTAAGGGCTATACGTCAGTATAACTCTGTGGGTGATTCCATAATGAATTTGACGGAATAGTACTTATAGATTCGAGATGGTGAATCAAAGTGCAAGGGTTATCGTCGTTAACTCTGAGGGTGATTTCAAAATGAGTGTAACGAGATAATGCCTTCGGTTTCGTTCGAACCCGGAATGAACTTGTATGGATTGAATGCTTTCAGAACATCGTCCGGCGGACGATGAGCATTCTAAGATGATATGTCCTATCAAGGTAATCGTAGCCTCAAGCCTCATCAACCGGGAATGGCTAAAATAGGGGAGGTGCAGCAAGGCTTCGTGGGTCGCACCCACTGGAGAGCAAGATTGATCCCTGTCTAGAGGTCCCTTTATATTTCAGATGTGTGGATGGTTTTTGAGCTCCAACCGTCCGGGTTGTCTTGTTCGGAACTATTCAGTAAGGAATGGTTCCAGCCTTGTGTTGCAGGGAAGTTAGGGTGGCTCCTCGGTACGGTGATCTAGGCCACGTACTGCGACGGGCGGTACCCAAGTAGCCCTGCCGTTGTATGGAATCCAAAATCCAATAAGTGCCAACGGTTTTGATTATATTACCCACTTTTGTGGCTAGTAGCTGGAATTTAATCATGTAACAATTTCGGCTATTTCTTATTTACTTGAAAACCCTAGACACTATTATAATATCATCGGATTTCCTATCAAATGTTTTGGTTAGCGTAAGGTAAAAACTTTTCCATGTTTATGTGTGGGAAGTCTTACGTGATACTTTTCTTTTCAAAAGGTTTTTGAAAATTAAGCAACTTTAACATGTTACTCACACCAGACCCATGTTTGACCCGGAGTTTATTTTTGTTTTTTTCATAAACCTTTGGGTACTCAAATTTTTATGAGTAGTCAAGGGATTCAGGTTAGGATTCAGGTTTGCTTTGACGGATTGTGGGGAAGCAAATGGAGCAGGAGGCTTCTGCGTTAGATATTAGTATTCCGATGTGTGTTCTCTGTGTTGTTGTATTGAGTTGTAAATACTAGACAGGTGCTTATAACTGTCTAGTATATGTGATGTGTATGTTGTGTATCTCTGATTGGTATTGTATATTATGTAAATACTTATGTTATTAATATAATTTATTCGTTCCGCTGTTGATATTCTTGTGTTGTTTCTTCTTTCTCTTCTTTCTTTTCTTCTTCTATCCCTTTCTTTCTTAATTCATGATGCGATTTTCTTGGAGTAGAAAGTCGGGTCGTGACACTTGGTATCAGAGCATTAGGTTGAGTGAATACCTAGGCCTTGTAGTGGTGTCTTTCTTGAGAGAGCGTATTTGTAATTATATATATATATATATATTTATTTCTACCTATCTGTTGGGTTACCTGTTCAGGTTTTCCAATATAAGTTATAAAGGTAGATGGAGTAGTAGTGTGTGTAACACGACTACCATTGGTTGGAGTTTGAATGTTTGAGGTTGGAGGTATCTGTCGAGACTGTAGACCTAATACCGTCTCAAGTAAGTTCTGTAGTGATGAAGAACTTCATTGTTCTCTGAAGGTAACCTGTTAAGGTTCGGAGTTCATTTCTGAAATTTGATGAATAGTGTTTGGATATGTCGGTTGGACAGAAGCAAGTGATGGTATTTTGGATACCACAGGGAGTAGTAGCTACGAGATGAGACGCAGTGACTATGGGTGTTCCCGAAGACGATTTCTTTGGAACAAGTTAAGGAGGTGAGTCCGCTTCGGTGTTGTGGCTGTGTTCAGCTGAAGTTCCTGTTGCTTTGAAGATTGAGTTTCTCGAAGAGCTTTGTTTTGGAATTCTTTGGCATCTGTGGCAGTAGTGTAGTTTGGAGTGTTCTCGGTGTTAGAAAGAGATCTTCTAGCTTAACAGTTTTTCTGAAGAGGAGTTCAGAAGCAGCTGAGTGGACCCGTTTCTTCGATGGGTTGGCTAGTTAAGTTTAAGCTGTTCTATTTGGTTAAGGAAGAACAGTTTTCTTTGGATTTGGTTTGATGGATCGCAAAAGTGACTTGCGATTGTTTGAGTTTCTCTTGGGTTATCTGAGTTTTTCTGGATGTCTTCAGGAAGTCAGAGTTTTGTCCGTATCTGGAGATTGAGCTTTTTTTATCGACTGGAATTCCAGGAGTAGAACCGGTAGTTCAGCTTTATAGTAGAATGATTTCTAGGAGATTGAGTTGGTGTAGTAGCTCGGAGTTTTGAAGGAACTTCTGAATTTTTCTTATGTATTTGTGAACCATATCTCTGGATGTGTTATCCTGTTTGTGCTTGTGTTCTTCTTCAAGCATTCTCTTCTACTTTGGATCAGAGTTAAGCAGCGGAAGCAGTTTGGAAGTGTATCTGCTTTTCTTTTCCGGGACAGAAGAATTTGTTGTCTTCTGATGTTGAGAAGTTGAGTTTGAGTTGTTGGTTTTGGTTGATCTTGAGGAGATCATTTTGTTGAGTTGATTGGTCCAGTTTGTTTCTAGAAGTATCAGCAAGGTTGAGCTGATCAGTAAGTTGTAGACAGCTCAGGATTGTCTGAAGAGTTTTGTGGGTAAGAATCGGAGGGATTTGGACTCTGAAGTCAGAGATTTAATTTTGGATAAGTTTTCTCTAATCAAAAGTGAGCTATAAGTTGGGTAAGACTGAGAAGTTAGCTCTGAAGTGTTTTGGATCTTTTCGGTGATCTTGGAGAATAAGTGATTGATCTATAGGATTGAATTGCCAGTTTGGATAACTGAGATTCGTTGGGTTTCACGTATCTCTGAGGGAGTACGTGTATGATCTATCTCTGGTTGTGGAACCAGCAGTTCTGGAGTTTTGGTTGTTGAGTCAGACTCGTTTGTAGTCTGATATTTTGTCTAGTGTTATAGATATAGTTGTATAGGAGCTTTGTAGCTTCATAATATTGTTTGTTTGGATTCTCTAGGGTGAGTATCCCGGTATATATATATATATATATACCTAGGGAAACTCGATGAAATATTATCCAGAATTTGTCTGGATAATTAGATTTGTTAGATTTGTTTGAATTAGTTGTTTGGTTGTTAGCATATGTTTGATATATGCTGGTGTTTAAATTTTAAAATTTAATAAGACTATTAAATTATCTTTGTTTTAAATTTCGAGGACGAAATTCTTTTAAGGGGGAAGGATTGTAACATCCCGGAATTTTTAACAATATCAATTTAATAATTTGTAGTTAAAATTAAATTGATATTGATATCTGTTAATAATTATTCAGATAAATTTAATAATCTTCTTCAATAAATATTTAAATTGGTTATTTTATCTTTTAAAAATAATAAATTGATTTCTATTTCCAATGTAAATATTTGGTTTATATTTTAAATAGGATCAGCTTTGTTTTAATAAGTAAAGCATATTTTCTAAGTTTTAATATTTGTAGTAAATTGGAAAATTTGTTTTATTTAATATTTAAGCTTTTCAAAATTAAATAAATGATTTTGGTTTAAATTTAAAAATTGAATCATGTTTTAAAATTCTAATATATACATTATAAATTGGAAATTTTGTTTTAATTAGCATTGAGTTTTAATAACTATTTCATAAATAAATAAATGATTTTAAAATTGATAAGAAAATATTAAATGTTTTAAATTAAATTGGATTTAGTTTTAAATTTAGAATAAATTTAACAAAAGGTTTTATGGTTTAATAAAATGAATATTTTGTAAAATGATCTTAATTTAATAAAAAGAGATTTATAAAAATACTATTGATATGTATTGTCTTTATAAATAAATTTTGAGTAAGATTTATAATTTTTATTTCAAATTGAATTTATATTTATAACTGTATTTGAAACATTAATTTTAAATTTAGTTTGAATTAAAATTTCAAAGTTATAAAATCTTATTTTTTTAATCTTTAATATGTATAAGTTTCAATTTGAAAAACATGATTTGTTTTTATTTTTATTTATAAATTTATATACATGTTTAAAAAAAAAACTAAGAAATTAGTTTGGCTTAATACATACATTAACTATTATATTAGCATTTAAAATTAATTTACTAACTACCTTAAAGGGACAAGTTTATGAATTTAAGCAACATATAAACAAGTGTTCTAAAAATTAAAAATTAATGTGACAAATGTTGAATATTTCATACATGTGTCAAATTGTGTTTTCATTTTCTAAATTTAATAAATTCATAAATTTGGTTATATAAGTATGCATCTTCATTTCTAATTCTTTTTTTTCTAATCCTAATTCTAACTCCAAGAAAACTCGTCCTCATATCAAGATCTTGCATCTTCAAATTCCTATACATTTGCAAAATCAAATACCTCTTCAAATCTGAAATGCATGTAAACCTGAAACATGAAGAAAAAAAACTGCAATCCACTTCAATTATCAATCCTGTAATCTCCTGTAACACATGTTCAACTTTTCATCCTCTCAAAAATCTGAAGCCAGCCAACAAACATTCAAACAAAACCTGTAAAACTTGCAATTCCAAATTTTGAAGCCTGCATCATTTCAATCAAGCTGCATGCATATAGAATCAGGGAGCAAATTCAAATGGAATTTAAAGTTTACAAAAATAAAAGAAGCAAACTGCAATTTTTAAAAAAAATACTAATGCAATTTGAAGATTTGAATCAATGCATTTCAGGATCAAGCTTTCCATTTAACAGTGAATGCTCTGCTCATAATTTTTCAGGTGAGTAACTTTTTTTTAAAAAATTTGAAATTTAAATAAAAAAATTGGTTGCATGCATATATGTTGAAATGAATAGGCATGGAATGTGACTATAAGTATATGTCTGAAGTAGATATTATTTGAATGAATGTTGTATTCTGTTCTGTCTTATTACCAAGTTCAGAATGTTTTTCTTACCTTTTGATTGAGTTATGACAGTATCTAATTCACAAACAAAAAAATAAAAAATTTTGTTTTAGACATAGGTTAAGTTTAAAAATTTAAGAAGTTAAAAATAATAGTCTTTTGTCTCTGTAGAACAAAAACCCTCTGTGCATGTTAAATTAAGCAAAACTCAAACATTGTGATTTACACATTCGGTATCATAAATGAAATTCATAACTAAAAATATGATTTTTAAAACTAGAATTAAGACTTTTAGAATTAAGTTGAAGAAGCAGTGAGGGAATGAACTGTATATGAACTGTGGGTTTGCTCGGGTAATCCATGCATCTGAAAGGGATGGGATTCTTCATGGTGATGGAAGAGAGGTAGTTGAAGCCAGGAAAAATCATAGTTCTTGATGTAATTCACTATGGAAGTTGCTGTGGTGAATCTTCTTCCAGAAATCTAATTTTAACCAGCTGAAGAGATTTGATCGCCAGTGTTCTTAGGGTTGATCGAGTGTAGTAAGGTTGTGGGGAAGGGTAGCTGGGCCGTAATCGAAGACAGTGTCAAAGTTTCAGATCGCCTAGTGATCAGGATGTTGTCGGCGGCGAGATGACAGGTTTAGGGGAGTTCATATTTATGGGTTCCGGGTTTATATTTTGAACTCGAATTAAATTTTGGGGTGAGTTGAAGAATCTGGTGAATCAGGGTAGGGGTCTGAATGATGTTTGGGGATGGGAGAAGATCACCGTTGATGATCGAGGGTGATCATCAGCACAGTGCACATATATGGTGCACAGTTAAATGTTGATGTTGATGGGGTACTGGAGCGACTCAAGTAAATTATAAGTTAGTGTCGAAGATGATAGGAAGATTTCTCGGGGAAGGAAGGTTTTAAACTCGAAGCAGTTGCGGGGTTTCAGGGGTTCTGTTTTTTTTTCTACAGGTTTTAATAACCTGTAACATCAGGGTTTAAATTTTGTAAACCCTGAATCTTTTTAAAAGTTAAGAGAATTTAAATCATATTTGAATTCAAGTTTTGAATATATTTGAATTCAAGCTAATTTAAAATTTCAGTTTAAATAAAATGAAGTTTAAAAGAAATTTTTACGGGATTAATAAACCTGAACTTGTTTTATCAAAAACTGTTTTATAAACCTGAAAGTATTTAAGTTTTAAAATTTAAACTGAATTTAAGAAGTGTAGAGCAAGTTTTAAACAAAGTTTTAAAACAAGTTTAAAATCTTAATTCAAAATGAGTTTGAATTATAAATTTAAAAATATATAAGTTTTATAAAGATAGAAGGTTTTTAACAACTTTGAATTTGTTAAAAGTATTTTATAAAATGTTTTAAAATCTGAAGTTTAAGGTTTAAACAGAGTTTAAAATTTAAATTTAAATCTGGATTCAAATCTAATTTGAATCTTAAGTTTAAATCGGGAATCAAAGAGGAATATGTATTTCAGTTTTTGAAATTGAACGAAAACTTGAAGTTGAAAGATTTAAACTAAATATAAATTGAAGTTATTGAAAGATTAAAAGTTATAAATTGTTTAACTTTGATGAGTTTAAATTATCTTCATTTTAAAATCTGTATTTAAAATGAAATTTGGAAACAAGTTCAAAAGTACTTTGTTTAAAATAAAATTTGTTTTAAACATAATTTAGAAATGTCTTATTTTAAAATTTAGTTAAGAATGAATGCTTCGAAATTAATTTATTTAAAAAGTCATTAATTAATTTATTTATTTAATTAATTATTAAGGTTTAATGCATATTGATTTAGGGGTTAATCAATTTTGAAATTTAGATCATTAATTAGATTTTTAATTAATGATTAATAAATTATTAGTTAAGTAATTAAGTTTTAATCAAGTTTAATTTATTTAAATAATTAGACTTTAAATTATAGATAATTAAAGTTAATTAAATTGCAATTAATTTAAGTTAATTACTTTATAAAATAATTAGAGAAGGGTTAATGATGGTCATTAACAAGGATGATTTAAATAATTAATTAATGTGATTAATTTTTATAATTAATTAGATTAATTAATTTATTAATAATCAATTGTAAGTGGTTTGAGTATAATTACTTAATAAAGTAATTAAGAAATTAATTACTAAATGTAATTAATTTAGTTTAATGGGATTGTTTAGTTTAATTAATTAAGTTTAATTAATTAATGATTTGGGAATTACTCGGTTAAGTAATTGTTTAATAATTACAGACTGTAATTAAGGATATGTTTAAGTATGAGATAATTTGGATTAATTATTTAGTAATTAATCAAATAATTAATTAAGAAATTAATTTAAGGATAATTAATTTGGTTTAATAAAGTAATTAAGTTAGTTAATTACTTAGAGTAATTAATTTAAGGAATAATTAAGGATCATTAATTATTTAATTAATGATGTAATTAAAGTTGATTAATTATGATTAATTAATCAATAATAGGTAATTAAAGGTAATTAATTAATATAATTAATTAAGGATTAAAGTAATTAATTATGATTAATTAATTAATTGAAGTAATTAAAGGTTAATTGCTGTTTAGTTGAGGATAATTAATTTGTGAAATTAATTAAGGATAATTACATGAATGTAATTAAGAGTAATTAATCAAGAGTGATTAATTAGGATGATCTATTTTGAATGATTAATTGATTGTAATCAATTAAATAGATGGGTAAGCAAGTTATAATTTGGTGAAGTAATTAATTTAATTCATTTTAAATTAATTAAAGATGAAGTAATTAATTTAATTTATTTTAAATTAATTAAAGTTGGGGTAATTAATTTAATTCATTTTAAATTAATTAGAGATAGTTAATTTAATTCATTTTAAATTAATTATATGTGATGAGTGAATCTTTGCTTATGTATGAATGGATGTCATTGTTGACTTGGATGTTTTGAGATCTCAGTAATGAGATAAATGATATTGTGTGGTATGAATGTTTGATTGTATTGTGATGATAACTTAGATTATCAATTGTGATGATGATATATGGAATATCTATTTGATATTGATAATGTAGATTACCTGTTATGTGATAATGTTGATTGTCAGTTATGACTTATGAATTATCTATCTGTGTGTATATGGATACTATTAAATTTTTTTAAACCTTTAAAACAACTTGGCCCTTAAAAGACACGCTTTGGATTTTGATGAGACCAGGATCGGGTTTCCATATTTGGATATCCGAAAACCACATCGATTCCAAATAACGTTAGGTCATGAATCCAAGTGGAGCAAGTGAAGACTCGAGGTGTAAGGGCTATACGTCAGTATAACTCTGTGGGTGATTCCGTAATGAGTTTGATGGAATAGTACTTATAGATTCGAGATGGTGAATCAGAGTGCAAGGATTATCGTCGTTATCTCTGAGGGTGATTCCAAAATGAGTGTAACGAGATAATGCCTTCGGTTTCGTTCGAACACGGAACGAACTTGTATGGATTGAATGCTTTCAGAACATCGTTAGGCGGACGATGAGCATTCTAAGATGATATGTCCTATAAAGGTAATCGTAGCCTCAAGCCTCATCAACCGGGAATGGCTAAAACAGGGGAGGTGCAGCAATGCTTCGTGGGTCGCACCCACTGGAGAGCAAGATTGATCCCTGTCTAGAGGTCCCTTTATATTTCGGCTATGTGGACGGTTTTTGAGCTCCAACCGTCGGGGTTGTCTTGTTCGGAACTATTCAGTAAGGAATGGTTCCGACCATGTGTTGCAGGGGAGTTAGGGTGGCTCCTCGGTACGGTGATCTAGGCCACGTACTGTGACGGGCGGTACCCCATTAGCCCTGCCATTGTATGGAATCCAAAATCCAATAAGTGCCAACGGTTTTGATTGTATTACCCACTTTTGTGGCTAGTAGCTGGAATTTAATCATGTAACAATTTCGGCTATTTCTTATTTACTTGAAAACCCTAGACACTATTATAATATCATCGGATTTCCTATCAAATGTTTTGGTTAGCGTAAGGTAAAAACTTTTCCATGTTTATGTGTGGGAAGTCTTACGTGATACCTTTCTTTTCAAAAGGTTTTTGAAAATTAAGCAACTTTAACCTGTTACTCACACCAGACCCATGTCTGACCCGGAGTTTATTTTTGTTTTTTTCATAAACTCTTGGGTACTCAAATTTTTATGAGTAGTCAAGGGATTCAGGTTAGGATTCAGGTTTGCTTTGACGGATTGTGGGGGAGCAAATAGAGCAGGAGGCTTCTGCGTTAGATATTAGTATTCCGCCGTGTGTTCTCTGTGTTGTTGTATTGAGTTGTAAATACTAGACAGGTGCTTATAACTGTCTAGTATATTTGATGTGTATGCTGTGTATCTCTGATTGGTATTGTATATTATGTAAATACTTATGTTATTAATATAATTTATTCGTTTTGCTGTTGAGATTCTTGTGTTGTTTCTTCTTTCTCTTCTTTCTTTTCTTCTTCTATCCCTTTCTTTCTTAATTCATGATGCGATTTTCTAGGAGTAGAAAGTCGGGTCGTGACATTCACAAGCAGGACATTTTTATTTCGAAGGCGTTTAACCTCGAAAGTAATAATACGAATAGGATGTTGCTCATAAGTCAAATTAGGAGACACTTCAATTTCTTCCATAACACCGGGCTCAAGGATAGAATCGGAATCTCGAAGGTATTTCTAGAATTGAGAAACGTGTAACACGTCATGAATAGAAGAAAACTGAGCCGGTAATAAAAGGCGATAAGCCACGGAACCAATATGTTCAGTGATGGGAAATGGACCAATATAGCGAGGAGCTAGTTTTCTCGATCGACCGAAACACATAACACCGTTCATAGGTGAAACACAAATAAACACAAAATCTCCCACAAAAAATTCTAATTTCCTTCTTCGATTACCGACATAGGATTTTTGTCTTGCTTTGAGCTTCTTTCATCCTATGACGAATAAGGTCAATCTTTTTTGTGGAATCATGAATAAAATCTATACCTAGAACCAGCTTCTCACCGGCCTCAAGAAAATAAGAAGGAGATCGGCATGGCCTTCCATAGTGTGCCTCAAAAGGTGCCATACTAATACTAGACTGGAAGCTATTTTATAGGAAAACTTAACAAGAGAAATGTGATCTTCCCAACTTCCACCAAAATCAAAAACACATGCACGAAGAAGATCTTCAAGAGTTTGATTCACATGCTCAGTTTGTCCATCGGATTGAGGGTGATAAGCGGTGCTAAAATTAAGCTTTGTCCCCAAAGCTTTTTGAAAAATCTTCCAAAATCCACTAGTAAACAATGGATCACGAGCACCAACAATTGAAGTAGGAACTCCATGAAATTTAACAATTTCTTTGATAAAGAGTTTAGCCAAAAGAGGTACGGTCCGATTGGACCAAATGGGACTAAAATGGGCGAATTTTGTAAGTCTATCTACTATCACCCATAGGCTATCATAACCCGAACGAGAACGGAGAAGTCCGTCAATAAAATCCATGGAAATTTGGTCCCACTTCCAAATTGGAATGTCCAAAGGTTGCAATAATCCACCAGGCCTTTGATGTTCGTCCTTAACGAGTTGGCAAGTCAAGCAATATTTAACAAAGTTAGCAATATCAGATTTCATCCCATCCCAATAATAAAGTCGCTTCATATTCGCATACATTTTACTACTGCCGGGATGAATGGTAAATTTGGAACGATGAGAATCTTCCAAAATGTCTTTACGAAGATCACAAATATTTGGCACGATAAGTCTAACAAATTTTCGAAAACTGCCACGAGCATCAACATCAAAGTCTTTCAAACCTTTACTATCAATTTTATCCCTATAATTTTAGCTAAGAAGAACCAATTAGGGATCTAGCTTTTGAGCATGAAGAATGCGGTCTAAAAGAGAAGGATGAGCCTCAAGGCTACATAAAACGAGAGATGAACATAAATCAGATTCACGATCTTAAATCTCGCAAGTAGACAAAATCTCGAGATCATTCCATTCGGATATCATCATAGAAACAACCGCTTGTTGCTTACGACTAAGGGCATTGACAATACGATTTCCCTTTCCGAGAGTATAAAGAATATCAAGATCATAAGATGTAAGGAACTCAAACCAACGTTGTTGACGCAAATTAAGTTCCTTTTGAGAAAATAAATACTTCAATGATTTATGATCGGTGTAGAGAAAAAAAATTTCTACCAAAAGATAATGACACCAAATTCGAAGGGCGAAAACAATAGCCGCGAGCTCCAAGTCATGATTGGCATATCGAGTCTTGGCAGGCTTTAATTGCCTAGAAGCATAAGCTATAACGCGTTCTCTTTGTATAAGAACGGGAACCAATCCAACCCGACTTGCATCGGTATAAACAATAAAATCTTGGTTCCCCTTGGGAATCACAAGAATAGGAGCATCGGAAAGGAGTTCTTTAAATTTATAGAAAGAAGCTTCACATTTGTCCGACCAAATGTATTTAACTCCTTTCTTTGTCAAACTAGTAAGAGGCACGACAATTTTAGAAAAGTCCTTTATGAACCGACGTTAGTAAACCGCCAATCCAAGAAAGCTACGAATTTCCGCCACACTCTCCAGTCTCTTCCAATCTTAAATTACTTCAACCTTTGAAGGATCCACGGAAATTCCGGATTCGATGTGACCGAGAAATTTCACATGAGATTGCCAAAAATGGCACTTAGAAAATTTTGCTTTCAATTGATTGCTCCTAAGAGTTTCCAACACAATCCGAAGATGCATTTCATGCTCCTCCTTGGTTTTAGAATACACAAGAATATCATCTATAAAGATGAGAACAAATCGATCGAGGAAGTCATTGAAAACTCGATCCATAAGGTCAACAAAATAAGCTGGAGCATTCGTTAAAACAAATGGCATAACAAGCCATTCATATGATCCATAACAGGTATGGAACGATGTCAAGGAATGCTACCCTCTGCAAAACGAAGCTGATGAAAATCGATTGCTAAGTCTAAATGTGAAAAGACTCTAGCACCGCTAAGTTGATCGAATAGATCATCAATCTGAGGTAAGGGATATTTATTCTTGATGGTGAGATCATTAAGCTTGCGATAGTCAACGCAAAGCCTAAGGGTACCATCAGATTTCTTCACAAAAATAGTTGAAGCTCCCCAAGGAGAGGAACTAGAATGGATAAAACGCTTCTCTTTCAATTCGGATAATTGTTTACGCATCTCCTCATTTTCGTTATTGGACATACGATAAGGAGGACGAGTGATAGGTAGAGCTCCAGGGACTAGATTAATTCTAAACTCGATTGCTCGCTTAGGGGGTATCCTAAGACAGGGTCAAATATGTCGGAAAATTCACGAATGACGTGAATACAGGAAATGACATCTTCCTCGTCATCATTATCATCATAACGAGGATTTAGAGAATATAGGGATGCTACCAAACTAGATTCCGAATCTTTAAGAACAATAGAAATCTGCTTAACAGATTGAGGATGTCGAAGATGAATAGTCCGCTCAGGACATAGGATATGGGCTTCATAACGGTTAAGCCAATCCATTCCCAAAATCATTTCGAAGCCTAAGTAACGCATGACATGCACATCGGCTCGGAAAGAAAAATCACATAAAATAATCTCGACATCTTTATAAAGCAAACTGAGTGTTGAGGATCCACCAACTGGATTCGCAATTCTCAAAGAAGTCATTAAAGCCATAACACTTAAAGAAAAGGTATCAACAAGTTCTTTTGATATAAAAGAATGGGATGCACCCGTATCAAAAATAACTCGAATAGGATGATCATGAAATATAATAATGTCATCAAGGATAGTATGAGAAATACCTTGACCAAGAGAAGTGTTAGCAGGCGCTTGTACCACATTTAACTTTCCCTCCCTCTTGCTTGGAAGTTTGGGACATGAAGAAAAGAGTTGACCCAAGCTTTTGCAATAACGACAAAAGAGAGGTTTCAGGCATCTATTAGCAAAATGGTCCTTAGAACCACAATTGTAGCATTGCCCATGACTAGAGGTAGGAGCCTTTCCTACAGAAGCTACTTGCTTCCCTTTATTGTTGGGATAAGGGTGTTTGAACTTATTAGATCACTTCCTGTTATTGTTGATGCTCTGTTTGGCGCTCACAACTTCAACATCTCCTTCCTTATCGGCCTCTTGTAGTCGGAGAGCGATATCAATAAGCTGATCAAATGAAACTTCCAGTTTCAGAAGTAGAGGCTTTTTGAGATTCTTATTCAAGCCATAGACGAACCTATGATTTTTCTTCAATAGGTTATTTATGTATTCGACCCCATATTTAGAAAGAGATTCGAAAGATGCGGCATAATCTGCCACAGAAGATTCACCTTGAACAAGGTCAATAAAACGACTGGCCAAAGTTACCTTTCAGCCTCCGGCACAAACTTAGATTCGATTCTTTCCCGAAATTAATCCCAAGTAAGATCCGCTTCAATAATTTAAGAAATCAGAAGCTGATACTAATCTAATGCTCTTTCTTGGAGCATACTAGAAGCCACTTGGACTCGATGAAGATCAATAAGATTCATGGGAGAAAAGATGCGGTCGCATGTTTTGAGCCAAGCTTGGATTTCCATAACGCTTTCGGATCCCTTGAATGGCCGTCTACCCAAATCGGTATAGTCTCTACACAAACGTGCGAATCTGGATCTAGGATGAGTAGGCTCTGGAATAGGTCCGACAGCTTGAGCATTCTTTACAAGATCTAAAAGCTGCTGGACAGACATAAATACTCCGTCCTGAGGAGTTGCACTGGATTGAACAGCACTGGGACGGCCAGGTCTAACCATTTCTCTTCTTTAAGAAAGAAAGAAAGAAGAAAAAGAAGGTTATTCTCAGAACGAATATCAAGTAATCATGATTGATAAAACAAGGCATCATAAAAGAAAATAGGATAGAACGGGTCCAATGACTCGAATAAAATCCTAAGGCACGACTCCTAAGAAGGACTTAGGATGATGATCCTTGCTAGATTATTCTGCATTGTTCCAAAGTTTGGCTCCGATACCATGCTGTGACGCCCCACCTCTATACTCACGCTAGCCAAGGACACTACAGAGTAATGTCGTCAACTAGCGCGAAGAATAAGGCTGTTGAGGAGCGACCATCCGTGTAATTACTTTGAGCGAGCACCGATATGTTAGATAGTATAACACGCGTTTCATTTCAAGAGGAACTCCGACATACCGATACAAACTCAAAGCTACTACATAGTGGCTATGTGGTCTCCGGAAACAAATATAGAAATAAACATAACATAAATCAGTCACAGACATTCATATCACAAAGGCGGAAATAGATATGAATATTACATGTAGAAGTGTACATCAGAGTAGTGGTCGGATAAGATCCACAAAATCACAAAATAATAGATACAAGTGTTAGACAAAATAATAAGTATACATCAAGGAGTCTCTTTCTCGAATGTATAAAATAAAAACTACTAATCTAGAGTAGTAAGCCAAAAATCAGGCGACGGTCCCTAATAAGGAGTCAAGTAGAAGCACCTGTAATATCTTGGTCTGACCCGAGTATTATTTAATAAGAAAATAATAAATGGATCGGTCTAGCAATAAATATCATATAAAATGAGATAGAATAAGAGATATGACAAAAATGTATGATAACAATAATGCCATACTGTGATAGGTATGCATTTCAAAATCAAACGGAGATTAATCAATATCACAAGAACCTTCTCACAAATAAAAAAGAATGTCATATTCTTTACTTTTATTCACCAAGTCACAAATATTGATAAAAGTCATCAATGTAAATTAATAAAATTGGTGAGACACAAATTCTAGAAATCAACAATTAGAAATCCAGAAACCACAAGAGCGGGAAGGCCGATCACAAAACGGGAGCATGAAAACTCATCAACATGTTTATCACAAACGGAACGCTATTCCATGGTCGCTAACTATAGAGCCGGTGCAATGATGTAGTACAATAACAGTACGCCCGAGGAACCTGAAACTCAAATAACTCAAAACATCGATTTAGTACAATAACGATACGTTCAATGAACTGAATAAACCGGAACAACAATGTAGTACAATATCGGTACATCCATTAATCTAGATAAGCTGGGACATCGATGTATTACAATAACGGTACATCCGATGATCAAAATAGGCTGGGATATCGATGCAGTACAATAATAGTACATCCAATGATCTAGATAAGCCGGGACATAGATGTAGTCAATAACGGTACATCCGACGATCCAAACGTCATAAATGAACATGGGTCGCTAGCCCATAAAGAAAATGAGACGAAACTCCAAAGAATCAGTAGGTCGTTAGCCTATAAAGAATGAGCCGAAGCTCAATAAAACGAGGTACAGTCCCCTACATGGACAAAGAGATTTCGTACATTGCTAGTCTAATCCATAAAATGATCACCACTGATCAATAAAAAATGTGAATTGCACTAAGATAGTAAATAAATGAGCTTAGCTTCATGTCTCATAACTTACGAACAAATTGTAGATTTGCACTCGAAAATTGTCACAAGAGTTTCAATCGAACAAGTCTAAGAATTAACCGACGAAGTAAACACAAGCGTTTCATACCACTTGGTTTGCTAATTCGTTTAATTGGATTTCTCGAACGAATGAGATAAAGGTTTGTATATACTAATAGGTAGGAAAAACGGTTTTATAAGAGCTTTGTATTAAAAATAGACTTGAAATCATCTTTGTAAAAGAGTTTGAATATTTACTACTAGTATAGAAACCTTTGCGTTTTAAAGTGACAAACCATAGAAATGATTGTAGAAACAATCAATCATCAGAAATTCACGTTCGAAGACATGAGTTAAATCCAAAGAAATCGATACCAAATCCATCAAAATGGATATTCCCAAAAATCCAAAGAAAGAAGTCATCAAAGTGGATAATAGTGATAACAACTAATCGGATCGACCAAAATCGATAATCATTGGAAATTTAATTGAAAAAGAGGCAAATAGGCAAAACAGGGAATTTCCTGACGTCTGAGGGGTTGTTCCAGACGTCTGGATTTGGTTTCTGGAAATACTCCAGAAAACCATCCAGACGTCTGAATTCTAAAATCATACGTCTGACTTCCCTTCGGACGTCTGAAGCGATTATCCAGACATCTGAAATTAGTCACTGTCATATTTATTTTTCTGCCACGTATAATTATTTTCTCTAGGAGGCAAAACCAGACGTCTGGCATTGGTATCCAGACGTCTAAACACCTGGTAAGGGCACAAATTGCCTAGGCCATGTTGGCCAATACGATTTTGGGAGCGATCGAGCGAGCAATGACGACTAAGGATTTACGCCAAACGACAACCCGGCCTTATAGGCTCTTCGATGCATCCCAAACAACATAACCAAACATCCTTAATAAGATTTTCACAAAATTGGACTTCAAATCCATAATCAGCAAATCACCAAATCAATTCAAATAAAAAGCAAATGATCCTGAATAGATGTTAGGAATTCGTACCTAATAACAAAGATAAATATAGACATAGATGTGAGATGAAAATCTCACCTTTAACATAAAAACAAGGAAGAAGAAGCTTGAAAACAAAGGAGGATCAACCACTCTTAAATCCCAACTCTAGAAGATCCAAACTAAGACCAAAAGCAATAATTTCCCAAATTAGGTTATAGGAAATCTCTGAAATTGGAGAGAGATTGAGATGGAAAAGAACAAGGAGATACTTACCTAAGCTTCTCTTTGAATTTGGAGCCAAAACTTGAATTTGCTAAAGAAACTAGGGCTTAGGATTTTAATTTTCCATCTCCACCACCATTTTTGCTAAAGCTTAAGTTGTAGGAAATGTTATGAAGTAATGAAGAGGAGTGGAGTGGAGTTGGGTTGGTATGTTAGGTTAATGGGCTGAAACCCAAACCCAAAGCCCTAAGTGAAAAGGTCGAAATTTTAGCTAGCTCCATACATATCAATGTTATACTCAAAAAGGTTGCAAACGCCATTTCGGACTCAATGGAAGCGGTCGCGAGTCCTAATTCGGCTATTTTCAAAAAGTAGCTTTTCGGACTTAAATCGGACTAATGATGTTATATTTAAATAAAATATTTAAATATACAATCATAAAATATGTGGTTGTTACAGTACATCTAAGTGTTATACGAGTGTAACGAATCCCTTTATCGTCGTGTCCTATACTTTATCGTGTCCTTTGAGATAGAAGTTTTGGAATGTCTAGGAATATATTTTTTTCCTTAGTATTCCGTAATAGAATTTATAATATCTTATCTTAGGAGTAATCCTAATTGTGATTTTTCTATTCGAGTCCTCTTAGATACGGTTCTTGACACTCATCCCTATCAGAGGAATTTGTTGATGCTTTTTGATGTTCTTATCTTGTGATTTCTTTGAGGATTGCGAATCCTACTGAGGAGATCCGCAACATTTGGTATGATGTTTGAGGATTTTCAGATTATTTCTTATAGCTTATCCTTTAGTGCGAAGTAGCATGCTATTTCTATTTAGAGCTTAGAATGGTTTGAGATGGAGTGGCTTGCATATTATCAAGCCACATTCTGTGATTTGAAGGGTCCTATATTTAGTTATCCTAATTTGGCAAACTTGTTGTTTCTTTTTCACCCGAAATGTTAATGATGATTCTGAAGTATCTGTATTCACACTTGAGTTTTGAGATATTGATGATCTATCTCGAATTCCAATCATTGCGACTCTGTTGATTTCTGTGAGTCAGTTTTGGGTATGACACCCAACAGGCAATTGAAATTGTATTGACTTCATTCCTATTTCTTAGCCTTTCGGTCATCCTCCCATGAGGGTGTCGAATATGGAAATGAGATGATTCGTTGAATTTATTTGATATTTTGGTTCTTGCCTCCTTTTGAGATATCCACTTTGGATAATCAATTGTTGATATACTTTATAAAATTACTTCACTCGATGTAAAGGTATATTGTTAATGTTCTTCTCATTCGAGAAGATATCTTAAGCTTACTCTTATATCTCATTTCTCTATTTTTAATCTATTGAGCGGTGCTAGGGTCATTCCTCAGCTTGACCATACACCGATTTTTCATGAGCTACGAGTCGCGGAGGATGGCGTTACTGTTACCACATTCCGCACTTGTTATGAGTCTTGTGAGTGGTTCGTTATACCATTCGAAATAATGAACACTCCAGACTATTCCTTTAGTCTTGTGAATCGAGTATTCTTGGAATATCTCGATGAGTTCTTCTTTTGTCCTTGATTTTGAGAATAAGTAATAAATTGTGTTTTCAAATTCTTCGAAAATTGAAAATATTTTTCTAAGATAAATTGAATTTTTTTTGAAAAAAAACATGGAATATTTTGAGTATTACATATGAGATATTTCTTTTTAAAGAAAAAAGAATTTTTGTGTTGGTTTGTTCGTCTAGTGCTTTAAGAATTCCGATCAATACGTTTGGCCAACGTTATCGATAGGAATTTCCTAAACGCTACGATGAGATAGTCAGACATGATAAATTGAGTTTTAATAAGTAAAGTTTGAAAATAATTAATATGGTGGAGTACTTTTTTTTTTTAAGTGTTTAATGAAACCATTGAACCATAGTGAGTGTTGGAAGAGTGGTGAGGTAGTTTTGATCATTTGATCAACTTTGCAGCCAATCAATGGGGTCATTCACTATAAATCAATGACGAGACAATCCCTTATATTATTTAAAATTTGAGAAATTGAAAATATGGTAATTTGGGTAAGTAAAAGTGAATAATTCTAACTAAGGGGATATCTTAATTAGAAGAAAATATCATTTGATGCTTTGGTTAATAAAATGTTGTATTTAAGGTAAAGGAATACTTTGGTTATAAAAAAAATTAAGATATTAACTGAATAGTTTAGTATAAGTTATTAACGATGACTATAAAAAAAAAATTTGTCGCTTATTTATTTGAGTAACAGTAGAGGATAGATATAAAACTCTATTTTAAGAGAAAATAAATAAGTGTTCGTTTAGAACATTTAGTTCAAATTTGTGCGCTAGTTTCTGTTTTAAAATTAAATGGTATTAAAACTTGTGGGTTTGAATTGCAAAATTCTTCTAAAAACAAGTTTGAATCAATTATCAATTTTGATTAGTTTTATGTTGATAATTAGATGTGAATATAATTTTTGTAACAAGTGGAATTGTGAATTTGGATTGTTTTGATAAATGAATAATTTATGTATTATAATTATTTTATATTGTGAGAATAATTTTAAATTATACATATATATAGATACGTATATATATGTCCTGAAAATTTATTTGGTGGATAATCAATAATAATCTCTTGATAATGAAATAGATTATTTATCTCTTCCGAAATGAGTTTTCATAGTTAATTGTTTTAAAGCTAGATTTTGTAAACTAATGAAAGTATTTCACTTAATGAATTATTGTTTTAATGATTACATAAAGTTGATCAGAATTTTGCATGTCTAAGATTTTCGAAGAAAAAGAAGAACATTTTATAAATGATATAGCAAAAAGCTTTTTCGAAAATGTAGTTTGAGATGAAAATGGTTTGGGAAATTTTCAAATTTCAAATTGATTTAAAAACTGAAATTTTGTTTGGAAAAGTGATGTAAAACAACGATCACTTAGGATTTACACTCCAAATGAGTCCATCATTTTGTAAATGAAGAGCTTTCAGTAAGCTATAAAGTTTCTTTTTATGACTTTAAAAGATTTTTGCTTTTTACTGAGTCTAAATTAGATCTGAAAGTGGATAGGCAGTTCTACCCTATTACAAAATTTTCTAAGTAAGAAGCTTTAAAAATTTTCAAGTGTTGAAAATTGAGAATTTTAAATCTTGAAGATAATGGGTTGGAAAACTTTAGGAATATTTGATTGGTAAGAAAGAATTTAAAAATCTATTCCTTGTGTTTATCTTGCCTTTGTGCGATTATTTTATGACTTGAATTTATGCAGTCGTATTAGTTTGGTTGTATTTGGGGAAAACCTTTTACCTCTTATTGAATTTGTGTTTTTTTTCCATAATAGTTGTCGATCTATTATCGGTATGACTCCCTTCGTAGTGTTATACGGAAAGTCGTATCAATTATCATCTTATGGATTAAAATTTGGAATAAAAATTGTGACTAAATCCCGACTCTGTTCATGAAGCTTTTTTAGGAATAAATCTCACCCGATTTATCTATTGCGTAACATCCTATCCGTATTTTGTTTTGAAGGTGGAACGCCTTCGAAATAGGGATATATTGCTCGTAGAAATTCAATGGTCTGCAAATCCCAGTAATTCCATTGGAAAAACCATAAAATTTATCGAGCAATCTTATCTTGGTCTTCTTTCATCTTGAGTTGAAAGTGAGGATTTTTGATCTCGTGCTTGTCTATCCTTCTTTTGATTGATGAAATAATTATGTTGAATATAAATTATTCTCCTGAAATTGCAAGGACGCAATTTTGTTAAGAGGAAAAGTTTGTAACAACCTCGATTTTGGAGATTACCTGTTAATATTAAATTATAACGGTATTTATAATTTAATATTGTAAATTAAATAAAATTGAAGTTTTATATCGTTTATTTGGAATAAACAATAACTTTTGGAATTAAAATGAGAAAAATAATGTTTGGAACTTTATTTTATATGTTTTGGTTTATAATGAATGGAAACTGATTTTTATTCAAAGAAAATGCAACAATTGTATTAATTAATGCAAGCCGCTTCTTTTAATAATTTTTAAGAGAAGTATATGATTTTTAAAGGTTGTTTATTTAATAAAAAGGTGGAAATTGCTTTAAAATTGTGTTTTAATTAACAATTTGTGTTTAAAGTGGTTTTTTTATATTTTTCTACATAAGAAAATATTTTTTGTTGAATTTTAAAAGTTAAAAATGTAGACGTTTACATTTATTTGGTGTAAATAATGTATTTTTGTAAATTAAAGGTTTTAAATAATAAAAATGTCTTAAAAATTAGAACTAATCTTTTTGTATGGTGGAAAATGTTTGATTTTATAAGTATGTAAGTTACATATTTTTCATATGTAAAAATTGGAAGGAAAATGTATTTTGGTTTTGCAAAATAGTGTAAATATGTACATTTTTAATCAAGTATGAATTAATCTTAGGTCATTTTATTTTTCTCTTCATTTTAGGTCTAAATGGCCGATTAGTGCTTACCAAGTAATTAAAAAAAATAAGGAAAACAAGGTTTACAGTATGTTCATTTTTATCTCAACCCTCTTCTTCCTCTTCCTCATTTCTGTAAAATAAGAAAACTCCACCATTCCTTCAATTCAAGCTCAAATCTTCAAATTAATTCAACAAATTAAAATCTTTTTCAAGCTAGAGTATAAATCTAAGGTTAATCAAATTCCAAACCTTTTAATTTCATCAATCCCAATTTTAGGGATGAATTTCTAATTTACAGTAAATCTTTCTTCGCATGCTATTTCTTCTTGTTGTATAAGTTCTTGAAGGTCTATTTCACCACCGAAGCTTCCAACTTGAAACCTACATCTGGGTATTTGCCTCCATACAGCAAAGTGGGTTATAATACTCATAAATCCTAGCTGAGCTAAGCTCAAAACTGCAAGAAATTGTAGAAAAAAAATTAGCTTTTGTTGATAATTTTGTGTAGTTTCTGTCTAAAATCTGTTCTCTGTTGCACCTTTGAGAGCTTATAACTTTTGATTCCGGCAACGAAATGCCACCGAATTTCTTGCATTTAGTAGCATACATGTTGATCTTCATTTCTCCAAATTTTGGTTTAAAAAAATTGTCATTTGGATGTTCATATCAACGGTAGAATATCTACAGGAAAGTAGATTTTTGCCTGTAGAAATTTTTTGCTGAGTTGCTGCAAACATGGCCAGAGCCATGTTTGAGATAGCATAACTTTTTCATTTCTTATTGGAATTCTCCGATTCTTTTTTTTAATAATGAAGATTTCTACTATAAGCATACCAAATTTCAGGTCATTTCGACCTATATAGCTTATAGAAATATGCTGCCGAATTTGGGTCCAGAGCATGTTTTTACCCAGATTTTTACAGTGAAAACACTGTCTGGGTACAAATTTGAGACATAATAACTTCCTCATACTTTATCCAAATTGTATGATTCTTTTTTATTTGAAATATGGAGTTTTCTATTATATGCATACCAATTTTGAACTCGATATAAGATTATTTGGTCCTTTGTTTTATGCTTGGAAATTCAATCCAAGATGGTTTTCAGGCCTGTGCATTTTGGGTTTTGAACTGTTGCAAACATGGCCGAAGTCCTTGTTTGAGACAATGTAACTTTTTCATTTTCAGTCGTAATTCAACGATTCTTTTTTATTTGAAAGCTGAAGTGTTCTACTTTGTGCACACCAATTTTCAGTTCAATCAAAGGCAGTTCGGCCACCTGTTTTATGTTCGAAATTTGAATCCAGGGAATATTTCAGACCCGGGTATTATTTTGCCTAAGTTTTTATGTTCATTTTCCATCCGATTTTTGACTTTTAGTTCAGTTTTATGATATTTCTGAAGAATATTGAGGGCTATGATGTCGATTAATAGGTTAGCCAAGTTTTAATGAATTTGAAATTCAAATTTTGAATTATTTGAATTTAATTTGAATTTGAATTTTGGTTTGAGTGGAATTTTGCTTGTTTTTGGTCATTTTTTAGCATGGTTTTCTTCAAATATTTTTGAAATGACTTTTAAAATTTAAGAGATTTAAAAATAATTACTATATAATGTTTTAAAGTATTTTCAAGTATAAAACATATTTATTCTTTATAATAAGGGAAATTTACAAATATGGTTTCTAAATGGTTTTCGAAATCACTTTTCATAGCTTATTTTCAAGGTAAATTATTTTCTATAAAAATTACACATTTTTGCACTGTCGAGAAAATTAGAAGAAGAGTTAAACGAATGGGTAAAATGCATAGTATGGGATACGTGCATTTATCCTTTCGGTTAACTTCTAACTTGTCCGTTCGATCGTTTTGCCAACGGGTCTAGTTTACCGATGATATGAGGTGAACCTTTTACCTCTTTGAGTGTGAAATTTACTAGTGGTTTGTAAACCTTTTAGTTCGAACGGGTGGTATGGACACACGTTAACACTTTTCAGGTTCCTTTTCCGAGAGTTTGTTACACATTTGCCAGTTGCGTGCCAGTACTTTACCTTCGGGTCGTTTTCCATTGCAGCATATTTGTTTTCGAACGTTTGCCATTACGGCGTATTTGTCTTTGGGTGTTTGCCATTGCTGTCTATTGTCCGTTGCGGCGTATTAGTCTTTTGACGTTTGCCTTTGGGTGAGGTACCTATTATGTGAAATAATATTTGGTAAAAATAGCATGTGCAAAACCTGTTTGAGATGATTATTTACCCTTGTGTGTCGTCCTTTGGTAATCGGTCTTTTGAACCATTCGTTGGCAATTATTTCGGAATTTTTGGACTCTTGCGAGTTCTTTTGAGATTTTCATCGCCTACACTGGCGTGTTGAGATTTGTCTTTTGGCATGTATATATTGAGATTGCTTAATGGTGCTATTTATAGGATTTTTCTTTTGGCGTTGTATTAGATTTTTATCTCTTTGTTGACATTTGCCTTATGGCTTATGTTGAGATCACTTTTGCTTATGTCACTACAAGAAAATGGTTAATTGATGGCACACGAGGATAGTAATGCAACATGAATTGCTATGCTTGCTTATTTAGTAGTAACTCACATCAAAATTATAGCTCAGTAACAAGCTATTAGTTAAAAGTAAAAGTAGGCACCTACATTTTCACTCTCCCTCCCTCATATTTCAATCTTGTCCGCGAATAACTCTTTTTCACGCTTCACACTTCCAAAGCCCTAAATCTATCGTCACTTTAAAATTCCCTAAATTATAGTTCCTCAACTTCCCTTCTCGCCATTCCTCAACTTCGCTGCTCGCCATTCATCAAAGCTGCTCGCTACTGCTCTGATTCCTTACCTGCGCCGCTGCTCCAATCTGTTAGATTCACCGATTACGATGTCGTTAATGGTAAAGCACTTTCCATCTCATGATTTTTTTCGCAATTTTATATGTTTGATTTTCTCAACTAGAATCCTTATGTTCGATTCACTTGACAAACAATTACATGTTAATTGATTATTATTGCCTGATTTCTTTTCATTGATCTAAAATTGGGTCGGTCCTCCATTACGTTTGTACAAGTTTTTTATGTCTAAAAAACGTATAATAATAGATAAAAAGTGTTACTTGTTTCCATTGGTTTAGTTCAGTTGTTTCTACCCTGTCATATATTACACTACATAGTAAACTATGAAAGTTACAATAATGCACAGAGATAATGGTCGACCAAGTTGACGGGTTGAAAGGTTAGACGTATATTCAAATTCCAATTGAAATATCAATGGTTTATTTTTATTGTTTGATATTTATATTTATATATTTATATTATAAAGATATATGTTAAAACCTCTTACTGTAAGTAGGCTGTTACTTCAGATTTTTTATTTTTTTACTTCTAATTTATGGTATTTTTTGTTATCATTGGGCAATAAATATTGTTTGATACCTATTTATATTGTAAAAATAGGTCGAAACCTTTGACTGTGAGTAGGCTGTTATTTCAGAGCCTTTTCTACTTCTAAATTTAGGGTCTTTTTTCTTATCATAGAGGAACATTTTGAAATACTGGTCGTTAATTTTTTTACATAACACACACACGTCCCTGGCTAAAACATTTTCCCAAGGTACAATAGTTGGGTGCAACTCATTTATGCGAAGAAAAAAATGATAGGCAGTATTAGATATCAAAATGCAATTGTACTCGTTAAAACTTAAATGTGAAAGTTGATATTATTCTCATAATGCTACTTACATAGTTGAACATGGTAGGTGTTTTGCATATTTGGTTGTAAGTAACTGTGTATCGTCTAGTTTCAAACAGATCAATTTATACTGTTAACTTATCCAATAGTATATGTTCTGTTAGATATGTTTTTTCAGTACTCTTCCATATGTGGTTTATCTGCATCTTTCCTCATTTATGAGGCGAGATCAGAGGAAAAAGACCGAATGCGAAAATTATGACAATTTGAAGTCCACACTAATTTCCTGTTATCAACCATGATTGCTGGGGTTTGCTGGGGTTTCTTACCATTTAACTTCCTTAAAACAGCGGTATCAATATTTTAATTAGGAATATTTTTTCTTACAATTTTGTAAACCAATTTTCAGAGGATTAAATCAAGCAGCTACAAACTTCTATTCATTTGAGCAAAGTAGAATTGCTGCTTATAGACTTTATAAGATGATAAGTCATTCAACATACAGTGTCAACCAGGGTGGCAACACCTTACTTTCAGTGCAAGGGAATATTGAGTTTCGAAATGTATATTTTAGTTATCTATCCCGACTGGAAATCCCTATTCTTAGTGGGTTTATTTGATTGTTTCTGGTAAAAAAAAATTTAAGATAGTGCAACTATTGGGCACGTTTTTACCTACTACCGAACCATCCCTCTCCATGCATTGCCGAGCCAACTCCCTTCCCCACATAGCCGAATCAACCTCCTTCCCTGCCTACCGAACCAGAGCCAATTCCACTCGCCCACCGAACCAAGTCTCCCAAGCTACCACCGGATCCACCTACTACCGATCCAAACAACATACCACTTCCTACAGGTCCAACGCCACCGAACCAGATCACCGAACCACTTCATCACCGAAACAACCTACCTCCACACTTAATCGGACCAACTACCACCGAACCAAACTCAATCCCAACCAACCACCGGTCCAAACAGCATACCACTCTCCACCGAACCATGGCGTTGCTGGATCAAAGTTTCCAGGCCAGATTGCTTTAATCCAGGCCCACTAACGGCTATATACATCCAGGACCCCTGCCCCCAGCGTCACTCTATAAATAGAGGGACAGAGGTACAACAATGGCTGACAAGTTTGAGAGCTCAAGCACGGATAGAATTTTCAAACAACTTTCAGTTACTTGTAATCAAAGCTCTGTACTTGTAATCTGAATAGAAGAGGAGAATAACATATAAAGTGGACGTAGGCACGTTCTGGACGAACCACTATAAATCCGTGCGTCTTTTACAATTTAGTCCCTGCTTTTTATATATTTGCATAAATCACCCAAATCACTAAGAACAACGTAGAATCAACTAAATCATATGACTTGGAGGTGTTTGCCCATTTTTTGTGCAAACATTTTTGGTGCTTTCACTGAGAACAGGAGCTCGAAGCTTCAGCTTCTTCCACTTAACCCTTTTTCTATCAGCATCGTTCATTGCTTGGAAAACATGCCTCCCAGACGGAAGAAAGATGCTAACAAAGGAAAGAACATCGCAACTGGCAGTATCCCAGATCCAGTGATCAGAGACCAAGATAATCGTCCGGTTCCAACAGCAAATGTAAATCAGGCAAATCCGACAGCCCCTGCTACAGAACAACCAATTACAAGGGCTGATCTGGACAGGATTGTGGCTAAAGAAACTAACCGCTTCGCATCTCAACAAGAAGCCTTGGTGGATCAACGCATGTCACGCTTAAGGGATGTTGAAGAAACCAACCGCAACACTGAATCATTGGGTGAGTCCCGATCTGGAGGATCTAGGAGACGACAAAGGTCTTTCTTCTTCGAAGAGGCTAACAACAGAAACAACAATGGTAGGGGCCGAGCCCGGACTCAGCCCGAATTCCGACCCGAGGAAACACTTGGAACCGAACCCAACAGGGGAGGTACCAGGCAGGGGTCGGATGTAGCAGAGCCTGCCATGCTACCTAACCATGGAACCCCAATAGACGGGGCCGAGCTGGAGTCCAGCCCGAAGTTGGACCCGAGGAAGTGCTGAGAAGAGAACCCAACAGGGAAAGATCAAGGCAAGGGCCAACTGTGGCTGACCCCAGCATGCCCCCGGAAGACCAGAGCAGCCGTTGGAGAATGTTAGGAGTGATAGACGATACCATCCCTACAAGTCATCTGGACGAAATCAATCCCGCAGGGAAGAACCAAACTCCTTTCTATCCGCTCCAAGTTCTGATGAAAGGATGGCACGATTGTTCAGAGAGTGCGTCCAACGGGAACAAAGGGATCGGGGGATCGGAGCTAGGGTAACCAGCCCCTTCACCCGCAATATCGAAACTGCCATCACCCCCCGGGAATGGAAAATGCCAACAATGGAACCTTACAAGGGAACCTCTGACCCCGTTGTACACTTGCAGAGATACACACAGCATATGCTAATGAGCGGAGCAACTGAGGGAGTATTGTTTAAATGCTTTCCACTATTCTTGGCAGATCTAGCTACCTCCTGGTTCTGCCATCTGCCCCAAGGATCCATCAGCTCATGGGAAATGTTGAAAGAAAAGTTCATCGGCCAGTTCCGCATTCATGTGGAACAACCCAAGGACGCTTATTCCCTATCTAATATCAAACAGAAGCCCAGAGAGACAGTGCAACAATATCTAACCCGATTCAACGCCGCAGCGCCCGCAGTCCAAGATGCCGATGAGAAACTTATCCTAATAGCCCTCTGTAGTGGTGTGCATCCGGATACTAAGTTTGCTAGGAGATTAACGAAAGAAAATCCAGCTACCTTACCCGATTTCTTCCACGAAGCTGGGAAATATTTGAGACTTGAAGACGCTGCCATTGAAAGGCAGACAGGGCAACAGACCAAGGAAGCTCATGGCAACACACCCGCGGTAGCAAAGGACGTTCGAAGAAATGACTTCATAGATAGTGTTGGGGGAAAGAAGGGGAAAAGCGCTTATATAGGCCAGGACCGAGATTTGACTCTTACACTCCTTTAAATGAAACAATCGAAAACATCTTCTTGGCCACCCAAGACGAAGTTAGATACAAGCGCCCCCCGCACAAGAAAGAATCAGATAATGCAATTAAGTCTGGAAAGTTCTGCCAATTCCACGAATCTCATGGGAATGACACCAATGAATGCCATCATCTCCGGGACTTGATTGAAGAATACATCAGAAGGAAGAGACTAGAGCGTTATGTGAAAGGTCGGAACAGGACTTCAACTCCTGTCAATGAGAACCCAGGGCTGCCCCTCCCGAAAGTAGGCGGAGGAAATCGCAACACCAGCGGCTCCAGTCAAGAGAAGATAGTGGTCCTTACCATATCAGGAGGACCACACATCGCTGACGGAAGCTGGGCAGAGATGGAGAGATACGGTAAGTCACTTAGAAACAATGAAGGCTACGTTAATTCTGTTACAGAAGAACGCCACCCGGAACGGAAAGAGAACGATGACATCACATTCTGTAGACGTGATCTAGAGGGAAGGCAGTACCCTCACATGGATCCTATGGTGATCTCTGCTTGGTTCGGTCCAGCCAAGGTTTTCCGAATTCTAGTAGACACTGGAAGCTCAGTAAATATCCCAGTCAAACATGCTTTCGACAAAATGAAGCTGTCAATGAAGGATGTGTCTCCCTGCAGCAAACCGCTACATGGTTTCACTGGAGATGCGAAGATGCCCCTCAGGCAACTGGACCTCTTTGTCGAAATAGGTAGTCATCCCCGCTCCATTGTGCGAAAACAAACATTTGTGCTAATAGAGAACCACTCGGCCTACAACGCCTTTTTGGGGAGGCCATCCTTGTCTGACTTCCAAATTGTCCTAGCCCTGTGGTGCCTGAAGATGAAATTTCCAACAGACAACGGAATAGGAGAAATAGAGGGAGATCAAGACGCCGCTCGAGATTGCTATGTAACTGAACTTCGCAATAACCGCAGGAAGGATAAAGGGAAGGATGCAGAGACTTCTCTCTACAAGAAAAACTTGAAAGCATAGCAATTAAAGAAAGCCCCTCCTCTTCGATATACCAGCGATCCTTTCAACGAATTAGACCCCAGGGACAAGGAGGAGGAGGCCACCACCAAGCCTGCAGAGGGTATGGAATTTGTATCTATAGACAAACACGACCCAAGTAAACTACTGAGAGTCGGGTCTCAGTTAAGAGCGGAATTGAAGGATCAACTCGTCAATTTTCTTCGCCACAACATGGATGTATTTGCATGGACGCACGCTGACATGACTGGAATCTCCTCAGACGTCGCATGGCACGTACTGAACATCGATCCTACCAAGGTGCCAGTAAAACAGAAAAAGATAAACATGGGGGCAGAACGATCAGCAGCCCTCGAGGAAGAAGTAAAGAATCTACTTGCCAATAACTTCATACGAGAAGACATCTACCCAGAACGGATCGCCAAACCGGTACTGGTAAAGAAGGCTAATGGGAAGTGGCGAACATGCATCGACTTCTCCAACTTAAATGACGCTTGCCCGAAGGACTGCTTCCCACTCCCCCGAATCGACCAACTTGTGGACAACACAGCCGGACACGAACTCCTATCCTTTATGGACGCATACTCAGGATATAACTAGTCCCTATGCATGCCCCCGATCAAGACCACACTAGTTTCATCACTGACCGGGGATTTTACTGCTACAGAGTAATGCCTTTTGGACTTAAAAACGCCGGAGCTACTTATCAGTGCCTCGTCAACAAGATGTTTGCAGAATTGATAGGACGAACTATGGAAGCTTATGTGGATGACATGCTGGTAAAATCGAGAAAAGCAAACGATCATATAAACCACTTGGACGAGATGTTTCAAGTACTTCGCCGATATGGAATGAAGCTGAATCCTCTAAAGTGCTCCTTCGGAGTATCATCGGGAATGTTCTTGGGATTCATCGTCCATGCCCGGGGGATTGAAGCAAACCCCGAACAAGTCCGGGCTTTGCAAGATATCAAGATACCATCCACTCGAAGAGAGATGCAAATCCTAAACGGGAAGGTGGCCGCCCTAAGCAGGTTCATCTCTAAAGCAACCGACAAATGCATACCTTTCTTTGAAGCTCTAAAGAAAGAAAAAGGAAAGTTCGAATGGACTGACGACTGCTCAACAGCCTTCCTTAACTTAATCGAACACCTCCAATGACCACCAGTACTCGCAACTCCAAATGAAGGCGAGGAACTATACATATACCTTGCTGTATCATCCCATGTTTTAAGCGCCGCTTTGGTGAGAGAAGACAACCATGCGCAGCGGCCCGTATACTTTGTAAGCAAGAGATTTACAGGGGCAGAAGCCAGGTACCCTAAACTTAAGAAGCTAGCATACTGTCTGCTAATCACGTCACGGAAGCTGCGACACTATTTCCAATCTCATTCCATCAAAGTTTTAACCGATCAACCGCTAAGGCGGGTACTCCATCGCCCCGACACTTCTGGGTGACTACTTAAGTGGTGCATTGAACCGAGTCAATATGATATCACCTACCATCCTCGCACCGCCATCAAAGGACAAGCCATGGCCGATTTCGTTGCCGAATTCACTACCAACGAATGTAAGGATCAATCTGAAATAGCAAAAGATGTCAAGTGGAATCTCTTTGTAGATGGAGCATCGAACGAACAGGGCTCGGGGGCAGGTATTGTGATAATCACCCCCAGGGGAAGGAAGCTGCACTATGCCCTAAAGTTGGAATTCGCTGCCACTAACAACGATGCAGAATATGAAGCAGTAATAGCAGGACTGGAACTTGCCTTAGAAATTGGTGTCAGTTCTTTATGTCTTCATAGCGATTCTCAACTTATTGTAAATCAAATACTGGGAGAATTCCAGACTCGAGGAGAACGACTCACAGCATATCTAAAGAAGACCAAGCTGTTGCTCAATCAATTGGATCACTATTTAATCAAACACGTTCCTCGAGAAGAGAACCGAGAGTCCAACGAACTGGCAAAGCAAGCTAGCATGAAGAACAACACCATTTCTGGAACGGTAGCCATCTCAAAACAACTAGCCCCAAGTTTCGAACAAGAGGATCTGATAGCTGCAATCGAAGAAGAAACTTGGATGACTCCTATCCGGAAATACTTGCAAGATGGCACACTACCCAACGAGCGTAACGAAGTCAGGAAAATCTTGAGGAGTGCTTCCCGCTACACGATACAAGAAGGCATCCTCTATCGGCGCGGCTTCTCTAACCCCTTATTAAGATGTGTCGCCGGAAGGGAAGCCAAGGAAATCTTATCCCACATCCATCAAGGAAGTTGCGGAGACCACACTGGAGGGCAGACTCTGGCAAAGAAGATACTCTGATAAGGATATTTCTGGCCCACCATAAACAAAGACGCCTTGGACTTCGTCAAAAAATGCGACAGATGTCAGAAATTTGCTAAAATCCCTCGACTACCAACCAATGAGATTAATCAGATGACTAGTCCTTGGCCCTTTGCGGTATGGGGAATTGACCTGATTGGCGAACTGCCTATGGGCCGAGGCGGAGCCAAATATGCTATAGTAGCAGTCGACTATTTCACCGAATGGGTGGAAGCGGAACCTTTAAATAAAATATCTTCGGCAAAAGTTATTAACTTCCTGATCAAAAATGTTTTATGCAGGTACGGGGTTCCACTCAAAATTATATCGGATAATGGACTTCAATTTGACAGCGAGGAATTCACCGACTGGTGCCGAGAGCATGGAATTCACAGAACTTCTCATCTGTAGCTTATCCCCAGGCAAATGGACAAGTCGAAGCTGTCAACAAAATTCTCAAAACTCTAATCAAGAAGAAACTTGAAAAGTCAAAAGGCGCTTAGGTGGATGAACTTCCTACGGCACTTTGGGCCTACCGCACATCTTACAGAACATCAACAGGACATACTCCTTTCTCTTTGGCATACGGATCGGAGGCCATGCTCCCAATTAAAACTGTAGTGCCCTCCCATCGTAGGATCCACTATAACCCAGAAGAGAACGAAGAACTCCTCTACATGTCTTTGGATCTAATTGAAGAGAGAAGAAACGATGCAGCACTCAAAGCGGCAGCTCACAAGCAAAAAGTGGCAGCACAATACAACTCCAAAGTCAATACCGCAGCTTACAAGAAGGAGATCTTGTCCTCAAACGGATCTTTCCGCGCCCCGGAGCGGTGGATCCAATCTGGGACGGACCCTATGTGATTCATAATGATCTCCACAACGGAGCTTATATTTTGTCAACAGTGGACGGAGAGGTGTTCTAGAGGGCATGGAACATCCAACACCTTCGTCGATACTTTTCCTAACTTGTACTGCCCATATGAAGTGAATTAATAAAGAGAATCAGTGGACGTAGGCATTTTCGTGCCGAATCACTCACTACAAAAAATTATGCTTTTAGTTGCAATATATAGCAGCGTTTGAATGCTAATTGCTACTGTTTCTTAAACCCCACGGTAATGGCAGCGTTTTTAGCTTTGGGTAGGTTCTGGGCGGGATTTGTTTTTTCATTCCCGCTTGTCATTCCATCTAATTTTCGTTCTCTTTCATTTCGTTGCTGGCGCCAAAACAAAATAAAAACCTAAAATTTATCCAAGCCCGATTCTTCTTCTCAAATCTCTAAAACCTCCACTGTACAGAAATTGTCCCCACCACCAAATAAATTTGACCTTAAATCTTCTTTTATTATCACAGCTAAATTCAATCGTTCTTCATCTATTTTTCCCTTTTTCGTCTATTGTTTGCTTCAGGTGTGGGAGGAGGCCATGGCTTGTTGTGGTGATTTAGGGGTCAAGCTCTTGGATGGAGATTAGGAACCATGAAATCGGGTTGCGTTGAGATGTTTGGGAGTCGGTTGGCGATTTGGTGGTGGAGGGTGTGGTAGTGAATGGATCTAGGGTTGCGGGAGTTTAGGGATGTCGGCGTGGTGGGTGGTTGTCTGTTTGTCTGTGTGGTTGCTGTTTGGGTTTGAAGTGGCTGCCGATGTTGGGTACAGGGTAGCGATGTGGGTGGTTGAGACTGAAGGTGACGTCGCCGTTCTTTTTAACTATATGATCCAAACATTTACGTCTTACTTGATCATCAGTTCGTTGGCCACGACTTCTTGCAAGTGGGTATAGCAGTTTGTATTTCTTCAATAGCTGTCTCTTTTTCCCTTTATTTTTTTTCATTCATGGGAGAAAACTGATACTGTATTGCATTTTCTATATTGACTACTTCGCTCAACATGGACTCGGCATATCTTTAACTTATAATTGAATAACTAAAGCATTATATTTTAATTATTTCCATAACAGGCTCAAATATTTCAATGTGTCATAAAGTCGTAAATACATTAAAATTGTCTCAGTTGATAACAGTGATGGTAAGCATGTACATTTGTGGGCAACACAAAATTTTAGTTATAAGTATAACATGATCTGCATTAGATATGTAGTTACAGGGATCAATGGGTATGATTTTTTGCACATACAATGAGAACATAATTCTCACCCACCATTAGCGAGTGCTTAAACGCTGAAACGCTGGCTAACGATCCCGCTAAGAATTCAGAAAAAATTTGTTGAAATTTGGTTCATTTAGAAATCTTTGCCAACAAATACACAACCCAAACAACCAAAACAAATCTCAGGCCCACATCTTGAATTTTGGAGGTGTATTTCTTACATAACTGGAGTATTGTTAGTCATACTCACTGCATTCCTGGTCTTGTAGTATTTTACTTTCTTCGGCTTTGCTTCATTGATCTCTTGTTCCATGATGTTGTTCACCACACTCTATTGCAGTCCCGTCCATGAATCTGTTTACTTCTATCAAATATATTTGAGCATCCAAACATCAAATTTTGACACATGTATTAATGTATGGTTGCATTGCAAGTATTAGTTGTATTGACAAAGTTTTTTTTTCATGTTGAAATAGGGTACAAGAAGATGTGTTGAGGAAGCAAGCATAGGTTTCATGATGTCCCCACTATACCATCCAGCGACTAAAATTGTCAGTCCTGTCAGGAAGCAGTTGAAAAATAAAGACTCTGTTTAATATTCTCGGTCCATTATTGAACCCTCCAAGAGTACCTTATGCTGTCATTGGTATCTACCATGAAAATATTGTAAGTCTTTTTCATGATTATTCATTCCCTTGTCTCTACCTAAGTGGGATTCATGAACAACACGTTAGCTCATTTGACCAAAAGCCTATACCCAGTTGTTCTGTCCGTCTCATATACACATTATTTTCAGTAGCAAATTAGTTATCTGGGATTTAAAATTACCAACTTGGAAATATAGGTAGAGAAGATGGCAAAAGCAATGCAGGGATTCGGGATGAAAAGAGCGTTGATAGTGCATTCAGAGGGATTAGATGAAATCAGTCCACTTGGTATGATTTTATTTCCTTAGGAGCATCTTTTTGTAACAAGTGTACTTGTTTGTTTTATTCCTTTTTCACAATAATATAGTTGCCAATTGATTAACTTTTTATTATTTAAATATACTTCATAGTGTTGAGTGTATTTTATTATTATTATTTTATTAATATTATATATAATAAAAGGGATGAAACGGGACCTGTGTATTATCTTGATGTAACTTCAACAACGATTGAGAAATTTCATTTTGATCCATGTAAGTACCCTTTAATTTGTCGTTACCTATGGGAAATTACTTTGACTGCTTAACGTGCATACCGTCATTCAGATCAAAAGTATTTGAAAATTGTCTGATTGCTAATTGCAAGCATGCAATGTATGCAGTGGACTTTAACATTCCTCGGTGCACCATTTCAGATCTTAGAGGTGAAGGTCTAGAATTCAATGCGTCAGCTCTCAGAAATGTACTTTCTGGTGAAAGGGGATCAGTTGCAGGTGCCATTGTAAGCTATATAAATAAAGTTGCAACAGTATAAAACATGCTTTCTTGGGAAAATTATTAGCTAGTTATTTTCTAAACAGTCTAACTGAAAAATATCAACCCATATCAGAAATGTTCATACTTTGCTCAATAGTCAGTGCCTTTTTTATATTGTTGTCTCCTTGTTATAACTAACACTAGCTTCGAACCTTCAGGTTCTAAATACTGTTGCAGCTCTTTTAGTAAGTGGCAAAGCAAGTAGCTTGGCTGAAGGAGTAGCAATAGCTCAAGAGACCCACCAATCTGGAAAAGTTATTCATACACTTGATTCTTGGATCCTCATCTCTAATGTAACATACCTTACTTCTGCCTTCAAATTTCAAGTAGAGTATCTGTACTTAACTTCATGTAATTTATATTTTACAGAAACTAAGGGAAGAAAACCATTGATGGAGGTGACTTTGCATAAGTTGTCGAGTATACAGATAATAATAAAATCCTGTAAGAAATTTAATGAATTTCTATTTTTTTCAGTATCATGGCTCCATATAGAGTACTGAGAAATTAGTTGCCTATAGTTAATAATACCTTTAATGTGTTCCATGAACCGTGGCCTGGTCATAATTCTTCTTAATAATGTGCAACCGCCAACCTCATTGTTATAAATGATATATAGCCTGATCAATTGTGATTGCAAATTAACATGACTTTGTTTGAATACTACTTGCCATTGCTTGTTTAACTAAAAAAGAAAAAGACAAGCTTGTCAATGGGTAAGGCTAGAAGCTATAAAATGGTTAGGGTTAGAATCAGGGATAATAATTGCAACTAATCTCAGATTAGCTCTCATGATTGGTGCAGTAAGTGAGGATCAAACCCTCCACCTTGCATTGATGGGAGCCGACCTCCTCAACCAACTGCACTACACATGATTAAAATATAATTAAATTGAGGAATATATCCATCGTTATTGAACATAGTTGTAAGTTTATTGTTATTTGGATTTAATATTTCCTTTTTGATTACTTACATGTATGAATGACAGTGGCAGTTAGAGGGGGTGTTTGCAGTAGCACGGTGTATTGAAGTGGATGGAATGTAGATGAGTGAAGTTGTAGGAGCAACAACGGTTTGTACTGGTGGAGTTGGTGACTGGTGGAACGACTATGGTAAGGATGACAGAGGAGTGGTTGGTGTAAGTATGGCATGGCGCTGCAATGAAAGTGGTAAAGTTGCTGTTGGATTGTAGAATCCAGGGTAGCAGTGGGTAGTAGTAAAATGGTGGAAGTGTTGCTGGTGGTTTGTGGCAGAGGAGTGGGTATGGTTGCACTGTGATTAATGAGTGAAGGTAGTTGTGACGTTTTAGAAATGAATGACTGAAATGATGAAACTGTATGCAGAGGTTATGAAGTATGGGCAGGGTGACAGTTTTGTTGAATGCAAAGTTGTGGTGGTATGCAGGTGAGAAGGGCAGTGTTGAGGCAAGTATTTGGTGTTTTGTGATTAGACAGAGGGCTGGTTGAAGTATTGGGTACGTTGAAATATGGTTGTGGTTAGGATTGTTGAAGTGTTTATATGTGAATGTTGCGATATTGGTTTGTGAATGGTGAAGTGGGTGATATGTTGGGGTTGAAACCAAAGTGCACAGTTGTGACAGGGAAGTGTGGGTAGTGAAATGGTACAGTTGTAGATGGTTGTGCAGTATGGGTGATGTGGTTGTAGGGAAATGGTTTGTATTGTCCGAAATATGTAATGGTAGTGGGTGTGACTGCCGGTAAACTATAGAAGTGAAAGACAGTTTGATGTTTCAGAAAAAAGTATGTTTCAGACAGAGGTAGGCAAGGTTGCACTGTTGGATGTATGTCAGTGATGAATGTATGGAGGAGTGCAGTTTGAGAAAACTGATATGTATTGCAGTTTGATGTATGTATGTATGGAGGTCAGGGATGAGTGTATTGCTGTGACAGTGAATGATATGCAGGCAAGGGGATCAGTTTTGATGAAGGACTGGTGAAATGGTGGTTGCGGTAGTGAGTAGCAGTATGTGGTCAGAGAATGGATGTTGGTTTTGGAGTGAGTTGTTATGCAAATGGCAGTCAAGTGGAGATAGTGATATGAATGGTATGTTGACGGCGACAAGATGGTGAAGCACTGGTTGTGGGTGAACTGCTACAGTGGTAAGTATGGCACCATGTGCAATGACGTTGAAGTTGTAGTAAAGTAGTTGTACAGTAGTGAGAAGTGGTGAAGGAAGGCACCGGTTGGTGGTTTAGTGCACTGAAGTGAAAGTGTTAGGCAGAAGGCAAATACAAGTATTTGTGGTTGAGTGCACTGAAGTGAAGTTGTTAGGCAGAAGGCAAATACAACTATTTGTGGTTGAAGCAGTGCACTATATTTGTGGTGCACTGTGTATGTTTTCTATGTTTGTCGAAGAGGGTTAGTGAACAGATATTTCCTGGTGAAGTGCTATAACAAGGGGATGGTTCAGTATGAAGGCAGTGACAGTAGGTTGATGGGTGGTGGTTGGCAGATGTGAAGGCTCATGGGTGGGTGGATATGGGTCGGCCTACATAGGTTTGAAGATGGGCAAAAGTGTGGTGATGTAAAACGACACAACAAGGCATACACACACACACACATATACATACACACACACACATATACACACACACACACACACACATATATACATATATACATATATACACACACACATATATACATATATATACATATATATACATATATACATATATACATATATATACATATATACATATATACATATATATATATATATATATATGTATATATATATATTGTTGATTGTTAAACTCGTTTGCAGGTAATTAGCCATTTCGAAGCGAAGACTGTCGACAACAAAGAACTATTGGTAATCAAGCAACGAACATGAATTTAATTGTTATATATGTTGTCATATTTTGTTAGTACCATTTGTGGAAACTTGTCTGTGAATGCTTGTATTATGTGACTTATTTTGTTGAAAAACTACTATCGAATTGATTGTGGATATTATATTTGATTGTGAGATTAACATGTTTTTGCAATTATTTGAATATGATGATCATATGATTGATTGTTTTTATATGCTAATTATGTGATTTGATTGTTTGTTTGAATATATGAAAATTATGCGATTGATCGTTCGTTTTAATATGAATAGTATATAAGCGATTGTTGGAAATGGTATAAACCATCAACCGTAAATAGTAGCATTTAAAATATGCTACCAAACAACCAATAATTTTTAGTAGCGTTTTAGAAATGATCCAGAAACAAATGTAAACTAATATAAAAATTATACAGTTGCATTTTAAAAACGCTACTGAAAATCAAAAAAAGCATATAAACAAAAAATGCAACCAAAAATTAAAGACTTATGGTAGCGTTTTTTTAACCCTACAGAAAAAACCTATAGCTGCATTTAAAAGTGACTTTTGGTAGCGTTTTTTAAATCCTACAGAAAATACCTATAGTTGCATTTAAAAGTGACTTTTGGTAGCGTTTACTACAACGCAACAAAAATGTTTAGACTTTTAGTTGCATGTCGTATAGCAGCGTTCTCTAAAACGCTAGCATAAGTTATGGTAGCGTTTTTTCAACGCTACCAAAAGTCTTTTCTGGTGTAGTGACTCTAAAAATCTTGTCTCTTTTTTAACTTGTTCCTTTATATCTTGGCTGCTTGTTAAGCTTTATCCTTTTCTGTTGAACAAAATCCTGTATAACGGCATTTCCATTCTGGACACTTCACAGCACAAGCTCACCTGGACAAGACCTAACAGGTACTATACGAATCTATGCCCTCATCAATGAGACACTTTTGCTCCAGCATCCCTCTGTTGCGGGCTAACTCATTGCTCGCGACGGCCCTCAAAGCCAACTGTAATGAGCCGATCATAAGCCACCGAGAAGGCCGATTATAGCCGAGGCAGCTCATTACGGCGTTCGGCTCGCCGGCGACTGTGAACCGATTATAAGCCCCAACATAAGGTGTGGCCAGTCAGGGGCAATTCACAGTTGACGATCGGCACCCACGCTAGCCGGCCACGGTAAATCGAATAATACCCACGATTAAGGGCCATAATGTCCCGGGTAGTTACTGTGCGCGATCTCGTCTCCGATGTGTCTTAAGTACGGCTGTGGTAAAAAAGATAACTCCCCGCGGAGGTGTAAGATGGGTGACGAATGTCTCCAAGACCCACAGCTAGGAAAAGTGACTACAAAACTTGTTTGCCACGAACTTAAGCACATCGAAGGCCTTCCGTGATTGGAAGTTTTACTATTTCTTATATTTTCGTTTAATTTAAAAAACTTTCCTCCTATCCTCTATAACGATCACTAAAGTACAAGATACAAAATGGGAGACACTCGCTAGTGGAAATGAGAGCTCACAACTGGATAACAGGTCACGCAGCTGCATTCCATCCTCAATCGCACAGGACATTTAAAGCTACCGTCTACAACTAAAACATGAAGGGCGGTACTTCCTTTTCTTGTACATAAACATGTAGCTATAGCCTATTCACACATCACACTAACATTCCGAGGCGTGAAATTATATTTTAAGCAAGAGCTTAGCATCAAACACGATTAAAGCACATGCATATACACAACTATATTTCTTATGCAACACATCAAAATAACGGCAGCATTCAAATATGACAGAATCAGCTTATGTTATAAAATTATATAAGAATAAAATCATTCACTACAATGACATAATTACATAATTACAGCCTGAAAGTACGTTAATGTTTTGGACTAGTATATTCAGGAATGCCAAGAAAACTAAAAAAGTAGTCAGCTGCAGCAGGGCTCCACCTCTATCCTGCTAGCCCTCCGGGACCTACTTGACCGCTGGATCAGAGCTCCCAGCATGCTGGCCAGAGGTCCCACCTGTTCGATTCAAGAGAAGAATCCATCAGATAAATGATACGCAATCAAGTTAAGAAAAGATTGAGAGAGAAGACTTACCAGCATCTGCTCCCTGATCATCATCCCCCAACTGCACACCCACTTCCTCGGCGGTAAGCAGCTGCATGCCCTCCTTCACTGCCACTTTCTCCTCCTCAGTAAACTGGGCCGTGACCACATCCATTCTGAAAGCTACACCACCCTCCTTATCCGCCTCAGCCTTGGCCTCCTCCAAAGCCCGGAGATATATCCTAGCCATGACCCGGGGATAATCGTTCATCCAGGACAGGTTGCCCTGCTTCCAAGTACGGAAGTACATGTCCTGGAGCATCTCATCCATCATCCCCTCGTTCTCCTCGAACTCCCTCATCCGGGCCTCGGAAGCAGACAGCCTTGCAACGGCAGCATCTCTCTCCAATCGGTATCTCGAGCAGTCAGACTGAATGGATTTCCGCATCGCCTCCATATCCTCCTTCAGCTTGGCTTGAGCAAGCTCTGCTGCCTCAAGCCTCCCAGATAACTCCTCTATCTGCTCAAGGTCCGCTCTCCGAACCTCATCCACCATGGAAATGGCCATATCGATTCGTTCCTTGCAGGTGGCCTCCATTTGTAGCAGCTCGGCTCTGCTAGCCTCCTCCATAGTTTTTTTTAGCCGTCTGGAGGCCGCCTCATGCTAGGAGATGTGAATGGTCTGATCGGCAAGCTATTTGGCCTGATCGAAGACCATTAGCTGTAGCCGAATGTTAGCACTTCCAATTTCCTTTCCAGCCTTGACCAGTCGGGCGTGATGCTCCATCAACTTCTTCGTCTCTTCAGCCACCCGATCGATGTTTGCCTTGGCCTCATCCCCCATAGTCACAATCCGAGTGGTCAACAAGTTGAGATCCAAAGACTTAGCTTCATCAAGCACCCTTACCATAGGATTGCGGGGTAGGAGGTGCTCACCGGTAACCTCATCAAAGGAAATATCATGAGAACTCGGGTCCAGATCTGGGTGACCCGCAAATGGGTTACGAGCCAAGTCAGGACGATCAACATGAGTAACATAAGGATTCTCTGATGGATGCGGAGATGGTATGGACTAAGTATCCTCCCCCGTGATGTCATGAATAGGCTGGGTTGGGGGCTGAGGTCCAAGTGAAGGTTCGAATATCGAATGCCTCCTCTTTCTCTTTTAAATATCCTCTTCAATGACTCCGAGAAAAGGACGGTAGCCAACTACGCCCCCAGAACGGTCTGTCGAGGGCATCGGTTAAGCAGAAGCTTTGGAGAGTTTGAATTGCTCGAGGCGGTGCCGAATGTCTGACGTCTTGGCCGCCTTACCCATTCTTGAAATAAAAACCAAGTGTTACAAGCGTGCATGAGATTATAATCCTAGAAACATGTGACGTTAAAAGAGGAGTCAAAAATTCACATTGAACCGCCGAAGTTGCCCTAGCTGAAATGCTCTCAGAAGATGGACTGGCACCAGTCCCGGCCTTATCAGATTTCTTCGGTTTCTCCACCAAGGCCGACCCTTCCTCCAACCCCTCAAAGGCTTGGCGGAAAGCATCATCCGTCCAATCTTGAATCTCACCTGCTTTCCCAGAGGTCAAGGCACCAACTACACTACCACTCTGTCCTTTGCCACCGTTACCACCGTCACCTTCTCCATCACCTCCGCTCTCCTCCTCGCCTCTTTCCTCCTCTCCACTTTCCTCCTCTGGAACATCTGGGCATGTGCTGGGAGAGGGTCCATCAGATTTCTTGAGCTTCTTCCCCCCGATGACTGGAGGTATCGAGAAGGGTCTCCTTTAGCTGCTCTTTGTCGTGGCCCCTCCTTTGGCTTTGGCAGCTGTTTCCTTAGCCGTATCCCTCTGCTTGACCACAGACTGATGTGGTAGAATCAACTTGTGTTCCAGGAGAGTGGCATTCCTGATTAGGTAAGAAGCTGACCTATCCGTTCCCGAAATGGCCTCTATCTCCGCGGCCATCTGAACCAGGTGATCATTCTCCACGACCGCAAAGCCACCTGTCGCTTGCAAGGAATAAAAGCACATAGGAAGAAGCATCCTAGTGAGAACGGAAATTATAAATAAGCTGCAACTTACAGCCAGAAGTGAAGTGGTGGATTGAAACGGTGTCATCCTAGAAGAAGAACCATTCCTTCTTAAACATAGTGAACTTTGAATACAAGTCCAAGACCGGCTTGAAGGACACGGCCGTTTCCAAGCTGATATACGGGGACCCCTCATTGTAACCTCTCATGTTATATAGATACCGAATCTCCCGGTTAGAGGGGGGCGCCCGTACTTTCTCTGGAAAATCACGAATAGGCACACCAAGATAGCATAGGAGTTGGGCTGGAGTTGGAAAGGGGCCACCTTCAAATAGGTGACGAAGCTAACTATCCAAGCATTGATTGGAGGAATGGCCCCACACATGAAGTGGTACCTACTATAAGCGAAGTATCCTTCGGGGGGATTATATGGCATGACCCCCTTCCTTGGCAACAGCATGCATGCTCTATCAATCCCAAAGGAGCGAGAGATAACATCAAGCTGCTCCTCTCTGAGAGTGCTAGGAAAGCAGTCAGGCGGAGAAATCAGAAGCTCTTGGGGACTATACCCATCTACTAGCGATCTCGGGGTGGGTCCACGACGTTCCGGCCCTGGCTGAGCTGGGGGAACTGAAGCGGACTCTCCTTCTTCCTTGGATTTCCTCTTATCTAATCGAGTTTCCACTTTGTGAGACATTATCTGCGATACCAGAAAAACATACTGTTAAAATAAGGAATATAGAGACATAAACATGCAAGTATATGTAGTCCGGAATCTCACTCGTAATTCAAAACATAAAAACTCAAGTATATAAGGCTCATTCGGCACTTATACAGTGTAGTCTCATTCGGTGGTCAAGACACACACTCCATTCGGCAATTCGAGTGTCGTTCGGTACTTGCAACCCCTCAAGTTCGTTCGGTAAATCGAAATTATCAAGCTCATTGGGTATAAGTGCATTCGGTGGTTCAATCATAAAAGTTGAGTTGATTCGGCAGTTGAGTTGATTCGGTAGCTGATTGGTTCGGCTGTTCTAAGCAATCAAGTTGGTTCGGTATTCAGTTGATTCGGCTGATAAGGAAAAACGAAGGTGTTAGGCCCCTATTTATAAGCAAAAACAATGACCGAACCAGTTGTTTCGGCATTAGAGACCGGATGATAGCAAAACAAAGCACGCCATATACAGGAATATGCCCTACTTTGGGGGCAAATGTTGGGCACGTTTTTACCAACTACCGAACCATCCCTCTACATGCATTGCCGAGCCAACTCCCTTCCCCACATAGCCGAATCAACCTCCTTTCCTGCCTACTGAACCAGAGCCAATTCCACTCGCCCACCGAACCAACTCTCCCAAGCTACCACCGGATCCACCTACTACCGATCCAAACAAAATACCACCTCCTACCGGTCCAACGCCACCGAACCAGATCACCGAATCACTTCATCACCGAACCAACCTACCTCCACACTTAACCAGACCAACTATCACCGAACCAAACTCAATCCCAACCAACCACCGGTCCAAACAGCATACCACTCTCCACCAAACCATGGCGTTGCCGGATCAAAGTTGCCAGGCCAGATTGCTTCAATCCAGGCCCACCAACGGCTATATACATCCAGGACCTCTGCCCCCAGCCTCACTCTATAAATAGAGGGGCAGAGGTACAACAATGGCAGACAAGTTTGAAAGCTCAAGCACGGATAGAACTTTCAAACAACTTTCAGTTACTTGTAATCAAAGCTTTGTACTTGTAATCTGAATAGAAGAGGAGAATAACATATAAAGTGGACGTAGGCACGTTCTGGCCGAACCACTATAAACCCGTGTCTTTTACAATTTAGTCCCTGCTTTTTATATATTTGCATAAATCACCCAAATCACTAAGAACAACGTATAATCAACTAAATCATACGGCTTGGAGGTGTTTGCCCATTTTTTGTGCAAACAACAACCATGTTTCATAAAGATATTCATAGCCCATACTCCCTTTTTCACACTTATTAATGTATTTATCGTTTTATATTAAAACAAGGCGACATATTTGAACCTCTGACACTAGAGTTGCATTATGCCAGTAGAGATAGTTCAATGTAAGAGTGTAATAAATGCGACCTCACCGAAATGGCTTAGGATAATGGGTGGAGATAATGAAATTCAAGATTCATTTATGATCATCATTTTTTTGTCATGGTAATTTACTAGAGTCAAACTTCTATCAACTAACTTCTAACTATGTGAAACAATCTTGTGTGAGACATGTGAAGTTCTTTTAGATGGAGAGAATACAAAGAGCTTGAAATTGGAATGGTTAGGAAGTCAAATTGGACTCGTGACCCAAGAGCCAGCATTGTTAAGTTTGAGAATCAGAGACAATATTGCATATGGAAGATCGGCTACTTAGATCAGATTGAAGAGGCCGCAAAAACAGCACATGCACCCACTTTTATTAATTCATCAGCAAAAGGACACGACACCTAGGTATATTTTGTTGCCTACCTTTTTTGGGCACTTAAACAACTTTTATGAGTGTTTTGTTAATATCATAACATTTTATGGTGGTTTGTAAATTACTGATATATGTAATGACAATTGGTCATGGTGCATTGAACCTTGATAGGAATCCTCCGATAATTTCTAGAAAGGACTAAGTGAAGGTCGAACCCCGTAAGTAGGCTTTGGAAATAGATAAATGTCTCCAAAACACATATGTACTAACTCTAAAGCCATCTAGATACGCAGTCACAAAGGAAGAATATAAAATTTTTATATTGTCTATAAAGATCTTTATGAGGTACCTTGAATTTGAACTTGCTATTTTTTCCCTCGCTAAGTACCATGAAAATGACTATCAATAATTCCAATTGAAGTTTGAATCGTAAGTACTTTTACCAATTTCATCCACTTATGTGCATCTGACATTGAATACTCCAACAAATTGTAATTAATTCATTCCATATTGACTGTTCTCCTTTTTGCATTCAATGATGTGAAAATTATGTTTGCTCATGCTTGCTTGCTCCTTTAATTTTATCCTACACACATGCGTAAGAAATTTGTCATTGTGCCAAATGCACATGCACTTTTGTTAACAATCCTATGTTTTGGTGCTCAAAGGTTCCACTGTAGTTATAGGTAGGCTATTGAGTAACAACAATTTCATGCTTTCAAATCTGTTTTTATACTTATTATGTTTGAAAATGTTCTAAATCAACTTCTGCTTGTTTGTTTACTTACCTTACTTCAAAATTATGTCTATGTATCGTAGCCATTTTTGGCTCTAATGGTTCTGTCCAAAACTTTCAGTCAGAAGGGGATTCAACCAACACTACAGTGACTTTGATTTCTTGAAATTCTTCTACAAAATTTATATGGATCACACCGTTAATAAATTTACATGGACTGCCAATTAAACAAATTATAATCAATAACAAATTTCAGGTATTTGGTGGTGGGCTTGATCCAAATGTCCCTGAAGATGAACTGAAGCAATCCTTCTCTCAGGAGTAATGCTGAAGAGGCACTTCAAGGGTTAAATGGTACAGTTATTGGAAAGCAGACAGTTCGTATTTCTTGGGTAGGAACCCTGTGAATAAACATGTATAATTTGACTTCAACTTAGTAAGATCATAAGCGTTTTGTTAATCCAACCAAAAATCAATTGATTTCCTTTTCTGTTTATTTACGGGACAAATTTTAGATAAATTTATAAAATTTTAGGGTTCTTTATCAAATCCTTGGACTTAGCTAAGTTGTATTCTTGAAATTCCCTTCTTATGAATAGTGAAATGCCAAGGTTACAGCCATGTTTCAAATGGCATTACAGTGTAAATCCTTTGTATCTACAGTTTATGATTGTGTTTCAATTTAGAATTTGACCGTCTTACGATTTTGATACTGTTTCCATAACCTTGGACTCACTAGTAAAATGGTAGTGGCGTGATGTGAAATTATCCAGACACTATGAAACAAAATTGAAGCGTAAATGATTTTAGTACTATTGAACTTGTTAATTCATAAATCTTGGCAATCAACTAGTTCGTGGATAGACTTTTGAATTTGCCTCCTTAGGCAGTAATGGACAGTCCTTTCAAGCTATTTTTCTTCTATCATGACACTGATTATGTGAAGTTTGATTTTTTTGATCTGCGTACTTTATAGCCACTATTATGCGAAGTTTGAATTTTTAATCTATGTACTTGCATCCACATCTTGCAGAAGCTACAGCCCAAGAAGGCGCAACATAACCCCTCCTCGTCATGGTCGTGGATATAGCCGATCACCTCCCCTTTATAGACGTAGTTATCCTTATGCTAATGGGTTCGTCTCTGCTATTAAACATCGAATTATTAGTGCACAATGAAATTGTATAATTTGGTTCAACTACTTAAACATGTTTATATTTTCCTCTAGGGATAGGCGCCACAGCAGGAGCTGAGCTGTTGCATCTTCATTTGAAGAATGGATTTCTGATAATATGTGGATCTGATATTTCTTCTATGGTTACGAGTATTGCATGAATTTAAGCTTGTTAGATATCATCAAAGTATGACCTCTTCTCTGTAGCATTCTCCTAACTTGCATGGATTTGTGCTGTGTATGGAGCTGTCAAACTTCAGATTACATTCTCATTTTGTTTCTGGCTTGCACCTGGAGGTTATTTTCCATTTCCCTTTAATTTTGCATATGCAGTATATCAGTTTTAGCATGTGGCATCGCATCATTTCAATCTTACTGTCAGTTTTTTTCAATATTAATAAACTAGATTATCTTAAAAAATTGTGTGCGCATGTATGTGTTTTTGAGGTATGCCCTTGATATGGCAACCATCCGTTTGGCTCCTCAAATGCTTCCAAATGGGCTTTCTACTTCTGTGTTTGTTGTTTATCGCTTTTCGCGGCCATTTGTGATCACTGTCTATTTCTGCGGACACCTGCATATTAGTATTCATATAGTGTACCCAAAGCTTCTTAGCAAATACACTGTTAGGGAGAAGTACCAAAACTATTATATAGGTTTTTAGATTCTCCTCAGTTAGACCTTCACATTGTTAACTACTAGCTAGTCAAAGCTTCTCAACTACTAACTCACTATTTAAGCATCATGTGAAAGGAGGCGCGTCATGGTCGTGTATTACGCCATCTTCATAGTCTTCTGCTACATTTTGTCATCATCGCTTTTGTGTCTGCCGTATCCTTGTTCACTTTCACTTGAGTCTACCGCTGCATAGTTGACCACAATAGAAATGCGAGGTTAGTTTGAGGAAATATAGGTTTGCATTTAATTTATTATTCATGTTTTCTTTTTTGTAAGCACTAGACTTTTTTTTGTTTCTTTTGTACACTATAGGTTCAATATGAACAACATGAAATTGGAAATCAGAATTCACTATCATGGCTTTGTCGGCATATCTTACAGTTTGTCCTCCTTAGTTTCCTATATCAGCAACAGATATTTGCAACCACTTTCTCATCATTGGTAATATTTTTTGGTTAATTTCCGATTCCACATCCCTCTAATAGCATTATTCTTTCTTTTATTCTCAAATCCTTCACCATTTATATGATATTTTGTATGAAACGGGATCTTAGAATAGATTAGCATGACCTGGGTTATATCTATTTTATAAATTTATTTAGATTATCTCAGGAAAATTTGTAAAATTACCAATAGTTTAAATCTGAATGTTGACACTTAAAACATTTTTAGTGGGTACAATAGTCCAAACCATTTACCAAACAAATCCATTTCTTATACTAAACCAATATGAATAATCTCGGTCAAGATTCTCAAATTTTGTTCAACATGAATGTCAAAAGATTAAAATATAATTTTGGTTGATGCCTCATGGAGCCTTTAAGATGAGATATCTCAACAGAGGGCTACTTGATGTGAAACACTGATTATTCAAACATCTTGTTCTGCAACATTATGTTGTGTTCTTGGTTCAACCAAATGTTGTCTGTTCTTTATTGCACTTGACATACACGCTTTAGTTTAGTTTTAATTGAGGCATACATGCTTTGTTCACTATACGCCACAGTTCAGTTTTAGAGTGAGGCATACACGCCTCTGTTTTAGACACACATGATTCAGTTCAGTTTTCTTAATTATGATGTAACAATTTTTGCTTTGGCAAGTTCAATTTTCTTAAATTTGAGATAAAATTTGACCAAGTTTAAAGAAAATTAACTAAATTATATAAAAATTAACTAAGTTAATTAAGTTTTATAAGAATTGACTAAATTTATAAAATTTTAATTAAGTTAATTAACGTTTAGGAAAGTAACCATGTTCATAAAAACTAAGTAAGTCTTATAAAAATTAATTAAATTAACTTAAGTTGGATAGAAAAATAACTAAGTTAACCAAATTTTAGAAATTTGATAAGTTTATAAATTAACTTGGTGTTTAAGAATCATGGTTACGCTGTTTTGTTTTTGAGTTTTGCTTTAATCATCTTGTTACCTTTGTCAATGATGCATGTGGATTAGTCTATACTTATTAGTTGGAAAGGGTATTAACCCTAGTTTGATCAAAGGACTTCCGACAAACAGGGCTCTTATTCAAGCATGCTTTAGTTTTACTTATAGGATCTAGTTCTTAAATGCAGTTATCAGTTGCACTTTTAAGTAGCTATCAATTTTAAGTTCTTTAACTTGTTTCATAACGTAGTAGTTTATATATATAAAATCTAGTTTTTAGGCTTCTAAATTTTAGAAGTTGTTTTGATGAAATCCTTGTATGCAGTAAAGTTTTGATACTTTTATTTTCTTCACGATTTTATAACAGTCATTTTTGCCACACTCAAACTCAGTTCTGTTAAAAGAAAGTTCTTTTGAAAATATATATGTTGTTTTCCAGGTCCAAAGGTTGAGAAAGAGTGACCATGAGTTGAGGCTGTTTATAAAAATAAACAAACGTGACTCAACTAGTTCCATATATTATTATCACATTATTGCCGAAATATATAGTTATTCATCCTATAAATTTTGATGAAAAATAATAATTCGATCATAACTCACATGGGTGGCTTACATTTTGTGGTTTTATTGTTCTGTATGAGAGCCTTGGTACCCCATTAAGAGCACTAAAATAGTCATGGAAACGAAATACACTATTTATCGTAAAAGTACATGAAGGAAACTACCCCGTGAAAGAAATGCGGATTACGGATCTTAAGGCTAGGATTAACACTGGGGGAGAGGGGTGAATAGTGTTTATAAAGAATTGCTAAATCTTTTTGAATTTATGTTGAATTGAACACGGATGTATGCAATATACAGACACAGATATGATTACAGAAACAAACACAAATGCAAAAATAAAGTAAAAACAATAAAAGAAAGAACACACCAGATTTTATACTGGTTCGGAGTTACCTTACATCCAGTCCTGCAACACAGGTACGGATTTTCTTTCAAAAGCAATTGTACAGTTACACCCTCGATTTCAAGGCTACGAGGTACACCCTATAGAATCACAATCCTCTGGGTAGAGATACTTGATTTTCGAGCCACAAGTTTACCCAATTGATTAATCAAGGCTACAATCACACCTTATCTCGCTTGATTGATTTTCAAGGCCACAATCACACCTTTTCTCACTTAATAGATTACAAAGAAGCTTATAACTCTGAATAGCATTGAGAACCTTGTTGAGATAGTGATAGAGAATCAAACTAGAAAAGATCGAGTTAGATTCAATGTTGATTTCGACAGAGTAATGGTAAGAATATGTATTAAGAAATGTGGAAGAAGATGAGTGAAAAACTAGAGAATCTGATATAAAATTCGTTGAAACTAACCCCTATTTATAGAAGAACAACAGCCATATCCATTCGTGAAGAGTTATGGCGAATAGACACTTCTTTTGAAATTGAAATTTTGAACTCAACTGACACCATGTCGACATGGTCACCATAGGCATGTCGACATCCCAAAGCAATTTTTGATGATTTAATTTTCTTTGAAAATAGCCTTTATCTTATATTAAAACTTTTCTAATATACTTGACTACAGTTAAAGTACATAAGTAAATATAGAGAATAATATGTATAAATTTAACTATAATTTTATATTTAAATCTTAAGTATAAATATTTAAAAGTTAAATATATTATTTTAAAAGATAGTTTAAAATCAGGAGAAATTTGACTTTGAAATTAAAGATAATTTTGAGGCTAAAATTATTTAAAATCAGGATAGAGGGTTTTGAATATTTTAAAAGGAAAGTTTTGAAATCAATTTGAAAACAAGATAATTTTGTAAAACAATGTTCCACTAGATTTTTCGTAGGTTCCATCCTACTTAGGGTTCCATCCCTTTAACATGCTCGAATAGGATTCCATTCCACGAATAAATTGGATTTTAAGATGCCAGTACTTTTCTATGAATTTTAACAAAATTTCTAATTAAAGAATAAATTACTTCAATTCTTGAACTCTTGATAATCTTGATACTCATGAGTCTTCAATCTTGATATCTTGAATCTCTATACTGTACAGTCTTCATTCTTGGTACCTGCATGGTTAAATCCTGCATATACATATTTATCTAAGCCTATAATGTTTGTATTTATATTTTATAATCTATTCTAAGGTTGTTGTCATTAAAACCATCATCTCACGGGCTAACAGTCTTCCCCTTTTTGATGATGACAACCTTTGTTTATAAAATATTTATTTCTATCTTAATAACTCACCCTAAAACTAATAACCCCCCTTAATCTATGCTTAATCACCCTATTTTATATTTCTCTTCCTTTGTCATCAACAAAAACAAACTCTAAACTTTATAACTCCAAACTATACGACTCTCCATAATTCTAATATTCTATGTGATTATAATGATAGTGTTATCATAAATAATCAACACTTAGATCTAATAATAAATCTAATCCTAAACTACTAACTATCTTAAGAATATAATAAGCGTATAGTTATATGTATTAATAAGAACACATATAAGAACACAATTAATTTATTAATCATATAGTTGTATGTACATTTTTCGTTGTAAACGTAAGAAGGAATAAACAACAATGGTAAAGAATAAGAATAAACTAATGTGTGTTTTTAAACATAGGAGATCTATGAATCGAACAGTTTGGATAGTGGAAACAAAAATTACCACGTTGTTCGACAAGATTCCCATTCTTGTCAAAACGCACTTCTCAAACACACACGACTTGGTCATCATCCTCCCCGTGCGCTTTTTCCATGGGTTCTTCTTCTTTTTCTTCTTCTTCGCTGGCCTCTTGATTGAGTGAAGAATCATCAATCAAGATAGGGTTGGCTTTATTATCCATTATAAATTTTTGAAAATTCCTAAGAATCTTGCCTTGCTTCTCTTGTTCCTTTGCCATACGGAGTTGAATCACTTGAATTTCAGTCATCATCTGAAGTGCATCCTTCAGAGAGTCCTCTATTTTAGTCACACGAGCGAGAGTAGTACGTCGAAATGGACCAGACGTAGGAGAGGGAAACGAAAAAGTTGATTTTATGTTTGATTTGGTAGAGAAGGCCGTTGATTATTTGATTTCAGAGAGAAGAACAGAAAGATAACAGAAAGGATGAATAAAATTTCGAAAATGTGAAGATATATAACCCATTATTTTGAATTTTATGGAAAAAATTTCAAAATTTAAAAACGTTGTATGCCGACATGGGTATATGGGGGATGTCGACATGCTCCTTTTTATTTTTTACTATTTGATTTTAATATTAACTATTAACTATACTTGTTATTTATATTTTATATTTCAGTTATAGAACAAATACTTATTTCTTTTCTTAATTTAGTAAAAATTGATTCATTTAAGGGTTTTGTTTAAATATCAGCAATTTGATTTTCAGAATTGATATAATCGAGAGTAACTACTTTCTTACTTATATTATTTCTGATAAAATGATGTCTGATATCAATATGTTTAGTTCGAGCATGTTGAGTAGTATTTTTGGATAAATTTATCGCACTCGTATTATCACAATAAATTGGTGATTTTGAAAAATTTAAACCAATATCTTTTAAGTTTGTTGCGTATATATTACTTGAGAACAAGCCAAAGCAGCAGAAATATACTCTGCTTCAGTTGTTGATAAAGAAACCGTGTTTTGCTTTTTACTAAGTCAAGAAACCAGAATGCCTCAAAATGTGACAAGTCCCACTTGTACTTTTTCGGTCTGATTTATAACCAGCACAGTCGGCATCACGGTAAGATATTAAGTCAAAAGAATCATAATCAGACGTGTGTTTAACATATCTTATGATTCGTTTTATGGCTTTTAAGTGGGTCTCTTTAGGTTGGGATTGATATTTGGCACAGAGACTGTAACAACCCGTCTTTTCTCACGATTTAAATTGACGATAAAACACACACGTCAGACTTAAAACATACAAAAGGGAGGATTGTTATTGGGTAAATAAGAAAAGAAGAGAAAAAAAAACAAAACAGAATCTTACAGCGGAACAATAAAATATAATAATCAACATACTGTTCATAAAACTGTTTTACAAAACGTTTGATTTTTCTTTATACAATAAATATCAGAGTTCACATACCAAAGGATAATAACCATGCAGCGGAATAAAATGAGGTAGTGGAATAAAATAGTAGATAATAGTAATATAAATCTTCGTCCTCGTCCTCCAGAGCTAAAGTCTTCGAATCCTGAAGTGCTCAGGCTGACCTGAGCGAATTGAAAAGACAAAACACTCGAGTCAGAACTAAAATATCTTATATGAGTTAAATTAACAGAAATAAATATGAGTGCAGTAACTTAAGATATGCTTGGGATTCGCATCTCCTAAGGATCCGTTAAACTATTTACTATTTAGTAATATTTCGCTATTATAATAATGCCTTATAGTAAAATAAACTTTCTTTTTTTCTTAGCAGTAAGGGGTTACCCATATAGCCCTTAACACGTAATAGTCCCAGTAGTCCATCCAATATCATGGTCCCTCCTGATCGGGAAGCCACCAGAGGATACCACACGGGCTACGGGAGAAATCCAAACTCGTACAAGGCGCGATAGGGTAGGTCACACGGCACAACTAGGCAATGCCAGGGTAGATATACCAATTACGCATCTGGGCTGGTGGTAACGCGTAGCGCCTAGCTATCGCCCACCTCAAGCCACACGCCCAAATAAAAAATCAAAAGTGGCCACCGAATCAATCCCAAAGTCAAAGTATAATATCGAAGGGATGTGTCAGATCATAGGTGCTACCTCATTGGCCCGAGAATCGCTACTGTTTTTGCCACCTTATGCCAACTCACGGGAGTTGGGTCCACGTATTTACCTCAAAGGAAACGCCGCCACCATCCTACCTCATTCTGAAATCTCCACCGCGTACACGGTTGTTAAAGTGGTTTTCGGAGTTGACAGAGAGTATGACAACTTCTGATCTCGGTCTCTTCAACAATCAAACGTTGTTATAACACCGCGGTCTTTTAAAAATTGTTTATACTTTAAAACCAGGATATAATATCCATTTCAAAACCATAAATTACGATATCATTTCCCTTTTAAAACCAAATCGATAATGATATCATTTTCAAAATATTCTTTTCTAAAACCATAACAAATTTCAAGTTATAATATTTCGAAACCAACTCTTGAAATATAGCCTTTCAAAACATAAAACTTTGAATTTCTAATCTTTGAAATATAACTACACCACTTAAATGGTTTAAGTATTATTACTCTATATAAAATAATAGTTTCTTCACCTTCACAAATCAATTCCAATATAGATTTAAATTCCAAAATAAACCATTTTAATTTTCATATATTTCAAGCTTTAAGTATCTACCATTTCAAAATGAATTCTTTGAAAATTTCATATATATCAAATTCAGTTACTATTATTTAGATTTGAAATGTTTACTTAATAAATTCAATATAATTTAAGTAAAACCTTTAGCTTCACATAACTGGATATTTTTTTCAATTTATTTAACTTAATGTATTCATTTAAATCAACCTAATATTCATTTAAATCACTTTAAACCAAAATCAAGTTATAAAAATCATACCCTTTGAAAATCTCAATTTTTATTTAAATTTCACATCCATTTTTTTTTCAAGTAAAAATATTAAATCCTTCAATTCAAACCAATTTCATATTTATCTTCCAACTGTATTTTTATTTAAGTCTTCAAAACTCTATATATCCAATATCTTAAAAAGGTACTTAACCATATAATATAAAACAATCAGACTTCATTATTAAGCCCATTTTTATTAATCAATTTTATACATAGCTTAAATTCAAGAATTCAACTATATATCTATATATAATAGTATTTATATAACATCAAAATTTAATATTTATTAAACCGTATTTTCTTTCCAAACCATAGAAAACCATTTCAAAATATTATATATATAGACCGCGATGCCTGTATATAATTTTCTATCCTATGGTCAAGTAATACAGATATTTATCATTTCAATCCGTAATTTAAAATAAAATACGGTTATATATCATTTCAAACCGCAATCCCGAATGCAATAAAATGCATAACAACTTGCAGTTTATGATGATACAAATAAACATCCATTCATCCATCATAAAATCATACGTCCATACATCAAAATCATCATCCAATTCAAACAATACATCAATATATACCGAATAATAAACAACATGTATTAACTAGCAGTTTATATTCAACAATAATTTAATTAACTGTTTAACTGGCAGTTTATATGCAATAAATAAATAAATAACAATTTAACTGGCAGTTCATATGCAATAAATAAATAAGTAACGATTTAATTTAATTAATTTAATTTAACTGGGATGCTGACTGAAAATATGCCAAACAGTTATAAATAAATTTCTAAACACATCATAAATCAATTTAACAAACATAAGAAATTTTAGAAGTTGTGAGTGGGTTAAAAACACTCACATTTTGAATTTAAATTGAATTTAAACCCAAAAATTTGACAGTCTCGGAATTCGTCCAAACCAGCGCCAAAGTGTTTGGAATTTCAGTATGATCCTAATAAAATAACCGCGCGTGAATTGGTGTTCGTATGTAAAAGTTATAGCGATAATTGCATTAGAATTTCAATTATAAAATTTAAAGAAAAAGAACACATTACTTGGACACATCACCATGCTCATATTCTTCTACAGGTAGCACGCGCGCGCGACCCAGTGTTCGCTCCAAACAGAAACCCACACACGTAAACGACACGCGCTACCTCGCCTTGGTCGAACGCACCGCCTCTGGCCATAAAAACGCCGCCTTCGATCGCTAATCGCCCCCCATCCCACATCGACCACCGTATGATCACCAGAAAGGCCGGCCACCGCAAACAATGCTAAACCCTAGCCAATTATTACTCGAGATTCAGCCGTTAACTCACTACGAAACTCACATGGATGCGATCCCCTCGGCCCTCTCCACAAAATCCAGAAAGGAATTGACGATCCGACACCGTTCATCGATGCGCGATGAACGGCTGAGAATGTTTGCTCGATTCCTGGCCACATCGAACCTCGAATTGAAAAACGAATTGCAGGTCTGAGTTACGCTCTTCCAGAGCTTCGAATCCATATGTAATTTGCTATATTTTGTGGAGTTTGAAATTTGGCTTTGATTTTGAAATTTGAATTGGATAGATTAGGGTTTACAGCCATTGAGGAAGAGGAGCACAGAAGTTTCTGTACGTATAGAAATGAAGAATAGAGGCTTTTAGGGTTTACAATAGGGTATTTACAGACAAATGAAATGGAATAAATGGATCGGGTTGAATATACGTGTTGACGACAAAATGGCCCAAAAAACCCGTTCTGACTCCGGAACGAAATTGGGTCAACCCATACATCAAAATAGATGTTTTAAAATATTTTAAAAGAAATGGAAAAGGTTTCAAGTCCAAATTTCATCGTTGGAGAAGTTATGATAAAATCAATATTTTTCAAATTGATTTCAATTTTATTGATTTTAAGGCGTTTCACGTTCGTACAATCAAACGACAAGTACGATCGCTACGAAATTTGAAATATTACAATAATTCATCGTTACGGATCCGATGAAACTGGTTTCGTCGAAATCCATGTCAGTGGCCAAAATGGCTATTTTTACATTACTTAAATAATTTAATATTAAATTTATTTAAATCAAGCTTTAGTTAAGTTTTAAATAAATCGGAATTTCTCTCAGTTCAAATTGCTTGGACATTTTCCATAAATTAAAGCAAATTCTTGACATCAGTTCAAAGTTAATCAATTTACCAATTTAGCGTTAGCTTCAATTTCTATAGATTCAGTAATTATAATTTAATTTCAAACAATCCATATTCTTAACCCATCTAGTTATGCAACTGATTTCATTTTATGATAAAATTATCATGGTTTATACCATAGTGCATTAATATTCTTATTTTATCTTAATTTCAAATAATGTAGTAATTAATTTCATTCACAATAAATTCAATTAATTATAATTTATTTCAATAAATAAACTTGATTTAACTCCATACCCTTTTTATCTAATCAATAATTATTCAATAAACAAAGTTAACCTTTGTTTACCCTATTATACATTAATAAGTTCAAATTTTCATTTTTCCTTCATACTAACTATCCTATTTTTATTTTATTACATTTCTACAAATATACATGCTAATTGCATTTTACATTCTAAATAAATTCGTTTACTTGGGTTCATACTTTCCCTTATATCGATTACTGCACTATGCATAAATTTACAATTCCAATTTATTCCATTATTACATTTACACCTTCCCTTATTATATTAATAATCACTAAAGTAACGTTTATTATCAACTATAAATATTATAATTACTTAACGGACATTGATTGTATAAATTTACAATTTATTACGTATTCTTCATCAGTTAACATAATTTTGAATTCATTTCCCAATTTACTAATTTCAATCAATCCTAACTTTACAATCAGTTTCAATTAATAAGGTGTGCACTAATTTAGTTATTTCATTAATTCTTATTAATATAACATTAAAGTTCCTTACTGTAATTGATTTCCAATTTTATTATAAAACGAAATAAACAGGTAACCTTACAATACACTAAGGTTTATTATTTCCAACAAATTATCATAGTTGCCTACATAATATTTACTCCACTATTTACACACAAACGTCACTATTTTCATATGCCAAATCTTTATACAATAGTCATTTTATTTTTATTTATTATAACATTTATAACTTAAATGTTTGCCTTGGTTTTCTTACATTAATAGGTTTTTATTTCTTACAATATCAATGTTACCATTTATTTTGATAATACTAATTGCATTCAATTTCCATTAACTATCTATTATCTCCTTGGTAAATCCAATATTTCATCTAATTTCTTGTACTCAATTCTTAGCCTAGTATAACAATTGAAATTACTTCAATTATTTGCAATTTCATTTCAACTGTTAATACTTAGCTTAAATTTCTATGGTTGCATTCCATTTGTAACATTTGCTTCATTATAAATTATAAATTTTATTTCTTTCTAAATTAACTTTCAAAATCTTAATTAAATTAACCAATTTATTTACCAAAATTTACGGGTCGTTATAGAGACAAAAACTATGCATGATATCAGGTCTAGTGGCAGTAATATAGAGTAGTGATCCAATCATTCCTTTATATAATTTTTGATCTACATCTTTCGAGAAATCTTCTTTACTAAGGTACTTATTGGTTGCCATGGGAGTGGGTTTTCCACTCGCAGTGGTCAAACCAAATTTACTAATTAGGTCTTTAGCATATTTTTCTTGACTAATAAAGATACCATTATCTAATTGTTTTATTTGTAATCCTAAAAAGAAATTTAATTCACCCATATGACTCATCTCAAAATCTTTTGTCATTATTTTAGAAAATTCTTTATTCATTTCAAAATTAGTTGATCCAAAAATGATATCATCTACGTAAACTTGTACTAGTTGAATATCATTTTTATTTCTTTTAATAAAAAGAGTATTACCTACTTTACCAATTTAAAATTTTGATTGCAATAAATAAGATCTTAGTCTATCATAGCAGGCTCTAGGAGCTTGTTTTAGACCAATAATGCTTTCTTAAGTTTGTAAACATGATTTGGTAATTTATCATTTTCAAAAAGTGGTGGTTGTTCAACATATACTTCTTCTTTTACAAATCCATTTAAAAAGGCACTTTTAACATCCATTTGAAATAATTTGAAATTATTATGATTTGCGAAAGCAAGTAGAATCCTAATGGCTTCCAATCTTGCTACGGGAGCAAAGGTTTTATCAAAATCTATTCCTTCTTCTTGACAATAACCTTGAGCGACTAATCAAGCTTTTTTTCTAACTACCTCTCCTTGTTCATTCATTTTATTTTTATAAACCCATTTAGTTTCAATTATAGTTCTATTTTCAGGTCTAGGAACAAGTTTCCAAACATCATTTCTAGTAAATTGATTTAATTCTTCTTGCATAGCCAAAATCCATGAATCATCAGTTGATGCTTCTTTTGGATTTTTGGGTTCAATATTTGATATAAAAGCTACATTACTCATTTGACTTTGTTGATTTCTTGTTTTAGCAACAGATTGCATATCTCCTAGTATATTTTCTATAAAATGATCTTTTAAAAGTTTAGTCCTTTTATTAGGATGATTAATTTCATTATTAGTTTCAATTGGTTCTTGATTTTGAGTGATTAAATCCTCTTCATCATTTGTATCTTCAAAAATTTTGAAATTTTCAACAAATGAAACATGCATTGTTTCTTCAATGGTGTTAGTTTTTAAATTAAACACTCCGTATGCTTTACTTCTATTAGAGTATCCGATAAAGATTCCTTTGTCGGATTTAGGATCAAATTTATCTAAATTATCTTTTGTATTTAAAATAAAGCATTTAGTTCCAAAAATTCTGAAATAAGATACCTTAGGTTTCTTTGAATAAAGAAGTTCATAAGATGTCTTATCAGTTAGATGTCTAATTAAAATTCTATTTAAAATATAACAGGCGGTAGCAACTGCTTCTGCCTAAAATTTCTTTGGTAAATTACTATCTGAAAGCATAGTTCTCGCACACTCTTGAATCATCCTATTTTTACGTTCTACTACTCCGTTTCGTTGTGGAATTCTTGGAAATGAAAAATTGTGAGTTATTCCTTTTTTATTGCAGAATTCCTCAAACTTTTCATTTTCAAGTTCACCACCGTGATCACTTCGAATGGTTATAATTTTTAGAGAAAATTGATTTTGAATTCTTTTTGAAAAGGTCATAAAACATTCAAAAGTATCACTTTTATGTTTCAAAAATATTGTCCATGTAAATCTAAAATAATCATCTACAATTACAAAAACATATTTACTATGATTTATTGACACAATTTGAGATGGACCAAATAAATCAAGATGAAGTAATTCAAAAGGTTTTGAAGTTGTTTAATTTAAAGGAACCTTTTCTAAGTTTTCCTAATTGACATGCGTCACATAAACTGTCTACTTTAAAATTCATTTTAGGGAGACCTCTTACTAGATCATGTTTTGAAAGTTTAGATAAGAGTTTGAAATTCAAATGCCCAAATCTCTTATGCCAAATCTAAGGGTCACTTGCATTTGCCAGCAGACACAGGTTATCATTTGAAACTTTCATACTAAGAATATAAATATTCTTTTTCCTGACTCCCTCAAATATTATGGTTGCATTATTACCTTCGATGTGACATTTATCTTTTTCAAATTTAATTTTATATCCTTTATCGCACAGTTGACTTATACTTAGCAGATTATGTTTTAGATTCTTAATTAGCAAAACATTAGTAATAATAGAAGTTTTAGAGTTACCGACTTTGCCGATGTCAATCACATATCCTTTTGAATTGTCTCCAAAGTTAACCAGTCTTCCGTCTTTGTATATAATATCATTCAGTATATATGGATTGCTAGTCATGTGTCTAGAAACCCCACTATCAAGTATCCATTTGTTCTTTTTGATCTGCACAATTTGTCCATTGTGGATTGATTCCTCAACAGCCATAAAGCATGATTCCTGCACATCAAACAATTTTGGTAGATAACTTAAATTTGAATATTGATTATATGCAGACTCATGAAACAATGATGATTTGAATATTTCTAAACTAATATTAACAAATATAGTCATTTTAAAAACTTTTTCAAAAATCAGATTATGAAACTTTGAAAACCTTGCTTTGATACCAACTGAAAGAAATGTGGATTACAGATCTTAAGGCTAGGATTAGTAGTAGGGGGTGAATAGTGTTTATAAAGAATTACCAAATCTTTTTGAATTTATGTTGAATTAAACACGGATGTATGCAATATACAGACACATATATGATCACAGAAACAAACACAAAAGAAAAAATAAAGTAAAAGCAACAAAGAAAAGAGCACACTGGATTTTATACTGGTTCGAAGTTACCCTGCATCCAGTCCCGCAACACAAGTACAGATTTCCTTTCAAAAGTAATTGTACAATTACACCCTCGATTTCAAGGCTACGAGGTACACTCTCCAGAATCTCAATCCTCAGGGTAGAGATACTTGATTTCCGGACCACAAGTTTACCCAATTGATTTACCAAGGCTACACTCACACCTTATCTCGCTTGATTTATTTTCAAGGCCACAATCATACCTTTTCTCACTTAATAGATTACAAAGAAGCCTATAACTCTGAATAGCACTGAGAATCTTGTTGAGATAGAGATAGAGAATCAAACTAGAAAAGATCGAGTTCGATTCAATGTTGATTTTGGCAGAGTAATGATAAGAATATGTATTAAGAAATATGGAAGAAGAAGATTAGTGAAAAACCAGAAAGTCTGATATAATATTCATTGAAACTAACCCTTATTTATAGAAGAACAACAGCCACGTCCATTCGTGAAGAGTTATGATGAATAGACACTTCTTTTGAAATTTAAATTTTGAACTTAACTAACACCATGTCGCCATGGTCACCATAGGCATGTCGACAACCCAAAACAATTTTTGATGATTTGATTTTCTTTGAAAATAACCTTTATATTATATTAAAACTTTTCTAATATACTTGACTATAGTTAAAATACATAAGTAAATATAGAGAATAATATATATATATAATTTAACTATAATTTTATATTTAAATCTTAAGTATAAATATTTAAAAGTTAAATATGTTATTTTAAAAGATAGTTTAAAATCAGGAGTAATTTGACTTTGAAATTAAAGATAATTTTGAGGCTAAAATTATTTAAAATCAGGAAGAGGGTTTTGAATCTTTTAAAAGGAAAGTTTTGAAATCATTTTGAAAACAAGATAATTTTGTAAAATCATTTGAATTAAAATTAGTGGATACAAAACAATGTTCCACTAGATTTTTCGTCGGTTCTATCCTATTTAGGGTATCATCCCTTTAACAGGCTCGAGGTGGATTCCATTTCACGAATAAATTGGATTTTAAGATGCTAGTGCTTTTCTATGAGTTTTAACAAAATTTCTAATTAAAGAATATATTACTTTAATTCTTGAACTCTTGATAATCTTGATACTCATGAGTCTTCAACCTTGACATCTTGAATCTCTATATTGTACAGTCTTCATTCTTGGTACCTGCATGGTTAAATCCTGCATATACATATTTATCTAAACCTATATTGTTAGTATTTATATTTTATAATCTATTCTATGGTTGTTGTCATCAAAACCATCATCTCACGGACTAACACCGCGTACCTTATCATCGATGTAAATAAAAATGATTAATTTATCAATCTTGTATGTAATTTTAACTTGCTTGCAATTTCATTCTCATTTAATAACTAAGTTAATTTATTTTTATAATAACTAATAAGTTTATAAAAGTTAACTATGTCATAAAAATCAACTAAGTTAACTAAGTCTATAATAACTAAATAAATTCATAAAAATTAATTAAGTTCAACCATAAAACATGACTGTTAGATATATAAGGTAAACATGTATTTATTCTAATTTGAGTTTGAATTGTGAATAATAAGTAATATAAACAATCCTTAACTGTGATAGCATTATATATTTGACATAAAATTATGTAGAATGTGTATCGACATTAAGCATGCGAATGTGTTTAATATGTATGTTTCTGTTTATGCCTTACTCATATATCCTTTTATGTATGTTTCCGTACATATGCTTTAAACGCTCTCTCTTTTTCTTTTAGGGAATTAGATGTTTGAAGATGACAAACATGAACATTTTACAAACATGTTATTTGAGTATTTTCTTTTATAGAGTCCTAATGGTACTATTATCATGTATGTTTAAAAATATCGATTATGGAATATTGTATACAATATTGAATTTGGCGTAATTCTGTTTGTATATAATATATAATATGTTTTGATTATCAAAAGTTTCATATTATTGTTGTTTGAGTTGATTGAATGTTCATTAATCGAGGTAAATGTATTTTGTTGTTAGATGTTCTAATGTATAGTAAGACTATTGTAAACTCAAAGAAAGGTAAAGAAAATAGCGTTTTTGAATAGTATAGAAAATTTATAATGGCATTTTTATAAGCTATAGAAAACCAACAATAGTGTTTTTATTGTGTTGTAGAAAATATACAACAGCGTTTCCTTTATGCTATAATAGGCCATGAATGAACCATGACATATCGCTATACGGCATACACAAAAACGTTGTTAGTTCCTTTAACAACATTCTTCAAATGCTGTTAAAAATAGGTTGTAAACACTATAAAAAGTATTCTCAGCATCGATCAAAATGCTATAAAAAAGTACTCTTTGCTCTGGAAAAACGCTGTGAAAAAGAGTTTAACAGCATTTCGTAAACGCTACTGAAAGCTATGTTTTTATAGCTTTTTATCTAATGTTATGTTAGATCCTTGACTTTTAACTACATTTGATAAACAACGTCATGAAAAACGTTTTTAAAGCCTTTATAGCGTTTTTTAAACATTGTTAAATGCCTGAATGTTGTAGTGTGTTTTTCTTGGAGTTACCGATATGGAGGGTTTGGGAATTACTCATTTAGGAGTTTACATTTTACTATTCCCTAAATCATTCTTATTTGATTTATGATTGTCGATAATATGAGGCATGCTACGTTTTGGCGATTCATGAGATTTTTTCATCTCCTTATATTGAAGCAATAGTGTTCTATAACCTAGTGTAATCATATCTGCCATACATGATGCGTATCCTCCATATGTCTATGGTTAGCTTTCTTAACGTTTCTTCTTGTTTGAGAAGAATATCACTATGCTCTTATGTTCTATTATTCTGCTATCACCTTTTACTGATTCGTTTAGCTCGACTGACCCGTGTATTTTTACTTGGGTCAGACCGAGTGTTTCAGGTTAGGTACGTTTGAACTTAGCCTATTCCGCTTCTACATGGACTATTCTGGTAGCTCTTTTTGTTATAGCTTTTTGTGTAGTCCGTTTTGGTTTTCTACTCCGATATATATATATATATATATATATATATATATATATATATATATATATATATATATATATATTCTTTTGACTCGTATTTGCATTGTGGTCGTCATACCACATATGCGATGTATCATTTTGTATACTATGTGGTGTATCAGTATATGTGTGTATATATATGGGATTATCTGTTGTTCAATGATGTGTTTTTCATTTTAGTTGTTGTATTTTGTTCTAATAGATCTTATAGCCATCTATGGCTTTGTATTAAGTATTTATTGGATATGTCGATCCAAAAAAGGAATTATCGACGTATTAAATAGATATTTAAGACAAGGCTATAGATCGTCGTTCCTATCCAGCGTTATTCTCTGCATTAGCAGAAAGTATTACCAGTAATACTCTTTGTTAATGTGAGTCTCGAGGTGGGACGTCACAACTCACTAGTGTTTATTTTATTTACAGATATTGTGATATATGTTGTAATCATATGATATATGATGTTTTGGATGCTAGGATCGATATGATTGATATGAATTACCTTATTTAGTGATGTTGCAGCATTGTGCCTATTTTTGGAATTTTAAAAATATTAATGGTTTCAAATTGAAAAGAATTTCAAAGTGATTTGAAAATAGATGTTTTATTAGTTTTTAAATTGTTAAGGAAATGAATCTTTTTTAATTAATAAAAAGTTATCATTTTTATGTTATAAAAATTATGATTTTTGTGAAATATACTTAAGTATGATTTTTGAAGTTATATAAGTTTTAATAATGATTTGTCAATTATTAAAAGAAAAGGTTTTATTTAAATGTAATCAAAATGTAATTTAGAAATATGGAGTTAAAAAAAAGCAATTAAATTATAAATGAGCTTTGTAAATGTTTAAAATGGAGTTATAAATGGATCTTATAAGTAAATAAGATTTATATATTTATGAATTTATGAAGTTATAAAAAGAATGAATTTGCAAATTAATGATTCATAAGTAAATTAACTTATAACCGGATTTTGGCATGTAAATGAAATATAAATGGAATTTGTTAATAAATGGAATTTTATATGTGGAAGTTTTTATAAAATAAATGAAATTTATAAACATTGTTTTATAAATGTGAAATCAATTTAATTTGGTAAGTTAACTATAAAAGTTTATTAAAAGAATTATATTCACGATTTTGGACAGTGAATAATCTTTTAAAATATTTTAAAAAGCGATCTTTTAAATGGAGTTAAATGGGTTGAAGATGTTTAAAAGGCATGAGCATTGAATATGTAGATTTCAACATTCATTATTGAAATAGACGTTTTCGACAAGTAAGGAAAGCATGGACTATAACACTATTGCTATAGTAAATGATTTTTGAAAGGAGATGTTTTGTATAGTATACGAGATTTATATATCTATCTAATTATTGAATCCCTATATTAATGATTTTGGGTTGTCGTAACGATGTTTTACACAACATTCGTTTTGACCCGATAAAGTGTGCATTGAAAATATTAAGCTTTCTTAAAGAGATTTGTGAATATGCTTATACCGCGATATAAGTATAAGGAAATGTTTTCCAATGTTGAAATATTGAAATGGTTTTGAGAAAATATCTTTCTAAAGATAATTTGAAGCGAGTATTCGGAAAGTGATTAAATTAATAAAAGATTAATTGAAAAGGCGTAGTGATTGCATATGGTGCTAGATATTTGTTTGTTGCTTTGATAGTTAAATAACCGACTATCAAATTTGGCCACTTTAGTTCCTTAACTTGATGTGGGAACTATTTAGTCGTATACTTAGTATGTAGCCATTTGTGTAGGCTTAATTATCATTTGTGTTGAGGATGTTAATTTGTATAGTGCGGAGTGTTATTCCAATCTATCGAGCTTCCTTCTTGGCCGAAGGATAGCAAGTTGAAAGTTGGAGACGTGATAAGTCAACGAGACTTAGTTTCCATATGAGGTTGAGAAACGCTTTTCGTTGTTGGTGCAAAGAAATCAGTATCGGTTTAATCAAAACAATTTCGGCTAATGTATATGCGTTCGATTGTGCATGTTATTGATGATATTGAGATTTAGCATTTTCATAGTAGAGGACTGCTTGTTGATCGTTTGGATTTAAAATCCCAATATACATCCAGTAGCAGTAGTCTCTTCGTTCTTAAATATCCAATGCAAGGACGTCGCTACTAAACCTAGTGATTTCTCGAAGGGTGTGATTGGAAAGTACCTTCGGTTTGTCCTGTTCCTTGACAACTTATATGGACGAGTGTTTGACATTGCATTTCTAAAGATTGCGTACATTGGTATTTACAAACGTACATCAGTGGTGGCGGAGAAGGCAACTTATCTTAGCTTAACACTCTCCTTGAAATATACGAGCTTAAGGGTTGTATCTTTATGGAAGATAATTAGCAGCCAACGGAAATGACAATGTGGCATTCAAAGTGATGTGATACGTGATATGTGAAAGGTAATCGTTACCTCAGGCCTCATCAACCGGAAATTACCGAAACAGGGTAAGATGCAGCAGGATTAAAAGGGTCATTCCCAATTAGGATATGATCATCCTCTTCTAGATATATTTCTTCCCGCTATAACGTTCGGAATGTAAATTATTACGGTTTGTATGTAATGTGGGCCCTCGAAAAAGGTTGATAACGACCGAGAGGATGGCATATTCGGTACTACCTAGTTATTGAGGTAGGTCGGGCTTGTGTTGGTAGAGGAACTTTATGATGGTTTCTTGGTACATTCTTTTAGAGATGTACTGCCGGAAAGTATTCCCTTAACCTAGTCATTTGTAGGAAATCCAAACTCCACTATGAACTTGCTGTTTTGTTTGTATTAGCGTAATGAATAGCCTCGAAATGCTATACGAGTAACCATTTTGTCACGACCCGAAATCTAGCGTTCGAAAATCGACATCAAATACTTCACTTGTATTCGACAGCTGAAGATTCAAACGTCAAACTCCAGTTCGTATGGAGCTTATAACAACATTAGATGATAAAAATAGCGAAAACAAAAGTTGATTCCATTAATCGCAACACAGATACATCATTGATACAATATTCATTACACCATCCATCACCAACATCAGAGTGCTATATACAAAATACAACAACAAAATGGTAACTCCACAGCGGAACGACAGAGTTATCAAAACTTCAAGATAGTCTTCAAAAGAAAGAGAGCGATAGCGAGTTTCCAAGCTAAGCACCTTTAGATCCAAAAACTTCCAAAAGATCTCCACGCCAACGGCTTCCAAAATCCGATAGCTTTCAAACCAAAAGACTTCAATATACAAGCTAGCTTCAAAACACGGATAACCTGCTTCTAGGATGCCTACATGGAAATTATAGGCACCCAGTGTTTAGGAAGGGAACAATAAACTCCGGGTCAGTAATGGGACTGGTATGAGTAAACCAAAATAGTTGTTTTTACAAAAATAGTTTTTAAAAGAAAATCCGTTCATGCTTTTGAAAAATGAAACTACCATAAGGCCTCCCCGCGCACACACAATGCTATCGCACAATTGGAGGAGATTTCTCCTTATGATAGTCAACCATGATTAATATGAAAAAACTCCTTTTGATATTATTATTAGTGCATAGTATAGAAAAACATTTCGAAAGTATAAAAATAATCTTAGCCAGCATATGTACCATTATATTATGTCTGCTATAGCTTCCAGCTGAGGTAGCAGGTTATACAACTAAAACCGTACAGGGCTCATATTTTTTCTTTCGATTTTCAACAATGGTCAGGCAAAGGAACTTCCTTACTGAATAGGAACGCCTCTGGAGGGACACCCTGAGAACCTAACCAAATATCTGCCAACATAAGGCCGGGTTACCTTTGTAACTAGGCAACTACTGACACGAGTATGCCATCCCCCGTCGTCACCGACCTTTAACCGATGCCTCGACACCAACAATATTCCAAAAATCACATAGGTTAAATATCTGGGCTCCATACCATGATACCACATTTTTTCCAGAAGGAAATGCACATACCCTAAGGGATGCTACCCCCAATAATCTTGCCGCATCCTTCCTATTTCTACCATTACCGGGTTGTGAGGTTCAACGAAGTCTCATCCACAAAGCTACGCTTTTCACAAAAGCCATGCTTCGATCAACACATGATCAGCAACACTCAACATGCCACACTACCAAATTGGGAGTATATCACAAATAACCATCAACTACATAACCTCTGAGCTCGTACATCTCAGAGAAGGGTGTTAAGCTAAGAGAATAAATTCTCAGCCACCAATAGAAATGTATTTAAAAGAAATCATCTTTATATCTCAAAGTGTAATGTCAGACATACAACCATACAAGTCTGTTCCGGGTTCAAACAAAGCCGAAGGCACTTCGTCCAATAAAGGTAGAAGCCCTTGTAATCCAGGCATGCACAATTCCGATCGGACTCACCATCACATATAGAGATCTCTATACCGGAGCAACTCAGTGCAGAGTCATTCGATAGGTTATCCTATCGCTCTCGAAGACACCCGGTCTTCCCCACCGTCTTCAAATGCTATCCATTTCATCGTATCACTATTCAGAATGGGTTATATGACACAAAGTCCTCTCCCGGCTAAATCGAATAATGAGCGCTTAATTTAAAAACACGTGGATATTTCAATCATAAAGATTCACCATTAAGGTTCGATGTGGGTTTCGGATAACTAACTGGAATCCGACTCCCTGTCATATCGAAATTCAAATGCCGTTTTATGGGCCAATAGGTTTTCACATTCACACATAGAACATATCACAGATATCACAGCTCAGCACAAAGCAACTCATATCACATGGTATCACAATCACATATCAGAGATATAAATCAATACAAAGCATTAAATCATAATCAATCATCTATAATTAAGGTGAATTAATTGGGTGATTATGATTAATTAATCACATAATTATTTCCACTAATTATCCTTGATTAATGCTTAATTATACTTAATTTTAAATTAATTAGTCCTTAGTTTTTAATTAATTAATCCTTAATTTTTAATTAATTAATCCTTAATATTAATTAATCAATCCATAATTATTTTAATTAATTAATTATTCCTTAATTAATTTCATTAATTAATTATTCCTTAATTATTTAATTATTTCTTAATTATATATTAATTAACCTTAATTATTAATTTAATTGACCTTTAATATTTAGTAATTATTAGGTAATTATTCTTTAATTAATTAAAATTAACAAATCACTAATTACTTAAATGAATTTAAAGATAAACCATTATATCATTATTAACTACTTTAATTACCATTTAAACCTTATTCAATAAATCATCATAATTGCAATTAATTAATTGAAAAGATTAAGGTTAATTTAAATAACGTTTTATCTTAATTATCCTTTTTAATTACATTATTCATTTAATATGAATAAGTATATGAAATAATGTGACAAAAGTAAATTAAAGTTAATTATTTTTAAAATAAATATCTTACGTAAAACCTAATTAATTCAAGCTTAAATCAAAATCATCATTTGAAAATATGGATTAAAAATGATTAAAAGTTTGAATTTTGTTTTAAAGTAAAAACTGATTTCTATGATAAACCCGAGACCCGCTTCAAGTGTCACCCGAGCCACGCACCTTCTTACTTCGACTCATCCCCGAGATAACCACTCATTTTCATTTTAAAACTTAAAATTTGTTTAAGTTTTAAAAAAACCCGGTGCCTACGTGAAAACCACTTAACGAAAACTCGAGCTAGTACATCAACTCCCCGAGGAACGCTTCGAGACAGCATCCTTATTTCCTAAACCCATGTCTACTGACACAACTAAGGCCATGTGAACATGCACCGATCATCTACGAAGCTCCAACCTCCAAAACCACCACCGACACACTATCGATGACCCACCACTTCAATTCCGACCACCTAGAATTCGTCTGGAACCCAAAATCGAAATCAAAGTAACTCGAGCAATTCCTAGAACAATGTGACGCCCCACCTCTATACCCACACTAGCCAAGAACACTACGGTGTATGGTTGTCAACTAGCACGGAGAATAAGGCTGTTGAGGAGTGACCATCCTCGTGATTTCTTATCACGCGGTGGCTATAATAATCTTCGGAAACAAACATAGAAATATGCATAACACAAATCAGTCACAGAAATCCATATCACAAAGGCGGAAGAAGATATGAATATATAACTAACACATGAAAGTGTACATCAGAGTAGTGGTCAAAAAGATCCACAATAATACAAAAGAATAGCAACACGTGCTATGCAAAAGAATACATCTATGAGTCTATATCTCAAGTGCAAACGACAAAAACTGCTAATCTAAAAGGTCGGCCAAAAGTCAGAGTAGTAAATCCCTGGGGAGAAGTCAAGCAGAAGCACCTGTAACATCTCGGTCTGACCCGAGTATTATTTATAAGAAAATAATAAACGGATCAGTCTAGCTATAAATATCAGATAACATGATATAAACAATAGATATGGCAAGAACATATAGTAACCATAAAGACATACTATGATAAGCATGCAAATGAAGATCATCAAGAGATCAAACAATATCAAAAGAATCTTCTAAAAGATCCAAATTCACCTAAACATAAAAGTTGGAAAATCATAACAATGAAAGTCATGAAAATAGGTGAAGCACAAATTCCAGAAGACTACACAAGAAATCCAGAAATTACAATATAGGAGCATGAAAACTCACAAAATGGGAGCATGAAAACTCACCTACACGTGTAACACAAAGCGAGAAGCTATCTCATGGTTGCAAGCCATTAATTTTGACACACGAATGGCTCGAAGACCGTCGGGCGCTACCCCACATATGCGATGGCGAAACATCACACAAATGAGATGGCGAAACATCACAAGAGCGGGGTCTAGTCTCCCTCGTAGACAAAGAGACATCGCACAGTTACTAGTCTAAAACACAAAAATGATCGTCATGATCATCAAGAAGTGTCAATTACACTAAGTTAGTAAATATAAAAGTTTAACTTCATGTCCCATAACTACTTGCTTAACTCAAATATTTACTAACAAACTGTAGATCTCCACTAAAAAATTGTCACAAGAGATTCAATCGAACAAGTCCAAGAATTAACCGACGAAGTAAACGCAAGCGTTTCATACCACTTGTTTTACTAAGTCGTTTAATTAGATTTCTCATACGAGTGAGGTAAAGGTTCGTATATACTAATAGATTAGAAAATGGTTTAAGGAAAAAGCTTTGTTATTAAAAATAGAGTTGAAATCGTTTTGCTGAAAGAGTTTTGATATTTACTACTAGTATTGAAACCTTTATTTTATTAAAGTGACAAATCACAAAAACTTCGCGTTCAAAGACGTGAATGAAATCTAAGGAAATCAACTCAAAATGCATCTTTCATCAAAGAGCCCCTACGGAGGGGGGTCCAGGGGGGTGGCAACCCCCCAAGGTGGGGGTGCGGGGGCAATGCCACCGCTTACGGGGTTCGACCTGCCCGGTCAGGTCGCGGGGGTCCAGGAGGCAGCGCCCCCGGTGGGGTGCGGGGCAGCGCCCCGTCCAAAACGGTACGACCTAGTGAAGACAAAATGAGGTCTAACGACCTAAGGGGAATTGGGTCGAGCGACCTAATGGGTGCGACCTAAGGGTCTTCGCGACATAATGACCTAAACAAGGTCGAGCGAGTTAAGGTGACGCGCGACCTAATGTGTCACGCGACTTAACGAAGGCAAGGCCGAACGAGTTAGGGGGATGCACGACCTAACGGAGGCGAGCGACTTAAGGGACTCGCGACCTAACAGAGGTGAGCGACTTAAGGGTTATAAGGTGGAACGACCTAACTGATACGCGGCTTAAAACCCACGTGACCTAACGACCTAACAGGTCATACGATCTAGTGGTCGAGCGACCTATCGATTTTAACCCGCGAGCGACCTATCAGTTCTACGACTCAAGGGGTCAACGACCTACGGGATATAGATCACGCGACCTAACGTTTTAACACGCGAGCGACCTAACGTTATAAAGGCCAAACGACCTAAAGCCTAACTCGCGAACGACCTACGGCTTAAGACTCAACTCGCGAGCGACCTAACACTGCAGAGGGGGTTTAAGGCCAGAAACGACCTAAGTGTTAGCGACCTAACGACCTATGGGCCAAACGACCTACGACTTAAAGCCCAACGACCTAATTCCGAGATGACAATACGTGCAGTGCGACCTAGCGCGTTAACACGCGAGCGACCTAAGGGTTATGTCGTGAACGACCTAACTCCGAACACACGAAAATGGCCAGAACGACCTAAATGCAGAAAATTCACCAAAACGCTAAAAACTGGAGTTTTTCGCCAATCCAATCCAAACCAAATGCAAATGTGCATGCAAAAGTGATAGGGAATCATTCCCAATGGTCCAATATAGTTATAGGCTAGAATTGTGAGATAAAAATGTCACCTTTGCACTAAAATTTATGAAGATGAAGCTTGAAAGCAAGGAGAAGCAATCCAAAGCTTGAATCCAATATCTTCTACTTGAATTTAGAGTTGAATGTTGGATTTGCAATTGAATTTGTGCTTGGAGTTTTAATTTCCCATTCTCTTCACCATTAATGCCAAAGCTTGAGTTAGTTAGAAAATTTATGAAGAGTGAGGAGAAGGGAGTTGGAACTTGGGCTTAATAGGCTAAACTAACCCAAAGTCCAAGGCGGGAAAAGTTAGTGAAATTTCACTAACTCCAAACCTATCGATGTTTATACTTAAAAAAGTTGTAAACGGCATTTCGAACTCAATGGAAGTGGTCTCGAGTCCTAATTTGACCATTTGCAAAAGGTAGCTTTTCAGACCAATATCCGATTAACGACAAAATATTTAAATAAAATATGTAAATATAAAATCGATAAATATGCGGGTTGTTACAAACAATGACCTCGCTTGAAAACCCTTCGAACACCCGACGTCGACCATCAGAGGTTGTGTAATCCTGTCCTCGGCCTCGCCAGACATCTACGTCACCAACGCACCCAGTCCGACGCCACTCGATACTCCAGAGATGACATAGTCATCCAATTCCCGACCATGACCCAAATTAGGGTTAACAACCTAAATCATCGACCGCCGAGGCCATAGTGGTTTAACCACCTTCCAAGTATTTTTGCCAAGTTCACTGAACCTTCCCCCACCTCCAGTCGAAACCCAAACTGCCAGACACTGCCCAGTCACCAGAATTTGCTCAAAATCACATTTCTGGTCATCCCCGAAATGCTACCTCAATCCCAAACTAAAATTTATGATTTTTATCTTAAAAATCATATTTTTCAGAGACGATTCAAGTTCCATACTTGAATCAGTAAATTAAATTGTTTGATTTTAAACATTTTTAAAAATCTTACTGTTTTTCCTCCATTCCAGAATATTTTCAAACCCATTTTCTTGAATAAAATTTTAAACTTTATTTTAAGTTCAAACAATCATATTGTGCTTGAATTTCAAAGCCTAGCAATGTTCAAAAAAAGAGTTTAAAATTTTTGATTTGTTTTTAAACTCTGTATTTTAGAAACAAAGGAGAACAAACATATCATACAGGCACAGTCTATACCCATAAATGCACACAGGGATCATGCTTAAGAATACACATGCAAAGCAAGATTTAATCCAAGAATCACATGCACAAATTTTTGTTTACTTAAGCCTTTAGACAATATGTTTACTCACCTTAGATCTTTGAAAATCAGAGAAGAAGCCTGGTTAAAACTTGAAGATTGGAAAAGTTTGATTGCTGACTTTTTGATCTGAGCTTGATTTTGTAACTATACTTTAATTTGTTGAATTGAGTCTTTGCTGAGTTTAACTTTGTTTTACAGGCTTGCTTAAGATGTTAATTTCCTGAGAATTTGTTCTAATGTTGAAAAAAGTTGTCTTGTTTTTGATCACTTTGCTTTCTGATTTAAAATGTACAGGTTTCTGAAAATAAAAGTAAAGAAATGAGAGGGTGGGGAGTAAGAAGCTTATATAAATATGTTTTCCTATTTTTATTTACAAAAATAAAATAAAAACAAAATGACACTTGTTCATTTCTTTCTACATGGATTACCTTTGTTAATCCATTTACTTAAATTTTTAACACTTGCCTTTATATATATTACTTATTTAACATTCGTAAATTTTCATTAGAATAATATCTTTACATTATTTAAATTGTATTCTTAATTTACATTTTCCATTTTATAAAAACATTTACTGTAATGACCCGTAAATTTTCAATAATTAAATTTGTCGATTTAATAATATTTTGGCAATTAAATCTGGAATAAATAAAAATTTGAAATTTGTTAATGAATTAATAACGGGAATGAGATGTAATGATGTTAATTTTATTCATAATATAATAATAGGTTGAATAAAAAGAATGAAACTTCAAGATTTATTAATTCATTGGAATTTAAATTTAATAATTAGATTAATTGCAGGTAATTGAAATTAAATATTTAAATATTGTGTTAATGGAGATTAAGATGAAATTTGAGAATATGGATGTAATAAATCATGAAGCAATGTTAGTGGCATCCCTATTGAGATAAAGGATGAGAACAACAAGGTTTAAAAATTTAATAAACGGATTTTGGAATTTTAAATGTATAAATTTCTGAATTTAATGAAATTGAAATTAAACACTGAAATTGAGGAATTAATCAATTTTTAATTGACATCTAAATTTGTTTAAATTAGTGTGAATGTTTAAGAAATTTAAAAATGATAAATTGACAATTATATAATTGAAATTGAAAATTTGATTTAATTAATTAATTATAAATTTATTTAATTAATGGGAAAATAGCCATTTTGGCCACTGTCTTCGATTTCGACGAAACCAGTTTCATCGGACCCATAACGGTGAATTATTGTAGGATTTCAAATGTCGTAGCGATCGAACTTGTCGTTTGGTCGTACGGGATCGAAACGCCTAGAAATTAATTCAGTTAAATTGATTTGAAATAACTTGATTTTAGCATAACTCTTCATACGATGGAATTTGGACCAGAAACCTGTTCCATTGATTTTGAAATATATTAAAAGGTCATTTTGATATATGGGTTGACCCATTTTCGTTCCGAAGTCGAAACGGGCTTTATGGCCGTGGAGCTTTCAACCTTTAGACCGATTCGATCCAATTGTTTCTGTTTTCTGATCCACCTATAAATATGTTGTTACAAATCCTAGCCTACTTCTTATTCCTCATTTCTGTACGTTCAGTTCCATTAGTTCCTCCTCTTTCCAATGGCTGCAAACCATAATCTCCAATTGCAATTTCAAATCAATTTAAAAGCCAAAAAAATTCAAACTCCATAAACCCTATCGAATTTTATATCAATTCGAAGCTCTCAAAGAGCGTAACTCAGATTTGCAATTCGTTTCTCGACTCGACGCATTGTTTGTCCTGAAACCAGCGAAATTGTTTCGACCGTTCGTTTTGGCATGTGGTCTCGACGGTGGATTGTAACGACCCAGATTTTTATAACGGTTAATTTGAGATAATTAAAATGAATTTAAATATCTAATTTGAACTATGAATTGATTTTAATATAAAAGGTTTGGTTTTATTTAATAAAAAGGGATTCAGATTTAAATATAGCAATCTATTGAATAAATTAATTATTTAAGTAGTAATTGGATATTGGGTAAAATATAAAATCCAGAGTTGTAAGCTTGTTCAAAATACTTTAAAGACTTGAAAAATCTATATTGATAATAATAAAAGTATAAAAGTGTTAAAATCAAATTTGGCAATGATTTGTTCAATTTTAAAATATATCGTTTAAATTGAAATTTAAAAATAGCCTTCCGAGGTACAGTCTCGGAATTCGACGAAACCAGTTCCATTGGATTCGTAATATTGAATTATTATCGGATTTCAAATTTCGTAGCTTTCGGAGCTATCGCGTGATCATACGGAATATAAACGCCTAGATAATAATTAATTGAATTAATTGTAATTGTCGGTCTATGAGCTATCTTCTCTATACGATCGAATTATCACTCGAAACCTTTTACATTGAGTTCGGAATAGGTGTATAATATTATAGACGCCGGGCGGCACGTATCAACAGGAGGTCAGGATTTTGATTTGCGTAATTCAAGAAGATTTAAAATTTAAAGTTTAAAGTAAAATTAATTAATCAAGCTTCCTCAATACGCAGTCGCATTCGTATTATATCCTGAGCCTTCGTCCTTATGTCCTAATTAAATTCACTCGGCCGCTTTCTTTCCTCTTCAAAATCAAATCACCGTATTCGTAAAAAAAACCTAATCGAATCGCGTTCGAGCTACACGCAAGGGCAACCGATGGCGCGTGTTGAGGAGGGCGGCGACGAAGATGAAGCGGCTGCAGCTTGCGTTTGCGATTAAGGATAGGTCGCGTCGATACTATGGGTGGTGCGACAACTTGGTGAAGACGAGCAGGGAGCGATTTCCTGGGCGAAGCAGCCTCGTGTTGACGAGGTACGGCGGCGATGTACGCAAACTAGGGCTGGTGATTTTCGTCGATTGAAGGTCGCGCGAGTGTTTCTCGAGGCAGTAGGGGGTTCTAGGTAGCGAATTTGGGTCTCGGCGAGCATTCGAGGCACGCGTGGAACTCGTGAGGTCGTGTGGTGCCAGGATTTGGGTTGCGAGTGGAATCTTAAGGTGCGAGCATGTGAGATGCAGTGGTCTCGGCCTGATAGAAGTGAGGTATAATTATCATCTTTTTCCAAAATTTTAATTTTAATTTTTAGATTAACAGAGAAAAAAGCATCTGGATATATATATACAGAATTTTAAATCCAGATTTGTTATTTTACAAATGTATTCATTTTAAAAATAAAATAAAACCAAACAGTAAAGTTTAAAAATAGGATTTTTAGTAGTTAGAGAGAATAAGGTAAATAATATATATAGAAATGCTCAAAGTTTATGAAAAATTAGATTTTTAAACATATATAGACTATTCATATATTCAGTTTGAAAAAAATATATAAAATACATTTTACTAGTTTATGTCACAAATAATTAATTAAGGTGATTTATTTATTTAGTAAACTCATTTATTATTTTTGTTACTAAAGGATTTTTTTAAAAAGAAATTATTGGTTTAAATATTTAAGTATTTGTTTAAATTATATCACTTGTTCAAAATTAAAGCATTAGATTAAAATAAATTTATTTAAACGGAAATAAATTGTTCGTTTTGTTCGAATATTAATTAAATCATATAATTGTTTATATAAGGTCAAAGTCAAGAAATCGGGTCAAGATTGGAAAGGATTGCAACTTAAAACCTAAGGTGAGATTTTCTCACTCGTTTGGATGCCAAAGATTAAATTTAAATGTTAAATTTAGATCATTGGATGTGTTTGGTAGATTTATAATAGTTTATTCACTGGATGATATTATAAACCCATATACCGTGATATCCCACTTTGAAGTGGAATTGATATTTATTTTGTGCTAACATCTGTGGATGCAGGGAAATAGGTTGGAGGGATCCAACAGGATTCCTCAAAAGTATTTATTTCTCATTATATATGTTGTGATATGACTGGATGGATGAATTGATACAGATTAGTATGTGAATTGAATTATTAAGAGTAAAATAACATTGAAGTTGAAGTTTGAAATTTATAAATAAAATAAATTAATTTAACAAAGATAAATAAAACTCAATAGAAAATAATTATTGAAATAATGAATCTACTTCAAATAGAGAATGAAGAAAAAGAAATAAAAGTATCTTTTGAACTGAAATTAGTTAAAATTGAGTTTTTGGAAAGACTTAAATATATTGACACCTGAAGAATTATTGTAATCAATATGTGAAATTCTATTAAGAATTAAAAAGAAGATGTTATTAAAAAGTACAATTAAGAATTCTATTAAGAAATAAAGGAAATTTTATTATGAAATAAAAAGGAAAAATTTATTTAAGTAATGAATCGAATTTACTTAAAGAGCAATACGGAGATTTATATGAATAAATAAATAAATTATAAAATGGAATACTTAATTAAACTATTTTATAAAAAAAGGGAACTCAGGGAGATTTTATAAATTTATAAATGGAGTTTATAGATGAGATAGGGAAATATCAGTGTATATTGGAAAAGATAAGTCAAACTGAACTTATATTGAAATATGAAATTTGTTGGAAGGAAATAGTTGAATTTTCCGAAGGTGATAAGTGTGCATTTGGACAAGAGACATTTTTATGTGGATATTGGGTTTTCTAAAAATGATAAACTTATTTTAAAGGAATATTTTTCAATTCCTACTATATAATTTTATGAATTATAATCATGTCAAATTAGTTATTCGAAAGCTTAGTAATTTATTATACACATAAATTTTCTAAAACCGGCTTTGAGTCTTATTAATAATTTGATATAAATTTTAATATTTATATTTAATATTTCCCTTAAACCATAATTTAAAATAAGATTATTATTCTATTATATAACTTTAGATGTTTTCAAATATTTCTTTTTTGAAAATCCAATCATAAAGTCTCTTGTGATGATAAATAAATTTAGTAAATGAATAAGATTTAGAAGAAAATCTTCTAAGTGGAGTTAAAGAAACTTAAATAAATTTATAGGTATAAAATAAGAGTTTTCTGGAAACGAAATAAAGATTCACAAAGTAAAGTGGGCAATAGGGTTTGAGAATTTATAAGCAAAAGTATGAATTGATTGTGAGAAAAGAATAAGAAAATAAAGAATATTTTCAAAGGGTAAATCGAAATGTAATTAAAGTGTGATAAATCATCTAAATGATTTCATGGGAAAATTAAAAGGAGTTGAAAATTGATCTAAATGGGTTGAATAGAAATAAATATCTGGGTGGATATTTGAAATAAATAATTTAGAAAAAATTATTTAATGGTTGCTTGTGAATGATTATTTGATAGTTAAATCACCGACTATCAATATTGGACAATGCGCTGATCGTTTCGAAGAGTCCGGGATCGGATTTAATTATCCGAAAACCACTTTGATCCGGTTTGAACGATAACGAATGAAGATCGTGAAGATGATGAAGACGGTGATTCGGTTTGTCCAGTCCCAGGGAAACTTGTATGGACGAATGCTTTCAGAATATCGTCAAGGGGACGATGAGCATTCTAAGTGGGACTCGTTCCTGAAAGGTAACGCTTAGCCTCAAGCCTCATCAACCGGGAATGGCTAAAACAGGGGAGGTGCAGCAAGGCTTCGTGGGTAGCCCCCACTTGAGAGTAAGGTTTCCCCTGTCTAGATGTCCCTTTTTATTTCGGCTTAGTGGGTGGTTGGTCGCGCCAACTACGAGGTGATCTTGCTCTGGACTGTCCAGTAAGGGATGGTTCCGGTCTTGTGTTGCAGGGGAGTTAGGGTGGCTCCTCGGAACTCTGATCTAGACCAGCTACTGTGACGGGGGTACCCCAGTAGCCCTTCCACTGTATGGAATTCAATCTCTAATAAGCGCCTGTACAGTTTTGATTGTGCCCAACTATTGCTGAAACGTGAGACGCAAGCATTTCAGCTAGATTCTCTTTTACTTTCTATAGACACTATTATAATATCAAACGAATTTGATATAAAATGTTTTGGCTATCGTAAGATAAGAACCCGACATGTTTATTTGTGGCGTGGTCTTACGAGATGCCTTTGTTTCTTAAAGGATTTTTGAAAATATAATAGTCCAATTGAGTGTGATTTCTCACGCTGGTTTTCCAGACTGACTTAGGTGTTATTTTAATATGATGCTTGGGTCCGACCGAATTAAACAGGATCATGTTAAAAGGTAAGGAGTTTAGGAGACGAGCCGATGATAGAGCGTACTTCCGTATTTGACTATTATTTCCACTGTGTATGGACAAATATTAAGTTGTCTCTGTATGGATGTTTGTTGTACTCTGATGATGGTATGTATGTATATGTATACAGTACAAATTTCTTTGTATTTAAAAGCTGTTATTATATATTATATTTTGTTCCGCTGCGATTGTGAGACTCTGATGTTGTTTTTATTTCTTCTTCTTCTACCTCTTTCTTCTTTTTACCCGAAGACTTGTACTTTTGTGCCACTTTGGACAGAACTGTTGTGGGATGTTGTTAGTTCAAAGGGGTACGAATTTGTGGGCCTTTACACTTGGTATCAGAGCTGAAAGGTTAAGTGAGAACCTTGGCTCTGGTGGGGATTACTCATTAGAGACAGATTCATTAGTACTCTAGAATGAGTTTGAGTGTATTTGTTAGTGAATATAAAATGGTTTTATATTGTGTTGATTGATTTATTGAGTGGCATATGAACCTTCGTCAGCACAGTCTGTACAACAGGGCCGAAGGGGTTTCTAAACACTTGAATAGAACAATTCGACATAATATTGTTTTCGAAAATGGGTAAATGAAATAATTTTACCTAAAATATATTTTGATATAAAAAGAAATAATTTTCTGCAAATTATTATATATAATTAAAGTGTTTGGATGATAGTATTATAGACAAATAAGATTATAAGGATTTTAAATGGCTTATATAACCAAGGAAAGTATGAGATTGAATTTTGGAGTTAAAATTGAAATGAAGTCAAAAATAAGGATTTAACTTGGATTAAGTTGAAATTTTAAGTTTTGAAATATAACTATTGATGGGAACTAATAATAATATAAGTAAATTGGTGAAGTAAATAAAATTTAGAATGTAGATGAATCGGATTGGGAAAAATTAATAGAAATAAATTAGTAAATTTTGAATGTGATTGAAATGGTAAAATAGAAATTAAATGTGAATTGGAAGACAAAATCAAATTGGATTGAAATTAATTTAAGCTAAGTAAATTGAAGTAAGTTGAATTAATCTGGAATAAAATTCAGTTGTATTTGAATTAAGTTGAAATCGAATTAAAAGGAAATGAATTGAGATATGGATGATTTTAAATGAAATTATGTCCTTACTTAATTAAATCCAAGTGAATTGGTGGATTAAAGAGTATAGTATGATGTTAGATTTAACTGAAGTAAAATAAAATTGAATAGTAATAAAATTCAATTGAGTTATAGATAATATTGAGCGGAATTAAAATTCTTACTTTAACAAGTAAAAGTAAGTTGAATAAGAAATTGTATTGGGGTGAATGAATTTAAAATGGCCCATAAGTTTAAAAGCATTGAAATATATACTTTGTTAAGTAAAAATATATAATCCCAAATTAAAAGTAGAAGGTGAATGGGATTGATTGTTAATGGATGGAAATGTGAATATAAATAAGTGCGTGAGTTATAAATCTAATGGAGTGAAATTCTAACCCAAATAAAATATATGAAAGTAAGTTGAAATGAAATTGAATTGGAATAAATATATTCTGATAGCTTATAAAGAGTTGACAACCCGTTGTTTAAAAATATTTTTAGCTGTAAATAAGTGTTCAATCTCGAGTTAAAAAGAAATATGAATATATTCAAAATTAAATGGGTAGAAACATGAGAAAATATAATTGTGTGACTTATAAGAGAAATAAATAAATGGAGAAGTTAAATAGTAAGCCAAAATAAAATTGTTTTGTATTTGGAGAATGAAATAAAAAAATCCAAACTTGAATTATAAAATAAAATTGAACTCAAGTAAAATAATGAGATGATTTTTGAAGATAAAAATCCAATACGGAATGGGAAGTGGAAGTGAACTAAATTGGATAATTAACTATTTAATGAATATGGAAATGGAACCTAAGTTGGATTATGAGATAATAATGGAGTTAGGAATGAACTTGAGTTACAAATAAAATTCAACTGGGATTGGTGGTGAATTAAATATATATGGAAATGTTGTGGAATTGGATTGAAATAAAGATGATTTGATTTGCAAATAAAATCTAATTCGAGTATAAATAAGTTAAACATGATCTTGTTATTAATAAAATAAATTCAAATGAATTGGGTATGGAAATTTGGAATTTAAATGGATTATGAGAATGGCTAATTGAATTAAATGGAATTTGATTGAATGAGAATCAAATTAAATGAAGATGAACTTAAGTATGAAGTTGGAATAAGTAAATTTACTTAAGTTAAAAATAATAGAAGCTTGGCTTCGAGTAAGGGTGAAAGCCCATTAAATGAAAATTTGGGTGGATTTAATTTGGGAAATGATTATTAATTTATAAGCATGGAATATTGAGCTTAATAAAATAGTTTGAAAGGAACCAATGCGAGGATGGAATAAAATGCTAATGTATGGTGTGTAAATCGATTAAAATGGAATGGATTTTAAAATGATACGTAAATTGAATTAAATAGAAATTGAATAAATAATATTCAACGTATATTGTTAGTACACTAAATTGAAGCATTGTCAAATGAAACAAGAATGGATGGAATTACAAATAAAATTCTAGAGAGTTGAAATAAAATTGGAAATGGCCTTATAATTAAATAAATAGATTCGGAAGTGAACTATGAATGTGAATTAAAATTTAAAATGAACAAGTGGATAAGCAAATTGAATTAAATCAGTAAGTGGAATGGATTCGAAATAATAACAATAATAATCAAATCAAGGATTTAAAATGGAGATTGTTCACAAGTAAAATAAACTTGGGTTATGGTTTGAAATAAGTTAAAAAAATAAATAAAAATAAATAAATAAATAACTTAAGCAAATCATTGAATAGAAGCTCGACTTAAGTAAATATGTAAATGGTTATTTAATTAGGGATTTTTCCAAGCTGAATAAAGTGGTTTCGAATGAAACCTATGCAAACATATTACATAAAATACAGTGTACGGTTATGAATAAGTTAAAAGGAAATGATACTGATATAAATTGAGTTAGAATCAATTTAAAATGGTTATGAGCTCAAGTGATAGTTTATTTGCATAAATCTCGTTAAAATTGCATAAAAATTTATTGTCGTTTGTTGTAAACAAGATTAAATAAAAATCCAATGGATTAGTAGAAATAAATAAAGTGGATTTTGGAATCAATTGAAATGAATATGAGTTGTTTGGACATAAAATGAATTGAAGTTAAGCAAATGGGTTGTAAATCACATCAGTTGAATGGAATGGCATATGAATTAGTTAAAAGCAATTGAACTGGTTTGGAAACAATACAAATTGCTTATGGAAGTTATTTAGAATGCATTAATTTTAGTATTGATGTGTTGTAGTTGCTTATACGAGTGAAATGTTATAAAGTTCTTAGATACGTTGCTTATATATTTAAATTGAGTAAATACAGGTAACAGGAGGTCGTTTGGCCAGATTTTGGTTGCGCAAATCGCTAAATAATTAAGCCACTTGCTTAAAATGCTAGTTAAAGGTACGCCTATGCAATAAAAGTTAGGAAACATGAACTGTTGCTTGTTTTTTTCTTTTCCAACTGTATGGGTCGATGTATACATATATATCTCTCTTGTAAAATTGCAAAAGCTCCTCTGTACAAGGGAGACTCTGCCAAAAAAATTCAGAAATTTTGGGAGTCAGAAAATTTTTGAAAATTATTTTTACTAACGACAAAACAAATAAAAATTGGAATTGGAATAAAGGATTTTGGAAATGGAGTTGACGATAAATTATTTCGGTCGAAACTAATTGTTTAGTTGTAACTAAAGATAGAAAAGTGAACATGAAATTTTCACTAAGGGGTTTAAAAAAGTTAATGGGTTTGGGGCATTCTTCCGTGTTAGTAATTTCGAGGACGAAATTTTTTTAAGGGGGGAGGAATGTAACGACCCAGATTTTTATAACGGTTAATTTGAGATATTTAAAATGAATTTAAATATCTAATTTGAACTATGAATTGATTTTTAATATAAAAGGTTTAGTTTTATTTAATAAAAAGGGATTCAGATTTAAATATAGCAATCTATTGAGTAAATTAATTATTTAAGTAGTAATTGGATATTGGGTAAAATATAAAATCCGGAGTTGTAAGCTTGTTAAAAATACTTTAAAGACTTGAAAAATCTATATTGATAATAATAAAAGTAATAAAAGTGTTAAAATCAAATTTGGCAATGATTTGTTCAATTTTAAAATATATCCTTTAAATTGAAATTTAAAAATAGCCTTCCGAGGTACAATCTCGGAATTCGACGAAACTAGTTCCATTGGATCCGTAATATTGAATTATTATCGGATTTCAAATTTCGTAGCTTTCGGAGCTATCGTGTGATTATACGAAATATAAACGACGAGAAAATAATTAATTGAATTAATTGTAATTGTCGGTCTATAACCTATCTTCTCTATACGACCGAATTAGCACTCGAAACCTTTTCCATTGAGTTTGAAATAGGTGTATAACATTATAGACGTCGAGCGGCATGTATCGATAGGAGGTCAGGATTTTGATTTGCAGAATTCAAGAAGATTTAAAATTTAAAGTTTAAAATAAAATTAATTAATCAAGCTTCCTCAATACGCAGCCGCATTCGTATTATATCCTGAGCCTTCTTCCTTATCTCCTAATTAAATTCACTTGGCCGCATTCTTTCGTCCTCAAAATCAAATCACCGTATTCATAAAAAAAAACCCTAATCGAATCGCGTTCGAGCTACACGCAATGGCAACCGATGGCGCGTATTGAGGAGGGCGGCGACGAAGATGAAGCGGTTGCAGATTTCGTTCCCGATTAAGGATAGGTCGCGTCGATACCGTGGGTGGTGCGGCAACTTGGTGAAGACGAGGAGGGCGCGATTTCGTGGGCGAAGCAGCCTCGTGTTGACGAGGTGCGGCGGCGATGTAGGCGAACTAGGGCTGGTGATTTTCGTCGATGGAAGGTCGTGCGAGTGTTTCTCGAGGCAGTAGGGGGTTCTAGGTAGCGAATTTGGGTCTCGGCGAGCATTCGAGGCACGCGTGGAACTCGAGAGGTCGTGTGGTGCCAGGATTTGGGTTGCAAGTGGAATCTTGGGTGTGAGCATGTGAGATGCAGTGGTCTCGGCCTGATAGCAGTGAGGTATAATTATCATCTTTTTTCCAAAATTAAAAGTTTAATATTTAGATTAACAGAGAAAAGGGCATCTGTATATATATACAGAATTTAAATCCAGATTTGTTATTTTACAAATGTATTCGTTTTAAAAACAAAATAAAACCAAACATTAAAGTTTAAAAATAGTATTTTTAGTAGTCTGAGAGAATAAGGTAAATAATATATATAGAAATGTTTTAAGTTTATGAAAAATTAGATTTTTAAACATATATAGACTATTTATATGTACAGTTTGAAAAAAATATATAAAATATAATTTACTAGTTTATGTTAAAAATAATTAATTAAGGTTATTTATTTATTTAATAAACTCATTTGATTATTTTTGTTAATAAAGGATTTTTTTTAAAAGAAATTATTGGTTTAAAGATTTAAGTATTTGTTTAAATTATATCACTTGTTAAAAATTAAATTATTAAATTAAAATAAATTTATTTAAACGGAAATAAATTGTTCGATTTGTCCGAATATTAATGAAATCATATAATTGTTTATATAAGGTCAAACTCAAGAAATCGGGTCAAGATTGGAAAGGATTGCAACTTAAAAGCAAAGGTGAGATTTTCTCACTCATTTGGATGCCATAATTAAATTTAAATGTTAAATTTAAATCATTGGATGTGTTTGGTTTATTTATAATACTTTGTTCACTGGATGATATTATAAACCCATATACCGTGATATCCCACTTTGAAGTGGAATTGATATTTATTTTGTGCTAACATCTGTGGATGCAGGGAAACAGGTTGGAGGGATCCAACTGGATTCCTCAAAAGTATTTATTTCTCATTATATATGTTGTGATATGACTGGATGAATGAATTGATATAGATTAGTATGTGAATTGAATTATTAAGAGCAAAATAACATTGAAGTTGAAGTTTTAAATTTATAAATGAAATAAATTAATTTAACAAAGACAAATAAAACTCAATAGAAAATAATTATTGAAATAATGAATCTACTTCAAATAAAGAATGAAGAAAAAGGAACAAAAGTATCTTATAAACTGAAATTGGTTAAAGTTGAGTTTTTAGAAAGATTTAAATATATTGACACCTGAAGAATTATTGTAATCAATAAGTGAAATTTTATTAAGAATTAAAAAAAAGATGTTATTAAGAAGTACAATTAAGAATTCTATTAAGAAGTAAAGGAAATTTTATTATGAAATAAAAAAGAAAATTTATTTAAGTAATGAATGGAATTTACTTTAAGAGCAATATGGAGATTTATATAAATAAATAATAAATTATAAGATGGAATTCTTAAATAAAACTATTTTATATAAAAAAGGGAACTCAGGGAGATTTTATAAATTTATAAATGGAGTTTATCGATGAGATAGGGAAATATCCGTGTATATTGGAAAAGATAAGTCAAACTGAACTTATGTTGAAATAAGAAATTTGTTAGAAGGAAATAGTTGAATATTTCCGTAGGTGATAAGTGTGAATTTGGACAAGAGACATTTTTATGTGGATGTTGGGTTTTCTAAAAATGATAAACTTATTTCAAAGGAATATTTTTAAATTACTACTATATAATTTTATGAACTATAATTATGTCAAATTAGTTATTTGAAAGCTTAGTAATTTATTATACACTCAAATTTTCTAAAACCGACTTTGAGTCTTATTAATAATTTGATATAAGTTGTGATATTTATATCAAATATTTCCTTCAAACCATAATTTAGATAAGATTATTATTCTATTATATAACTTTAGATGTTTTTAAATATTTCTTTTTTGAAAATCCAATCATAAAGTCTCTTGAGATGATAAAAAAATTTAGTAAATGAATATGATTTAAAAGAAAATTTTCTAAATGGAGTTAAAGAAACTTAAATAAATTTACAAGTATAAAATAAGAGTTTTCTGGAAACAAAATAAAGATTCACAAAGTAAAGTGGGCAATAGGATTTGAGAATTTATAAGCAAAAGTGTGAATTGATTTTGAGAAAAGAATAAGAATATAAAGAATATTTTCCAAGGTTAAATCGAAATGTAATTAAAGTGTGAGAAATCATCTAAATGATTTCATGGGAAAATTAAAAAGGAGATGAAAATTTATTTAAATGGGTTGAATAGAAATAAATATATGGGTGGATATTTGAAATAAATAATTTGGAAAAAATCATTTAATGGTTGCTTGTGAATGGTTATTTTATAGTTAAATCATCGACTATCAATATTGGACAATGCGTTGATCGTTTCGAAGAGTCCGGGATCAGATTTAATTGTCCGAAAACCACTTTGATCCGGTTTGAACGATAACGAATGAAGACTGTGAAGTTGATGAAGATGGTGATTCGGTTTGTCCAATCCCAGGGCAACTTGTATGGACGAATGCTTTCAGAACATCGTCAGGGGGACGATGAGCATTTTAAGTGGGACTCGTTCTTGAAAGGTAATGCTTAGCCTCAAACCTCATCAACCAGGAATGGATAAAACAGGGGAGGTGCAGCAAGGCTTCGTGGGTAGCCCCCACTTGAGAGTAAGGTTTCCCCTGTCTAGATGTCCCTTTTTACTTCGGCTTAATGGGTGGTTGGTCACGCCAACTACGGGGTGATCTTGCTTGGGACTGTCCAGTAAGGGATGGTTCTGGTCTTGTGTTGCAGGGGAGTTAAGGTGGCTACTCGGTAATCTGATCTAGACCAGGTACTGTGACGGGCGGTACCCCAGTAGCCCTGCCATTGTATGGAATCCAATCTCCAATAAGCGCCTGTACGGTTTTGAGTGTGCCAAACTATTGCTGAAACGTGAGTTGCAAGCATTTCAGCTAGATTCTATTTTAATTTCTATAGACACTATTATAATATCAGACGAATTCGATATAAAATGTTTTGGCTATCATTAGGTAAAAACCCGACATGTTTATTTGTGGCGTGGCCTTTTTTTCTCAACGGATTTTTGAAAATATAATAATCCAATTGAGTGTGATTTCTCATGCTGGTTTTCCAGACTGACTCGGGTGTTGTTTTAATATAATGCTTGGGTCAGACCGAGTTAAACAGGATCAGGTTAAAAGCTAAGGAGTTCAGGAGACGAGCCGATGACAGAGCGTACTTCCGTATTCGACTATTATTTTCGCTGTGTATGGACAAATATTAAGTTGTCTCTGTATGGATGTTTGTTGTACTCTGATGATGGTATGTATGTATATGTATATAGTACAGATTTCTTTGTATTTAAAGCTGTTATTATATATTATATTTTATTCCACTGCGATTGTGACACTCTGATGTTGTTTTTATTTCTTCTTCTTCTACCTCTTTCTTCTTTTTACCCGAAGACTCGTACTTTTGTGCCACTTTGGACAGAACTGTTGCGGGATTCTGTTAGTACAAAGGGGTACGGATTTGGGGGCTTTACACGGGTCGTCATCATTTTGACGATCAGGAGGCGCAGCATCAAAGAGGACGTTGAACTAAGGACATCTATGGTCTTAGTCCTCGTCAGATGCGTGCGAAATCGATGGGAGTAGACGAGAAAAGGCAATGGCGGCGGCCTCGTTTTTGGCAACCGAAGTTCATGGCACGGACGACGCAAGGTCGGCTGGTAATGGACGTCTTAGCAGAGGTGTTCGATCGGGTCGATGCTGACTGGGGCGGCGGTGAGATCGACGAAGAGATGGCGGCTCTTTCAAATTCGAATGTGAAGTTTCTCTGGCTAGGGTTTAACATGGCGGGTGTTTGTTTTTTCTTATCTTATTTATTTATATTTATATTATTGATTGTTCTAAATCACATAACTTTTACGTACGAGGTCCAATTCACACACGGTTTTCTCTGCAAGGTTCATATTGAAATTTCGGACATTTTGGTGTATGTTTGGATGAATGCTAAGACTGTTTAAATTTTGGATTTAAATTGGATTCAAATTCAATTTAATTTCAAAAGGTGAGTGTTTTAACCCACTCACAACTTCTAAAGTTTCTTATGTTTGTTAAATTGATTTATGATGTGATTAGAAATTTATTTATGACTGTTTGGCATATTTTGAATCATCATCTCAGTTTAATTGAATTTATTCGGATAAAATAGTTATTTAATTTATTATTGCATATAAACTGCCAGTTAATTTGTTATTTAATTTATTATTTCATATAAACTTCTAGTAAAATTCTGGTTTAGTATTATCGGTTCTATATTACTATTATTAGTTGAATTGAATGATTATTGTGATAAATGTTTGATGATTGATACTGGATGAATGGATGTTGTATTTTATACTGTTATCAACTGCAAGTTTTTATGGATTTTATTTCATTCGGGATTACGGTTTGAAATGATATATAACCGTATTTATATTTTAAATTACGGATTGAAATGATAAATATCTGTATTACTTGACCATAGGATAGAAAATTTTATACATACACCGTGGTCTATATATAAAAATATTTTGAAATGATTTCTATGGTTTTGTAAAGAAATATATGGTTTTATGAGATATTGTTTTGGATATTTTATAAATGTTATTTTATATATAGTTAAATTTTTGGTTGTGAGCTATGTATAAAATTGGTTTAAAGTATAAAATAAGTTTAATAGTAAAGTTTGATTTTATTAAGATATAATATGGCTAAGTATTTATTTAAATTATATTTCTGGAGTTTATAATGACTTAAATGACAATAAGGTTGGAAGATAAATATGGAATTGATTTGAAATTTAATAAAATTGGGATTTTAAAGGTATGATTTTTATAACTGGATTTTGGTTTAAGATGAATTAAACGAATATTCCAAGTATAAATAAACTGAAGGAAATATTTAGTTATTTGTAATTTGATTTTTATTTAAACAAATATGCAAATATTTCAAAACTAAATAATAGAAAATGGAATTGTTGAATTGTATTTACCAACCTTAGTTTTGAAATTGTTTAATACTTAAAGTTTGAAAAATATTGAAATTGAAATGGCTTATTGAAAACTGAAAGTGAGTTGAAAGTTATGAATTGAGATTTAATTTAAAGTGAATAAAATTGTGAAGTTGAGGAAATTTTTTTGCTTTATAAAGTAATTTTAATTTCAAACTATTTCATTTTATGTACTGTTTGAATATCCAAACCATTTAAGTTTTGAAAGTTATGGTTTAGAAGCTATGAAATTCGAAGTATTATGTTTTGGAAGGTTATATTTCAAGCATTTGGTTTCAAAATATTATAATTTTGAAAGTGCTATGATTTTTGAAAGGATATATTCGAAATAAAAATGATATCATATTGATTTGGGTTTTAATAAAATGACATTATATTGATTGGTTTCTGAAACGGAAATGAAATCGTATTTATATGGTTTTGAAATGGATATTATACTCTGGTTTTGGAGTATAATTATTTTGAAATGACCGCGGTGTTGTAATAATGTTTCGTTGTTAAAGAGACCGGGAACGAAAGTTTTCATACTCTTTGCCAACTCCAAAACCACTTTAACAACCGTGTACGACGTGGAGATTCCAAAATGAAGTAGGATGGTGGTGGCATTCCCTTTGAGGTAAATACGTGGACCTGACTCCCATGAGTTGACATAAGGTGGCTAAAATAGAAGAAATCGACGGGCTAAGAAGGTAGCAAATTTTATCGGACACACTCCTTCGATACCATTCTATTACTTTGTGATCGATTGGGGCCGTTTTTGATTTTGCAGCTGTGGTTCGAGGTGGGCGGTAGTAGCTGCTACGCGTTACCACCGGTCCGGAAGCGTAATTGGTATATCTACCATGGCATTGCCTTGTTGTGCCGTGTCACCTACTCTAGCGCGCCTTGTATGAGTTTGGTTTTCTCCGTAGCCCGTGGAGTATTCAGGGTAGTCTCCCGATCTGGAGATGCGCTGATACTGGATGGACTACTAGGACTATTACGTGGTAAGGGCTAAACGCGTAACCCCTTAACGCTATTTAAAAGTAAGTTTATTTAACTATTAGACATTATTATAATAGCGAAATATTACTACATAGTAAATAGTTTAACGGATCCTTAGGAGATGTGAATCCCGAGCATCTCTTAAGTTGCTGCACTCACGTTTGACACTGGATAGGAGATGTCAAATCCCGTAAACATCTCTGACGCCATTTCACTTGTATTATACATTGACTTAACTTACATAAGATCTTTTAATTTTGACTCCAGTGTTTTGTCTTTTCAATTCGCTCGGGTCAGTCTGAGCATTTCAGGATTCGAAGACTTTGTTTCTAGAGGACAAAGACGAATATTGTATTACTATTATCTATTATATTATTCACTACACCATGTACTCCGCTGCATTTTATTATTCTCTGGTATGTGTAACTCTGATATGTATTGTATAAGTATAATCAAATGTTCTGTAAAAGAGCTTCATGAACTGTTATTTGATCATTATATTTTGTCGTTTCGCTGCAAGAATTCTTCTTTCCCTGCTTTTTCTTATTCATCCCAACAACAATCCGCCCTTCTGTATGGTTTGAGCATGACGTGTGTGGTTTATCATCGATTTAAAGCGTACAAAAGGCAGGATGTTACATCTTATATTAGAGCTTTGGTTTAGCGATAAACCTTAGCTTTATGGGCTTTGATTCTTTATTAATAGGATATAATTGTTTGCGCCAAAAATGGTCACAAACCCCAAATATCGTGAAAGCACCAGTGTATGAATACAGATCAGCAATATTCAAACAAAAATCTCAGATCTAAGAAACAACAAACAACAATCCAGAAATAACAAACAGAAACATGAGATTTATAGTGGTTCGGCTATCTCCGGCCTACGGCCACTTCAAAGTTTTATCTTTTATTGATTATCCTTGCTGGTTACATATGATTACAGCGATTACAATGAAGTAATTCGAATACAACAGCGGGGATAAGGTTTAGAATTCAATCCGGTAGAGTCGGGACGTTGAATAGCCAAAAGATCCTTTTTCTATAGGCTTCAGCGGGCTATTTATAGGCATATGAGGCTGATATCGCACTCAAACTTCGAAAGACTCCTTCTGGCACATGAGTGGGCCCACGTGACCGACCCCACCAAGTTTCGACTCGATCTGTGATCGATGCGAATCAATTTCGTATCGATCAAAAAATGATCCAATCGATCTGAAACTTGGTAGAAACACTCTTCAGCTTGTACGTAAGCCCTTGTGAAAATTTCATGGTATTTAGATATGTAGTTTAGGAGATATGATCGATATGAGTTGTGATTTTTTGGCAGACCGTGTGGTTCGAATCGATTGATTTGCATCGATACCTTCGAATCGATCAGGGCACATGTGCTTGCGGTGACGTGTTGCGATGTTCCTGGATCGATCCACCTTATGCGCTGAGTTGACCGAGTTACCTGTATTCAGTTCCGGAGTTTTATTCGCATCAATTACTGGTTCGCAACCATTCATTCCAGTCCTTCTTCGAATCGACTATCGATCCGTCGTAGCCCTCATTCGAATCGATGAATATTGGTGTATTTCGCATCGATTGCAGCAGATACCATCGACACGAAACGAACTCGCCTGAGTAAGATGGATACGAACAAGGACTTGTACGTTATCGATTCGAACAACTACGATGTGGATGGACACGAAGCAAACTCACCTGTGATCGATGCAAATCGGTCCAGTCCCTGATCGGTACGAAGTAATTCAACCATGATGGATACGAACTGAATTAATATGACGATGTGGCTTTCGAATCGATGCGAAGAACCTAACCCCATATGGAGTCGAATATCATCGATTCGAAATTGAGCTATATGATGGATTCGAACTACATTTTCCCTAACTTATATCGATCATATCTTAATCATATGAATTCCAATTGACCTGAAATTTGAAACATTGCCTCCCCTAGTCCTGATCATCATTTCTAATCGATTCCGTCCTGATTAGACCTCGACCAAATTTTAACGACATTGATTGCTACCCTGTTTCCAATCGGTCTCCAATCTTGATATCCGTTCTTCCTTGCCAATTTGTTGATATTCCAGCCTTGACCAAAAGGTGGGATTACATTTGCCTCCCAAAACATGCCTTGTGATAAGAAGGCGTGTTTTGAATAGTTTCGAATGCGATATCCGAAGTCTATAGCCATATCATCAGAGTACATCATTCCCGACTGCACCGAGTTGATGCCAAATCCCCAAATCCAGTAACCAAAACCTCTAGTCAATTTCAAATCCATCTGAACCAGACAACCGAGTCCTAATTCATCCTTGTCCAATAGCCAATAACCGAATCGAGGACCTCTCCGGGTCGAATCCAAATCCATAACCTCTTTGGGTTCTTGCCAAGCGCAATCCACACTTGACTACCGTGGTCCAGTGTTCCTGAACGTTGAGCTAACCTCTCTGGGTTCTTGCCAAGTGCAATCTACACATGACGACCGTGGTCCAGTGTCCCTGGACGTTGTACAATATCATGGGTTAAGTCCTAAGCCTAATCCTGGTCTCTCCGGACCCTTGCTGAGCATAGTCCATACCCAACGACCAGAAATAATAATCGATAATATGGGGCCTAAGTCCTAGGCCGAATCCTGATCACTCCGGACACTTGTTGAGCATAGTCCATACTCAATGACCTGAATAAGCCAATTAGTCACATGCGGACGAAGAGACTTACCCCTTTCCAGATATAATCCATACCTGATGACCATTTACCAAAAAACCAGATAAAAATCGAATTAAAGTCCAATCCGAAATCCAAATCAAATCATAAAATTAGAAATTCGAACCAACATCCAAAATAGAAAGCAATCATCCAAACGAGAATCCAATCCAGAAAGAAAACAAAACTAGAAGTTCAAACCGAACTCCAAAACCAAACCAGAAAAACAAGTGTCCAATCCGAAAAAAAAGATAGATTTCACAAACCATGGCATAATGGTCTATCATCATTCAGAGCATGCCTAGGGGCTATCTCCGTCCCCAAACATGTGTAAATGACTTTGCCGTTTGCCAGTAGCTTGTTACTTATTTCATATTATCCCAGTCAATTGAACCAATCGACCATCATTCCTGGGTCTCACACCATCATGGTTTGAAGTAGACGGCGGTTGCTCCTGCTCTACCGCTATATTCCGTGCCCCAACATACTAGCTTAATTGTTCATTCCTTACATGCTCCTCAATTATGTCTTTTAAGTGCCTGCAGTTGTTGGTATCATGCCCGTCCAAATCGTGGAAGAGACGGTGCCTTCCCGAGGCCCTTTCACGCTCAGATGGTTCTCTTCTAGCTGGCCTTCGGTAAGGAAGGCGATCCCGGGTTTCCATGTATATCCGCTCCAACGTCTCGTTTAGTCCTGTGTATGTGGAAAACTTTGGATCCTTCCATCGCTTCCTAGCTTTTCCTAAATCGTCATCTAGCTTCATTTTTCCTTTATTTTTATCCGAGCCTCCGCTGGATGGTCCTCCACCCTCAGTCGCATTCACTTCCTTTAACTTTAAGTCTATACATGCGTCTTCTTGCCGAAGGAACCTTTCAGCTTCGTGAAAGAATTCCCCGAGATCAAGTGGTGGGTCTCGTATTAAAGATACCTTGAAATCCGAATCCTCTCTAACTCCCGATACTGCCGCCATCAAAACCATCGATGGATCCAGCCGGTCCACCGAAGCAACCGCCGCATTGAACCGAGTTAGAAAATCTCTAAGTAATTCATCCATCCTTTGCTTTATCGACATTAGCGTCATCACGTTCTTAGGCCTCTTAATATGAACCCTAAATTGCCTCAAAAGCCTATCCACCAACTCTGTCCATGTTCTGATGGATCCTTCCTCTAGTTGCCTAAACCACATCGCGGCTATATTCGCCAAGTACAGGGGGAAACATCGGTCCATAACTTCTTCCGATGCCCCCAGCACTTCCATGTGTATAGTGTATCTCATCAGATGATCTATTGGATCAGCCTTGCCATTGTATACTTCCATGCTTGGTAGCTTGAAACCAAGCAGATTTCGAGCTATCCTGATTTCCCGTGCAAATGGACTCGTGTTCAATCCTTCCAAATCTCTATTGGTCAAGCCTCCACTCATAGTTCTCCTAGCAATTTCAGCTAATCCAGCATTATTTGTCAAAGGTTGCCCCCATGTCCCCAGGGGAATTCCGGTACATACTCCTCATGCGGTTCGTTAATGTTAGCGCTCTTTCTAGCTTGTTGAGCTCCATCCAAGGGCCTTCTTGTGTCAGATCCTGTGGACCTGCCCCCAGGCCTTTGTTGATTGCCCTCTGGTTCTGTATTCCGTCCCCCATTGTGTTCCGCGACCCCAGTTCCTTATTTCACATTCGCTGTCACTGTAGTCATCTAAGGTTTTGTGTTCCTGCAGCTCTCATCTGTTCAAAGAAAGTCTACATCATGTCTTGTTGACTCTTCAACAATCTCTCTTGCAATGAATTAGCCATAGCTTCCATTTCATCTCTCGTGATGTAGATCGAAGCTTGTCCTTCTCCAGCTCCGGAGGATGCTTCTTGACTTCCTTCCTATTGGCTTCTCTCAACCCTCTTTCTTCTGCTTGTCTGTCGGGTCATTGTCTTTCAAATCTGAACTCTTCACGCTTGTCAAATCTGAACTTCAATCCGATGTAGCGGGTGCTGAGTTCAATTCTCAGTGAAAGCACCAAAGTGTTTGGGCCAAAAATGGTCACAAATCCCAAGTATCGTGAAAGCACCAGTGTATGAATACAGATCAGCAATATACAAACACAAATCTCAGATCTAAGCAAACAACAAAAAGCAATCTAGAAATAACAAACATAAACACGAGATTTATAATGGTTCGGCTATCTCCTGCCTACGTCCACTTCAAAGCTTTATATTTTATTAATAATACTTGCTGGTTACAGATGATTATAGCGATTACAATGAAGTAATTTGAATACAACGGCGGAGATAAGGTATAGAATTGAATCCGGCAGAGTCTGGACGTTGAATAGCCAAAAGATCCTTACTCTATAGACTTTAGGGTACTATTTATAGGCGCAGGAGGCTGATATCGTACTCAAACTTCGGGAGACTCCTTCTGGTATGTGAGTGGGCCCACGCGACCGACCCCGCCAAGTTTCGACTCAATCTGTGATCGACACGAATCAATTTTGTATAGATCAAAAAATGATCCAATCGATGTGAAACTTGACAGGAACATTCTTCAGCTTGTACGTAAGCCCCTGTGAAAATTTCATGGTATTTGGATCTGTGGTTTAGGAGATATGATCGATACGAGTTGTGATTTTTTGGCAGGCTGTGTGGTTTGAATCGATTGATTCGCATCGATACCTTCGAATCGATCAGGGCACGTGAGCATGCGGTGACGTGTTGCGATGTTCCTGGATCGATCCACCTTATGCACCGAGTTGACCGAGTTACCTGTATTCAATTCCGGAGTTTTATTCACATCAATTACTGGTTCACAACCATTCATTACAGTCCTTCTTCGAATCGACTATCGATCCGTCATAGCCCTCGTTCGTATCGATGAATATTGGTGTATTTCGCATCGATTGCCGCAGATACCATCGACACGAAACGAACTCGCCTGAGCAAGATGGATACGAACAAGGACTTGTACATTATCGATCCGAACAACTACGATGTGGATGGACACGAACCAAACAAACCCGTGATCGATGTGAATCGGTCCAGTCCCTGATCGATACAAAGTAATTCAACCATGATGGATACGAACTGAATTAATATGACGCTATGGCTTTCGGATCGATGCGAAGAACCTAACCCCATATGGAGTCGAACATCATCGATTCGAAATGGAGCCGTATGATGGATTCGAACTACATTTTCCCTAACTTGTATCGATCATATCTTAATCATATGAACTCCAATTGACCTGAAATTTGAAACAAAGCCTCCCCTAGTCCTGACCATCATTTCCAATCGATTCCGTCCTGATTGGACCTCAACCAAATTTTAAAGACATCGATTGCTACCCTGTTTCCAATTGGTCTCCAATCCCGATATCTGTTCTTCCTTGCCAATTTGTTGATATTCTAGCCTTGACCAAAAGGTGGGATAACAACAATACCCTATGTTGAGTTGCTGAGTATAATATATTAGAGAGCGTATTTGTTAATGTTCTAAAGAGGTTTCATATTGTGCTAATTTGTTCCGTTTTGTATTCATAAATTCTGGTTGGTGCATAGGACGATATGACATCAATAGGGATTTCTAAACACTAAATAGGACAGACCCGACACAATATTTGTTTTGAATATAGATGAATGAAGTAATTTTGACTATTATATTTTCTATATATAAAATAATTTTTTCATAAAGGTTATATTTGATTGTAATATATTGGTTGTTAGGTAGTGAAATTTATAAATATTGATTGGAAACAAAATTTGAAGAAAACAAAATGAATGTAAATTGGAAATTTTAGAACTTAAGTTCTGGGATTTTGAAATTGCTTTCAAAGGATTTTGGAATATAATAATATCGTTTGTAAGTATTTTCTGATATATATATTTCTGTATAATTCGAAAGAATTGTTTAAAGAAATTTTGGAAAGAAATAATTTCTGTACTCCCCTCTCTGTCGTTGGAAAATAATTTCAGTGATGAGTGCACGCAACATCGACATTTATTTTTGAGTTTCGAAGTAGGAAGGCCATGGTAGTAGTTTTACTACAGATTTATTTGGAAAAACAAATATAAATTTTAAATTGTTTTAAATATAATTGGATATATAATTCGTAAGTATATATTTATCTATTAATTTAAAATAATTTGAAATTAAACCCGGTATTTAGTTCTTAAGTTCTGTTAATTAATAGTTTCAATTATTGTAGTGAAATGGAATGTAACTAATTAATAATTGGAACCTTTTATTTAAAATAAAAAATTAAATGCCCGGTTATAAAGTAAATTACAAGGAAGTTGAAATTAGTAACCTATATAACGAATGATATGATTATTGAACATTAATTTGATTAAAAGAAATGAGAAAACTTGTATAACTTCAACTACATCCTTAAAGCATATATGTAACTTACCAAATATCAAAAGTTCTAATGTTTAATAAGAAAATGTAACGGATGTTATACAAGTAATAAACTTGAGGTAATGAAAGTATTTAATGAAATTCTTTTATAAATAAGAATTTGATGTTGTAATTGTTGTGAACTTAAGTTATAATTGAAATTTTACTGTAATAAAGGTAATAGGAAGTAAGTATTGTAAATATAAGATTATAAACCTAAGTAAATGAATTAATATGCAAAGAGATTGAATTAATCATGAATACTATAAATAAATGAAAATGAATAGTTGTAAGTAATAAATTAAAATTTATAAGAAATAACGTAAAATAAAAAGATAAACCACTATATCAATGAAAAGGAAATCAGACAAAAAATGTTATGAAATGAAATTAATAAGAATGAACTTGGTCTATTATTTGAAATGGTTGTTTGTTTGGTTTATGGTTGTTTGGGTAAAAGATACTTTTAATTGCTTGGATGTATGAATAATCTATTGAGTTTTATCTAAGGCTGTTGAGTATATGGTATACTAGTAGTTATTTTTCATTCAACAATTTAAAGTTTCTGAACTCAAACAAACCATTTGCTTTGTTTGACACGGATGGATGGTTGATTTTTATTTGATTTCATATGATGATTGTATGTTGGTTGCAAATGATTGTTGTTATATTGATTTGTTGTTAGTGGTTGAAACAACGTTAGATATTTCATTTCATATAATTATAAACTCTTTTTGGATTATATAAGTGAAATACAAGTTATGGAAGCAATTGCTCCTACTTCCGGATTCATAATTAAGCGTTAATTTTCCGACAAATAGGTACGTACTCGGGTTACGATTTTATAGCATTATTTTATTGTTTTTCCATTTTTTGGGATATATTATTTTGAGATATTGTGATATGTATTGTTATAATTGATGTTATATTTCTCCCGAGCCTCTCCGTACAAAGGATACTCTTCGAAATTTTCCGTAAATTTTGGACCTAGAAAATATTTTGAAAAATGTTTTCCAAACTTTAGTAATCTGAGTATAAAAGGATTTAATGATTATAAATGGGTGTATTTTATATAAAATAATTAATTTTGTAAACTTATTTGTTTATAAAGTTAATATTTTTGAATAAGATGTATTGATTACTTGATTCCTTCTTTCCTTCCCTTTTCCTTTTCAGAGACGAAAAGTTTTGAGTGTGGAGAGTGCAACGACCCATAAATTTTCAATAATTAAATTTGTTGATTTAATAAGATTTTGGCAATTAAATCTGGAATAAATAAAAATTTGAAATTTGTTAATAAATTAATAACGGGAATGAGATGTAATGATGTTAATTTTATTCATAATATAATAATAGGATAAATAAAAAGAATGGAAATTCAAGATCTATTAATTTATTGGAATTTGAATTTAATAATTGGATTAATTGCAAATACTTGAAATTAAATATTGCGTTAATGGAGATTAAGATGAAAGTAGAGAATATTGATGTAATAAATCATGAACTAATGTTAGTGGCATCCCGATTGTGATAAAAGATGTGAACAACAAGGTTTAAAAATTTAATAAACGGATTTTGGAATTTTAAATGTATAAATTTCTGAATTTAATGAAATTGAAACTAAACACCAAAATTGAGGAATTAATCAACTTTTAACTGACATCTAAATTTGTTTAAATTAGTGTGAATGATTAAGAAATTTAAGAAAGATAAATTGTCAATTATAGAATTGAAATTGAAAATTTGTTTTAATTTATTTAATTAACCGGGAAATAGCCATTTTGGCCACTGACTCGGATTTTGACGAAACTAGTTTCATCGGACCCGCAACGGTGAATTATTGTAGGATTTCAAGTTTCGTAGCGTTCGGACTTGTCGTTTGATCTTTGGGGTCAAAACGACTAGAAATCAATTCAATTTAAATCGATTTAAAATAACTTTATTTCAGCATAACTTTTTCATACGATGGAATTTGGACTTGAAACCTACTCCATCGATTTTAAAATATTTTAAAACATCATTTTGATATATGGGTTGACCCATTTTCGTTCCGGAGTCGAAACGTGCTTTTTGGGCCGTGGAGTATTCAACCTTTTTGACCGATCCGATCCAATTATTTCTATTTTCTGATCCACCTATAAATATGTCATTATAAACCATAGCCTACTTCTTATCCCTCATTTCTGTATGTTCAATTCCATTAGCTCCTCCTCTTTCCGATGGCTGGAAACCCTAATTCCCAATTGCAATTTCAAATCAAATACAAAGGGAAAAAATATTCAAACTCCAAAAACCTATCGAATTTTATATCAATTCGAAGCTCTCGAAGAGCGTAACTCAGATCTACTATTCGTTTTTCGATTCGATGCATTATTTGTCTTGAAATCAACGAAATTTTTTCGGCTGTTCGTTTTGGCAATGGTGATCTCGATGGTGGATCGTCGTCATTACGACGATCAGGAGGCACAGCACCAAAGAGGTCGTTGAACTGAGGACATCTATGGTCTTGGTCCTTATCAAATGCACACGAAATTGACTGGAGCAGGCAAGAAATGGTAACAACGGCGGCCTCGTTTTTGGCGACCGGCGTTCATGGCAGGGATGGTGCAGGGTCGGCTGGTGATCGTCGTCTTAGCAGACGTGCTCGATCGGGTCGATGGTGATTGGGGCGGCGGTGAGATTGACGAGGAGAATACGGCTCGTTCAAATTCGAACGCGAAGTTTCTCTGGCTAGAGTTTAACATGGAGGGTGACGGGTCGCTTAGGAATGGTTCGTTTTTTTTCTTATCTTATTTATTTATATTTATATTATCGATTGTTCTACATCACATAACGTTTACGTACGAGGTCCAATTCATGTGCGGTTTTCTCCACTAGGTTCGTATTGAAATTTCAGACATTTTGACGTTGGTTTGGACAAATTCTAAGGCAGTTCAAATTTTAGGTTTAAATTGGATTTAAATTCAATTTAAATTCAAAAGGTGAGTGGTTTAACCCACCCACAACTTCTAAAATTTCCTATGTTTGTTAAATTGATTGATGATGGGATTAGAAATTTATTTATGACCATTTGACATATTTTGAATCCTTATCTCAGTTTAACTGAATATATTCGAAGAAAATAGTTTAATTATTATTGCATATAAACTGCCACTTAATTTGTTATTTAATTTATTATTTCATATAAACTGCCAGTAAAATTCTTGTTTAGTATTATCTGTTCTATATTGCTGTTATTGATTGAATTGGATGATTATTGTGAAAAATGTTTAATGATTGATATTGGATGAACGGATGTTGTATTTTATACTGTTATCGACTGCAAGTTGTTATGGATTTTATTTCATTTGGGATTACAGTTTGAAATGATATATATCCATATTTATATTTTAAATTACGGATTGAAATGATAAATATCCGTATCGCTTGACCGTATGATAGAAAATTTTATACAAACACCATGGTTTGTATATAAAAATATTTTGAAACGATTTCTATGGTTTTGTAAAGAAATATTTGGTTTTATGAGATATTGATTTGGATATTTTATAAATGTTATTTTATACATAGTTAAATTTTTGGTTTTATGCTATGTATAAAATTGGTTTAAAGTATAAAATAAGTTTAATAGTAAAGTTTGATTTTATTAAGATATAATATAGCTAAGTATTTATTTAATTTATATTTCTAGAGTTTATAATGACTTAAATGAGAATAAGGTTGGAAGATAAATATGAAATTGATTTGAAATTTAATAAAATTAAGATTTTAAAGGTATGATTTTTATAACCAGATTTTGGTTTAAGATGGATTAAATGAATATTCCAATTATAAATAAATTGAAGGAAATATTTAGCTATTTGTAATTTGAGTTTTATTTAAATGATAATGGATTTATTATGCAAATATTTCAAAACAAAATAATAGAAAATGTAATTGTTGAATCGTAATTACCAACCTTAGTTTTGAAATTATTTAGCACTTAAAGTTTGAAATATATTAGAATTGGAATGGTTTATTGAAAACTGAAAGTGAGTTGAAAGTTATGAATTGAGATTTAATTTTAAGGGAATAAAATTGTGAAGTCGAGGAAATTATTTTACTTTATAAAGTAATTTTAAATTAAAACTATTTTATTTTATATACTGTTTGAATATCCAAACCATTTAAGTTTTGGAAGCTATGGTTTAGAAGCTATGAAATTCAAAGTATTATGTTTTGAAAGGTTATATTTCAAGCGTTTGGTTTCGAAATATTATAATGTGACGACTGCCCATGACTCCCGCACAAAACAAGGGAATGGTGCGCTGAAAGGTGTGCCAGGCAACCATGGACGATAGTCATGGTAAGATTAAACAGCGGAATCTATCGTATTACTCACAACGCATGGATAAAATACAATAGGAAATATACATAGTGAAGCTCTATAGAACAGAAGTCTCATCATATAAACTCATAATTGTTAGGTACAATAATCAGCAAAGTCAATACATCAAGCCTCGCTACATATCACTCAGAGTATCAAACAAACAGCGGAACATCCAGTATGTATAGTAAGAAAACAATATGCAAAAGGCTCCAGCTCGTCTTCGTCATCAACAGCGTTGGTAGCCAAGAAGAGCACCTGTCATCTGCTACCTAGTCTGCCCATCCCAACATGGATGAACAGCCCAAGGTAATAAGAGTTGAACATAAAACCTTGAGTCAGACAACAGTCTTAGTGAGTAGTAAATTAACTATCAAACATACCAAAAGAGCATAAAGGATAAAAGGAATAGGAACTCAACCATCCCACTCCACCTCATTCTACAGTGATAGCCCCCAGACCCACTAAGCAGAAACAAGCATAGCAAAGCAGACAATTTAGGTAAAGCAATTATCACTCGAGTCAAGGTCGATGTTTTCCAAATACAAACCCCCAAGGCCTAAACCAAGCTCAGATAAGCACTCAGAAAACACCGCTCTTGAGGCCGAATGATGGTACAATCAAACATCCATGACTCTGGCTACCACTGTTATCATTGCCTCGATATCACCGTTAATTGAATGACCGACACCTTCTTTCAGCCGTTCGTCAAGGGCTAATGGCAACCCCGGTTCTAGACATAACTCCGCACGTCATCATGACCCGTGCCTAGGACTATCGCATCTGCCCAGAGTACTAACACGTCATCATGACCCGTGTTTGGAACGTCATCGTGACCCGTTCCAACGTACTCTTGCTTTGAGCATGCTAGAACCTTCAATAACGATAAGATCCAAGCCTCCTAGTCATCCTCCTCGACGACTATTCTCACACTAGCTCAAGCGCCTCTCGAGCCCACCATTATCAACCAACTCGAACCGCATCATCGAGTTATCAACATACTTGGGATGATCCCGTCTGGATTAAACCAAGGCTTCACACATCATGATTTGCTTCATCGCATCATAGCAAAGTCCCATCTCAACATCATGGTTTGCCCCATCGCATCATGGCAAAGTCCATCATCATCGAATCTATCCATATGAGCTTCCACATCCGCTTCATATGCCACAAGCAGCTTTCACCATTCAAGAGCCTTTCCACTTAGCTTTTGAATCATCTTCGACCAACTTGTCCAAATCACGTTATCAATCAACTAATCAATCAAATCAAACATCAATCCAAGTAATCAATCATTCAAACAAGATAAAAATAGACAATTGCAACAATAATGGCAATTTCGTAATTAAAGTGTCCAAATCTAACAAGTATGAATCATAGGCATATGTCTCTACAACTTGATGAATAAACTTATACAAGTAATCATGTAGTAAAATAGGTGTCAAAACTTCATAGATGATAGATCTACATGCAAACTTTAGGAAAATGCAAGAAATCACTATCTTTAACACACAAACAAGTCACCGATCCAATATACTCCTTTGGGTCCGTGTGAGAGATAACTACCACTCATTGAATCACCTAAACACCTTAAAACAATCAACTCCAGATCTGGACAGCAAGGACCCAAGCTTGATCCGGCAAAATCTCGCTTCAAACGATGAAATCTCTCTTTGTTGGATGAAGATCTTCAACTTTGGCTCTTGGATCTTTGATTTGATCTTCAATTTAGACGGAAGAAATCACTAGATTAGAGTGGAGAAAAGAAGTGAAGAAGAGTTGTAGTCGAGCTCTCAAAATGGCAGCACTTCGTCGCTTCAAAATCCGGTGCCAAAAACTGAAGATAGGCGCCCCTATTTATAGCTGAAATCCTTAAGTCGCACGGTTTTAAGTCGTTCACTCGGTTTTAGGTCGTCCACGACTCATCGAAACCCAACGACCTACGACCTAAAACTCTGCCGACTTACTACTTAACGACTCACGGCTTTACGACTCATACGACCTAACACTTAGCCGACCCAACGACTCAAGCCCCTAACGACTCAAGCCTTCGAATGACTTATCAACTATACAACCTAAAGACTAACTATATTGCCGACTTAACTAGGTCCGACTTAACAAAATCAACGGTCCTGATGTTACGCGACCTAAAAAGAACGCGGATCTACGATGCCGCGACTTAACTAAGTCATTAACGACCCCAAAGCATCCCGGGTTAACAAATGCTTTGACTTAACTTCCTAGCGACCTACCTTAAGTCGTCCAACGACCTAACTCCATTAACTCGTGTTAACGACCTAACTTGCTAACACACTCACAACAGGGTCTCCACGACCTAACCATACTTAAGTCGCTTACGACTTAAGCCCTAGCACTAAGTCATTCACCACTATCCCGCTAACTCGTCCCAGTTCTTAAGTCGTAACCCGTTCACCCCCTTTAAGTCGTAACTTGCTAACCCGCTACACCACTAACTCGTTAACCTATTACAACAAACTCGATAAGTTTTTTACCACTATGTTAACTTTTATAACTCGCTAACACATCTAAACTGCTAGGTCGTAATCCCCTAAGTCATTCACGACTTAAAACCATCTACGACCTAACCAAGAGCCAATCTAAGGACCCTATGCAACCTAGTTAACTTCCTTATGAGCCATCTTTTACACGACTTAGGCTATGGATGACATAAACAATACTAACGACCTAATAATTCTACGATTTATCAACACGTACAAATACGGGTCGTTACATATAATTTTGAAAGTGCTATGATTTTGTAAAGGATATATTCGAAATAAAAATGATATTATATTGATTTGGGTTTTAATAAAATGATATCATATTGATTGGTTTTTGAAACGGAAATGATATCGTATTTAAATTGTTTTGAAATGGATATTATATTCTATTTTGAAGTATAATTATTCTGAAATGACCGCGGTGTTATAATAACGTTTGGTTGTTAAAGAGACCGGGGTCGAAAGTGTCATACTCTCTGCCAACTTCAAAAACCACTTTAACAACCGTGTATGCGGTGGTGATTCCAGAATGAAGTAGGATTGTGGCGGCGTATCCTTTGAGGTAAATACGTGGACCCGACTCCCGTGAGTTGGCATAAGGTGGGTAAAACAGGAGCGATCGACGGGCTAAGAAGGTGGCACATTTTATCGGACACACTCCTTTGATACCGTTCTATTACTTTGTGATTCATTGGGGCCCTTTTTGATTTTGGGGGTGTGGCTCAAGGTGGGCGGTAGTAACTGCTATGCGTTACCACCGGTTCAGAAGCATAATTGGTATATCTACCCTGGCATTGCCTAGTTATACCGTGTCACCTACCGTAGCGCGTCTTGTACGAGTTTGATTTTCTCCCTAGCCCATGGAGTATTTAGGCTAGTCTCCCGATCTGGAGATGCGCTGATACTGGATGGACTACTGGGACTATTGCGTGGTAAGGGCTATATGGGTAACCCCTTAACGCTATTTAAAAGTAAGCTTTTTTACTAGACATTATTATAATAGTGAAATATTACTACATAGCGCATAGTTTAACGGATCCTTAGGAGATGTGAATCCCGAGCATCTCTTAAGTTACTGCACTCACGTTTGACACTGGATAGGAGATGTCAAATCCCGTAAACATCTCTGACGTCGTTCCACTCATATTATTTACATTGACTTAACTTATATAAGATCTTTTAGTTCTGACTCGAGTGTTTTGCCTTTTCAATTCGCTTGAGTTAGTCTGAGCATTTCAGGATTCGAAGACTTTATTTATGGAGGACGAAGATGAAGATTGTATTACTATTATCTATTATATTATTCACTGCACCATATACTCCGCTGCATTTTATTATTCTCTGGTATGTGCAACTCTGATATGTATTGTATGTATAATCAAATGTTTTGTAAAACAACTTCACGAACTGTTATTTGATTATTTTATTTTGTTGTTCCGCTGCAAGATTCTATTTTGCTTTTTCTTCTTTCCCTGCGTTTTCTTATTCACCCCAACAACAATCTGCCGTTCTGTATACTTTGAGTCTGACGTGTGTGGTTTATCGTCGATTTAAAGCGTACAAAAGGCGGGATATTACATTTACTTTATATTAATAAATACTATTTAGAAGAGAATGTTTTGAAATTAAGTACACGTTAAATAAATTACATATATATATATTTAAATCAAAATTATTTTACTAAAGCATTTATTTAAAATTTAAATTCAAATTCAAAGTCAAATTCAAATCTACTCATATATATATATATTAAATTCAAATAATTTTAAATTTTTTTATTATTTCAAATTTTAAACTCAAATGAAATTGTAACCTTTACATACAAATTAACACTTATTTTTATTTGATTTGAAAATTTTCAAATAAATTTCAAATTAAATTCCAAAAATTCAAACAAACTACTAATTTTAAATTGATAAAATTTGGGATATTACAGATTCCCCCCTTAAGAAAATTTCATCCTCGAAATTTGAAAGAGAGAGAAAGATAACAAAGAATATAATAACACAGAAAAAGAAAGAGAAATGGCTTACTAAGTAAGCTGGAATATCCACTCTGCAAATGGGATAGGACTTCTGCATGCTATTCTCTGTTTCCCAAGTACAGTCAATTGGATCACCACTCCATTGTACTTTGACTAGTTTCACAACTTTATTTCTTAATTGCTTTTCATCCCGATCAATGATCTTTAACTGTTCCCTTTAACTGCTAAGTTGGGAGTGATTTTAAGATCTTGCTGAGCTGCCTCTTTCATAATACAGTCTGGATCGTGCACATATTTCCAAAGATGTGAAACGTGAAACACATTGTGTACGCCAGATTACCAGCTAGGTAGCTGCACTCGATATGCCAAAGGACCTATCCTCTCCAAAATAGGAAAAGGACCAATGTATCGTGGTTACAGCTTACCAGTTTTCTCAAATCTCAACACACCACACATTGGAGATGCTTTTAGGAATACAGAATCTCTAAGTTGGAATTCTAAAGCTCTTCTTCCACGGTCGTAATAACTTCTCTGATGACTTGGTGCAGTTATTAACTTCTTTCGAATAAAATCCACTTTCTCCGAAGCTTCTTTAATCATATCTGGTCCAATGACTAGTCTATCAACAGATTCAATCCAGCATGTCAGTGATCGACACGGACGACCATATAATGCCTCGAAAGGACCCATTTTCGATACTGGCCTGATATCTATAGTTGTACGAGAATTTAACCAGATGTAAATGGTCCTCCCATGAACCACCAAAGTCGAGAATACAAGTGCGTAAATGGTCTTCTAATATTCGAGTTATCATTTCAATCTGCCCATCAGACTACGGGTGGTAAGCAGTGCTGAAGTTCAGTTTAGTTCCATTAGCGGCTTGAAATGCCTCCCAAAATCTACTAGTGATGATCGGGCCACGATCACTCAATATACTGCTTGGTATAGCATAGAGATGAGCAATTTCTTTTATATATAATTTTTCCAAACTTGCAGCTGTTCAGGAAGATTTTACCGGAATAAAGTGGGCGGTCTTGGTCAGATTGTCCACCATAACCCAAATTGCCTCATTACCTTTTTGAGTTCTTGCAAAACCGTCTATGAAATCCATAGACGCTTGATCGCACTTCCATTTAGGTACTTCCAACGGCTAAAGTAAACCCGCCATCTTCTTTTGATCACTTTTAGTTTGTTGACAAGTAGCACAACGACTCACATATATAAATATATCCCTTTTCAATGTCTTCCACCAGAAAGTTCTTTTGATATCTCTATACATATTATTAACTCCTAGATGGATACTAAGTTTAGACTTATGACATTCGTCCAAAACTTCACGTTTCAGACCCGGGGTGTCTAGAACACACTTCCTACCTTTTAGTCTTATAACTTTATTATCATCGACTTCAAAACTGATATTTTCACCACGACATATTCCCTCATATATTTGATGAAGAAACTCATCTTCTTTCTTCTTACTAGCGATCTTTTCAAGTAGAGTATGAGTGACAACAAGATGAGCAAGAATAGCGTGTCTCCTACTCAAAGCATCGCCAACTACATTGGCTTTTCTAGGTGTCTATAGAATATCCAGGTCATATGACGCTAGAAATTCTAACCATCGTTGTTGCCTCAAATTTAAATCTTTCTAGGTGAAGAGATATTTTAAAGATTTGTGGTCGGTGAATAATTCGAATTTTTCACCTAAAACAAGAAGGATTTATAAGTACAAATCTTAAGTTAAATTAAAATTTTAAATTTTTAGAAAAGCTAAAAGAAATCTTACCCAGAAGATAGTGTCGCCATATTTTCAAAGCGAAAATAATAGCTAGAAGCTCGAGATTGTGGGTTGGGTAGTTTTTCTCATGTGGACGTAATTGTCTACTCGCGTAGGCAATCACTTTCCCATTCTGCATTAACACAGCACCCACACCATCTCCACAGGCATCTGTATAAACAGACATACCTTGATTCCCGTTGATAACATCGAGAACAGGAGTTGTGGTCAATCTCCATTTCAACTCCTAGAAAGCTTCATCACGCTTCGGAGTCCAATCAAATTTGGCATTTTAAATAGTTAGCTTAGTCAATGGACTAGCCAGCTTGGAGAAATCTTACTCAAACTTTCTATAATATCCTGCTAAATCCAGAAAACTTTGAACTTCTTTTAGAGTAGTGGGTCGCTTCCAGTCTAGAATAGCAGAAATCTTGCCCGGGTTAACAGAGATTCCCTCTTTATTAAAAATGTGCCTGAGAAATCTGGCTCCCTTGAGCCAAAAATGACACTTAGAAAATTTGGCAGATAGAATATTCTTCCTTAATATCTCTAAAATAATTCTTAGATGCTCAACATGCTCCTTTTTGGTTTAGGAGTAGATTAGGATATCATCAATAAACACAAGAACAAATTTATTCAATACCCATCGAAACACACATGTCATTAAACCTATGAAGTATGTAGGAGCATTGGTTAGTCCGAAAGACATGACTAACCATTCGTAGAATGTGTTTGGACACCTGAAAGCAGTTAAATGAACACAGTCTTCAGCAATGCATAGCTGATGGAATCCCTGGTCTAGATCCATCTTTGAAAAGAATCATGCGCCGTGCAGTTTATCAAATAAGTCATCGATCCTGGGTAAAGGGAATTTGTTTTTGAGAGTTAGTTTATTGAGATCGCGGTAATCTACACACAATCTCAAGGATCCATCAGACTTAGCTACGAACACCACGGTTAAACCCCAGTCGGAAACACTAGGACGTATCAATCCTTTTTCTAGCAAATCTTGGGTTTGATTGACTAGTTCTATCCTTTCCTTGGGTGCCATCCTGCGACTTGCATGAACGATAGGACGAGCATTGGGATCTAAGTCAATTCTAAATTCAATTTCTCTATGTGGAGGCAAGGATTTAACTTCCTCGAACACGTCTGGAAATTCCCAAACAATAGGTATGGACTCCGGACTAGGTTTGGGATATCCCAAAGTATACATCAGCTTATCTTTCTTAGGGCCAAGATCGTCACAAGTGATTTCAATAAAAAATTCCAAACTTTGTTTTAACCAAAATTGTTCGATGGTTGCAGTCTAGTTTAGCTTCGTATTTGGTTAACCAATTCAATCAAAGTAAGATTTCAAATTCGTTAAAGTCGAGAACATAAAGGTTGATAGGAAATTGATGGCAAGAATATGAGATAGGGACTTTCCTACAATATAGTCAAAGATTTGCAGGACCACTAACTGAATTCTTTACGCAAATGGGTTCATCGACAAATTCAGGTTCAAGTTTTAATTCATTTATGGTTTGTTGGAAGATAAAGCTACGTGAAGCTCCCGTATCGAACAAAACCCTAACCATTTATCATAAATAATAAGGTTACCTTCTAAAACTGCTTTTCCTTTTTCCTCCTTTGAAGTTGAGGGGTCATCCTTTATCGTGTACACATTCGCCACTTGAGCTTGCTTCATCATTAGGCTATTCTTAACTACATGTGCAGGCTTGTGACAGTAAAAGCATTCTCTAACTCCTTGACTAGTCTTCACTAGTTGTTCTTTCTTCATTTGTTTCTTCTGATTCTTACAGCTGTTTGAATAATGGCCTTCTCAAAGCAATTAAAACAAGTAACGCCCTTGGCCAGGTTTTCCTAGTTGTTCTTCTTCTCTTTGCCTTGATATGGTTTCTTCCTTCCAAATTTCCTTTTCTTCTAATTTAAATTACTCGCATTTCCTTTTACCTCCGAAACTTCTTGCGTATCCAGAGTAGCGTATCTATAACCCATATCAATTAATTCAGAAAAAGATTCTTTTACATGAGTTGTCATCCACTCATGGTACTTCTTATTCATTCCTCGAATAAACCTTTCATTTTTCTTTAGGGGGGTGTTCACTAACTCCGGACCAAACCGAGATAATGCATTGAACATATTCAAGTATTCTTCAAACGAAAAACTTCCCTGCTTCAAGCCCATGAATTCCTGGTACATTCGAGAGATACCAGCAGATGGCATGTATCTCTGCTCAAACACCTCTTTAAATCGACTCTAGGTAAACTCCTCCTCCCGCCCATCCACGTAACTATTTCCCACCAAGCTAAAGCTTCTTCTTGGAGTTGCCAAGAAGCTATTAATCGCATTTGATCGTCTTCTAACTTCAGCCTTCTAAAAATTCTTTCACATGAACTGATCCAGGCTTGTGATTTTACAATAGACTCCTTGACGGTGAACGGATTTCCTTCCAGCCTTGAGAAACTTTTATATAAATCTGCCAGATTCGGCTGAGGTTGAGTAGGTATAGCTGCTTTTGCTGTTGTAGGGACTTGACCAGTTGAAGGGCATTTCCCTGTCCCCTAGCTCGTCCTCTTCTCCCGCTCATTCTCACTATTTGTAATGGTAAGAAAACTTGATTTAGGTATACGGACGAGATATCATAGAGAATATCAACAGTTAAAAGAAACAGACCAAGAAATTCTAAGGTTTCGGTCTCTCGGTTTATACTCATTCTAGGGTATACTTCACCCTATCTCTAATGAGCCAGCTAATGTGTTATACTCCGTAACTAAAGTTCTTACTCAACCTTTAGCTCTTATACCACTTGTCATGACCTAAAATCCAGTGTTCGAAAATCGACATCAAATACTTCGCTTGGATTCCACTACCGGAGATTCAAACGTCGAACTGCAGTTCGGATGGAGCTTATAACAACATTAGATGAATAAAAATAGCAGAAACAAAAGATGATTCCATTAGTCGCAACACAGATACATCACTGATACAATATTCATTACAACATCTATCACCGACATCAGAGTGCTATATACAAAATACAACAACAAAATGGTAACTCCACAGCGGAACGACAGAGTTATCATAATTTCAGGAGAGTCTTCAAAAGAAAGAGAGTGATAGCGAGTTTCCAAAGTAAGCACCTTTAGATCCAAAAACTTCCAAAGGATCTCCAACTCAATGGCTTCCAATATCCGATAGCTTCCAAACCAAAAGACTTCAATACCCAAGCTAGCTCCAAAACATGGATAACCTGTTTCTAGGCTGCCCGTGTGGAAATTATGGGCACCCAGAATTTAGGAAGGGAATAATAAGCTCCAGGTCAGTCATGGGACTGGTATGAGTAAAAAAAAACATTTGTTTGTACAAAAATAGTTTATAAAAGAAAATCCGTTCATGCTTTTGAAAAATGAAACTACCATAAGGCCTCCCCGCGCAGACACAATGCTATCGCACAATTGAAGGAGATTTCTTCTTATGATAGTCAAACATGCTTAATACGAAAAAAAACTCTTTTTGATATTATTATTAGTGCATCGTGTAGAAAAACATTTCGAAAGTATAATATTAATCTTAACCAGCATAGGTAGCATTTTATTATGCCTGCTATAGCTACAACCTAAGGTGGCAGGTTATACAACTAAAACTGTACAGGGCTCGTATTGTTTCTTTGGATTTCCAACAATGGTCAGGCTAAGGAACTTTTTTGCCGAATAGGAACGCCTTTGGAGGGATGCCCCAAGAACCTAACCGGATCTCTACTAACGCAAGGTCGGGTTACCTCTGTAACGAGGTAACTACTGACACGAGTATGCCATCCCTCGGTCGTCATCGACCTTTAACGGAGGTCTCGACACTAACAATATTCCTACAATCAAATAGGTTAAATATCGAGGCTCCATACCATGATACTACCTTTTACCAGAAGGAAATGCACATACCTTAAGGGGCGCTACCCCCAATAACCTTGCTGCATCCTTCCTGTTTCAACCATCACCGGGTTGTGAGGTTCGACAAAGTCTCGTCCACAAAGCTTCGCTTTTCACAAAAGCCATGCTTCGATCAACAGATGATCAGCAGCACTCAGCATGCCACACAACCAAATTGAGAGTATATCACTAATAACCATCAACTACATAACCTCTGAGCTCGTACGTCACAGAGAAGGATGTTAAGCTAAGAGAATAAATTCTCCGCCACCAACCAAAATGTATTTGAAAGAAATCAGCTTTATATCTCAGTGTAATGTCAAACATACAACCATACAAGTCTGTTTCGGGTTCGAACAGAACCGAAGGCACTTCGTCCAATAAAGGAAGAAGCCCTTGCAATCCGGGCGTCCACAATCCCGATTGGACTCCCCATCACATATGGAGATCTCTATACTGGAGCAACTCAGTGTAGGGTCATTCGATAGGCTATCCTATCGTTCTCGAAGGCACCCGGTCTACACCACCATCTTCAAATGTTATCCATTTCGTCGTATCACTATTTGGAATGGGTTACATGACACAAAGTCCTCTCCCGGCTAAACCGAATAGTGAGCTCTTAATTTTAAAACATGTGGATATTTCAATCGCAAAGATTCACCATTAAGTTTCGATGTGGGTTTCGGATATCCATCTGGAATCCGACTCCTTGTCACATAGAAATTCAAATGTCGTTTTATTGGCCAATGGGTTTTCACATTCACATGGAGAACATATCACAGATATCACAGCTCAGCACAAAGCAACTCCTATCACATGGTATCACAATCACCAATCAGAGATATAAATCAATACAAAACATTCAGTATTAATCAATCATCTATAATTAAGATGAATTAATCGGGTGATTATCATTAATTAATCACATAATTATTTTCACTAATTATCCTTGATTAATGATTAATTATACTTAATTTTAAATTAATTAGTCCTTATTTTTAATTAATTAATCCTTAAATTTTAATTAATTAATCCTTAATCATTAGTTAATTAATCCTTAATTATTTTCATTAATTAATTATTCCTTAATTATTTTCATTAATTAATTATTCCTTAATTAATGAATTCTTAATTATAAATTAATTAACCTTAATTATTAATTTAATTAACCTTTAATATTTAGTAATTAATTAGGTAATTATTATTAATTAATTAAAATTAACAAATCATTAATTACTTAAATGAATTTAAAGATAAACCATTGTATCTTTATTAACTACTTTAATTACCATTTAAACCTTATTCAATAAATCATCATTATCACACTTAATTAATTTAAAATATTAAGGTTAATTTAAGTAACATTTTATCTTAATTATCCTTTTTAATTACATTATTCATTTAATATAAACATGTTTATAAAATAATGTGACAAAAATAAGTTAAATTTAATTATTCTTCAAAAAAATATTTTACTTAAAACCTTAATTAATTCAAACTTTAATCAGAATCATAATTTGAAAACATGGATTAAAAATGATTAAAAGTTTAAATTTTATTTTAAAGTAAAAACTGATTTGTATGATAAACCCGAGACCCGCTTTGAGTATCACCCGAGCTACACACCTTCTTACTTTGAGTCCTCCCCGAGATAACCACTCATTTTCATTTTAAAACTTAAAATTTATTGAAGTTTTAAAAAAACCCGGTGCCTATGTGAAAACCCCTGAACGAAAACTCGAGCTAGTACATCAACTCCCCGAGGAACGCTTCGAGACAGCATCCTAATTTCCCAAACCCATGTCTACTGACACAACTAAGGCCATGTGCACGTGCACCGATCATCTGCGAAGCTCCGACCTCCAATACCACCATCGACACACCATCGATGACTCACAACTTAAATTCCGACCACCCAGAATTCATTTAGAACCCAAAATCGAAATCGAAGTAACTCGAGCAATTCCTGGAACAATGATGTAACGATTAGCGTTTTTCGACTGCCGAAAATTGACATTAATACGTCCACTGTATCAACTGCCGAGCAATCGAAGGCCGAAAAACCGAATTGTTAGGGTTAAAGAAGAAGAGGCAGAGGAAGGAAGAAAGAAGAAACAACAGAAACAATATCAGAATCTCACAATCGCAGCGGAACAACATATAATAGATAAATGAATATCTTTAAAACAAAGAACTATATCGGTTATTACATTACATCACATTACATTACATTATCAGAGTTTACAACAACAACAGGGGAGAAGAAATACTATATACTAGTTGATACACCACGCCATCCAGCTCGCCTCTTGAGCTCCACAGCACCTCCTAAATTCCAGAATATCCTGATAACCTGACTCTAGGCTGTCCGTGTGGAAATTGGTGGGCACCCAGAGTTTCAGGAAGGGAACAACAAACTTCAAGTCAGTCGTGGGACTGGTGTCAGAACTTAAAATAGTTTATCTTTAAAAACAAACAAAGAAATATTTTAAAATAGATCCGTAATGCTTTTAGAAAATGTAACTACCATAAAGCCTCCCGCTACACACACAATGCAAACGCAGAATTGGAGGAGATTTCTCCTTATGATAGTCAAACATGCTTGATATGCAAATTTCTTTGATATTATTACTATAAGTGCAAAGTGCAGGAAAACATTTTGAAAGTACAATATTAATCTTAGCCAGCATAGGTACCATTATAGTATGCCTGCTATAGCTACCATTTTAAATGGCAGGTTCTACAACTAAAACCGTACAAGGCTCGTTTTGTTTCTTTGGATGTTCCAACAAATGGTTGGGCAAAGGAACTTCCCAAGTAAAATGGAACGCCTTTGGAGGGACGTCCCCGGATCCTAACCGGATCTCTGCTAGACAAGGCCGAGTTACCTCTGTAATAGGTAACTACTAACACGAGCATGCCATCCCCCGGTCGTTTGCGACCTTTATCCGAGGATCCTCCCAACCAACAACCACAAAGTAATAAGTTTGTAGCAACTACAAAGTAAGTATCTGGGCTCCATACCATGATACCACTCATAATCTAGAAGGAAATGACATACCCTCAGAGGGAGCTGCCCTCAAATAACCTTGGTGCTACGCTTCCTGTTTCGACCATAAACTGGTTGTGAGGTTCGACGAAGTCTCGTCCACAAAGCTACGCTTTTCACAAAAGCCACGCTTTGATCAACAAATGATCAGCAGCACTCAGCATGCCAAGGTACCAAATTGGGAGTATATCACTGAAAACCATCAACTACATAACCTCTGAGCTCGTACGTCTCAGAGAAGGGTGTTAAGCTAAGAGAATAAATTCTCCGCCACCAACAGAAATGTATTCGAAAGAAATCTTCTTTATATCTCAAAATGTTCTGTCAGACATACAATCCAATACAAGTCTGTTCTAGGTTCGAACAGAACCGAAGGCACATCCAAAGAAGTCCTTGCAAATCCAGGTATTCACAATCCCGATCGGACTTCCCATCACTTAGGGAATCTCTATACCGGAGCAACTTAGTGCAGATACAATCGATAGGTCATCCTATCATTCTTGCAAATACTCGGTCTTCACCACCGGTTTTTAAATGCAAACTCATTTCGTCATATCACTATTTGGAGTGGGATTTATGACCCAAAGGTCCTCTCCCAGCTAAATCGAATAACGAGCGCTTATTTTAAAATAAGTGTAGCATTCAAATTCAAGCAAATTACAACAATTTCCACTTTGATCTTTTAAATAAAAGATCCATCATAATCACAAAGATTCGATGTGGTTTCCGAATATCCACTTGGAATCCGACCCCTGGTCGCACCGAAATTCAAACGCCCTTTAAAGGCAAATATTGATAGTCGGTTATTTAACTATCAGTCAACATTCACAACAATTTCCGGATTTAAATAATTTTCACAATTATTTATTTTCAAAATATCCTCGCAAGATATATTTTCACACTTCAACCATTTGAAAACCAATTTCAAATTACCTTTCAATCCTTTGAAAACAAATTTCAAATCATTTTTCACTCGCGGAATAAAATTCCCGAAATCATTTATTTCCATTGAAAAATCGGCCGAGTTTGAATACTTTAAAATAATTTAAATCACTTGTCCAAATATATACTTGGAAATATTTTAAAGTAAAACTATTTTTTGACACTTTATTTTAAAATATTAGCTATAAAAATATTATACCAATATTACATATAACTTAAGTCCAAACTAATTTTCAAAATAAAATTAGTAGATAGAGTATAACTATTTAAATAACTATTTTCTAAAACCATTATTGATTAAATCCTAGAAATAATCATTTCTTTATCAACTTAATAAATCTTTACTTAAAGGATTTAAAACAATTTAAGAAGTTAATTTCTCCAAAGTATCATTTTCAAAACCAATTCTATAATTATAATTATATATATATATATATATATATATATATCGTTCAAAGCTATTCAAAAATTTTATTCGGCTTTCCAGGGAGAATACACTTTCATTTCAAAATGGTTCATTTAAACCAATTAAATAAATCCTTACCGATTTACTTTAAATTTACGTTCCAAATCCGAAAATTTATTTCCACGCTTCAAAATAAATCAATGTTTATTTTTAAACAAATTTCCCTTTCCTTTATAAATTCAATGGTGAATTTAAATTTCCAAATATCCACTGATATACGATTTTCAAATCGATTTCAAATATTCACTTTCAACAATAATTCAATTTTTTTAATTGATTTCAAAAACAACCAAATCAAATTTCATATTGATTTTTCAAGAATTAAACACCAAGTGGATTTCATTCAAATCTCAGATTGAAATCAATGTCTACTAAACCCCAAATCAACTTTCAAATTGACTCCAAATTCTTTTCAAAACACCTAATAAATTTCCAAATGGATTTTCAAAAGATTTAAATTCAATCACCAAAAATCAATCCCCCAATGGGTTTCAAATTTTGTTTCCTTTTAAAAATAAATTCCTTTTAAAGAAAACAAATTTCTTTTATTTTTCAAACTCTTTAAAATCCGTATTTTGAATCAATTCTTCAACTTGAATAATATTACACGAAATCCATTTATTAAAGCTTTTCCCATATTTGGAATTTTATTCAATAAGATTAAAAATAAAACTTTATTATTTTAGAATTCCTTCTTTTAAATTTATCTAATTCTCAAAAATAAATTTTAATATAACTTTCAACCTGAAATTTTTAAAAATCGAATTTTTATTTATTTCCAATATCCAACGATACCAAAATTATATTCGGCTAAATTTTAGCCTTCAACGATTTCAATCACAAAGAATAGTTACACAGAGATTATAAATAATCAGCACACAACATTGAAACAAATTCAATTATTTGAGGAATCTAGTTGGATCCCTCCAACCTATTTCCCTGCATCCACAGATGTTAGCACAATACCAATCCCGTTTCAAGACGGGATATTGCGATACATGGGTTTATATAAAATATCATCCGCTATTGTGCGGCGCAGTAGGGTCTTATTTGCTATATAATGCGGGAAATCAACTCCAAGTACATATATAATACCAATTCCACTTCAAGGTGGAATATTGCGGTATATGTGTTTAATATAATAACCTTCGCTTAATATGCGGCGTATAAGGTCTATTTCAATACAACAGATAGCAATTTATCATCCAAGCATACAATCAACACAATCAAGCAATTTTAAACCAAACTATTTAAAATTTAAATCGAAACAAATTCGATTGAGTGAGAAGTTCTCACCTTGTTTCAAATACAGTTGCACTGTTTTATTTCGAATAAAATTAAACGCGCGTTTAATTTTACCCAAATTCACACTAGCTCCAATCAATCTCAATCCATCTTTACCGTGTAGTGCTCGATAATATGGTTCCAACGCAATTTGTTTCGTCAATTTTCGACCTCGTATGAACAAGTTATGCAGTTTTAAAGTTTATACGAATTTTAATATATATAAATTTACAATTCTTTTATTTATTTATAACCTAGATTCATCTTGGCCGTATGTTTTTGAAATTGAATCCAGGCCACACATGTTCTTCTCCCTTCCCAGGCTTCTTCACGAACGAACAAACCAAGTAGCCACCTCCAACCCTAGATTAACGCGACCCCTACATGCACTTCCACGACGATCAACTACTGCCATTCCACTCGCCAACGCTAGCACCACCTACGGCCAAAATATGATGAAGCTCGGTTGCACGTAGGTCGAGAAAACCGATCCCTTAGCCTCCATGTCGAGCCTCCATTTCCAATCTCCACCGTTGGATTTGCTCGTCATGCCGAGCTCTACAAGTTTGCAGTTGAACACTTCGCGTAAAAGTCGATGGATTTGAACAAAAATGAAGAAGAAGAAGACACGATTTCGGCCATTGAAGAGTAGAGTGGCGGCTGAAGAATAGGGTTAGGGTTTGAGTGAAAAGGATGAATGTTGAGGTCATTATATAGAAAATATTCGCGCACTATTCACCTGAAATTTTTCCGAACTCCAAACGAAGCGTGCCGCCCAGCGTTTATAATGTTTTACCCCTATTCCAAACACAATTGAATATATATCGGAAGCCAATGCGATCGTATTTGAAAGATAGGTTTTCAATCGACTATTTAAATTCAAAATTCACTTAAACCGATTTCAGTGCGTTTTAGCTTGCCCCGGACAAACCGTAAATCCGATTGACACGAAATTTGATCTTACTATAATATAACATTACGGATCCAATGAAACTAGTTTCGTCGAAATCCAAGACTGTTTGAAAAATGGTTATTTTTACTCGTCAATTAAATATTAAAATATTCAATTTACACAAATTAACTTTTAATTCAATTTTAAAAGTTCTATAACATCATTCTAACTCCAATATGATTTAATACAACTTTGCGAATCAATTTTAATCACATTAAACCCAATTTCCAATTATTTCTGTACTTTCAAATATTAAATTATCGATTTAACTATCCAATTAAGTCTAGATATTAGAAATAAAATTTATTCGACTTACAAATTTTACCTGTTAATATTTAAAATCAATTAAATATACGAATTTCAAATGACAGAAATTCTGGGTCGTTACAAATGACCTCGCCTGAAAACCCTTGAAACTCCCGACGCCGACCATTAGAGGTCACGTAATCCCGTCCTTAGTCTCGCCAGACATCCACGCCAGCAACGCACCCAGTCCGACGTCACTCGATGCTCCAGAGATGACACAGTCATCCAATTCCCGACCATGACCCAAATTAGGGTTAAAAACCTAAATCGATCGACCGTCGATGCCACGGTGGTTTAACTACCTTCCAAGTTTCTTTTGCAAAGTTCACCGAACCTTCCTCCACCTCTAGTCGAAACCTCGACCACCAGAGACTGCCCAGTCATCAGGATTTACTCAAATTACGTTTCTGTTCATCCCCGAAATGCTACCTTAACCCCAAACTAAAATTTATGATTTTTATCTTAAAAATCATACTTTTCAGAGGCAATTCAAGTTGGATACTTGAATCAGTAAATTAAATTGTTTGATTTTTGACATTTTTAAAAATCGTACAGTTTTTTCTCCATTCCAGAAGATTTTCAAACCCATTTTGATTGAATAAAATTTTAAACTTTAATTTATGTTCAAAAAATCATATTGTGTTTGAACTTCAAAGCCTAACAATGATCAAAAAAAGAGTTTTAATTTTTTCACTTGTTTTTAACTCTGTATTTAGAAACAGAGGAGAGTATATATATCATACAAGTACAGTTTATACCCTTACATGTACACATAGATCATGCTTAAGAATACACATGCAAAGCAAGATATAAGCCAAGAATCAAATGCACAAATTTTCATTTACTTAAGCCTTAGATAATATGTTTACTCGCCTTAGATCTTTGAAAATCAGAGGAGAAGCCTAGTTAAAACTTGAAGACTGGAAATTTTTGATTGCTGACTTTTTGATCCGGGCTTGAATTTGTAAGTATACTTTAAATTTTTGAATTGAGTCTTTGCTGAGTTTAACTTTGTTTTACAGGTTTGCTTCAGATCTTAATTTTCGTGGAATTTTTTCTAATGTCGAAAAAAGTTGTCTTGTTTTTGATCACTTTGCTTTCTGATTTAAAATGTCAAGTTTTTGAAAATAAAAGTAAAGAATGAGAGGGAGGAGAGTAGAAAGCTTATATAACTATGTTTTCTTATTTTTATTTATAAAAAAGTAAAAACAAAATGACACTTGTTCATTTTCTTTCTACATTGGTTACATTTGTTAATCCATTTACTTCAAATTTTTAACACTTGTCTTTATATATATATTACTTATTTAACATTTGTAAATTTTCATTAGAATAATATCTTTACATTATATTGTATTTTTAATTTACATTTTCCATTTTATAAAGACATTTACATTATATTAATAAATACTTTTTAAAAGAGAATGTTTTGAAATTAAGTACACATTAAATAAATTACATATATATATATATATATATATATATAAATCCAAATTGTTTTACTAAAGCATTTATTTAAAATTTAAATTCAATTTAAAGTCAAATTCAAATCTACTCATATATATACTTATATATAGATTTTGAATTCAAATAATTTTAAAAACATTTATTGTTTCAAATTTTAAACTCAAATGAAATTGCAACCTTATTCATACAAATCAACACTTATTTTTATTTGATTTGAAAATTTTCATATAATTTTCAAATTAAATTACAAAAATTCAAACAAATTAATAATTTTAAATTGATAAAATTTGGGATGTTACACATTTCGGCCACGATTGATATTATTTGTATACTAGACAGTAGTATAATATAGGATGACTTGATATGAAATGTTTTGGTTATCATAAGGTAAAACATGTCCGTGTTTATGTGTAGGCATGTCTTATGAGATACTTTTGTTTTGAAAGGAAAAATTTGGTAATTTAATAAATTCAGTTGAGTGTCTTTCTCATGCTGGTTTACCTGACTGATCCGGGCGTTCTTCCCTTTCAATGCTTGGGTCAGACTGAGTATCTTTACAGGTTCGGATTTGGTGCTTTTAGAGCTTCAGAAGGAGAACTGGAGATCTTCATTCTCGTATACACACATCTATCTTTTATCCGCTTTGCGCATTGTTGTTGTTTATATTATCGGCAATTGTAAGGACAAGTTATTATAATAGCACAGGCTGATGATTAGTGAATGACTGTTGAACCTTGATAGATGTTTGTATATACAGTTTCTATTTTGTAAAGATCATTGATATGATATTATATGTTTTCCGCTGCGATGTGAGATTTTGTATTGTTCTGTTTGGCTCTCTCTTCTCTCTTTCTTCTTCTTCTCTCTTCTCTCTTTCTTCTCATCTCTTCTTCTCTCTTCTTTTCTCTCTCATGACTTTCCGCCAGTCTGTGCTTTTTAGGTCGGACGTATGTGGTTTATTGTCAATTCGAAGGGTTTGGATTTGTGGGTCATCGCATAAGTGATATTATAATAATGTCTAGGAATTTAAAGTATATAAAATAGCCGAAATGATTGCATCCAACGTTTCATCATATTTGGGAATAACTAAGTCCGTAAATTTTGTATTGGAGAATGTATATCATATTACGACAAGGAACTACCTTCCGATGATACATCTCTAGATAAAATGAACCGAGGTCTGACAAGAACATCTTGTACCCCAGCCACACAGAACCGACCTACCGCTTGATTTGTGTTACCAAATACGACAACCCCTTTCGTTAATGGGCCCCGAAGCATACACGAGTAGATAATAATCATCTTGTTTTTGGGATGACCATAGCCTGAAAGAAGCGACCCACATGGCCTTGCTGCATGCTCGATCTTGTCATTTCCCTGTTGATGACGCTTGAGCCTACCTTTTACCTTTATAAAGCATTTTCCAATTGGAATGCTAACACTGCCGTCTAGACAACAATGCAATTCCCGTATTCATCCATGCAAGCTCATTTTGGGACTTAACGAAACCAAAGGCACCACTTCTACTACATCATTTTGGAATCATCATCAGGATTAATAGCAAGTAGCCCTTGCACTTCAAAAGCTCAATTTCGACTATCTTAAAAATATTCCAATTTTAAACGCTTATGCAAGTTCGAAGTGATTTTCGGATAACATATCTGATCCTGGTCTCTCCAAACCGATAAATTATTTTATAACTTGCCAACATTTGATAATCGACAATTTAACTATCAATATAAACAAACAATCCAATTAGTTATCAATTTCCAGAGGAAGTAACACTGGTTAAGAACCAAGCAACACTAAGCCACTTTAATTAATCTTTTCAGTAATTCAAACACATTCCAAATATTTACCTCAAAATATCTTTATGAAGATATATTCTCAAAATTACCTTTAGTCTACCATATTTGGGAAAACATTTCTATATACTTATCTCAATGGTATAAGCATGTTCACAAACCATTTCGTTTTAAATGTTTAGATGAAGCCACAGTATACTTAAATCCGTAAAATGTATATTTACACATTCCGAAGAAAACCTCTTATTTCCCAAAATAGACTTTATTGGATCAAAATGAATGTTGTGTAAAACATCGTTACGACAACCAAAAAACACAAGTATAAATCTAATTAGTCATATTTAATACTAATTTTCGATGTCGAACTCAAACTATTTATTAGTCAACAATGAAGCCAATCAAGTTGGAGTACCATTACCTCTTATACTTTGAATGAACGACATTCTTAACTTCAAAATGGATGTAAGTTACACACCTCGAAATTTAACATCAAATATAGGATATAGATATAAATCCCATATACTTAAAAAACATCTTCTTTCGGAAACCGTCTACTATAAAGTGTTATAGTCTATGCCGTCCTCACTTTCTCAAAAACAATTATTACTACAAAAATGTTGAAATCCACGTCTTCCTATCACCTAACACATTTTAAATCACTTTTTAAAACTATAAAAATCCATTAGAAAATATCATTTTCTAAACATTCCTTTTAAAGATTGTTCTAACTTTTAAAAATGAAAATATATCTCCTTGATAATAATACATACTTAAGTTTTCAACATAGTCATTCCATATTTATAAACTATATTTATAAATCTCTTTCTATTTTATAAAAAAATTCATTTTATAAAGTCCCTTTATTTATAAAACCCCATTTATAACTCTATCCTTTTATAAATCTCACTTATCATAAAATCCCATTTATAACATAAATTACAATCCATTTTTAACGTTGCCTCCATATGTATAAATTTCTTTTATAAGTTCCCTTCTATTTATAAAATATCATTTAACATATTCAAATTTCTCCTCGCTTCCACTTTCTAGAAATAGAATCAGCTACTTTTCTAAAACCGCATTCCACATCTTATTATAAATCTACATTTGTGATTTATTTCTCTAATTTATCCAATGAAAATAGTTTCACTTTAATTTACAAAACACTATTTATAAATCTGTCCTTTATTTAATAAAATATGATTTTACAAATCTTTAATTTATTAGTAAAATGTCACGTTTATAATTTATCACATTTTTAAATCTACAAATTTATAATTGAAATTTAATGCATGTGTATGTATATATTTCAATTTAAATAAAATGGAAAATAAATTATTTATACCAAAATATTTCTATCTTCTTTTTAAAAACCGTATTCCTTTGTTATTAAAGATGGACTTATTTTTAAGATTTTAAATTTTTTTATTTTACTATTAAAAATCTATATTTAAACTATTTTATAAAACTATTAATTTAGAATATCTAAAAATCATACCTTTTATCCTAAAATAAATTCCTTCTTTTTAAAAAAAATTCAAGAATGATTATTTAAACATATAAATTTTTGAAACCACGAAATTTTTTTTTTTAAAAAAACTAAATCTTCACTTTATAGTATGTCAAAGTACTAAAATATGACCTAGTGCTACAATAGCACTAAATAGGGAAAAATCATTCATGTCATCAAATATGGAATTCAACGCACACATATCAAAATAAATGAAAAATAAAATCAATAGTGTGAGGAATCTAATTGGATCCCTCCAACCTGTCCATATGCATCACATAAAGTATATAATCGTAAAATATAAATCAACCACTTCAAGGTGGGACCGTATATAACGCGTTATCCACTCATACATAGGAACATAATAAAGTCTCATCCGCTCCATGGGCGGAATTTATATAAACCAACAAATAAAATAGTTAATTATACAAACAGTCAATAAAAATCAATAATAAAATTATCCACACTTATGTAAAAATATAAGTGGGCCAGAGAGTTGTGTTAACTCACAAAATTCTAGTTATTGTCGAGGTGTTCTGGTTTCATCAAAACCAGATAGTGTTTGATTTTAGCGTGAAATTCCAATAGCTCCAATTTAAGCAATTTAGTTTGATATTCTATATTTTGTCAATAAGAACACAACATGACTGACCACATTTAATTTGGACCTCGCATGAAAAAGTTATATAATTATAAGTTTTATAAATTAAATTATTATAATTACTTTATTATTTAGAGCAATTAGTGTTAATTACCCTTTTCCAAATACCTAATCTGGCTATCAAAAATTCCAAGGTTCGCGACTTCTTGTACCATGAACGACTTCACTACCGTGCTATTGTCAGCAGACCGCGCTGCCTATGGCCACATCGCCAACGTGAGTCACCTTATCCATGCTCTTTCCTCTGCAATCGGTCATGACCTCAGCCTTGGCCTAGATCGCCGAAAATTGAGCTTCAAAACTATTGACATTGAATAAGACTTGCCGCCCCACTGTCCACCATTGGTGATGTTTGCACCAAAATTGGGCACAACACTCGTCGGAAGTTTTTGAAGAGATAATAAATGAAGAGTGCAAATTAAAACAGAGGATTATCTAACAAAAACTCCAAATAGCATGTAAATAAACGCGTAGACAAGCAATTTATAGTGGTTCGGCGTATTGCCTACGTCCACTGTGAAGTTTTTATACTTTTATTGACTTTCTTTCGATGATTAGAAGTCGGTACAGCAATCAACAGTGAATTACAGTCAGGAATTCGAATTTAACAGCAAGTTTATGATATCAAATGAAGGAGATCTCAATCCGGCAGAGTCTGGATGCTTCAGAATCCAAAAGTCCCTTTTCTGTTGGCCCCGGGGCTCTATTTATAGTCGTAGGCTGTTGATATTTCGCTGAAAACTCGGGAGACCACTTCTGGCACGTGAGGGGGCCCACACGCACAGTCTCAGGAAGTTTGGGCCTACTTTGGCATCGGTTCGAACTCCATTCGAAACGATCAAGAATTCATCCAATCGAGGTGAAATTTGGCGTGGACATTCTTCAACATGTATGCAAGCTTCTGTGAAGATTTCATGGCATTTGGATCAGTAGATTGGGAGATATGATGGATTCGAAATGGGGTTAATTGCATGGCTGTTTGGTTCGAAACCATGCTTTCGAACCGATGGTTTCAAATCCATCATGGCACGTGTCTTCGTGGTGACGTGGAGCGCAAACTTCGAACCAACCCGGTCTTCACTCCGAGTTGACCGCTTCGACTCCATAAATCTCGGCGAATTCGAACCGATGGAAGACACATCATCATGGTTGGTTGACCCAGTGGATTCGAATGAGGCTACACAGGATGGGTTCGAACTTGGCATCATGGATGGTTTCGAACGAGGTTCCATGTTTGGGTTCGAACAACGTCTTATGATGGAATCGAACAAGGATGCTTGTTTGGAGTCGAACAAGGCTTTGTGGTGGGTTCGAAGAAGCTACTCTCCGATGGATTCGAGGTCCATTGTTATGAACTTGGTAGATTCGAACTTGATGGGTTCGAACCCGAGGCATCCCGATGGGTTCGAACCTGATGGGTTCGAAGGTGATGGTTTCGAACCTGATGGGTTCGAATCTCAGGCCTTTTCTCTCAAATTGAATCGATCATAATTTGAGCGTATGAACTCGGATTGACTTGAAACTTGAGAGTTGGTTCTTATGGTCTTTCTTGCCGTGTCCTATCAATTGTGGCTCAATCTGGACTTGGACAAAATTTAGTGATATCCATAGCAAGACAAAGTATGGCCGGTCTCTGAGACCAACCGTTCTCCGTTTCTGATCGATCTTTTGGTATCGCAGCTTTGCCAAAAAGCGGGATAACATTTTGCCTCCCAAAGTACGTCTTGTGGGAACATGACGTGCTTTGAACAGCTGCAATTTCTCTGAACAACCATTGCTCTCTCTTTTTTTTTGTTGAAACTTGTATGTTGTATTGTTGTAACCTTGTGTTGACATGATGGATTGCTGTATAATAGTGCTTAGCCATTGGCTGTTGCATTTGTAACAGGATGAGTGTTTAATCCCTGTAAATGTTTAAAATCTATTGTTAGTTCGACATATATGCAAATATGTTAGTTTGACCCTTACAAACGTTGTGCGTCCATGTGTCATGTTAGTTTTGTTTGCTATTGAACTTCGTATCGGTTCTCTCCTGAACAGATTTTGAAATTTGAATTGAGACAACGCTTGATGGTTGTTTTGGAAGGTTCCTTCGTATCGATCCACTCCTGAATCGATGCAGAAGGTTGAAGGAAACGACTCTGCATTGCATAATTGCGACATTTCGAACCGATGGGTGCGAGCTCTGATGGGTTCGAAGTCAACATCCATATGGATGGAGTACGCTTATGCAATGGTGGTTTCGAAACTGATCTTCGAATCGATGACTTGGGTGGATACGAAACTTTCGTTCGTGACAGTGGGCCGTGGGTGTAGTTGTAATTTTGTTGACGTGAACCGGGTTTCGAACTGATGCGCCCACCGTTGGTCTAGCACCGATGGAGCCTCAAACGTATGGGTTCGAAGGTAAATTTCGAACCGGTTCTGCATTTTGACCCGTTGTAATCGGTCGAGTTTACCGGAATGTGAATCGACCCGGTCATCTTTAACCCCCCATATAAATAGCAAGGACCCGGGCATTTTTCACTTTTTACTTTTTTACTGTTCTCTGCATCATCTCGAAGCATCAGAGAGGAAGGCACTGTGCTTTGTATTTGAATCATTTGAGATCCAAATCTTCAATTCTTCAAACTTATCATCCAAACTAGGTAACTAACCTCGAATCCACACGGCAAACCTACCTCGAACTCATCACTCCCTCACCGATCGGCCTTTCTTGGGATTTGGTAAATCCAGACCTGGCTTTTGGAGGAATTTCGAATCGATTCAGAGACTCGTGTACGAATCGATGGGGGGGCAGCATCATTCTCTTTCAGATTTTGAATCGATCCTTGTGATTTCCCTTGGAGGGGGCGCAGTTCGCACCAAGTTAACCATGGTGTTGAGTCGTATCGGTGCACAACGACCGATACGAGAAGCAACCGTTGATTGGTCCGAGGCTCTCAACTTCGCATCGATACGAAACATTCCTTTACGACCGATACGAAAGGTATCGATTCGAACTTGATCGATGTTAAGTTGAGGCTTTCCTGATCGGTACGAACTAATTAACCAAGGATCGATTCGAAGTTATCCCCTACTGATCGATTCGAGCTCGGCGCCTGACTATCGATTCGAAGCTCACTCCTTTGGATTGATTCGAAGTGGTACGGTGATGGGTTCGAACAAGTCACTTGTGATCGGTTCGAAACTCCATATAGTGGATATCAAAGTTTGATATTTTCTGAGCATAATTCCGACGAGCTTCACTCCTGCATATTTGGACATGTTAAACTGCATACTTGACCACCTTTCGAAGCTCGTTGACGGAACAATAACAATTTTTATTCGAATCAATTTTCCTTATGTGAAGGGTTTTGCGATGACGGTCAACACAACTGGGCTTTGTAGCTTTGTCGTTTGCGTGTTTTCTTTAATTCTGCGATATCCATCCGAGTAATGCACAGCACCGCACAACACACATTCATACACTATACACTGGGGAATTCACGGGCCCCTTGTCATCTAATGATGGTTTCTCATGAGTTAGTTAGTTATGGAGCCTTCGAGTTCGCAACAGCAGGAAACCCCACAAGATACCCAGAGTACAGTTCTCCCGAGGTTAGAGGTCCCGGACATTGATCCTGAAATTATCGGCCCAGCGCGGGATGAACTTCCCAACGCGTCATTCATTGCTAATCCATCAGATTCTGTCCCATCTCATATTTCCAAAGATATGCTGGGGAGGATATGCCTGAGGCACGGTTTGTCACTAGACGACATGTTACTACCGGGGCCAAACGACAGACCACACAATCCGCCGGAGGGGTATACCGCATTCAATCGCCATGCGTGCGCGGCTGGGACGCTTCCTCCGTTCAATGAGTATATAAGAGAAGTGCTATCTTTTTTGGGAATCGCACCATCCCAACTTCACCCGAAAGGGTATGCTTCGGTGAGCAGCCTTTTCATCGTCTTTATGGAATATCTTCATAGACCACCGGCCCCGACTGAAATCAGATACTTGTTTAACTTCAAAACTCGAAATGATTACCCATCTTTTACATTCTTAGAGGCAGTACGGAATTGTCAAGTGGTCATCGGGTCCTGGACTAGGTTAAGCTATTACAGGATGGAATGGTTCTACGTCAGATGTCCTCCGGGCTTCGCTAGGCGATAGTTATTTAGACGTGAGTACAGCTGAGTTTCCGAACAATTACTAAGGCGATTGCAGTCGAAGTGTGACTTATATATTTTTCTTCTGTACAGCGATGATCCAGCGTCCCGACGGTGAAAACTTTAAGGAGATAGTACGAGTGCTCCGAGAGATCCCTAGTGGCGACAGGGATATCGACGTGTTATTGACGGATAGGAATCTCCGGGCCTGTGGGTTAATCGAACGATGGCAGAGTATAATATTCGACGGGGTGCAAAGAATTGTTTTGAAAAAACATGCCAAGCACAAGAAGCCCAAAGTCATTATAGTCGAGGAAGTTGATTCTGAAAGAACTCACACTGACGACGAGCCGTTGTTGGAGCCTACAAATGTGGCTCATGATGTTGAAGAGCAAAGAAAAGGCAAGGCAGCAGTCGTCACGTCAACTAAGAAGGGGAGATGGAAGTCGGTTGTCACGGCCCGATCCTCCCCCGGAGTTAGAATTTCCGAGATGTCTCCTCCGCGAACCGAAAGTCTTTACGAAGGGCTTACCGACCTTCCAATCCCGGATGATGTGTCTTTTCAGCATGACGCCGGGTTGGAGGTGTTTCATCGTACTCTTGAATTGAGCGACCCTTTTATTACTAGCTCAGTCGACACTTCTGGTTGGTCGGGGGAAATGCATATTCATACACATTTCACGACACTACATAGTCACGAGTCTTAGGTCATCGGTTTCGAGAGACCACTAACTCTATTCTCATTTCGCTTTGCAGATATTATGACTGGACGTGGTTCGATGCTAGGGAGCCTACGACATGCTCGCAGATCTTCCTCATATTATGATTCACAACGGAGAGAATGAGATAGGAGTTATGATCGCAGGTACTCCGGGTACTCTAGCCAGGAATGGAGAGATAGGGATTACAGACATCGGTCTCGATCGCGCACCCCTCCTCCAAGAGCTCCTATACAGCCTCCGGTCCACGTTCCTCATCCTTCTGATTCCTCACACTACCAGTCGACCTCTCAATCTTCCAGGCATGAACCTCGCCATCCCAGATCTGAGGCAATGCCTCCAGTAGTTGCGGAGCAACCTCCCACTGAAATTTCGGGAGAAGGAGCAATCAGGCTTGCTCAGCTAAAGAAGGACTTTCCGAATATTTTCTTCGACAACAATATCTTTCCTCTTCACTTGAAAAGAATTCCGCCGGATGCCGAGCAGACGGCGCACGATTATGTGCACGATTTTTATGCCCAGTACAGGGCGTGGTACAAGGCGGCCGAAAAAGCATCATCACTGGCCTTTGAGCGTGGGGCCACCATTGAGAAAATGCAGTCTGAGTTGGCCCAAAAGAGCCGTATTATCGATGTGCTGAACACCGAGGCCAAATCTTCCAGAAAATCAGAGATCGAAGCCATCAAAAAGGCCGATGAAGCCCAACTTACGATGGATAGAATGAAGCGTGAGCATTACGCCACGGTAGAGGACATGGGCCATCGGAATACTCTGGTCACTGCCGAGAGGGATGCGACGCTAAAGGAGCTAAATGAGCTCAAATCCAAATGCACCGAAATCGCCAAGGATAGGGACGATGCAAACAATGCAGCCCAGGAGGTGTGCGAACAAGCTGTGGTACTCCGGGCCGAACGGGATGAGGCAGTGGCCAAAGTTCAAGTGGTCGAGGCGGAGATTGAGGAGAGAGTTCAGCGAGCCGAGGCGAGGCTAGAGGCCGACATTGAAGATCTGCTTATCACCTACAACGCCAATGCATTGAAGCACAGAAACTTGGCCTGGCTTCAGGATTACCCAGTGCATCTCCACAGTGCTTGGGAACGATTGGTTGAGGGGGAAGAGGAAACGCACCCGAACGAATCGGTCGACCAATTCGAGCTCGAAAACCGGTTGCTAACAGATGAGGAAAAGAAGGTCCTCCACGATGCTATGATCGCTCATGAGAAAAAGATGGTTGGCGGTCGATCTTTGGAGGCCGGAGAAGGGTCAGGCGTTGAGCATCGTGCCACCGCTCTTGAAATCACCTCCCCGCCTCCGTCTGAGCCTGTATCTGCGGTTAGCTCACAGACCGTTCCTGCTTATGACCCAGAGCAACCGCGGTTATCACCGATTCGCGAGCACATCCCCGAAGTCGTCCCACCATCGGCAAGCCGAACTGAGGAAGGTACTCTGAATAAATTTCAAGTGCATTTTTGCTAGAACTCTCATTTCGAAGTGATTGTTCTTAACCCCTTCTCTTCTTTATCCAGTGACCAGAACTACCCGAGTGTCTTCGACCCAGGAGCCGAGTCAAGGGAAGAAGGCTATTACTACTGAAATGACTATCGTGACAATGGCAGCGTCTACCGGAGCGGCGCAGGAAAGCTCTTTGTCTCTTGACGAACAAATGGTGAGCGAACTACTCGGTCAACAGGGAGACTTCTCTACGGACTTGCCATTTATCATCAGTGAGCTCCCGGCAGCCCCTAGCTCTTTTGTGCAGACTGGAGTTGCCCCCAGCCAGGCCCTATCAACTCGAGATGAAGAAATTTTGGCCGAAATCCACGCTGAATTAGAAGCTGAGGGGTAAAGCGGTAGTGTCGGTGGTGACACTATTCCATCTTCCGTTGCGGGTCCGGTCCCTCCTACTCCTCCGGCGGGGAGCCTTCATTTAGACTCAGGTTCCGAGGAGGACTTAGATATTATGCCCCCGGCCGAAGAGCAGCCACCGGAGAGGAGGTCGTCCAAACGAAGGATTTCCGTTCCTAGTGATTCTGACGATGAATCACTAATAAGGAAGCCAAGGAAGAAAAAATAGATCGGCCCCCAAGCAGATATTTTGGTAGATTGGAACTTGTCTTCATTTTTTGTTAGTAGGCCGTGTATAGATGCAGGTTCGGCCCCTGCTAGTAGGCATTCTTTTTTGGAAGAACTTATTTGCGTGTATGTCCTTGTCTTAAGTTAGTTGAAATAAAATTTAGTTTCTTTGTTCCAACTCTCATTTCTTTTGTGCTTAAGTGTTTATAGCGTTATGTTTTCAGTCCGGCGCACTTCTGGTGTTTTTACCGTCAAGTAGAGTTTGTTTTATTTGCCGAGTCTGAAAATCTTGGTCACAAGTCGTAATCGATGAATAATCGAACTTCGGACATTGTATCACTTTGATTAGCGATTAACACTTAGCTTTTTTGCCCCCTACTCTCGGGAAATAACATTTGCGTTTTGGTGGTTGAGTGCGCTTATTGCAAACTTGAAGCACATGTCCACATTCCGGGGACTTAAGATAATTTGAGATCGACAATCCGGTTTGCACGGAGCTTGAGAGTTATCGATGTTTGTAGTATGGTTCGCGCTCCGGGAACCTGGAATTAATGTTTACACTCCACTTCACGCTCTGGGAATCTAGAGTTAGCACGGATGCTTCGGTTCGCGCTCCGGGAACCTGTAACTTATGTTTATACTCCAATTCATGCTTTGGGAACTTGGAGTCCGTTCGCACTCTGGGAACGAATTATTAAACGTTTATACTCCAATTCACGCTTTGGGAAGTCGGAGTCCATTCGCACTCTGGGAATGAATTAGTGAACGTTTATACTCCAATTCACGCTCTGGGAAGTCGGAGTCCGTTCGCACTCTGGGGACGAATTATTGAATGTTTATACTCCAATTCGCGCTCTGGGAAGTTGGAGTCCGTTCACACTCTGGGAACGAATTCTTGAATGTTTATACTCCAATTCACACTTTGGGAATTTGGAGTTGGCTCATACTCTGGGAGCGATAGATTTATACTCCGATTCGCACTCCGGGAACCGTGAGTTATTTTTATACCCCAATTCACACTCCGGGAATTTAGAGTTAAAGGAGGGATTGTCGTGTATCAATCCCTGTAAATGTTGATATAATGTCTTGCCCCTGAGCTCGGGTTTCACTTAGCGAGTGACCGGTCATATCGCAACCACTCTCTATTTGAATAAATCCCACCGCATGATGGAACTTAGCTCTCCGTGCGTCGTGATATTGTACGTCAGACTCAATAAATCACAGCTCTGGCCCGAAGAGATGGCATTTTATTGCTGAAACGAGAAAATATGGCAAAGTCAGTTGCCTTATTACAAATTTAGATCTCGGAATGCTAAAATAAAATGCAACAGAATAAATTGACAGAAAAAGTAAAGTCTTTCATGTGTAGTAGCGACTAAGACTCTCGCTATTCCAAGCCCTCGGCAAGGTGAGACCGTCGACGGTCGATAATTTGAACGTGCCATCTCCGAGCTTTTGTGAAATCACGTACGGCCCTTCCCAAGTTGGCTTCATGTGCGAAGGAACCGGATAAACTCTTTTGACCATGAGATCGCCGAGTTCAAAGGTTCACAGACGGACCTTGGCATTGAATATTCGGGTGACTCGACTCCGATATGAGGCTGCCCTCAAATCAGCCTCTTCACGCCTCTCATCCAGTAAATCTAGAGATTGAGCAAGTAATATGGCATTTGTCTTCGGATCATAATACGTCGCACGATGAGAGCGCACTTCCAATTCGACTGGAATAACGGCCTCAGAGCCATACGATAGAGAAAACGGAGTGTGACCAGTTGCAGTTTTGTGAGTTGTTCGATAGGCCCATAACGCCATAGGGAGTTCGTCAACCCACTTGCCTCCGGCCTTTTCTTGTCGCTTCTTCAGAATGGACTTTATAACTTTATTAACAGCTTCGACCTGACCATTTGCTTGAGGGTGTACCACTGCAGAAAACTTCTTATGTATACGAAATCGTTGGCAGAAATTTTTGAACTCGGTACTGTCGAATTGGGCTCCATTATCGGTGATGATAGTATGCGGGAGACCGAATCGGCAGATGATGTTGCGCACTACGAAGTTGATAACTTTCTTTGTTGTAATAGTTGCAAGAGGCTCAGCTTCAGCCCATTTAGTGAAGTAATCAACCGCGATGATGGCGTATTTCGCGCCACCTTTGGCCTGAGGCAATTCTCTAATTATATCGATTCCCCATACCGCGAACGGCCAGGGGCTAACCATTTGGGTTATTTCGGTAGGTGGAGCTCTAGGAATCCGAGCATGTTTCTGGCATTTGTCACATTTTTTGGCGTAGTCTGATGCATCTCGATTAACGGTAGGCCAGTAATATCCATATCGGAGTACCTTCTTGGCGAGTGCCTGCCCCCTAGTGTGATCGCCACATTCTCCCTCGTGCACATCGTGTAACACTCGCTTGATTTCATCGTGTGCGATACATCGGAGTAGAGGGACAGAATACCCCCTTCTGAACATGACTCCGTTTTGAATGACAAAACGTGAGGCTTTTCGAAGGACCAGCCTCTTCTCACTCCTGCGCTCAGGCAGTGTCCCATGTTCAATGTAATTTCGATAGGGGGTCATCCACGACTCCCTACTTGTGGTAGCCTCGAATGCATGGCTGACCTCACTTTGATCAATGCTCGGAGAAGGTAGGGTTTCAACGGGAACAAGCCCCAATTGTTGAGCTTCGCCCGTACTTGCCAACTTCGCCAACGAATCGGCCTTCTGATTGTGCTCCCGGGGGATATAGAAAATGGCATAGTAATCGAAACGATCAAGAATTTCCCTGACTCGAGATAAGTAAGCAGCTAGTCTTCAATCCTTAGCTTGATATTCACCTCGGACTTGACATACGATTAATTGGGAGTCACAATAAATCTCTACAGCGACAATTCTCAGGTCGTGGGCCAGCTTCAACCCAGTGAGTAAAGCTTCATATTCAGCCTCATTATTAGTTGCACGGAACTCGAACTTTAGGGCGTATCATATAGATCGGCCTTCAGGGGTTTCAAGCACCACCCCTGCTCCCGAACACCGTTCATTGGAGGCACCGTCAGTATATAACTTCCATATGTGTTTAGGAGATTCGCTACTCTCAGGTAATTCCTCAGGTACAGTGAATTCAGCAACGAAATCTGCTAGAACTTGACCATGTATGGCCCTTCTCGGAGTATAAGCAATGTCAAACTGGCTCAATTCGATATTCCATTTTAGTAGCGTACCAAACGTCTCAGGCCGCGTGAGGACCTGTCGTAATGGCTGGTCGGTGTACACGGTGATAGGATGAGCCTGAAAATATGGACGGAGCTTTCTCGAGGCAATGACTAGGCAATATGCCAACTTTTCCAGCTTGGGATAGTTCCTCTCGGCTCCGGTCAACCGTTTACTCACATAATATACCGGTTTTTGCACTCGGTCTTCCTCCCGGACTAATGCTGCACTGATTGCGCTTTCAGATACCGCTAAGTAAAGATATAATTGCTCGTGATCAACAGGCTTTGAGAAAATCGGCGGTGTAGAAAGATGTTGAACCAGTGATTGAAACGCACCTTCACATTCTGCAGTCCATTCGAAGTTTCATTTCCCTTTTCGGATCAGATCGAAGAAAGGGATGCATTTGTCAGTTGACTTCAAGATGAACCTACTCAATGCTACGACTTTCCCATTGAGACTCTGGACTTGCTTTATGGTCCTTGGAGTTTGAAGATTCCCGATGGCCCAAATCTTTTCTGGGTTAGCCTCTATCCCTCGGGCGTTGACGATGAACCCAAGGAATTTTCCGGACGCAACTCCAAAATGGCATTTTAGCGGATTGAGCTTCATCCCATATCTCCGGAGGATATCAAACATTGATCCTAAGTCCTTTACGTGATCAACAGAATATCGTGACTTTACTAACATGTCATCCACATAAACTTCCATGGTCTTCCCGATCTGGTCGGAAAACATCCGGTTAACCAAACGTTGATAGGTTGCGCCGGCATTCTTTAACCCAAAAGGCATGACTTTGTAGCAGTATAGTCCCAGATCAGTCACGAAGCTCGTATGTTCTTGGTCGGGCACATGCATGGGTATTTGATTGTAGCCCGAGTAAGCATCCATAAAGGATAACAATTCGTGTCCGGCGGTTGAATCAACAAGCTGATCGATTCGAGGAAGTGGAAAACTTTCCTTCGGGCAAGCCTTGTTCAAGTCAGAATAATCGATACACGTTCTCCATTTCCCGTTCGGTTTCCGGACAAGTACCGGGTTGGACACCCACTCCGGGTATAAAGCATCTCTAATGAACCCATTTGTTTTCAACTTGTCGACCTCCTCCTTAAGGGCGGCAGATCTCTCTGGATCCATACCACGCCTTTTCTGTTTGACCGGGATATACCGCGGGTCAATGTTTAAAGTGTGGCTCGCGATATCCGGCGAGATCCCACACATGTCAGAGTGCGTCCAGGCGAACACGTCAAGATTCGCCCGAAGAAATTCAACCAATTCCTGTTGTGCCCCCTGGCTCAATTGAGACCCAATTTTTAACATTCTCGAATTATCGCCATCATTATCGATCGGGACATTGATAGTTAGTTCGGCCGGAGAAGCCTTACTCTCTGTAGATTCTTCATTGTTGTCGTTGTCCCTTGGGTCAAGGTCTTTCTGGAATTGGTTGTGGTGCCCGAGCCGAGGCCCGAGCACCAATTGTCAATTATCGGCAGAACGGACGCAGAGAGATTCCTCTACGCCCTTCCCTTTCTCCCTTCGCTGTGCCTCTCGCAGCTCCGCAACATAATAGTCTCTTCCAGCAGCCTGATCTCCATGAATCACACCGATACCAAAATCGGTGGGGAATTTCAAAGTCAAACACCACAGGGCGATTGCCGCCCGAAATTCAGCGAGAGCCGGTCGGCCCAGAAACGCATTGTACGGGTAGTGTAGGTCCAAAACAACAAATTGTAATATGCGTACTCTTCTGCACTCACCGATCCCCAACTCCACGGGTAACTCCACAACCCCCATGGGTATATTAGCACTTCCATCGAAGTCATGAATCCTGGACTGACAGGGTTTCAAATCTTTGGCTTCCATCTTCATCTGATCGTAAGCTCTCTTGAACAAAATATTGATTGAACTCCCACTATGCACCAGTATCCTCTTCATCCAAGCAGGACCAACCTGGGTGGATATAACAAGCGGGTCAATAGTCGGGGCTTCGACCTTATCTGATCACGGTTCCGGAACACGATGTCATCTGTCATCGTCTTTTGTTGTTTGGCCGGAGCCCCTTCGTCGTAACTACTGCAGCATTCGAAGTCCATATGCCTAACTGAGCTAGCATTTGACTCCATCTCTTTCCAACTCTTATCCGCTGGATGGGGACCACCACTGAAGGTGTTTATCACTAGCCTTCCGCCCGTTCGGGCGGGTTCTTCCTGCCTTGGCTGATTTGGCCGATCGTTCTGGTTTGACGGGCACGCACCGCCAGACTGCGGCGCCCGTACAAACTGGTCTAACTTCCTTTCCCTGATCAACTTCTCAATTAAATCCTGCAAGTGTCTGCATTCATTGGTATTGTGGCCGTAACTGTCGTGAAATCTACAAAACTTGCCCGTTTGAATCTGTCTCTCCGACGACGGCTTCGGAGTAGGCTTCTTGTATTGCATGGCGTTACAAGTTTGTAGATATACGTTCTCCAACGATGTATTTAGTGCAGTATAATTGTCGAACATAGGGGCCCTACGCCTTGGCCCACGGTTCTGATCCCGCTTTCTGCTCTGATTCCCATTATTCTTCGGTTGTGATTTCTTGTTCTGGATATTTAATTGCACTTTCCCAGAACTCTCTCCCGATTGTTTAACAGCCACATTACTTTGAATCCCCTCTCCACTGGGTCCTGCGTCGTCCTGTTTCCTAGACTGCTTCACGTCCTCACGCCTCAAGAACTGGGCGGCTTTGGAGTAGAAGCGGTCCAACGACGCAGGAGGTTTTCCTGCCAACCAATTTCCAAAATCCGAATCAGGGTCAATCCTTTTCATCAATGCCATCAGAATCGAGTTATCATTGGGGTTGGTGATTTCCATACAGGCCTTATGGAATCTCTCCAAATAGTGTCTAAGAGTTTCTCCTGGAGCTTGGGTAACACTAGACAAAGTGTTGACGTCCTTAGGCCTTGCAACATGCATGCGGAACTGTTCCACGAACTTCCTGGCAGCTGATTGAACGAAGAGATAGAACGGGGTGGCAATCGCGTGAACCACATCGTAGCAATGCCCCCCAAAGATATAGGAAAGCTCCTGCACTTGACCGCATCGTCTGCTCTAGCGACACTCATGGACCATTCATACTTCAATATGTGTTGGTTGAGGTCCGAGTTTCCCTCGTACATCGGTAGCGTGGGCATCCTAAATCGCCGAGGGGGTTCGGCATACAGAATCTCGTCTGTGAATGGGGTGTGACTCCGGGAGATTCCCCAGTCGTCATTAGTAAACCCCTGACTTTCATGGATCATCTGCCTGATCATTTTCGGAAGATCCGTCACAGCTGCGTTCTGGGCATGTCGAGCCAAGGTGTGGTCGGGTTCCATAATGCGGGACTGGACCGGATGCTGTCGACGGTCCGGATCTCGCCTCCTTGGTTCGACATCTTCTGGTACATACGGCTCAGGAGTTTGCCGTCGTCGGTGGTGGTTCTGATCTGACAAAGTATGGATGTCAACCCCTGGCTCCGTAGCAATGGTTGCAGGACGGTTGTCGGTAGTGTGTTGAGGAACAGTGCCTCCCCGGGAGGAAGGCCCTGTATGGAAGCTAGCAGATGGGCCGACTCGTAGTTGCCCAACCGTCAATACCGGAAGGTCTCCGGTAGCTTGTGCATAATTCCCATCCATTCGGGGTCGTGAAGGTCGGTGATGATAATCGGTGGAAGCCGAACTCTCCGTGGAAGACTGGGATGCGTAATCCCTCCTAGACCGCCTGCGCTTATGACTGTGTAGCTGGCGGGTTAATTCAGCGTTAGCGCGTAGTTGCTCCGTCAACTGTTGCCGACTCTGGGTCAGCTTCTGGAGCAACGTTTGAAACTCTTGCCTCGTTACCGGTCCAGATGACTCCGAAGGCCCGGCGACGTCCTGAGTAGATGGTAGCTGCGCGGGATCTGGCCTATCCCGGCCTTCCTGGTTACCAAGGTTAGAGGTGGTTCTAGTACTCACCATTGTGAATAGTAAGACTCTTTCCTAGACTTTTATCAATTCTGAATAGAACGGAAGGAATCTGAGCTTGAGATTCGGATCTCTCTCTTAGATTTATGCAATCCGGTATTGATGACAGATCCGAGAAGTGGGAGAAAATCTGGGTTCTCTCAGTGAAAGCACCAAAGTGTTTGCACCAAAATTGGTCACAACACTCGTCGGAAGTTTTTGAAGAGATAATAAATGAAGAGTGCAAATTAAAACAGAGGATTATCTAACAAAAAATCCAAATAGCATGTAAATAAACGCGTAGACAAGCAATTTATAGTGGTTCGGCGTATTGCCTACGTCCACTGTGAAGTTTTTATACTTTTATTGACTTTCTTTCGATGATTACAAGTCGGTACAGCAATCAACAGTGAATTACAGTCAGGAATTCGAATTTAACAGCAAGTTTATGATATCAAATGAAGGAGATCTCAATCCGGCAGGGTCTGGATGCTTCAGAATCCAAAAGTCCCTTTTCTATTGGCCCTGGGGCTCTATTTATAGGCTGCTGATATTTCGCTGAAAACTCAGGAGACCACTTCTGGCACGTGAGGGGGCCCACACTCATGGTCTCAGGAAGTTTGGGCCCACTTTGGCATCGGTTCGAACTCCATTCGAACCGATCAAGAATTCATCCAATCGAGGTGAAATTTGGCGTGGACATCTTCAACATATATGCAAGCTTCTGTGAAAATTTCATGGCATTTGGATCAGTAGATTGGGAGATATGATGGATTCGAAATGGGGTTAATTGCATGGCTGTTTGGTTCGAAACCATGCTTTCGAAACGATGGTTTCGAATCCATCATGGCACGTGTCTTCGTGGTGACATGGAGCGCAAACTTCGAACCAACCCGGTCTTTACTCCGAGTTGACCGCTTCGACTCCATAAATCTCGGCGAATTCGAACCGATGGAAGACACGTCGTCATGGTTGGTTGACCCAGTGGATTCGAATGAGGCTACACAGGATGGATTCGAACTTGGCATCATGGATGGTTTCGATCGAGGTTCCATGTTTGGGTTCGAACAACGTCTTATGATGGAATCGAACAAGGATGCTTGTTTGGAGTCGAACAAGGCTTTCTGGTGGGTTCGAAGCAGCTACTCTCCGATGGATTCGAGGTCCATTGTTATGAACTTGGTAGATTCGAACTTGATGGGTTCGAACCCGAGGCATCCCAATGGGTTCGAACCTGATGGGTTCGAAGGTGATGGTTTCGAACCTGATGGGTTCGAATCTCAGGCCTTTTCTCTAAAATTGAATCGATCATAATTTGAGCGTATGAACTCGGATTGACTTGAAACTTGAGACGTTGGTTCTTATGGTCTTTCTTGCCGTGTTCTATCAATTGTGGCTCAATCTGGAATTGGACAAAATTCAGTGATATCCATAGCGAGACGAAGTATGGCCGGTCTCTGAGACGAACCGTTCTCCGTTATCGATCTTTTGGTATCGCGGCTTTGCCAAAAAGCGGGATAACAGGTGATGTCCACCGTTGAACTTGATTGTGGGATCAAGCTCTACATTATGTAGTTGGGTTCGAGAGCCAATATGGCTTGTGGTGACATCGATTGTTCACAGCCGTTGGATGTGGAGCTGGGGGAAATGGCGGCTGTTAAACATAAGGGTTAAGGTTTCTTATGTGATGAAGGGTAAAAGACTTTTTATAGTAAATTTAAAAACACTATTCATACCAAATATTTTCGAACCACAAATGAAGCGTGCCGCCTGGGTTCAATACTATCTATTTCGAACCTAATGGAATTATTATCGAGGCCTAATTCGATCTTATGCAAAAGTTAGCGTTTCAAATAAAATTATATTATATTAATTTCCTATAATTAATTTCCATGCGCTTCGAGCTTGCACGACCAAACCTACATCCGATTGCCATGAAATTCGACGGCATATAATAATTCACCGTTACGGATCCAATGGCACTGGTTTCGTCAAAATCCAAGACAGTGTTATTTTCATATGTTAATTAGATAGAGTTATTTCCATAATCACTTTTAATTCAAATTCAAAAGTTTACACTGACCATATATCATTAAAAATTGAATTTAAACAAATTTTATGAAATCAATTTATTCAACTTGAAATCAGGATTCAATTATTCAAATAATTTCAATTATTAAATTTAATAACTTACATTATCAAATAAATCTCTATATTTGAAATTTTATCAGTTTAAATTATAAAATTACCTTTTCAATATTTAGAATCAATTTAATTTTTCAGATTTGAATGACTGAAATTCTGTATCGTTACATGCACCTCCCTTGTAAAAAGTATACCTCTTGAAGTATAATTAATAACTATAATGGCTCTCGAAAGCCTCCAAACCGGACCCCATAAGCCTTCACCGAGAATCCAAGTATTTCACATCCTCGCATGCATACCACCAAAACCAGTCTAGAGTAGATGTAAAAATACCCTAATGGCAGCAACCCCACATAGCTTGGCCCCCACTCATGCTTTGGTTTTAGTCATTTCTAGAAAATGATATTAATGCTCAAATGAACAAAAAATCATCCTAAATTAATGATACACAAAGAAGAAAGTTGAATCGATAGTCAATAAGTCAACTATCGAGAATAATCAAAGTGATCGTATGTGGAAATTAAATCCCATGCCCTCACCACCATTCGTCAATTTCAAACATGCACTATCCCTTGATTAAAAATGAAGTTGGGAAGTTAAGGTAGCGTTACCTTTAGCTTTTCCTTGACCAATATTATAACCTTTGAGATAGAAACTAGTTTCCATACCTCGACGTTTAATGTATGAGTAGGATTAAATCCTGTCTTTATAAGCAATATCCCTTATGGAAATTTAATTTCTTATCTTGTCCATAACCGAATCAAACATTTTAAACTATTAAAACTGAAGTTGTGCTTGGTTTTTCACATCACAAATATTTTTAAAACATTTTATGTTAGTACCTAAGGTATTGGTTTTGATACTAACAATTGTAAATATTATATAAAATATAAATATAAATGTTTTATCAAGTTATATATGGTATATAGTGTACGATATTTCGTTCATGCGTTATTAATTCTTGTAGTTTCCTTTCATTAGCAACTCTTTCTTTCTGAACCTTCATATTAAAGAACGAAAGATTTATTTTTACCTTTATTCATATATTTATTCCTTTATCGTACCTCTTTTAATACTACCATTTTAAGGTTGTTCATATTCTTAATTTATTTAAACTACTAGTTTGTTACATATACTTTATTATCTTTTCATTTGTTTCCATCTTCATCCCTATAACCTCATTTCATTTTTCAAATATCATCTTCTGTAGCTTCATTCCTCCAAACAAGCTTCCATCTCATTTTCACTCTCTCTCTTCATTTTCCTCCTCCTTCGTTTTTTTTCTTCCTCAAATCTTTTCTTCTTCTTCAAATCTTCCCTTTTTCTTATTCTTATTCTTCAAATCTTCTTCTTTTTCAAACCTCCTTTTCTTTTTCAATTCTTCATGTTCTTTAAATTTTCTTCTTCCTTTCTAAACATTCTTCTTTTTCCAAATCCTTTTCTTCAAATCCAAATCTTCACAAACTTCTCCGCGTCTTCCAAAACTTTCTATAAAAATAGAAGATTAAGATAACAAGGATACAAATCAAAAGGAGGAAGTAGTAGTAGATTCAAATCCGACTAGAAAAGGTAAATCCATAAAATGAGTGTTTTAACCCACTCACAACTACTAAATTATCTTATGTTAGTTAAATTGAATTTATGATGTGATTTGGAATTGACTGGTTGATGTTTGGTTTAATTAAATGGTCATTCTTGTTAAATTTAAGTTTTATTGCATTTAATCATCGTTTATTTTAATATTGTATTTAATTGTCAATTTAATACCTGTTAATGATAATCAGTTATCTATTCATGTTTATTGTTGATTTGGGTGATGATTGTGATGCACGTTTAATTGTTGATATTGGATGATTTGATGTTATATTTATAGTGTTATAACACTGAAAGTACCCTTGTTTATTGTTAGAAAATCCCTATGGGTTGAAACGATATATACCCGAACGATCATATAGAATAGGAGAAAATCGTTAGGACTGAAATGATAAACCCAAGCAATTTTCATTGATTTGGAATTTAGGATTGCGGGTTGAAATAATATATACCCGTAATTAAAATTTTTGCTGATTGAAATGATAAATAATCATATCACTTGATCACAGGGTAGAAAATTATATACAAAAACCGAAATGGTTAAATTAAATGATTTAAAACCCTTAATCTTGAATTGGATTAAATGATATTTTGAAGGAAATTGATTTATATAAATTGAATTAGTTTAAAAATTCCAAGTTTGAAGGTTGGAATTGGAAATTGGTTTAAATCGAAGTTCTATAGTATTTTAATCTATTTTAAATCTTTCAAAACATTTTAACCCATTTTTGTCTAATTTAAATCTTTTTAATCTATTTTAAATTACATTAATCTATTTTAAACCATTTTAATATATTTTAAAATTATATTAATCTATTTGAAATATATTAATCCATTTTAACCTATTTTAAACAATATTAATTTGTTTTAACCTATTTAACTGTCTTAAACTATTTTTAAAACTATTGTAGACTATCTAAACTATTTTTTGAATTTTAGGTTTTGTAAAGTGGAAGTTTTATATTTAAATCCTTGATGTAGAATACGATTAAATGATGTTATAACATAAGTAAGGATTTAAAGGACATATTTGAGGAATATGATGATTTAAATGAGTTTTAATCTATTGTTGAATTATAAATTGGAAAGTGATATGATTTCAAATGTGATATAATTTCGAAAGTAAATACGATTTCGAAAATGATATGGCTTTGAGTCTATGATATTTTGATATAAATTATAAATTAGTTTTGGAAATGTAAAAGAACCATCCGGTGTGAAATAAGCGTTTGGTTGTTAAAGAGACCGAGATCAGATATTGTCGTACTCTCTGCCAATATCGTAAACTACTTTGACAACTGTGTATGTAGTGGAGTTTCCTGAAATGTAGTAGGATAGTTTGGCGAATGATTCTGTATGAGGTTTTTATGTGACCCTAACTCCTACGAGACAACTTAAATGTGACTAAAACAGGCCATGTCGGTCTAAGTGATGTCATTCTCTGATCGTACACATTTCATAGAAACCATATTATGACTTTGTGATGATTTGGTAGCAACCCCTTGATTTTGATTATGAGAGTGTGTACCGAGGTGGGCTGTGGTAGTTGATATGCGTTACAACCAGTTCGGTTCCATAATTGGTATATCTACTCTGGCATTGCCTCAAGTGCCGTGTTCGCATGTCCTATCACGCCTTCTACGAGTTTGTTTTATGTCGTACGTATGGAATGCTCCTTGATAGCCCACCTACAAGTGGAGTTTACAGTATCTGTATAGACTATGACATCATGTATAATTTGTTAAGGGGGATATAGGTAACGCCTTATTGCTATTTTAATACTTTATTGAAGGTGCTATTATAATAGCATATTGTACTTTATAGGTAGATAGTTTAACGGATCCTTAGGAGATGTAAATCCCGAACATCTTTGAAGTTATTGCACCCACGTTAACACTAGATAGGAGATGTCAAACCACATAAACATCTCCGACGCCGTTACACTCATATTTACTTACCGTTGATTTAACTTACATAAGATCTTTTAGTTCTGACTCGAGTGTTTTATCTTTTCAATTAGCTCGGGTCAGCCTGAGCTTTTCAATTTATCAAAGACTGCTTTCTGAAGGACGAAGACGAAAAAGTTGTACTATTATTTTTTGCTATATTTGTTCCACTGCATCATGTTGTTCTACTGCATTTATTTATTATTATATTCTTGTCGTATTTAGCTTTGATTTGTATTATAAAATTATAATCAATGTTTTTTGTAAAGAGCTTCATGAACTATTTATTTGATTATTATATTGTCATTTTGCTGTGAGATCTGTATTTGTTTCCTTTATTTCTCTGCTTTTTCTTATTTACCCCATAACAATCTGCCCTTTTGAATGGTTTGAGTCTACTTATGTGGTTCATCGTCGATTTAAACTGTCCAAAAAGTAGGTCGTTACATTTGGTATCAGAGCTTTAGTTTAGCGATAACCTTAGCTTTATGTGTCTGACTTATTAGAAATTGTAACGTCCCGCCTTTTCGCATGCTTTAAATTGACACATGTGCCAATTCAAACCATACGGAAGGGCGGATTGTTATGGGGTAAATAAGAAAAACGAGAAAGAAATAATACAAAACAGAATTTCACAGTGGAAGGATAAAATATAATAATCAAATATACAGTTCATGAAGCTGTTTACAAAATATTTAATTTTTCTTATACAATATATATCAGAGTTGCACATACCAACGAATAAAATCGATGCAGGGGAATACAGTGTAGTGGAATATAATATAATAATAATGAAATCTTCATCTTCATCCTCCAGAAATAAAGTCTTCGATCCTTAAATGCTCGGAATGACCCGAGCGAATTGAAACAACAAAACACTCGAGTCAGAACTAAATGATCTTATGTAAGTTAAATCAACAGAAGTAAATATGAGTGCAGTAACTCAAGAGATGCTCGGGATTTACATCTCCTAAGGATCCGTTAAACTATTTACTATGTAGTAATATTTCGCTATTATACTAGTGTCTAATTATAAAATAAATTTACTTTTAAATAGCATTAAGGGGCTACCCATATAGGCCTTAACACGTAATAATCCCAGTAGTCCATCCAATATCATGGTCCCTCCTGATTCGGAAGCCAACAGAGGATACCATACGGGCTACGGGAGAAATCCAAACTCGTACAAGGCGCGATAGGGCAGGTGATACGGCACAAATAGGCAATGCCAGGGTAGATATACCAATTACGCATCCAGGCTGGTGGTAACGCCCACCTCGAACAACATCCCCAAAATCAAAAATCAAAAGTAGCCAACGAATCAAATCCAAAAGTCAAAGTATAATATCGAAGGGATGTGTCCGATCAAAGGTGCTACCTCAATTAACCCATCGATCGCTCTTGTTTTAGCCACCTTATGCCAACTCGTGGGAGTTGGGTCCACGTATTTACCTCAAAGGAAACGCCGCCACCATCCTACTTCATTCTGGAATCTCCACCACGTACACGGTTGTTAAAGTGGTTTTTGGAGTTGGCAGAGAGTATGATAACTTTCGATCCCGGTCTCTTCACCAACCAACCGTTATTATAACACCGCGGTCTTTTCAAAATTGTTTATACTTTAAAACCAAAATAAAATACCCATTTGAAAATCATATAAATACGATATCATTTCTATTTTAAAACCCAAATCAATATGATATCATTTTATTTCAAATATATCCTTTTCCAAAAATCATAGTACTTTCAAATATATACCTTAAACCCATAGCTTCGAAACATAATTTTCAACACTTAAATGGTTTAATAATACACTACTTTATAAAGTAAATTAGGTTTTTAATTTCTCAAATCAATTCCAAATACAAATTTGAATTTTCAAATAAATCATTTAAATTTCCATATATTTCAAAGTTTTTAATATTCCCCCATTTCAAAACTAAATTTTTAATTCATATATATATGCCAAATTCATTTTACTATTATTTAGTTTTGAAATACTTACTTAATAAATCTAGTATCCTTTAAATAAAACTTTCAAATTCAATAATTGAACATTCCTCAATTTATTTAGACTAGATTTATTCATTTAAATCATCTTAAACCCGAAATAGTTATAACACCATGTTCTTTTTAAATCTAAATTTCAATAAGATCTTAATTTAATAAGATCTCAAACCAATTTCAAACTATCGTCTCAACTTTGATTTATAAAATCAATATAAACACTATATTAGAATATAATTTAAGTAAATACTTATCCACAATAATTTTTAATAAAATCAACTTTATTATTAAACTAACTTTATACTTTAAACGAATTTATACATAGCTTAAAACCAAGAATTTAACTATAGATAAAATAACCTTTATCAAATATCCGAAACCAATATCTCAAAAAACCATATGATATTTCTGTACAAAACCATAGAAAAATTATTTCAAAAATTATTTTATATATATATATATATATACCGCGGTGCTTGTATATAATTTTTTATCCTATGGTCAAGTGATACGGATATTTATCATTTCAATCTGCAATTTAAAAATAAAATGCGGTTGTATATCATTTCAAACCGCAATCCCGAATGAAATGAAAATGCATGATAACTTGTAGTTTATAACAATATAAAATACAGCATCCATTCATCCAATATCAACCATCAACCATTTATCACAATCATCATCAAATTCAAACAATGGCATCAATATAGAACGGAAAATAAACAACAGGTATTAAATAGCAGTTTATATTCAATAATAAATTAATTAACTGTTTAACTGCCACTTTATATGCAATGAATAATTAATTAACAATTTAAATGGCAGTGAATGCATTAAATAAATTAAATAGAAATTTAATTTAAATAAATGAAATTAACTGAGACGCTGATTAAAAATATGGCAAACAACCATAAAGAAATTTTACATCACATCATATATCAATTCAACAAACATAATAAATTTTAGAAGTTGTGAGTGGGTTAAAACACTCACCTTTTGAATTTAAATTCAATCTAAATTCAATTTAAACCCAAAAAATTGACCGTCTCAAAATTCGTTCAAACCAGCGCCAAAATGTTCGAAATTTCAATAAGATCCTAACAAAAAAAACGTGCGTGAATTGGCGTTCGTATGTGAAAGATATAGCGATATTTGTGTTTGAATTTCAAAAAAAAATAAAAATAAAAAGAGAACACATTCACTACCACGTCGTCATTGTCACCTGTACATGCAAATTTTGTTTCCAGAAGCCCGACCCTGCTACAGCACATGCACGCATCCCATCTTCTTCAACACGCGAAACCCAGCCATCATCACGCTCCATCGCACCAATGCGCCGCCACGTAGGTCGACCGTGGCCTCACCCCCAAGCGCCAACGCCCCTCTCGACGACCCCGTCCACCTACTATCGACGCATGGCACCCAACATCAATAGCCGCCGGCCTCCCAGTGTAACCCTAATCCATGATTTCTGCCAAATCCAACCGTCGATTCGCCTCCAAACTTCACCGATGAACAACGCGCTAGCCCCTCTACAAAACCCAAAAAGGGTTCGACGATCTGACAACTTTCACTGACGCGTGATGGACGGTCGAGACTTCTTTGATTTTTACCAGTCAAACGACAATCCAAAACGAAAAACGAATTTCACCAGAAGATTACGTACTTTGAGAGCTTTGACATATATTTTTTCTGAATTTTTCTGAGGAGTTTGAATTTTAATTAGATTTTTGAATTTGCAATTGGATCTAGGGTTTGCATCCATTGAGGAAGAGGAGGAGATGATGAAATTTGTACATGCAGAAAAATTAGAATAGGCATGGGCTAGGGTTTAGCAGGGTATTTATAGATAAAGTTGAAATAGACAGATGGATCCGAATTATAAACGTGTTAAACGATAATTGGCCCAAAAAGCCCGTTCAGATTCCGGAACGAAATTGAGTCAACCAATATATATTAAAACAGTTGTTTTAAAATATTTTAAACGCGATGGAACAAATTTCAAGTCCAAATTCCATCGTATGAAGAAGTTATGCTAAACTCAATATTATTCAAATTGATTTCAATTGATTTCAATTTCATTAATTTCAAGGCGTTTCGAGTTCGTACGATCAAATGACATGTCCGATCGCTACGAAATTTGAATCCCTACAATAATTCACCATTATGGATCCGATGAATCTTGTTTCGTCAAAATCCGAGCCAGTGGCTAAAATGGCTATTTTTACACTAATTAAATAAATTTATAATTAATTGATTAAATTCAAATTTCAATTTCAATTCTAAAATTGACAATTTTATCCTGTTTATGTTTCTCAAACATTTACAAAGATTTAAACAAATTCAAATGTCAATTTAGAGAAGATTAATTTATAAATTTCAATATAAATCCTCAATTTCATTAAATTGAAAATTATAAATAAAATTTCCAATAATTATTTTTAAATTCACTTTTCATTCAATTATTTAATTCATTGTTATCAAATGGATGCAATTTACATTAGTTCACGATTGTTTACATTTATTTTCTTAGATTTCATCTACATTTCCATTTATGCAATATTTTAAATATTAAATTTTCATTTAATTTCAATAAATCATATTATCGTAATTTAAATTAAAATAAATAAATAAATGTTGGTTCCCATCTTTATTATTCAACCATCATTATCCTATAAACATATTTAACATTTGTTTATGTTTCATTAACCTGACACTTCTATATACATCTTAGATTTGTATAAATGGCTATATTTCAAAATGCGAAATCTTGTCTATTACCCATATTAATTAAGGTTTTCAAACTAATTAATAAAATTTCCTTAGTCCAATCCTTTTTACCAAGTAAATTTACATTCACACTTCCGTTATTGTTTTAACAATCATTAAATTAACGTTCATCAACCACAACAAACATTATGATTATTTTATCTAACATTGATTGTATATATTTTCCATTTATTACGTATTATTGTATCAATGGATAAAATTTTAAATCTTTTTCCCAAATCTACTATTTTCAATCAATTATAACTTTACAATCTGTTTCAATTAATAGGGTGTGCATTAATTTAGTTGTTGTATTAATTCTTATTATCATAACATTAAGGTTCCTTTACTCTAATTGATTTCCAATTTAATTATTAAACGAAATATACATGTAACTTATACAACTGTTACCATGCCTTAAATTATGCTCATGAATTCCCTATTATCAAGCAACCGTTACAGTTCTTAAATCTTATGCTTTTATTAAATTACTATTAACTATATTATTATTATTCCACTAGCTAATCAGGTATTTACATATCTAATACTTTATTACATTTATTTGAATTAAATTTCCAAATTTGCTAGATACACAAATTATGACCTTACAATTATTCCAATTAATTGGAATTGCGTTAAATAAATTATTTATTAACCTATATTTACATAATTTCATAAATTTACATTCAGTCACAAATGAATCAATATATTATTTCACCCAATAATACACCGATTGCATTTGTTTATACTATATTCCATTTAAAACTAAGTTATAACATTTGAATCATTATATTAAATCTGAATGTTCATTCACGTTCATTATTTATTAACTTGCAATAACGTATTTCCTTAATTTACATCCAATTACTGATAACCATGTTTCCTTTCATAAATTAATACAATACTTACCTTTAATTTCTCATATTCAATTTATATCTAGGTATAAACCTTTCACTACTCCATCCATTAGAATTCTATTCAATTCACTAACAAATAGGTTTATTTACCATTTATATATTTTATTTTAGCGTTCATTTCTATATTAATTTATAAAGTTTTTATTTCTACTAAAATTAATTACAAAATTTCATTAATTAAACCAATTTAAATTGTCGAAAATTACGGTCGTTACACTCTCCTCCACTCAAAATTTTCGTCCCCGAAAAGGAAAAGATGGAAAAAGAAGGATTTAGAAATCAATATATCTTACTTAAAATGTCGAATTTATACATTATTAAATTTACAAAATAAAATAATTTAAAATAAAATACACCGATTTGTAACCATTAAATGTTTTATACTTAAATTACTAAAGTTTGGTAAAAAAATTTCAAAAATTTTCTAAGTCCAAAATTTCCAGAAAATTTTGGCAGTCTCCTTTGTACGGAGTGGTTCGGGAGAAAATATAGTATCAAGTATAACAAAATAGCACATATAATTACCAAAATAATATATATCCCAACACGGGAAAAATAATATAATAACGCTATAAGCCGTAATCCGAAAACGTACCTATTTGTCGAGCAATTTACGCTTATTGTTATGAAACCAAAAGCAGTAGCAATTACTTTCATAACCTGTATTTCACTTATATAATCCAAAAAGTTTAACAATTATATAAAATGAATTATTTAAGTGATTTCAACCATAAACAAACCAATCAATACACAACAACAATCGCTGCAACAAGGCATATAACCATCACATAGAATCACTACAAACCAATCATTTATTCATATTAAACAAAACAAACAGTTGTTCGGGTTCAAACTTTAAATTGTACGGAGTGGAAAATAACTACTAAGTGCACCATTCACTCAACAGCCTTACGTGAGACTAAATAGATTATTCATACATCTAAACAAATTTAAAGTATCCTTACCCAAACAACCATAAACCAAAACAAACAACAAATTCCAAACAATAAATCAAGTTAATTTTTGTTAATTTCATTTCAAACTATTGTTGTTTGATTTCCTTTTTATCATATATTGATTTATCTTTTTAGTTTTACATTCTTTCTTGCAAATTTTCATCTTCATTTATTTATTTATTTGCATTACTTTCATTCATTTCTCCATTTCATTTACTTATCATCTTAATGCATTAACTTTAGTTTACAATCATATATTTAATGCATTCTTCTTTTCTACTTATTTTACTTATAATAGCTTCAACCATTTACTTAAATTTATTATCATGTATTTATAATACTTACATTTCTATTATATTTTATCATAGTACATTTTAATTATAACTTAATTTTATAACCATTTCAACATCAAATTCTTATTTATTAAAGAAATTCATTGAACACTTTCATTCATAAGTTTACCTATACAACTTCCATTTTTTTCTTAATACATTTCAACTTTTTACATCTTTTGGTAAGTTATATATATGCTAAAGAAAATGCAAATTAAACTTATACAAGTTTTACCTCGTCTTTTAATTTAATTTAATGTTCAATAATTACATCTTTGTTTTATAAGTTGCATTTTCAACATTCTTTAAATTCTATTTATAACTTAGCATTTATCTCTTATTTTAATTAAAGGTTCCAATTATTAATTAGTTACATTCCATTTCACTATAATAATTGAAACTATTAATTAACGCAAACTTAAGAATTTAAATACCGGGTTTAATTTTTCAAATCATTTTTGAAATAATAGATAAATGCATATATTTCCAGTTATATATCTAATTATATTTAAAACAATTTAAAATTTATATTTGTTTATAAAATAAATCTGCAGTGAAACTACTACAGTGGCCTTCCCACTTTGAAACTCGAAAATGAATGTCGATGATGCGGCCGCCATCACCGCAATTATTTTCCAGCGACAGAGAGGGAAGTACAGAACTTATTTCTTTTCAAAGTTTCTTTAAAACAATTTTTTCAAATTATATTGAAATATTTATATCAGACAATACTTCTAATATTATTATTATTATATTCCAAATCATTTGAAAGAAATTTTCAAAACCCCAGAACTTAAATTCTAAATTTCCAATTTTATTTATTTCAATTTCAATCTTATTTCAACTATTATTTATAAATTTCATTACCTAACAACCAATATATTGCAACCAAATATATATCTTATTTATAAAAATTTATTATATATATATATATATATAGAAAATATAATATGCAAAATTATTTCATTCACCTTTATTAAAACAAATATTATGTCGGTCTGTCCTATTAAGTGTTTAGAAATCCCTATTGATGTCATAGCGTCCCATGCACCAATCAAAATTCTTAAATACAAAATGGAACAGATTAACACAATATTAAAACCTTTTATGTCATTAACAAATACGCTCTCTCATATACATATATATATATACATACTCAGCGACTCCCATAGGGTATTACTACCCTATTAGTAAAGAGTCAGACCCCACAAAACTAAGGTTTATTGCTAAACCAAAGCTCTGATACCAGATGTAAAGTCCCGCCTTTTCGCACACTTTAAATCGACACACGTGCCAATTCAAACCATAAGAAGGGCGGATTATTATGGGGTAAATAAGAAAAACAAGAAAGAAATAAAACAAAACAGAACTCACAGCGGAAGGATAAAATATAATAATCAAATATACAGTTCATGAAGCTGTTTACAAAATATTTAATTTTTCTTATACAATATATATCAGTGTTGCACGTACCAACGAATAAAATCGATGCAGCGGAATACAGTGTAGTGGAATATAATATAATAATAATAATGAAATCTTCGTCTTTGTCCTCCAGAAATAAAGTCTTCGATCCTGAAATGCTTGGACTGACCCGAGCGAATTGAAAACACAAAACACTCGAGTCAGAACTAAAGATCTTATGTAAGCTAAATCAACAGAAGTAAATACGAGTGCAGTAACTCAGGAGATGCTCGGGATTTACATCTCCTAAGGATCCGTTAAACTATTTACTATGTAGTAATATTTCGCTATTATACTAGTGTCTAATTGTCAAATAAACTTACTTTTAAATAGCATTAAGGGGTTACCCATATAGCCCTTAACACATAATAGTCCCAGTAGTCCATCCAATATGTAACAACCCGCATATTTATCGATTTTATATTTAAATATTTTATTTAAATATTTTATCGTTAGTCGGATTTTAGTCCGAAAAGCTACTTTTTGCATACGGTCGAATTAGGACTCGAGACCACCCCCATTGAGTTCAAAATGCCGTTTGCGACCTTTTTGAGTATAAGCTTCGATATGTTTGGAGAAAGTTGAATTTTGCTACTTTTTGCTTTGGGCTTTGGTTTGGGCTGAGCCAATTAACCACTTACTAACTCAGTCCCAATCCCCCTCTCCTCTTCATTACTTCATTCTAACTCCTCAAACTCAAGCTCCAACTGAAAATGGTGGAGAGGAAAGGGAATTAGAAACTCCAAAACCCTAGTTCCTCTTGCTAGCTCAAGTTCTTGCTCCAAACTAATAGAAGAACCCATTGGTAAGCTTCTCTTTATCTTCTCCAACTCTTTCTCCATTCAATTTCAGAAAATTCCTAAACCTAATTTAGGAAATGTTTCTCTTTTAAGCTTAGATTCAAGCTTCTAGAGTTGGATTTGAAGAGTGGTTGATTCCCCTTTGCTTTCAAGCTTCATCTTCATAAATTTTAGTGCAAAGGTGAGATTTTTAATCTCACATCTATGCTTATACTTATCTTCGATTGTTAGGTATGAATTCCTAACACTTATTCATGTGCATTTGCTTTTGATTTGGATTGCTTTTGTGAGTATTCCAATTTTTAGTGTTTTGAGTTCAATTCATTAAAAATCCTAACTTTGATGCTTGAACATGTTTTTGGTGATGCATCGAGGAGCTTATAGGGTCGCGTAGTCGATTGACATAAACCCTTAGCGCCGTTGCTCATGCGAATGCAATTTGGTCAAGATTGAACCTCATTTGTAATAGGCATGGATGAGGCTGGAAACAGGCTCGGCCGACCGACCCCCTGGTCCGGTCGATCGACCTGCTTCTAAGTGCATAAGCACTTTCTGTTTTAGGGTCCGGTCGACCGACTTCAGGGGTTCGGCCGACCGACCTGCTTCCCGAGGATTTTTGTGGAACAGGGTCCGGTCGACCGACCCCCTGGTCCGGTCGACCGACCTGATGATTTTTGCCAGATTAGCCTATTTCGCTAATCCGCTTGAATATCCAACTTTAATCGATTCGTGTGGTCTCCCTTTTGTTGTTGTCATTTATTATCGACTTTGATGACTTATTTTCTTTGGGAATTTTAGATATATCCACTTTGATGGATTTTATATCGATTTCTTTGGATTTTATTGACGTCTTCGAATGTGAATTTTTATGCCCGATTGTTTCTACAATCTTCTTTGTGATTTGTCACTTTAAAAATATAAAGGTTTTCTATACTAGTAGTAAATATCAAAACTCTTTCTTCAAATGATTTCAATACTATTTTATTACAAAGCTCGTTTTCTTAAACCGATTTCCAATCTATTAGTATATATAAACCTTTACCTCACTCGTATGAGAAATCTAATTAAACGACTTAGTAAAACGAGTGGTATGAAACGCTTGCGTTCACTTTGTTGGTTAATTCTTGGACTTGTTCGATTGAATCTCTTGTGACAATTTTCTAGCGGAGATCTACAATTTGTTCGTAAATATTTAAGTTAAGCTAGTGGTTATGGGACATGAAGCTAAGCTCATATATTTACTAGCTTATTGTAATTGACACTTCTCATTGATCATGACGATCACCTTTATGGTTTAGACTAGCAATGTGCGATGTCTTTTTGCTGCTTGGTTAGGCTAGACACCACTTGTGTGATTCCATTCACACATACTTTTTCGATTAGCCTAGACACCACTTGTGTGATTCCATTCACACATACTTTTTGCTGCTTGGTTAGGCTAGACACCACTTGTGTAATTCCATTCACACATACTTTTTTGGTTAGCCTAGACACCACTTGTGTGATTCCATTCACACATACTTTTTGCTGCTTGGTTAGGCTAGACACCATTTGTGTGATTCCATTCACACATACTTTTTCGGTTAGCCTAGACACCACTTGTGTGATTCCATTCACACATACTTTTTGCTGTTTGGTTAGGCTAGACACCATTTGTGTGATTCCATTCACACATACTTTTTCGGTTAGCCTAGACACCACTTGTGTGATTCCACTCACACATACTTCTTTGTGATTTCTGGATTTCGTGTGTTGATTTCTGGAATTTATGTTTCACCAACTTTTACGATGGGCATTGATATATATGTCATTTATTGTGGCTTGGTGAACGAAATTAGGAGTATGACATTCCTTTTTATCTTGAGTAGATTATTGTGATATTGATTAATCTCTTGTTGATTTTCAATTACTTATTTATCACAGCTTGGCATTGTGATTATTATATGTTTATGTCATATCTCTTATTATATATAACTTCATCTGATATTTATAGCTAGACTGATCCGTTTATTATTTTCTTCTTAAATAATACTCGGGTCAGACTGAGATATTACAGGTGCTTCCTCTTGGCTTCCTATCTGGAATCATCTTCTGACTTTTGGCTAACTACTTTAGTCTAGTAGTTTTTGTTGTATACATTTGAGATATAGACTCTATGGTGTATACTTATTCTTTTGTCTAGCACTGGTATCTATTCCGTTGTATTATTGTGGATCCTTTTGACCACTACTCTGATGTACACTTTCATGTGTAATATTCATATCTATTTTCCGCCTTTGTGATATGAATTGTCTGTGACTGATTTGTGTTATGTTTATTTCTATATTTGTTTCCGAGGTCCTTCATAGCCACTGTGTAGTAGCTTCGAGTTTGTGTCGATGTGTCGGATTTCCTCTTGATAAAGAAAATGCATGTTATACTATCTGACATATCGATGCTCGCGCAAAGCAATTACACGGATGGTCGCTCCTCAACAGCCTTATTCTCCGTGCTAGTTGACAGCATTACACCGTAGTGTTCTTGGCTAGCATGGGTATAGAGGTGGGGCGTCACACAATATCATGGTCCCTCCTGATCCAGAAGCCACTAGAGGATACCACACGGGCTAAGGGAGAAATCCAAACTCGTACAAGGCACGATAGGGTAGGTGACACGGCACAACTAGACAATGCCAGGGTAGATATACCAATTACGCTTCCGGGTCGGTGGTAACGCATAGCAGCTACTACTGCCCACCTCGAACAACATCCCCAATATCAAAAATCAAAAATGGCCACCGAATCAAATCCAAAGTCATAGTATAATATCGAACGGATGTGTCCGATCAAATGTGCTACCTCAATTAACCCGTCGATCGCTCCTGTTTTAGCCACCTTATGCCAACTCACGGGAGTTGGGTCCACGTATTTACCTCAAAGGAAACGCCGCCGCCATCCTACTTCATTCTGGAATCTCCACCGCGTACACGGTTGTTAAAGTGGTTTTCGGAGTTGGCAGAGAGTATGACAACTTCCGATTCCGGTCTCTTCAACAACCAACCGTTACTATAACACCGCGGTCTTTTCAAAATAGTTTATACATTCAAAACCAGAATAAAATATCCATTTCAAAAACATATAAATACGATATCACTTCTATTTTAAAACCCAAATCAATATGATATCGTTTTATTATCCTTTTCCAAAAATCATAGTACTTTCAAATATATATACCTTAAACCCATAGCTTCGAAATATAATTTTCAATACTTAAATGGTTTAATAATACATTACTTTATAAAGTAAATTAGCTTTTTAATTTCTCAAATCAATTCCAAATACAGATTTGAAATCCCAAATAAATCATTTAAATTTCCATATATTTCAAAGTTTTAAATATTCCACCATTTCAAAACTAAAATTTTAATTCATATATATATGCCAAATTCATTTTACTATCATTTAGTTTTGAAATACTTACTTAATAAATCCAGTATCCTTTAAATAAAACTTTCAAATTCAATAATTGAATATTCCTCAATTTATTTAGACTAGATTTATTCACTTAAATTATCTTAAACCCGAATTTAGTTATAACGCCATATTCTTTTTAAATCTAAATTTCAATAAAATCTTAATTTAATAAAATCTCAAATCAATTTCAAAACTATTTTCTCAACTTTGATTTATAAAATCAATATAAACTCTATATTAGAATATAATTTATGTAAATACTTATCCACAATAATTTTTAATAAAATCAACTTTATTATTAAACTTACTTCATACTTTAAACAAATTTATACATAGCTTAAAACTAAGAATTTAACTATATATAAAATAACCTTTATCAAATATCCAAAACCAATATCTCATAAAACCATATGATATTTCTTTACAAAACCATAGAAAAATTATTTCAAAAATAATTATATATATATATATACCGCGGTGCATGTATATAATTTTTTATCCTATGGTCAAATGATACAGATATTTATCATTTCAATCCGCAATTTAAAAATAAAATGCGGTTATATATCATTTCAAACCGCAATCTTGAATCAAATGAAAATGCATGATAATTTGCAGTTTATAACAATATAAAATACATCATCCATTCATCCAATATCAACCATCAACCGTTTATCGCAATCAACATCAAATTCAAACAATAACATCAATATCGAATGAAAAATAAACAATGGGTATTCAATAGCAGTTTATATTCAATAATAAATTAATTAATTGTTTAACTAGTAGTTTATATGCAATGAATAAATTAAATAGCAATTTAATTTAAATAAATGAAATTAACTGAGATGATGATTAAAAATATGCCAAACAACCATAAATAAATTTTAAATCACATCATATATCAATTCAACAAACATAATAAATTTTAGAAGTTGTGAGTGGTTTAAAACACTCATCTTTTGAATTTAAATTGAATTTAAATTCAATTTAAACCCAAAAATTTGATCATCTCAGAATTCATCCAAATCAGCACCAAAATATTCGAAATTTCAATACGATCCTAACAAAAAAACCGCGCGTGAATTGGAGTTTGTATGTTAAAGATATAGCGATATTTGTGTTTGAATTTCAAAAAAAAATAAAAAGAGAACACATTCACTGCCACATTTCATTGTCACCTGTACACTCAAATTTCGTTTCCAGAAACCCGACCCTGCTATAGCCCACGCACGCATCCCATCTTCTTCAACATGCGAAACCCAGCCATCATCACGCTCCATCGCGCCAACGCGCCGCCACGTAGGCCGACCATGGCCTCGCCCCCAAGCGCCAACGCCCCTCTCGACGACCCCGTCCACCTACTATCGACGCACGGAACCCAACATCAACAGCCGTCGGCCTCCCAACGTAACCCTAATCCATGATTTCTGCCAAATCCAACCGTCAATTGATTTCAATTTCATTAATTTCAAGATGTTTCGAGTTCGTACGATCAAATGACTAGTCCGATCGCGACGAAACTTGAATCCCTACAATAATTCACCGTTACGGATCCAATGAAACTAGTTTCGTCGAAATCCGAGTCAGTGGCCAAAATGGCTATTTTTACACTAATTAAATAAATTTATAATTAATTAATTAAATTCAAATTTAAATTTCAATTCTAAAATTGACAATTTTATCCCTTTTATATTTCTCAAATATTTACAATGATTTAAACAAATTTAAATGTCAATTTAGAGAAGTTTAATTTATAAATTTCAATATAAATCCTCAATTTCATTAAATTCAAAATTATAAATAAAATTTCCAATAATTCTATTTAAATTCACTTTTCGTTCTATTATTTAATTCATTGTTATCAAAAGGATGCAATTTACATTGGTTCACGATTGTTTACATTTATTTTCTTAGATGTCATCTACATTTCCATTTATGCAATATTTTAAATATTAAATTTTCATTTAATTGCAATAAATCATACTATCGTAATTTAAAGTCAAATAAATAAATAAATGTTGATTCCCATCTTTATTATTCAACAATCATTATCCTATAAATATATTTAACATTTGTTTATATTTCATTAACCTGACACTTCTATGTACATCTTAGATTTGTATAAATGGATATATTTCAAAATGTGAAATCTTGTCTATTACCCATATTAATTAAGGTTTTAAAACTGATTAATAAAATTTCCTTAGTCCAATCCTTTTTATCAAATAAATTTACATTCACACTTCCGTTATTATTTTAACAATCATTAAATTAATGTTTATCAACCACAACAAATATTATGATTATTTTATCCAACATTGATTGTATAAATTTTCCATTTATTACGTATTATTGTATCAATGGATAAAATTTTAAATCTATTTCCCAAATTTACTATTTTCAATCAATTATAACTTTAGAATCTGTTTCAATTAATAGGGGTGCATTAATTTAGTTGTTGTATTAATTCTTATTATCATAACATTAAGGTTCCTTTACTCTAACTGATTATCAATTTTATTATTAAACGAAATAAACACGTAACTTATACAACCGTTACCATGCCTTAAATTATGTTCATGAATTCCCTATTATCAAGCAACCGTTACAGTTCTTAAATACTTATGCTTTTATTAAATTACTATTAACTATATTATTATTATTCCACTAGCTAATCAGGTATTTACATTTCTAATACTTTATTACATTTATTTGAATTAAATTTCCAAATTTGCTAGATACACAAATTATGACCTTACAGTTATTCCAGTTAATTGGAATTGCGTTAAAAAATTATTTATTAACCTACATTTACATAATTTCATAAATTTACATTCAGTAACAAATGAATCAATATATTATTTCACCCATTAATACACTGATTACGTTTGTTTATACTATATTCCATTTAAAACTAAGTTATAACATTTGAATCATTATATTAAATCAGAATGTTCATTCACGTTCGTTATTTATTAACTTGCAATAACGTATTTCCTTAATTTACATCCAATTACTGTAAACCATGTTTTATTTCATAAATCAATACAATACTTACCTCTAATTTCTCATATTCAATTTATATCTAGGTATAAACCTTTCACTACTTCATTCATTGGAATTCTATTCAATTTACTAATAAATAGGTTTATTTACCATTTATTTATTTTATTTTAGCGTTCATTTCTATATTAATCTATAAAGCTTTATTTCTAGTAAAATTAATTACAAAATTTCATTAATTGGACCAATTTAAATTGTCGAAAAATACGGTTCGTTATAGAAATAGGGTAGTAATACCCTAGAATGAGTCTTTGAGTGTATATATGAGAGAGCGTATTTGTTAGTGTTATAAAAGGGTTTGCTATTGTGTTAATTTGTTCTGTTTTTTATTTATAAATTCTGTTCGGTACATAGGATACTGTAACGACCCGTAAATTTCAATAATTAAATTTTTTAATTTAATAATATTTTGGTAATTAAATCTGGAATAAATAAAAATTTGGAATTTGTTAATGAATTAATAACGGAAAGGAAATGTAAGAATGTTAATGCATGTTAATAAATAACTAGTTTAGTACAATCCCAATTAATGGGAACAATTTTAGCGTTATAATTAATTGTAAATAGTAAAATTTGGATATAATTTCGAAGTTATATTAATTGATGAAATATTATGCAATAAATTGTAATTTGATAGAATCAATGCTAGATAAGTAATTATAATAATTGTTAGTTGATAATAAAATATGAATGGGATTAAATTAGGCAAACAGTGATAATTATTAATTGTTTACCCATTTATTTAATTTATTGAATTAGATCTAAATGCATTGCAACTAAACGTAATTAAAAACTACGTTAATATGAATTTAGTTGATGACTGAAAAAAATATTAGGGTAATAGGATATATACTAATGTTAAATTTATGCAAAAGATGATGATTGATTGAATAAAAAAAAAATAAAGATTTATTAATTTCAATTTAATAATTAGATTAATTTTTTTTTGCAAGGTAACCCGGTTTTATAGTGGACCGTCCACTATTTATTACGGATGTAATAAAAATTGAAGTACAGGAGTAAGGTAAAAACACCTTAACTACTAAGTAATGAAGAAAACAGCTCTGGTGTGTGAAAGACATATCACAACGACAAAAGGAATTAACGAAACTAACTACTCCTCCGAAGAGGAAGAATCTCCATCATCCACAACACCATGGGAAGACACCAAAGGTACAATTCCCAACGTACTAGCAAAGGGGCGGAAACGGGAAGCAAGACAAGGATCAAAAGCCACTGAATCAGACGAGTATATAAAGGAGCGATCCCAGGATGAATCAGCTAGCAAGGTAGAATTCCTACCCTCAAAATGACCGTCCAAGTCAAGAACCAAAGAGTCACCAGAAGGTCTGTAATAAAGACATCTAAGGTCATGCTGATCATCAGAAACAAATCTGAAGTAAGAACCGGCCTTTGGGTTAAATCTCATATCAGAAATGAAATCAACCCAACACCCCTCAGCATCATCCCAAGCAATAGAGGGACGAGGAGGACCAGGTACAGGGTCTTCAACAGGAATCACAGAAACATCACCAGCATCCAGCAAAGAAGGTGGAGAGGCAGGGCTAGGAGCAGACGAAGGAGGCGGACCCGAGTCAGGCAAAGGAACAGCATGAGGAGGGACAACTATGGAGGAAACCTTAGGAACCCAAATCCTAAATGGGGGGCGAGGCAGTGGGATCTTAGGAGCAATCTCAGGAGCAACAGCTTGCTTGCAGGCAATAGCCAGGTGGCCAAAAGAGCAACAGGAGGAACAAATATCAGGAACCCAGCCATAGCGAACACAGACCTCCACAACATGGCCAACAGCAAGCTGGACAGGAATTGAAGAACGAAGCGGCTTATCCGGGGATATCTCAATTAGGGCTTTTGCATACACCAATTTTTCACGCGCGACGGTATTCGAATCAAAACATCTCAATTTCCCTACGTTACAAGCTAACCAATTCAAACCAAGCAGAGGTTGTAGAGCAGATGGAATTTGCGAAAAATAGGTCCAAACGAGAATAGAAAGAACTTGTTCACGCGCACTAGCCACAGTAGGGGACCAAGGAGTAATAATAAAGGGTTGACCATCAAAAAAAGAGGGCTCGGCCTCAAGCACAAGACTACGTTCCTCGGTGGAGGAAAACTTAAGGAAATAGAAAGAGTCAACCAACTTAACACGTAAGTTACCACGAAGTTTCCAGGCCCGATGACAAACAGAGGCCGCATCGTGAAGGCGGTGGGAAGAGTCCAAAAAGAAACCAACAAGATGATCAGACCAAAAGTCCATACCGGCTTGCAACACAGTAGGAGGAGGGATCATAACTCCATTCTCTTCAACAATTTCAAAATCAATCGGCTTGTATAAACCCACATTACGGGGAAGAGAGGAGAAAAGAGAGAACCATGATTTGTTACCAACAAGGGAGGCGGCAGCAGGAGGAGATGGAGCATGATTCACAGTGGCATGAGACAAACCAGTAGTAACAAAACACGACGATAATCTGGGACGAGAATTTCTGGGAGCGGGATCCGAGTTTAAACAGGCATTTTCACGAGCACCTTCAGAGCCACATAAATTACCAAGAGCATCAGCCGATTCACAACACAAGGCACTACCTAACTAACCATACGCATTATCAATACCAACAGAAGAAGAAGGAAACACAGTCGATCCACTAACACACAGAAGTGAAACCGATTTGCCCAAAACATTTTCCAAACAGCCAGTATTATCCAAGACTTTGTTGCTCTCAACAACCGATAGGCGAGCTCGTTCGTTATCATTTGAGTTCGAAATCCCCACCATAGCACCAGGAAAAATAGCGGTGGTCATATTCACAAGTACAGGGACCTTGCTAGAGCAAACAACCGGAGCTAGGGGGAGGGTTTGATGCAGGTAAAGGAGGGAAATTTGAGTCAGAGAGGAGCGGTGGCAAGGGAGGCTGCGGGGAAGGCATGGCGCTGAAGAAACGCCCAGATCTATTCGAAGAACGCGAGCGGGATGGAACGGTGAGCAGTGGAGAAGGGGGAGAAGAACTAGGCATATGGAGGGAAAGAGATGGTGAGGAGGGCAGGGGGATTAGCGAAAGGCAGAAGACAATACAAAGGACAATGCAAAGATGACGAAAAGAGTTTGCCAAATCAGCCGCCATTAACTGGTCACCATTATTAATTGAAAATCAATATAATTAGATCAATTGTAATTAAATGAAATTTAATATTTAACTATTACGTAAATAGAGATGAAGATGAAATTTGAGAATATTAATGTAATAAAGCATGAATCCAATGTCAATTTCATCCATTTGACAACAATGAATTGAATAATAAAATGAAAAGTAAACTAAATGGAATTAATGGAAACTAAATAATTTCTGAATTTAGTGAAATTGAGGTTAACACTAAAATTGATAAATTGATCAACTCTAAATTGAAATCTAAATTTATTTAAATTAGTGTAGATGATCAAGAAATTTAGAAACGGTAAAAATTGTTAATTATAGAATTGAAATTGAAAAATTGATTTAATTAATTAATTTTCAAATAATTTAATTAATGTAAAAATAGCCATTAGCCATTGACTCGTATTTCGATGAAACTAATTCCATCGAACCTGTAACGGTGAATTATTATAGGATTTCAAGTTTCGTAACGATCGGACTTGTCGTTTGATCGTACGGACTCGAAACGCCTAGAAATCAATTTAATTGAAATCAATTGAAATCAATTTGAAATAACTTGATTTTAGCATAACTTCTTCATACGATGGAATTTGGACTTGAAATCTATTCCATTACGTTTAAAATATTCAAAACATCTATTTTGATATATAGGTTGACCCAATTTCATTCCGGAATGAGAACGGGCTTTCCGGGCCATTTATCGTTCAATGGTCCAACCCAATCGTATCCGTTCCTCTATTTCTCAGCTCTACCTATATATATCCTGTTATAAACCCTAGTAGCCTTTCTATTTCTCATTTCTGTGCATAAAGAAATTTTTGATGCTCCTTTTCCTTAATGGCTGTGAACCCTAAATTTTCCAATTCAATTCCAATTCAATAATTCAACTTCAAAATTCAAACTCCACCAATCCAAACAAATCATATATCGATTTGAAGCCCTTGAAGAGCGTAATCTTTTGGTGCTATTTGTTTTTCGATTCGACACATCGTTTTCTCTGAAATTCAAGGCGAACCTCGGTCGTTCATAGGCCACCATCTCGATTCGACGATAGATTTTTGACTAGAGGGCGATCAGGTTACGCTGCACAGTTGTGGACGTCGAGGGGCGTCGATCTATGCCATTCGTTCATGCCAATAGGCTTCGAGTTAACCAGAATCGCCACTTTTGTTGGTGGCGGCACGGCGTATATTTAAATATTTTATTTTAATATTTATCGTTAGTCGGGTTTTAGTCTAAAAAGTTACTTTTTGCATACGGTCGAATTTGGACACGGAACCACTTCCATTGGGTCCAAAACGCCGTTTGTGATCTTTTTGTGTATAAACTTTGATATGTTTGGAGCTAGTGGAATATTTCTACCTTTTCACTTTGGGCTTTGGGTTTGGTTTAGCCCATTAGCCTAAACTATTAACTCTAGCTCAACCCCTTTTCTTTATAACTTTACTTTCATTTCCTAACACTCAAGCTTCATCAAAAATGGAGGAAGGAATGGAAAATTAAAACTCCAAGCTTAAGTTCATTTGCAAACCCAACATCTAACTCCAAATTCAAGGAGAAGCCATTGATTCTTACATTGATTTCAAGCTTCTTCTTCATTGATTTTGTGTAAAGGTGAGATTTTTATCTCACATCTTTGTCTATAACTATCTTTGATTGTTGGGTATGAATTCCTAACACTTATTCATGTGCATTTGCTTGTGGTTTGGATTAAATTGGTGAAAATCCCAATTTTTGATGTTTTGGGTTGAAATCTTTAAAAATCTAATCTTTGATGTTTGAACACGTTTTTGGTGATGAATCGAGGAGCCAATAGGACCGGGTAGCCAATAGGCTTAAACCTCTAGCGTTCGTACTCGATCGGTTGCAAATTGAGAGAGTTTTGCACTCCAAAACCCTTAAGTCGTTCGGCCTGCACAATTCGAAGTGCTCGGCCTGCAGTAATGTCGCGTCTTGCTTAGGTCGCGTCAATTTAGGTCGCTCGGTCATAGGTCGTAACCCATAGGTCGCTAGGTCACTCGGCCTTCTTTACCCCTTAGGTTGTTTCGTCGCTAGGTCGCTCGGCCTATCCTTACCACCATAGGTCGCTGGTCCTAGGTCGGCCTGCCTTTGATCGCTCGGCCATGATATGCCGCTTCCCTCATTTAGGTCGCTCGGCTAGGTCGTCTTGCTTAGGTCGCGCCAACTTAGGTCGCTCGGCCTGTTAAGACGCACCATGCTTTAAGTCGCCTCGCAGTTAGGTCGTGATCCATAGGTCGCTCGACTTGCTTGCGTAGTTCGGTCGCTCGGCCCATTAAGTCGCACGTTCATCTTAGGTCGCGTACCCCATAGGCCGCTTGCCTTACTGTTAGGTCGGCCTGCCTTAGGTCGTTCGGCCTGCTTGCACTGTTAGGTCGCACATGCATTGGGTCGCGCCACTCCTTAGGTCGGTTGCAGTTAGGTCGCGCCACCCTTTAAGTCGCACCTGCTTTAAGCCGCATGCTATTTCTTAAGTCGCTGATCCCTTAGGTCGTATGCCGTGTAGTCGCATGCGTTGAGCCACCGATTTCTTGTGTTGACTTATGTTAAGTTGTAAGTCGTGGCTGTTAAATCGCAAGGGAATTTCCGCTTTGATGGATTTATAATCGAATTCTTTGGATTTCATTCACGTCTTCGAATGTGAAATTTTGTGATTTATTGTTTCTGCAATCGTTTTTGTGAGTTGTCACCTTATTTCACTCGTACGAGAAATCTAACTAAACGGCTTAGTAAATCAAATGGTATGAAACGCTTGCATTTACTTCGCCGGTTAATTCTTGGACTTGTTGATTGAATCTCTTGTGACAAATTTTTTAGTGGAAACTTACAATTTGTTCGTACATATTTAAGTTAAGCTAGTGGTTTTGGGACATGAAGATAAGCTTATATATTTACTAGCTTACTGTAATTAACACTTCTTGATGATTGTTGACGATCATTTTTGTGATTTAGACTAGCAAATGTGCGATGTCTCTTTGTCTACGAGGGAGACTAAGCCCCGTTTCTGTGGAGCTTCGGCTCAATTTGGTGGGGTAGCAACCTATGGTCTTCGGGCCGTTTTGTGGAGCTTCGGCTCAAAATTAATGGTTAGCAACCATGGAATAGCGTTCCATTTTGGGATACACGTGTTGGTGAGTTTTCATGCTCCCGTTTTGTGATAGGCGTCCCACTTTTTTTGTGATTTCTGAATTTCCATTGATGATTTCTAGAGTTTGTGTTTCACCAATTTCGTGATTTACATTGATAGTTTTATCAATATTTGTGCATTGGTGAATTTGTGTGTCATTAAATTCTTGTGAATAAAAATTTGGAGTATGTCATTTCTTATTTCACCTTTGAGAAGATTCTTGTGATTTTGATTAATCTCTTGTTGATTTTCAATTACATACTTATCACAGTATGGCTTTATGGTTATCATATGTTATGTCATATCTCTTATTCTATATCGTTTTATCTGATATTTATAGCTAGACTGATCCGTTTATTATTTTCTTATTAAATAATACTCGGATCAGACCGAGATGTTACAGGTGCTTCTGCTTGACTTCACATCTGGGATTATCACCCTGACTTTTGGCTAACTACTTAGATTAGTAGTTTTTTTGTATACATTTGAGATATAGACTCATTGATGTATGCATATTCTTTTGTCTAGCACTTGTAGCCATTCTTTTGTGACGTTGTGGATCTTGTTTGACCACTACTCTGAAGTACACTTTCATGTGTTATATAATCATATCCATTTCTTCCTTTGTGATATGGATGTTTGTGACTGATTTGTATTATGTTTATTTCTATATTTGTTTCCAAAGACTACATATAACCATTGTGCAGTAGCATTGAGTTTGTATTGGTGTGTCGTATTTCCTCCTGTAACCAAATGCATGTTGTACTATCTGACATATCGGTGCTCGCACAAAGCAATTACACGGATGGTCGCTCCTCAACAACATTATTCTCCGCGCTAGTTGACGACATTTGACCGTAGTGTCCTTGGCTAGAGAGGGTATAAAGGTGGGGCGTCACACCTTGGTATCAAAGCCAAACTTCGGAACAATGTAGATTAATCTAGCAAGGGCCATCGTCGTAAGTCCATCTTAGGAGTCGTGATTTAGGATTTAATTCGAGTCTTCGTACTGATTCATCCTATTTTCTTTATGATTCCTTGTTTATCTATCAATATTGCTTAATATTCATTTGGTGAATAACCATATCCTTCTTCTTTCTTTCTTTCAAAAAGGAAGAGAAATGGTTAGACCTGTCCGTCCCAGCGCCGGTCAATCTCGTGCTACTCCCCAAGATGGAGTATTTATGTCCTCCTAGCAGCTTCTTGACCTAGTAGGAATGCTCAAGCAGCCGGATCTAATCCGGAGTCTACTCACCTTAGGTCTGGATTTGCACGTTTGTGCAGCGATTATACCAATTTGGGTGGAAAGCCATTCAAAGGTTTTGAAAAGATTATTGAAGTCCAAGCTTGGCTGAGAACGTGCGATCAAATCTTTTCTCGTATGAATCTTATTGATCTTCACCGTGTTCAGGTGGCCTCTAGTATGCTCCAAGAAAGAGCATTAGATTGGTATGAGTTTCTGATTTCTGAAATAAATGAAGCGGGTCTTACTTGGGAGAAATTCCGGGAATGCTTCGAATTAAAATTTGTGCCAGAAGCTGAGAAGGTGACTTTGGCTCGCCGTTTCATTGACCTTGTTCAAGGTGAATCCTCCGTGATAGACTATGTCACATCATTCATGTCACTTTCCAAATACGGGGTCGAGTACATAAAAACCCCATTGAAGAAAAACCAACGATTTGTCTATGGCTTAAATAAAAATCTCAAGAAGCCATGGATACTTATGCTTTTATTAAATTACTATTAACTATATTATTATTATTCCACTAGCTAATCAGGTATTTATATTTCTAATACTTTATTACATTTATTTGAATTAAATTTCCAAATTTGCTAGATACACAAATTATGACCTTACAGTTATTCCAACTAATTGGAATTGCGTTAAAAAATTATTTATTGACCTACATTTACATAATTTCATAAATTTACATTCAGTAACAAATGAATCAATATATTATTTCACCCATTATACACTGGTTGCATTTGTTTATACTATATTCCATTTAAAACTAAGTTATAACATTTGAATCATTATATTAAATCAGAATGTTCATTCACGTTCATTATTTATTAACTTGCAATAACGTATTTCCTTAATTTACATCCAATTACTGTTAACCATGTTTTATTTCATAAATCAATACAATACTTACCTCTAATTTCTCATATTCAATTTATATCTAGGTATAAACCTTTCACCACTCCATTCATTAGAATTTTATTCAATTTACTAATAAATAGGTTTATTTACCATTTATTTATTTTATTTTAGCGTTCATTTCTATATTAATTTATAAAGTTTTATTTCCACTAAAATTAATTACAAAATTTCATTAATTAAACCAATTTAAATTGTCCAAAATTACGGTTCGTTATAGAAATAGGGTAGTAATACCCAAGAATGAGTCTTTGAGTGTATATATGAGAGAGCGTATTTGTTAGTGTTATAAAAGGGCTTTCTATTGTGTTAATTTGTTCTGTTTTTTATTTATAAATTCTGGTCGGTGCATAGGATACTGTAACGACCTGTAATTTCAATAATTAAATTTTTTAATTTAATAATATTTTGGTAATTAAATCTAGAATAAATAAAAATTTGGAATTTGTTAATGAATTAATAACGGAAATGAAATGTAAGAATGTTAATGCACGTTAATAAATAACTAGTTTAGTACAATCCCAATTAATGGGAACAATTGTAGCGTTATAATTAATTGTAAATAGTAAAATTTGGATATAATTTCGGAGTTATATTAATTGATGAAATATTATGCAATAAATTGTAATTTGATAGAATAAATGCTAGATAAGTAATTATAATAATTGTTAGTTGATAATAAAATATGAATGGGATTAAATTAGGCAAACAGTGATAATTATTAATTGTTTACCCATTTATTTAATTTATTGAATTAGATCTAAATGCATTGCAACTAAACGTAATTAAAAACTACGTTAATATGAATTTAGTCGATGACTGGAAAAAATATTAGGGTAATTGGATATATACTAATGTTAAATTTATCCAAAAGATGATGATTGATTGAATAAAAAAATGAAAATAAAGATTTATTAATTTAAATTTAATAATTAGATTAATTGTAATTAAATGAAATTTAATATTTAACTATTACGTTAATAGAGATTAAGATGAAATTTGAGAATATTAATGTAATAAAGCATGAATCCATTGTCAATTTCATCCATTTGACAACAATGAATTGAATAATAAAATGAAAAGTAAACTAAATGGAATTAATGGAAACTAAATAATTTCTGAATTTAGTGAAATTGAGGTCAACACTAAAATTGATAAATTGATCAACTCTAAATTGACTTCTAAATTTATTTAAATTAGTGTAAATGATCAAGAAATTTAGAAACGGTAAAAATTGTTAATTATAGAATTGAAATTGAAAAATTGATTTAATTAATTAATTTTTAAATTATTTAATTAATGTAAAAATAGCCATTTTGGCCATTGACTCGTATTTCGACGAAACTAATTCCATCGAATCCGTAACGGTGAATTATTATAGGATTTCAAGTTTCGTAACGATCGAACTTGTCGTTTGATCGTACGGACTCGAAAAGCCTAGAAATCAATTTAACTGAAATCAATTGAAATCAATTTGAAATAACTTGATTTTAGCATAACTTCTTCATACGATGGAATTTGGACTTGAAATCTATTCCATTACGTTTAAAATACTCAAAACATCTATTTTGATATATAGGTTGACCCAATTTCATTCCGAAATCAGAACGGGCTTTGCGGGCCATTTATCGTTCAATGGCCAACCCAATCGTATCCGTCTCTCTATTTCTCAGCTCTACCTATATATATATCCTGTTATAAACCCTAGCAGCCTTTCTATTTCTCATTTCTGTACGTACAGAAATTTTTGATGCTCCTTTTCCTTAATGGCTGTGAACCCTAAATTTTCCAATTCAATTCCAATTCAATAATTCAACTTCAAAATTCAACCTCCACCAATCCAAACAAATCATATATCAATTTGAAGCTCTCGAAGAGCGTAATCTTCTGGTGCTATTTGTTTTTCGATTCGACGCATCGTTTGCTTTGAAATTCAAGGCGAACCTCGGTCGTTCATAGGCCACCATCTCGATTCGACAGTAGATTTTTGACTAGAGGGCGATCAGGTTACGCTGCGCAGTTGCGGACGTCGAGGGGCGTCGATCTATTCCATTCGTTCATGCCAATAGGCTTCGAGTTCACCAGAATAGCCACTTTTGTTGGTGGCGGCACGACGTATATTTAAATATTTATTTTAATATTTTACCGTTAGTCGGGTTTTTGTCTGAAAAGGTACTTTTTGCATACGGTCGAATTTGGACTCGGAACCACTTCCATTGGGTCCAAAACACCGTTTGAGATCTTTTTGAGTATAAACTTTGATATGTTTGGAGCTAGTTGAATTTTTCTACCTTTTCACTTTGGGCTTTGGGTTTGGTTTAGCCCATTAGCCTAAACTATTAACTCAGCTCAACCCCTTCTCTTTATAACTTTACTTTCATTTCCTAACACTCAAGCTTCATCAAAAATGGAGGAAAGAATGGGAAATTAAAACTCCAAGCTCATGTTCATTTGCAAACCCAACATCTAACTCCAAATTCAAGGAGAAGCCATTGATTCTTTCATTGATTTCAAGCTTCTTCTTCATTGATTTTGTGTAAAGGTGAGATTTTTATCTCACATCTTTTCCTTTAACTATCTTTGATTGTTGGGTATGAATTCCTAACACTTATTCATGTGAATTTGCTTGTGGTTTGGATTAAATTGGTGGAAATCCCAATTTTTGGTGTTTTGGGTTGAAATCTTTAAAAATCCAATCTTCAATGTTTGAACACGTTTTTGGTGATGAATCGAGGAGCCAATAGGACCAGGTAGCCAGTTGGCACAAAACTCTAGCGTTCGTGCTCGATCGGTTGCAAATTGACAGAGTTTTGCACTCCAAAACCCTTAAGTTGTTCGGCCTGCACAATTCGAAGTTCTCGGCCTGTAGTTAGGTCGCGTCTTGCTTAGGTGGCGTCAATTTAGGTCGCTCGGTCACAGGTCGTAACCCATAGGTTGCTAGGTCACTCGGCCTTCTTTACCCCTTAGGTTGTTTCATCGCTAGTTCGCTCGGCCTATCCTTACCACTATAGGTCGCTGGTCCTAGGTCGGCCTGCCTTTGATCGCTCGGCCATGATATGCCGCTTCCCTCATTTAGGTCACTCGGCTAGGTCATCTAGCTTAGGTCGTGCCAAGTTAGGTTGCTCGGCCTGTTAAGACGCACCATGCTTTAAGTCGCCTCGCAGTTAGGTCGTGATCCATAGGTCGCTCGACTTGCTTGCGTAGTTCGTCGCTCGGCCCATTAAGTCGCACGTTCATCTTAGGTCGCGTACCCCATAGGCCGCTTGCCTTACTGTTAGGTCGGCCTGCCTTAGGTCGTTCGGCCTGCTTGCGCTGTTAGGTCGCACATGCATTGGGTCGCGCCACTCCTTAGGTCGGTTGCAGTTAGGTCGCGCCACCCTTTAAGTCGCACCTGCTTTAAGCCGCATGCTATTTCTTAAGTCGCTGATCCCTTAGGTCGTATGCCGTGTAGTCGCATGCGTTGAGTCACCGATTTCTTGTGTTGACTTATGTTAAGTTGTAAGTCGTGGCTGTTAAATCGCAAGGGAATTTCCACTTTGATGGATTTATAATCGAATTCTTTGGATTTCATTCACGTCTTCGAATGTGAAATTTTGTGATTTATTGTTTCTGCAATCGTTTTTGTGAGTTGTCACCTTATTTCACTCGTACGAGAAATCTAACTAAACGGCTTAGCAAATCAAATGGTATGAAACGCTTGCATTTACTTCGCCGGTTAATTCTTAACTTGTTGATTGAATCTATTGTGACAAATTTTTTAGTGGAAACTTACAATTTGTTCGTAAATATTTAAGTTAAGCTAGTGGTTTTGGGACATGAAGCTAAGCTTATATATTTACTAGCTTACTGTAATTGACACTTCTTGATGATTGTTGATGATCATTTTTGTGATTTAGACTAGCAAATGTGTGATGTCTCTTTGTCTACGAGGGAGACTAAACCCTGTTTCTGTGGAGCTTCGGCTCAATTTGGTGGGGTAGCGACCTATGGTCTTCGGGCCGTTTTGTGGAACTTCGGCTCAAAATTAATGGTTAGCAACCATGGAATAGCGTTCCGTTTTGTGATACACGTGTTGGTGAGTTTTCATGCTCCCATTTTGTGATAGACGTCCCCCCTTTTTTTGCGATTTCTGAATTTCCATTGATGATTTCTAGAGTTTGTGTTTCACCAATTTCTTGATTTACATTGATATGTTTTATCAATATTTGTGCATTGGTGAATTTGTGTGTCATTAACTTCTTGTGAATAAAAATATGGAGTATGACATTTCTTATTTTATCTTTGAGAAGATTTTTGTGATATTGATTAATCTCTTGTTGATTTTCAATTACATACTTATCATAGTATGGCTTTATGGTTATCAAATGTTAGGTCATATCTCTTATTCTATATCGTTTTATCTGATATTTATAGCTAGACTGATCCGTTTATTATTTTCTTATTAAATAATACTCGAGTCAGACCGAGATATTACAGGTGCTTCTGCTTGACTTCACATCTGGGATTATCAACCTGACTTTTGGCCAACTACTTAGATTAGTAGTTTTTGTTGTATACATTTGAGATATAGACTCATTGATGTATCCATATTCTGTTGTCTAGCACTTGTAGCCATTCTTTTGTGATGTTGTGGATCTTGTTTGACCACTACTCTGATGTACACTTTCATGTGTTATATAATCATATATATTTCTGCCTTTGTGATATGGATGTTTGTGACTAATTTATGCTATGTTTATTTCTATATTTGTTTCCAAAGACTACATATAGCCACTGTGTAGTAGCTTTGAGTTTGTATTGGTGTGTCGGATTTCCTCTTGTAACCAAATGCATGTTGTGCTATCTAACATATCGGTGCTCGCACAAAGCAATTACACGGATGGTCGCTCCTCAACAGCGTTATTCTCCGTGCTAGTTGACGGCATTTCATCGTAGTGTCCTTGGCTATAGAGGGTATAGAGGTGGGGCGTCACAGCTTGGTAACAAAGCCAAACTTCGGAACAATGTAGAATAATCTAGCAAGGATCATCGTCCTAAGTCCATCTTAGGAGTCGTGCTTTAGGATTTAATTCGAGTCTTCGTACCGATTCATCCTATTTTTTTTATGATTCCTTGTTTATCTATCAAGATTGCTTGATATTCATTTGGTGAATAACCTTATCCTTCTTCTTTCTTTCTTTCAAAAAGGAAGAGAAATGGTTAGACCTGTCCGTCCCAGCGTCGGTCAATCTCGTGCTACTCCCCAAGATGGAGTATTTATGTCCGCCCAGCAGCTTCTAGATCTAGTAAGGAATGCTCAAGCAGCCGGATCTAATCCGGAGTCTACTCACCTTAGGTCTGGATTTGCACGTTTGTGCAGGGATTATACCAATTTGGGTGGAAAGCCATTCAAAGGTTCTGAAAAGATTATTGAAGTCCAAGCTTGGCTGAGAACGTGCGATCAAATCTTTTCTCGTATGAATCTTATTGACCTTTACCATGCTCAGGTGGCCTCTAGTATGCTCCAAGAAAGAGCGTTAGATTGGTATGAGTTTCTGATTTCTGAAATAAATGGAGCGGATCTTACTTTGGTGAAATTCCGGGAATGCTTCGAATTAAAATTTGTGCCAGAAGCTGAGAAGGTGACTTTGGCTCGTCGTTTCATTGACCTTGTTCAAGGTGAATCCTCTGTGATAGACTATGTCGCATCATTTGTGTCACTTTCCAAATACGGGGTCGAGTACATAAAAAGCCCATTGAAGAAAAACCAACGATTTGTCTATGGCTTAAATAAAAATCTCAAGAAGCCATGGATACTTATGCTTTTATTAAATTACTATTAACTATATTATTATTATTCCACTAGCTAATCAGGTATTTACATTTCTGATATTTTATTAAATTTATTTGAATTAAATTTCCAAATTTGCTGGATACATAATTTATGACCTTACAGTTATTCCAATTAATTGGAATTGCGTTAAAAAATTATTTATTAACCTACATTTACATAATTTCATAAATTTACATTCAGTAACAAATGAATCAATATATTATTTCACTCATTAATACACTGATTACATTTGTTTATACTATATTCCATTTAAAACTAAGTTATAACATGTGAATCATTATATTAAATCATAATGTTCATTCACGTTCGTTATTTATTGACTTGCAATAACGTATTTCCTTAATTTACATCCAATTACTGTTAACCATGTTTTATTTCATAAATCAATACAATACTTACCTCTAATTTCTCATATTCAATTTATATCTAGGTATAAACCTTTCACTACTCCATTCATTAGAATTCTATTCAATTTACTAATAAATAGGTTTATGTACCATTTATTTATTTTATTTTAGCGTTCATTTCTATATTAATTTATAAAGTTTTATTTCCACTAAAATTAATTACAAAATTTCATTAATTAAACCAATTTAAATTGTCCAAAATTACGGTTCGTTATAGAAATAGGGTAGTAATACCCAAGAATGAGTCTTTGAGTGTATATATGAGAGAGCGTATTTGTTAGTGTTATAAAAGGGCTTTCTATTGTGTTAATTTGTTCTGTTTTTTATTTATAAATTCTGGTCGGTGCATAGGATACTGTAACGACCTGTAAATTTCAATAATTAAATTTTTTAATTTAATAATATTTTGGTAATTAAATCTGGAATAAATAAAAATTTGGAATTTGTTAATGAATTAATAACGGAAATGAAATGTAAGAATGTTAATGCACGTTAATAAATAACTAGTTTAGTACAATCCCAATTAATGGGAACAATTGTAGCGTTATAATTAATTGTAAATAGTAAAATTTGGATATAATTTCGGAGTTATATTAATTGATGAAATATTATGCAATAAATTGTAATTTGATAGAATCAACGCTACATAAGTAATTATAATAATTGTTAGTTGATAATAAAATATGAATGGGATTAAATTAGGCAAACAGTGATAATTATTAATTGTTTACCCATTTATTTAATTTATTGAATTAGATCTAAATGCATTGCAACTAAATGTAATTAAAAACTACGTTAATATGAATTTAGTCGATGACTGGAAAAAATATTAGGGTAATTGGATATATACTAATGTTAAATTTATCCAAAAGATGATGATTGATTGAATAAAAAAATGAAAATAAAGATTTCTTAATTTAAATTCAATAATTAGATTAATTGTAATTAAATGAAATTTAATATTTAACTATTACGTTAATAGAGATTAAGATGAAATTTGAGAATATTAATGTAATAAACCCCAACATCTAACTCCAAATTCAAGGAGAAGCCATTGATTCTTCCATTGATTTCAAGCTTCTTCTTCATTGATTTTGTGTAAAGGTGAGATTTTTATCTCACATCTTTGTCTATAACTATCTTTGATTGTTGGGTATGAATTCCTAACACTTATTCATGTGCATTTGCTTATGGTTTAGATTAAATTGGTGAAAATCCCAATTTTTGGTGTTTTGGCTTGAAATCTTTAAAAATCCAATCTTTGATGTTTGAACACGTTTTTGGTGATGAACCGAGGAGCCAATAGGACCGGGTAGCCAATAGGCGTAAACCTCTAGCATTCGTGCTCGAGAGGTTGCAAATTGAGAGAGTTTTGCACTCCAAAACCCTTAAGTCGTTCGGCCTGCACAATTCGAAGTGCTCGGCTTACAGTTAGGCCGCGTCTTGCTTAGTTCGCGTCAATTTAGGTCGCTCGGTCATAGGTCGTAACCCATAGGTCGCTAGGTCACTCGACCTTCTTTACCCCTTAGGTTGTTTCGTCGCTAGGTCGCTCGGCCTGTCCTTACCACCATAGGTCGCTGGTCCTAGGTCAGCCTGCCTTTGATCGCTCGGCCAGGATATGCCGCTTCCCTCATTTAGGTCGCTCGGCTAGGTCGTCTTGCTTAGGTCGCGCCAACTTAGGTCACTCGGCCTGTTAAGACGCACCATGCTTTAAGTCGCCTCGCGGTTAGGTCGTGATCCATAGGTCGCTCGACTTGCTTGCGTAGTTAGGTCGCTCGGCCCATTAAGTCGCACGTTCATCTTAGGTCGCGTACCCCATAGGCTGCTTGCCTTACTGTTAGGTCGGCCTGCCTTTGGTCGTTTGGCCTGCTTGCACTGTTAGGTCGCACATGCATTGGGTCGCGCCACTCCTTAGGTCGGTTGCAGTTAGGTCACGCCACCCTTTAAGTCGCACCTGCTTTGAGCCGCATGCTATTTCTTAAGTCGCTGATCCCTTATGTAACGACCCAACTTCCACACTCCAGGAAGTCGCATCGCTAATAAGAAAAGAAAGGGATAGGAAAGAGAAAGAAAGAGAAGAAGAAGAAACAAAAAATCAAAATCTAAACAACGGAACGAATAAATTATATTAATAACATAAATATTACATAGTTTACCCTATCAGAGTACACAGATATACAACATATACTGGACAGTTATAAACACTTATCTAGTACTTACAACATAATACAATCCAGAGTCAACACGGAACACACAGCGGAATACTAATATCTAACGCAGAAGCCTCCTGCTCCATTGCTCCTCCAATATTCGTCAAAGCTAACCTGAATCCCTTGGCTACTCGTAAAAATTTGAGTACCCAAGAGTTTATGAAAAACAAAAATAAACTCCGGGTCAGACATGGGTCTGTGTGAGTAACAGGTTAAAGTTGCTTAATTTTCAAAAACCTTTTGAAAGGAAAGGTATCGCGTAAGACTTCCCACACATAAACATGGAAAAGTTTTTACCTTACGCTAACCAAAACATTTGATAGGAAATCCAGTGATATTATAATAGGTCTAGGGTTTTCAAGTAAATATGAAATAGCCGAAATTGTTACATTTATTAAATTCCAGCTACATAGGTATACAATCAAAACCGTTGGTACTTATTGGATTTTGGATTCCATAAAATGGCAGGGCTACTGGGGTACCGCCCGTCACAGTACGTGGCCTAGATCAACGTACCGAGGAGTACTCCCACTCCCTTGCAACACAAGGCCAGACCCATTCCTTACTGAATAGTTCCGAACAAGACAACCCCGCAGTTGGTGCGCACTAACAACTGCCCACTAAGCCGAATAAAAAGGGACCTCTAGACAGGGGGAAATCTTGCTCTCAAGTGGGGGCTACCCACGAAGCCTTGCTGCACCTCCCCTGTTTTAGCCATTCCCGGTTGATGAGGCTTGAGGCTACGATTACCTTTAGAGGACACATTATCTTAGAATGCTCATCGTCCACCTGACGATGTTCTGGAAGCATTCAATCCATACAAGTTCGTTCCGGGTTCGAACGAAACCGAAGGCATTATCTCGTTACACTCATTACGGAATCACCCACAGAGTTAACGATGATAACCCTTGCACTCTAAATCTCCATCTCGAATCTATAAGTACTATTCCGTCAAACTCATTACGGAATCACCCACAGAGTTATACTAACGTATAGCCCTTACACCTCGTGTCTTCACTCGCTCCACTTGGATTAACGACCTAACGTTTAATTGGAATCGATGTGGTTTTCGGATTCCAAATATGGAAACCCGATCCCGGTCTCATCGAAATCCAAAAGCGTGTCTTTTAGGTCCAAGTTGTTTTAGAGTTTAAAACAAATTCAATTATATTATCTATATATACACGGATAGGTAATTCATAGATTCACAAGAGATAATTATCATTATCAAACCATAGATAATCCACATTATCACTATTAAAAGACAATCCATATCATTATCACAATGCAACCAATGCACCCATATCACACAACATTACTAATCTCATAGCTGAGATTCAATCCATTCAAATCAACCAATATTATCCATCTATAAGCAATAACTTAATCATAACATCTATAATCAATTTAAAATGAATTAAATTAATTACATCATCTATAATTAATTTAAAATGAACTAAATTAATTATTATCTCAATATAAAGATTGCTTATATTATCATTAATTAATTACAAATTAATTAATTAATTAACCTCTAATTTATCATCTTAATTAATCAATCCTGATTAATTATTCTTTAATTAATTCCACAAAATTAATTACCCTAAACTAAATATAGTAATTAACCTTTAATTACTTTATTAATTAATTAACTATAATTAATTACATTTATCCTTAATTAATTACAATTAATTAATTACACTTAATCACTTATTATTGATTAATTAATATTAATTAATCCATCTTAATTACATCATTAATTATATTAATTAATGACTCTTAATTATATTTAATTAATTACTCAATTAAATTAATTACTTTCAGAAATTAATCTCACTTAAACCATAATTATTAATCACCTTTGGTTCATCTCAATCTGTAATTAATTACCCTTAATTACTTATCAAATTAATTACCCCTTAATTAGTTTCTTAATTAATCTCTTGATTAATTATACAAAATAATTTAATCCAAATTACATTCACAATCCCAAAACTTTCCACTAATTACACCATGTAATTATCTCTAATTACTTAACTGAGTAATTCCATTAATTACATAAAGTAATTATTATCAAATCAAATGTTTAAAATTAATTAAAATTAATTAATTAATCTAAACCAATCTCAATAAACTCATTAATTACATTAAGTAATTAATGTCTTAATTACTTTTATTTAAGTAATTAACTTAAATAAATTTCATAATTTATTATCATTAATTAATTAATCTAATTAATTATTAAAAATTAATCATATTAATTAATTACTAAATAAACTTTAGTTAATGACCATCATTAACTAGTTTTAATTACTTCTTAATTAACTCTAATTTAAATTAATCCAAATTATTAATTATAAAATGAGTCTCTCCTTAATTATCTTATTTATTAAATTATTTTAATATCTTAATAATTTTAAGATATCCCATTCCTTATTAATAATTATATAAATATTAGAGTGAACTTAGAATATTGCATTTAAATTTTAAATTCAAATTCCAAATTTGAATCTAAAATTCAATAATGATATTTATTAAAGCATTATCAAATTTTAAATACCATTTATGTGCCTTTTAGAATAAATGTAAATAACATTTATTACTTAAAATTTAACTTATATAAGATAAGTCTTAATATACTTTAAAAATTAAGTTTGAAATTCATTACTATTTAAATTTCAAATTCAAGTTAATAATCATTTAAACTTTCTATTATAAATCTTTTATAAATGACTTTATTCAAAGAGGAAATCTAGTTTAAATTATTTGTTTGGAAACAAATTTACTTTTAATAACAATTTAAATTCAATCTTGTTTCAAAAACATTCAAATTTTAAACTTATTCAGAAATCAGATTTTGAATTCAATACATTTAAACCCATTCCTTGTCTAAATTATTTGAATTCAAGTTTGAATTGAACTCTTGCTTTACACCTTGATTTTAAAACTTCTTATTTTAAAATACAAATTCATTTTAAAAAAACTGAAGATTTAAAATCCTTAGAAAACGTGAACTTAAATTTGAATTCAAACTGTTGTTCTTAAATTAGTTTTAGATTTTCAAAATGAATTTAATTTGCAGAAGAAACTATCAGGTTCTTCTTTCTATTTAAAAAAAAACTGAAACTACTTCCAAATTTTGAAAAAAAAACTTATAAGATTCAAACAGTTTGAACTATAATTCTTCACTTCAGATTTGAATTTGTTTAAATCTTATCAACACAGCCTATTCATTTAGAATATGATTTCACTTAAACCTGCAGACAGTTTTCAAGAAAACTGTAATATTAAAAATTACCCGAGTTAACCCTATATGTGCTTCGAGTCATCTAACCAAAATCTTCGGGCAAATCATGGAAATACCCGAGTTATGTCTTGAGCACAAAAACTCCACTATACCCAGAAACATCAGATCCAAAAGTTTTGCACGGTGCACGTGCACCGTGCCTCCGGTCATCAACCTCCCTCTTTGGTGACTTCAGCACCTCAATCTTCAACTCCCCAGTCCAATACAACCATCTCCTTACCCTTATCCACCTCGAATTCGAATTCGAGTTGAATTCTTAAAACCTGGAACCATACAGTCCAAACTCCCCAAACCTGTCATCGTCTCATCCATCACCTTCTGACCACTGGCATATCATCAACTCCGGCCACGAGTCCATCCACCAACCTGCTATCATTTCCCAGGAGCTCAGACAACACGATCACTCCTTTTCGAAAAACCGGCCTAAGCAAACTACCTATCTTAACTAGGGTTACAGGCAACAAATTCACACCACAGTCTTCATAATGTTTTGCATAATCATCTAATAATTTTCCATTCATCAATGACAGCTCCTCCACCTACCTGAAGGATTCCAACCCTTACATTTTCTCAGATTTTCCCAAAATTTCAAATTTTTCCCTTTACAGTTCGACACAGAACTGTAATCCTTACCCTTAACTAAAAATCCTACTTTTAGTCTTAAAAATCATAGTTTGGTCTATGTATTAAATTCATAGTACTGAATTTATAATTTATTAAACATGAATTTTCACATTTTCAAACTTAATCTGTAAATTTTTGGTTTACAGAGATGTTTTATATGTTATTTTAACTTAATTAAAATCTTAACTAAAACCTATCATAACAAATAAGTTTGATAAAATCTGAGTTGAATCAGAGATTTAAATCTATATGTTTGAATTATAAAACAAGAACCTGAACCCATGATCTACATAAAATCAGAGAGAACCCCTTTAGGAATCACAAACATACATAGTCACAGCATAATGTATTCAAGTACACATTCAACACCTTTTATAATAGGGATTTAATCATGCAACTTATTTAAAAATTTAAGCTTTTTTTTAAAAAAAAACAGAATGTTACTCACTTGTATCTTGGAGGCAGAGCAATTTCTTTTAACAGTTTGAATAAGAAATGCAGGTTTGCTTGATTCCCGGTTTTAAGAAATGCAGTTCTTCTATTTTTGATTAAAACTTGAATTGTTTCTTCAAATTTGAAGCTTTAAATTCTAATCTGGATTTACTCCTGATTCTCACTTGCATGCAAACTATCCAGATAGAAGATGATGCAGATGAAAGTATGCAGGCCTTCAGATTTACAGGGTTTTGAAACGAAAACATCCAAGAGAACACTCAACCAATCGCAAGTCACTTTTGCGATCAACCCAGATAAATTTCCAAAGAAAACTGTTCTCTCTTAACAAATAGAACAGTTTACACTGGTCTAGTCAATCCATTGAAGAAACGGTTTCACTTAGCAGCTTCTGAACTCCATCTTCAGAAAAACTACTCCGCTAAGACCTCTCTGTCGACACACAGAACACTCCGAGCTGCACTGCTGTCGGCAATGCCAAACTTCTTAGTCCAAAGTTCTCCAAGGAACTCGGACTTCAAAGCAAACAGAAAACATCCTGCTGAATCCAGCCACACTTCAGGACAGTCACCCCTCTCAAACTTTTTCCAAAAAAAAGCATCTTCGGAAACAATCCATAGTCACTGCATCTCATCATGCAGTTACAACTTCCTGAGGTATCAAAGTACCATCACTTGCTCTAACCCAATCGAACAGATCAAACTCTACTCACCAAACTCTGTTCTTCAAAGATGTCTCCGAAACTTAACAGGTTTCCTTCCAAGATCTATGAAATACTTCAACACAACAAAACTTATTCGAGACGGTATTAGATCTATAGTCTCGACAGATATAATCTCAAACATACAAACTCCAACCAATGATAGTAATTGTAACAACCCGCATATTTATTAATTTTATATTTAAAATTTTTATTTAAATATTCTATCGTTAGTCGGATTTTAGTCCGAAAAGCTACTTTTTGCATACGGTCGAATTAGGACTCGGGACCACTCCCATTGAGTTTAAAATGCCGTTTGCGACCTTTTTGAGTATAAGCTTCGATATGTTTGGAGAAAGTTGATTTTTGCTACTTTTCACTTTGGGTTTGAGTTTGGGTTCAGCCATTAGCCAACTTATACTTAAAAACTGAACCCCTCCTCCCCATTCTCCCTCACTTCTTTCTCTTTTCAGTTTTTATAGTATTAATGGTGGGAGAGATTGGAAATTAAAACTCCAAAACCCTAGTTCCTCTTGCAAATCCAATTCCTTGCTCCAAATTCAAGAGAACCCATTGGTAAGCATTCTCTCCTTCTTCTCCAACTTATTCTCTTACCAATTTCAGAAATTCCTAAACCTAATTTTGGGAATTTTCTTGTTTTAAGCATAGATTCAAGCTCATTTGGGTTGTGTTGAAGAGAGGTTGATTCTCCATTTTCTTTCAAGCTTCTTCTTGCTTGATTTTGTAGAAAGGTGAGATTTTTAATCTCACATCTATGCTTATATTTATCTTCGATTGTTAGGTATGAATTCCTAACACTTATTCGTGTGCATTTGCTTTTGGTTTGGATTGATTTGGTGAATATTCCAATTTTTGGTGTTTTGGGTTCAATCCTTTAAAAATCATAACTATGATGTTTGAACATGTGTTTGGTGATGCATCGAGGAGCCAATTGGGCCGGGTAGCAGTTAGGCATAATTCCCTAGCGTCCGTACTCGTTCGGTTGCGGATTGGTGGAGGTTGCATATCAATTTATGGGCATCAATTTGCAGAGCATCAGGTTCGGCCGACCGACCCCCTGGTCCGGTCGACCGACCTGCTAGTATAAGTGCTTCTCTGTTTCTGGTTCGGCCGACCGACCCCCCCTGGTTCGGTCGACCGACCTGATGCCCGAGAAGTTCTCAAAAGAGGGTTCGGTCGACCAAGCTCTGTGGCCGGTCGACCGACCTGATGATTTTTTGCCTACTTCGCCTAGTTGCTTGAATTTCCAACTTAAATCGATTCGTGTAGTTTCCTATTTATTGCTATCAATTAATATGACTTTGATGACTCCTTTTTAGGGATTTTTGAATATCCATTTTGATGGATTCTTCATCGGTTTCGTTGGATTTTTATTCACATCTCCGTATGTGAGTTTTAGTGATATATTGTTCCTACAATCTTCTTTGTGTTTGGTCATTTTAAAAATATAAAGGTTTTCTATACTCGTAGTAAATATCAAAACTCTTTCCTCAAACGATTTCAATACTATTTTAATACCAAATTCATTTATAAAACTTTTTTCCAATCTATTAGTATATATAAACCTTTACCTCACTCGTATGAGAAATCTAACTAAACGACTTAGTAAAACAAGTGGTATGAAACGCTTGCGTTCACTTTGTCGATTGATTCTTGGATTTGTTCGATTGAATCCCTTGTGACAATTTTATAGTGGAGATCTACAATTTGTTCGTAAATATTTAAGTTAAGCTAGTGGTTATGGGACATGAAGCGAAGCTCATATATTTACTAGCTTACTGTAATTGACACTTCTCGTTGATCATGACGATCATTTTTTGTGATTTAGACTAGCAATGTGCGATGTCTCTTTGTCTGCAAGAGAGACTAAACCCCGTTTTGTGGAGTTTCGACTCAAATTTGGTGGGGTAGCAACCCACGGTCTTCGGACCATTCGTGTGTCAGGTCTTCGGACCATTCGTGTGTCAAATTAATGGCTAGCTACCATGAGATAGCTTCTCGTTCGTGTATTACAGCTGTTGGTGAGTTTTCATGCTCCCGTTCGTGTGATAGGCCTCCCCCCTTTGTGATTTCTGGATTTCTTGAGATGATTTCTAGAATTTGTGTTTCACCAATTTTCGTGATTTCCATTGATAAGTTTTATCAATATTTGTGCATTGGTGAATTTGTGCGTCATTGACTTTTGTGATTTCTGGATTTCGCATATTGAATTCTGGAATTTGTGTGTCATTGACTTTTGTGATTGACATTGAGATTATTGTCAATATTTGTGCATTGGTGAATTTGTGTGTCGTTGACTTGTGTGATTGACATTGATATTATTGTCAATGTTTGTGCATTGGTGAATTTTGTGTGTCATTGACTTTTGTGATTGACATTAATATAATCGTCAATATTTGTGGTTTGATGAACGAAATAAGGAGTATGGCATTTCTTTGATTCTTGTGTAGATTGGGTGATATTGATTAATCTCTCGTTGATTTTCAATTACTTATATATATCACAGCTTGGCATTTTGATTATTATGTGTTTAGTCATATCTCTTATTCTTCATCGTTTCATCTGATACTATAGTTAGACTGATCCGTTTATTATTTTCTTATTAAATAATACTCGGGTCAGACGAGATGTTACAGGTGCTTCTGCTTGACTTCTCTCTTGGGATTGATTTCTCTGACTTTTGGCAAACTACTTAGATTTGTAGTTTATTTTGGTGTATACATTCGAGATATAGACTCCATAATGTATACTTATTCTTTTGTGTAGTTCATGTAACTATTCTTTTATGATATTGTGGATCTTTTTAGACCACTACTCTGATGTACACTTCCTAGTGTAATATTCATATCTATTTCCGCCTTTGTGATATGAATTGTCTGTGACTGATTTATGTTATGTTTATTTCTATATTTGTTTCCGAAGATATTATAGCCACCGTGTGATATCTTTGAGTTTGTGTCGGCATGTCGGATTTCCACTTAAAAAGAATTGCATGTTATACTATCTGACATATCGATGCTCGTACAAAGCAATTACACGGATGGTCGCTCCTCAACAGCCTTATTCTCCGTGCTAGTTGACAGCATTACTTCGTAGTGTTCTTGTCTAGCATGGGTATAGAGGTGGGGCGTCACAGTAATCGTGTTACAAACACTACTACCTTATCTACCTTTATAACGTATATTGGAAAACCCGAACAGGCAATCCAACAAATAGGTAGAAATAGATAAATATATATAAATATATATAAAATTACAAATACGCTCTCCCAAGAAAGACACCACTACAGAGCCTCGGTATTCACTCAACCTAACGCTCTGATACCACCTATAACGACCCAACTTCCACACTCCAGGAAGTCGCATCACTAATAAGAAAAGAAAGGGATAGGAAAGAGAAAGAAAGAGAAGAAGAAGAAACAACACATCAGAATCTAAACAGCGGAATGAATAAATTATATTAATAACATAAATATTACATAGTTTACAACCACTATCAGAGTACACAGATATACAACATATACTAGACAGTTATAAACACCTGTCTAGTATTTACAACATAATACAATCCAGAGTCAACACAGAACACACAGCGGAATACTAATATCTAACGCAGAAGCCTCCTGCTCCATTGCTCCTCCAATATTCGTCAAAGCTAACCTGAATCCCTTGGCTACTCGTAAAAATTTGAGTACCCAAGAGTTTATGAAAAACAAAAATAAACTCCGGGTCAGACATGGGTCTGGTGTGAGTAACAGGTTAAAGTTGCTTAATTTTCAAAAACCTTTTGAAAGGAAAGTTATCACGTAAGACTTCCCACACATAAACATGGAAAAGTTTTTACCTTACGCATTTGATAGGAAATCCAGTGATATTATAATAGGTCTAGGGTTTTCAAGTAAATATGAAATAGCCGAAATTGTTACATTTATTAAATTCCAGCTACATAGGTATACAATCAAAACCGTTGGTACTTATTGGATTTTGGATTCCATACAATGGCAGGGCTACTGGGGTACCGCCCGTCACAGTACGTGGCCTAGATCAACGTACCGAGGAGTACTCCCACTCCCTTGCAACACAAGCCAGACCCATTCCTTACTGAATCGTTCCGAACAAGACAACCCCGCAGTTGGTGCGCACTAACAACTACCCACTAAGCCGAATAAAAAAGGACCTCTAGACAGGGGAAAATCTTGCTCTCAAGTGGGGGCTACCCACGAAGCCTTGCTGCACCTCCCCTGTTTTATCCATTCTCGGTTGATGAGGCTTGAGGCTACGATTACCTTTAGAGGACACATTATCTTAGAATGCTCATCGTCCACCTGACGATGTTCTGGAAGCATTCAATCCATACAAGTTCGTTCCGGGTTCGAACGAAACCGAAGGCATTATGTCGTTACACTCATTACGGAATCACCCACAGAGTTAACGACGATAACCCTTGCACTCTAAATCTCCATCTCGAATCTATAAGTACTATTCCGTCAAACTCATTACGGAATCACCCACAGAGTTATACTGACGTATAGCCCTTACACCTCGAGTCTTCACTCGCTCCACTTGGATTAACGACCTAACGTTTAATTGGAATCGATGTGGTTTTCGGATTCCAAATATGGAAACCCGATCCCGGTCTCATCGAAATCCAAAGCGTGTCTTTTAGGCCCAAGTTGTTTTAGAGTTTAAAACAAATTCACTTATATTATCTATATATACACGGATAGATAATTCATAGATTCACTAGAGATAATTATCATTCTCAAACCATAGATAATCCACATTATCACTATTAAAAGACAATCCATATCAATATCACAATGCAACCAACGCACCCATATCACACAACATTACTAATCTCATAGTTGAGATTCAATCCATTCAAATCAACCAATATTATCCATCTATAAGCAATAACTTAATCATAACATCTATAATCAATTTAAAATGAATTAAATTAATTACATCATCTCTAATTAATTTAAAATGAATTAATTTAATTATTATCTCAATATAAAGATTGCTTACATTAACATTAATTAATTACAAATTAATTAATTAATTAACCTCTAATTTATCATCTTAATTAATCAATCCTGATTAATTATTCTTTAATTAATTCCACAAAATTAATTACCCTAAACCAAATACAGTAATTAACCTTTAATTACTTTATTAATTAATTAGCTATAATTAATTACATTTATCCTTAATTAATTACAATTAATTAATTACACTCAATCACTTATTATTGATTAATTAATATTAATTAATCCATCTTAATTACGTCATTAATTATATTAATTAATGACTCTTAATTATATTTAATTAATTACTCAATTAAATTAATTACTTTCAGAAATTAATCTCACTTAAACCATAATTGTTAATCACCTTTGGTTCATCTCAATCTGTAATTAATTACCCTTAATTACTTATCAAATTAATCACCCCTTAATTAATTTCTTAATTAATCTCTTGATTAATTATACTAAATAATTTAATCCAAATTACATTTACAATCCCAACACTTTCCACTAATTACACCATGTAATTATCTCTAATTACTTAACTGAGTAATTCCATTAATTACATAAAGTAATTATTATCAAATCAAATGTTTAAAATTAATTAAACTTAATTAATTAATCTAAACCAATCTCAATAAACTCATTAATTACATTAAGTAATTAATGTCTTAATTACTTTTATTTAAGTAATTAACTTAAATAAATTTCATAATTTATTATCATTAATTAATTAATCTAATTAATTATTAAAAAATAATCATATTAATTAATTACTAAATAAACTTTAGTTAATGACTATCATTAACTAGTTCTAATTACTTCTTAATTAACTCTAATTTAAATTAATCCAAATTATTAATTATAGAATGAGTCTCTCCTTAATTATCTTATTTATTAAATTATTTTAATATCTTAATAATTTTAAGATATCCCATTCCTTATTAATAATTATATAAATATTAGAGTGAACTTAGAATATTGCATTTAAATTTTAAATTCAAATTCCAAATTTGAATCTAAAATTCAATAATGATATTTATTAAAGCATTATCAAATTTTAAATACCATTTGTGTGCCTTTTAGAATAAATGTAAATAACATTTATTACTTAAAATTTAACTTATATAAGATAAGTCTTAATATACTTTAAAAATTAAGTTTGAAATTCATTACTATTTAAATTTCAAATTCAAGTTAATAATCATTTAACTTTCTATTATAAATCTTTTATAAATGACTTTATTCAAAGAGGAAATCAAGTTTAAATTATTTTTTTGGAAACAAATTTACTTTTAATAACAATTTAAATTTAACCTTGTTTCAAAAACATTCAAATTTTAAACTTATTCAGATATCAGATTTTGAATTCAATACATTTGAACCCATTCCTTGTCTAAATTATTTGAATTCAAGTTTGAATTGAACTCTTGCTTTACACCTTGATTTTAAAACTTCTTATTTTAAAATACAAATTCATTTTAAAAAAAAACTGAAGATTTCAAATCCTTAGAAAACCTGAACTTAAATTTGAATTCAAACTGTTGTTCTTAAATTAGTTTTAGATTTTCAAAATGAATTTAATTTGCAGAAGAAACTGTCAGGTTCTTCTTTCTATTTTAAAAAAAAACTGAAACTACTTCCAAATTTTGAAAAAAAAACTTATAAGATTCAAACAGTTTGAACTATAATTCTTCACTTCAGATTTGAATTTGTTTAAATCTTATCAACACAGCCTATTCATTTAGAATATGATTTCACTTAAACCTGCAGACAGTTTTCAAGAAAACTGTAATATTAAAAATTACCCGAGTTAACCCTATATGTGCTTCGAGTCATCTAACCAAAATCTTCGGGCAAATCATGGAAATACCCGAGTTATGTCTCGAGCACAAAAACTCCACTATACCCAGAAACATCAGATCCAAAAGTTTTGCATGGTGCACGTGCACCGTGCCTCCGGTCATCAACCTCCCTCTCTGGTGACTTCAGCATATCAATCATCAACTCCCCAGTCCAATACAACCATCTCCTTACCCTTATCCACCTCGAATTCGAATTCGAGTTGAATTCTTAAAACCTGGAACCATATCGTCCAAACTCCCCAAACCTGTCATCGTCTCATCCACCACCTTCTGACCACTGGCATATCATTAACTCCGGCCACGAGTCCATCCACCAACCCGCTATCATTTCCCAGGAGCTCAGACAACACGATCACTCCTTTTTGAAAAACCGGCCTAAGCAAACTACCTATCTTAACTAGGGTTACAGGCAACAAATTCACACCACAGTCTTCATAATGTTTTGCATCATCATCTAATAATTTTCCATTTATCAATGACAGCTCCTCCACCTACCTGAAGGATTCCAACCCTTACAATTTCTCAGATTTTCCCAAAATTTCAAAATTTTCCCTTTACAATTCAACTCAGAACTGTACTCCTAACCCTTAACTAAAAGTCCTACTTTTAGACTTAAAAATCATAGTTTGGTCTATGTATTAAATTCATAGTACTGAATTTATAATTTATTAAACATGAATTTTCACATTTTCAAACTTAATCTGTAAATTTTTGGTTACAGAGGTGTTTTATATGTTATTTTAACTTAATTAAAATCTTAACTAAAATCTATCATAACAAATAAGTTTGATAAAATCTGAGTTGAATCAGAGATTTAAATCTACATGTTTGAATTACAAAACAAGAACCTGAACCCATGATCTACATAAAATCAGAGAGAACCCCTTTAGGAATCACAAACATACATAGTCACAGCATAATGTATTCAAGTACACATTCAACACATTTTATAACAGGGATTTAATCATGCAACTTATTTAAAAATTTAAGCTTTTTTTTAAAAAAAAAACAGAATGTTACTCACTTGTATCTTGGAGGCAGAGCAATTTCTTTTAACAGTTTGAATAAGAAATGCAGGTTTGCTTGATTCCCAGTTTTAAGAAATGCGGTTCTTCTATTTTTGATTAAAACTTGAATTGTTTCTTCAAATTTGAAGCTTTAAATTCTAATCTGGATTTACTCCTGATTCTCTCTTGCATGCAGACTATCCAGATAGAAGATGATGCAGATGAAAGTATGCAGGCCTTCAGATTTACAGGGTTTTGAAACGAAAACAGGTTTTGCTTTGATGCAGTTTTCAACAGGTTTTACTTCTCGATTGCAATTGAAAAATGTACATGCATGTTCTTGTTTACAAATGCTTTTACAGGGTATAGATTTACAGGGAATATGATGATATTTGAAGATGGTGCAGGTTATTGTTTTAGATTTGATAAATGAGAATTTTGTCTCAGATTTTAGTTTTTGAGAATGTGATTCCTTTTTATTTAGATCTAGAAAAGAAATAAAAATGAACGGGGATTTGTTTTATATGTAAAACTGAAAATAAACTTTATTGAACAAATAAAAGAAAAGCCAAATTTAAATGACACATGTCTTACATTCTACTTAATCTTTTAACACTTGTTATTAAGTGAATTTAAAAGCTAACACTTGTCTTTTTAAGAGTTATCATTCATTAAATGTTAATTAGTATTTTGTTAGATGTTAATATAGGATACATGTAAGCTTGTTTTAATTAATTAGTCAATCATGTATTTATTTACATGTACATAAATTTTAAAATGAATAAATATTAAACTTATACAAATGATTCAAAATCAAAATAATTTAAAAACAATTATACTTTAGATTTTTAAAAGTTTTGAGTTCAAGTTCAAATTAAAATTTTGAAATCCAGTGTATTTACAAATACAACTACAAATTTGAATTTTGAAAAACAATAATTTTTGTTAAAGATTTATTTGTTGAAACAATGTATTTTTATATTTTTAGAAATAACAATATTAAATAACCATAAGTAACTTATAAAAGAAATTATCTTCTTTATTAATAAATTATTTATCATCACATTATATTTTAAAGAAACTCAAAATAATCTCATTGTTATTTATTTAAATTTTAAACTTGTGTTAAAATATTTTAAATCATTTCAATACTTATCTTATGTATTTAAAACCTTATTTTATTTATTAAATAGCTTTTAAAAAGTTTAACCTTTAAATAAAATTATAATTTCCAATTTTGCTAAAGATATAAATTTTATAGAAAACAGGATTCATTTAAAACAATACCTATTTACAATATATGCAATATTCTATATATATTATAAATATAAAACAAATATTAGATTTTTAAAGATAAAATCTATCAATTAACTATTTATTTTATTGAATTATTAAATTAATTCAAATCTCATTACAAAGATTATCAAATCAATTTAATTTTTATTACAGATTATTAAATTCATATTGCTTTAAAAATCCGGGTCATCACCCCTTAAGTCGTATGCCGTGTAGTCGCATGCGTTGAGCCATCGATTTCTTGTATTGACTTATGTTAAGTTGTAAGTCGTGGCTGTTAAATCGCAAGGGAATTTCCACTTTGATGGATTTATAATTGAATTCTTTGGATTTCATTCACGTCTTCGAATGTGAAATTTTGTGATTTATTGTTTCTGCAATCGTTTTTGTGAGTTGTCACCTTATTTCACTCGTACGAGAAATCTAATTAAACGGCTTAGTAAATCAAATGATATGAAACGCTTGCATTTACTTCGCCGGTTAATTCTTGGACTCGTTGATTGAATCTCTTGTGACAAATTTTTTAGTGGAAACTTACAATTTGTTCGTAAATATTTAAGTTAAGCTAGTGGTTTTGGGACATGAAGCTAAGCTTATATATTTACTAGCTTACGTTAATTGACACTTCTTGATGATTGTTGATGATCATTTTTGTGATTTAGACAAGCAAATGTGCGATGTCTCTTTGTCTACGAGGGAGACTAAACCCCGTTACTGTGGAGCTTCGGCTCAATTTGGTGGGGTAGCGACCCATGGTCTTCGGGCCGTTTTGTGGAGCTTCGGGTCAAAATTAATGGTTAGCAACCATGGAATAGCGTTCTATTTTGTGATACACGTGTTGGTGAGTTTTCATGCTCCCATTTTGTGATAGGCGTCCCACCTTTTTTTTTGTGATTTCTGAATTTCCATTGATGTTTTTTAGAGTTTTTGTTTCACCAATTTTCGTGATATACATTGATATGTTCTATCAATATTTGTGCATTGTTGAATTTGTGTGTCATTAACTTCTTGTGAATAAAAATATGGAGTATGACATTTCTTATTTTATCTTTGAGAAGATTCTTGTGATATTGATTAATCTCTTGTTGATTTTCAATTACATACTTATCACAGTATGGCTTTATGGTTATCATATGTTATGTCATATCTCTTATTCTATATCGTTTTATCTGATATTTATAGCTAGAATGATCCGTTTATTATTTTCTTATTAAATAATACACGGGTCAGACCGAGATGTTACAGGTGCTTCTGCTTGACTTCACATCTGGGATTATCACCCTGACTTTTGGCTAACTACTTAGATTAGTAGTTTTTGTTGTATACATTTGAGATATAGACTCATTGATGTATCCATATTCTTTTGTCTAGCACTTGTAGCCATTCTTTTGTGACGTTGTGGATTTTGTTTGACCACTACTCTGATGTACACTTTCATGTGTTATATAATCATATCTATTTCTGCCTTTGTGATATGGATGTTTGTGACTGATTTGTGTTATGTTTATTTCTTTATTTGTTTCCAAAGACTACATATAGCCACTGTGTAGTAGCTTTGAGTTTGTATAGGTGTGTCGGATTTCCTCCTGTAACCAAATGCATGTTGTACTATCTGACATATCGTTGCTCGCACAAAGCAATTACATGGATGGTCGCTCCTCAACAGCGTTATTCTCCGCGCTAGTTGATGGCATTTCACTGTAGTGTCCTTGGCTAGAGAGGGTATAGAGGTAGGGCGTCACAGCTTGGTATCAAAGCCATACTTCGGAACAATGTAGAATAATCTAGCAAGGATCATTGTCCTATGTCCATCTTAGGAGTCGTGCTTTAGGATTTAATTCGAGTCTTCGTATCGATTCATCCTATTTTCTTTATGATTCCTTATTTATCTATCAAGATTGCTTGATATTCATTTCGTGAATAACCTTATCTTGCTTCTTTCTTTCTTTCAAAAAGGAAGAGAAATGGTTAGACCTGTCCGTCCCAGCGCCGGTCAATCTCGTGCTACTCCCCAAGATGGAGTATTTATGTCCGCCCAGTAGCTTCTTGATCTAGTAAGGAACGCTCAAGCAGCCGGATCTAATCCGGAGTCTACTCACCTTAGGTCTGGATTGCACGTTTGTGCAGTGATTATACCAATTTGAGTGGAAAGCCATTCAAAGGTTCTGAAACAATTATTGAAGTCCAAGCTTGGCTGAGAACGTGCGATCAAATCTTTTCTCGTATGAATCTTATTGGTCTTCACCGTGTTCAGGTGGCCTCTAGTATGCTTCAAGAAAGAGCATTAGATTGGAATGAGTTTCTGATTTCTAAAATAAATGAAGCGGATCTTACTTGGGAGAAATTTCGGGAATGCTTCGAATTAAAATTTGTGCCAGAAGTTGAGACGGTGACTTTGGCTCGCCGTTTCATTGACCTTTTTCAAGGTGAATCCTCTGTGATAGACTATGTCGCATCATTCGTGTCACTTTCCAAATACGGGGTCGAGTACATAAAAAACCCATTGAAGAAAAACCAACGATTTGTCTATGGCTTAAATAAAAATCTCAAGAAGCCGTTACTTCTAAAATTAGAAGTTTCTTTTGATCAACTCAGTGATATCGCTCTTCGACTTGAAGAGGCAGACAAGAAAGTGATGTTGAAGTTATGGGTGCCAAACCGAACTTCAACAACAAGAAAAGGCCTAATAAGTTTAAAGGTCCTTATCCCAACAATAAGAAAGGGAAGCAATCCCCATCGGCAACTAAGACTTCTACCTTAAGTAGTGGGCAATGCTATAACTGTGGTTCTAAGGACCATTATGCGACTAAGTGTTCAAAGCCTCGTACTTGTCGCTATTGCAAAAGCCCGGATCTTTATTTATCTTCTTGTCCCAAACTTCAAAATAGGAAGGAGGGAAAGCTTAATGTTGCTCAAGCCACTGGCAACACATCTCGTGGTAAAGGTATTTCTCATTCTATCCTTGATGGCATTATTTTATTTCGCGATCATCCTATTCGAGTTCTTTTTGATACGGGTGCGTCCCATTCTTTTATTTCAAAAGAACTTGTTGATGCTTTTTCTTTGGATGTTTTGTTTTTAATGACTTCTTCGAGAATTGCGAATCCGGTTGGTGGATCCGCAACAATCAGCTTATTGTGTAAAGATGTCGAGATTAATTTGTGTGATTTTTCTTTCCGAGCCGATTTGCATGGTATGTGCTACTTAGGCTTTGGATGATTTTTGGAATGGATTGGCTTAACCGCTATAATGCCCAAATCCTTTGTCCTGAGCGAACTATTTATCTTCGACATCCTCAATCTGTTAAGCGGATTTCTATTGAACTTAAAGATTCAGATTCCAGCTTAGTTGCATCTTTATATTCTTTAAATCCTTGTGATGACGATAATGATGATGAGGAAGATATTATTTCTCTTATTCATGTTGTTCGTGAATTTTCCGACATATTTGAGCCCGTTTTAGGATTACCAACTAAGCGAGCAATTGAGTTCAGAATTAATCTCATCCTTGGAGCACAACCTATTAATCGTCCTCCTTATCGTATGTCCAATAAAGAAAATGAGGAGATGCGCAAACAATTATCCGAATTGGAGACGAAGCAATTTATTCGCTCTAATTCCTCTCCTTGGGGAGCTTCGGCGATTTTTGTGAAGAAATCCGATGGTACACTTAGGCTTTGCGTTGACTACCGCAAACTTAATGATCTTATTATCAAGAATAAATATGCTTTACCTCGGATTGATGATCTATTCGATCAACTTAGTGGTGCTAGAGTCTTTTCACAATTAGACTTAGCTACCGGTTTTCATCAGTTTCGTATTGCAGAGGATGGCATTCCTTTGACATCGTTCCGCACTTGTTATGGATCTTATGAATGGCTTGTTATGCCATTTGGTTTAACGAATGCTTCGGCTTATTTCGTTGACCTTATGAATAGAGTTTTCAAAGACTTCCTCGATCAGTTTGTTCTCATCTTTATTGATGATATTCTTGTGTATTCAAAAACCGAGGAGGAGCTTGAAAAACATCTTCGGATTGTGTTGGAAACTCTTAGGAGCAATCAATTAAAAGCAAAATTTTCTAAATGTCACTTTTGGCAATCTCGTGTGAAGTTTCTCGGTCATATTATTTCCGAATCCGGAATTTCCATGGATTCTTCAAAGAATGAAGCGATTCAAAATTGGAAGAGCCTGGAGAGTGTGACGGAAATTCGTAGTTTCCTTGGATTGGCAGGTTATTACCGCCGTTTCATAAATGACTTTTCCAAAATTTCCGTGCCTCTTACTAGCTTGACAAAGAAGGGAGTTAAGTGCATTTGGTCGGACAAATGTGAAGCTTCCTTTCAGAAATTAAAAGAACTCCTTTCCGATGCTCCTATTCTTCTTATTCCCGAGGGGAATCAAGATTTTATTGTTTATACCGATGCTATTCGCGTTGGTTTGGGTGCCGTTCAAATGCAAAGAGAACGTGTTATTGCTTATGCTTCTAGGCAATTAAAGCCAGCCGAGACTAGATATGCCACTCATGATTTAGAACTTATGGCTATTGTTTTCGCCCTTCGTATTTGGTGTCATTATCTTTTGGAAGAAAAATTTATTCTTTACACCAACCATAAATCCTTGAAGTATCTAATTTCTCAAAAGGAACTTAATTTGCGTCAACAACGTTGGCTCGAATTTCATGCAGCTTATGATCTTGATATTCTTTATACTCCCGGAAAGGGAAATCGTGTTGCCAATGCACTTATTCGTAAGCAACAAGCGGTTGTTTCTATGATGATATCCGAATGGAATGATCTCGGAATTCTATCCACTTGTGTGATTCGAGATCGTGTTTCCGATTTATGTTCATCTCTTATTTTATGTAGCCTTAAGGCTCATCCTTCTCTTTTAGACCGCATTCTTGAAGCTCAAAAGCTAGATCCCTAATTGGCCCTTCTCGGCCAAAATTTTAGGGATAAAATTGATATTGAAGGTTCGAAAGACTTTGATATCGATTCTCGTGGCGGTATTCGAAAATTCGGTAGAATTATCGTGCCAAATATTAGTAATCTTCGTAAAGACATTTTAGAAGATTCTCATCGTTCTAAATTTACCATTCATCCCGGTAGTAGTAAAATGTACGCGGATATAAAGCGACTTTATTATTGGGAGGGAATGAAGTCCGATATTGCTAACTTTGTTAAGTGTTGCATGACTTTCCAACTCATTAAGGCCGAACATCAAAGGTCCAGTGGGTTATTGCAACCTTTAGAAATTCCAATTTGGAAGTGGGACCAAATTTCCATGGATTTTATGGACGGCCTTCCCCATTCTCGTTCGGGTCATGATAGCTTATGGGTGATAGTTGATAGACTTACTAAATCCGCCCATTTTATTCTCGTTCGGTCCAATCGAACCGTTCCTCTCTTGGCCAAACTCTTTATCAAAGAAATTGTTAAATTGCATGGAGTCCCTACTTCTATTGTTAGTGATCGTGATCCATTATTTACTAGTGGATTTTGGAAGAGTTTTCAAAAAGCTTTGGGAACGAAGCTTAATTTTAGCATCGCTTATCATCCACAGTCCGATGGACAAACTGAGCATGTGAATCAAACTCTCGAAGATCTTCTTCGTGCGTGTGTTCTTGATTTTGGTGAAAGTTGGGAAGATCATATTTCTCTTGTTGAATTTTCCTATAATAATAGCTTCTAATCTAGTATTGGTATGTGACGCAGCGGATAATTAACAAAACGATATAGATCGATGAAAGTAGCAATCGGTGGATTGAAGATACTGAAACGCCCAAATTCGTTGATCACAAAGATTCCGAATTCTAGCTATCTTCGACACGTTGATCGTGCACGATACCGTGAAAGAAGATCTACAATTCTTCAAACGTTGATCAAGCGCACTTGATACCGTGAATTGGCTTCAACAATCGTTGAATCGAGCGCACTCGATTAACCGAAAGTGGAGATAGGAGATTACACTCAACTACCAATTTAGGATGAAAGCACACAGCAATCAAACAAGAATTTTATTCAAAAAAATCAACCCTCCTGAAATGTACAACACACTCCCTATTTATAGCATTTCACAACCCTGACCTTAAGTCGTTGCCGACTTAACACTCTCCGACTCACGACTCACTTAAGTCGTGCGTGACTTATCAACAGCGACTCAAATACACAATACAGGTTTACAACACTTAGGTCGTATACGACCTACGACTCATGACTCAAAAGCAACGACTTAAAGAAAAATACAAACATAACGTCACACTGTACAACATAAACGACTCAGCTCTTCAGCGACTCAACAAATATTCGGCCGACTTATCTTCATGCCGACCTTTGACTTGAGTACTAGCGACTCAACGAATATGACATATTACTTCACTTACGACTTACACTAGGTCGTTGCCGACCTAACAGACCATACATTTCCAAAACATGATGCGACTTAATTATAACCGACTTAAGAACATAGCGACTTATAGACAACAACGACTTAACTTCGACCGACTTAGCAAGTTGGCTCATTCTCCATTAAGTCGTGAAATCCCACTAGATCGTAGCCCTTTTTCTCTTGCTTTGTTAAGTCGTAGCCGACCTAAATCATCCTCGGTAGATTGTTGCTCTTTAGCTCTTGATTTGTTAAGTCATCGCCGACTTGAGCCCTTAAGTCGCAGCCGACTTAAGTCTTCACTACAACCATGCGACAGATCATTAGGTCCTCGTCTTTTAACTCGCAGCTCCTCCTCATGTGACTCCTTAGGTCAGGGTCGACCTTCATTAACTCGTGAACGACCTAAGCCCTCTGCTTCCATAGGTCGTTCTGCATCATCCTCCCCTGGTTGAGAAAAATTCGTCCTTGAATTTGTAACTTCTTCCATATCAAATTGTTCATCTCCATAATATGGCACAAGATGCTTAACATTGAACACGTCAGAAGTGTACACATCCTCCGGCAGCTTCAACTTATAAGCATTTTCATTAATCCGTTTTACAACTTCTACAGGACCAATTTTTCTGGCTTTCAACTTGTTATAAGCGCCTACTGGAAAACGATCCTTGGTTAACACAACGTAAACCAAATCACCTTCGTTAAATTCAACATTTCGTCGCTTCAAATCTGCAGTTCGCTTATACTTCTCGTTCGACTTCTCTAATCGTTCTTGAACGATTTTATGACAGTCCACCAAACCATCAACAAAATCTATAGCTCGTTTAACCGTCCCCTTCTGTTGTGGTACTACCGTTAAGTCTAACGGTCCCCTTGGTAAATTTGAATATACAATCTGAAATGGACTGAATCCCGTACTACGATTCACTGCATGATTATGAGAAAACTCTGCTTGGCATAACTTCATGTCCCAACTCTTCAGATTGTCCTTCACAAGACATCGTAATAAATTTCCCAATGATCAGTTAACAACTTCTGTCTGTCCATCTGTTTGCGGATGATAAGCGCTGCTAAAGTTTAACTTCGTTCCCACCATCTTGCACAAACTTAACCAAAAGTGACTCAGAAAACGAGTATCCCTATCCGACACAATAGATTCTGGCAATCCATGAAGTCGATAGATCTCCTTGAAAAACAACTGAGCGACATGAACAGCATCCTCCGTCTTCTTGCATGCAATAAAATGTACCATCTTCGAGAAACGATCCACCGCAACATATATCGAGTCAATTCCCCTTTTCGTTCTCGGCAAACCCAATACGAAATCCATACTAACGTCCACCCAAGGTTTTGTAGGTACAGGTAAAGGCATATACAAACCCGCATTTGTAGCTGTCCCTTTCGAAACTTGACAAACATGACATCGACGCACAAACCTTTCAACTTCCCTTCTCATTGACGGCCAATAATAAGACTGAGAAATTAACTGCAAAGTACGATCTCTACCCACATGTCCTTATTTATGTATCTCCTTTATAATCTTCATTCTCAAACTACAATCCAGTACACACAATTGATTCCTCTTAAATAAGAAACCATCAATCAACACAAATTCATCAAAACTTCCCTCCTTGACTTTCTTAACAAATTCCATAAAGTAAGGATCTTCTTCAATCAGTTCTGGAAATAATTCAAAACCTGTCACTTCAACCTTTATCGTAGTCAACAAGTGATTCCTTCTGCTCAATGCATCTGCCACACGATTCGTTACCCCAGATTTGTGCTTCACAACAAAAGTAAACTGCTGCAAATAGGCAATCCACGATGCATGTCTCGATGAAATCTTGTCATGCCCTTGCAAATGCTTCAAAGCCTCATGATCAGTATAAAGAATAAACTCTATCTGAAATAGATAATGTCTCCAGTGCTTCACAGCTTGAAAAATTGCATAAAACTCAACATCATAAGTGCTATATCTCAACTTAGCTCCAGACAATTTCTCACTGAAATAAGCAACCGGTCTTCCTTTCTGACTCAAAAGTCCACCAACCCCAACCTTCGACGCATCAGTATGTAACTCAAACAACAACTGAAAGTCCGGTAAAACTAGAATTGGTGCTGTCGTCAAGAGTGTCTTGATTTTCTCAAAAGCAACCCCTGCTTCCTCTGACCACTCAAACTTCTTTCCTTTCATGCAATCGGTTACAGGTGCCATCACACTACTAAAGTGTGGAATGAATCTTCGATAGAAAGATACCAGTCCATGAAAACTCCTCACTTCTGTAATTGTCTTTGGCCGTGGCCAACTCCTGACAGCTTCTACTTTACTTTCATCCACTTGAATTCCTTCTTTCGATAGAACATATCCCAGAAACAAAACACTATCCGTCATAAACACGCACTTCTTTGTTGCAGCATAAAATTTCTCCTGTCGTAGAATCAACTGTACTTCACGCAAATGCTGGACATGCTTTTCCATGCTTCCACTGTAGATCAAAATATCATCAAAGTAAACTACCACAAACTTTCCAATGTATGGTCTAAAAATCTGGTTCATCACTCTCATAAAAGTACTCGGTGCATTCGATAAACCAAACGGCATAACCAACCATTCGTATAAACCTTCCCTGGTTTTGAAAGCAGTCTTCCATTCATCACCCGGTCTAATACGAATCTGATGGTATCCACTCTTCAAGTCAATCTTTGAAAACACAACAGCTCCACTCAACTGGTCAATAAAATCATCAAACCTCGGCATAGGAAATCTGTATCTCACAGTGATCTTATTTAGAGCCCGATTGTCCGTACACATCCTCCACGAACCATCCTTCTTTGGCACTAATAAAGCTGGCACTGCACAAGGACTCAACTTCTCCTGAACACGCCCTTGTTCTAACAGCTCTTCCACTTGCCTTCGCAACTCCTCATGCTCCTTTGGACTCATTCGGTAATGTGGCCTGTGTGGTAATATTGCCCCTGGCAAAAGATCAATCTGATGCTGAATATCCCTCAACGGTGGTAACTCCGTTGGTAATTCTTTAGGAAACACATCACTGAATTCTTCTAGCGCTGGCTTTACTTCCTCTGGAACTTCTACAGATTCAGTGGCTTCATGTCCAATCAACAAAAATACCTCTGGACTCTCTTCTACTTCTTCAATAAATTCCTTCAAAGTCAATAAAGTTTTAAGCTCCTCAATCTCCTCTGATTTACTTTCTTCTTTCTGTCTCTTCTTTGGAACCAAAAAGATTTTAACACCTTCAAACATAAAACTGTAGCTATTGGTCCGACCGTCATGTTGCACTGCTCGATCATACTGCCACGGTCTTCCCAAAAGTAAGTGACAAACATCCATCTCAACTACATCACACCAAATTTCATCTTTATATTTCTTCCCAATAGAAAATGAAATTCGAACTCGCCTGTCCACCTTCACTTCTCCTCCTTTTCTCAGCCACGCTAACTTGTAAGGATTTGGATGCTTCTCCGTTTTCAACTTCAGTTTCCTCACAGCTTCAGTAGAAATAATATTGTCACAACTTCCAGCGTCAATCAAAATTTACAAACCTTTCCCAGAATAGTGCATGTTGACTGAAAGATGTTACTCCTTAACCAACTAGCCTCTTCTTCTTGCTTTGGTATTAAACAAGACCTCCTCATCATTAGATTACATCCTTCATCCCCTGACGCAATATCCTATTCATCCTCCTCAACTGGGCTAGAATAACCTTCATCAACATCCTCACCTTCAACTTCAACAATCATAGTTCGCTTCTTCGTCTTCAGACATTCATTACTCTTGGGACCCACTTCCTGGCAATTGTAACATTTGAAACTGTTGTTGACCTTTACCTTGGCAACTTCATTCACAAGTGGTTTTGTCACAGCTTTGGAAACATTGGAACACGCACTAGCACCGTTCACTTGATTGTTGGAATTAGTGAACACACCACCTCCACGCCTTCCCTGCTTCTCCCAAGCCAACGCTTTCTGATGTGCTTCTGCCACAGATCTTGGATAGAACATATTAACCATATCCTGGATCTGTATCCTCAACCCTCCAACAAATCTAGCAGTTAGCTGTTCTTCCGTCTCCATAATATCATTTTCAGCAATCAGTTGATAAAATTCATCAGCATAATCATTAACAGTCTTCGTCCCTTGCCTCAGATTCTGCAACCTTTGATACATAAGTGATTGATAATTGTAAGGTAAAAATGTAGCTTTCATCAGTTTCTTCATCTTCTCCCATGATTCAATCTTCGTCTTTCCCATTCTCTCCCGTGTAAGTTTAGTTTGCTGCCACCATGCCAAAGCTCTCCCCCTCAACCTAGTAGCAACCAACTTCACTCTTCTATGCTCAGGAACTTCTTTAAAGTCAAAAATCTCTTCAACATTAGACAACCAATCAAGAAATTCTTCAGCTACCATTCCTCCCTTAAATTCTGGAATTTCCATCTTCATACCCGACTCCCATCGACGATCATCATCTACCTCCCGATATACATTTCGAACTCGGTCTCGATCTTGATAATGAATGCTAGCTCTATCACCATTTTCATCATAATCAAATGTACGTCTATATCAATCTCGACCATCAACATCCCTTTGATCACGCATGTCTCTTCTACTATGTCTCTCTTCATCTCGATATGGCTCATCTTCAAACTCATGTGGAGTTCTTCTCTCTTCATGACCATAGTCATGGTGATCTCTCCTTGATGAAATTGATGTTACTCTTCTCTCTCTATAAGATTGCGGTGATACCCTTCTCGCTTCCATAACCGATGGCGAAACTCGGTTTCCTCTATGGTTCGAGATTGGTGATCTCCTCCTTTGATTTTGATTCAAATAGTTCATCAATTTCTCTAACTTTCCAATGCCTTCATCAAATTTCTCATTAATGTGTTGTTCCATTTGCTCGGCTTCTTCGCTTCTATACAACGCTTCAATATTCTAATGACGATTAGCTCTTATCGGCGGCATGATTAAATCAACACAAACACTTCACAAATCTTCTACAAATCAAACTTCAAACTTCAACACTAACTTGTACAACAAGTCACGGCTTAAACACTTAACTCGACAATAGCAACGACCTAAGGTTAGGTCGGCTTGGCTTCTAACAAAGCTCGGCTCAACTCAAGCACTTCAAACTTCAAACTCCTTGGCTCCAAGACTCGTCTTAGCTATGATTGGCTAAGTCAAGCTCTGATACCAAACCGACGCAGCGGATTAATTAACAAAACGATATAGATCGATAAAAGTAGCAAACGGTGGATTGAAGATACTGAAACGCCCAAATTCATTGATCACAAAGATTTCGAATTCTAGCTATCTTCGACACGTTAATCGCGCACGATACCGTGAAAGAAGATCTACAATTCTTCAAACGTTGATCAAGCGCACTTGATACCGTGAATTGGCTTCAACAATCGTTGAATCGAGCGCACTCGATTAACCGAAAGTGGAGATAGGAGTTGTTGAATCGAGCGCACTCGATTAACCGAAAGTGGAGATAGGAGATTACACTCAACTACCAATTTAGAATGAAAGCACACAGCAATCAAACAAGAATTTTATTCAAAAAAAATCAACCCTCCTGAAATGTACAACACACTCCCTATTTATAGCATTTCACAACCCTGACCTTAAGTCGTTGCCGACTTAACACTCTCCGACTCACGACTCACTTAAGTCGTGCACGACTTATCAACAGCGACTCAAATACACAATACAGTTTTACAACACTTAGGTCGTATACGACCTACGATTCATGACTCAAAAGCAACGACTCAAAGAAAAATACAAACATAACGTCACACTGTACAACATAAACGACTCAACTCTTCAGCGACTCAACAAACATTCGGCCGACTTATCTTCATGCCGACCTTTGACTTGAGTACTAGCGACTCAACGAATACGACATATTACTTCACTTACGACTTACACTAGGTCGTTGCCGACCTAACAGACCATACATTTCCAAAACATAATGCGACTTAATCATAACCAACTTAAGAACATAGCGACTTATAGACAACAACGACTTAACTTCGACCGACTTAGCAAGTTGACTGGTTCTCCATTAAGTCATGAAATCCCACTAGATCGTAGCCCTTTTTCTCTTGCTTTGTTAAGTCGTAGCCGACCTAAATCATCCTCGGTTGATTGTTGCTCTTTAGCTCTTGATTTGTTAAGTCGTCGCCGACTTGAGCCCTTAAGTCGCAGCCGACTTAAGTCTTCACTATAACCATGCGACAGATCATTAGGTCCTCATCTTTTAACTCGCAGCTCCTCCTCACGTGACTCCTTAGGTCGGGTTCGACCTTCATTAACTCGTGAACGACCTAAGCCCTCTACTTCCATAGGTCGTTCTACATCAGTATGACACCTTTTGAGGCACTCTATGGAAGGCCATGTCGATCTCCTTCTTCTTGGCTTGAGGCCGGTGAGAAGCTGGTTTTAGGTCTAGATTTTATTCGTGATTCCACAGAAAAGATTGACCTTATTCGTCATAGGACGAAAGAAGCCCAAAGTAGACAAAAATCCTATGCCGATAACCGAAGAAGGAAATTAGAATTTTCTGTGGGAGATCTTGTGTTTATTCGTGTTTCACTTATGAAGGGTGTTGTACTTTTCAGTCGATCGGGAAATTAGCACCTCGATATATTGGTCCATTTTCCATCACCGAACGTATTGGTTCCGTGGCTTATCGCCTTTTGTTACCAGCTCAGTTTTCTGCTATTCATGACGTGTTTCAAGTTTCTCAATTAAGGAAGTGCCTTCGAGATTACGATTTTATTTTTGAGCCCGGTGTTGTGGAAGAAATTGAAGTTATGCCTAATTTAACTTATGAGCAACATCCTATTCGTATTATTGCTTCGGAGGTCAAACGCCTTCGAAATAAATATGTTCCGCTCGTTAAAGTCCAATGGTCCTCAAATCCTAAGGATTGCTCTTGGAAATCTAGAGAGTTCATCGAGCGAACACATCCGGACTTACTTTCCCGTGCTCTTTGAGGTGAATTTCTTATTTCAAATTTCTTCTGTGTTGATATGCTTTCATGGTTGTTACCTTATATTTTCTTCTTAAATATTGCGAGGACGCAATTTCTTTAAGGAGGTGAGTCTGTAACAACCCGCATATTTTAGGATTGAATATTTAAATATTTTATTTTAAAATTTTATCGTTAGTCGGGTTTTAGTCCGAAAAGTTACTTTTTGCATACGGTCGAATTTGGACTCAGAACCACTTCCATTGGGTCCAAAACACCATTTGTGATCTTTTTGAGTATAAAATTTGATATGTTTGGAGTTAGTGGAATTTTGCTAGTTTTCACTTTGGGCTTTGGGTTTTGTTTAGCCCATTAGCATAAACTATTAACTCCAGCTCAACCCCCTTCTCTTCATAACTTCACTTTCATTTTCTAAAAATCAAGCATCATCAAAAATGGAGGAAGGAATGGGAAATTAAAACTCCAAGCTCAAGTTCATTTGCAAATCCAACATCTAACTCCAAATTCAAGGAGAAGCCATTGATTCTTCCATTGATTTCAAGCTTCTTCTTCATTGATTTTATGCAAATGAGAGATTTTTATCTCACATCTTTGTCTATAACTATCTTTGATTGTTGGGTACGAATTCCTAACACTTATTCATGTGCATTTGCTTGTGGTTTGGATTGAATTGGTGGAAATCCCATTTTTTGTGTTTTGGGTTCAAATCTTTAAAAATCCAATCTTTGATGTTTGAACACATTTTTGGTGATGAATCGAGGAGCCAATAGGACCGGGTAGCTGATAGGCGTAATCCTCTAGCGTTCGTGCTCGATCGGTTGCAAATTGAGAGAGTTTTGCATTCCAAAACCCTTAGGTCGTTCGGCCTGCACAATTCGAAGTGCTCGGCCTGCAATTAGGTCGCGTCTTGCTTAAGTCGCGTCAATTTAGGTCGCTCGGCCATAGGTCGTGACCCATAGGTCGCTAGGTCACTCGGCCTTCTTTACCCCTTAGATTGTTTCGTCGCTAGGTCGCTCGGCCTATCCTTACCACTATAGGTCGTTGGTCCAAGGTCGGCCTGCCTTTGATCACTCGGCCGTGATATGCCCTTCTCTCATTTAGGTCGCTCGGCTAGGTCGTCTTGCTTAGGTCACGCCAACTTAGGTCGCTCGGCCTATTAAGACGCGCTATGCTTTAAGTCGCCTCGCAGTTAGGTCGCGATCCATAGGTCGCTCGGCTTGCTTGCGAAGTTAGGTCGCTCGGCCCATTAATTCGCACGTTCATCTTAGGTCGCGTACCCCATAGGCCGCTTGCCTTACTGGTAGATCAGACTGCCTTAGGTCGTTCAGCCTGCTTGCACTGTTAGGTCGCATATGTTTTGGGTCGCACCACTCCTTAGGTCGGTTGCAGTTAGGTCGCGCCACCCTTTAAGTCGCACCTGCTTTAAGCCGCATGCTATTTCTTAAGTCGCTGATCCCTTAGGTCGTATGCCGTGTAGTCGCATGCGTTGAGCCACCGATTTCTTGTGTTGACTTATGTTAAGTCGTAAGTCGTCGCTGTTAAGTCGCAAGGGCATTTCAACTTTGATGGATTTATAATCGAATTCTTTGGATTTTATTCACGTCTTCGAATGTGAAATTTTGTGATTTATTGTTTCTACAATCGTTTTTGTGAGTTGTCACCTTATTTCACTCGTACGAGAAATCTAATTAAACAGCTTAGTAAATCAAATGGTATGAAACGCTTGCATTTACTTCGCCGGTTAATTCTTGGACTTGTTTGATTGAATCTCTTGTGAAAAATTTTCTAGTGGAAACTTACAATTTGTTCGTAAATATTTAAGTTAAGCTAGTGGTTATGGGACATGAAACTAAGCTTATATATTTACTAGCTTACTGTAATTGACACTTCTTGATGATCGTTGATGATCATTTTTGTGATTTAGACTAGCAAATGTGCGATGTCTCTTTGTCTACGAGGGAGACTAAACCCCGTTTCTATGGAGCTTCGGCTCAATTTGGTGGGGTAGCGACCCATGGTCTTCGGGCCATTTTATGGAGCTTCGGCTCAAAATTAATGGTTAGCAACCATGGAATAGCATTCTGTTTTGTGATACATGTGTTGGTGAGTTTTCATGCTCATTTTTGTGATAGGCACCCCCCTTTTTTTGTGATTTCTGGATTTCCATTGATGATTTCTAGAGTTTGTGTTTCACCAATTTTCGTGATTTACATTGATATGTTTTATCAATATTTGTGCATTGGTGAATTTGTGTGTCATTAACTTCTTGTAAATAAAAATATGGAGTATGACATTTCTTTTTTTATCTTTGAGAAGATTCTTATGATATTGATTAATCTCTTGTTGATTTTCAATTACATACTTATCACAATATGGCTTTATGGTTATCATATGTTATGTCATATCTCTTATTCTATATCATTTTATCTGATATTTATAGCTAGACTGATCCGTTTATTATTTTCTTATTAAATAATACTCGGGTCAGACCGAGATGTTACAGGTGCTTCTGCTTGACTTCATATCTGGGATTATCACCCTGACTTTTGGCTAACTACTTAGATTAGTAGTTTTTGTTGTAAACATTTGAGATATAGACTCATTGATATATCCATATTCTTTTGTCTATCACTTGTAGCCATTCTTTTGTGACGTTGTGGATCTTGTTTGACCACTACTCTGATGTACGCTTTCATGTGTTATATAATCATATCTATTTCCGCCTTTGTGATGTGGATGTCTGTGACTGATTTGTGTTATGTTTATTTCTATATTTGTTTCCAAAGACTACATATAGCCAATGTGTAGTAGCTTTGAGTTTGTATTGGTGTGTCGGATTTCCTTCTGTAACCAAATGCATGTTGTACTATCTGACATATCGGTGCTCGCACAAAGAAATTACACAGATGGTCCCTCCTCAACAGCCTTATTCTCCATGCTAGTTGACGGCATTTCACCGTAGTGTCCTTGGCTAGAGTGGGTATAGAGGTGGGGCGTCACAATAGAGAATTATATACAGACACCATGGTCTATATTTAAAAATATTTTGAAATGATTTCTATGGTTTTGTAAAGAAATATATGGTTTTAGATAAATGTTGATTTTAGATATTATATAAATGTTATTTTACCCTTGATTTTACGCTATGAATAATTTGTTTTAATATAGAATAAGCCTAATAATAAGTTTGATTTTTATTAAAGATAACATGATTAAGTATAAAAATATATTCCAATATAGAGTTTATAATGATTTAAATAAAATTAAGGTTGGAAGATAAATTTGAGATTTATTTGAAATTAAATTTTTTAAGAATTAAACTCAAATAAGCTTGATGTGAAATTTATTAAATTTGAAATTTTAGATGGTGATTTTATAACTTGATTTTGGTTTAAGGTGAATTAAATGAATATTTCAAGCATAAATAAATTGAACGAAATATTTAGTTATTTGTAATTTGAGTTTTATTTGAACGGTAATGGATTTATTATGTAAAATATTTCAGAACTAAATAATAGAAAATTGGATTGTTGAATCGTAATTACCAAATTTGGTTTCGAAATTGTTGAAAGTTTAAAGTTTGAAATATATTGAATTTGAAAGGGTTTATTCTGTGGATCAAATCTGTTTTGAAATCGATAAATGTGGAATAGTTATGGGAAACTGAATTGAAATGAAATTTATGATTTGGGATTTAGTTAAATATAAATTCTAGAAATTCTAGTTGTTTTGGAATTGATTTGCGAAATTGAGGAGCTATTTATTATATAAATTATTTTAAATATTTAAACCATTTAAGTGGTGGAAGTTATGTTTCAAAGTATTATGATTTGAAAATGTTATATTTCCAGTGTTATGATTTCGAAGTGTTATAACGTTGAATGTGTTATCATTTTTGGAAAGGATATATTTGAAATAAAAATGATATTTTAGTGATTTGGATTTTAATAAAATGATATCATATTGGTTTGGTTTCTGAAATGGAAATGATATCGTATTTATATGGTTTTGAAATGGATATTATATTTTGGTTTTGAAGTATAAATTATTTTGAAAAGACCGCGGTGTTATAATAACGTTTGGTTGTTGAAGGGACCGAGATCAGAAGTTGTCGTACTCTCGGCCAACTTCGAAATCCACTTTAACAACTGTGTACGCAGTGGAGATTCCAGAATGAAGTAGGATGGTGGCGACATTTCCTTTGAGGTATATACGTGGACCCGACTCTCGTGAGTTGGCAAAAGGTAGCTAAAAGAGGGGCAATTGACGGGCTAAGAAGGTAGCACCTTTTTTTCCGGCATACTCCTTCGATACCATTCTATTACTTTGTGATTGATTGAGGCCCTTTTGACTGTTGGGTGTGTGGCTCGAGGTGGGCGGTAGTATCTACTACACATTACCACCGGTCCGAAAGCGTAATTCGTATATCTACCCTAGCATTTCCTAGTTGTACCGCGTCACCTACCCTAGCGAGCCTTGTACGAGTTTGATTTGTGTTGTACCTATGGAGTATTTTCTCGTAGTCTCCCAGGAGATATGCAGGTACTGTGTAGACTACTGGCACTTTTACGTGTTAAGGGCTATACAGGTAACCCCTTAACGCTATTTTAAAGTAAGTTTATTTTACTTTTCGACATTATTATAATAGCGTATATTACTACACAGTAGATAGTTTAATAGATCCTTAGGAGATGTGAATCCCGAGCATCTCTTAATTTACTGCACTCACATTAGACACTGGATAGGAGATGTCAAATTCCATAAACATCTCTGATGCCGTTCCACTCATATTTATTTCTGTTGATTTAACTCATATAAGATCTTTTAGTTCTGACTCGAGTGTTTTGCCTTTTCAATTCGCTCGGGTCAGTCTGAGAATTTTAGGATTCTAAGACTTTATTTATGAAGGAAGAAGACGAAGATTGTATTACTGTTATTTATTATATTATTGCACTACATTCATATTGCCCCGCTACATTATTTATTATTCTTTGGTACGTGTAACTGATCTGTGTTGTATAAGTATAATCAAATGTTTTATAAAACAACTTCATGAACTGTTTATTGGATTATTATATTTTTCGTTCCGCTGCAAGATTCTGTTTTGTTTTTTTCTTTCTCTGCTTTTTCTTTTTCACCCCAGTAACAATCTGCCCTTCTGTATGGTTTGAGTCTGACGTGTGTGGTTTATCATCGATTTAAAGCGTACATAAAGGCGGGATGTTACAGATGCTATAGCATCGATAAGGATTTCTAAACAGTTAATAAGGCAACCCACACATTATTGGTTTTGAAATACATGTAAATGAAATAATTTTACCTGGCACATATTTTGTATATAAAAGAATAATTTTATAAATGATATAGTTGGCTATAATATATTTGTTTGTTAGGTAGTGAAATTTATAAATATTGGTTGAAAAATGAGATTGTAAATAAAATAAATATAAATTGGAAATTTTAGAATTTAAGTTCCGAGATGTTGACAATTTCTTACAAAAAGGTTTTGAAATATAATATTAGTAGTATCTAGAAGTATTTTCCGATATGAATATTTCAAGATAATTTGAAAGAAATGTTTTAAAGGAATTTTGGAAGGAAATAAGTTCTATGCTCCCCTCTCTATCGTTGGAAAATAATTTCGATGATGAACGCATGCAACATCGATGTATGTTTTCGAGTTTCGAAGTGGGAAAACCGTTTTAGTAATTTTACTACATATTTGTTTTGATTACGAATCTTAAAATTTTCTAAATATGCTTTGGACATATAAAAGATAATATTATAGAGGTAACATCTCGATATTTTCAACCATTCGCATCCACACATATTGGACTTGAATTGCTCAAAATACCACGTTGTAAATAAAATTTGGCAAATATCAGAATATACAGTAAATAAATAATCACAGATCACAGAGTAATAATAATGCAGCGGAAGTAAAAGAAACAGTAGTTCATGAAGTTACTATATAAGTATATCAGAGTTAAATAAGATACAACAGAAGTCTTAATATGATAACGAAGTACAAGTTAAATACAATACTGGGATCAACATGATAATAGGAAATGAAATAGATAAAACTAGACAAGAAGATAATCTCTAACGATTCCAATCTCCAGAAAGTGGAATCCAAATCTACGAATACTCAGGCTAACCCGAGCATAAATAAAAATACAAACACTCGAGTGAGGACATACATAATTATACAATGTAAACCAACTCAAGTGAACTGTAGTAAAGGCACATTAAAGGATGCTTTGGATCGCCCATCCTCTAAGGATCCGTTAAACTATTTACTATGTAGTAATATCGCGCTATTATAACAATGTCTATAGTAAAATAAACTTACTTTAAAATAGCATCACGAGGTTACCCATATAGCCCCACACGCGTAATAGTCCCAGTAGTCCACCCAATATCTGCATATCTCTTGATCAGGAGACTATGAGAAGATACGCATGGGCAACGGGAGAAGCTAAACTCGTAGTAAAGGCTCGATATGGTAGGTGACACAGCATAATGAGGCAATGCCGGGGTAGATATATCAATTACGCACACGGGCTGGTGGTAACGTAGCAGCCACATACTCCCGCCTCAGAACACATTCCCAAATCCGGTGGGGTGCAACCAATCAATCACTAAAGTAATAGAATGGTATCGGAGAAATGCGTCCGACCAGAGGAGCTACCCCTTTTGACCCGAGATCGCTCCTGTTTTAGCCACCTTAAGCCAACTCACGGGAGTTGGGTCCACGTAATATACCTCAAGAACGTCGCCACCATCCTACTTCATTTTGGAATCTCCACCGCGTACACGGTTGTTAAAGTTGTTTTCGGTATCGACAGAGAGTATGCCCATATCCGATCCCGGTTTCTTTGCCGACCAATCATTATTATAACCCGTGGTTATAATTTTTAAAAATAATATTTTATACTTCAAAATAAAATATCATTTCAAATCCAATCAAAATCATATCCTTTCAAAGTTTCCTTTTTAAATCATTTCAATATATCAAAATATCATATCCTTCCAAAACTTCATTATCAAATCATTACTTGAATTCAAATCGAAATATCAAATTTAAAATGCCTTTTTAAATTCCAAGATATCATTTATTTATTATCATTTCAAATCACCTTTTAAAATGATTTATTTTCCAATTAAATTTATTGATTTATATCATTTAAAAGTGAAGTTATTATTCTTTCAAGTCAAGTATTCAATTTCCAAAGTTTCAAACCAATTTGAGCTCGTTTACTAAGTCAAAAACTATAAACATTTATAATTTCAGCCTTTCACAGCATTTAAAAAAAGCTGTCATAAGTTATACTTGAGAACATTTTAATTCAGCAAAGACAGCATTTAAAAATTGCTGTTAAAACTCAGTTTTAGTTGAAATTTAGTCTAAAACAACAAAGAAAACATTTCCAGAAATGCTGCAATAGCTCAGGTTTCAAGTTTAAAGTTTTTATTAATTTCAGTAATGACGGCAGACCACTACATCATTTACAGAACTGCTGTAATAGGCCTTTATTAAGTTTTAGCCTTTTAAATTTACTACAACAACTACAGCATTTCAGAACTGCTGTAATAGCCTTTTTATTAGGTTTTTAGTTCATTTCAGAAACCATAGCATTTTTGAATGTTGTTAAAAGTATTTTTCAGATTTTAGTGTATTTCCAGCAAATAATAAACTTCAATTTAAGCCCTTTAAACATTATAAAAATTATATTTTAACATTTAAAAATGTTCATTAAAAATACTCTTTCAACTTATGATTTTTATAAAGTAACATTTCATAATTAAATCAAATTTCAATAATTTACTTAATAAACTCAAGTGTAAATTTTCTAGCCTTCACATTTTTAATAAATAAACTTAACACTTAAATTTTATTACCATTTTTACAAATATAACTTAGTTTCCATTTTTATTTGTTATATAAACCAAATTTCCTTTCTAAACCAAAAACCCAAATTTCCAGACTTAAGTTATATTTTAATAAATCAACCTAACCATTTATTGATTTTACATTTTCCACTTATAGAAAAATCATAAATCCTTTATTTAAAACACTTTAAAATCTATTTAAATCAAATCATCATAAATTTACATTTCAAACCACTTAAAATTTTATTTATATAACTTAAATGTCATTTTAAAAGCCAAAGTCCAAATTTACAGATTTAAGTTATATTTCAAAAATTCAATTTAATCATTTAATTATTCAACATTTTAACTTATAGAAAAATCAAATTTTCTTTATTTAAACATTAAAAATCTAATTTAAATAAAATTTTCATAAATTTACACTTTTAAGAATACTTAAAAATATTCAGAATACTTTATAAAATAACCACGGGCCTGCATATAGTTTTCTAATCTAGGTCAAGTGATATGGATATATATCAATTCAATCCGCGACTTACAAAGAAAATCCGGGTTCTATCATTTCAAACCCGCAGTCCCAAGTAAAATAAAATAAATACAAACCATTCAGGCCAATCATTTCAGCCCATAACGATTTTCCCTATTTTAAAGTCTGTGCGGGTATGTATCATTTAAACCCATAGTGATTTCTAAACTAACAGGGAACTGGCAGTGATGAACAGATATAAATGAATAGTTTAACAACAAATATCAGTAACAGATGACATGATAGACAAATAAACAGGTTTAACATTATAAAATTTATAATCACAGGCAAGTATAAAATAACATAACATAACATAGCATTCTACACGTTTAATTGTTGTCAATTCACATTTGCATAAGTATAAATATCAGGTGAGATTACTCACATTTTTATGCTGGAGTTGGCAATTCAAATGACACAAATGGATTCCAGAAAGCACGATGACACAACAATAGACTCAAGTGGATGAGAACCAAGCTGGTGATCTTGTCACAACCCATAAAGAAAACCAAATAAAATTATAATTCAATACAACATTGAATTGAAATAACTTTGAAATGAAAAGCAATATTGGAATGAATACTTTTGCCTTGCTTTCTACACTCATATGCTCGGCCTAAGGGTTGATTTGGTCGGGTTTTGGCATGACTTTGGCTTAGGTTTGGGTTTAAAGAGGCACAGCTACAAGGCATTGAAGTGGTGGAGGAGTTACTACGCATGAATATGAAGAGGCTTATTGTAACAACCCGCATATTTAACGATTTTATATTTAGATATTTTATTCAAAAATGTAGCGTCATTAGTCGGATTTTTGGTCCGAAATGTTACTTTCTACAAACGGCTGAATTAGGACTCGAAACCATTTCCATTGAGTCCAAAATGGCGTTTGCGACCTTTTTGAGTATAAGCTTTGATATGTGTGGAGTAGGTTGAATTTTTGCAACTTTATCTAGTTGGGTTTGGGTTGGGTTCAGCCCACTAACTATCTAATAAACCCCTAACTCAGCCCTCTCCTCTCCATTCAGCCTCATTTCATTTCTTAAGCTTAAGAAAACTGAAAATGGTGGAAGGGAAAGGAAAGTAGAAATTCCAAGCCCTAGTTTCTTCTTGTAAACTTGATTTCTTGCTCCAAAATCACAGAGAAGCCAATGGTAAGCTCCTCTTCATCTTATCTATCTCTTTCTCTCTTCAATTTCAGAATGTTTCCAAAACCTAACTTTGGGAAATATGTGTTTTATTCATAGATTGAAGCTTGTAGAGTTAGAGTGAAAAGTGGCTAATCTCCTTCTTGTGTTTGAGCTTCTTCTTCTTTGTTTTGAGATAAAAGGTGAGATTTTTATCTCACATCTATGCTTATATATATATATATATATATATATATATATATATATATATATATATATATATCTTTATTTGGGTTTAAGAGGGTGAGTTTTGAACCCACATCTACTTCTCTTGATTTCATTGATGTTGGGTACGAATTCCTAACACCTTGTTCATATGCACTTCCTTTTGGTTTGGATTGAATTGGTGAATATCAAAAATTTTAGTGTTTGGGTTCAATTCTTTAAGGATCCTAACTTTGATGTTTGAGCATGTTTTTGGTAGCGAATCGGAGAGCTAATGGAGCTGGGGTATCTATTGGCTAAGTCTCCTTAGGTCATTGCTCGAACGGTCGCGTTTTGGAGGAATTTTCACTTCATTGGAAAAAAACAGGAACTGCAAAAATTTGCAGTTCGGCCGACCGAGCCCTGTAGCCGGTCGACCGACCTGCTATCTCGAGCTTTTTTTTATTTTATGCATCTGGCCAGCCCACCGAGCCCTGTAGTCCGGTCGACCGACCTGCTCCTATTTTGCTGTTTTGCCTATTTTTGCTCATTTTGATTGGTTTTCCAAATTTTATCGATTCAAGTTGGTTTTTAGTGGTTGTCATTGCATCTTTGGCTTTGATAACTCATTTCTGACTTCATTCACGGGTTTTCATAAATAATCCCTCTAAATCGTATTAAAAGTTTCTTTCTCCAAATTCATAAATTCTATTTAAAACGCACATACACAATTTTGCACTTCGAGCAGAGTGGAAGGGAGATTAAATGGTTAGGTAAAACACGGATCATGAATCCATGTGTTTGTCTATCCGATTAATCCCCGACCTATTCGATTGATTGTTTTGACCTTTTGGTCTGGTTTACCGATGATATGAGGTGGACTTTATACTACTTTGAGTGTGAAATTAACTAACGGATTGTAAACCGTTTAGTGCGAACGAGTGGTTATAGGACTCACGTTACCACTTTTCGGATTCCATTTTGAGAGTTATGACACATTCCGCTAGTTAGTGGTGTCCAGTACTGGGCCTCCGGACCTTCACCGTTACGGTTTGTTGCCTTTGGGATAATGTCTTCGGACTGTCTCCTTCAGGTTTGTTGCCTTCGGGTATGTGCCTTCGGGTTTGTGCCTTCAGGTTTGTTGCCCTATAGTATCGCTTCCGATGTTGGTCGTTATGAGCCGCATGGGTGATATTGGGTTTGGAGTCTTCGGGCTCATGGTTCCTTGTTTATACAGTACTGAGCTCGAGCAAATTTTCTGATGTTTCATTCATATGTATATTCCCTAGGTATAGTCCTTCGTTGTTGGTCTTTTTGAGCCACATGATATGTAGCGATTACCTTGTGGAACTTGTATACCTTATTGGCATTTGTTATTTGCCTTCTTGGCTTGATTTGGGATATGTGTATCCTTTGTTTCTCTATGTTGCCTATGATATGAGGCTTGTTTTGTTATCATATGATTCATCTTTTGTTAGATGATTGTGTTATCTCCTTTTGAGATATTTGTTATACCTTGTCCTTGCAGGTTTATTGTTGTTCGGTTTATCTAACTGATTTGTTTAGCTAGACTGACCCGTGTATTTTATACTCGGGTCAGACCGAGATGTTTCAGGTTAGGTGCTTTTGGACTTAGCCTATTTTGCTTCCGCATGGACTATTCAGCTTGTTCCTTTTTGTGAAAGCTTTTTGTGTAGTCCTTTTTTTTTGTAACTCTGATGTGTATTCTTTTGATTCGTCTGTATATTGTGGTTTTCTATACCACTTGACATGTATTATTTTGTATACTCTGTTATGTATCAATATATGTGTATGTGATGACCCACTGTTCTGTGATGTATATTACATTTGGGTTGTTTTATGCTGTTCTGATAGATCCTTCAATCACCTATAGTTTTGTTTTAAGTATTCATTGGGTATGTCGACCTGCTTGGTATGTCTATTGTCGATGTATTCAATAGATAGTTAAAGCAAGGCTATAGATGGTCGCTCCTAACCAGCCTTATTCTCCGTGTTAGTTGACGGCATTACCATGTAGTGTCCTTGGCTAGCGTGGGTATAGAGGTGGGGCGTCACAGCGTGGTATCAGAGCTGAGTTTAGGACAAAATATGATAAACACAGAATAGATGCACATATTCTGGTACATCAAAGTATATAAGTGATACCAATCTTTGAACCATCGTGTCTCTCTATTCCTTCTACCATCAAGGGTTAGATAGAATGTGGGAATACGTCTACGAATGCATTTAAATTCCGCAGTATTCCATATTGAATTATCTACCTTGTGAATAATCTTGTTCTTATCATACTTTCAGCGTATGGCTGGAAGAGGCAGGGGACGACGTTCGGATGCTGGGCAATCCAGTGGCTCACATCTGGATGGCGTTTATATGTCTGCCCATCAGTTTTTAGAGTTGTTTAGGAGTACTCAGCCTCCAGTTCCTCCTCGAGTTTCCCCACCTGGCAAGTCTGCCTTTGCACGTCAGTGCAGTGATTTTGCTCATCTTGGAGGATAGCCGTTTAAGGGCTCCGAATCCGTTCTTGATGTCCAAGCTTGGTTTCGCACGTGCGAGCGTATCTTCTCTCGTATGGATCTTTCTGACCATGATAGAGTTCTTGTAACTTCTACCTTATTACAAGAGCATGCTCTTGATTGGTATGAGCTTCTTGTAGCCAAGATTGATGAGTCTACTCTTTCTTGGACTCAGTTTTGGGAGCGATTTGAACTCAAGTTCGTTCCTGAATAAGAAAAAGTTTTATTGACCCATTGCTTCCTTGAGTTGAAGCAAGGGAAATCATCTATTTCTGAGTATGTTGCATCATTCGAGGCTTTATCTAAGTATGGTCTTGAATTCATTAGCACTTCTTATAAGAAGAATTTGAAGTTTGTCTCTGGTCTTAAGAAGTATCTTAAGAAGTCTTTGTTGCTCCAGCTTAAGCTTTCTTTTGAGGAGTTGGTTGATTCGGCACTTCATCTCGAGACCGTCGAGAAGGAGTGTGATAGTGATGTTGATGTTGAGGTTTCCAAGAACCCCAACAAGAGGTCGTTTCCATTTCAGAAGTCCAGGCCTTTTCCTTCTAAGAAGAAGAAGACCGGTAGTTCTAGTTCTCAGCCTCAGTCTGTTGGAACACCTTTCATTCGGAAGTGTTTCAATTGTGGTTCTCCTGATCATATTATTCGAGCTTGTCCTAAGCCTCACTTCTGCCGCTATTACAAGAAGGAAGGTCATAAAGTTTCAGCTTGCCCTACTGTTCTGGCTGGTGCCAAGTCTAGTAAGCTTTATGCTGCTAAGGCTTATGAAGTTCCCTCTCAGCCCAAAGGTATATCTCTATCTATTTTGGAAGGTTCTATTTTATTTCATGATCATAGTGTACGAGTTCTTTTCGATACGGGTGCTTCACATTCCTTCGTATCGAAGAAGCTCGTTGATGATTTATCTTTGGATGTATCTTGTTTGGTTACTTCTTTAAGGATTGCGAATCCTATTGGGGGATCCGCGACCCTTAGCTTGCTTTGTGATGATATTGAGATTGTTTTATGTGGCTTTTCTTTCCGTGCGAGTCTGCACGTTATTTCTTGTCTGGGATTTGATTTGATTTTGGGAATGGACTGGTTAGTGAGATACGATGCCAGGATTATTTGTTTGGAGAGGATTTTGTATCTTCGACATCCAGATTCGCCTACTCAGCTATCTCTTGTTCTTTGGAATGTGGATAATTCCGAAATGGCTTTGTATTCTCTTGATTCTCGAGATGATGATAATATATCTCGTATTCCTGTTGCTTGTGACTTTTCTGATGTTTTCGAACCTGTTTCGGGTTTGCCACCCAAACGGGCAATTGAGTTCCGCATTGATCTCATTCCAGGCGCGCAGCCAGTTAGTCGTCCTCCCACGAGGATGTCTACAAGGGAAAATGAGGAACTCAAGAAGTAGATTTTAGAGCTTGAGTCCAAGCAGTTGATTCAGTCCATTTTTTCTCCGTGGGGATCCACGGTCGTCTTCGTGAAGAAGTCTGACGGAACTCTTAGGCTTTGCATTGACTATCGCAAACTTAATGAGTTGACCATTAGGAATAGTTATCCATTGCCTAGGATCGATGATATGTTCGATCTATTGAGTGGTGCTAAGGTCTTTTCTCAGCTTGACCTTGCCACAGGTTTTCATCAGTTACGAGTCACGGAGGATAGCGTACCTCTTACGGCTTTCCGCACTCGGTATGGTTCTTTTGAGTGGCTCGTTATGCCGTTCGGTTTGACGAATGCTCCTGCTTTCTTTGTTGATCTTATGAATCGGATATTCCGGGATTATCTCGATAAGTTCGTCCTTGTCTTCATTGATGATATCCTTGTTTATTCTAAGTCTGAAGCCGAGCATGCTAATCACTTGAGAATTGACTTGAGTACTCTTTGTCATCATCAGTTTAGAGCCAATTTCTCCAAGTGCCATTTTTGGGAGAATAGGGTTAAGTTCTTAGGCCATGTTGTATCTTCCGATGTCATTTCTGCCGATCCCTTAAAGATCGAAGCCATCCTGAATTGGAAGAGGCCTGAGAATGTGCATGAGATTCGTAGTTTCCTTAGATTGGCGGGTTATTACCGTCGGTTCATTAAGGATTTTTCCCGTGTTGTGCTTCCTCTTACTTTCCTTACTCGGAAAGGCATTCGTTTATTTGGTCCGACAAGTGTGAAGCTTCCTTTCTGACATTGAAGGAACATCTCACTAATGCTCCTATTCTGGTGGTTCCCGAGGGGAATCATGATCTTGTTGTCTGCACCGATGCTTGTGGTAGTGGTCTCGGTGCTGTTCTTATGCAGAAGGATCTGGTAGTTGCTTATGCTTCTAGGCAACTACGTCCGAATGAAGTTCGCTATGCCACTCATGATCTTGAGTTAGCCGCCATTGTCTTCGCCTTGAAGATTTGGGGACACTATTTATTGGGCGAGCGCTTCATTCTCTATACCGATCATAAATCCTTGAAGTATTTGTTCACTCAGAAGGAACTCAATATGAGACAACAGCGTTGTCTCGAGTTTCTTGCTTCATATGACTTTGATATCCAGTATACCCCTGGAAAGGGTAATCGTGTTGCTGATGCGCTTAGTCGCAAACATTCGGTTGTTTGTTTCTATGATGCTTGCCGAATGGGATATTCTTGAGACTCTATCTTTTTGTGAAATTCTTGATCGAGGTTCATCTTTTGATTCTCCTATTCTATTATTTAGTTTGGGAGCTCGACCCATTTCGTTGGATCGTATTGCTGATGCCCAGCGGCGTGATCCTGATTTGTTGCATCTTATTCAGCTTTGTGAGTCTGGATCCTGTGATGAGGCGTTGCGGGATTTCAGCATTGATTCACATGGGTGTCTTCACAAGAAGAACCGTCTTTTTGTGCCTTCTGATTTTGCACTTAGGCATGACATTCTTGATGATTGTCACCACTCTAAGTATACCATTCATCCTGGTAGTAGTAAGATGTATGCCGATATGCATCGTCTTTATTATTGGGAAGGCATGAAGCGCAATGTGGCAGATTATGTGAGTAATTGCATAACTTGTCAGCGTTTTAAGGCCGAAAATTAGCGTCCTTCGGGTCTTCTTCAGCCTCTAGAGATTCCATTGTGGAAATGGGATCAGATTTCTATGGATTTCATTGACGGCCTACCTCGTTCGAGATCGGGCCATTCTAGTATTTGGGTTATTGTTGATCGCCTCACTAAGTCTGCTCATTTTGTCCCTATTAAGTCAAATAGGACTGCTTTGCATTTGGCTAAGTTGTATGTCATGGAAATCGTGAGACTTCACGGTGTTCCTAGTTCTATTGTGAGTGATCGCGATCCTTTATTTACGAGTCATTTTTGGAAGAGTCTTCAGCAAGCTTTGGGAACAACGCTTAATTTTAGTACAGCTTATCATCCGCAGTTTGACGGACAGAATGAACGGGTGAATCGTATCTTGGAAGATCTTCTCCATATTTGTATTTTTGATTTCGGTGGTAGTTGGGAGGATCACCTACCTCTTGTAGAGTTCTCCTACAACAATAGTTTTCAGTCTAGTATCGGTATGGCTCCTTTCGAAGCCTTATACGGAAGGCAATGTCGATCACCTTCTTGTTGGTTGGAATCTGGAGAGAAGCTTATTCTTGGTCCAGATTTTGTTCGTGATTCTTCTGAGAAGATTGATCTTATCCGGTTGAGAATGAAAGAGGCGCAGAGTCGCCAGAAATCCTACGCAGACAGCCGTAGGAAGCCTCTTGAGTTCTCGATTGGTGATCTTGTTTTTATTCGTGTTTCTCCTTTGAAGGGGGTTATGTGCTTCAGTTCGACTGGGAAATTGGCACCTCGTTATGTAGGACCATTTTCTATTGCTGAACGTATTGGCCCTGTGGCTTATAGAGTTTCACTTCCTGCTCATTTATCTGGCATTCATGACGTGTTTCATGTCTCGCAACTTCGGAAGTGTCTTCGGGAGTCGGATTCTGTTATCGCTTCTCCTGATTTGCTTGAGCTTGAGATCTCACCGGACTTGTCTATTGTACAGCAACCTATTCGCGTACTTGATACGGAGGTGCGACACCTTCGAAACAAGGACGTGCCGCTCGTTAAAGTTCAATGGTCCGCTAACCCCAATGACTGTACTTGGGAAACCAGAGAGTTTATTTAGCGATATTATCCGGGTTTTCTATCTTTGCCTAGTAACCGTGAGTATATCTTTTCATCTAAAGCTTATTTCCTTTTCTTTTGAATGTTGTATGTATGTAGTTGTTACAAATATCGTCTCTAGGAATTGCGGGGACGCAATTTTGTAAGGAGGGGAGATCTGTAACAACCCACATATTTAACGATTTTATATTCAGATATTTTATTTAAATATAGCGTCGTTAGTCGGATTTTTGGTCCGAAATGTTACTTTCTGCAAGCGGTCGAATTAGGACTCGAAACCATTTCCATTGAGTCCAAAATGGCGTTTGCGACCTTTTTGAGTGTAAGCTTTGATATGTTTGGAGTAGGTTGAATTTTTGCAACTTTTTCTAGTTGGGTTTGGATTGGGTTCAGCCCACTAACTATCTAATAAACCCCTAACTCAGCCCTCTCCTCTCCATTCACCCTCATTTCATTTCTTAAGCTTAAGAAAACTGAAAATGGTGGAAGGGAAAGGAAAATAGAAATTACAAGCCCTATTTTCTTCTTGTAAACTTGATTTCTTGCTCCAAAATCACAGAGAAGCCATTGGTAAGCTCCTCTTCATCTTCTCTATCTCTTTCTCTCTTCAATTTCAGAAAGTTTCCAAAACCTAACTTTGAGAAATATGTGTTTTATTCTTAGATTGAAGCTTGTAGAGTTAGAGTGAAGAGTGGCTAATCTCCTTCTTGTGTTTGAGCTTCTTCTTCTTTGTTTTGAGATAAAGGCGAGATTTTTATCTCAAATCTATGCTTATATATATATATATATATATATATATATATATATATATCTTTGTTTGGGTTTAAGAGGGTGAGTTTTAAACCCACATCTACTTCTCTTGATTTCATTGATGTTGGGTATGAATTCCTAACACCTTGTTCATATGCACTTGCTTTTGGTTTGGATTGAATTGGTGAATATCCAAATTTTTAGTGTTTGGGTTCAATTCTTTAAGGATCCTAACTTTGATGTTTGAGCATGTTTTTGGTAGCAAATCGGAGAGCTAATGGAGCTGGGGTATCTATTGGCTAAGGCTCCTTAGGTCCATTGCTCGAATGGTCGCGTTTTGGAGGAATTTGCACTTCATTGGAAAAAAACAGAAACTGCAGAAATTTGCAGTTCGGCCGACCGAGCCCAGTAGTCGGTCGACCGACCTGCTATCCCGAGCTTTTTTCTATTTTCTGCATCTGGCCAGCCGACCGAGCCCTGTAGTTCGGTCGACCGACCTGCTCCTATTTTGCTGTTTTGCCTATTTTTGCTCATTTTGATTGATTTTCCAAATTTTATCGATTCAAGTTGGTGTTTAGTGGTTGTTATTGCATCTTTGGCTTTGATAACTCATTTCCGACTTCGTTCATGGGTTTTCATATATAATCCCTCTAAATCGTATTAAAAGTTTCTTTCTCCAAATTCTTAAATTCTATTTAAAACGCACATACACAATTTCGCACTTCGAGCGGAGTGGAAGGGAGATTAAATGGTTAGGTAAAACACAGACCACGAATCCATGCGTTTGTCTATCCGATTAATCCCCGACCTATTCGATTGATTGTTTTGACCTTTTGGTCTGGTTTACCGATGATATGAGGTGGACTATGTACTGCTTTGAGTGTGAAATTAACTAACGGATAGTAAACCCTTTAGTGTGAACGAGAGGTTATGGGACTCACGTTACCACTTTTCGGTTTACTTTTTGAGAGTTATGACACATTCCCCAGTTAGTGGTGTCCAGCACTGGGCCTCCGGACCTTCACCACCACGGTTTGTTGCCTTTGGGATAGTGTCTTCGCACTGTCTCCTTCAGGTGTGTTGCCTTCGGGTATGTGCCTTCGGGTTTGTGCCTTCGGGTTTGTTGCCCTATAGTATCGCTTCCAATGTTGGTCGTTATGAGCCGCATGGGTGATATTGGGTTTGGAGTCTTCGGGCTCATGGATCCTTGTTTATACAGTACTGAGCTCGAGAAAATTTTCTGATGTTTCATTCATATGTATATTCCCTAGGTATCGCCCTTCGGTGTTGGTCTTTTTGAGCCACATGATATGTAGCGATTACCTTGTGGAACTTGTATACCTTATTGGCATTTGTTATTTTCCTTTTTGGCTTGATTTGGGATATGTGTATCCTTTGTTTCTCTATGTTGCCTATGATATGAGGCTTTTTATGTTATCATATGATTCATCTTTTGTTAGATGATTGTGTAATCTCCTTTTGAGATATTTGTTATACCTCGTATCCTTGCAGGTTTATTGTTGTTCAGTTTATCTAACTGCTTTGTTTAGCTTGACTGACCCATGTATTTTATAGTCGGGTCAGACCGAGATGTTTCAGGTTAGGTGCTTTTGGACTTAGCCTATTTTGTTTCCGCATGGACTATTCAGCTTGTTCCTTTTTGTGAAAGCTTTTTGTGTAGTCCTTTTTGTTGTAACTCTGATGTGTATTCTTTTGATTCGTCTGTATATTGTGGTTTGTTATACCACTTGAAATGTATTATTTTGTATACTCTGTTATGTATCAATATATGTGTATGTGATGACCTACTGTTCTGTGATGTATATTACATTTGAGTTGTTATATTTTGTTCTGATAGATGCTTCAACCACCTATTGTTTTGTTTGAAGTATTCATTGGGTATGTCGACCTGCTTGGTATGTCTATTGTCGATGTATTCAATAGATAATTAGAGCAAGTATATAGATGGTCGCTCCTAACCAGCCTTATTCTCCGTGTTAGTTGACGGCATTACCATGTAGTGTCCTTGGCTAGCGTGGGTATAGAGGTGGGGCGTCACACTTATGCAATATGGTGGTTTTTGGTTCATTTTGGGCTCGGCCATGACAATTTTAGATCTGGACAGAGGCTAGGATGATGTGTAGTGGTGGTAGCAAGGTGGTGGTGGCGGCTAGAGGTGGTGGCCAAGGTGATGGATGAAGGTATGTTGCAACTAGTGGTGGCTATGCATGTTTTCAAGGGAATTTTGCCATGTTTTGTGGAGTTTTGCCTTATGGGGTGGTACGGCCTGGTCACATCAGAGGGGTAGGTGGTTGATGGTGATGAGGAGGAGGTGGTGGAGGTGATGGCTAAGGCTAGCTAGGTGGTGGCCAAGCAAAAGCACAAGAAATCAAGGCAAAAGCAAATGAAAAAGAAGAAGAAAAGTAGAAAAAGAAGGATGCCATTACCATTCTTTTTATTAGCCGTGAAAATGTGAATGAGATGAATGTTTTCTCACATGAAAAATGAGTAAGAACTCATGGCTAAGGCAAAGTAATGTACGGCTAAACTCAAGCAAGTGAAAAGTTTTGGCAAATGAAAGGTTTTTGGAAATGAAAAGTCTTAAGTTTTAAAAGCCTTTTTAACTCTTCATATTTCCTTTTCTTTAATTCAAATAAAAAAAAATCAGTAAATGAATATAAAAAATTAAACAAAATAAAATTAAAATAAATAATTAAATTTAAAGAAAATAGAAAAAGAATTAAATAAATTGCTCAAAAATTGGAAACAGGGTTCAAAAATTACAAATAAATTATCACTAGCTTTTGAAAAATTTCTGCTTCACTCTAAAACAAATAAAAGTCAAAAAATAAAATAAATGATGAACAAAATAAAGTAGAAATGAAATAAAATAAGGTCTTGAGAAAATAGAAAATAAATAAATAAAGAATTACTTTAATTAATTGAAACTAGAAATTAAAAATTATAAACATAATACAACTGACATTAGAAAATTTCAATAACATTTAAAAAAATTGTTTTAAAACTAAAATACATACATAACATCATGTTACACATGTAAATATAAATTAGAACATGACAAACCAAATATTATTTATATAAAATTAAACAAACAATTTGTTACATACAGCAAATTACACACAATAGTTAAAAAGGCATAACTTTCACAATATAAATCTGATTTCAATGAAACAAAAAGCAGTATTTTTAAAATTTTATTTACTTTCATAATAAAAGATAAAATTAAAAATTTCAAAATTTCAAATTTAAAAGTCAAAGTTTAACCATATTGACCAAAATTCACTTTTCTGGAAAAATATTCTATTTAGTCATGTTTGGAATTCTAATTCATATAAAAAAATCAAAATTTTATATTTAAAATAACAAAACTATATCAAAATCATTGACACTTTTATACTTCAAAATAAAATATCATTTCGAATCCAAATCTTTATCAAAATAAAGATCAACATTTCAATATCAAAATCATCTCCTTTCAAAGTTTCCTTTTTAAATCATTTCAATATGTCAAAATATCATATCCTTCCAAAACTTCATTGTCAAATCATTACCTGAATTCAAATCCAAATATCAAATTTAAAATGCCTTTTTAAATTCCAAGATATCATTTATTTATTATCATTTCAAATCACCTTTTCTAATGATTTATTTTCCAATTAAATTTATTCATTTACATCATTTAAAAGTGAAGTTATTATTCTTTCAAGTCAAGTATTCAATTTCCAAAGTTTCAAACCATTCTGAGCTTGTTTACTAAGTCAAAAACCATAAGCATTTAAAATTTCAGCCCTTCACAGCATTTAAAAAAGCTGTTATAAATTATACTTGAAAACATCTGTTAAAACTCATTTTTAGTTGAAATTTAGTTTAAAACAGCGAAGACAACATTTCCAGAAATGCTGTAATAGCTCAGATTTCAAGTTTAAGGTTTTTATTAATTTCAGTAAAGACAACAGACCAGTACAGCATTTACAGAACTGCTGTAATAGGCCTTTATTAAGTTTTAGCCTTTTAAATTTACTACAGCAACTACGGCATTTCAGAACTTCTGTAATAGCCTTTTTATTAGGTTTTTAGTTCATTTCAAAAACCATAGCATTTCTGAATGCTATTAAAAGTATTTTCCAGAATTTAGTGCATTTCCAGCAAATAATAAACTTCAATTTAAACCCTTTAAACATTATAAAAATCATATTTTAACATTTAAAAATGTTCATTAAAAATATTCGTTCAACTTATGATTTTTATAAAGTAACATTTCATAATTAAATCGAATTTCAATAATTTACTTAATAAATTCAAGTGTAAATTTTCTAGCCTTCACATTTTAATAAATAAACTTAACACTTAAATTTTATTACCATTTTTACAAATGTAAAGTAATTTCCATTTTTATTTATTATATAAACCAAATTTCCTTTTTAAACCAAAAACCCAAATTTCCAGACTTAAGTTATATTTCAATAGTTCAACTTAACCATTTATTTATTTAACATTTTCCACTTATAAAAAAAAATCATAAATCCTTAATTTAAAACAATTTTAAATATATTTAAATCAAATTGTCATAAATTTACATTTTAAACGACTTAAAATTTTATTTATATAACTTAAATGTCATTTTAAAGCGAAAGTCCAAATTTCCAGATTTAAGTTATATTTAAAAAATTCAATTTAATCATTTAATTATTCAACATTTTAACTTATAGAAAAATCAAAATTTCTTTATTTAAATATTAAAAATTCAATTTAAATCAAATTTTCATAAATTTACACTTTTAAGAATACTTAAAAATATTCAAAATACTTTATAAAATAACCACGGGCCTGTATATAGTTTTCTAACCTAGGTCAAGTGATACGGATATATATCATTTCAATCCGCAATTTACAAAGAAAATCCGGGTTCTATCATTTCAAACCCACAGTCCCAAGTAAAATAAAATAAATAAAAATCGTTCAGGCCTATCATTTCAGTCCATAACGATTTTTTCCTATTCTAAAGTCCATTCAGGTATATATCATTTCAACCCATAGTGGTTTCTAAACTAACAGGGAACTGGCAGTGATGAACAGATATAAATGAACAGTTTAACAACAAATATCAGTAACATATGATATGACAGATAAATAAACAGGATTAACATCATAAAATTTATAATCACAGGCAAGTATAACATAATATAACATTCTACACATTCAATTGTTGTCAATTCACATTTACATAAGTATAAATGTCAGGTGAGATTACTCACATTTATATGCTGGAGTTGGCAATTCAAATGACACAAATGGATTCCAGAAAGCATAATGACACAACAATAGACTCAAGTGGAAGAGAACCAAGCTGATGATCTTGTCATAACCCATGAACAAAACCAAATAAAATTATAATTCAATACAACATTGAATTGAAATAACTTTGAAATAAAAAGAAATATTGAAATGAATACTTTTGCCTTGCTTACTACACTCATATGCTCGGCCTAAGGGTTGATTTGGTTGGGTTTTGGCATGACTTTGGCTCAGGTTTGGGTTTAAAGAGGATGGCTACAAGGAATTGAAGTGGTGGAGGAGTTACTACGCATGAATATGAAGAGGCTTATGCAATATGATGGTTTTTGGTTCATTTTTGGCTCGGCTATGTCAATTTCAGATCTGGGCAGAGGCTAGGATGATGTGTAGTGGTGGTAACAAGGTGGCGGTGGTGGCTAGAGGTAGTGGCGAAGGTGATGGATGAAGGTATGTTGCAACTAGTGGTGGCTATGCATGTTTTCAAGGGGATGTTGCCATGTTTTGTGGAGTTTTGCCTCATGGGGGTGGTATGACCTGGTCATATCAGAGGGGTAGGTGGTTGAGGGTGATGAGGAGGAGGTGGTGGAGGTGATGGCCAAGGCTAGCTAGGTGGTGGCCGAGCAAAATCACAAGGAAATCAAGGCAAAAGAAAATGAAAAAGAAGAAGAAAAGTAGAAAAATGAGGGGGCCATTACCATTCTTTTTCTAGACGTGAAAATGTGAATGAGATGAATGTTTTCTCACATGAAAAATGAGTAAGAACTCATGGCTAAGGCAAAGTAATGTACGGCTAAACCCATGCAAGTGAAAAGTCTTGGCAAATGAAAGGTTTTTGGAAATGAAAAGTCTTAAGTTTTAAAAGCCTTTTTAACTCTTCATATTTCCTTTTCTTTAATTAAAATAAAACAAAAAAATAGTAAATGAATTTAAAAAATAAAAAAAAGTAAAATAAAATAAAAATAATTAATTAAATCTAAATAAAATAGGAAAAGAATTAAAGAAATTGCTTAAAAATTGGAAACAGAATTCAAAAATTACAAATAAATTATCACTAGCTTTAGAAAAATTTCTACTTCACTCTAAAACAAGTAAAAGTCAAATAAATAAAATAAATGATAAACAGAATAAATTAGAAATGAAATAAAATAAGGTCTTGAGAAAATAGAAAAAAATAAATAAAGAATTACTTTAATTAATTGAAACTAGAAATTAAAAATTATAAACAGAATACAACTGACATTGGAAAATGTCAATAACACTTAAAAAAATGTTTTAAAACTAAAATATATACCTAAAATCATGTTAAACATGTAAATATAAATTAGAACATGACAAACAAAATATTATTTATATAAAATTAAACAAAAAAATTTATTAAATACAGCAAATTACACACAATAGTTAAAAAGGCATAACTTTCACAATATAAATTAGATTTCAACGAAACGAAAAGAAGTATTCATAAAATTTTATTTACTTTCATAATAAAGGATAAATTTCAAAATTTCAAATTTTCAAATTTTTAAATTTAAAAGTCAAAGTTTGACCATGTTGACTAAAATTCACTTTTCTGGAAAAATATTCTATTTAGTCATGTTTGGAATTCTAATTCATATCAAAAAAATCAAAATTTTATATTTAAAATAACAAAACTATTCACTTTAATAAATAAAATAAAGTTTTTAAATCAGGAAATTCAATTAAAATAATTAAAATATACAGTTAAAAAAATCACAAAATACAGGGTTGTTACAATAGATATTATTTTAAATGGATTGAAAGGGAACCCGATAGTTAGTTCTTTAGTTTTCTACAAATTGGAAATTTCAATTATTGTAACGAAATGAAATCTTTCCAATTTTAAAAATTAGAAAATTTTAATATGTATATTGGAAACTAGATGCTAAACGATAAATGAAAATATAAGGAATTGAATGTAAATTGTAAATAAAAAGGAAATGAAAATAAGAAATGGTAACTATTGAACATTTTGCAAACTGAACAATTAAGAGGAACTTATGCAACATTTTTAAAAAGACATATATAACTTATTGTAATGTTAAAAGTTGAATTGTTAATAAGAATGTGTAATAGAATATTATACAAGTAAAACTTAATTAATGAAAATGTTATGGTGGAATTCTTTCTATAAAAAAAGTTAAGATGTATAAGATTGTTATAAACTCAAGATAATGAATTGATATGAAAAGTAATTGAATTGAACATGAATACTATAAGTAAATGGTTATAAACTTCAGTAACGTTTGAAGCCAGTTATAATTGAAGTAAATAGTAAATATGAATATTAAATTAATGGAATGATTATAATTTCAAAAAGCATTAAAATGATTTGGAAATGAATTTAGTATTCAATAATACTACATATGGAAGAATGGATATGAAAGGAAATAATCTATTAATGGTAAATTAAATTGCAAAGAGATTTACATATTAATGGATAATCAAATAGTTGAATGGAAAGAACATATGTAAGCAAATGAATATAAAGTAATGGATGAATGAAACAAATGAACAGTAAATGCTATGAAACGAAATTAGTAAGAATGGAATTGAATAATATTTGAAATTATTTTTCATTTTGGCTTATGGATGTTTGCGAAGTGATGCTTTATATAGTTTAGGATATTTAAATAATCTATTATGTTTTATCTAAGGCTGTTGAGTGTATGGTATACTTAGCGTTTGTTTATAATTTTGTACGATTAAAAGTGTCTAAACCAAAACAAATGATTTGTTTGGATGCAATGGATATATGATTGATTACATTGATTTCATGTGATGATTGTATACTTTTGGTTGCAAGTGATTATTGTTATGTTATATTGATTTGTTTTGTTATTAATTTAGAAATGTGATAACCAGGATTTTGGTACATCAGGTATTTGGATAATTATCTGATTTTAACTATTGTTAACACTGATTTTAAGTTGGACAAATAAATCTGATAATAAATATTTATATATTGGAAAACATTTATTTGATAATCTCCAAATATAATTATGTAAGATAGGCAAAACTTATTATTTCCGAACAAAGTAAATATGTGTTTGTTGAAAATATAACATGAGTAGATTTAAATTGAATTTGAATTTGTGGTTTGAAATTCAAAAAATAAATATGTATGATTATTATGAGTGTATAATTAAGATGTTAAAATCTTCTCTTTTAAAAGTTATATATGCATAAATACTAGAAAAGGTATGATATAAATATAAACTATGTATTTTTGAAATTTCAAATCTAAAATTTGAATCTACAATTTATCTATGCAAAATAAGATTAATAATAAGGGTTCAATATGCCCTCTTTAAAATTTTTATATATATACATAAGTATAAACCAAACTAAAAATTTAATATGAAATCATATTTAAAAACATTTAATTACATGTGTAAACATTTTAAAAAAAAAAGGAAATTTAACAAGTGTAAGGTAATTAGATCATACATTAACATTTGTAAGTAAATTAGCTTTGAAGCAATACAAGTGTCATGTCATTTATTTTCAAAAATAATAACTAAAATTAAACCAAAGTTATATATATACACACACCATTTCCCGTCTATGCTCTTTATCTTATGTTCAAACTAAAAAAATACAAAGCAAGCTAATATTCTAAAAACAAAACTAGAAAAGAGAAAAAAAAAATATAAAAACCAAATTAAACACCAGCTTTAAAATTTTCGAACAGCAATTCATTCAAGTTCAAAACTTTCAAAATCTAGAAGCAAGAAATCAAACAGTCACTGTAAATAGCAACTAAATCAAGTTGCAGATCATAAGCAAACAGCAGTTCAATGATCAACATTCAAGTTCAGTTTTTAGATTTTCAAAACCTGCTTTGTCTCAAACAAAAGAGGTGAGTAAACTCTTTGAATTTGTTCTATATATTGAATTGGCATGTGATGAATCATTGAAGTATGATATGAATTTTGTTGTGCTTGTTGCAAAAAAATGATTTTTATGCATACATATAGGTGTTAGCATCTGTGTTGATAACTGAGAACCGGCAAACAAGCCTCTGTTCAAATATTTCAGGTTTTAATCCTGATTCAAAGATTCAAATCATCCAACTAGATGATTTTTTAGCTTCGATCTTTGAGTAAGAAATATTTGTATGTGAATATCATTTTTTAAAAATACAATTTAAGTAAAAATAGTTTGTAGATATCGAGGAAATAAGAAAATTACAGTGACATCTTTTCAAATTTGGAAAATTGATTTTTTATTTATTTTGAGTTTGGGTTATATAAATGGATTCATGTTTAAAAACTTTGATTTTTAAAATAGAAATCTATTTTTTAGCTTCAATTCGAGAGAGATTTCTCGAGTTGGTCGAAGATGGGGTGTTCGTCATATTTAGGCGATTGCGATGATTTGAGGTGTCTAAGTTAAGGCTATGTTTTTTCATAGATCGGAGATTTGGCGTAAATTGCTTGGAAGATTTATCGATCACCGGGGTGATTGGGCTACGTTGAATTAGGGTTTAATCTATGTTTTGGCTGAGGCTGGTTTCGAGGCCATTGTGGCCTCATCGGCGTGTCGAACTTGATCGGTGCTGGGGGAAATGAAAGAGGGAAGCAAGGCGAGGTTCTGGTCGTGAGGACAAAGTTCTAGATGATCGGAGGTGGGAAAATTCGAGGAGGTTGTTGATCGAGTTTCCATCTGATTGGGTTCAAGTTGTTTGTTTTTGAATTTCATGAGGGAAATGGAATTCTGGTGGGTAGCTCATGTTGAAGGGGTAGTCGTCGACTTGGATAATGGTCGGTGAGTTGATCGGAGGGCGAGGGTACGGCGTGCAAATACACATGTGCACGTTGATGGCTGTGTTGAGCTTGGTTTTGTAGTTTTAGGAAGATCGTGTTTTGCGCGGGTGGATATAGGGACGATTGTGTGCTGACTCGAAGTTTTGGGTTTGTGATTTTTGCTCGGGTTTTGGATCATGGAGTCTGGCTTTTGGCTCGGGTTTTTGAAACCTGGATGAACCTAATCTTTAGCAAGTTTTCAAAACTTAGAAAATTAGGTGACCTGGTTTTTGAAGTAGAATTTAATTTTGTTAACCTGATTAAAATAAAGTTTGTAGTATCATGTTCAAAGCAAATTTTTTTATAAGTTTCAAATTTAATTTGTTTTGATTTGAAGATTCTATATCAAGTTAATTAATTGAGTTGAATCCTTAGTGTTTCCAGATAAATTATTAATAAAATTTAGTGAGTGCTTTTAGTGTATTAAACATTAATCAATTAATTTCTCAAGTGATTAACTATAAGCATTAAATAAATAATTCAAGGTTTTAAGTTAATTAGTTATAGATTAACGAATTAATAATTAAAGGTTGATTAAGTAAGACTAATTAACCAATGGAATTACTTAATGGAAGTAATTAAGGATTAATTACTTAGTGTAATTAATTAAAGGATTTATTAATTAAGATAATTAATTAAAAGGTTAGTTAATTAATGAATGAGATTAATTAAAGGATAACAAATCAAAGAAAGTGGTTTTAGAATAATTAATTAATTTAGTTAATTTAGGGTTAAAGAAATTAATTATTAATAATTAATTATGATGGTAATTAAAGGTTAATTAATATGATTTGCTCGAGGATAATTAATTTATGTAATTAATTAAGGAATAATTACTTAATGTAATTAGAGGTTAATTAATCAAGGATGATTAATTTTGATGATAATTAGAGGATGATTAATTAATTGGTTTGTAATTAATTAATATTGAGTAAGTAGGATTTAAAGATGATTAAAATAATTAATTAAATTAATTTAAATTAATTAGGAATGGTATGGCTAATTAACTTTGCTTATGGATAATTGAATGATATTGAATGCCTTGGATTATTTGTTATCCCTGGTATGCAATTGTGATGCTATGTGATATGAAATATTTTATGATATGATATGTTGGGTTATACACTGATAATGTGGTTGCCTATCAATGCTAAATTGCTATGTAAGGGTGATATCCTATATTTAAAATTTGAACTGTATTCACTTGAATAACTTGGATAAGATGACATTGGATTCTAAGACACCGGGGTCGGGTAATCATCAAATGCCAGAACCCAATTCGATTTGTAGCCTACCATGATTCTTTATAGATTGATATGTGAAATAATAGGCTAAAATGGAATAATTTAAATGATTGGACCATTTAAAACTAAGTAAATGTACTTAGGGATGGATTTGTGAATATAAGTGTTGACTGTAACAAGTTGTGAACTTGTATTAATGAACGAGTTACCCCAGGTTTTTCTTTTATGGTTTGAGCTTAGTATTTCAAATTATATGGGTTTACTCACGCTGGTTTCCAACCTGACCCAGGTGTTACTTTGTTGTAATGCTCGGGTCAGACCGACTATTACAGATTTTCAGGTAAGGACGTTCTGGAGGCAAGCTGGATGGCAGGAACGTATGGAGTGTATTCCGTTATGATATATTGTTATTTATTTGGGACAAGTTATTTTAACTATTCTTGTGATTGTGAAATGTTGTAACTCTGATGTATTGATGTAAATTAACCAATATAGTTTTCCTTAGTATAACTGCTATTTTATTTGATATTATATTTTGATCCGCTGCGAATGTGAGAATGTGTGTTTCATTTCTGTTTCTTCTTCTATCTCTTTTCTTCTTTTTCTAACTATATGGTGTAGGATCTAGATTAACCCTAGAGGGGGGGTGAATAGGGTAATAGCAAATTTTCTCGATTTAAACATAGAAACAAACTGCAGAAATAAATATGCTGAAAAGTAAATCACACACAAAATTTACCAAGCTTCGGCAACCCCTGCCTACTACTGCATTCCCAGATTTCTATTAGAATTAAACAGTATCCCGCTTACAAACACTCTAACAAACTCGCAAACCCTTGCTCCCGCTTACAAACACTCTACTAGACTCGCACCCCCTGCTCCTCCTATAGAGCTTTGCAAACTCGAAAACTCTGCTCCCGCCTATAGAGTTTTGCAAACTCGCACACCCTGCTCACCGAACTAATTCTAACTAGACAATCTGACACTACCTACAACCAAGGTGGTGATTTACCAATACTTTTGACTCGAAAAGAAAAAACAGACTTCAAAATTGAAAGCAGGAGAAAAAATTAAAATACAAACTTGACTCCATAATTTTTGCTCAAATAAAACTAAAAACAAAAAACACTTTTAAAATAACCCCAAATAAAAACCCCTTTAAAATAATAAAGGCCGGCCCAATTGTTTTCTTTCACCCGATCTTCTTTCTTTTGCTATGTGAAGAAAGTTGTGGCCGATCCTCTTTTCCACTAAATTAGGGCTTCTGTCTTCGATCCAAATTGGGGCTTTCTGATGATCGATTCTTCGACTTGCATTGCTCTTGCTCGCGCTCGTTCTCAGATGACCGATGGTTTGCATCGCTTGTTTGCAGCTGATCCTTTGATTGTTTTATGAAATTTGGACTTGGTTGCTTCGAGACGATCGAGTTCACTGTTGCGGTATGTAATCTTTTTCGTTGCTGGTTTGATTGTTTGCTTTTTACTCGATGTCGATGATGATGATTTGGGTTTGGTATTTATATGGATTCGAATACACTTGATTTCGTTCGTATCAGTTCGATACTTTCCCAATTTGTTTCCTGACTTGATGCACACGGCTTTATCTTGAGAACGTTCGATTTTTCTTGTTTGAAACGGCAGTGACTTTCCTCTTTTAATTTGTGGCTTTTTCAAACATTGCACGCACTTGATTTTCTTGACTGTATACATTCGCGAATCTGCATAACTTTCGGCCATCATCATTTCTTTGTGTTCATCCCGGTGAGCTTCATCTCTGGCATCTTCTCTGATGATGTTGATTTTACTATGACATTGGTTATTGATATTGATCGAACTTGCTTTGATTCATCTTGAAGTCTTCGGTCTGCTGTCATGTTGCTTGTGCACTTGCTTGAGTTTCACTGCCATACTTGTCATCGTGTACTGATTCTTGATGGCTTGCATGATGGTGTTTATGTCTGTAATGTCTTATGAGACTGTCTCTGAACATTTTGTTATGACATCCATGTTGCAACTGGTTTGGACTTTGAATGCATTCGTGTTATACTTCCATGTGATTTCGACTTCCACACTATTACATTGTTGTTTACTTCTCTTCTATCATATGTACATTTGTGGTCTTGGCTTTTGGTTGTTGCTTGTTCTAGTCATTGTTCATGTTGTAGCCTGGACTGGTGCACATTGTTTGCTGTCTTTGATCTTTCTGAAGCTCGAGTTGCACACTGCTCTGCACTGTGTCTTGTTTCATGTTTGAACATAGCATTCATATTGTCGTGTTGGTGTACATTCATGTTGCAGCTGGTCTTTGCTGTTTGGTCTGACCATCTTGCACTGTTTCATGTGTGTTTATTTGGTTTAGCTGTACTGTAGTGGTATTCATGTTGGTTTAGTTGTATTCACTTGAGTCTGTTGCATTTGTGCATTGCCTTGTTTGTTGTGAAGTTGTGCACTGTTGATTAGTTGATCTTGTGGTCTTCATTTGTTCTGCACTTGTGTATATTTGACTTCACTTGTGAACTTTGGCTTTACTGAGTTTGTTGCTATGTTGATTTACTTGTAGTCTTGGCCATTTCTCATGTACATATGTATGTATGTGATGCTTTGATGTTGTTTCATTTCTTCAAATCTGCCTTTAGTTGTATTCATTGTGTTGTTGTCTGGACACATGTTTTATCACTTGAGCTTTGATTGTTTCCAGTATTCATTTCTGCTTTGTATCACTGCAAAATTCTTGCAGTCTTCATTTTTGCTGTGACACTTGTGATATTCATGTCGATTGCTTCATGACTTCGACTGTTTGCATACACTTCATGCAGTCTTCAGTTTGTACTTCTGGTCTTTGCATCCTTTCATGTTGATTTTTGAAATTTTACTTGAGTTGAATCCAGTTTCAAAAAACTCGGGTTTGACCTTGTGCTCGTGTCGTAATTTTAAATATATTGCACGTGAGTTGAACCCGGCTTTTCATTTGGGTTTGACATGTGCTCACCTGTCCCTGTAGCATTATCAAGTGTATATCGATGTGCACGGCCTTGTGGCATGTACAGTGATGCACTGTGCATGTCACACTGTTCGTGTGTGATGAATTCAAATGTGAATGATGATGAACAACCCAAATAACTGAGGAAAATAATATTTTCAAAAATCATATTTCATTTTATATTGCAAAAATATTTCTTTTTCAATTTTACTGCGTTAGTGAATATTTTTGCAGATTGCTCAGATGTTGGATTCAAACTGGATTGAAGGTGAAGACAAAATACAAGTGTGAGTGATATGTAGTGAGGTTATTAATGTAAAAACAATTGTGATGTAATTGTGATGTAATCAAAAATGTATATGTATAGTGAGAGCTTGAATTTGTACTATTCAAGATTGTAATAAATATTTGTTTGAATAAAATTTCTGTATGAATTCAAATTCTGTGTAACTTGTTCTGTTTGAATTCAAATTCTGTATAATTTATTTTATTCAACAAATATTTATTTAATCTATGAAAAACAAAATAGTACATTACCAAATACATTTAAACGATTATATATTTTTTTATCATCAAACAAAAAACATATAAGCGCATATTCATACAATCTCCCCCTTTTGATGATAACAAACATATATTTGAGATTTTGACCGTGTTAAATGTATTTGATCAATGATATACTATAATTGCTCCCCCTATTTAAATGCTTCCTCTCTACAAGATGCTCCCCCTACATATATGCATACAAATAGAAATATATAAATGAGCCTAGATGCAAATGGAAAATTATTTGACATGCAAATGGAAAATTATTTGTGACCTTTGCTTGATTCTATTTGACAAAATCTTAACTTTTCTCTCCCCCTTTTGTTATCCGCAAAAGAATAATAGTGTTAGAGAAAAAGAGAGATAAAGTGATCAATATTAATCCAACACTAAACTCAAATTGAATAAAAAAATCAAACAAAAATCATAACTACCCTTGTTAGGCGCATATTCCACTTTTAGAATGATGGAAATGGTATTCTCATATAAAATCATACAATTGTATCAACTTGTGGTACATTTATATCAGGAATTTGAATATCTACTAATCATGCATAACCGTTAGGACTTTTAAATGAGATTAGTAGTATTCCAATTTAATTTTAAAAAATGAAATCAAGTGTCTTCTAACCACGCATGACCGTGAGGACTTTTAAATGGGATTAGAATCGACTTGTCTATTTAATCAATTAATTTTGATATGCGTTCCATACATGCATAACCGTAAGGACTTTTAAATGAGAGTGAATACTTTGGATATTTATTCATTTTTACAAAAAAAATGTGACATGAAAAAAAAAACGATTCCTGATTATAGTACCACATATCGACAAACTATATTTACTATTTGGTAAGCAACGGTCGATAGAAATATGATAGATATAGAAATGGTCATGGAATCTTCACCTAACAAAAAATTTTATAACTCTTGTTTGAATTCCTAAAGAAATTTTACAAATATACTCTCTTGAGTAATGTATGTTAAATATCAACACTTATCACCTTTTCAATCACTATTTATCTTTTTGATAATTAGTAGGGAGTCGGATTAGTCAAAATTTGTCATTTAAAATCAAATAAAAATGACTAATCTGAAAATATTTTCAAAAATGATTTTCTCGAGGGGGTTATATGAGACAATTTTCTGCTATTTGACAATTATTTGAAATGAAAAATATGCAGATATTTTTTTTGAAAAACGATGCAGTTACTAAATGTCTCACCATAAATCACATTCAACTAGTAATTTTTCTATCAACTAGATTACCAGTGTAATCTGCATCTGAATTTCTTTTTCACTCAAAAATATCACTAATTAAATTTGATAGACCAGACCATGAAGAGTGCATCAAAAATTTCAAAATCAACTTTAACAACAATTTAAATGACATTCTTTGAATTTGAATTGAAGCCATGTAAACAATCAGAAACTGAGAATATAGAGTTAGCCAAATTATGACCAAATGTATCCAACAAAACACAATGTTTAATCCAAACAAATATGTATGAAGTAATTCGAAGAATAGTGATTTTGGCATAAATGTAATTGGCCAACTATGTCGAACAAGTCATCTTTACAACATCTCAATATTGGTTGACTTCATCCAGAATATGGTGCAGATTATCACATTCAATATATCGATCAAATAAATATACCTTTACCTGTTTTACCTTTATGATAATTTTTTGTGGTTGCCCATTGTGATTCTGTCACCCTTGTACTAGGCTAAGGAACTTTGCTTTGTTGCCCGTTTTGTTTTTGGGACAGCCAAAATCCAGAGAAACTGTTATTGTTCCTTAGCCTGCCACCATACCTACACGGGAAAAAATTTATGTGACCTATTTGTTTTTATAGGTCCATGGTTGTTAGTGGCAGAAGATTTAGAAAAATAATTTTGTGGAGACCCAAAACTGTTTATATATGTTCCTTTTGGCACCCAAATTTGTTTAACTTTGAGAGATTTTATATTCGTGCCTTTTGAAACCCAAATTGGTATGGTTTTCACATGTTTGGGTCCATACCAACAATTATTGTGATCGTGTCCATATTTTTTACAAATTGGGCACATGGAATTTTCTTGATTAATATCGCTTTCAGCATTTTCAGATTGATTATATCCAAGTCCTTGTCTAGCTGTATTAACAGTTTACTTCCCTAATAGCAGATTCAACGATTTTTCACTTTTTGAAAATTTATCTAAAGTTATTGACAATTGTTGGACTTGTATTTTGAGAGATTCATTTTCGTTCAATAATTGTGTGCACTTTTTGATAGAATTTTCTCTCCTAGTATTTTCGTTCTCTTTCAAAGTCAGAATTTCATTTTCAAGTGATTTTATATTAACCTCTGATTTTTTAATCTCTTCTTCGAATGTTGGACACTTATCACACTTAGGGATCCTACTTTGATAGGTTTTAACTAATTGGTCAAGTTGTTCATTTAATTCTATCAAAGTGTCTTTTTGTGATTCAAGTTTGGCATACTTCTCCCTAAGTCATTGGAAAAAGCCATTCATTTTGTGGAAATAAATAAGTAATTCAGAGTGAGTGAGTTTTGATACCTCGCTTGGCTTCATATTGTGCTCTCTATTTTTTAATTTTTGATTTAGAGCTGGATTTCCGTATTTGCAGTTCCTCCTTTTGAATTTCTTCATTAGTAATGCCAGCTCGGCTGCTCCATCATCATCATCCTCAACACAACTGCTATTTACCAATCCTGTTAAGCACATTTCTTTAACTGAGCCGGTTATGGAGGACATCTCATTGCTGTTGAATTTTGCTCCATATATTGCATCGAGAGTATTCCAGATTTTCTGTGCATTTTCACAATGAGAGACGAAATAAAAATTATCACGATTAATATGAGAATATAATATATGTATAGCAAGAGCATTAATCGAGAAAATTTCCTTATTTGTTATATCACACCCATTTTCAATAATATCCCAACATTTAATATTAACAGATTTTAAATAAAATTCCATTTTCAATTTCCAGTTCAAAAAATATGTTCCGTCGAAAATAGAAGGAATAATATTGGAACGACCCTTAGCAAAAGTATTATTTGGTGGATTCATGACTCTAGAGATAAAGAAAAATACCGTGCTCTGATACCACTTGTAGGATCTAGATTAACCCTAGAGGGGAGGTGAATAGGGTTATAGCAAATTTTCTCGATTTAAACACAGAAACAAATTGGAGAAATAAATATGCTGAAAAGTAAATCACACACAAAATTTACCCAACTTCGGCAACCCCTGCCTACTGCTGCATTCCCAGATTTCTATTAGAATTAAACAGTATCCCACTTACAAACACTCTAACAGACTCGCAAACCCTTGCTTCCGCTTATAAACACTCTACTAGACTCGCACCCCCTGCTCCGCCTATGGAGCTTTGCAAACTCGCAAACTCTGCTCCCGCCTATAGAGTTTTGCAAATTCGCACACCCTGCTCACTGAACTGATTCTAACATGACAATCTGACACTACCTACAACCTAGGTGGTGATTTACCAATACTTTTGACTCGAAAAGAAAAAAACAGACTTCAAAATTGAAAGCATGAGCAAAATTTAAAATACAAACTTGACTCCATAATTTTTGCTCAAATAAAACTAAAAACAAAAAAACCCTTTTAAAATAAACCCAAATAAAAACCCCTTTAAAATAATAAAGGCCGGCCCAATTGTTTTCTTTCACCCGATCTTCTTTCTTTTGCAATGTGAAGAAAGTTGCGGACGATCCTCTTTGCCACTAAGTTAGGGCTTCTGTCTTCGATCCAAATTGGGGCTTTCTGATGATCGATTCTTTGACTTGAGTTGCTCTTGCTCGCGCTCATTCTCTGATGACCGATGGTTTGCGTCGCTTGTTCGCAGCTGCTCCTTTGATTGTTTTATGAAATTTGGACTTGCTTGCTTCGAGACGATCGAGTTCACTGTTGCGGTATGTATTCTTTTTCGTTGCTGGTTTGATTGTTTGCTTTTTACTCGATGCCGATGATGATGATTTGGGTTTGGTATTTATATGGATTCGAATACACTTGATTTCATTCCTATAATTACGATACTTTCCCAATTTGTTTCCTGACTTGATGCGCACGGCTTTATCTTGAGAACGTTCGATTTTTCTTGTTTGAAACGACAGTGACTTTCCTCTTTTAATTTGTGACTTTTTCAAACATTGCACGCACTTGATTTTCTTGACTGTATACATTCGCGAATCTGCATAACTTTCGGGCATCATCATTTCTTTGTGTTCATCCCGGTGAGCTTCGTCTATGGCCATCTTCTCTAATGATGTTGATTTTACTGTGACATTGGTTATTGATATTGATAGAACTTGCTTTGATTCATCTTGAAGTCTTCGGTCTGTTGTCATGTTGCTTGTGCACTTGCTTGAGTTTCACTGCCATACTTGTCATCGTGTACTGATTTTTGATGGCTTGCATGCTGGTGTTTATGTCTGTAATGTCTTATGAGACTGTCTTTGAACATTTTGTTATAACATCCATATTGCAACTGGTTTGGACTTTGAATGCATTAATGTCATACTTCCATGTGATTTCGACTTCCACACTGTTGCATTGTTGTTTACTTCTCTTGTATCATATGTACATTTGTGGTCTTGGCTTTGGTTGTTGCTTGTTCTAGTCATTGTTCATGTTGTAGCCTGGACTGGTGCACATTATTTGCTTTCTTTGATCTTTCTGAAGCTCGAGTTGCACACTGCTCTGCACTGTGTCTTGTTTCATGTTTGAACATAGCATTCATATTGTTGTGTTGGTGTACATTCATGTTGCAGCTGGTCTTTGCTGTTTGGTCTGACCATCTTGCACTGTTTCATGTGTGTTCATTTGGTTTAGTTGTACTGTAGTGGTATTCATGTTGGTTTAGTTGTATTCACTTGAGTCTGTTGCATTTGTGCATTGCCTTGTTTGTTGTGAAGTTGTGCACTGTTGATTAGTTGATCTTGTGGTCTTCATTTGGTCTGCACTTGTGTATATTTGACTTCACTTGTGAACTTTGGCTTTTTTGAGTTTGTTGCTATGTTGATTTACTTGTAGTCTTGGCCATTTCTCATGTACATATGTATGTATGTGATGCTTTGATGTTGTTTCATTTCTTCAAATCTGCCTTTAGTTGTATTCATTGTGTTGTTGTCTGGACACATGTTTTATCACTTGAGCTTTGATTGTTTCCAGTATTCATTTCTGCTTTGTATCACTGCAAAATTCTTGCAGTCTTCATTTTTGCTGTGACACTTGTGATATTCATGTCGATTGCTTCATGACTTCGACTGTTTGCATACACTTCATGCAGTCTTCAGTTTGTACTTCTGGTCTTTGCATCCTTTCATGTTGATTTTTGAAATTTTACTTGAGTTGAATCCAGTTTCAAAAAACTCGGGTTTGACCTTGTGCTCATGTCGTAATTTTAAATATATTGCATGTGAGTTGAACCCGGCTTTTCATTTGGGTTTGACCTGTGCTCACCTGTCCCTGTAGCATTATCAAGTGTATATCGATGTGCACGGCCTTATGGCATGTACAGTGATGCACTGTGCATGTCACACTGTTCGTGTGTGATGAATTCAAATGTGAAAGATGACGAACAACCCAAATAACTGAGGCAAATAATATTTTCAAAAATCATATTTCATTTTATATTGCAAAATTATTTCTTTTTCAATTTTACTGCGTTAGTGAATATTTTTGCAGATTGCTCAGATGCTGGATTCAAACTGGAATGAAGCTGAAGACAAAATACGAGTGTGAGTGATATGTAGTGAGGTTACTAATGTAAAAACAATTGTGATGTAATTGTGATGTAATAAAAACTGTATATGTATAGTGAGAGCTTGAATTTGTACTATTCAAGATTGTAATAAATATTTGTTTGAATAAAATTTCTGTTTGAATTCAAATTCTGTGTAACTTGTTCTGTTTGAATTCAAATTCTGTGTAATTTATTTTATTCAACAAATATTAATTTAATCTATGAAAAACAAAATAGTACATTACCAAATACATTTAGATGAATATATATGTTTATTATCATCAAACAAAAAACATATAAGCGCATATTCATACATATGGATTTTTCGGGATCGAAAATTCCGGGTCGTTACAATTTGGTACAGAGCTGAAGGTTAAGCGGGTACTTTGGCTCTGGTGGGTGTAATCATTAAGGATAGGGTCAGTAGTACCCTAGAATGAGTTGAGTGTGTGTATATATATGAGAGCGTACTTGTTATTTTCTTATATATAAAGGTTTAAAAATGGTTTTAAAAATGAACGATTCTTATACAAGCTTATATTTCGATATATAAAGCAAATAATTTTCCAATTATTATCTGTTAGGAAAATTGGTTGTTGGTCATTGAAATTAAAACAGAATTTAAGTGGCAAATATATATCCAAATAGGAATTGAATAGAATGAACCATACAAATAAGGTGATTTAGAATTGGTTTCAAACCAAAATAAAATAAAATGGTTATTGCATCAAATATGGGGATGTTTGTTTTCTAATAATGAAAAAGCAAAATGAAATGTGTTAAGGGAGTAAACCTTTAGATAAGTATGACTTGTAAATTGAAGATGATCTAAATTGTAAAGTTTTAAATCTAGGTCCAGAAATAAGAAATTGTTTCAAAGTGCTAAAAGAAGTAATAAATAGCATTGTTTGAAAGAAAAGGTCCTGTTTCAAACAAGATTTGTTTGAAATTTTTTGAAGAAATTTGTTTTGAATTAAAACCAAAGGCGGTTTAAATTTTCAAATATGGCTTGGTGGGCCAAGAACTAAATATGCATATATGTATGGATATACATAATATCACAGATGATTTGAAATAAACTCTAAGTTGTTGAGTTTTGATTTTCCCTGAAGTGTTATGTAAAACCCAAAATGATATAAGTTTTGAGCTTATAAGTGGGAAAGAATTTTGAAATTCGAAGTGGGAATTCAAATTTGAGTAAGATTAATGGGATTAAATTGAATTTAACTTGGAGGAAGTTAAATAAGTTTGGAATGAACAAACTGAATTGGAAATTTCAAGATGAGATTAGGATTTAACTTAGGGAAGTTAAATGGGTTGAGTTGAAAGGGAGTTATATAAGATCTCAAATGGGTTTGAGTTTTGGAAGTGTGTGTTGAATCTTATTGATGGATGTTTTAAATGAACTGGATATTTATTTATACCCTGTTATCATCCTGTTGTTATTAATAATCTATGAAATTATGAATCGGATTATTTGAAATGAATTTAGTAACGTATTGAGGAAATATATATCCACTGCTGAAATCAAGTGGAAATAAACTTTGAATTGAAATTATTTAAGTAATTCTGATTTGAAGATAAAAATTTAACTTGTGGAAGTGATATCACTTTGAACTTAAGTTTTGGATGCTTAAAGGAACTTGGAAATTCAAATTGTTTAGGATTGGTTTCAAAATTGAAATTTGGTGATAAATTGAATTTCAAAGATTGAGTTATTATAAAGGGGTTTGAACTATGATTTGGGCTTAGAGATAAGTTCATGAAGAAGTAAAGGTGATTTAAATTGGAATATGTGAAATTTGGACTCAGAACTAAGCATTTAAAGACTTTAAAAGTAAATGTTAATTTGATTTAAAGAAACTAAATCAACATTTGAATAACTCGAATCTATATAATTCGAGATGATTTAAAGTGAAATTGAATTTGAAATTAATTCAAACTGAAATTTGATTTGAATAATTTGGAATTATGATTAAAGCTGAATAGTTTCAAATTCAAATGGAATTTGATTTGAATTTGGAAAGAAATTGAGGTTAATTCAACTTGAATTTGGGTTAAATCAATTTCAATAGAATTTGAAGTTATTTAAACTGGGATTGAGTCAATTTAAATGGAAGAGGAAATTTAAATTGAATTGATGGGAATGGAGTTTGGGAATTAAACAGTTTGGCTCTGGGCTATTTTCTTTTAAATAAATTATTTTAATATAGACCTATTTTTCCAAGACTATTTACAATATACAACCTTTCTTTGTAAAGCCAAACTATTTTATACTTGTTTTACAAATATTTTATAACTACTTACTATTTTCCAACTGTTTTACAATTACTTAACAATCTTACAGCTATTTTATAAATTAGTAATTATTTTTCAACTACTTATCTATTTTAATTCTTCAAGCTATTTTCTAAATTTAAGCTGGACAGAGCGCAAACTGTTTATGATTAAATACCATTTGAGATAAGAAGTGAGGTGTTAATCCAGATGGAATTTGGGGCAATTCTGAATAAATGAATAAGAATATAAGGGAATGTGAATAGGAAGGGAACTGATTTAGCTAATTATCAATGAAGATAAATACGTAGAATGTACGTATATTATTCTATTCACATAGTGATTTGATCCAGATTCGAGCATAGAATTTTGAGATAGTATATCGATATGAATCGAGATTTTTCACTCGATTTTCGACGGCGAACCCTGGATATGGATTTTTGATCGGTTTTGGGAATTCTCTATCATAGTTATGACTACGCAAGGAGAATGACGGTTTCTGATCAAGAAACCAGATCTGATTCCGCACTATGAAGTCGGGTGGACGATACTAGTTCGTAAATGTAATTATGTGATGAGTGAGCGATCAGATTAATATAGCATAAATGTGATATATGTACATCGTACGGGTTTGAATGAAATTGATATTGAAAATGTGAGGATAAGAACTGTAAAATGGTTTTTGAAATGAAAAGTATATTTTGTGAAATATATGATGAAATAAAGTGGAAATTGGATATTTCTATAGTAGAAATTTACTTTAAGGAAGTAATATGGTAAGTGACTTTATAGAGTAGTCAAATTTGAATATTTGATTTGGAATAAACAAAGTTATATATCTTTGTTATATAAGATAAATCTACCCTCATTACCGGAAGGAAAGGGTTTTGAAAAGTATTTGAAGCATAAAAAGGGAATTTATACAAGTATGAAGTGATTCAAAGATTTTTTAAGGATATATATATATCTAATATATATATATATATATATATGAAGAATTTTATGAGAAGGATTTTGGGAAAATGTTTTGGAACCTATGGATTTTGGAAAGTCTTTTGATTTTTGCAGAAAAATCAATTTTGAAAATTTGGAAAGCCTAGTTTGAGAATTATCGATTTTGGGATAATCGCTTTTGAGAAGGAGATTTATATGAGATTCATACTAGGTGTATGATTTGGAAGATACTATATGTGTATAGTATAAAGTGTTTTGAAAATGGCTCTGGAGAAAAAGGCGGTCTCTTGAAATGTACTTTTTAGGAGTACCATAGGTTGGTAATGCCTTGATCCTCAAAGGGAAGAGGCTCTAAAGTGGATCCTATGAGGAAGTTTGGAAAAACGGAAGTTCCTAAGGATTATTGGGTAGCAAAATTCGAGCATGCTGATGCCTACAGAGGCATTTGGGTTATGCTGTGAAGACAGTGTAACTCGATGTCGCTGCGATCTACTGTGGACCATAGTGGAAATCGTGTGGAGGTGAGTGTCAACGGCCTACGCTTGATTTTTCCAGGAAGGCAACGTAACATCGGTAGACTGCGATCTATGGTTGAGTGGAGTAGTGAAGTTTAATTTTTTTGGCAGTGGAATTCGAGAGCGCTGATGCCTACAGTTATATGGGTTTTTGTTGGTTCCATGGCATAATCGAGGGGCACAGAGTGCCTATAGTTATCTATGGATTTTACCAGGATGACAACGTAACCATTGGGTTAACTACGACCATGGATGGGGGTGATGATTTCTAGAGCATTCTCACCAAAGATATTTCCTCTATTTTCAAAATTGTTTTCTATATTTTCAATAAAATATTTTCTAAGTATTTTCACTAGGTGTTGAAAACGGGTCTGCTAAGTACTCATAGATCTTCTGTCCTACGCCTGATCAACGTATGACCGAATTTCTATGAGAACAAGGATGGACAGGTTGAGACATCGAGTTATAAAAAGTATTTTGGTATGTTATATAAATTTTAAAGGTGTTTAAAGAAATTTCTTAAATAAAGGATTTATAGTTGAAAAGATCAAAAATTAATTTAACTAATAAATAGTATATTAATAAAATTCTAGCTTCGTCCTTCTCGGGGACGAAAAGATTCAAAGGGGGGAGGAATGTGATAACTCGGATTTTAGGACATCAGGTATTTGGATAGTTATCTGATTTTAACTGTTGTTAACACTGATTTTAAGTTGGACAAATAAATCTGATAATAAATATTTATATCTGGGAAAATATTTATTTAATAATCTCCTAATATAATTATTTAAGATGGGCAAAACATATTATTTCCGAACAAATTAAATATGTGTTTGCTTAATATATATATATATATATATATGAGTAGATTTTAAATTAAATTTAAATTGTTGGTTTGAAATTCAAAGAATAAATATGTACGATTATTATGAGTGTATAATTAAGATTTTAAAATCTTCTCTTTTAAAATTTATATATGTATAAATACTAGAAAATAATGAATATAAATATAAAATATGTATTTTTGAAATTTCAAATCCAAAATTTGAATCTACAATTTATCTATCTAAAATAAGATTAATAATAAGGGTTTAATATACCCTATTTAAAAATTTTATATATACACAAGTATAAACCAAACTAAAAATGTAATATAAAATCATATTTAAAAATATTTAATTACATGTGTAACCATTTTAAAAAAAAGGTAATTAGATCATACATTAACATTTGTAAGTAAATTAGCTTGGAAGCAATACAAGTGCCATTGTCTTTTATTTTCAAAAATAATAACTAAAATTAAACCAAAGTTATCGCCATTTCCCCTCTATGCTCTTTTTCTTATGTTCAAGCTAAACAAATACAAAGCAAGCTAAAATTTTGAAAACAAAACCAGAAAAGAGAAAAAAAACATAAAAACCAAATTAAACAACAGCTTTAAAATCTTCAAACAGCAACTAATTCAATTTCAAAACTTTCAAAATCTGGAAGGAAGAAATCAAATAGCCACCTAAAACAACAACTAAATCAAGTTACAGATCATAAGCGAACAGCAGTTCAATGATCAACATTCAAGTTCAGTTTTCAAATTTTCAAAACCTGCTTTGTTCAAACAAAAGAGGTGAGTAAACTCTTTGAATTTGTTATACATTGAACTGGCATGTGATGAATCATTGAAGTATGATATGAATTTTGTTGTGCATGTTGTAAATAAATGATTTTTGTGTATACATATAGGTGTTAGTATCTGTGTTTATAACTGGGAACAGGCAAACAAGCGTTTGTTCAAATATTTTAGGTTTCAATCCTGATTCAAAGATTCAAATCATCCCACTAGATGATTTTTAGCTTTGATCTTTGAGTAAGATATGTTTATATGTGAATATCATTTTTAAAAATGCAATTTAAGTTAAAATAGTTTGTAGATATCCAGGAAATAAGAAAATTATAGTGACATCTTTTCAAATCCGAAAAATTGATATTTTTAATTTCGAGTTTGGGTTATATAAATGGATTCGTATTTAAAAACCTTGATTTTTAAAATAGAAATCTAAACTTTTAGCTTCGATTCGAGAGAGATTTCTCGAGTTGATCGAAGATGGGGTGTTCGCCAAATTTATGCGACTGCGATGATTTGAGCTGTCTGGGTTAAGGCTAGAGTTTGTTCATAGGTCGGAGATTGGGGAAAATTGCTCGAAAGATTTATCGATCATCGGGGGTGATCGGGCTAAGGTGAATTAGGGTTTAAGCTATGTTTTGGCTGAGGTTGGTTTTGAGGCCATTGTGGCCTCATCGGCGTGTCAAACTTGATAGGTGCTGGGGAAAAAGAAAGAGGGAAGCATGGCTAGGTTCTGGTCGTGAGGGAAAAGTTCCAGATGATCGAAGATGGGAAAATTTGAGGAGGTTGACGATCGAGTTTCCTGCCTGATTGGGTTCAAGTTGTTCGTTTTTGATTTTCACAAGGGAAACATAATTCTGGTGGGTCGCTCGTGTTGAAGGGGTCGTCGTCGACTTGGAGGATGGCCGGTGAGTTGATCGGAGGGCGAGGGTATGACATGCACGTACACACGTGCACGTTGATGGCTGTGTTGAGGTGGGTTTTGTAGTTTTAGGAAGATACTTTTTTGCACGGATGGATATCGGGGACGATGCGTGCTAACTCGAAGTTTTGGGTTCGTGATTTTTGCTCGGGTTTTGGATCGTGGAGTCTGGCTTTTGCCTCGGGTTTCTCAAACCTAGATAAACGTAATCTTTTAACAAGTTTTCAAAACTAAGAAAATTAGGTGACCTGGTTTTTGAAGTAGAAATTAATTTTGTTAACCTAATTAAAATAAAGTTTTTAGTATCAAGTTCAAAGCTAATTTTTTTAATAAGTTTCAAATTTAATTTTTTTAATAGAATGTTTTTGAATTTAATTTGTTTTGATTTGAAGATTCTATATCAAGTTAATTAATTGATTTGAATCCTTAGTGTTTCCAGATAATGAAATTTAGTGAGCGCTTAATTAAAGTATTAAACATTAATCAATTAATTTCTCAAGTAATTAACTGTAAGCATTAAATAAATAATTCATGGTTTTAAATTAGTTAGTTATAGATTAACGAATTAATATGTAACGACCCACTATTTTAGACCATTCAAATCGACAATAATCCATAAATGTCAGACTTGAATAATTCAAAATAACAGATTGTAACAAAATTTGGAGCAAATAAAATCATTCACAGAATAACAGACACAGAAATATCAGAATACTCGTAGTGGAAATAAAATACTATGGTAGTTCATGAAGCTACTATATACATACTCTCAAATTATATACAAATTCTCATAGTAAAATAGATACAATAGAAGTCAGGATACACAAACAACATTACAGAGACATATACCAAAGAGGAACTAATTGGAAGAAGTAGAAGAACAGATAGACAGATAAGCTCCAGCAAAACTCTAGCTCCAGAAGGTGAATCCAAAGCTGTGATTCTCAGGCTGACTCGAGCGTAAACTAAAACTGTAACATCCTACCTTTTTGTACGCTTTCAATTGACGATAAACCACATATGTCAGACTTAAACCATACAGAAGGGCGGATTGTTATGAGGTAAATAAGAAAAATCAGAGAAAGAAAGAAAACAAAACAGAATCTTGCAGCAGAACGACAAAATATAATAATCAAATACAGTTCATGAAGCAGTTTACAAAACATTTGATTATACTTATCCAGTACATATTAGAGTTACACATACCAGAGAATAATAGATAACAATGCAGCGGAATAAAATGGTGTAGTGGAGTAATATAATAGATAATAATAAATCTTCGTCTTCATCCTCCAGTCTTCCAAATCCTGAAATGCTCTGGCTGACCCGAGCGAATTGAAAAGATGAATCACTCGAGTCAGAACTAAAAGATCTTATGTAAGTTATGTCAACAGTAAATAATATGAGTGGAACGGCGTCAGAGATGTTTATGGGATTTGACATCTCCTATCCAGTGTCTAACTTGAGTACAATAACTTAAGAGATGCTCGGGATTCACATCTCCTAAAGATCCGTTAAACTATTTACTATGTAGTAATATTTCGCTATTATAATAATGTCTATAGTAAAATAAACTTACTTTTAAATAGCGTTAAGGAGTGACCCAATATTCCCCTTAACACGTAATAGTCCCAGTAGTCCATCCAATATCATAGTCCCTTCTGATTGGGAAGCCACCAAAGGATATCACACGGGCTACGGGAGAAAACTAAACTCATACAAGGCGTGCTAGGGTAGGTTACACGGCACAACTAGGCAATGCCAGGGTTGATATACCAATTACGCTTCTGGGCCAGTGGTAACGCGTAGCAGCTACTACCGCGTACCTCGAGCCACACCCCTAAAATCAAAAATAAAAAGTGGCCACCGAATCAATCCAAAGTCCGAGTATAATATCGAAGGGACGTGTCCGGTAAAAGGTGCTACCTTCTTAGCCCGTCGATCGCTCCTGTTTTAGCCACCTTTTGCCAACTCACGGGAGTCGGGTCCATGTATTTACCTCAAAGGAAATGCCCACGCCTTCCCACTTCATTCTGGAATCTCCACCGCATACACAGTTGTTAAAGTGGTTTTTGGATTTGGCAGAGAGTATGACAACTTCCAATCCCGGTCTCTTCAACAACCAAACATTATTATAACACCACGGTCGTTTCAAAATAATTTATACTTTTAAAACCAGAATATAATATCAATTTCAAAACCATATAAATACGATATCATTTCCATTTTAAAACCAAATCAGTATGATATCCTTTTTATTTCAAATCAATATAATATCATTTTATTCCAAATATCCCTTTTCAAAATCATAGCACTTCCAAATTATACACTTCAAAACCAAACATTTGAAATTTTAACACTTTTAAAACATATTTACCTCAAAGGAAATGCCGGTACCTTCCTACTTCATTCTGGAATCTCCACCGTGTACAGAGTTGTTAAAGTGGTTTTCGGTATCGACAGAGAGTATGTCCATATCCAATTCTGGTCTCTTTAACAACCAATTGTTATTATAACCCATAGTTATAATTTAAAATTCATAGTTTATACTTCAAAAATAAAGTATCATTTCAAATTCAAATCTTTATCAAAATAAAGATCTAATCATTTCCAAACCATTTCAATATATGTTTTAGTGAAAATATGATCACCGGATTTATAAGTGTCATACGTTTTGATTGTGCCCAACTATGTTGGAACGTGAGATGCAAGCATTCCAGCTATTTTCTATTTTACTTGAAAACCATAAACACGATTATAATATCACCGGATTTCCTATCTAATGTTCTGGTTAGCGTAAGGTAAAAACTTACCCATGTTTATGTGTGGGGAGTCTTACGTGATACCTTTGTTTTTAAAGGATTTTCAAAGTTAAGCAACTTTATCCTGTTTACTCACACCAGACCCATGTCTGTACCAAGTGTTTATTTCTGTTTTATTAAACCCTTAGGTACTCAAATTTTTATGAGTAGCAAAGAGATTCAGGTTAGCTTTGACGAATTCTGGAGGAGATTTGGAGCAGGAGGCTTTAGCGTGTAGATATATGGTGGTCCCGTTGTGCTACTATTTGTGCCTGTATCTCTGTGATGTCTTGGGTTATATGATAAACAGGTGTTTATAACTGTCTAATTTGTGATGTATAAGTTGTGTAACTCTGATGTATATGATATCTTATGTGATATAATATATTTTATTCGTTCCGCTGTGAGATTCTGATATTGTTTAGTTTTTCTTCTCTAACTTTTCTCTTTTCTATCCCTTTCTTTCTTAATCATGACGCGTCTTTCTGTGAGATGAAAGGTGGGTCGTTAAAATCGTAGTCCACATGGATAACTCTATGTTCTTCTTCAAGTTGCCACGACCTAAGGAGCATCTCCGAATTCTAAGTAAAGATCATATTTTTATCAGAGGCAAGCCTTTTATTGTCACTCCTTGAAGTCCCTCTGTTGACTGTGCCAGAGAGAAGGTGCTTTCAATTCCTATTTGGACTTACTTCTCACATATTCCCTCTGAGTTACAACCCATGTTAGGACTAAATTGGCTGGCTTGTGTGATAGGTAAAGTAAATTGCTTTGTTGTTAACACCATAGCTTGGGATAAACTAGTCTATGCAAAAGACTTGATTGGGATTTCCCCGATTAATCCTTTACCAGATTCTATCAAAGTTAGTGTGTCTGAGGATCAGGTAGTCGAGATTATAGTTCAGTTATGGTTGGAAGGCAGATATATGTTCCTCCTATAAGTCCTTTGGTCACACATCATCTACATGCACTCATTCGTCTTTTGTTAGTCCTCTCTCTATTAGGTGCCCTCTTCCTAGGCCCTTGAAAATGAAATTTATCTCAAAAGTGAGTGATTTTCCTCCTCCTCCTATAACACCCTCCATCCCTCCTATAGAGCCTTCAGTGCCACTATCTGACATTGTTTTGGATTCCTCCTTGGATCTTCGAGATACTGGTATTGTGTGGCACTCTACTGAGATGGTTTGGATCCATGAACAATCTGACATGAGATATGACCCGGCTGGACATGATTTCCATTTTTATTAGTGATGATGATGGTGAACTAGGCATTTTCATTACTCTATAGATGGTGGTGGACTTATTCTCGCGGTGGATGGAGCAACTGGTAAGCAGAATAGATCCATTCTCCTTGATGATAGCTAGGAAATGAGATATATATACTGTACGGAGCACCCGGGTTTTGTTTTAGATATTGTGTCTTTTTCCCAAATTTTTTGCTTGTGTTAGATCCTACTAGAAGTGATTCTTCCTTCACCTGGAAGGAGGAACCGATGTTTCCTTAGGTCATTATATAGCTGCAGAAGCACCTACGCTTGCCACCTGTGATGTACTTCAAGTGGTATGTCCACTATAAAATCATATAGTTGTTTCTATGCATGTACATAACACCTTTTCTACATATATATACAGTGGCATGACCCACTATAAAGTCGGCTGGCTTTTCCATAAAACAATGTTACTCATCTAAAAAATGAATAATTCTTTTATAAGTTTAAAATCACATTGATTATTCTAAGACACAATTAATCAACTTATAACTCCTTTAATAAAACCATTAATGAACATAATGCCTTTATTAAGTTAGTTAATTAACTTTAATCACTTTTATTTTATGCGATGACCCGAAATTTTGGGCAATATCAATTTAATAATCTGTATTAATAATTAAATTGATGTGATAATTTTCTTTTATAATTTTAATTTAATTTGGCAAGTTTATTCTTTTAAAAGCAAATAAATATTTAATTGGTGAATTTTATCTTTTAAAGCTAATAAAATGTTTTCTATTTATAATGTGTGTGTATATAAATATATATATATATATATATTTGTATATATTGTAAATAGAAAAGCTTTGGTGAATTTAACAAATAAAATCATGTTTTCAAATTCTAATATACATATTGGTAATTTGAAAGTTATGATTGAATTTAATATAAAACTTTTCAAAGGTTATTTAAATAAATAACCATAAAGTTTCAAATTACTTAAGGTAGATGTTTAATTGTTTAAAACATTCATTTTTTAGCTTAAGTTTAAATTCAAATAAGATTAACATAAAGTTTTGTTTTAATTTTCTTTTTAAATATTGCTTGATAAATATGATTTGTAAATATATATAATGTTTAAAATACAATTCACAAACACATAAAACATATGATACATTAATTCATTTAGTAGTATAAGTAATTTATAAATAATGAGATACTTTCCTTTATAAATTATTTAAAATTGACAAAATTGTTATTTTCAAACAAAAATAATAATGTGTTGTTTTTATATATAGATATAAATATATTTTAAAGAAAATAGAATTGTTATTTTCAAATTGAATGTGTTGTTATATATGTATATATATAAATTAATTTTAAATTAGATATCTAAATTTAATTTGAATTTGAATTTGGATTTAATTTTGAAATTCAAAAGATAAGTATTTTAAAATATTTTGGATTTTAAAAATATATGTATAAGATTTTATTTGTATATATAATTTGTTTTATTTTATTTTTTTAAAGAATTTATATATATATATATATATATATACAGATAAATATTTATTAATTAGTAAATTAAGTATAAAAGCTTTATATTAACATTTAAAATAAATAAAAATTACTTAATGACAAATGTAAATATATAAAAGCTTAGTTTTAACATGTGTAGTCTAATAAACTATAGTAAATGACAAATGGTAAGTTTTTAAACAGTGTCACTTTTTTATTTCAATTTCTTTTATTTTTAATAAACCAAATTTAGGCTTTATGAGCACTTGTTTCTTCTCTTCATCTCTTTTTCTATTCTTCAATTAAATACTAAGAAAAAACTCAAACCAAATTCTCAGAACAAATCTGATAATCAAATATTTCTCAAACTAGAGGCTAATCAAATTCAATAGCCTGTAAATCATTTTCAAAACCAAAGCCAAAAGCCTGTACGTTTCTTTAAACATGAGATTTGAACAAAATCAAACTCAAGAAAATCAAAGCAGGAACCTCTCTATTTCAAAACTGAGTCATCTCTACAACAAGTTTCGAGATCGTAACATCCAATTTCAAAATCAAGAGGGATTTCCAGTTTTCAAAGTTTAAAAACTATTTCAAAAAAAGGCTCTGTTCATCTTCTTTAACTGGTGAGTAACATTCTTTCTAAAAGCTTAAGTATAGGTAAATATGGTTGCATGTGAATTACTAGAAATAAGTATGTTATGTGTATATATGAATTTTCTATGTATATATGGATGTATAGGTGTGTGCATGCCTGTTATATCTATGTTTTCCTATTTTTAGTTTCAAAGCTCAAAGTTTTGATCAAAATTCATTATCTCTTTATCTGATCTTTGTTAGGACTTAGGAATCAAACATAATCTATTTGTCTAATCATAGATTATGATTTAAAATTATATTTAAGTGAATTAAATTTTAAATGCTCGAGAAAACCAAAAAAGAACAGTACAAGCTTAAGATATGTAAAATTTCAAACATCTTTATTCATCAATTCAGGTATATAATCTGAATCCTGAACCAAAATCGTGATATTTAGAAGTGAAACCAAAAATTTTAGATGTGGATTGAACAACATTGCGGGGTTGATCTGCATGCAAGTTTTGGGTGGTTTCTGATGATCTATGTGATCGGGGAGGTCGGAGAGTTCACCGGAGCAAGAGGGATGATCGGTGAGCTCGGCAAAAATGGAAGAAGGGTGTACTAGTTACTGTGGCGGCGGCGGATGATCGGAATCGTTTGTAACCCTAATTTTTGGTCTTGGTCGGTAAAGCAGTCATCTCGGCGCCTCTTGTGGATCGACTTCCACCAAACTTTGGAAATTGGTAGCGGGGAAGCTGGCGAAGGCGTGGCCGGAAGCTCAGGTGCTCTAGTGGTCGGAGGAGTGAGTTTGAGTGTTTATTCAGGTTTTAGTTTTGTTTTAGGTTTCTCGAATTCAATTTTGAGTTAGAATCGAAGTTTTAATGGTCGTAATCTGGTATAGGGAGCGTCGTCGACATGCGAGAGGAGTCGTGGATGGTCGAAGGACGCTGGATCGCCAGTGCATGCGCACGGCAGTGGCGTTTGTGCCAAATTTTGTTTTGTGGTTTGTCTCGAAGGAGGGCTCATGTTTTTGGTTAGTGGCTCGAGTGAGGTCTCGGGTTGATTCGTGAGTGCTTTTTTTTAGATTTTAACTTTAAACATAAACAAATATTTGAAAAAAAAATGGATTTTCTCGGGTCAATGCTAGTGTAGCCATCGGGCTGAACCCGAAGCACATTTTAAAACAATTTTTAAAAAAGTTTAAAAAATACAAGGTTTTGAATTTAAATAAATTTAGTTTAACTCTTCCTATATAAATTTCTTTTATATAAAATAAATTTTCTTTAATATTTGATTAAGAGGTTTGTAATTTGTTTAACTTAAAATTTGGTTAAGTTAAATTTGTAATCATTTTAAATCTTAAATTTAAATGAAATTAAAAAGTAAATTTAATAGTAAAATGTTTCAAATGCATATATTAATGATAGTTAAGTCATTGATAAGGATAATGTTTTATCTTAAGTTAATTAAGATTTAATGATTTGAGATTAACTAAATTAATAAGGTAATTAAAGAGTAATTTATTTATTTATTTATAATGATTAAGGATTAATAAATTAAAAATAAAGGGTTGTAAGTTAATTAATCTAAAGGTTAATTAATTTGTAATTAATCAATTAGATAAGTAAAGATTATTAATTAATGATTAGAAATTAATTAATCAAGTGATTAAAGATTAATTAATTTACAATTAAGCATTAATTAATTAAGAAATTTGAGATTAATTAATTGGCAATAGGGGATTAATTAATTTTTAATTTAAAATGGTTAATTAAAGTATAATTACTTAATGAAAGTAATTAAAGGAATTAACTACTCATTGTAATTAATTAAATGCGATTAGTTTAAGTTAATTAATTAGTTTAAGTTAATTAATTATTTTAATTAATTTAAGATAATCACTTGATGATTTGTTAAGTATAATTACTTAATATAATTAATAAAGTGTAATTACTTAGTGAAGTAATTAATGGGTAATTACTGGATGTAGTTAATTGAAGGATAATTAGTTAATGGAAGTAATTTAGGTTTAATTACTTTGTGTAATTAATAAGAAGGATAATTACTTAATGGAAGTAATTAAGTATTAATTACATAGTGTAATTAATTAAAGAATTAATTAATTCTAAGAGTTAATTAATTAATGAAAATAATTAAGAATAGTTAATTGCTAAATTTGATTAATCAAGGTTGATTAATGAATGTGAATAATTAAAGATTATTATTAAATGTAATTAAGTAGAAGAATAATTAATTTAAGAAGTACTTAGAGGATCATTAATTAATGTAATTAATGAAGTAATTAAAGGTTGATTTACGTGATTAATTAAAGGATAATTAATCAACATAAGTGATTATAGAATAATTAGTTAATGTAATTAATTAAGGATTAATGTAATTAAATATAGTTAATTAATTTATGAGAGTAATTAAAGGTTTATTACAGTAAATGGTTCAGGATAATTAATTTGTGTAATTAATTAAAGGCTAATTACTTAATGTAATTAAAGAATAATTAATCAGGGATGACTAATAAAGATGGATAATTGAAGGATGATTAATTAATTTGTTTGTAATTAATTTATGGTTAAGTAAGCAGTATTTATAGTGATGGAAGTAATTAATTTAATTTATTTTAAATTAATTAGAGATGGTGTAATTAATTAATCTTTGCTTATGGATGGCTGAATGATATTGAATGCCTTGGATTGTTTGATATCTCTGATATGGGGTATGTATTGATCTGTGATATGAGATGCTTTGGTTGAATTGTGATGATATGGGTTATCTATTTGTGACAATGTGAATTATCTCTCTGTGTGAATATAGATAATAGAATTGAAGTTTTTTAACTTTAAAACAACTTGACCTTAAAAGACTGCGTTTTGGATTTCGATGAGACCGGGATTGGATTTCCAAATTTGGATATCCGAAAACCACATCGATCCAAATTAACGATAGGTCGTGAATCTCAAGTGAAGATCGAGTTGAAGATTCAAAATGCAAGGGATATCGTCGTTAACTTAAGAGCGATTCCAAAATGAGTGTAACGAGATAGTGCCTTCGGTTTCGTCGAACCCGGAACGAACTTGTATGGATTGAATGCTTTCAGAACATCGTCAGTGGAGGATGATGAGCATTCTAAGTGATGTGTTCTGATAAGGTAATCGTAGCCTTAAGCCTCGTCAACCAGGAATGGCTAAAACGTGGGAGGTGCAGTAAGGCTAAGTGGGTCGCACCCAAGTAGGACGAGATTTTCCACTGTATAGTGGTCCCTTTTTATTCGGCTGTGTGGGCAGTTGGTTGCAAACAACTGCTGGGTTATCTTGTTCGAGACTATCCAGTAAGGGATGGTCCCGGCCTTGTGTTGTAGGGGATTTAGGGTGGATCCTCGGTACACTGATCTAGACCAGGTACTATGACGTGCGGTACCCCAGTAGCCCTGCCATTGATGGAAACCCATTCTTCCTACGCGCCCTTTACGGTTTTGATAATATAACCCACTTTGTGGCTAGTATGCTGGAATTTAATTATGTAGCAATTTCAGCTATTTCGTATTTACTTGAAAACCTGAGACCCTATTATAATATCACTGGATTTCCTATCAAATGTTTTGGTTATTGTAAGGTAAAAACTTTTCCGTGTTTATGTGTGCGAAGTCTTACGAGATACCATTTGTTTTCAAAGGTTTTCAAAGTTAAGTAACTTTAACCGGTTACTCACACAAGACCCAGGTCTGACCCAGAGTTTATTTTTTGTTTTTCTTAAACTCTTAGGTACTCAAATTTTTTTGAGTAGCCAAGGGATTCAGGTTAGCTTTGATGAATTCTGGAGGAGGTATGGAGCAAGAGGCTTCAGCATTTGTAGATATATAGTTTTCCACTGTGTTGGTATCTCTGCGTTGTATATTTGAGTTGTAATGACTAGATAGGTGTTTTAACTTTCTAATATGTGATGTATAAGTTGTATAACTCTAAAAGATGTTGTATATTATGTAATACTTATGTGATTAATATATTTTATACGTTCCGTTGTGAGATTATGATGTTTCTTAGTTCTTTCTTTTCTATCTTTTCTCTTTTCTATCCCTTTCTTTCTTAATAATGATGCGTCTTTCTGTGAAATGAAAGGCGGGTCGTCACAGTTGGTATCAGAGCGCTAGGTTGAGTGAATACCTAGGCTTTGGAGTGATTTCTTTCTTGAAAGAGTGTACTTGTAATTTTGATATATATATATATATATTTCTACCCAATTGTTGGGCTACATGTCCGGGTTTTCGAAAATAAGTTCTAGAGGTAGGAAGGGTAGTGGGGTGTGTAGCACGACTACCAATGGAAGGAGTCCAAGTGTTAAGGATGGAAGTGTATTTGCCAAGGCTGTAGACCCAATACTGCCTCAAGTGAGCTTTGCAGTGATGTAAGGATTTCACCAAACTCTGAAGGAAACCTTTTTAAGGTGCAGAGTCTGTCTTTGAAGTGCAGTTTGGATGAGCGAGAGCTTGGATCTGTCGGATGTGCAGAAGCGAGTGATGGTATCTTAGAAACTTCAGGAAAGAGCAGCTACGTTATGAGACACAATAACTATATATGTTTCTGAAGATGTTTCTTTTGAAGCAAGTTTAAGGAAGTATGTCGGTATTAGTGACGAGACTCAGTTCAACAGGGTGTTGTGTTTGGGTTGAGGCCCGAGTTTTTTTGAGGAGATGCCTGCCCATCTCATGGTTCATTTGAGAAATTGGATAATATGGCTTTGAGGATCGAAGAGCTATGGATAGAAAGTCTTCGGCATCTGTGTCAGCATTGCAGCTCAAAAGTGTTCTGTGTGCTGACAAAAAGGTCATCTGGCTAAGCAGTATTCTAGAGGTGGAGTTCTGAAGCAGCAGAGTGGACCCATTTCTTCAATGGATTGGCTAGATAAGCATAAGCTGTTCAGATTGGTAAAGAGAGAACAATTTATATGGAAATTATGCTGGATTGATCGCAAAAGTGACTTGCGATAGTTGAGTGTTCTCTAGGGTAATCTTTTGCATGGGATCGAGGCATCTCTAGAGAAGGTAGGAGTTAAAGAAGTTATCAGAGATTTTTCCAGATGTCTTCTAGGAAGTCAATGTTTGCCATAGCATCTGGAGAATGAGTTTTTGAATCGACTACGATTCCAGGAGTGATACCAGGAGTTCATCTTAGTAGTGGGATGGCTCGTAGAGAGAGGGTTTGATGAAGCAGCTCAGGATTCAAGGAACTTCTGAGTTGTCTCTTTATGGGTCTGTTGAACCATGTCTTCCGGGATGTGTTGGACAAGTCTGTCCTCGTGTTCACCATTAGCATTCTCATCTACTCCAGATAAGAGTTGCACAACGGAAGCGAGGTAGCAGCTGTTTTAGAGTGGAAGCAACCCTAGACTCCTTGGAAGTTTGCAGTTTTCTTGGATTAGAGGATTTCTTCTAGAAGTTTTTTAGGATCTGAAGGTGAGACTGGCGAGTGCATCTGTTTTTTTGGATGGGAGAAGTAAGTTTGACGTCTTCTGATGATTGTGAGTAGAGTTTATGTTCTTGATTTCGGAAGATCTTGAGAGGATCATTAGGTTGGGTTGTTTTTGATCTAGTTTGTTTCGAGAGACATCAGCAAAGATTGAGCTGATCGGGAAGGATGAAGGCAGTCCAGGATCGTCAGAAGTGTTTTGTGGAAATGAGACAGCGAAATTTAGATTTCAAAGTCGGAGATTTGATTTTGGATAAGTTTTCTCCGATCAAAGAAGCTATAAGTTTTGATAAAACTGGGAAGCTAGCTCTGAGATACATTGGATCTTTCTACGTTCTTGTAAGGATAAGTGTTTTGGCCTACGGGATTGAATGGCCAGTTTAGAAGACTGGGATTCAGTGTGTTTCACATATCTCTAAGGGAGTACGTTTATGATCCATCATTCATTATGGAACCAGCAGTTCATGAGGATTTGGTAGTTGAGCCGGCTTGACAATGGTCTGATATCCTGTTCAGTTTTATAGATCAAGATGAGTAGGAGCTCAGAAGCTTAGTAGTGTAGATTGTTTGGATTCAATAGAGCGAGTATTTCAGTGTTTGTACCTAGGAAACTCTAGATAGTGTTAGGAAGATCTATACTGATTTGTGTCAGGATCATTAGATTTGTTTGATTGAGTGAATTGGATGCTATGATTGTTAGCATATGGTTAATAATACGTGCTTGTGGTTTAAAATTAAAATCTTTGATGGGTTATTAAATTATCTTTGCTTTTAAATTTCGAGGACGAAATTCTTTTAAGAAGGGAGGATTGTGATGACCTGGAATTTTAGGCAATATCAATTTAATAATCTATATTAATAATTAAATTGGTTTGATAATTTTCTTTTATAATTTCAATTTAAATTGGCATGTTTATTCATTTAAAAGCAAATAAATATTTAATTGGTGAATTTTATCTTTTAAAGTTAATAAAATGTTTTCTATTTATAATAGTTGTATATATATATATATATTTGTATATATTGTAAACACAAAAGCTTTGGTGAATTTAACAAATAAAATCATGTTTGAAATTCTTATATATATTTTGGCAATTTGAAAGTTACGATTGAATTTAATATAAAAAATTTCAAAGGTTATATAAATAAATAACCATATAGTTTCAAATTACATAAGGTAAATGTTTAATTGTTTAAAATATTCTTTTTTTAGCTTAAGTTTAAATTTAAATAAGATTAACATAAAGGTTTATTTTACTTTTCTTTTTAAATATTGCTTGATAAATATGATTTGTAAATAAATATAAAGTGTAAAATACAATCACAAACATATAAAACATATCATACATTAATTCATTTAGTAATATAAGTAATTTATAAATAATGAGATAATTTCCTTTGTAAATTATTTAAAATTGGCAAAATTGTTATTTTCAAACAATAATAATAATGTGTTGTTTTTATGTATAGATATAAATAGATTTTAAAGAAAATAGAATTGTTATTTTCAAATTGAATGTGTTGTTATATATATGTGTGTGTGTGTGTGTATACATATATATAACATGATATTAAATTAGATTTTTAAATTTATTTTGATTTTGAATTTGGATTTAATTTTGAAATTCAAAAGATAGGTATTTTAAAATATTTTGGATTTTAAAAAATATATATATAAGATTTTATTTGTATATACGTTTTATTTTTTTCTTTAAAATATATATATATATATATATATATTTAGATAAGTATTTATTAATTAGTAAATTAAGTATAAAATCTTTATATTAACATTTAAAATAAATAAAAATTGCTTAATGACAAGTGTAAATATATAAAATCTTGGTTTTAACATGTGTAAGTTAATGAACTATAGTAAATGACAAATGGTATGTTTTTAAACAAGTGTCACTTTTTAATTTTAATTCCCTTTTATTTTTAATAATCAAATTTAGCCTTTATAAGCACTTGTTTCTTCTCTTCATCTCTTTTTCTATTCTTCAATTCAAAACTAAGAAAAAACTCAAACCAAATTCTCAAAACAAATCTGATTGTCAAATATTTCTCAAACTAGAGGCTAATCAAATTCAATAGCCTGTAAATTGTTTTCAAAATCAAAACCAAAAGCATGTACATTTCTTTAAACCTGAGATTTAAACAAAACAAACTCAAGAAAATCAAAGCGGGAACCTCTCTGTTTTCAAAACTGAGCCATCTTTACAAAAAGTTTCCAGATCATAACATCCAATTTCAAAATCAAGAGCGATTTCAAGTTTTTAAAGTTTAAAAACTATTTCAAAAAAAAAAGCTCTGTTCATCTTCTTTAACTGGTGAGTAACATTCTTTCTAAAAGCTTAAGTATAGGTAAATCTGGTTCCATGTGAATTACTAAAAATAAATGTTTTGTGTATATATGAATTTTCTACGTATATGTGGATGTATAGGTGTGGGCATGCCTTTTATATCTGTATTTTCCTGTTTTTAGTTTCAAAGCTCATAGTTTTGATCAAAAATCATTATCTCTTTATCTGATCTCTATTTAGACTTAGGATTCAAACAAAATCTGTTTGTCTAATCATAGATTAAGATTTAAAATTATATTTAAGTGAATTAAATTTGAAATTCTCGGGAAAACCAAACAAGAACAGTATAAGCTTAAGATATGTAAAATTTCAAACATCTTAATGCATCAATTCAGGCATATAATCCGAATCTTTAACCAAAATCGTCATTTTTAGAAGTTGTAACGACCCGCTATTTTTGGACTATTCGCATCCGCACATGTCGGACTTGAATAATTCAAAATACCGAATTGTTAATTTAAATTTGGCAAAACGGAGATATACAGTAAATAAATAATCACAGAAAACAGACACGGAGTAATAATATGCAGCGGAAATAAAGAGATAGTAGTTCATGAAGCTACTATATAAATATATAAGATACATCAGAGTTTACAATAGAAGAGTAATACGATACATCAGATACAAATCAGAATACATCACTGGAATCATCGAATACTGAACGCAGAATAGATGGCTTGATCTTCAAGCAAAGCTTCAACTCCAAAGGTGAGTCTCAAAGCTGAACCATTCAATCTGACCCGAGCGTAAAGCAAAACACAAAACACTCGAGTCAGGATTAATATTCTTATATCAATAAATCCAACTCAAGTGAAATAGGAATCGAAATACAAGTAACTCAAAGGACGTTGGAATAACCATCCTCTAAGGATCCGTTAAACTATCTATTATGTAGTAGTGTACGCTAAATAGATAATGTCTATCAGTAATATAAAGCATCAACATAGTGTTAAGGCGTTACCATTATCCCCCTTAACACATTTTATATAAGCATCATAGTCTATACAGCACTGTAAACTCCACCGTAAACTGGTGGGATATCAGAGAGTACTCCATAGGTATAACACAAAAAAAATTCGTAGTGGGCGCTTATATAGGGATACAAGTATGACAAGGCACATGAGGCAATACCCAAGGTAATGAAACTACCGTTTGCCTGATCCGGACTAGTGAAAACGCATCGCCGCATCGATCGCGACACCGCGAAACAACACTCCTGAAATTCCGAGGGTGCACCAATCAATCACAAATATTGAGTAGTAGTTACGAAGAAGTGTGTCCGCTCGAGGTGGCTAACCCATTTGGCCCGGCACGGCTCCTGATTTTAGTCATTTCCAATTTGACACAAGTGTCAAGGCTATCCATTATCGTTCTCTTTCTTCAGTCATCACGTACATCATTCCAACCACTTCATTCTGGATCATCACTCCGCGTATAGTTATTAAAGTGGTTTTCGTTTTAGATAGAGAGTATATCCATAACCGATTCCGGTTTCTTTAATAACTTTCGTAATTATTACACCGACTGGTCGTTTAATATATTACAAAACAAATCAATTTCAATTCCAATTAGAATTTATAAATCAACATTTCATTTGTCCTTTCTAAAACAATTTCCATAATTTACGTTCAAATTTCCAAATTACTATTTCAAAATCTTATAATTCGATTTCAATTTTTATTAAAACAATTCAATATTGATTCAAGTTCTTATATAAGTGTCATTCCGAATTCATTTAAATTAATTTAATTTAACATTTAATTCAATTTAAATTCACTGATCGATTTCATTCAATATTCCATAAGTTAATTTATCATTCAAAACAATTTTCATTTAATTTTCAATTAATCATATCAATTACTTACGTTCAACTTCATTATATCAAAACTTACAAGTGGAATTAAATTAAATTCGTCAAATCAATTCTTTAAATTACAAGTCTTTCGTTAATTTCAATAAATCCCATTCATTTTAATAAATCACATTTTATTTCTTGTTAAAGAAATTCAATTTTCACTCATTTATTGACTTCGTTACAAATTTCAAACTCAATTAATAAAGAACTAAATTTCACATAATCGAGAAGTTTCAATTTCACTTATTAACTTACTTAAATAATTTCCCAAAACTTAACAAATAAAGAAACGCAATTTCATTTATTAATGAAGTTCAAATTTCACTTATTCAAAAGTTCAATTTCTCTTATCAAAGAATTCAATTTTTATTCAATTATAAATTAATTCAATCTTATTCAATTTTTAAAATTTTCAACCTTAATTATTAATAATTTCAAAAATTAATAATTACAATCTTGATTATCAATTCAAACTTAATTATTAAATCATTTCCACTTAATTATGAATTCCAACTTAATCATCAAATCATTTCAACTTAATTATAAATTCAACTTAATAATTTCAAACTTAATTATAATTTCAAACTTGATTATAATTTCAAATTTAATTATTAAATGTTTTCAAACCTAATAATTTCAAAACTCAATTATTACTAATTCCAAATTATTTATTAATAATTCCAAATTTAGTTATTAAAAAATTAAATTTCAAACAATGTTTTTTCATCGATTACTATGTTAATATTTGTTTCAGATTTCAATATTTACATTTTCTTTTCATAAAATTCAAATTCCAACTTCATTTCATAACTTATTCTTTGCTCGAATAAAATCATTATTTTATTTTGAAATCAATTTATTGACCAATCGGATTTTTATTTAATTCTCTATCCAAGATCAAATTCATTTGGGTATATATCATTTCAACCCGATTCCAAATTCAATTCAAGATCAAGCATAATAAAGGGAACTTGCAGTGTGATAACTGGGATGGTGTCAAAGTAAATAAACAAGCAATAACAACAATTTATAACAATCCAATAATTCATTCAAATAATCCCGAAATAATCGTATTAATTCGCATTGTTGTTTGTGCGAATTAATAAAATTATCTCTAAAATCTACACTATCATTTCATGTAGATTAAAGATTTTTACATTAATATTTGTACGGTTCTTCACTTGTTATTCATTATTCGATTTCATACTACATAAATTTATACAACATACATTCAATGGTTCAAGTGTAGTTAACACCATTTCTACGTGTAACTTTATTTAACATTTAAAGGGGGTCATATTATAGAAATTTAACTATCCTATATCAAATTCCATTGCGTACTATTTATCACTTTAACATTAACAATTTAACATCCAATGTAAATATCAACAATCATCAATTATCAGCCAACCTGTATTATCAAGGCTAGAGATGAACGAGAAGGTGACACGGATACGCACCATGAGACGGACACAGAAATGAGCTACGAATCCAAGCAAATCAAATTGGCACGAATTCAACGAACAAAGCTGATACTAGAAATCGATGGAACATATCAGAATGAGATCGATGAAGATAATTGATATAATTGAACACTTACATAAACTATATATATAAAACCGTATTTTAAATTCACCCATGTACAAATTTAAATATATGCACATATTATAAATTTCCTTTCTAAAATAATTTATTATTATATATATATATATTAACGCACAAAATAAAATATATGTTAAAATCATTATTGTTAAAACATACATGATATGTAAACGTATTATTATTATAACAGTCGCATGTATGAAAACCCAAACCAACAGACGCCACCAAGCATAATATATAATAATCTTTTGTACACAACATCTGTAAATCAGCTATATATGTTATTAAAGTACATCTATATAGAAATATATAATCGCCGATTGAAAACGTATAATATGACTAACACATATACATACACTCGAACAGTAAAGTCATTATAACTTAATTTATAAAATATATATAACTAGCAGAACAAAAATATAACTTATTTCCTTCCACCTCAAACAACAATTTATAAAATCTCTACATTATAACAACTATACTATATACGTAAATCGGACACTATACTATATTTTATAAACAACTTCTTCTAAAAATAAATTCACCTAACAGCCTATAATATAACTATGCATATGCTTTTATAGACTATACTGTAGCCATGCCTTTTTTTTTCCTCTACTGACATACGAAAACTTTGCTATAAATAAATAAATATAAAAGAAAGGTAAACAAACTTGTAACATAATAGTCTGTAGACTCATAAAGGTGTACGCAACAATACGTAAGATTGTCCACTAACGTATTCACTATATATATATATAAATAATATAAACACATGAATACTACGTGTATAAACTAATATAAACATCATGTTATATACATACTAAAAAATCTTAAGTAAACTTATACATATAATACTAACTCATATAACTCACTATGTGTATATAAACTATATAACAGATTTAGAATATAATTTATATAATACTTGTATATAAAAATGTACAAAGTATATATAGAATATAAACTATTATACATCTACTATTATATATATATATACGTGTATAAATACAACATGATATAAAATTTAACATATTTTATATATACTACTACTGTATACAAAAAAAAAAAACTAGTTTAACAATTTAAATATAAGGATGACATAACAACTTGTGAAAACTTATATTTTTATACCAACTGATTCTATAATTCTTTAACAGATTATAACTCGCATAACAAAATAATACAAATATATAACTAGCATCATACATATGGATCAGATTAAAGTGATTTTTTTTCAAACAATTTTGTAAATCAACTATGACAAAATTTACAAAACAAATATATTTATGTATAGATTTTTTTATACAACCGAACAACATATATATAATTATATACTATTAAAATACTCACAAAACATACAAAATATTCGTTTACCTTAAATAAAAAATTACACTCGTCCAAGGCAAAAGGGTGACAAGCTCGGCCAGGAGGAAAAGGCGTGGGGCTAGCAGCGGTTGAAGGCTAGGGATTGGTTATGGCGGAGGCAACAGAGGTGGGTTCGAGCGGCCATAGCGTCTTGGTCAATGTAGGCGGTTGAGGGGACGAGTCCGGCGGATCTGGGAAGGGTGGCGCCGGTTGATGTTGCACGTGGAGGGGAACGGCGATGCTACGCGAGCAATAGGAGGCTCATCATACGGAGGAGATGAGAGAGGAGCTCGGGTGGCCATGCACAACAACAATTTGTTTGTTATTTTCTTTTATTTTCTTTTTTTTTACACGCGGCTGTGCTTTGATGGTGGAGAGAAGGAGCGGAAGGTGGTGGAACGCTATTGCTTTGGCCGAGAGTGGCTGTCATGGCCATTGCAGAGGGCGGAGGGAGGGGTGGCTGCTAGTGGCCGTGTTGGTGGTGATGTTAGGCGAAGGCGGGTGTAACAACCCGCATATTTATCGATTTTATATTTAAATATTTTATTTAAATATTTCATCGTTAGTCGGATTTTTAGTCCGAAAACCTACTTTTTGCAAACAGTCGAATTGGGACTCGGGACCACTGCCTTTGAGTTTCAAATGCCGTTTGCGACCTTTTTGAGTATAAGCTTCGATATGTTTGGAGAAAGTTGATTTTTGCTACTTTTTCCCGCTTAGGGTTTTGGTTGGGCTGAGCCAATTAACCACTTCACTCAGTTCCAACACTCTCCTCTTCATTCACTTCTCTCCTATTTTCCTAACACTCAAGCTTTTATGTTAATGGAGGGTGGAAGAGGAAATTAAAACTCCAAGCCCTAGCTTCCTTTGCGAATCCAAGCTTTAGCTCCAAACTCAAGAAGAACCTTTTGGTAAGCATATCCTTCACCTTCTCCAACTCTTTCTCCATTCAATTTCAGAAATTTCCTAAACCTAATTTAGGGAATGTTTCTCTTTTAAGCTTAGATTCAAGCTTCTAGTGTTGAGATTGAAGAGTGCTTGTTCTTGCCATTGCTTTCAAGCTTCATCTTCATAAATTTAGTTCAAAGGTGAGATTTTTATCTCACATCTATGACTATAATTATCTTTGGTTGTTGGGTATGAATTCCTAACACTTCTTCATATGCATTTGCTCTCGATTTGGATTGGTTTTGTGAATATTCCAATTTTTGGGTTTTTAAGTCAAATTTGTGTGAAATCCTTTTATGGATGTTTGATCATGTTTTTGGTGATGCACCGAGGAGCATATAGGGACGGGTTGCCGATTGGCATAAACCCTTAGAGCCAATGTTCGTCCGGTTGCATTTTGGAAGAATTTGCTCTTCATTTGAATAGGCTGAAAAACAGCCCAGGCATGATTCAGTCGACCGAAAACTCTGTTCAGTCGACTGAACCTGAAACCCAAGAGTTTCCAGGCATGATTCAGTCGACTGAAAAACTCTGCACAGTCGACTGAAACTGGAAACAGAAAGTTTCCTGAACCTGGAAAATTTCCAGGCACAGGGTCAGTCGACTGAAAACTCTGTTCAGTTGACTGAACCTGCTGTTTGAGTCCAATTTGCCTTTTTGGATTGAATTTCCAATTTTAATCGATTCGTGATGATCCTATTTATTGTCATCATTTATTATCATCTTTGATGACTTATTTTCTTTGGGAATTTTAGATATATCCACTTCGATGGATCCTTTATCGATTTCATTGGATTTTTATTCACATCTTCGAATGTGATCTTTGTGATTGATTGTTTCTTCAATCCCCCTTGTGCTTTGTCACTTTAAAAATATAAAGGTTTTCTATACTAGTAGTAAATATCAAAACTCTTTCCTCAAACGATTTCAATACTATTTTAATACCAAATTCGTTTATAAAACCGTTTTCCAATCTATTAGTATTACAAACCTTTACCTCACTCGTATGAGAAATCTAATTAAATGACTTAGTAAAACGAGTGGTATGAAACGCTTGCGTTTACTTCGTCGGTTAATTCTTGGACTTGTTCGATTGAATCTCTTGTGACAATTTTCTAGTGGAGATCTACAATTTGTTCGTAAATATTTAAGTTAAGCTAGTGGTTATGGGACATGAAGCTAAGCTCATATATTTACTAGCTTAGTGTAATCGACACTTCTCTTTGATCTTGACGATCATTTTAGGTTTTAGACTAGCATCGTGCTATGTCTTTATGATTTCGTTCATCGGACGTCCCGCTGTACGACGTCGTTGTTCCCTTTGATTGTGATTTGGTTCATCGGACGTCCCGCTGTATGACGTCGTTGTTCCCTTTGATTATGATTTGGTTCATCGGATGTCCCGCTGTAGGACGTCGTTGATCCTTTCCTTGTGATTTCTGGATCTCGTGTGTTGAATTCTGGAATTTATGTTTCACCAACTTTTACGATGGGCATTGATATATGCGTCATATATTGTGGCTTGGTGAATGAAATTAGGAGCATGACATTCCTTTTTATCTTGAGTAGATTATTGTGATATTGATTAATCTCTTGTTGATTTCCAGTTTACTTATTTATCACAGCTTGGCATTGTGATTAATACATGTTTATGTCATATCTCTTATTATATATCACTTCATCTGATATTTATAGCTAGACTGATCCGTTTATTATTTTCTTATTAAATAATACCCGGGTCAGACCGAGATGTTACAGGTGCTTCTGCTTGACTTCTCTCTTGGGATTGATCCCTCTGACTTTTGGCTAGCTACTTATATTAGTAGTTTATTTTGGTGTATACATTCGAGATATAGACTCCATAATGTATACTTATTCTTTTGTGTAGTTCATGTAACTATTCTTTTGTGATATTGTGGACCTTTTTAGACCACTACTCTGATGTACACTTTCATGTGTAGTATTCATATCCATTTCCGCCTTTGTGATATGAATTGTCTATGACTGATTTATGTTATGCTTATTTCTATATTTGTTTCCGAAGAAATTATAGCCACTGTGTAGTAGCTTTGAGTTTGTGTCGGTATGTCGGATTTCCTCTTGAGATGAAAAGTTATATTTTTATCCGGTATATCGGTACTCGCACAAAGCAATTATACAGATGGTCGCTCCTCAACAGCCTTATTCTCCGTGCTAGTCGACAGCATTCACCGTAATGTTCTTGGTTAGCGTGGGTATAGAGGTGGGGCGTCACAGCTTGGTATCAGAGCCAAACTTCGGAACAATATGAAATATTATAGCAAGGATCATGTCCTAAGTCTTTCATAGGAGTTGTGCTTTAGGATTTAATTCGAGTGCTTGTACCGATTCATCCTATTTTCTTTATGATTCCTTGTTTTATCTATCAAGATTGCTTGATATTCATTTGAGAATAACCTTCTTCTTCTTCCTTCTTTCTTTCTTAAGGAAGAGAAATGGTTAGACCAGGCCGTCCCAGCGCCGGTCAATCTAGTGCTACTCGCCAGGATGGAGTATTCATGTCTGCTCAACAACTTTTGGATCTTGTAAAGAATCAAGAGTTTATCTATGCTTTGTGTAAGAACCCTGAAATGGTTCTACCTTTGAAACTTGAAGTTTCTTTCAATCAGCTTGTGGATGTTACTCTTCTTCACGGGGAGGTTGGTAAAGGAAGTGTTTGTGATATTGGGACTTCCAAGAAGAGGCATATTAAGTTCAAGAGCTTTAATCCCAATAAGAGAGTGAAGCAAACTACTTTTGTAGCAAAGACTCCAATCCCTAATCGTGGAGGATGCTACAATTGTAATTCTATGGAACACTATGCGAATATGTGTCCAAAACCCCATTCTTGTCGCTATTGCAAGAAACCGGGTCATCTTTTATATGCGTGTCCCAAACTTTTGAACAAAGACATCAGAAAGCTAAATATTGTGCAGGCCCCTAGCAACTCTTCTCTTGGTCAAGGTATTTTTCGTTCAATCCTTGATGGCATTGTTTTAATTCGTGAGCTTTCTACTTGAGTTCTTTTTGATATGGGTTCCATCTCACTATTTTATATTAAAAGAACTTGTCGATTCTTTTTCTTTGAATATTTTGGGCTTGATGACTTCTTTGAGGATTGTGAATCCGGATGGTAGATCCGCAACACTCAATTTGCTTTTTATTGATGTCGAAATTATTTTATGAGACTTTTCTTTTCGAGCCGATATTTTTACTTAGGCTTCGGAATTGATTTTTTTTAAGGATCGGCTTAATCATTGTGAAGCCCATATCCTATTTTTCGAGTGGATTATTCATCTTCGACATTTTCAATCTGTTAAGCAGATTTCTATTTTTCCTTTATGATTTTTGATTCCAACTTGATGGCATCATTTTATTCCTTAAGCCCACTTATAAGGAAAGTGTTATTTCTCTCATTCATGTAGTTAGAGAAATTTTCCGGAATCTTTGACCTTGTCTTAGGATTATCACCTAAGTAATCTTTTGTATGGTGCTAAGGTCTTTTCAGTTTGACCTTACCACCGGTTTTCAATTGCTACGAGTTGCGGAGGTTAGCATTCCACTTACCGCACTCCGCACTCATTATGATTCTATGAATGAATTATTTTGTCATTCAGTTTGTCCAGCTTATTTCATCCATTTTATAGATCGAATATTCTATGAATATCTCGATGACTCCATTCTTGTATTTATTGATTTTGGATGAGAAAAGCAATTTAAAAATTTTGAAAATCTTTTTCATAAGATTTATTCATAAGTGCAATTTGATTTTTGTTCTTGAAACGAACAAAGAATATTCTTAAAACTTTTTAAGAGAATTATTTATCCTATAAAAGATGATTTTTTGATTGTATTGCCCGTTGAGTGCTTTAAGAATTTTGGTCGATGCGCTTGATCAACGTTATCGATAGGAATTTCCTAAACGCTTTGATGAGACAATCAGACACAGTATATTAACTTGAAAATAGTAAATTTTTCTAGAAAGATTATTACATAATGATAGATGTAATTTTGAAAGTTTTAACTTTTCAGGAAAGAAGATTATTTAAAAGAAATTCTTTCTTTTTAATACTCTTATTCTTGTGATTCCTGGAGGGGAACCAAGACTTTCCTATTTGTATCGATACTAGTTGTATTGGTTTGGATGCCATTCTCTTGCCATAGAGGACGTGCTATAACTTGTGCTTCTAAATCATTATAGTTTATCGAGACTAGATATGCCACTTATGATCTAGTGCTCTCGGCTATTGTTTTTGCTTTTGGAATTTGGCATCATCATATTTGGATGAGAAATTTGTTCTCTATCTCGATCATAAATCTTTGGAATATTTATGTTCTCTTAAGGAACTGCTTGTTGACTCGAGTTCCTAGCTTCCTATGATCTTGATATTCTTTTTATTCCCGAAGGGGAAATCGTGTTGCCAATGCGTTTAGTCGTAAAAAAAAGGGGTTGTTTCTTTGTTGATGACCGAATGAAATTATCTTTTTATCAAGTTCATCGGGCGTTTTGATGTACTTCGTTTTATTGAGTTTCATCTCATTTCTTTTATGAACTTGCGTCAGATGTTCTTTTATTGTGTTCGGTTCATTGGACGTACCGTTTTTGTACTACGTCAGTGTTCCGAAATCATTCGGGCTTCGGTTCATCGGATGTACCGTTTGTACTACATCGATGTCTTTGCTTTTGATTCATCGGATGTACCGTTTGAACTACATCGATGTCTTTGCTTTTGATTCATCGGATGTACCGTTTGTACTACATCGATGTATTTGCTTTTGATTCATCGGATATACCGTTTGTACTACATCGATGTCTTTGCTTTTGATTCATCGGATGTACCGTTTGTACTACATCGATGTCTTTGCTTTTGATTCATCGGATGTGCCGTTGTACTACATCGATGTCTTTGCTATTTGATTCATCGGATGTACCGTTTGTACTACATCGATGTCTTTGCTATTTGATTCATCGGATGTACCGTTTGTACTACATCGATGCCTTTGCTTTTGATTCATCGGATGTACCGTTTGTACTACATCGATGTCTTTGCTTTTGATTCATCGGATGTACAGTTTGTACTACATCGATGTCTTTGCTTTTGATTCATCGGATGTACCGTTTGTACTACATCGATGTCTTTGCTTTTGATTCATCGGATGTACCATTTGTACTACATCGATGTCTTCGCTTTTGATTCATCGGATGTACCATTGTACTACATCGATGTCTTTGCTATTTGATTCATCGGATGTACCATTTGTACTACATCGATGTCTTTGCTTTTGATTCATCGGATGTACCGTTTGTACTACATCGATGTCTTTGCTTTTGATTCATCGAATGTACCGTTTGTACTACATCGATGTCTTTGCTTTTGATTCATCGGATGTACCGTTTGTACTACATCGATGTCTTTGATTTTGATTCATCGGATGTACCGTTTGTACTACATCGATGTCTTTGCTTTTGATTCATCGGATGTACCGTTTGTACTACATCGATGTCTTTGCTCTGGTTCATTGGGCGTACCGTTTTTGTACTACGCTGATGTCCCAAATTATTTGAGTTTCTAGTTCCTTGGGCGTACCGTTTTTGTACTACGCCGTTGCACCGGCTCAATTTTCTGCTATTCTTGACGTTCCCCACGTCTTTTATCTACGGAAATGCCTCAGGGATTCCGGTTTTCATTCTTGAGCCCGGTAATATTGTGGAAATTGAAGTTTCACCAGATTTCTTGCTAACTCTTTCGTGCACTTTTTGGTGAACTTCTTGATTCAAATTTTCTTTTGTGTTAATATGCTTCTATGGTTGTTACTTCTTATATTTCCTTCTTAATTATTGCGAGGACGCAATTTCTTTAAGGAGGGGAGTCTGTAACAACCCGCATATTTATCGATTTTATATTTAAATATTTTATTTAAATATTTCATCGTTAGTCGGAATTTTAGTCCGAAAACCTACTTTTTGCAAACAGTCGAATTGGGACTCGGGACCACTCCCTTTGAGTTTAAAATGCCGTTTGCGACCTTTTTGAGTATAAGCTTCGATATGTTTGGAGAAAGTTGATTTTTGCTACTTTTTCCCGCTTAGGGTTTTGGTTGGGCTGAGCCAATTAACCACTTAACTCAGTTCCAACACTCTCCTCTTCATTCACTTCTCTCCTATTTTCCTAACACTCAAGCTTTTATGTTAATGGAGGGTGGAAGAGGAAATTAAAACTCCAAGCCCTAGCTTCCTTTGCGAATCCAAGCTTTAGCTCCAAACTCAAGAAGAACCTTTTGGTAAGCATCTCCTTCACCTTCTCCAACTCTTTCTCCATTCAATTTCAGAAATTTCCTAAACCTAATTTAGGGAATGTTTCTCTTTTAAGCTTAGATTCAAGATTCTAGTGTTGAGATTGAAGAGTGCATGTTCTTGCCATTGATTTCAAGCTTCATCTTCATAAATTTAGTTCAAAGGTGAGATTTTTATCTCACATCTATGACTATAATTATCTTTGGTTGTTGGGTATGAATTCCTAACACTTCTTCATGTGCATTTGCTCTCGATTTGGATTGGTTTTGTGAATATTCCAATTTTTGGGTTTTTAAGTCAAATTTGTGTGAAATCCTTTTATGGATGTTTGATCATGTTTTTGGTGATGCACCAAGGAGCATATAGGGTCGGGTTGCCGATTGGCATAAACCCTTAGAGCCAATGTTCGTCCGGTTGCATTTTGGAAGAATTTGCTCTTCATTTGAATAGGCTGAAAAACAGCCCAGGCATGATTCAGTCGACTGAAAACTCTGTTCAGTCGACTGAACCCGAAACCCGAGAGTTTCCACGCATGATTCAGTCGACTGAAAAACTCTGCACAGTCGACTGAAACTGGAAACAGAAAGTTTCCTGAACCTGGAAAATTTCCAGGCACAGGGTCAGTCGACTGAAAACTCTATTCAGTCGACTGAACCAGCTGTTTGAGTCCAATTTGCCTTTTTGGATTGAATTTCCAATTTAAATCGATTCGTGATGATCCTATTTATTGTCATCATTTATTATCATCTTTGATGACTTATTTTCTTTGGGAATTTTAGATATATCCACTTCGATGGATCCTTTATCGATTTCATTGGATTTTTATTCACATCTTCGAATGTGATCTTTGTGATTGATTGTTTCTACAATCCCCCTTGTGCTTTGGTTTTCTATACTAGTAGTAAATATCAAAACTCTTTCCTCAAACGATTTCAATACTATTTTAATACCAAATTCGTTTATAAAACCGTTTTCCAATCTATTAGTATATACAAACCTTTACCTCACTCGTATGAGAAATCTAATTAAACGACTTAGTAAAACGAGTGGTATGAAACGCTTGCGTTTACTTCGTCGGTTAATTCTTGGACTTGTTCGATTGAATCTCTTGTGACAATTTTCTAGTGGAGATCTACAATTTGTTCGTAAATATTTAAGTTAAGCTAGTGGTTATGGGACATGAAGCTAAGCTCATATATTTACTAGCTTAGTGTAATCGACACTTCTCTTTGATCATGACGATTATTTTAGGTTTTAGACTAGCATCGTGCTATGTCTTTGTGATTTGGTTCATCGGACGTCCCGCTGTACGACGTCGTTGTTCCCTTTGATTGTGATTTGGTTCATCGGACGTCCCGCTGTACGACGTCGTTGTTCCCTTTGATTGTGATTTGGTTCATCGGATGTCCCGCTGTACGACGTCGTTGATCCTTTCCTTGTGATTTCTGGATCTCGTGTGTTGAATTCTGGAATTTATGTTTCACCAACTTTTACGATGGGCATTGATATATGCGTCATATATTGTGGCTTGGTGAATGAAATTAGGAGTATGACATTCCTTTTTATCTTGAGTAGATTATTGTGATATTGATTAATCTCTTGTTGATTTCCAATTTACTTATTTATCACAGCTTGGCATTGTGATTAATACATGTTTATGTCATATCTCTTATTATATATCACTTCATCTGATATTTATAGCTAGACTGATCCGTTTATTATTTTCTTATTAAATAATACTCGGGTCAGACCGAGATGTTACAGGTGCTTCTGCTTGACTTCTCTCTTGGGATTGATCCCTCTGACTTTTGGCTAACTACTTAGATTAGTAGTTTATTTTGGTGTATACATTAGAGATATAGACTCCATAATGTATACTTATTCTTTTGTGTAGTTCATGTAACTATTCTTTTGTGATATTGTGGATCTTTTTAGACCACTACTCTGATGTACACTTTCATGTGTAGTATTCATATCTATTTCCGCCTTTGTGATATGAATTGTCTATGACTGATTTATGTTATGCTTATTTCTATATTTGTTTTTGAAGAAATTATAGCCACTGTGTAGTAGCTTTGAGTTTGTGTCGGTATGTCGGATTTCCTCTTGAGATGAAAAGTTATATTTTTATCCGGTATATCGGTACTCGCACAAAGCAATTATACAGATGGTCGCTCCTCAACAGCCTTATTCTCTGTGCTAGTCGACAGCATTCACCGTAATGTTCTTGGCTAGCGTGGGTATAGAGGTGGGGCGTCACAGCGGGAGGCTCGGCTATTTAGGCGGTGGGGAGATGGGCTTCACGAGTTTGAGGGTGGGAGGTAAGGTGTTACGTATAAGCAAGTGGAGGATGTGGCTTACTGCTGTGGAAAGAAAAGAAGGGTGGGAAGGAAAGAAAAGGAAGGAGAAGGTGGAGCTACAACATGCAAAAAATGAATAGGCTCACGTTTCATGTATTAGTATATTTCCTAGGTGATAGCACGTTAACCAAAACTGAAATTTGAAGGGAGTATATTGGGAATAAACAAATGGCAAAAGTGGTATGAATTCAGAAGAAACCAAAAGTCTAAAATGCGGAACTGATACAAAGTCGTTACGCGGATTTTCACTATCACCGGGAGTTCAAAACATGCAAACGAACATACCACTGAGATCAGCACTACGAGATGATCAAAATGGTATATGGATATCAGTGATATGATTGAATTATAAAAATTCGAATTTTTATACAAACAGAAATGTATGAAAATCGCAGAAGATTAAGATCGACGGAGCTAAAAAGTCTGAATTTGGAAAAACGACAAACTAACATCTTGCTCAGAAGATGGTTTAGAATTTTTCTATGTAAAATATTTTGGTTTTGAAAACGTTTTATTTTCATCGCTTTTTAACTGATTAAATTGAAGTCAATTTACGCACGAAATAAACTTTCATATTTTCGGACGAAAATTTACCAGTTGCTATATTTAACTAGACGCATTCCAAATATAAAATTTATATTTCAAAACTTTATCGTTTATTATTATTATTATTATTATTTTTCACACAAAACGCTTAAATTAAATTAAATAAATTCGTTAAAATATCCGGGTTGTTACACTCTCCCCCACTCAAAACTTTTCGTCCTCGAAAAGGAAGTAGGTAGGAGAATAGGAACAACCAAAAGGAAATAGACATGAATTTCTTTATAAATAATTAATTTAAACCATATAAATTTCAATTTAAATTTTTTTATTATTCAACAATTGTCTTTAAACTCAAGGAACTTCCTTAACTTGGTTTATTTCAGTTTATCATTGTTTATTACAAAATTTATTTCAAACAACAATTTATTTTATTAATCCAGTTGTTATCCAACTAACCTAGTATTCTATTTATCTCTATTAATCAATTTATTATTAAACTTAAAGTGTATAACCTTTTTATATGCACTCAAATTTTATTTATAAAGACAACTTAGATTCTATATTATCCAATTTTCTTAAATTAATAATTTCAAAGATCATAAATTTGAATGGTCATTTATTATAATCATACTTTATTCGACAAATTTAGTTCTTTTTATTTCAAATTATTATTAATTTATTCTACTTGATATATACTATCACTTATATATTAAGTATATTTGCACTTATTATAACCACTCAATTCATTTATAAATTTCTTTAACATCATTTTACACTGTATAATATTCAATTACATAGTTAACCTTTGAAATTTTAGGTGAGTTATATATTATGCAATTGTGTATTATCCAATTAAAATTTCTATTTAATTGTTCAGATTTAAATTTTTATTCAAATTTCGATTTCATTTTATAATTGAAATTATCCTTTAACATAAATTAAAGAATTAAATTTTCGAGTAACTTCAATTTTATTTAGAGGTAAATAAATATATATGATATAACAAATCAGATTTAAATTATATATCAATATATATATTACAAATCAATCACACTTTAAGAAATTCAAATCAATTTATTTTTCAAAACAAACCATAGCAAAGCTACAGAATAGTCTCTCCACTATGAAACCCGAAAATGAATGTCGATGATGCGGCCATCATCACCGAAATTATTTTCCAGCGACAAAATAGGAGAGCCCTGATTTAAACTTTTAAAATTCTTTGAAATGATTTTTATTTGAAATATTTTAAATACTATAGACTTCAAAGCTTTCAAATCAAAGTTGAAATCATCGAAAATTAAATTCTTAAATTCTAATTTAAATTTACTTCAAATTTTAATCAGGTTATACTCGAGTTTACAAATTCGTTTATTTATATTATGAAATAGTCGATGGTTTATAAAGCAATAAATGAAAATTAAATTTTCACATTTCGACGACAGATTCATTAACATTTTAGTTTCAGAAAAATTTATACTTATAAATAATATAATTATACAAAACCATTTTATTCACCAATTTGAAAATATTATTGTGTCAGTTTTCTCTGCTCAAGCGTTTTGGAAATCCTATCAATAGCGTTGATCAGACGAATCGATCGAAAACCCAAATCAACATCAACAACTCAAACAATGCAATATATATATATAAAACATTTTTAATATTAATTTACAAGTACAATTCCTCGCCCGACGATACAAGAATGGATTTGAAAATAAGTATAGAGATACAAATTTTGATGGAAATCAAATCAAGAGAATTTTTGATTCGATAATAAGTTGGAAACAGAAGATAAGATAATTCAATTAACAGAATCGGGAGATGGACAAGCTTATTTAATTCACGGGCAACCCTAACCGGATCGACCGTGACTTAAAGAATAAGATCGATGCCGAATTCCGAGGCAAATCGACATTCGATCTCAGGAGATAAAATTCAGTTATAGCAGGGAATAGATAGCAGCGTAAACTGAGGATACAGAAATCTCCGGTAAATCAATGCTCTATTTTAAAAGAGTTTCACCCATTTACAAATAATTCAAAGATTGGCGAGATCGTCGATTCATTGTAAGAGTCATTCGAAGTGGAGTTATGGGATGCTCCAGGATTGAAAGAAGACGAATAGTGAGGGACAAGAATGAATTTCGAAATCGTGTGAACGTTCCAAAATTCAAAGGAATTGAGTAAAAAGGAAGAGATTGAAAATTGAGTGGGAGTGATTCTGTAAATACATTTACCCTATATGCTAAGTTTTCCTAGAGCTACCAAAAGCACTGATACCAACTGTAACGACCCGCTACTTTTGGACTATTCGCATCCGCACATGTCGGGCTTGAATAATTAAAAATACCGAATTATTAATTTAAATTTGGCAAAACTGAGATATACAGTAAATAAATAATCACATAACACAGACACAAAGTAATAATATGCAGCGGAAATAAAGAGATAGTAGTTCATGAAGCTACTTTATAGATATATAAGATACATCAGAGTTTACAACAGAAGAGTAATACGATACATCAGATACAAATTAGAATGCATCACTGGAATCATCGAATACTGAAAGCAGAATAGATGGCTAGATCTTCAAGCAAAGCTTCAAATCCAAAGGTGAGTCTCAAAGCTGAACCACTCAATCTGACCCTAGCGTAAAGAAAAACACAAAACACTCGAGTTAGGATTAATATTCTTATATCAATAAATCCAACTCAAGTGAAATAGCAATCGAAATACAAGTAAATCAAAGGACGTTGGAATAACCATCCTCTAAGGATCCGTTAAACTATCTATTATGTAGTAGTGTACGCTAAATAGATAATGTCTATCAGTAATATAAAGTATCAAAATAGTGTTAAGGCGTTACCATTATCCCTCTTAACACATTTTATATAAGCATCATAGTCTATACAACACTGTAAACTCCACCGTAAACTGGTGGGATATCAGAGAGTACTCCATAGGTATAACACAAAACAAATTCGTAGTGGACGCGTATGTAGGGATACAAGTATGACAAAGCACATGAGGCAATACCCAAGCTAGTGAAACTACCGTTTGCCTGATCCGGACTGGTGAAAACGCATCGCCGTAGCGATTGCGACACCGTGAAACAACACTCCTGAAATTCCGAGAGTGCACCAATCAATTACAAATAATGAGTAGTAGTTACGAAGAAGTGTGTCCGCTCGAGGTGGCTAACCCCATTTGGCCCGGCACGGCTCCTGATTTTAGTCATTTCCAATATGACACAAGTGTCAAGGCTATCCATCATCGTTCTCTTTCTTCAGTCATCACGTACATCATTCCAACCACTTCATTTTAGATCATCACTCCGCGTATAGTTATTAAAGTGGTTTTCGGTTTAGATAGAGAGTATATCCATAACCGATTCCGGTTTCTTTAATAACTTTCGTAATTATTACACTGACTGGTCGTTTAATATATTTCAAAACCAAATCAATTTCAATTCCAATTAGAATTTATAAATCAACATTTCATTTGTCCTTTCTAAAACAATTTCCATAATTTACATTCAAATTTCCAAATTACTATTTCAAAATCTTATAATTCGATTTCAATTTTTATTAAAACAATTCAATATTGATTCAAGTTCTTATATAAGTCTCATTCCGAATTCATTTAAATTAATTCAATTTAACATTCAATTCAATTTAAATTCACTGATCGATTTCATTCAATATTCCTTAAGTTTATTTATCATTCAAAACAATTTTCATTTAATTTCCAGTTAATCATATCAATTACTTGCGTTCAACTTTATTATATCAAAACTTACAAGTGGAATTAAATTAAATTCGTCAAATCAATTCTTTATATTACAAGTCTTTCGTTAACTTCAATAAATCCCATTCATTTCAATAAATCACATTTTATTTCTTGTTAAAGAAATCCAATTTTCACTCATTTATTGACTTCGTTACAAATTTCAAACTCAATTAATAAAGAACTAAATTTCACATAATCGAGAAGTTTCAATTTCACTTATTAACTTACTTAAATAATTTCCCAAAACTTAACAAATAAAGAAACCCAATTTCATTTATTAACGAAGTTCAAATTTCACTTATTCAAAAGTTCAATTTCTCTTATCAAAGAATTCAATTTTTATTCAATTATAAATTAATTCAATCTTATTCAATTATTAAAAATTTCAATCTTAATTATTAATAATTTCAAAAATTAATAATTACAATCTTGATTATCAATTCAAACTTAATTATTAAATCATTTCAACTTAATTATGAATTCCAACTTAATCATCAAATCATTTCAACTTAATTATAAATTCAACTTAATAATTTCAAACTTAATTATAATTTCAAACTTGATTATAATTTCAAATTTAATTATTAAATGATTTCAAACTTAATAATTTCAAAACTCAATTATTACTAATTCCAAGTTATTTATTAATAATTCCAAATTTAATTATTAAAAAATTAAATTTCAAACAATGTTTTTTCATCGATTACTACGTTAATATTTGTTTCAGATTTCAATATTTACATTTTCTTTTCATAAAATTCAAATTCCAACTTCATTTCAAAACTTATTCTTTGCTCGAATAAAATCATTATTTTATTTTAAAATCAATTTATTGACCAATCGGATTTTTATTTAATTCTCTATCCTAGATCAAATTCATTTGGGTATATATCATTTCAACCCGATTCCAAATTCAATTTAAGATCAAGCATAATATAGGGAACTTGTAGTGTGATAACTGGGATGGTGTCAAAGTAAATAAACAAGCAATAACAACAATTCATAACAATCCAATAATTCATTCAAATAATCCCAAAATAATCGTATTAATTCGCATTGTTGTTTGTGCGAATTAATAAAATTATCTCTACAATCTACACTATCATTTCATGTAGATTAAAGATTTTTACATTAACATTTGTACGGCTCTTCACATGTCATTCATTATTCGATTTCATACTACATAAATTTATACAACATACATTCAATGGTTCAAGTGTAGTTAACACCATTTCTACATGTCAATTTATTTAACATTTAAAGGGGGTCATATTATAGAAATTTAACTATCCTATATCAAATTCCATTGCATACTATTTATCACTTTAACATTAACAATTTAACATCCAATGTAAACATCAACAATCAATCAATTATCAGCCAAACTGTATTATCATCGCATAAATAATTAACAGATAATGGTGTCAAATGTCACAGGTGAACTGATACAGGTAATAACAGTGTAAATAACTAACAGTCGCATATTTCAATTGTCGTTTCAATTGAAATCAAATTAAATAAATAAAAGAATATTAATCGTGAGTGATTTCTCATCTTTCGAGGCTAGAGATGAACGAGAAGATGACACAGATACGCACCATGAGACGGACGCAGAATGAGCTACGAATCTAAGCAAATCAAATTGGCACGAATTCAACGATCAAAGCAGATAACAGAAATCGATGGAACATATCAGAACGAGATCGATGAAGATAATTGATATAAATGAACACTTATATAAACTATATATATAAAACTGTATTTTAAATTCACCCATGTACAAATTTAAATATATACACATATTATAAATTTCCTTTCTAAAATAATTTATTATATTTATATATATATATTAACGCAAAAAATAAAATATATGTTAAAATAATTATTGTTAAAACATACATGATATGCAAACGTATTATTATTATAACAGTCGCATGTATGAAAACCCAAACCAACAGACACCACCAAGCATAATATATAATACTCTTTTGTACACAACATCTGTAAAACAGCTATATATGTTATTAAAGTACATCTATATAGAAATATATAACCGCCGATTGAAAACATATAATATGACTAACACATATACATATACTCAAATAGTAAAGTCAGTATAACTTAGTTTATAAAATATATATAACTAGCAGAACAAAAATATAACTTATTTCCTTCTAACTCAAACAACAATTTATAAAATCTTTACATTATAACAACTATACTATATACGTAAATCAGAAAATATACTATATTTTATAAACAACTTCTTCTAAAAATAAATTCACCTAACAGCCTATAATATAACTATACATATGCTTTTATAGACTATACTGTAGCCATGCCTTTTTCTTCCCCTACTGACATACGAAAACTTTGCTATAAATAAATAAATATAAAAGAAAGGTAAACAAACTTGTAACATAATAGTTTGTAGACTCATAAAGGTGTACGCAACAATACATAAGATTGTCCACTGACGTATTCACTATATATATATAAAGAATATAAACACATGAATACTACGTGTATAAACTAATATAAACATCATGTCATATATGTACTAAAAAATCTTAAGTAAACTTATACATATAATACTAACTCATATAACTAACTATGTGTATATAAACTATATAACAGATTTAGAATATAATTTATATAATACTTGTATATATAAACGTACAAAGTATATATAGAATATAAACTATTATACATATACTATTATATATATACGTGTATAAATACAACAGGATATAAAATTTAACATATTTTATATATACTACTACTATATACAAAAAAAAACTAGTTTAACAATTTAAATATAAGGACAGACATAACAACTTGTGAAAACTTATATTTTTATACTAACTGATTCTATAATTCTTTAACAGATTATAACACGCATGACAAAATAATACAAATATATAACTAGCATCATACATATGGATCAGATTAAAGTAATTTTTTTTAAACAATTTTGTAAATCAACTATGACGCAATTTACAAAACAAATATATTTATCTATAGAGTTTTTTATACAACCGAACAACATATATATAATTATATACTATTAAAATATTCACAAAACATACAGAATGTTTGTTTACCTTAAATGAAAATTGCACTCGTCCAAGGCAAAAGGGTGACAAGCTCGGCCAGGAGGACATGGCGTGGGGCTAGCGGCGGTTGAAGGCTAGGGATTGGGTATGGCGGAGGCAACAGAGGTGGGTTCGAGCGGTCATAGTGTCTTGGTCAGTGTAGGAGGTTGAGGGGACGAATTCCAGCGGATCTGGGAAGGGTGGCGCCGGTTGATTTTGCACGCGGAGGGGAACGGCGATGGCTACGCGAGCAGTAGGAGGCTCACCATACGGAGGAGATGAGAGAGGAGCTCGGGTGGCCATGCACAACAACAATTTGTTTGTTATTTTCTTTTTTTTCCTTTTTTTTACACGCGGCTGTGCTTTGATGGTGGAGAGAAGGAGCAGAAGGTGGTGGAACGCTATTGCTTTGGCCGAGAGTGGCTGTCACGGCCATTGCAGAGGGCGGAGGGAGGGGTGGCTGCTAGTGGCCGTGTTGGTGGTGATGTTAGGCGAAGGCGGGAGGCTCGGCTATTTAGGCGGTGGGGAGATGGGCTTCACGAGTTTGAGGGTGGGAGGAAAGGTGTTACGTATAAGCAAGTGGAGGATGTGGCTTACTACTGTGGAAAGAAAAGAAGGGTGGGAAGGAAAGAAAAGGAAGGAGAAGGTGGAGCTACAACATGCAAAAATGAATAGGCTCACGTTTCATGTATTAGTATATTTCCTAAGTGATAGCACGTTAACCAAAACTGAAATTTGAAAGGAGTATATTGGGAACAAATAAATGGCAAAAGTTGTATGAATACAGAGATTCATTAAATGTGAATAACCGTTGGTATGATACAGTAGGCAAGTGGGTAAATGGATGGAAAAAAAGAAACCAAAAGTCTAAAATGCAGAACTGATACAAAGTCGTTACGCAGATTTTCACTATCACCAGGACTTCGAAACATGCAAAGGAATATACTTTACTGAGATCAGCACTACGAGATGATCAAAATGGTATATAGATATCAGTGATATGATTGAATTATAAAAATTCGAATTTTTATACAAACGGAAATGCATGAAAATCGCAGAAAATTAAGATCGACGGAGCTAAAAAGTCCTAATTTGGAAAAACGACAAACTAACATCTTGCTCAGAAGATGGTTTATAATTTTTCTATGTAAAATATTTTGGTTTTGAAAACGTTTTATTTTCATCGCTTTCTAACTGATTAAATTGAAGTAAATTTACGCATGAAATAAACTTTCATATTTTCGGACGAAAATTTACCAGTTGCTATATTTAACTAGACGCATTCCAACTATCAAATTTATATTTCAAAACTCTATCGTTTATTATTATTTTTATTTTTTCACACAAAACGCTTAAATTAAATTAAATAAAGTCGTTAAAATATCTGCGTTGTTAAAGAAGTGAAATCAAAATTTTTAGATGTAGATTGAACGAGCATTGCGGGGTTGATCTACATGTGAGTTTTGGGTGGTTTCTAATGATCTAGGTGATCGGAGAGGTCGCGGACTTCACTGGAGGAAGAGGGATGATCGGTGAGCTCGGCAAAAGTGGCAGAAGGGTGTACAAGTTACTATGGCTGTGACGGATGATCGGAATAGTTTGTAACCCTAGGTTTTGGTCTTGGTCGGGAAAGTAATCATCTCGGCGCCTCTGGTTGATCGAGTTCCATCAAACTTTGGAAATTGGTAGCGGGGAAGCTGGCGAAGCCGTGGTTGGAAGCTCAGGTGCTCCAGTGGTCGGAGGAGTGAGTTCGAGGGTTTTTCCAGGTTTTTGTTTTGTTTCAGGTTTGTGGTGGGTTGCTCGAATTCGATTTTGAGTTAGAATTGAGGTTTTGATGGTCATAATCTGGTATAGGTAGTATCGTCAACATGCGATAGGAGTCGCGGATGGTTGGAGGAGGCTGGATCGCCCGTGCATGTGCATGGCAGTGGTGTTTGTGTCAGAGTTTCGGTTTGTGGTTTGGCTCGAAGGAGGGCTCATGTTTTTGGGTAGGGGACTCGAGTGAGGTCTCGCGTTGAATCGTGAGTGCTTTTGTTTCAGATTTTAACTTTAAACTTAAACAAATTTTTGAAAAAAAAGAAACGGATTTTCTCGGGTCAATGCTAGTGCAGCCATCGAGTTGAACCCTAAGCACATTTTTAAAAAGTTTTAAAAAAAGTTTTAAAAAAACAAGGTTTTGAATTTAAATAAATTTAATTTAACTCTTCCTACATAAATTTCTTTTATATAAAATAAGTTTTCTTTAATATTTGATTAAGAGATTTGTAATTTGCTTAACTTAAAATTTTGTTAAATTAAATTTGTTATCATTTTAAATCTTAAATTTGAAATGAAATTTAAAAGTAAATTTAAATGTAAAATGTTTCAAATGCATATGTTAATGATAATTAAGTCATAGATAAGGATAATATTTTATCTTAAGTTAAGTAAGACTTAATGATTTGAGATTAATTAAATTAATAAGGTAATTAAAGAGTAATTAATTAATTTAATTTATTAATGATTAAGAATTAATAAGTTAAAAATAAAGGGTTGTAAGTTGATTAATTTAGAGGTTAATTAATATGTAATTAATGATCATTAATTAGATAAGTAAAGATTATTAATTAATGATTAGAAATTAATTAATCAAGTAATTAAAGATTAATTAAGTTACAATTAAGCATTAATTAATTAAGAAATTAAAGATTAATTAATCAGTAGTTGGGGATTAATTAATTTGTAAATAAATATGGTTAATTAAAGTGCAATTACTTAATGAAAGTAATTAAAGGAATTAATTACTTAATGTAATTAATTAAATGAGATCAGTGTAAGTTAATTAATTAGTTTAATTAATTTAAGATATTCACTTGATGATTTGTTATGTATAATTACTTAATGCAATTAATAAAGTGTAATTACTTAGTGAAGTAATTAATGGGTAATTACTGGATGTAATTAATTGAAGGATAATTAGTTAATGGAAGTAATTTAGGTTTAATTACTTTGTGTAATTAATAAGAAGGATAATTACCTAATGAAAGTAATTAAGGATTAATTACTTAGTGTAACTAAATAATTAGAGATTTAATTAATTCTAAGAGTTAATTAGTTAATAAAAGTAATCAATAATAGTTAATTACTAAATAAGATTAATCAAGGTTGATTAATGAATGTGATTAATTAAAGATTAATTATTAATGTAACTATGTAGAAGAATGATTAATTAAAGAAGTAATTAGAGGATCATTAATTAATGTAAATAATGAAGTAATTAAAGGTTGGTTTATGTGATTAATTAAAGGATAATTAATCAATATAAGTGATTATAGAATAATTAATTAATGTTTAATTATAGTTAATTAATTAATGAGAATAATTACAGGTTAATAACTATAAATGGTTTAGGATAATTAATTTGTGTGATTAATTAAAGGCTAATTACTTAATGTAATTAAAGAATAATTGATCAGGTATGATTAATTAAGATGGATAATTAAAGGATGATTAATTAATTTGTTTGTAATTAATTAACGGTCAAGTAAGAAGGATTTATAGTGATGGAAGTAATTAATTTAATTTATTTTAAATTAATTAGAGATGGTGTGATTAACTAATCTTTGCTTATAGATTGCTGAATGATATTGAATGCCTTGGATTGTTTGATATCTCTGATATGGGATATGCGCTGATCTGTGATATGAGATGCTTTGGTTGAATTGTGATGATATGTGATAATGTGAATTATCTATCTGTGTGGATATAGATAATAGAATGAATTGTTTTAACTTTAAAACAACTTGACCTTAAAAGACTGCATTTTGGATTTCTGTGAGACCGAGATCAGATTTCCCAATTTGGATATTCGAAAACCACATCGATCCAAATTAACGATAGGTCGTGAATCTCAAGTGAAGATCGAGTTGTAGATTCAAAATGCAAGGGCTATTGTTGTTAACTCTAAGGGCGATTCCAAAATCAGTGTAACGTGATAGTGCCTTCAATTTCGTTCGAACCCAGAGCGAACTTGTATGGATTGAATGCTTTCAGAACATCGTCATTGGAGGACGATGAGCATTCTAAGTGATGTCTTTTGATAAGGTAATCGTAGCCTCGAGCCTCATCAACCGGGAATGGCTAAAACAGGAGAGGTGCAGCAAGGCTAAGTGGGTCGCGCCCAAGTAGGATGAGATTTTCCGCTGTCTAGAGGTTTGTTTTTATTCGGCTGTGTGGGCAGTTGGTTGTAAACAACTGCGGGGTTTTCTTGTTCGGGACTATCCAGTAAGTGATGGTCCGGCCTTGTGTTGCAAAGGATTTAGGGTGGATCCTCGGTACGCTGATCTGCACTAGGTACTGTGACAAGCGGTACCCCAGTAATCCTGCCATTGATGGAAACCCATTGTTCCCACGTGCCCTTTACGGTTTTGATTGTATAACCCACTTTGTGGCTAATATCCTGGAATTTAATCATGTAACAATTTCAACTATTTCTTATTTACTTCAAAACCCTAGACCCTATTATAATACCACTGGATTTTCTATCAAATGTTTTGGTTATCATAAGGTAAAAACTTTTCCGTGTTACTTATGAGATACCTTTAGTGTTCAAAGGTTTTCGAAGTTAAATAACTTTAACTTGTTACTCACACCAGACCCATGTCTGACCTGAAGTTTATTTTCTGTTTTTCTTAAACTCTTGAGTACTCAAATTTTTACGAGAAGCGAAGGGATTCAGGTTAGCTTTGACGAATTCTGGAGGAGGCATGGAGTAGAAGGCTTCAGCGTTTGTAGATATATAGTTTTCCGCTGTGTTGGTATCTCTGTGTTGTATATTTGAGTTGTAATGACTAGATAGGTGTTATAACTGTCTAGTATGTGATGTATAAGCTGTATAACTCTGATAGATGTATATTATATAATACTTATGTAATTAATATATTTTATTAGTTCTGCTATGAGATTCTGATGTTGTTTAGTTCTTCCTTTTCTGTCTTTTCTCTTTTCTATGCCTTTCTTTCTTAATAACGATGCGTCTTTCTGTGAAATGAAAGTCGGGTCGTCACATTTAATCAGTTAATAAATCTTTAGAAACACTTTTATTAAACTAGTCAATTAATTTTAGACACCTTTATTTTAACCAAGTAATTTACTTTAAACATCATTTATTAAGATGATTGATAAATCTTAAACATCATTACTAAAATGATTAATTACTTAAAACTCCTTTATTAAAGTTAACTTTAATTGCTTTTACTAGATCAGTTAATTAAATTCAAGCATCATCAATAAATTTATTAGTTAACTTTATTACAATTAAATGATAATTAAAAATATATTTAAATTCTCAAATTCATTTTAAAAACTTTACAATCCATACAAACCCATTTGAAAGGAATTTACAGAATATTAATGGTAAATAACCTTTATATGAATTTAAAACAACATTAGCTATCAGGAAAGATAACAAAATCCAATTTATAATCTTTTATATATTTAAATCGATATTATTATCTCGAAAGATAATAAATCAAATTTATAACCCCTTTATATATTAAAACAGCGTTAATTATCCCAAAGATAATTATTAAATTTATATTCCTTTTATTAATTTTAAATCAACATTTATCCTTTATTTTTAAAATTCTCAAAATATTTGAAAATATAGTTTAAAAATTTTTCAAACTGTAAAAACATGACCAAACATTTACTTTGTAAAAATACAAGCTCAAGTTCACAACACAATAAGAGTTTGAGAGGTTGATATCTTATAAGTGATAGTACAACGACAATCGCTGTAACGACATTTACACAATCAAAAAGTATGTCATAAATAACTTCAACCAAACAACAATATAAAAAACATAAGAGTAGAAGTAAATAAATACCGATGAGAAACCCCTTAGAATCTCTCCACAAAAGTCTCCTGTAAATTACACATGTGAATGTGTATTTAAAATTATTCCATAGCGACCTATTCGCTACGTATGCTTCGACTTTCCTTTTATTTTTGTTCCCCACAACAAACATGTAATTTATGTCATTCACTCTTTACATGGGAATTAAAATCCAAACAAACAACCAGACGACAATATAAGCTATCATCCAAGTATTCAACGGTAATTTATAGCAACATAGATACATATAATTTATTCAGAGGTGTGTAAATGTACAGAAGTTCTAGTAATACTTTCTGTTCCAGTTTGGTCTAAAATCAAACGACGTTCGATTTTAACTCAAAATTCAACTAGCTCCAAATTCTACCAAACTAATTCCATCGTGAAGCTAGCGCCATAGGAGTCCAACGCAATTGACAGCGTTCGAATCCAACCTCGTACGAGTATATGTACATTTTATAAGAAATTGAGTTAATTAAAATAATTAATTACATTAATTAACCAATTTATACTAATTTGGCTATGAAAATACTTTCCCCACATCAAAACTCGCCTATAAAGACATATGCACACCCCACCATGTATCTCCCCCCTAACTCCCACGTTTCTCCATTAAATCCGTCCAAATGACTTGCAATCCACTCCTAGGCACCTCCTCTTTGCATTGCAAAGTACAAAGTGGAGCTCGACAACGCCTACTTAAACGCGATTTAGGGCCCGCTGCTATAGTGCACGCTCGCGATCTGCTATAGGTGATCGCACATAATGATGTTTTGGGGAAACACACTCTTTGACGCGAGCAACACAATGGCATCCTTCACATCGATCATCTCCACCTAAATCTCTCTCCAATCTAAACCCTATTTCGCTCATGCTAGGTCAAAACTGTCGAACACTCCCCTACTTGATCGCATACCTTAAAATGAGTATGGGATTGTAGATCTCCTCAAGATGGACACAAACATTTAAATTTTATAATTTTTCCATTTATAAATCTCGTGATTTGAATTTTAGGAAGTGGGCATTTTTTTCATTTTTCCTGGAATGACAGTTTGAGAGGGAGGAAAAATGAATTAAACAAAGTAAGTGGGCATTTTAGTAAGTACGGAACTTTCTCTTTTTTTTTAAGTTTTAAAACAAAAATATATTCCATACTTAGATTGCAAGTAAAACCAAAGATTCAAGTAACATTTACCTCCACATGACTAATCAACTTTAGTTTGTTGTTCAAAATTTTGAATATGATTTGATATTTAAAAAGTTATAAAAAGAAATATTTATGGTAATTTGTTGCACCATATTCTATTCGTCTATGAATAGTGAACGATAAAATAAAAATACTATCATGTACTAAAAAGTGACAGGATCATCAATAATAAAATACATAGATTATTTTATTTTGTAAAATTCCTCAAATACCATCGTTTGTCAAAAAATCTTCAAACGATAATTATAATGTTTTCCATATCAAAAATTATAAAAAACAATTAATCTGAAATAAAATTACGTCAGTAAAATCGAATCCATTTATTAACAATTGATTTTCTTGTTATTTATCTAAACTATTTATTATTACCAATAAATTTACAGAATGAATTTAGATTTACTACTTATTAATTAAAAGAAGTTAAATAAAGCTTATTAAATCCATTTAATTAATATTTAATTCACAACCCAATTATTTAGTTCTCAGTTCAAATATTTAAATAATATCTATATTTGAATATAAGTTGATTGTATTTTTAAACACTTATTATTTAAATATTTAAAATTAACAAAATATTCAAAATCAAAAATGATAAAATTCTAGGATTTTACATATTATGTGTTTATACACACACATGTATGTATGTATACACTTATATATTTATGTTACATTCTCACATGCATGTTGGAAATATAAATGCCTAAGTATATACATATGTTTGAGTATACTATATATGTATATGATTTTTTTTGAAATGCAAACGAGGTTGTCTGGTCACCTACCAGTGCTTATTAAACAAAAAAAAATACAAAGAAAAGGTGACAAAAACAAAACTTTTGTCACAGAACATAACTAGAATGAGGGAATTGCAAAAGAAAGCAAAAGCACTCAGAAAAAAACAAGAAAAGAGACAAAACTACCAAACAAACGAACGACATCGCCACATAATTAATGAAGTAAACAACTCCAATAAGCTTCCAAGTCAATTCCAAAAACCACGACTATGCGGGGAGAAACCATGACATGAGAAACCTATCCCCTTCGTAATCCTAGTCATAATTTTGTACCAAAGCTCAGTGGCAGTAGCAGCAACAGAGTTGAAACAACGAGTACTTCGCTCAAGCCAAACTGTTTTGAAGCAAATTTTAAGCACAAAGAAAGTTATGTCTCTTTTCCCATTCCTACTTCTCGCAGCAGTCTTTAATTCATCGCATAACACTGTAGATGAACTAGCATAGATTGCCATGCCAATCTTATAGAACAGTGAACTCACCATTCCAGAAAAGAAAGCATACTCAAAAAATAGGTGATCAACAGTTTCAGGAAGCATGCTACAGAATAAGCAGCGGTGATCAATAACCATTCCAACTAAAATTAACTTGTCTTTGGTAAGAACAACCTTGTGTATTATACGCCAAAACATAAAATTATCCTTTGGCATTGAAATAGTATTCCAACATACTCTTTTCCAAAGAAATGTAGGAAGAGAATCAGTATGAAGAAGAAGATTGTAAACCCATCCAATATTGTGAGGACTTCCCTTCCATTGCAAAGCAGAGAACTGATTGGTAGGGATCACAAAGTCACGAAAGCTCCTCCACAATGCATTGACAAACTGATTACTTGTAATGGGAGTGGACAGCTTCCCATCAACAATGTACCCCACTGCCCTAGCATTCACATGAATTTGCGACTGCATTCGATCCTCATGACTCAATTTTGTAGTAAGCACCAAACCATCATCAATCCAAGGATTCATCCAAAATTTTACATTACAACCAGGGGAAATAGAGTACCTAGCAAAAGGAAGGAGAGATCCTCTAATACCAAGTAATTTCCTCCATATCCAGCTCGAGTTTTGACCAACTTTCATTGAGCAGAAGTTCTCAGTCTTTATACAATATCTCCAGACCCATTTAACCCAGAGACTTTTCTTCTTGTTCATCAATGCATCCAGATGTGCACTGACCGCTGCCTTATTCCAAATTGAGATATTGATGACCCCAAGGCCACAAAGTTAAGTGGCTTTTCTATGGAATTGAAAGACATAGGTATTATCTTCCTATTATGAATTGATCCAGTCCAGAGGAATCTACGCATGGCATTTCTTATCATCGCGAGAAGTTGAGTGGGAAGAATGAAAATTCTTGCCCAACACACTGTAATGGAAAAACAAACAGACTTGACTAAAACCAATCTACCAGCCATCAATAGTAACCTGGAAGTCTAAGAATTAAGCTTAGAGGTGATTTTGTTACACAGTATAATGCAATGAGCCTTGGTAACTCTGGAAATTTAAATTAATAGCACTTCAGAAATGCTATCATTTCTAAAGTTAACTTAAAATCTGTTGTAAAGGATATTACAGCACTTTGTAACTGCTGTAGTTGATGCAAACGAACTAAAAGGCTAAAATTTACAAAGGGCTATTGCAGCACTTAGTAAGTGTTGTGGTTGCAGAACTATAACTAAAATCTGGAACTAATAAAAGAGCTATTGTAGCACTTGTTAAGTGCTGCAGTTTGCTGAAATGGGATTTATGAATATAAATGAACTATTACAGCAGTTTTTAAATGTTGTCCTTGCTGAATTAAATTATTTTCAAATATAACTTACCGCAGTATTTTCTAAGTGCCGTGGAAAGCTGAAATTTCACTGTTTTAATGTATTTAAGTGAATAAATGAATTCTGAAAAGGTTAAACTTTTGGGAATTGAATATTTGATTTGTAAGTATAATGACTTCACTTTTAAATAGTTTAAATGAAGTATTTTGATTTGAATAAATCATTTTGAAATGTAATTTGGAATGGTATTTAAAATATATAATGAATGATATTTTGAAAAGATATGATATTTGACTCCTGAAATGGTTTGTTGGAAAACTGAATTGAATTGAAACTGATGGTTTGAATTGAATTAAATTGGAAATTGGGAATTTGGGTTTAATTGAATAAATTTGTAAAATTTAAAGAATTAATGGAAGGTACCATGATTTCAAATGTATGATTTCGAAATGTTATGATTTTTAAAATGTAATGATTTCAAGTATTTTGGTTTTGGAAAAAAGTTATAACTTCGAAAGTATTATGATTTTGAAAGGTGAATATATGTTTGAAATGGAAATGATAAAATATATGATTTGAATATAGTTTTGAAATAAAAATGAATCTGGTTTTGAAATATAACTATTTTGAAATTTATAACCACCGGTTATAATAAAGATTGTTTGTTAAAGAGACCGGGATCAGATATAGACATACTCTCTATGGATACCGAAAACCACTTTAACAACTGTGTACGTGGTGGAGATTCTAAAATGAAGTAGGATGGTGGTGGCGTTTCTATTGAGGTATGAACGTGGACCCGACTCCCGTGAGTTGGCTTAAGGTGGCTAAAACAAGAGCGATCTCGGGCCAAAAGGGGTAGCTCCTCTGGTCGGATGCACTTCTTCAATACTATACTCTTACTTGTGGTTGATTTGATGGCCATCATCCGATTTTGATTGGGAGTATGTTCCGAGGTGGGCGTAGTGGCTGCTACGTTACCGCCAACCCGTGTGCGTAATTGTTATATCTACCCTAGCATTACCTCGTATACCGTGTCATCTACCATAGCGAGCCCTACTATGAGTGTTTTTCTCCATAACCTATGGAGTATTTAGGGTAGCCTCTCGATGTGGAGGTACGCTGATACTGGATGGACTACTGGGACTAATACGCATTGGGGGCTATATGTGTAACCTTTCAACGCTATTTTAAAGTAAGTTTATTTTACGGTAGACATTATTATAATAATGCAATATTACTACATATTAAATAGTTTAACGGATCTTAGAGGATGGGCAGTCCCAAGCATCGTTTAAGTTACTTGTGCTTTATTACAGTTCACTTGGGTTGATTTACATTGTATAAGTATGTATGTCCTGAACCGAGTGTTTTGTGTTTTGCTTTACGCTCGGGTCAGCCTGAGTATTCACAACTTAGCTTTGGATTTCTCTTTTTGGAGCTAGGAAACACTGGAGATTCTGCTTATCTTGTTATCTATACATTTCAGTTTCATTTGTTCTATTTCAGCTCTTGTATTAGTGAACTTCTATGTATTGGGATTTCTATTATATTTGTTTCAGACTGATATTATGTATTTGTTTTGAGACTTTGTTATAGTAGCTTCATGAACTACTATGGTATTTTTAATTTCCGCTGCGAATTATTCTGATATTTATGTGTCTGTGATTCTGTGTGATGATTTCATTTGCTCCAAATTTTGTTACAATGCAGTGTTTTGAGCAATTAAAGTCCGACATGTGCGGATGCGAATGGATGAAAATATCGGGTTGTTACAACCAGCGTGAGTAAAACTCGATAACAAGAAATAATAAAACTGATTCTCTACATTTGGAAAACTATACGAACAAAGGGTATCTCAAAGACCACATCCTAATAAAAACGGACGGGTTTCTACCTTACGATAACCAAAATATTTTATATCAACATCCAGTGATATTATCACAGTGTCTAGATTTAAAGTAAATAAATAAAATAGATGAAATGTTTGCATCTTACATTCCAACATACTAGGTTTTACAATGGAAAATGTAAGGCATGTATTGGAGATTAGATTCCATACCATGACAAGGTAAGGGACTACCTTTCAAAGGTAAATCTCTAGATATGCACCAGGGTATGACAAGACCATCTTGTACCCTTGCCACACAGGACTGGCCTACCACTTGACTAGTAGTATCGAATATGGTCACCCCACTTGGGCCCCAAAGGATACAAGAATGGATAATAACCGATCTAGATTTGGAATGACCATACCCTTCTTGGGAGCTACCCATTTGGCCCTACTGCATGCTCGATTTTTGTCATTCGCGGTTGATGAGGCTTAAGGCTATGATTTACCTTTCTGAATAGCAATCCATCTTGGAATGCTGACACTGCCCTCCAGGCGTCAATGCAATGCCATCATTCATCCATACAAGTTCGTTTTGGGTCTGAAAGAAACTGAAGGCACTAACTCTACTACATCCATTTTGGAATCACGCACAGGATTAGTAGGAGTAGCCCTTGCATTACAAAGAGCACCATCTTCGATCATTACCAAGTTCTCTTTCACTCGAACATACATGTTGGTTTAGGGTGGTTTTCGGATATATAAAGTCGATCCAAGTCTCTCCATAATACAACCAATAATTTCTGGTTGGCTCATCCCTGGTTCCTTTGAAGTATTCGAGACCTTATCGGGAAACTCGAATTTTACATTCATACTTCCTAAGTCAAATTGGGTCAAACTTGTTAATCGGTATTTAAGTATCGATAAATAACATCTAATGGGATCCACTAAGCCTTTATTAATTCTCCTTAATTAAAAAGATACTTTGTAGAACTTGATCAAAAGATCTTTTCAAAACACTATTTCTAGACCCCTAAAGTTCCCTTTAAACTTGGAAACAATTCACATTATTTACCAAAATATTTTGGAAATTCCCTTTTCAAAATTCCATAGTAAATTGCCAAGAATTCCCTTTTAAAAACTTCACATACAATTAAATCCATTTACTTCACTTTCTAAACATCTTTATAAATTTCCAAACCAGATTTAAACTTCCTTTAAAATCTCTAAAATGATTTATAAATCCTTTTCTAATTTAAAAATCTTTATAAAAATTCTTTATAAAATTTCTTTATAAAATATCATTTACAAATTATCTTTTGTAAAACACTTAACCTTCAGTAAAGTCCCTTTATAAACAAGTTATTACTTATAAATGACTTTACAACATAATAGCATAATTTGGAAATCATTATAAACTTTAAACTCTAAAATTTATTTAATAATTAAAGTTAATTCAAAAACAACTTTATAAATTTAAAAGCAAACTTTATAAATTCAAAAAGGGGCTTAGAAATTCCAATGATACTAAGTTAAGTTACCATTCACTTTCAATTCCATTTTACTTAACAGTTTTTAACATAAGCAATAAGTATGTAAATATAACTCATATCCAAATCAAGGAATAACATGTCAATATGAAGTGAGTGTCATATACATGTCCAATTATAATAGCGGGATGGTGATTTGTCCTACTAAACATATGTCCAAACAATTCAATCTATTAATAGCATAATGGGGATTTATTCTACTAACACATTCCAAGCAACCCAACAATCTACATTATAACTTATCACACTTGTATGGTTTCTTAATTGTATCAACACATGAGTCACTTATATTAAAAACAATCTTGAAAAAAAAGTACCTTTCAACAATTTTACTTTTGAAAATCGAAGAATTTAAAACTTTAAAACCCTTTTAAAATAATTAATTATAAGTTAAATCCACATTTAGATCATAATTAATATTAATTGAATCTTAACTTAATTTAATTAAATAGTTAAACAATAATTAACTATTAATTAAACCCAAAATTAATCATTTATTAATTATTAAATAATTAATTATACCTTCATTAATAATTAAATATTAATTAATCTCTAATTAATTAAGTAATTTTAATCAAACTTAAATAGTAAATTAACCTTTTATAAATAATTTATTATAAACTAAACCTTTAATAATTTATAATTAAAAATAATTAACACTTGATTAATATTTAATAATTAACCATATACTTAATTAATTATGAATTAAATATAAATCATTTACTTAACTCATAAGTTATTTTAAAATTAATTAACTTAATTAATAATTAATTAAAATAAAGCTCAACTTTAAAAGATAATTAATTAATAACTAATCGTCACTTAATTATAATTATTAAACCATGTTTAATCCTTATTTAGTTATTAATTATTAAAAATTTAGTTAATTAAAAATTAATTATTAATAACTTAATTAGTCTTTTAAAATATCATTATTTAGTTTATAAAACGTTTACAAGACAATTTGAAGTATAAAAACCGAACTTTGCAAAAATTAATTTTTTTTTAAACAAACTGCATCCATGGTGACTATCGCTATGGATACACGTAATTTTCAACTTGTTTTAAACTCCCTTTTGAAACTGAACACATAAAGGTTTGCTAACTCTTTAAAACATAATTCTCAAATTAGAACAAAGTTAACAAAGTTGAAATCAACACTAAAGTTAAACTTGAAATTCCTTTAGTAAACCAACTAGTAAACCCATTTGATTTTCTTAAGTCTTTCACGCATAAAACTCACTAACTTTCATAACCATTCAACCATATACTCAAGATTTCATATACCATAACATATCATCACCAAAATACCACAAGATCTATAACGACCTGGATATTCAATCGTTTGATATTTAATATTTAATTTATTTTAAACGTTGGATTTGTAATGTAAGTGGAATGTTACTATGAAGTTATCGATCAAATAAGTGGCATAAAACCTAAGTTCCAAATATAGCGATTTATTGAATAAATTTAATTGTTGAATTTATAACTGATAATCATTTAATAGTTGAATTGGGATTAAATATGAATCGAATCGATTTCCGGTGTTGATATAAATTCTATTTGGATTAGAATTGAGTTAGTAAGTTTTTGAAATTGGAATTTCAAGTGATTTCGCCAATTTTTGAAATCGCCGATTTAATCGATGCATTAAAATAACCATTCGGGGCATAGTCTCGAAATTTGATGAAACCAGTTCCATTGGATCTATAATAGCATATTATTATCGGATTTTAAATTTCATAGCATTTAGATTTACCGTTTGGATGCATAATTTGAAAACGCCTAGAGATAATTTAATTTAATTTAATTTAAATAGTCGATTTAAAAAACTATCTTCCACGTACGATCAAATTAGAATTTGAAACTTGTTCCATTAGGCTCGGAATATCGGTATAACATAAAAAATGCCACGCAGCACGTCTTTATAGGCATTCAAGATAAATATATTGATATTTCGAAATAAAATTGAATATATTGATGTCGATTTAACCTTGTAGGCATTTTCTTCATTTCAAAGCCACCCTACTGTTCCTATGAGCTACACCCTACATTCCCGTACCAACCTTATTCGTTTAAAATGTTCTTTGATGAAAAGGAAATCAAATTAAATAAAATCGCATTTACCCTCTTCTTCCCTCTTCAGTTCATAAGGAATTCAATTCGCTTAAAAAAATTGACTCAATGGAAAGAAGAAAGAAAAAATATGCGATCGTTCATGTTTGACTTGGAGGGTGGCGGCGTGGCTTTGTGGATGTGGCGCACACAGTCGTTGGCGGCGACAGCAGGGAGCGTGAGGCCAGGCGAGTAGGACCACGTTTTAGGATTTAGAATTTCTTGCGCTTGGATTAACATGCGCATTAGAGAATTGGCAAGTAGGCGGGTCACTGTGGCTAACCAAGGTGCGACGTTCCGATCGTGATTAATTTTAAAATGATTAAAGTAGCTAGTTGCCTGGGGAAGGAGGAGCAGGCCTGGAGGGTTTCGGCATGGAGAGGGAGCCTGAACGTGTGAACTTGGCCTGGGAAGAAGAGTTTGGGCGGTTGGTTGTTGAATTTGAGATGATTGTCGTCAATGTTATGGATCGACAGTAGTATGGTGGATGGTCTGTGATGGTAGGTTGTTTCAGCTGTAGCGGGATTAGAATAGAGAATATGGTTCTTAGACTCGTTAAAAGGTAATTTATTTTAAGTGAGTAATTAGTGGATTAATTTTAATTAAAATTATGATGGTTAATTTATATTATTCGAAATCTGCTTATACGAGGTTAAATAAAAGGAGTCATTCGTATGGAATTCGTAGCAGCGGAATCTATGCGATAGAATTAAAATTGGGTTGAATTGCAAGTAAAAAAATCGAGGTGAGTAAATGTTAATCTTTTTGGATTGTTAGACTTAATTTATAATAATTAAAATAAATTATTGGATGCCTGGTTGAATTTATAAGTTATTATTGGTTTGGATGTTATATATATAGTAGTATATATATTAGTGGTTGGATATTTTGCCTGCCACTGAAGCGGATGAGACCCTATGCGCCCCGCTTAAGAGCGGTGACCATATATTACCATGATATCCCCATCGAAGTGGGATTAGTATTTTTATGTTATTTAACATCTATGGATGCAGTGAAACAGGTTGGAGGGATCTAACTGGATTCTTAAAAAATGTTGATTTTAATTCCATATATAGTGATATATGATCATGTAAATAGTCTGGTATATATTATTTAGTGATTTAAATTATTGGATGATGTAATAGCACTGGCCTTAGTTTTGGTATTTTACATACCATAAATATTATTTTTGAAATTTGAAAGAATTTAAAAGGAGATTTTGAATATAAAACTATTTATATCGAAATTTGGATTACTTTAAATGAAATTGATTTCGATAAAACAAAAGTTGATTTAGGGTTTGTACTTATCGTAAATATCTTAAATAAAGAATATAAATAATTTATATAGAGAATTTTTAACAATGGATTTTAAAATGGTATTTCTGAAAAAAAGGGAAAGATAAAATCTATATTAAAAATAGATTTGAAAAATAAATGGAATTTATAAAGTAATAGACTTATAAAAACAAGATATTATAAATGAGATTATTTTATAAATAAGTAAATCCATATGACTTTATAAATTTATAAATGATGTTTATAAACAAGGAAAAAAGATATTAATTGATAAATTGGGAATATAATTTCATAACGTGAATTTATATCGCAATATGAAAATAGGTTATGCGAAAAAATAGTGGATTCTATTTTGAAAAGTGAGAATGGTTAGAGAATCAGAATAATATCGATGAGTTGTGAATCGAGAGGGATTTATAAATTGAAATATGTTATTGGGATTTAAAAATATATATTTTTATTTTGGAGTTAAGTTTGTTATCAAAGGGGGAATTTTATTTATTTAACTATGAAATTTTAAACAAGTTAATATTAGAATATTTCAGAAAGTAGATTATTCAAATATCTAATATTAATGGAAATAAAATTCTATTTTTTATAATAAGCTTTGTCAATCGATTAGTTTATGTAAAAATGATTTGAAAATGAGTTATCAATGTTTATTTAAAGTGTTTTGATATTTTAAATGATCACGTGAACATATTTTAAAAATAAATTATTATTCTTTAAAAAAAACTTATTATATATATATAGTTTGAAATGATTTTTTTATTTATAAAATCCTTGTGAGATTTGTAAACAGAGTTATTCAATGGATATGATTTTTATAATAGATCTTATATTGAAATTCAAGGGACTTACGGAAATTTTCAAAGTTTTTAAATATAGAAACTTCGAAAATGAATTAAAATTCATAAAAAGGAAGTTAGAAATGGGTAGTTGAGATTATAGATGAGTATAATCGATTTGGAAATTTTAAAGAGGATTAATTAATGAATTCTAGGAACTTATAGAATTCAGTTTAAGTGAGTAAAGTAATTTACAAATAATTGTAAATAATTTTGGGAAAATAGGAAATAAATGGAATATTTCCTAAGTTTTAGAATAATAAAATGATTTTAGGAAACATACTTGTAAATATTTCTAAAGTATGGGGCCAGAGGAGTTTGAAATATTTAACTACGAGATTATTATTTTAGAAATATTTCTCAAAAGGTTGAATTATAAATGGGATTGAAGAAATATATAAGTGTTGATATGGATTTAAATATCCTGTTATGGATATAAATTCTTGAAATCAGTTTCCATTATTGAATATACTGGAAGAGATTTAAATATATACCTTTGAGAAGATATTTTGAATGAATGATTGAAGATTTATAAAAGAAGGCCTAGTGACTGCTTATGGATGATATTTGATAGTTAAATAACGGACTATCAAATCTGACCAAATTCATTGATCGCATTGAAGAGACCGGGATCAGATTTAATTATTTGAAAACCACTTCGATCCGGTTTGTACGTTACAAATTGGTATATCTCGAAGAAAATGGAGACGGTGATTTAGAAGGAGATTCGATTTGTCTAGACCCAAGACAACTTGTATGGATGAATGCTATCATTGCATCGTTGCTGCGAAGGAAGTGTTAGCATTCCAAATATGATTGTTATTCTAAAGGTAAAACATAGCCTCAAGCCTCATCAACTAGGAATGACTGAAACATAAGAGATGCAACAAGGCTAAGTGGGTCGCACCCAATTAGGGTATGTAATAAACTGTCTAGATACCCTCGGATGTATATTGAAATTATGGATATGTTTGCGCTCGATAAGGGTGGGAAGACCCAGGGTGACAACATACTCGATACTACCAGGTTAGGGGCAGGCTGGTCTTGTGTTGGCATGGGATCCTGGCGAGGTCCTTGGTACATCTTTTTAGAGGTATACTATGAAGAACGGTACCCTACTAGCCTAGTCATTGTATGGAATCCAATATCCACTACAAGCCTGCACAAATTTGGTTGCATACCAACTATGATGAAACGTGAGATGCAAGCATTTCAACTATTTTCAAATTTACTTTCTATAGACACTATTATAATATCAGATGATTCTGATATAAACTGTTTTGGTTATCGTAAGTGAAAAACCCATCGTATTTATTTGTGGCGTCGTCTTACGAAATACCTCTGTTCAAAGAATTTTGACATTTATAATTCAAATTGAGTGTGTTTTGTCACGCTGGTTTTCTAGACTGACTTGGGTATTATTTATTATAATGCTCAGGTCAGACCGAGCATTACAGATTCATGTTAGAATGCTATGCAGCTCAGGAAACGAGTTGGAGGAGATTCGGGCGTATTCTACATACTTCATTTATATTCTGCTGTATGTAGACTGTATGGTCAGCACTTGTGAGGACAAGTAATTATAAATATCCAGAATAATTTGTTGATTGATCTACTCTAATTGTAACAACCCGCATATTTATCGATTTTATATTTAAATATTTTATTTAAATATTCCACCGTTCGTCGGATTTTGGTCCGAAAAGCTACTTTTTGCAAACAGTCGAATTGGGACTCGAGACCACCCCCATTGAGTTCAAAATGACGTTTGCGACCTTTTTGAGTATAAACTTCGATATGTTTGGAGATAGTAGAAATTTGCTACTTTTTCTTTAGGGCTTTGGGTTGGGTTTCAGCCCATTAACCCCACTTATACTCTAGCTCAGCCCTCTCCTCTCCATTCACTCATTCTAACTCCTCAAACTCAAGCTCCAACTGAAAATGGTGGAGAGGAAAGGGAATTAGAAACTCCAAGCCCTAGTTCCTCTTGCTAGCTCAAGTTCTTGCTCCAAAATCAAAGAGAACCCATTGGTAAGCTCATCTTCTTCTTCTCCAACTCATTCTCTCATTGATTTCAGAAATTTCCTAAACCTAATTTAGGAAATGTTTCTCCTTTAAGCTTAGATTCAAGCTTGTTGGGTTGGAATTGAAGAGTGATTGTTCTTACCATTGTTCTATAGCTTCTTCTTCAATCGTTTGGGTTAAAAGGTGAGATTTTTAATCTCACATCTAAGTCTATGAATTACCTTCGATTGTTAGGTATGAATTCCTAACACTTATCCGTGTGCATTTGCTTTCGGTTTGGATTGTTTTGGTGAATATTTCAATTTTTAGTGTTTTGAGTTCAATTCTTTAAAAATCATAATTTTGATGTTTGAACATGTTTTTGGTGATGCATCGAGGAGCTTATAGGGCCGGGTAGTCGATTGGCATAAACCCTTAGCGCCGTTGCTCGTGCGATTGCAATTTGGTCGGGATTTGCACCTCCTTTGAAATAGGGTAGGAAGTGCAAGTATACAGGTTCGGCCGACCGAACCCCTGGGCCGGTCGACCGAGCTGTAGTCCAGGCACTTCCTGCCTCTGTTTGGAAGTGCTGGTCACAGGCTTCGGCCGACCGAGCCCCCTGGGCCGGTCGACCGACCTGGTGCCCCGAGCACTTCCAACCTCTGGTTCGGTCGACCGACTCAGCGAGTCCGGTCGACCGACCTGCTACTATTTACCAGATTAGCCTATATTGATAATCCGTTTGAATATCCAACTTTAATCGATTCGTGTTGTCTCCCTTTTGTTGTTGTCATTTATTATCGACTTTGATGACCTTTTCTTTGGGAATTTTAGATATATCCACTTTGATGGATTTGATATCGATTTCTTTGGATTTTATTCACGTCTTCGAATGTGAATTTTTATGCCGATTGTTTCTACAATCACTTCTATGATTTGTCACTTTAAAATATAAAGGTTTTCTATACTAGTAGTAAATATCAAAACTCTTTCTTCAAATGATTTCAACACTATTTTATTACAAAGCTCGTTTTCTCAAACCGATTTCCTATCTATTAGTATATACAAACCTTTACCTCACTCGTATGAGAAATCTAATTAAACGACTTAGTAAAACAAGTGGTATGAAACGCTTGCGTTTACTTCGTTGGTTAATTTTTGGACTTGTTCGATTGAACCACTTGTGACATTTTTCTAGTGGAGATTTACAGTTTGTTCGTAAATGTTTAAGTTAAGCAAGTGGTTATGGGACATGAAGCTAAACTTTTATATTTACTAGCTTAGTGTAATTGACACTTCTCTTTGATCACGACGATCATTTTATGTTTTAGACTAGCATTGAGCAATGTCTTAGAGATTTTGGTTCATCGGATGTCTTGCTGTACGACGTCGTTGTTCCCTTTGATTGTGATTTGGTTCATCGGATGTCTCGTTGTACGACGTCGTTGTTCCCTTTGATTGTGTTTTGGTTCATCGGATGTCTCGCTGTACGACGTCGTTGTTCCCTTTGATTGTGATTTGGTTCATAGGATGTCTCGCTGTACGACGTCGTTGTTCCCTTTGATTGTGTTTTTGTTCATCGGATGTCTCGCTGTACGACGTCGTTGTTCCATTTGATTGTGATTTGGTTCATCGGATGTCTCGGTGTACGACGTCGTTGTTCCCTTTGATTGTGTTTTGGTTCATCGGATGTCTCGCTGTACGACGTCGTTGTTCCCTTTGATTGTGATTTCTGGATTTCGTGTGTTGAATTCTGGAATTTATGTTTCACCAACTTTTACGATTGGCATTGCTATATATGTCATTTATTGTGGCTTGGTGAATGAAATTAGGAGTATGACATTCCTTTTTATCTTGAGTAGATTATTGTGATATTGATTAATCTCTTGTTGATTTTCAATTACTTATTTATCACAGCTTGGCATTGTGATTATTATATGTTTATGTCATATCTCTTATTATATATCACTTCATCTGATATTTATAGCTAGACTGATCCGTTTATTATTTTCTTCTTAAATAATACTCGGGTCAGACTGAGATATTACAGGTGCTTCTGCTTGACTCCTTATCGCACTTTCATCTGATCTTTTGGCTAACTACTTAAGTTTAGTAGTTTTTGTTGTATACATTTGAGATGCAGACTCTATGATGTATACTTATTCTTTTGTCTAGCACTTGTATCTATTCTTTTTGGATATTGTGGATCTTGTTTGACCACTACTCTGATGTACACTTTCATGTGTAATATTCATATCTATTTCCGCCTTTGTGATATGAATTATCTGTGACTGCTTTATGTTATGTTTATTTCTGTATTTGTTTCTGAAGATATTATAGCCACTGTGTAGTAGCTTTGAGTTTGTGTCGGTATGTCGGATTTCCCTCTTGATAAGAAATGCATGTTATACCGTCTGACATATCGATGCTCGCGCAAAGCAATTATACAGATGGTCGCTCCTCAACAGCCTTATCCTCCATGCTAGTTGACAGCATTACACCGTAGTGTTCTTGGCTAGCATGGGTATAGAGGTGGGGCGTCATAGCTTTGTATCAGAGCCAAACTTCGGAACAATATGGAATATTATAACAAGGATCATCGTCCTAAGTCCATCTTAGGAGTCGTGCTTTAGGATTTTATTCGAGTCTTCGTAATGATTCATCCTATTTTCTTTATGATTCCTTGTTTTATCTATCAAGATTGCTTGATATTCATTTTGAGAATAACGTTTTCCTCTTCTTTCTTTCTTTCTTAAAGAAGAGAAATGGTTAGACCAGGCCGTCCCAGCGCCGGTCAATCTAGTGCTACTCCTCAGGATGGAGTATTTATGTCTGCCCAACAGCTTCTTGATCTAGTAAAGAACGCTCAAGCTGCCGGTCCCAATCCAGAGCCCATTCATCCTAGATCCGGTTTTGCGCGCTTGTGCAGAGACTACACCGATTTGGGTGGAAGGCCATTCAAGGGATCCGAGAGTGTTATAGAAATTCAAGCTTGGCTTAAATCATGCGATCGCATCTTTTCTCGCATGAACCTTATTGATTTACATCGAGTCCAAGTAGCTTCTAGCATGCTCCAAGAAAGAGCATTGGATTGGTATAAGCTTTTAATTTCTGAAATCGTTGAAGCGGATCTCACTTGGGAGCAATTCCGGGAAAGATTCGAATTGAAATTTGTGCTGGAGGCTGAGAAAGTAACTTTAGCCCGGCGTTTCATTGACCTTGTTCAAGGTGAATCTTCTGTGACAAACTATGTCGCATCTTTCGAATGTCTGTCCAAATACGGGGTTGAATACATCAACACCCCATTGAAGAAAAATCAGAGGTTTGTCTATGGCTTGAATAAGAATCTTAAGAAGCCATTACTCCTGAAACTTGAGGTTTCATTTGATCAGCTTATTGATATCGCTCTTCGTCTTGAAGAGGCCGATAAAGAAAGCGATATTGAAGTTGTGCGTGCCAAACAGAACTTCAACAACAACATAAAGAGGCCTATTAAATTCGAAGGTCCCAATCCCATCAAGAAAGGGAAGCAAGAAACTCTGGTAGCAAAGTCTCCTATCTCTAGTCGGGGACGATGCTACAATTGTGGTTTCACGGACCACTATGCAAAGGAGTGCCCGAAAACTCTCTTTTGCCGTTATTGCAAAAGTTCGGGTCATCTTATATCTACATGTCCCATTCTTCAAAGAAGGAGAGAGGGAGAGCTGAATATTGTGCGAGCTCCTTGTAACACTTCTCGTGGTCAAGGTATTTTTCACTCAATCCTTGATGGCATTGTTTTATTTCGTGGTCTTCTTAGTTGAGTCCTTTTTGATATGGGTTCCATCTCACTATTTTATATCAAAAGAACTTGTTGATTCTTTTTCTTTAAAAATATTTTTGGGCTTGATGAGTTCTTTGAGAGTTGTGAATCCGGATGGTAGGTCCGCAACACTCAATTTGTTTTTTATTGATGTCGAAATTATTTTATGAGATTTTTCTTTCCGAGCCGATAATTTTACTTAGGCTTCGGAATTGATTTTTGTAAGGATTGGCTTAATCGTTGTGAAGCTCATATCCTATTTTCTCGAATGGACTATTCATCTTTGACATTTTCAATCTGTTAAGCAGATTTCTATTTTTCCTTTATGATTTTGATTCCAACTTGATGGCATCATTTTATTCCTTAAGCCCACTCGCAAGGAAAGTGTTATTTCTCTCATTCATGTAGTTAGAGAAATTTTCCGGAATCTTTGAGCTTGTCTTAGGATTATCACCTAAGTAATCTTTTGTGTAGTGCTAAGGTCTTTTCAGTTTGACCTTACCACCAATTTTCATTTGCTACGAGTTGCGGAAGTTGGCATTCCACTTACCGCATTCCGCACTTGTTATGATTCCTATGAATGAATTACTATATCATTTAGTTTGTCCAGCTTATTTCATCCATTTTATAAATCGAATATTCTATGAATATTTCGATGAGGCCATTCTTGTACTTATTTATTTTGGATGAAGATAGTGACTTAAAATTTTGAAAATCTTTTTCATAAGATTTATTTATAAGTAAAATTGGATTTTGTTCTTGAAACGTACGAAGAATATTCTTAATTTTTTTTAAGAAACATGTTTATTATCTAGAAGACGATTTTGTGATTTTATTGCCCGTTGAGTGCTTTAAGAATTTTGGTCGATGCGCTTGATCAACATTATCGATAGGAATTTCCTAAACGCTTTGATGAGACAATCAAACACAGTAAAATTTTCTAAAAAGATGATTACATAAGTTAATTGTAATTTTGAAAGTTTTAGCTTTTCGGGAAAGAAGATTATTTAAAAGAACTCTTCCTTTCGATACTCTTACTCTTGTGATTCCTGAAGGGGAACCAAGACTTTGTTATTTGTATCGACACTGGTCGTATTGGTTTGGATGCCGTTCTCTTGCAAAGGAGAACGTGCTATCACTTGTGCTTCTAAATCATTATAGCTTATCGTAACTAGATATGCCACTCATGATCTAGTGCTCGTGGCTATTGTTTTTACTTTTGGAATTTGTCATCATCATATTTGGATGAGAAATTTGTTCTCTACCTCGATTATAAATCTTTGGAATATTTATTTTCAAATAAGGAACTTCATGTCGACTCGAGTTTCTAGCATATTATGATCTTGATATTCTTTTATTCCCAAAAAGGGAAATCGTGTTGCCAATGCGTTTAGTCGTAAGCAACAAGTGGTTGATTCTTTGGTGATGTCTGAATGGGATTATCTTTTTATTAAGTTCATCAGACGTTTTGATGTACTTCGTTTTATTGAGTTTTATCTCATTTCTTTTATGGACTAGCGTCAGATGTTCTTTTATGGTATTTGATTCATTGGATGTACCGTTGTACTACATCAATGCCTTTGCTATTTGATTCATTGGATGTACCGTTGGACTGCATCAATGTCTTTGCTATTTGATTCATTGGATGTACCGTTTGTACTACATCAATGTCCTTGCTTTTGGATTCATTGGACGTACCGTTTTTGTACTACGTCGGTGTTCCAAATTATTCGAGTTTCTAGTTTCTCGGGCGTACCGTTTCTGTACTACGTCGTTGTACTGGCTCAATTTTCTGTTATTCTTGACGTTCTCCACGTCTTTTATCTACGGAAATGCTTTTATGTTTCCGGTTTTTATTCTTGAGCCCGGTGATATTGTAGAAATTGAAGTTTCACCAGATTTGATTTATGAGCAACATCCCATTCGCATCGTTGCTTCGGGGGTTGAGCGCCTTCGGAATAAAGATGTTCTTCTTGTGAGAGTTTAATGGTTCTCACATCCTAAGGATTGCTCTTGAAAAATCTTGAGAATTCATCGAACGAAAACTTTCGGATTTATTCCTTCGTGCTCTTTATGGTGGACTTCTTGATTCAAATTTTCTTTTGTGCTGATATGCTTCTATGGTTTTTACTTCTTATTTTCTTCTTAAGTATTACGAGGGCGCAATTTCTTTAAGGAGGGGAGTCTGTAACAACCCGCATATTTATCGATTTTATATTTAAATATTTTATTTAAATATTCCATCGTTCGTCGGATTTTGGTCCGAAAAGCTACTTTTTGCAAACAGTCGAATTGGGACTCGAGACCACCCCCATTGAGTTCAAAATGACGTTTGCGACCTTTTTGAGTATAAACTTCGATATGTTTGGAGATAGTAGAATTTTGCTACTTTTTCTTTAGGGCTTTGGGTTGGGTTTCAGCCCATTAACCCCACTTATACTCTAGCTCAGCCCTCTCCTCTCCATTCACTCATTCTAACTCCTCAAACTCAAGCTCCAACTGAAAATGGTGGAGAGGAAAGGGAATTAGAAACTCCAAGCCCTGGTTCCTCTTGCTAGCTCAAGTTCTTGCTCCAAAATCGAAGAGAACCCATTGGTAAGCTCCTCTTCTTCTTCTCCAACTCATTCTCTCATTGATTTCAGAAATTTCCTAAACCTAATTTAGGAAATGTTTCTCCTTTAAGCTTAGATTCAAGCTTGTTGGGTTGGAATTGAAGAGTGATTGTTCTTACCATTGCTCTATAGCTTCTTCTTCAATCGTTTGGGTTAAAAGGTGAGATTTTTAATCTCACATCTAAGTCTATGAATTACCTTCGATTGTTAGGTATGAATTCCTAACACTTATTTGTGTGCATTTGCTTTCGATTTGGATTGATTTGGTGAATATTCCAATTTTTAGTGTTTTGAGTTCAATTCTTTAAGCTTAGATTCAAGCTTGTTGGGTTGGAATTGAAGAGTGATTGTTCTTACCATTGCTCTATAGCTTCTTCTTCAATCGTTTGGGTTAAAAGGTGAGATTTTTAATCTCACATCTAAGTCTATGAATTACCTTCGATTGTTAGGTATGAATTCCTAACACTTATTTGTGTGCATTTGCTTTCGATTTGGATTGATTTGGTGAATATTCCAATTTTTAGTGTTTTGAGTTCAATTCTTTAAAAATCATAATTTTGATGTTTGAACATGTTTTTGGTGATGCATCGAGGAGCTTATAGGGCCGGGTAGTCGATTGGCATAAACCCTTAGCGCCGTTGCTCGTGCGATTGCAATTTGGTCGGGATTTGCACCTCCTTTGAAATAGGGTAGGAAGTGCAAGTATACATGTTCGGCCGACCGAACCCCTGGGCCGGTCGACCGACCTGTAGTCCAGGCACTTCCTGCCTCTGTTTGGAAGTGCTGGTTACAGGCTTCGGCCGACCGAGCCCCCTGGGCCGGTCGACCGACCTGATGCCCCGAGCACTTCCAACCTTTGGTTCGGTTGACCGACTCAGGGAGTCCGGTCGACCGACCTGCTACTATTTGCCAGATTAGCCTATATTGCTAACCCGTTTGATATCCAACTTTAATCGATTCATGTTGTCTCCCTTTTGTTGTTGTCATTTATTATCGACTTTTATGACCTTTTCTTTGGGAATTTTAGATATATCCACTTTGATGGATTTGATATCGATTTCTTTGGATTTTATTCACGTCTTCGAATGTGAATTTTTATGCCGATTGTTTCTACAATCACTTCTATGATTTATCACTTTAAAATATAAAGGTTTTCTATACTAGTAGTAAATATCAAAACTCGTTCTTCAAATGATTTCAACACTATTTTATTACAAAGCTAGTTTTCTCAAACCGATTTCCAATCTATTAGTATATACAAACCTTTACCTCACTCGTATGAGAAATCTAATTAAACGACTTAGTAAAACAAGTGGTATGAAACGCTTGCGTTTACTTCGTTGGTTAATTTTTGGACTTGTTCGATTGAACCACCTGTGACATTTTTCTAGTGGAGATTTACAGTTTGTTCGTAAATGTTTAAGTTAAGCAAGTGGTTATGGGACATGAAGCTAAACTTTCATATTTACTAGCTTAGTGTAATTGACACTTCTCTTTGATCATGACGATCATTTTATGTTTTAGACTAGCATTGAGCAATGTCTTAGAGATTTTGGTTCATCGGATGTCTCGCTGTACGACGTCGTTGTTCCCTTTGATTGTGATTTGGTTCATCGGATGTCTCGCTGTACAACGTCGTTGTTCCCTTTGATTGTGTTTTGGTTAATCGGATGTCTCGCTGTACGACGTCGTTGTTCCCTTTGATTGTGATTTGGTTCATCGGATGTCTCGCTGTACGATGTCGTTGTTCCCTTTGATTGTGTTTTGGTTCATCGGATGTCTCGCTATACGACGTCGTTGTTCCCTTTGATTGTGATTTGGTTCATCGGATGTCTCACTGTACACCGTCGTTGTTCCCTTTGATTGTGTTTTGGTTCATCGGATGTCTCGCTGTACGACGTCGTTGTTCCCTTTGATTGTGATTTGGTTCATCGGATGTCTCATTGTACGACGTCGTTGTTCCCTTTGATGGTGTTTTGGTTCATCGGATGTCTCGCTGTACGACTTCGTTGTTCCCTTTGATTGTGTTTTGGTTCATCGGATGTCTCGCTGTACGACGTCGTTGTTCCCTTTGATTGTGATTTCTGGATTTCGTGTGTTGAATTCTGGAATTTATGTTTCACCAACTTTTACGATTGGCATTGCTATATATGTCATTTATTGTGGCTTGGTGAATGACATTAGGAGTATGACATTCCTTTTTATCTTGAGTAGATTACTGTGATATTGATTAATCTCTTGTTGATTTTCAATTACTTATTTATCACAGCTTGGCATTGTGATTATTATATGTTTATGTCATATCTCTTATTATATATCACTTCATCTGATATTTATAGCTAGACTGATCCGTTTATTATTTTCTTCTTAAATAATACTCGGGTCAGACTGAGATATTACAGATGCTTCTGCTTGACTCCTTATCGGACTTTCATCTGATCTTTTGGCTAACTACTTAAGTTTAGTAGTTTTTGTTGTATACATTTGAGATACAGACTCTATGATGTATACTTATTCTTTTGTCTAGCACTTGTATCTATTCTTTTTGGATATTGTGGATCTTGTTTGACCACTACTCTGATGTACACTTTCATGTGTAATATTCATATCTATTTCCGCCTTTGTGATATGAATTATCTGTTACTGATTTATGTTATGTTTATTTCTGTATTGGTTTCCGAAGATATTATAGCCACTGTGTAGTAGCTTTGAGTTTGTGTCGGTATGTCGGATTTCCCTCTTGATAAGAAATGCATGTTATACTATCTGACATATCGATGCTCGCGCAAAGCAATTATACAGATGGTCGCTCCTCAACAGCCTTATCCTCCTTGCTAGTTGACAGCATTACACCGTAGTGTTCTTGGCTAGCATGGGTATAGAGGTGGGGCGTCACACTGATGATTGTATGAATATTAATTGTTATAGTATAAATATCAATTATTATATATTATATTTGTTCCACTACGGTTGTGAGATTCTGTATTGTTGCTTTTGTTTTCTTTTATCGTTTTGTTCTTCACCCCTAACGATTTGTATTTCCGTTCAATTTGAGTTAGATACGTGTGATTTATTGTCGACTCAAAGGGTACGAAGATACGGGCCATTACAAGATCATCACTTTATGTCCAAATTCATCACTTTAATCTGCAATTCAAAGTTAAATGCTAACCACAAGTTCTCACATCTTTAATAGTAGTTGTAACAGCTTTGATGTTACGCTTTTTTGGTGTCAACTGAACTACAAAAAAAATCCCCTTCACATATTATCAAATTTTAATCGCGTAAAAATAGAATTTAACATTAAACTTCTTTTACAAATCAAATGCCTTAAAAGTGGGATCTAACAATTAAACATGCTTTACAAATTCAAAAGTTTAAAAGGATCTAAAATTAAACTTCCATTATAAATTCAAAACACATCTTTACAAATGTACAAATCTTAACGTCACTTGAAAATAAAAAAAATCATTTTTTGACTGATTCACATATACAATTTATATGGAAAACAATTCACGCGCATAGCGCGTGCCCTAACATACGTGTGTATATATATATATTCAAACCATATGAAATCAAATAAACTTACCACATAAATATAAAAAATAGATAATATATATTTAAAGATAGAATCTTTCCAAAAATTTAAAAGGTTACTCACCTAAAAGCTCGACAAAATTCAACTCGAACCCTAGAAAATGAGCTCGAAAATAGGTCACCTTATACTCAGCTATTTAAAAAGTAATCAAAAAGAAAGTGTTGACTATTCTTTCCTCTACCACTTAAAAAAAGAATTACTCAAAAAAGTTAAATTTTTAGGGAGTTATGGCCAAAATAGTGAGGGGTATTTTCGGACATCAAAATCTAGGTTAAAAAACCCTCTTGCAAAAAATGAATTTTTGGTGCATCTTTGCTCAAGAGCGAAAAATGTGGTAAAATATAAAGTTGTAGCCACTGGAAATATATATAGTTTAAAAAAAGATAATCTTAATTTGATGAAGTTGAGCGGATGCTATGGTCGAATAAAATAGGGTAAAAATAGAGGAGTTTAAAACCATTCTGGAACATTTAAAACAATTCAAGATTTTTTATTTTAAAAAGTTTGGTAAAACTTGGAAGCCGTTAATAGGTTTCAAGGACTTGAAGAAGGAAGAGGAAAGGCTTACGGAAGATGTTAAAGTGAAAAGAAAATGAGAAAAAAGAGAAAATCTATAGCTATTATAAGCCAAAAATCTCATATCACATCAACTTATATATATAATAATTTATAATAATCTGGTCTAGTCACATCACTCCTCGTAAAAATATAGATTTATATATATTTATTATGTGTTGTTACATCATTCTCTTTATAATTATATATATAATTATTATGTATTGTCACATTAGTCTCTTTAAATATATATATATATATATATATATATAATTATTATGTATTGTCACATTATTCTCTTTATAAATATATATGTATATATATAATTATGTGTTGTCACATCAGTCTCTTTGTGTGTGTATATATATATATATATTATGTATTGTCACATCACTTGTTAAATTGAAATTAAAAATAAAATAATATTCTTAAGTATATTATTATTCAGCTAAATAACTCTTATATTGTAACGACCCACCTTTTTGGATGGCTAATTGGCAATAAACCACCACATACCAAACTCAAACCATTCAAAAGGATGGATTGTTATGGGGTAACCAAGAAAAAGAAAAGAAAGAAATGAAACAGACATAGAATCTCACATTGGAATGAAAAAATATAATAATTAAACAACGGTTTACGAAGCTATTTACAAACAACATTTTATTACACTTTTATAATACGGATCAGAGTAACATACAGGAGGAATAAATAAATAATGCAGCGGACTAACAATGATGCATAAGAATAAATATAATAAATAGTATACAAATATCCATCTTCATCCTCCAGAAATAGAGTCTTCAATACGCTGGAAAGCTCAGACTGACCCGAGCATAATGAAAAGACAAAACACTCAAATCAGAACTAAAAGATCTTACGTAAGTTGAATCAACACTAAATAAATATGACTGTAACAGATTTAGCGATGTTTATGGGATTTTACATCCTCTATCAAGTGTCAAACGTACATGCAATCACTTAAGAGATGTTCTAGATTCCAACTTTTAAGGATCCGATAAACTATCTACTACATAGTAATATAAGCTATTATAATGTGTCTATCAGTAAAGTAAAGTATTAAAATAATGTTAAGGCGTTACCCGTATCCCACTTAACACATTTTTATATAAATATCGTAGTCTATGCAGATACTATAAACTCCACCAAACCGGTGGGCTATCAGAGAGCACTCCATAGATACGACACAAATCAAACTCAAAAGGCGAGCGATAAGGCATGTGACAAGGCACGCGAGGCAATGCCCACGGTAGGATTCTACTATTTTGCGGATTCGGATTGGTGGTAACGTAGAGCAGCTACTACCGCCCACTTCGGAACACACTTCCAAAATTAAATTGAGGGGTGGCCACCAAATCAATCATAAAGTAATAAATATGTTATCGAAGAAATGTGTGCGATCGAAGGTGCGACCTCACTTGGCCCGGCATGGCTTTTGTTTTAGCACATCAAGCTGACTTGAGGGAGTTAGTGCTTCGTAAATACCTCATACAGAATCGTTCGCCAAACCATCCTACTTCATTCTAGAACCTTCACCACATGCACAGTTGTTAAAGTGGTTTTCAGTATTGACAGAGAGTGACAATACCTGTTCATAGTCTTTTTTACAACCAAACGCTTATTTCACACCAAAAGGTTTTTTTACATTTCAAAAAAAATCGATCCATAATTGGTAGAAAAATATCATATTCTCAAGACCATATCACTTTGAAAATCATATTCATAAATAAGTTATACTCTCATTTCAAAATCATCATATTGACCCAAAATATGCCATCTCACTAGAAAGTACCATATCAAATTCCCATGTAGGTTATAACATCTTTTAACCATATTTGCTTTTAAATCTAGGATTTAAATATAGCACTTCAACTTTACACAGTCTGAAATTTATAAAATAGTTTTGATACTTATAAATAGTTTAAGTAGTTTAAAATAGTATAAAATAGTTAAAATAGTTTAAATGGTTTAAAATAGTTTAAAATTGATTAAAATAGTTTTAAATACTTAAAATAGTTTTAAACATTTCAAAATATTTTAAATAGTTTAAAATAGTTTAAAATAGATTAAATTAGTTTAAATAGTTAAATAGTTTAAAATAGGTCAAATTTGTTAAAAATAGATTTAATACAGTTGCAATAGTTTAATATAAAATAGTTTCATTATTGGAAATGGTTTTATATACTAAATAGTTTGAAAAATCTAAATATATCCGAGTATAAAATAATATATCTTTAAATAGTTTACATTAGAATAAATAACTTGAAATTAGTATCAAATTTAACTATTTCTTCCATTTCAACAAATCTGGGCCATATTCAGATTTTAACAAAACTAAATTTTCTTTCAATACAAATTCCTAAAAATCATTTCAATTTATGTCGATTTCAAATTCATGTTTGAACTACAATTTTAAAGCACTTCAAATTCATAGATTTCAAAGTTTAAATATTCAAACATTACAATAACTCAATTTCGATACATTTCATTTATATTTCAAAATTCAACCTTGAAATTTCAATTTAAATTCCTTTAAACAAATTTACATTTTAACATTTAAAGCTTACATTTTGAAAATAATTTAGTTTATATAAGGCAAATTTTTGCAAAATATCATTATCTGAATTCAGAAATTTAAGGATTTAAAAATCATTTAATTTAACAAACCCGACGTCCGTATATAATTTTCCACCCTATGGTCAAGTGAACAGATATATATCATTCCAACCTACAATAGTTTAAAATTTACGAGTACATATCATTTCAACTCTCAATCCGAAGTTAAAATTCAAGATCCATAAAATCGCTCGAGTCCATCATTTCGATCCATAATGATTTTTCCCTAATTAATATATTGTTCGGGTATGTATCATTTCAACCCATAGTGATTTACTAACAATAAACTAAGGGAACTTGTAGTTTGATATATAGCATAACATTCAGTCATCCAATATCAAGTTAAACATCTATCACAATCACTATTCAAATCAACCAATAAACAACAATAATTAACTGATTATCATTAACGGGTCTTTAATAGGCAATTGAAACTTTAATATTAAATTAAATGGCGATTAAATTCAATAAAAGTCAGATTTAACTGAAATGACAATTAAAATATATCAAACAGAATTTAATCAACTTCTAATCATATTATAAATTTAATTTAACTAATTTAAGATAATTTAGTAGTTGTGAGTGGGTTAAAAGCCAAAACTAGCTCAAAATTTTAATAGTCTCAGAATGTAGCCAAATCAATTCCAAAATGTTTGGAATATCGATACAATCGCAACGGAGAACACCGAGCGTGAATCTGAGCTCGTATGCAAAAGTTATTAACGTTGGAAGATTGAAAAATTTAGGCCGTGAGTCGACTACGAGTCCTACTTCGGTCTGCTGCCTACAATCCCCAGTTCTTGCTATGAGTTTTTGCCAAAATATTCTAAGACCTGAGTCATTTAGTTCCTGACCCAATGTCGCTGTAGGGTTTTTGCCTCTGGAACCTGAAGCGCGACTTGATATCGCCTTAAATTCGCAATTTTTTTGTTTTGTAATGATCCCGTTTTTAAGCCAAAATTAATTTAGTAATTAATATAGTTTTTAGAATTAATTTGTGAATTAATTTGAATTTTTTCCAAAACAAATAAGACATTTGTTTGTTTATGTATATATATAAATAGATTGTAAATAGAATATTGATTTGAAATTCAAAAAAATAAATATCTTAAAAATAAATTGGATTTAAAAACTCTATATTTTAAAGCTAATAAAAATTTGTTTTCTAATTATAATATATATATATATATATATATATGTATATATATTGTGATTTGGAAGTTATGTTTTGAATTCAATATAATAATTTTCAAAAGCTATTCAAGGGTTAAATTCTATATTTTATAAACAAATATATATATATATATATATATATATATATATTATAACATTCATGGATTTTACCCAAATTAAATTTGATAATTATTTTAATTTTTGAAAAATTAAAATGTGGATTAAATTGAGTTTTTCCAAAATAAAATAAAATATTAGTTGTTTATATATTTATGTATTGATTTTTAATTCAAATTTGAATTTGAAAACTCAAAAAAATAAATATATTGGAAATAAATTGGATTTAAAATTCTATTTTTTAATTAATAAGAATTTGTTTCTAATTTTATTAAATGTGCATTTTGATTTAAAAATGATATTTTGAATTTAATGTGATAAATTTTTCAAATGTTAATTAAGAATAAAATTCTAATATATTTATTCATGTGAAATTAAATTTTTAAAACCATTTTTTTCTTCAAAAGATTATATAAATGATTAATGAAGAAAATGTATTTATTTAAATAAGAAATGTGATGTAAAGTTATATTTAAAACATTATTCACGTTGTTTAAATTATATGACATAAGTTATAAAAGTATGAGTGTAAAAGAGGAAATAATAAATACATAGTACATATATAAATATGGTTTGAAATTTACAAGTAATTAATAAATTATTAAGTAAGGGTTCAAACTATAAAAATACATTACCTAGGACATGTGTATTAATGAGACTATGAATTAAACATTTGTAGCTTGATTATTACATGCATTTACAAGTGACATTTTTATTTTGTTTTATTTTTAGGAAAAGATTACAAGATTTATGCATGTAGTATGCTCATTTTTTAGCTTTTCTTTCATATGGTCTCAAAATCTAAATCCTAAAAAGCAAAAAAAATCAATCAAAGCTAAAAAAAACAAATCAAATTTAAAAGAAAACAAAACCAAGACCTGATCAAGAGTAAAAAGGGAATGATCTCAAAAAATTCAAAAGAAATAACAATCAAAACTGGGAGGTAGTAAACAAGCTTTCAAAATTGGAAACCAAATTTAGGTCAAAACAGATAAGAAATTACAACTATAAACAACTTCAAATGTACAAGCCGTCAACCTGGAAGCAACAACTCAAAGTAGTAGATCATCTCAGCAATCAAACTAACACGCGAATTATCAAAGTTCAATTTCAACTCTTTATTCATTGCTTCCAGTTCTAGGCCTAAAATAAATTCATTTGTCCTTGTTCTTCCCAAACAGGTGAGCAAACTCACCTATGATATTATAATTAATGCTTAAAGTATTTAATGGAAACGTTGTGTTGTTATGCTTGCATGTCTGTGTGAATGTATCCCTGATGATATGTATATCTGTGTATAGGTGCTTACTCTATTATATCAACAGAATTAAAAATAACATCTTGAAAAACTCATATCTTCCTTTCAAAAAAAAATTAAGCTTTGATTCCTAAAAATAAATTGTTTGCAACATCATAAATTCATTTTTAAAAATAATTTCGAGTGGAAATATTTAAGAAATGTTTAGCAAATTGGATGATGCAGTGGTGATTTAAATCCAAGTTGAAAATTAATATTCCCAATTTTGTGTTTTGACTTTACAAACAGTTTCGTAAGGCAAAAACATGAATTCAGGTAGTTGTTTCATGATTTTTAGGCTAATATTCGTTGAGATATCTTGTGTTGAATGGAATTTGGATTTCGTTCAATTTCTGGTGATCGGTAAGATCATATTCGTCGTGGTCAAGGGTGAAAGAAGGTGACGTGTCGAAGAGCAAGGGAAAAATGTTCATTTAATTTTTAGTTCATCGTGGATGATGAACGAGGCCGATCTAGGGTTTAAAATTGATTTGGGGTCGATGTCGAAATATGCATTGCCGTGTCGTCCTCAAAGCGATTCAGGTCATCAGACCTTGGGGGATGGTTGCGTCGCTGTATGGTAAAGCTGTGGACGAGATGGCGAGGCTTTATGTAGAATTGGTCGGTGAGGCGAGTCAAATTTTGTGACCGAAGTTGGTTCTAGTTGGTGCCATCATGCTCGATTTTGAGCCACGGCGAGTTTGAGGAAATTCGTTGGTCGCGGTTGTAGATGAGTTCATTTGCGACTTGGCGATGGTCCTGGAAATAGCCGGAGGGTACAAATTCACCGGTGCATGTGCACACGTGAATATGGTGTCAAGTGATGTTGGATTTTGGGGAAGAAGAAGAGTGTATCGGTGTTGATCTTGAGTATGTTGTGAATTAGCTCAAAGCAAATGAAGTCGCAAGTGACTCGAAGTTTTGCTCGAGAAAATATCATTATGGCTCGGGATTTTAATAGCATGCCTCGGGTCTTGTTTAAAACATGAAGGTTTAATAAATTTTGAAAAAAATGTTAGTTTAATTTTAAAGTTTATTAAGTAAATAAGTTTTAATGTAAATATAGATCAAGTTTTCAAAATAAATTTATTTACAAGATTTTTAAATAAATTTCCATGACTTATATCTATAAGATTAAGTGTTTTAAAACTTATTAATATATTTTTGTAAAACTTTTATCGAGATGATTAGATAAATTCCAAGCGTTTCAAAAGTGTAATTTGTTGGTAAAGCCAAGAAACGAATTTCCTCGGATTTCTCTATTAAATGCTAAGCATTGAATTTAATTAAATTAAGTGATGTAATTAAAATAAAGATAAAATAGTTTATCTTTTAATTAATTAAATAATTTATGATATAAGTAATCAAGATTAATTAATTGCTAGTTGAAGAATAATTAATTAATTAATTTAAAGGGTAAAAGGTTAATTACTTAATGAATAATTCTTAATTAAAGATAAATTAAGTAATTAATGGTTAATTAATTAATAATTAAAGGTTATTTAATTAATGTAATTAATAAATGGAAGGTAATCAAGGGTAACTAATTACTTAAAGTTAATTACTTAATAAAAGCAATTGAAGGTAATAAATTGATGATTTATAATTGATAAATCAAGTGATTAGTGATAATCACCTATTGTAATTAATTAAGGATAATTAATTAAATGACAATTAATTAAGGTTAATTAATTTATTGATTAATTAATTAAGGATGATTAATTAAGGGTAATTAAATAATTAAGATTAATTCTCTAATCATTTAAGGTTGATGAATTCATTAATTAACATTAATTAAGGTTAATTAATAAATAATTGAGGGGTAATTAATTAACATAAATTGTTATTAACTAATGTTAATTAACTTGGAATAGTGATTAATCTAGTTTCAATTAATCAAATGATCAATTAACCTTACTTATGGATGTTTGAATTATATGAAATGCTGTGAATTGTTTGATATCTCTACCGTGTGATGCTTTGTGATATGAATTGATTTAATTCAAATTATGATGAATGTAATTTATTTTATTTGTGATAAATGTATATTATTTATCTATGAATCGGTGTAAGGAAGATAACCGTTATAGGAATATACCACTTATCGATATTGATATGCTTGAATCTGTAATGATTAATGATGTTGCACTATTGTGTGAAACCCCTGGACTACACCATACACACACAAATATAGATTGCACGAGGAAATCGGTTAAGTCATGGATTTTTGAAATGATTTCAAAAGATGAATTTTGAATCCAAATGGTTTTGGAAATGGAATTGGGTTAATATGAAAAGCTTTTGAAAAGGAATTTTGAAGATAAAAGTTATTTTGAATAACTTGATTAAGTTTTGAAATTTGAATTTAAGATTTGAAATTTAATTCTATTTTTGGAAATTATGGTTTAAAAAGGTAATACAAGTTATAAATGTGTTTATATAGGTTTTAAACCATTTTAAAAGTATTGTTTTGGGAATCTAAATTTAACCAAAGTTCTATACTCGAAGGGCTTTAACTTGTGCAAATGTAATCGGATTTTTCCGAAAACGAAAACTATTTGTTTTCAAATAATAATAGCTTTCATATAAAGAAAGAACTTCCATTTTGTGTTAAAAAGATTTCAAGATTTGAAATGGATTATTTTGAAAGCTATGAATGAATCTTTGTGAAAGATGGTTGGACGTTATTTTGAAATTGAAGAGGATTTTAAATGGTGAATCCTTTGTATAAAAGATTTGAATTGTGAATTATTTTAAAGGCTATAATCGAATCTCTCTAGAGGTTTGTTAAACTTTGTTTTGAAATTGAAAAGGTACATCTGTTGTATAAAAGAATTGGGAATTGAAATAGTTTTGAGAAATATGAATGAATCTTTTTAAAAGAGTGGTGAACTTTGTGAAGTGAATCTTTTTGTTTAAAAAGTTTTAAGTAATTTGTTTAAACCATTTGTTTTTGGGTAATAAGTTGGGACTTGAATAAGATCCCAATATCCATATGTTTTTAAAATATTGCGCTCATTATTCGGTTTAGCCGAGAGAGGACCTCGTGTCATATAACCCATTTCGAATAATGATACGACGTTATGAATAACATTTGAAGATCTGTGGTGAAGACCGGGTATTTAAGAAAATGAAAGGATAACCCATCGAATGTCTCTGCACTGAGTCGAGCCAGTATAGAGATCTCCATCTTTGATGGCGAGTCCAATCGGGATTGCGAATACTCGGATTGCAAGGGCTTCTTTGGAAGTGCCTTCGGGTGCTTTTGAACCCGAAACAGACTTGTATGGATGTGTGTCTGACGTTACACTTTGAGATGTAAAGCTGGTTTCTATCAAATACATTTTTGTTTGGTGGCGGAGAATTTATTCTTTTAGCTTAACACCCTTCTCTAAGACATACAAGCTCAGAGGTTATGTAATTTATGGTTACTAGTGATGCATTCCCAATTCGGTAATGTGGCAAGAAGTGCAGCTGATCATTTGTTGATCGAAGCATGGCTTTGTGGACGAGACTGCATCAGGATCTCACACCACGGAAATGGTCGAAACAGGAAGGATGCAACAAGGTTTTCAGGGGTCGCGCCCCTAGGGTATGTCCATCTCTTTTGGATAGAGGTGGTATAATGGTATGGACCCTAAATATTTAACCTATGTGGTTACTGCAAATACATTAATTTGTGGTTGTTGGTGTCGAGCGCTCGGATAAAGGTTGGATACGACTGGGGATGGCATATCTTTAGGTGTTACTCCTAGGAAGGGAGTAAACCAGCCTTGTGTTGGCAGAAATCTGGGTAGGTTCTCGGGGCGTCCCTCCAAAGGCGTATCCATGTGGCAATGGGTAGTTCCTTGGCCTGACCATTTGTTGGAAAACCAATTACCAATACGCACCTTGTAGGGTTTTAATTGTATAACCTGCCATTTACTTATGGTGGTCACCACTGTTTAGATGGTAGCTATAGTAGGCATAGTTCGAAATGTCTATGCTGGCTAAGATTAATATTATACTTTTGAAAGGTTTTTTCTGCACTATGCACTAATAATAATATCAAAAAGGATTTTGCATAGTAAGCATGTTTGACTATCATAAGGAGAAATATCCTTCAATTCTGCGTTTGCATTGTGTGTGTGCGGGGAGGCCTTATGGTAGTTTCATTTTCCAACAAGCATTACGAATTTCAATATTAAATTCTTTTTGTTGTTTGTTTTAAAAATAAACTGTTTTTGTTTTCTCATACCAGTCCCATGACTGACCCGGAGTTTATTGTTCCCTTTCTAAACTCTGGGTGCCCCCAATTTTCCACACGGGCAGTCTAGAGTTGGATTATCCAGATAATCAAGTAATAGGTGTTGATTTGATAACCTTCGAAGTCTTTGGTTTGGTAGCATTTGGAAATAGTCTTTAGTCTTTGGATCTTTGAAGTTTTTTGTTTGACAATCGCGTTCGCGATCGCATTTGCTACACGTTCATCTTGATGATGGTTCGAGCTTGAAGTTAAGAGCTTAGGCTTTGGAGTTTTGGTTTGGAGTTACAGTATTGGATTCTCTTAAAGACTTTGCTAATGTTGATATATTCCGCTATTGTGTTGTATACATTCCCTGATGGTGTTGGGTCGTTGTTATCAAATGCTGTATCTGACATTGTATCTATATTGTATATCAATGTAATCATCCTTTTTTTCCACTGTGTTGTTTTTCATCTAATGTTCTTGCAAGCTCCGGCGACACGGATTTCGATGTCGTTTGTCGAGCATCGAGTTCGGGTCGTCATATATATATTTTTATATATATATATATATATATATATATATATGTTTATTTGTTAATGTATAATTAAATTTTAAATCATTTTCTTTAAAGTTGTATAAATATTAATAAAAGGAAAAGCTTAATATAAAAACATAAAAACATATATTAATATAAAAAAAATAGATAAATAGTTATTAACCTAAAATATAATAGCTTAAGTTTAAAAATAAGATTTAATACACTTTCTTTTAAAACTAAACATATAACATAAATATAAAAACATAAATAAAAACATAAAGGCATGCAAATTAACAAGTGTAATCATTTTAACATGCAATCTAACAAGTTTCATTAGTTTCTTTTTATTTTTAAAATAACAAATAATATGAAAACAAGTATATATACCACTATACTTATTCTTTCTCATTTTCTTTTATATACTCAAAACCAAACCTAAAGAAACCAAACCGAAGATTTAAAAAAAACTAGAATCAAACGACTTCAAATTCAATTGAAAAATTAAAGTAAACAAGCTTTTTCAAAACCCGAAGCAATCAAGAAAAATAATTCAACATCATCGCGAACAAGCAGATCAAAAAATCAAAACAATTTCTAGATTTCAGAGGAGATTCGCTGTTCAACCAAAACTATGAGTAAACATGAACTTTTTCAAGTTAAATCATTTGTATAGTATGTGCATGCAACAATTTAAGATAGTATTAACTTAAATATGATTTATATGGATGAAATGAATGTTTGGTCCGGCATATAAGTTGAAAATAATGAATGTATGTATGCATGCCTCTGTTTGTTCTACAGACCCAAAACTATTCAAATTTCAATTCCTATTCATATAAATCCAATTTAGGCTATGATGTTTAAAGGAAATATGTTTGAATTAACTAAATCTCATTTTTAAAAATGTTTAAAAGTATAATTATCAAGCATTTTAACTAGGAAGAAGAAAGAACAATGAAAACAAAATCAAGTCAAAAATTAAATTATTTAAATCTCAATGTTTATTCATATAATCTAATTCGATTTTAAAAATGATGATTTTTAGTGGAAATTTTGTAATTTTTAAGTTAGCATGGATCGAGATATGGTGAGATGATCCGAAATTAGAATTTTTTCAATTTTCGATGATCACGAGGTCGTGTAGCCTCGGGTTTGTGACTGGAGGTTGGTAGTTGGTCAACGATTATGGGAAAAAAGGCTAGCGATTTTCTGGATCACCATGGTGGATTGGCAAGGGGGAACTAGGGTTTAACGATCTGTTTTGATCGACGTGGTTGTCGAAGCTCATGTGTCATTGTGGTTGCATCGGAGTGGACCGAAGGGGGTGGAATCGAAGCGTGGGTCAATGGCAGAGCTCTGGATGTGATCTCTGGCGATCGAGGTTAGTAATGCGAGCTGGTTTACATTTATCGAGTTCGGGTTTCAGTAGTTTTTGACGTGCTTGATTTTCGATTTCGGGGTTATCGATGGATCTGGGTGGTTGTGACGACAGAGGGGAAGGTCGGCGACTTGTGGGTGGTCATAGCGATGGTTAGTGATGATCGGGTTGGTGTGTATGGTGCACATGTGTACATTGTGTCTGGGTATGTTTGTGATAGAGGAGGGAAGGAAGAGAGGATCGGGAAAGAAGGTGTTGTGCTCGAAGTTGTTCTCGGGTTTGGCTTCGAGTATGTTCGCATGTGTTTACCCAGTGCAACAGTTTTTAAATTTAAAACAAAATAAAGTAAAAAAGAAGAAGAGTGGCTCGGGTTTGAGTGCAGGTTTGCACTAGGTTCGACTTGGGTCAGAGGTATAGAATATTAACCAAGTTTTAAAAAGTTAACACAAATCAAGTTTTAAACAAATTTTCTTAACCACTTCTTTTAAATAATGATTGTTTATTTAAGTTTGGATTAGGTAAAGATTTTAAAATAAATTATTTTAAAATTAATTAAGTTTAAATTATTTATCTATGTGTCTTTTATTTTAGTTAATTCTTAAGTTTATTAAAATAAATTAAACGGTGCAATTAAGTAGTTGATTAAGAAAGTAAAATTTTAATTATTAATTAACTTAAGGGTCTTAGGTTAAATTCACGTTTTAATGATAAATTAATTCCAATGGTTTATTAAATAAGATTTTAATGATAATTAAGTAATTAATTAAGGTAAATGGTTTATCTTAAATTAATTAATGTCTTGGGTAATTAAAGATTAATTCATTAATGAAAGTAATTAAAGATTAATTAACTAATTAATTAACTAATAATTTAAAGGTCAATTAATTAATAATTAAAGGTTAATTAATTAATAATTTAAAGGTTAATTAATTAATGACTAAAGGATAATTTATTAATAATTAAAGAGTAATTAATCAATAATTATAGGATAATTAATTAATGTAAGTAATTAAGGACGATTAATTAATTTCATTAATTAATTGAAATAATAAGAAATGTTTTGTAATTAATTAATGTTAATTTAACTGGGTTAGGTAATTAATTCATAGGTAATTAATTTATTTGGTTTACACTAATTTAATTAAAATTATGTGATTAATTAATCATGCTTATGGATGATTAATTATATTGAATGCTTGGATTGATTAATATCTCTAGTATGTTAATCTGTAATATCCTGTGATATGATTTTCTTTAGATTGAGTTGTGATAAATGTAAGTTATTTATTTTTGATGAATTACTATGTGAATATAATGTTCTACATTGAATTATAAAAGGTGGATCTTTTGTTTAAAAGATTAAACACGAAATTTGTTTAAACCATTCAAAAGGAAAGGTTTTTAACTAATATTCGAATGTACCCATATGTTTTAAATAAGCGCTCATTATTCAAAAAGGTCAGGAAGCGCATTAAGTCGAAAACCCATTCCGAATAATGATACAACGGAATGGAATTGCATTTGAAGACGGTGGTTGAAGACCAGGTATTTTCGAAAACGAAAGGATTTCCTGTTGATTGTCTCCACACCGAGTTGCACCGGTATAGAGATAATCCTATGCGTTGGGGAGTTCGAATAAGATTGGGGATATCTGGATTTGCAAGGACTTCTTTCCTTAGTTGGTCGAGGTGCCTTCGGTCCATCCAGACCCAGGATGGACTTGTATGGATGTATGTCCGACATTGCACTTTGAGATATAAGCTGGTTTCTATTAAATAGATTTCTGTTTGGTGGCGGAGAATTTATTATTTTAGCTTAATACCCTTCTCTGAGACGTACAAGCTCAGAGGTTATTTAGTTGATAGTTATTAGTGTTATATTCCCAATGTGGTAATGTGGCATGCTAAGTATTGAGCATTGGTTGATCGAAGCATGGCTTTTTTGTAAAGCGTAGCTTTGTGGGATGAGACTTTGTCGAACCTCACACACTGGGAAATGGTCGAAACATGAAAGGATGTAGCAAGATTATGGGGTTCGCGACCCTAAGGGTATGTACATTTCCTTCTGGATAAAAGTGGTATTGTGGTATGGAGCGCAGATATTTTACTTATATGGTTGTTGGAATTTGAGGCGCATCGATAAAGGTCGGTTACAACCAGGGGATAACATACTCGTGACATTTAGTTACCTAGTTACTAAGGTAACCTAGCCTTGTATTGGCAGAGATCCGGTAAGGTTCTCGAGACGTCCTTCAAGAGGCATACCCAATCGGATAAAGGAAGTTCCTTAGCCTTGGCCATTTGTTGGAAATCCAAACAGACAATACGAGCCCTTGACGATTTCGGTTGTAGAATTGCCATTTAACATGGTAGCTATAGTAGGCAAACTATAATGGTACGTATGCTGGCTAAGATTAATATTATACTTGCAAAATGTTTTTCCATACTATGCACTAAAAATTAATATCAAAGGATTTTCGCATATCAAGCATATTTGACTATTATAAGGAGAAACCTCCCCCATGTGTGCGATTGCATTTGAGTGTGTGCCGAGAGACCTTATGGTAGTTTCATTTTCCAAAAGCATGAACTGATTTTTTTATACAAATAACTGTTTTTATGTTTCTCACGCTAGTCCCATGACTGACTTCGAGTTTATTGTTCCCTCTGTTAAACTCTGGGTGCTCCTAATTTTCCATACAAGTAGCCTAGAGTCAGGTTATCAGTAGGTTCTTGAGCTAAGTTGGAAAGTAGATGTAGATTTTGAAGTCTTTTAAGCTTTTGGTTTGTGAACTTTTTGCTTTGGACTTTGGAGATTTGGAAATGAAGAAGCAGTGTGGTGAACTCTCTTGGAAGACCATGTTGATGTTATTTTTCCACTGTTGTAGTATATATATAGGCTCTAATGATGTTGAGCACTTATTGTAGAATGTTGTAATCCATGAAGTATATGAATGAAAGTCATTTTGTTTCCATTATGTTGTTATTATCTTATGTTTTATGACTCCAGCGAACCGGACTCCAATGTTTGAATCTCCGGCATTTGAATACGGATGATGTATTGGTTACCGATTTTTGAAGGTCGAAATGCGGGTCGTCACATTTGGTATCTGTAACATCCAGCCTTTTTTGAGCAATTTAAGTTGACAATAAGCCACACATGTCGAACTCAAATCATTCAAAATGACGGGTTGTTATTAAAATTTCGGGGTAAAATAAAATCATATCACAAAATTCACAGATCACAGACACAGAGAATTTAAATATTCAGCAAATAAATAAGCTAGAATAACCAGAGTTTCAAATCAGGTACAGAACAGAGTTTAAACATGTACAACAGATATCCAGGTACATAAAGATCTCTAATACAAACCAAATGATATAGGTTCAGAATGAAACAGAAACTAAGAACTAAGAAAAGAACTACAGGTAGAGCTCCAGCACCTCGTCTTCAAGAATAATTTCCTCTAAGCTGCAAACTCAGGCTGACCCAAGTGAAAACAAAACAAACACCCGAGTCAAGACTAACATTCTCATCTAAGTGAATAACTCGAGTGAAACATCTACTGAAATGTACAAATAACTTAACGAATGTTGGGATCGTCATCCTTTAAGGATCCGTTAAACCAGTAACATACGCTATATACCATAATGTCTAATCGGTAAAGTATAATCATATAGAAAATAGCGTTAAGGGGATGGTGAACCTTAACGCGGTCGGATCTTTAAAAATCAAAATGTAATGGGCTCGCTATAAGGAGATGACACGGCACGCGAGGCAATGCCAGGGTGGATACACCGTTTGCACTCCCGGACCGGTGGTGACGGCAAGCCAGCAGCTTCCGCCCACCTCGAACAACACCCCAATCAAAAGTGGCACCACCAAATCGAATCACACAAGTAATAGAATGGTTTCAGAAGAAGCATGCTCGATAAAAGGGTGCGACCCTTTGTGTAGCCCGGTATAGCTCCTGTTTTAGTCATTTATGCCAACTCATGGGAGTTGGGTCCACGTAATATACCACGAGAACGTCGCCACCATCCTACTTCATTCTGGAATCTCCACCGCGTACACAGTTGTTAAAGTGGTTTTCGGTATTGGCCGGCAATAAGACAATATCCGATCCCGGTCTCTTTAACAACCAATCGTTATATTTTTCACACCGTGGTTGGTTTTATAAAAATCGATTTACAATTTCAATCATTTACAAAATATATATAACTCCGATTCCTCGGTTTTGGATTGTACAGTTATGGTTTATCAAATTTCCATTTTTAAATCTTCCAAAATTTTCATGTATCTATATATATATATATATATATATATAAAGTTTAAGAAAATAATTATTTAAAACATTTTTAGAGCAAAAGCTTTTCAAAAATAAAATATAATTTATAAAATAATGATTAAGTAGGTTTCAAAATTTGTCACTTATAAAGTTTAAAACTTACCATTATATTAAGTCCCAACAATATTTAGAAGTTTCGGTTTCAAATACTTATCGACCATATAAAGTTCCAAAATCAAATTTTTCTCAACCACGGTGTCCGTATATAAGTTTCTAACCTATAGTCAAGTGATACGGATGTGTATCATTTCAATCCGCGAAATTTTTTACTTACGGGTATATCATTTCAACCCGCAAATCCCAACAAGGTTTTCGGGAATTTACTCACAACATGGAAATAAATCAGATGCTATTAACATAACGCTACATGAAGTGATACTGCATGAATGATACTACATGAATGATACTACATGGCATGACATAAATTATTCGATGAAAATGATGCATTTAACATTTAATTCTACATGCATGCCTACAATACGGGAAACAGTTCAGTTGTTATTTCATCAAAATAGATTCACTTATAAATTTGAATGACAGTCGTGAGTGATTACTCACCTTTTGTCGGACAGAGATATTTGATAGAAGAAGTGGTGGAGAGCACAGATCAGACGGTGAACAGATAACTCCTAAGTTATTGGATTCCGGCTGTGACAAACATATTAAAATTATTAATTAATATTTACATCGCTATGTATTTCTGTTAAAATTATTTAAATATTTGGTTGTAATTACAATGTCAGTGATATATATATGGACCACGTATATACCATTTAAAGGTCAGCATCTATTCGGTTTTAGAATATTTGGAGCATGCATGTACTTCATACTGAGACTTTTGTAACTTAGAAGGCACGATACTCTTTCATATATTAAGAAAATAGATGAGTTTATAGAGAAAATTATCCTTTCACTGTATATGTAGTTTGATAAATATCATTTTTTTTCAAGAATGTGATTTCATGAACGCACAACATTAATAATAAGCCAACACTGGCCATCAGCCTCAACAATGAATTTTAGATTTTAAATGGTTTTATACAGTAGTGCCAAAAGTGCAGAAATGGGAAGAGGGCGAACGTTTATTATTTATTAACTTATGCAACAACAACAAAACTCACTGAATCTAACCAATACCATCTTATTTCCACTATGCATAAACTCCCTGTACCAAATTTTCATAATATATAACGTGTACCAAATACATTAAACCTCTGCATGCAAGCTATTCGCATGCAGGCTTTATCACTTTCCGTTTTTTTTTCTTTTTTTTTAAACTCACGCAACAGGCAGTACCAAATATACTCAGACATGTAGGCTCGGCAAGTTTCCACTATCATATTTACATCTCACTTTATTTTTTACAAAAACGCACTGACTAGGCAAAACGAAAAGGAAAAAAAAAACAAAACAAACTCATCGTGGGCTGAGGTGGCGACGTCAGGGGCTTGGGTGGCTCAGGAAGGAGATGCAGCGACAGGCGCTCGGTGGACCGGTGGTCAATGCGGAGAGGGAGTGTGTGGAGGTGCGGCCTTTGGGTACAGAGGAGGGAATTGGTTTTGAAAAGAAGAATTTGATCGGCTGTTGGAAAAAAATGTTGCAGAGGTGGGGAGGAGAATGACGGAGCCTGAATATATATACTAGTTTAGATGCGTGAGTGATTTCTGGGAGCGTAACCGGTTGATATTTTTAAAATGTACCAGTTAATGGTGTAACGTACCAATAAATTGTGTAACGTACCAATTAATTTTTAGGCTACAGCCGTTTAAACACGTTCAGGAATTTAAATTCTGAATTCTAATTAATTAATTTCAGGATAACGGCAGTTAATAAATTTTTATACGGACCCATTATGCACACACAAAACAGTGCGTAACTTCCACATTGGACATCCAAATCCAACAAATAAGATATCGTTACGCTCGCCTTGTCAGCACGCATTTAATAATATAAAGAAAGGTCATGTTTGTTCTTTCAAATAAATATTCATTTTACGTAATTTGCGGTCGCTGTTACTGCTAATTGGACCATATAAACAACTTTAATTGCGTTAACGATACCGGAATCTACAACAGACTTTATATATATATATATATATATATATATATATATATATATATATATATATTTCATGTATATAGATTTCTCTTAAAATTTACAACATAAAATAACAACATTCCAAAAATAAGAGTTTATGCAACTAATTTCCAAAATACGTTACCCCCAAATTTAGTAGGTTATTTTATTAAAAGTTCTTTTATTCCAACAATCTAAGTATCTACAACAAATTCTTATGTTATTAAGATTTTAGTTTCAAGTTTGTCGTTAATTTCCACAGGAATCCAATTTATTAGCAGTAAATTTCTTGGGTCATTACACTCTCCCCCACTCAAAGCTTTTCGTCCTCGAAAAGAACGAAGCCAAAGGAAAGTGTATCAAAGGAAGAATCAGATCAAAATAGAGAAGGTTATATTGACATACCTATTCAAATAGTTCGGGGTTTGAAGCACGAATATTGTCCTCGGTTTCCCAAGTGCAGTCACGATCATCATTGCTCCATTGGATTTTAACAAGATTAACAAACTTTCTCCTGAGTTGCTTCGTATCCCTATCAACAATACGAAATGGCTTTCTCTCTACGGTTAGATTGGGTTCAACATCGAGATTCTCTAGCAATGCAGGTTGGACATGCAGCGATGGATCGTGAAGATATCTACGAAGATGAGATATGTGAAACACATTGTGAACCTTAGCAAGTTTCTCTGGTAAATCCAAACGGTAGGCTAAAGAACCAACTCTTTCAATGATACGGAAAGGGCCTATGAACCTGGGAGCTAGCTTCCCTCTCTGACTGAATCGGATGACGTTCTTAAGCGGTGAAATCTTGAGAAACACTTGATCTCCTACGGCAAACTCCAACTTCCTTCTTCTCCTATCCGCGTATTTCTTCTTCCTATCCTGGGCAATTCTCATTTTCGTTCGAATATCCTCGACCCTTTTGGATGCTTCAAGGATCAAATCGGGCCCAAGAACCAATCGATCTCTCGATCCAATCCAACATGATGGGGATTTGCACGGTCGTCCGTACAGAGCAGCAAAAGGGGATGTTTTGATGCTAGCCTAAATTCAAGGATAGAAAATTACCGAATTGTATTTCGAATAAGCTGAAATTCGAATTAGATCATACCTGATAACTATTATTGTAAGTGAACTCAACGAGGTGAAGATGGTCTTCCCAAGAACCACCATAGTCAAGAATGCAGGCACGAAGAAGGTCTTCTAGAATCTGATACACCCTCTCTGTTTGTCCATCAGTCTGAGGGTGATAGGCGGTGCTCAGGTTCAGTCGTGTACCTAAAGTTTCTTGGAATGCTTTCCAAAACTTGCTGGTAAAGATTGGGTCTCGATCACCCACAATACTGACTGGAACTCCATGCAATCTGACGATTTCCCTCGTGTAAATCTCAGCTAGACTCAAAGCGGTACGATTCGACTTGACCGGAATGAAGTGAGCAGATTTAGTCAATCGATCCACTATAACCCAAATGCTCTGATTTCCCTTTCTCGTCCGAGGTAGTCCATCGATAAAATCCATCGAAACTTGATCCCATTTCCAATTGGGTATCTCAAGAGGTTGCAATAAACCAGCGGTTTTCTGGTGATCAGCCTTAACCTGTTGACACGTGGCACATCTACCAATGAAAGAAGAAATATCATGCTTCATACCGTTCCACCAATATATTCTTTTCATATCATGGTACATCTTCGAAACTTGAGGATGTATGGAAAGTCTAGATTGGTGATTCTCCTTGAGTGCCTATTGTCTTAAGTTGTCAACATCCGGAACACAAATTCTACCTTTAATTCTTAAAATCCCATATTTGTCGATTTGTGCATCCATTTCGCTTTGATTATCACTCTTTCTCTTTCGAACATTCGCCTTCATTCTAACCAACATCGGGTCTTTGTTCTACTTAGCTGCTATGCGATCTATAAGAGATGGGGTAACCATAATCACACAAAATATCGACTTCTTCCTACTCAGAGCGTCGGCAACAACATTTGCTTTCTCGGGAGTATAGTTGATATCTAGGTCATAGGCTGCTAAGAATTCGAGCCATCTCACTTGTCTCTGATTCAAATCCTTCTGGTTAAAAATATGCTTCAGCGATTTATGGTCCGTAAAGAGTTCGAACCTGGTTCCCAAAAGATGTTGCCTCCACAACTTCAAGGCAAATACTACCGCCAGTAATTCCAAATCATGGGCGGCATAATTCACTTCGTGGGTCTTCAACTGTCGGCTGGCATAGGCGATCACCCTTCCATCTTGCATCAACACGGCTCCCAATCCTTCTCGGCTAGCATCAGTAAATACGTAAATCCCTCGCTCCCATTTGGGACGGTAAGAACTGGGGCAGACGTTAACTTGTCCTTTAACTCCTTGAATGCAGCCTTACACTTATCACTCCAGACAAATCTAACATTCTTACGAGTCGGAGCCGTAAGCGGAGCAGCAATCTTAGCGAAATTCTCAATGAATCTTCGATAGTAACCAGCTAAGCCTAAGAAACTTCGGATGTCAGTAGGGGTCTTAGGGTCCTTCCAATCATTGATAGCAGTGACCTTAAGCGGATCGACGAAAACTCCATTTTCTGAAACAATGTGTCCAAGAAATCGTACTTCATCCCTCCAGAAATGGCACTTAGAGAATTTAGCCTTCAATTGATGTTTTCTAAGTGTATCAAGGACATAAGTTAAGTGTGTTTCGTGTTCCTGTTCGGATTTTGAGAAGACGAGAATATCATCCACGAAAACCAGCACAAATTTATTAAGGACATCACGGAAAACACGATTCATAAGATCAACGAAGTAAGCGGGTGCATTTGTTAGTCCAAAAGGCATGACCAACCATTCATAGAACCCATTCTCTGCCCGGAAAGCTGTCTTGGGAATGCTCTCCTCAGCGATACGGAGTTGGTGAAAACCGGTAGCCAGATCAAGTTGGGAGAATACTTTAGCTCCATAGAGTTGATCGAACATATCATTAATACGTGGCATAGGTTATCTATTTTTGAGAGTAAGCTTGTTCAATTCCCTATAATCTACACACATCCTCAAGGAACCATCGGACTTAGTGACAAATACTACGGCTGCTCCCCATTCAGAATAGCTTGGCCTGATCAAGCCCTTTGAAAATAAGTCTTCGATTTGGCATTTCAACTCTGCCCTTTCTTTCGAGGCCATCCTTCGTGGAGGAAGGACCACAGGTCGGGCTCCAGGAATTAGGTCGATATGGAACTCTATTTCCCATGGAGGAGGAAGAGAAGTAACTTTGCCAAATACATCGGGAAAATTCTTAACAACAGAAGTGGAATTAAGTTCATTAGGATGAGCATCAAGTGAAAAAATGAAACTGCCCGCAAAATCTTGAGGCATTTGACCTTCAATTATTAAGGGATCACCCTCATCATCAACTAAGGAAACAATCCGCTCCTTACAAGAAATATGAGCACTGTATTTCTCAGCCAGTCGCCTCCAAGTAAAATATCGAATGCATCGAACCCAAGGACATAAAAATTTCCAATGAAAGGGTGTAAGCCATATGTGAGTTTCACTCCCTTACAAACCCTTTTAAGATTTGCGGGACCACCAATGGGATTTGATACACAGAGTGACTCAGAGGAATATTTGGGTTTTTATGGGTGCTCTAGTTTATCGCATAAATCAGTGGAAATGAAGCTATGGGAAGCTCCGGTATCAAATAAAACACGAACAGGATGAGAATAAAGAGTGAAGGTGCAATGGAGTGTACCTTGAGCATCCTCGCTTGTCGGGTCGGAAGAAGTCATAGCGAAAACTCCAGAAGTCTTTCCTTTTTGCTGAGTGGGACAATTGTTTTTGAAGTGACCTGGTTGCAAGCAGATGTGGCAAAGGTTGTTTCTGGTTGCTTGGGGTGGAGGAGGAATAGCGGCTCTGGTCGGAAAAGGACTACTGTTTGAGTAATGACCTTTTTGGTTACATTTGAAGCATGTGATGTGGGAGATGTCGATAGCTTGTTTCAGGGGAGTAAAACCAATGCCTTGAGAAAGTTGCCACTTCTTCTTCTGTTGCTGGAACTTATCCTTCTTCTTCATTGGACTAGTAGTGGTTTTAAGCGAACTCTGAGTAAAGGCAGCCTGCTTACCCTTACAAGTTGGGTTCTCAAATCGGGTGGCCATATCTACCAAGCTAGTAAAAGTCCCATGCATATTCTGTATCAATCGGTCGTAGTACTCAGGACGTGCACCATTGACAAACTTCTCATTCTTCTTAAGCGGGGTGTCTATCAAGTTGGGGCCATATTTAGACAACTCGTTGAATTTGCTTTCGTATTCTGCGAAAGTCATGTTGCCTTGCTCCAGGTCCATGAAAGCTCGATAAAGACTCGATTTTCCCGCTTTTGGCACCCATTTGGTGATAAAGGCATCCCTAGATAAAACTCAAGATTTTAAGCTAGATTCGAAATAGATGTGAAAAAAATGGAAAAGGATAAAAATCGAATTTTAGATGTCACCTACACTGGTCCCAAGTGATATCTGCTTCTACCGCCTGGGCAGTAACGGATCTCCACCAATCTCGAGCAGCTTCTTGCAACTGCCAAGCCGCTAATTGGCATTTCTGGGCATCATTAATCTCGAGCCCAGTAAATATCATTTCTACATTTTCCAACCATTGCTGGGCCTCGATAATACCCTCAGAACCTGTGAACTTGGTTCCTCCTAGCTGGGTATACTCCTTGCACAAAGTGGTAAATTTGACTGGGGCAACTACTGGGACCGGTGCAGCTGCAGGAACAGGTTGAACGTTTTCTCTTCCCCTAGTGCCTCTTCTGTTAGCCATCTGGGGAGTTCAAGAATAGGGTTTAGAATAAAGATGAAGATGATATCAGAGATTTTCGAATCAATGGAAGATTTCTAGCAAGTAAGATGCATTGTGAGTAAAAGGAATTCTGTGATGTGATTTTTCTCATTCTAGGGTATTGCTACCCTATATCTAATGAGCTTCTACCCCATAAACCATCAGCTCTGATATCACATTGTAACATCCAGCCTTTTTTGAGCAATTTAAGTTGATAATAAGCCACACGTGTCGAACTCAAATCATTCAAAATGACGGTTTGTTATTAAAATTTCGGGGTAAAATAAAATCATATCACAAAATTCACAGATCAAAGACACAGAGAATTTAAATATTCAGCAAATAAATAAGCTAGAATAACCAAAGTTTCAAATCAGGTACAGAACAGAGTTTAAACATGTACAATAGATATCCAGGTACATAAAGATCTCTAATACAAACCAAATGGTATAGGTTCAGAATGAAACAGAAACTAAGAACTAAGAAAAGAACTTCAGGTAGAGCTCCAGCACCTCGTCTTCAAGAATAATTTCCTCTAAGCTGCAAACTCAAGCTGACCCGAGTGAAAATAAAACAAACACCCGAGTCAGGACTAACATTCTCATCTAAGTGAATAACTCGAGTGAAACATCTACTGAAATGTACAAATAACTTAACGAATGTTGGGATCGTCATCCTTTAAGGATCCGTTAAACCAGTAACATACGCTATATACCATAATGTCTAATCCGTAAAGTATAATCATATAGAAAATAGCATTAAGGGGATGGTGAACCTTAACGCGGTCGGATCTTTAAAAATCAAAATCGTAATGGGCTCGCTATAAGGAGATGACACGGCACACGAGGCAATGCCAGGGTGGATACACCGTTTGCACTCCCGGACCGGTGGTGACGGCAAGCCAGCAGCTTCCGCCCACCTCGAACAACACCCCAATTAAAAGTGGCGCCACCAAATCGAATCACACAAGTAAAAGAATGGTTTCCGAAGAAGCATGCTCGATAAAAGGGTGCGACCCTTTGTGTAGCCCGGTGTAGCTACTACTTTAGTCATTTATGCCAACTCATGGGAGTTGGGTCCACGTAATATACCACGAGAACGTCGCCACCATCCTACTTCATTCTGGAATCTCCACCGCGTACACAGTTGTTAAAGTGGTTTTCGGTATTGGCCGGCAATAAGACAATATCCGATCCCGGTCTCTTTAACAACCAATCGTTATATTTTTCACACCGTGGTTGGTTTTATAAAAATCGATTTACAATTTCAATCATTTACAAAATATATATATAACTCCGATTCCTCGGTTTTGGATTGTACAGTTATGGTTTATCAAATTTCCATTTTTAAATCTTCCAAAATTTTCATGTATCTATATATATATATATATAAATTTTAAGAAAATAATTATTTAAAACATTTTTAGAGCAAAAGCTTTTGAAAAATAAAATATAATTTATAAAATAATGATTAAGTAGGTTTCAAAATTTGTCACTTTTAAAGTTTAAAACTTACCATTATATTAAGTCCCAACAATGTTTAGAAGTTTCGGTTTCAAATACTTATCGACCATATAAAGTTCCAAAATCAAATTTTTCTCAACCACGGTGTCCGTATATAAGTTTCTAACCTATAGTCAAGTGATACGGATGTGTATTATTTCAATCCGCGAAATTTTTTACTTACGGGTATATCATTTCAACCCGCAAATCCCAGCAAGGTTTTTGGGAATTTACTCACAACATGGAAATGAATCAGATGCTATCAACATAACGCTACATGAAGTGATCTGCATAAATGATACTAAATGAATGATACTACATGGCATGACATAAATTATTCGATGAAAATGATGCATTTAACATTTAATTCTACATGCATGCCTACAATACGGGAAACAGTTCAGTTGTTATTTCATCAAAATAGATTCACTTATAAATTTGAATGACAGTCGTGAGTGATTACTCACCTTTTGTCGGACAGAGATATTTGATAGAAGAAGTGGTGAAGAGCACAGATCAGACGGTGAACAGATAACTCCTAAGTTATTGGATTCCGGCTGTGACAAACGTATTAAAATTATTAATTAATATTTACGTCGCTATGTATTTCTGTTAAAATTATTTAAATATTTGGTTGTAATTACAATGTCAGTGATATATATATGGACCACGTATATACCATTTAAAGGTCAGCATCTATTCGGTTTTAGAATATTTGGAGCATGCATGTACTTCATACTGAGACTTTTGTAACTTAGAAGGCACGATACTCTTTCATATATTAAGAAAATAGGTGAGTTTATAGAGAAAATTATCCTTTCACTGTATATGTAGTTTGATAAATATCATTTTTTTTCAAGAATGTGATTTCATGAACGCACAGTATTAATAATAAGCCAACACTGGCCATCAGCCTCAACAATGAATTTTAGATTTTAAATGGTTTTATATAGTAGTGCCAAAAGTGCAAAAATGGGAAGAGGGCGAACGTTTATTATTTATTAACTTATGCAACAACAACAAAACTCACTGAATCTAACCAATACCATCTTTTTTCCACTATGCATAAACTCCCTGTACCAAATTTTCATAATATATAACGTGTACCAAATACATTAAACCTCTGCATGCAAGCTATTCGCATGCAGGCTTTATCACTTTCCCTTTTTTTTTAAACTCACGCAACAGGCAGTACCAAATATACTCAGACATGTAGGCTCGGCAAGTTTCCACTATCATATTTACATCTCACTTTATTTTTTACAAAAACGCACTGACTAGGCAAAACGAAAAGGAAAAAAAAACAAAACAAACTCACCATGGGCTGAGGCGGCGGCGTCAGGGGCTTGGGTGGCTCAGGAAGGAGATGCAGCGACAGGCGCTCGGCGGACCGGTGGTCAATGCGGAGAGGGAGTGTGTGGAGGTGCGGCCTTTGGGTACAGAGGAGCGAATTGGTTTTGAAAAGAAGAATTTGATCGGCTGTTGGAAAAAAATGTTGCAGAGGTGGGGAGGAGAATGACGGAGCATGAATATATATACTAGTTTAGATGCGTGAGTGATTTCTGGGAGCGTAACCGGTTGATATTTTTAAAACGTACCAGTTAATGGTGTAACGTACCAATAAATTGTGTAACGTACCAATTAATTTTTAGGCTACAGCAGTTTAAACATGTTCAGGAATTTAAATTTTGAATTCTAATAAATTAATTTTAGTTTATAACGGCAGTTAATAAATTTTTATACGGACCCATTATGCACACACAAAACAGTGCGTAACTTCCACATTGGACATCCAAATCCAACAAATAAGATATCGTTGCGCTCGCCTTGTCAGCACGCATTTAATAATATAAAGAAAGGTCATGTTTGTTCTTTCAAATAAATATTCATTTTACATAATTTGCGGTCGCTGTTACCGCTAATTGGACCATATAAACAACTTTAATTGCGTTAACGATACTGGAATCTACAACAGACTTTATTATATATATATATATTTCATGTATATAGATTTCTCTTAAGATTTACAACATAAAATAACAACATTCCAAAAATAAGAGTTTATGCAACTAATTTCCAAAATACGTTACCCCCAAATTTAGTAGGTTATTTTATTAAAAGTTCTTTTATTCCAACAATCTAAGTATCTACAACAAATTCTTATGTTATTAAGATTTTAGTTTCAAGTTTGTCGTTAATTTCCACAGGAATCCAATTTATTAGCAGTAAATTTCTCGGGTCATTACAGTATTAGAGCTGAAGGTTGAGTAAGAACTTTAGCTTTGGAATATAACTCATTAGGTGACTCATTAGAGATAGGGTTAGAAATGCCCTAGAATGAGTATATTTCCTAAGATATCTTGTCCGTATGCCTAAATCAATTTTCTTACTATTTATAGATAGTGAGAATGAGTGTAAGAAGAGGATGATGTAGGGGAAGGGGGAGTACCACTACAAATGGTTGAGACCCTGCAACAACAGTAATGGAAGGGGCAACTCTTCCCATGGCATATTTATATCCCATGTTTACCAAATCAGTAAAAGACTCCATCACATGGCCTATCATCTTTTCATGAAACTTCTTGTTCATCCCTTCAATAAATCTCTCATGTTCTTAAGAGGGGTATTCACCAATTCAGTTCCAAATCGGGATAACTCATTAAACTTATTGAAGTATTCTTCAAAAGATAGATTTCCTTGCTTCAAATCGGTAAACTCTTGATACATCCTGGAAATACCAGCGGAAGGCATATAACGCTGCTCAAATACTTGCTTGAATCTATCGCAGTAAACTCATCCTCCGATTCGGCCAAAGTAATGGTCTCCCACCAAACCAAAGCTTCTTCCTAGAGTGGTAGAATTGTATCGGAATTTCTCAAGACTTGGAGGAAAACCATTCAAAGGTACGGAGACTATTATAAAAGCGCAAGCTTGGATTCGATCTTGTGAGAGGATTTTTAAAGGATTGAAATTAGATGATGATCAAAAGAGGTTGATGGCTTCCTAGTAGCTCTAGGAAGAAGCTTTGGTATGGTGGGAGACCATTACTTTGGCCGAATCAGAGGATGAGTTTACTGGGATAGATTCAAGCAAGTATTTGAGCAGCGTTATATGCCTTCCGCTGGTATTTCCACGATGTATCAAGAGTTTACCGATTTGAAGCAAGGAAATCTATCTTTTGAAGAATACTTAATTAAGTTTAATGAGTTATCCCGATTTGGACCTGAAATGGTGAATACCCCTCTTAAGAAGAATGAGAGATTTATTAAAGGGATGAAAAAGAAGTTTCATGAAAAGAGGATAGGCCATGTGATGGAGTCTTTTGCTGATTTGGTTAACATGGGATATAAATATGCCACCTTAAATAAACAAGAGATTCCAGAAGAGAAAGTAAGCGGAAATAATCCTAAGGGGCAATTGTTTGGAGAAAGGTCATTACTCAAATAGTTGTAAGAAGCCCAAGAAGCCAGGGAATGCTACTATTGCCATAAGCTAGGACACATGGTTAAAGAATGCCCGATAATGATGCAGGCCCAAGTAGCAAAGGTATATGCAATCAAGGATGAACCTTCAACCTCAGGAGCTGATAAAGGGAAAGGATTTTTTGAAGGTAATCTTCTTATTTATGATAAAACTATTAGAGTTCTATTCAACATTCGTTCCACGCATAGTTTTATTTCCCAACAAACCGTAAAAGAGTTAAATCTTGCACCTGAATACGTAAATGAACTTATTTGTATGGTGAACCCGGTAGGAAACCCTACGAATCTTTGTTCATGTTATAGAAAGATTCCTATTTCGTATTCTCATCATCGGTTTCCTATCAGCCTTTTCGTTCTTGACTTTAATGAATTTTAGATTTTACTTGAAATGAATTAGTTAACAAAATATGAAGCTAAATTAGATTGTATCAATGGAACGATTTCGGTCAAAACTAAACTTGGGAATTTTGTTGTGATTTCTTGTGAGGATCCAAGTCCAAAAAGGGAGAAGCTAATGTATACTTTAGGGTATTACGACCTGAGTTTGGAATCTATACCTATCATTCAAGAATTTCCTGACGTATTAAAAGAAGTTAAGTCTTTACCCCCGCATAAGGAAATCGAATTTAGAATCGACTTGGTTCCCAATGTCTGTCCAGTTGTGCATGCAAGTCATAGGATGGCACCAAGGGAAAGAGTAGCTAGTTAAGAAAACCCAAGATTTACTAGAGAAAGGATTAATACGACCTAATCGTTCCAGTTGGGGTTTACTTGTAGTATTTGTGGCCAAGTCCGATAGATCTTTGGGATCGTGCGTAGATTATCATGATCTTGATAAGTTAACCCTTAAGAATAAATTTCCTTTGCCCCGAATCGATGAACTGTTCGATCAATTGCATGGTGCTCGATTCTTTTCTAAGATGGACCTAGCCCGAGAATTCGATCAGTTAAGAATCACTGAAGATTGTATCCATTTGACTACTTTTTGTGGTCCCGATACATTCTAAGAATGGTTAGTTATGCCCTTCGGACTAACCAATGCCCCGCATATTTCGTAGACCTGAAGACCCGAGTATTTCGTGAAGAATTGGATAAGTTTGTTTTCATATTTGTTGATAATATTCTGATTTATTCCAAAACTGAAAAAAGCATGCAGAAGTCCTATCCCAAATGTAGAATAGATATTTCAATTTGATCTGATAAGCCATTTCTCTATCTTTTTATGTGTTCATATGTTCTTTATTTGTCTCCCTATCTACTAAATTTTGAGGATGAAATTTTCTTAAGGAGGGAATTTGTAACGATACCGTTTTAAGCCAAAATTAATTTAGTAATTAATATAATTTTAAGAATTAATCTGTGAATTAATTTGAATATTTTCCAAAACAATATGTATTTGTTTAAGTATATATATAAATAGATTGTAAATAGAATTTTGATTGGAAATTAAAAAAATAAATATCTTAGACATAAATTGGGTTTAAAAACTCTATATTTAAAAACTAATAAAAGTTTGTTTTCTAATTATAATATATATATATATTGTTATTTGGAAGTTATGTTTTAAATTCAATATAATAATTTTCAAAAGCTATTTAAGGGTTAAATTCTATATTTTAAAAAGTAATATATATATATATACATATATGTTTATTTATTACTGTATAATCAGATTTTAAATCATTTTCTTCAAAGTTGTGTAAATATTAATAAAAGGAAAAGCTTAATATAAAAACATAAAAACATATATAAATATAAAACACCATAAATAAATATTTATTAATTTAAGATATAATAGCTAAAGTTTAAAAATAAGATTTAATAAAAGATTTAATACACTTTCTTTTAAAATTAAACATATAACATAAATATAAAAACATAAATAAAAACGTAAAGGCATGCAAATTAACAAATGTAATCATTTTAACATGCAATTTAACAAGTGTCATTAGTTTCTTTTTATTTTTAAAATAATAAATAATATGAAAACAAGTATATATACCACTATACTTTCTTTCTCATTTTCTTTTATATACTCAAAACCAAACCTAAGGAAACCAAATCAGAGATTTAAAAAAGAAAAAATGGAATCAAACAACTTCAAATTCAAGTGAAAAATTAAAGCAAACAACCTTTTCCAAAACCTGAAGCAATAAACGAAAAAAATTCAACATCATCTCAAACATGCAGATCAAAAAATCAAAGCAATTTCCAGATTTCATAGGAGATTCTCTGTTCAACCAACATTGTGACTAAACTTTAACCTTTTCAAGTTAAAATCATTTGATAGTATGTGCATGCAACAATTATGATAGTATTAACTTAAAGATTTGTATGGATGAAATGAATGTTCGGTTGGGTATATAAGTTGAAAATACTGAATGTATGTATGCATGCCTCTATTTATTCTACAGACCCAAAACTATTCAAATTTCAATTCCTCTTCATATAAATCCAATTTAGGCTATGATGTTTATAGGAAATATATTTGAATTAACTAAATCTCCTTTTCAAAATGTTTAAAAGTGTAATTATTAAGCATTTTAACTAGGAAGAAGAAAGAACGGTGAAAATAAAATCAAGTCAGAAATTAAATTATTTAAATCTCAAGCTTTGTTCATATAATCTAATTCGATTTTAAAAATGATGATTTTTAGTGGAAATTTTTTAATTTTTAAGTTAGCATGGATCGAGATATGGTGAGATGATCGAAAATTAGAATTTTGTCAATTTCCATTGATCGCGAGGTCATGTAGCCTCGGGGTTGTGGCCGAAGGTTGCTAGTTGGTCAACGATCATGGGAAAAATAGCTGGCGATTTTCTAGATCACCATAGTGGAGTGGCGAGGGGGAACTAGGGTTTACGACCTGTTTTGGTCGATATGGTTATCGAAGCTCGTGTGTCATCATGGTTGCATCGGAGTGGACCGGAGGGGGTTGAATCGAAGAGTGGGTCAACGGTGGAGTTTTGGATGTGAACTCTGGCGATTGAGGATGGCGATGCGAGCCTGTTTACGTTGATCGAGTTTTTGTTTCAGTAGTTTTTGACATGCTCGATTTTAGATTACGGTGTTATCGATAGATCTAGGTGGTCATGAGGACGGAGGGGAAGGTCAGCGACTTGTGGGTGGTCATAGCGATGGTCAGAGATGATCGGGTCGGCGTGCACGGTGCACAGGTGTACATTGTGTCTGGGTATGTTTGTGATAGAGGAGGGAAGGAAAAGAGGACCGGGAAAGATGGTGTTGCGCTCGAAGTTGTTCTCAGGTTTGGCTTCGGGTGCGCTCGCTTGTGTTTACCCAAAGCAACAGTTTTCAAATTTAAAATAAAATAAAGAAAAAATAAAGAGAAGGGTGGCTCTTGTTTGAATTCCGGTTTGCAATGGGTTCGACTCGGGTTAGAGGTATAGAATATTAACCAAGTTTTAAAAAGTTAAAACAAATCTAGTTTTAAACAAATTTTCTTCATTACTTCTTTTAAATAATAATTGTTTATTTAAGTTTGGATTAGTTAAAGATTTTAAAATAAATTATTTTTAAATTAATTTTATTTGTCTTTTATTTTAGTTAATTCCTATGTTTATTAAATTAAATTAAATTAAATGGTGTAATTAAGTAATTGATTAAGAAACTAAATGTTTTTATTATTAATTAGCTTAAGGGTCTTGGGTTAAATTCATATGTTAATGATAAATCAATTCCAAAGGTTTATTAAATATTATTTTAATGATAATGAAGTAATTAATTAAGATAAATAGTTTATCTTAAATTAATTAAGGTCTTGGGTAATTATAGAATAATTAATTAATTAAAGTAATTAAAGAACAAATAATTAATTAATTATTTAGTTATTTAAAGGTTAATTAATTAATAATTAAAGGTTAATTAATTAATTAATAATTAAAGGTTAATTAATTAAAAATTAAAGGTTAATTAATTAAAAATTTAAAGGTTAATTAATTAATGGCTAAAGGATAATTTATTAATAATTAAAGAGTAATTAATCAGCAATTGTAGGATAATTAATTAAGGATGATTAATTAATTTCATTAATTAATGAAAATATTAACAAATGGTTTGTAATTAATTAATATTAATTTGTAACAACCCTGTATTTTGTTATTTTTTTAATTGAATTTTGATTTAAAAACTTATTTTATATATTTTGATTGATTAATTTTGTTCTTTTAAATATAAAATTTAGTTTTGATATGAATTATCAATCCAAAGCATGACTAAAAAGAATATTTTCCAAAAAGTGAATTTTTGGTCAAAATAGTCAAATTTTGACTTTTAATTTAAATTTTTAAAAGTTTGAAAATTTTAATTTTATCTTTTATTATGAAAGTACATAAAATTTTAAGAACACTTTTTTTGTTTCGTTGGAAACGGATGTAAATTGTGAAAGTTATGTATATTTCAATATTGAGTGCGATTCGTTTATTCTGCAATTTTGTTATTTAAATAGTGTAAATTTTATTTTTCTTTGTCATATTTTATTTTAATATGTATTGATATGCTATTTTATGTATGTTTTTGTTTTTTAATATTTTTGAAGTGAGGTAGGAATTTTTCTAGAGCTAGTAGTATTTTTCTTGTAATTTCCATGCCCTGTTTTCAATTTTTAAACATTTTCTTTAGTTCTTTTCTATTTTTATCCACTTTAATTATTTATTTTATTTTAGAAATGATAAATAAATTATTTTATTTCAAAAATTTTCTTTAGAATATTTTTAAAATGAAGTAGATATTTTTCCAAAGCCATTGATGTTTTAATTGTAATTTTTGAACCCTGTTTTCAATTTTTAAGCAAATTCCTTAATTCTTTTTATATTTTCTTTAAATTTAATTATATATATTTATTTTATTTCACTTTGTTCCAATTTTTAGATGTATTTGCTGAAGTTTATTTTGTTTTACTTGATTTAAAAGAAAAGGAAGTATGGAAGGTTTTCAAAGCTAAGAAACGTAAAGTCGTTTCACCGTTTCTTTTTCAATCAATGCACCAATTTATTGTAGCCGTTCCTTTTCTTTTGCTTATTCACATCAAATTTTCTCATTCCATCAATAATACACATCCATTTCAGATCTAAGCAAAGAAAAATAAGCAATGGCCTCTCTTCCTCCTCTCATTTTTCTACTTCTTCTTCTTTATTTTGCTTGATTTTTGCCATGACCTCTCATAGCTTTGCTCGGCCCCACATCTCCACCACCACCACCGACCACACCACCACCATCTACAGCAGCACCACCTTCCCTTCCTCTGACCAAGATCTGACCATGGCCTTCCTATGATGCAAACCCCTCAAATTTGTAAAGCAATCCTTGAAAACAATGCCTAGACCACATAACTTGACTTATATCCTTCTTCTATCACCTTGGCCACCTCCCCTTGCTCCACCACCACCATAACCTGATCTCTGGCCATCACTTGACCTCTGTCCAGATCTGGAGCAAGCATGGCCAAGCCCAAACAATGACTAGGCCGAGCCTAGTGTGCACCAAAAACCACTCCTTTTGGCCTTGACTCTTTGTTTGCTTCATGTTTAACTCCTACCTCTTCACATCCCATTGTTTGCCTTCTTTATGCTGACCATTGGATGAGCATTTAAGATCTAGACCTGATCATGGCTGAGCCAAATGATGTCATGGCCAAGCATTTGAATGGTTAATGAATTGTTGAATCATTTTTGTTAATTTCAAATTTCCAATTATTTCTATATTGTTTTGGTTGAATATTCATAAGTTATATTGTCTTGTTTTGGGGTTGTTTACAAGATGATATCTTGGCTATTTCTCTCCACTAATATTCAAAGTTCGTGCCTTATGGATCCGTTGTGTCATTCAAATTAATATCTCCAGCATAAAAATGCGAGTTATTCTCACCAGACATTATGTACTTATATAAGTAGTAAATTGACACCCTGTGAATCTGTAGAACCATATGATCATGTTATAATTGCTTATATTATTATCATATGATGTTCACACCTGTTATTACACCTATTATATTATATGTTACTATTATTTCATGCTATTCTGTTTATTTTATCTGTTCATCGCACTGCAAGTTCCCTTTAGATTAGAATCACTGTGGGTTGAAATGGTACATACCCGAACGCACTTTAGAATAGGGGAAAATCGTTATGGGCTGAAATGATAGGCCTGAACGATTTTCAACTTATTTTACTTACTTGGGACTGCGGGATTGAAATGATAAAACCCGGATTTTTCTTTGTAAATTACGGGTTGAAATGATATATTACCCTTATCACTTTACCTAGCGTAGAAAATTATATACAGACCCGTAGTTAATATATGTTTTCTAAAAAATTTAAAATTATTTTAGAAATGTAAATATTAAAATATTTTGATTTAAATCTAATTAAAAAGGATTTTTGTAAAATATTATTGATTTTTTTGAATAACTATAAGTGAAATGAATTAATGAAAAAGTTAGAAAATTTTGAATGTAAGTTATTTTGGAAAATTGATTTAATTATAATTGGAAATTAAATTGAATATGAAATTATGATAAATTTATGATAGTTTGAATTTAAATGAATTTAAAGTGATTTTATATCATATTAATGATTTTTAATAAAGTTGAAATGTGAAATGAATGAATATTTAAGTTAAAATTATGAAATATAACTAAAATTGGAAATTTATGAAATTGACTTAAAAGTGAATTTTTAGTTAAGTAAATAAAAATAAAACTATGTTATATTTGAGAATTTGAACTTAAGTGTTGAGTTAAAATTTAATGTAATGAATTTAAATTTGAATGTTGAAATTTAATAAGTAAATTATTAATAAATATTGATTTTTGAAAGGAAACTTAACTTTATAAAATCATGAATTTAAGGAAACTTAAATGATGCTTATAAATGTGAAAATGTATGATTTTATAAGTTAAAAATGATATAAATAAAAATATAAGTGTTTGTGAAATTCTATTGAATATTTGAAGTTAGTTAACAGCATTTTTTACTGTCTTTTGTTAAATTGAATTGTTTTTGAACGCAACTTTCTGTAGCATTTTCCAAATGCTGCGAAACTTGAATTTTCATTGTTTAATAAATTTAAGTGCATAAATTAACATAGAAAGGTTTAAATTTTTGGAATTTAATAATTTAATTATTAAATGTAATAACTTCATTTTTATGATTTAAAATGAAGTAATTTGTTTTGAATTTAACTATTTGAGATATTAAAATGATTGAAATGTGGTTTCGAAAAGATATGATATTTTGATATATTAAAATGATTTGAAATGTGGTAATGAAAGATATGATATTTTGATATATTAAAATGATTTGAAATGTGGTACCGAAAGATATGATATTTTGGTATATTGAAATGATTTGAAATGTGGTTTTGAAAAATATAGCTATTTTGATATATTAAAATGATTTGAAAGGAAGTTTTGAAAGGATATGATAAATTAATATATTGAAATGGTTAGAAATGACTTGATATTTATTTTGATAAATATTTGAATTGAAAGATATGGTATGATGATATATTGAAATGGTTTGGAAATGATTTAATCTATATTTTGATAAAGATTTGGGTTGAAATGTTATTTTATTTTGAAGTATAAGATATTGTTTTAAAAGTTATAACTGCGGGTTATAATAACGATTGGTTGTTAAAGAGACCGGGATCGGATATTGTCTTATAGCCAACCAATACCGAAAACCATTTTAACAACTGTGTACGCGGTGGAGATTCCAGAACGAAGTAGGATGGTGGCGACGTTCTCGAGGTATATTACGTGGACCCAACTCCCGTGAGTTGGCATAAATGACTAAAACAGGAGCTATACCGGGCTACACAAAGGGTCGCACCTTTTCATCGAGCATGCTCCATCGGAAACCATTCTATTACTTTTGCGATTCGATATGTGGCGCCACTTTGATTCAGGGGTACTGTTCGAGGTGGGCGGAAGCTGCTGGCTTGCCGTCACCACCGGTCCAGGAGTGCAAATGGTGTATCCACCCTGGCATTGCCTCGTGTGCTGTGTCATATCCTTATATCGAGCCCACTACGATTTTGGTTTTAAAGATCCGACCGCGTTAAGATTCACCATCCTCTTAACGCTATTTTCTATATGATTATACTTTACTGATTAGACACTACTGTATATAGCGTATATTACTACATAGTAAATAGTTTAACGGATCCTTAGAGGATGGGCGGTCCCAAGCATCTTCTAAGTTACCTGTACTTTTACTACAGTTCACTTGAGTTGGTTTACATTGTATAAGTTTGTATGTCCTAACTCAAGTGTTAGTATTTTTATTTACGCTCGGGTCAGCCTGAGTTATTCACAGATTTGGATTCCACTTCTGGAGATTTGAATCACTGGAGATTATCTGCTTATGTAGTCTTATATATTTCAGTTTGGTTGTTCTATTCATCTTGTACTTGGTTATCGCATTGAAACTTCTGTTGTACTTTATTTCTTCTGTTGTATCTTATGTAACTCTGATATATTTATATAGTAGCTTCATGAACTACTATCTCTTTTACTTCCGCTGCATTATTATTACTCTGTGCCTGTGATCTGTGATTTTTATTTACTGTATATTTTGAGATTTGCCAAATTTTTATTTACAACGCGGTATTTTGAGCAATTAAATTCCGGCATGAGTGTCTACCTATACACTTATAATGGATGCGAATGGTTGAAAATATCGGGTCGTTACAGTTGGTATCAGAGCTTTGGTAGCTCTAGGCAAAACTCAGCATATGGAGTGAATGTATTTACAGAATCACTTTCATTTGAGTTTTAATCTCTTCCTTTTTGACCCGATTCCTTTGAATTTTGGAACGTTCCCTGCAGTTCCAAAATCCATTCATGTCCCTCACTATTCATCTTCTTTTGGTTGTGGAGTATCCCATAACTCCACTTCAAAATGATCTTTATAATGAGTTGGTAGTCCCGCAAATCTCAAAAAAAAAAAATTGAATTGTAAAAGGGTGAAACTCCTTTACAATTAGCATCGATTCACCAGAGATTTATATCTATCCTTTGTTTAGATGCTAATACCTTTTGTTATCCCAAACTCTAACTCTTGAGATCGAATGTAGATTTACCCCAGAAAAATCCACATTGATCTTATTCTTTAAGTCACGGTTGACCCGATTAATGTTGCCCGTGATTTATTTAAGCTTATCCACCTCCCTGTTTTGTTATTTAATCATCTTGTCTTTTGTTTCCAATCTATTCTTCCAAATATTTTGAATTGTACTTGTATATCTATGTTTTGTTTCATATATTGTGTTGTTTGAGTTGTTGATGCTGATTTGGGTTTCCGATCGATTCGTCTGATCAACGCTATCGATAGGATTTCTAAAACACTTTGACAGAACAAACTGACACAATATTATTTTAAAATTTGGTTAGTGAAATAAAATTTTGATATATAAGTAAATTTATGGAACTTAATAAATTGACTTAAAATTGATTATTTGAAATGATAATACTTAATTTATCATTTATTGTTCTATAAATGAATTTATAGATAGTTGTTTATAAATTGATTTGGGAACTGAAATGAATTTTAAACAAGAAATTTGAGAATTTAATTTTCGATGGTTTCAAACCTTGTGTTCAAGTTTTAAAGTACATTATTTAAAGTATTTTCGAATAAGAATATGTTTCCAAAGGATTTTAAAGTTTAAAAAATTAGTGCTCTTCTCTTTGTCGCTGGGAAATAATTTCGTCGATGACTGCAGCATCATCGACATTCATTTTCGAGTTTCGAAGTGAAGAGACCGCTCTGTAGACTTACTAAAGCTTTGTTTTGGTAAATCAAAATGATTTGAATTGAATTTCTAAAATATTACTTGATTTATAATATATATGGACATATGATTTAAATTTGATTCGATAAATTATGTACATACATTTATTTATCTCTAAATGGGTTGAAGAAATCGGAAATTTAATTCTTAACTTTTATTTTTAAAGAATAATTTCAATTATAAAAAGAAAATCAAATTTTTTTGAATAAATGATTTAAGCTTGAAATGATTGAATTGGAAAGTTTTATTTGTATAATACTCAATTGCATTCCAATATAACTTACCTTAATTTTAGAAGTTAACAATGTAATTGGATAATGTACAATATAAAAAGATTTTTTTTATAAAATTTGAGTGATTATAATAAATATTATACACTTAAATTTTAATTATAAAATGATTAACAGAGGTAAATATAATAAAGGGTAATTGAATAACTTACAATAAAATAATGTTAAAAGAACTAAGAATAAAAGAAAGCAGTTATAATAAGTGTAAGTATGTTTAACATAAGTGATAAATATATTGAGCGGAATAAATTTAATTTTAATTTGGAATAAAGAAGAATAAAATTTATTAAGTACATTGTGAGTGTAATAAATGATTATTTTTCAAACCCATGGTTTTAAAATTTGTTAATTTAAGATGATTGGATAATAAAATAATGAAATTTGAGATAGTTAACGATTTATTTAACTTATAAAAAAAATTAAGTTGAAATTTCTATGCTTTCAAATTTATTTTCTTATTCTGTTTTTTCAAATTATCTTTTGTTGTCCTTATTATTCTTATCTTCCTATAGACTGGTATAGGCATCTTTCTATAATCTTTCTGTTTAGAAATCTCTCTATAATCTTTGATAAATCTGCACCTTGTTAAACTTACCTATCACAATAGTTATCAGATATAATTTCAATTTTCTTGTTACCTTGTCTTAATCTTATTTTATTTCTATTTTTTTTGTGCTTTCCCGTACCACATTCCTTTTCGAGGACGAAAAGTTTTGAGTGGGGGAGAGTGTAACAACCCTGTATTTTATGATTTTTTTTTAATTCAATTTTGATTTAAAAACTTTTTTATATATTTTGATTGATTAATTTTGTTCTTTTAAATATAAACTTTAGTTTTGATATGAATTATCATTCCAAAGCATGACTAAAAAGAATATTTTCCAAAAAGTGAATTTTTGGTCAAAATAGTCAAATTTTGACTTTTAATTTAAATTTTTAAAAGTTTGAAAATTTATATTTTATCTTTTATTATGAAATTACATAAAATTTTAAGAACACTGTTTTTTTTTCGTTGGAAACGAATGTAAATTGTGAAAGTTATGTATATTTCAATATTGAGTGCAATTCGTATATTCTGCAATTTTGTTATTTTAAATTGTATAAATTTTATTTTTCTTTTTCATATTTTATTGTAATATGTATTGATATGCTATTTCATGTATGTTTTTGTCTTTTAATATTTTTGAAGTGAGGTAGGAATTTTTCTAGAGCTAGTAGTATTTTTCTTGTAATTTCCATGCCCTGTTTTCAATTTTTAAACATTTTCTTTAGTTCTTTTCTATTTTTCTCCAATTTAATTATTTATTTTATTTTAGAAATGATAAATAAATTATTTTATTTCAAAATTTTTCTTTAGAATATTTTTAAAATGAAGTAGATATTTTTCCAAAGTCATTGATGTTTTAATTGTAATTTTTGAACCCTGTTTTCAATTTTTAAGCAATTTGCTTAATTCTTTTTATATTTTCTTTAAATTTAATTATATATATTTATTTTATTTCACTTTGTTTCAGTTTTTAGACGTACTTGCTGAAGTTTATTTTGTTCTACTTGATTTAAAAGAAAAGGAAGTATGGAAGGTTTTAAAAGCTAAGAAACGTAAAGTCGTTTCACCGTTTCCTTTACCGTTTCTTTTTCAATCAATGCATCAATTTATTGTAGCTGTTCCTTTTCTTTTGCTTATTCACATGAAAGTTTCTCATTCCATCAATAATACACATCCATTTCAGATCTGAGCAAAGAAAAATAAGCAATGGCCTCTCTTCCTCCTCTCATTTTTCTACTTCTTCTTCTTTGTTTTGCTTGATTTTTGCCATGACCTCTCATAGCTTTGCTCGGCCCCACATCTCCACCACCACCGACCACACCACCACCATCTACAGCAGCACCACCTTCCCTTCCTCTGACCAAGACCTGACCATGGCCTCCCTATGATGCAAACCCCTCAAACTTGTAAAGCAATCCTTGAAAACAATGCCTAGACCACATAACTTCACTTATATCGTTCTTCTATCACCTTGGCCACCTCTCCTTGCTCCACCACCACCATAACCTGATCTCTGGCCATCACTTGACCTCTGTCCAGATCTGGAGCAAGTATGGCCAAGCCCAAACAATGACTAGACCGAGCCTAGTGTGCACCAAAAACCACTCCTTTTGGCCTTGACTCTTTGTCTGCTTCATGTTTAACTCCTACCTCTTCACATCCCATTGTTTGCCTTCTTTTTGCTGACCATTGGATGAGCATTTCAGGTCTAGACCCGATCATGGCTGAGCCAAATGATGTCATGGCCAAGCACTTGAATGGTTAATGAAAGGTTGAATCATTTTTGTTAATTTCAAATTTCCAATTATTTCTATATTGTTTTGGTTGAATATTCATAAGTTATATTGTCTTGTTTTGGAGTTGTTTACAAGATGATATCTTGGCTATTTCTCTCCACTCAAAATCAAAGGTCGTGCCTTCTGGATCCGTTGTGTCATTCAAATTAATATCTCCAGCATAAAAATGTGAGTTATTCTCACCAGACATTATGTACTTATATAAGTAGTAAATTGACACCCTGTGAATCTGTAGAACCATATGATCATATTAACTGCTTATATTACTATCATATGATGTTCACACCTGTTATTACACCTATTATATTATATGTTACTATTATTTCATGCTATTCTGTTTAGTTTATCTGTTCATCGCACTGCAAGTTCCCTTTAGATTAGAATCAATATGGGTTGAAATGGTACATACCCGAACGGACTTTAGAATAGGGGAAAATCGTTATGCGCTGAAATGATAGGCCTGAACGATTTTCAACTTATTTTATTTACTTGGGACTGCGGGTTTGAAATGATAAAACCTGGATTTTTCTTTGTAAATTACGGGTTGAAATGATATATTACCCGTATCACTTTACCTAGCGTAGAAAATTATATACAGACCCGTAGTTAATATATGTTTTCTAAAAATTTTAAAATTATTTTAGAAATGTAAATATTAAAATATTTTGATTTAAATCTAATTAAAAAGGATTTTTGTAAAATATTATTGATTTTTTTGAATAAATGTAAGTGAAATGAATTAATGAAAAAGTTAGAAAATCTTGAATGTAAGTTATTTTGGAAAATTTGATTTAATTATAATTGGAAATTAAATTGAATATGAAATTATGGTAAATTTATGATAATTTGAATTTAAATGAATTTAAAGTGATTTTATATCCTATTAATGATTTTTAATAAAGTTGAAATGTGAAATGAATGAATATTTAAGTTGAAATTATGAAATATAACTAAAATTGGAAATTTATGAAATTGACTTAAAAGTGAATTTTTAGTTAAGTAAATAAAAATAAAACTATGTTATATTTGAGAATTTGAACTTAAGTGTTAAGTTAAAATTTAATGTAATGAATTTAAATTTGAATGTTGAAATTTATTAAGTAAATTATTAATAAATATTGATTTTTGAAAGGAAACTTAACTTTATAAAATCATGAATTTAAGGAAAATTAAATGATGCTTATAAATGTGAAAATGTATGATTTTATAAGTTAAAAATGATTTAAATAAAAATATAAGTGTTTGTGAAATTCTATTGAATATTTGAAGTTAATTAACAGCATTTTTTACTGTCTTTTGTTAAATTGAATTGTTTTTGAATGTAACTTTCTGTTGCATTTTCCAAATGCTGCGAAACTTGAATTTTCATTGTTTAATAAATTTAAGTGCATAAATGAACATCGAAAGGTTTAAATTTTTGAAATTTAATAATTTAATTATTAAATGTAATAACTTCATTTTTATGATTTAAAATGAAGTAATTTGTTTTGAATTTAACTATTTGAGATATTAAAATGATTGAAATGTGGTTTCGAAAAGATATGATATTTTGATATATTAAAATGATTTGAAATGTGGTACTTAAAGATATGATAATTTGATATATTAAAATGATTTGAAATGTGGTACTGAAAGATATGATATTTTGGTATATTGAAATGATTTGAAATGTGGTTTTGAAAAATATAGCTATTTTGATATATTAAAATGATTTGAAAGGAAGTTTTGAAAGGATATGATAAATTAATATATTGAAATGGTTAATGATGACTTGATATTTATTTTGATAAATATTTGAATTGAAAGATATGGTATGATGATATATTGAAATGGTTTGGAAATGATTTAATCTATATTTTGATAAAGATTTAGGTTGAAATGATATTTTATTTTGAAGTATAAGATATTGTTTTAAAGGTTATAACTACGGGTTATAAAAATGATTGGTTGTTAAAGAGACCGGGATCGGATATTGTCTTATAGCCGGCCAATGCCGAAAACCACTTTAACAACCTTGTACGCGGTGGAGATTCCAGAATGAAGTAGGATGGTGGCGACGTTCTCGAGGTATATTACATGGACCCAACTCCCGTGAGTTGGCATAAATGACTAAAACAGGAGCTATACCGGGCTACACAAAGGGCCGCACCCTTTCATCGAGCATGCTCCATCGGAAACCATTCTATTACTTTTGCGATTCGATATGTGGCGCCACTTTGATTCGGGGTACTGTTCGAGGTGGGCGGAAGCTGCTGGCTTGCCGTCACCAACGGTCCGGGAGTGCAAACGGTGTATCCACCCTGGCATTGCCTCGCGTGCCGTGTCATATCCTTATACCGAGCCCACTTTGATTTTGGTTTTAAAGATCCGACCGCGTTAAGGTTCGCCATCCCCTTAACGCTATTTTCTATATGATTATACTTTACTGATTAGACACTACTGTATATAGTGTATATTACTACATAGTAAATAGTTTAACGGATCCTTAGAGGATGGGCGGTCCCAAGCATCTTCTAAGTTACCTGTACTTTTACTACAGTTCACTTGAGTTGGTTTACATTGTATAAGTATGTATGTCCTGACTCGAGTGTTTGTATTTTTATTTACGCTCGGGTCAGCCTGAGTTATTCACAGATTTGGATTCCACTTCTGGAGATTTGAATCGCTGGAGATTATCTGCTTATGTAGTCTTATCTATTTCAGTTCGTTTGTTCTATTCATCTTGTACTTGGTTATCATATTGAAACTTCTGTTGTACTTTATTTCTTCTGTTGTATCTTATGTAACTCTGATATATTTATATAGTAGCTTCATGAACTACTATCTCTTTTACTTCCGCTGCATTATCATTACTCTGTGCCTGTGATCTGTGATTTTTATTTACTCTATATTCTGAGATTTGCCAAATTTTTATTTACAACGCGATATTTTGAGCAATTCAATTCCGGCATGAGTGTCTACCTATACACTTATAATGGATGCGAATGGTTGAAAATATCGGGTCGTTACATAATTTATCAGGGTTAGGTAATTAATTCATAAGTAATTAATCTATTTGGTTTAAATTAATTTAATTATAAATTATGTGATTAACTAATCTTGCTTATGGATGATTAATTATATTGAATGCTTGGATTGTTTAATATCTCTGGTGTGTTAACTGTGATATGATTTTCTTTGGATTGAGCTGTGATAAATGTAAGTTATTTATGTGTGATGAATTGCTGTGTGAATATAATGTTCTGCATTGAATTATAAAAGGTGGATCTTTTGTTTAAAAGATTAAAAATGAAATTTGTTTAAACCATTCAAAAGGAAAGGTTTTTAACTAATATCAGAATGTACCAATATGTTTTAAATAAGCGCTCATTATTCGGAAAGGCAGGGGGAGGGCGTTAAGTCGAAAACCCATTCCGAATAACGATATGACAAAATGGAATTGCATTTGAAGATGGTGATTGTAGACCAGGTATTTTCGAAAACGAAAGGATTTCCTATTGATGGTCTCTGCAGCGAGTTGCTCCGGTATAGAGATTACCCTATGTGATAGGGAGTTCGAACGAGATTAGGGATATCCAGTTTTGCAAGGACTTCTTTCCTTAATCGGACGAAGTTCCTTCGGTTCCATTTGGACCCCGGATGGACTTGTATGAATGTATGTCTGACATTACACTTTGAGATACAAAGCTGGTTTCTATCAAATACATTTATGTTTGGTGGCGGAGAATTTATTCTTTTAGCTTAAGACTTTTCTCTGAGACATACAAGCTCAAAGGTTATGTAGTTGACAGTTATTAGTGATATATTCCCAATGTGGTAATGTGGCATGCTAAGTATTGAGCATTGGTTGATCGAAGCATGGCTTTTGTGTATAGCGTAGCTTTATGGGATGGGACTTCATCGAACCTCACACCCCAGGATATGGTCGAAATGGGAAAGGATGCAACAAGGTCATGGGGTTTGCGACCCTAAGGATATGTACATTTCCTTCTGGATAAAAAGTGGTATTATGGTATGGAGCCCAGATATTTTACTTATGTGGTTGTTGGAATTTGTGGTTTTTATCGATGAAGGTCGATTACGACCGGGGGATGGCATACTCATGATAGTTAGTTACATAGGTAACCTAGCCTTTTGTTGGCACAGATCCGATTAGGTTCTTGAGACGTCCTTCTAGAGGCGTATTCATTCAGTACAGGAAGTTCCTTAGCCTTGGTCATTTGTTGGAAATCCAAACAAAATATACGAGCCCTTTACGATTTCAGTTGTAGAACCTACCATTTAACATGGTAGCTATAGTAGGCATACTATAATGGTAAGCATGCTGGCTAAGATTAATATTATACTTGCAAAAAAAAATTCCACGCTATGCACTAAAAAAAAATATCAAAGGATTTTCACGTATCAAGCATATTTGACTACTATAAGGAGAAACCTCCCCCATATGTGTGATTGCATTTGAGTGTGTGCCAGGAGACCTTATGGTAGTTTCATTTTCCAAAAGCATGAATGTATTTTTTTGTACAAATAACTGTTTTTATGTTTCTCACACCAGTCCCATGACTGACTTGGAGTTTATTGTTCCCTTTGTTAAACTCTAGGTGCCCCTAGTTTTCCGCATGGGCACCCTAGAGTCAGGGTATCAGTAGATTCTAGAGCTAAGTGGGAAAGTAGATGTAGATTTGGAAGTCTTTGAAGATTTTGGTTTGTGAGCTTTTTGGTTTGGACTTTGGAGCTTTGGAAATGAAGATGTAGTATGTTGAACTCTCTTGGAAGACCATGTTGATGTTATTTTTCCGCTGTTGTGTTATATATATAGGCTCTGATGATGTTGAGCATTTGTTGTAGAATGTTGTAATCCATGAAGTGTATGAATGAAAGTCATCTTGTTTCTAAAATGTTGTTATCATCTAATGTGTTATGACTCCAGCAAACCGGTCTCCAATATTTGAATCTCCGGCATTTGAATACGGGTGATGTATTGGATGTCGATTTTCGAAGGTTCAAGTGCGGGTCGTCACATGTTTTTTTTTTAAAATTAAAATTAGGTTTCAACCATTGGAAAGAAAGAGGAGATGAGAAAGAAATGTATGTACTGAAATAACGAAATGAGAAACAGCTAGGGTTTATAAGGGCCTATATGCAGGCAGGGTTGGATCGAAACGATAACAACGACCCGAAAAGCCCCATTCATTTCCGAAACGAAAATGGGTCATCCAATACATCAAAATATATGTTTTCGATATTTTTAAACTCAATGAAACTAATTTTAAATCCTAATTCAATTGTATACATAAATTAGCTTTTAAAATTAGATTATATTCATTTAAATCATTTTAACCGATTTCTATGCGTTTCGAGCCCGCACGATCGCTACAAAACTTGAAATCTTACAATAATTTATTGTTACGTTCTAATGAAACTAGTTTCGTTGAAGCTCGAGACAGTCGCCAAAATGGCAAATTTTCTAATTAAATAAATTATTATTAAATTGGTTTAACCACTTTTGAATTCAAATTTACAACTTAACCATTTTATCGTTCTTGATTACAGAGAAATTTAATAATCTTTTAAAAAAATTATCCTTAATAAACATAAGGTTTAAATATTACACCAATTAGGGTATTCAATTATAATGGTAATAAATTCATTAATTATAATATTAAAATTCCAGTAAATTCATTTATTTTGATTTCACTCTTATTATTCAACCAATTATTACCTTATTAATATAATTAATGTTAGTTTACATTTTATTACATTCATATTTATAGTTATCATCTTTTACCTTATTAACAACAATAATTAATTACATTAATTTTCGTTGGTTTCCAAATCAATTTCAACGGATCAAATAATAATACGATAAATAAGCAATTGTTATTTTACGTAATTTAATCGCATTTACAAGTTTATTGTTTACAACAATATTATAAATCTGTGTACAAGTAATTGATTACACATTATATACTAAAACCAATAAAATAAAATAATTTATAATTTGATTATCAATACAACATTGAATTTATTTCCTTATTTATAGTATCACAACATTAACTTTACAATTAATTCAATTGATTGAAACTACATTAAAATAATTGCCAATAGCATTCAAACAACATTATTATATCGTATTCAAATTATTTTTCTTGTTAAAAAATCATAAATTTTATTTCTTACAACATTAAATTTCAATATCTTATTTCATTTAATATTTTTATTATAGAAAATTATGGGTTGTTACATATTTATATGCACATATAGTGCATAAAGACGAACAACGTTCTCGACAAATTTCCGGTGTCGAAAGGTCGAAATTTCGGAAAACATTCTTCAATCACATTTTCTATTTTGCTGTGAACTATTTAATTTGGTAAACAATTTTTGAAAATGACTTTACCATCATTATTAATTGATTAAAACAAGTTTATTTATCTATAAAAATTCATTTATTGACTATATAAAATATAAAATTGGCAAGTTTAAGTGACTAAAACCCTAGGTCGTTACATTCTATCCCCTTAAAATAATTTCGTCCCTGTAATTACACCTAAAGAACATTCTAGTACTATCCATAAGTTAGTGTGATGTTCATAGATCATTCATAACAAAATCTGATTCGATCACCACTCGAATACATAACTTCACCTTTGAACTAGTATCGCTTACCCGATTCTCTAGTGCTGACTTTAATCAGGTTCCTTTATTTGAACCCTCCGTTCTCCTTGCATGGTCAGATAGTATGATAGAAAACTTTGGTCCCCTGCCAAAATTCCTCGTCAAATGCTCGTCTTCAAAATCGAGTAGTTGATCATTATTCGAAAGGGTGTAAAAAACCTCAAAGTGACATAGTTGAACCTTAGATCAAAACTACACAAGAAAGAGAAATGATCTATGCCCTTCTTACACTCTCATTTAATATGTTTTCCTTAATACCAATTGTATTTCCACAAAAGCTATTTATGAAAAAATTACATAAAACTAACTTATGTTCAACTTATACAATTCTTTACTACATCCTGAGAGCACATACTCTTATTAGATTTAACTATTCTATTTTGCATTTATTTTCTTAAGAAAACTCAATATCCAAATACCAAGCTTTTATTTCAATTTTTTTTAAAATGAAACTTTGTATTTCAATTATAGAAAAAAAAATATCTACAGCCTTAGTAACTCCAAATGATACTAATGGACAGGTACTAATAAATAGTATCATACATTTCCTTAAGGGTAATACTCAAGAGAAGTGTTTGCCATCTTAACACATCCATTTCCCAAATTTAAGTCATTTTCGAGCCACTCGAACTAGTTAACTTAAAAATATTCTATTTATTCTGAAATCCCATCTTTGAAAGAATACTTCACATTTTTCAACAAAATATTTATCGCCAACTTTCTCTGGGTTCGTTCGGGTGAACTTATTTTGATTGTACAATGATAAAGAGTATAATTTACTAAGTACTCACAACGTTCGCTTAGGCAAATGTCTGATTGCCACTTAAAAGATTATTCTAATCATCACAAAAAAATCAAGACTTGTTCCCCATACTAATCTAAAGAAAACACTCCTTAACATTTTCATTCCAAAATTTCATACTTGAACCAAAGTTGCTTTCAAATACTATTATAATTTTCAAAACCTTGAAAATCATTTTTCAAAAACACAGGGGTTTAGGTTCTCAAGTTTTCATCCTAAATTCTTTTTAATTAAAAGACTTATCTTATTCAAAGGAAAGTACCTAAACACTTACACAATAGTCAATGCTCAATCTGGAGGAGCATGGCTAACCAAACCCTATATGATAATAATAAAATATTATTATCTCCCAACAACATCACCTCATAAATACCTATACTATTTCTGAAAATCATTCTTTAATATATAAAATATATCTTGGGTAAAATTATTTCATTTACCCTGATTTCAAAACAATACTCTTTCGGTTGTTCTGGTTCAAGTGTTGAAGAATCTCTATCGGTATGGTTTCAATTTGATAAAATGCAATAATTTTGGAAATTATTGCCAAACATTGAGTTTTATAAAATTTAATGAAGTATTAAAATATGTTTGCGTCAAAATTGGTCACAAACACCCAATTGCCAATGAAAGCACCAGTTCATAATCACAGATTACAAGTAACAAGCAAGTATAAGAATAATGATGTAGATCATTCAAAATATTCATGAAAAAGCAGTAAACAACACAGATTTTATAGTGGTTCGGCGATCTTGCCTACGTCCACTCTGAACTTGATAGCTTTATTGATTCACTTGATTATTTCAATCTGTTTCAGCAGATTACAGTAGATTATAGCTCTGAAGTTTGAATACAATGGTGATGAAAAGATATAGGATTGAATCAGATAGAGTCTGGACGTTTAATAGCCAAAAGATCCTTTTTCTGTAGGCTTTGGGGGGCTATTTATAGGCATAGGAGGCTGATATCGCGCTCAAACTTCGGGAGACTTCTTTTGGCATGTGAGTGTGCCCACACGACCGATCCCACCAAGTTTCGACACGATCTGTGATCGATACGAATCAATTTCGTATCCATCAAAAAATGATCCAATCGAGCTGAAACTTGGCAGGATTGTTTTTTACCTCGTATGCAAGCTGCTGTGAAAATTTCATTGCATTTGGAGTAGCGGTTTAGGAGATATGATCGATGCAAGATTATGAGTTTCGTTATCACTATCGCCTTCGATCCATGTTTCGTATCCATATGTTAGACTCGATCAAGGCACGTGCGCGTGAGGTGACGTGGTGTGAAATTCTTGGATCGCTCCCCCTTTTTTCAGAGTCGACCGAGTCGTATCCATGAGTTTCGCCTCGTTTGTATCGAGTGCCGTTACATAGTTCGAACCATTCAACCATGTATACCTCGTACCGATTTGCAGTACGTTTAGTTCGAATCAAGATAGATAGTTCAGCTCATATCGATGGTAGATTGATGGATACGAATTGAAGCTACCTGATGGATTCGAATAAATGCCACTTTCATGGGTACGAACTAGACATTGGTCGATCGATACGAAGTGCATTACTAGTTGATGAATGCAGTGTTGATCGACATGAAACAGTTGCTTGAGTGTGAAACTAATCGATACGAAGTAGGGCCTATCGATGGGTGCGAAGCGGGATGGTCTGATCAATGCGAAGCCAATCGATGCGAAGTGGATGGATACGAAAATGTGGCTATCCTGACCGATGCGAGGTCGATGGATTCGAACTGAGGCAGGATGGTGGATACGAGCAGCATCGTTACGAATCGACATGCACTGATGGATACAAAAACATGGCTTTTTCCTTCAATTTGCATCGATCATAACTTGAGCATACGAACTCAGATCGACTTGAAATTTGAAACGCTGGCTTTCATGACTTTTCTTTTCATGCCTTGTCAATTGCGGCCCGATCCGGACTTGGATAAAATTCATTGATATCCATAGCGAAGCAATGTATAACCAATCTTTGAGATGAACTGTCTTTGGTTTTCGATAAATCTTTTGGTATCGTGGCCTTGCCAAAAGGCGGGATAACACTTGCCCCCCAAAACATGCCTTGCGGTAGGAAGGTGTGTTTTGTAATGCCGTACGCTGGATGTTCATATCCTGTCAACAACCTGTAAAGAACTCGATAGTTTCATATGACCGCGAATGACGATCGTTCGGGATCGTATGCCATTAGAGGTGAAATGGGGACCGTTCGCGGTCGATGCAGTTCGCGGCAAATGATAGGATGGGACCTTTCATGGTCAAGTGCCGTTCGCAGCAAATGGTGACCGTTTGCGGTCAGGATACCGCTTCAAACAAAGGGAGGCTGTTTAAGGTTGGACGTCGTTCTAGGCGATTTGCGATCGTTTGCGATCGGGCGTCATACTAGATGGATAGTGACCATTCGTGGCCAGATGCCGCGTGAGGTAGAATGTGATCATTCGCGATCGGATATCATACTAAGTGAATCGTGACCGTTCGCGGTCGGGTGCCGCACGAGGCAGAGTGTGATCGTTCGCGATCGAATGCCGCACGAGGCGAATTGTGACCGTTCGAGGTCGAGTGCCGTACGAGGAAAATTGCGATTGTTCGCGATCGAATATTGATGGGTACTTGGCATTACTAGAGTCAGATATCATGTTCGGGTGAGTTTCTGAATCAAAGACTTTGGCGGTTCATCGCCATACAAGGTGTGCTAGTGGACCATTCGCGATCCAATGGATATACAAGTAAATCCTTTCACAGAATTGCAAATATTAAAGCAACGTTCACATGAATTCCATAACAGAAATGTCCAAACTAAGTCCAAATGTCCAAACAAAAACAAAACAGAAGCAAGACATGGATGTCATAGTGTAAACTCTTACTATGATGTGGTCAATAGTCATTCAGAGCATGTCTGTGGGTCGTTCGCGATCCCGTACATGTGTAAATGGTTTAACCGCGTTAGTAAGGAATTTACAACTTGTTCATCGTTATTTCAATCAATTGATAACCATATGGTGTCCCGGTTCAAGGTCACCTCTAGCTGATGTAGACGGTGGTCGCTCTGTCTCCACCGTTGGAGCTCGCCTCCTCACATACCAAAGTAGCCTACCGTTCCTGATATGCCCTTCCACCTCATCCTTTAAATGTCTACAGTCGTTTGTGTTATGATCGTTCAGTTCATGGAATAAACAATATTTATCTGATTTTCTCTCGTCAACAGTTGGATCCCTTCGCATTGGTCTACGACAGGGAACTTGCTCTCTGGTATCTTGATAGATTCTCTCCAGACTCTCATTTAGCTCAGAATAAGTGGTGAATCGCAGCTCCCTCTGTGGCCGCTTTGACCTGTCATCATTATTCTCAGCCTTTCGTTTTCCTTTACCAGTCTCTTCACCCTTTCCAGGTGGATTTTTTCCCTTGATTGCGTAAACGTCAATTCCTTCTTCTCTCTCCGCACTAGCATCTTCCAATCACAAAAACTTTTCCGCCTTGTGATAGAATTCTCCTAGATCCAAAGGTGGATCTTTAGTTAATGAATTTTTGAACTCTGTGTCATCAGCTATTCCGGACACAGCTGCCATCATAACCATGGATGGTTCTAGTCGATCCACTGATGCTGCTGCCGCATTGAATCGCGTCAGAAAATTCCTCAAAGACTCCCTAGCTTTCTACTTTAAAGTTGCCAAACTCATCACATTCTTGGGTCTTGCGATGTTAACCCTGAATTGGCTTATAAATTTCTCAGTTAAATCTTCCCAGGATCCTATGGAGCAGCTCTCCAGCTGCCTAAACCATAATGCTACGATATCCGTCGGATATAATGGAAAGCACGGGCCATAACTTCCTGTGATGCCCCCAACACTTCCGTGTGCCTCATATACTTTGTCAGATGGACCGCGGGGTTCGTCCTCCCATCGTACATCTCCACTAATGGTAACTTGAACTCTGGTGGGTTCCTAGCCATCCTAATCGGAGGAGAAAAGGGACTCCTGTTCACGTCTTCAAGATCTCTGTTTACTAATCTGCCTCTCATAGCCCGTCTGACCATCTCTGCCAATCTGTCATTGTTTCCAAGATGTAATCCTCGTTCATTACTTTAGATCTGCCCCCCCCCCCCCCCCCCCGAGTCCGTGAGAGCTTTCAGGAATCTACCTCCCTGGCTGAGCGTTCATCCCTCTACTACCACCAGGTTGCTCGGATGCCCCTTTCTCTCTCCCCGGGATTGGATAAACTTAATCCAAGTGTGTGCCCCTGGTCCTGGTTCTACGCCGGATGGTCCTATTCCATTTTGAACTCCATCTGCTCCTCGATTTTGCGCTCCTAGTTGCCTAATCTATTGAAAAAAACTCTGGATCATCTCCTCTTGTGTCTTCATCATTTCTTCCATCTCATCCCTGGTGATGAAGATCGATGCCCGATTCGCTCCTAAGGAAGCCTCTTGACTTCCTTCATGATGACTTCTCTCTGGTCTCTGCCTTCTACTTGTTTGCCTTGTCATAGCTCCTTAGATATGAATTCTTTAATGTTCAAATTCAACTTCCAAGTGGTAGAATCCCTAAATTAGCCTTCTCAGTGAAAGCACCAAAATGTTGCGCCAAAATTGGTCACAAACACCCAATTGCCAATGAAAGCACTAGTTCGTTGTCACAGATTACAAGTAACAAGCAAGTATAGGAATAATGATGCAGATCATTCAAAATATTCACGAAAAAGCAGTAAACAACACAGATTTTATAGTGGTTCGACGATCTTGCCTACGTCCACTCTGAACTTGATAGCTTTATTGATTCACTTGATGATTTCAGTCTGTTACAGCAGATTACAGTATATTATAGCTCTGAAGTTTGAATACAATGGTGATGAAAAGATGTAGGATTAAATCCAGCAGAGTCTGGACGTTTAATAACCAAAAGTTCCTTTTTCTGTAGGCTTCAGGGGGCTATTTATAGGCGTAGGAGGCTAATATCGCACTCAAACTTCGGGAGACTTCTTCTGGCACGTGACTGGTCCCATGCGACCGATCCCACCAAGTTTCGACTCGATGTGTGATCGATACGAATCAACTTCGTATCCATCAAAAAATGATCCTATCGAGATGAAACTTGGCAGGATTGTTCTTTACCTTGTATGCAAGCTGCTGTGAAAATTTCGTTGCATTTGGTTCGGCGGTTTAGGAGATATGATCCATGCAAGATTGTGAGTTTCGTGAACACTGTCGCATTCGAATCTATGTTTCGTATCCATATGTTTGACTCGATCAAGGCACGTGCGCGTGAGGTTACTTGGTGCGAAATTCTTGGATCGCTCCCCTTTTTTGCCTAGTCGACCGAGTCGTATCCATGAGTTTCGCCTCGTTTGTATCGAATGCCGTTACACAGTTCAAACCATTCAACCATGTATACCTCGTATCGATTTGCAGTATGTTTAGTTCGAATCGAGATAGATAGTTCAGCTCGTATCGATGGCAGATTGATGGATACGAATTGAAGCTACCTGACGGATTTGAATAAACGCCTCTTTCATGAGTGAACTAGACATTGGTCGATCGATACGAAGTGCGTTACTGGCTGATGAATGCAGAGTTTATCGATACGAAACAGTTGCTTGAGTGCGAAACTAATCGATACGAAGTAGAGCCTATCGATAGGTTCGAAGCGGGATGGTCTGATCGATGCCAAGCCGATCGACGCGAAGTGGATGGATACGAAAATTTGGTCGTCCTGACCGATGCGAGGTTGATGGTTTTGAACTGAGGCAGGATGGTGGATACAAGCCGCATCGATACGAATCGACGTGCACCAATGGATACGAAAATATGGCTTTTTCCTTCAATTTGCATCGACCATAACTTGAGCATACGAACTCAGATCGACTTGAAATTTGAAACGCTGGCTTTCATGGCTTTGCTTGTCATGTCTTGTCAATTGTTGCCTGGTCTGGACTCAGACAAAATTCATCGATATCCATAGCGAAGCAATATATAACCAATCTTTGAGACAAACTGTCTTTTGTTTTCGATCAATCTTTTGGCATCGCGGCCTTGCCAAAAGGTGGGATAACAAAATATAATATGATAAATATTGTAAATAAAAAGGTGGAATATTTGTTAAAAATAATATTTGGATGTAAAATTAATGTTAATAAGGTTTGTTATACTTGATCGAACAAGAGAAATGATTTTATGTAATTTTGGTTGTTAAATTGATGATTCATTTAAATAAAAAGGTGTTTTATGTAAATAATAGTGAAAATTGATGTATTTAAATAAAAATAAATATTTAATGATGGAAAATAGTTTTAAATGGCTAAAATAATTTTTATGTGTTGTAAAACATTTTTGTAAACGTAAACATATGTTATATGAAATTTATTTCGTTAAAATAAGTGTAAATAAAGTGAAAACATGATGAAATATAATGTTAACATGAATTAATTTGGTTAAATCTTGATTAAGTTATAGCATATATGCATTTTTGGTAGTGGTTTCAAGCCTAAACACATTCACTAAGAAAAATCAGAGAGGGAGGAGTTGTGTTGTACGTGCACTTCCTCTCCTCATTCTATTATCTCCCTAAAACAAACCACTAAAGAAAGAAAAATGGCCGGCTTCATGTAATTTTCAAATCTAGCTTCAAAAATTTTAGCAAAATCAAAGGAGAAATTAGCTAATTAAATAGAATAACAGGTAACTAAAATCAAAATCACATATCAATTACATCAATTTCTAATTTTAAGAATTTAAGTTGTCTGTAACTTCAGTGTTCTATTTTGCATGTCCGTATACTAGCTTTTTACAGGTTCCTTCAGCTAAATCAAGCCAAAAGCTCTCATCTTACTCAAGTTTGCTAACAATTTCCAAAGCTTTGCTAAGGTGAGTTTATAACTCACAAATTCTAGCTTGAATAAAGTTTGCTAGTTGAGAAGCGTTGAATTTTGCTCATTGTAAAACAAAATTTGCTGCTTGAATAATTACAGTGAAAATATGTTCTATAGTCCTTCTATTAGTGCTTATATCTACATGTTCTTGTCATGAATTCATTTTGGAATTTTTTCGAATTTTTGTCTAAGTGTTGACGTAAGTGCATGTCAAATTTCATGGCCTAATTCAGCCTGGATGTAACATTCCTGTTTTTAAATCAAATTTAAATTGGTAATTTATTTAAATTTTGGAATTAAATTGTGAATAAATTTGATATTTCCCAAATTTAACAAGATATGTTCTTGTTTATTTATATAAATAAATTTATAATTTGGAATTTGAATTGGAAATTTCATAAATTAATAATATGTGTTTTTTATTTATGTATATATGTATATAACATTAATTTTAAATTAAATTTTGGGAATTGGAATTCTAAAATAAATATATTAAGAATAAATTGAATTTAGTACTCTATATTTTAAAAGTTATTTTCCAATTTTAATATATATATATATGTACGTAGTTTGAAAATTATGTTTTTTAATTCAGTATAGAAAATTTTTAAAAGCTATTTGAAAAGTTAAATTTTATGTATTAAAGAGATACACATATAATTATATAAATAAGAAAAATGTATGAATATGTAACGTCCCGAAAATTTTCGACTTTCGAAAATTCAACATCGATACTCACTTTATCGACTGCCGAGAAATCGAAGGCCGGAAACCCGAAATGTTATGGATTTAAGAAAGAAGAAGAGACAGAAGAAGAGATAAGAAGGTAGAAAATAGAGAGAATAGACAATAGAAAATAGAACGGAATAGAAAACAACAGAACAACATCAGAATCTCACAATTCGCAGTGGAACAACATATAATAGATAAATGAATAATCTTTAAACAAAGAACTATATCAGTTATTACATTACATCACATTTCATTACATCATATCATCAGAGTGTACAACAATAACAACAACAAACAGTGCAGCGGAAAAGAAATACTATATACTAGAAATACGCCATGTCATCCATCTTGCCTCCAGCAACTCCTGAATATCCAGAATATCCTGATAAACCTTAACTCTTGACTGCCCGTGTGGAAATTGGTGGGCACCCAGAGTTTAGGAAGGAAAACAATAAACTCCGAGTCAGTCATGTGACTGGTGTGAGAACTCAAAACAGTTTATTTACTTTAAAATCAAAATAGAGGAATATTTTTAAATTCAATTCGCAATGCTTTTAAAAATGAGACTACCATAAGGCCTCCCGCACACACACACAATGCAAACGCAGAATCGGAGGAGATTTCTCCTTATGATAGTCAAAGATGCTTGATATGCATTAAAAAGAACATTTGATATTATTACTAGTGCATAGTGTAGGAAATATTTCGAAAGTAGAATATAAATCTTAGCCAACATACGACCATTATCGTATGCCTACTATAGCTACCATCTAAACAGTGGTGACCACCATAAGTAAATGGCAGGTTCTACAACTAAAACCGTACAGGGTTTCGTATTGGGAATTGGATTTCCAACGAATGATCAGGCCAAGGAACTTCCCATTGCCACATGAGAATGCCTCTGGATGGACATCCCCGAGAACCAAACCGGATCTCTACCAACACAAGGCCGGGTTACCCCTAACTGAGTAACAACTGACCGAATATGCCATCCCCCGGTCCTTTGGGACCTTTCACCGAGCGCTCGTAATCAATTCACACAATCATAAAGTGTGTTCAACATGAGTAAGTATCTGGGCTCCATACCATGATACCACCCTTTTCCAGAAGGAAATGCACATATCCTAAAGGGCGCTACCCCTCATAACCTTACTGCATCTTTCCTGTTTTGACCATTCCCGAGGTGTGAGGCTCGACGAAGTCACGTCCACAAAAACATACTTTATACAAAAGCCATGCTTTGGGTCAACAAATGATCATAGAAATGATCACCAAGATAGACGATCAAATAAATGATCCTATCACAAATAATCAACACAATGATCATTTAATAGCAACACTCAGCATGTCACATTACCAAATTGGGAATATATCGCTGATAACCTTCAACTACATAACCTCTGAGCTCGTACGTCTCAGAGAAGGGTGTTAAGCTAAAAGAATAAATTCTCCGCCACCAACATAAATATATTTGAATGAAATCGGCTTTATATTTCAATTTGTAATGTCAGACATACAATCCATACAAGTCTGTTCCGGGATCGAACAAAACCGAAGGCACTTACAAAGAAGTCCTTGCAATCCGGATATCCACAATCCTGATCGGATTCACCATCACATATGGAGAACTCTATACCGGAGCAACTCGGTGCAGAGTCAATCGACAGGTCATCCTATCGCTCTCGCAAATATCGGGTCTTCAACACCGATCTTCAATGCTATCCATTACGTCGTATCACTATTTGGAATGGGTAATCCGAATAACGAGCGCAATAATTTAAAAATAAGTGTGCATTCAAATTCAACAAATCACAACAAATACCTTTCAAAGGTAAATATTGATAGTCGGTTATTGAACTATCAATGGATATGTACAACATCACCAGATTCCAAATAATTTTCCAAATTATTTATTCCCCAAAAATATCTTTACAAGATATATAATTCCAATATGTCAAAAATAAATCAATATTTATCTTTAAACTTTTCATTCATAAATTCTTTAGTGAATTTATATTTCAAAATATTTATGAATAAACGATTTCAATTATTCATTTCAATTCCAAAAAGATAGATTCTCTAAACGTTTCATTTCACATTGGAAAAACATTTCCATACTTATTTATTCATAAGTAATTCACAAATTTTATTTATTTTCAACACTTGGAAAATATTCAATATACTTTAATCGAAATTAAGTATATATTTCATTCTTTAAGGAAATCATTCTCTTAAACATATTTATTTGGGCCAAAACGAATGTTGCGTAAAACATCGTTACAACAACCCAAAATCACTAGTATGGGGATTCGAAATAAAAATAGATATATAAATCCCAATACCATACAAAACATTTCCTTCCGGAAATCATTTACTATAACAACAGTGTTATAGTCCACCATTTCCTTCTATTTCTCGAAAACATATATTTCAATAATGAATGTTGAAATCTATGGTTTCGAATCTTAATGCTTTTAAAACAATCGTTAGATCGTTTTAATTCTGTTAAAAACATCACATTCAAAACAATTTCTTTAACATATTATTCACTATTCAAAAACGTGAATATACTACGTTAACCAATTTCATCATTTCTATACATTTCATTTTAAAGGATTATTCACTGTCTAAAACGTGAATATAGCTCCATAAATAAGTTATAACAATTTACTTATCAAAATAAGTCGTTTGCGAATTTTATAAAACAACGTTTATAAATTCTATTTCTATTTGTTTTATAACTACTTCCTTTATATACATCTCCTTTATTAACCTATTCGATTTATAACTCAATTATAAACCAAAAGTTCACATTATAAGTTTAATGCTTATAAAACGATTATTTTACAAAATCGTTCTTTTAAACTTCATAATTATAGATCTTATAACTTATAAGATTCAATTATTTATCCAAATATATTCTTTAATAACTTCACAAAATTTATAAATCTTACTATTTATAAATTTCATTTATAACTTCACCATTTATAATTTTATAAATTTCATTCATTTCCGAATTTCATTCATAATTCATTCTAACACTTATAAAACTCGTTTTATAATTCCAAATATTTTAATTTATAAATATCAATTTATAAATCTCTTATATAAATCAATTTATACTATTATTTTAAAACATCTTTAAACTCCTTTATAATTTCATCATTTTTGATTTATAAAATAATTAAATTTTATAAATCCTATATTTTCAACTTTTTATAATAAATTCAAAAATCCCAATTTAACTATTTTATAAAATTATTAACCCCATATTTTCAAAAATCAATCTTTAACCGTATTTCTCAAAATCATAATTTTTATAACTTTAAAAATTATAACGTTTATTTATTTAAAATGGATCAATTCCAAAAATATTTTATAAACGTATACTTTCAAAAATCACTTTGAAATCCTTTTAAAATCCCAAAATTTGGTTCAATGATGCTACACACCAAATAGTCAATCACGACTACAATGATATCATATATCGATATGATAATCCATCAAATATCAAAATATCTGAAATCAAATAAATACTGTTGAGGGATCCAGTTGGATCCCTCCAACCTGTTTTCCTGCATCCACAAACATTAGCACAATACCAATTCCGCTCCAGTACGGAATTATCGCGGTATATGGGATTTAAAATATTATCCGCTTAATAGACGGCGCAATAGGGTCTCATCCGCTATACAATGCGGGAAATCAATAACTCCAATATATACATATGCCAATATATATATATATATATTGCTATTATATATAATACCAATTTCACTGTTTATGAAATATTCGCGGTATATGTTTTTAATAAATAACATCCGCTTACTAACGGCGCATAATATCTATTTTAACAATCAATAGATAACAATCATCATTCAAACATGCATTCAAATATTTTAAATCTAACTATTTAAAATAAAATCGAAACTGATTTGATTGAGTGAGAAGTTCTCACCTTGATTTCAATTTCGTTTTAGCGATTTATTTCGAATAAAATTAAACGGACGTTTAATTTCACCCGAAATTCTCACTAACTCCAAACGAATCCAATCCATTTTCATCGCGTAGTGCTCGTCCATACGATTCCAACGCAACTGGTTTCGCGCATTTTCAACCTCGTATGAAAAAGTTATGAATTTTCTAAGTTACACGAATTAAACTAAACTAATATTTACAAATTTTAAACCTAGCTAATTACAGGCCGTGAGATCTCACCCCCCCCCCCACATCATAGCCGTGCATTCCCTCCATCTCCCTCACGTTATTCCTACAGGCAACAAGCCGCACCAAAGAACCCATTAAGCTCAATTTAGGGTTCCAATTTGCTCCTTCTTCGTCGACTTTGAAGTCGATCAGAATGCGCCATCGTGTAGCCCTACTCGTGCTCGACGCTCGGCCAGAGTGGCACAGAGCTCGGTCAAGCCCCCAGCACACAAATCGAGGCCGAACGGCCTGCCTTCATGGCTCCCCAACGACCACCACACTGCTCCATTCGCGATCATATCCGTATGGATCTCTAGAACTCACTTCGCTCTTCATTTTGTTAGTTGAGAGTTTTTGAAATCATTGAGTGGATTGAGAGAGATTGAGGGGAGAAAGTAGGTAATTTTCGGCCATAGATAAGAAACGGTGGCGGCTGATGAAGTTAGGGTTTTGATTTTTTTTTTTTTTTTAGAGAGAGATGGGGCTATTTATAGGAAAAATCGAACACTATTCATCCGGGAATTCCGAACTCCGATTCACGCGCCGTAACCAACATTTCTAGGGTTTACCCCGCGTTCCGGACACAATGAAATAGGTTTCGAAAGCTAATTCGGACATCTATGCGAGTTATGGAAATAAACGTTCAATTTGAATTAAACCGATTTAAACGATTTTCTAGGCGTTTTAATTTGTACCGGACAAACGGTAAATCCAATTGACACGAAATTTGAAACCTTACAATAATATCACATTACGAATACGATGAAACTAGTTTCGTCGAAATCCGAGACTTTTTGAAAAATGGCTATTTTAACTCACCAAATTAAAATTAAAAATAATTCGATGCGTTTCGAGCTGCTACGATCAAACGATAACTCCGATTGCTACGAAAATTGAAATCCGGTAATAGCTAACTATTATGGATCCAATGGAACTTGTTTCGTTCAATTCTGAGACTGTTCAAAAATTGACTATTTCACTAGTCGATTTAAATATTAAAATATTCAATTTTCACAAATTAACTTTTAATTCGATTTTAAAAATTCTAAAATATCATTCTAACTTCAACATGATAAAATAAAATTTTACAAATCATTTTCAATCATATTTAACTCAATTTTCAATTATTTCCATAATTTAACATATTAAATTATCGATTTAATTATTCTATTAAATCCAATTATTCGAATTAAAATTTATTCGACTTATAAATTCACTTCTTAATATTTAAAATTAATTAAATATTCAAATTTAAATTAATTAAAATTCCTGGGTCGTTACAATCTTCCCCCCTTAAAAGAATTTCGTCCTCGAAATTACTAAGTAAGAAAAGTTACACAATCTATTAATTTTTCCAAAAATTCATAGTTAAACTTCTTATAATACTTTACTAAGTTTTCAAATCATACTTAGTTATCTTTTCAAAAACAACTACTATTGTTTAACTTTCAATTCTAAATCAAAGTTAAAGTTTCCAAAATTTTCCAATTTTCCCAAATTTTTCCAACGCCTTAAATTTTCGGAACACTTCGCCATAGTCTCCTTTGCGCGGCTCGATCCGAAAAAAAAATGACAGTATATATATCACAAATATACATCTCATCAAGTAATGAGGCATCCCAAAGGGAAAAAAGTATAAAAGTACGGTATGTAATCTGAGATATGTACCTTATATTTTATTAGCGAGCATATACGGCTAATATAGCGCGAAAGCGAGCTCCAAATGCGAAGCAAACGGGATCCGCACCTACTAAACACTCAACAAACAACATGAGAATCATGCATATATGAAAATAGTATCGATATACAACATATAGCAACATAATAACTATACACGTCAACATATCAAATGCAACAAAACAACAAATGCAAACATCAACCAACTAGCATTCATAACCAATAAATATTCATTCATATTCTCATTAATATTCAATGAATTGGTTCTTCAATTTAATCACATTCGATTCATTAATAGTGGATGTTTACTAACATTCATTTTCATATTCAAGTTGGTTCACTTCCAAATCAAATTCAATTCTATTTAAGATTCACTTAACTTCCAAATGAATTTCAATTATTTTAGCTTTCAATTTCATTAATACTTAATGAATTATATACAATCAATCAACTAACAATCATATAACAACCAATGTATATCAATTACAACCAAATTCCTTTGCTTATCAATTGGTTTAATTAAATTGATTTTCATTCAACTATTCAACTTCCAATAACATTAGATTTTAATGAATTAACACCTATATTCATTATTCCATATCAATTATTCACATTTAATTGATTATACATTCAATCCATTCATTCAATTCAATTATAAAAGTTGAATTTTCCTTTCATAACTCAAGTTCACATTTATCACTTCACTAATTCATATTCAATTGGTAATTCATTTTCATTTACAATTCATATTCATAAATATATCCATATAGTTTCACTTCTCATATATATAAGTTTATTTCACAATTGCAAATCACTTTAATTATAATTCAATTCTTATAATTCTTTTGCTTATACAATTATTCTTTTATTTAGATTATTCAAACAACTAAACAATCCACTTATATACACTTTAATAATTCTGAAAAATTATTTCTTTATATATAAAATATACTCAAGGTAAAATTATTTCATTTACCCAATTTAAAACAATATCGTGTCGAATTGTTCTATTCAAGTGTTTAGAAACCCCTTCGGCATAGTTTTGCAGACCACGCTGACGAAAGTTCATATGCCACTCAATAAACCAACCATCACAATATAAACAATTTTATATTCACTAACAAATTCACTCTCATAGCTATTATTACATTCAAACTCATTCTAGAGTACCACTGACTCTATCTCTAATGAGTAATACCCAACAGAACCATGGTTGTCGCTTAACCATATGCTCTGATACCAAATGTAAGGAACGTACCGTCAGCGGTCACAACCGGTAGGCTTTTCAACCATCCCATCCCCACCGTGGCTTACACTGATATCCCAAACTTGCTTTTACGGCCACCCTTTCGAATGTCACGGCTTCGCCTAACCAACCCCGTAAAGAGGACGCGTGGGGGTAAGAGTCTCCCGTTCGCCACCAAACCGCGAAGCGAGAACCCCCCATCACATATCACCTAGCATAAGCAAGACTGGCGTGAGAACTCAAAACAGTTTATTTACTTTAAAATCAAAATAGAGAAATATTTTTAAAGTCAATTCGCAATGCTTTTGAAAATGAGACTACCATAAGGCCTCCCGCACACACACACAATGCAAACGCAGAATCGGAGGAGATTTCTCCTTATGATAGTCAAAGATGCTTGATACGCATTAAAAAGAACATTTGATATTATTACTAGTGCATAGTGTAGGAAATATTTCGAAAGTAGAATATAAATCTTAGCCAACATACGACCATTATCGTATGCCTACTATAGCTACCATCTAAACAGTGGTGACCACCATAAGTAAAGGGCAGGTTCTACAACTAAAACCGTACAGGGTTTCGTATTGGGAATTGGATTTCCAACGAATGATCAGGCCAAGGAACTTCCCATTGCCACATGAGAATGCCTCTGGATGGACATCCCCGAGAACCGAAACGGATCTCTACCAACACAAGGCCGGGTTACCCCTAACTGAGTAACAACTGACCGAATATGCCATCCCCCGGTCCTTTGGGACCTTTCACCGAGCGCTCGTAATCAATTCACACAATCATAAAGTGTTTTCAACATGAGTAAGTATCTGGGCTCCATACCATGATACCACCCTTTTCCAAAAGGAAATGCACATATCCTAAAGGGCGCTACCCCTCATAACCTTGCTGCATCTTTCCTGTTTTGACCATTCCCGAGGTGTGAGGCTCGACGAAGTCACGTCCACAAAAACATACTTTATACAAAAGCCATGCTTTTGGTCAAAATGATCATAGAAATGATCACCAAGATAGACGATCAAATAAATGATCCTATCACAAATAATCAACACAATGATCATTTAACAGCAACACTCAGCATGTCACATTACCAAATTGGGAATATATCGCTGACAACCTTCAACTACATAACCTCTGAGCTCGTACGTCTCAGAGAAGGGTGTTAAGATAAAAGAATAAATTCTCCGCCACCAACAGAAATATATTTGAATGAAATCGGCTTTATATCTCAATTTGTAATGTCAGACATACAATCCATACAAGTCTGTTCTGGGATCGAACAAAACCGAAGGCACTCACAAAGAAGTCCTTGCAATCCGGATATCCACAATCCTGATCGGATTCACCATCACATATGGAGAACTCTATACCGGAGCAACTCGGTGCAGAGTCAATCGACAGGTCACCCTATCGCTCTCGCAAATATTGGGTCTTCAACACCGATCTTCAATGCTATCCATTACGTCGTATCACTATTCGGAATGGGTAATCCGAATAACGAGCGCAATAATTTAAAAATAAGTGTGCATTCAAATTCAACAAATCACAACAAATACCTTTCAAAGGTAAATATTGATAGTCGGTTATTGAACTATCAATGGATATGTACAACATCACCAGATTCCAAATAATTTTCCAAATTATTTATTCCCCAAAAATGTCTTTACAAGATATATAATTCCAATATGTCAAAAATAAATCAATATTTATCTTTAAACAACTTCCCTTTTCATTCATAAATTCTATAGTGAATTTATATTTCAAAATATTTATGAATAAACGATTTCAATTATTCATTTCAATTTATCTTCAAAAAGATAGATTCTCTAAACGTTTCATTTCACATTGGAAAAACATTTCCATACTTATTTATTCACAAGTAATTCACAAATTTTGTTTATTTTCAACACTTGGAAAATATTCAATATACTTCAATCGAAATTAAGTATATATTTCATTCTTTAAGGAAATCATTCTCTTAAACATATTTATTTGGGCCAAAACGAATGTTGCGTAAAACATCGTTACAACAACCCAAAATCACTAGTATAGGGATTCGAAATTAAAATAGATATATAAATCCCAATACTATACAAAACATTTCCTTTCGGAAATCATTTACTATAACAACAGTGTTATAGTCCACCATTTCCTTCTATTTCTCGAAAACATCTATTTCAATAATGAATGTTGAAATCTATGGTTTCGAATCTTAATGCTTTTAAAACAATCGTTAGATCGTTTTAATTCTATTTAAAACATCACATTCACAACAATTTCTTTAACATATTATTCACTATTCAAAAACGTGAATATACTACGTTAACCAATTTCATCATTTCTATACATTTCATTTTAAAGGATTATTCACTGTCTAAAACGTGAATATAGCTCCATAAATAAGTTATAACAATTTACTTATCAAAATAAGTCGTTTGCGAATTTTATAAAACAACGTTTATAAATTCTATTTCTATTTGTTTTATAACTACTTCCTTTTTATACATCTCCTTTATTAACCTATTCGGTTTATAACTCAATTATAAACCAAAAGTTCACATTATAAGTTGAATGCTTATAAAACGATTATTTTACAAAATCGTTCTTTTAAACTTCATAATTATAGATCTTATAACTTATAAGATTCAATTATTTATCCAAATATATTCTTTAATAACTTCACAAAATTTATAAATCTTGCTATTTATAAATTTCATTTATAACTTCACCATTTATAATTTTATAAATTTCATTCATTTTCGAATTTCATTCATAATTCATTCTAACACTTATAAAACTCTTTTTATAATTCCAAATATTTTAATTTATAAATATCAATTTATAAATCTCTTATATAAATCAATTTATACTATTATTTTAAAACATCATTAAACTCCTTTATAATTTCATCATTTTTGATTTATAAAATAATTAAATTTTATAAATCCTATATTTTCAAATTTTTATAATAAATTCAAAAATCCCAATTTAACTATTTTATAAAATTATTAACCCCATATTTTCAAAAATCAATCTTTAACCGTATTTCTCAAAATCATAATTTTTATAACTTCAAAAATTATAACGTTTATTTATTTAAAATGGATCAATTCCAAAAATATTTTATAAACGTATACTTTCAAAAATCACTTTGAAATCCTTTTAAAATCCGAAAATTTGGTTCAATGATGCTACAGACCAAATAGTCAATCACGACTACAACGATATCATATATCGATATGCTAATCCATCAAATATCAAAATATCTGAAATCAAATAAATACTGTTGAGGAATCCAGTTGTATCCCTCCAACCTGTTTTCCTGCATCCACAAACATTAGCACAATACCAATTCCGCCCAGTACGGAATTATCGCGGTATATGGGATTTAAAATATTATCCGCTTAATAGACGGCGCAATAGGGTCTCATCCGCTATACAATGCGGGAAATCAATAACTCCAATATATACATATGCCAATATATATAAATTGCTATTATATATAATACCAATTTCACTGTTTATGAAATATTCGCGGTATATGTTTTTAATAAATAACATCCGCTTACTAACGGCGCATAATGTCTATTTTAACAATCAATAGATAACAATCATCATTCAAACATGCATTCAAATATTTTAAATCTAACTATTTAAAATAAAATCGAAACTGATTCGATTGAGTGAGAAGTTCTCACCTTGATTTCAATTTCGTTTTAGCGATTTATTTCGAATAAAATTAAACGGACGTTTAATTTCACCCGAAATTCTCACTAACTCCAAACGACTCCGATCCAATTTCATCGCGTAGTGCTCGTCCATACGATTCCAACGCAACTGGTTTCGCGCGTTTTCGACCTCGTATGAAAAAGTTATGAATTTTCTAAGTTACACGAATTAAACTAAACTAATATTTACAAATTTTAAACCTAGCTAATTACAGGCCGTGAGATCTCACCCCCCCCCCATCATAGCCGTGCATTCCCTCCATCTCCCTCACGTTATTCCTACAGGCAACAAGCCGCACCAAAGAACCCATCAAGCTCAATTTAGGGTTCCAATTTGCTCCCTCTTCGTTGACTTTGAAGTCGATCAGAATGCGCCATCGTGTAGCCCTACTCGTGCTCGACGCTCGGCCAGAGGGGCACAGAGCTCGGTCAAGCCCCCAGCACACAAATCGAGGCCGAACGGCCTGCCTTCATGGCTCCCCAACGACCACCACACTGCTCCATTCGCGATCATATCCGTATGGATCTCTAGAACTCACTTCGCTCTTCATTTTATTAGTTGAGAGTTTTTGAAATCATTGAGTGGATTGGGAGAGATTGAGGGGAGAAAGTAGGTAATTTTCGGCCATAGATAAGAAATGGTGGCGGCTGATGAAGTTAGGGTTTTGATTTCTTTTTTTTTTTTTTTAGAGAGAGATGGGGCTATTTATAGGAAAAATCGAACACTATTCATCCGGGAATTCCGAACTCCGATTCACGCGCCGTAACCAGCGTTTTTAGGGTTTACCCCGCGTTCCGGACACAATGGAACAGGTTTCGAAAGCTAATTCGGACATCTGTGCGAGTTATGACAATAAACGTTCAATTTGAATTAAACCGATTTAAACGATTTTCTAGGCGTTTTAATTTGTACCGGACAAACGGTAAATCCAATTGACACGTAATTTGAAACCTTACAATAATATCACATTACGGATCCGATGAAACTGGTTTCGTCGAAATCCGAGACTTTTTGAAAAATGGCTATTTTAACTCGCCAAATTAAAATTAAAAAAAATTCGATGCGTTTCGAGTTGCTACGATCAAACGATAACTCTGATTGCTACGAAAATTGAAATCCGGTAATAACTAACTATTACGGATCCAATGGAACTGGTTTCGTTCAATTCTGAGACTGTTCAAAAATTGACTATTTCACTAGTCGATTTAAATATTAAAATATTCAATTTTCACAAATTAACTTTTAATTCCATTTTAAATGTTCTAAAATATCATTCTAACTTCAACATGATAAAATAAAATTTTACAAATCATTTTTAATCATATTTAACTCAATTTTCAATTATTTCCATAATTTAACATATTAAATTATCGATTTAATTATTCAATTAAATCCAATTATTCGAATTAAAATTTATTCGATTTATAAATTCACTTCTTAATATTTAAAATTAATTAAATATTCAAATTTAAATTAATTAAAATTCTTGGGTCGTTACAGAATAAGTATCTAAATATACATATATATATATATATATATATATATCTGTATATATGATCATTTGTAGTATATATTTATATTTTAATTTTTTTTAAAGTTATGCAAATATAAATAATAGGAAAATTGAGAAGGAAAAGGATAAGTATGAAATAGGAATATATATTACATAATTTATAAAAACATAGGGGTTTAAACAATAATTATAAATAAATGAAACAAAGGTTTAAAACATAAAATGGATATTTATAACATTTGTAAGCATTTCAATAAAGAGATTAACAAGTAAATTAATTATTCTTGTAATTGAACAAGTGTAGATGAATTAGCATGCAAAATAAACAAGTGGCAAGATGTATTTGTTTTTCTTTTTAATAAAATTTATAATAAAAATTAACATCAAAGAATTTGAGCCAGGCTTCATTTTTCTCTCATTTGAAAAACTTGAAAACAAACAACATTTTGCAATTTCAAACCTGGATCATCACAAACTAAAACATACAATCTGAAATCTGAAGCAGTTCAAATTCCAAAATAGTTCAAACTCTGTTAATTATCTTGTAAAGATCATTTCAGTTTATCAAGCAATCAACACAAAGATCTGATCTTGACCAAGTAAATGATCAAACTCAAATCAAAGCAAACCAGAGCAAATGAACAAATTCAACATCAAAGAAAATACAAGCTTCAGATCAAAAATACTTCCAGATCAAACAAATCAAGAATCAAAACAGTGCCTGGACAAATTCAGAACAGATACGGGCTCTCTGTTCTTCTTTAACAGGTGAGCAAACATTATTTTTCTTAAAAACTTGATATGGTTATATCTTGATGATTGTGAAAGTGATACTATAGAACATATTTGAATGTTTGTAAATGTGTTTTGCATGTATACAAATATATGTGCAAATATCTGTGCATGTCTGTATAAACATATATATACTTCTCTGTAATATTACAAGCTCCATTTCACCAAATAAAAATCATATCCTTCTATCTAAAAACGTTCAAGCCGTGATTTTTAAAAAGGAAAATAATTGTAACATAATAACATCATTTTTAAAATAAATTCCGGTGGATTAATTGAATAATTATTTCAAAATCAGGAGTTTTCAGTGACAACTTAATTTAACTCAAAAATCAATGATTTTGATTTCATGTTTTGGCTTTACAAACAGATTCGTATTACAAAATCATGAATTTAGATAATCAATTCATGACTTTTAAACTTGTAATTATTGGGAATTCTAGAGTTGAACGGGAAGCGAGTCTTTGCCAAAATCTGGCGATCAAGAGGATTTTGGATCTGGGGGTTCTGACCAGGGGAGGATAAAGTGATGAGGGACAAGGGAAAAATGGAGCTATATTTTTCTGATAGTTGTAGTGGTTTGGGGATGATGGTTTAGGGTTTTAGCAGTTGTTTTGGTCGAGGATGTTAGCGAGTCGATTTCATCGTCGATGGTGGACTAATGATGATCGGACGAAGGGGTATGGGAGAATGGGGTCGCGGCAAAGCTTCGGTCGTGATTGCGAGCCCTCTGGTGGATGTAGGTGGAGTTCCAAAGCATTTTTCTGGTGATCATTTTAGTTCCTGTGGGATACTGTCATGCTAGATTTTGAACCACGGCAATATCGTGGGTTCTAGGTGCTCAGGTGAGTCGAAGGGATTATCAGTGATGGGTAGATGGTCGCGCCGATGATCGAAGTCGATCGAAGCTCGTATACACATGGACGAATTTTCACATGTGTTAGGTGAATGTTGTGGCATTTGGGAAGAAAGTTTGGCTCGGGATAACGCGCGTGCAAACGAAGGCTTGACTTGAAGCAAGAGAAAAAGGCAGGTAACTCAAAGTAAGGCTCGGGTTTCACTCGAATCATCTCGGGTTCATAAATTTTGTAGTTTTAAAAATTTAAATTAAAACAAGTTTTTATTCAAATTTTATTTAAATCAAGTTTAAAAAGTTTTAATCCATTTCTTTCTAAATAGTAAATGTTGGTTTAAGATGGGATTAATTAAGATTTTAAAATAAATTATTTTAAAATGTTTAATATATGAATATAACCTTATTTTAAAGTTTATTTTAAATAAATTTAATATCGAAATTAAGTGGGTAATTAAGAAATGAAGTGTTTTTAAAGGTTAATTTAACTTAAAGGTTTAAGTTAAGTGGTAAATGATAATTAATTACAAGATTTATTAAACCAGGTTTAAACGATAATTAAAGTATTAAATAAGATAAATGGTTTACCTTTAAAATTAATTAAGGTTTGAGAAATTAGGAATAACTAATTAATTAATGTGGCTAATTAAGGGTTAATTAATATAAGTAATTAAAGAATAGTTAATGTCATTAATTAAGGTGATTAATTAATGTGATTAATTAATTCATTGATAGAATTAAGGTTAATTTGTTAATGTGATTAATTAATGTAATTAACTAAGGTTAATTAATATAAGTAATTAAAGGTAATTAATTACTTAAAGATAATTAATTAATTAAAAGTAATTAATTAATGATTAAAATTGATTAGTCAAGAGACTAAGGGGTGATTTATAAATTAAGGGTTAATTAATTAATGTAATTGATTAAGGATAATTAATTAAAGAATAATTAAATAATTAAGGATTAATTATTTAATGATTTAAGGTTAATTGATAAATAATTAAAGGTTAATTATTTAATGATTAAAGGTTGATTGATTTATTAATTAAGATTGATTAATTAAACGATTAAAGGTTAATTAATTTATTTATAAGTGAATAAAGGTTAATTAATTAAAATAATTTTTAATTAATTAATGTTAGTTAACCTGGATTAGTGATTAATCTGGTTTCAATTAATTAGATGATTAATTAACCTTACTTATGGATGTTTGGAATGTATTGAATGCTTGAAATTGTTTGATATCCCTGATGAGTGATGCTCTGTGATATGAGTTGTTTTGATTTGAGTTGTGATGAATGTAATTTATTTATCTGTGATGAATTTGTATTATTTATCTGTGAATGAATATAAGCATTATAGGATTATACCGCTTATCTATATTGCTGTGCTTGAATCTCTAATGATTGATCATGTTGCACTATTGTGTAAAACCCCTAGACTACACTACAAATATGGATTTCACGAGGAAATCGATCAAGTCACGGATATTTTGAAATCTAAATATTACTTTGTTTAAAAGTTGAAGTTTGAATCCAAATGGTTTTGGAAATGGAATTGAATTAAATATGAAAAGCCTTTGAAAGGGATGTTTTGAAATTGAAATTTAGTTTTCAATATACTATATCTTGTTAAATATTATTTGAAATTATTTTGGAAATCATGGTTTGAAAATTTTATACAGTTTCTATATATGGATTTAAAACTATTTTAAATAAATTGTTTTGGGAATTTGAATTTAATTCAAATAGAACTTGCCGATGATATGGCAGTTCGTTGATTTTTTAGTTTATACTTTTAAAGGCTATAACATTTTTGATTGGATTTTTTCCGAAATAAAAACTCTTTGCTCTTCAAATAATAATATCTTTCATATAAATAAATGATTTTCAATTTTTGTTGAAAGGATTTCATGTTTGAAATGAAAATAGTTTTGAAAAGCTATAAATGAATCTTTGTGAAAAGTTGGTGAATCTTGTTTTCAAAGGGAAGAGGATCTTGAAAGTGTATCTTTTGTATAAAAGATTTGGAACTGGAATAATTTTGAAAAAACTATGAATGAATCTTTGTGAAAGATTGGTGAACTTTGTAAAGCGAATCTTTTGGTTTAAAGGATTAAAAATGAAAATTTGTTAAGCCATAGGAAGAAATGTTTTGAGCTAAACGTTGTGACTTAACTAAGATCCCAATATCCATATGGTTTTAAAATTAAGCGCTCATTATCCATATTGTTTTAAAATTAAGCGCTCATTATTTGGTTTAGCCAGGAGAGTACTATATGTCATATAACCCATTCCGAATAATGATACGACGAAACAGATAGCATTTGAAGATCGGTGGTGAAGACCGGGCATTTTCGAGAACGAAAGGATTACCCGTCGAATGACTCTGCACTGAGTAGCAACGGTATAGAGATCTCCATATGTGATAGGGAGTCCGATCGGGATCGTGAATACCCGGATTGCCAGGGATTCTTTTGAAGTGCCTTCGGTTCGATTCGAACCCGGAACAGACTTTGTAACGACCCAAATTTTCGATCCCGAAAATTCCAGATAGTTAGAGAAAAGAAAAAAGATATAGAAGAAGAACAGAAAAGAAACACACAATCTCACATTGGCAGTGGATAAAATATAATATCAATAATAATAGTTATACCAAATAAAACTGTATTTATCAATTTCCATCGATATATCAGAGTTACAACAATTTTATACAACATTGGACAGATACAATTTAACATGTCTCAGATATATAAAATAATATAATACAGCGGTAAACACTGCATACGTTCCAACCATCCAGCTCGCCTCCTGAGCTCCAGAACGTCCCTACCTGAAAATCTGTATTACTCGGTCTGACCCGAGCATTACATCAAAGTAACACCCGGGTCAAGCTGGAAACCAGCGTGAGTAAACCCATAAAATTTGAAATACTAAATTCGAATCATAAAAGAAAACCCGGGTAACTCGTACTTCACTACGAGTTCATTACTTGTTATACTCAAAACATATTCCACAAATCAAATTCTAAGTCTTCTTACTTAGTTTAAAGGTCCATATTATTCAATTTCAGTATATTTATCCTACATATTAAATCCAAATAGAATTATGTGGAATACAAATCGAAGTGGTTTCGGATATTACTAATACCCGACCCCGGTCTCTTCGAATCCGATGCCATCATAACTCAAGTTTCAAGTGAATAAATTTAAATACAAGATTTCACTTTTTCATAGCAATTCATTGTAGATAACCACATTATCTCAGTTTAAACCTAACAAAACATGTCGTATCACAAAGTATTTTAATCACATACTAGAGATAACAAACAGTCAAAGGTATTCAAATATCCTTCAATCGTTCATAAACAAGATAATTAGTCGTACCAATTCTAATTAATTTAATTAACTATTAAAGAAATAAATTAATAACTTTATTACTTAAAAATCTTGCTTACTCATCATTAATCCATTACGCCCAATTACATAATCATTCCTTAATTACAACATGATTAACCATCCTTGATTAATCATTCTTTAATTTCCTTAAGTACTTTGCCTTTAATTAATAACACCATTTAATTATTCTCAGACCCATCTCATTGATTAACCTTTAATTACCTTCTAAATTAACTTCCCGAATTAATTATTCGACAATCACTTACATTGATAAATTAGTTCACACTCATTAATTAACTAAGCCTTAATTAATCAATCTGTTTAATTAATTACTCTAAGTAATTAATACCTAATTACTTCGCTTAAGTAATTACTTAAGTCCTTAATTAATCCAAGTTAACCATTACCTTAATTTCTTAACTAAATCATATAAAACTTACTTAATTAAAAGATTGAAATTAATTTATACAAAATTCCTGGAGACCTTGATTAATTAAGGTTTTAAAACATATCGTCTCAACCATCTACCTAATTTTAATAATTTGAATTTGGAAATTAATTAAATAAATTTTCTTATATAATTACCCTAAATAAAAACAACTTAGTTTAAACCCACACATTTTTTTTTAAAACTTTGTTAGTTCATTATTATTAGATTTAGGACCTGATAACTGAAGTAAAAAAACATCATAAATACTTCGAGCCCATAGCCCAAAATCACGTGCATAACCCGAGCAATTCTCTCGATCATCCCGATCCATCCTTCTACTCAACCTGGATTACTTACTACTAAAAATTTTGAACCTGCTTGAGAAAAAACATACATGATGCTCACGCTACTATTATTTCCCGAAGCACCATTCCAAATATTCCGAGAGTAACCCGATGCATTTCTACATCTCTACTCTATAGATAATGACGGAAACGAACATGCTCCGTGCACATGCACGCAACCTTGCCAGAGCTCCGATCATCACTAATGTCGCTGATGAGTCGCCCTTGACCATCTCATACAACTTCGACCTCGCGATCAAACAACCTAACTCGAAATCAAATTCGAACAAACTCAAACGCATCAGGCTTCAACCTGATACCTACCCCTCATCATACAATCGCCACGCGCCGCCGAAACAAACCACCAGTGACCCCGAATTTCTGACCAGAGAGGCTTCGTTGACCCACGCTACTCTTGCACTTGGTCCGGTCACTTCCGATACCCTATCGACGTCGTATCCTTCCCTGGAACCATGGAAAATAAAACAGGACTTAAACCCTAGATCTTCCCCTTGCCATCACCACAGTGGTCTATAAAACCAGCAATTAATTTTCCCATGACCACTGTCCTACGATCCCACACCTGACATAACCCTGAAGTCCAAACCTATTTCGATCACCAGTAATTGACCAATTTGTAAATTCCGGTCATCTTGAATTCCCATAATTTATTCAACTAAAAATCCTAATTCAAACTTTAAAATTCACGGCTTATAAAACGAACAAGATTTTGCAATCAAATCTCTAACTTTAATAAAACAAATTTTGAAGAAAGAATTTAATTTACTATGTTTCTAACTTCCAGTAACCCCATGCATTTTTACTTCTTCAAAATATTTTTAAAATTTTAATCTTGCCCATTTGAACTTATTTCATTTAGATATTAAATTCTATAAATGATCATATTGTGACGCCCCGCCTCTATGCCCACGCTAGCCAAGGACACTACAGGGTAATGCCGTCAACTAACACGGAGAACAAGGCTGGTCAGGAGCGACCATCTATAGCCTTGCTCTAACTATCTATTGAATACATCAACAATAGACATACCAAGCAGGTCGACATACCCAATGAATACTTAAAACAAAACCATATGTGGTTGAAGGATCTGTCAAAACAGAATATAACAACTCAAATGTAATGTACATCACGGAACAGTAGATCATCATATACACATATGTTGATACATAACGGAGTATACAAAATAATACATATATCAGAGTTACACAAAAAAGGACTACACAAAAAGCTTTAACAAAAAGGAACAAGCTGAATAGTCCATGCGGAAGCAAAATAGGCTAAGTCCAAAAGCACCTAACCTGAAACATCTCGGTCTGACCCGAGTATAAAATACAGAGGTCAGTCTAGCTAAACAAATCAGTTAGGTAAACTGAACAACAATAAACTTGCAAGGTTACAAGGTATAACAAATATCTCTAAAAGAGATAACACAATCATCTAACAAAAAGATGAATCATATCATAACAAGCCTCATATCATCGGCAACTAAGAGAAACAAAGGATAGGAATATCCCAAAACAAGCCATAAAGGCAAATAACAAATACCAATGAAGGTAACACAAGTTCCATAAGGTAATCGCTACATATCATGCGGCTCAAAAAGACCAACACCGAAGGCGACACCTAGGGAATATACATATCAATGAAACATCATAAAAATTGCACGTGCTCAGTACTGTATAAATAAGGATCCATGAGCCCGAAGACTCCAAACCCCAATATCACTCGAGCGGCTCATAAAGACCTAACTCCGAAAGCGATACTGTAACAACCCGAATATTTAACGATTTTATATTTAAATGTTTAACTTAAATATAGCGTCGTTAGTCGGATTTTGGTCCGAAATGTTACTTTCTGCAAATGGCCGAATTGGAACTCGAAACTACCTCAATTGGTTCCAAAATGGCGTTTGCGATCTTTTTGAGTATAATCTTTGATATGTTTGGAGTTTGTGAAATTTTGACTCTTTTTCTATTGGGTTTGGGTTTGGGTTCTGTCCACTAGCTTAACTAATCCTCTAGCTTAGCCACTTCTCTCATTCACTTATTCATTTCTTAAAACTTAAGCTTACAACTGAAAATGGGGGAAAGGAAGAGGAATTAGAAATTAGCAAGCCCTAGTTCTCCTTTGTATCTTGATTTCTTGCTCCAAATTCATAGAGAATCCATTGGTAAGTTTATCTCCATCTTCTCTATCTCTTCTCCTCTTCAATTTCAGTAATTTTCCTAACCCTAACTTAGGAAATGCTTGCTTTGATTCTAGATTGAAACTTGTAGTGTTGAAGTGGAGTGTGGTTGGTTGATTCCTTGATTTTGTGCTTCTTCATCATCTTTGTTTGTGAGGTTAAAAGGTGAGTTTTGAACTCACATCTACTTCTCTTGATTTCATTGATGTTGGGTATGAATACCTAGCACTTGTTCATATGCACTTGCTTTTAGTTTGGATTGAATTGGTGAATATCCAAATTTTTAGAGTTTGGGTTCAATTCTTTAAATCCTAACTTTGATGTTTTGATCATGTTTTTGGTGATGAATCGAAGTGTTTATAGGGCCGGGTAGCCGTTAGGCGTAAACCCCTAGCGTCCGTGCTCGTCCGGTTGAAAGTTGGGAGAGTTTGCACTTCATTTGTTATAAGTAGGAAATGCAGGAAATTGGGTTCAGTCGACTGGATTCTCTGTTCAGTCAACTGAGCTGAAGCCCGAGATTTCTCTGGACAATTTTCAGTCGACTGAACAGGGATTTTCAGTCGACTGACCTGCTCCTGTTTTCCTGTTTTGCCTATTTATGCTTATTTTGATTGGTTTTTCGTATTTTATTGATTCATGTTGGTTCTTAGTGGTTGTTATTGCCTCTTTGACTTTGATAACTTATTTTTGACTTCATCCACGGGTTTTTAAAAAATAATCTTTCTAATCATATTAACTCCAATTTATAAATTCTATTTAAACACACGCACAATTTCGTACTTCGAGCGAAGTGGAAGGATGATTAAATGGTTGGGCAAAACACGGACCATGAATCTGTACATTTATCTTTTCGATTAATCTCCAACCTATTCGATTGATCGTTTTGACCTTCGGGTTTGGGTTACCGATGATATGAGGTAAATTTGTACTGCTTGAGTGTGAAATAAACTAATGGATAGTAAACCGTTTAGTGCGAACGGGTGGTTATGGGACTCACGTTACCACTTTTCGAATTCCTCTCTGGGAGTTTGTGACACATGCTACCTTTGGTATAGTGTCTTCGGACGGTCTACTCTGGCTTGTTTCCTTTAAATATCGCTTTTGGAGTTGGCCCTTTGCCTCGACTCGAAAAATATATGGGGTTGGCGGTTGTCTTTAGTATTGCTTTCGGAGTGGTTTCTTCATCACCGCTCAAGAGATATTGGAGTGGTTTCTTCACCACCGCTCAAGAGATATTGTAGTGGTTTCTTCACCACCTCTCAAGAGATATTGGAGTGGTTTCTTCACCACCGCTCAAAAGATAACGGAGTGGTTTACTCACCACCACTCATGATGTTTCATTTATATGTATATTCCCTAGGTATTGCTTTTTCTGTATTGGTTCTTTGGAGCCACACGAAATATAGCATCTACCTTGTGGAACTCGTATTATCGGTATTTGTTGATTGCCTTATGGCTTGCTTTGGGATATTCTTATCCTTTGTTTCTATATGTTGCCGATGATATGAGGCTTGATCTATATGATTCATCTTTCGTTAGATGATTGTGTATCTCTTTTAGAGATATCTATTATGTTGTGTAACCTTGCAGGTTTATTGTTGTTCAGCTTATTTAACTGATTTGTTTAGCTAGACTGATCCGTGTAATTTATACTCGGGTCAGACCGAGTTGTTTCAGGTTAGGTGCTTTTGGACTTAGCCTATTTTGCTTCCGCATGGACTATTCTCTGGCTTCATTTTGTTGTAGCGTCTTTTGTGGTCCTTATCTGTTGTAACTCTGATATTTATATTTTTGTCTCGTCTGTATATTGTGGTCTCCTGTACCACTTGACATGTATTATTTTGTATACTCTGTTGTGTATCCGTTTATGTGTATATTATGATCGACTGTTCTGTGATATGATTTACATTGGAGTTGTTATATTTTCTTCTGATAGATCCTATAGCCATTGTAGTTTTGCCTTAAATATTTATTGAATAGGTCGAATTTTAATGTGACTACTTTTCGACGTATTTAGTGAATAGTTAAGGTAAGATTACATATGGTCGCTTCCATTATACTCTATTGTCCGCGTTAGCTGACAGTATTATCTATGTAATACTCTTTGTTAACGAGGCTCTCGGAGTGGGGCGTCACAGCGTGGTATCAGAGCCAGGGTTCAGAACAAAATATGATAAACACAGAATAGATGCACATATTATGGTACATCAAAGTGTACAAGTGATACAAATATTTGAATCATCCTGTCTCTTTGTTCCATCGAGGCTAGATAGTATTTGGGAATACGTCTAGGATTATTCCGTAGTATCCCATATTGAAATATCTACCTTATGAATAATCTTTTCCTTATCTTGACTTTCAGCTTATGTCGGGAAGAGGCGGAGGTCGACGTTCGGATGCTGGGCAATCTAGTGGCTCACATCCGGATGGCGTTTATATGTCTGCCGATCAGTTTATGGAATTGTTTAGGAGCACTCAGCCTCCCGTTCCTCCTCGAGTGTCTCCACCTCGCAAGTCTGCTTTTGTACGTCAGTGCAGTGATTTTGCTCATCTTGGAGGAAAACCGTTTAAGGGTTCCGAATCCGTCCTTGAAGTCCAAGCTTGGTTTCGCACGTGCGAACGTATCTTTTCTCGCATGGATCTTTCTGACCATGATCGAGTTCTTATGACTTCTAGCTTATTACAAGAGCGTGCTCTTGATTGGTATGAGCTTCTTATAGCCGAGATTGATGAGTCTACTCTTTCTTGGACTCAGTTTCGGGGACGATTTGAACTCAAGTTCGTTCCTGAATCTGAAAAAGTTTTATTGACCCGTCGCTTCCTTGAGTTGAAGCAAGGGAAATCTTCTGTTTCTGAGTATGTCGCATCGTTCGAAGCTTTATCTCAGTATGGTCTTGAATTTATCAGCACTTCTTACAAGAAGAATTTGAAGTTTGTTTCTGGTCTTAAGAAATATCTTAGGAAGTCTTTGTTGCTCCAGCTTAAGCTTTCTTTCGAGGAATTGGTTGATTCGGAACTTCACCTCGAGACCATCGAGAAGGAGGGTGATAGTGATGTAGATGTTGAGGTTTCTAAGAACCCCAACAAGAGGCCGTTTCCAATTCAGAAGAAGCCTTTTCCTTCTAAGAAGAAGAAGACTGGTGGTCCTACTTCTCAGCCTCAGTCTTCCGGAACACCTTTCGTTCGAAAGTGTTTCAATTGTGGTTCTCCGGATCATATTATTCGAGCTTGTCCAAAGCCTCTCTTCTGCCCTTACTGCAAGAGGGAAGGTCATCGTAGTTCCACTTGTCCCATTGCTCCGAATAATTCTTCATCTGTCAAGTTAAATGTAGCGAATGCTTTTAGAGGTCCTTCTCAATCCAAAGGTATATCTCCATCTATTTTGGAAGGTTTTATTCTATTTCATGATCATAGTATTCGAGTTCTTTTTAATACGGTTGCTTCACATTCTTTCGTATCGAAGAAGCTCGTTGATGATTTGTCTTTGGATGTTTCTTGTATGGTTACTTCTTTAAGGATTGCGAATCCTATTGGGGGATCCGCGACCCTTAGCTTGTTTTGTGATGATATTGAGATTGTTTTATGTGGCTTTTCTTTCCGTGCGAATCTGCATGTTGTTTCTCATTTGGGTTTTGATATGATTTTTGGTATGGACTGGCTAGTGAGGTATGATGCCAGGATTATTTGTTCCGAGAGAATTTTATATCTTTGTCATCCTGATTCGCCTTCTCAGTTATCTCTTGTTCTTCGAGATGTGGATAATTCCGAGATGGCTTTGTATTCTCTTGATTCGCGAGATGGTGATGATGTATCTCATATTCCTATTGCTTGTGACTTTTCTGATGTTTTTGAACCTGTTTCGGGTTTGCCACCCAAGCGGGCAATTGAGTTCCACATTGATCTCATTCCAGGCGCATAGCCAGTTAGTCTTCCTCCCATGAGGATGTCTACAAAGGAAAATGAGGAACTCAAGAAGTAGCTTTTAGAGCTTGAATCCAGGCAGTTGATTCAGTCTAGTTTTTCTCCGTGGGGATCCGCGGTCGTCTTTGTGAAGAAGTCTGATGGAACTCTTAGGCTTTGCATTGACTATCGCAAGCTTAACGAGTTAACCATTAGAAATAGGTATCCTTTGCCTAGGATCGATGATATGTTCGATCTATTGAGTAGTGCTAAGGTCTTTTCTCAGCTTGACCTTGTCAAAGGTTTCCATCAGTTACGAGTCGCGGAGGATAGCATACCTTTTACCGCTTTCCGCACTCGTTATGGTTCTTTTGAGTGGCTCGTTATGCCGTTCGGTTTGACGAACGCTCCTGCTTTCTTTGTCGATCTCATGAATCGGGTATTCCGAGAATATCTCGATAAGTTCGTGCTTGTCTTCATTGATGATATCCTTATTTATTCTAAGTCTGAAGCTGAGCATGCTAATCACTTGAGAATTGTCTCTAGTACTCTTCGTCATCATCAGCTTAGAGCCAAATTCTCCAAGTGCCACTTTTGGGAGAATAAGGTTAAGTTCTTAGGCCATGTTGTATCTTCCGATGGCATTTCTGTCGATCCCTCAAAGATCGAAGCCATCCAGAATTGGAAGAGGCCTGAGAATGTTCATGAGATTCGTAGTTTCCTTGGATTGGCGGGTTATTACCGTCGGTTCATTAAGGATTTTTCCCGTGTTGTGCTTCCTCTCACTTGCCTTACTCGGAAAGGCATTCGTTTTATTTGGTCCGACAAGTGTGAAGCTTCCTTTCTGTCATTAAAGGAACTTCTCACTAATGATCCTATTCTTGTGGTTCCCGAAGGGAATCATGATCTTGTTGTCTACACCGATGCTTGTGGTAGTGGTCTCGGTGCTGTTCTTATGCAGAAGGATCGGGTAGTTACTTATGCTTCTAGGCAACTGCGTCCGAATGAAGTTCGCTATGCCACTCATGATCTTGAGTTAGCCGCCATTGTCTTTGCCTTGAAGATTTGGCGACATTATTTATTGGGCGAGCGCTTCATTCTCTATACCGATCATAAATCTTTGAAGTATTTGTTCACTCAAAAGGAACTCAATATGAGGCAACAGCATTGGCTCGAGTTTCTTGCTTCCTATGACTTTGATATCCAGTATACCCCTGGTAAGGGTAATCGTGTTGCAGATGCGCTTAGTCCTAAACATTCGGTTGTTATTTCTATGATGCTTGCCGAATGGAATATTGTTGAGACTCTATCTTTTTGTGAAATTCGTGATCGAGGTTCATCTTCTGATTCTCCTATTCTATTATTTAGTTTGGGAGCTCGACCTATTTTATTGGATCGTATTGCCGATGCTCAGCGGCGTGATCCTAATTTGTTGCATTTTATTCAGCTTTGTGAGTCTAGATCTTGTGATGAGGCGTTGCAAGATTTTAGCATTGATTCTCATGGGTGTCTTCGTAAGAAGAACCGTCATTTTGTGCCTTCTGATCTTGCACTTAGGCATGATATTCTTGATGATTGCCATCGTTCTAAGTATACCATTCATCCCGGTAGTAGTAAGATGTATGCCGATATGCGTCGCCTTTACTATTGGGAAGGTATGAAGCGCGATGTGGCGAGTTATGTGAGTAATTGCATGACTTGTCAACGTGTGAAAGCCGAACATCAGCGTCCTTCTGGTCTTCTTCAACCTCTTGAGATTCCATTGTGGAAATGGGATCAGATTTCTATGGATTTCATTGACGGCCTACCTCGTTCGAGATCGGGCCATTCTAGCATTTGGGTTATTGTTGATCGCCTTTCTAAGTCTGCTCATTTTGTCCCTATTAAGTCTAATAGGACAGCTTCGCATTTGGCTAAATTATATGTCAAGGAAATCGTGAGACTTCACGGTGTTCCTAGTTCTATTGTGAGTGACTGTGATCCTTTATTCACGAGTCATTTTTGGAAGAGTCTTCAGCAAGCTTTGGGAATAAAGCTTAATTTTTCTACAGCTTATCATCCACAGTCTGACGGACAGACTGAACGGGTAAATCGTATTTTGGAAGATCTTCTCCGTATTTGTATCTTTGATTTCAGTGGTAGTTGGGAGGATCATCTACCTCTTGTAGAGTTCTCGTACAACAATAGTTTTCAATCTAGTATCGGTATGGCTCCTTTTGAAGCCTTATACGGAAGGCCATGTCGATCACCTTCTTGTTGGTTAGAATCTGGTGAGAAGCTTATTCTTGGTCCAGATTTTGTTCGTGATTCTTCTGAGAAGATTGATCTTATTCGATTGAGAATGAAAGAGGCACAGAGTCGTCAGAAATCCTACGCGGACAACCGTAGGAAGCCCCTCGAGTTCTCAATCGGTGATCTTGTTTTTATTCGTGTTTCTCCTTTGAAAGGGGTTATGCGTTTCAGTACGACTGGGAAATTGGCTCCTCGTTATATAGGACCGTTTTCTATTACTGAACGTATTGGCCCTGTGGCTTATAGAGTTTCACTTCCAGCTCATTTATCTGGCATTCATGACGTGTTTCACGTCTCGCAACTTCGGAAATGTCTTCGGGAGTCGGATTCTGTTATTACTTCTCCTGATTTGCAAGTGCTTGAGGTCTCACCGGACTTATCTATTGTACAGCAACCTATTCGCGTGCTTGACACGGAGGTGCGACACCTTCGGAATAAGGACGTGCCGCTCGTTAAAGTTCAATGGTCCGCTAATCCCAATGATTGTACTTGGGAAACCAGAGAGTTTATTGAGCGATCTTATCCGGGTTTTCTTTCCTTGCTTTGAAACGGTGAGTATGTCTTTTCATCTCAAGCTTATTTTCTTTTCTTTTGATTGATTGTATTTATGTAGTTGTTACAAATATCGTCTCTAGAAATTGCGGGGACGCAATTTTGTAAGGAAAGGAGATCTGTAACAACCCGCATATTTAACGATTTTATATTTAAATTTTTTAATTTAAATATAGCGTCGTTAGTCGGATTTTGGTCCGAAATGTTACTTTCTGCAAATGGCCGAATTGGAACTCGAAACTACCTCCATTGGTTCCAAAATGGCGTTTGCGATCTTTTTGAGTATAATCTTTGATATGTTTGGAGTTTGTGAAATTTTGACTCTGTTTCTATTGTGTTTGGGTTTGGGTTCAGCCCACTAGCTTAACTAATCCTCTAGCTTAGCCACTTCTCTCATTCACTTATTCATTTCTTAAAACTTAAGCTTAGAACTGAAAATGGGGGAAAGGAAGAGGAATTAGAAATTAGCAAGCCCTAGTTCTCCTTTGTATCTTGATTTCTTGCTCCAAATTCATAGAGAATCCAATGGTAAGTTTATCTCCATCTTCTCTATCTCTTCTCCTCTTCAATTTCAGTAATTTTCCTAACCCTAACTTAGGAAATGCTTGCTTTGATTCTAGATTGAAACTTGTAGTGTTGAAGTGGAGTGTGGTTGGTTGATTCCTGTAACAACCCTGGTTTGGAGATTACTGATGATATTAAATTATAATGATAGTTATAATTTAATATGGTAAATAAAATGTAATGAAGAAATAAATTTGGTTTAAATTGCGTATTTCAAACAAACAATAAGTATGAAGTTAAATATTGGGTTTAAAATTCATTGTTTGGTATTTTGGTTAAATAAATGGAAAATATTAGGATTTAGGTAAATTTGAGTTATTAAATTTACCAAGTAATGTATTTCAACATTTAATTTTCGAAATAAATGCAAATTGATGGAAATAAAGTTTTAAAAACTTTATTTTGAGGTATTGGAGTGAAATTTGTCCACTACTGTATTTTAACTAAGTCAATAAGATAATATTGATAATTATTGTTAATATTAGCCTTTTATTGAATATAAAAGGAAAAATATGAAGAAAACATGTCTTTTAATAAAATAAAAGATGAAATATTGTGAAAAAAATATTATTTTGTTGTTTTAAAAGTGTTAGAATGATTTGTTAAAATTTATTTAGGTAAGATAATAAATTTTGATAAAGTTATACTTTGAAAATAATGTTTTTGCACTAAAATTATGCAAATTGTAAAATACTGTTAAAATGGGGATTTATTGTTAAAAATTATATTTTATTGTTCAATAAATTTTATTTTATCACAATAACTATTTCATTTCAAAAATAAATTGATCAATGCATTTTATTTGGCTTGAAAATGAGTTGTTATATGCATATAGTGTTAAATTAAGTGGAAATATATACATAACTTTGTTTTTTCTTAAGGTTTCATTTGGGCTTTGAGGGTTTGGATAGGATCCAAAGACCATTCTTTATATCCTTCTGGTTGAGAAAAGAATTGTACGTAAATTATTTCTTCTTCCTCCTAAAGCATACATACAGTAAAACCTAAAAGAGAAAACAATGGCTGCCTTCTAAACCTAATTTCCACCCTACTTTTCTACGAATTAAAAGGGATAATTACCTAAACTAAGAAGAGAAAGGTAATCTCCTTCCAATACCAAATAGTTTTCATCAAAATATGAGAATTTGAGATGTAAATTTTCTTTTAATTGCTTATGTTGTTTTGCATGTTTATTTTCTAGCTTCTACAGGTTCTTAAGGCTTCTTTCTTCACAAAAGATCTCAAATTCCTATCAAATATTTGCTAGATCTTGCTAAAACAATTTGGTAAGCAGGGTAAGAGTTTCTTACAGCAAGCTAAAGAAAAAGAAAAAGAAAATCAAATTTTGTTATCAATTTGTTGATGGAATTGCTTAATTTATCAAATTCGTTTTCTGTTTTGGTGGCTGAAAAAGCCCCATGCTCAAAAATTAGTATCTTCTTCAATTTATATTCAATGAACTTGAATTTTTGATATGTTATAGTACTTGGATTGTCCAATGTTACTGGAAATTTTTAATGAATTTAGAGTTGTTTTAACTTGGAAAATTTATGCTTGAAATTGGCCAAAAGCTGATCTTCGATTTCTGGCCGAAAATACATCACTTAGAAAATTCATATCTCATTCAATTCGTAGCCAATGAACCTCAGTTTTTGATAAGTTGTTCTAGTCGGCGTAATCTGCATTTATGGAAATTTTTAATTAATTTTGAGTTATTTTGCTATAGTAAACTATTGCTTGAAATTGGTCAAAAATTGACCTCTGTGTATTGGCCGAAAATAGGTCATATTTGAAAAATCGTATCTTTTCCAATTCTTAGCAAATTAACCTAAGTTTTTGATATGTTGTTGTAGTCGGGGTACATTGCACTTATGGAAATTTACAATTAATTATGAGTTATTTTTATACAGGAAACTATTGCTTGAAATTGGTTAAAAACTGACGTCTGTGTATTTGCCGAAAATAGGTCATATTAGAAAAATCATATCTTTTTCAATTCTTAGCAATTTAATCTCAGTTTTTGATATGTTGCAGAATATTAGTTGCAAAATGTTTATGAAACATTTCATGGAATTATGAGCAATTTTGTTATAGATAATCCTTATTTCAAAACAACTAAAAATCTTGTTTTTTTAGGCTTGCTGAAAAGAGCTATGTTTGAAAAATCATAACTCTTTCATTTTGTAGCGAATTGCTCCAAATTTTGGGTATGTTATTGTCATCATGAGGTCGTATAATGCAGCAAAATATCGCTGAAATCTAGAATGATTTGATAACCCAAAGGACTGTCCGAAGTCAGCCAAAAACTCAGTTTCTTGGTTGATTTTCTTTTGCTTCTAATAGTACTTCCGCTAACCGTTTCACTACATATTTCGATGATTCTGAATATTATATGAATTAGTTGATGATGACTGTTTAAATCTTTTATCCGACCATGATTGGCTTGTTTTGAAAATTTTAGGAATTTAAATTTTATTTAAATTCTGTATCAATCTAAATATCGATAAATGTCGATATTTGAAAATTTTGGTGGTTTTAATTGATTTTTGATTTCGAATAAATTTATGTAAATTTTTATAAATTATGGTTGATTAAATAATTGTTTTTAAGACATTTTAAAGGGCTTTTAAGCAATTATTTTTTTTAAGTATTTTATAAATAGAAAAACTATTTAATGAACGAATTTTTCTTATATAACTTATTTAAAAATCTCTAAAAATTGTTTAAAAATCCTATTTTCTTTATAAAATTATTCTAAATATATTATAGCCTATTTGGATGATTTTCAGCATATAAAAATAAGATATTAAGAGATGTTGATATTTTTACCTACCGAGGACATGAGGCGGGGCTGTTATGATGAATTGATGATGGTTGTGATGTTTGAAATGGACTTTTACTTGTCAATGAAACGAGACAAGTTTTGATGTCACTTTAAACTCATCAAAGTATGAGAAACGATGAGTTGGGTACTTTACACTCGCCAATGAGCCGAGGCGATGTATGTTTGATTTGGGTTTTTATGAATGTTTTCTAATGTGGCATCGATTGACGATTAGTAAACCAATAGGTGCGAATGTATGGTATGAGACGTACATTAACACCCATTGGGTTCCTATTCGAGATGTTGTGACACATTCAAGATGTTATTAGTACTACAAAACGAGTATAAGATTGGAATCATTACGATGTTCTTGATGTCATTTCTAGATTCCAATCATCATGATGTTTGCTCGGATTTTATGATTTGGGTGTCATCACGATGTTCGACTATAGTCAATCAAGATGATCACGATGCTAAGATGTTAATGACCCCAAGTCATCACGATGTATGGTACCAAATAATAGTAGTACTAGTCAAGATGAAAAGCACGTGCAATTTTCTATGAAGTTTTCTATGTTTGATTTCACCTTTTTGTGATGTTGTTATTTGAATACGGCCTTGAGTATGAAATGGGCTGCATTTATATTAAGTTATATGGTGATTTCGATTATGATTGCCTTTAACTCTTATTGAGTTCTTATGGTAGATTATGATGATTTGATGTTTCTTTATGAGTTTATTATATGGTTCTCATTCCTTATCCACTTTATTTAGAGATGTCCTTAAGAGAAACCATATGCATGTTACTTATTGAATTCCTTTGAAATACATAGATGAATCCCCGATGCCCCTTTCTTATGAATGATATGATGAATAACATGTCGTTCCATTGGCAACAACGGAGTGAATCTCACCATTCCGCTTGTTATTGAGATCCTTACTACTGATAAGTTTAGCTTGCCTGACCCGTGTGTTTTTCACTCGGGTCAGACCGAGTTGCAGGTTAGTTTGGATTGCTTCGCTTCTTGGATTAGCTTGATCGCTTTTGTTGGACTTATCATTTTGGCTTGGATGTCATTTTGAGTCGTCTGCTTTTATGTGTCATATTGTACATTATTTTGTGGGATGGGTGTATATGTGATTCGGTAGTCCATGCTACTTATATATGATGCATTATTATGGAGATGTATGGTGATGTATGTATGTATATATATATATATACTCTGATCTGGGTTTGCTGTTCTGTGACTGATGTTTTCTATCTGCATGTATATTACATTATTTCTGAAATGGTCCGAATCCACCATAGTGTGCATTAGTTATGGACTAATCGTGTCTACCACTTATGAGGTAATGAGAAAAAAATCAAGACATAATTGACATGCTTAGTTCTTAACTAACGTATTACTATGATGGTCGCCCTTAACCAGCCCTATTCTCTGCATTAGTAGATAGGATTACTTAGTAATTCTCTTTACTAATGTAGGTCTCGGGGTGGGGCGTTACAGCTTGGTATCAGAGCAATGTTTCAGAATATAATGTAATATATACAGAACAGCATACGAGATACCACACATCAGATATAATACATCTATATACATCATCCCTTAATCATGATCGGTTTCACCTTGACCTTGCCTTGCCCCTATCCTTGGTTTGATTCGTGTCCCTTTTTAATTCTTTTGGGATAGATAGAAAGCAATATGTCTAGGAATGTTTATTATATTCCGTAGAATTCCATAGTAGAGTTTGATGTCATCTTGTCTTATAAATAATCTTATTTAGGATTATTCTATTCTCATTTTCGTCGATACGAGTGAATTCGTATCGATGGAGCTGATTGATTTCTTTGAGCATTCTTGTTGCATTCCTTTGAGAGTTGTGAATCCTGTTGAAGGGATCCACAACAATTGGCTCGTTGTGAGCATTCTGAGATTTTTATTTTCGATGTTGCTTTTGTGAGTATTTGTTTGTTACTCACAATCTTGAGATGCATTTGATTTGAGATGGATTGACTTATTTGATATTAAGTCCAATCCTTTGTTTTATAGATCCTATTGTATATTTAGATTTCCTATTTTGATTGGTTCCTTATTTCTGTCACTTTGGAATGTTAATGACGATTCCAAAGCTTCTAAATTCACTCTTAAGTATCGAGATGTTGATGACATATCTCGAATTCCAGTCAAGGTGGCCTTGTTGAGTTTTGATGAGTCCATTTGGGTTTGATATCCAATCGGCCAATTGAGTTTTAAATTAACCTTATTCCTAGCTGTTAGCCTTCTGCTATCCTTCCACGAGGACTTCCACCAAGGAATGGGTGAGTTACTTGATTGTTCGAGCTTGATTGAGTTTATTATTCAGTTTCTTTGAGTTATCCTTTTTCGGATACTCAATCGGTGTTATCCTTTGTAGCATTACTTTGTTTGAAGTAATGATTTGTTGTTTGTGTGCTTCTTCTTCTTTGAGAAGAATATCTTTCTTATCTTGTGTCTTGGTAATTTCTGTGAGCAGCTTGTCATCTTGTAGAAGTTGACGAACATTCCATTTCCTTCTGTCGATTTTGAGAATCGAGTATTTTAGGAATATCTCGATGCATTCTCTTAATGTTCTTTGATTTGAGTTTTGAAGCTATATAAATATGGGTTTTAAAGAGAAATTTGAGCTTTGAGATATAAAAAAAATATAAAAAAAAAATCAAAGAATATTTTGAGAATATATTTTATAAGAGTAATATTACTTTTATAGAAATAATTTGATAGTGTTGGGTTGTCCATCAAGTAGTTAAGAGTTCTTGTCGATACGCCTGATCAACGTTATCGATAGGAATCTCCTAAATGCTATGATGAGGCAATCAGACATGATGGTTTGTGATTTAAAAAAAAATGAGATTTTGAAAATAATACTTGAGATTAAATATTAAATTTATTTTTGAATGGTAATTGCAGCCATTGATTTTAGAGACGAGTAATAGAGTGGCGAGGCAGTTTTGATCGTTCGATCAACTCTGCAGCCAACAGATATATTTATTAATTAGAGACTCAATGGCGAGGCAATGCCATTTATTTATTTATTTTAAATTATAAAGATGAGAATATAAATGAGATTATTTTTATGTTTTTGTCATGATTTATTGGAAGTCTATTTTGAGATTTTAGAATCTATATTTTATACACTGGATGTTTAAGAGAAGAGTTATAAGAGAATTTGAAGATTGTTTCTTTAAAACTATTTAAGTGGTTTAATAGAAAGAGTAAAGAGAATTTAAACTCTTAATTTAATTTGAGGAATATTATTATGGATTTACAAATTTCTTTGGAAATTAATTTTGAAGTAAGAGAAGAAATTTGGACTTTTAATTTGAGTTTTAAATTACTTACTAAGTAGTATAGTAAAGAGTTTAAAAATTTTCAACGGTTGGAAATTGAGATTTAAAATTTAAAAGATGCTGAGACTTAAAAATTCTAAATATCTTGGATTAAAAGTTAATTCGAGCCTATTTCCTTGTTTCTTGAGTATATTCTATCTTTGAGCTATTATTAACGACGTGCTTTTTTTCACGGTCGTTCGAGTGGGTGGTCTTGTGAGAAGCCATCTTGTGATTTATCAATCTTGTATATTGTGTTTATCTTGTTATGAGGATGTTCTTTCCGTATTATTATGCGGAAAATTTTGTTGATGATCTTCTTTATTGTTTAGAGTTCGGGTTTGAGTGAGTTTGATCCCGACGCTATTCATAGAGTTTTGAGCAATCAATCATTTTCGATTGATTATTTGTTGAGCATCCTATTGAGTTATGATTCAAAACAGGAGATCTTCGAAATTCTTTCGAATTGCTTGGAAAATTCGATGGTTTGCTAATCACTATATTAGCGTATGTTAGGCCATTGAATTAACCCAGTGAGTTTTTCCTTGTTTCTCTCTACCATTCTATATTGAGAGTATGAATGATTTGGAAATCGAGCTTGTCTTTATCCTTCGATGATTGTATCTTTAGTGCTGTTTTTAGTCTTTCCCTCTAGAAATTGCGAGGACGCAATTTTATTAAGGAGGGGAGTCTGTAACAACCCTGGTATTGGAGATTACTGATGATATTAAATTATAATGATAGTTATAATTTAATATGGTAAATAAAATGTAATGAAGAAATAAATTTGGTTTAAATTGCGTATTTCAAACAAACAATAAGTATGAAGTTAAATATTGGGTTTAAAATTCATTGTTTGGTATTTTGGTTAAATAAATGGAAAATATTAGAATTTAGGTAAATTTGAGTTAATAAATTTACCAAGTAATGTATTTCAGCATTTAATTGTCAAAATAAATGCAAATTGATGGAAATAAAGTTTTAAAAACTTTATTTTGAGGTATTGGAGTGAAATTTGTCCACTACTGTATTTTAACTAAGTCAATAAGATAATATTGATAATTATTGTCAATATTAGCCTTTTATTGAATACAAAAGGAAAAATATGAAGAAAACATGTCTTTTAATAAAATAAAATATGAAATATTGTGAAAAAATATTATTTTGTTGTTTTAAAAGTGTTAGAATGATTTGTTAAAATTTATTTGGGTAAGATAATAAATTTTGATAAAGTTATACTTTGAAAATAGTGTTTTTACACTAAAATTTTGCAAATTGTAAAATATTGTTAAAATGGGGATTTATTGTTAAAAATTATATTTTATTGTTCAATAAATTTTATTTTATCACAATAACTATTTCATTTCAAAAACAAATTGATCAATGCATTTTATTTGGCTTGAAAATGAGTTGTTATATGCATATAGTGTTAAATTAAGTGGAAATATATACATAACTTTGTTTTTTCTTAAGGTTTTATTTGGGCTTTGAGGGTTTGGATAGGATCCAAAGCCCATTCTTTAGATCCTTCTGGTTGAGAAAAGAATTGTACGTAAATTATTTCTTCTTCTTCCTAAAGCATACATACAGTAAAACCTAAAAGAGAAAACAATGGCTGCCTTCTAAACCTAATTTCCACCCTACTTTTCTACGAATTAAAAGGGATAATTACCTAAACTAAGAAGAGAAAGGTAATCTCCTTCCAATACCAAATAGTTTTCATCAAAATATGAGAATTTGAGATGTAAATTTTCTTTTAATTGCTTATGTTGTTTTGCATGTTTATTTTCTAGCTTCTACAGGTTCTTAAGGCTTCTTTCTTCACAAAAGATCTCAAATTCCTATCAAATATTTGCTAGATCTTGCTGAAACAATTTGGTAAGCAAGGTAAGAGTTTCTTACAGCAAGCTAAAGAAAAAAAAAATCAAATTTTGTTATCAATTTGTTGATGGAATTGCTTAATTTATCAAATTCGTTTTCTGTTTTGCTGGCTGAAAAAGCCCCATGTTCAAAAATTCGTATCTTCTTCAATTTATATTCAATGAACTTGAATTTTTGATATGTTACAGTACTTGGATTGTCCAATGTTACTGGAAATTTTCAATGAATTTAGAGTTGTTTTGACTTGGAAAATTTATGCTTGAAATTGGCCAAAAACTGATCTTCGATTTCTGGCCGAAAATACATCAACTTAGAAAATTCATATCTCATTCAATTCGTAGCCAATGAACCTCAACTTTTGATAAGTTGTTGTAGTCGGGGTAATCTGCATTTATGGAAATTTTTAATTAATTTTGAGTTATTTTGCTATAGTAAACTATTGCTTGAAATTGGTCAAAAATTGACCTCTGTGTATTGGCCGAAAATAGGTCATATTTGAAAAATCATATCTTTTCCAATTCTTAGCAAATTAACCTCAGTTTTTGATATGTTGTTGTAGTCGGGGTACATTGCACTTATGGAAATTTTCAATTAATTATGAGTTATTTTTATACATGAAACTATTGCTTGAAATTGGTCAAAAACTGACGTCTGTGTATTGGCCGAAAATAGGTCATATTAGAAAAATCATATCTTTTTCAATTCTTGGCAAATTAATCTCAGTTTTTGATATGTTGCAGAAGATTAGTTGCACAATGTTTATGAAACTTTTCATGGAATTATGAGCAATTTTGTTATAGATAATCCTTATTTCAAAACAACTAAAAATCTTGTTTTTTTAGGCTTGCTGAAAAGAGTTATGTTTGAAAAATCATAACTCTTTCATTTTGTAGCGAATTGATCCAAATTTTGGATATGTTATTGTCATCATGAGATCGTATAATGCAGCAAAATATCGCTGAAATCTAGAATGATTTGATAACCCAAACGACTGTCGAAATTCAGCCAAAAACTCAGTTTCTTGGTTGATTTTCTTTTGCTTCTAATAGTACTTCCGCTAACCGTTTCACTACATATTTCGATGATTCTGAATATTATATGAATTAGTTGATGATGGCTGTTTAAATCTTTTATCCGACCATGATTGGCTTGTTTTGAAAATTTTAAGAATTTAAATTTTATTTAAATTCTGTATCAATCTAAATATCGATAAATGTCGATATTTGAAAATTTTGGTGGTTTTAATTGATTTTTGATTTCGAATAAATTTATGTAAATTCTTTATAAATTATGGCTGATTAAATAAATGTTTTTAAGACATTTTAAAGGGCTTTTAAGCAATTATTTTTTTTAAGTATTTTATAAATAGAAAAACTATTTAATGAGCGGATTTTTCTTATATAACTTATTTAAAAATCTCTAAAAATTGTTTAAAAATCCTGTTTTCTTTATAAAATTATTCTAAATATATTATAGCCTATTTGGATGATTTTCAGCATATAAAAATAAGATATTAAGAGATGTTGATATTTTTACCTACCGAGGACATGAGGCGGGGATGTTATGATGAATTGATGATGGTTGTGATGTTTGAGATGGACTTTTACTTGTCAATGAAACGAGACAAGTTTTGATGTCACTTTAAACTCATCAAAGTATGAGAAACGATGAGTTGGGTACTTTACACTCGCCAATGAGCCGAGGCGATGTATGTTTGATTTGGGTTTTTATGAATGTTTTCTAATGTGGCATCGACTGACGATTAGTAAACCAATAGGTGCGAATGTATGGTATGAGACGTACATTAACACCCATTGGGTTCCTATTCGAGATGTTGTGACACATTCAAGATGTTATTAGTACTACAAACCGAGTATAAGATTGGAATCATTACGATGTTCTTGATGTCATTTCTAGATTCCAATCATCATGATGTTTGCTCGGATTTTATGATTTGGGTGTCATCACGATGTTCGACTATAGTCAATCAAGATGATCACGATGCTAAGATGTTAATGACCCCAAGTCATCACGATGTATGGTACCAAATAATAGTAGTACTAGTCAAGATGAAAAGCACGTGCAATTTTCTATGAAGTTTTCTATGTTTGATTTCACCTTTTTGTGATGTTGTTATTTGAATACGGCCTTGAGTATGAAATGGGCTACATTTATATTAAGTTATATGGTGATTTCGATTATGATTGCCTTTAACTCTTATTGAGTTCTTATGGTAGATTATGATGATTTGATGTTTCTTTATGAGTTTATTATATGGTTCTCATTCCTTACCCACTTTATTTAGAGATGTCCTTAAGAGAAACCATATGCATGTTACTTATTGAATTCCTTTGAAATACATAGATGAATCCCCGATGCCCCTTTCTTATGAATGATATGATGAATAACATGTCGTTCCATTGGCAACAACGGAGTGAATCTCACCATTCCGCTTGTTATTGAGATCCTTACTACTGATAAGTTTAGCTTGCCTGACCCGTGTGTTTTTCACTCGGGTCAGACCGAGTTGCAGGTTAGTTTGGATTGCTTCGCTTCTTGGATCAGCTTGATCGCTTTTGTTGGACTTATCATTTTGGCTTGGATGTCATTTTGATTCGTCTGCTTTTATGTGTCATATTGTACATTATTTTGTGGGATGGGTGTATATGTGATTCGGTAGTCCATGCTACTTATATATGATGCATTATTATGGAGATGTATGGTGATGTATGTATGTATATATATATATACTCTGATCTGGGTTTGCTGTTCTGTGACTGATGTTTTCTATCTGCATGTATATTACATTATTTCTGAAATGGTCCGAATTCACCATAGTGTGCATTAGTTATGGACTAATCGTGTCTACCACTTATGAGGTAATGAGAAAAAAATCAAGACATAATTGACATGCTTAGTTCTTAACTAACGTATTACTATGATGGTCGCCCTTAACCAGCCCTATTCTCTACATTAGTAGACAGGATTACTTAGTAATTCTCTTTACTAATGTAGGTCTCGGGGTGGGGCATTACAATTCCTTCCTTTTGTGCTTCTTCATCATCTTTGTTTGTGAGGTTAAAAGGTGAGTTTTGAACTCACATCTACTTCTCTTGATTTCATTGATGTTGGTATGAATACCTAGCACTTGTTCATATGCACTTGCTTTTAGTTTGGATTGAAATGGTGAATATCCAAATTTTTAGTGTTTGGGTTCAATTCTTGAAATCCTAACTTTGATGTTTTGATCATGCTTTCGGTGATGAATCGAAGTGTTTATAGGGCCGGGTAGCCATTAGGCGTAAACCCCTAGCATCCGTGCTCCTACGGTTGAAAGTTGGGAGAGTTTGCACTTCATTTGTTATAAGTAGGAAATGCAGGAAATTGGGTTCAGTCGACTGGATTCTCTGTTCAGTCGACTGAGCCGAAGCCCAAAATTTCTCTGGACAATTTTCAGTCGACTGAACAGGGATTTTCAGTCGACTGAACAGGGATTTTCAGTCGACTGACCTGCTCCTGTTTTCCTGTTTTGCCTATTTATGCTTATTTTGATTGGTTTTCTGGATTTTATCGATTCATGTTGGTTCTTAGTGGTTGTTATTGCCTCTTTGACTTTGATAACTTATTTTTGACTTCATCCACGGGTTTTTATAAAATAATCTTTCTAATCATATTAACTCTAATTTATAAATTCTATTTAAACACACGCACAATTTCGCACTTCGAGCGAAGTGGAAGGATGATTAAATGGTTGGGCAAAACACGGACCATGAATCTGTGCATTTATCTTTTCGATTAATCTCCGACCTATTCGATTGATCGTTTTGACCTTCGGGTTTAGGTTACCGATGATATGAGGTAAATTTGTACTTCTTGAGTGTGAAATAAACTAATGGATAGTAAACCGTTTAGTGCGAACGGGTGGTTATGGGACTCACGTTACCACTTTTCGGATTCCTCTCTGGGAGTTTGTGACACATGCTGCATTTGGGATAGTGTCTTCGGACTGTCTCCTCTGGCTTGTTTCCTTTAAATATCGCTTTTGGAGTTGGCCCTTTGCCCCGACTCGAAAAATATATGGGGTTGGCGGTTGTCTTTAGTATTGCTTTCGGAGTGGTTTCTTCACCACCGCTCAAGAGATATTGGAGTGGTTTCTTCACCACCGCTCAAGAGATATTGGAGTGGTTTCTTCACCACCGCTCAAGAGATAACGGAGTGGTTTACTCACCACCACTCATGATGTTTCATTTATATGTATATTCCTTAGGTATTGCTTTTTCTGTATTGGTTCTTTGGAGCCACACGAAATATAGCGTCTACCTTGTGGAACTCGTATTATCGGTATTTGTTGTTTGCCTTATGGCTTGCTTTGGGATATTCTTATCCTTTGTTTCTATATGTTGCCGATAATATGAGGCTTGATCTATATAATTCATCTTTCGTTAGATGATTGTGTATCTCTTTTAGAGATATCTATTATGTTGTGTAACCTTGCAGGTTAATTGTTGTTCAGTTTATTTAACTGATTTGTTTAGCTAGACTGATCCGTGTAATTTATACTCGGGTCAGGCCGAGTTGTTTCAGGTTAGGTGCTTTTGGACTTAGCCTATTTTGCTTCCGCATGGACTATTCTCTAGCTTCATTTTGTTGTAGCGTCTTTTGTGGTCCTTATCTGTTGTAACTCTGATATTTATATTTTTGTCTCGTCTGTATATCGTGGTCTCCTGTACCACTTGACATGTATTATTTTGTATACTCTGTTGTGTATCCGTTTATGTGTATATTATGATCGACTGTTCTGTGATGTGATTTACATTGGAGTTGTTATATTTTCTTCTGATAGATCCTATAGCCATTGTAGTTTGGCCTTAAATATTTATTGAATAGGTCAAATTTTAATGTGACTACTTTTCGACGTATTTAGTGAATAGTTAAGGTAAGATTACATATGGTCGCTTCCATTATACTCTATTGTCCGCGTTAGCCGATAGTATTATCTATGTAATACTCTTTGTTAATGAGGCTCTCGGAGTGGGGCGTCACAGATACAATAGGGCAACAAAACCGAAGGCACAAACCCGAAGGCAACATACCCGAAGGCAACAAACCTGAAGGTGCAAACCCGAAGGCAACACACTCGAAGGCAACAAACCGTAGTGGTGAAGGTCCGAAGGCCCAGTACTGGACACCAATAACTGGCGGAATGTGTCATAACTCTCAAAGAGGAATCCGAAAAGTGGTAACGTGAGTCCCATAACCACTCGTTCGCACTAAACTGTTTACTATCCATTAGTTAATTTCACACTCAAAGCAGTACAAAGTCTACCTCATCTCATTGGTAAACCAGACCAAAAGGTCAAAACAATCAATCGAATAGGTCGGGGATTAATCGGATAGACAAACACATGGATTCATGGTCCGTGTTTTACCTAACCATTTAATATCCCTTCCACTCCGCTCGAAGTGCGAAATTGTGTATGTGCGTTTTAAATAGAATTTAAGAATTGGAGAAGAAACTTTTAATACGATTTAGAGGGATTATTTATGGAAACCCATGAATGAAGTCAAAAATAAGTTATCAAAGCCAAAGATGCAATGACAACCACTAAAAACCAACTTGAATCGATAAAATTTGGAAAACCAGTCAAAATGAGCAAAAATGGGCAAAATAGCAAAGTAGGAGCATGTCGGTTGACCGACTACAGGGCTCAGTCGGCTGGCCAGAAGCAGAAAAATTGCTCGGAGTAGCAGGTCGGTCGACCGGCTATAGGGCTCGGTCGACCGGCTATAGGGCTCGGTCGGTCGAACTGCAAGTTTCTGCAGTTCTTGCCCTTTCTCAATGAAGTGCAAATTCCTCTAAAACGCGACCGTTCGAGCAATGGACCTAAGGAGCCTTAGCCAATTGATACCCCAGCTCCATTAGCTCTCCGATTCGCCACCAAAAAAATGTTCAAACATCAAAGTTAGGATCTTTAAAGAATTGATCCCAAACACTAAAAATTTGGATACTCACCAATTCAATCCAAACCAAAAGGAAGTGCATATGAACAAGTGCTAGGAGTTCATACCCATCATCAATGAAATCAAGAGAAGTAGATGTGAGTTCAAAACTCACCTTCTTACACCCAAACAAAGATATATATAAGCATAGATGTGAGATAAAAATCTCACCTTTTATCTCAAAACAAAGAAGAAGAAGCTCAAACACAAGAAGGAGACTAACTTCTCTTCACTTCAACTCTACAAGCTTCAATCTAAGAATAAAACACATATTTCCCAAAGTTAGGTTTAGGAAACTTTCTGAAATTGAAGAGGAGAAGAGTTGGAGAAGATGAAGAGGAGACTTTCCAATAGCTTCTCTTTGATTTTGGAGCAAGAATTCAAGTTGCAAGAAGAAACTAGGGCATGGAATTTCTAATTCCCATTCTCTTCCCCCATTTTCAGTTTTTAGCTTAAGTTTTATGAAATGAATTAAGTGAGTGGAGGAGAGGGACTGAGTAAGCGTTAATTAGTTAGTTAGTGGGCAGAACCCGGCCCAAAGCCCAACTAGAAAACGTAGCAAAATTCAACTTACTCCAAACATATCAAAGCTTACACTTAAAAAGATCGCTAACGCCATTTTGGACTCAATGGAAGCGCTATCGAGCCCTAATTCGGTCATTTGCAAAAAGTAACATTTCGGACCTAAAATCCGACTAACGACGCTATATTTAAATAAAACATTTAAATATAAAATCGTTAAATATGCGGGTTGTTACACATATGATGATGTTTTGTTTTCTATAGGTTTGAAACCTGACATGTTTAGAACAGAGATGCAAATGTCTGTTTTCCAGACATTCACAACAACAACCAAATATAAATATACACATTTTTATATATTTAACACTTAAATCATTTTCTTCAAGCATAATTGCCAACAAGTAAAATCCAAATTATAGAAAGGCCTAATTACTTGTTTTGAAAATGAAGAATAGAACAACCCATTTGAAACATTTTCACAATAACCACTTCCATGATTTTCATATATATATATATATATATATATATATATATATATTTATATATATATATATAGATCTGAATGTATCTAAGAAGGTTAAATTTTTCTGATGAAATATTCTCACATGCAAATAATTATCACATCACCAACTAACTAAAACATTACATGCATAAGTTTAAAACAAAATTAATTGTTTACTCACCTGAAACTTGATGGGAAGAGCAAATTTTAATTTGAACAGCTTTTGCTTTGATTTTTAAAACCTGAGTGTCTTTTCTTACTTGATTTAAAAACTTGAATCTGGAATGTGCTTGTCACTGAATCTTGCATGCATGCTATTGAAATTTATGTGAGGATGTTTCAGTTTCAAAACAGAGAGAAATGCTTGAACGATAATTTTTTTTTGAACTGTTGAATTTAGTTGTTCTCTGATTCCCAGGTTTTCTTCTTTCCATTTTTTTTTTGCATGCAACATAAATCACTCGGTTTATAATGCAGAGAACAGTCTCTTGCTTTGATTCAGCTTGTTTTTTATCTAGAGTTGCCACTTGATGAAACTATTTTGCATTTTGGGTAAATCTGAAATGATTTGCTTCAGGCTTTCCTTTTCCAGGTTTGATTCCTTTTTTTTTTGATTAAATTTTAAGTTTTTATTTTGAGAAAAATGAAAAATGAAAGAAGATAGGATGCTTTGAATTTTGTAATGCCTTGTTTAAATCTTGATATTTAATTTCATAAAAATAAAAAAAATAAAAAAAAGGTGCCACATGTAAATTTGCATGATAACACAAATTACATTTTTTAAAATATATGGTTACCAAGCTTACAAATGCCTTCATGTATTTATATTTATTTATTTCTTATGTTTGCTTTTCTTTCATATTTATTTATTCATTATATTCCAATTTTTTTATTCTATGTTTTTGAGAAATTGCTTTATGTTATATATATACAACTAGGATTAATTTATGGATAAAATTTTATAAAGGAAAATACGTTAAATCCCATTATTTTCTTTTATTTCAAATTTAAGACATAATAATATAAATATACATAGATATTATTCTTTGATGTTTGAAAATAGAATTTACTTAAATAGCCTTTGAAAATCATCATGTTGAACTCAAATCAATAGTTTCGTAATCATAATATATATATATATATATATATATATCTGTGTGTGTGTGTGTGTGTGTATACTCTTGATTATATGAATACACTTAAAAACTTCAATACTATAAAGTTTGCATATGTCTATTTATATTCTTTTTTATTCACCATAAAGTTTACTACTTACAGAAAACTATATTTTTTTTATAGTTTTAAATCCATATATATATATATATACATATTCAGATATTTTAAATTATCAGAATTTTATCTGTTCAACTGAATAAAACCAGTTAATTATTCAATTGGCAGATATTTAAAAATTCGGGTTATCACATTCCTTTCCGCTTTGAATCTTTTCGTCCTCGAAAAGGAACTAAGCCATAATTTATAAAAATGCTTATTATTAGAAAAATTATTCTTTGAAATACTTTTAAAACACTTTTTTAAATCTACATAATATTATAAAATGGTTTTATAAAAATACATTTTATAACTAGATGTTTCAACCAATCAATCCTTGTTCTCACAGAAATTCGGTCATACGTTGATCAGGCGTAAGACTGAAAATCTACAAGTACTTGGTAAACCCGTTTCAACACCCAATGAAAATACTTGAAAAATAGTTTTATTTAAAATATAGAAAACATTTTTGAAAATAGAAGAAATATCTTTGGTGAGAATGCTCTGGAAATCATCATCCCCATCCATGGTCACAGTTACATTCCAAGGTTACGTTGCCATCGCAGTGAAAGTCCATGTAACTATAGGCTCTCCGCGGCCTCTCGATTACGCCATGGAACCCACACAACAAATCACAGTTATATTCCAGGGTTGCGTTGCCATCACAGCAAAAGTCCATGTAACTGCAGGCTCTCAGCAGCCTCTGATTTTCGCTGTCGAAATGAAACTTCTCCACTCCTACATAGGTCGCAGTCTACCGATATAAAATCAAACGCATACTATTGGCTCTCAGCGGCGCACACGACTTTCTCTATGTTATAACATAGGTCGCAGACTACCGATATAAAATCAAACGTAGATTGTTGGCTTTCAGCGACACACACGACTTTCGCTATGGTATACTCTACTCATAATCCTTAGGAACTATTTTTGTCCGGACTCCTCACAGGATCAACTTTAGAACCCCCCCCCCCCTTTAGGCTTAAGGCAGCACCACCCGGTGTTACTCCTGAGAAGTTCATTTCAAGGGAGCGCCTTTTTCTCCAGAGCCATCATCAAAACATTTTATACGATTCACACATAGTATCTTCATATCATACACCTAGTATGATCTCATACAAAGCTCCTTCACAAAATCGATTATTCCAAAATCGATAATTCTCAAACTAGGCTTTTTAAATTTTCATATTGATATTACCCAAAAATCAAAAGCCTTTCCAAATCCAAAGGTTTTCAAAACCTTTTCTAAAATCCTCATAAGATCCTTTATATATATATATATATATATATATATATATATATATATATATATAATTTCCAAAACTTTGGATCATTTCAAACTTGTATAAAACTCCTTTTATACTTCAAACATTTTCAAAGACCCTTTCCTTCTGGCAAAAGATTCAACAAGGGGAGTTTCATTTTATAAAACAAAGATATTAACTTTGTTTACTCAAAATCAAATATTCAAATTTGATTACTCTTTCCAATATCATTTTTATTCAAATCCGTACGATGTACACACATCATCCGTATGCTATACCAATCTGATCGCTCCCTCGATCACACAATTTCACTTCCGAACTAGTATCGTCCACCCGACTTCCTAGTGCGGACTCAGATCTAGTTTCTTGATCAGAAACCGTCATTCTCCTTGCATAGTCATATCTATGATAGAGAATATCCAGAACCAATCAACAATCCATATCCAGGTTCGCCGTTGAAAATCGAGTGAAAAATCCCACTCGGATCGAAATAACTGTCTCGAAATTCTGTGCTCGAATATGGATCAAATCACTATGCAAATAGAATAACATACGTACACCCTACGTATTTATCTTTATTGGTTATTAGCCAAATCAATTCCATTTCTATTCACATTCACTTTGATTTTTTCACTAACTCACAATTGCTTCAATCCATTTGGATTATCATCTCTATTCTTCTCTCGATTGGGTATTTAACCAATAATAGTTTGAACTCCGACCAGCTTATTTAGAAGATAGCTTGAAATATTTAAAAATAGATAAGTAGTTGGAAAATAATTACTAGTTTGTAAAATAGGTGTAAAATAGTTAGAAAATAGTTAAAATAATTATAGAAATTTTAGATAATTGCAAAATAATAGCAAGGTAGTGATTTTATAAAAGAATTGAAGAATTGTTAAACAGTTTGAAAATTAATTGTAAAACAAGTATAAGATAGTTTGGCTTTTAAAAGAAAGGTTGTATATATATAATGAATAGCTTGGAAAAATAGGTTTATATTAAAACAATTTATATTAAAAATAGTCCAGAGTCAAAACTGCTCACTTCCCAATCTCCATCCTCATCAATTTAATTAAAATTTCCACTTCCATTTAAATTGACCCAATTCCAATTTAGATAACTTCAATTTCCATTGAAATTGATTCAACCCCAATTCAAGTTGAATTAACCTCAGTTTCTTTCCAAATTTAACTTTATTCAACCTTGATCTCAAATTCTACTAATTCAAATAAATTTCAATTGAACTAGTTCTAATTTCAATTCATTTCAGCTCCATTTCCAAATCAAGTTGAATTATTCTTGATTTCCTTCCAAATTTAATTCAAATTTCATTTGAAATTAAAACTATCCAATTTTAATTACAATTCCAAATTATTCAAATCTATCCAATTCAAATTTTCCATTTGAATCTTATACTCATACATCTTCAATCACCATTTCAATTAATTCAAATCAAATTCAATTTGAATTAATTCAAATTTCAAATTTAAATTATCTCGAATTATATAAATTCGAGTTAATACTTCAAATGTTGATTTAATTCCTTTAAATCAACTTACCTTTAAAGTTTTTAAACAATTCAATTCTAAGTCAAAATTTTAAATTCCATTTTAAATTATCTTTACTTAACTCATTACAAGGTTCAAGTAAGAGTTTCAAATAATTTTTCAAATCTTAAGTTTAAAGGAATTCCGTATCTTAATTTTTAAATTTAAGTTAAATTTTATTTATCTCTATAATGGATATATATTACCACACTTCACTTCTTATTCGTTTAAACAAATCCAATTCACTACTTAAAGATTTTTAACAACAATAGGATGATATCAACTAATTTATTTTAAAACATCCATCAATTTCCAATTTCCAGATCTCAAACCCATTTTGAGATCACACAAACTCCCAATTCAGATTAACCATTTAACATCCCAAGTTAAATTCCAATTCCATCTTGAAATTCCCAAATCAGGTTGATCATTCCAACTTATTTAACTTTTCCCCAAGTTAAGCTCAATTCGCTTAATCCAGTCAACCTTACCCAAATTTGAACTTCCGTTTCAAATTTTGAACTTCTCACTTATTAAGTTCAAAGACTTATTACTTTTGGTATCATATCTCATTCCAGATTTAAAACTCAATATTTAGAGTTTATTTCAAACCATCTTTGATATTATGTATATCCACATATATACATATTAACTTCTTTTACATACCAAGTTTACATTAAAATTTTAAACTACCTTTGATTGTTAATTCAAAACAAATTTCTTTTAAATTTTCAAACAACTCTTGTTTGAAATAGGACTATCTCATTCAATTGCATTAAATAATATTATTTATTGTTTCTTTAAATTAATTACGTCATTAATTAATTCCAATTAATCACATTTGGTAATTAACTTATTTCTTAATTACCTTCATTAAGTAATTGTCCTTTAAATTACTTACCTCTAGTTACTTTATTAAGTAACTCCCTCTTTATTTATCATTTCCAATTATTATCCATTAATTAATATCATTAAATAAAGTTTAATTAATTACATAAATTAATTGATTATCCTTATCCTGAAACCTTTCCCAAATTCAAGATTTAATTTCAGTTTGGTTGTATTTCTATTACTTCTTAATTCAATAATTTAACAACCAATTCCCTTACTATTTGTTAGAAAGATATATTGCTTTATATATCAAAATATAATCTTACATAAAACCATTTAAAATCTTTATATAAGAAAATAACAAGTACGCTCTCTCATATATATACACACTCAACTCAATCCAGGGTACCACTTACCCTATCCTTAATGAGTAATCCCACCAGAGCCAAGGTTCTCGCTTAACCTTCAGCATTGATACCAAAATGTAACGACCCGAAATTTTCGATCCCGAAAATTCCAGATAGTTAGAGAAAAGAAGAAAGAGACAGAAGAAGAATAGAAAAGAAACACACAATCTCACATTAGAAGCGGATAAAATATAATATCAATAATAATAGTTATACCAAAGAAAACTGTATCTATCAATTTCCATCGACATATCAGAGTTACAACAATTTTATACAACATTGGAAGATATAATTTAACATGTCTCAGATATATACAATAATATAACACAGCGGTAAACACTCCATACATTCCAGCCATCCAGCTTGCCTCCTGAGCTCCACAACGTCCCTACCCAAAAATCTGTAATACCCGGTCTGACCCGAGCATTACATCAAAGTAACACCCAGATCGGGCTGGAAACCAGCGTGAGTAAACCCATAAAATTTGAAATACTAAATTCAAATCATAAAAGAAAAGCCGGGTAACTCGTGCTTCACTACGAGTTCATTACTTGTTATACTCAAAACATATTCCACAAATCAAATTCTAAGTCTTCTTACTTAGTTCAATGGTCCATATTATTCCATTTCAGTATATTTATCCTACATATTAAATCCAAATAGAATTATGTAGAGTACAAATCGAAGTGGTTTCGGATATTACAAATACCCGACCCCGGTCTCTTCGAATCCGATGCCATCTTAACTCAAGTTTCAAGTGATTAAATTTAAATACAAGATTTCACTTTTTCATAGCAATTCATTGTAGATAACCACATTATCTCAGTTTAAACCCAACAAAATATATCATATCATAAAGTATCACAATCACATATTAGAGATAACAAACAGTCAAAGGTATTCAAATATCCTTCAATCGTTCATAAACAAGATAATTAGTCGTACCATTTCTAATTAATTTAATTAACTATTAAAGAAATAAATTAATAACTTTATTACTTAAAAATCTTGCTTACTTATCATTAATCCATCATGCCCAATTACATAATCATTCCTTAATTACAAGTTGATTAACCATCCTTGATTAATCATTCTTTAATTTCCTTAAGTACTTTACCTTTAATTAATAACACCATTTAATTATTCTCAGACCCATCTCTTTGATTAACCTTTAATTACCATCTAATTTAACTTCCCAAGTTAATTATTCGACAATCACTTACATTGATAAATTAGTTCACACTCATTAATTAACTGAGCCTTAATTAATCAATCTGTTTAATTAATTACTCTAAGTAACTAATACCTATTACTTCCCTTAAGTAATTACTTAAGTCCTTAACTAATCCAAGGTAATCATTATCTTAATTTCTTAACTAAATCATATAAAACTTACTTAATTAAAAGATTGAAATTAATTTATACAAAATTCCTAGAGACCTTGATTAATTAAGGTTTTAAAACATAACGTCTCAACCATCCACTTAATTTTAATAATTTGAATTTGGAAATTAATTAAATAAATTTTCTTATATAATTACCCTAAATAAAAACAACTTAGTTTAAACCCACACATTTTTTTTAAAACTTTGTTAGTTCATTATTATTAGATTTAGGACCTGATAACTGAAGTAAAAAAAACATCATAAATACTTCGAGCCCAAATCCCAAAATCACGTGCATAACCCGAGCAATTCTCTCGATCATCCCGATCCATCCTTCTTCTCAACCTGGAATACTTACTACTAAAATTTTTGAACCTGCTTGAGACAAAACATACATGATACTCACGCTACTATTATTTCCCGAAGCACCATCCCAAATATTCCAAGAGTAACCCGATGCATTTCTACATCTCCACTCTACAGATGATGACGGGAACGAACATGCTCCGTGCACATGCACGCAACCTTGCCAGAGCTCCGATCATCACTAATGTCGCTAATGAGTCGCCCATGACCATCTCATACAACTTCGACCTCGCGATCAAACAACCTAACTCGAAATCAAATTCGAACAAACTCAAACCCATCAGGCTTCAACCTGATACTTACCCCTCATCATACAATCGCCACGCGCCGCCGAAACAAACAACCAGTGACCCCGAATTTCTGACCAGAGAGGCTTCGTTGACCCACGCTACTCTTGCACTTGGTCCGATCACTTCCGATACCCTATCGACGCCGTATCCTTCCCTGGAACCATGGCAAACAAAACTGGGCTTAAACCCTAGATCTTCCCCTTGCCATCACCATAGTGGTCTATAGGACCAACAGTTAATTTTCCCATGACCACTGTCCTGCGATCCCACACCAGACATAACCCCGAAGTCCAAACCTATTCCGATCACCAGTAATTGACCAATTGGTAAATTCCGGTCATCTCGAATTTCCCATAATTTATTCAACTAAAAATCCTAATTCAAACCTTAAAATTCACGGCATATAAAACGAAAAAGATTTTGTAATCAAATCTCCAACTTCAATAAATCAAATTTTGAAGAAAGAATTTAATTTACTGTGTTTCTAACTTCCAGTAACCCCATGCATTTTAACTTCTTCAAAATATTTTTAAAATTTTAATCTTGCCCATTTGAACTTGTTTCATTTAGAAATTAAATTCTATAAATGATCATATGATGATGTTTTGTTTTCTACAGGTTTGAAACCTGAAATGTTTAGAACAGAGATTCAAATGTCTGTTTTCCAGACATTCACAGCAACAACCAAATATAAATATACACATTTTTATATATTTAACACTTAAATCATTTTTCTTCAAGCATGATTGCCAACAACAAGTAAAAATCCAAATTCCCGAAAGGCCTAATTACTTGTTTTGAAAATAAAGAACAGAACACCCCATTTGAAACATTTTCACAATAACTACTTCCATGATTTTCATATATGTATATATAGATCTGAATGTACCTAAGAAGGTTAAATTTTATGATGAAATTTTCTCACATGCAAATAATTATCACATCACCAACTAACTAAAACATTACGTGCATAAATTTAAAACAAACTTAATTGTTTACTCACCTGAAACTTGATGGGCAGAGCAATTTTAATTTGAACAGCTTTTGTTTTGATTTTTAAAACCTAAGTGTCTTTGCTTACTTGATTTAAAAACTTGAATCTGGAATGTGCTTGTCACTGAATCTTGCATGCACGATATTGAAATTTATGTGAGGATTTTTCAGTTTCAAAACAGAGAGAAATGCTTGATCTATATTTTTTTTAAACTATTGAATTTAGTTGTTCTCTAATTACCAGGTTTTCTTCTTTCCATTTTTTTATGCATGCAACATAAATCACTCGGTTTATAAAGCAGAGAACAGTCTCTTGCTTTGATTTAGCTTGTTTTTGATCTAGATTTGCCACTTGATGAAACTGTTTTGCATTTTGGGTGAATCTGAAATGATTTGCCTCAGGCTTTCCTTTTCCAAGTTTGATTCCTTTTTTCTCTCTTTTGATTAAATTTTAAGTTTTTATTTTGAGAAAATTGAAAGAAGATGAGGATGCTTTGAATTTTGTATAATGCCGTGTTTAATTCTTGATATTTAATTTCATAAAAAAAAGAACAAAGGTGCCACATGTAAATTTTCATGATAACACAAATTACAATTGTTAAAATATATGGTTACCAAGATTACAAATCTCTTCATGTATTTCTATTTATTTATTTCTTATGTTTTCTTTTATATTTATTTATTCATTATATTCCATTTTTTTATTCTATGTTTTTGAGAAATTGCTTTATGTTATATATATAGCTAGGATTAATTTATGGATAAAATTTTATAAAGGAAAATAAGTTAAATCCCATTATTTACTTTTATTTCAAATTTAAGACATAATAATATAAATATACATAGATATTATTCTTTGATGTTTGAAAATAGAATTTACTTAAATAGCCTTTGAAAATCATAATGTTGAACTCAAATCAATAGTTTCGTAATCATAATATAAATATATATCTGTGTGTGTACATATACTCTTGATTTATGAACACACTTAAAAACTTCAATGCTATAAAGTTTGCATATGTCTATTTATATATTTTTCTTATTCACCGTAAAGTTTACTACTTACAGAAAACTATATTTTTTTTATAGTTTTAAATCCATTTATATATATATATACATATTCAAATATTTTAACATTATCAGAATAATACCTGTTCAACTGAATAAAACCAGTTAATTATTCAATTGACAGATATTTAAAATCCGGGTTATCACAGGCTTGCACGGACGTATGTCAGACATTACACTTTGAGATGAAAAGCTGGTTTCTATCAAATACATTTCTGTTTTGGTGGTAGAGAATTTATTCTCTTAGCTTAACACCCTTCTTTGAAACGTACGAGCTCAGAGGTTATGTAGTTGATGGTTACCAGTGATACATTCCCAATTTGGTAATGTGGCATGTTGAGTGCTGATGATCATTTGTTGACCGAAGCATGGCTTTTGTTAAAAGTGTAGCTTTGTGGATGAGACTTCGTCGAACCTCACAACCAGGAATGGTCGAAACAGGAAGGATGCGACATGGTTATTCGGGGTAGCGCCCCTTAGGGCATGTCCATTTCCTTCTGGACAAAAAGTGGTATCATAGTATGGAGCCCAGATATTTAACCTATGTGGTTGCTGCAAACTTATTGCTTTGTGGTTGTTGGTGTTGATGGCCCTCAGATAAAGGTCGGTAGCGACGGGGGGATGGCATACTCGTGTCAGTAGTTACCTAGTTACAGAGGTAACCCGACCTTGTGTTGGCAGAGAGCCAGTTAAGTTCTCGAGGCGTCCCTCCAGAGGCATACCCATGTGGCCCAGGAAGTTCCTTAGCCTGACCATTTGTTGAAAATCTGATCACCAATACGCACCTTGTATGGTTGTAGTTGTAGAACCTGCCATCTAATATGGTAGCTATAGTAGGCATACTATAATGGTACGTATGCTGACTAAGATTAATATTATACTTGCAAATGTTTTCTTAACTATGCACCAATAATAATATAAAAAGGGATTTTGCTATCAAGCATGTTTGACTATCATAAGGAAAAATATCTCCCAAGTGTGCGATTGCATTATGTGTGTGCCGGGAGGCCTTATGGTAGTTTCATTTTCTAAAAAGCATTATGGATTCTTTTACTTCTTTTTTTGTTTATTTTAAGATAAACAGTTTTTGTGATTACCCGAATTTTTAATATCGGTTGATTGATAATTAATTGGGTTAATTAATAAGAATTACTGATTTTAACTATTAAAATACTGACTGTTAAAATTAAAAAAAAAAATTGATAATTAATATCGATATCTAGGAAAAAATTTATTTGATAATCACCTTTATAAATTATTTAAAATTGACAAAATTTTTATTTTCAAACAATAATAATAATGTGATGTTTTAAATGTAGGTATAAACAAAATTATTATTTACAAATTTAATTTGTGAGTTGAATTTATATTAAATTTTAAATTGAATTTGAATTTCGATTACAATATTGAAATTTAAATGATAGATATATATCTTAAATGTATTTTGGATTTGAAATTATATTATATATGATTTTATTTAGAATATAGTTGTTTTATATTATTTTCTTTTAAAGGGTTTTAATTTATATAAATTAAGATATGTATTTATTAATTAGGAAATTAATTATAAAGGCTTTTTAATCATTTAAAAATAATAATGTACTCATTCCTAATTACAAGTGTTGGTATATAAGTCTTTTTAATAACAAGTGTTAAATGAATAAGTAGAATAAAAGACAAGTGTCGCTTTATTTTTATTTTTCTTTTCTTTTTAACAAATCTTAATTAATCTATATAAACTTATATCTTTTCCTCATCATCTTTCTTTTTCCTATCTTCTTATTCAAAGGCTTAGAAAAAAAATCTGAAATACAAAAACAAGTAAACAAAATTTAAGAGATTTAAACAAAATCCTAATTCTTTCAAGTTTTTCAAACTGGAAACTGAGCAATTCAACTCAAGCCTACTATTCCAGTTAACAAACAACTTCCAGATTTGTTTTCAAAAACTTTCAACTGAGTGAAACACCAATTCGTATTTAAGTTCAAGATCATCTTAAGCGAAGATTAAAGCATCGGTTTTCAAAGAGATCATCGGAGCATTTTTCAAGCATCTCAGTTACACTTTCCTCTGTTCTTCAAATGGTGAGTAAACTGGAACTTTGAATCGAAACTTATCAATATTCTATGGGTAACTAAATCCTCCTTATTCCTTGCTGCATGTAATGTGATCTGGAAGTATTAGTATATAGTGTCTGAATGAAAGTGTAAACATGTTTGTATGTATATTAGTTGAGTTCAATATGCATATCTGAGGCAGGCTATGTTAACAGACCAAATATATTCTAAACTCAAACTCACCTTATACAAATTTAAATAGAATATGATGTTTTAGGGAATAATGATTGGGTTAACTAATTCGGAAAAATGCTCATAAGTTAGATTAGAAAGTAATTAGCTAGAAATTAGTAATTTACAGTAGAAAATTAATTCAAGTAAAATTTGGATTAATAAATTTCCTATCTTTGATTGTAAATTTGGATTCGTACCTAGAATCCATGATTTTTAGTATAGAAATTAGGATTTTTAAATCCATGGTTAACGGGAATTCTCGAGTTAAACAATATATGGAAAAACATCGATTTTTGTCGACCAGGGAAGATTCGATCATCGGAATTGGTCTAAAGCAAGGATGGACGTAGAAGCCCATAGGAAAAATGGAATTGGAATTTACTGATCTCTGATGTAACAACCCTGTATTTCGTGTCGATTTATAATCGACATTAAACGATTTATATTTTCGTCAATTGCCATTTTGAAGTTTTAAATTTTGAATTTTTAAATTTCTTTTATAAATTGTTAAAAGAAATTTCGGGCTTTAACGTTTTAATATAGGCCCATGTTTATTTCGTTGCCGTTCCTTTTTATCCAATTCGACCCGATCCCCTCTTTCTTTTTCTCTATTTTTTCGTTCGTAACCCTTAAACCCTCAAAAGAACAAAAATGGTGGCTCGATTCGTTTCGTTCGTTCGTCTTCACGAATTAGGGCTTTTCGAAATTGAAGATGCCGACGTTGATGGCTTCGAACGTCTTCGTGAGGACCATGGCTTCGTCTCCCCTCGGCTGCTTCGATTGGGTAAACCAGGTGAGTAATTTATATTACTCACATCTATTTCAAACTCGATCGACCTCGTTTGCTTGTTATGCTTTCGTAGTATTCAGCTTCGATTGATTTCTTTTGTTCGATGTCGATATTTTTCTGTCTTGAGATGATTTTGAGACAGTGAGTTTTAGTTACATTTGTATGGTGACTTCCAAGGCCTCGAATTCTCTGACCTTGGAGTTGATTTCTTTGACTACCATGATTTTTATTTCTGGTAAGTTTGGGTTTGTGAATTTTCTTGCTCCTCGGCGGCCTTGACGTGAGATTCTACACTGCTTCATCATGTCGCATACCCTCCATTTTGCATTTGGCTTCAGCCAACACAGCACTGTTTAATTTTGTCCATCCCTGTAGCATCGGCATAGGCTTGAGAATTCATGTATTTGAATTTACATTTGTCTGCACTTGCACACTCACTTTGGTTTCATGATACCTGCGCATTGCTGTTGGGATTGCATTGAGTTGTGCATTCACTTGGCATTCACTTCGACTTGATTTTTTTTTGATATTACTGAATATTCAGCAATTTTTCTTGTGACTGGTTCATGTAGTCTTTGAGTTTTTTTTTTCACTGACTTGTGCACGTTGTTGCCTTGTTTTGGTGGCTGTCCATCCTGTTTACTGTTAGTCGAGTTGCATCTGCTTGTAGTTGTTGAGCTTTGATGCATATTGCAACTTGTACATGCTTCGACCGGTTTATTGTTTGAAGTTTCACTTGATTATTTGCAGTCGTATCTCTTGATATTCCTTCCTGAGCATTTCTTGTTGCATTTACATATATTCTTATGGTCACTGTTCGTGTGCATTTGTTTTGCAACCTCGAGTCGGCACTGCAATCATAATTGCTTCGAGCTTGTACTGTCTGGTTGAAGTTCTGATCATATGTATACATACATTCATGAATGTATATATGTGTATGTCCGCACTCATCTTTCTACTGAAGCATTTACTGACTTGAGTCTTGTTGCTAGTTTGATTCACCTGTTTGTTATGTGAACTTCATGTTGTATGGGTTAGGACCACTTCACTATCATTTTGACATTCGCTTGTGTACTTGTGTCGAGGCTGTTGTTCTGGCCTTCATGTTGTATTCATCTCCCTGCACTTGCTGACTGGGTTGATTCTGTCCACTTCATGTTGTTGACTGCATTATTGAAGTGTACCTGACCATGTTTTTGTTTATAAGCAGTTTGAAGTTGCTGTCTTCATTTGTTTCTCTGACCTGCTTTCTGACTTGTTCTTGCTGTCTTGTCCATGTCCCCTGTTGCATTATAATTGCATATGTAGTTGTTGATGCTCCTGTGCAATGGCCTGAGTCATTTGTAACTGCTGTTACATGTTGTTAGGCCTAGTTGACTTCGACTTTGTTTATGATACTTGCACTGTTTCACTGGTGTATGCATTTACTGTTTTGAATCTTGTTGCTCTCACCTTCATTTGATTGTGTCCTCATGTAGAACACTGTTCTATATGTTCCCTTCATGCTACATTACTATTTGGTGGCACGTGAGATTGCATTCATTTTAGCCACTGATGCATTCATTTGTACATCATTGTTTGCCTCTTTCATTGTCTTGTACATGTAACATTGGCTTGCCTTGGTGCCTTGTTGCTGTCCTTTATATTGAGCTGGTTCGTACCTGTAGCTCGAGTTGCACATGTGTACTTGCTCATTTGGGTTGTGCGGTTTCTCGTTGCTCTTCTGATTCTTTTTGCCACGTGTAGTTGGTTATGTACATTCACTTGTGTACATATCTTATATTCACTTGTGTACATATCTTACATTCATTGGGTACATCATCACTGTAGTGGCACGGCAGTGCACGCAAGCGTGAACTGCAGCCACACGGTATTCATTGGGCACATCGTCACTATAGTGGCAAGGCAGTGCACGCAAGCGTGAACTGCAGCCACACGGTATGGTTTTGTGATATTCTATTTTGTTTTGATTTATTAATCTTTTGCGTAGTTCATGTGCTGTAGTTGTGAGGCAGTACACGCGTGCGTGTACTGCAGCCCTACTCATCTTAATGTTTTAATTGATATTCCAATGATTTGAACTGTTATGTTTATTTCAATTCAATATTTCTGAATTGCATTCTGACTTGGTTTAATTACTGTCGTCTATTCATTATTTGATTATTATTGCTTCTGTGCACTAATAACTGAGTTTGAATTAGACGGACCCGAGTATTATTTTCTTTGAATTTAATACTCGGGTCAGACCGAGTATTTCTGGTTGTAGATATTCTGCTTTGGGTTGCTGCTAGAGCTATGAAGTTCTTTCATATCTTTTGGAGTAGTCGTCGTCATTTGTAGTAGTCTGTAAAATTGTATAGGAAAATATGTATTCATGTATATTATATACGTTAATGTACTTGTATATGTAATTTCCTTAGTCGACTGTTGTAGTTGTATCATATGTACCGTGTCAAATGTATTGTAACTGACATCAGTTATTATATATATATGAGACTTTCTGTTTCATCTGTGTTCCGCATTTATATTATCTGTGTTGTTATTTTATATTTACTGTTCTAAACTATTACGAACCATCGTAGTTCGTTTTATACTGGAATTGGGGTATGTCGATGGGAGAAAATAAATCAGAGATGAAAAATGAAAGAATATATATATTTATATCACTCCCATCGAGATAACCAATACTAGTGTAAAGCCAACTATTGATGGCCGCTCCTCAACAGCCTTATTCTCCGTGCTAGTTGACAGCATTACACCGTAGTGTTCTTGGCTAGCGTGGGTATAGAGGTGGGGCGTCACAGCTTGGTATCAGAGCTTGGGGTTTAGAACAAATATAAAACATAACTTAGATAGTACATGTGTTACAACTATTTGTCGACGTTTTATCTCTCATATTTGCAAATGATTATCTTTGATCGTTAGGTATGAATTCCTAACGCTTATTCGTATGCATTTGATTTTTGATTCTTGTGTTTTCGGCTTTGATTTGATTTAGCCGATGATTGATTTTGTTCGAATCTCAGCGATTCCGAACTTGATATTTTATGTTTTCCTCGGATTGATTTCCATTCGACTTCGGTCACTTTGTTTTTGAGAAATTTCTAATTTCTTGATTTCCACGACTCTGATTTTGTTTGCCGTTGAATTCTTTGATTATGATGTTGAATCGTTTTGTACTCTATTATGGCCATTAATTATTGACTTCGGCATTGACTTGATTTTTATTTATTTTTTATTGAAGTCATTTATGCATTTATGCTCGTTTGGTTTCATTATTCCATTTGTCAATCGATTCTTCTTTTCCGATTAGTTGTTGTCATCTTTGTCGACTTTGAAAACTTCTATTTCTGGAATTTTTGGATATTCCTACTTTGATGGATTTAGAATCGAATTCTTTGGATTTTATTCAGGTCTTCGAAGGTGAATTTTAGTGAATTGATTTGGTTTCCAAATTTAATCGATTCTTGTTAATTTCCCGATTTATTGCTATCATTTATTAGCAACTTTGATAACATTTTCTTCGGGATTTTCGTGAACATACTTTTGGATGGATACAATATCGATTTCTTTGGATTCTATTCACATATTTGCATGTGAATTCTTGTGATTGATTGTTCCTACAATCATTTTTGTGATTTGTCACTTTAAAAATATAAATGTTTCAGTACCAGTAGTAAATATCAAAACTCTTTTATCAAAATGTTTTCAACTCTATTTTCAATATCAAAATCTTTTCCTGAACCGTTTTCCAATCTATTAGTATATACAAACCTTTACCTCACTCGGATGAGAAATCTAATTAAACGACTTAGTAAAACAAGTGGTATGAAATGCTTGCGTTCACTTCGTCGGTTAATTCTTGGACTTGTTCGATTGAACCTCTTGTGACAATTTTATTAGTGAAGATTTACAGTTTGTTCGTAAATATTTAAGTTAAGCAAGTGGTTATGGGACATGAAGCTAAACTTCTATATTTACTAGCTTAGTGTAATTGACACTTCTCGTTGATCTTGATGATCGCTTTATGAATTAGACTAGCAATTGCGCGATGTCTCTTTCATTGCGAGGTTAGACTAGACACCACTTGTGTGATTCCATTCACACATACCTTTCTGCTTTTTGGTTAGTCTTGACCTCAATCTGTGTGATTCCATTCACACATGCTTAGTGTAATTGACACTCCTCGTTGATCATGATGATCGTTCTGATGGTCAGACTAGACACCACTTGTGTGATTCCATTCACACATACCTTTCTGCTTTTTGGTTAGTCTTGACCTCAATCCGTGTGATTCCATTCACACATGCGGGGTAGCTCCCCATGGTCTTCGGACCGTCATGTGATAGGCCTCTTTCCCTTTTTCTGTGATTTCTAGATTCCTTATGTTGATTTCTGGAAATTTTATGCTTCACCTATTCTTGTGCATTGGTGAATTCATATGTTATTAATTTGTCATGAGTACAAATTTGGGGTATGATACCTCTTTGGATCTTTGAGAAGATTCTTGTGATATTGATTATCTCTAATCGGTTGATCTCCTGTTGATCATTATTTACATACTTATAGTAGTATGTCAGCATGGATATTTCATATTTATTCCATACCTCATGTCGGTTGATCTCCTGTTGATCATTATTTGCATACTTATAGTTGTATGTCAGTATGGGTATTTCATATTTATGCCATACCTCTTATCGGTTGATCTCCTGTTGATCATTATTTACATACTTATAGTAGTATGTCATTATGGATATTTTATGTTATGCCATATCTTTTATTCTATATCATATTCCCATTCGAGTTTTCATACTCCGTTCGAGTTTTCATACTCCGTTCGAGTTTTCATACTCTTATCTTGTGATTTCTGGATTTCTTGTGTAGATTTCTAGAATTTGTGCTTCACCAACTTTCGTGACTTTTATTGATAAGTTTTATCAATTCTTGTGCATTGGTGAATTCGTGTGTTATTGACTTGTTATGAATACAAGTTTAGGGTATGATATCCCTTTCTATCTTTGAGAAGATTCTTGTGACATTTTTTATGAACGAAAATTCATTAGTATTATATCTTGATGCCAATTATTTCGATGAAATTTTGACGTATGTCGAAGTTGCTACTGACATTGCTATTTTAATCACGTGTTTTAAAAATTTGTTATTCTTCAAAATATTTCAAAATATAAATCAAAATTGTTTTCAAAATTTTTACGATTTGCGCTTTCAAAAGAATGAGGAAGCGAATTAAACGTTTCAGAAAAAAAAATCGAGGACTATGACCCCTTTCTTTTACTGATTCGCTTAATTCTGGACTTGTCCGTTTGAGAACGTAAAATGTTATTTATTTAAAATACACAATTTTGCACTTTCAAGGAAACGATGAAGTGAATTAAACGATTTAGTAAAACTCGTGGTTATGGGTCATGTGCGTTTGCTATTTCGGTTAATTTCGGACTCGTTAATTGAAAATTTGTGATTTCTGATTATCGCTTGTGATAATCAGATAATTGAGATTTAATTATCGTTTTGATAATTGAATATTTATGATTTCTGATTTATCGTTTTTGATAATCAGATATTTATTGTTTCTAATTATCGTTTGTGATAATTAGATATTTGAGATTTAATTATCGTTTGTGATAATTAAATATTTACGATTTAAAATTTGATTATCGGTTGTGATAATTAAATATTCGTTGATTTATGATTTCTAATTATCGTTTGTGATAATTAGATATTTGTGGTTTAATTATCGTTTGTGATAATTAAACATTTGCGACTTGAGATTTGATTATCAATTGTGATAATTAAATATTTATGATTTCTGATTATAGTTTTTGATAATCAGATATTTATTGTTTCTAATTATCGTTTGTGATAATTAGATAGTTGTGGTTTAATTATCGTTTGTGATAATTAAACATTTGCGATTTGAGATTTGATCATCAATTGTGATAATTAAATATTTGTGATTTGAAATTTGATTACCGTTGTGGTAATTCCTGATTATCGTTTTTGATAGTTAGATATTTGTGTTTTCTAGTTATCTTTGTTGATAATTAGATTTGCTGATTTTGCTGTTTTAAGATTTCTTTATTCTGATTATCTATTTGATAATCAAACTTTGTTGAGAATTTGAGAATTTCTTTTATGAAATTAAAAGCTTACCTTCTCATGCTCTTATGGTTGTTACCTTTTGTCCATTTATTCCTTAGGATTGCGTGGACGCAATTTCTTTAAGGAGGGGAGTCTGTAACAACCCTGTATTTCGTGTCGATTTATAATCGACATTAAACGATTTATATTTTCGTCAATTGCCATTTTGAAGTTTTAAATTTTGAATTTTTAAATTTCTTTTATAAATTGTTAAAAGAAATTTCGGGCTTTAACGTTTTAATATAGGCCCATGTTTATTTCGTTGCCGTTCCTTTTTATCCAATTCGACCCGATCCCCTCTTTCTTTTTCTCTATTTTTTCGTTCGTAACCCTTAAACCCTCAAAAGAACAAAAATGGTGGCTCGATTCGTTTCGTTCGTTCGTCTTCACGAATTAGGGCTTTTCGAAATTGAAGATGCCGACGTTGATGGCTTCGAACGTCTTCGTGAGGACCATGGCTTCGTCTCCCCTCGGCTGCTTCGATTGGGTAAACCAGGTGAGTAATTTATATTACTCACATCTATTTCAAACTCGATCGACCTCGTTTGCTTGTTATGCTTTCGTAGTATTTAGCTTCGATTGATTTCTTTTGTTCGATGTCGATATTTTTCTGTCTTGAGATGATTTTGAGACAGTGAGTTTTAGTTACATTTGTATGGTGACTTCCAAGGCCTCGAATTCTCTGACCTTGGAGTTGATTTCTTTGACTACCATGATTTTTATTTCTGGTAAGTTTGGGTTTGTGAATTTTCTTGCTCCTCGGCGGCCTTGACTTGAGATTCTACACTGCTTCATCATGTCGCATACCCTCCATTTTGCATTTGGCTTCAGCCAACACAACACTGTTTAATTTTGTCCATCCCTGTAGCATCGGCATAGGCTTGAGAATTCATGTATTTGAATTTACATTTGTCTGCACTTGCACACTCACTTTGGTTTCATGATACCTGCGCATTGCTGTTGGGATTGCATTGAGTTGTGCATTCACTTGGCATTCACTTCGACTTGATTTTTTTTTTGATATTACTGAATATTCAGCAATTTTTCTTGTGACTGGTTCATGTAGTCTTTGAGTTTTTTTTTTCACTGACCTGTGCACGTTGTTGCCTTGTTTTGGTGGTTGTCCATCCTGTTTACTGTTAGTCGAGTTGCATCTGCTTGTAGTTGTTGAGCTTTGATGCATATTGCAACTTGTACATGCTTCGACCGGTTTATTGTTTGAAGTTTCACTTGATTATTTGCAGTCGTATCTCTTGATATTCCTTCCTGAGCATTTCTTGTTGCATTTACATATATTCTTATGGTCACTGTTCGTGTGCATTTGTTTTGCAACCTCGAGTCGGCACTGCAATCATAATTGCTTCGAGCTTGTACTGTCTGGTTGAAGTTCTGATCATATGTATACATACATTCATGAATGTATATATGTGTATGTCCGCACTCATCTTTCTACTGAAGCATTTACTGACTTGAGTCTTGTTGCTAGTTTGATTCACCTGTTTGTTATGTGAACTTCATGTTGTATGGGTTAGGACCACTTCGCTATCATTTTGACATTCGCTTGTGTACTTGTGTCGAGGCTGTTGTTCTGGCCTTCATGTTGTATTCATCTCCCTGCACTTGCTGACTGGGTTGATTCTGTCCACTTCATGTTGTTGACTGCATTATTGAAGTGTACCTGACCATGTTTTTGTTTATAAGCAGTTTGAAGTTGCTGTCTTCATTTGTTTCTCTGACCTGCTTTCTGACTTGTTCTTGCTGTCTTGTCCATGTCCCCTGTTGCATTATAATTGCATATGTAGTTGTTGATGCTCCTGTGCAATGGCCTGAGTCATTTGTAACTGCTGTTACATGTTGTTAGGCCTAGTTGACTTCGACTTTGTTTATGATACTTGCACTGTTTCACTGGTGTATGCATTTACTGTTTTGAATCTTGTTGCTCTCACCTTCATTTGATTGTGTCCTCATGTAGAACACTGTTCTATATGTTCCCTTCATGCTACATTACTATTTGGTGGCACGTGAGATTGCATTCATTTTAGCCACTGATGCATTCATTTGTACATCATTGTTTGCCTCTTTCATTGTCTTGTACATGTAACATTGGCTTGCCTTGGTGCCTTGTTGTTGTCCTTTATATTGAGCTGGTTCGTACCTGTAGCTCGAGTTGCACATGTGTACTTGCTCATTTGGGTTGTGCGGTTTCTCGTTGCTCTTCTGATTCTTTTTGCCACGTGTAGTTGGTTATGTACATTCACTTGTGTACATATCTTATATTCACTTGTGTACATATCTTACATTCATTGGGTACATCATCACTGTAGTGGCACGGCAGTGCACGCAAGCGTGAACTGCAGCCACACGGTATTCATTGGGTACATCGTCACTATAGTGGCAAGGCAGTGCACGCAAGCGTGAACTGCAGCCACACGGTATGGTTTTGTGATATTCTATTTTGTTTTGATTTATTAATCTTTTGCGTAGTTCATGTGCTGTAGTGGCGAGGCAGTACACGCGTGCGTGTACTGCAGCCCTACTCATCTTAATGTTTTAATTGATATTCCAATGATTTGAACTGTTATGTTTATTTCAATTCAATATTTCTGAATTGCATTCTGACTTGGTTTAATTACTGTCGTCTATTCATTATTTGATTATTATTGCTTCTGTGCACTAATAACTGAGTTTGAATTAGACTGACCCGAGTATTATTTTCTTTGAATTTAATACTCGGGTCAGACCGAGTATTTCAGGTTGTAGATATTCTGCTTTGGGTTGCTGCTAGAGCTATGAAGTTCTTTCATATCTTTTGGAGTAGTCGTCGTCATTTGTAGTAGTCTGTAAAATTGTATAGGAAAATATGTATTCATGTATATTATATACGTTAATGTACTTGTATATGTAATTTCCTTAGTCGACTGTTGTAGTTGTATCATATGTACCGTGTCAAATGTATTGTAACTGACATCAGTTATTATATATATATGATACTTTCTGTTTCATCTGTGTTCCGCATTTATATTATCTGTGTTGTTATTTTATATTTACTGTTCTAAACTATTACGAACCATCGTAGTTCGTTTTATACTGGAATTGGGGTATGTCGATGGGAGAAAATAAATCAGAGATGAAAAATGAAAGAATATATATATTTATATCACTCCCATCGAGATAACCAATACTAGTGTAAGGCCAACTATTGATGGCCGCTCCTCAACAGCCTTATTCTCCGTGCTAGTTGACAGCATTACACCGTAGTGTTCTTGGCTAGCGTGGGTATAGAGGTGGGGCGTCACATCTGAGGAAGTCCAACTGCATTAATCTAGGGTTTAAGGTGAAGTTTTTATTTTAATGGGTTTCTGGGCAAATGTGTCCTCGGCGTCGAGTCGAGTTGAATTGGAGTTGCGGGGATAGGAACATGGGAAGCAGGCGGTGGTCCAAGAAAATGACCGTGGTCTCCGATGAATGTAGATGGTAGAAGTCGAAAAGTTTGATAATGGGTTTCATGATGATGGGTTTGTATTCGCACGATTTGATTTCACGGTGAAGTTTGGTTTTCTGGAAGGTCGATCGTGATGGGGTGATTGTAGATGACTTATCTGAGGTCACGACGGCGATTGGAGAAGGGTGGAACGACGGTGTATGTGCACATATGCACAATGTATCAGGTGTAGTTGGAAGTTTTGGAGGAGAAGCTGTTGTCTCGGTTAATTTTCGAGAATATTGCATGGTTGCTCGTAGTTAAAGATAGCTCGTGTGTAGTTAATGGTCTGGCTTGAGAAATCAAGGGGGGTAACTCGGGTTACTTGTTTTTTTTAGCAAGTTTTTAATATGCAGAAGAGGAATAACAAGTTTAAGTTCAGAGTTGATCAAGTATAAGCAATGTATTAACCTTTTCAAATTAAAATAATTAAGGGTTGTTTAAGATGGAATTTTATTAGAAATTTGAGAATAGAATTATTTTGGATTTAAAGAAATTTCAATATTTATAACCTTTAAATAAAATAAAAATTAATTATTTTAAATAAACTTGATAATTTAATTAAATTGATTTAAGGATAATTTAATTTGTGATAGAAAAGGGGTTAATTAATTAATGTATTGATTAAAGGGTTAATCAATGTGATTTAATTAAAGATAAATAATTAGTGGAATTAAATAAAAGGTAATCACTTAATGTAATTAATTAGGTGAATACTTAAGTAATAAATGGATAATTGATGCTGAATATGAGTAATTAAAGTATAATTAGTAGTTGTGATTAATTATTGATTTAGGGTTAATTAATCAATGCAATTAACCAATGTAATTAACCAACCAAAGGTATAATTACTTGATGAAAGTAATTAAAGGTCAATTACTTAAGGGAAGTAATTAAGGATTAATTACTTAGTGTAATTAATTAAAGGATTGATTAATTAGGGAAATTTATTAAGGGTTAATAAATTTATAAGTGTGATTTATTAAAGAATAATTAATTAATGTAAGTGATTATAGGATAATTAATTTGAGTAATTAATTAAGGATAAATGTAATTAATGTGTATGGGTAAAGGCTAATTAATTTGTGTTATTAATTAAGACTAATTACTTAATGTAATTAAAGGAGATAATTAAGGGATGATAAATTAATGGTTTGTAATTAATGTTAAGTAAGTAGGATTAAAGGGATTAAAGGAATTTAATTAATGTATTTTAATTAATTAGTATGGTATGATTAATTACAGATGATTAAATGATATTGAATATCTTGGATTTGATATCTCTGGTATGAGATGCTATGTAGTATGTTATGATAATATGGTTTATCTGTGATGAACGACAATGTAAATATGTAATTTTGGATAAATGGAACCGTTTAAAACTTAAAAATTTGTTATGAAATGACACTGAAATCGAAGAGATCGGGGTCGGGTACCCGGGTACCAGTAAATACCCGAAACCACTTCGAATTGTAATTTGCATTAATTCTATATGAATTTGATTTTTGGAATTAATAGGCTGGAATGAAATAAATGGTGTAAGCTTGGTCGTTAATCTGAGTAGTGATGCTTAGTTATGATTTTAAGATGTGGTTTACTATGATATGTAAGAACTCGTAATGGTACGAGTTACCCGAGGTTTTACATAAGTATATTGCATTGGTAATTTCATGTTAGATGGGTTTACTCATGCTGGTTTCCAGCCTGACTCAGGTTTTACTTTGATGTAATGCTCAGGTCAGACCGAGTATTACAGCTTTTCAGGTAAGGACGTTCTGGAGTTCAGGTGGCGAGCTGGATGGCAGGAACGTATGGAATGTATTTCCACTATGAGATATTATAGTTTACCTGGGACATGTTGATTGTATCTGTCCAGTGTTTGTGAATGTTGTAACTCTGATGTATTAAAATGTAATTGAATGATACAGCTTTCTTCGTGTAAAGGATATTATTTGATATCATATTTTATCCGCTGCGGATGTGAGATTCTGAGTTTGGTTTTTTATTTCTTCTTTTTCTTCTATCTCTTTTCTTCTTTTCCTAACTATCTGGAGTTTTCGGGATCAAAAATTCCGGGTCGTTACATTTGGTATCAGAGCTGAAGGTTAAGCGAGAACCTTGGCTCTGGTAGGATTACTCATTAAGGATAAGTTAAATGGTACCCTAGAATGAGTTGAGTGTATATATATATATATATATATATATATATGAGAGCGTACCTGTTATTTTCTTATATAAAGATTTTAAGAATATATTTTGATATATAAAGCAATATTTGCTTCTAATAAATATTAAGGTAATTGGTTGTTAAATTATTGGAATTAAATTAAGTGGAAACAGAAATACAACCAAACTGAAATTGAATAAAGATAAGTTTGAAATGGATTCAAAATGAAATTAAAATCTTGAATTTTGGGAAGAGTTTCAAAATAAGATGATGATGAATGGTTTCCTTATTATCATGAATGATTGTTGTGTTTAATAATAAAATGTGTATTAATGAGTAAGCAAAATGAAATGTTTTAGGGATGTAAAACATTTAGGTAAGTATGACCTATAAATTGGAACTGAAGATGATCTAAATTGTTTCAAAGTGATAAAGAAATAACAAATAATATTATTTAATGTATTTGAATGAAAGGGTCCTATTTCAAATAAGAGTTGTTTGAAAATTTAAAGAAATTTGGTTTGAATCAAAAACCAAAGGTGGTATAAATTTAAGGATAACTTGGTGTGTAAAGGAAATAATATGTATATATGAGGAATACATAATATCAAAGATGGTTTGAAATAAGCTCTAAATGTTGAGTTTTGAATTTGGAATGAGATGTGATACCCAAAGTGATAAGTTTTTGACCTTATAAGTGGGAAGATTATTAATGTGAAGTCTAAAATTTGAAATGGGAATTTGAATTGGGTAAGGTTGGCTGGATTAAGTAAATTGAATTTAACTTTGGGAAAGTTAAATAATTTAACAAGCAACCTGAATTCAAAATTTCAAGGTGAAATTAGGATTTAACTTGGGAAATTAAATGGTTAATTTGAATTTGGAGTTTGTGTGATCTCAAAATAGGTTTGAGATCTGGAAAGTGGAAATGGATGGATATTTTAAAATAATTTAAATGATACCATCCTGTTGTTATTAATAATCTTTTAGCTGAAATTGAATTTGTTTAAATGAATAAAGAAATGGGGTGTGTTAATATATCCATTATTAAGATAAAATGGAATCATTTTGGGACTTAAGATTTGAATGTTTAAGATAAAACGTCAAAGGCTTGGTTTCAAAATTGAAATTTGGTGATAAATTGAATATCAAAGATTTAGTTGTTTAAAAAGGATTCGAATTATTATTTGAACCTTGAAATAGGTTAAAAATGGAATTTGAATTCAGAGTTAAATGGTCTAAAGATATAAGTTGATTTGATTTAAAGGGTTAAATCAACAATTAAAAATTTAACTCACATTTATATAATTCGGGATGGTTTAAATTTGAAATTTGAACTGAATTAGTTCAAATTTAATTTGATTTGAATTAATTCGAATTTGTGATTGAAGATGGAGAAGTTTAAAAATTCAAATGGAAAATTTGAATTGGATTAATTTGAAATGAAATTGAAGTTGAATGAGTTCAAATTCAAATGGCAATTGGGATTAATTCGAACTAGAATTGATATGAATTGAAATTGGTTCAATTTGAAATTTATTTGAATTAATTGAAATTGTGATTAAAGTTGAATAAGTAAATTCAAATGGAATTTGATTTCAATTTAGGAAAGAAATTGAGGATTAATTCAACTTGAATTGGGGTTAAATCAATTTCAATGGAAATTGAAATTATTTAATTTGGAATTGAGTCAATTTGAATGGAAGTGGAAATTTAAATTGAATTGACTGGAAATGATGGTTGGGAATTGAACAGTTTGACTCTTGACTATTTTCAAAATAAATTCTTTGAATATAAATCTATTTTTCCAAACTATTTACTATACAACTTTTCTTTTTAAACCTAAAACTATCTTATACTTATTTTACAATTATTTTTGGAACTATTTAACAATTTTTCAACTGTTTTATAAACTAATTACTGTTTTTTCAACTACTTTATAACTTATTTCTTATTTACAACTATTTTTCAATTATTTAAAATTTCTATAACTAATTAACTATTTTACAATTACTTAACTGTTTTACAGCTATTTTACAAACGAATAATTATTTTTCAACTACTTATCTATTTAAAAAATTTCAAATTATTTTCTAAGTTTAAGCCGGTCAAAGTGTAAACTGTTTATGATTAAATATCCATTTGAGATAAGAATTGAGGTGATAATCCAAATGAGGATTTAAATAATAATGAATAAGTGGATAGAAATTAAAGTGAATGTGGATAGAAAAGGAGATTGATTTGGCTAATAATCAATGAAGATAAATACATAGGATGTAAGTATATTATTCTATTCGCACAGTGATTTGATTCGGGTTCGAGCACAAAATTTCGAGATAGTATATCGATCTGAGTTTAGATTTTTCACTCAATTTTCGAAGGCGAACCTTGACATGGATTGTTGATTGGTTCTGGAAATTCTCTATCATAGTTATGACTATGCAAGGAGGATGACGGTTTCTGATCAAGAAACCAGATCTGAGTCCGCACTAGGAAGCCGGGTGGACGATACTAGTTCGGAAGTGAATTGTGTGATCGAGTGAGCATTCAGATTGATATAGCGTACGGATGATATGCGTACATCGTACTGGTTCGAATGAAATTAATACTGGGAATTTGTGGATAAGAAATGTGAAATGGTTTTTGAAATGAAAGGTATATTTTTTGAAATATATGATGAAGTAAAGTGCAAATTGGATATTTCTATGGTTGAAATTTACTTTATGGAAGTAAGTAATTTGGTAAGTGACTTTATAGAGTAATCTATTGCCTGATGGTAAGGATTTTTGAAAGTATTTGAAATATAAAAAGGGAATTTATACAAGTATGAAGTGATCCAAAGATTTTCAAAGTTTTATATATCTATATATATAAAGAATCTTATGAAAATGATTTTGTAAAAGGTTTTGGGAACCTATGAATTGGAAAAGGATTTTGTTTTCTTGGGAAAATCAATTTTGGAATTTGGAAAGCCTAGTTGAGAATTTTTGATTTTGGAAATCTATTTTGTGTAAAGGAGATTTTGATGAAAATCATAAAGGGTATGATTTGAAAGATACTATATGAGTATAGTATAAAGTGTTTTGAGATTGGCTCTGGGGAAAAAGGCTCTCCCTTGAAATGAACTTCTCAGGAGTGCCATAAGGTGGTACTGCCTTGAACCCTAAGGAGGTTCTAAAGTTGATCATATGAGAAGTCCGAAAATACTAGTTCCTGAGGATTACGTGAAGTGCGTAGCGAAAGTCGAGGGCTCTGATGCCTACAGAGGCATTTGAGTTATGTTGTGACAACAGTTTAACTCGATGTCACTGCAATCTACTATATACCATAGCGAAAGTCGTGTGTGCCTTTGGGAGCCAACAGTTTACGTTTGATTTTACATCGGTAGACTACGACCTATGGTAATATAGCGAAAGTCGTGTGTTCTGTTGAGAGCCAACAGTCTACGTTTGATTTTATATCGGTAGACTGGACCTATAAAGACATAGCGAAAGTCGAGAGGCCGTGAGAGCCTAAGGCTACATTAGGACTTGACTGATGTAGTTTATGACCTATTGGGAGTCGAGAAGTTACATTTTTTGCCAGCGAAAATCGAGAGCGATGATGCCTACATTTACATGGACTTTTGCTGTGATGGCAACGTAACCCTGGAATGTACTACGATCTGTGGCGGGTTTCGTGGCGTAATCGAGGGGCGCGGAGTGCTTATAGTTACATGAACTTTACTGTGATGGCAAAGTAACCCAGGATGTAACTACGACCATGGATGTTGGTGATGATTTCCAGAGCATTCTCATCAAAGATATTTCCTCTATTTTCAGAATTTTTTCTATATTTTCACAAGGTTTTCAATAAAATTATTTTTCCAAGTATTTTCATTGGGAGTTGAAAATGGGTCTGCTAAGTACTTATAGATTTTCAGTCCTACGCCTGATCAACTTATAATCGAATTTCTGTGAGAACAAAAATGGATTGGTTGAAACACCGAGTTATAAAAGTATTTTTATGAGAACTATTTTAGTAATATTATGTAGATTTTTAAAGTATTTTAAAAAAGTGATCAAAGAATAATTTTTTTTGATAATAAGCATCTTAATAATTCTGGCTTCGTTCCTTTTCGATGACGAAAAGATTCAAAGGGGGAGGAATGTGATCACCCGGATTTTTAATATCTGTTGGTTGATAATTAATTGGGTTAATTAATAAGAAATACTGATTTTAACTATTAAAGTACTGATTGTTAAAATTAAAACAAATAAATCTAATAATTAATATTCATATCTGGGAAAATATTTATTCGATAATCTCCTTTATAAATTATTTAAAATTGACAAAATTTTTATTTTCAAACAATAATAATAATGTGATGTTTTAAATGTAGGTTTAAATAGATTTATTATTTACAAATTTAATTTATGGGTTGAATTTAAATTAAATTTTAAATTGAATTTGAATTTGCATCGGAACATTGAAATTTAAAAGATAGATATATATCTTAAATATATTTTGGATTTGAAATTATATTATATATGATTTTATTTAGAATATAGTTTTTTATGTTGTTTTCTTTTAAAGGGTTTTAATTTATATAAATTAAGATATGTATTTATTAATTAGGAAATTAATTATAAGGGCTTTTTAATCATTTAAAAAAATAATGTACTCATGCCTAATTACAAGTGTTGGTATATAAGTCTTTTTAATAACATGTGTTAAATGACTAAGTGCAATAAAAGACAAGTGTCACTTTATTTTTATTTTTCTTTTGTTTTTAATAAATCCTAATTAATCTTTATAAACTTATATCTTTTCCTCATCATCTTTCTTTTTCCTATCTTATTATTCAAAGGCTTAGAAAAAAAATCTGAAATCGAAAAAGCAGTAAACAAAATTTAAGAAATTTAAACAAATATCTAATTCTTTCAAGTTTTTCAAACTGGAAACTAAGAAATTCAACTCAACTCTGCTGTTCCAGTTGACAAACCACTTCCATATTTGTTTTCAAAAACTTTCAACTAGTAAAACAACAATTCGTATTTAAGTTCAAGATCAACGTAAGCGAGGATTAAAGCTTCAGTGTTCAAAGAGATCACCAGAGCATTTTTCTAGCATCTAAGTTATAATGTCCTCTATACTTCAAATTGTGAGTAAACTGCAAGTTTGAATCAAATCTTATCAATATTCTATGAGTAACTAAATCTTCCTTATTCCCTGATGCATGTAATATGATCTGGAAGTATTAGTATGAAATTTCTGAATGAAAGTGTGAACATGTTTGTATTTATATAAGTTGAGTTCAATATGCATATCTAAAGCAGGTCTCTGTTAACAGACTAAATATATTCTAAATTCAAACTCTCTTTATACAAATTTAAATAGAATATGATGTTTTAGGGAATAATGATTGGGTTAACTAATCTGGAAAAATGCTCATAAGTTAGATTAGAAAGTAATTAGCTGGAAATTAGTAATTTATAGTAGAAAATGAATTCAAGTAAAATTTGGATTGATAAATTTCCTATCTTTGATTGTAAATTTGGATTCGTACCTAGAATCCATGATTTTTAGTATAGAAATTAGGATTTTTAAATCCATGGTTAACGGGAATTCTCGAGTGAAACAATACTTGGGAAAACGTCGATTTTTGTCGACCAGGGAAGATTCGATCATCGGAATTTGGTCTGAAGCAAGGCTGGACGTAGAAGCTCATAGGAAAAATGGAATTGGAATTTACTAATCTCTGAGGAAGAGTAATTGCGTCGATCTAGGGTTTAAAATGAAGTTTTGATTGTAATGGTTTTCTGGGCAAATGTGTCCTCGGTGTCGAGTCGAGTTGAATCGGAGTTGCGGGGATAGGAACATGCGATGTAGGCGGTGGTCCAAGCAAATGAACGTGGTCTCCAATGAACGGAGATGGAAGAAGTCGAGAATTTTGACGATGGGTTTCAGGATGATGGGTTCGTATTCGCACGATTTGATTTCATGGTGAAGTTCGATTTTCTAGAAGGTCGATCGTGGTAGGGTGGTTGTAGATCACTCGTCTGAGGTCACGGTGCCGATTAGAGAAGGGTGGAACGGCGGTGTATGTGCACAGATGCACAATGTATCAGGTGTAGTTGGAAGTTATGGAGGAGAAGCTATTGTCTCGGATTGATTTTCGAGAACATTGCGTGTTTGCTCGGAATTAAAGATAGCTCGTGTGTACGCAATGTTCTGGCTCGAGAAATCAAGGGGGTAACTCGGGTTACTTGTTTAGTTAGCAAGTTTTTAATATGCAAAAAAGGAATAACAAGTTTAAGTTTAGAGTTGATCAAGTATAAGCAATGTATCAACCTTTTCGATTTAAAATAATTAAGGGTTGTTTAAGATGGAATTTTATTAGAAATTTGAGAATAGAATTATTTTGGATTTAAAGAAATTTCAATATTTATTACCTTTAAAAATAAACTTGATAATTTAATTAAATAGATTTAAGGATTAATGAAATTATGATAAAAAAGGGGTTAATTAATTAATGTATTGATTAAAGGTTTAATCAATGTGATTTAACTAAAGATAAATAATTAGTGGAATTAAATAAAAGTTAATCACTTAATGCAATTAATTAGGTGATTACTTAAGTAATAAATGGATAATTGATGTTGAATATGAGTAATTAACGAATAATTAATAGTTGTGATTGATTATCAATTTAGGGTTAATTAATCAATGTAATTAACGAATGTAATTAACTAACCAATGGTATAATTACTTGATGAAAGTAATTAATGGTCAATTACTTAAAGGAAGTAATTAAAGATTAACTACTTAGTGTAATTAATTAAAGGATTGATTAATTAGGGAAATTTATTAAGGGTTAATAAATTTATAAGTGTGATTTATTAAAGAATAATTAATCAATGTAAGTGACTACAGGATAATTAATTTGAGTAATTAATTAAGGATAAATGTAATTAATGTTTATGGGTGAAGGTTAATTAATTTGTGTTATTAATTAAGAATACTTACTTAATGTAATTAAAGGGGATAATTAAGGGATGATTAATTAATGGTTTGTAATTAATGTTAAGTAAGCATGATTAATGGGATTAAAGGAATTTAATTAATGTATTTTAATTAATTAGTATGGTATGATTAATTAATCTTATTTATAGAATGATGTTGAATGCCTTGGATTTGATATCTCTGATATGAGATGCTATATGGCATGTTATGATAATACGGTTTATCTATCTGTGATGAACGACAATCTAAATATGTAATTTTGGATAAATGAAATTGTTTAAAACTTAAACAGTTGTTATGAAATGGCATTGAAATCGAAGAGACCAGGGTCGGGTATTAGTAAATACTTGAAACCACTTCGAATTATAATCTGAATCAATTCTATATGAATTTGATTTTTGGAATTAATAGGTTGGAATGAAATAAATGATGTAAGCGTGGTCATTAATCTGAGTAGTGATGCTTATTTATGATTTTAAGATGTGGTTTACTATGATAAGTAAGAACTCGTAAAGGTACGAGTTACCCAAGGTTTTACATAAGTATATTGCCTTGGTAATTTCATGTTAGATGGGTTTACTCATGCCGGTTTCCAACCTGACCCTTGTGTTACTTTGATGTAATGCTCAGGTCAGACCAAGTATTACAGCTTTTCAGGTAAGGACGTTCTGGAGTTCAGGTGGCGAGCTGGATGGCAGGAACGTATGGAGAGTATTTCCACTGTGAGATATTATAGTTTACCCGGGACATGTTGATTGTATCTGTCCAGTGTTTGTGAATGTTGTAATTCTGATGTATTAAAATGTAATTGACTGATACAGATTTTTTTCTGTAAAGAATATTATTGTATATTATGTTTTATCCACTGCGAATGTGAGATTTTGAGTTTGGTTTTCAATTTCTTCTTCTTCTATCTCTTTTCTTCTTTTCCTAACTATGTGGAATTTTCGAGATCGAAAATTCTGGGTCGTTACAGTTTTGTTTGCTCATACCAGTCCCATGACTGACCTGGAGTTTATTATTCCCTTTCTAAACTCTGGATGCCTACAATTTTCCACACGGGTAGCCTAGATTTGGGTTTTTCAGATAATCAAATAGTAGGTGTAGAGTCGATAGCTTTCTGCCTCTGGATCTTGGTGATCACATTGCTGACTAAGTTCCCTAGTTTGCTCAATGCAACTTGATGGTGGTTCGAGCTTATAGCTTGGAGACCTTTGGAGCATTTGATTGGAATGAAGTTTTGGAATCTATCTATCTTTCTTTCTATCCTTCGGAAAACAATATTGGTGATATTGTTCTGCTGCTGTTGTTTCTTTCCGCTATGGTATATTGTCTCTAATATTGATATGCATTTGTATCAAAATGTTGTATCCATAAAGTTATTCATTTCTTTCTTCCGTCGTGTTGCTGTACTTAATGTGTTATAAGCTCCAGCAAACCAGATTCGATGTTTGAATCTGCGGCATTTGAATACACGTGATGTATTTGAGTGTCGATTTTTTATGGTCGAGTCAGGGTGGTTATAATTGGTATTATAGCTGAAGGTTAATAACTTTAGCACAGGAGTATAACACATTAGGTGATTCATTACAGATAGGGATACAGATGCCCTAGAATGAGTATATCCCTAAGATATCCGTCCGTATGCCTCAGTAAATTCTCTTGCTATCCACTGATAGTGATTATGAGGGCAAGAAGAGGGCGAGATAGGGGACAGGGGAGCACCACAATAAATGGTCAACACCCTACAACAACAGAAACAACTTTCTCTATCAATCTCCTTGATCATCGTCTGATATCTATATTTTGATGGCTTAGTGGCAGCTACAAGAAGAAGCTTTGGTGTGATGGTGGCCCTGCGAATAATTGTTGATAAGTTCCTATTTCGTACTCTAATCATCAGTTTCTTATGATTTTTTCCATTTTAACTTACATAAATTTGAAATTTGAAATTGAAATGAATTGATTAAAAAAATAGGAAACTGAATTAAATTGTATCCGTTGTCTATTCTTTGGGTCAAGATACATTCTACGAGTGGTTAGTTATCCTTCGGACTAATCAATGCCCCTGCATATTTCGTAAATCGGATGACCCGAGTACTTCGTGAGATATTGATTGAGTTCGTTCTCATATTTATTGATATTCTGATTTGGTGAGCCAAATGCAGAATGGAAATTCAGTTTGATCTTGTAAAACATTCTCTATCTATTTTTTTTTGGTTGTCTCCCTGTCCAGCAAATTTCGGGGACGAAATTTTCTTAAGGGGGAATCCGTAACATTCCTGTTTTTAAATAAAAATTAAATTGGTAATTTATTTAAATTTTGGAATTAAATTGTGAATAAATTTGATATTTCCCAAATTTAACAAGATGTGCGCTTGTTTATTTATATAAATAAATTTGTAATTTGGAATTTGAATTTAAATTTCATAAATTAAATAATATACTATTTATTTATGTATATATATAACATTAATTTTAAATTAAATTTTGGAATTGAAATTCTAAAATAAATATATTAACAATAAATTGAATTTAATACTCTGTATTTCAAAAGTTGTTTTCTAATTTTAATATATATATATATATATATACATATATATATATATATATATATATATATCTGTATATGTATATGTAGTTTGAAAATTATGTTTTGAATTTAATATACAAATTTTCAAAAGCTGTTCGAAAAGTTAAATTTTATATTTTAAACACTTACATATATAAATATATAAATAAGAAAAATGTATGAATAAAAATATATATATATATATCTGTGTGTGTGTGTGTATGATTATTTATAGTTTATATTTATATTTAAAAAAAATTATTTTCTTTAAAAAGTTATGCAAATATAAATAATAGGAAAATTGAGAAGGAAAAGGACAAGTATGAAATAGGAAAATATATTACATAATTTATAAAAATATAAGGGTTTAAAACAAAAATTATAAATTAAATGAAACAAGGGTTTAAAACATAAAATGGATATTTATAACATTTGCAAGCATTTCAATAAAGAGATTAACAACTGTAAATTAATTATTCTTGCAGTTGAACAAGTGTAGATGAATTAGCAGAAAGAATAAACAAGTGGTAAGATGTATTTATTTTTATTTTAAAATTTATAATGTAAATTAACGTCAAAGAATTTGCGCCAGGATTCAATTTGCTCTCATTTGAAAAACTTGAAAACAAACTACATTTTACAATTTCAAACCTCGATCATCACAAACTAAAACATACAATCTACAACCTGAAGCAGTTCAAAATCCAAAATAGTTCAACTCTGTTAATTATCAAGCACAGATCATTTCAGTTTATCAAGCAATCAACACAAAGATCTGTTCATGACCAAGTTCATGATCAAACTTAGATCAAAGCAAATCAGAGCAAAGAAACAAATTTAACATCAAAGAAAATACAAGCTTCAGATCAAAAATACATCAAGATCAAACATATCAAGAATCAAAACAGTGCCTGGATAAATAGAAAACAGATACAGGCTCTCTGTTCTTTTTTAACAGGTGTGCCAACATTATTTTTCACAAAACCTTGATATAGTTATATCTTGATGATTGTGAAAGTGATGATGTGGAACATGTTTGAATGTTTGTAAATGTGTTATGCATGTATACGAATATATGTGCAAATATGTGTGCATGTCTGTATAAACAGATATATACTTCTCTGTAATGTTACAAGCTCCCATTTCACCAAATAAAAATCATATCCTCCTATCTAAACATGTTCAAGCTATGATTTTTAAAAAGGAAAATGATTGTAACATAATAACATCATTTTTAAGATAAATTCAGGTGGATTTATTGAATAATTATTTCAAAATCAGGAATTTACAGTGACAACTTAATTTAAGCAAAAAATCAATGGTTTTGATTTCATGTTTTGGCTTTACAAACAGATTCGTATTACAAAATCATGAATTTAGACAATCAATTCATGATTTTTAAACTTGTAATTGTTGGGAATTCTGGAGTTAAACGGGAAGCGAGTTTTTTTTCAAAATTTGGCGATCAATAGGATTTTGGGTCTCGGGCTTCTGACCAGAGGAGGATTAAGTGATGGGGGACTAGCAAAAAATGGAGCTATATTTTTCTGATAGTCATGGTGGTTTGTCGATGATGGTTTAGGGTTTTAGCAGTTGTTTTGGTCGAGGATGTTAGCGTGTCGATTTCAACGCTGATGGTGGACTAATAGCGATAAGACCAAGGGGGATGGGAGCATGGGGTCGTGGCGAAGTTTCGGCCGTGATTGCGAGTCCACTTGTGGATGTAGGTGGAGTTGCAAATCATTTTTCTGGTGATTATCTTAGTTCCAGTGGGATACTATCATGCTCGATTTTGAACCACGGCACTATCGTGGGTTCTACGTGCTCAGGTGAGTCGAAGGGATTATCAGTGATGGGTAGATGGTCACGCCGACGATCGAAGTCGATCGGAGCTCGTGTACACATGCACGAATTTTCAACTGTTTTAGGTGAATGTTGTGGCGTTTGGGAAGAAAGGTTAGCTCGGGGTAACGCACGTGCAAACGAAGGCTTGACTCAAAGCAAGAGAAAGAGTCGGATAACTCGAAGTACGGATCGGGTTTCACTCGAGTCTTCTCGGGTTCATAAATTTTGCAGTTTTAAAATTTTAAAATAAAACAAGTTTTTATTCAAATTTTAATTAAATCAAGTTTGAACAATTTAAATCCATTTCTTTTTTAGTAATAAATGTTGGTTTAAGATGGGATTAACTAAGATTTTTTAAAAAATTATTTTAAGTTTAAAATGTTTAATATATAAATATAACCTTATTTTAAAGTATATTTTAAATAAACTTAATATGGAAATTAAGTGGCTAATTAAGAAATGAAGTGTTTTTAATGGTTATTTAACTTAAAGGTTTAAGTTAAGTGGTAAATGATAATTAATTACAAGATTTATTGAACAAGGTTTAAACGATGATTAAAGTAATAAATAAAGATAAATGGTTTATCTTTAAAATTAATTAAGGTTTGAGAAATTAGGAATAATTAATTAATTAATGTGGCTAATTAAGGGTTAATTAATATAAGTAATTAAAGAATATTTAATGTCATTAATTAAGGTAATTAATTAATGTGATTAATTTATTGATTGATAGAATTAAGGTTAATTTGTTAATGTGATTAATTAATGTAATTAACTAAGGTTAAATAATGTAAGTAATTAAAGGTAATTATTTACTTAAAGATAATTACTTAATTAAAGTATTAATTAATGATTAAAATTGATTAGTCAAGTGATTAGGGATGATTTATTAATTAAGGGTTAATTGATTAATGTAATTAATTAAGGATATTAATTAAAGAATAATTAAATAATTAAGGATTAGTTATTTAATTATTTAAGGTTAATTGATAAATAATTAAAGGTTAATTAAGATTGATTAATTAAATGATTAAAGGTTAATTAATTTATTAATAAGTGATTAAAGGTTAATTAATTAAAATAATATGTAATTAATTAATGTTAATTAACTTGGATTAGTGATTAATCTGGTTTCAATTATCAGATGATTAATTAACATTACCCATGGATGTTTGGAGTGTATTGAATGCTTGAAATTGTTTGATATCCCTGATGAGTGATGCTCAGTGATATTAAATGTTTTGATTTGAGATGTGATGAATGTAATTTATTTGTTTATGATGAATTTGTATTATTTATCCATGAATCTATGAATGAAGCTAAGCGTTATAGGATATACTGCTTATCGATATTGTTGTGCTTGAATATGTAATGATTGATGATGTTGCACTTTTCAAGAAATTATTGTCAAGGACAAAAAAAAATTCAGCATTTTAGCCTCAAGGAAGACCTCCATTATTTTATCTAAAAGGACAACTTTTTTTAGGTATCAGTTTTTTGTTATTGATAGCAGTTTTTAAGTATCAGTTTGTAGTTATCGGTAGCATTTTTTAGATATCACTTTTAGTTTGATAGCAGTTTTGAAAGGATGTTTGTCCTTATGAATAATTTTGGAGGAATGTTTGTCCTTTTGAATAATTTTTAGAAGAATGTTTGTCCTTGTAGTTAAAATGTTGATGTCGTGTCCTTCAGGCTAAAAATATAAGAATTTTTTTCTTTACATTAATTCCCCTTACTGTGTAAAACCCCTGGACTACACTATACACCCACAAATATGGATTTCACGAGGAAATCAGCTAAGTCATAAATATTTTGAAATCTAAATATTATTTTGTTTAAGGTTGAAGTTTGAATCCAAATGGTTTGGAAATGGAATTGAATTGAATGTGAAAAGCCTGTAAAAGAGAAGTTTTATAATTGAAATTTAGTTTTGAATATACTATATCTTGTTAAATATTATTTGAAATTATTTTGGAAATCATGGTTCGAAAAGTTATACAATTTCTATATATGAAAACTATTAAATAAATTGTTTTGGGAATTTGAATTTACTTCAAATAGAACTTGCCGATGATACGATAGTTTGTTGATTTTCTTGTTTATACCGTTAAAGGCTATAACATTTTTGATTGGGTTTTTTCGAAACAAAAACTCGTTGTTTTTCAAATAATAATAGCTTTGATATAAAGAAAGGATTTTCAATTTGTGTTGACAGGATTTCAAGTTTGAAATGAAAATAGTTTTGACAAGCTATAAATGAATCTTTGTGAAAGGTTGGTTAATCTTGTTTTCAAAAGGAAGAGGATCTTAAAAGTGTATCTTTTGTATAAAACATTTGGAATAGGAATAGTTTTGAAAAAACTATGAATGAATCTTTGTTAAAGATTGGTGAACTGTGTAAAGTGAATCTTTTGGTTTAAAAGATTAAAAGTGGAAATTTGTTAAACCATTTGAAAAAAAGGTTTTGGGCTAAAGCTTGTGACCTAACTAAGATCCCAATATCCATATGGTTTTAAAATTAAGAGCTCATTATTCGGTTTAGCCGGAAGAGGACTTTATGCCATATAACCCACTCCGAATAGTGACACGACGAAATGGATAAAATTTGAAGACCGGTGGTGAAGACCGGGTATTTTCGAGAACGAAAGGAGTACCCATCGAATGACTATGCACTGAGCAACTACGGCATAGAGATCTCCATATGTGATGGGGAGTCCGATCGGGATTGTGAATATACGGTTTGCAAGAGCTTCTTTTGAAATGCCTTCTGTGACGCCCCACCTCTATACCCACGTTAGCAAAGAGTATTACATAGATAATACCGTCTGCTAACACGGAGAATAAGACTGGATAGGAGAGACCATGTGTAATCTTACCTTAACTATTCACTAAATAAGTCGAAAAGTAGAATCACATTAAAATTCGACCTATTCAATAAATATTTAAAGCAAAACTACATAGGATCTATCAGAAGAAAATATAACAACTCAAATGTAATTCACATCACAGAACAGTCGATCATAATATACACATATACTGATACAAAGCAGAGTATACAGAATAATACATGTCAAGTGGTACAGGAGACCACAATATACAGACGAGACGAAAAAGTATAAATATCAGAGTTACAACAGATAAGGACCACTAAAGGCACACACCCGAAGGCAACATACCCGAAGGCAACAAACCTAGGGAGAAAGTCCGAAGACACCATCCCAGAGGCAACAAACCGTAGTGGTGAAGGTCGAAGACCCAGTACTGGACACCACTAACTGGCGGAATATGTCACAACTCTCGAAAAGGAATCCGAACAGTGTTAACGTGCGTCCCATAACCACTCGTTCGCACTAAATGGTTTACTATCCGTCAGCCACTTTCACACTCAAAGCAGTACAAATTTACCTCATATCATCGGTAAACTAAACCCGAAGGTTAAAACAATCAATCGAATAGGTCGGGGACTAATCGGAAAGATAAACGCACAGATTCATGGTCCGTGTTTTGCCCAACCATTTAATCACCCTTCCACTTCGCTTGAAGTGCGAAAGTGCGTGTTTTAAATAGAATTTATAAATTGGAGAAACGGGCTTTTAAATGTGATTCGAGAGATTATTTTATAAAAACCCGTGGATGAAGTCAAGGGTAAGTTATCAAAGCTAAATATGCAATAACAACCACTAAAAAGCAACTTGAATCGATAAAATCCGGAAAAATCAATCAAATATGCAAAATAGGCAAAACAGGCTGAACAGAGCAGATCGGTCGACCGGACTACAGGGATCGGTCGGCCGGCCAGATGCAGGAAACCAAATATTGCTCGGGGCAGCAGGTCGGTTGACCGGCCCAGGGCGCTCGGTCGGCCGAACCTGATGAATTTGCACTTCCTGCCCTATTTCAATGAAATGCAAATTCTTTCCAAATCCAAAACAATGGCACATGCATACTTGTTAGGAATTCATACCCAACACCCATGAAATCAAGAGAAGTAGATGTGAGTTCAAAACTCACCTTTTTACACAAAACAAAGAAGATGAAGAAGCACAAATGCAAGGAATCAACCAACTACACTCCACTTCAACACTACAAGCTTCAATCTAGAATCAAAGCAAGTATTTCCTAAGTTAGGGTTAGGAAATTACTGAAATTAAAGAGGAGAAGAGATGGAGAAGATGGAGATGAACTTACCGATGGATTCTCTTTGATTTTGGAGCAAGAATTTGGATTTGCAAGTAAACTAGGGCTAGGAGTCTCTAATTCCCATTCTCTTCCACCATTATCAGTTTTTAACTTAAGTTTAATGAAATGAATAAGTGAATGGAAGGAGAGAAGGGCTGAGTTGGTTTATAGAACAGTTTGGGTGAAATCCAAACCCAAATGCCCACTTAACAAATAGCAAAATTGGACTTACTCCAAATATATCAAATCTTATACTCAAAAAGATCGCAAACGCCATTTTGGAATCAATGGAGGTAGTTTCGAGTCCCAATTCGGCCGTTTGCAAAAACTAACATTTCGGACCTAAATCCGATTAACGACGCTATATTTAAATAAAACATTTAAATATAAAATCGTTAAATATGCGGGTTGTTACAGATCTCCCCTCCTTACAAAATTGCGTCCCCGCAATTCCCAGATACGATATTTGTAACAACTACATACATACAACATTCAAAAGTGAAGTAAACAAGTTAGAAACGAAAAGACATACTCACCGTTTCAAAGCAAAGAAAGAAAACCCGGATAAGATCGCTCGATATACTCTCTGGTTTCCCAAGTACAGTCATTGGGATTAGCGGACCATTGAATTTTAACGAGCGGCACGTCCTTGTTCCAAAGGTGTCGCACCTCCGTGTCAAGCACGCGAATAGGTTGCTGTACAATAGATAAGTCTGGTGAGATCTCAAGCTCTTGCAAATCAGGAGAAGTAATAACAGAATCCGACTCCCAAAGACACTTCCGAAGTTGCGAGACGTGAAACACGTCATGAATGCTAGATAAATGAGCTGGAAGTGAAACTCTATAAGCCACAGGGCCAATACGTTCAGTAATAGAAAACGGTCCTATATAACGAGGAGCCAATTTTCCAGTCGCACTGAAACGCATAACCCCTTTCAAAGGAGAAACACGAATAAAAACAAGATCACCAATCGAGAACTCGAGAGGCTTCCTACGGTTGTCCGCGTAGGATTTCTGGCGACTCTATGCCTCTTTAATTCTCAACCGGATAAGATCAATCTTCTCGGAAGAATCACGAATAAAGTCCGGACCAAGAATAAGCTTCTCCCCAGATTCCAACCAACAAGAAGGTGATCGGCATGGCCTTCCGTATAAGGCTTCGAAAGGAGCCATACCAATACTAGACTGAAAACTATTGTTGTAGGAGAACTCTACTAGAGGTAGGTGATCCTCCCAACTACCACTGAAATCAAAGATACAAATACGGAGAAGATCTTCCAAGATACAATTCACCCGTTCAGTCTGCCCGTCAGACTGCGGATGATAAGCTGTAGAAAAATTAAGCTTTGTTCCCAAAGCTTGCTGAAGACTCTTCCAAAAATGACTCGTAAATAAAGGACACGGTCACTCACAATAGAACTAGGAACACCGTGAAGCCTCACGATTTCCCTGATATACAACTTAGCCAAATGCGAAACAGTCCTATTAGACTTAATAGGGACGAAATGAGCAGACTTAGAAAGGCGATCAACAATAACCCAAATGCTAGAATGGCCAGATCTCGAACGAGGTAGGCCGTTAATGAAATCCATAGAAATATGATCCCATTTCCATAATGGAATCTCAAGAGACTAAAGAAGACCCGAAGGACGCTGATGCTCGGCTTTAAAACGCTGACAAGTTATGCAATTGCTCACATAATTCGTCACATCGCGCTTCATGCCTTCCCAATAATAAAGACGACGCATATCGGCATACATCTTGCTACTACCGGGATGAATGGTATACTTAGAATGGTGACAATCATCAAGAATGGCATGCCTAAGTGCAAGATCAGAAGGCACAAAAAGACGATTCTTCTTACGAAGACACCCATGAGAATCAATGCTGAAATCTTGCAACGCCTCATCAAAAGATCCAGACTCACAAAGCTGAATAAGATGCAACAAATCAGGATCACGCCGCTGAGCATCGGCAATACGATCCAACAAAACAGGTCGAGCTCCCAAACTAAATAATAGAATAGGAGAATCAGAAGATGAATCTCGATCACGAATTTCACAAGAAGATAGAGTTTCAAGAATATCCTATTCGGCAAACATCATAGAAATAACAGCCGAATGTTTGCGACTAAGCGCATCTGCAACACGATTACCCTTACCAGGGGTATATTGGATATCAAAGTCATAAGAGGCAAGAAACTCGAGCCAACGTTGTTGTCTCATATTGAGTTCCTTCTGAGTGAACAAATACTTCAAAGATTTATGTTCGGTATAAAGCATGAAGCGCTCGCCCAACAAATAATCTCGCCAAATCTTCAAGGCAAAGACAATGGCGGCTAACTCGAGATCATGAGTGGCATAGCGAACTTCATTCGGACGCAGTTGCCTAGAAGCATAAGCAACTACCCGATCCTTCTGCATAAGAACAGCACCGAGACCACTACCACAAGCATCGGTGTAGACAACAAGATCATGATTCCCTTCGGGAACCATAAGAATAGGAGCATTAGTGAGAAGTTCTTTCAATGCCTGAAAGGAAGCTTCACACTTGTCGGACCAAATAAAACGAATGCCTTTCCGAGTAAGGCAAGTGAGAGGAAGCACAATACGGGAAAAATCATTAATGAACCGACGGTAATAACCCGCCAATCCAAGGAAACTACGAATCTCATGAACATTCTCGGGCCTCTTCCAATTCTGGATGGCTTCGATCTTTGAGGGATCGACAGAAATGCCATCGGAAGATACAACATGGCCTAAGAACTTAACCTTATTCTCCCAAAAATGGCACTTGGAGAATTTGGCTCTAAGCTGATGACGACGGAGAGTACTCAAGACAATCCTTAAGTGATTAGCATGCTCGGCTTCAGACTTAGAATAAATAAGGATATCATCAATGAACACAAGGACAAACTTATCGAGATATTACCGGAATATTCGATTCATGAGATCAACAAAGAAAGCAGGAGAGTTCGTCAAACCGAACGGCATAACGAGCCACTCTAAAGAACCATAACGAGTGCGGAAAGCGGTAAGAGGTATGCTATCCTCCGCGACTCGTAATTGATGAAAACCTGTGGCAAGGTCAAGCTGAGAAAAGACCTTAGCACCACTCAATAGATCGAACATGTCATCGATCCTAGGCAACGGATACCTATTCCTAATGGTCAACTCGTTAAGCTTGCGATAGTCGATGCAAAGCCTAAGAGTTCCATCAGACTTCTTCACAAAGACGACCGCGGATCCCCACGGAGAAAAACTAGATTGAATCAACTGCTTGGATTCAAGCTCTAAAAGATGCTTCTTGAGTTCCTCATTTTTCTTTGTAGACATCCTCGTGGGAGGACGACTAACTGGCTGCGCGCCTGGAATGAGATCAATGCGGAACTCAATTGCCCGCTTGGGTGGCAAACCCGATAAAAGCTCAAAAACATCAGAAAAGTCACAAGCAATAGGAATACGAGATATATCCTCATCATCTCGCGAATCAAGAGAATATAAAGCCATCTCGGAATTATCCACATCCCGAAGAACAAGAGATAACTGAGAAGGCGAATCAGGATGACAAAGATATAAAATTCTCTCGGAACAAATAATCCTGGCATCGTACCTCACTAGCCAGTCCATACTAAAAATCATATCAAAACCCAAATGGGAGACAATGTGCAGATTCGCACGGAAAGAAAAGCCACATAAAACAATCTCAATATCATCACAAAGCAAATTAAGGGTCGGATCCCCCAATAGGATTCGCAATCCTTAAAGAAGTAACCATACAAGAAACATCCAAAGATAAATCATCTACATGCTTCTTCGATACGAAAGAATGTGAAGCACCCGTATCGAAAAGAACTCCTATACTATGATCATGAAATAAAATAGAACCTTCCAAAATAGATGAAGATATACCTTTGGATTGAAATGAACCTCCAGAAGCATTAGCCACATTGAGCTTGGCAGATTTTGCCTTAGCCGGAGCAGTAGGACAAGCTGAAACATGGTGACCTTCCTTCTTGCAATGACGACAGAAGAGAGGCCTAGGACAAGCTCGAATAATATGATCCGGAGAACCACAATTGAAACATTTTCGAACGAAAGGCATTCTGGAAGACTGTGGCTGAGAGCTAGGACCATCAGTCTTTTTCTTCTTAGAAGGAAAAGACTTCTTCTGAAAAGGAAAATGCCTCTTGTTGGGGTTCTTTGAAACCTCAACATCTATATCACTATCACACTCCTTCTCGACGGTCTCGAGATGAAGTGCCGAATCAACCAATTCCTCGAAAGAAAGCTTAAGCTGGAGCAACAAGGACTGCTTAAGATATTTCTTAAGACTAGAGACAAACTTCAAATTTTTCTTGTAAGAAGTGCTAATGAATTCAAGACCATACTTAGATAAGGCCTCAAAAGATGCAACATACTCAGAAACAGAAGATTTCCCTTGCTTCAACTCAAGGAAGCGACGGGTCAATAAAACTTTTTCAGATTCAGGAACGAACTTGAGTTCAAATCGCTCCGAAAACTGAGTCCAAGAAAGAGTAGACTCATCAATCTCGGCTATAAGAAGCTCATACCAATCAAGAGCACGCTCTTGCAATAAGCTAGAAGTCACAAGAACTCGATCATGGTCAGAAAGATCCATGCGAGAGAAGATACGCTCGCATGTGCGAAACCAAGCTTGGACTTCAAGAACGGATTCAGAGCCTTTAAACGGTTTTCCTCCAAGATGAGCAAAATCACTGCACTGACGTGCAAAGGCAGACTTACGAGGTGGAGACACTCGAGGAGGAACGGGAGGCTGAGTGCTCCTAAACAACTCCATAAACTGATCGGCAGACATATAAACGCCATCTGGATGTGAGCCACTAGATTGCCCAGCATCCGAACGTCTACCTCTGCCTCTTCCAGCCATACGCTGAAGGTAAGATAAGGAAAAGATTATTCACAAGGTAGATATTTCAATATGGGATAATACGGAATAAAATACATTCCTAGACGTATTCCCAATACTATCTAGCCTTGATGGGATAAAGAAACACGATGATTCAAGGATTTGTATCACTCATACACTTTGATGTATTGTAATATGTGCTTTATTCTGTGTTTATCATATTTTCTTCTGAACACAGCTCTGATACCATGCTGTGACGCCCCACCTCTATACCCACGTTAGCAAAGAGTATTACATAGATAATACCGTCTGCTAACACGGAGAATAAGGCTGGATAGGAGCGACCATGTGTAATCTTACCTTAACTATTCACTAAATACGTCGAAAAGTAGAATCACATTAAAATTCGACCTATTCAATAAATATTTAAAGCAAAACTACATAGGATCTATCAGAAGAAAATATAACAACTCAAATGTAATTCACATCACAGAACAGTCGATCATAATATACACATATACTGATACAAAGCAGAGTATACAGAATAATACATGTCAAGTGGTACAGGAGACCACAATATACAGACGAGACGAAAAAGTATAAATATCAGAGTTACAACAGATAAGGACCACTAAAGACGCTATAACAAAATGAAGCTAGCGAATAGTCCATGCGGAAGCAAAATAGGCTAAGTCCAAAAGCACCTAATCTGAAACATCTCGGTCTGACCGAGTATAAAATACACAGGTCAGTCAAGATAACAAATCAGTTAGATAAACTGAACAATAATAAACCTGCAAGGTCATACAGTATAACAAATATCTCTAGAGGAGATAACACAATCATCAACAAGAGATGAATCATATAGAACAAGCCTCACATCATCGGCAACATATAAAAACAAAGGATACAAATATCCCAAAACAAGCCAAAAGGCAAATAACAAATACCAATAAGGTATAAAAGTTCCACAAGGTAATCGTTATACATCATGCGGCTCAAACAGACTAACACGATGGGCGATACCAAGGGAATATAATATCAATGAAACATATGATTGCTCGAACTCAGTACTGTACAACAAGGATCCATAAGCCCGAAGGCTCCAAAACCAAGTGTCACCCATGCAGCACATAAGGCCAACATCAGAGCGAAACTATATAGGGCAACAAACCTGAAGGCACACACCCGAAGGCAACATACCCGAAGGCAACAAACCTAGGGAGAAAGTCCGAAGACACCATCCCAGAGGCAACAAATCGTAGTGGTGAAGGTCGAAGACCCAGTACTGGACACCACTAACTGGCGGAATGTGTCACAACTCTCGAAAAGGAATCCGAACAGTGTTAACGTGCGTCCCATAACCACTCATTCGCACCAAACGGTTTACTATCCGTCAGCCACTTTCACACTCAAAGCAGTACAAATTTACCTTATATCATCGGTAAACTAAACCCGAAGGTCAAAACAATCAATCGAATAGGTCGGGGACTAATCGGAAAGACAACGCACAGATTCATGGTTCGTGTTTTGCCCAACCATTTAATCACCCTTCCACTTCGCTCGAAGTGCGAAAATGTGTGTTTTAAATAGAATTTATAAATTGGAGAAACGGGCTTTTAAATGCGATTCGAGAGATTATTTTATAAAAACCCGTGGATGAAGTCAAGGGTAAGTTATCAAAGCTAATTATGCGATAACAACCACTAAAAAGCAACTTGAATCGATAAAATCCAGAAAAATCAATCAAATATGCAAAATAGGCAAAACTGGCAGAACAGAGCAGGTCGGTCGACCGGACTACAGGGCTTGGTCGGCCGGCTAGATGCAGGAAACCAAATATTGCTCGGGGCAGCAGGTCGGTTGACCGGCCCAGGGCGCTCGGTCGGCCGAACCTGATGAATTTGCACTTCCTGCCCTATTTCAATGAAATGCAAATTCTTTCCAAATCCAAAACAATGGCACATGCATACTTGTTAGGAATTCATACCCAACACCCATGAAATCAAGAGAAGTGGATGTGAGTTCAAAACTCACCTTTTTACACAAAACAAAGAAGATGAAGAAGCACAGTGCAAGGAATCAACCAACTACACTCCACTTCAACACTACAATCTTCAATCTAGAATCAAAGCAAGTATTTCCTAAGTTAGGGTTAGGAAATTACTGAAATTGAAGAGGAGAAGAGATGGAGAAGATGGAGATGAACTTACCAATGGATTTTCTTTGATTTTGGAGCAAGAATTTGGATTTGCAAGTAAACTAGGGCTTGGAGTCTCTAATTCCCATTCTCTTCCACCATTATCAGTTTTTAACTTAAGTTTAATGAAATGAATAAGTGAATGGAAGGAGAGAAGGGCTAAGTTGGTTTATAGAACAGTTTGGGTGAAATCCAAACCCAAAAGCCCACTTAACAAATAGCAAAATTCGACTTACTCCAAATATATCAAAGATTATACTCAAAAAGATCGCAAACGCCATTTTGGAATCAATGGAGGTAGTTTCGAGTCCCAATTCGGCCGTTTGCAAAAAGAAACATTTCGGACCTAAATCCGATTAACGACGCTATATTTAAATAAAACATTTAAATATAAAATCGTTAAATATGCGGGTTGTTACACCTTCGGTTCTGTTCGAACTCAGAACAGACTTGTATGGATGTATGTCTAACGTTACAATTTGAGATGTAAAGCTGGTTTCTATCAAATACATTTCTATTGGTGGCGGAGAATTTATTCTCTTAGCTTAACGCCCTTTTCTGAGACATACGAGCTCAGAGTTTATGTAGTTGATGGTTACCAGTGATACATTCCCAATTTGGTAATGAGGCATGCTTAGTGCTGTTGATCATTTGTTGATTGAAGCATGGCTTTTGTGAAAAGCATAGCTTTGTGGACGAGACTTTGTCGAACCTTACAACCCGTAATGGTCGAAACAGGAAGAATGCGGCAAGGTTATTAGGGGTAGGGCCCCTTAGGGTATGTCAATTTCCTTCTGGATAAAAGGTGGTATCATGGTATGGAGCTTAGATATTTGACCTATGTGGTTGCTGCAAACTTATTACTTTGTGGTTTTAGGTGTTGAGGGCCCTCGGATAAAGGTCGGTAACGACCTGGTGATGGCATGCTCGTGTCAGTAGTTACCTAGTTACATAGGTACCCGGCTTGTGTCGGCAGAGAGCTGGTTAAGTTTTCGCGGAGTCCCTCCAAAGGCGTACCCATGTAGCCTAGGAAGTTCCTTAGCCTGACCATTTATTAGAAATCCAATCACCAATACGCGCCTTGTATGGTTTTAGTTGTAGAACCTGCCATCTAATATGGTAGCTATAACAGGGATACTATAATGGTACGTATGCTGGCTAAGATTAATATTGTACTTGCAAATGTTTTCTTCACTATGCACTAATAATAACATCAAAAAAGATTTCGCGTATCAAGCATGTTTGACTATCATAAGGAGAAATCTCCCCCAAGTGTGTTATTGCATTGTGTGTGTGCCGGAAGGCCTTATGGTAGTTTCATTTTTCGAAAAGCATTGCGGATTTCTTTTACTTCTTTTGTTGTTTGTTTTAAAGATAAGCAATTTTGTTTGCTCATACCAGTCCCATGACTGACCCGGAGTTTATTATTCCCTTTCTATACTCTGAGTGCCCATAATTTTCCACACGAGCAGCCTAGAGTTGGGTTTTTCAGATAATCAAATAGTAGTGTAGAATCGATAGCTTTCATCCTTTGGATCTTGGCGATCGCATTGCTGACTGAGCTCCCTATTTATCTTAATAGAACTTGATGGTGGTTCGAGCTTATAGCTTGGAGACCTTTGGAGCATTGGATTGGAATGTAGTTTTGGAATCTTTCTATCTTTCTTTTTATCCTTTGAAAGACCATATTGGTGATATTGTTCCGCTGCTGTTGTTTCTTTCCGCTGTTGTATATTGTCTCTGATATTGATATTCATTTTTATCAAAATGTTGTATCTATAAAGTTATTCGTTTTTTCTTCGGCTGTGTTGCTGTACTTAATGTGTTATATGCTACGGCGAACAAGATTCGACGTTTCAATCTGCGGCGTTCGAATACAGGTGATGTATTTTAGTGTCGATTTTCGAAGGTCGAGTCAGGGTCATTATACTAGAACTACTTCAATACATTGCTCAAAAACTAGATCAAAGAAGGCAAAAGTGCCTATAGGATTTACAACCTATAGGTAGACCCAAAGCTCTGGGAGGTCGACCATAGGGTCGACCTATGGGTGGACCTATGCTTCTCAAGGATCGACCTATGGGTCGACCAGAGCTGTTTAATTTTTACAGCTTGTTTATTTTTGTTTTGTGCATTGTTTTGTGATTTTATGCTTATACCACTGACTAATGTGATATTTTCGTGATGTTTTAGAGTGTTCTGAAGGGCAACCTATCAATTGATACTCCAACATTTTAATTGATTCTTATTTCTAATTGACATGTTTTTAAAACAATTTTTTATGCCGATTTTATAGCGTTTTCAGTGATTTTTGCTGTTTTCAAGCACAGGTTTTCTTAAACAATTTTGAAATGATGTTTATAATAAAATAGCTTTTGAAATAAATATTTTACAATGTTTATAATTATTTTTAAAGCTATTAAAATTATATATTCTCTATCATAAAGAGAGTTTCAAAGCCAAAATTTTCCAAATGATTTCAAAAGTGGGTTTTAAAACAGGTTTTCTCAAAGGAAAGTATTTTCTTTATAAAATTACATGTTTTTGCACTCTTCAAGTGAATGAGGAACCGGTTTAAACAATTTAGCGAAACATGTGGTATTGGACATATGCTTTTACTTTTTAGATCAATTTCGGACTTGTTCGATTGAGGTTATACACAAGAGTGAAATTAACTACCTTATAGTAAATAGTTAAGTGAAAACGTGTGGTATGTGACACACTGTTGTTGCTGATTTGGTTACTATCTTGAAATTGGTGACACTTCCTTTTATGGATCTTCGGGTTGATTGGCAGTACTGGACCTTCGGGTCATTTGGGCTTTTATAGCTATTTGTCTTTCGGGATGTTTGTTCTTTGGGATGTTGCCCTTGGCGATATTTAACCTTTGGGTCGTATTTGGTGCCTTATTTGAGATACAGTACTTGGCGGGATTTGATCATTTTATTTAGCACATGCAATATTTTATGATATTTCTTGATTTATTCGTGATTTTCAAATGTTTTTGCCATTTCGAGATTATTGGGCCTTTTGAGCCGTTTGGGATATTATTATATGATGATTACATTTTGGAGTTTTAAACTCTTAATTGAATTCTACAGATTGAGATTTGTGTTTGCCATCCTTTGGCATGTATTTAAGATTTGTGATTTCCTATTTTAGGAGTTATTTGAGATTGCTGTTCTTTGGTGGATTTTGTGATTTTCGATTTCCTATTTAGGAGTTATGGTTAATGAAAGCCATTATGTTGGCTGTTGTACATGCCGAGGCGATTATTTGTGATTATTTGATATTGTCATTGAACTTCCCTCTTTCAAGATATCCTCTTATGATATATTTTAATGATATAATCTCTCATGAAGTAGTTGATTTGTGTTACTTCTTCTCTTTCGAGAAGAAATACTATCCTTTATCCATATATATCACCTATCATATGCTAATCAATTTATTTAAGCTAGACTGACCCGTGTATTTCATGTACTTGGGTCAGACCGAGTAATTTCTGGTTAGTCACATGTTGTAGATTTCTACTTTGCTGCTTCCACTTTAGATTATCTACTAGTTATCTTTCATATAGTTTTGCAGTTGTTCGTAAACTCTGATATGTACGTATTCATTTTGACTCGATGTATGTTGTGGTCCATGTACTACACTATTGTATCACTATGTAGTGTACTATGATGTATCTATTTATATGTATATATATGTAACTGTTGTTCAATGATCTATTGTATTCGTTGTTTTTATATTTTGTTTCGATAAATCCGTTAGCCACCATAATTTTGTGTTAAACATTTATTGAGTATTCTATCCAATTGAGAAAGATAAATGAAAAAAATTTAGAGCACCCAATCGGCGTATTTAATAAATGTTTATGACAAAGCATACGGATGGTCGCTCCTAACCAGCTGCATTCTCCTCATTAATAGACAGTATTACTCTATAATGCCCTTTGTTAATATAGATCTCGGGGTGGGGCATCACAACCTGGTATCAGAGATAAGTTCAGAATAAAATATGATAAACACAGAACAAAAAATATATTACAGTACATTAGAGTACAATATATGTAACGAATGCAATTTTTCGACGCTCGAAAACCGACATCAATACGTCCACTGTATCAACTGCCGAGCAATCGAATGCCGGAAATCCGAAATGTTATAGTTAAAGAAGAAGAAAAAGATAGAAGAAGAGAGAAATAGACATAACAGAACAGAAAGAAACAACAGAACAATATCAAAATCTCACAATCGCAGCGGAACAACATATAATAGATAAATGAATAATATTTAAACAAAAGAACAATATCAGTTATTACATTACATCATATTACATTACATTACATCATCAGAGTGTACAACAACATCATCAGAGTGTACAACAACAACAACAACAACAAACAGCGGAAAAGAAATACTATATACTAGTGAATACGCCATGCCATCCAGCTTGCCTCCAGCAACTCCTGAATTCCAGAATATCCTGATAAACCTGACTCTAGACTGCCCGTGTAGAAATTGGTGGGCACCCAGAGTTTAGGAAGGAAAACAATAAACTCCATGTCAGTCATGGGACTGGTGTGAGAACTTAAAACAGTTATTATCTTTAAAACAAACAAAGAAATATTTTAAAATAGATTAAGAATGCTTTTTAGAATATGAAACTACCATAAGGCCTCCCACACACACACACAATGCAAACGCAGAATCGAAGGAGATTTCTTCTTATGACAGTCAAAGATGCTTGATACGCATTAAAAAGAAACATTTGATATTATTACTAGTGCATATTGTAGAAAACATTTCGAAAGTAAAGATATAAATCTTAGCCAGCATAGGCATTTCGCACTTATGCCTACTATAGCTACCATCCAAATAGTGGTGACCACCATAAGTGAACGATAGGTTCTACAACTAAAACCGTACAAGATCGTATTGTTTCTTTGGATTTCCAACAAATGGTCAGGCCATGGAACTTCCCATTGCCACATGGGTACGCCTCTGGAAAACGACCCGGGAACCTAACGTTACGGTTAGATCTCTGCCAACACAAGGCCGGGTTACCCTTCAAACTGGGTAACTATTGACACGAATACGTCATTCTTCGATCGTAACCGATCTATATCCGAGGATCCTCGATTCCAACAACCACAAAGTAATAAATTTGCAGCAATAACATAGGTTTAGTATCTGGGCTCCATACCATGATACCACCTCTATCCAGAAGGAATGACATACACTAAAGGGGCGCTACCCACTAATAACCTTGCTGCATCCTTCCTGTTTTGACCATTTTCGGGGTGTGAGGTCCAACGAAGTCTCGTCCACAAAGCCACGCTTTATATAAAAGTTGTGCTTTGTTCAACAAATGCTCAACAACAATTAGCATATCACACTACCAAATTGGGAGTATATCACTAATAACCTTCAATTACATAACCTTTGAGCTCGTACGTCTCAGAGAAGGGTGTTAAGCTAAGAGCATAAATTCTCCGCCACCATCAGAAATATATTTGAAAGAAATCAGCTTCATATCTCAATTTGTAATGTCAGACATAAAACCCATACAAGTCTGTTCCGGGCTCGAACAGAACCGAAGGCACTTCCAAAGAAGCCCTTGCAATCCGGATATTCACTAATCACGTTCGGACTTCCCGTCACTAAGGGTGATAAAACCTCTATATCGGAGATCAGCCGATGCAGAGTCATTCGACGGTAATCCTTCCATTTTCAAAATATCTAGTCTTCAACACTGGTCTTCAAATGCAATCCATAACGACGTATCACATATTCGGAATGGGTTATGCGACCCAAAGGTCCTTTCCCGGCTAACCTGAATAGTGAGCGCTTATTTTGCAAATAAGTGTAGCATTCAAATTCAAGCAAATCACAACAAATACCTATTTAAAGGTAAATATTGATAGTCGGTTATTTAACTATCAATAGGCGTGCACAACATCACCAGATTCCAAATAATTTCCCAAATTATTTATTTTCCAAAAATATCTTTACTAGATATATAATTTCCACACTTCAACCATTTGAAAACAAATTTTCAAATCACTTTTCACCTTTACAACTTTTGGAAACAAATTTCAAATCATTTTCCTTACGCGGAAATACTTTCATTTCAAAATGGTTCATTTAAACCAATTAAATAAATCCTTAAACGATTTACTTTATATTTACGTTCCAAATCCGTAAATTTATTTCCACACTTCAAAAATAAATCAATGTTTATGTTTAAACAAATTTCCCTTTCTTTTATAAATTCCATAGTGAATTTACAATTCCAAAATATCTATGAATACACGATTTCCAAATCGATTTCTAATATTCATTTTCAATTTATCTTTAAAAGATAAAATCTCAAAATATTCACTTCATATTGGAAAACATGTCCATACTTAATTAATAATGAATAATTCACAAATCCATTTATTTTCAACACTTGGAAAATATTCAATATACTTAAATCGAAATTAAGTATATATTTCATTTTTTAAAGAAAACGTGCGCTTAAACACATTTATTTGAGTCATAAAGAATGTTGCGTAAAACTTCGTTACGACGACCCAAAATCACTAGTATAGGGATTCGAAATTAAGATAGATATATAAATCCCAATACTATAAAAAAAAAAATTCCTTTCAGAAATCATTTACTATAACAACAGTGTTATAGTCCACCATTTCCTTCTATTTCTCGAAAACGTCTATTTCAACAATGAATGTTGAAATCTATGGTTTCGACACTTAATACATTTTAAAACAACTTCAAACGTTTTAATTCCATTTAAAATATCACTCCCTAAACATTCCTTTAATATATTATTCACTGTTCAAAATCTTGAATATAAATCATTAACCAAATTCAACACTTTTACATATTCAATTCAAAAATTATCCACTGTCCCAAAATCGTGAATACACTCCTTTAATAAGCTATAAAAATTTACTTATCAAATTCAATCAATCTTGAATTTATAAATCAATGTTTATAAATTCACATTTATATATTATAAAAACTATAAAAATCTCTTTATTAATCAATTCTATTTAAATCTCATTTAGATGTTAAAAATCAAATTTTCAAGTTAATTATTTATAATTTTATATTTTACAAAATCTATTCAATTTATAACTTCACAATTTATGAATCTATAATTTCATTCACTTATGAAATCCATTTTTATTTCATTTTAACACTTATAAAAACTCGTTTTATAATTCCTATATTTTTAATTTATAAATATCAATATTATAAATCTTTTATACACATCATTTATAATAGTTCAAACATCCCAATTTAAACTATTTTATAAAATTCGTTAACTCCATATTTCAAAAATCACATTTTAACTATATTTCACAAAAATCATAATTTTTATAATATTAAATTTTATAATGTTAATTTATTTACAAGGAATCAATTCAAAAATTTAGTAAAACATATAATTTCAAAAATCACTTTACAAATCCTTATAAATTCAAAATCGTTACTTTAATATTTTTAAAACTCCAAAACTAGTCCAATGCTGCAACAGCAACAATATATCAATCATGACAATCCAAACATCATATATCAATATGATAATCAACAAATATCACAACATCTGTAAATAAAACAATGCAGTTGAGGAATCCAGTTGGATCCCTCCAACCTGTTTCCCTGCATCCACAGATGTTAGCACAATACCAATTCCGTTCCAATACGGAATATCACGGTATATAGGATTTATAAAATATTATCCGCTATTATGCGGCGCAGTAGGGTCTCATCCGCTATATAATGCGGGAAATCAACTCCAAGTACATAAATAATACCAATTCCAATCAAGATGGAATTATCGCGGTATATGTTTTTAATAAATAACCTCCGCCTAATATACGGCGTATAATGTCTATTTCAATCATCAACAGATAATAATTTATCATCCAGGCATACAATCAGCAATTTTAATTCTAACTATTTAAAATTTAAATTGAAACTATTCGATTGAGTGAGAAGTTCTCACCTCGCTTTCAATAACGGTTCAACATTTATTTCGAATAAAATTAAACACGCGTTTAATTTTACTCAAATTTTCACTAGCTCCAAACGGCTCCAAACCAGCTCCATTGCGTAGTGCTCGAGAAAACGAACCCGACGCAAGTTATTTCGCGCAATTCCGACCTCGTGTGAACAAGTTATCAATTTTTAAAGTTTGTACACATTTATAATATAATTTTATTCACAAATTCTATTTATTTATATACCCAGATTCAATCCAGGTCGTTGCGTCCTGAACCCTATCATCCGATCCATGCCATGCTTCTTCCCTCACGCATTCAAAACTCCCAGGTAGATCTTCATGTTTAAACCCATATGGTCGCCATCTCCTCCTCAATTTTCGCGGCCACCCCGAGCATCGAATACACGATCAAGCGCTACAGATTCGTGCGCCATCAAGCAAGCTACTTTCAACCAGAACCTCCTAAAGCTCGTCCTCCCCTATCGCATGCAAATCGAGAATAAACGGCCAGAGAATGCGGCAAAAATTGAGCTCCATCATCGCGCCATATTCCATCATCTCCGTATAGATTAAAAGATCGTGTTGAGATCTATGTTTTTCGTTTAGATGTTGAAGCCTAATTATGAATGGATCATGAGATATTGAGGAAGAAAGGTCGGAAGATTCTGGCCATTGAAATGCTAATGGCGGCCTGACCTAATTTCTAGGGTTTGAGTGAAAAATGTGAATTATGGTGTCCTTTTATAGAAAAATGACGAAACACTATTCACTCGAAATTTTCCGAACTCCAAATGAAGCTTGCCTGCTGGCATTTCTAAGGTTTACTCTGCGTTCCAAACACAATGGAACATGTTTCAGAGGCTAATTCGATCATCTGTGCGAGTTACGGAAATAAACGATCAAATTTAAATTAAATCGGTTTTAACTAATTTTTATGCGTTTTAGCTTGCCCCGGACAAAGGGTAAATCCAATTGACACGAAATTTGAAACCATGCAATAATATCACATTACAGATCCGATGAAACTGGTTTCGTCAAAATCCAAGACTGTTTGAAAAATGGCTATTTTAACTCGTCAATTAAATATTAAAATATTCAATTTTCACAATTTAACTTTAATTCGATTTTAAAAGTTCTATAACATCATTCTAAATCCAACATGATTAGATAAAATTTTACAAATAAATTTCAATCATTTTTAACCCAATTTTCAATTATTTCTGATATTTCAACCATTAAATTATCGATTTAATTATCCAATTAAATCCAATTATTCGAAATAAAATTTATTCGATTGTTCAATTTCACTTATTAATATATAAAATCAATTAAATATATGAATTTTAATTGACATAAATTCTGGGTCGTTACAAACTTCCCCCCTTAAAAGAATTTCGTCCTCGAAATTGCCAAGTGAGAAAAAGTTACAGAATCCATTAACTTTCCAAAACAAACCATTCAAATTGGATTTTTCAAATCTCTTAAGTGTTTAACTTTCCCAAAATTCATAGTTAAACTTCTTGCAATACTTTACTAAGTTTTCAAATCATACTTAGTTATCTTTTTCCAAAAATTTTCAAAATTCCCAATTTTCTCAAAAATATTCTAACGCCTTAAATTTTCGAAAAAATTCGCTAGAGTCCCATTTGCGCGGCTCGATCCAAAAAAAATGACAGTATATATATCACAAATATACATCTCATCAAGTGATGAGGCATCCTGTAGGGAAAAAGTGTAAAATTACGATATTTAATCCGAGATATGTACCTTATTTATTATTAGCGAGCGTATATGGCTAATATAGCGCGAAAGCGAGATCCAAATGCGAAGCATAAGCCATCCGCACCTACTAAACACTCAACAAACCATGAGAAACATGCATATATGAAAGTAATATCAATATGCATCATATAGCAACATAACAACCACATTTGCTAATATAGCAAATGCAATCAATCAACAAATGCAACCATCAAACAACTATCCAACCAATAAACATCCAACAAATCCATAACCAAATCAATATAAATTCACTTCTCATTAATATTCAATGAATTGGTTTTTCAATTTAATCACATTTGATTCATTAACATTGGATTTACTAACATTCATTCATATTCAAGTTGGTTCATTTCCTAATCAAATTCATTTCTATTTAAGATTCACTTATCCTTCAATTTGATTTATAGCTTTCAATTTTCCTTAATTCAATTTCATTAACACTTAATGAATTATACACAATCAATTAACAACCATATAACAACCAACGCATATTCAACATAACCAAATTATTAAATTTATATTCAATTTGGTTTAACACTTTTATTTCCAATTGGTTGATATTAAATTGATTTTCATTTAATTATTCAATTTCTCAACTTCATTAGCTTCTAATGAATTACCACTTACATTCATTATTCCATATCAATTCTTTTACATTCGATTGATTAATATTCCATCCATTTATCAATTCAATTGCTAATTCCTTTAACAATATACGGTTGAATTTCATTTATATAACTCAAGTCCATATTCTTAATGACTTCATTTCATTAATTCACTTATTAATTTACTTCGACACGAAAATCAACTTCATTCAACATCACTTAAGTTATATTCCATTTCTATTTACTTACAAATTCGAAATGGATTTCAATTTCATTTCCTTGCACTTGCAAATTTTATTTATTCATTCACAATTTATTTTCCCACTTAATAATTGTATTCCAATCCTTTTATATAACATTCCAGAGTCTTTTTAATCTTTCAAAACCATTTTTGAAATCAATTCAATTTATCTTCTGAATTTCCAAAACCAAATCCAATTTTTTCGAACAACTTTCATTTAAAATAATCTGGCAGCAATTTCTCTTTTGGAAACCCGAAAATGAACACCAATGATGTCGCGATCATCATCGGAATTATTTTCCAGCAACCGAAAATAGTTTAGAGCTTTAATTTCTCCAAAACAATTTTCCAAAATATCAAATCCTTTCAAAACACTTCCCTGGAATTTTATTTTCAGATTATAAATCACATTTACAAACCTTTTACTTATATAATTTCATTTCTTATATATAAGATTATTTCAGAAGTGTAAATCATTTTAATTATAACTTCATACTTATAATTTCATTTCTTTTACAGCTGTTGTTTTTATTTAACTTATTCAACAACCAAACAATCAATTCATATACACTTTAATAATTCTGAAAAATATTCCTTTGTATATAAAATATAATCAAGATAAAATTATTTCATTTGCCCAATTTAAAATGATACTATGTCGGTTTATCTTGTTTAAGAGTTTAGAAACTCCTAACGATAATATCGCGTCCCATCTACCAACCAGAATTCACAAACAGCTCAACGGATAAGCAAACACAATATAAAACATTTTTATATTCACTAACAAATACGCGCTCATACCTATTATTACACTCACACTCATTCTAGAGTACTACTGACCCCATCTCTAACGAGTAATTCCCAACACAACTAAGGTTGTTGCTTAACCATAAGCTCTGATACCAAATGTAACGATCGCGATTTTTCGACGCTCAAAAACCGACATCAATACGTCCACTGTATCAACTGCCGAGCAATCGAATGCCGAAAAGTCGAAATGTTATGGTTAAAGAAGAAGAAAAAGATAGAACGGAACAGAAAGAAACAACAGAACAATATCAGAATCTCACAATTGCAGCGGAACAACATATAATAGATAAATGAATAATCTTTAAACAAAAGAACTATATCAGTTATTACATTACATCATATTACATTACATTACATCATAAGAGTGTACAACAACAACAAACAGCGGAAAAGAAATACTATATACTAGTGAATACGCCATGCCATCCAGCTTGCCTCCAGCACCTCTTGAATTCCAGAATATCCTGATAAACCTGACTCTAGACTGCCCGTGTAGAAATTGGTGGGCACCCAGAGTTTAGGAAGGAAAACAATAAACTCCAGGTCAGTCATGGGACTGGTGTGAGAACTTAAAAAAGTTATTTATCTTTAAGACAAACAAAGAAATATTTTAAAATAGTTTTGCAATGCTTTTTAGAAAATGAAACTACCATAAGGCCTCTCGCACACACACAATGCAAACGCAGAATCAGAGGAGATTTCTCCTTATAATAGTCAAAGATGCTTGATACGCATTAAAAAGAAACATTTGATATTATTACTAGTGCATATGTAGAAAACATTTCGAAAGTAAAGATATAAATCTTAGCCAGCATAGGCATTTCGCACTTATGCCTACTATAGCTACCATCCAAACAGTGGTGACCACCGTAAGTGAATGATAGGTTCTACAACTAAAACCGTACAAGATCGTATTGTTTTTTTGGATTTCCAACAAATGGTCAGGCCAAGGAACTTCCCATTGCCACATGGGTACGCCTCTGGAAAGACGACCTGAGAACCTAACGTTACGGTTAGATCTCTGCCAACACAAGGACGGGTTACCCTTCAAACTGGGTAACTACTGACACGAATATGTCATTCCTCGATCGTGACCGATCTATATCCGAGGATCCTCGATTCCAACAACCACAAAGTAATAAATTTGCAGCAACAACATAGGTTAAGTATCTGGGCTCCATACCATGATACCACCTCTATCCAGAAGGAATGACACACACTAAAGGGGCGCTACCCCCTAATAACCTTGCTGCATCCTTCCTGTTTTGACCATTTACGGGGTGTGAGGTCCGACGAAGTCTCGTCCACAAAGCCACACTTTATTTAAAAGTTGTTCTTTGTTCAACAAATGCTCAACAGCACTCAGCATATCGCACTACCAAATTGGGAGTATATCACTAATAACCTTCAATTACATAACCTCTGAGCTCGTACGTCTCAGAGAAGGGTGTTAAGCTAAGAGAATAAATTATCGGCCACCAACAGAAATATGTTTGAAAGAAATCAGCTTCATATCTCAATTTGTAATGTCAGACATACAATCTATACAAGTCTGTTCCGGGCTCGAACAGAACCGAAGGCACTTCCAAAGAAGCCCTTGCAATTCGGATATTCACTAATCACGTCCGGACTTCCCGTCACTAAGGGTGATAAAACCTCTATATAGGAGATCAGCCGATGTAGAGTCATTCGACGGAAATCCTTCCGTTTTAAAAAATATCTGGTCTTCAACACCGGTCTTTAAATGCAATCCATAACGACGTATCACATATTCGGAATGGGTTATACGACCCAAAGGTCCTTTCCCGGCTAACCCGAATAGTGAGCGCTTATTTTGAAAATAAGTGTAGCATTTAAATTCAAGCAAATCACAACAAATACCTATTTAAAGGTAAATATTAATATTCGGTTATTTAACTATCAATAGGCGTGCACAACATCACCTGATTCCAAATAATTTCCCAAATTATTTATTTTCCAAAAATATCTTTACTAGATATATAATTTCCACACTTCAACCATTTGAAAACAAATTTTCAAATCACTTTTCACCTTTACAACTTTTGAAAACAAATTTCAAATCGTTTTCCTCATGTGGAAATACTTTATTTTCAAAATATTTCATTTAAACCAATTAAATAAATCCTTAACGATTTACTTTATGTTTAAGTTCCAAATTCGTAAATTTATTTCCACACTTCAAAAATAAATCAACGTTTACTTTTAAACAAATTTTCCTTTCTTTTATAAATTCCATAGTGAATTTACAATTCCAAAATATCTATGAATATACGATCATTTTCAATTTATCTTTAAAAGATAAAATCTCAAAATATTCACTTAATATTGGAAAACATTTCCATACTTATTTAATAATAAGTAATTCACAAATCCATTTATTTTCAACACATGGAAAATATTCAATATACTTAAATCGAAATTAAGTGTATATTTCATTCTTTAAAGGAAACGTGCGCTTAAACACATTTATTTGAGTCAAAACGAATGTTGCGTAAAACATCGTTACGACGACCCAAAATCACTAGTATAGGGATTCGAAATTAAGATAGATATATAAATCCCAATACTATATAAAACATTTCCTTTCAGAAATCATTTACTATGACAACAGTGTTATAGTCCACCATTTCCTTCTATTTCTCGAAAACGTCTATTTCAACAATGAATTTTGAAATCTATGGTTTCAACACTTAATACATTTTAAAACAACTTCAAATCATTTTAATTCCATTTAAAATATCACTCCCTAAACATTCGTTTAATATATTATTCACTGTTCAAAATCGTGAATATAAATCATTAACCAAATTCAACACTTTTACATATTCAATTCAAAAATTATCCACTGTCCCAAAATCGTGAATATACACCTTTAATCAGCTATAAAAATTTACTTATCAAATTCAATCAATCTTGAATTTATAAATCAGTGTTTATAAATTCACATTTATATATTATAAAAACTTCAAGTTATAAAAATCTCTTTATTAAACAATTCTATTTAAATCTCATTTAGATGTTAAAAATCAAATTTTCAAGTTAATTATTTATAATTTTCTATTTTACAAAATCTATTCAATTTATAACTTCATAATTTATAAATCTATAATTTCATTCACTTATGAAATCCATTTTTATTTCATTTTAACACTTATAAAAACTCGTTTTATAATTCCTATATTTTTAATTTATAAATATCAATATTATAATTATTTTATACACATCTTTTATAATAATTCAAACATCCCAATTTAAACTATTTTATAAAATTCATTAACTCCATATTTCAAAAATCACATTTTAACTATATTTCACAAAAATCATACTTTTTGTAATATTAAATTTTATAACGTTAATTTATTTACAAGGAATCAATTCAAAAATTTAGTAAAACATATAATTTCAAAAATCACTTTACAAATCCTTTTAAATTCAAAATCGTTACTTTAATATTTTTAAAACTACAAAAATAGGCCAATGTTGCAACAGCAACAATATATCAATCATGACAATCCAAACATCGTATATCAATATCACAATCAACAAATATCACAATATCTGTAAATAAATCAATACAGTTGAGGAATCCGGTTGGATCCCTCCAACCTGTTTCACTGCATCCACAGATGTTAGCACAATACCAATTCCGTTCCAATACGGAATATCGCGGTATATAGGATTTATAAAATATTATCCACTATTATGCGGCGCAATATGGTCTCGTCCGCTATATAATGCGGGAAATCAACTCCAAGTACGTAAATAATACCAATTCCAATCAAGGTGGAATTATCGCGGTATATGTTTTTAATAAATAACCTCCGCCTAATATACGGCGTATAATGTCTATTTCAATCATCAACGGATAATAATTTATCATCCAGGCATACAATCAACAATTTTAAATCTAACTATTTAAAATTTAAATTGAAACTATTCTATTGAGTGAGAAGTTCTCACCTCGCTTTCAATAACGGTTCGACATTTATTTCGGATAAAATTAAACGCGCGTTTAATTTTACTCAAAATTTTCACTAGCTCCAAACGACTCCAAGACAGCTCCATTGCGTAGTGCTCGACAAAACGAACCCGACGCAAGTCGTTTCGCGCAATTCCGACCTCGTATGAACAAGTTATCAATTTTTAAAGTTCGTACACATTTATAATATAATTTTATTCACAAATTCTATTTATTTATATACCCAGATTCAATCCAGGCCGTTGCTTCCTGAACCCTAGCATCTGAACCGTGCCATGCTTCTTCCCTCACGCGTTCAAAACTCCCAGGTAGATCTTCACGCTAAAACCCATATGGCCGCCATCTCCTCCTCAATTTTCGCGGCCACCGTGAGCATCGAATACACGATCAAGCGCTACAGATTCGTGCGCCATCAAGCAAGCTACTTTTGACCGAAACCTCCCAGCGCTCGGCCTCCCCTATTGCTTGCAAACCGAGGATGAACAGCCAGAGAATGCGGCAAAAATCGAGCTCCATCATCGCGCCATATTCCATCATCTCCGTATAGATTGAAAGATCGTGTCGAGCTCTACGTTTTTCATTTGGATGTCGAAGCCTAATTGTGAATGGATCGTGAGACATTGAGGAAGAAAGGTCGGAAGATTCTGGCCATTGAAATGCTAATGGCGGCCTGACCTAACTTCTAGGGTTTGAGTGAAAAATGTGAATTATGGGGTCCTTTTATAGAAAAATGACGAAACAATATTCACTCGAAATTTTTCGAACTCCAAATGAAGTGTGCCGGCTGGCGTTTCTAAGGTTTACCCTGTGTTCCAAACACAATGCAACATGTTTCAGAGGCTAATTCGATCATCTGTGCGAGTTACGGAAATAAACGATCAAATTTAAATTAAATCGATTTTAACTAATTTCTATGCGTTTTAGCTTCCCCGGACAAAGGATAAATCCAATTGACACGAAATTTGAAACCATGCACTAATATCACATTACAGATCCGATGAAACTAGTTTCGTCAAAATCCGAGACTGTTTGAAAAATAGCTATTTTAACTCGTCAATTAAATATTAAAATATTCAATTTTCACAATTTAACTTTTAATGCGATTTTAAAAGTTCTATAACATCATTCTAACTCCAACATGATTAAATAAAATTTTACAAATAAATTTCAATCATATTTAACCCAATTTTCAATTATTTCTAAAATTTCAACTATTAAATTATCGATTTAATTATCCAATTAAATCCAATTATTCGAAATAAAATTTATCCGACTTTTTAATTTCACTTATTAATATCTAAAATCAATTAAATATACGAATTTTAATTGACATAAATTCTTGGTCGTTACAAACTTCCCCCTTAAAAGAATTTCGTCCTCGAAATTACCAAGTAAGAAAAAGTTAGAGAATCCATTAACTTTCCAAAACAAACCATTCAAATTGGATTTTTGAAATCTCTTAAGTGTTTAACTTTCCCAAAATTCATAGTTAAACTTCCTGCAATACTTTACTAAGTTTTCAAATCATACTTAGTTATCTTTTTCCAAAAAATTTCAAAATTCCCAATTTTCTCAAAAATATTCTAACGCCTTAAATTTTCGGAAAAATTCGCCAGATTCCCCTTTGCGCGGCTTGATCCAAAAAAAATGACAGTATATATATCACAAATATACATCTCATCAAGTGATGAGGCATCCTGTAGGGAAAAGGTGTAAAAGTACGATATTTAATCCGAGATATGTACCTTATTTATTATTAGCGAGCGTATACGGCTAATATAGCACGAAAGCGAGCTCCAAACGCGAAGCATTAGCCATCCGCACCTACTAAACACTCAACAAACCATGAGAAACATGCATATATGAAAGTAATATCAATATACATCATATAGCAACATAAAACTACATATGCCAATATAGCAAATGCAATCAATCAACAAATGCAACCATCAAACAACTATCCAACCAATAAACATCCAACAAATCCATAACCAAATCAATATAAATTCACTTCTCATTAATATTCAATGAATTAGTTTTTCAATTTAAATCACATTTGATTCATTAACATTGGATTTACTAACATTCATTCATATTCAAGTTGGTTCATTTCCAAATCAAATTCATTTCTATTTAAGATTCACTTATCCTTCATTTTGATTTATAGCTTTCAATTTTCCTTAATTCAATTTCATTAACACTTAATGAATTATACACAATCAATGTAACGACCCGCCTTTCTGACCGCCCCTAGTCGGTAATTAAACCAATTAGAAACGTTCAAAATGACGGATTGTTATTTAGTTTATAGAGTTTAAACAGAGTCAGCCACAGAATCACAGAATAATAATATTATTTCACAAGAATAAATTTTTCTTTTATATACAAATATCAGAGTTTATACAATGCATTTTTTTATACAGCGGAATATTTCTTTTAAGTACAAAAATCTTCGAAAAGCTAAGGTGAAGCGCTTCCCCTCTCTCTCTAACTTTGCTACCCGAAAATCTTCAAGCTGTGAAAATACTCGGTCTGACCCGAGTATTACATTCAAAAGAAAATAATACACGGGTCAGTCTAATTCAAACTCAGTTATTAGTGCACAGAAGCAATAATAGTTAAATAGCAATTAGATGACAGTCAAAGATAAGTTCACCTATCCGACCCTTTTAACAAAGAAATCGAATAACGGTAGATATAACACTTGACAGTGTTAAACAACAATTCAGCAAACTCAAATTTTCAAAGAAGATAGATGACAGAATATAATTTTTTTGCATTTTTGAAGATAATGTTTGCCTCAGATATATGGGTTATTGTCATCACTTTTGATTGTGTAATATCTGTGCATATCAGTATTTCTATCAGGGACAGGTAATCATGAGTGGCTGCAGTACACACGTACATACATGTGCACTGCCTCGCCAACTCGAGTGCACAAGGTCAAATCAAAATCAGATTCAACACAAGTACAAATGGCCTCGACCAAAATTCAAAATATCACTGCAACAATGAAACTGTACATGTATACAGAAATACAGCATCAATGATCAATACAAAAGCTACAGTGCAGACATCAATCTACTTGGCAACAATGATGAATCAACGAATGCAACATGTTCAAGTTGATACAAATGCACAGTTACAGTTCAACAAGATAAGTGCAGACATCAACCTACCTGGCCACAATTACAAAATAGAAGGAAGGTGAGGAAACAAATACAAAACCAAATGCAGACACATATAAGTGCACCTGGGTATATGTTAGCAATGCCAACAATTATGATAGAAGTTGCATAAGTGTAAATATGTAGATGCGACTCAGAAGCAACTATCAAATGAAAGAGTGAAGACATGAATATTAAGACTCTGCAAATGCAACGGGTAAGGGATGAATACAAATAATCTCAAGTCAGGTTCAAGTGCATCAGGACAGAGACCAAAGAATGGCCATACACAAAACAAAACATCGGTACGCAAGACCACTACAACAAAACTCCACCATGAATAAAACCAAGTTGTGCACGCGTATCAAAACCAAACTACACAGTGAAGACATGAATAGGTTACAATGTATATAGGCAGACTCAATTATCATGCACCAGAACTAAAGCAACCCGGAACTGGAGGCTAACTAAATAAAGATGTACTGACTCGGTGGCTCACAACACCTAAAATGCACAAGCCAGGCTACTGCATAGTGCAGCAGTAGTATCAGTGCAACAACAAGTGACAAGATGAACTATGATCAGAAGCAGTGTAAATATAATCAGACCCAAGGTATAACAACAGTGGTAATGCAGTGCAATGAAGTTCAATTGAACAGGCTATGTAATATAAAAATGGAGCACTGCACCTGTACACAAAAAGCAAATGCCATAAAGTGATACAAGACCATAATTAACATCTTCACAACTAACTGATCAGACCCCATGTCTATTATATTTGGATTTGCTTAATTCAGTAAATAGTGACTTCAGTATAATAGTGTTTTGTGTTTACCTTGGTTTAAATCTCAGTTTAGGTCTTGCTTTAACTTTCAAAATCCTTAATTCCTAACTGGGATCAGATCAAGTGGTAAAGACTTTTACCAAAATTTTAGTTTTAAACAAACACAGTCAAACAAGTACATAACAGTACTTATGTATATATACACACAGAAGAATAATCACAACAGACAAAGTTAAGTGCTACAGGTTATAAAATGACCGATTTGCAAACATAAATTGCCAAACTAAATACAGCTTTGTTTTCTAAACTTTAGGTAAAAAATTTATGCACAAACCTAAATGCTCAAGAGTATCTGCATATTAAATATGCAAGACCATAGTTGCAATGTAGATATCGACATGAACAGGTATGCAGGTGGATGCAACATTGAGTCGCAACCCATGTGAAACACAACATCAAATGAACGTAAAAATGGATGCAACTGAATTTGAATGAATGGCAATAACATGTACTCCATACTAAACAATCCCAGTGAAACCCCAATTTATACCAGTGCAGATATATAATGAAAACCTAACCTACACATGGTTACAGTGAAGATAAAGCTAGGACTACAGTGATGCCATAATCAAAGGGTTAATGACATACATATATGCTATCAACCTGAGGACTCCAATTTAAACAGTGAAATCAACATTCGAGTCGAAGCCGAAGTCGGCAGTTAACGGCCACACTCGAGTACAAAACGAATCAACATCATCATCAAAGAATTCAACGACAAACAAAGTCAAAATCTTGGAAATCCAGAAATTAGCAAATTCACAAAAAAAAAAAGTGACCGAAGTCAAAGTCGAAGACAACAAGAACGAACGAAATCAACATCAGCCAGAATCAAAACAAGCAGAGGAAATCACTAAATCGCAAGAATAAACTAGCTAGAATTAGATGTCAGTGAATAATTACATCACTCACCGATGTTTCGAAGCGATTTGAAGCAGCCGTCTGCATCACCAAAGACGAGCATCGAACATTTGAAGTCGGCGACCATTAATTTCACGAAAACCCTAATTTGGAAAAGAGGACGAACGAAGATGAAGCCGCCACCATTTTTTCTTTTCGTATGTTTTTTCTTCTTCTTAGGTTTAGGTTTTCATTTTGAACGAAAATAAAATAAAAGGGAAAGGACTGGAAGCTTAAGGAAGGTAGTAACTGGACAAACATTTTTTTTTATGTTAATCAAATCTTTCATTACAGAGAAGTGAAGATTTGCAAATATTAGCATAGACCAAATAGTAGGCTGAGTTGATAGTAGGTACATGCTTTGTTACTCAATAGGCTACATAGTATAATTATGTTTTGCTGTAGATGAATATTTGTATGCAGATTTGAAGCACTTGAATGACCTTGTTTTTAGGCTGAGATGATATCATTAAATGAATGTGTTTCTTTTCTTGTTGACAGCATATCTCTTTGAATCTTGTATGTACATATTTGTTACACATTATTATGTTTTGTTGTAGAGATATATTGTATGTAAATACGCATTTACAGGAAAACACTGTCATGTATATGAAGATATTTATTTGATTATTATGGTATACTTGTTTTATCTCATTTTATGCTTTCAAATTTACAGTTGATGTTGTATGCTTTCTTATTCATTTTAATTCTACTTGTATGTTAACTATCAATGTTCAAATTAAATTCATACGTTTAACTTACTTATATTTATATTGATAGGTTTTCGGTTTTATTTCAACATTATGATCCATATATAATATTTACCAAATGTAAACAAAGTAAATTATTTTAATTCAATTATACAAGATAAGTTTTATTGTAAATATTATTGAGATATTTCATTCTTGCTTTGTTCTTTCTTTTCTAGGGTGGCTGATGTATATTATATTCATGGCTTATATGCTATTGTTTGTTATTTTACTTTATTTTGTTTACTTTGCTTATTTATTTGTTTGAATACTTTTATTTGCATTGCCTAGCTTGTATTTATATTTGTTTGTATTTTTTTTCTTTTGTTTTGTTGAATCATGTTGTTATAACTTTTCCAATGTAGTCACTTTATATTTTACGATGTTTATAAATATGTTGTTTGAATCTTAACTATGTGCATTTATTTTATTTATTTTGTATTGATAAAATTTATTCCATTTTAAACATCATTATCTCTTATTTATTTTATAAATCCCCATTCAATACAAATTCAATATTTCAAATTCAGATTCCAAAGTCAAAAATCAAATTTTATTTCAAAATTTGTTTAAAATCTACATTAATTATCAATTTAAATTAAATTCAAAATTGGGGTCGTTACAGACTTCCCCCCTTAAAAGGAATTTCGTCCTCGAAATTACAAGTTAGGAAAAATGATTGTTAAAATCTCACTGCTATTTATACCCTACATAATTTTACCATGTTTGAAATTTATTAAATAAATAAATATAGGATTCATTCCATTTATTTAATCTCACTAGCTTTGTTCATTGATTTCTACAGTCAAGACACGAAAAATCTTTTACTAAAATTTTCAACTTACTAAACTCAGATTTAAACTTAAAATTCTTCACGTTAGAGATTTGCGTATTGTATCTTTTCCAAAGCTGTGGACTTTCAAAACATTTGAAAAATCTACTTCCTTGGTTTATTAAGTTGGGGTTATGTAATTTAAATTTCAGACAATTGATTTGCTATTTAAAGTTTGAAAATACTTACTAATTCGAAATTTAACAAGTCTATCGTCGTTCTTAAAGACATTAGGCATACGCTGGCCAGGCGCAAGTCTAACAATCTCCAAGTACTAAATATACTTTCTTCAATTCCCAGTGAAGATACTTTAAAAATCCTTTTTAAAAATGGATATGGAAAGCACGTTCCCCCATGGATCACGGTTTACCCGGCGGTTACGCTACTATCCCAGTAGAATCGCTTGTAACCGTAGATTTCTCATCTCTCTTGAATTTCGCCATGGTTGTTGCCATAGATCGCGGTCCACACGGCGGTTACGCTACTATCCCAGCAGAGTCGCTTGTAACCGTAGGCATCTCGCCCCTCGAATTTCGCTTTGGCGTCTAGATTGCAGTTTACTCGGCGGTTGCGCCACTATCCCAGTGGAATCGCTTGTAACTGTAGGCATCTCGCCCCTCAAATTACGCTATCACCCCAGTATATCTAGATCGCGTTTTACACGGCGGTTACGCCACTATCCCAGTGGAATCGCTTGTAACCATAGGCATCTCGCCCCTCGAATTACGCTAGCATACATCAAAACCAATATGATCCCATCACGATGATCTATCGCGAGGGATTCTAGTCCAAATGGACACACCAACTTATGGAAATTCTACGTAGCTACGATTTTCAAATGGACACTCATATCGAGTTCCAACAACCTTCACAAATTTTAAATGGAAGGTACTTTTCCATATCCTCAGTTTGGAAAACATAATATCATACATACATATATAATATTTCATTTCACATTTCGTACATATCACACCCATGTACTTACATAAGTTTTCCATAACAATTACCTTCCAAACTAATGGGTTTCGAATTTATCGTATTCTCATATATACGTTCTGAAAACCACAATATCTCATACCCATAACAAATAGAGGATTCATGAGTTTCCCATCTCATTACCAATAAAAAATTCCTCTAAGTCGATTTGAATTTTAAGGTTATCTCAAACCTAATTCATATTCATAATTCAATTTATCGACTTCACACTCGATTTGAATTTCATGTTACATCGTCAATTCTCAACACATAATTGATGTCTACCGATATATAACCTCTGAGCTCGTACGTCTCAGAGAAGGGTGTTAAGCTAAGAGAATAAATTCTCCGCCACCAACAGATATATATTTAATAGAGATCAATTAATATGTCATCAATTCACAATGTTAGACATACAATCCAAATCAACCATCTGAAATTCAAAACTCAACTTATATTGTTTTTGGGGTCGAAGTTAAACTCAATTTAACTCAAGATTCAATCTTCTTGAAAAGAAGATTCAAATTGAACTAATTGTTCAAATTTCCCAAAAATATCTTTACAAGATATATAAAATTTTCCACACTTACCCATTTGAAAACACATTTCAAATCATTTTTCACCTTTCAATCTTTGAAAACAAATTTCAAAGCAATTTCCTTAAACGGAAACATTTCTAAATATTTATCCGTTTTAAACTTAAAATGGCTCATTTAAATCAATCAAATAAATCCTTACCGATTTATTTTCAACTTACGTTTCAAATCCGTAAATTTGTTTCCACATTTCAAAAATAAATCAATATTTATTTTTAACAAATTCCCCTTTCTTTTATAAATTCCATAGTGAATTTACATTTCCAAAATATCTATGAATATACGATTTTCAAATCGATTTCAAATATTCATTATCAATTTATCTTTAAAAGATAAAATCTCAAAACATTCACTTCATATTGGAAAAACATTTCCATACTTATTTAATAATAAGTAATTCACAAATCCATTTCTTTCCAACACTTGGAAAATATTCAATATACTTAATTTATAATCAAGTATATATTTCAAATTTTTTTTTTTAGGAAAGCAATCTTTTAAACACATTTACTTGGGTCAAAACGAATGTTGCGTAAAACATCGTTACGACGACCCAAAATCACTAGTATAGGGATTCAAATTTAAGATAGATATATAAATCCCAATACTATATAAAACATTTCCTTTCGGAAACCATTTATCATAACAACAGTGTTATAGTCCACCATTTCCTTTTATTTCTCTCGAAAACATCTATTTCGACAATGAATGTTGAAATCTATGATTCGATACTTAATGCATTTTAAAACATCTTTAAAACCATTAACTTCATTTCATAATATCACTTGCCTAAAACATATCCGTTTTATTTAATAATATATTCACTGTCCAAAATCGTGAATATCATTCGTAACCAAACTCTCATTCTCACAATATGTAACTTAAAGGATAATTCGCTGTCCAAAATCACGAATATATCTCCTTTAATAACTTCTATGTTTCATTTATGAAATCCAATTGGTTTCGAATTTATAAACGATCTTTACCAATTCCATTTCTATTCATAAAACTTCGATTTATAATCTCCTTTATTAATTCAATTCAATTTATATAACTCAGTTATATACCAAAAGTCCATTTATAAGTTAAGTACTTATAATCCATTTATTTACTAAATCGTGCTTCACAACATTTGAAATCAATTTTCAAAAGGATTCAGAATCAAATTCCCAAATTATAGTTCAATGATCCCCTTGGTTATAACTAAATTAACATGTCATTTTATTTCTCAATTTATTATTTTGGAGATATTCAAAATATTTGATTTAAACCAATTCATTAATTCACTTAACTTATATTTTATTTTTCTATAAATCTCAGAAATTCGATAATGGGTTTTCGAATGATCGAAACTCAAATATAAGAAGACCTTACCGAAGAGAAACTATCGCAACCTAAATTTGGAGAGGGGAATTCCCGAAAAAGATTTGAATTTTCAAAATACCTTTTATTTTTCAAAGAAAACAATTTTATACTTCTTTAGATTTGAAAAACGCTTTCTTTACAGTGATTCTAGTAACTATTCATATTAAACGCCATAAACTAAGCTTTGTGTAAACCAAAGCTCTGATACCAAAAATGTAACGACCCGCCTTTCTGACCGCCCCTAGTCGATAATTAAACCAATTAGAAACGTTCAAAATGACGGATTGTTATTTAGTTTATAGAGTTTAAACAGAGTCAGCCACAGAATCACAGAATAATAATATTATTTCACAAGAATAAATTTTCTTTTATATACAAATATCATAGTTTATACAATGCATTTTTTTTATACAGCGGAATATTTCTTTTAAGTACAAAAATCTTTGAAAAGCTAAGGTGAAGCGCTTCCCCTCTCTCTCTAACTTCGCTACCTAAAAATCTTCAAGCTGTGGAAATACTCGGTCTGACCCGAGTATTACATTCAAAAGAAAATAATACACGGGTCAGTCTAATTCAAACTCAGTTATTAGTGCATAGAAGCAAAAATAGTTGAATAGCAATTAGACGACAGTCAAAGATAAGTTCACCTATTAACAAAGAAATCGAATAGCGGTGGATATAACACTTGACAGTGTTAAACAACAATTCAGCAAACTCAAATTTTCAAAGAAGATAGATGACAGAATATAATTTTTTTGCATTTTTGAAGATAATGTTTGCCTCAGATATATGGGTTATTGTCATCACTTTTGATTATGTAATATCTGTGCATATCAGTATTTCTATCAGGGACAGGTAATCATGAGTGGATGCACTACACACGTACATACATGTGCACTGCCTCGCCAACTCGAGTGCACAAGGTCAAATCAAAATCAGATTCAACACAAGTACAAATGGCCTCGACCAAAATTCAAAATATCACTGCAACAATGAAACTGTACATGTATACAGAAATACAGCATCAATGATCAATACAAAAGCTACAGTGCAGACATCAATCTACCTGGCAACAATGATGAATCAACCAATGCAACATGTTCAAGTTGATACAAATGCACAGTTACAGTTCAACAAGACAAGTGCAGACATCAAACTACCTGGCCACAATTACAAAATAGAAGGAAGGTGAGGAAACAAATACAAAACCAAATGCAGACACATATAAGTGCACCTGGGTATATGTTAGCAATGCCAACAATTATGATAGCAGTTGCATAAGTGTAAATATGTAGATGCGACTCAGAAGCAACTATCAAATGAAAGAGTGCAGACATGAATATTAAGACTCTGCAAATGCAACGGGTAAGGGATGAATACAAATAATCTCAAGTCAGGTTCAAGTGCATCTGGTCAGAGACCAAAGAATGGCCATACACAAAACAAAACATCGGTACGCAAGACCACTGCAAAAAAACTCCACCATGAATAAAACCAAGTTGTGCACGTGTATCAAAACCAAACTACATAGTGAAGACATGAATAGGTTACAATGTATATAGGCAGACTCAATTATCATGCACCAGAACTAAAGCAACCCGAAACTGGAGGCTAACTAAATAAAGATGTACTGACTCGGTGGCTCAAAACACCTAAAATGCACAAGCCAGGCTACTGCATAGTGCAGCAGTAGTATCAGTGCAACAACAAGTGACAAGATGAACTGTGATCAGAAGCAGTGTAAATATAATCAGACCTAAGGTATAACAACAGTGGTAATGCAGTGCAATGAAGTTCAATTGAACAGGCTATGTAATATAAAAATGGAGCACTGCACCTGTACACAAAAAGCAAATGCCATAAAGTGATACAAGACCATCATTAACAACTTCACAACCAACTGATCAGACCCCATGTCTATTATATTTGGATTTGCTTAATTCAGTAAATAGTGACTTCAGTATAACAGTGTTTTGTGTTTACCTTGGTTTAAATCTCAGTTTAGGTCTTGCTTTAACTTTCAAAATCCTTAATTCCTAACTGGGATCAGATCAAGTGGTAAAGACTTTTACCAAAATTTTAGTTTTAAACAAACACAGTCAAACAGGTACATTACAGTACTTATGTATATATACACACAGAAGAATAATCACAACAGTCAAAGTTAAGTGCTACAGGTTATAAAATGACCGATTTGCAAACATAAATTGCCAAACTAAATACAACTGTGTTTTCTAAACTTTAGGTAAAAAATTTATGCACAAACCTAAATGCTCAAGAGTATCTGCATATTAAATATGCAAGACCATAGTTGCTGTGTAGATATCGACATGAACAGGTATGCAGGTGGATACAACATTGAGTCGCAACCCATGTGAAACACAGCATCAAATGAACGTAAAAATGGATGCAACTGAATTTGAATGAATGGCAATAACATGTACTCCATACTAAACAATCCCAGTGAAACCCCAACTTATACCAGTGCAGATATATAATGAAAACCTAACCTACACATGGTTACAGTGAAGATAAAGCTAGGACTACAGTGATGCCATAATCAAAGGGTTAATGACATACATATATGCTATCAACCTGAGGACTCCAATTTAAACAGTGAAATCAACATTCGAGTCGAAGCCGAAGTCGGCAGTTAACAGCCACACTCGAGTACAAAACGAATCAACATCATCATCCAAGAATTCAACGACAAACAAAGTCAAAATCTTGGAAATCCAGAAATTAGCAAATTCACAAAAAAACAAAGTGACCAAAGTCAAAGTCGAATACAACAAGAACGAACGAAATCAACATCAACCAAAATCAAAACAAGCAGAGGAAATCACTAAATCGCAAGAATAAACTAGCTAGAATTAGATGAGTGAATAATTACATCACTCACCGATGTTTCGAAGCGATTAGAAGCAGCCGTTAGCATCACCAAAGACGAGCATCGAACATTTGAAGTCGGCGACCATTAATTTCACGAAAACCCTAATTTGGAAAAGAGGACGAACGAAGATGAAGCCGCCACCATTTTTTCTTTTCGTATGTTTTTTTTTCTTTGTTTAGGTTTTCCTTTTGAACGAAAATAAAATAAAAGGGAAAGGACTGGAAGCTTAAGGAAGGTAGTAACTGGACAAACATTCTTTTTTTTTTATGTTGATCAAATCTTTCATTACAGAGAAGTGAAGATTTGCAAATATTAGCATAGACCAAATAGTAAGCTGAGTTGATAGTAAGTACATGCTTTGTTACTCAATAGGCTACATAGTATAATTATGTTTTGTTGTAGATGAATATTTGTATGCAGATTTGAAGCACTTGAATGACCTTGTTTTTAGGCTGAGATGATATCATTAAATGAATGTGTTTCTTTTCTTGTCGACAGCATATCTCTTTAAATCTTCTATGTACATATTTGTTACACATTATTATGTTTTGTTGTAGAGATATATTGTATGTAAATATGCATTTGCAGGAAAACACTGTCATGTATATGAAGATATTTATTTGATTATTATGTTATACTTGTTTTATTTCATTTTATGCTTTCAAATTTACAGTTGATGTTGTATGCTTTCTTATTCATTTTAATTCTACTTGTATGTTAACTATCAATGTTCAAATTAAATTCATACGTTTAACTTACTTATATTTATATTGATAGGTTTTCGGTTTTATTTCAACATTATGATCCATATATAATATTTACCAAATGTAAACAAAGTAAATTATTTTAATTCAATTATACAAGATAAGTTTTATTATAAATATTATTGAGATATTTTATTCTTGCTTTGTTCATTCTTTTCTAGGGTGGCTGATGTATATTATGTTCATGGCTGATATACTATTGTTTATTATTTTACTTTATTTTGTTTACTTTGCTTATTTATTTGTTTGAATACTTTTATTTGCATTGCCTAGCTTGTATTTGTATTTGTTTGTATTTTTTTTCTTTTGTTTTGTTGAATCATGTTGTTATAACTTTTCCAATGTAGTCACTTTATATTTTACGAAGTTTATAAATATGTTGTTTGAATCTTAACTATGTGCATTTATTTTATTTATTTTGTATTGATAAATTTTATTCCATTTTAAACATCATTATCTCTTATTTATTTTGTAAATCCCCATTCAATACAAATTCAATATTTCAAATTCAGGTTCCAAAGTCAAAAATCAAATTTTATTTCAAAATTTGTTCAAAATCTACATTAATTATCAATTTAAATTAAATTCAAAATTAGGGTCGTTACAATAAATTAACAACCATTTAACAACCAACGCATATTCAACATAACCAAATTATTAAATTTACATTCAATTTGGTTTAACACTTTTATTTCCAATTGGTTGATATTAAATTGATTTTCATTTAATTATTCAGTTTCTCAACTTCATTAGCTTCTAATGAATTAACACTTACATTCATTATTCCATATCAATTCTTTTACATTCGATTGATTAATATTCCATCGATTTATCAATTCGATTGCTAATTCCTTTAACAATATAAGGTTGAATTTCATTTATATAACTCAAGTCCATATTCTTAATGACTTCATTTCATTAATTCACTTATTAGCTTACTTCGACACCAAAATCAACTTCATTCAACATCACTTAAGTTATATTCCATTTCTATTTACTTACAAATTCGAAATGGATTTCAATTTCATTTCCTTGCACTTGCAAATTTTATTTATTCATTCACAATTTATTTTCCCACTTAATAATTGTATTCCAATCCTTTTATATAACATTCCAGAGTCTTTTCAATCTTTCAAAACCATTTTTGAAACCAATTCAATTTATCTTCTGAATTTCCAAAACCAAATCCAATATTTCCAAACAACTTTCATTTAAAATAATCTGGCAGCAATTCCTCTTTTGGAAACCTGAAAATGAACACCAATGATGTCGCGATCATCATCGGAATTATTTTCCAGCGATCGAAAAGAGTTTAGAGCTTTAATTTCTCCAAAATAATTTTCCAAAATATCAAATCCTTTCAAAACACTTCTCTGGAATTTTATTTTCAAATTATAAATAACATTTACAAACCTTTTACTTATATAATTTCATTTCTTATATATAAGATTATTTCACAAGTGTAAATCATTTTAATTATAACTTCATTGTGACGACCCAAACTCGATGTCCGATAAACGACATCAAATTCGCATCGCCGGAGCTTATAACAACAATTAGATGAATATAAAACAGCGGAAAAGAATCAATATCATAAATATCATCACAGTTACAACATCAACCTAATATCCATACTACAACAGAGTATATAATACATACACCACAACTCCAAATACAACATCATGATAATACAACAGTGAACATATATCCAAAAGTTCTCAAATGAGAGAGATGATAACGAACTCCCAAAAGCTAACACCTGAAATCTCCAAAAGCTCCTAAGATATCTCCCAGATTAAAAGCTCTAAAATATTGCTCCTCCAAAATACAGAACCTGCTACTAGGCTGCCCGTGTGGAAATAATGGGCACCCAGTGTTTAGGAAAGAAAACAATAAACTCCGGATCAGTCATGGGACTGGTATGAGTAAACAAAAAAAACAGTTGCATTTAAATAAAACAAGATTTATAAAAGAATTTTCGATATGCTTTTAAAAATGGAACTACCATAAGACCTCCCGCCACACACACAATGCAAACGCAGAATTGGAAGAGATTTCTTCTTATGATAGTTAAATATGCTTGGTACGAGAAAAGAAATTCTTTGATATTATTACTAGTGCATAGTGAAGAAAACATTTCAAAAGTAGAATATTAATCTTAGCCAGCATAGGTACCATTATATTATGCCTACTATAGCTACCATATTAGATGGCAGGTTCTACACCTAAAACTGTACAGGGTTTCGTATTGGGAATTGGATTTCCAACAAATGGTCAGGCCAAGGAACTTCCCATTGCCACATGAGAACGCCTCTGGAAGGACGTTCCCGAGAACCAAACCGGATCTCTGCCAACACAAGGCCGGGTTACCCCTAACTGGGTAACTACTGCCACGAGTATGCCATTTCCCGGTCGTAACCAACCTTTAACCGGGGCCCCAGCAACAAATCACAAAGTAATATATGTATATATATATATATATATCTGTGATATCAACATAAGTTAAGTATCTGGGCTCCATACCATGATACCACTTCTATCCAGAAGGAAATGCACATACCCTAAGGGGTGCTACCCCCAATAACCTTGCCGCATCTTTCCTGTTTCGACCATTTCGGGGTGTGAGGTCCGACGAAGTCTCGTCCACAAAGTCACGCTTTATACAAAAGCTGTGCTTTGGGTCAACAAATGATCATAGAAATGATCACAAAGATAAACGATCAAACAAATGATCCTATCACAAATGATCAACACAATGATCATTTCACAACAACACTCAGCATGTCACATTACCAAATTGGGAATATATCGCTGATAACCTTCAACTACATAACCGCTGAGCTCGTACGTCTCAGTGAAGGGTGTTAAGCTAAGAGAATAAATTCTCCGCCACCAACAGAAATATATTTGAAAGAAATCTGCTTTATATCTCAATTTATAATGCCAGACATACAATCCATACAAGTCTGTTCCGGGCTCGAACAGAACCGAAGGCACTTCCAAAGAAGTCCTTGCAATCCGGATATCCACAATCCTGATCGGATTCCCCATCACATATGGAGAACTCTATACCGGAGCAACTCGGTGCAGATTCAATCGACCGGTCATCCTATCGCTCTCGCAAATACCCGGTCTTCAGCACCGGTCCTCAAATGCTATCCATAACGTCGAATCACATATTCGAAATGGGTTATACGACACAAGGTCCTTTCCCGGTTAATTCGAATAGTGAGTGTCAAATTTTTAAAACAAGTGGATGTCATTCACATGTATTCACAGGTTCGATGTGGGTTTCGGATAACCAACTGAAATCCGATTCCCTGTCGCATCGAAGTTTAAATGCCGTTTTACGGGCAACAGGGTTTACACATCAATACAGAACAATTTATAATCACAGTGCAATTACATGGCAAAACTACATCATACAGCATTCCCAACAAAATAGGGATATCAACATAAGTTAACAGCAATAGTTAATTTATTTCAAATGTGGTTTTAATAAATTTACCACAAAATTAATTTAAATCAATGATAAGTATTTGAATAAATAATTTAAATCCAAATTAGCTCTATTAATTGTTTCCAAATTAACAAATTCTTACTTACTTAAATTTATTTAAGTACTTAATTTTTTATAAATCAATTTTCTTATTACAATTTTTAAATCATTCTAAATTTCCTTTTAAAACTATTAATATAAATTGTTTACCTAAATTATCATTTGAAAATCTGCTTTGCTAAAAAAAAAAATCAATTTTATCGTCGCTTTTAAAAGTGCTAATGAAATTTTATTCCACTCCTTATTTTATATTTTATTATTTAAAAGAAGGGTTAATTTACATTTTAAAACATTATTAAATGGTTTAAACTTATAGTAAGTTTGAACTTAACATAAGTAATCTTGGTTGCATTGCAAATATAAATTTTACTTAGCATTTTAACTTGAAAATTTGTTTGGGCTTAGCCCGTTATAAATGCAAACCTTAATTTACACGAGAATGACTCGAGCCAAACTCGAGTGGTTCCAGAAATCCCCGCATCCCTTCCGTTTCTTCCCCACTCCCTCTTTCTTCTTCTCTTTTTTTTCCAGTTAAACGCCTATCAGCTTAGTCGTATACACTCGCACACACGAGTCCACCCCGAAGCAAAAATGCTTTCCTTCTCGAGTCTCAAATCGAGCTAACTCTAGTGTCCTATCGGCTACGTACAGGTACCAAAACACGTCGTGCACGTGCACGACGTGGCGCCGCGACTCCGATGATCATCGCGTTCATCGGCAAGTCGAAAACTTCATGCCAACTCGAAATCCATCTTCAATTTCTCGCAAAAATTTCGAAATCAAGTTTTCGCCTTTTCGTCGAATTTCAACTCGAACCCCCTGAGACACAATTGCCTCGCCACCACGTCTCAGGCCACCGGAGAAGCTTGAACCCCGTCACCATCACGTCAACACCTCGTTCCACCATCCCCCTAGAGCCCGCGCGACTCGATCGCCTCACGGTGACGCCATCCAGAATTTTACAGAACACAAGAAAAACTGAACCCAAACCCTATTTTTGAATCAACATCAAAATTTACGCATTAGAAAAATTATTTAACAATTTTTCTGGAATCATAGATGTTTAACGCATCTTCAAGCAAAACCGTAGCATCTAAAACTCCTTCGATCTTTAGAAATTGATCAAAATGCCAATTTCGTTCAAATGTGAAATACACGTTACTTAAAAATCCTGGTTTGATTATTAAAATTCAACATTTTTAAATTCGAAACAGTATATGTAATCAAAACTCAAATTTTACTATCTTCAAATTCTTGATACGTATGATTTTTACTGTAAGTTCATTGTTCCAGATAGTTTTTTTTTTAGCTCGTGGATGATGTTTGAATTAACTTATTTGTTAAAGATTTAAAACAGATATTATAGTGAAGTTTAAATCTTTAACTTGTTTGAACTCTATATTTTTTTTTTCAAACAGAGCACAGAGATATATCCACTAACATATATACACAGCACAACCCAAAACCATATCAGTATATAACTTTCAATATGACCTCATACAGTTCAATGATTCAAACTGAACTCAAGTTTAAGATGTATTTACTCACATGACAAAGGTTTGAAACAGAGACTATATTGATTTTCTTTGAACTGCAGTTTGTTCCTCTTCTCTTTTCTTTTTAATTCCTGATCTTTGCTTGTTTATTTTTTTTCTTTCTTTCTTCAGTAAAATTTTTTGAACAAGATGATGCTTAGTTTTATATATATATATATATATATATATATATATATATATATATAGAAGTGTACAAAAGTAGGCAAGTACAATGTTTTATGGTATAAAGGTAAATCAAAACTGTTTTTATGGTTGTGCAGTAAAATCATTAAATGAAAGTATGTTGCTTTGTATATTTATAGCATGCCGTGTCTCATGCTTCCCTGTCCTCTTCAAGGTGCTGATGTAGGCTTGCATTTAATGCAAATATGTTTCTTTGCTAAAGGTGATGGCATTTAATGAAAGTATGTAGATGGAATGTTCATGTTCCCTTCTTTGTTTACATAACATGCTTGTTAACATGCATTTGCTGTGAATTCTTTTTGTAAGTGCTGTTTTGTTTATAGATACTTTCTTGCATAGATTTTGATTTCTATGCTATCTTCTTGTATACTTACAGCATACTGTTTTGTTTATTCTTATGTCTTCATATTGGTTTATGAAAGTGTGTGTTTCCTTTTACAGTTTATATTTATTCACTCTTTTGTTATCTTGTTTAATTATTTGTTTATTTGTTCTTTTGTTTGTTCATTTTTTTAATTATTTGTTTATTTGTTCTTTTGTTTAATTATTTGTTTATTTGTTTAGATGTTGGATTATAATTATGTGATTTAAATTTTATAATTTCATTATAACTTACTTTAACAATTTTATTTCTATTAAAAGCTCATCTATCACAATTTCTTGTTTTACTCTGTTAAAAGGAAAAGTTGTTTTAGTTATTAACATTAAATAACAATGTAATTTTATTTCAATATTTTATTTCTTTTGAATTTCTCAAATATACATTTAAAAGTTCCAATAAATTACAAAATTTTTAAATTCAAAATTTCCGAGATGTTACAATATCCCCTCCTTAAGAAAATTTCGTCCTCGAAATTGGAAGAGAGAGAAACGCAAACAAAGAATATATGAATTCAGAAACAAGGAAATGACTTACAGTTTTAAGCCGAAATGTCAATTCTGCAATTGGGATACGATTTCTTCATATTATCTTCGGTCTCCCAAGTACAGTCCTTTGGATCGCCACTCCATTGAACTTTGACCAATTTCACAACTTTGTTCCTCAATCGCTTCTCATCACGATCAACAATTTTTATCGGCTCCCTTTTAACTGCCAAGTTAGGAATGATTTCTAGATCCTGCTGAGCAGCTTCTTCAATAATATCATCTGGATCGTGCACATATTTTCGAAGATTAGAAATATGGAACACGTCATGCAAGACAACCAGCTGGGTAACTGCACTCTATATGCTGGAGGACCAATCCTTTCCAGAATAGGAAAAGGACCAATATAACGCGGTGCCAACTTTCCAGTTTTCTCGAATCTCAATACACCCCGCATCGGAGATACTTTCAGAAATATTGAATCTCCAACTTGAAATTCCAAATTTCTTCTTCGTCGGTCATAATAGCTCTTCTTACGGCTTTGGGCAGTTATTAACTTCTTTCTAATAAATTCTACCTTCTCAGTGGCTTTTTTTATCATATCCGGTCCAAGAACAAGTCTATCACCTGATTCGATCCAGCATGTAGGTGATCGACACGGACGACCATATAAAGCTTCGAAAGGAGCCATTTCTAAACTGGCCTGATAACTGTTGTTATAGGAGAATTCAACCAGATGCAAATGGTCCTCCCAAGAACCACCAAAATCATGCACACAAGCACGCAGTAGGTCTTCTAAAATTCGGTTAACCCTCTCAGTCTGCCCATCTGATTGTGGGTGATAAGCAGTACTGAAATTTAATTTCGTTCCCAATGCATCCTGAAATGCTTCCCAAAATCTACTAGTGAAGATCGGATCACGATCACTCACTATACTGCTGGGAATACCAAGGAGGCGAACAATTTCCTTTATATATATACCTGCCAAGCTTGCCGCAGTCCGAGTGGATTTAATTGGAATGAAATGAGCATTTTTGGTTAGACGATCCACAATAACCCAAATCGCTTCATTGCCTTTCTTGGTACGAGGCAATCCATCAATGAAATCCATCGATACCTGATCCCACTTCCATTTCGGTACTTCCAAAGGTTGAAGTAAACTGGCCACTTTCTTTTGGTCGCTCTTGATTTGCTAACAAGTAGCACAGCGACTAACATAAATAGATATGTCTCTCTTCATCGTCTTCCACCAGAATGTTCTTTTAACATCTCGATACATTTTGTTGACTCCTGGATGGATGTTGAATTTTGACTTGTGGCATTCATCCAATACTTCACGTTTCAGTTCTGGAATGTCCGGAACACATAATCTGCCTTTCAGCCTAATAACTCCACTATGATTTGTTTCAAAACTAGTATCTTCGCCTCGAAGAATTTTTCCATAAATACCCCGAAGAAATTTGTCTTCATGTTGCTTACTAGCGATTTTCTCAAGAAGAGTAGGAGTGATAACCAGATAAGCAAGAACAGCATAACTTCTGCTCAAAGCGTCTGCAACTACATTGGCCTTTCCGGGTGTATACAGAATATCTAAGTCATATGATGCTAGAAATTCCAACCAACGTTGTTGTCGCAGATTCAGATCCCTCTGGGTGAAAAGATATTTCAAAGATTTATGGTCGGTGAATAATTCGAATTTTTCACCTAAAACAAAAGGAGTTTATTAGGTATATTTCTTTAGTTAAGCTAGTTCATAAATTTTTAGGGAAGCTGAAAAGATTCTTACCCAGAAGATAATGTTGCCAGATCTTTAAGGCGAAAACAACAGCCAAAAGTTCCAAATCGTGCGTCGGGTAATTTTTCTCATGCGGACGTAATTGTCTACTTGCGTAGGCAACTACCTTTCCATTTTGCATCAATACTGCACCTACCCCTTCACCACATGAATCAGTATAGACAGATAAGCCTTGGTTCCCGTTAACAATAGTGAGAACAGGAGCAGTGGTCAATCTCGTTTTCAACTCTTGAAAAACTTCTTCACATTCTGAAGTCCAAATGAACTTTGCATTTTTCATTGTTAACTTAGTCAGCGGACTAGCCAACTTAGAAAAATCTTGAACGAATTTCTGGTAATAGCCTGCTAAACCCAAAAAGCTTCGAACTTCTCTTGGAGTAGTGGGTTGTTTCCAATCAAGAATAGCGGAAATTTTGCTAGGATTTACCGAAATTCCTTCTTCATTAACAATATGGCCAAAGAATTTGACTTCATTGACCCAGAAGTGGCATTTGGAAAATTTTGCATATAGAACATTTCTCCTCAATATTTCCAATACAATTTTAAGATGTTCGGCATGCTCTTCTTTAGTCTTAGAATAGATCAAAATATCATCAATGAATACGAGCACAAATTTATTCAAAACTTCCCGAAACACATGAGTCATAAGATCTACAAAGTATGCTGGAGCATTGGTTAGCCCAAAGGGCATAACTAACCATTCGTAGAACATATCAGGACCTCTGAAAGCAGTCAAATGGACACAATCTTCGGCGATTCGTAATTGATGGAATCCTTGGGCTAGATCCATATTTGAAAAGAAACGAGCGCCGTGCAACTGATCAAATAAATCATCAATCCTGGGCAGTGGAAATTTATTTTTGAGGGTTTGTTTATTTAGATCGCGGTAATCTACACACAATCTCAAAGATCCGTCTAATTTAGCAACAAATACGACTGCTGAGCCCCATTCAGAAACACTGGGTTGAATTAATCCTTTTGCTCGTAGCTCATCAGTTTGATGAACCAATTCAATCTTTTCCCGGGGTGCCATCCTGCGACTTGCGTGAACAACAGGACGAGTATTAGGTACAAGATCGATTCGGAATTCTATTTCTCGGTGAGGAGGTAAAGATTTCACTTCTTCAAACACGTCGGAAAAATCCTGAACAACAGGTATAGACTGCAAAGTGGGTTCAAGATTTCCCAAAGTATACATCAATCTATCTCTCCTTGGACTTGGATCCTCACAAGAGATTTCAATAAAATTTCCAAAACTTGTTTTGATTAAAACTGTCCGACTATTACAATCCAATATAGCTTCGTATCTCGATAACCAGTTCATACCGAGTAAGATTTCAAATTCATTAAATTCGAGGACAAAAAGGTTGATAGGAAATTTATAGCTAGCATATGAAATAGGGACTCTCTTACAATATGAACAAAGATTTGCGGGACCTCCAACCGGATTTTTCACGCAAATAAGATCGTTAGCAAATTTAGTTTCAAGTCCTAATTCATTTACGGTTTGTTGGGAGTTAAAGCTATGTGAAGCTCCTGTATCAAATAAAACTCTAACAGTTCTATCATTAATAGTAAAGTTACCTTCCAAAACACTTTTCCCTTTATCAGCTTTTGAAGACGAGGGGTCCTTCTTTATCTTTTGCCACCTGTGCTGGCTTCATCACTGGGCAATCTTTAACTAAATGTCCCGGTTTGTGACAATTGTAACATTCTTTAGCTGGCTTCTTCGGTTTTGGCCAGTCATTTGAATAGTGGCCCTTCTCTTTGCAGTTGTAACAAGTGACATTTTCTGTTGCGCTTCCTTGAATGCTCCTCTTCTTCTCGTTGCCTTGCCAAGGTTTCTTGCCTCCAAATTTTTTCTTTTCATAATTTTGACTACTTGAATTACCTTTCTCCACAGTTTCTTCTTGTATATCAAGAGTAGCGTATCTGTACCCCATATCTACTAAATCTGAAAAAGAGTCTTTAACATGGCCCGTCATTCTTTCATGATATTTCTGGTTCATACTACGGATAAACCTTTCGTTTTTCTTAAGAGGTGTGGTTAGCAATTCCGGGCCAAACCGAGATAGTTCGCTGAATTTATTCAAGTATTCTTCAAACGACAAACTTCCTTGTTTCAAATCCAGAAATTCCTGATACATTCTGGAAACTCCAGCCGACGACATGTAACGTTTCTCAAACACTTCCTTAAAACGATCCCAAGTAAATTCCTCCTCGGGTTCATCTACAATGATGGTTTCCCACCAAGCTGAAGCTTCTCCTTGAAGTTGCTAAGAAGCTATAAGTCTTTTCTGCTCATCCTGCAGTTTTAGACCTTTAAAAATCTTTTCACACGATCTTACCCAAGCTTGAGCGCCAATAATTGACTCCTTTCCAACGAACGGTTTTCCACCAAGCTTTTCGAACTTTTATATAAATCAGCCAAGTTCGGCTGCTGCTGAATTTCTATTACTGCTTCTGTGGATGGGGGAATTTGATTAGGTGCTGCAGCATTGCCTTGACCCCTAGCTCTTCCTCTGCGTCCACTCATTTTCACTATCTGAGATTAGTAAGAAAATTGATTTAGATATACAAACGAGATATCATAAGGAATATCAGCAGTAAAAAGAAATAGACTAAGAAAATTTAAAGTTTCAGTCTTGGTTATACTCATTCTAGGGTATACTTCACCCTATCTCTAATGAGCCATCTAATGTGTTATACTCCGTAGCTAAAGTTCTTACTCAACCAACAGCTCTGATACCACTTGTGACGACCCAAACTCGATGTCGATAAACGACATCAAATTCGCATCGCCGGAGCTTATAACAACAATTAGATGAATATAAAACAGCGGAACAGAATCAATATCATAAATATCATCACAGTTACAACATCAACCTAATATCCATACTACAATTGAGTATATAATACATACACCACAACTCCAAATACAACATCATGATAATACAATAGTGAACATATATCCAAAAGTTCTCAAATCAGAGAGATGATAACGAACTCCCAAAAGCTAACACCTGAAATATCCAAAAGCTCCTAAGATATCTCCCAGATAAAAAGATCCAAAATATTGCTCCTCCAAAATTCAGAAACCTACTACTAGGCTGCCCGTGTGGAAATAATGGGCACCTAGAGTTTAGGAAAGAAAACAATAAACTCCGGATCAGTCATGGGACTGGTATGAGTAAACAAAAAAAAACAGTTGCATTTCAATAAAACAAGATTTATAAAAGAATTTTCAGTATGCTTTTAAAAATGGAACTACCATATGACCTCCCGCCACACACACAATGCAAACGCAGAATTGGAGGAGATTTCTTCTTATGATAGTTAAATATGCTTGGTACGAGAAAAGAAATTCTTTGATATTATTACTAGTGCATGGTGAAGAAAACATTTCAAAAGTAGAATATTAATCTTAGCCAGCATAGGTACCATTATATTATGCCTACTATAGCTACCATATTAGATGGCAGGTTCTACACCTAAAACCGTACAGGGTTTCGTATTGGGAATTGAATTTCCAACAAATGGTCAGGCCAAGGAACTTCCCATTGCCACATGAGAACGCCTCTGGAAGGACGTTCCCGAGAACCAAACCGGATCTCTGCCAACACAAGGCCGGGTTACCCCTAACTGGGTAACTACTGACACGAGTATGCCATTTCCCGGTCGTAATCAACCTTTATCCGGGGCCCCAGCAACAAATCACAAAGTAATATATATATATATATATATATATATATATATATATATATATATCTGCGATATCAACATAAGTTAAGTATATGGGCTCCATACCATGATACCACTTCTATCCAGAAGGAAATGCACATACCCTAAGGGGTGCTACCCCCAATAACCTTGCCGCATCTTTCCTGTTTCGACCATTTCGGGGTGTGAGGTCCGACGAAGTCTCGTCCACAAAGCCACGCTTTATACAAAAGCTATGCTTTGGGTCAACAAATGATCATAGAAATGATCACAAAGATAAACGATCAAACAAATGATCCTATCACAAATGATCAACACAATGATCATTTCACAGCAACACTCAACATGTCACATTACCAAATTGGGAATATATCGCTGATAACCTTCAACTACATAACCTCTGAGCTCGTACGTCTCAGAGAAGGGTGTTAAGCTAAGAGAATAAATTCTCCGCCACCAACAGAAATATATTTGAAAGAAATCTGCTTTATATCTCAATCTGTAATGTCAGACATACAATCCATACAAGTCTGTTCCGGGCTCGAACAGAACCGAAGGCACTTCCAAAGAAGTCCTTGCAATCCGGATATCCACAATCCTGATCGGATTCCCCATCACATATGGAGAACTCTATACCGGAGCAACTCGGTGCAGAGTCAATCGACCGGTCATCCTATCGCTCTCGCAAATACCCGGTCTTCAACACCGGTCCTCAAATGCTATCCATAATGTCGAATCACATATTCGAAATTGGTTATACGACACAAGGTCCTTTCCCGGCTAATTCGAATATTGAGTGTCAAATTTTTAAAACATGTGGATGTCATTCACAAATATTCACAAGTTCGATGTGGGTTTCGGATAACCAGCTAAAATCCGATTCACTGTCGCATCGAAGTTTAAATGCCGTTTTACGGGCAATAGGGTTTACACATCAATATAGAACAATTTATAATCACAGTGCAATTACATGGCAAAACTACATCATACAGCATTCCCAACAAAATAGGGATATCAACATAAGTTAACAACAATAGTTAATTTATTTCAAATGTGGTTTTAATAAATTTACCACAAAATTAATTTAAATCAATGATAACTATTTGAATGAATAATTTAAATCCAAATTAACTCAATTATTTTTTTCCAAATTAACAAATTCTTACTTACTTAAATTTATTTAAGTACTTAATTTTTTATAAATCAATTTTCTTATTACAATTTTTAAATCATTCTAAATTTCCTTTTAAAACTATTAATATAAATTGTTTACCTAAATTATCATTTGAAAATCTGCTTTGCTAAAAAAAACAATTTTATCGTCGCTTTTAAAAGTGCTAATGAAATTTTATTCCACTCCTTATTTTAGATTTTATTATTTAAAAGAAGGGTTAATTTACATTTTAAAACATTATTAAATGGTTTAAACTTATAGTAAGTTTGAACTTAACATAAGTAATCTTGGTTGCATTGCAAATATAAATTTTACTTAGCATTTTAACTTGAAAATTTGTTTGGGCTTAGCCCGTTATAAATGCAAACCTTAATTTACACGAGAATGACTCGAGCCAAACTCGAGTGGTTCCAGAAATCCCCGCATCCCTTCCGTTTCTTCCCCACTCCCTCTTTCTTCTTCTCTTTTTTTTCTTCAGCTAAACGCCTATCTCAACTTAGTCGTATACACTCGCACACACGAGTCCACCCCGAAGCAAACATGCTTTCCTTCTCGAGTCTCAACTCGAGCTAACTCGAGTGTCCTATCGGCTACGTACAGGTACCCAAACACGTTGTGCACGTGCACGACGTGGCGCCGCGACTCCGATGATCATCGCGTTCATCGGCAAGTCGAAAACTTCATGCCAACTCGTAATCCATCTTCAATTTCTCACAAAAATTTTGAAATCAATTTTTCGCCTTTCTCGTCGAATTTCAACTCGAACCCCCTGAGACACAAATGCCTCGCCACCACGTCTCAGGCCACCGGAGAAGCTTGAACCCCGTCACCGTCACGTCAACACCTTGTTCGACCATCCCCCTAGAGCATGCGCGACTCGATCGCCTCACGGTGATGCCATCCAGAATTTTACAGAACACAAGAAAAACTGAACCCAAACCCTATTTTTGAATCAACACCAAAATTTACGCATTAGAAAAATTATTTAACAATTTTTCTAGAATCATAGATGTTTAACGCATCTTCAAGCAAAACCATAGCATCTAAAACTCCTTCGATCTTTAGAAATTGATCAAAATGCCAATTTCGTTCAAATGTGAAATACACGTTAAGCACTCACTTAAAAATCCTGATTTGATTATTAAAATTCAACATTTTTAAATTCGAAACAGTATATGTAATCAAAACTCAAATTTTACTATCTTCAAATTCTTGATACATATGATTTTTACTGTAAGTTCATTGTTGCAGATAGTTTTTTTTTTAGCTCATGGATGATGTTTGAATTAACTTATTTGTTAAAGATTAAAAACAGAGATTATAGTGAAGTTTAAATCTTTAACTTGTTTGAACTCTCTATATTTTTTTTCAAACAGAGCACAGAGATATATACACTAACATATATACACAGCATAACCCAAAACCATATCAGTATATAACTTTCAATATGACCTCATACAGTTCAATGATTCAAACTGAACTCAAGTTTAAGATGTATTTACTCACATGACAAAGGTTTGAAACAGAGACTATATGGATTTTCTTTGAACTGCAGTTTGTTCCTCTTCTCTTTTCTTTTTAATTCCTGATCTTTGCTTGTTTATTTTTTTTCTTTCTTTCTTCAGTAAATTTTTTTGAACAAGATGATGCTTAGTTATATATATATATATATATATATATATATATATAGAAGTGTACAAAAGTAGGCAAGTACAATGTTTTATGGTATAAAGGTAAATCAAAACTGTTTTTGTGGATGTGCAGTAAAATCATTAAATGAAAGTATGTTGCTTTGTATATTTATAGCATGTCGTGTCTCATGCTTCCCTATCCTCTTCAAGGTGCTGATGTAGGCTTGCATTTAATGCAAGTATGTTTCTTTGCTAAAGGTGATGGCATTTAATGAAAGTATGTAGATGGAATGTTCATGTTCCCTTCTTTGTTTACATAACATGCTTGTTAACATGCATTTGCTGTGAATTCTTTTTGTAAGTGCTGTTTTTTTTATAGATACTTTCTTGCATAGATTTTGATTTCTATGCTATCTTCTTGTATACTTACAGCATACTGTTTTGTTTATTTTTATGTCTTCATATTGGTTTATGAAAGTGTGTGTTTCCTTTTACAGTTTATATTTATTCACTCTTTTGTTATCTTGTTTAATTTTTTGTTTATTTGTTCTTTTGTTTGTTCATTTGTTCATTTGTTTAATTATTTGTTTATTTGTTCTTTTGTTTAATTATTTGTTTATTTGTTTAGATGTTGGATTATAATTATGTGATTTAAATTTTATAATTTCATCATAACTTACTTTAACAATTTTATTTCTATTAAAAGCTCATCTATCACAATTTCTTGTTTTACTCTGTTAAAAGGAAAAGTTGTTTTAGTTACTAACATTAAATAACTATGTAATTTTATTTCAATATTTTATTTCTTTTGAATTTCTCAAATTTACATTTAAAAGTTCCAATAAATTACCAAATTTTTAAATTCAAAATTTCCGGGATGTTACATTCATACTTATAATTCATTTGCTTATATAATTTATTCTTTTACAGCGGTTGTTTTTATTTAACTTATTCAACAACCAAACAATCAATTCATATACACTTTAATAATTCTGAAAAATTATTCCTTTATATATAAAATATAATCATGGTAAAATTATTTCATTTGCCCAATTTAAAATGATACTATGTCAGTTTATCTTGTTAAAGAGTTTAGAAACTCCTAACGATAATATGGCGTCCCATCTACCGACCAGAATTCACAAACAGCTCAACGGATAAGTAAACACAATATAAAACATTTTTATACTCACTAACAAATATGCGCTCATAGTTATTATTACACTCACACTCATTCTAGAGTACTACTGTGTAACGACCCGTATTTTTATGGATCGAAGGATCATAGAACTGTTGACATTAGGTTGTTAGTGTTGTTAAGTCGTTTGGAGCTTAAGTCATCCAGAGATGAGTCGACCAGGGTTGGGTCGTGTTGTAGCATGAGTCGGTGGAGCGACTTAGAGGTTGGACCGACCTATAGAAATGACCAACCTATAGAAGTAAGCGACTTAAGAGATTTGAACAACTTAAGGGATAACGGTTTAAGGGATAGCGACTTAAGGATTGGGACGACTTAAGGATAGTAGCGGCTTAAGGTAGTTAGCGGCTTAGGAGATCAACAGCTAAGCGGGTTAACAACCTAAGGGAGGTAGGACGTTCGAGCGGCTTAGGAAAGATGGCTTAGGTCGTGGATGAGATAAGGCTTAGGTTATAGGTCGTACGAAGGCAAGGATGTTAGGTCGCTGGGTCGTTGAGCTGTTGTGTGTGTTAAGTCGCTATAGTAGTTAGGTCACGACTTTTGTTGAGTCGTTGAGTCGTCCAAACGACTTAGGTAGGAACGTGCGCATGTGTTAGGTCGCTAAGTCGTATCCTGTTGAGTCGTTAGGCCGTGTCTGTGTTAGGCCGCGTAGAGGCTTGAGTCGGTAGGCCGTGGGGTTGATGGGTCGTAAGTCGTGGAGCCTTGATTAGTCGTGACCGACTTAAGGGGGGGCAAACGACTCATAGGTTTGGCCTATAAATATACGGCCTTATCTCACTTTTTGGGATCCGGATTTTAAAGCGACGAAGTGCTGCTATTTTTAGAGCTCGACTACAACATTTTTTCACTTCTTTTCTCCACTTTAATCTAGTGCTTCCTTCCATCCAAGATTGAAGATCAAATTGAAGATCCAAGAGCTAAGATTGAAGATCTCCATCCATTGAAGAGAGATTTCATCGTTTGAAGTGGAATTTTGGCGGATCGAGCTAGATCCTTTGCTGTCCAGATCTGAAGTTAGTTGCTTTTGAGGTGTTTAGGTGATTCGGTGAGTAGTGGTTATCTCTCACACGGACCCAAAGGAGTATATTGGATCGGTGGCTTGTTTGTGTGTTAAAGATAGTGATTTCATGCATTTTCCTTAAGTCTGCATGTAGATCCATCGTTCATAAAGTTTTGATATCCACTTTACTACATGTTAACCTATGCTAGTTCATTCATCAAGATATTACTTAGAATTCATGCTTGTTAGGTTTGGACTCTTTGTTTACGAAATTGCCATTATTGTTATAACTGTTTATTTAGATCTTGTTTGAATGATTAATTACTTGGATTAATGATTGATTTGATTGATTGTTATAAATTAGTTGATTGATGATTTGATTTGGATAAGTTGGTCGAAGATGATTCAAAAGCTAAGTGGAAAGGCTCTTGAATAAGGAAAGCTGCTCGTGGCATATGAAGCGGATGGTAAAGATCATATGGATAGATTTGATGATGATGTTGAGATGGGACTTTGCTATGATGCGATGAGGCAAAGCATGATATGAGATAGCCTTGGTTTAATCCAGACGGGATCATCCCAAGCATGTTGATAACTCGGTGATATGGTTCGAGTTTGTGGATAATGGTTGGCTTGAGAGGCGCTTGAGCTAGTATGGAAATAGTCGTCGAGGAGGATGACTAGAAGGCTGAGATCTCATCGTTGTTGAAGGTTCTAGCATGCTCAAAGCAAGAGTACGATTGGCAAATTCGATAGTCCCAAGACTAATAGTTAATGGTCTAGTACTCTTGGCAGATTCGATAGTCCTAGGCATGGGTCACGATGACGTGCGGAGTTATGTCTAGAACCGGGGTTACCATTAGCCCTTGATGGATGGATGAAAGAATGAGTCGGTCATTCAATTAACGGTGATATCGAGGCAATGATAACAGTGATAGCCAGAGTCATGGATGTTTGGAGGCTTTGGCTGTATCGTCACTCGGTCTCAAGAGCGATGTTTTGTGGGTGCTTATATGATCTTGGTTTAGGCCTTGGGGGTTTGTGCTTGGAAAACATCGACCTTGACTCGAGTGATAATTGTTTTACTTTAAATGTGTTCTTTGCTATGTTTATTTCTACTTAGGGTGTTTGGGGGCTATCACTATAGAAAGAGGTGGAGTGGGAGGGTTGGATTCCTATTCCTTTTTCCTTTATGCTCTTTTGGTATGTTTGATAGTTGATTTACCGCTCACTAAGACTTTTGTCTGACTCAAGGTTTTATGTTCAACTCTTATTACCTTGGTCTGCCCATCCATTTTGGGATGGGCAGACTAGGTAGCAGGTGACAGGTGCTGTTCTTAGTGACCAACGTTATTGATGACGAAGACGAGCTGGGGGCTTTTGCATATTGTTTTCTTATCATATGTACTGGATGTTCCGCTGTTTGTATCTACTCTGAGTGATATGTAGCGAGGCTTGTTGTATTGACTTTTCAGATTGTTGTTCCAAACTATTATGAGTTTATATGATGAGATTCTGTTCTATGGAGCTTCACTATGTATACTTTTCTATTGTATTTTATCCATGCGATGTGAGTAATACGATAGACTATTCTGTGTTTACCTTACCTTGATGATCATCCATAGCGGTCTGGCACACTTTTCAGCGCACTATTCCCTTGTTTAGTGCAAGAGTTATGGGCGGTCGTCACATTACCTTAAGCCGCTACTATCCTTAAGTCGTCCCAATCCTTAAGTCGCTCTCCCTTAAACCGTTATCCCTTAAGTCATTCAAATCTCTTAAGTCGCTTACTTCTATAGGTTGGTCATTTCTATAGGTCGGTCCAACCTCTAAGTCGCTCCACCGACTCATGCTACAACACGACCCAACCCTGGACGACTCATCTCTGGACGACTTAAGCTCCAAACGACTTAACAACACTAACAACCTAATGACAACAGTTCTATGATCCTTCGATCCGTAAAAATACGGGTCGTTACATATTGACCCCATCTCTAACGAGTAATTCCCAACAGAGCTAAGGTTGTTGCTTAACCATAAGCTCTGATACCAAATGTAACGAATGCGATTTTTCGACGCTCCAAAACCGACATCAATACGTCCACTGTATCAACTGCCGAGCAATCAAATGCCGGAAAGTCGAAATGTTATGGTTAAAGAAGAAGAAAAAGATAGAAGAAGAGAGAAAAAGATAGAACAGAACAGAAAGAAACAACAGAACAATATCAGAATCTCACAATCGCAGCGGAACAACATATAATAGATAAATGAATAATCTTTAAACAAAAGAACTATATCAGTTATTACATTACATCATATTACATTACATTACATCATCAGAGTGTACGACAACAACAACAACAACAAACAGCGGAAAAGAAATACAATATACTAGTGAATACGCCATGCCATCCAGCTTGCCTCCAGCACCTCTTGAATTCCAGAATATCCTGATAACCTGACTCTAGACTTCCCGTGTAGAAATTGGTGGGCACCCGGAGTTTAGGAAGGAAAACAGTAAACTCTAGGTCAGTCATGGGACTGGTATGAGAACTTAAAATAGTTATTTATCTTTAAGACAAACAAAGAAATATTTTAAAATAGTTTCGCAATGCTTTTTAGAAAATGAAACTACTATAAGGCCTCCCGCACGCACACAATGCAAACGCAGAATCGGAGGAGATTTCTCCTTATGATAGTCAAAGATGCTTGATACGCATTAAAAAAACATTTGATATTATTACTGGTTCATAGTGTAGAAAACTTTTCGAAAGTAAAGATATAAATCTAAGCCAGCATAGGCATTTCGTACTTAGGCCTACTATAGCTACCATCCAAACAGTGGTGACCACCATAAGTGAATGATAGGTTCTACAATTAAAACCGTACAAGATCGTATTGTTTCTTTGGATTTCCAACAAATGGTCAGGTCAAGGAACTTCCCATTGCCACATGGGTACGCCTTTGGAAAGACGACCTGAGAACCTAACGTTACGGTTAGATCTCTGCCAACACAAGGACGGGTTACCCTTCAAACTGGGTACCTACTGACACGAATATGTCATTCCCCGATCGTAACCGATCTATATCCGAGGATCCTCGATTCCAACAACCACAAAGTAATAAATTTGCAGCAACAACATAGGTTATGTATCTGGGCTCCATACCATGATACCACCTCTATCCAGAAGGAATGACATACACTAAAGGGGCGCTACCCCCTAATAACCTTGCTGCATCCTTCCTGTTTTGACCATTTACGGGGTTTGAGGTCCGACGAAGTCTCGTCCACAAAGCCACACTTTATATAAAAGTTGTGCTTTGTTCAACAAATGCTTAACAACACTTAGCATATCACACTACCAAATTGGAAGTATATCACTAATAACCTTCAATTACATAACCTCTGAGCTCGTACGTCTCAGAGAAGGGTGTTAAGCTAAGAGAATAAATTCTCCGCCACCAATAGAAATATGTTTGAAAGATATCAGCTTCACATCTTAATTTGTAATGTCAGACATACAATCCATACAAGTCTGTTCCGGGCTCGAACAGAACCGAAGGCACTTCCAAAGAAGCCCTCGCAATCCGGATATTCACTAATCACGTTCGGACTTCTCGTCACTAAGGGTGATAAAACCTCTATATCGGAGATCAGCCGATGCAAATTCATTCGACGGTAATCCTTCCGTTTTCAAAAATATCCGGTCTTCAACACCGGTCTTCAAATGCAATCCACAACGACGTATCATATATTCGGAATGGGTTATACGACCCAAAGGTCCTTTCCCGGCTAACCTGAATAGTGAGCGCTTATTTTGAAAATAAGTGTAGCATTCAAATTCAAGCAAATCACAACAAATACCTATTTAAAGGTAAATATCGATAGTCGGTTATTTAACTATCAATAGGCGTGCACAACATCACCAGATTCCAAATAATTTCCCAAATTATTTATTTTCCTAAAATATCTTTACTAGATATATAATTTCCACACTTCAACCATTTGAAAACAAATTTTCAAATCTCTTTTCACCTTTACAACTTTTGAAAACAAATTTCAAATCGTTTTCCTTACGCGGAAATACTTTCTTTTCAAAATGGTTCATTTAAACCAATTAAATAAATCCTTAACGATTTACTTTATATTTACGTTCCAAATCCGTAAATTTATTTCCACACTTCAAAAATAAATCAACATTTATTTTTAAACAAATTTCCCTTTCTTTTATAAATTCCATAGTGAATTTACAATTCCAAAATATCTATGATTATAAGATTTCCAAATCGATTTCTAATATTCATTTTCAATTTATCTTTAAAAGATAAAATCTATAAATATTCACTTCATATTGGAAAACTTTTCCATACTTATTTAATAATAAGTAATTCACAAATCCATTTATTTTCAACACTTGGAAAATATTCAATATACTTAAATCGAAATTAAGTATATGTTTCATTCTTTAAAGAAAACGTGCGCTTAAACACATTTATTTGAGTCAAAACGAATGGTGCGTAAAACATCGTTACGACGACCCAAAATCACTAGTATAGGGATTCACAATTAAGATAGATATATAAATCCCAATACTACATAAAACATTTCCTTTCAAAAATCATTTACTATAACAACAGTGTTATAGTCCACCTTTTCCTTCTATTTCTCGAAAATGTCTATTTCAACAATGAATGTTGAAATCTATGGTTTCGACACTTAATACATTTTAAAACAACTTCAAATCGTTTTAATTCCATTTAAAATATCACTCCCTAAACATTCCTTTAATATATTATTCATTGTACAAAATCGTGAATATAAATCATTAACCAAATTCGACACTTTTACATATTCGATTGAAAAATTATCCACTGTCCCAAAATCGTGAATATACTCCTTTAATAAGCTATAAAAATTTACTTATCGAATTCAATCAATCTTGAATTTATAAATCGATGTTTATAAATTCACATTTATATATTATAAAAACTTCAAGTAATAAAAATCTCTTTATTAACCAATTCTATTTAAATCTCATTTAGATGTTAAAAATCAAATTTTCAAGTTAATTATTTATATTTTTCTATTTTACAAAATCTATTCAACTTATAACTTCATAATTTATAAATATATAATTTCATTCACTTATGAAATCCATTTTTATTTCATTTTAACACTTATAAAAACTCGTTTTATAATTGCTATATTTTTAATTTATAAATATCAATATTATAAATCTTTTATACACATCTTTTATAATAATTCAAACATCCCAATTTAAACTATTTTATAAAATTCATTAACTCCATATTTCAAAAATCACATTTGAACTATATTTCACAAAAATCTTAATTTTTATAATATTAAATTTTATAACGTTAATTTATTTACAAGGAATCAATTCAAAAATTTAGTAAAACATATAATTTCAAAAATCACTTTACAAATCCTTTTAAATTCAAAATCGTTACTTTAATATTTTTAAAACTCCAAAAATAGGCCAATGCTACAATAGCAACAATATATCAATCACGACAATCCAAACATCATATATCAATATGATAATCAACAAATATCACAATATCTGTAAATAAATCAAAACAGTTGAGGAATCCAGTTGGATCCCTCCAACCTGTTTCCCTACATCCACAGATGTTAGCACAATACCAATTCGGTTCCAATACGGAATATCGCGGTATATAGGATTTATAAAATATTATCCGCTATTATGCGGCGCAATATGGTCTCATCCGCTATATAATGCGGGAAATCAACTCCAAGTACGTAAATAATACCAATTCCAATCAAGATGGAATTATCGCGGTATATGTTTTTAATAAATAACCTCCGCTTAATATACGTTGTATAATGTCTATTTCAAAAATCAACAGATAACAATTTATCATCCAGGCATACAATCAACAATTTTAAATCTAACTATTTAAAATTTAAATCGAAACTATGTGATTGAGTGAGAAGTTCTCACCTCGCTTTCAATAACGGTTTGACATTTATTTCGAATAAAATTAAACGCGCGTTTAATTTTACTCAAAATTTCCACAAGCTCTAAACGACTCCAAACCAGCTCTATTGCGTAATGCTCGACAAAACGAACCCGACGCAAGTCGTTTCGTGCAATTCGACCTCGTATGAACAAGTTATCAATTTTTAAAGTTCGTACACATTTATAATATATTTTTATTCACAAATTCTATTTATTTATATACCCAGATTCAATCCAGGCCGTTGCTTCCTGAACCCTAGCATCTGAGCCATGCCATGCTTCTTCCCTCATGTGTTCAAAACTCCTAGGCATATCTTCATGTTAAAACCCACATGGCCGCCATCTCCTCCTCAATTTTCGCGGCCACCCCGAGCATCGAATACACGATCAAGCGCTACAGATTCGTGCGCCATCAAGCAAGCTACATTCGGCCGGAACCTCCCAGAGCTCGGCCTCCCTGTAACAACCCGGAATTTTCGAACCCAAAAACTCCAGATAGTTATGAAAAGAAGAAAGGGATAGAAGAAGAAGAAAAGAAAACAACAACAGAGTCTCACATCACAGCGGAATAAAATATAATATATAACAACTTTTAAATACAAAGAATGTAACGACCCAGGAATTTTAATTAATTTAAATTTGAATATTTAATTAATTTTAAATATTAAGAAGTGAATTTATAAGTCGAATAAATTTTAATTCGAATAATTGGATTTAATTGAATAATTAAATCGATAATTTAATATGTTAAATTATGGAAATAATTGAAAATTGAGTTAAATATGATTGAAAATGATTTGTAAAATTTTATTTTATCATGTTGAAGTTAGAATGATATTTTAGAACTTTTAAAATCGAATTAAAAGTTAATTTGCGAAAATTGAATATTTTAATATTTATTCGACTAGTGAAAATAGCCAATTTTCGAACAGTCTCAGAATTGGACGAAACTAGTTCCACTGGATCCGTAATAGTTAGTTATTATCGGATTTCAAATTTCGTGTCAATCGGAGTTATGGTTTGATCGTAGCAGCTCGAAACGCATCGAATTATTTTTAATATTAATTTGGCGAGTTAAAATAGCCATTTTTCAAAAATTCTCGTATTTCGACGAAACTAGTTTCATCGGATCCGTAATGTGATATTATTGTAAGGTTTCAAATTTCGTGTCAATTGGATTTACCGTTTGTCCGGTACAAATTAAAACGCCTAGAAAATCGTTTAAATCGGTTTAATTTAAATTGAACGTTTGTAGCCATATCTCGCACAGATGTCCGAATTAGCTTCCGAAACCTGTTCCATTGTTTCCAGAACGCCGGGTAAACCCTAGAAACGCTGGTTACGGCGCGTACATCGGAGTTCGGAATTCCCGGATGAATAGTGATTGAAAAATTTCCTATAAATACAACTAAATTCACAAAAAAAAAATAAGAAAATAACTAAAACCCTAATTTGTTTCTACAGCCGCCAGTAAACTATTCAATGGCCGAAAATGATCTTCCTTCCTCCCTCAAAATCTTTCAATCTATCCACTTTTACGAGAATCTCTCAACTACAAAATGGAAGAGCGTGATGAGATCTACGATGTGAACGGTCAAGATCGTATAAGGAGCTATAGATTTGTCGATAGGGGGCCGCGTTCGTCATGCAGTCGCGCACGCATTTCTTGACATAGGGGAGGCCGAGCTCCACTCCAGGGCAGCCGAGCATAGCTCTTGGTCGTGGCTTCAAGGTGGTACCATCTGATCGAGCTAGAAAGTGATGATGGAGGTGCGAATTTAAACCCTAATTATGTGTAACGAACCGTTAAATTAGATAATATTAAATGGATTAACTTAATATAATTTTTAATCTAATTTATAATAAATGTAGGAGTTGGATATAGTAACTGAGATTTAAGATTTAACAATTGAAATGTTATATGGCAATAGGTAGAATAACGAAGATTTGTGTTGTGGTTATAAGTCATAATTAGTTGATTAAAATGGTATTAATGAAATAATAACTGAATTTAATTGCAATATATAAACATCAGAAAAATTTAATTAATGGATTAAATTTGTTAAAGTTCATAAGTTTTGTACTTTAGTTTAGTAGAACTTTAAATTATAAACGAAGATTGAAATAAACGATAAATTTAATTATGTAAACGGTGACTCAAGACCTAGGTTATAGGAATTGGAACATAATCCAATTGAATTAAGTAGAAGAAGGATTTGGTTAATATGTAAGTTATTGTTCAAGGTATTGAATAAAAACTTGGAATCCAATCATAATTTAATGATAATAACGTTAGTATTAGAGAATAAATATATTTCAATGCAGTACCCGAATGAACGGAATAAAATGAATATATATTGAATAGAAATGAAATGTAAATTGGCACATTTGGTTGAAAGTTAATTTTAAGAAACATATAAATGTTGAATTTGTGAATATTAATATAAATATTAACTTGAATGGGATTCATTAATACAAAGATGTAATAAGCGTAGATAGTAAAAAAAATTAATGGCTGTAGTGGAAAAAAAAATCTAATAGTAACATAAAATTTATTTATATGGAAAAAGAGTATAGATTTGAACAAATTTATGAAAATTTGATAAGAACAGTGGTTGTAATCAGTTTGGTTATTTAATATTTGAAAGATAGAGATTTGTAAATCCGTTAATGAATTTATAATGGGAAGGAATGGTAAGAATGTAAAAATTATAAGCATTTGATTCAATTAAGGGAATTAAATTATAATAAATGGTCATTTAATAAATTCAACATTCTGTGAGAAATCATAATAGTTGTGTAAAATGTGTACAAACTTCGATTTGGAAATTTATTGGATTTATAACGGTTTTGGTATTACATTTATGAGTTTAAAAGTTAGTCCATTTTGTAAAGTAATAAAAGCTTATTTAGGTGACTAGAATTTAGCGTAACGACTATTGTGTGTTACCTATTCTTGTTGCTTGTTAATTTAAATTTTGGGAATCAAATTCAATTTATCCGCCAATTTACCGCAGTTAAAGTGAAATGAATTGGTGAATGAGTAATGTTAGATACAAATAAGATGTAACCAAGAAAAATCCCATTTATAATAATTTATGTAGAATAAAGTAAAGAAACCAGGAAATGAAAATGTGAAAATGTGGATGCAATGAGATCTTATGTAATAATAACTTTGTTAGATAAGTGATAACGGATTTTTTTTTGTATAACCAAATAAAGATCCAAATTTATATGGAAATTAATTGCAATCAATTGAATTTATTGCAATTAAATGGATTTAATATTTAATAGTTATGTAATTACTATTTGGAAGAAATTGGAGTTATTTGTAATAAGTATGAACCTAATGTTAATTTTTCTTATAGGATTGACAATTGATATGGAATGAAAAGAAGAAAATTTGGGTCAGTAAAATTTGTAATTTATGCATAATAAAATGGATTCTAACGTTAAATACTACGTTATTGAGATTTAGATTAGACTTAAAGAATAATGATGTGAATCAGGAACTAATGTTTATGGCATCTTTATTTTAGGTGAAAGTAGAGAATATAAAGATTAAAAATCTAAAGTATGGATTTTGAGAATATAATTTATAAAATTCTTAAATATAGGAAAGTGTAGAAATTAACATTGCAATTAGTATACTGTCAACTTTTAATTCACAGCTAAGCCTGTTAAATCTTTTCAATTGATTATGAATCATATAAGAAATAAAATTTGGCCAATTTTAGAATTTAATATAAAATTGGATTTTTATAATTTATTTAATTTATTTAATGAATATTAAAAATAGCCATTTTGGCCACGGACTCGGATTTTGACGAAACCAGTTTCATCGGATCCGTATCGGTGAATTATTATAGGGTTTCAAGTTTCGTATCGATCGGACTTGTCGTTTGATCGTACGGGCGTGAAACGCCTTGAAATCAATTTTAATAAAATCAATTTGAAATCAATTTGGAAATTTTGTTTTCAGCATAACTTCTTCATACGATCAAATTTGGACGTGAAACTTTTTCCATCGCGTTCAGAATATCTTAAAATACCTATTTGGATATATAGATTTAATAAATTCGGTTCCGGAGGCATAGCGGGCTTTTTGGGCCATATTTTGTTTCGTACTTTCACTTATCCGATCCATCTACGCTATCTCTAGTCTACCTATATAAGCACGGTTATAAACCCTAGCCACTCCTTATTTTCATTTTCTATACATACATCTCCTTCTCACCTCCTCATTCTAATGGCAGAAAAAAAAACCTAATTCCCAAATTCCAAAAAAAATAATAATAATAATAATAAATAAAAAATTGCGGATCTGCAGCAGCTTCTGGTCGGGCTTCGGGTTTCAGGGGAGAAAACCCTAGAGCAACTTCGGGTCAGGAAGAAAATGACTCGGGTCGCTCCGGGTCGTTTTGGAGAAAACTCCAAGCAGGCACCGGGGAATTGAGGCGACGCACCGAAGTCGAACCCGAAGTCGACCAAGAACCAGAATTTTCCATTTTTCAAATTTTCATAACTTTTGCATACGAGCTCGGATTCACACGCGGTTTGTTTTGCTGGGATCGTATCGGAATTTCTGACCTTTTGACGCTGGTTTGGACGAATTCCGAGAAGGGCGGATTATTGGGTTTAAATCGAATTTATATTCGATTTAAATTCAAAAGGTGAGTGTTTTAACCCACTCACAACTACTAGAAGCTTTTATGTTTGTTTAAATTAATTTTAGAAATGAATAGAAATTTATTTATGAGTATTTGGCATGTTTATTTTATTCATATCTGTTGAATTGCATTTATTTAATTTAACTGTTAATTTAATTAATTTATTGCGTATAAATTTACAGTTAAAATTTATTTGTTGTATATGAACTGCTAGTTAACAGTTATATAATTTATTACTGAATATAGACTGTAGATTAATAGTTGTTAAATTTAATCTGAATAAAATTGCCAGTTATTACCTGTTATATATTATCAAATATAAATTGTTGTTGATTGATGATTGTGATTGGATGATGGGTGATGATGATGGATGTTTTATTGTATATCATTAAATTGCAAATTATCATGCATATTTCCTTTCATTCGGGATTGTGGTTTGAAATGATATACAACCGCAAAAAATTTATATCTTTTAAATTGCGAATTGAAATGATAAATATCCGTATCACTTGACCATAGGATAGAAAATTATATACAGGCACCGTGGTCTATATATAACTATTTTAAAGTGATTTCTATGGTTTGGATGGAATACGGTTTATAATAATCTTAAATTTTATATTGTATAAATATTTTTCTTCCATATATATATACATATGAAGTTGAAAATTTTGAAATTAAAAGGTGTATAAAAATCTTTATTAAAAATGGAAGAAAATTAAGAAAATGGAGTTTAATAATTTATATCATATGTTTAAATGTTAAGTTTGGAAATTTTAAGATATGATATTTATAATTGGATTTTTCCCAAAATAAATTGAAATGAATATTCTGGTATAATTTGAATTGGGAAAAATATATATATTTTATTACTAGAAATTGAAGTCTTATTATTTATGGATTTTATATGAATATTCAAGACTAATTAATAGAACAACTGATTTGTTGAAAGCATAAAATCCAACTTTAGTTTGAAATATTGATACTCAAAATGGATATACGTATATATAAATAAATTGAAGTGGCTTTGGAACTTGAGAGAGATAATATAAATTTTGGTTTAGACTTTAATAAAGAAATGTATTTGTAAAGCCTTTAATAAAGAAATGTATTTGTAAAGCCATGAGAACTATTTTCTTTACAAAGTAACATTTAAGTTAAACCATTTAATTCATATACCGTTGAATGTCCAAACCATTCAAGTTTTTTTAGAAGTTATGGTTTTAAATTATGATTTCAAAATATTATGCTTTGAAAATATTTGATTTTCAGACGTTATGAAGTTAAAGCATTATGATTTTGGAAAAGAATTATATTTGGGATAAGTGATAAAATATGGTTTTGGGTTTTGAAATGATATCGTATTCATGGTTATGAAATGGAATGTTTATTCTGATTTTTAAAGTATAACCTATTTTTAAATGACCGCAGTGTTATAATAACGATGGGTTGGCAAAGAGACCGGGATCGGATATGGACATACTCTCTGTCGATACCGAAAACCACTTTGACTAACCGTGTACGCGGTGGAGATTCCAGAATGAAGTAGGTGGTGGCGACGTTTCCTGTAAGGTAAATACGTGGACCCGACTCCCGTGAGTTGGCATAAGGTGGCTAAAACAGGAGCGATTCTCAGGCCAATGAGGTCATTCCTCTGATCGGACCCTCCTCTTCGATATTATACTTTGATTTTGGATTGATTCAGTGGCCACTTCTATATTTTGATTTTGGGGAGTTAGTCCGAGGTGGGCGGTAACTACGGCTACGCGTTTCCACCAGCCTGGATAGCAATTGGTATATCTACCCTGGTATTGCCTAGTTGTGCCGTGTCACCTACCATACCGAGCCTTTACTACGAGTTTCTATTTGTGTCGTACCTATGGAGTATCCTCTGGTAGCTTCCCGATCAGGAGGTATTACGGTACTGTATAGACTATTGGCATTATTTGTGTTAAGGGCTATATGGGTAACCCCTTAACGCTATTAAAAAGTAAGTTTATTTTATAAATAGACATATTATAATAGCGCAATATACTACATAGTAAATAGTTTAACGGATCCTTAGGAGATGTAAATCCCGAACATCTCTTGAGTTACTGTACTCATATTTATTTCTGTGAATTTAACTCGCATAAGATCTTTTAGTCTGACTCGAGTGTTTTTGTCTTTTCAAATTCGCTCGGGTCAGTCCGAGCGTTTCAGGATCGAAGATTTTAGCTTTGGAGGACGAAGACGAAGAATCCGTATTATATTATTTATAGTATTGCACCACACTCTAAAATTTCCGCTGCATTGATTGTATTGGTATGTGTAACTATGATATTCATTGTATAAGTAAAATAAATATTTTGTAAACAGTTATCATGAACTGTATATTGATTATTATATTTAATCCTTCCGCTGTGAGATTCTATTTTGTTTTATTTCTTCTCTGTTTTTCTTATTTACCCCATAACAATCCGCCCTTGCGTATGCTTTGAATTGGCACATGTGTCGGTTTAAAGTGTGCGAAAAGGCGGGATGTTACAGTTGGTATCAGAGCTTTGGTTTAGCGATAAACCTTGGCTTTGTGGGGTTTGACTCTTTGTTAATAGGATAGAAATATCCTATGGGAGTCGCTGAGTGTGTATATATGAGAGAGCGTATTAGTTAGTGTTATAAAAGGATTTTGATATTGTGTTGACCTGTTCCGCTTTGTATTTATAAATTCTGGTTGATGCATGGGACGCTATGTCATCAATAGGGATTTCTAAACACTTAATAGGACAGACCGACATAATATCCGTTTTAATATAGGTGAATGAAATAATTTTGCCTATTATATTTTCTATATATAAAATAAAGTTTTAAAAGATATTATGTATATATTTGGTTGCTATAGATTGGGTGTTAGGAAATAAAAATATTTATAATAATTGAAGCTAAGTTGAAATTATAATAAATCAAATTGGAGATTTTAGAACTTAAGTCCGGGATTTTAAAAATTTGTTTTCAATGGATTTATGGGATATACGGATTTGGTTTATAAGTATTTTCTTATATAAATATTTAGTATAATTCGGAAAAATTATTTTAAAGAAGATTTTGGAGAATATAAATTTTGTACTTTCCTCTCTGTCGCTGGAAAATAATTTCGGTGATGACGGCCGCATCATCGACTTTCATTTTCGAGTTTCGAAGGGAAAGGCCACTGTAGTAAATTCTACTGCAGATTTGTTTTGAAATTATTTAAAATTTTAATTGTTTAAAGGTAATTAGAGATATAAAAGTTGTAAGAAATTAATTATCTATTATTTTAAAGTAATTTTGGAATTTGATCCGGTATTAATTCTTGAATTTCCATTAATTAGTTGTAAAAAAAAAATAGTGAAATAAATGTTAAGTAATCAATGAATTAAAAGGGTTGAGATTAAACTTGTATAAGTTCTTTTGCTTTTTCTTTAACATAAATAACTTACCAAGTATAAAATGTTGAAATGTAAATTAAGAGTGGAATAGAATATTATGCAAGTAGAATTTTTGGAAATAATGAAGTATTCAATAAATTACTGTTATAAATAAGAATTTAATGGTATGAACTTAAGTAGATAAAATGAAATTCTTTATTAAATAAGGATTGATGTGGAGGGTTATAAACTTCAGTACGGTATGAAAGCTACTAGTTTAAAATTAATAAAATGGAATTGAGAAGAAACTTGTAAATTTTCACTTACATTCTTAAAACATACATAACTTACCATATAATAAAAGTTACAATGTTATTAAGAAAATGAAAGGAGAAATCTTACAAGTGAAGCTTGAGGTAATAAAGGTATTCTATTAATTTGCTATTGTAATGAGAATTAATTGTATAAGCTTAAGATAAATTGCAAATTTTACTATATAAGAAAAGGTAAGTAGTATAAATAGATGATATATACTTTAGTCAATAAATTGGAATACAAATATAATGAATTTTGTAATAAATGGAAAATAAAATTGTAAGAAACAAAGAAATCCCTCCATGAATGAAAGAAAGAAAATCAACCCACCGAAGCATGAAATAAATGTATAATAAGTTAATTTGGTTGTTGGTTTGAATTGTTATTGTTGATTTATGTTTGTTGGGTAAGGAATTTGAAGTTGTTGGATAAATAAATAATCTATCCTTGTTCCATCTAAGACTGTTGAGTAAAGGATGCACTTGATAGTTAAGTTCATTTCATACAAATTTCAAGTTGAACCCAAACAACAAATTGGTTGATGGATTAATGGTTGCTTGTTTGTGGTGTGTGCTGTTTGTTAAAAATCTATGGTTGTTGCATTTGATTGGTTGATTAATGGTCGAAACCACCTAAACATTTCACTTTCATATAAATATTTAACCTTTTAGATTATATAAGTGAATACAGGTGATGGAAGCAACTGCTACTGCTTTTGGTTCCAAAATAATAAGCGTATATTGCCCGACAAATAGGTACGTTTCCGGATTACGTTTTAGCGCTATTTTATATAATTTTCCCGTGTTGGGATATAATATTTTGATAATATATGTAATATATTTGTATATTTTGATATTATATTTTCTCCAGAGTCTCTCCGTACAAAGGAGACTCTGCCAAAATTTTCCGTAAATTTTGGACTTAGAATTTTGTGAAAATATTTTCCCAACTTTAATAATTTAAGTACAAAAGAATATAATGATTATAAAACTGGTATGTTTATATAAGGGAATTAATTTAGTAATATTGTCAATAAGTTAATGTTTGAAATAAGATGTACTGTTTTACTCTTCCTTCTCCCTTCTTTTTCCTTTTCGGGGACGAAAAGTTTTGAGTGGGGGAGATTGTAACGACCCGTTAAATTTGATAATATTAAATGGATTAACTTAATATAATTTTTAATCTAATTTATAATAAATGTAGGAGTTGGATATAGTAACTGAGATTTAAGATTTAACAATTGAAATGTTATATGGAAATAGGTAGAATAACGAAGATTTGTGTTGTGGTTATAAGTCATAATTAGTTGATTAAAATGGTATTAATGAAATAATAACTGAATTTAATTGCAATATATAAACATCAGAAAAATTTAATTGGTGGATTAAATTTGTTAAAGTTCATAAGTTTTGTACTTTAGTTTAGTAGAACTTTAAATTATAAACGAAGATTGAAATAAATGATAAATTTAATTATGTAAACGGTGACTCAAGACCTAGGTTATAGGAATTGGAACATAATCCAATTTGAATTAAGTAGAATAAGGATTTGGTTAATATGTAAGTTATTGTTCAAGGTATTGAATAAAAACTTGGAATCCAATCATAATTTAATGATAATAACGTTAGTATTAGAGAATAAATATATTTCAATGCAGTACCCGAATGAACGGAATAAAATGAATATATATTGAATAGAAATGAAATGTAAATTGGCACATTTGGTTGAAAGTTAATTTTAAGAAACATATAAATGTTGAATTTGTGAATATTAATATAAATATTAACTTGAATGGGATTCATTAATACAAAGATGTAATAAGCGTAGATAGTAAAAAAAATTAATGGCTGTAGTGGAAAAAAAAAAAATCTAATAGTAACATAAAATTTATTTATATGGAAAAAGAGTATAGATTTGAACAAATTTATGAAAATTTGATAAGAACAGTGGTTGTAATCAGTTTGGTTATTTAATATTTGGAAGATAGAGATTTGTAAATCCGTTAATGAATTTATAATGGGAAGGAATGGTAAGAATGTAAAAATTATAAGCATTTGATTCAATTAAGGGAATTAAATTATAATAAATGGTCATTTAATAAATTCAACGTTCTGTGAGAAATCATAATAGTTGTGTAAAATGTGTACAAACTTCGATTTGGAAATTTATTGGATTTATAACGGTTTTGGTATTACATTTATGAGTTTAAAAGTTAGTCCATTTTGTAAAGTAATAAAAGCTTATTTAGGTGACTAGAATTTAGCGTAACGACTATTGTGTGTTACCTATTCTTGTTGCTTGTTAATTTAAATTTTGGGAATCAAATTCAATTTATCCGCCAATTTACCGCAGTTAAAGTGAAATGAATTGGTGAATGAGTAATGTTAGATACAAATAAGATGTAACCAAGAAAAATCCCATTTATAATAATTTATGTAGAATAAAGTAAAGAAACCAGGAAATGAAAATGTGAAAATGTGGATGCAATGAGATCTTATGTAATAATAACTTTGTTAGGTAAGTGATAACGGATTTTTTTTGTATAACCAAATAAAGATCCAAATTTATTTGGAAATTAATTGCAATCTATTGAATTTATTGCAATTAAATGGATTTAATATTTAATAGTTATGTAATTATTATTTGGAAAAAATTGGAGTTATTTGTAATAAGTATGAACCTAATGTTAATTTTTCTTATAGGATTGACAATTGATATGGAATGAAAAGAAGAAAATTTGGGTCAGTAAAATTTGTAATTTATGCATAATAAAATGGATTCTAACGTTAAATACTACGTTATTGAGATTTAGATTAGACTTAAAAAATAATGATGTGAATCAGGAACTAATGTTTATGGCATCTTTATTTTAGGTGAAAGTTGAGAATATAAAGATTAAAAATCTAAAGTATGGATTTTGAGAATATAATTTATAAAATTCTTAAATATAGGAAAGTATAGAAATTAACATTGCAATTAATATACTGTCAACTTTTAATTCACAGCTAAGCCTGTTAAATCTTTTCAATTGATTACGAATCATATAAGAAATAAAATTTGGCCAATTTTAGAATTTAATATAAAATTGGATTTTTATAATTTATTTAATTTATTTAATGAATATTAAAAATAGCCATTTTGGCCATGGACTCGGATTTCGACGAAACCAGTTTCATCGGATCCGTATCGGTGAATTATTATAGGGTTTCAAGTTTCGTATCGGTCGGACTTGTCGTTTGATCGTACGGGCGTGAAACGCCTTGAAATCAATTTTAATAAAATCAATTTGAAATCAATTTGGAAATTTTGTTTTCAGCATAACTTCTTCATACGATCAAATTTGGACGTGAAACTTTTTCCATCGCGTTCGGAATATCTTAAAATACCTATTTGGATATATAGATTTAATAAATTCGGTTCCGGAGGCATAGCGGGCTTTTTGGGCCATAGTTTGTTTCGTACGTTCACTTATCCGATCCATCTACGCTATCTCTAGTCTACCTATATAAGCACGGTTATAAACCCTATCCACTCCTTATTTTCATTTTCTATACGTACATCTCCTTCTCACCTCCTCATTCTAATGGCAGAAAAAAAAACCTAATTCCCAAATTCCAAAAAAAAAAAAAAAAAAAAAATTGCGGATCTGCAGCAGCTTCTGATCGCGCTTCGGGTTTCAGGGGAGAAAACCCTAGAGCAACTTCGGGTCAGGAAGAAAATGACTCGGGTCGCTCCGGGTCGTTTTGGCGAAAACTCCAAGCAGGCACCGGGGAATTGAGGCGGCGCACTGAAGTCGAACCCGAAGTCGACCCAGAACCAGAATTTTCCATTTTTCAAATTTTCATAACTTTTGCATACGAGCTCGGATTCACGCGCGGTTTGTTTTGCTGGGATCGTATCAGAATTTCTGACCTTTTGACGCTGGTTTGGACGAATTTCGAGAAGGGCGGATTTTTGGGTTTAAATCGAATTTAAATTCGATTTAAATTCAAAAGGTGAGTGTTTTAACCCACTCACAACTACTAGAAGCTTTTATGTTTGTTTAAATTAATTTTAGAAATGAATAGAAATTTATTTATGAGTATTTGGCATGTTTATTTTATTCATATCTGTTGAATTGCATTTATTTAATTTAACTGTTAATTTAATTAATTTATTGCGTATAAATTTACAGTTAAAATTTATTTGTTGTATATGAACTGCTAGTTAACAGTTATATAATTTATTACTGAATATAGACTGTAGATTAATAGTTGTTAAATTTAATCTGAATAAAATTGCCAGTTATTACCTGTTATATATTATCAAATATATATTGTTATTGATTGATATTGCTTGATGATTGTGATTGGATGATGGGTGATGATGATGGATGTTTTATTGTATATCATTAAATTGCAAATTATCATGCATATTTCCTTTCATTCGGGATTGTGGTTTGAAATGATATACAATCGCAAAAAATTTATATCTTTTAAATTGCGGATTGAAATGATAAATATCCGTATCACTTGACCATGGGATAGAAAATTATATACAGGCACCGCGATCTATATATAACTATTTTAAAGTGATTTCTATGGTTTGGATGGAATACGGTTTATAATAATCTTAAATTTTATATTGTATAAATATTTTTCTTCCATATATATATACATATGAAGTTGAAAATTTTGAAATTACAAGGTGTATAAAAATCTTTATTAAAAATGGAAGAAAATTAAGAAAATGGAGTTTAATAATTTATATCATATGTTTATATGTTAAGTTTGGAAATTTTAAGATATGATATTTATAATTGGATTTTTCCCAAAATAAATTGAAATGAATATTCTGGTATAATTTGAATTGGGAAAAATATATATATTTTATTACTAGAAATTGAAGTCTTTTTATTTATGGATTTTATATGAATATTCAAGACTAATTAATAGAACAACTGATTTGTTGAAAGCATAAAATCCAACTTTAGTTTGAAATATTGATACTCAAAATGGATATACGTATATATAAATAAATTGAAGTGGCTTTGGAACTTGAGAGAGATAATATAAATTTTGGTTTAGACTTTAATAAAGAAATGTATTTGTAAAGCCATGAGAACTATTTTCTTTACAAAGTAACATTTAAGTTAAACCATTTAATTCATATACCGTTGAGTGTCCAAACCATTCAAGTTTTTTTAGAAGTTATGGTTTTAAATTATGATTTCAAAATATTATGCTTTGAAAATATTTGATTTTCAGACGTTATGAAGTTAAAGCATTATGATTTTGGAAAAGAATTATATTTGGGATAAGTGATAAAATATGGTTTTGGGTTTTGAAATGATATCGTATTCATGGTTATGAAATGGAATGTTTATTCTGATTTTTAAAGTATAACCTATTTTTAAATGACCGCGGTGTTATAATAACGATGGGTTGGCAAAGAGACCGGGATCGGATATGGACATACTCTCTGTCGATACCGAAAACCACTTTGACTAACCGTGTACGCGGTGGAGATTCCAGAATGAAGTAGGTGGTGGCGACGTTTCCTGTAAGGTAAATACGTGGACCCGACTCCCGTGAGTCGGCATAAGGTGGCTAAAACAGGAGCGATTCTCAGGCCAATGAGGTCATTCCTCTGATCGGACCCTCCTCTTCGATATTATACTTTGATTTTGGATTGATTCAGTGGCCACTTCTATATTTTGATTTTGGGGAGTTAGTCCGAGGTGGGCGGTAACTACGGCTACGCGTTTCCACCAGCCTGGATAGCAATTGGTATATCTACCCTGGCATTGCCTAGTTGTGCTGTGTCACCTACCATACCGAGCCTTTACTACGAGTTTCTATTTGTGTCGTACCTATGGAGTATCCTCTGGTAGCTTCCCGATCAGGAGGTATTACGGTACTGTATAGACTATTGGCATTATTTGTGTTAAGGGCTATATGGGTGACCCCTTAACGCTATTAAAAAGTAAGTTTATTTTATAAATAGACACTATTATAATAGCGCAATATACTACATAGTAAATAGTTTAACGGATCCTTAGGAGATGTAAATCCCGAACATCTCTTGAGTTACTGTACTCATATTTATTTCTGTTAATTTAACTCACATAAGATCTTTTAGTCTGACTCGAGTGTTTTTGTCTTTTCAAATTCGCTCGGGTCAGTCCGAGTGTTTCAGGATCGAAGATTTTAGCTTTGGAGGACGAAGACGAAGAATCCGTATTATATTATTTATAGTATTGCACCACACTCTAAAATTTCCGCTGCATTGATTGTATTGGTATGTGTAACTATGATATTCATTGTATAAGTAAAATAAATATTTTGTAAACAGTTATCATGAACTGTATATTGATTATTATATTTAATCCTTCCGCTGTGAGATTCTATTTTGTTTTATTTCTTCTCTGTTTTTCTTATTTACCCCATAACAATCCGCCCTTGCGTATGCTTTGAATTGGCACGTGTGTCGGTTTAAAGTGTGCGAAAAGGCAGGATGTTACATTATGTGTTGATGGGTTCTTTGTCGGCCTGAGAACGAGAGGGAGTTGGGGGAGAAGCATATGCACGGTCCAGATGGTTGATGGCAAGATCCAAGGGCTAGGATTTGCTGTAGGGTTTTAATTATAAAGTTATGTTGTAAAATATTAAGTTATAAATTCTTGTAAGTTTAAAAATCAATATCTTTTTCATACGAGGTCGAAAACGCGCGAAACCAGTTGCATTGGAATCGTATGGACGAACACTACGCTATGGAATTGGATTGGAGTCGTTTGGAGTTAGTGAGAATTTCGGGTAAAATTAAACGTGCGTTTAATTTTATTCGAAATAAATCGCTAAAGAGAAATTGAAATCAAGGTGAGAACTTCTCACTCAATCGAATCAGTTTCGATTTTATTTTAATAGTAAGATTTAAAATATTTGAATGCATGTTTGAATGATGATTGTTATCTATTGATTGTTAAAATAGACATTATGCGCCGTTAGTAAGCGGATGTTATTTATTAAAAACATATACCGCGAATATTTCATAAACAGTGAAATTGGTATTATATATAATAGCAATATATATATATTGGCATATGTATATATTGGAGTTATTGATTTCCCGCATTTTTTTAGCGGATGAGACCCTATTGCGCCGTCTATTAAGCGGATAATATTTTAAATCCCATATACCGCGATAATTTCATACTGGAGCGGAATTGGTATTGTGCTAATGTTTGTGGATGCAGGAAAACAGGTTGGAGGGATCCAACTGGATTCCTCAACAGTATTTATTTGATTTCAGATATTTTGATATTTGATGGATTATCATATCGATATATGATATCGTTGTTTGTCGTGATTGACTATTTGGTGTGTAGCATCATTGGGCCAAATTTGGAATTTTAAAATGATTTTTAAAGTGATTTTTGAAAGAAAACGTTTATAAAATATATTTTTTGAATTGATCCATTATAAATAAATAAACGATATAATTTTAATGTTATAAAAATTATGGTTTTTGAGAAATATAGTTAAAAAAACTGATTTTTGACAATATGGGCTAATGATTTTATAAAATAGTTTAATCGGGATTTTTGAATTTATTATAAAAAGTTGAAAATATAGGATTTATAAAATTTAACTATTTTATAAATCAAAATGATGAAATTATAAAGGACTTTAAAGATGTTTTAAAATAATAGTATAAATTGATTTATATAAGAGATTTATAAATTGATATTTATAAATTAAAATATTTGAATTATAAAACGAGTTTTTATAAGTGTTAGAATGAATTGTGAATGAATTTCATAAATGAATGAAATTTATAGAATTATAATCGGTGAAGTTAGAAATGGAATTTTATAAACAGTAGGTTTATAGAATATGTAAAGTTATTTGAAGAATAAGTTTTGGGTAAATAATTTAATCTTATAAGGTATAAGATTTATCATTATGAAGTTTAAAGGAACGATTTTGTAAAATAATCGTTTTATAAGCATTTAACTTACAATATGAACTTTTGTTATATAATTGAGTTATAAATTGAATAGGTTAATAAAGGAGATTTATAAAAAGGAAGTAGTTATAAAATAAATAGAAATAGAATTTATAAACGTTGTTTTGTAAATTCGCAAATGACTTATTTTGATAAGTAAATTGTTATAACTTATTTATGGAGTTATATTCACATTTTAGATAGTGAATAATCCTTTAAAATAAAATGTATAGAAATGATGAAATTGGTTAACGTGGTATATTCAAGTTTTTTGAATAGTGAATAATATGTTAAAGAAATTGTTTTGAATGTGATATTTTAAATAGAATTTAAAACAAGTTAACGATGTTTTAAAATGTGTTGAGATTCGAAACCATAGATTTCAACATTTATTGTTGAAATAGACGTTTTCGAGAAATAAAAAGGAAATGGTAGACTATAACACTGTTGTTATAGTAAATGATTTCCGAAAGGAAATGTTTTGTATAGTATTGGGATTTATATATATATTTTAATTTCGAATCCCTATACTAGTGTTTTGGGTTGTCGTAACGATGTTTTACGTAACATTTGTTTTGGCCCAAATAAATATGTTTAAGAGAATGATTTCCTTAAAGAATGAAATATGTACTTAATCTCGATTTAAGTATATTGAATATTTTCCAAGTGTTGAAAATAAATGGATTGAGAATTACTTATTATTCAATAAGTATGGAAATGTTTTCCAATAAGTGAATATGTTGAGAATTTATCTTTTTGAAGATAAATTGAAAATGAATAATTGAAATCGTATATTCATAGATATTGTAAAATATAAATTCACTATGGAATTTATAAAAGAAAGTGGAATTCGTTTAAAAATAAATATTTATTTATTTTTGAAGTGTGAAAACATATATCTTGTAAAGATATTTTTGGGAAATAAATAATTTGGAAAATTATTTGGAATCTGGTGATGTGTGCATATCCATTGATAGTTCAATAACCGACTATCAATATTTACCTTTGAAAGGTATTTGTTGTGATTTGTTGAATTTGAATGCTACACTTATTTTTAAATTGTTGCGCTCGTTATTCGGATTACCCATTCCGAATAGTGATACGACGTAATGGATAGCATTGAAGATCGGTGTTGAAGACCCGGTATTTGCGAGAGCGATAGGATGACCTGTCGATTGACTCTGCACCGAGTTGCTCCGGTATAGAGTTCTCCATATGTGATGGTGAATCCGATCAGGATTGTGGATATCCGGATTGCAAGGACTTCTTTGTAAGTGCCTTCGGTTCTGTTCGATCCCGGAACAGACTTGTATGGATTGTATGTCTGACATTACAAATTGAGATATAAAGCAGATTTCTTTCAAATATATTTCTGTTGGTGGCGGAGAATTTATTCTCTTAGCTTAACACCCTTCTCTGAGACGTACGAGCTCAGAGGTTATGTAGTTGAAGGTTATCAGCGATATATTCGCAATTTGGTAATGTGACATGCTGAGTGTTGCTGTGAAATGATCATTGTGTTGATCATTTTTGATAGGATCATTTATTTGATCGTCTATCCTGGTGATCATTTCTATGATCGTTTGTTGACCCAAAGCATGGCTTTTGTATAAAATATGTTTTTGTGGACGTGACTTCGTCGAGCCTCACACCCCGGAATGGTCAAAACAGGAAAGATGCGGCAAGGTTATGAGGGGTAGCGCCCTTTAGGGTATGTGCATTTCCTTCTGGAAAAGGGTGGTATCATGGTATGGAGCCCAGATACTTACTCATGTTGAAAACACTTTATGATTGTGTGAATTGATTACGAGCGCTCAGTGAAAGGTCCCAAAGGACCGGGGGATGGCATATTCGGTCAGTTGTTACTCAGTTAGGGGTAACCCGGCCTTGTGTTGGCAGAGATCCGGTTTGGTTCTCGGGGACGTCCATCCAGAGGCATTCTCATGTGGCAATGGGTAGTTCCTTGGCCTGATCATTCGTTGGAAATCCAATTCCCAATTCGAAACCTTGTACGGTATTAGTTGTAGAACCTGCCATTTACTTATGGTGGTCACCACTGTTTAGATGGTAGCAATAGTAGGCATACGATAATGGTCGTATGTTGGCTAAGATTTATATTCTACTTTCGAAATGAATTTTTCCTACACCATGCACTAGTAATAATATCAAATGTTCTTTTAAATGCGTATCAAGCATCTTTGACTATCATAAGGAGAAATCTCCTCCGATTCTGCGTTTGCATTGTGTGCGTGTGTGGAAGGCCTTATGGTAGTCTCATTTTTAAAAAGCATTGCGAATTGACTTTAAAAATATTCTTCTATTTTGTTTTCAAAGATAAATAAACTATTTTGAGTTCTCACACCAGTCACATGAATGACTCGGAGTTTATTGTTTTCCTTCCTAAACTCTGGGTGCCCACCAATTTCTACACGGGTAGTCAAGAGTTAGGTTTATCAGGATATTCAGGATATTCAGGATATTCTGGAATTGCTGGAAGCAAGCTGGATGGCATGGCGTATTACTAGTATATAGTATTTCTTTTTCCGCTGCACTGTTAGATGTTGTTTGTTGTTGTACACTCTGATGATATGATGTAATGAAATGTGATGAAATGTAATAACTGATATAGTTCTTTGTTTAAAGATTATTCATTTATTATTATATGTTGGTCCGCTGCGAATTGTGAGATTCTGTTATTGTTCTGTTGTTTTCTTTCCTCTCTTTTCTCTATTTTCTATCTCTCCTCTCTTCTTCTGTCTCTTCTTCTTTCTTAAACCATAACATTTCGGGTTTCCGGCATTCGATTTCTTGGCAGTCGATAAAGTGAGTATCGATATTGAATTTTTGAAAGTCGAAAATTTCCGGGACGTTACAAAGAATCTGTTCTGTCATATATACATGCATACCATATCAGAGTACATCAACCAATCATACATATCCATACACAGCGGAAATAATAGACAAATAAGAAAATACGCTCTGTCATCCAGCTCGTCTCATGAGCTCCAACATATAACCTGAACCAGTTTAACTCGGTCTCACCCGAGCATCATATAAAACAACACCCGAGTCAGTTTGGAAAACCAGCGTGAGAAAATCACACTCAATTGGATTATTAAAGTTTCAAAAATCCTTTGAAAACAAAAGCATCTCGTAAGACCACGCCACAAATAAACATGTCCGGTTTTTACCTTACGATAGCTAAAACACTTTTTATAGAAATCCTCTGATATTATAATAGGGTCTATATACAAGTACTTATAAAATAGCCGAAATTGTTACATGATTAAATTCCAGCTACTAGCCACAGAGTGGGCAATACAAACAAAACTCGTATAAGGCTCGTATGGAGAATGGATTTCCATCAGTGGCTGGGCTATTGGGGTAGCGCCCGTCACAGTACCTGGCCTAGATCAGAGTACCGAGGAGTACGCCCGCTCCCCTGAAACACAAGGCCGGAAACATTCCTTACTGAACAGTCCCGAACAAGATAACCCCGTGGTTGGCGCAACCAACCACCCGCTAAGCCGAATAAAAAGGGACATCTAGACAAGGGAAAATCTTGTCCTACTTGGGAATGACCCACCTAACCTTGCTGCACCTCCCCTGTTTTAGCCATTTCCGGTTGATGAGGCTTGAGGTTAAGCGTTACCTTTCAAGATCGCATCACTTAGAATGCTCATCGTCCACCTGACGACGGTTTGAAAGTATTCAATCCATACAAGTTGCCCTGGGTCTGGACAAACCGAATCACCGCCTTCAACTCTTCACGGTCTTCATTCGTTATCGTTCAAACCGGATCGAAGTGGTTTTCGGATACTTAAATCCGATCATGAGCTCTTCGAAACGATCAGCGCATTGTCCAATATTGATAGTCGGTTATTTAACTATCAAATAATTATTCACAAGCAACCATCAAATAATTTCCTTAAATTATTTATCTCAAATATCATTCAGATATTATTTCCATTTTAACCCATTTGAAATAAATTTTCAAAGTCCTTTTGTTCCACGAAATCATTTAACTGATTTCTTATACTCACTTACAATTGATTTATCCTTTGAAAATATTCCTTATTTTCTCATTTCTTTCTAAAAAATCAATTTACACTTTCCTTATAATTTTCTCAAACTCACTTTCTCCACTTAATAAGATTTCTCCTAAATCTTATCCCATTTAAATTAATTTGCTTACCATCACAAGAGGATTTTAATTGGATTTTAAAAACATTTTGAAAACATATAGATTTATAAAATAAGAAGTATGGTTTTATACAAATTATGGTTCGAAAGTAATATTAAAGTTCATAACCAGTTAATGATAAAATTCAAAACTAGTTTTAGAAAATTAGAGTTTACTAATAAATATTTTCCAAGCCTTCAAAGTAACTAATTCGAAAATATTTTACATTCAAATAATGGTTTATAAAAATTTATATAGTATAATAATTTAAAATATTCCCTTTTAAATAAATTTATAATTTTTAGAAACCCAATATCTATAAATGCCTCTTGTCCATATTCACCTTTCTTATCTTCGAAAATATTCTTGTATTTCCATTCAAAACAATATCATTCTCAATATAAGTTCATAACTTATTTCTTTTCATATCCATTGATATCTTCCTTTCCCATTTATAAATTCCGTTTATAAATTTATAAACTCCACAGAGTTTTCCCTTTGCTTATATTAATTAAAAATCTTATCTTTATAATTTATTCGTCATTAAAATTCATATTTGTTTCTTAGTAAAACTCTTCTCATTTCTTATTAAGATTTCATCATATTTCAATTCTATTTAACCATTACAATATTTCTTCAAGTTTTTAATTTATAAGTTTGATTTCCCAAAACTCTTCTTTAACCAATTAAGGTATAAAAATACTTTTGTCTTCCTTAAAATTTCAAATAGAAGTAAACTCAGATTCTTAATAATTATTCTATTCAAGTTCAATTTTAACTTCCTTTAATTTAAATTATTTAGTATTTAAGAAAATTCCAAATTTAACTTCCGTGTTATTTAATACTTAATAATTCGATTCACAAACAAATCCATATCAATTCATCATCCTGGCATATAACAACATACATATGAGATCAATAAATATTTTGAGGAATCCTGTTGGATCCCTCCAACCTATTTCCCTGCATCCACAAATGTTAGCACAAATAAAATAGCAATTCCACTTAAATGGTGAAATATCGCGGTATATGGGATTCATATATTATCATCCGCTATTATGCGGCATATAGGGTCTATTTAATTATTCGCTAATTCAACCATGATTCAAGCAATTCAACAAATAAATTTAAATTCAACAATTTAAATTTAAATTCAACTGAGTGAGATTAACTCACCTTTGATTTAATTGTTGCAATCCTTCCCAATCCCGACTCGTTTCCATATTTTTGACCTTGAATAACAATTGCATGGATTTTATTAATATTTAAACTAATCAAATGTTTAACTATCGTTTAATAAAATTTATTTTTTTAACTCTAATAATTTAATTTTAACGAGTGATATAATTTTAACCGAATAATTACTTTTTAAACTAATTCTCCTTTTCAAAATCCTTTTTAGTAACTAAAAATAATTAAATGAATTACTTATACAAATTAATCACCTTAAAATAAACTTAGAAAATTAAAATAAGTAAATGTGTATTTATTCCTTCAGGAACTAAATATATCTATATAAAAAAAAATGATAGGTTTCCAAAAATTTAGTGTTATATAAACTTTTCAAGTGTTTTAAAATTCATATTTATTTTTCAAAAATCTTAAGCATATACCTATGTTTGGTGTTATCTGTATATTTACATCTATACCTACTGTTTTACTGAAAAACAAAGACTACCTCAAATCGAATAGGGAACCAAAATCTCCACGCTGTCCCCAGAGTCGAGCCTCAACCACCAACGCTTCGCTGCCCAACACCGCGATCCACGCCACCGCTTCCAGCTAGCGAAACCACCACCAACGTCGCCTCACGTGCCATCTCGAAACAACCACAACCACACTCGCGCGAAACCAACCTCAAGACCGCCACCCGACGTCGATGCCTGCACAATGCTCGAGCCCCTCTTGCGAGCGCACGCGACCCACTCGCGAGTAGCACGAACGAAAATCAATTTCGCTCGTCCCCCGTTTGATTCGATTTAGTTTTTTTTATATAATTCTATATGCCGTTGAATCGGCTTGAGGAAGAGGAAAAAAACGAAGAATTCTCGTTCAATTTGGGGGAAAAAGATGAAGTGGCGGCCATATATTTTGAGAGTGTATCGTTTGAAAAAAATAGAGAATGAAGGTTTTGATTTCGTTCGAACGAAAATCTGAAGTGGTACGCCATTATTTTTACTATTTTTTTTCTTCTGCGAATTCTGATTTTGAAAGAAGAAGTTCGGTTTCATTTTAACACAAAGGGTTGCGTACTTCAGAAGGCAAAGGGGACAAGATCGATACCTAGGGTGGCTTATTTTCAGAGGAGGTCGGCTATGTGATTTGATGTAGGATATTATAATTTAAAACGGTTAATTATTGTCTAGACGTTCCTACCTCGTACGCTCACAAGAAGACCCCGAAAATTACGAAATTTGAAATCCGATAATTATTCAATACTACAGATCTAATGGAACTGGTTCCGTCGAAATCCAAGACTGTGCCTCGGAAGGCTATTTTTAAATGGTCAATTTAAGCGATGTAAATTTAAAATTGAACAAAAGGCAGTTAGATTCAATTTTAATCCATCTATTATTCTCAGTATTATTAATATAAAGTTTATAAGCCGTTGAAATATTTTTAAACAAGCTTACAATCCCAAAGTTAATATTTTACCTGCTATTCAATTATCACTGTAATAATCAATTAATTTATTCAATTAATTGTTATATTTAAATTCTGGGTTCTTTTTATTAAATCAAACCAACTTTTCATATTGAAAAAAAATTATATTTCAAATTAATTATTTAAATTCATTTTAAATATCACAAATTAACTATTGAAAAAGCCGGGTCGTTACATCCCTCCCCCTTAAAAGAATTTCGTCCACGAAATTACTAGTTAGGAAGAATGATCCATAACCCATTATCTATTTCCTCAATCCAAATAGTTTACAACTTACCAAACAAATCTTTTATCATAGACCCACTAACCCTTTTCCTAACCTTTCAAACTTACCCATAAGTCCCAAAGAATATCACTTACTTATTAACTCAAATTTTAAATTTGAAACTGAATTTTGAATTATCAAAATTTTCTCAAAATTTTTCTAACTCTCTAAATTTTCAAAAAATTTCGCCAGCGTCTCCTTTGCGCGGCTAGCTCGGTACAGCTACAAAATGGCTCTATGGCCCCAAATCTCAAAAAGAAAACAAAAAGCCAAGTGGCTATATCCAAAAACTCAATCAAATTTCATACAGAAATTTAAATACATACCTTTTAAGTTGGGCAATTAAATTTTTACCTTCTGAAATCAAAAATCCCAATTCATCCATTGCTTTTATACACCTGTATATTCCATTTAGCAATAATATCCAATTACAACATTCAAAAACATATATTGGCTTCTTACAAAATTTCAATATCCATTACATTTAAGCCCGTACGATGTATATATACCATTCGTACGCAATATCAAATTCGATCACTTGCTCGATCACACAATTTCACTTCCGAACTAGTATCGTCCACCCGACTTCCTAGTGCGGACTCAGATCGGGTTTCTTGATCAGAAACCGTCATTCTCCTTGCATAGTCATAACTATGATAGAGAATTTCCAGAATCAATCAAAATTCCATATCAAGGGTTCGCCGTCGAAAATCGAGTGAAAAATCCTAACTCGAATCGATAAAATTATCTCGAAATTCTATGCTCGAATCTGGATCAAATAACTATGCGAATAAAATAATATACGTACATCCTACGTATTTGCCCCAATTGATTATCAACTATATCAATTTCCTTTTTATTCTCATTTATTTTGATTGTTATTCACTTATTCACAATTTTCCCGTTTCACAACTATCAGTTTTAATCTCTTTTGTATTCCAATTCCAAATAAATTCAATTTGCTTTAATTTGCAAATTAATTTCAAACCTTAATACTTTTATTTTCATCTTTTATCCAAATTTCATTTCCAATTTTACTTGAGTTTAGTTGACCTTCCAATTCAAAACACTGAGTTCAATTTACCTTATTTCAAATGATATTCGATTAATCATTCCTTAAATTAATTTCACTTACTAATTTGTTTTTATATCTCAAATACTTTTTCTATCTTTAATTTCTTTGAACAATATCTTCCGTTCATCTTACTTTACATATACAATTTAAATTAGATTTCAACATTCAGTTATAATCCTATTTGATTAACAAATTTAAACCATTTGTCGTTAGTGAAAAATTTCAAAAGATTCAATAAAAATTCTAACTCCAAAAATTTTTGAAAATTTTTGGCAGAGTCTCTTTTGTACGGAGGAGATTTTGCAATTTGACAAAAGATATATATATATATATATATATATATATATATATATATATATATATATATATATATATATATATATATATATATATATATACGTCGACCCACACGGTCGAAAAAACCAAAAACAGTTCCTATTTCCTATTTTGTATTGCGTAGGCGTACCTTATTTAGCGTTTTAAGCAAGCGACATATTTTATTTTAGCATTTACGTGCCCAAAATCCCGCTATACAGTCTTCTGGAACCTGTACTTACTCAATTTAAACACATAAGTAACATATTTATGAAATCTATAATATTTTACTCATTTGAACAACTACAACAATCAATAACATAAGTAATGCACTCAATGCAACTTACATAAGCAAGTTACAGGGATTTCAATCTAATTCAGTTGGCTTCTAAACCAATTCATATACCATTAGCATTCAACACAAGTGAGTTTCAACTCATTTACTTAACTTCAATTCATAATTATGTTCAAACAAACCCATTTGCAATTTAATTGATTTCAAAATCAATTTCTGCTACTTCTATCGATTCAAATCCATAATCTACAAACAATACATACAAGCAGTTTGTATAAACAATTGATAAGGTTCCAATTAAATCCAATTACTTTTACTGAATTTATATAATCCAATCCGATTCGGAATGATTTTCAATATCATTCTTTTTATATTCAATTTATTTTTAATTCAATCTATTTTATATTCATGGCAATTGATGAAAAACAAGTTTATTTACTTTTATCATTCCATAGAACTTTATTTAATCTTGTTTACAACAACAACAATTATTTCCATGCAAATTCGACAAATATCCGTTCAAACAACAGTTTCTTTAGTTTTATAACTATTTTAAAATTGATTTCCCACTCAATTTATATTTAAATCCGTTCCATTCTAATTTCTTTAAAATCCATATATTTGCATTTACTTAATTTTTACATTGAATTTTATTCAAACTATTTTATTTAGCTTGACAACTTCCATGCTTATGATTAATAACCATTTCCCAAATTTATACAAGTCATGCTTCATTCAATTTACTACTTAAGTCAATTCACATTAAATCATTTAAATTTCATAACTTAAGTTCATTTCCTTTGCCCATAAATTCTTTTTCAATTTATTTTGATTCTATTTAAATCAAACCTCTTTCATTTATCACTTAGCTAAAATAATTTATTTGTTCAATTTTTTTTTAAAAAAAATTTCAATTCTCATGTTCGATTCATTCCCGAACTTATTTGATTGATTACAAGACTACTTCACTTTTTTTATACTCATATGGATTTTGTTAACGCTGAAATTTGAACGCTAACACCCCGGTGTATGAAGTGAGATTGTGAAAGCACCACCCGATAGCTCGGGAACAGATTATAAGCAGATAATAGCGAAAAAGCAGTAAACAACAGCAATTTTATAGTGGTTCGGCTTAAGAGAGAGCCTACGTCCACTTTGAATATCTTTATTGACGATTTGATTACAAGTCGATGCGATTACACTTTGATTACAACACACTTCGAGTTACAAGTGACTTAGAACAAGTAGCCTAAACTTCAATGTCGATCCAAATCTTTGAACTCATGTTGGACATGTATGATTTCTTCGTGAAGTTCCTTGAAAGTGTTGAAGTAGTTCAGAATGCAGCAGAGTAACGGTGCTTGAAATGAATGAGCCAAAAAGTCCCTTGAATGTTGGAGGTGGCCATGTATTTATAGGCAAATTTCTGGGCTGGAATTGTTAAGTCATGAGTCGTGACCGACTCAGGATGAACCGTGACCGACTCACATATCACGAGTCAGCAAGCAGTGGCATAGATGAAATGGCATTGATCTTGTTCCTCGTATGCTTAGGTCGCCAGCGACTTATGATAGGTCGTTAGTCACCTTGAGTCGTTGGAAACCCTGAGTCGTTGGAAACCCTAAGTCGGTCTGCCCCATAAACCACTAACTAGTTAAACCACTCTGCTCCTCTAAGGCATTAACTCGTTGAGTCGTTGATCCACTGAGTCGTTACGAACCTTGAGCAGATGAGTCGGTCCAGTCCTTGAGTAGATGAGTCGGTCCAGTCCTTGAGTCGTCTCGTATGAGCCGTGAACTTCGTTGAGTCGGCAACTCAATGAGTCGGCCTGTATCATGAACCGTTAACCTCCATGAGTCGTTCCATTCCCCTAAGTTGCCTTGAGCCCTAACTCGCCAGCCAATTGAGTCGCTACCAGTTGAGTCGGTCCATTCTAAGTTGCTGAGGCTTTTTTGAGTCGTAGATCCATTGAGTCGTTAAGGACCTTAAGTGGATGAGTCGGCCCAGGTTTCAACTCGTTGGCAGAACGGGGTTAACATTTGCCCCCCGAAGTACACGCCTAAGTTGTAGGTCGTGTGCTTCGACTCATCTTAACTCGTGCGCCGACTCAAGCTCCACTGGCCAAAGCTATAAAAACCTGAGTCGTTCCCCGTTTCTTCTCATTCCCTAACCTTTAAACCGTTCTGCCATTAACGCATCTCCAAGCTCTCAAAGGCGATTTCGACCTGATTCACCTCTGATCACCTCTAGCATCATACTACGTAAGCAATCTCGCTTCCCCTATGATTGTCGATCATCTCTAGCCTATGCGCCCCATCTCCACCTTCTATTTTCCCTTTTGAGCCCTGCGAATTTGGTTGCTTTGGCCATCAATGGACTTAGGGTTATTTGCTCTGATGATTCGCGATTCGAGGCGATTTAGTGTTGTGATAGAGCAAGGATCGTCGATTGAGAGTTTATTGGGTTAATGGGTTAGGAATTAGAAGGTTCACGGGATAGGAGTGAGACGGTTCACGGGTTAAGAGTTAGAAGGTAAATGGGTTTAGGAATTGTATGGTAAGTTGGCCAAACGGAGTGGAGCATAGCCTCGGATGCGACTCAATAATTCTGGGCGACCTGATACCCTTCGCGACTCAACTCTAGACCGGCTTACCAATTCTCGCGACACAAGTCTTAAGTCGTGGCCGAGACAGGACTTGGAGAATTTCACATAACTTTGAACTGAAATCCTTTCCCCCTACTGTGCCTTACGACTTAAATGCTGCCGACTCAAAGTGTTGATAACTTAAAGCATAAACGACCTAAGCCACCTTATAACTTTTAAATTGTGGACTTGAACTTTAACTTGGATTGCTGAAATATTCTGCCTGAATATTGATTCGTTTGGACTCTAACCTGTTAAACTTTGTTGCATATTTTAGTTTTACAGATTGCTTCAATTTGCAAGTATACAACCTGCTTAATACAATAACCACAGAAAATCGGGACGAATATACTGCCATTGATTGCCCACATCCAATGATAGATTAGTCAATAGAAGATAATTGACTTAAATAGATTGCGTGAATGAAGTGCTTTAAATCAACGAATTCAAGTAAAGTGCTAAAGCAACATTGAACTAGTCAACTGAAATTGACCGGTTTGCACCAACACTATACCTGAATTTTTAAATTAACAAGTCCTGAAATTTAGTAATTGATCAATTGCCAACTAGCTTAACTTCAGTTATATTTACTTGTTTATTTTCATTAGTTCTGCACAACACTTCACACTTTTAGGAAACGTGCACCTTCGCATTTGAACATCCAGTTGCTTGTGTAGAATGACTTCTCAACAAGAAGAACCGATGGGCCAGGCTGAAGATGTCTTCCCAATAGCTAACCCAGTGGATAACCCTCCGGAGAGAACTTCCACAACTCTGAATCAGCGGGTGTTTAACCAATTGCGCATCCAGTTTGGCATTGACGAAGCTGATGCCTTACTGCCGGGGCCAAATGATACTGCAGACAGGCCCCCTCTTGGCTTTGTTGCTGTCAATCGCCAAATGTGCTTGAGCGGTGCCATCCCACCTTTTAATGACTTCCTTCAGCAATTCCTGCTTCGGTTATCTATCTCTCCATTCCAATTGCACCCCAACGGCCATGCCATTCTGATGGGGTTATGTGTGCTATTTCGGAGAGTTTTGGACCGATTACCGAGCTTTGGGGAAATCTGCTACCTCTGCTCATTCACAAAAATTAAAGATCATCCCTCTATCGTAGTTATAAGGAGTGCTCGAAACCGCAAACTCATCACTGATCTTCCTGAAAGCGTTCATGGATTTCTAAATCAGTTTTTCTTTGTTCGCTGTCCTCCAGGGTTTTATGCCATCTGGAGAGTAGGAAGTAAGATTTCCTGTTTTTATTTCTCCATTCTTGAGCTTTTCGAAATCTGAGTTGCTAAATGCTAACTTCGCTTCTTTTTTCCTGTTTTAGCACTTCCTCCTCCCTCTAGAGATCCATGCTATAAGCAAATTTTTGAAAGACTGAATGCCGTGGCGGCAGAAGAGAGGAGTATAAAGTTTTTGTTAAATGATGAATTTTTACATCAATATGGGCTTCTTCATTCCTCTCGCTTCACTCAGCCTCATGAAGTTCCAACTGAAATTCCCGATTCCCCGACGGAAATTCCTGATGATTCGGTCTCTTCTAAAGAGCACATGCGGGGAGGAACCTCTATAGAAACTCCACTAGTGAAGTGTTCAACTCCGAAGGATGTTGCGGGGCCGTCTGACAAGTCTATACTTGCCCCAGTTATCGAAGAGGAAGAACCTCCACGATCTTCCGGAAGATCTGCTGATGAAGGAGTTGAGAAAGCAAGTCCCAAAAAGCATAATGGTGATGATGTTTTTGAGGGGTTGAGCGACTTAATTGTGACTTCACAAGAACTTTTCAAAGATGATGCTTCCAAAACTATCTCTTCTTTAATTGAGGCGACATCTTCTCTACAACAAATGTCAACTCCTCCTACTCAAGTTATCACCACTTCTACTCCACAGAGTGGTTTGTAGCTTGATGCGTGTAGTTTACACATTACACAACACTTAGGACTTTTCAGCACTTCTACGCACTTATCTTCTTATACTTTAAAGATTTCTAAAGCTTATTTTTTTTTATTTCAGATTCTCCAATGGGGCGCAGCAGCTCATATTACGATGATTTCCAGCGCTACGGGAGGCGTAGCCAATATGATTATAGGCGTTACCTCCCCTCTTACAGAGAATCCGATGAAGAAAGAGCTGCCCGAAAGGCTCAAGAGAAGAGGGCTCAAGAGGAGCGCTACGAAAGAAGGGAGAGGGAAGAGCGCCATGATTCTTCACAAAGGGGTGACGATTCCCATAAAAGAAAAACCCATGATGACAGAGGAAAAGGTCACATGGTTGAAGATTTGAGCAAGCGAGCACGACCTGGTGAGAAGCACACCACTACAACTCCTGAAAAGGTTACTGCCCCTGCCTCGCTTGATATTCCTTCCGGCTCTCCCGCTCTCGGGAAGTCGGACATCCAAACTATAATTAGCAGACCCAAATTCCAAGTTGGACCGGGTCCTGCCACTTTGCAGAGCCGATTTCCTCAGTGGTGTCTGAAGGGAGTAAGGTTTGACCTTGACTTGGTCCCCATAGACAAGTCTGCTATGTTACAAAACCTTGACGCCGTTAAACTTGACATTGAGAGGATGTCGAACTGGCAGAAACTTGTTGACGAGCTTCAGAGGGTTAATCGCGCGAACATAGAGGCCATGCTCACCATGGAAAATGAGCCGAATGGCAAAAAGTGCTCGAGCAACATGACACCGAGATGAGAAGCATTGCTTCTTACAATGAGGAGCTTGAAGCGAAAGTTGAAGAACTGAAACAAGAGCTTGTTGCTTCCTCTACTTCTTATTCTCAAAAAGAAGAAGTGCTCCTCAAACAAGTGAGAGATGCCCACGCTAGCCAAAGGGATGCCGAAGACAGGCTTGAAGTGCAGAAAAGAATTAGCGAGGGCTATGTCGCTGACATTGAAGAGCTTCAGAAGAAAAATAGCTCCCAAGAGGCGGAGATTCAAATGCTTAAGCTTCAACTTTATAAAGCTGAAATGGAGCGTGATGAGGCCGTTGCCGGCAAAATTGCAGCTGAAAATTCTCACGAGGCAACGAAAGCCAACATTAGCTCAACATTATTTGATTTCTATCTGCACAGCATTTTGGGGCGTGGCAGCCTTGCCTTTCTAGGCCCTAAGTATGAAATTACACTAGCTGAAGTTTGGGAGGCAGCACTCGATATGCTCGGTGGTAAAGGCGCTGGCTACGCTGAGTCAGCTCTTGAAGAGCATTATCTTGATGATGATGCCCGCGCCGCTCTTGCCAAGGGGAGAGAACAACTTGCAAGATTGAGAGCTGAAACAGCGGCGGGAGAATATTCAGGAAAAATCACCTCGACTATTCCAATACAACCTTCTCCTTCAGCCGAAATTGATATTATCGGTTCTAGTTCTCATTCCCCTTCTCCTGCTAAAGTCACCACTGATATTACCAGCATACAAGGTGGAGATGAGGGCGGTGAGAGTGCTGAGGCACAGGATTACGAAGTTGTCATCAGGGAACCGACTTCTGCAGGTAACCCTACTGACAATCTTGCCCAAGTAGACTGCTCATCTGTTTCTTATGAACTTGATGGGCTTTTTGACTACTTCTTAAATCTCGGCGAACCTTTATCTCCGCTTTTTGCTGACTTGAACTTTTTTCCTTCTACAGAGAAAACATTGGGCATTGTTCAGGGTTCTCCTCCTCCGGTTATCCCTCCTCCGTCTCTTCAGGTGGCTCCTCCTTCTGCTTCGCGGCCCGGGTCACAAGAGGAGCAAATTGAGGCTCTTCATGGCCTAGATGACCCTATCGTTTCGCAAGAGCAGAAAGACGAGGGACTTGAAGGAGGCGAGATCTCTCCGGAGCGGACTCCTTCTGATGATGTAATCTTGTCCGCTCTTGTTACTCCAGGGAGTGAGTCTTTTTCGAAGAGAAGAAAGAAGCACGGAACATCGAAGAGAAGGGGGAAGAAAATCATTGCTACTGAAGAGGAACCGGAAATTGCACCAGTTGCACCTCCCTCTCCTTCTTCCCTTATGCCTTCAGACCGACCTGAAAAGCTAACCATTCGGCCGGGTAAAGGGTCTAAAGGTGGCAAGAAGAAATGAAGATTCCGGCTTTTAGCTTCTTGTCTTTTGCATGTACTGGTCGAGAATTGTGCGGGTGCCGGCCCCTGCTTTTTATTTTGAAACTTGTATCTGCAATACAATTGAATAAAATGATCCTTTATTTGTACAGACTCTTGTTTGAATTTGAGAATGCATTTATTATTCATTTTTGCACAAGTTTATTTATATGATATTGTAGCGGGCTTATGGCATGTTGTTTGAGCATTACTTTCGTCGATGTGGTTATACCATATTGTATATAACTATACCATGTTGCCCCCATACCATAAGCTTGCTGCAATATTTTATACTTCGAGGTGACTTGCACTCTTATTTTCTGAAGAATAATTACTTCGCTCTTGAAGAAATTCTTCGTAGAGTACAACTCCCTTCATATAAGTCTTTACGCTTTGTTCTTCGAAGAAATCACTTTTCTTTTGCTTATGTACACGTTTTACCAAGTGAATTCTTCTATGAGGTAAAGCGGGCCTCTGAAGGGTACTTTAACTTTTTTTTTGTTTTTTTTTTGAGGAAGGTTATTTTCCAAAATAGGTAAATCACTCTTCCTTTGAAAGTTAAAGTGTGCCCTTGATGAGGATTTTTTTTTTCTTACATAGAAAGTTGTGCCTCTGAGGAGGGATTTTTTCACGTTTCAACACTTGGAAGTTTTATTTCAATCTCGGTGAAACGTGTACCTCCAAAGAGTTGTGCCTTTGAAGGAAGCCTTTTCACGTTTCAACACTTGGAAGTTTTATTTCAATCTCGGTGAAACGTGGGCTTCCGAAGAGGTCTTTCTTCTTGATTGTGTCTCCGGGAGGAGGTTTTTTTTTTTTTTTTTTTAGAAACATAGAAAGTTGTACCTCTGAGGAGGGATTTTTTCACGTTTCAACACTTGGAAGTTTTATTTCAATCTTGGTGAAACGTATACCCCCAAAGAGTTGTGCCTTTGAAGGAAGCCTTTTCACGTTTCAACACTTGGAAGTTTTATTTCAATCTCGGTGAAACGTGGGCTTCCCAAGAGGTCTTTCTTTTGTTTTACATTTCAACTCTTGTGAAGTGAAATTCCGAAGAGCGGTTGTAACACTTCAACTCCTGGTGAAATGGGCCTCCGAAGAGGGCTTTATTTTGTTTTACATTTCAACTCTGGTGAAGTGAAATTCCGAAGAGCGGTTGTAACACTTCAACTCCTGGTGAAATGGGCCTCCGAAGAGGGCTTTATTTTGTTTTACATTTCAACTCTGGTGAAGTGAAATTTCGAAGAGCGGTCGTAACACTTCAACTCCTGGTGAAATGGGCCTCCGAAGAGGGCTTTATTTTGTTTTACATTTCAACTCTGGTGAAGTGAAATTCCGAAGAGCGGTCGTAACACTTCAACTCCTGGTGAAATGTGCCTCCGAAGATTGCCTGGAAGTTACTCTCTCATGGTCGGAGGGTCATGACTCCTCCAATCTTTTTTGGTTGAGTAGAGAACTTTCTTTTTTTGCGTCATATGCTTCGTTTGAGGTCTTTATCCTCCGAAGAGTTGTGCCTCCGAAGAGGACTTTAGTTGTTCCTTGTCCACTTGCTTACGCCTTTTCAGTGATCCTCTATTTTTTTTTTTAGGCTTGCACTTCCTTCTCTTACAAGTAGCTTGTTTAATCCAAAGAAGTGTACTTCATTGCTAGGCCAGTTCACGAGAACGGACATAAGCTTCTTAATTGGATGATTGTTTGTACAAACTTCTCAATTAATTAGCTAAAGCCCGTTTTCGGCGAAATCATTGACCGTTCAATTGAAGCACTTCTTATCTAGGATTTAAGCTCGGGAATTTTGCGACTTGGAATTTGTTTGTTCAATGATAACAAGGATCACTTGGCCTCGTAATGTGCAAGTTTTGTTTTCATTGCCTGCAAAAATTTAAATCGACATTTCAGTAATACATTCAATGTACTTTTCATATCGAAAATAAAGCAAACATGTATCAATAATAAGGAACACAAGATTTATAGTGGTTCGGCCAAGAATTTGGGCCTACATCCACTTTATAGTCTTTCATTATTCACTTGCATCAGTTTTACAATTGCTTTCAATTACAGGAATCATACATTCATAATTCTCTTTACAATATTTCAACAAAGCTATCAAGTAAAGTATGGACGCAAGTGATTGCTGTTCCAAGCTCTTGGAATTTGATCTCCTTCGACAGTAGTGAGTTTGTATGTGCCGTCCAGAAGCTTTTGACCTATGGCATATGGTCCTTCCCAATTTGGCCCAAACATACCTGTTGCTGTCTTAATTCTCTTTAGGACTAAATCTCCAATTTCAAAGCTGCATTGGCGAACTTTGGAATTGAAATGTCTGGCTATTCTTTGCTGATGAGATGCGATTCTGAGCTCAGCTTCTTCTCTTTTTTCATCAAGGAGATCTAGTGCCTCAAGCTGTAGTTTCTCATTCTCCGCCTGATTGAAATGGACTCTTCTACGTGAAGGGACTTCGGTTTCTACCGGAATCATTGCCTCTGATCCGTATGCCAATGAAAACGGAGTATGCCCAGTCGTAGTTTTGTGGGTAGTTCTGTATGCCCATAGTGCCAGCGGTAGCTTATCGACCCAACCACTTTTTGCTCTTTCAAGTTGCTTCTTGATGGTCGACTTGATAATTTTATTTACTGCTTCCACTTGCCCGTTTGCCTGCGGATGGGCTACTGCTGAGAAGCTCTTTCGGATTTTGAATCGTTTGCAAAAATCTTGGAATTCTTCACTTTCAAACTGAGTACCATTGTCTGTAATTATTTTTTAAGGCACACCGTATCTGCAAATGATGTTTTTAGTCACAAAACTTATCATCTTCTTTGAGGTGATAGTAGCCAGTGGTTCAGCTTCTGCCCACTTAGTAAAATAATCTACAGCAACAATGGCATATTTAATTCCAGATTTAGCAGTTGGTAGCGGTCCTATGAGGTCTATCCCCCATATTGCAAACGGCCACGGACTGACCATCTGTGTGAGTTCAGTGGAAGGAGCTCTAGGGATTTTGGCGAATCTTTGGCATCTGTCACATTTTCGGGAATAGTCTGCTGCATCTCGATTAATTTCTGGCCAAAAATATCCGTATCGGAGAATCTTTTTCGCTAAAGTTTGACCACCTAAATGATCACCACATTCTCGCCCATGCACCTCAGCTAGGATTGTTTTGGACTCTTCCCTGGATACACATCGAAGTAACGGCATTGAGAATCCTCGTCTGTATAACTGGCCATCCTGGACTATATAGCGAGAGGCTTTCCTCAGTAGCTTCTTCCGTTCTTTTGAACTTTCCGGTAAAGATCCATTGAGCAGATATTCTGTTATTGGAGTCATCCATGATTCTTGCTCTTGAGACACGCTCATGATCCAATCAATATCCATCTCATCAATGCTTGGGGTCGACAGGATCTCCACTGGAGTTAACCCCAGAAATTGAGCTTCGCCTGTGCTAGAATACTTTGCGAGAGAATCTGCTTTCATGTTTTCTTCTCGAGGAATGTGACTTATCATGTAATGATCGAAATCACCCAGGAGTTCCCAAGCCTTTGACAAGTAGGCAGGCAGATTCCCCCCTTTCGCTTGGAATTCCTTTTTGACTTGGCATACAATAAGCTGAGAATCACTGAAGATCTGTAATGCTCGGATGCTTAGTTCTTTAGCAATCCTTAAGCCAGCGATAAGGGCTTCGTATTCTGCTTCATTGTTTGTTGAAGGAAATTCCAATCTTAGTGCATAGCATAATGATCGACCTTCAGAGGTCTCAAGTACAACTCCGGCTCCAGAACAGTAGTCGTTTCTTGCGCCATCGACATATAACTTCCATTGGATTGGGGAATCGTCGATCGTTTCCTCCTCACTGTTACCCTTATCTGTGAATTCTGCGACGAAATCCGCTAAAGCTTGTCCATTGATGGCTTTTCGGGGATGATAAGTGATGTCATATTGACTGAGTTCAATATTCCACTTCAGAAGACGACCCGAAGTCTCAGGACGAAACAGTACTTGCTTTAAAGGTTGATCAGTGAGGACTCTGATAGGATGAGCTTGGAAATATTGCCTCAACTTCCTAGATGCAATTAGCTGGCAATAGGCGAGTTTTTCCAACTTAGAGTAATTCATCTCTGCCCCAGTGAGTCTTTTGCTGATATAGTAAACTGGATGTTTAATCCTCTTGTCTTCTCGTATCAGCGCTGCACTTAAAGCATGAGATGATACTGCTAAGTATATGAGAAGATCCTCGCCATCACCAGGCCTAGAAAGTATTGGAGGCGTTTCCATATGGAGAATCAATTCATCAAAGGCTTTTTGGCATTCGGGAGTCCAATCGAAGTTTTTCTTTCCTTTCTTTAGGGCATCAAAGAATGGGATGCATTTATCTGTGGCTTTGGAAATGAACCGACTCAAGGCGGTGACTTTTCCATTGAGACTTTGCAATTCCTTCTTTGTTCTAGGAGCTTTGACTTCCTTTAAGGCGGTAATTTGAGCTGGACTAGCCTCAATGCCCCTAGCGCTCACGATGAAACCTAAAAACTTGCCAGATTCCACTCCAAATGAACATTTCAAAGGATTGAGCTTCATTCCGTATTTTCGGAGGACTGCGAACATGTTTGCTAAGTGTTCTATGTGATCCACTGCTTTCTTAGACTTTACTAACATGTCATCGATGTAGACTTCCATAGTCTTGCCCAATTGCGGTTTGAACATAGCATTAACAAGTCTTTGGTATGTTGCCCCTGCATTCTTCAACCCGAAGGGCATAACTCTGTAGCAGTAAAGACCAATGTCAGTGATAAAGCTTGTGTCCTCCTGATCTGGCTCATGCATCATGATCTGGTTGTATCCGGAGTAAGCATCCATGAAAGATAACAATTCGTGTCCCGCTGTTCCGTCTACCAGTTAATCGATTCTGGGTAATGGGAAGCAGTCTTTGGGGCATGCCTTGTTTAGATCTGAAAAATCGATGCATACTCTCCATTTTCCGTTGGCTTTCTTAACCAGCACTGGATTTGAAACCCAATTCGGATAGGTAGATTCTTTAATAAAATTATTCTCCATGAGCCGATCAACTTCTTCTTTTAATGCTGCTGACCTTTCTGGACCTTGAGTTCTCCTTTTCTGCTTCACAGGTGTAAATTTTGGATCAATATTTAGAGCGTGTACTGCAACTTCTGGGGACATTCCGCACATATCGGCATGAGTCCAAGCAAAAACATCCAAATTTGCCTTTAAAAAAGATATTAAGATATTCTGAATTGACACATTAAGTTGTGAACCCACATTCAACACCTTGTTTGGGTCCTTTGGGTCAACAGGTACTGGTATTGTCGTTTCCACTGGTACCACTCTATTCTCCCCTGCACTGACTTTTCTAGGATCCATTTCTTTCCTCGCTCCGCTGTGCTCACCAGTGCAGGGTCCGCCCTGTAATTGCTACAAGGCTGGTTCTTTGATGCGGACTGGGGCTGCCGCATCCTTTCCCATTTCTCTTTTTCTGGTTTCGCGTAGCTCTGTTAGATAACATTCCTGCCCCGCATTTTGATCTCCTTTTATAACTCCCACTCCATTATCTGTGGGAAATTTAATGGTGAGGCACCATGGGGCCAGGACAACTTTGAATGCTGCGAGAGTTGGACGGCCGAGGAAAGCATTATAAGCAGAAAATTCGTCGACAATCACAAAAGTTTGCTTGCGGACCACTTTTCTCTCTCCTTCTCCAAGTTCCACAAACAAATCAATGGTTCCTATCGGTTGTTTTGGCTCCCTAGTGAAGCCAGCGATTTTCTGCGATGAGGCTTGCACATCAGCCATAGTGATCTTCATTTGGTCGAATGTTTTCTTGAAGAGGATATTGCAGGATGCGCCACAATCAATGAGAACTCTTCTGACAATAGCTGGCCCGATACCAGCCGAGATGACTAAGGGATCCAAGGTAAGAGCTTCAATACCTGCGGAATCCCTAGCTCCGAACACAATATCATCATTGAAAGTTCTCTGTTGCTTCAGGGGCATAGCACCTTCCAAAACGAATACATCTTCCTCGGTCGGTACATACTTCAAAGCTCGGGTATACCTTTCCATCTCTCCCCAGCTTCTGCCTGCTGGATGAGGTCCTCCTGTAATGACATTGATAATGGGCCTTCCAGATTCATGCCCTGCAGTCTTCTCACCTGTCCTAGGCTGATAAGCAGGAGCTTGTTGCCCCTGACTAGACGAAGCAGGATTGTTGCTATTCTTTTTCACAAATTGCTGCAGCTTGTTTTCCCTTAGCAACTCTTCAATCAGGTTTTTCAACTGGCGGCATTCGTCAGTCTCATAACCGGGTTGATTATGGAAGCAGCAAAACTTGCCACTCTGTATAGCCTTTTTCCCGGTTCTCAGAGGCAGAGGTTTAGGAAAATCAACAGAATCTTTAGTGGCAAGGTAGATATGCTCTGGCGTATCTGATAAAGGAGTATACTCTGATGGCTTGAAGGATCGAGGCTTCTTCAGATTACCCTGTTTCTTCCCATTGTTATTTTCCCTTTTTTGCCCTACAGATTCATTCTTGCGTGGAGCAACAGTGTTATCTTCAGCTTTTTCCAACACTGCCTTTACCGGTACGGGGCGGCTTTCCAGGCGTATGAATTCATCTTCTTTTTTATAGAATTTTTCAAGGGAATTTGGTTCCTTCATGTTTAGCCATTTTCCAAATTCGCTCGACTTGTCGATGGCCCTCATCAGATAGGTCAAGATCATCCGTGGTTCTGCATTGTCTACCTCGGCCAGCACTATATTAAAGCGATTCAAGAAAGATCTGATAGTTTCACCTGGATTCTGCTCTAAACTTGACAAACACATAATATCTTTGGCTTTTGAAGCATATAGTCTGAACTGCTCCTTGAATTTCCGGGTTAAGTCCGAAAACTGATCAATAGATCGGATTGGTAGCTTGGTGAACCACAGTAGAGCCACACCTTCTAGATATACAGGAAAATATCGGCACTTTATCTCATCAGAGGCTCTGGCACCTGTCGTGTGCCAATCATACTTGTATAAGAATTCGTTCGGATCGCTTGTCCCCTTGTAAGCTGGAATGGTTGGAGGGACAAACTTCCTTGGGAATTCAGCCTTTAAGATTTTCTCAGTAAATGGAGTTTTACTTGGGGCGAAACCCCATTCTTTCTCGTCTTCAACCCTCTGCATACTCTCTTTCACGATTTGTCGGACCATTCCAGAAAGATACTCCTCATCATGTCGAGTTCTAGATCCACCAACCTCAGGAAGTGTTTGTTCAAAGGGGCTAGCAGCCCTTTCAGGAGCATTCCTTTCTTCAGCATCATGAATGTTGCCCGCAAAGTTCCTTTCATTACTTGCCGGTTGACGGTTTGCCCCAAGCAAATCGTTCAACCTATTCAGAATTAGGGCATTTTGGGCATTCTGAGCCTCGAATTGTGCATTTTGGGCATTTATCTGCTGGTTCAGCCCTAAGATTGCAGCATCCAGCTCTGCCTTTGTAACTCCGACAGCTGGAGTGGCTTGATTCGATACAGGGGAAGCGGAGGTTCCCACTTGAGCATTTCTAGATCTGACAGATCTACTTTTCCTTCCAGGAGCCATAATCTCGGATAGACTTCTGGTTTTCAAGGAAATTCTCTCTACAAATCTCTGTGAAGCAATGATGATAATTCACCTGAGTTCAGTTCTCAGTGAAAGCACCAAAAATGTTAACGCTAACACCCCGGTGTATGAAGTGAGATTGTGAAAGCACCACCCGATAGCTCGGGAACAGATTATAAGCAGATAATAGCGAAAAAGCAGTAAACAACAGCAATTTTATAGTGGTTTGGCTTAAGAGAGAGCCTACGTCCACTTTGAATATCTTTATTGACGATTTGATTACAAGTCGATGCGATTACACTTTGATTACAACACACTTCGAGTTACAAGTGACTTAGAACAAGTAGCCTAAACTTCAATGTCGATCCAAATCTTTGAACTCATGTTGGACATGTATGATTTCTTCGTGAAGTTCCTTGAAAGTGTTGAAGTAGTTCAGAATGCAGCAGAGTAACGGTGCTTGAAATGAATGAGCCAAAAAGTCCCTTGAATGTTGGAGGTGGCCATGTATTTATAGGCAAATTTCTAGGCTGGAATTGTTAAGTCATGAGTCGTGACCGACTCAGGATGAACCGTGACCGACTCACATATCACGAGTCAGCAAGCAGTGGCATAGATGAAATGGCATTGATCTTGTTCCTCGTATGCTTAGGTCGCCAGCGACTTATGATAGGTCGTTAGTCAGCTTGAGTCGTTGGAAACCCTAAGTCGTTGGAAACCCTGAGTCGGTCTGCCCCATAAACCACTAACTAGTTAAACCACTCTGCTCCTCTAAGGCATTAACTCGTTGAGTCGTTGATCCACTGAGTCGTTACGAACCTTGAGCAGATGAGTCGGTCCAGTCCTTGAGTAGATGAGTCAGTCCAGTCCTTGAGTCGTCTCGTATGAGCCGTGAACTTCGTTGAGTCGGCAACTCAATGAGTCGGCCTGTATCATGAACCGTTAACCTCCATGAGTCGTTCCATTCCCCTAAGTTGCCTTGAGCCCTAACTCGCCAGCCAATTGAGTCGCTACCAGTTGAGTCGGTCCATTCTAAGTTGCTGAGGCTTTTTTGAGTCGTAGATCCATTGAGTCGTTAAAGACCTTAAGTGGATGAGTCGGCCCAGGTTTCAATTCGTTGGCAGAACGGGGTTAACAGATTTTATCTGCACTTCAGACATTTTATTTTAATCCAATTCCATTTTATTTATTAACCAATCCAAGTTTAATTTTATGTATTGGTAACTCAACTTCTCTTCCTACTATTCACTTTAATTCACAATCCAATTTTGTTAATTCTCAATTCAACTTCTATTTGGCCAATTAAAATTTCATTTACATATACAATTTACTTATTTGTTTCAGATTAATTTATTTCCATTTTCAATTCAATATTTGATTTTATCACAAAAATCATTTCATTATATTCCTGGAGTACATTTCTAGTTTTTAATTCGTGTTTAGATTTCTATTACATTTCTAAGGTTCCAAACAATTCCATTTTGGCTTATTTATTTCACTTTTAAATTTTATAAGTCGCATACTCATTTATTTTCCACACTTCTATCCATATACACTCAATCACACTCATTTTCACATATTAACTCAAATTTCAACTTAGTTCAAATACAACTGAATTTTTATCTTCTCCAACCTACTTCTATTTACATAGCTTAAATGAATTTCAATCTATTTTAATTTCTATCAAACTTCCCAATCCAATTCATTCACATTCTAAAATTTTATTTACTTCACCAATTCATTTATATTTATTTTTTTATTTTTCTTTATTTTCATTTTCCTCATTTCAATCACATACAAAATTTGCTATTTTATTTCTTCCATCCTAATTAAATTTCAAAAATTTAATCTTAATCCAAGTTAAATTTTCATTTTTAACATCACTTTTGATTTTAATTCCAAAATTCAAATCTAATGATTCCCTTGGCTGTACAAATTATTTCAGGTTTTAAAATCTCATTTGGCTAAAATAATAGCATTCAAACATCCAAGTTATAATAATAATTCAGAAAATATTCTTTTTATATCAAAATATATTTTTGGATGAAATTACTTCATTCATCCCCTTTTAAAATCAATATTGTGTCGAATTGTTCTATTCAAGTGTTTAGAAACCCCTTCGGCACAGTTGTGCAGACCGTGCTGACGAAGGTTCATATACCACTCAATAAATCAATCAACACAATATAAAAATATTTTATATTCACTAACAAATACGCACTCATATCTATTAATACGCTCAAACTCATTCTAGAGTACTACTGACTCTATCTCTAATGAGTAATCCCCACCAGAGCCAAGGTTCTCACTTAACCTCGCTCTGATACCAAGTGTAACAACCCGGAATTTTCGAACCCGAAAACTCCAGATAGTTATGAAAAGAAGAAAGGGATAGAAGAAGAAGAAAAGAAAACAACAACAGAGTCTCACATCGCAGTGGGATAAAATATAATATATAAAAACTTTTAAATACAAAGAATCTGTTCTGTCATATATACATGCATACCATATCAGAGTACATCAACCAATCATACATATCCATACACAGCGGAAATAATAGACAAATAAGAAAATACGCTCTGTCATCCAGCTCGTCTCCTGAGCTCCAACATATAACCTGAACCAGTTTAACTCGGTCTGACCCGAGCATCATATAAAACAACACCCGAGTCAGTTTGGAAAACCATCGTGAGAAAATCACACTCAATTGGATTATTAAAGTTTCAAAAATCCTTTGAAAACAAAAGCATCTCGTAAGACCACGCTACAAATAAACATGTCTGGTTTTTACCTTACGATAGCTAAAACACTTTTTATAGAAATCCTCTGATATTAAAATAGGGTCTATATACAAATACTTATAAAATAGCCGAAATTGTTACATGATTAAATTCCAGCTACTAGCCACAGAGTGGGCAATACAAACAAAACTCGTATAAGGCTCGTATGGAGAATGGATTTCCATCAATGGCTGGGCTACTGGGGTACCGCCCGTCACAGTACCTGGCCTAGATCAGAGTACTAAGGAGTACGCCCGCTACCTTGCAACACAAGGCCGGAACCATTCCTTACTGAACAGTCCCGAACAAGATAACCCCGTGGTTGGCGCGACCAACCACCCACTAAGCCGAATAAAAAGGGACATCTAGACAGGGGAAAATCTGGTCCTGCTTGGGCATGACCCACCTAACCTTGCTGCACCTCCCCTGATTTAGCCATTTCCGGTTGATGAGGCTTGAGGTTAAGCGTTACCTTTCAAGAACGCATCACTTAGAATGCTCATCGTCCTCCTGACGACGGTTTGAAAGCATTCAATCCATACAAGTTGCCCTGGGACTGGACAAATCGAATCACCACCTTCAACTCTTCACGGTCTTCATTACGTATCGTTCAAACCGGATCGAAGTGGTTTTCGGATACTTAAATCCGATCCCGGGCTCTTCGAAACGATCAGCGCATTGTCCAATACCGATAGTCAGTTATTTAACTATCAAATAATCATTCACAAGCAACCATCAAATAATTTCCTCAAATTATTTATCTCAAATATCATTCAGATATTATTTCCATTTTAACCCTTTTGAAATAAATTTTCAAAGTCCTTTTATTCCACGAAATCATTTAACTGATTTCTTATACTCACTTACAATTGATTTGTCCTTTGAAAATGTTCCTTATTTTCTCATTTCTTTCTCAAAAATAAATTTACACTTTCCTTATAATTTTCTCAAACTCACTTTCTCCACTTAATAAGATTTCTCCAAAATCTTATCCCATTTAAATTAATTTTCTTACCATCACAAGAGGATTTTAATTGGATTTAAAAAACATTTTGAAAACATATAGATTTATAAAATAAGAAGTATGGTTTTATACAAATTATGGTTCAAAAGTAATATTAAAGTTCATAACCAGTTAATGATAAAATTCAAAACTGGTTTTAGAAAAATAGAGTTTATTAATAAATATTTGCCAAGCATTCAAAGTAAGTAATTCAAAAATATTTTACATTCAAATAATGGTTTATAAAAATGTATATAGTATAATAATTTAAAATATTCCCTTTTAAATAAATTTATAATTTTTAGAAACCCAATATCTATAAATGCCCCTTGTCTATATTCACCTTTCTTATCTTCGGAAATATTCTCGTATTTCCATTCAAAACAATATCATTCTCAATATAAGTTCATAACTTATTTCTTTTCATATCCATTGATATCTTCCTTTCCAATTTATAAACTCCGTTTATAAATTTATAAACTCCACAGAGTTTTCCCTTTGCTTATATCATTTAAAAATCTTATCTTTATAATTTATTCATCAATAAAATTCATATTTGTTTCTTAGTAAAACTCTTCACATTTCTTATTAAGATTTCATCAAATTTCAATTCTATTTAACGATTACAATATTTCTTCAAGTTTTTAATTTATAAGTTTGATTTCCCAAAACTCTTCTTTAAACAATTAAGGTATAAAAATACTTTTATCTTCCTTAAAATTTCAAATAGAAGTAAACTCAAATTCTTAATAATTATTCTATTCAAGTTCAATTTTAACTTCCTTTAATTTAAATTATTTAGTATTTAAGAAAATTCCATATTTAACTTCCTTGTTATTTAATACTTAATAATTCGATTCACAAACAAATCCATATCAATTCATCATCCTGGCATATAACAACATACATATGAGATCAATAAATATTTTGAGGAATCATGTTGGATCTCTCCAACCTATTTCCCTGCATCCACAAATGTTAACACAAATAAAATAGCAATTCCACTTAAATGGTGAAATATCGCGGTATATGGGATTCATATATTATCATCCGCTATTATGCGGCATATAGGGTCTATTTAATTATTCGCTAATTCAACCATCATTCAATCAATTCAACAAATAAATTTAAATTCAACAATTTAAATTTAAATTCAACTGAGTGAGATTAACTCACCTTTGATTTAATTGTTGCAATCCTTCCCAATCCCGACTTGTTTCCATATTTTTGACCTTGAATAACAATTGCATGGATTTTATTAATATCTGAACTAATCAAATGTTTAACTATCGTTTAATAAAATTTATTTTTTTAACTCTAATAATTTAATTTTAACTAGTGATATAATTTTAACCATATAATTACTTTTTAAACTAATTCTCCTTTTCAAAATCCTTTTTAGTAACTAAAAATAATTAAATGATTTACTTATACAAATTAATCACCTTAAAATAAACTTAGTAAATTAAAATAAGTAAATGTATATTTATTTCTTCAGGAACTAAATATATCTGCATATAAAAAAATGATAGGTTTCCAAAAATTTAGTTTTATATAAACTTTTCAAGTGTTTTAAAATTCATATTTATTTTTCAATAATCTTAAGCATAAACCTATGTTTGGTGTTATCTGTATATTTACATCTATACCTACTATTTTACTGAAAAACAAAGACTACCTCAAATCGAATAGGGAACCAAAATCTCCACGCTGTCCCCAGAGTCGAGCCTCAACCTCCAACACTTCGCTGCCCAACACCGCGATCCACGCCACCGCTTCCAGCTAGCGAAACCACCAACAACATCGCCTCACGTGCCATCTCGAAACACTCACAACCACACTCGCGCGAAACCGACCTCAAGACCGCCACCCGACGTCGATGCCTGCACAGTGCTCGAGCCCCTCTTGCGAGCGCACGCGACCGACTCGTGAGTAGCACGAACGAAAATCAATTTCGCTCGTCCCCCGTTTGATTCGATTTAGGTTTTTTTATATAATTCTATATGTCGTTGAATCGGCTTGAGGAAGAGGAAAAAAAACAAAGAATTCTCGTTCGATTTGGGGGAAAAAGATGAAGTGGCGGCCATATATTTTGAGAGTGTATCGTTTGAAAAAAATAGAGAATGAAGGTTTTGATTTCGTTCGAACGAAAATCTGAAGTGGTACGCCATTATTTTTACTATTTTTTTCTTCCACGAATTCTGATTTTGAAAGAAGAAGCTTTGTTTCATTTTAACACAAAGGGTTGCGTACTTCAAAAGGCAAAGGGGACAAGATCGATACCTAGGGTGGCTTATTTTCAGAGGAGGTCGGCTATGTGATTTGATGTAGGATATTTTAATTTAAAACGGTTAATTATTGTCTAGACGTTCCTACCTCGTACGCTCACATGAAGACCCCGAAAATTACGAAATTTGAAATCCGGTAATAATTCAATATTACGGATCCAATGGAACTGGTTCCGTCGAAATCCGAGACCGTGCCTCCGAAGGCTATTTTTATCAATTTAAACGATGTAAAATTAAAATTGAACAAACGGTAGTTAAATTCAATTTTAATCCATCTATTATTATCATTATTATTAATATAAAGTTTATAAGCCGTTGAAATATTTTTAAACAAGCTTACAATCCCAAAGTTAATATTTTACCCGCTATTCAATTATCACTGTAATAATCAATTAATTTATTCAATTAATTGTTATATTTAAATTCTAAGTTCTTTTTATTAAATCAAACCAACTTTTCATATTGAAAACAAATTATATTTCAAATTAATTATTTAAATTCATTTTAAATATCACAAATTAACAGTTGAAAAAGCCGGGTCGTTACACTCCCCTGTTGCACGCAAACCGAGGATGAACGGCCAGAGAACGTGGCAAAAATCGAGCTCCATCATCATGCCTTATTCCATCATCTTCGTATAGATGGAAAGATCGTGTCGAGCTCTACGTTTTTCGTTTAGATGTCGAAGCCTAATTGTGAACGGATCGTGAGATATTGAGGAAGAAAGGTCGGAATATTCTGGCCATTGAAATGCTAATGGCGGCCTGACCTAATTTCTAGGGTTTGAGTGAAAAATGTGAATTATGGGGCCCTTTTATAGAAAAATGACGAAACACTATTCACTCGAAATTTTCCGAACTCCAAATGAAGAGTGCCAGCTGGCGTTTCTAAGGTTTACCCCGCGTTCCGAACACAATGGAAAGTGTTTCGGAGGCTAGTTCGATCATCTGTGCGAGTTACGGAAATAAACGATCAAATTTAAATTAAATCGATTTTAAGTAATTTCTATGAGTTTTAGCTTGCCCCGGACAAATGGTAAATCCGATTGACACGAAATTTGAAACCATACAATAATATTACATTACGGATCCGATGAAACTGGTTTTGTAAAAATCCGAGAGTGTTTGAAAAATGACTATTTTAACTCGTCAATTAAATATTAAAATATTCAATTTTCACACTTTAACTTTTAATTCGATTTTAAAAGTTCTATAACATCATTCTAACTCCAACATGATTAAATAAAATTTTACAAATAAATTTCAATCATATTTAACCCAATTTTCAATTATTTCTAAAATTTCAACTATTAAATTATCGATTTAATTATCCAATTAAATCCAATTATACGAAATAAAATTTATTCGACTGTTTAATTTCACTTATTAACGTCTAAAATCAATTAAATATACGAATTTTAATTGATAGAAATTCTTGGTCATTACAATATAAGTGTTACATATTCCTTAATCATCGTGCCCTTAATCTTTCCGTGTCCTTGGGGGTAGATATAAGTTGGGATTACATCTAGAAATGCATTTTAATTCCATAGTATTCCATAATTGAATTAATGATATCTTATACTATGAATAAACCTTATCGTGATCGTTCTATTCAATTTCCCTTCGATACGGTTGCTTTACATTAATTCATATCGAAGGAGCTTGCCAATGTTTTTCCATTGGATGTTCCTACCTTGTTACGTCATTGAGGATTGCGAATCTTATTCGAGGATCTGCAACCCTTAGCATGTTGTGTGAGAATATTAAGAATGTTCTTTGTTGTTTTTGTTTCCGTGCGAAGCTGCATATTATTCACTATCTTAGATTTGATATGGTTTTGGGAATGGATTGGCTTGCTTGTTATCAAACTTGAATCCTATGTTCTGAAAGGATCCTCTATCTTAGTTATCCTAATTCGGCGGATTAGTTATCTCTTGTTCTTCGGAATGTTGATGGTGATTCTGAAGTATCTTTATTTTCTCTTGAGTCTCGAGATGTTGATGACGATCTCAAACTCTAGTCATTTGTGATTTTGCTGATGTATTTGAGTCAGTTTCGGGTTTTCCACCTAAGCGGGGAATTGAGTTTTGTACCGAACTCATTCCTGGTGCTCAGCTTGTTAGTCGTTCTCCTACGAGGATGTCCCCTAAGGAAAATGAGGGACTCAAAAAGCACTTTTGGAGCTTAAAGCCAAGAAATTTATTGACGCAACGGTTATAACGGATGACAACAAAATTAAGATTTCGTGTCAAACTAATCGAGAAATGATTAGATGAAACAAGATAAATCGATGGTTTGAAAATACCGAATGCCCAAATTTGTTGATCTCGAGAGATACCGAATTCTAGCTATCTCTAACACGTTGATCGCGCACGATACCGTGTTAAAAGATCTACGACTCTTCTACATTTATCTCGCGCACGAGATTCTGTGAATCGGCTTCAAATCCGTTGATTCGAGCGCACTCGAATAACCGAAAATGGAGAAAGGAGACAACGCTCAACTTCCAGTTTCAAAGAGGCACAAAGCACTCAAAACAAAGTTTATTCAAAATCAACCTCCTTTACAAATGACCCACACATCCCTATTTATAGGAAAATTTACAACACACATACACGACCTACCAGGTGGCCGACCTAACCTCAACGACCTAAAACAAACAGCGACTCACGACTTACAACCAACGACCTAAGTACCACGACTTGACAACTCAACAAAATACAACACGGGTTACAAATCAAGCGCATAGAAATTACAACACACGACTTAATTATGCAACAGTACAAACGACCTAAAGACAATGCGACTCAACCACATACAAAATGCGACATATCAAAAATACCCCACCTAATAACTCAAGGACAAACAACACACGACATATCTTCATAGCACATCTTCAGGAGTCTGCGACCTATCAACAACATAGCACTTGCGGCATAAGAAGATTACCTATCACGCAATTTAAATAGAAGCGGCATAAGCGACTTAACAACACAAGCTTTCGTAGCGACTTAAGAAAGCAACGTCATACGGCAAGCGACCTAAGGACTTTAGCGATATAAGGCTTCAACATCCAGTAGCAATCTAATGGAACTCGGCAGCGACCTAACTTCACAACGGCTTAAGGTCGAGCGAGTTAACTCGCTTGGTCGGTTATTCATGTAGGTCGTAGCTTGGTAGGGTTAACTCGGAGCGACCTATAGGAATATGCGCTGGCTTGTTTATCTCACTAGGTCGCTTGAATGCCTTGGTGCTTAACGTGTTACCTCGTGAGCGACCTTCACTAGGTCGTGAGCGACCTAAGGCCCTTGAACGACTCAAATCCATTGAGTTGGTAGATTGCGCTGCATCATCCTCCCCCGGTTGACAAGAATTCGACCTCGACTGATATGCGTTATCATTGATCTTCTTCAAGATTTTTACTGGGCCAATCTTTCGAGCCTTCAACTTGTTGTATGTTCCAATTGGAAAACGATCTTTCGTCAACACTGCGTAAACTAAATCACCTTCTTTGAATTCTACACTACTTCGCTTCTTATCTGCCAGTTGTTTATACTTCTCATTTGATGCAAGCAATCGTTCATGAACAGTTTTGTGACATTCCTGCAACTCATTCACGAAATCACAAGCTCGCTTAACAACTCCCTTCTGATATGGCACCGTCGTCAAATTCAACAGTCCCTTCGGAATTGATGAATATACAACTTGAAATGGACTGAATCCAGTACTTCGGTTAACAGCGTGATTATGTGCAAATTCCGCCTGACATAACTTCATATCCCAGCTCTACAAATTATCTTTCACAAGACATCTAAACAAGCTTCCCAATGATCCATTCACCACTTTCGCTTGCCCATCTGTTTGTGGATGATAGGCACTACTAAAATTCAGCTTCGTCCCAACCATCTTCCATAGACTCAACCAAAATTGACTTAGAAAACGAGTATCCCGGTCAGAAACAATGGTTTCAGGTAGCCCATGTAGTCGATGAACCTCTTTAAAGAATAATTGAGCAACACAGACTGCATCAGCCGTCGTCTCACAAGCTATGAAATATGCCATCTTTGAAAATCTATCCACCACAACATATATAGAATCATTCCCTCGCTGAGTTCTTGGCAAACCCAACACAAAATCTATGCTAATATCAACCCATGGTCTAGTAGGCACGGGTAATGGCATATACAATCCAGCGTTCGTAGCTGTCCCTTTGGAAACTTGACATATGTGACATCCCTCCATAAATCTTTCAACTTCTTTTCTTATGGAAGGCCAAAAATATGATTGAGAAATCAACTGCAAAGTACGATCTCTTCCCATATGACCTTCTTCATGCAATTCTTTCAAAATCTTCGTTCGCAAACTGGAATCTGGTATACATAATTGATTGAAAAGAAAACCATCCACTAACACGTACTCATCCATCTTTCCCTTCTCGACTTTATCTACAATCTTGGCAAAGTAAGGATCATCAACAAATAATTCTGGCAATACATCAAACCCTGTCACTTCAACCCTCATTGTAGTCAACAAATGATTCCTTCTACTCAATGCATCTGCCACACGGTTTGTAACTCCCGATTTGTGTTTCACAACAAATGTAAACTATTGTAAGTATGCAATCCACGAGGCATGCCTAGCTGCAATCTTGTCCTGCCCTTGCAAATGCTTCAACGCTTCATGATCAGTATATAAAACAAATTCTTTATGGAACAAATAGTGTCTCCAATGCTTAATGGCTTAAATAATAGCATAGAATTCCACGTCACAAGTATTATATCTCATCTTTGCTCCCGAAAGCTTCTCACTGTAATAAGCAATTGGACGTCCCCTCTGACTCAACACCCCTCCAATTCCAACTTTAGATGTATCAGTATGTAATTCAAATAATAACTGAAAATCCGACAAAACTAGAATTGGTGCTGTCGTCAAAAGTTCCTTGATTTGCTCAAAGCAAATCCTACTTCCTCCGACCATGAAAACTACTTGCCCTTCATACAATCAGTAACAGGAGCCATCACGTTACTGAAATGTGGAATAAACCTTTGGTAGAATGATGCTAAACCATGAAAAATTCTAACTTCGGTTATTGTCTTGGGCTGTGGCCAGTTTCTGATTGCTTCTACTTTACTCTCGTCTACCTGAATTCCCTCCTCAGACACTACGTACCCCAGAAATAAAACACTTCGCGTCATAAACACACATTTCTTCGTTGTTGCATAAAATTGTTCCTGTCGCAGTATCATCAACACTTCTCTCAGATGATGTAAGTGTTCTTCTGAGCTTCCATTGTATATCAGTGTATCATCAAAATTCACCACCACGAACTTCCTAATAAATGGTCTAAAGATCTGATTCATCACCCGCATAAACGTACTAGGTGCACTCGAAAGACCAAACGGCATAACCAGCCATTCATACAACCCCTCCCGTGTGTTGAACGATGTTTTCCATTCATCCCATAGTCGAATTCGAATTTGATGGTACCCACTTTTCAGATCAATCTTTGAAAATATAGCAGCTCCATTCAACTGGTCTAACAAATCATCCAATCTAGGCATTGGAAATCTGTACCTCACAGTAATCTTGTTCAGAGCCCGACTATAGGTACACATCCTCCAAGTCCCATCCTTCTTCGGCATGAATAAAGCTGGTACTGCACAAGGACTTAAACTTTCTTGTACGCGCCCTTGTTCAAGCAACTCTTCCGCCTGCCTTCTCAACTCCTCGTGTTCCTTTGGACTCATTCTGTAATGTGGTCTATGTGGTAACACTGCTCCCGGTACAAGATCAATTTGATGTTGTATGTCTCTCAACAGTGGTAATTCTTTTTTGCAGCTCCTCTGGGAATACATCTTCAAATTCCTTCAGTACTGGTTTAACTTTCTCTGGAATTTCAACTTCCTCACTACTTTCACGTCCGATGAACAAAAACACTTCAGGTTCCCCTTTACTTCTTTGACAAACTCCTTTAAAGATAGCATAGTCTTTAGTTCTTCGATCTCCTCCAAATTTCTTTCACTATGTTGTCGCTTTTTAGGAACTAAAGTTATTCGAGTACCTTCGAACATGAAACTGTAACTGTTGGTACGACCATCATGTTGCACAGCTCTGTCATATTGCCACGGTCTCCCCAACAACAAAGGACATACATCCATATCCACAACATCGCACCATATATCATCTTTATACTTCTTTCCAACGGAAAAGGTTACACGAGCTCTTCGACCAACCTTCACTTCCCCACCTTTCCTCAACCAAGCCAACTTGTAAGGTTTGGGATGCTTTTCTGTCTTTAACGCCAACTTCTTTACAGCTTCTGAAGAGATAATATTGCACAGCTTCCTGCATCAATGACAAACTTGCAAACCCTTCCCAAGATAGTACACGTTGACTGGAAAATATTACTCCTCAACCAACTAGAATCATCCTCTTTCTTCGGTGTCAAACACGACCTACTCATCATCAAGTTACAACCTTTACTTCTTTGACAAACTCCTTTAAAGATAGCATAGTCTTTAGTTCTTCGATCTCCTCCAAATTTCTTTCACTTTGTTGTCGCTTTTTAGGAACTAAAGTTATTTGAGTACCTTCGAACATGAAACTGTAACTGTTGGTACGACCATCATGTTGCACAGCTCTGTCACATTGCCACGGTCTCCCCAACAACAAAGGACATACATCCATATCCACAACATCGCACCATATATCATCTTTATACTTCTTTCCAACGGAAAAAGTTACACGAGCTCTTCGACCAACCTTCACTTCCCCACCTTTCCTCAACCAAGCCAACTTGTAAGGTTTGGGATGCTTTTCTGTCTTTAACGCCAACTTCTTTACAGCTTCTGACGAGATAATATTGCACAGCTTCCTGCATCAGTGACAAACTTGCAAACCCTTCCCAAGATAGTACACATTGACTGGAAAATATTACTCCTCAACCAACTAGAATCATCCTTTTTCTTCGGTGTCAAACACGACCTCTTCATCATCAAGTTACAACCTTCGTCTCCCGACAATTCTTCCTCCTCAGCTTGTGGTGAATTAGAACATTCTACTTCTGCATCCTCAACCTCAGCAACCATCGCTCGCTTCATCGGCTTCGGACATTCATTGCTTTTATGACTAAACTCCTGAAAATTATAGCACTTGAAATTGTTGCTGACCTTGGTCTTAGCAACTTCATTGACAACCGGTTTAGTAACAGCCTTGGAAACATTAGTATTGCTACTAGCCCCTTTCACTTGACTGATCGAACTTGTAAACACACCACCTCCTCTTCTTCCTTGCTTCTCCCAAGGTAGAGCCTTTTGGTGTGCTTCAGCCACGGATCTTGGATCAAACATATTCACCATATCCTGAATTTGCATTCTTAACCCTCCAACAAATCTAGCTGTGAACTATTCCTCTGTCTCCATGATATCATTTCTGGCAATCAACTGATAAAATTCTTCTGCATAATCATTCACCGACTTTGTTCCCTGTCTCAAATTCTGTAAGCGCTGATACATAAGAGATTGACAATTATAAGGCAAAAAAGTAGCTTTCATCAACTTCTTCATCTTCTCCCATGAGACAATCTTTGACTTTCCTATCCTCTCCCGTATTAGTTTAGTTTGTTGCCACCATGCCAAAGCTCTTCCTCTCAAACGAGTAGCAACCAACTTAACTCTACGATGCTCGGGTACTTCCTTGAAGTCAAAATTTTTTCAACATCTGATAACCAATCCAAAATTCTTCCGCAATCATTCCTCCTTTAAATTCTAGAATCTTTGTTTTCATCCCCGACTCCCATTTACGATCATCTTCTACCTCTCGATATGGATTTCGTACTTGGTCTCGATCTCGATAATGAACACTATATCTATCACCATCTTCATCATAATCAAACGTACTTCGATATCGATCTCGACCATCAACATCTCTATGATCACGCATATCTCTTCTACTATATCTTTCAGCTTCATGATATGGCTCATTTTCAAATCCATGATAAGTTCTTCTCTCTTCACCTCGATACTCATGGTGTTCTCTTCTCATAGAAACTGATGATTCTCTTCAATCTCGATAGGATTGCGGTGACACCCTCCTCGCTTCCACAACCGATGGCAAAACTCTATTTCCTCCATGGTTCGAGATTGGTGACCTTCTCCTTTGACTTTGATTCATGTCATTCATCAATTTCTCTAACTTTCCAATACCTTCAACAAACTTTTCATTGATACGTTGTTCCATTTGCTCAGCTTCTTGTCTTCGATATACCCATTCAACATTTTGAAATTGATCAGCTCTTCTCGAAGGCATTGTCAAATCTTCAAAAAATCCAAACACTTTAAATCTTGGCTTGACTTGGCTTTCAATTAGCTCTCGGCTTTAACTCGGTTTTGATCAAACTTTAACCCTTCAACACTTCAAATCTTCTCCCAATAGGTTCGGCTTAGCTATTATTGGCTAAGTCTAGCTTTGATACCAAACTGCAACAGCGAATATAAAGGATGACAACAAAATGAAGATTTCATGTCAAACTAATTGAGAAACGATTAGACGAAACAAGATAAATCGATGGTTTGAAAATACCGAATGCCCAAATTCGTTGATCTCGAGAGATACCGAATTCTAGCTATCTCCAACACGTTGATCGCGCACGATACCGTGTTAAAAGATCTACAACACTTCTACGTTGATCTCACGCACGAGATTCCGTGAATCGGCTTCAAATCCGTTGATTCGAGTGCACTCGAATAACCGAAAATGGAGAAAAGAGAAACGCTCAACTTCCAATTTCAAAGAGGCACAAAGCACTCAAAACAAAGTTTATTCAAAATCAACCTCCTTTACAAATGACCCACACATCCCTATTTATAGGAAAATATACAACACACATACACGAGCTACCAGGTGGTCGACCTAACCTAAACGACCTAAAAAAACAGTGACTCACGACTTACAACCAACGACCTAAGTACCATGACTTGACAACTCAACAAAATACAACACGGGTTACAAATCAAGCGACATACAAATTACAACACACGACTTAAGTATGCAACAGTACAAACGACCTAAAGACAATGCGACTCAACCACATACAAAATGCGACATATCAACAATACACCACCTAATAACTCAAGGACAAACAACACACGACCTATCTTCATAGCACATCTTCAGGAGTCTGCGACCTATCAACAACATAGCACTTGCAGCATAAGAAGATAACCCATCACATGACTTAAATAGAAGCGGCATAAGCGACTTAATAACACAAGCTTCAGTAGCGACTTAAGAAAGCAACGTCGTACGGCAAGCGACCTAAGGACTTTAGCGACATAAGGCTTCAACATCCAGTAGCAATCTAATGGAACACGGAAGCGACCTAACTTCACAGCGGCTTAAGGTCGAGCGAGTTAACTCGCTAGGTCGGTTATTCCTGTAGGTCGTAGCTTGGTAGGGTTAACTCGGAGCGACCTATAGGAATATGCGCTGGTTTGTTTATCTCACTAGGTCGCTTGAATGCCTTGGTGCTTAACGTGTTACCTCGCAAGCGACCTTCACTAGGTCGTGAGCGACCTAAGGCCCTTGAACGACTCAAATCCATTGAGTTGGTAGATTGCGCTGCATCATTTATTCTATCCAATACTTCACCGTAGGGTGCTATGGTCATCTTTGTTAAGAAATATGATGGCATTCTTAGGCTTTGCATCGATTACCACAAGTTTAATGAGTTAACCATTAAGAATAAGTATCCATTTCCTAGAATCGATGATATATTCAATCAGTTGAGTGGTGCTAAGGTCTTTTCTCAACTTGACCTTACCACCGCTTTTCATCAGCTATGAGTTACGGAGGACAACATTCCTTTTACCTCATTCCACACTCATTACGGTTCTTATGAGTGGCTCGTTATGCCGTTTGGTTTATTGAACGCTCTAGATTATTCCGTCGATCTTATGAATTGAGTATTCGGAGAATATCTCAACAAACCCATCCTTGTATTCATTGATGATGAGTGAAAGCAATTTAAATTGCACATCTTTCTAATAGGAGATATAAGTTCAATTGGATTCTATTAATTAAGACAGGCAAATAATATTTTGTAAAAGTATATAAGAGGTATGTTTATCATACAGAAAATGATTTTGTGTTGAATTTTCCATTGAGTGCTTTAAGAATTCTTGTCGATGGGCCTGATCAACGTTATCGATAGAAATTACCTAAACACTATGATGAGATAGTTTGAAACAGTAAATTAGTCGTAATAACTAAAAGTTTGAAAATTAATTAATATGGGATTGACTATATTTTATTTAGATGACAAATGCAGCCATCGAACCATAGTGATAGTTGGATTAGTGGCGAGGCAATTTTGATCATTTGCTCAACTCTGCAGCCAGTTGATGGTCGTATTCACTATAAATCAATGGCTAGGAAATGCCCTTATATTATTTGAAATTATTAAAAATTGAATAAGGTTATGCTTTTAATTTGTTATGTGAGTATGGCCTATAAGAATCCAAATAATGATATCATATGGTAATTTGAGTAAGTGGAGTAAAATTTTAATTAAGGACATATCAAAATTGAAAGAAAATATCATGTGATGCATTGATTAATAAAATGATGTATTCAAGATAAGAATATACGTTGGTCAGAAAAATTAAAATATCAATTATAAAGTTATAAATGTTAACTATAAAAATTTGTTTAGACACTTGGTTGTTTAAATAATAATAGATGGTAAGGTATAAAACTCTATTTTAAACAAAAATGAAGAAATTCTAAATTTATACTTTTAGCATGAATTTGTGAGCAAGCTTTTGTTCTAAATTTTGATAGTATTAAAAATTTCTTAGTATGGATTTGTAAAATACTTTTAGAAACAAGTTTAAATTAACAATCAACCTTAGTGGTTTTATGTTGATAATAAGATGAAAATTTAATTTTAATATAAGAGGAAATACTAATTTGAATAGTTCATTTATTATAAAATTTTATATTAAGAAGTACAAGATATAATAAATGAATAAGGCATGAGATACAGTCATTTTAAAATTGAGAGAATAGTTTAAAATTTAATATGTAAATCCAAAATTTATTTTGGATGGACAATTATCTTTTAATAATGAATGAGATTAGTTATCTCTTTCAAAATAAGTCCTCAAAGTTAATTGTTTGATAAAAAAATTCTATGGGTTTTTAGTATTTTTTGTATCTCCTAAATGCGTTATATAAGACTCGAAGTGCATAATAGTACAAATGGGCAAGAGAGATAGTTATGTGTAAATAGCCATCAATGAAGGGTCTAACAGTAATTGTGTTTTTCAGTTCTTGAATGAACTTGTTTTGAAATTAATTATTAGTGTGGAAAATATGTTGCAAACTGTAGTATATTTATCGTAGAATTAGAGGATGAAATAACTAAAATTATATTTACTTTAAATAAAGAGTAATGAGATTAAATTAAAATTTAGGAAAGAAGCTTTGAAAACTTTCAAGTTTTGAAAATTTGAGATTTGTATATGAAGATAATGGATTTGAAAACTCTAAGAACATTTGATTAGTAAAAGAAAGTATAAAATCCATTCCTTGTTTTTGACTTGCCCTAGTGCAACTATTTAGTGACTTGCATTTATCCAGTCATATGGTTTAGGTGGTGAGAGACCACCTACCTCCTGTTGATATTTCTTACCATAATTATTGTTAATTTAACATCGATATGGCTCCTTTCGTAGGTTTATACGGAAGGTCATGTCAATCACTATCTTGTTGGTTAGAGTCCGGTGTAAAGTTGTGCTAGGTCTAGACACTATTCGTGAAACTTCAGAAAGATCGATCTCATCTAATTTATCTATTGTGTAACATCCTATCATGTTCTTGCTTCGAAGGTGACCCGCCTTCGAAATAGTACCGCTCATAAAGATTCAATGGTCCGCTAATCACAATGACTACACTTGGGAAACCATAGATTTTATCGAGCGATCCTATCCTGGTTTTCCATCTTCTTGTGTTGAGAGTGAAAATTCAAACTCAAGCTTATCCATTTTCCTTTGCTAGATGAAAGAAATTATGTTGAATACAAATCTTCTCTAGAAATTATGAGGACAAAATTTGTATAAGGAGGGAGTCTGTAACAACCCTGGTTTTAGTGACTACCTATGAAATTAAATTATAACGCCACTTATAATTTAATAATAGGTAAATAAAATAAATGGGAGATGTGAAATTTGTTAAAATTGTTTACTTCAAAGAAAAAATGAGTTTTGGTAAAATAAAATAGAGTTAAGATAGTTTGGTTGGTAATAAATTGTGAATAATGGTATTATATTTATTTGTAGATTAATTGAATTAAATAATGATAAAAGAATTTAAATCAACATTAATTTGTTGAAATACATATAAAATGTTGAAAATAAGGTTTTAAAAGCTTTATTTTGTTAGTTTGGGGTCGAAATGAGCATTATATGGTCTTAATTTGATAAAATGCAATAATTTTGGAAATTATTGCCAAATGTTGAGTTTTGTAAATTTTAATGAAGTATCAAAATTTAATATGACAATTATTATAAATAAAAAGGTGGAATATTGGTAAAAATAATAAAATTTGGATGTAAAAATAATGTTAATAAGGTTTGTTACTTTGATCAAACAAGAGAAATGATGTTATGTAATTTTCGTTATTAAAGCGATGATTTATTTAAATAAAAGGTGTTTTATGTAAATAATAGTGTTAATTGATATTTAAATAAAAATAAGCATTTAAGGATGGAAAATAATTTTAAATGGCTAAAATAACTTTTATGTGTTGTAAAACTTCTTTGTAAACATAAACATATGTTGTATAAAACTTATTTGGCTAAAATATGTGTAAATTAAGTGAAAACATGATGAAATAAAATGTTAACATGAATTAATTTGGTTAAATCCTGATTAAGTAATAACATATAACCATTTTGGGTAATGGGTTCAACCCCCAACCCATTCATTAAGAAAAATCAGAGAGGAAGGAGTTCTACTGTACGTACACTTCCTCTCCTCATTCTCTTATCTCCCTAAAACAAACCGGTAAAGAAAGGAAAATGGCTTCCTCTATGTAATTTTCAAATCTAGCTTATAAAATTTAGCAAAATCAAAGGAGAAATTAGCTAACTAAAGAGAATAATAATTAACCAAACCAAAATCACAAATCTATTTCATCAATTTCTAATTTTGAGAATTTAAGTTGTCTATAACTTCAGTTTTCTATTTTGCATGTCTGTATACTTGCTTTTTACAGGTTCCTTCAGCTAAATCAACACAAAAGCTCTCATCTTCCCCAAGTTTGCTTATATTTGCTTAAAAATTCGCTACGGTGAGTTTATAACTCACAACTTCTAGCTTAAACCAGGTTTTCTAGTTGATAAGCGTTGAATTTTGCTCATTGTAAACAAAGTTTGCTGGTTGAACAGTTACAGTGAAAATATGTTTTGGAGTCCTTCTTTTTGTGCTTATATATATCTGTGCTTGTCTTGAATTCATGATGGAATTTTTTTGGATTATTGTCTAATGTTGATGTAAGTTCATATTAAATTTCATGGTCTAATTCAACCTGGAACTGCTTCAAAACATTGCTCAAAAAATAGATCGAAGAAGGCATAAGTGCATGTAGGAATTACGACCTACAGGTCGACCCAAAGCACCTGGAGGCCCACCCTAGGGTTGACCTATGCTTCTCAAGGGTCGACCTATAGGAGCTTATGTTTTTCAGCTTGTTTATTTTTGTTCTATGCATTGTTTTGTGATTTTCTGCTTATACCACTGACTTGTATGATCAATTCTTATGATGTTATAGAGTGTTTTGAAGGGCTTTAATCTGTCGATAGGTATGCCAACATTTTAGTTGATTCATATTTTGGAGTGATAAGTTTTAGAGATGATTTCTTCTAACGATTCCATGGCATTTTCAGTGATTTCTGCTGTTTTCGAGCACCAGTTTTCTTAAACAATTTTGAAATGATCCTTATAATAAAATGGCTTTTGAAATAAATATTTTACAATATTTATAATTATTTTTGAAGCTATTAAAATTATATATTCTATAAAATAAAGAGAGATTCAGAACCAAAATTTTCCAAATGATTTCAAAAGTGGGTTTTAAAACTAATTTTCTCAAAGCAAAGTATTTTCTATATAAAATTACACGTTTTTGCACTCTTCAAGCGAATGAGGAAGTGATTTAAACAATTTAGTAAAACATGTGGTATAGGACACATGCGTTTACTTTTTCAGTTAATTCCAGACTTATTCGATTAAGGTTATACACAAGAGTTAAATTAACTACCTTATAGTAAACAGTTAAGTGAAAACATGTGGTATCGGACGCACTGTTATCATAGAGTTGTTTACTATCTGGAAGTTGGTGATACTTTATTTTATGGACCTTCGGGTCGATTGCCAGTATTGGACCTTCGGGTCATTTGGGTTTTCATAGCTGTTTGTCCATTGGGATTTTTGTCTTTCGGGATGTTGTCCTTCGGAATGTTTGACCTTTGGGTCGTATTTGGCGCCTTATTTGAGATACAATACTTTGTGGGCTTCGGCCATTTTATTAAGAAGATACAATCTATTATGATATTTCTTGATTTATTTGTGATTTCAAAATATTTTTGCCATTTCAAGATTATTGGGCCTATTGAGCCATTTGAAAAATTATTACATGGTGATTACATTTTAGAGTTTTAAACTCTTAATTGAGTTCTACACATTGAGATTTGTTGTTATCATCCTTTGGCGTATATTTGATATTTGTGATTTCCTACTTTAGGTGTTATTTGAGATTGGATTTTGAGATTTTTGATTTCCTATTAAGGGGTTATGTTTGATGAAAGCCATTATATTGGCTATTGTACATGATGATGATATGAGGCGATTATCTGTGATAATTTGATATTGTCATTGAACTAGCCCTTTTCGAGATATCCTCGTATGATATATTTTAGTGATATAATCTCGCATAAAGTAGTTGGCATATTTGTGTTACTTATTCCCTTTCAAGAAGAAATATTATCCTTTATCCCTATATTTCACCTATCATATGCTAATCAGTTTATTTAAGCTAGACTGACCAGTGTATTTTATGTATTCGGTTTAGACCAAGTTATTTTTGGTTAATCACCCGTTGTATATTTCTTTTTTGCTGCATTCACTTTGCATTATCTACTAGTCATCTTCCATATAATTTTGAAGTTGTTTTGTAAACTATGCTATGTACTTATTCATTTTGACTATATGTGTGTTGCGGTCCATGTACCACGCTGTTGTTTCACTATGTAGTGTACTATGATGTATCTGTTTATATGTATATATAGTAGCTGATGTTCTATGATCTGTTATATTTTTTATTGTTATATTTTGTTTTGATATATCTGTTAGCCACCGTAGTTTTGTGTTAAACATGTAATGAGTATGTCGATCCACTTGAGAAAGATAAATGAAAAAATTTAAAGCACCTAATCGATGTATTCAATACATGTTTAAGACAAATCTTACGGATGGTTGCTCCTAACTAGCTCTATTCTCCGCATTAACATATAGTATTACTCTGTCACGCTCTTTGTTAATGTGGGCCTTAAGGTGGGGCGTCACAACAAGACATATCCTAAATTTGGACAGTTATAGAAATATGTTTTTATATTGACAAACATACAGATTCTATAATATAGTGGAAGAAAAATATACATGAATATGTCTTGACTATCCTTCTTCTCTCCAACTCAAAAGTATCTAGCTAAACCTAGAAAAAACATGCTCGGTTTGACCCGAGCATTACATGGAATAATGCCCTGGTCAATCTAGTAAATCAACGCGAGTAAATCTTGATAACAATTAACAACTAAACTGATTCTCTATATTTGAAAAACCATTCAAACAACGGGTATCTCATAAGACTACACCGCACATAAAAATGAATGGGCTTTTACCTTACGATAACTAAAATAATTATATCAAAATCCAATGTTATTATAATAGTGTTTAGGTTTATAGTAAATAGATAAAATAGCTGAAATGCTTGCATCTCACATTCCAACATACTAGGTTTTACAATCGAAAACATAAGGCACGTATTGGAGATTGAATTCCATACCATGATAAGGTAAGGGACTACCTTCCGAAGGTACATCCCTAGATAAATGCATCGGGGTCTGAGGAGAACATCTTGTACCCCTGCCACATTGGACTAGCCTACCACTTGACTAGTAGTACCGAATATTGTCACCCCGCTTGAGCCCCGAAGACTAAAAGAAGAGATGATAATCGATCTAGATTTGGAATGACCATACTCTACTTGGGAGCTCCCCACTTGGCCCTGCTACATTCCTGATTTTTGTCATTCTCGATTGATGAGGTTTGAGGCTATGATTTACCTTTCTAAATAGCAATCCATCTTGGAATGCTAACATTGCCCTCCACGCATCAATGCAATACTAGCATTCGTCCATACAAGTTCGTTCTGGGTCTGAATGAAACAAAAGTCACTAACTCTATTTCATCCATTTTGGAATCACCCTTAGGATTAATAGCAGTAGCCCTTACACTTCAAAGAGCACCATCTTCAATCATTATCAAGATGTCTTCCACTTGAACGTACATGTTGGTTTTGAGTGGTTTTTGTATATATAAGGCCAATCTCTGTCTCTTCATACCAACAACCAATAATTTTCGATTGACTCGTTCCCCTTTTTTCTGGATGTAAGTATTCGAGACCTTATCAGAGAACTTGAGTTGTACGTTCATACTTCCTAAGTCAAATTGGATCAAACATGATAGTTGGTTATTTAACTATCAATAAACAACATCCATTCACGGTTTAATTCCCAAACGGGATCCACTAAGCCTTCATTAATTCTTTTTAATTAAAAAGATACTTTGTAAAACTTGATCAAAAGATCTTTTCAAAACACTATATCTAAACCCCCAACGTTCCCTTTAAACTTGGATACAATTAGCATTATTTACCAAAACACTGTGGAAATTCCACTTCAATATTCCATATTAAATGGCCAATAATTTCCATCCTTCACCCGCAATTAAATCCATTTACTTCAGATTCTAAAACTCAATATAAATTTCCAAACTAGATTTAAACTTCCTTTGAAATATCTAAAATGATTTATAAATCTCTTTCTAATTTAAAACTCTTTATAAAACTTCTTTATAAAGTCTTTATAAAACTTCTTTTATAAAACATCATTTACAAATTATCTTTTCTAAAACACTTTAAGAAAAACTTTAGTCAAGTCCCTTTATAAACAAGTTATTACTTATAAATGACTTTACAACATAATAGCACAACTTGGAAATCATTTATAAACTTAAAACTCTACAATTTATTTAAGAATTGAAGTTAAGTCAAAAACATACTTTATAAATTCAAAATCATACTTTTAAATTCAAAAGTAGGCTTAGAATCCGAAGGTACTAATTTAGGTTAACATTCACTTTCAATTCTAATTCACTTAATAGTTATTAACATATGCAAGAAGTATTCACATACAACTCATATCCAAATCAGGGAATAATATGTCAATATGAAGTAATTATCATGTACATGTCCAACCATAATAGCAGGATGTTGATTTTATCCTGCTAAACAAATGTCCAAACAATTTAATCAATTAATAGTATAGTGGGGATTTATTCTGCTAACATATGTCCAAACAACCCAACAATCTACATTATAACTCATCACATTGTATTGTTTCTTAATGGTATCAACACTTGAATCACTTGTATTCAGAACCATCTTGAAAAAGAAGTACCTTTAACCAATTTTACTTTTGAAAACTAAAGAATTTAAAACTTTAAATCCCTTTTCAAAATAATTAATTATAAGTTAAATGCATATTTAAATCATAATTAATTTTAATTGAATCTTAACTTAATTTAATTAAATAGTTAAACAATAATTAACTATTAATTAAACCCAAAATTATTCACTAATTAATTATTAAATAATTAACTAAACCTTCATTAATAATTAAATATTAATTAATCTCAATTAATTAATTAAGCAATCCTTATCAAGCTTAAATAGTAAATTAAACCTTTTATAATCATTTATTATAAATTAAAACCCTTAATATTTATAATTAAAAATAATTAAAACTTGATTAATAATTAATAATTAACCATATATGTAATGGCCCATTTTTCCGTACAATTTGAATCGACAATAAACCGCATATGTCCAACTCAAATTGCACGAATAAGCGGATCATTAAGAGTAGAAAGAAAATAAAGACAGAATAGAATCTCACACGAAAGGAATAACATATATTATTTCAATAATAATCTTTACAACGGAAAATTTTAAATACAATATCAAAGTCTAACCTAAATTCAGCTTGGACAGTCATAAACACCTGTCCTTACAATTGCTGACAAACATCAAACTAAAACTAACAAACCACAGTGGATAATAGAATACGTCCATACGCTGATGAAGACCTCTATCTCTTCTCTGGAAACTCCAACCGTTTTCAACTAAACCTGAAACTACTCGGATCTGACCCGAGTATTAAAAATACCCAGATCAAGCTTGATAAACCAGCTCGAGTACTCATATTTACTAATTAATCCATAAGTTGTTTCAAGTATAATGATTTGAAAAGTTTAAATATGTCAATTGATTAAATGTTTGATAAATTGGTTGCATATTGGTTGATTATGTGATTGTTTATGTGGTTGATAACTTGTTTGATAAATGATAAGAGAAATGATTAGGAATTAACCATAGTTAATTCAATGGAAATTAAATCCAAACAAATGTGTGTATGGAAGTTATTTAGCCTCTTAATGATTTTAAATAAGTTAAAAGAGTTTAAATATGGTTTAAAACAAATTTGAAGTGTTTCGGACAAGTTCCTATACATTTATCCTATACATTTAGTAATGCTGAATAATCATCAAATATGGTGTCTTTAGTTAGTAGTTTCCATTAGTAGTCTTAGAACGGACAGATTTTTCGGCAATTTCAACTGGTCCGAAAATCCGGTCGTTACAATGTACTTAATTAATTTTAGATTAAATATAAATCATTTGCTTAAGTCATAATTGATTTCCAAATTAATTAACTTAATTAATAATTAATTAAAATAAATCTTAACTTTAAATGATAATTAACAATAACTAATTGTCACTTATATATAATTATTAAACCATGTTTAATCCTTAATTAATTATTAATTATCAAAAGATTAATTAATTTAAAATTAATTATTAATAACTTAATTAACTTTTTAAAATATCATTATTTAGTTTATAAAATATTTACAAGGCATCTTGAAGTATAAAAACCAAACTTTGCAAAAATCGAATTTTTAAAAACGAACTGCATCCATAGCGACTACAGTTATGGATACCCGTAATTTCAACCTTTTTTTAATTCCCTTTTGAAACTTAACACTAAAGGTTTGCTAACTCTTCAAAACATAAGTCTAAAATTAAAAAAAAAAGTTAACAAATTGAAATCAACACTAAAGTTAAACTTAAAATTCCTTTAGTAAACCAACTTGCAAACCCCATTTGATTTTCTTAAGCCTTTCACGCATAGAACTTATAACTTCCAAAAACATTCAACCATGTACTCAATGTTCAATGTACCATAACATATCATCACCAAAATACCATAAGATCATCACTTTATATCCAAACTTATCAATTTAACCAACAATTCAAAGTTAAATGCTGACCACAAGTTCGCACATACATATATATCCAAACCATACGAAATCCAACCAACTAACCACATACGTTTAAAAAAATAGAAAATACATATCTAAAGATAGAATAATTTCAAAAATTTAGAAGTTTACTCACCTAAAAGCTCGATAAAATTCAACTCGAATTGTGATAACCCAGATTTTGGATATCTGTTAATTGGTAATCAACTGGATTAAAATTGTTAAAGTACTAAATTTGTAAATTGAACAAATAAAATTCTTATATATATATATATATATATATATATATCTGAATATGTACATAGATGAATTTGTGCTATAATAAATATTTGGATAATTATTTGTTTAATAATCTCGTGATATAATTATTTAAATTGGCAAAATTCATTTTGTTCAAAAACAAACAAAATATGTATTTGATGATATATATATATATAAGTAGATTTTAAAGGGAATTTGAATTTGAAACGCGAATGTAAATATCTTAAAAATAAGCGGGTTTAAAATAACATATATATATGATTTGTTTTATACCATTTTCCTTTTAAGAGTTATTTGTAATTAAACAAGAGAAGTTTGATTATTAAACACACTTAAGACACTATTAATATAGAACAAAAATAAAAATATAATATATATATATAAACATATTAATACACATGTAAATTAATTCTTCATGCTTGATAACAAATGTAAACAAATTATGAAATGTAATTACAAGTGTACATCATTTCAACAAATGTCATTTCCTTCTTTTATTTTTGACACTACTACAAAACAGACCATTTGCATCGGTTGTTTACCCCCCTTTTGCATCAGTTCAACAACCGATGCATATGCAACCGATGCAACAGGCTTAACACTTTTGCATCAGTTCTGAAATCGATGAAAAAAGGTCCTTTTTCCATCGGTTGTTACTAACAACTGATGCAAAATATCATGGTTGGTTGCTTGGACACAGCCCCCATGTTGCATCGGTTGTAATGAAAACCGATGCAACTAATCCCTCTATTGCATCGGTTTTTTATAACAACCGATGCAAACTAATCCTTCTATTGCATCAGCTATTTATAGCTGATGCAAAAAAACCATTCTCAGATACCATTATTACAGTACTCAAATAGACTATATATGTATATTATTGATTATAACAAACAATTATTGCATGCAATATTACTATCATTCAAAATTAAATTTGATGGAAAATACATAATCAGATTTAATAATTCTACAAAAGAATGAAAAACATAAATAAATTCCACGGTACATAATCAGACAGTTAGTAATAAAAAATAAATGCAGCATGTTATATGTAGACACAAAAATACATATATACAGAGAAGAGAATGTAACGTTGACATCGGATAAATTAAGCAGAAGATGGTCTTCAAATGCACAAACCTTCATCCTATATTGTACTTGAGCTACCTGAAGTTGAGCTATGAAATCCTTACGTAGCTCTTCTGGTCACTGCCACATCCACTCCACAACCATCGGTTACCCTGCATACAACCAAAACTGTGCCCATCAGACTACTGCCATTCCCCTATTTACAGTTCATCAACAACTTGACCACTGTCTCGGCTTCATCTACTCACAGTTGACCACCACTTGTCACTAGCAACTACAAGCTTCTGCCACTGTACCATATCCATTATAATACTTGCTGCCACATCCATCTACCCACCTGCCCCTGCACAATATCACCATCAACGCACTTGCCAATAGATCCATAACCAAATGTATTTCCCGTCACTACAAAATCCACATATAACTGATATTTACCATAAATAGGAAACGGATAAATGTTCAATCTGAAGAACTATATAAACTCGAAAATACAAATGATTCATACCCATTGTACTTGCTGCAAGGGATGCAAGAAGTTCTAAAAAACACGATAGAGGCAAAGATACAGGAAGAGCAGCATGGCCACTGTCGTATACCTATATATACATGCACATAAGAATAACTCCAACATTTATTTTTCTTGAAACAAATACCCAACTGAGTCAGACATTGTCCATAAACTATGCTAAAAAAGTAGAATACGTACCTATATATACACATGCACATAAGAACAGCCACAACATTTTTTTTCTTGAAACAAATACCCAACTGAATAAGACATTGTCTAGAAACTTTGCTAAAATGTAGAATAATCCGGGGGTTTGTCTTATATATACCCAAGAATCAAGTTTCACTTGTAAATTCAGTGTTTTGGATATCCCTTTTATGGGGACTTAACAATAACAATTAAATGCATATATTGGAATTGAATCTTACCAGAAGTTGTTCAAGAAAGTAGAAGTACAATAGCATGTTGTTGATCATAAGAACAGGCATGTCCATTAATAACCTGTTACGGCTTCATATTTTTCACTGAAAAACTAATTAACCTTAGAATGGAATGTTAAAAAAATTGGTGTTCTTACCTTAGCAGTTGTAAATTTGCTTGACGTGATGCTTGTCCAGCATTCGAAGCAGGAACCAACACTACACGTAATAGAGTAACCGATAGGTTGCGAACCTCTTGCTTGCAAACTTCACAGTTTTTGTTACCCTTTAAGCTAAACCATTTCACTGCACATTCTTGATGAGCCAAGGAGAGTTCACCTTTACAATCACATTCCAGCTTCATCGTGTTTCCTCCTTCATTAAGTTCGATCATGCAAATTCTGCATACTGCTTCTTCTTCAGGAATATCTTTCCCTTCTCCTTTGATCACAAATGAATGTGTTATTATAAAACTATTATGGTACTTAAATGAGTGTTACTTGATTGCTTTGTACTTACCATTATCACTGTTACTTGTTGAATATGGAGAAGAAGCACTGGTGTCAGCTGCTTTAGGAGTGGAAGGGACGACTCTAAATCCATTGCCTGAAGATGCCATTCTCTTGATACTTTTCGACTTCTTATTTAAGGGTACAGACAGCGAGCGTGATATGCTCTTCTGGATCCCTTTTATCTGAACAAGTTGTTCAGAAAATAAATTATGTAAACCAGACAATTTTAAGTTGAAGTTCAGTAATATTAACTTACATTACTTGCTGTTGTTCGCTGTCTTCAATGGCAGTTTCTTGTAAGGAATTCTCGATGTTGATGTAAACCAGACAACTTTCGTTTCAATTTACATACCCATTTCATTGACTGTTTTACTCAACAGATTTACAACTTCCATTTATATACTGTGCAATGTGCACATTGATACCACTATTTTATTCAACAGATTTTGCCTTTGGCTAAATTTACCCAACCATCATTTGCCATCCTTCACACAATATTAACCATACTTAACCTGTCTGCTACCGCAATCCATCAATCATAACCATACTTGCCTCTTGTAACATTCATTTATACTGACCATACTTCATTTCTACAAACACGTTGCCTTTTCCCGCATCTTCACTAAACACTCAACACAACCCTGTCCATCCAAATATCAAATACCAGAACACTACTTGCCATTACTTCACTCCATACAGAAGTGTTGCTACTTTTATCATCTACTGCCACCGAATTGCCTCACCATACCAGTTAGGCATAAACTCCTACAGCCATAAGAATATTTCACCCTTTTCATCTATTTCACTACTGCTGTAACTTTTGTTCTCCGTCAGGTGCAAACACTTCAATCCAACACTAACCACCAAGCCTCGAAACGACACATAATTCTCCACCGTAGTTCCCACAGACTCACCCTCATCAGTTCAAAGTTCCACTGCCAAAACACAATAACAGCAGTATCTACCACCAGTACAATCGGCAGAACAGCCACCAATTCTCAATCTCCTCATCGTATGCAATAAACCCATTGACTTTCCTCACTACCACCATACCTTCACTCCCCATCCACTACATTGAACCACACCTTGTAACCCTCCCCACCATCTCCTAAATTCTATCAAAACCTGTCCAACACATAACAACTCAACTGCCCAGAACAATCTCCTCCTTACAAACCATCCTCTGTGCACATTCCACTGCAACCATCTGCTCAAACTTCCTACAGTTACCATTCAATCACTTCACATATCACCTCTGACCACCACAGCCTAATCGAACTACTGCAGTTACCACCAAGCTCCCCCTTGCTCAACTACAACTCCACCATTTAACCTTATTCACTACATTCACAATCATCTCTCTCATGCAAACACTCTAGACATACCACACTACTTCAACATTCACATCAAAAAACATTCATCACTATAATAACTCAGACTACCACTACAATACCATCGCAAAACTGCTATCTGACTATTTTCCTAACCTCCCACTACAATAACAAGTTCATCCATTTCATCATCGACCTCACGTTGACTTTCCATACCAACCCGCATCCAAATCGAATCCTCTCCTGTAACCCAAGACACAAAACAATATTTCTGAAAGAAAACAGAGAAGTAGAACAAGAAGAAAGAAAGAAAGAAAAGAGAGAACCGGTTAAATATTTCTGAAAACGTTACAAATATTTCTCAAGCATTTCAATCACAGTATTATATTAGGTGCTTAGGTGAAATACATGAAGAAACTTCGAAAGTGCTTACCCTGGCCTTGTTGAAAGATGGAAACCTGGAGAAAGCTTTAGTAAGAACATCATCACTAACTTCATTTCCAAGATCTCCACAAAACAATCTGTAATCATCTGCAAAAAGTAAAAACTTTAATACAAACATGATGAAGATAGAAAATTATTTTATAAATAGTACACAAACAATAACAGAAAAAGAGTTAAAGGATATACAAATGTTCAAAGGTGTAAACTAGCATTTGGCACATTCTAACTCAATTAAGTCCCAAACACACAATAGCATCAAACACATTTAGTTAGTGATAAGCCCAAAGAGTATTTGGCATGTAGCACAATGGTCATCTAGGTAATATCGAGTCATACATACGACCAGTTGTGATAACACTGAGGATTTTGAACTGTATTTTGCCACAGGCTAAGGGGAGAAAACCATACCATCATGACATCTAAAATGATTCCAATGTTGAACATGTCTTGGAAACATTATTGGAAAAACTCCTTACTAAATCTGCAGAACTCAACTTAGAACAAACAATAGTCAGCAAGTCCTAACTGAACAAAGATAATTTTGGTTTTCTATTTATAAGCAAGTTATGTACTTGCATCGCTAAATAATATAATTAGTTGTGACATTTTAAAAAAAAACATATATTTCATTTCAACTTTGTAGTGATTTCTATGTGTTTTGAATATATATATAAGTTTCAATTTGAACGTTAGAAAGTAAAGAGCATACGGAAACTTCGAATAAAGCAGAATTGCCTTCCCTTGATTTGAAGAGAGGTTCATCAGCCACACAATGAATACAGGATAAGCATCCATCTACAAAGAAATAAACAGAAGCAATTTATTGACTTGTCAATGGTAAATGTGTAGAAATGTAAGGCGGAAGAGTGTAACCATTCAATTCCCGAGTGCAATTTTGAATACCTGGGTAGAATCATAAATACTCACTCATGTAACCATTCAATTTGTTTTGAAATACAAGAGTGTAATTTTGTAAATTATTTGATTTTCACATGTAACTAATATTGAAATTCAAAACATAATTATGTATTATGTAATTAATAATAAATATTAATAAACATATTATTATTATTTCAGTTAATATCAGGTTGAAGAAATAACAAATGATCGATATTGATGGAAATTTTATACGATAAAGAACAATTTCATTAAACGATCTCTTTTAACTCAAAAAAGAAAAAGATAATGCACGAAGCTCATAAAAGAAATTAATACATTTGCTTCATACAATATTCATAATTTAAATACCAACACATTCTTGAAGTAGTACATAATCCTAGAGTGTCAACGTGTCAAGCACAAATTCCAAACAATCGTATTACCTTAAACAACAAGCAACGATAGGCAAGTCTTGGGAGCGCAGATCAATATTGCTCAAATATCTAGTGACTTTTATATGTTGATTAGAATTCACACTAGCAGCAGGAACTGGAAGGAAGGCGGAAGCTCTTGATCCTGTTCCTACCACAATCCAGCACCTCCGCGGTCGAAGTCGTCACCATCCCCAGTCACCGCTGCCAGTACCCTCAATCGCCACAAACAATACCTCCGCCGCACTTTACCTCAAATCGAGAACCACCAGCAACGCAACAATCTACTCCCCACACCTCAAAACACTCCAACCGAAGCACTCAATTCCATTCATTTCATCAAAAACCACTGCTTCAACTCGAATCCTACACTCCATCTCCTTCAGCCGACCGCAACTCCATCCCCTCCAAACCCAATTCGAATCGTTTAAATGAGAATTTGCAATTGATTCGAATTTCAAACAAGAATTTACAACTGACTTGGATTTGGGAATTTTGTTTGTGAATTAGAGAGTTTAGAGGTATTTGTGTGGCTGCGTTGATTAACGGGTTACGGGGGAAGTGGAGGGATAAATGAAAGCTAAGCGGCAAACGAAAAGTTAAGGGGAGGGAAAATGAAAGTTGGAGTAGCAAACCAATGGAAAATGAATGCAAACTAATTTAGTTGCATCGGTTGAATTTAAAACCGATGCGACTAAAACTATTTGCACGTACCAATTGCGTCGGTTGTTGGTGACAACTGATGCAAATTTGATTTTTTATTACCTATTTCTTTTCACATACCAATCGCATTGGCTATTAAGATGGAACTGATGCAAATAGTTCTATTTGCATCAGTTTTTACTTCAACTGATGCAAATGAGGCGAAGCAATATGCACTTTTTGTACTAGTGTGAACAAATAATTAATTAAGGATAAAACTAAGTTATTTAAACATCTCCATATCCCTCTTTAATTTCTTTTATCAGCTCTTTATTTAACAAAAAAATCAAAGAAGAACAATACTTTCAAATTATTTCAAAAACCTGATCAAGCAAGAATCAACTCAGGGAAATCCAATTAAGATTAACATCAAAAGCAAATTCAAGTCAATTCAACAGTTCAAAATTCAGTTCAAAGCAAAGGATCATCTCAATCTTCTCTGTTTACAATTTACAGGTGAGTAAACAAAGAACTAACTCTGTTGAAATCTTAATGCATGCAACAAAACTTAAATTTAAATTGGTAATGATGGTTAGCATGGTTGATTAAATAGTTATATGTATACATATATATTTATGGATATAGTTGTGTGCATGTCAGTATTTCAGCGTATTGCTCTGTTCTTCAATTACTGGGTGAAAATATAATTCAAAAATAACCTGATCTTTCTCTAATTTGTTATATGTCATGGTGTTTAAACAAAAATTTCTAGAAATAGTAAGATTTGAATTTTAAAAATATTTTAAATAGAAATTGATGACAGTTTCAACTGGGATGTAGAATTTACAGTAAAAAACTTATGTATATCAAAATTCCGATTTGATAAATTTGTGGATTCAGGTAAATTATCTGAATTGTTATAAAAAACTAGAATTTCAAAAGAGGAATCTTGAATTTAAGTTGGTAATTTAAAAGGAATTGTACGATGAACGGAATTCATGTTTGAGTCGATTTCTGGTGATCGTGGTGAACTAGGTGGTCGAGGCCTTTACTGAAGCAACAAGGGAGGTCGGAGGTCATGGTAAAAATGGTCATAGAATCTTACGACCACCATGGTGGCATGAGATGGTCGAACTAGGGTTTTGTCTCAGTTTTTGATCGAGGAGGGAAATCATGCTACGACGCTATCGTCGTCACATCGGAATTGTCTAGTCATGGTGGTAAATGAGCGTAGAACATTGGTGAAGCATTGGGCAGAATTTAGAGAATCTAGTGGACGACGTCGCTTAGAATAGGTGATTATTGGTTGGAGTATTTTCTTCCAGCGGGTTCGATCCACTCAGATCTCGGTTTCATGATCATTTTGGGAATTGTGTGGTAGTGGTCGAAGAACGAGATGATCGGGGATATGTGGATGATGGTCGTGGATGACGGAGCATCATCGGCGATCAGTGCATGTGCACCAAAGGTCAGTGCACTTGAGTTTCTGGTTTTGGAACGAAGGATTTTCCCTCGGCTTGGTCTCGGAAAAAAATTAGTTTCCTTAGGTTCGTGATCGTGTTGTTCGCGTGAGTGCTTAAGCTTAACAGTTCAAAATTTTAATCAAGAAGGAAACTCGGGATTTGTGAGGAAATTCTCGGGTTTTGTTCAAGTAAACCTCGGGATTAGTCTCGGTTTATTAATCAATTTGTTAACAAGTTTTTTAAGTTAACAAAATTAAGTTAAAATTTATTAGCTTTAAACTATTTTAAATAGTAATTGATTATTAAATTTTTGTTTATTAAAGTTGAAAATTTTATTTTAAGTTATTAATTAAGTTTATCCCTAAGATGTTTCTAAAGCTTAATTTATCAGAAAACTAAGTAGTGTAATTAAAAGATTAAGTGTTTTAAATTTTAATTAAACTTAATGCTTTTTAAGTTAATGATAATTAATGCCAAGTTTATTAAATTCGAATGATGATTAAGAAGGTGTTTAAGATAAATGAATTATCTTAAAATCAGTTATTGTTGGGTGATTAGGATTATTAATTAGTTAATTAATTGATTTATTAATTAAAGGTTAATTAATCAAGGAATGTAAATTAAAGGTAATTAATTATAAATTAAGGAGGTTAATTAAAAGAATAATTAATAACTGGAAGTGATTAGAAGATCATTAATGAATGTGATTAGTTAACTAAGGAGATTAATTAAAAGATAATTAATGAGAATGATTTAGGCTAATTAATCTGTGTGGTAATTAAGGGTTAATTACTTAATGTAATTAAGAAATGATTAGTTAAGGATGATTAATTAAGAGGGATGATTAAAGAATGATTAATTAATTGGGTTGTAATTAATTAATGTTAAGTAAGCTGGATTAAGGAAATCCAAGTGATTAAAGTCGGTGATTAATTTAATCGGAGATTAATTAAATTAATTAGGATTTATATATCTAATAAATCTTGCTTATGGATGATTGAGTGATGTTGGATAGCTTGGATTGTTATTGTCTCTGATGGGCGATTAAGATGTGTTGTGATATGATGAGTTGAACAGTAATATTGTGGGTCATCTATCGATGATGAATTTTTATATGGTATAATATTCTGAATATAAATTGATCTGTATCCACTTAAACAATTAAAGATCATATTGAATTCGAAGAGACCGCGGTCGGGTATCAGAAAATACCCAAAGCCACTGCGATTTGTAATCTACGGTAATTCATTATAGTTTGGTTAGAATCAAAAGGGCTGGAATGAAATACGTTAAGTATCAGGGATATTTAAACTGGATAGCGATTCTTGGATATTGTTTGAGATAAATGATTAAATTAAATAAGATTAGAACTCATAGGAAAGTACGAGTTACCCTGGTAATTCACTTCAGTTGTATAGCTTGGTATTTCATATTATTTGGGTTTACTCATGTAGGTTTCGAGCCTGACCTGGGTGTTACTTTAATGTAATGCTCGGGTCAGACCGAGTATTATAGATTTTCAGGTAAGGACGTTCTGGAGCTCAGGAGGCGAGCTGGATGACAGAAACATATGGAGAGTAGTCCGCTGGGATATATTGTACTTTATCTGGGACATGTTGATTTTAAATGTGCAGTGTTTTGTGTAAATTTTATACGCTGTTGCATTGATGAAAATAGCTGATATAGTTGTCCTTTGTATAACTGCTATTTTATTTAATATTATACTTTGATCCACTGCGAATGTGAGAATTTGTGTTTTGGTGTTTCTATTTCTTCTTCTTCTTCTGTCTCTTTTCTTCCTTTCCCTAACTATCGGGAATTTTTAGGATCGAAAATTCCGGGTCGTTAGACGAATCCTAGAAACAGAGCTGGAAAATAGGTCACTTTCGCATGGGTTTTTGACCCCTAAGTCTTGGATATTTAAAAAATGATTAAAAGGAAAGTTTTGGATTAGTCTTTACTCTAGTATTTAAAAAAAATGAATTACTCAAAAAGGTTAAATTTGAGGGAGTTATGCCCAAAACAATATGGGGTATTTTCGGACAGCAAAATCTAGGTTCCAAAATATTCTTGCAAAAAATGAATTTTCGGAACATCTAAGCTCGAAATCAGAAAAAGTGATAAACTATAAAGTTTTTTCCACTAGAAATATACTGTGACGTCCCACCCCGAGATTCATATTAACAAAGAGTATTACTGGGTAATACTATCTGCTAATGCGGAGAATAGGGGTGGATAGAAGCGACCATTAATAGCCTTGTCTTAAATATCTATTGAATACGTCGATGATGTTATAATAATTTTTTTTATGGATCAACTTATCCAATAAATACTTAACACAAAGCCATATGTGGTTATATGATCTATCAGAACAAAATACAACAACTTAAATGCAAAACACATCATAGAACAGCAGATAATCCCATATATAGACACATACACAGATACATCATAGAATATACAAAATGATACATCACATATGTGGCACGACAACCATAATACAAAAAAGAGTCAAAAGAATATACATATCCGAGCAGCAAACCAAAAAGGACCACACAAAAAGCTATAACAAAAAGAGCTACCAGAATAGTCCATGTAGAAGCAAAATAGGCTAAGTCCAATGTACCTATCCTGAAACACCTCGGTTTGACCCGAGTATAAAATCCACATGTTAGTCTAGCTAACAAATCAGTTAATAAGGATACGCAATAATACAAGCATAAGAATAATGTGATAATATTCCATAGTGAGAAGGGACAACTAAAGTGTATGGTTACATCATGGTATCACTAAACAAACATATAATCTCAAAAGAGATAAAATAACCCGTAAAATGCTAAAAACGGCGAGCCTTATATCATCGAAATTCATAAAACGTCATTAATGGTTTAGAGGAAAACCTAAACCCACCATCTTGGCAAACCCAAAACACGCATAAAGAGATCTCATCTCATACACGTCATAAGGTTAATATATCTCCAAAAGGGAAAATAATATCTCAAGTAAACGCCAAAAGGAAAATCATATATAACGCCACTGTAGGTAATTCAAATCTCAGAAATAGAACTGCGAAGAGTGTAAAGAGGCACACAAACTCAGTTTTCACAGAAACAACATAAACATAAAATCTATAAATTGAAGCCATTTTTGGCTAGATTTTGGCATTTTGAAGCATGGTTTCAACTAGAATTTATGATTTTTGATACTCACCTTGATTTTTGATAGAAAATACCAAAATTAATGGAGAAAGATTGAAGCGTGGGTTGAATTTGAGCTTCATAAACCTGTAAAACTATGAAACAAGTGATGCAAAAAAGAAGAAAGTAGTTAACCAACAATCACTCACAAATTCAGACTTTTGATTGAATATCAGTTTAAGATTTTGATTATCTGTAGAATTAGCTTCAAATTGATTTCTAAAACATTGAATTTGAGTTTGATGATTTTTGGCTTAGGTTTGTAAGAGGACATGGGTTTCTTATGTTTTGAAGCTTCTGGTTGAAGGAGAATAAAGGTACGTACTTCATTTCTTTCTCTTTTCTAGTTTACTAATAGGTTGGGCAAGATACTAATGCGCTAAGACGCATTAATAAAAAGAAAATAAAAAGGCTAAGGTTATACGTTCAACACTTAAATCAAAAGGTTTCATATTTACATTATATAAAAGAACAAAGTCATTTTCTTCCACTTCTTACACAATAAAAATTTATAAACTTACAAACATAAGCAGTAAAATATTTCCCATCATATGAAAAGATTAATTTTTATTTTTAAAACATTTTATTAGTAAAAATCTTAATTTACAAAAATACACCATTTTCACCAATAAATGTAAAAGTTCACATATTTAACTTCTAAAATTCAAAAAAGTACTTTTGTCACTTAGAAAAATATTTCAAACCATTTCCAAACCTTATTTATAGCCAAAACATATTTTAAAAACCAATTTCCACCTTTTTATTTAAACAAACCACCTTTAAAATTAATTATTTCTTTTGAAAATTACCAAACGAAGAAAAATGACTATAATTAATAAAATTATTGCATTATCAATAAATAAAAATCATTTCTCATTTATTTAACTCAAACCACAATGAAAAGGCTTCTAAACCTTTTTTCTCACCTTTTATTCCCAAATTTCATTGTTCATTTCAAATAAATAGTTAAAAATTCCAATTGTATTTAATTCTCAATATTAAATTATAACTACAGTTACAATTTAATATTAACAAGCAAACACTAAAACTAGGGTTGTTACAGACTCCTCCCCTTAAGAAAATTGCATCCTCGATATATAAAACAGAGTTTGTACTCAATATAATTACTTCATCACTCAAATGAAAGACAGACAAGCATGAGATCAAAACTCCTCACTTTTCACTTAAGAGGATAGAAGGGCGAGATAAAATTGCTCGACAAATCTTATGATTTTTACCAACATATAGTCGGGATTAGCGGACTATAGAATTTTCCCGAGCAATAACTCACAATTTCAAAGGCATCTTACCTTCGAATAAGAAAACAAAAGCAAAAATGCTACCCAAGAATCAATCAAATGAGATTGATTTCTCAAAACTTCTTAAATAGATTTGGGATTTAGCTCAACGTATAACCCGAGCTCTAGTCAACAAATTGACTATCGATATGATCTTTCCGCATGACACTAAGGAAGGGACCATATCGATGCTAGACAAACAATAGTGGCAAGATAGTTCAACCAAAATGGGGTTTCTTGAAGGCCCACCAGACTCAAACGAACGCATAAATGCACATCGTTAGAAAATAACACGAGAGTAAGATAAACAAAAGGAATAAATTCTTATACTCTCTATTACAAATCAAATATTCTTAAAGTTTTCCAACCCATTATCTTCAAGATTTAATCAACACTTGAAAATTTTCAAAACTTCTTACTTTGATATTGAATTTAAATTCATTACTCTTCATTAGAGTAAATAAATTTTAAGGTTTCATAGGTATACTCTAGTGTGCAACATACTATTTTTCAATTTGTTTTAGAAAAATTCTAAATGTTAGAAATTTCCAAAAAAATCGACAGAGACTCATTTGTACGGAGGGATGAACAAAATACTACAAAAATGATTTATATTATATACAACGACAATTAAGTCGAAAACCCAATATATACCATCATTTAACACTTCAAATTTAATTTGAAAACTTACCTTCCTTTTTAGCATTTTAAAGCGAGTTTGCACAAACTTATATATTCTTTTTGCTCAAAATATAGTCCAATTATTCTCTTTTCATCTGTACTTCACTAGAATAGATGATATTAGTTCATATTCATAAATAAGAAGTGCTACACTTAACTATTAAGGGAAAATAAATCAATTTCATTTCAGACCTGTTGAAAAGGAGAGCTATTTTGACCTAGCAAACTAAAAAATTTGAAAAACTTTATAATATGAAAGTTGTTCGACTCGGTATATGCTTTCTAGCAATATGAATTTCATCAAACTTGGATTTATGTTTTGAAATTTATGTTAATTTTACTTTCAGCTTAATCTCAGAGAATTTTGTAATAGGTCAGAATTGCATATTCACTTTCAAACCCATTATAGACTCAGTAAAATGCAAGATCTTGAAATGTGAAAAAAAAGAAATTTTATAGCTTACTGAATGCTCTTTCATTTGCAAAAATATTGAGCTTATTTGGACTAATAAATCTCAATTTATCGATGTTTTAGTATAACACTTTTCTAAATAAATTTCAGCTTTAAAAATCAATTTGAAATTTGAAATTCTCTAAAACCATTTTAATTTCAAACTACAATTTCAAAAAAAGTTTTTTTCTTTTCTAAATCATTATTAAATGATCCTCTCTTTCCCCAAAAGCTAAGACATATAAAATTTTTATCAACCGTATTTAATCGTCATATAACACTTTATGAAATGGATATCTTCTCATTACTTTTTTTTCCAAAGTCTAGCATTGAAAATAATCAACTATGAAACTCATTTTGGAAGAGGTAACTAATTTCTTCCATTATCAAGAGATGATTATTAATTATCCACTAAAATAATTTTTTAGGATATTTATGTATATATATATAATTTAAATTATTTTCATCATTTAAAATGATTATACTACATGAATTGTTCATTTATCAAAATAATCCAAATTCACATTTCCACTTGTCACAAAAATTAAATTTCCATCTAATTACAAACATAAAACTAATTAAGTTTGATAATTAATTCGAACTTTTTTCGAAAGAATGTTGCCATTTTTAAACCTACAAGTTTTAATGCCATTTAAGTTTAAACAAAAACTAGCTCATAAATGTATACTAAATGTTGTAAACCAACACTTCTTTATTTTCTCTCAAGATAGAGTTTTATATCCAACCTCTACTACTCACATAAATAAGTGTCAAAACAAGTTTTGTTGTCATCATTAGTAACTTGTGCTAAAATATTCAATTAATTTTTCAATTTTCCAAACCAAAGTATTCTTTTACCTTAAATACATCATTTTAATAACCAAAGCATCAAATGATATTTTCTTCTAATTAAGACGTCCTTTGATTAGAATTATTTAATTTACTTACCCAAATTACTATATTCAATATCATAAATTTCAAATAATTTAAGAATATTGTCGCCATTGATTTATAGTGAATGACCTCATCGATTGGCTGCCGAGTTGATCGAATGATCAAAACAGCCTCGCCACTCATCCAACACTCACTATGGTTCAATGGTTTCATTGAACATTAAAATAATACTCTACCATTCTAACTATTTTCAAGCTTTACTTATTAAAACTCACCATGTATGACTATCTCATCACAGCATTTAGGAAATCCTTATCGATAGCAGGCCAGATGCATCGACCGGAATTCTTAAAGCACTAGGCGGACGACCCAACACAAAAAAATTCATTTTCTCTAAGAAGAAATATTTCATATAAAATACTCAAAATATTCTTTATTTTTCCCTAAATACATAATACAATTTCTCTTAGAAACATATCTTCAATTTTTGAAAATTTTTGAAAACACAATTTGTTACTTATTCTCAGAATCAAAAACACAAGAAGAATTCAACAACAAATTTGCAGAATACTTGATTCTCAAAATTAATGGAATAGACTGGAGTGTTTATTATTCCGAATGGTATAACGAACAACTCACAAGGAATAACAAGTACGGAACGCACCAAGAGTAACACTATCCTCCGTGACTCGTAGCTCATGAAAAAAATGGTGTAAGGTCAAGCCGAGGAATGACCCTAGCACCACTTAATGAATTAAAAAGAGATCAACGAGGTATAAGTGTAATAGCAAGATATCTTCTCCAATGAGAAGAAGAGAACAAACAACACATCATTACTTTGAGCGAAGTATTGTCATGAAACCAATCAACATTTGAGTATCCTTGGAGGATATCTCAAAAGACAGATGATGAAATAGTCCAACTAATTACCTTATTTCCTTAGTGGACATCCTCGTGGGAGGATAACCGAAAGGCTAAGAACTAGGAATGAAGTCAATACAATATTCAATTTCCCGATTGGGTGTCATACCCGAAATGGGCTCATAGAAATCAACAAAGCCAAATTGACTGAAATTCGAGATATATCATCAACATCTCGAAACTCAGGAGTGAATACAGATACTTTAAACTCATCATTAACATTCTAAAGGAAAAGAAACAACAAATCAGCCAAAATTAGGATACTTAAATATAGAATCCTTCAAATCACAGAATGCAGCTTGAAAATATTCAAGCTACTCAATCTCAAATCATTCCAAACTCTAGATTTGAAAAAGCATTATAGTTCGCATGAAAAGATAACCTATAAGGAAAAATCCCAAAATCCTCCAACATCATACCTAATATTGCGGATCACCTAAATAGTATTCACAATCCTTAAAGAAATTACAAGGTAAGAACATCAAAGATTATCAATAACTATTTTGATACAAATGGGTGTCAAGCATCCATATTGAAGAGAACTCAAATGAATCAATACGATTAGGATTAATCCTAAGACAAGCTGTCATCAACTAAATTTGGGAATATTATGAAATAAAATGTATTGCTAGAAAAATGCCAAATTATCTACTCCAAAACACACGATAAGATAAAGGACTCGATGATTAAGGGATTCATAACACTTGTCTTACACTTAGATGTACCGTAATATGTGCTTCTGTTCTGTGTTTATCCTATTTTGTTCTGAACTCAGATCTGATACCTAGCTGTGATGCCCCATCCCGAGACCCACATTAACAAAGAGTATTACTGGGTAATACTGTCTGTTAATGCAGAGAATAAGGCTGGATAGGAGCGACCATTTATAGCCTTGTCTTAAATATCTTTTGAATATGTCAACAATGCTATAATAATTTTTTTTTGTGGATCGACATATCCAATAAATACTAAATACAAAGCCATAGGTCGCTATAGAATCTATCAGAACAAAATACAACAACTTAAATGCTACACATCATAAAACAGTAGCTAATCCCATATATACACACATATACAGATACACCAAAGAATATACAAAATGATACATCACATTTGTGGTATGACGACCATAATACAAACACGAGTCAAAAGAATATAATATTAGAGTAGCAAACCAAAAAGGACTATACAAAAAGGTATAACAAAGAGAGCTAGCAGAATAGTCCTTGTAGAAGCAGAATAGGCTAAGTCCAATGTGCCTAACCTGAAACATCTCGGTCTGACCCGAGTGTAAAATACACGGGTCGGTCATGTAAACAAATCAGTTAACAAGGTCAAGCGATAATATGAGCATAAGAATAATGTGATAACATTCCCTAGTGAGAAGGGACAACTAAAGTGTATGGTTATATCAAGTGATAATAAGTTATCACCACATAAACATATAATATCAAAAGAGATAAAATAATCCATAAAATGCTAAAAGTAGCGAGCCTCGTATCATCGGCATTCATAAAACATCAATTATGGTTTAGGAGAAAACCTAAACCCACCATCTTGGCAAACCCAAAACACGCATAAAGAGATCTCATCTCATACACGTCATAAGGTTAATATATCTCCAAAGAGGAGAATAATATCTCAAATAAATGGCAAAAGGCAAATCTCTTATAACGCCAGTGTAGGCAATTCAAATCTCAAAAATAGAACTTCCTAGAGTTCAAATTTCCAAAAGGTAATCGCCACAAATATATATCGAATAGTTCAAAGGACCAATTATGGAAAGGGGAGATACATTAGGGAAAATAGTCAAAGAAACGATCTCAAAAGTGTTTGCATGTGCATGTGGCCGAAGCCTTGATAAGTACAATTATCTCAAATAGGACCGCGCCCGAAGGCAAAACGTTACGATGATAAATATGCTGCAATGGCAAATACGCCACAATGGCAAATGTCTCGAAGACAAATACGTCTCAATGGCAAACGCCACAATGGCAAACGCAGCAATGGCAATGACCCGAAGGTCCAGTACCGGCACACCACAATGGCAAATATGTCACAAACTCTCGAATAGGAACCCTAATAGTGTTATCATGTGTCCCATACCACACGTTCACACCAAACGGTTTACTAACCGCTTGTAAATTTTGTACTCAAAGTAGTAAAAAGGTTACCTCATCTCATCGGTAAACTCGACCCGAAGGTAAAAACGATCAAATAAGCAAGTTAAGAATAAACCGATAAGGTAAATGCACGTGTCCTCTACCACATGTTTTACCAAACCGTGTAATTCTCCTTCTCATATGCTCGAATAACGCAAAAACATGTATTTCATATATAAAGTAATTTATTTGAGAAAACAAGCTTTTACAAGCATTTTCCGAAATCAATTTTGAAGGCAACATTTGAAAATTCCCTTATTATAGAGAAAAAATAGATTTTATAGCTTAAAATAATTTAAAAATACTACATAATAATTATTTAAAATGACAATTGATTTTAAAATTATTTCAAATCGTTTGGAAGAATCAATGCTTGAAATCAAAGAAATCCCTCAAAATTGCCATTCAAATTCAATTCAAATTTGAATTTCAAATTCATCAAAACTTGGCTAGTTTGTTGATAGGAATCATAAACCTCAAAACATTTCATAAATATCACAAAAAGGTGAAGTAAAAGTTAAAAATCGGATGGAAAAAGAACATAAAAACACTTGGTCAAAATAATACCCAGGTCTGAAATCTTCTCTGGGTTCAAATTTCGTATATAAAAAAGGCGGCCGAACTAACTTTGATTGAACTAAAATTTGGTGTACACATAGTAGAAAACTTCTTCTTTCAAAAAAAATAATCAATAAATTCCAACGGAAAATGAATAAGTTACACCGTCTCAAACATGGACTCAGACCATGTTTGTAACAGTTCAACAAGACCGTGTCAGGCCTAAAATTCCAATATGGATTCAAATTCCAAGCTTAAAACAAAGCACCAAATAGCATCAAATTAAGCTCAAAATTTGTTTGCGTATATTATAGGACTTTTTTTTCAAACAAAAAAAGAATCATGCAATTTTGATAAAGCGTAAGGAAGTTATGACGTCTCAAAGTTGAACCCAGGCAGTGTTTTCACTGTAAAAATCTGGGCAAAAACATGCTCCGGATTAAAGTTTGACAGCATATTTCTATAAGCTATATAGGTCAGAATGACCTAAAATTTGGTGAGACTATAGTGCTAAACTTTAGTCTTCAAACAAAAAAAGAATCATCGAATTCCAACTGGAAATGTAGAAGTTATGCTATCTCAAACATGGACTCATGCCATGCTTGCAGCAACACAACAAAACGTGTACAGGTAATTTCCAGGCTGAACATTGATTTTGCAGCAAGGTTTTCAGGTACCAAACGAAATAGTTTTGCTATGAAATTTTGCAATTATATACTACAACACTATCAACTAAAGAAAATATGGCAGTATTTCATTGCCGAATTGGGACGTGTAAAGAGACACACAAATTTAGTTTTCATACAAACAACATGAACATAAAATCAACAAATTGAAGCCATTTTTGGCTGGATTTTGGCATTATGAAGCATGGCTTCAGCTAGCATTTGTGAGTTTTGATACTCACCTTTGATTTCTGATAGCAAATACCCAAACTAATGGAGAAAGATTGAAGCTTGGGTTGAATTTGAGCTTCTTCAGCCTGTAAAACTATGAAATAAGTGCATGCAAGAAAGAAGAAAGTAGTTAGCAAACAATCACTTACAAATTTGCACTTTTGATGAAATATTAGATTTTAGATTTTGATTACCTGTAGATTAAGCTTCACATTAATTTTTAAAACACTAAATCTGAGTTTGATTTGATAATTTTTGGCTAGGGTTTGTAAGAGAAAATGGGTTTTTAAGTTTTGAAGCTTCTAGTTGAAGGAGAGTGAAGGTACGTACTTCATTTCTTTCTCTTTTCTGTTTTACTAATAGGTTGGCCAAGATACTAATGGGCTAAGACCCATTAATTAAAGGAAAATAAAAAGGCTAAGGTTATATATTCAACACTTAAATCAAAAGGCTTCATATTTACATTATATAAAAGAACAAAGTCATTTTCTTCCACTTTTCACACAATAAAAATTTATAAATATACAAACATAAGCAGTAAAATATTTCCCATCATATGAAAAGATTAATTTTATTTTTAAAACAATTTTATTATTAAAAATCTTAATTTACAAAAATACACCATTTTCACCCAGTAAATACAAAAGTTCACATTTTTAACTTCTAAAATTCAACAAAAATACTTTTCTCACCTATAAAAGTATTTAAACCATTTCCAAACCTTATTTATGACCAAAACATATTTTAATAACCAATTTCCACCTTTTCATTCAAATAAACCACCTTTAAAATTAATTATTTCTTTTGAAAATGACTAAAAGAAGCGAAATGACAGTAATTGATAAAATTATTGCACTATCACTAAATAAAAATCATTTCTCATTTATTTTAACTCAAACCATAATAAATAGGCTTCTATAAATTTATTCTCACCTTTTTATTCCCAAAATTCATTGTTTATTTCAATTAAACAATTTAAAACTCCAATTGTATTTAATTCCCATTATTAAATTATAACTACCATTATAATTTAATATCAAAAGGTAATCACTAAAACTAGGGTTGTTACATATACATGGTATGAAAAAAGATAACTTAATTTGGTGAAGTATGTGGAAGCTATTGTCGAATAAAGTGGGGTAAAAATGGAGGAGTTTTAAAATATTTTGGAAAATTTAAAACAATTCAAGATTTTTGATTTTAAAAACTTTGGTAAAACTTGGAAGCCATTATTAGGTTTCAAGGACTTTAAGAATGAAGAGAAAAGGCTTTAGGAAGATTTTAAAATGAAAAGAAAATGAGAAAAATGAGATAACCTATGGCTATTTCTATACAAAAAATCTCACGTCACATCAACTTATATATATATATAATAATAATTTATAACAATCTTATCTAGTCACATCACACCTTTTATAAATATATATTTATATATAATTATTATGTGTTGTCACATCACTATTTTTATATATATATATAATTATTATGTGTTGTTACATCAGTCTCTTTATAAATATATACATAATAATTATGTGTTGTTACATCAGCCACTTTATATATATAATTGTATAATTATTATGTGTTGTCACATCATTCTCTTTATATATATATAATTATGTGTTGTCACATTAATCTCTTTATATATATAAATCATATGTTTTCACATCACTTGTTAAATTGAAATTAATAATAAGATAATATCCTTAAGTATATTATTATCATTTTAAATAAATCTTATATATATGTACATATAGTGCATAAAGATGAACAACGTTCCTGATAACTTTCCGATGTTAAAGGGTCAAAATTTCGAAAAACGTTCACGGTCACATATCTATTTTTCAATGAGCTATTTAATTTGGTAAACAATTTTTGAAAACTACTTTACCATTATTATTAATTGATTAAAATGAGTTTATTTATCTATAAAAATTCATTTATTGACTATATAAAGTATAAAATTTCCTAGTTTAAGTGTCCAAAATCCTAGATTATTACACCTACAATTTTCATATATGTTAAAACTTCATTTTAAATATCATTAGTGAATTATAAAGTTACCCGATAAACCCTTCCCTTCATCTCCCCATGATTTGATGTTTCTCCTTAGAATTCAAAACACTCAGCATCCCACATTTCAAGAGTGGGACATACCACCATTCTTTATTTAACTTGATGTCGATTCGAACTTATTCTAATTTTTTTGAAGAACTTTCAGCCATGAATGCTAGAGAAGAGGAGGAAAAATTATGTTTTGTTAATGAAATCAAATGAGGAGATTTTGTTTTAAAAGAATTAAAAGACTTTTCTCATTCTCTTATCAAAACTCCCTTCTTTAATTCCTTTTTAAATTTCAATTAATTCAATTAATTGATTTCCTTCTCTCATTATTATATTGCTGGTCAAAGCATATTCTTAATGTGCAAATTTTCTAATAAAACTATTTTGTAAATATTTTGTTTTTTAAACCATGTTTAAAATTATATTGACATCGTATATCGATATATGCAAATATAACTTTTATACAAGCATTTAAATAATTACCGGCAACAATTAAAACATCAAATATATTAAGAATAAATAATTTTATTAATATTAATCAATTTAATTAATTTATAACATTTTACAAATTAATTATCGCGTGGTTTTCGAAGAAATCAAAAATGCGCTTGTATGACTCAGAGGTTAGAATTCAGTCAATGGTTAATGTTGAATAATTTAAATATTAACATTCACATGTCACCTTACCTAGTGTTATAAAAGTTTGCTTGAATTCATCACTTGCTGGTTTTTTCTTTAAAATAAATTTTCACAGGCACTTAAGCGATACCTTTTAGTAACGATAATCTAGACCAATTCTTTTCTTCAAAACTATATCACATTATGACCTATATAGAATTTGGTTTTGGTCAAAATTCCAACATCTTCCACTTTCAACCTTTTAACTCCAAACACAAAACACATGGTTCGATGATGATGATGATGATGATGATGATGATGATGATGATGATGATGATGATGATAATAATAATAACCGTACTACTCCAGTTAGAGACTTTGATTTTAAGTTGACCGCAGTTGAGTGTGATACTAACCCAACATAACTGAGAAGACAAATTCTCAATTGAATAGTGTTTCACTTCTAATGCATCAACTCAAACCAAACTATAATTACTCGATGAACGCCATAGCATGATTTAACTATAATCAAAGTGGAATGTCCATAGAAGTTCTATAGTATTCTCAAGTCAAGGGAAATGTGCAACATCATACTTAGAGATTATCTGTTTAACCTTGTTTATATTAACCAACAAAGAACTTTCAAGTGAATCATTCCACAATTATCCAAAAACCATAAGTAACCCCCTGGCGCCTCCAAAAATCATAGAAATACATTACCCAACATTTGAGGAGCGTTACATACTCTAGTCTCAACGGATGAATTGATGTCCTTTCTCGAAACATCTTGACTAGGAATATTTAAAACAATATGTTATTTTCATTCTGATGAAATTCTCATGATTACAACATTTTGTAATTACAATAAAATAACATATCATTTAAGGATTTTCCATTTACATACTTTAAATTAATTGCGTAATTAGTTATATCATTATATAACAAATATATAACAGAACAAAAACATCTTTTATTTTAAATAAGATTGTTTATCGAGTTAGATATACATAACAAATTACATAATTTTCCATAGGGCATGTGCCTAACTCTATCAATATTCCGCTTACGCTTAGGGTCAATTACGGAATCTTATTCCAACATTATCAACTGGTTTTCTCAAAAACAATCTGGTCAGTCCCTCAGTGAATGGATATGCTTTTTTTTTAATTATCTACTACGTTAATCAACTCTCTCTCTCTCTAATACTGATAAACTTCTTTTATCATGTGAACCTATAAGAGTATGTTGCTTGAATTTTAATGAGCTCTACATTCTTTTACAAACTATAATGTGATACAATTATCATATAATAGTATCATTTGTTTCTCAACATTTCGAACAACCTTAGCTATAAATTTATGCATGTATTTATACCTCTTATATTATAGTAGCTCTTGGGTGAATTAGGCATTGCTTATTATTGGAACAATTCTAACTTATTACTTCTTAATTGAAGTTTGAACATGAATTCAATATTGACTTATCATACTTAATGACACTTATAAAGTTCAAGTCCGAACATTACTTTAAAAGGAGATCGTCGTTTCCATTAATAATTCTCTAGTATTTTGTAAATACTCAAGAAAACTGTAAACTACCATTTAGTGATCTCAATTTGGATTTGATATTTGCTTCATGCATAAACACATAAGAAAGATAGAATGTTATAGATAGTACAACATGCATGATAATTCCTATTGTTAATACATAAAGCATCCATCTTACATGTTCCATTTTAAATATTTTAATATGGTGTCTTCGCATACTGTATGTGACATTTCCAACATCATTTATACTTATTATAAAAAGATATAATTTACAAATCCAATATCAAGTATTAAAAAATAGACAATTACTGATTTTAACATGATTACATCATTAACAATCAATAGTATGTTAGGTATATATAATTTTAGAAATCTATGTACCTTTTAATGTTTTTTCTTATAGACACAGGCTTCCTTTGCATTTTGACTGAAAGTCAAACTATATATGTTTTTTTATCAAATACCTATTCAGTTGATGGTTATAGAAAGATACTTCATATCATTTTTTTGATCATATCCGAAAACCTAAAAAGTCAATATCACTACCACTGACCTTGGGACATTTTGATTGTTTTCTAGAAACAGTCTATTCTAATTCATTATTTAAAATTTTCCCTTTCAACATATATGTACCAAAATACACAGTCATACCAAGCATTAATTTTATGAGTAAAATCTACATCATCTTAAGCACATTGATTGATGAATCTATTATGTCAATTTCAACAATTGAAATTATGATATTTTTTTATCAATGTTGCTCACTGTATTCCAACTGCATTAGTCTTTCTCTTAAAGACATATTTGCTGTCGATGAATTACATCACTTCAGGTACAACTATCATATCACACTTTGTTAATGTACTTGGAAACCTTTTGGATTTTTGCATTATACTATATTGCAGAGTCAATACTCTAATTGTTTGATTACCTATCGATGATTATTTATCCTCGACATTGATAAAAAAACTCATAATTTCTCTTCAATGTGAAAGAATATTTATTAGACATTCTAATGCAAAGTATTCATTTTGGTTTGGTTAATTACATTCCTCATAATCATTTTTAGCCTTCGATCTTATCCAAATCCATTTTATTACCAATAATTTCTAAAAGAAATTTGTTCCTTATAAAGTATTTCTTGAAATAGCAATTGTTTCTTAGTGCAATGGAATGTGTATCCATAAACATTTTATGAATTGCCTTATATTAAGCTGATTTTATTTTAGTTTACAAAACTTATATTCTAAATATAAATTGGTGTAACACTCCATAAATTGAATAATAATTAATTTAAAATAAATTAATTAATAATTATCAAAGATGAAAATGGAATTTTCATAAACATTAGAATTTGGCCACGAAACGTACATTATTGGTTCGTGGTGATTTTATAATCTGTTTTCATATATAAAGGTTTACGATCAGAGTTCAAACAAGAAATTATTAAGGTTTGAAGATTTCAGATCCAAAATTATTATATATACTTAATAAAATAAATATAATTAATTAATATTAATTAACATTAACATATTCTTAACAACTAAGTAAAATTAAACGTTAATCAAATTAAATGAATATAGTATGAAGTAATGTTTAAAAGGAAAGAAATTGTCACTTTGTAACGACACACCATTTTGTACCATTCAAATCGACAATAATCCACATATGTCAGACTTGAATTATGCAAAATAACAGATTGTAATAAAATTTGGAGCAAACAAAATCAATCACACAGAAATATCAAAATAACTCGCAGTGGAAATTAAAATACCACATTAGTTCATGAAGCTACTATTACAAAGTGTAACGACCCAGGAATTTTGTTCATTAAAATTTGTATATTTAATTGATTTTAAATATTAATAAGTAAAATTAAACAGTCGAATAAATTTTATTTCAAATATCTAGTTTAATTGGGTAATTAAATCGACAATTTAATATTTAAAAATATAGAAATAATTGAAAATTGGGTATAATATGATTGAAAATGATTTGTAAAATTTTATTTTGTCATATTTGAGTTAGAATGATGTTATAGAATTTTTAAAATCGAATTTAAAGTTAATTTGTGAAAATCGAATATTTTAATATTTAATTGACGAGTTAAAATAGCCATTTTTCAAATAGTCTCGGATTTCGACGAAACTAGTTTCATCGGATCCGTAATGTTATATTATTGTAAGATTTTAAATTTTGTATCAATCCGATTTATCGATTGTCCGGGGTAAGCCAAAATGCATAGGAATTAGCTTAATCGATTTAATTTAAAATAGATCGTTTATTGTCGTAACTCGCACAGATGATCGAATTAGCCTCCGAAACCTATTCCATTGTGTCCGGAACGCGGGTTAAACCCTAGAAACGCCAGTCACCGTGTAACAACCCTGTTTTTAGAGATTACCTGTTAATAGTTATAATTTAATATTGTAAATTTAATAAAATTGAAAGTTTTATATTGTTTATTTGGAATAAACAATGAATTTTGAAAATAAAATGAGAAAAATAAAGTTTAGAACTTCATTTTATTTATTTGGTCTAATGGTGATGGAGAATGATCTTCATTTAGAGAAAATGAAATAATTTTTATAAATTATTGTCAATTACTCCTTTTAATAATTTTTAAATGAAGTATTTGATTTTTTGAAGGGTGTTTAATTAAGTAAAAAGATGGAAATTGGTTTAAAAATGAGTGTTGGTTATAAATAAAGTTTGGATACCGTTTGTAATATTTTTCTAAGTAAGAAAATAATTTTTATGGAATTTTAAAAGTCAAAAATGTATGCTTTTGCATTTAATTGTGGAAATAGTGCATTTTTTGTGAAATAAAAGATTTTAATAATAAAAATGTTTTATAAATATAAATTTATCTTTTTATATGGTGGAAAATGATTTAGTTTATAAGTGTGTAAGTTTAGAATTTTATTTGTGTAAAAATTTGAAAGATAATGGCATTTGCTAATTGCATATGTTTAAATATAAATATATGCATTTTAGTTTAAGCATAAATTAAAACTTGGACTTATTGTTTCTTTTGTTCATTTTGGGTCCAAGGCCCATTATAATCTTAACCAGGTTAGAAAAGAAGAAATTTAGTTCCTGTGCGTTCATACCTCAGCTCCTCTTCTTCTTTCTTCCCTAAGACAAAAACAGTAAAAAGAAAACCCTTCTTTTAAAATCAAATCTGAAGCTAATTTTCTTCAATTCAAGATGAAACTTCTTCAAATGATAGTAAATTGAAAGGCTCTTGAAGACTAATTTCACCTTGAAGCTTCAATCATTCTTCAAAAATTCGGGTATTTGCTATCTAAATCAAAGGTGAGTTGAAAACTCACATTTTCTAGCATAATTTGAGATTTCAAGGTTAGAAATCTCAATTTGATTTTTATTGCATGTTCATTTGTAAACCGCTATCAGTAAATTGGGCATAACTTTTTCGTTTTAAGACGGAATTTGATTTTGTTTAATGTTCTGGAAAGCATGAAGAGAGTGAGATAACTTTTATGTTAAACAGTTTCGAAAATTTTGATCATAGAAGGTCGAAAAACCCAATACAAACTCACTGGCCTGTAATTATAAAACTGTGCTTAATACAGTTAGTAAATTGAGTATATCTTCCCTTTTTCTTATCGGATTTGGATGATTTTTGAAGTTATGGAAAGCTTATTTTATGTGTGACAACTTTCCAGTTGAATACATTTGCATATTTTGAGAATAGTTTGACCAAAATGCTGTTGCAAACTCTCAGCTCTGTCACTTTAGTAATTACGTTATCCAAACTAAACATAGTTAGTAAATTAGACATATCTTCCTTGTCTCTTATCGGATTTGGATGATATTTGAAGTTCTGGAAAGAATATTTTGTGTGTGACAACTTTTATTTTGAACACAGTTGCATATTTTAAGCATAGGTTGATCGAAATCCTATTACAAACTCTCAGCTCTGTCACTGTAAAATTGTGATTTTCTGTGCTAAGTGCTGTTGGAAATTTAAACATATCTTTTTCGTTTGATGTCGGAATTTGATGATTCTTGATGCACCTGAAAGCTTAGATTATATGCTACAATTTTCATGTTTTGATTTTTGTCAAATTTTGATGTTTACATGGTCGAAAGTTCATTCTAGTATCGCTGTCCCGAAACTAAAACAACAGCTGTAGCGAAATTCATATCTGAAATTTGTTTTGGCCATATCTTTTATGTTTCTTATCCAAATTTAATAATTCAAGATGTTCCAAAAAGATTAGACTTTGTGCTAGAAGTTTTATATTTTGAGTTTTTTTGAAATTTCGAAGTTAGCTTGGTCAAAACTATATTTGTTTGTTGCTGTCTCGAGAGCAAAACGACCGCAATAACAATTATTGAACTGAGAATTGTATTGACTTATTTTTGCTCTCATTCTTGTTAGATTTTGATGTTGTTTTTGAGATGTTTTGAGCGCTATGATGTCTATCAATAGGCTAGCTATATTTAGAGAATTTGAAATGCAAATTTAAATAGAATTTGAATTGACTTTGCGTTAAATTTGAATTGAATTCGTATTGAATTCAAGTTATCGGTCTTGAGTAATCTCTCTTGTTTTTCACTATTTTCGAGCATGATTTTCACTAAACCATTTTGAAGTGACTTTCAAAATAAATGGACATTTTAAATTATTATTACATTGTACTTTAAAATTATTTTTCTAATATAAAATCTATTTATTTCTTATAATAAAAAAATTTAAATATTGGTTTTATTAATATTTTCGAGAAAAAGTTTTAAAAGCTTGTTTTCTCAAATAAATTATTTTATATATAAAACACACTTTTATACTATTCGAACGTATGAGAAAGAGAATTAAACGATTTAGTAAAACACGTGGTATGGGACATGTGCGTTTACTATTTCGGTTAATTCCGGACTTGTACGATCGAAGCTATTTGAGATTATTGATTTTGAGATGTTTGCCATTTTATGGCATATTTTGAGTTTTATAATTCCTATTTACCGGAATTATTTAATATGGCCAATATTTGGCGAGTATTATGGTTTGGGATCTCCTAAGCAGGAGTATGGTCGATGAAAACCATCACGATGTTTTATTTACTTGCCAATGATATAAGGCAAGTCTTGAGTATATGATTTCATATTTTGAGATTTATGGTTTATGAGGAACCATTACGATGTTTTCACTTGTCGATGAAATGAGACAAGTTACGATGTTATTTAACGCTTGTTGATGAGATGAGACGAGTATGGTGTCTCTTTATCACTCGCTAATGAGATGAGGCGAGATATGATTTTATGAGTTTTATGATGTTCCTAGTGTGGCACCGACTAGCGGCTAGTAAATCGCTAAGTGCGAACGAGTGGTATGGGACACACGTTAACACTTTTCGGATTCCTATCCGTGAGTTTGTGACACATTCACGATGTTTACCTAACAGAATTGCTTTGAGAGGTGTCAGCGACCTTGTCATGAGGACAAACTGCTTAGGAGGTGTTAGCGACCTTGTTAGGGCTGACAAAATAGCTTGGAGAGGTGTCAGCGACCTTATCATGAGGACAAACTGCTTAGGGAGGTGTTAGCGACCTTGTTAGGGCTGACAAAATAGCTTGGAGAGCTGTCAGTGACCTTGTCATGAGGACAAACTGCTTAGGGAGGTGTTAGCGACCTTGTTAGGACTGACAAAATGGCTTGAAGAGGTGTCAGCGACCTTGTCATGAGGACGAACTGCTTTGGGAGGTGTTAGCGACCTTGTCAGAGGCTTCGACCGTTTGAGAATGGCACGTGCAGCATCGCTTCGGCATGCAAATGGGATTTGGCCAATCCGGGGAATTTTTATGAGTTTTTGATTTTGATTTCACCAATTTTGAAATGATGATTTTACCTATAGCCTTGAGTTAGAGAAAGGCTTATATATATATGTGTTGTTTTATGGTGATTTAGATATGGGGATTATAAACTCTTATTGAGTTTCATAAGTTTTTATTTGGAGATTATCATCGGCGATTGTTTATGTTATTTGAGTGTATTGTAGAGTTTACCTCTTTTGAGGCCTTTGTATCCTTAAATGACATTGTTTCACTTAAGTCATGAGTATGTGTATTTTCTATTGCCTCTTCTCATTTGAGAAGAATTATCACCTTGAATCTTATGCTTCATATTATCTTCTATCCTTATGAACTGATTGTTTTAGCTAGACTGACCCGCGTATTTTATACTCGGGTCAGACAGAGTTGTTTCAGGTTAGTAATCAGTTACGGGACTTAGCTTTGATGCATCTGCTTGGATATCAGCCTAGCACTTTTGTGTAGTTTATATTTCTTTCCGCTTGACTCTGATATGTATTTGATTAGATGTATGTAGTGTGGTCTCTGTACCATTTTTGTATATTAGTTTGTATCATACTGGGATGTATCTGTGTATATGTATTTATATATATAATGATAACTGTTCTGTGATGTGATATGCATTTTGTTATTGTACTTTGTTCTGATAGATCCATTAGCCACCTATAGTTTTGTATTAAACATTTATTGGATATGTCGATCCACTTGAAATAGAAAAAAAATATATAGAGCATTTATCGACGTATGCAGTAGATATTTAAGACAAGATTATAGATGGTCGCTCCTAACCAGCCCTATTCTCCGCATTAACAGACAGAATTACCCAGTAATTCTCTTTGTTAATGTGGGTCTTGGGGTGGGGCGTTACAGCTTGGTATCAGAGCGAGGTTCAGAACAAAGTATGATAAACACAGAATAGAAACACATATGAAGGTACATCTAAGTGTAATACAAGTGTTACGAATTCCTTAATCATCGTGTCCTTTACCTTATCGTGCCTTTTGGAGTAGATAATTTGGGATATGTCTAGGAATATGTTTTATTCCAAAATATTCCCAAATTTAATTGATGACATCTTATCTTAGGAGTAATCCTAATCGTGATTGTTTTATTCAAGTCCTCTTCAATACGGGTGCTTGACACCCGTCCGTATTGAAGGAGTTTGTTGTGATCTTTGACGTTCTTATTTTGTGATTTCTTTGAGGATTGCGAATCCTATTGAGGGGATCTGCAATATTTGGTATGATGTTAAGGATTTTGGACTTTTTTTCCTTATAGCATATCTTTTCAAGTGAATTAGCATGCTTTTTCCTCTTTAGAGTTTGGAATGATTTGAGCTGGGGTAGCTTGGGTATTTTCTAGTTGCATTCTGTAATCCAAAGGAAGCTAAAATCAGGTATCCTAATTTTAACTGATTTGTTGTTTCTTTCTCTTCGGAATGTTATTGATGATTTTGAAGTGTCTGTATTCACTCTTGAGTTTCGAGATGTTGATGATCTATCTCAAATTCCTGTCATTGTGACTCTGTTGATTTCTGTGTGTCCGTTTTGGGTATGAAACACAATCGGGCAATCGAACATTGTATTGACTTCATTCTCGGTTCTTGGCCTGTCGGTCGTCCTTCCATGAGGATGTCCACTAGGGAATGAGGTGTTTTAAAAAAAAAAATCAAACTTAAGATATGTTTCTAAGAGAAATTAGTTTATATTTCTGGGGAAAAACAAAAAAAAATATTTTAAGTATTATATATGAGGTATTTCTTTTTAAAGAAAATGAATTTTTGTGTTGGGTTGTCCGTCTAGTGCTTTAAGAATCCTGGTCGATGCGTTTGGCCAACGTTATCGATAGGGATTTCCTAAACGTTGTGATGAGACAGTCAGACACGGTAAATTTAGTTTTAATTAGTAAATTTTGATAATAATTAATAGGGTAGAGTATTAATTTTTTTTTTATTGTTTAATAAAACCATTGAACCATGGTGAGTGTTGGAGGAGTGGCGAGGCATTTTTGATCGTTTGATCAACTATGCAGCCAATCGATGGGGTCATTCACTATAAATCAATGGTGAGGCAACACCCTTATATTATTTGAAATTTGAGAAATTAAATATGGTAATTTGTGTAAGTAAAGTGAATAATTCTAATTAAGGGGATGTCTTAATTAGAAGAAAACATCATTTGTTGTTTTGATTGATAAAATGATGTATTTAAGGTAAAAGAATACATTGGTTTAAAAATTAAATTATTAATTGAATATTTTAGTACAAGTTATTAATGATGACTATAAAAATTTATTTTGATGGATAATCAATAATCATCTCTTTATAATGCAAGAAATTAGTATCTCTTCGAAAATGAGTTTTCATAGTTAATTGTTTTTAAAGCTAGATTTTGGAAAGTAATGAACATATTTCCACTTAATAAAATGTTTTGTGGCGATTATGTAAAGTTGATCATAATTTTGTATGTCTTAGATTTTCAGGAAAAAATGAGGATCATTTAATAAATGATTTATCCAAAAGCTTGTTTGAAATTAAAATGGTTTGGGAGAATTTCAAATTTCAAATTGATTTTAAAAGCTGAAAATTTCATTTAGAAAAGTGATGTACTAAAACAGCGATAACTAGAGATTTATTACTCCAAATGAGCTCAATCTTTTTGTAGATGAAAGAGCTTTCAGTAAGCTATAGAGTTTCTTTGTACCACTTTTAAATATTTTGCTATTTACTAAGTCTAAAATGGGTTTGAATGGAGATAGGCAATTCTGCCCTATTACAAAATTCTCTAAGATTAAGCTGAAAGTAAATTTAACATAACTTTCAAACCGTAAATCCGATTTTGAAGATCTTTATATTGCCGGAAATCCCAGACTAATTAGAACAACTTTCATTCTATAAAATTCTTCAAATTTTGTTGTTTTCTCGGTAAAAATAGGTCTTCTTTACAGCAGGTTTGAACTGAAATTGATTTATTTCCCCTCAATAGTTAAGTGTAGCATTTCTTATTTATGATCGTGAACTAATATCATCTATTTGAGTTAAGTACAGGTGAAAATATGATAGATGGAATATATTTTGATCAAAAAGATTATAGATGTAAGTTTGTGCAAAACCGCTTTAAAATGCTAGAGTGAAAGGTATGTTTTTGGATTAATTTTAAGTGTTAAATAATGATATATATTCTGTTTCCGACCTAATGGTCGATGTATATTATATAATTTATTTTTGTAATATTGTATATGGCCCTCCGTTCAAAGGAGACTCCGTCAATTTTTTCGAAAATTGCAAACACTTAGAAAATTTGAGAAACAAATTGAAAAATAGTATGTTGCAAACTAGAGTGTACCTGTGGAAGAATTAGAGAATAACAACTTAAACTTTATTTACACTAGTGAAGAGTAATAAATTTAAAATCTAAGTAAGAAGTATTGAAAAAAAAATTCAAGTGTTGAAAATTGTGGTTATAACTATAAAGTATCGATCTTTTGGAACTCTAAGAATTTTTGATTGAGAGTATATACATATATTTTAGTTCCTTATGAGTATCTTACTGTTGTGCTATTTTCTAATGACGTGCATTTATGCGGTCATTCGAGTTTGAAACCACCTTTTGGTTAAACTATCTTGCCTCTATTATGTCTATCTTGTATTGGTGTTGTTCCTTCTGTAGTGTCATACAGAAAGATCATATCGATAATCATCTTGTTGATTAGAGTTTGGGTTGAAGTGTGCTAAATCCCGACTCTACTTGAGGAGCTTATGAGAAATCAATCTCATTTGATTGATCCTTTTTCTTGCATCTTGTTGTGCTCTTATTCGAAGGTGAGACGCCTTCGAAATCTTATGTGCTGATTGGAGAATTCAGCGGTTCGCTAATTCCATATTTGCACTTTAAAAACCACAGAATTAATCGAGCAATCTTATCTTGGTCTTCTTTCATCTTGAGTTGAAAGTGAGGAATTGTGATCTTGTGTCTGTCTATCCTTCTACGATTGATGAAATACTTATGTTGAATACAACACTTCTTTAGAAATTGCGAGGACGCAATTTTGATAAGGGGGAGAGTCTGTAACAACCCTACTTTTAGAGATTACCTCTTAATAGTTATAATTTAATATTGTAAATTTAATAAAATTGAAAGTTTTATATTGTTTATTTGGAATAAACAATGAATTTTGAAAATAAAATGAGAAAAATAAAGTTTGGAACTTCATTTTATTTATTTGGACTAATGGTGATGGAGAATGATCTTCATTTAGAGAAAATGAAATAATTTTTATAAATTATTGTCAATTACTCCTTTTAATAATTTTTAAATGAAGTATTTGATTTTTTGAAGGGTGTTTAATTAAGTAAAAAGATGGAAATTGGTTTAAAAATGAGTGTTGGTTATAAATAAAGTTTGGATACCGTTTGTAATATTTTTCTAAGTAAGAAAATAATTTTTATGGAATTTTAAAAGTCAAAAATGTATGCTTTTGCATTTAATTGTGGAAATAGTGCATTTTTTGTGAAATAAAAGATTTTAATAATAAAAATGTTTTATAAATATAAATTTATCTTTTTATATGGTGGAAAATGATTTAGTTTATAAGTGTGTAAGTTTAGAATTTTATTTGTGTAAAAATTTGAAAGATAGTGGCATTTGCTAATTGCATATGTTTAAATATAAATATATGCATTTTAGTTTAAGCATAAATTAAAACTTGGACTTATTGTTTCTTTTGTTCATTTTGGGTCCAAGGCCCATTATAATCTTAACCAGGTTAGAAAAGAAGAAATTTAGTTCCTGTACGTTCATACCTCAGCTCCTCTTCTTCTTTCTTCCCTAAGACAAAAACAGTAAAAAGAAAACCCTTCTTTCAAAATCAAATCTCAAGCTAATTTTCTTCAATTCAAGATGAAACTTCTTCAAATGATAGTAAATTGAAAGGCTCTTGAAGACTAATTTCACCTTGAAGCTTCAATCATTCTTCAAAAATTCGGGTATTTGCTATCTAAATTAAAGGTGAGTTGAAAACTCACATTTTCTAGCATAATTTGAGATTTCAAGGTTAGAAATCTCAATTTGATTTTTATTGCATGTTCATTTGTAAACCGCTATCAGTAAATTGGGCATAACTTTTTCGTTTTAAGACGGAATTTGATTTTGTTTAATGTTCTGGAAAGCATGAAGAGAGGGAGATAACTTTTATGTTAAACACTTTCGAAAATTTTGATCATAGAAGGTCGAAAAACCCAATACAAACTCACTGGCCTGTAATTATAAAACTGTGCTTAATACAGTTAGTAAATTGAGCATGTCTTCCATTTTTCTTATCGGATTTGGATCATTTTTGAAGTTCTAGAAAGCTTATTTTATGTGTGACAACTTTCCAGTTGAATACATTTGCATATTTTGAGCATAGTTTGACCAAAATGCTGTTGCAAACTCTCAGCTCTGTCACTTTAGTAATTACGTTATCCAAACTAAACATAGTTAGTAAATTAGACATATCTTCCTTGTCTCTTATCGGATTTGGATGATATCTGATGTTCTGGAAAGAATATTTTGTGTGTGACAACTTTTACGTTGAACACAGTTGCATATTTTAAGCATAGGTTGATCGAAATCCTATTACAAACTCTCAGCTCTGTCACTGTAAAATTGTGATTTTCTGTGCTAAGTGCTGTTGGAAATTTAAACATATCTTTTTCGTTTGATGTCAGAATTTGATGATTCTTGATGCTCCTGAAAGCTTAGATTATATGCTACAATTTTCATGTTTTGATTTTTGTCAAATTTTGATGTTTACATGGTCGAAAGTTCATTCTAGTATCGCTGTCCCGAAACTAAAACAACAGCTGTGGCGAAATTCATATCTGAAATTTGTTTTGGCCATATCTTTTATGTTTCTTATCAAAATTTAATAATTCAAGATGTTCCAAAAATCTTAGACTTTGTGCTATAAGTTTTATGTTTTGAGTTTTTTTGAAATTTCGAAGTTAGCTTGGTCAAAACTATATTTGTTTGTTGCTGTCTCGAGAGCAAAACGACAGCAATAACAATCATTGAACTGAGAATTGTATTGGCTTATTTTTGCTCTCATTCTTGTTAGATTTTGATGTTGTTTTTGAGATGTTTTGAGAGCTATGATGCCTATCAATAGGCTAGCTATATTTAGAGAATTTGAAATGCAAATTTAAATAGAATTTGAATTGACTTTGCGTTAAATTTGAATTGAATTCGTATTGAATTCAATTTATCGGTCTTGAGTAATCTCTCTTGTTTTTCACTATTTTCGAGCATGATTTTCACTAAACCATTTTGAAGTGATTTTTGAAATAAATGGACATTTTAAATTATTATTACATTGTACTTTAAAATTATTTTTCTAATATAAAATCTATTCATTTCCTATAATAAAAAAATTTTAAATATTGGTTTTATTAATATTTTCGGGAAAAAGTTTTAAAAGCTTGTTTTCTCAAATAAATTATTTTATATATTAAACACACTTTTATACTATTCGAGCGTATGAGAAAGAGAATTAAACGATTTAGTAAAACACGTGGTATGGGACATGTGCGTTTACTATTTCGGTTAATTCCGGACTTGTACGATCGAAGCTATTTGAGATTATTGATTTTGAGATGTTTGCCATTTTATGGCATATTTTGAGTTTTATAATTCCTATTTACCAGAATTATTTAAGATGGCCAATATTTGGCGAGTATTTTGGTTTGGGATCTCCTAAGCAGGAGTATGGTCGATGAAAACCATCACGATGTTTTATTTACTTGCCAATGATATAAGGCAAGTCTTGAGTATATGATTTCATATTTTGAGATTTATGGTTTATGAGGAACCATTACGATGTTTTCACTTGTCGATGAAATGAGACAAGTTACGATGTTATTTAACGCTTGTTGAGGAGATGAGACGAGTATGGTGTCTCTTTATCACTCGCCAATGAGATGAGGCGAGATATGATTTTATGAGTTTTATGATGTTCCTAGTGTGGCACCGACTAGCGGCTAGTAAATCGCTAAGTGCGAACGAGTGGTATGCGACACACGTTAACACTTTTTGGATTCCTATCCGTGAGTTTGTGACACATTCACGATGTTTACCTAACAGAATTGCTTTGAGAGGTGTCAGCGACCTTGTCATGAGGACAAACTGCTTAGGGAGGTGTTAGCGACCTTGTTAGGGCTGACAAAATAGCTTGGAGAGGTGTCAGCGACCTTGTCATGAGGACAAAATGCTTAGGGAAGTGTTAGCGACCTTGTTAGGGCTGACAAAATAGCTTGGAGAGGTGTCAGCGACCTTGTCATGAGGACAAATTGCATAGGGAGGTGTTAGCGACCTTGTTAGGACTGACAAAATGGCTTGAAGAGGTGTCAGCGACCTTGTCATGAGGACGAACTGCTTTGGGAGGTGTTAGCGACCTTGTCAGAGGCTTCGACCGTTTGAGAATGGCAGGTGCAGCATCGCTTCGGCATGCAAATGGGATTTGGCCAATCCGGGGAATTTTTATGAGTTTTTTATTTTGATTTCACCAATTTTAAAATGATGATTTTACCTATAGCCTTGAGTTAGAGAAAGGCTTATATATATATATGTGTTGTTTTATGGTGATTTAGATATGGGGATTATAAACTCTTATTGAGTTTCATAAGTTCTTATTTGGAGATTATCATCGGCGATTGTTTATGTTATTTGAGTGTATTGTAGAGTTTACCTCTTTTGAGGCCTTTGTATCCTTAAATGACATTGTTTCAATTAAGTCATGAGTATGTGTATTTTCTATTGCTTCTTCTCATTTGAGAAGAATTATCACCTTGAATCTTATGCTTCATATTATCTTCTATCCTTATGAACTGATTGTTTTAGCTAGACTGACCCGCATATTTTATACTCGGGTCAGACCGAGTTGTTTCAGGTTAGTAATCAGTTACGGGACTTAGCTTTGATGCATCTGCTTGGATATCAGCCTAGCACTTTTGTGTAGTTTATATTTCTTTCCGCTTGACTCTGATATGTATTTGATTAGATGTATGTAGTGTGGTCTCTGTACCATTTTTGTATATTAGTTTGTATCATACTGGGATGTATTTGTGTATATGTATTTATATATATAATGATAACTGTTCTGTGATGTGATATGCATTCTGTTATTGTACTTTTTTCTGATAGATCCATTAGCCACCTATAGTTTTGTATTAAACATTTATTGGTCGATCCACTTGAAATAGAAAAAAAAATATAGAGCATTTATCGACGTATGCAGTAGATATTTAAGACAAGATTATAGATGGTCGCTCCTAACCAGCCCTATTCTCCGCATTAACAGACAGAATTACCCAGTAATTCTCTTTGTTAATGTGGGTCTTGGGGTGGGACGTTACACACCGCGCTAGATTTGGAGTTTGGATTTCGGAGTGAATAGTGTTTTTTCGGTGAATTTCTATAAAAGGACCTCCTTTATTTCATTTTGCTCAAACCATAACCCTAAGTGCTCAGCCGCCATTTACAACAGTGAATGGCCAGAAAGCTCTCGTCTTCTTCCTCGAATCTCTCTCAATCCTTCAATTTTCTCAAGAAACTTCCAACATGAAATGTGTAGTGCTCGTCGAGAGCCACGTATCCAACGGCTGTGATCAAATTTAGGCATGTGAATCGATGGCAATTTGCGTTCAAACCCCGTGCATTCATACGCGTTTATCGACGTCGATAGGTGGCCGAGTGCCACGTGGTTCAGGAAGTTGGCATAGGGAAGCACGACGAGTCGAATGGCGTAGCCCGATCATCGTAAAGTGGAGGTTTGGTGTTGCATTGATTTAGGGTTCGTGCAAGATAATGGGTATCTTGAACGCGATGTTAGCTTGGAGAAGATGAAAGTTGCGTGCGGCCTAATATAGGTGATTGCAATGGACGATCAAGATGATGAAGGTTATAATTATAAAAATAAAGTTGTAAATAATTGTATATTAAAATTGTAGGATCTTTAAAAATTAATAACTCTTTCATACGAGGTCGAAAAATCTCGAAACAAGTCGCTTTGGCTTCGATTTGACGAGCACTACGCTATGGAACTAGGTTGGAGTCGTTTGGAGTTAGTGAGAATTTCGGGTAAAATTAAACGCACGTTTAATTTTAATCGAAATAAAATGCTGGAACTGAATTGAAATCAAGGTGAGAACTTCTCACTCAATCGAATCGGTTTCGATTTGTATTTTAAATAGTTAGATTTAAAATTGCTTGATTGTATGTTTGAATGTTGATTGTTATCTATTGATTGTTAAAATAGACATTATGCGCCGTTAGTAAGCGGAGGTTATTTATTAAAAACATATACCGCGATAATTTCAATGCAAAGTGAAATTGGTATTATTTATGTACTTGGAGTTGATTTCCTGCATTATATAGCGGATGAGACCCTATTGCACCGCATAATAGTGGATAATATTTTATAAATCCTATATACCGCGATATTCCGTATTGGAACAGAATTGGTATTGTGCTAACATCTTTGGATGCAGGGAAACAGGTTGGAGGGATCCAACTGGATTCCTCAACTGTATTGATTTATTTACAGATATTGTGATATTTGTTGATTATCATATCGATATATGATATTTGGATGTCGTGATTGACTATTTGGTGCTGTTGCATCATCGGATCCATTTTTGAAGTTTTAAAATAATGATTTTGTTTTTAAAAAACGAATTTTAAAGTGATTTTTGAAAGTATACGTTTTATTAAATTTTGAATTGTTAAAATAAATAAACCTTATAATTTTATTGTTATAGAAGTTTTATTTTTGGAAAATAGTACTTAAGTATGATTTTGGAGTTATATAAGTTTTAAATAACGTTTTGTAAATAATTAAAAGGATTGGTTTATTTAAATTGAGATTTTTGAATTATTATAAACGGTTTATATAAAAGATTTCTAAAATTAATATTTATAAATTAAAAATATAGGAATTGTGAAATGAGTTTTATATGTGTTCAAATGAAGAATAAATGGATTTCACAAGTGAATAAGATTTATAGATTTATAAATTGTGAAGTTATGAAATGAATAGATTTTGTAAAATAAAAGATTTATAAATAATTAACTTATAAATAGGATTTTGGGTATAAAGTTGAGTTATAAATTGAATTGGTTTATAAAAAGGGATTTTTATAAATCGAAGTTTTTATAAATAGAAATGGAATTTATAAACATTGTTTATAAATTCGAAATCAATTGAATTTGATAAACTTAATATAGAAGGTTATTGAAGGAGATATATTCGTGATTTCGGATAGCGAATTATCCTTGAAATAAAATGTGTAGAAAATATTGAATTTGGTTAGTGAAGTATATTCACGATTTTGGACAGTGAATATATTATTAAAGAAAATAGATATGTTTTTTGGGAAAGTGATATTATAAAATGAAGTTAATTGTTTTAAAGATGTTTAAAAATGCATTGACTATCGAAACCATAGATTTCAACATTCATTGTTGAAATAGACGTTTCGAGAAATAAAAGGAAATGGTGGACTATAACACTGTTGTTATAGTAAATGATTTCCGAAAGGAAATGTTTTATATAGTATTGGAATTTATATATCTATCTTAATTTCGAATCTCTATACTAGTGATTGGGTCGTCGTAATGATGTTTTACGCAACATTCGTTTTGACTCAAATAAATGTGTTTAAGAGAATGTTTTCTTTAAAGAATGAAATGTATACTTAATTTCGATTTAAGTATATTGAATATTTTCCAAGTGTTGAAAATAAATGGATTTGTGAATTACTTATTATTTAATAAGTATGGAAATGTTTTCCAATATGAAATGAATGTTTAAAGATAAATTGAAAATGAATATTAGAAATCGATTTGGAAATTGTATATTCATAGATATTTTGGAAGTGTAAATTCACTATGGAATTTATAAAAGAAAGGGAAATTGTTAAAAAAAAAATAAACATTGATTTATTTTTGAAGTATGGGAATAAATTTACGGATTTGGAACGTAAATATAAAGTAAAACTGTAAGTATTTATTTAATTGGTTTAAATGTACCATTTTGAAATGAAAGTTTTTCCGCGTTTGGAAAATGATTGAAATTTGTTTTCAAATGGTTGAAGTGTGGAAATTATATATCTAGTAAAGATATTTTTGGAAAATAAATAATTTGGGAAATTATTTGGAATTTGGTATTGTTGAACACGCCTATTGATAGTTAAATAACCGACTATCAATATTTACCTTTAAATAGGTATTTGTTATGATTGCTTGAATTTGAATGCCACACTTATTTTTGAATAAGCGCTCACTATTCGGGTTAGCCAGGAAAGGACCTTGGGGTCGTATAACCCATTCCGAATATGTGATACGTCGTTATGGATTGCATTTGATGACCGGTGTTGAAGACCGGATATTTGTGAAAATGGAAGGATTACCGTCGAATATTTCTGCATCGGCTGATCTCGGATATAGAAATTTATTACCCTTTGTGATGGGAAATCCGGTCGTGATTAGTGAATATCCGGATTGCAAGGACTTCTTTGGAAGTGCCTTCGGTTCCGTTCAATCCCGGAACGGACTTGTATGGATGTGTGTCTGACGTGACAATTTGAGATGTAAAGCTGGTTTCTATCAAATATATTTCCGTTGGTGGCGGAGAATTTATTCTCTTAGCTTAGCACCCTTAGAGGTTATGTAGTTGATGGTTACTAGTGATACATTCCCAAATTGGTAATGTGGCATACGATGTGCTATTGAGCATTTGATGATCAAAGCACAGCTTTTGTATAAAGCGTGGCTTTGTGGACGAGACTTCGTCGGACCTCACACCCCGAAAATGGTCAAAACAGGAAGGATGCAGCAAGGTTATTAGGGGGTAGCGCCCCTTTGGTGTATGTCATTCCTTTTGGATAGAGGTGGTATCATGGTATGGAGCCTAGATATTTAACCTATGTGGTTGCTGCAAATTTATTGCTTTGTGGTTGTTGGAATCGAGGATCCTCGGATATAGATCGGTTACGATCGAGGAATGACATATTCATGTCAGTAGTTACCTAGTTTGAAAGGTAACCCGGCCTTGTGTTGGCAGAGATCCGGTTAGGTTCTCGGGTCATCTTTCGAGAGGCGTACCCATGTGGCAATGGGAAGTTCCTTAGCCTGACCATTTGTTGGAAATCCAAACTTCATTACACATCTTGTACGGTTTTAGTTGTAGAACCTGTCATTTACTTATGGTGGTCACCACTGATTAGATGGTAGTTATAGTAGGCATACGATAATGGTCGTATGTTGGCTATGATTTGTATCTTTACTTTCGAAATGATTTTTTCCTACACTATGCACTAGTAACAATATCAAATGTTTCTTTTTAGTGCGTATCAAGCATCTTTGACTATCATAAGGAGAAATCTCCTCCGATTCTGCGTTTGCATTGTGTGTGTGCGGGAGGCCTAATGGTAGTCTCATTTTCCAAAAAGCATTGCGAATCTATTTTAAAATTATCCTATTCTTTGTTTTTAAAGATAATCTATTTTAAGTTCTCACACCAGTCACATGACTGACTCAGAGTTTATCGTTTTCCTTCCTAAACTCTGGGTGCCCACCAATTTCCACACGGGCAGTCTAGAGTTAGGTTATCAGGATATTCTAGAATTCAGGAGTTGCTGGAGGCAAGCTGGATGGCATGGCGTATTACTAGTATATAGTATTTCTTTTCCGCTGTTTGTTGTTGTTTGTTGTTGTACACTGTGATGATGCAATGTAATGTAATATGATGTAATGTAATAACTGATATAGTTCTTTGTTTAAAGATTATTCATTTACCTATTATATGTTGTTCTGCTGTGATTGTGAGATTCTGATATTGTTCTGTTGTCTCTTTCTGTTCTGTTCTATCTTTTTCTCTCTTCTTCTATCTTTTTCTTCTTCTTTAACCATAACGGTACGGTTTTCCAGCATTCGATTGCTCGGTAGTTGATACAATGGACGTATTGATGTCGGTTTTCGTAAGTCGAAGAACCGGTTCCTCACATTTGGTGTCAGAGCTTATGGTTAAGCGACAACCTTAGCTCTGTTGGGTATTACTCATTAGAGATAAAGTCAGTAGTGCTCTAGAATGAGTGTGAGTGTAATAATAGCTATGAGCGCGTATTTGTTAGTGAATATAAAAATGTTTTATATTGTGTTTGCTTATCCGTTGTGCTATTTGTGAATTCTGGTCGGTAGATGGGATGCCATATTATCGATAGGGGTTTCTAAACTCTTAAACGAGATAAATCGACATAGTATCGTTTTAAATAGGGTAAATGAAATAATTTTACCTCGATTATATTTTATATACAAAGGAATAATTTTTCAGAATTATTAAAGTGTATATGAATTGATTGTTTGGTTGTTGAATAAGTTAAATAAAACCACAGTAGTAAAAGAATAATTGTATAAGCAATTGAATTATAAGTATGGAGTTATAATTAAAATGATTTACACTTGTGAAATAATCTTATATATAAGAAGTGAAATTATATAAGTAAAAGGTTTGTAAATGAGATTTATAATCTGAAAATAAAATTCCAAAGAAGTGTTTTGAAAGGATTTGATATTTTGGAAAATTGTTTTGGAGAAATTAAAGCTCTAAACTCTTTTCAGTCGCTGGAAAATAATTCCGATGATGATCGCGACATCATTGGTGTTCATTTTCGGGTTTGCAAAAGAGGGATTGCTGCCAAATTGTTTTGTATGAAAGATGTTTTGATTTGGTTTTGGAAATTAAAAAGATAAATTGAATTGGTTTCAAAAATGGTTTTGGAAGGTTGAAAAGACTCTGGAATCCTATTTAAAATATTTATGGGAATGATAAATGAGTTGATAACTTATACAATTGGAATTTTGATAGAATAAATTTAACTTAAAGGATGGAGTTAAATTAAAGGAAAGTATAAGTAAATCAATAAAAAAAGCCAAGTGGTAATTGTTGAATATAAGTTGTATGACTTATGAAATGAGAAAATGAAAGTGAAACAAATTGTTAAAAATGGTTAAACAATTTTGTTAAGCAAAATAAATCTGGATTTGAACAAATGATGAAAATTTGACTTTGGTAAAAGTTAAACAAAATTAGAATATGAATTGAATTTATAAGTGGAAATTTAAGTTAAGTTAAATAATTTGATTTGGATTAGATAAGATGTTTGAAATGGAATATAACTAAAGTGATTAATGAAATGAAGTCATTAAGAATGCGAACTTGAGTTATATAAGTGAAGTACAACTTGAAATGTTAAATGAAATTCAACTTTATATTGTTAGAGGAATTAGCAATTGAATTAATTAATGGATTGAATGCTAATCAATAGAATGTAAAAAGAATTGATATGGGATAATGTAAGTATTAATTCATTAAAAGCTAATGTTATTGGAAGTTGAATAATTGAATGAAAATCAATTTAATAAAAACCAATTGGAATTAAAAGTAAAAATGTTGGACCAAATTGAATGTAAATTGAATAATTTGGTTATGTTGAATATACATTGGTTGTTATATGATTATAAATTGATTATATGTATGATTCATTAAGTGATTAATGAAATTGAATTAGCCAAATTAAAAGCTATGTGATGGAATCCAAATTGGAAGTTAAGTGTCTTAAATAGAACTGAATTCGATTTGTAAGTGAACCGACTTGAATATGAATTAGTGGATGTAAACTAATTGAATATGAATAAATGAATGTTAGTAAAAGTATCCAATGTTAATGATTCAACTGGAAAACCAATTCATTGAATAATAATGAGAAGTGAATTTATAATGATTTGGTGGTTGCATTTGTTGCTTTTGTTGCATTTGCGATGTTGGCACATGTAGTTGATATGTTACTATATGATGTATATTGATATTATTTTCATATATACATCTTTCTCATTGGTTTGTTGAGTGTTTAGTAGGTGCGGATTGCGCTTGCTTCGCATTTGGAGCTCGCTTTCGAGCTATATTAGCCGTATATGCTCGCTAATAATATATAAGGTACATATCTCGGATTACATACCGTACTTTTACACTTTTTCCCCTGCGGGATGCCTCATCACTTGATGAGATGTATATTTGTGATATATATACTATCATTTTTTTTTGGATCGAGCCACGCAAAGGAGACTCTGGCGAATTTTTCCAGAAATTTAAGGCATTGGAATATTTTTTTGAGAAAATTGGGAATTTTTTTGAAAACTAAGTATGGATTTGAAAACTTAGTAAAGATTTTGTAAGAAGTTTAACTATGAATTTTGGGAAAGTTAAACACCTAAGAGATTTGAATAAAAATCCAATTTGAATGGTTTGTTTTGGGAAAGTTAATGGATTCCGTAACTTTTTCTTACTTGGTAATTTCGAGGACGGAACTCTTTTAAGGGGGGAAGTTTGTAATGACCCAGGAATTTTGTTAATTAAAATTTGTATATTTAATTTATTTTAAATATCAATAAGTGTAATTAAACAGTTGAATAAATTTTATTTCAAATATCTAGTTTAATTGGGTAATTAAATCGACAATTTAATATTTAAAAATACAGAAATAATTGAAAATTGGGTATAATATGATTGAAAATGATTTGTAAAATTTTATTTTATCATATTGGAGTTAGAATGATGTTATAGAATTTTTAGAATCGAATTTAAAGTTAATTTGTGAAAATTGATATTTTAATATTTAATTGACGAGTTAAAATAGCCATTTTTCAAACAGTCTCGGATTTCGGCGAAACCAATTTCATCGGATCCATAATATTATATTATTGTAAGATTTCAAATTTCGTGTCAATTGGATTTATCGTTTTTCCGGGGCAAGCCAAAACGCATAGGAATTGGCTTAATCTATTTAATTTAAAATTGACCGTTTATTGCCGTAACTCGCACAGATGATCGAATTAGCCTCCAAAACCTATTTCATTGTGTCCGAAACGTGGGTTAAACCCTAGAACGTCGGTCACCGCGCGAGATTTTGAGTTTGGATTTTGGAGTGAATAGTGTTTTTTCGGTGAATTTCTATAAAAGGACCTCCTTTATTTCATTTTGCTCAAACCCTAACCCTAAGTGCTCAGCCATCGTTTACAAAAGTGAATGGCCAGAAAGCTCTCGTCTTCTTCCTTTAATCTCTCTCAATCCATCAATTTTCTCAAGAAACTTCCAACATGAAAAGTGTAGAGCTCGTCGAGAGCCACGTATCCAACGGCTGTGATCAAATTTAGGCACGTGAATCGATGACAAATTGCGTTCAAACCCCGTGCATTCATACGCATTTATCGACGTCGATAGGTGGCCGAGTGCCACGTGGTTCAGGGCGTTGGCGTAGGGAAGCACGGCGAGTCGAACGGCGTAGCCCGATCATCATAAAGTGGAGGTTTGGTGTTGCGTTGATTTAGGGTTCATGCGTGATAATTGTTATCTCGAACGCGATGTTTGCCTGGAGAAGATGAAAGTTGCTTGCGGCATGATCTACGGGATTGCAATGGACGGTCCAGATGATGATGGTTAGAAAAATAAAAATAAAGTTGTAAATAATTGTATATTAAAATTGTACGATGTTCAAAAATTAATAACTCTTTCATACAAGGTCGAAAAATCTCGAAACAAGTCGCGTTGGCTTCATTTTGACGAGCACTACGCTATGGAACTAGATTGGAGTCGTTTGGAGTTAGTGAGAATTTCGGGTAAAATTAAACGCACGTTTAATTTTATTCGAAATAAAACGCTGGAACTGAATTGAAATCAAGGTGAGTACTTCTCACTCAATCAAATCGGTTTCGATTTATATTTTAAATAGTTAGATTTAAAATTGCATGATTGTATGTTTGAATGTTGATTGTTATCTATTGATTGTTAAAATAGACATTATGCACCGTTATTAAGCGGAGGTTATTTATTAAAAACATATACCGCGATAATTTCACTGCAAAGTGAAATTGGTATTATTTATGTACTTGGAGTTGATTTCCCGCATTATATAGCGGATGAGACCCTATTGCGCCGCATAATAGTGGATAATATTTTATAAATCCTATATACCGCGATATTCCGTATTGGAACGGAATTGGTATTGTGCTAACATCTTTGGATGCAGGGAAACAGGTTGGCGGGATCCAACTGGATTCCTCAACTGTATTGATTTATTTACAGATATTGTGATATTTGTTGATTATCCTATCGATATATGATATTTAGATGTCGTGATTGACTATTTGGTGCTGTTGCATCATCGGATCCATTTTTGAAGTTTTAAAATAATGATTCTGTTTTTAAAAAAAGAATTTTAAAGTGATTTTTGAAAGTATAAGTTTTATTAAGTTTTGAATTGTTAAAATAAATAAACCTTATAATTTTATTGTTACAGAAGTTATATTTTTGGAAAATAGTACTTAAGTATGATTTTGGAGTTATATAAGTTTTAAATAACGTTTTGTAAATTATTAAAAGGATTGGTTTATTTAAATTGACATTTTTGAATTATTATAAACGGTTTATATAAAAGATTTCTAAGATTAATATTTATAAATTAAAAATATAGGAATTGTGAAACGAGTTTTATATGTGTTAAAATGAAGAATAAATGGATTTCACAAGTGAATAAGATTTATAGATTTATAAATTGTGAAGTTATGAAATGAATAGATTTTGTAAAATAAAATATTTATAAATAATTAACTTATGAATCGGATTTTGGGTATAAAGTTGAGTTATAAATTGAATTGGTTTATAAAAAGGGATTTTTATAAATCAAAGTTTTTATAAATAGAAATGGAATTTATAAACATTGTTTATAAATCCGAAATCAATTGAATTTGATAAATTTAATATAGAAGGTTACTAAAGGAGATATAATCGTGATTTCGGATAGCGAATTATCCTTGAAATAAAATATGTAGAAAATATTGAATTTGGTTAGTGAAGTATGTTCACGATTTTGGACAGTGAATATATTATTAAAGAAAATATATATGTTTTTTGGGAAAGTGATATTATAAAATGAAGTTAATTGTTTTAAAGATGTTTAAAAATGTATTGACTATCGAAACCATAGATTTCAACATTCATTGTTGAAATGAACGTTTCGAGAAATAGAAGGAAACGGTGGACTATAACACTGCTGTTATAGTAAATGATTTCCGAAAGGAAATGTTTTATATAGTATTGGGATTTATATATCTATCTTAATTTCGAATCCCTATACTAGTGATTTTGGGTCGTCGTAACGATGTTTTACGCAACATTCTTTTTGAATCAAATAAATGTGTTTAAGAGAATGTTTTCTTTAAAGAATGTAATGTATACTTAATTTCGATTTAAGTATATTGAATATTTTCCAAGTGTTGAAAATAAATGGATTTGTGAATTACTTATTATTATTTAATAAGTATGGAAATGTTTTCCAATATGAAATGAATGTTTTGAGATTTTATCTTTTAAAGATAAATTGAAAATGAATATTAGAAATCGATTTGGAAATCGTATATTCATAGATATTTTGGAAGTGTAAATTCACTATGGAATTTATAAAAGAAAGGGAAATTGTTAGAAAAATAAACATTGATTTATTTTTGAAGTATGGGAATAAATTTACGGATTTGGAACGTAAATATAAGTAAATCGTTAAGGATTTATTTAATTGGTTTAGATGGACCATTTTGAAATGAAAATTTTTCCGCGTTAGGAAAATGATTGAAATTTGTTTTCAAATGGTTGAAGTGTGGAAATTATATATCCAGTAAGATATTTTTGAAAAATAAATAATTTGGGAAATTATTTGGAATTTGTTGATGTTGAACACGCCTATTGATAGTTAAATAATCGACTATCAATATTTAGGTTTAACTAGGTATTTGTTGTGATTGCTTGAATTTGAATGCCACACTTATTTTTGAATAAGCGCTCACTATTCGGGTTAGCCGGGAAAGGACCTTGGGGTCGTATAACCCATTCCGAATATGTGATAGGTCGTTATGGATTGCAATTGAAGACCGATGTTGAAGACCGGATATTTGTGAAAACAGAAGGATTACCGTCGAATGTTTCTGCATCGGCTGATCTCCGATATAGAAATTTATTACCCTTTGTGATGGGAAGTCCGGTCGTGATTAGTGAATATCCAGATTGCAAGGACTTCTTTGGAAGTGCCTTCGGTTCGGTTCGATCCCGGAATGGACTAGTTTGGATATGTGTCTGACGTTACAATTTGAGATGTAAAGCTGGTTTCTATCAAATATATTTCCGTTGGTGGCGGAGAATTTATTCCCTTAGCTTAACACCCTTAGGGGTTATGTAGTTGATGGTTACTAGTGATACATTCCCAAATTGGTAATGTGGCATACAAAGTGCTGTTGAGCATTTGATGATCAAAGCACAGCTTTTGTATAAAGCGTGGCTTTGTGGACTAGACTTCGTTGGACCTCACACCCCGAAAATGGTCAAAACAGGAAGGATGCAACATGGTTATTAGGGGGTAGTGCCCCTTTAGTGCATGTCATTCCTTCTGGATAGAGGTGGTATCATGGTATGGAGCCCAAATATTTAACCTATGCTGTTGCTGCAAATTTATTGCTTTGTGGTTGTTGGAATCGAGGATCCTCGGATATAGATCGGTTAAGATCGGGGAATGACATATTCGTGTCAGTAGTTACCTAGTTTGAAGGTTAACCCGGCCTTGTGTTGGCAGAGATCCGGTTAGGTTCTCGGGTCGTCTTTCCAGAGGCGTAACCATGTGGCAATGGGAAGTTCCTTGTCCTGACCATTTGTTGGAAATCCAAACTTCAATACGCATCTTGTACGGTTTTAGTTGTAGAACCTGCCATTTACTTATGGTGGTCACCACAGTTTAGATGGTAGCTATAGTAGGCATACGATAATGGTCGTATGTTGGCTAAGATTTATATCTATACTTTCGAAATGATTTTTTCCTACACTATGCACTAGTAATAATATCAAATGTTTCTTTTTAGTGCGTATCAAGCATCTTTGACTATCATACGGGGAAATCTCCTCCGATTCTGCGTTTGCATTGTGTGTGTGTGCGGGAGGCCTTATGGTAGTCTCATTTTCCAAAAAGCATTGCGAATCTATTTTAAAATTATCCTGTTCTTTATTTTCAAAGATAAACTATTTTAAGTTCTCACACAAGTCACATGACTGACTAGGAGTTTATTGTTTTCCTTCCTAAACTCTGGGTGCCACCAATTTCCACACGGGCAGTCTAGAGTTAGGTTATCAGGATATTCTGGAATTCAGGAGTTGCTGGAGGCAAGCTGGATGGCATGGCGTATTACTAGTATATAGTATTTCTTTTCCGCTGTTTGTTGTTGTTTGTTGTTGTACACTCTGATGATGTAATGTAATGTAATATGATGTAATGTAATAACTGATATAGTTCTGTGTTTAAAGATTATTCGTTTACCTATTATATGTTGTTCCGCTGCGATTGTGAGATTCTGATATTGTTCTGTTGTTTCTTTCTGTTCTGTTCTATCTTTTTCTTCTTCTTTAATCATAACAGTACGGTTTTCTGGCATTCGATTGCTCGACAGTTGATACAGTGGACGTGTTGATGTCGGTTTTCGTAAGTCGAAGAACTGGTTCCTTACACAAAGTCTCAAAGAAATACATAATATCTGTCTGAAAACAACATAATAGAAATCCTAAATATATGGAAGTTCACTAATACATGAGATGAACTAGAACAACAGAAACTGGAATAGATAGATAACCAGATAGCAGAATCTCCAGCAAAGACTAGCTATAGAAAGAGAATCCAAAGCTGTGAATACGCAGGCTGACCCGAGCGTAAAGCAAAACACAAAACACTCGAGTCAGGACATACATGCTTATATAATGTAAACCAACGCAAGTGAACTGCAGTAAATGAACAAGTAACTTAAAGGATGCTTGGAACCGTCCATCCTCTAAGGATCCGTTAAACTATTTACTATTTAGTTATATTGCTCTATTACAATAATGTCTACAGTAAAATAAACCTACCTTAAAATAGCGTTAAGGGTTTACCCATATAGCCCTTGACATAAATAATGCCAGTAGTCTATACAATACCTACATATCTCCTGATCGGGAGACTATGAGAAGATACTCCATAGGTACGACACAAATAGAAACTCGTAGAAGGCTCAATATGGTAGGTGACATGGCACATGAGGCAATGCCAGGGTAGATATACCAATTACGCACACGGGATGGTGGTAACATAGCAGTCACATACGCCCACCTCGGAACACGCTCCCAAATCAAGGGTGGCCACCAAACAATCACAGAGTAATAGAATGGTATCGAAGAAGTGCGTCCGACCAGAGGAGCTACCCTTTTTGGCCCAAGATCGCTCCTGTTTTAGCCACCTTAAGCCAACTCACGGGAGTCAGGTTCATTTTATATGCCTCAAGAACGTCGCCACCATCCAACTTCATTCTAGAATCTCCACCGTATACACAGTTGTTAAAGTGGTTTTCGGTATCGACAAAGTGTATGTCCATATCTGATCCATGTCTCTATAAAAACCAATCGTTATTGTTACCCGTGGTTATAAATTTCAAAATATAGTACTTTATAATTCAAAATCAAATATCATTTCAAAATTCAATATCATTTCAAATTCATTTTAAAATATCAAAATATCTCTTTTCAAATCCACATTCATTTTTATTTAATTTAAATACCATTCTAATTCACATTTCAAAGTGGTTTATATTACAAATAAAAATACTCCATTTAAGCCATTTGAAAATGAATTTATTATACTTAATAATTAATTATTAAATTCTCAAAATTTTAGCCTTTTCAGAATTCATTTATTCACTTAAATTTATTAAAACGGTGAAATTTCAACTTTCGAAGCATTAGGAAATGCTACGGTAAGTTACATTTGAAAACGATTCAATTAAGCAAAGACAACATTTAAAACTGCTGTAATATTTCAATTTCAAATTTAGTTTCTACAACTACAGCACTTATAAAGTGTTGTAATAGCCCTTAGTTCATTTGTATCAAATACAGCACTTAGAAATGTTGTAATATCCTTTACTTTAGAAATGATAGCATTTCTGAAATGCTGTTAAATAAATTTTAAAATTTTCAATACAATTTCATAAACAATTATATTTTAATTTAAATCATTTTAACGTATATAAATCATATTTTCTCACTTTAAAAACAATCATTTAAATACCTTTAATTTATGATTTTATAAAGTAAATTTCTCAGACAAAAATCAAATTTTCATAATTTACTTATTAAATTCAAATAATTCAATTTCTATTCTTTATATTCTAAAATATAACTTAACATTTAAGTTTAAAATTTCCATTTCAAAATATATCTTATTTTCATTTTATTTATTTAATTTAAAATTCACTTTTAAACAAATTTCCCAAATTTCAAATTTAAGTTATATTTCAAATTTCAACTTAATCATTTATTTATTTAACATTTTAACTTGTACAAAAATCATTAACACTTTATAAAAATCATTTAAATTCAACTTTAAATTAAATTATCATAAATTTACATTTTTAAAATACTTTAATTTTTTTTGAAAAATATATACATTAACCACGGGTCTGTATAATATTTTCTAACCTAGGTCAAGTGCGGATAATATATTATTTCAATCTGTAATTTACAAGAAAAATCCGGGTTCTATCATTTCAAACCCGCAATCCAAGTAAAATGAAATAAATAAAAATCGCTCAAGCCTATCATTTCAGCCCATAACGATTTTTCCCTATTCTAAAGTATGTTCGGGCATGTATCATTTCAACCCATAGTGATTCTATTCTACAGGGAATATGTAGTGTGATAAACTGATATAAATAACAATATAGCATCATATAGCAGTAACAGATGACATGACAGGTGTATAAACAGGGTGATTATCATATAAATCATATCACAGGCAATTATAACATGGTAATATAATCTACAGATTCACATGCTATCAATTCACTAATTATATAAGTACAGATGTCGTGTGAAATACTCACCTCTACAAGCTGGAGATAGCACAACCAAACACACAAACAAAGATCCAAAAAGCATGAAAGCACGACTACGGATTCAAGTGAGGGGACAGCCAAAGTGATTATCTTGTACATAGCAAACAAAACAAGATACTGAAAACATGAATTTTCAACACAAATATAACATTGAACAACTTGAAAATAAGGCACAACAAAGAACTAAATAACTTGACCATGTTTCAACCAATCATATGCTCAGCCTAGGGGTCATAATGCTTGGTCATGGCTAGGTGTTTGGGTCAAGTATGGGTCTATATAGCTCGGCCTAGTAAGAGATGAAGGAGGTGGTGATTATGACATGAAAATGCACAAGGTCAAGGCACAAATGATTTTTGGTGCAACAACAAGGCTCGGCTATGGCCATAGGTGGCTCGGCCTTGCTTGGTGGTGGTCAGGTGATGGTGAAGTAGTGGCCTAGGGTCAGTTAGAGGCTGGCGGAGGTGGTGCTAAGGGTGGTCGAGAGGAGTATGTGGAGTGGTGATGGCCTAAGGGTTCGGATAGCTTGGTTTTCAAGTGGTTGATGCAATTTTTGTGGAGTTTTCAACCTTGGGATGCCACAGCCTTGACTGTTCCATGGAGTTGGAGGAGGTTGCAACGGAGCAAGTTGGTGGTGGTGAAGGTGATGTGGTATTGAAGAGGCTATGGCCGAGCATGATTGGAGAAAACAAGGAAAAGAAAATTAATAAAAGAAGAAGAAAATATGAAATTTAGGCATGAACTTACCAAAGTATTTTCAAAAATGATGGCCGAATATTTTTAGAGATGAGAAGTTTTTGTTTCTTGCATGAAAAATAAAAGATGTTCGGCTGAAGAAGGTGATATGGTCGGCTAATTCAATGTAAGTGGCATATGAAAAGGTTATGGACTCTTCATATTTCTTTTTTTTCTTTTCTACATTTTAAACAAATGAAAATGTTAGTAAATAAAATAGAAAAACAAACAAAATAAAGTAAGAAAGAAAATAAATAAATAAATTTTAGAAAAATATAAAGTAATTAAGAAAATAGCTGAATAATAGAAACTAGGGTTTAAAAATTGTAAATAAAATATAATAAGCTTTGGAAAATTATAACATCACTCTAAAAATATTTTAAAATGAAATCTTGCAATAAAAATAAATTTAAATATGTCCAAAATGAAAATAAAATCAAATTTAAAAATATTCAAAAATCTAGGGTTGTTACACTCTCCCCCACTCAAATCTTTTCGTCCTCCAAAAGGACGAGCAAGGGAAAAATAAAGAAAGCAAGATAGAAAAGAAAAATAGTACCTGAAACGAATAATTCCGAATTCGAAGCACGAATGCTTTCCTCCGTCTCCCAGGTACAATCTCGATCATCAGTACTCCACTGTACTTTGACCAGACTAAAAGAATTTCCTTCTTAGCTGCTTCGTACCTTTGTCGACAATACAAAGTGGCTTCATTTGGATAGTCAGATTAGGCTCAATATCCAAACTATCAATATCCGTAGGCTGAACAGTAAGAGATGGATCATGAAGATATCGGCGAAGATGAGAGACGTGGAATACATCATGCACTCTAGAAAGCTTCTCGGGCAAATCCAGCCGATAAGCCAAAGAACCAACTCTTTCCAAAATGCAGAAAGGACCAATAAACCTAGGAGAAAGCTTCTCTCTACGACCAAAGCGATTGATATTCCTTAAGGGAGAGACCTTAAGGAAAACCTGATCACCAACAACAAACTCCAAACTCCGCCTACGTCTAACGGCGTACTTCTTCTGCCTATCCTGAGAAATCCTCAACCTCCTTTTAATATCCTCAACTCTCTCAGAAGCCTCCAAAACCAAATCAGGACCAAGAACCAAACGATTACCGGATTCAATCCAGCAAGATGGATATCTACAAGGTCGTCCGTAAAGAGCAGTAAACGGAGACATTTTGATACTAGCCTGAATTCAGAGATGGAATGAGATAAATAAAGGATTAAGATAAGCTTAAAATAGAAGATTAGATTATATCTGATAACTATTATTGTAGGTGAATTCGACAAGATGGAGATGATCTTTCCAGGACCCTCCATAATCAAGCACACAAGCATGAAGAAGATCTTCGAAAATCTGATTCACTCTTTCCATTTGACCGTCGGTCTGTGGATGGTATAAGCAGTGCTCAGATTCAGATGAGCACCCAAAGATTCCTGAAAAGCTTTCCAAAACTAACTGATAAAGATAGAATCATGATCCTAAACAATACTGAGAGGTACACCAAGGAGATGAACAATCTCTCTCATGTAGATCTTGGACAAGCTAGAAGCAGAACGGGTAGAATTGATCGGAACGAAATGAGCGAACTTGGTCAGTCTATCCACAATAACCCAGATACTCTCACTACCCCCTCCTAGACCTCGGTAATCCATCGATAAATCCATGGAAACCTGTTCCCACTTCCAATTAGGAATCTCAAGGGGCTGCAACAAACCAGGGGTCTTCAGATGATCGGCTTTGACTTGCTGACAAGTCGCACACCGACTAACAAAGATAGAGATATCCTGCTTCATACCCTTCAACCAATAAAACCTCTTCATATCCTGATACATCTTCGACACACCAGGATGAATAGAACGTTTAGATCGATGATTCTCCGGAAGCAACTCTTGCCTCAAACCATCAACATTCGGAACACAAATCCTACCATTAATCCTCAAAATCCCACTATCATAGATCTAAGCTCCACTACTACCACCAACCCTGCTACAAACACTCTCTTTCATCAATCTAAGCATACCATCCTCATCCTGCTTATCCTTCATATGATCCAGAAGAGGAGAAGAAACAACAAACTGATACAACAAAGCCTTCTTCCGACTTTGAGCATCGGCCGCAACATTAGCTTTACCAGGAGTATAGCTAATATCGAAGTCATAAAAAGCCATAAACTCAAGCCAACGAACTTGCCTCTGATTCAAATCTTTCTGGGTGAAGATATATCTTAGAGACTGATGATCGATGAAAAGCTCAAACTTAGCTCCAAGAAGATGATGCCTCCAGAGCTTCAAAGCAAAGACAACAGCAAGTAACTCTAAATCATGAGCAGCATAATTAGCTTCATGGGTTTTCAACTGTCGGTTGGCATAGGCTATGACCTTACCATCCTGCATGAGAACAACACCCAATCCCTTACGATTAGCATCAGTATATACCGTCGATCCCTCATTTCCATTCAGAATGGTAAGAACTGGTGCGGAAGTTAGCTTGCTCTTTAACTCTTTGAATGCAGCTTCACACTTCTTATCCAAGATGAACCTAGCATTCTTATGAGTCAAAGCAGTGAGTGGTGCAGCAATCCGAGCAAAATTCTCAATGTATCTCCGGATAATAACCGGCAAGGCCCAGAAAACTACGAATATATAATGGATTCTTAGGAGTTTCCTAATCCTCTAACAGAATAGGGAGAAATAAGAACAACAAAAAAGATAGAATAATTAAATGCCAAATAAAATAGAGAAAGAAGAATGACTTAAAATGATCGCAGCAATCTTGGCTGGATCAACAGAAACTCCATTACCAGAAACAAAATGTCCACGTAATCGGACTTCATCTTTCCAGAAATGGCATTTAGAAATGTTAGCCTTCAATTGATGATTTCTAAGAATCCCCAAAACAGATTTCAAGTGTGACTCATGCTCTTTCTTGGTCTTAGAAAAGACAAGAATATCATCAACAAAGAGTAGAACAAATTTATTAAGCGCATCACAAAAACACGATTCATCAAATCAACGAAGAAAGCAGGAGCATTAGTAAAACCGAATGGCATGACTAACCATCCGTAAAACCCATTCTCAGTATGAAAAACAGTCTTGGGAATGCTTTACTCAGCAACCCTGAGCTGGTGGAAACCTGTAGCAAGATCAAGCTGAGAGAAAAGAGTGGCACCATAAAGCTGATCAAACATATAATTGATACGAGGCGTATGATATCTGTTTTTCATAGTGAGCTTGTTCAGCTCCCTATAATCAACACACATCTCCAAAGATCCATCGAACTTGGTGACGAAAACCACCGCTGCTCCCCATTCTAAATGGCTAAGTCTGATATACCTTTGGAGAACAAGTCCTCAACTTGCTTAGCTAACTCAACCTTCTCACGGGGTGCCATTCTTCAAGGAGGAAGAACAACAGGTCGAACTCTAGGAATAAGATCAATGTAGAAATCAATTTCCCACTTAGGAGGCAAAGCAGTGACTTCACCGAAAACATCTGGATAGAATCTGACCACACGGGTCGAATGAAGATCACTAGGAGAAGAATCCAGAGAATATATAAAACTACCAGCAAAATCCTGAGGCATGAGGCACTGAATAGTCAAGGAATTTCCTTGATCATCAACAAGATAAACAGACCGGGCTTTACAAGATATACGGGCATCATGCCTACCCAGCCAATCACTTCCAAACAATAAATCAAAAGCATCGAAGCCCAAAACATAGAAATCGCCACCGAAGCAATGATCAGAATAGAGAAGTTCCACATGCTTACAAATTCGATTAAGGTTTGCTGGACCCCCAATTGGATTTGAAACACATAAAGGTACAGAATCATACTCAAAAGAAAGAAGATGCTCGAACTTATCACACAAATCTATAGAAATGAAACAATGGGAAGCTCCAGTATCAAATAAAACACGAACAGGATGTTGAATTAAAGAAAAGGTGCCTTGAAGAGTACCTTGGTCATCACTAGGAGTCGGAGCAGGTGCTGGAGCAGAAGATGATGCAGAGGTGACAGCAAATATACTAGAAGGCTTACCCTTTTGCTAGGTAGGGCATTCCTTCTTGAAATGACCAGGCTGGAGACAGATATGGCAGAGATCACACCTAATCAACAGAGCAGGTGGAGAAACAGTAGCACCAGATAAAGTAGGACAACTATTTTCATAATGTCCCCTCTGATCACATCTGAAGCAAGTGATGGAAGAAAGATCAACAAGCTGCCTCTAAGGAGGAGAAGATGATGAAGATCCCACACCTGGATTCTTGAGCCAATTCTTCTTCTGCTGGTGGAAATTAGGCTACTCTTCTTGGAATTAGCAGAGGAAGACCGAGCTGAAGGAGCACCAGAAACAGCAGGACCCTTAGAAGTAGGGTTCTCATTTCGAATAGCCATATCCCTAACCTGGGTAAAAGTGCCATGAACATGAGAAATAAGGCGATCATAATACTCCGGGCGAGCATCAGCTATGAACTTCTCATTCTTCTTGAGAGGAGTGTCTATCAGCTTAGGACCAAACTTAGAAAGTTCGTTGAACTTCCTCTCATACTCAGCAAAAGACATGGTACCTTGCTTGAGATCCATGAACTCTCTATAAAGCTAAGATTTCTCGGCCTCGGGCATCCACTTAGCAATGAAAGCATCCCTGGAAAGATGATAGATAAACTTAGAAAAGACACGAAGAGATAGAAAAAATAGAATTCAAAGAAGCATGAGAAGATACCTAAATTGCTCCCAAGTAATATCAGCCTCGACGGTGTTAACCGTAACAGACTCCCACCAATCTAGGGCAGCCTCATGCAATTGCCATGTTTCTAACTGACGCTTCTGGGTATCATTAATCTCAAGACCAGTAAATATCCTCTCTAAACATCGCAGCCATTGTCGGGCTTCAATAATTACCTCTGTACCGGTAAATGGGATTTCACCAAGTTGAGTGAATTCCTTACAGAGAACAGTAAACCTAACAGGTGCAACGGGTGGAGGAGCTGAGGCAATACCACGACCCCTACCTCTGGCATTTCCTCGATTCATCCTGAAAAGATCAAGAATGAATTTAGGACATGATAAAGAGAAGCCAAAGATAAATTAAGATAAGACAAGAAAAATTCACTTGAATGAATATCCTAAAGAAACAAAACACTAACAAGGTAGATACGAAAGGAAGGAAATTAGAAAACATTTGAAAAATCCTTTTAAAACAAGAATTTTTTTATATAAAATAATCTTTGAAAAATCCTTTGAAAAATCATTTTGAAAATCATTTTATACTTAAAAATACGTTCTCTCACAAAGAAATGATTCTGAGGTTGATTTCACTCATTCTAAGGTATTTCAACCCTATCTCTAATGAGTTTTTGCTCCGCAGGCTATGGTTTGCCTAAAACCCAAGTTATGCTACCAAATGTAATGACCCACTATTTTATACCATTCAAATCGATAATAATCTACACATGTCAGACTTGAATGATACAAAATAACAGATTGTAATAAAATTTGGAGCAAATAAAATCAATCACACAGAATCACACACACAGAAATATCAGAATAACTCGCAGCAGAAATTAAAATACCATAGTAGTTCATGAAGCTACTATAACAAAGTCTCAAAAAAAATACATAATATCAGTTTGAAAACAACATAATAGAAATCCCAAATATATAGGAGTTCACTAATACATGAGATGAACTAGAACAACAGAAACTGAAATAAATAGATAATTAGGTAGCAGAATCTCCAGCAAAGACTAGCTCTAGAAAGTGAATCCAAAGCTGTGAATACTCAGGCTAACCCGAACGTAAAGCAAATCAAAAAACACTCGATTCAGGACATACATACTTTTTTAATGTAAACCAACTCAAGTGAACTACAGTAAATGAACAAGTAACTTAAAGGATGCTTGGGACCGCCCATCCTCTAAGGATCCATTAAACTATTTACTATTTAGTAATATTGCGCTATTATAATAATGTCTACAGTAAAATAAAATTACTTTATAATAGCGTTATGGGGTTACCCATATAGCCCTTAACACAAATAATGCCAGTAGTCTATACAGTACCCGCATATCTCCTGATCGGGAGATTATGAGAAGATACTCCATAGGTACGACGCAAATAGAAACTCATAGTAAGGCTCGATATGATAGGTGACACGACACACGAGGAAATGCTAGAGTAGATATACCAATTACGAACACGGGCTGGTGGTAACGTAGCAGCCACATACGCCCACCTCGAAACACACTCCCAAATTAAGGGTGGCTACCCAACAATCACAGATAATAGAATGGTATCGAAGAAGTGCGTACGACCAGAGGAGCTACCCCTTTTGGCCCAAGATCGCTCCTGTTTTAGCAACCTTAAGCCAACTCATGGGAGTCGGGTCCATGTTATATACCTCAAAAACGTCGCCACCATCCTACTTCATTCTGGAATCTCCACCACGTACACAGTTGTTAAAGTGGTTTTCGGCATTGACAAAGAGTATGTCCATATCCGATCCCGGTCTCTTTAACAACCAATCGTTATTATGAGCCATGGTTATAAATTTCAAAATATAGTATTTTATACTTCAAAATCAAATATCATTTCAAAATTCAATATCATTTCAAATTCATTTCAATATATCATCTCTTTTCAACTCCACATCCATTTTTATTTAATTTAATTACCATTCTAATTCATATTTCAAAATGGTTTATATTTCAAATAAAAATACTCCATTTAAACCATTAAAAAATAAAGTTATTATACTTAATAATCAATTATGAAATTCTCAAAAATATTAGCCTTTTCAGAATTCATTTATTCACATAAATTTATTAAAACAATGAAATTTTAACTTTCGCGGCATTTAGAAAATGCTACGGTAAGTTACATTTGAAAACAATTCAATTAAGCAAAGACAGCATTTAAAACTATTGTAATATTTCAAGTTCAAATTTAGTTTCTGCAACTACTGCACTTACAAGGTGCTGTAGTAGCCTTTAGTTCATTTGTATCAACTACAGCACTTAGAAATGTTGTAATATCCTTTACTTTAGAAATTATAGCATTTCTGAAATGAAGTTAAATAAATTTCAAATTTTCAATAGAATTTCATAAACAATTAAATTTTAATTTAAATCATTTTAACTTATAAAAATCATATTTTTTCACTTTAAAAACAATCATTTAAAAACACTTTAATTTATGATTTTTCATACAAAATCAAATTTTAATAATTTACTTATTAAATTCAAGTAATTAAATTTCTATTCTTTATATTCTAAAATTTAACTTAACACTTAAGTTTAAAATTTCCATTTCAAAATAACTTATTTTCATCTTATTTACTTAATTTGAAATTCAATTTTAAACAAATTTCCCAAATTTCAAATTTAAGTTATATTTCAAATTTCAACTTAATCATTCATTTATTTAACATTTTAACTTGTACAAAAATCATTAACACTTTACAAAAATCATTTAAATTAAATTTTAAATTAAATTATCATAAATTTACATCTTTAAAATACTTTAAAAATTTATAAAAATATATACATTAACCACGGGTCTGTATAATATTTTCTAACCTAGGTCAAGTGATACAGATAATATATCATTTCAATCCGTAATTTACAAGAAAAATCAAGGTTCTATCATTTCAAACCCGCAATCCCAAGTAAAATGAAATAAATAAAAATCACTTAGGCCTATCATTTCATCCCATAACGATTTTTCCGTATTCGAAAGTCCGTTCGAGTATGTATCATTTCAACCCATAGTGTTTCTATTCTACAGGGAACATGCAGTGTGATAAACTGATATAAATAACAATATAGCATCATATAGCAATAGCAGATGATACGACAGGTGTATAAACAGGGTGGTCATCATATAAATCATATCACAGGAAATTATAACATGACAATATAATCTACAGATTCACATGCTATCAATTCATTAATTATATAAGTACAGATGTCGTGTGAAATACTCACCTCTACAAGATGGAGTGAGCATAACCAAAAACACAAACAAAGATCCAAAAAGCACTAAAGCACGACTACAGATTTAAGTGAGGGGAGAGCCAAAGTGATTATCTTATACATAACTAACAAAACAAGGTATTGAAAACATGAATTTTCAACACAAATATAACAGTGAACAACTTGAAAATAAGGCACAACAAAGAACTAAACAACTTGACCATGTTTCAACCAATCATATGCTCGGCCTAGGGTTTATAATGCTCGGCCATGGCAAGGTGTTTGGGTCAAGTATGGGTCTATATAGCTTTACCTAGTAGGAGATGAAGGAGGCAGTGATTATGAAATGAAAATGCACAAGGTCAAGGCACAAATGATTTTTGGTGCAATAACAAGGCTCGGCTATGGCCATAGGTGGCTCGGCCTTGCTTGGTGGTGGTCAAATAATGGTGTAGTAGTGGACAAGGGTCAGTTAGAGGGTTGCAAAGGTGGTGCTAAGGGTGGTCGAGAGGAGTATGTGGAGTGGTGATGGCCTAAGGGTTCGACTAGCATGGTTTTCAAGTGGATGATGCAATTTTTGTGGAGTTTTCAACCTAGGGATGCCACAGCCTTAACTAGTCCATGGAGTTGGAGGAGGTTGCAGCTGAGCAAGGTGGTGGTGAAAGTGACATGGTGGTGAAGAGGCTATGGTCAAGCATGATAGGAGAAAACAAAGCAAAGAAAATTAATAAAACAAGAAGAAAATATAAAATTTATGCATGAACTTTCCAAAGTATTTTCAAAAATGATGGCCGAATATTTTTAGAGATGAGAAGTTTTTGTTTCTTGTGTGAAAATTGAATGATGTTCAGCTGAAGAAGGTGATATGGTCGGCTAATTCAATGCAAGTGACAATTGCAAAGTGAAAAGACAAAAGCATATGAAAAGGTTATGGACTCTTCATATTTCTTTTTTTTCTTTTCTACATTTTAAACAACTGAAAATGTAAGTAAATAAAATAGAAAAAAGCAAAATAAAGTAAGAAAGAAAATAAATAAATAAATTTTATAAAAATATAAAGTAATTAAGAAAATAGCTAAATAATAGAAACTAGGGTTTAAAAATTGTAAATAAAATATAATAAGCTTTGGAAAATTATAACATCACTTTAAAAATATTTTAAAATGAAATCTTGCAATAAAAGTAAATTTAAAATATTTCCAAAATGAAAATAAAATCAAATTTAAAAATATTCAAAAATCTACGGTTGTTACACACTTAACAAAACAAGACACCCTTATTAGGACTGGTCGACCACTAGCAGTAAACCGGTGGTAGAATAGTGATCGACCGGTGGTAAAATTGTGGATATGTGTTGAACGTAGGTCTAACGGCTCAGCGATTGGCATTGGTTCGAACCCCTATAAATATGAGCCCAGCCCTCGCTTTTCTTCTCATATATTCTGAAGCAACGACAAAGCTTTACAATTTTCTTTTCTATATGAATTTTAAATTTGTACATACCATAATATATGTATACACACATAAATGGATGATAGTGGAGAATAATAGAGAAGAAGAATAGGGTCGATTCGAATTGCCAAAGCCAAGGTAAATTGTATATCTAAATTAAATTCAAATCTCTTCTTGGATCTAAATTTCAAATGAACACATAAATGCTTTCGATGCATATTTTGGTTATAATAAGAGGAGTCAAACAAGAATAATAGAATTTAGATCTAGACATTTGGAAGCCTAGAGGTGAGTGGAAAATTATACATTTTTATATAATATTAGATTTTTGTAACGACCCGCAAATTTATCAATTTGATAGATTAAATTTATTTTTAAAATATTCAAATATAAGATTTTTTAGCATAAATTATGATGTTTTGAACAATAAATAATAATGGTCATAAGTATTTACAAAAATATATGCTTTGGAAAAAATATCGATCAAATGACCAAAAACCGTTTTATCGATAAGCGACTCTATAATTGTCATACGTCACGCACAGAGCTAGATACATACACATATTTTTATATTTGAACAAGAATATGAAATAAAATTATTTTATCTTTGAAAACTTAATGTATTATGACATCATAAGTAATACCATTATATTTAATAATTGATTTATGTTTTTAAAATTGAGATTTCATTATTTAATAATTATTATAATTATTTAAATAATTATTTTCAAACAATTAAAATTCATTTTAAATAGTTTATTTACAATAGTTTTATGAAGGTACATGTTCAATTGAAAAATATAAGAAAAGTGATATCGCTTTATCGGTATAATAATGTTATTTTTGTAAATAATTGTTAATATCGATTTACATGATTCTATAATTCAAATGAAATCATTTTTATTAATTAAAAATGATTAGAAATTTATTTTCAAATTTTGTTTACAAATATATATATATATATAATTTAGCGTATAAATGAAAATATGACCGGGATTCGGTTCTCCGATTAACAACGGTTTATTGAACAGAAGTTTTTTGGAGTCAATGTTATGTTATTTATATGTCATGTACACATATATAACACATAAATAAACAACATTAGATATATCTGTATATGTGTACATTACATGTTTATACATTTATATGTACATAACGTTAAAAATATCTAAGATATTTTCCAAAACTTAACCCTTAAGGCATCAAAATTCAAATGCACATGCCATGAGAAGAGTGAAGTGATGGAGGCACATGTAGGGGGATATTAACATAGGTAAAATGATGGAAATGGATAGGTTAGGTTCACTTGGTGATGATGATGGATAATGATGCTGTTTTAGATATTTTTTTCGCTTCTTTTTGCCTATAAATACAAACATCAATTCACTCCTTCATCCACTCATTTCTTTGTCTCCTTCCTCTTCTTTGTTTCACTTTTTAATGGCTACCACTGTAGGAAATTTTAGAAGAAAAGAAATTAAAATAATATTAGTATATACATATCAAATCCATCTCAAAAACACTTCAAAACACTCCTCTTCCTCAAAATAACCCATGGCCACCACCACTCCGCATGCTTGGCTGAGAGCACCCTCATTCCTAACCTTGGTTGTGAGCTCCTTCATCCACCCTAAGTATAGGCCAAGCTCAAAAGGAAGAAAGGAGCAAGTTTAAGAGGCTTTTGAGCAAGAAAAAGAGAAGAAATTTCCGTGGAAATCAACAAAGAAGTCTATGAAAAAAATTGGTGGGGTAGGGCCATAAATGAGTACTTAATGTTTATTAAATGATAAATAATCTCTATAACTACTTTTAAGTATGATAATATGAACATTTAATCTCTTAATGATTTGTATGAATGTTTGATAACTTGGTTGATTATATGGTTGATAATTTGGTTTGGTAATGATTAGAGAAATGGTTAGTAGTTGGCCATTATGGAAATTTCATCTAAAAATAATCTATGTATGGAGTTTATTGAGCCTCTTAATAGTCAAAATATAAAAAGTTTGGAAATGAATATTATAATAATAATATTATGAAATGGTTAAAAGTGAATATGAGATTTAATATGGAAAATATTTGTTTATATAGTTTAAATGGTTCATAAATGTTTTATAAGCAATAAAACACAATTTGGAGAAGTTTTGACAGGTTATGAAAAATAAATCAAAATAAGGCGCATCGCGTAATGATAATTTGTGATTTCGTGCCGGAAAAGTTAAATGAACATATAGGGTGGAATATAGCTCGGAATTCTCTGTAATAATTATTTTTAAACTCCTATAACTGTAATGTTCGAATGAACAAAGAAAATCGAGATTTCAATTTTTAGACTTTGAAATATGAGCAAATCAAGTTTCAACATAGTCACGGATTGACAGTTCTAAAACCAAAGCGACAAATTCTTTATAAATGAAAATTTTAATTCTTTAAAAATATGGAATAAATTCTATAAATCTTTTAAAATGTTTTAAAAGATATTTGAGTTATGAAAATGGATTTCTAAATGATCGAAAAGGTGTTTTAATCAAATAAGCTTGAAACACTATTTTCAACACTATTCGCATCAATTTTTGCAGAACTTTGATAACTTTGGAACTATGAACTTAAATTAAGTATTCTTTCCCAAACCTTTTATAAATGTTTACAAATGAACAATTAAGTTTTTTGAAGATGATGTGAGTATTTTATAATTTATTTTAAAAAGTTTAAATAAATGATTTAAAGAAAAGCTATTAACATCAAGTAATTTGTTCTTGGCTCTAAAAGCTACCAAATAGACTGGATTTTTCTATTCATGAGTTACAGGTGAGGTACTTAAAATAATGAGAGGTTCTGGAGAAATCAGTTCCTTGTCTCACCTCGCCTCTCCTTGGCGATGAATATATATGGTTGAAATGTCGGAAACGTGTTAAGTATAGAAAATTAGAATTTCCAAATTTAAACAACTTGGATTGCATGAGGATAATCTTCTTAAACTTGTTGTTAAATTCTGTGGAGGGAACCTGTACTATCTGTATGAATTTAAAAGGTGATTTCAACTTATTCGATGGATATTAAAAGTTGAATACAAAAATTGATATTGAGTAGAATTAGTATAATTTCCATGATCCTTTTTATTCAATGTTGTTTCCAAGGTGAGATTTAAATAAATGATTTTGAAATGCTTTCCTAAACAAAGGTGAAATGATTTGGAATTATTCCAAGATTCAAAATTGTTTTATTAACCAAAAGGATTTGATAAGTGAGGCTTAATGATTCCACATACTATTAAGAAGATAAATGTAATATTTTAAAATAATACGTCTCTCTTAGATATTTATAAATTAATAAAAATATAAAATAAGTTGAATGTTGATTGATAATCACTTATGAACTTATAATCTTTTAACCGATGATTTGGAGAAGCCGGGCTCGTATTTGGGTAACTCCTATCCGAAAACCACTTCGAACTAATGTATACGTTTGAAAATGAAGACCAGATGAAGATGATGAGCTTGCCACTAGTCCTTTGGGGTGAAATTTATAATATCATATATATATATATATATATATATATATATATATATATATATATATATATTATGGTAGTAGTGCTCTGTTACGAAAATCTTCGATTATCAGGACTGATTGCTACTAATCCTAGAAATATTTCCTGACGGATGTAGTAAGAAGAATGCCTTCGGTTTTGTTCAGTCCTAGAACGAACTTGTATGGATTAAATTTTGACATTGTATTTTTGAGATCACAAATTTTACTTTTACAAACATACATCTGTTTGATGGAAGATAAAGCAACTTCTCTTAGCTTGACACACTTCTCTGAGACGTACGAGCTCAAAGGTTGTATGTTCATGAAAGTCAATAATGATGGAAGGAATGGATATGCACATTCAAAGTGGAATCTATAATGATCAAAGCGTAGCTTTGTGGAGGGTAGCCTTAGGAGCCTCACATCCAAGAATGACACTATGTGGTCCGATAGACAAATTTTGGGCTATTATTGAGGGAAGATCTCCCTCTAGGCACTTGTTGCCTTATTGTATGAATGGATATATATTGGAGGCTGACGGAGATCGTGTAAAGCCTAGTCGAGTAATACTCTGTTCCATAGTAGTATAATATCGTAATTTAGAGGCATAAGGAGATTGTACAAAGCCATGTGGAAACTATGTTATACATGGATTTTTGGGTCTAAATGGTGACTAGTTCCCTATCATGTTAGAAACCCAATTCTAATATATTGCCTTTCCGGTTTTGATTATAGAACCTTCTTTTAAAAAGTAGCTAGTGAGCCGTCAAATTTAAACAGTGTAACAATTTTGGCTATCATGATATATTATTTGCAAAGTGTTTTCAAAGGAATGTCGTTAAAGATAATATCAAATTAGTTTGGTAGTAAAGTGTTTTTGTTGTGATAAGGTAAAAACATGTCCATATTTATGTGTGGGCCTAGTTTTATGAGATACCCTTCTTTTTACAGGTTTTGATTGACACCAGCATGATCTATACATTTAAAATTGTGAGTATCTCACGCTGGTTTATCAAGCCTGATCTTGGTATTGTTAATACTTAGGTTAAATCCGAGTAGTGTTCGGTTTACTTGAAGATGCTTGGAGTTTCCGTAAGAGGGCCAGAGATCTTGCGTACGGACGTATTCTATTATCTGCTGCATCTATTTCTTTTTTAATTTTTTAACTTTTATAAAGATAGAGAGTATATAACTGTCCAGTTTGAATCTTGGTTAGACTTTGATATTGTATACAATTTTTTCTACTGTAATGTTTATTATTGAAATAATATATGTTATTCCATTCATGTGTGATTCTGTTCTATCTTTATTTCCTTTTCCCCCTAATAATCGGGCTTTCCAGCACTTGGATTTGCAGCATGTAAATACCGAGGATGTATTAGTATCAATTTTTCAACAGTTGAAAATCCGGTTCGTTACAATTTACATCATTGTAAATCAATTTCTTGTATGACGAAATGTAAATTTTGAAGTTGTATGCATAAATATGCATACCAATGAATTTGAGAATCATGCTTACGTATTTTCTGAATTGTTAACTTGGATTTAATATTGCATATACATGAATATAGAAAGAACGGGTGAAAGTAGTCCCAATTAATAAGATAATTCATTAATTAGATTGTATAATAATTCAGGTTTGTTGGTTGAATAATGTATGTTGGTAAACATGAATTGGAAGTTGTTTAAGTAGGATTAGGATTTACATATATTTCTAATTCATTAGAATAAAGTGTCCTAGAATGTAAATTTCTATAAATTATCTAGTTTTATAAATATGAATAAAAGTGTATCGTTTGATAAAACAAGGAATGATCCCTAAAAGAAAGAGTTGTAAAAAATAGGGATGTTTACCTATTTTGTACCATCTATTTCAATAATAACGTAAATGATAATTCCTAGTAATTCTAAACATAATACAAGTCCTATTCAAGATAGTTTACGAAAAGTTAGTGTTGACGCCTCCTTTTGGGAAAATGTAATTCCAATGCATTTAAATGTAGGAATCCCAAAGTATAAACTAAAATGTTGTAAGTAGAGATAAATAACATTAATTAATTGTAAATCTAATATACATGATTTAAGATAAGTTATAAAATAAACAATAAGCAATGAAGTTACAGTGTTCAAAGAAAGATACAAATAGTTGAAAAAGAACAGTAGAATATACCTAATAGTACCAAGTGGAAGTCAAGCAATAAAAGATATTTAATCTATTAAACAAGAAATAAGTGGTAATTGGCATTAGTGGGAATTAATGAAACAAGATGTAAGTTATGTAAAAATGGATGAATGCCAAAAGTTGATTTTGGGAGGCGTAGTAATTGAATAAATTTATGTAGGATCAAGTATGAATTTAGTAAGGGTGTGAATTATTAGACTTATTCAATAACTTAGAATAATTATAAATGACGTATTTGTTAGTATGGGTTCGGATGCGAGGTCAATAATATTACACAGTAGAAACATTCCCTCCAAAAGGGGCTACTAGCATTTGTGTGTACATTATGCTGATGTGAGCCATCTCTAATCATAGGACCCATGGCTTATAGGTGTAAGGAATATACCAAAGTGGGCTTGCCTTGGTTTAAAGTGTTAAAGAGCCTAGTTAGGCCTGGTTCAATCCTTATAGAGGGTATTAAGTAAAAGATGGGAATTTCCTTGATTACATTAGGTAATCTAAATGGGAGGGTGAGCATAGGCACAGTGCTATGTCGGTAAGTTGGGTGCCATATATATAAGGAGTAGGGCTTTACACATAGGTCGGGAGCATCATTGGTCCTAGAGTGGTCATCGGGAAGACTTGGGTTGCACCTAAATGGACTACACCTTCGATTAGTGCAGGTTTGTAGGACACGCACCTCCTCAAAGTTGTCTGTTTTGTTTGTAGTTAGGAGCCAAGGCTATAGCCCCTAGATGAGTCTTCAAGGCAAGTTAGAATATGGATAATAGTTGTTAAGCCATTATTAGGAACCAACGTGAAGTTCCTTGGTGTATGCAGACAATTCGGTCTAGACATAGATGGTGGATATCTTGTGCGGTGCAGAGTTACGTGTACTACCGGGGAATCAGTCCAAGTCTATAGAGGGATTGTGTTACCTAAATGTACGAATGTAGTTATTGTATACCTTGAGAAAGTGGTGCATATCGTGCGCGTACATGATGTCAAGATGACTAAGTTAAAACAGTAGAAATAGCGCATAATGGAAAGTAATCGGCATAAACTAGTTTTATGTATGAAGTATGTAATATCAATCACCAGAAAGTTGTTCTGACCCCCTCCTCATTACAACTCATAGGATAGACTTAGAAGGATAGGTACCGCTACAAGGCAGGAATAATGGAAGGATAGATTTTCTTCCATGCTCGGCACTAACAAAGGTAATAAATACAAGAGGAATTAGCCTTGGTCAATAAATATATGTTTTATTATACCATGTTATGCCGCTACGAGGTTTCATGAGTAGTGCTCTGATATAGTTTTGTCTATTTATAGGATGCGAACACCAATAATCCGTACTTTGGTGGACTTGAGTTTTCAACTTAGCAAAAACTCAGGCTCACCGAGGTGTGAGTTGTTACATATGGTATCAGAGCATAGATTAATCAATCATAAGAACTAAAATATGCTAAGTGAATGTATTTGTATTTTTACCTATACATATATACATACTATATGCCAAACTTTACAAATTCTGACCATAGATGTGGCTACAACCATATTATGAAAAGATGGATAAATCAAATATTAATTGGAAAAATAAGTAGACATAAGAATATAAACCCATCCCGATCACCACATGGGAGATAGGTCATAGCAAAAGGTGTTGGCTTAAGAAGAGCATGAATGCGACATATAGTAGTATCCCTGTAGTTGGATGGTACTTGACTCCCTTATTGGGACTATATCGCTTTATGTTTGTAGATCTCCATTGGATTGCTAATTGATGATGTATGTGAGATATAAATATGTGGAAAGTAATCTATATGCTATGGATATCTAAAAGTAAAAAATTAAAAAGTTCCTAAAAGAAAATGTGTAGAAATCACTCCAAGATGATAATCGATTTTTAAAATTCTGGGAGATGATAAGCCAAAAAGTAAGTAGAAAAGAAGAAAATTCCAAAAGAACGGATGATCAAAATCAACTCTGATCTAACCCTATATGAAAGAATTTAATAGAAGATTCGAAAAAAATAGATTTGAAATAATTTTCAAGGGATTTATTTAAAAAGTAGAAATACCCTACTTTTGAAAAGCAAGTAAATAGTAGACTGTTTCATAGACTAAAATAGTTTTTTATAGAAATTTTTATTAAAATTAAATTTTGTTTAGATCGAAAATTTTAGTAAAATTGGTTTTAATAAAGAGATATTTCTTTTGAAATAAAAATAAAATAAAGCATAAATATATAACCCATCGATTTTCTGGCTGTGACAAAAATAAGTTTTAAAATCCTTTTGAAAGGGTAGGCAATAGGAAATGTACTGGTTTTAAAGTTGGGTAAAGAGAATGGAAGGGTAAGAGCAACGTATAGTGAAGATAGGAAGAATATTTCCATATAAGGTAAATACGATGAATAGCATCTGAAATAGGTTTATACATAAAAAGTTATATGTAAGGAGAAGCAATTTAAAAAAGCTAATTTCGGTAGAAGAAATTTAAATACTGGAGTTGTTAGTAAATTTAAATAGAACCAACATTAGGAGCTTGTATTAAAATATGCTAATAATCTAATTAGAAGCAACATAAAAAATAAAAGATAAAATAAAGAATATGACATTTTTTATAATTATGTGCATTAATTGCACATAGCTTTTAAAAGTCCCTATCATGTGCTGTCAAAGCCTCAATTAAGGTTGAAAGTGGAGATTGCATGAGCAATAGGAAAATAATAAGATGGAAGTGTCTTTGTCCACTTCATTTTATTGTTAAAAGTTATAAAAGATGTTTTAGAAACATTGCAAAGTGCATTTTCGAAAAACAAATTGTTTGGTACAACAATTGAGTTTTTAGTGGAAAACTTAATAAATGGTTTTGGTTAAAAATCCCATCCCACTTTTAAGAAGTACAATCGTTTTTGTTTAAAGGTTTAAAGGGAATTTCAGTTGAATGGCTATTTATGTAAAAAAATTGAATCTTATTTGAAAAGAAGGAAAAGATCTTTAAAATTTAAATTGCCCACATTTCCTCTTAGAATTAATAAATAAACTTAATTGATAAATCCTAAATTATAGTTTTGAAAGTTAAAACATCTACATTTAACTTTAGTTAAAGTAAGGATATTTTCATGGTTCCTTTTTAAAACCAAGCTATTGAAGGATTTAATAAAAAGTTTCCGAGCTTAATAAAAGTTTTGGGTTTAAGCACTTTATGAATGTAATGTTTTGATTTTAGAAAGAGTGTTGAAAACCAAACCAATTTATTAATAAAGTAGATAGAGATGATTACCTATGTAAGATGGGGTAAAAGTCAAGGCTAGGAATAAAACAACAAGGAATGCTTGTAAATAGCAGTAGTGAATCTCTATTGGATATGAGTAATATTTTAGTAAGCCTAGGAATGTGTCATTAAACATTTGCGAAGACCATATAGAAGAACCAATAAGGACAAAGGAAATGGTGTCAAAGTACGTTTCTACGAGTTCTAGAGTATATACACATGAAAAATAAAGAAAGTGCATTGTAACACTCCATATTTTTAGTAGCATTATTTAGGATATTTAATTAGCTAAGTTAAATAAAATAATGCGATGATTAGGGGATTGAGATTTGTGATTAATAGGGGTAGCCATGCCTTGATAACAAATGAACTAAAGTAAAATGGTTAAATATAATAGGCGAGGGAAAAATAAGAAAACGAGGCTAATAACCTATACCCTTAGTCGTGTATCCTCACGTTCAAATCATTTGCAAAAATTAAACATAAAGGCCGACCGTTATTAGCAAGAACAAGAGGAAGAAAGAGCTAAAGGAAGAAAATTAATCAACTTAATCCATTCAAGTCTTAAACTCTTTAATCTCAAAAGCTAAGCCGAATAATGACTACATCGCATATTTCTTATTGTTTTCGGTTTTAAGATGAATCTGAAATATTTTGCACGATTATGCCATATTTTTGTATGATTAAATGTTTATATATGCATGTTGATGATTTATACTTAATCATATAGGTTTTATGATATGTTTTAACGTGGAAACCCTATTTAATGACATCCAAATGCCTTATAATTATAGATATAGATTAGAAATGATATATTAGAGATGATTTTCAATTTTTATAATTTTATAAATTAATATGGATTTCATATTATTTTTCTAGTGAAGAAAATGATTTATTTGGTTTGAAATAATTTATGGTTAAATTTTAAATATAATTTGGGTCCATATTTAATATATGTTATAAACATATTAAAAATGATTTTTTGGAATTTTTTTAGAATTTTCCTAGGTGCTTAATGGATATATTAAATTATTTAAGGTATGAGAATTAAATGTTTTATATATTTATTAAAGGAGAAGAGTTATTTTGTAAAGAAATGGAATTATTTATTTCTGAAATATTAGCAGCACTTTTAGAAAAGAAAATTAGCAACCAATAATATTTTGACAAACAAGGTATTTTGTTGAAAAGAAATTCTTTTTAAAGTAAAATTCAGTTTTTACATGCTTTTAACATGTTTTGCCACCTTCGGTACTAAAGATTCCGACCAACTACTACCGGCTCCATGCCATCAAAACCAATGCACATAGTATCAATAACTTTGTTTAGAGTGAATTGGACTAAGGTGGAAGGAACTAGGTCGATACCAAAGGTTCTGAAGGGGTCGAAGCATGTCTTTGCTTTTAAATGTTCAAACTCCTTCTTTCCTTTCGAAGGGTATGCTTTTGACTTTGTTGGCTTTCGGCTGAGTCAAATACTTTAAAGGAATGGTTTAAAATGGATTATGCCACTTGTTTTATGTAAGTTCTTTTATCGAGGTTGAAACCGCTTAGCTGCTACTTTCCTACCTTTCGACGCCGATGGTTTCAAAAGGTATACTTTACATTTAAAATTTAGTTGCTTCTCCAATGCTTTCGGAAGGATGGTTTCAACACCATCACTTCTTTGCTTAGGAAATGCTTTCAAAAGAGTGCTTTCGACATTAATGTTTTATGACCCTTTTGCCCTGTTGAAGGTAGAACCTAAATGGTTTCAAAGGAGTTAACTTTAATGGTTTTGAAAGGTGTTTCCAAATGTTTTACATGAACCCAAAGGCTTTTCAAAGGTTTAATGTTTTACTGCTTTTGGAAGGTTTTAAAGAATGGTTTCGAAGGGCCCTAATGGTTTCGAAATGTTTAAAACGAAGGTTTCGAAAGGTTTAAAAGGAAAGATTTTTCCAATGTTTTCGAAAGGCAATTTTAAAGGTTTTAAAGATAGGATGTCTATGATTTTATAGCTTTCGAAAGGTTTTTCAATGGTTTCAAAAGGTTTATATGAATGGTTTCAAAAGGAGTGTTTTGGATTTTTGGCTTAGGTGAAAGAAGGGTTTTACTTGGTTTTGAAAGGGGTACTTTCAATGGATTCGAAAAGGTGGTTTCAATGGTTTAAATATTTTCATCCATAAAGATTTGAGTAAAGCGTGTATATATATAACATGGTAATTTGATTTTGAGTGAACCATAGATTGTATTTTTTTCTTTTTTAAGTTTGGTTTAAAGGTTTTAAATCAATTTAAGATGCAAAGGTTTTCAAGGAAAATTTAAGGGAAGATTATCCTAAGTAAAATTACTCAGATATTAGAATACCCGATGGAACTAGTATGGGGTGACGCCTTATACATTTTCTATTAGCCCGAGAAAATTTAGTCTAAAATTCCAATGTGCATGATTTTTTTATAAATAAGACTAAAATTATGGTTACACACAGAAGGAAATATATGTTTGTATATACAGATAGGTTACCGGTGAAACCGCAAAACCATTAGGATCAAGTGACCCTCGGAGATGTTAAGTTAGGGATAGACCACCTAGAAGAGGCGTATTTATCAGATATTTAGAATAGACCATCCAGAAGAGGATTGTCTAATAGCTGTTAGATTATTTTGATTATATTGTCTGGTGGGCTCGAGTCAGCCATAGGTTAGTAGTTAGCCAAACAAAACTATAGCATTCGAACAGATTGTTCACTTATTACCTAACATGTATGTTTACATGATATTGCTTTACAGTTTTAACCAGTTTTGGTTGTAGGATAAAGGTTTTCAAAAGATATGTTTTAAAAGGATATTAATGAGGGTAAAATGATTCCGCTAAGCAGCATCGTCTCACTTAATCTCAAATACAAAGATGTATAGTATTATTCACACCAGGCTTTATGTCTGATTCAAAGTTTATGTTTTTCCCCATAAACGCTCGGGTGCTCAAAATTGATTTGAGTAGGATGAGGGTTGATGTTTTATAGGTTTTAGTAGGTTGACAAATAAAGCTTCCGGAGGTCAGCAAGTGGCTGATGGATAGCTATTTAGGAGTTGCTGTTTTGTTTTGTTTTATTCCATCATGCTGTATTTAAAACAGTTATGTCTATATAGTACTCTGGTCAACCAATGGGGCATCATCATATGTCGCTCTTCGCGTATTTATGTAATAATCATATTTTATCTGAATCTAGAAAATAATTATGGGATTATGTAATTTGAATATGAAATATTGTTATAAAGTGTAATCAGAAAAATCTGCGATGATTTTATTTCATATCCATGTGCTCCTGATATTATGGATGCCATTAACATAGCCGTATTTAGTCACCGGAATTTGATACTATGGACGTCTTCAGCATCTGTAGTGCTTAGTTTTGGGCCTCTAGATAGGGGATGTTACAACTTGGTATTCGAGCATAGGTTTATGAAAAAATTTAGACTAAAATTATTTTGAAAAACATAATCCTAAGGAATAGATTAAGGTCGGGAGTATGGGATAAAGCTATAGCAAAGTACTTGTATTTTCTATATATATGTATATGCTATATCTTTAGTTTCCTATCTCTTTTAAGTTATTCTTTTGTATCTCATGAGGCTTGAATACAGATATGGACGCTAGAAGTGGAAGAGTGAATCTTGGAGGAAGCACCACCGTAAATGGAAATGCCAGACCGAATACCAAGAGAAACCAAGGTTAGGCACAAGTTGAGAATGTTAGTGTTGGAGTCCCACAAGTGGATATGAGGGCTATGTATCGATTTTTTGTAAATATGATGCAAGCAGGAATTACTAGTGGAGTGGTTGGAGGAAATGCTCGAGTAGGAGTTCAGGAAGCTTCAGTGGTCAACCATTATGCTATCTTAAGCAGAGTTTGTGCTACGCTTGGAGGGAAGCCCTTTATTACGACCGAGGATGCTATGGAAGTGAAGAATTGGTTGCTGCATTATGAGAGGATCTTTACAGACATGGGGCTCCATGATGAGCAGAATAGGAGGCTTGCTTCAAGACAAATTCATGGAGCAGCTTTATTTTGGGAAATAGTGTGATGGGTGGAGTAAATGAGGAGGAGGAGACATGGGCTGAGTTTTGAAGAAGGTTTCAGAAGTGGTTCATGTCTGCGATGACACAGTCTGCTTTGCTCAGGAAGTTTGCTAAGTTGGAGTAGGGCGAAATGTCTATTTTGGAGTATGCTAGAAGATTTTAGGAGTTGGCTAGGTATGGGTACGCTACTTTGGATACTGTGTTGAAGAGGAATGAGAAGTTCATAAGGGGGTTGAAGCCCGAGTTGGCAAGGGCTACATTACCTCATATCAGAGACCCTTTGTGATGTGGTTGTAGAGATAACTTCAAGACATAAGGAGAAGCTTGCTTGTCTAGTGAATTGGACGGTGAAGGAGGTCCAGGTTTGACAAGGTAAGTAAAGGAAGTTATTTCATAAGAAGTGTGCTTAGAAAAGTTGAAGCATCCAAGAAGGGAAAGTCTGAGGTTGATTGCTTCAAGTGCGACAAGAAGCGACATTTTGCGAATAGATGTCGTATCTAAAAGGCAAAGGAAGTGATCTGGAAGAAGAACGTTAGGTGCTTTAAATGCAATTAGATTGGCCACTATAGGATTCAATGCAAAGAGCCCGCAAAGGATGAAAGAGGCAAGGTATTTGCATTGGAACCTACTACATCAGGACCAACAGCACAAGAGAAAGGAAAGGCAGTGTTGAGAGGCACGCTTCAGATTCACGGTATGTCTATTAGCATTCTGTTTGATATTGGTGCATCACATTCTTTTATATCTCGTTGTTTATTAGATAAGCTTAACCTAGAACCCTTATATTTAGTTACTTCCTTAAGGGTTGAAATTCCGATAGGAGGGTATGCAACACTTGGGATGAGATACGACTACCTAGAGTTTGATTTGTTAGGTTATACCTTTGTTGAATATGCGAGTATATGAATTTTGATGATAATAAACACACACACAGATATATATATATATACACACACATATACATATATATATATATATATGTATGTATGTATGTACGTATGTATTCATTTAAATGTATTTATTAACGTACTATTTTATTTTCACAAAAATAAATAAATATTTGCTGAATAAAGTAAATAAAATAGAATTTAAATTCAAACGTATATTTTATTCAAACAAATATTATTACAATTTTGAATAGTAAAATTTGAGCTCTCACTATATATACACAATCTTTGATTACAATAAAATTTTGATTGCATCACAATTCATCACTTTACATTTGCACCTCACTACAAATCACTCGTTCACTCATAATTGTTCTTCAACACTATTCCAGTCCGATTCCAGCATCTAAGCAATCTGCAAAATTATACATTGAAGTAGTAAATTTGAAAAAAATTATTTTTGCACTGTAAATTAAAATGTATTTTGAAAATATTATTTGCCTCAGTTATTTGGGTTGTTCATCATCATTTAAATTTGAATTCATCATACACGAATAACTTGTGACATGAAAAGTGCATCTCTTTACATGTCACAAGGCCTGCATATCGATATACACTTGATAAATCTATAGGGACAGGTGAGAACAAAGTCAAACCCAAATCAAAAGTCGGGTTCAACTCAAGTGCAATAAAAATGATGTCATGACATGAGCATAAGGTCAATCCCGAGCTTTAAGCTAGATTCAACTCAGGTGCAATACACAACACAAGTCAAGTACAAGTTATAATGCTCGATGCAAAACAAAACAGCAAAAACCAGGAACTCAATAACGGCCATAACAATATACATGCATCTGACTCAATACATAAAAACATTGAAACCAGACAGTTAACGAAACATTGGAATCAGACTCATGAAGGCACAGAGACAGCAAAACTGCAACAAGTTTACATGACAGTGACGTATGAATGCCACGACGTCAGAGGTGACTTCAAGATGACACAAGACAAGTGCAGACCAATAGTTCGACATGACTCAAGGCCATAAATACCAACACAATGCATATATGTTTATATGTACACATGAATCAAATGGCGGAGACCAGCTTCAAGAATACTGTTCAAACTACACTGAATCAATATGTGCAAAACACACGTATAAAAAGGACAACAAGGCTATAGACGCAAGCTTTAAAAGCCTATCAGAGCAACTCACCACAATGCATCGCTGAGACACGAGCATAGGACATAAATGCAACATGAAAAATAAAAATATATGAAGATCGGTCAAGTGAAATATCAATTGCTTCAACAATAGTTGAAGGATGAACAGGTGAAGATTACAAGTGCAAAGCAGCAGTCCAGACACAACATAGCAGTATGGAAGCAAGACTACATGAACTAGACTCGAGCACACATGAAGTTCAAGGTAAACTAGACCAATACAACATGATAGATTGTCAACAGGCACGAGGCTGTCAAGTGCACATATAACAATGACATGATGAAGCAGTGCTAACAAATGCACAAAGGCAGAACCAGGTACACACATATATGTAACAGTTCAGAACATTACAGCAACAAGTGAGAAAACTACAGTGTAACTCGAAGATAAATTTGAGCTAGTATATCAGATATGTGAAGATACACGCACCAGTGAAACAAAAATGAAGCAGCTCAATGTCCAAGCAGGATGCAATAAAGCATATGCATATGAACTCAAATATCAATGGTGAACCATGAAGATAAACAAAACTAAAATGTAGGAAGCACTCGGGTTAACAGAGGTGTATTAAATATCATCATATAAACTAATTCCAAAATATACTTAAGTCGAGTTCAAAAATCATGGTACAACAGTAAGTTAAATGTGAAGGCGTGGAGACAACATGGTGATAAACTACATTCAAGCATCAGGCTAAAAATAGAACAGAGCAATTAACAGATTTTACCAAAGTCGAAGTCAGGTGACAATGAACAAGCCGGAGTCAAGCCAGAAATTCACAAAGCAGAATCAAAATGGCCGAAGTCAACCACGAACAAAGTCAACGCCGATGTCAATAGAGAATTCCAAACCATAGGGACCAAGCAAGTTCAAAAAAATCAAAATCAAATCCGTATTAAACAAGCAATCACAACATATATGAATTGAAGAAGTCATAAATCATCTCAAACATTCAATCAAAATCATAAGACCGAGAAAATCATTGATGAATTCTAATGATTTTATACGGATGAAAATATAGGAATTCGAATCCTATAAAACCCATTCATCATCGGCTTTCAGAAACTATTCGAGTTCAAGCATATCACAGATCACATCATTAATTAGGAACTCGAATGAAGTCGAGTATAGTATAAATCGAAGAAGGAATGAACGTACCAATTTTCGCAACTGATAAACTCGACTCAAATTGAAGGAGCCGTGAGCAAAGTGAAGAGATGGTCGATTGCTGACGCAAATCAAAGTAATACCCATTGTAATTGACTTACAATTAAGCGGTGCCTCAATTCCACAAAAAAACTAATTTTATCAGAAAGGAACAAACAAGTAACAAAAAGAAAGCAGCCATGATCGCAAAGACATTGGGACGAAGGAATATACAGAGGAAACAAAAGAAAATAGAAACGAGCTAATTTCTTAAGCCAACGTTTGTGCCGGCTTCTTTAAACTTCTAATTGGGCTTTATTTTTTAAATCAGGGTTTTCGTTTTTTAAATTGTTTTTAAATTTATAATTTTCTTTTAATCATTTGTAATTTTCTAGTCGTGTGACTGGGGTACGAACTGCGGTGTTGTACTTCAAGAAATCGCAACTCAGTGGCTAAGTTATGGCAGGATTTTGAGCATAGAGTTAGATTAGTCGATAGCGAGAGTCGCGAGTTTATGTGTGTAAGCATCCGACTACTTACTTTCTAGTAGATACATTGGGCGCATCACGTAGGCAGGGTTTTGCCGAAGCTGGGTAAATCTGTGTATTATAGTTTCTACTTTTATTATTCTGCTATTATCTGTGCTTCTTTTACTCTGCTATATCTGTGTTGCAATTATTTTATAAACTTCCACAATAATTTTTATAATTAATATCACCCTATTCATCCCCCGAAGGTTAAATCGATCCTAGAAGTGGGCTCATGGCTAGTACAAAATCCATATTTGTTCTAAAAATATTGATTTTTCAAAAAACCATTTTTATTTGAATTTTTAGAAAGGCTTCTTTTAATAATACTTTTGCTAAGGGTCGGTTCAATATTATTCTTCCTGTTTTTGATGGAACAGATTTTTTTAAATTGAAAATTAAAAATGGAATTTTATTTATTAAATGTTGGGATATTATTTAAAATGGGTGTGATATAATAGACGAGAAAATTACTTCGATTAATGCTCTTGCTATGCATATAATATATTTTCATATTAATCAAGATAATTTTAACTTTATCTCTCATTGTGAAAGTGCACAGGAAATCTAGAAAACTTTTGATGCAATATAGGGTGCAAAAGTCAACAACCGTGAGAGGTCCCCCATAATCAAATCAGAAATTAAAGAAACGTGCTTAGCAGGATTGGTAAAAGGAAGTAGTGATGATAATAATGTTGGAACAGCTAAGCTAGCATTACTAATAAAGAGATTCAAAAAGTGGAACCAAAAAAAGCAGAATAATCAAAGGACTAGACAACTTGGAAGAACACGAGATCGTTTGTCACAAGTGAAACAAACCTGGTCATATCAAGCCCAATTGTCCTCGAAATCGACACGGTCAAGAAGAGAAATCAAACGGGAGAAGTTTTGTAGCCACGTGAATAAAAGTGATGATGATTACAAAAGTACTAGCAGTAAGAGTGAGAAAGCAGATCTGTGCTTTCAAGGTAATATAAATGATAAAGATGATGACGAGCCTAGCGATTATATCAAAACTTACTCACTTAGAATTACTGATATATTTCCACAAAGCAAATGGCTGTTTTGAACGACATAGGGAAAGATACGCTAAAACTGAATCACAAAGAGATACTTTGATAGATTTAAACAAACAGCTTGATCAATTAGTTAAAAACTATCAAAGTAGGATCCCTAAGTGCGAAAAGTGTCCAACATTTGAAGATGAAATTAAAAATCAGAAATTAATATTATATCACTTGAAAATGAAATTCTGATTTTGAAAGAGAGTGAAAATACTCGGAGAGAAAATTCTATTAAAAGGGGCACATAATTATTAAATGAAAAGGAATCTCTAAAAACACAAGTCCAATAATTTTCTACAACTTTAGGAAAAGTTTCCAAAAGTGAAAGATCATTGAATATGCTATTAAGGAAACAAACTGTAAATATAGTTAGACAAGGACTTGGATATAACCAATCTGAAAATGTTAGAAACAAAATTAATCAAGTCAATTCCTTGTGCACAATTTGTAAAAAATTTAAACACAATCAAAATAATTGTTGGTATAGACCCAAACACGTAAAACCTATTCCAATTTGTGTAACGACCCATAATTTTCAATAATTTAATTGCTAATTTTATTAAATGTTTGTTATCAAATATTGAAAAAACCAAAATTTGTGATTCATAAATGAAATAATAACTTAAATAAGATGTAATAATGCTAATCTAAGTTAATTATTAACTATTTGAATGAAGTTCCAATTAATGGAATTAATGTGAATGTTATAATATGCTATAAATCAAATATAAGAAAACCAACGTAAATATTGAATTAATATATATTGCATGGTAATTGAATAAAATCAACTCAATGTCATGTTAGTGTAAATTTAGGAAATAATTGGGAATAATGTTAATTCTATTCATAATACGACAATGGGTTGAATAAAAATAATGTATATCAAGATTTAATGTACCAGCCCTAGTTTTCTAGAAATTTATTTCTTTTATTTATTAAACCGTGAAATTTATTTTATTTAAATTTTTATCTGATTGAATCATTTCCTTACAATACTAAATATAAAATTTAAGTTTTGAAATTTTTAACTTTGTTAAAGACAACTCCATTTGGAATTTTAATAAAAATGAATTTTGTATATTTAAAATAAGTAAATACGAAGAATGTAAACAAGTTAAAATTTTAGTTAAGTGATAACTTGGTAAAATTCGGTGTTTTACAGACTGTTAAATTTCGCATTTAAAAAGGGCACGCATTGTAATGGTATAAGTAACGTATAAACATATAAATTAAAAATGTTACTCTTGCATATTTGGGCGTATTGTATTGCGTCGGTTTGGCGTATTTTAAAATTCATACTGCAATATCTATATGGATTAATAAATCAATTAGTAGATTTTTATAGCAAAACGTTACTTTTTCCACTGCTTTCATTGGTTTTAAATTGGCATAAAATCCTTGCTAAAATCACTCAGCCTATATAAAGAAAGAAACGCACGCAATCATTAATTGAAGAAAAAGTTTGAAATGAACCAATCTATTAATCACTTGCCGTTTCTTCACCATAAATTTCACTCATCCCTCTTTATCAACGCACGGAAATTTCAAATTTTCTAGTTGCCGTTTCTTTCTTGTCTGCATTTATTTCTTACCCAGATTTCGAAATTCTCTGTATATGTATACATCTTTTAGCCTAACAAATTTTTAACACGCAGCTATTATATTTAGTATAAAATCTTTTAATGAAGTAGCATCCAAAGCTAATATCATTGCCGTTTCTTTTCAATTACCTGCCGTTTTCTTCACCTTTAATTTCGCTAGTTTTTCCTTTTTAATAAAACACGAGAATTTGAAAATCTTTTTACTTGCCGTTTATATTTTTCCCTGCATTGATTTCTTTCGAAATAAACTGGACTCATGCCCAAATTGATATTCATGGGTTGCTCACGTGCCTTCAATATCACAACTTGTTTCTTATATATACCATTAAACCCACACCACAAAGCTTCACATCTTCAACAAATTTTCCACTTGCATTGTTCTGGCTTGCGTACAAAGCTTCTACAGGTAATGGCCAAAGCTTTTCTTCCTTCTTTATTCTATTTATATACTTTTTCCTTTCAATGGTAAGAGGCTCGGCCATTCCACCCACCATTTATTTTCACGCCCAGTACCCACCTTTGTGCTTTCTCCTCCGCCATGTGTCGCCGCATCACCACCACTAGACCAGCTTGACACTTGGCCATGGCTTGCCACCGTGCACGGCATACATGCAAGCCTAGCACCTTGGTGCAGTGGATCGAAACCCAAGATTCTTCATGCCCACCTTGCTTTTATTTATAATCTGGAATGCATTAAGGAACGCAATAGGCCTGAGCATATAGGTTGATAAATACGTGGTTTAAAATTTGAGCTTGGAGGGCTGTGCATGAAAATTTATAGGTATGGGCCACCTGAACAAAGTTTTGTCTCGGCCTAAGGGGGGGTTGCATCTTTTGTATTGTAGGAAATGAGTATTGGGTGATGCGTGCACCGCTTTCAAAGTTTTTGGATTAAGCTTGCAATATTGGGATATGGAGATACTGATGCGTGCATGCAAATCTGGGTTGGGACGTGTTTTTTTAGAAAAAATATATGAGTACGAACAGTTAGTATATGAGTGCGTGCGAATTTATGAAGCCACCTGTACAAGCTGGATGTCGGCCTATAGTGGAGTGCAGTGTTTGAAATATTGAGTTAAGGAGATAGTGTGATACGTGCATGCAAATCTGGTTGCCGAGCCCAAGTGTGCGTGTCCAAACTGAAACCTAGGTTGAGTCGAGTTGGATAGTGGAGTGGTCGAGCCTACGGGTCGAATTGTTTCCGTTCGTCCCGTTTTGTTCGAAACTTTCGTGTTGAAATTTTCTTAAATTTCGTTTTGATTGTTATTAATTCGTTTCTCTTTCAAAAATATATATATCTGTTAACAGACTCCGCATCAATTTGATCGTTACCCACTATGTGTTTCTTTTCCGGTGGATTTTCGTTTTGAATCAAATATTTCTGCAGCATCCAGGTGAGTATATCTCACCAGACAAACATACCTATATATCTGTGATTTATCACAAGTGTATTTGTAAATAAATTATTAAAATTTATCCACCTGTGATATAACGTATGATGTTAAACCCCATTTTAAATTGACACCTCATCAGTTGTTTATTTACAGTTATACTATTTAATGCTTATTTACTGTTAAATCATCACTGCAGGTTCCCTGTAAATTTGAGATCGTTATAGGCTGAAATGATAGGCCTGAACGATAAATTTTATCCATTTATTTATTTTAATTGTTCATCTATTTATTTGTTACTTTCGATTGCGGGTTCGAAATGATAGAACCCGGGTTTTTGTAAATTGCGGATTGAAATGATATATATCCATATCACTTGACCTAGGCTAGAAAACTATATACAGACCCGTGGTTTATATAATATTTTTCTGAAATATTTTAAAATAATTTAAATGGAAAGTTTATAATATTCTGGGATAAATGTATTTAAAGAATTTTTATAAATTTATAAAGATTTTTAAATAAGTCAAAATGTTAAATAAATATATGTTTGAGTAAAATTTTGGAATATAACTTATTTTGGAAATTCTGAATTGTTGTTATAAGTGAGATTTTATTTAAGTAAATTAATAAGTTATATCTTGGAATGTAAAACTAAAATTTGAGATTAATAATCTATTACAACATTTAAATGCTGTCTTTCATAAATGAACTGTTTTAACCTATAGACTTTAGGTAGCATTTCATAAGTGATACGGAAACTGAATTTTGATTGTTTTAAATAAAAGTTATGGAAATAATCTTTGGGAAAAGGTTGAAATTTTGAAATTTAATATGTAATTTATAAAAATAAGGAATTGAATTTAAATAGTTTTAATGGAAGGATTTAACTTTTAAATGTGAGTTGAAAGGCGATAAATTCCTAAATAGATTAAAAAGATTTAAATGGTATTTTACAGAATGACTGATGTTTAAATAAATGATGTTTAAAAGGATATTTCGACTTGGAAAGTATAAATACCATTTTTAAAAGTTGTAACCACGGGTTATAATAACGTTTGGTTGTTAAAGAGACCGAGATCGGATGTCTAGTATACTCTCTGTCGATACCGAAAACCACTTTAACAACCGTGTACGCGGTGAAGATTCCAGAATGAAGTAGGATGGTGGTGACGTTTCCTTTAAGGTAAATACGTGGACCCGACTCCCGTGAGTTGGCATAAGGTGGATAAAACAGGAGTGATTGACGGATTAATATGGTAGCACCTCTAATCGGACGCACTTCTTCGTATGCCATTCTATTACTTTTGTGCTTGTTTTGGTGCGCACCTTTGATTTGGGAGTGTTGTTCGAGGTGGGCGGTAGCTGCGCGCTACGCGTTTCCATCGGTCCGGATGCGTAATTGGTATATCTACCCTGGCATTGCCTAGTTGTGCCGTGTCACCTACCATAGCGAGCCTTATATGATTTTGGTTTTGTACCATACCTATGGAGTGCCCTCTGACGATGCCCATTCCGGGGGAGATTACGGTACTGTATAGACTATGGGAATATATTATGTGTTAAGGTGGAAAATGTAAAGCATTAACGCTATTTAAAAGTAAGTTTATTTTACTAATAGATACTATTATAATAGCGAAGTATTACTACATAGTAAATAGTTTAACGGATCCTTAGAGGATGGGCGGTCCCAAGCATCCTCTAAGTTACTTGCTTTATATTACAGTACACTTGAATTAGCTTACACTATATAAGTATGTATGTCCTGACTCGAGTGTTTATGTTTTATTTTACGCTCGGGTTAGCCTGAGTTGCAGTTCATCTTTCATCCCGGAGTTAGGACTTCTGTAGAATTTTCAAGCCGCTGGCTTCTTTCTGTCTGTTATCTTATTTATGTAATCAGGACTTTGGGAATATTTGGTTTTTCTATTGATGTTTTAAACTATATTGGAGATTTTAAACTATGTAGTTATCTTATTTATGTAATCAAGACTTTGGGATTTATTTGGATTTTCTATTTGATGTTTTAAACTATATTTGAGATTAAAGACTATGTAAATTTTTAATTGTTGAGACTATTTATAAGTGGCTTCATGAACCACTAAGTATTTTTAAATTCCGCTGCGAGATTTCTGATATCTGTGTCTGTGATTCTGTGATTTGATTTCATTTGCTCCTAATTTATTTACAATCTATTGTTTTGAACTATTCAAGCTTGATATGTTTTATTTATTGTCGAATTTGAATGGTACAAAATAACGGGTTGTTACAGTTGGTATCAGAGCTTTGGTTTAACCATAGCCTAAGGAGCAAAAACTCATTAGAGATAGGGTATTAATACCCTAGAATGAGTGAAGTCAAATTCTAGAATCCTTTCCTTGTGAGAGAGCGTATTTTAAAGTATAAAATGATTTTCAAAAAGGTTTTTCAAAGAAATATTTTAATATAAAAACTTCATGTTTTAAGGTTAAATTTTCCAACTATTTCTTTCCTTTTCCCCATCTTATAATTAGAGCCTTTGTTAAATGCTTGTCCAAGTTAAACTTTATCTTATCCTAGAATATCTTGACCTTAATATTTTCCTCTGCCCTTAAATTTATTCTTGATTTTTCAGGATGAATAGAGGAAATGATAGAGGTAGGGGACGAGCTGCTGCACCAGCTCCTCCACCTGCTGCCCCTGTTAGATTTACTAAGTTGTGCAAAGACTATGCTGAACTCGGTGGCACTAAATTCACGGGTTCAGAAACCATAATAGAAGCTCAGCAGTGGTTACGAGACTTGGAGAGAATCTTCTCCTGTCTTGAAATCACCAATGCCCAGCAGAGGCAACTGGCGGCCTGGCAGATGAAGGGAGCCGCTTTAAATTGGTGGCTATCAATTACTGCTCACACTAATGAGGCTGACCTCACTTGGGAGCAATTTAGGTATCTTCTTCAGTTGTCCAAATTAGGATTCAAATTTTTTCCATTTTAGAATCTGTCTTATCTTTCTTACCGTGCTTTAGGGAGGCCTTTTTGGTCAAATGGATGCCCGAAGCGGGCAAGTCTCAGCTCTATCGAGACTTTATGGATCTGAAGCAAGGCGATATGTCCTTCACGGAATACGAGAGAAAGTTTAATGAGCTCTCCCAATACAGCCTGAATTTGATAGACACCCCGCTTAAGAAGAACGAGAAATTTATCGCTGGTGCTCGACCCGAGTTTTACGATCGACTTATTACCCACGTGCATGGGACGTTCACCGCTTTGATGGACATGGCTCTCCGGTATAAGAACCCTACTTCTAGGGCTACTCCAGCTGCCCAGTCTGCACCGGCTCAATCTTCTGGGAATTCCAAGAAAAGGAAGTCCAACTTCTACCGTCATAAGAGGAATAGGACTCCAGGGCTTGGATCATCGTCTTCGGCATCCCAGAGGCAGCCTGTGGATCTATCTACCATTACTTGCTACCGATGCGACCAGAAAGGACACTACGCTAATAGTTACACTACTTTGGGTGCTGCTATTCCACCTCCTTCTCAGTTGGCTAGACGAGACCTCTGCCACATCTGCCTTCAGCCAGGACACTTCAAAAGAGACTGCCCTATGCAGAAGAAGGGCACAACATCAGGGATCTTTGCGGTGACTTCTGCATCCTCTCCAGCCCCACAGCCTGCACCTTCACCTGCCCCAGCTCCAAGCGATTCTCAAGGTACACTCCAGAGTTCTTTTACCTTACAATATTTTCCTGTAAGAGTTCTATTCAATACTGGAGCTTCCCATAGCTACATCTCATCGGATCTTTGTAATAAATTTGAGAATCTTCTATCTCCCGAACTTTCCTCTATACCCTTATGTGTTTCAAACCCTATCGGTGGCCCAGCGAACCTTAGTAAAGTTTGTAGGGATGTGAAACTCTTCCTTGGAAATTATCGATTCACTGGCGACTTTTATGTTTTGGGGTTTGACGCTTTCGATCTTTTGCTTGGGGGTGATTGGTTAGATAGGCACGATGCCCATATCTCGTGCAGCTCTCGAACTGTTGACCTCAAAGATGATTTTGGAAATCCATTAGAGATCCAGTGTAAATTGCCTCAAGAGTTCGCTGGCAGTTTCATTTATTCTCTCGATATTTTCCATGGTGATATTGAGGCCACTCTGGTGGTTAGATTATTTCCCGATGTATTTGGTGAAGTCACTTCTTTGCCTCCGAAGTGGGAGATTGACTTTCAGATCGATCTCATTCCTGGAGCACGACCTGTAGTTCTTACACCCAGAAGAATGGCACCCCGGGAGAAGGTGGAATTAAGGAATCAGATTCAAGACTTATCCTCTAAAGGGCTGATCAGACCTAGTTTTTCAGAATGGGGAGCAGCCGTAGTTTTCGTCACCAAATCAGATGGTTCCCTCCGGATGTGTGTTGATTACAGGGAACTGAACAAGCTTACTATGAAAAACAGATATCCTATGCCCCGCATAAATGATATGTTCGATCAACTGTATGGAGCAACTGTTTTCTCTCAGCTTGATTTAGCCACAGGTTTCCACCAGCTTAGAGTGGCCGAGGAGAGCATTCCCAAAACCGCTTTCCATACTGAGAACGGGTTCTTTGAGTGGCTTGCTATGCCTTTTGGGCTGACCAATGCTCCTACCTTTTTCGTCGACTTGATGAATCGTGTTTTCCGCGATGTGCTCAATAAATTTGTTCTAGTCTTCATTGATGATATCCTTGTGTTCTCCAAATCTGATGAAGAGCATAAATCTCACTTGAGCTTTGTATTGGGGACTCTTAGGAGTCACCGATTAAAAGCTAAATTCTCTAAATGTCATTTCTGGGAAGAAGAAGTCCGATTCCTCGGGCGTATTGTCTCTAGTGAAGGAGTTTCTGTTGATCCAGTCAAGATCGCTGCGATCAAGGATTTGGAAGAACCTAAGACTCCAACTGATATTCGCAGTTTTCTGGGCCTTGCCGGTTACTACCGAAGGTTCATTAAGAACTTTGCTCAGATTTCTGCACCTCTGACTGCTCTGACTCGAAAGAATGCTAAGTTTATATGGAGCAATAAGTGTAAAGCTGCATTCCAAGAGTTAAAGGATAATCTCACCTCCGCACCAGTGCTTACCGTCCCAAATGGAAATGAGAGATTAACAGTTTTCACCGATGCTTGTCGCGAGGGTTTGGAAGCAGTATTAATGCAAGATGGGAAGGTAATTGCATATGCTAGTCGTCAGTTGAAGACCCATGAGGCTAATTATGCTGCTCACGATTTAGAACTGCTGGCGGTGGTTTTTGCTCTGAAACTTTGGAGACACCATCTTTTGGGGGCTAAGTTTGACCTCTTCACCGATCATCAGTCTTTGAAATATATCTTTACCCAGAAAGATTTGAATCAGAGGCAAGTACGGTGGCTCGAGTTTCTAGCTTCTTATGATCTCGATATCAACTATACCCCGAGGAAAGCAAATGTAGTGGCTGATGCGCTGAGTAGGAAGAAGTCTTTGTTGTGCCAGCTTTTTGTTTCTTCTCCTCTTTTGGACCGTATCAAGGCTAAGCAGGACGAGCATAGGATCATCGGATTGATCATGGAGAATATTCGCAGCAGGGTTGGTGGTAGTAGTCTTGATGGTAGTGGAGCTTAGATTGATGATAAAGGGATTCTAAGGATTAATAATCGGATTTGTGTCCCGAGTGTTGATGGGTTGAGGCAGGAGCTACTTCGGGAACATCATCAATCCCGACTTTCCATTCATCCGAGTGTGGCAAAGATGTATCAGGATTGGAAGAAACTCTATTGGTGGAGAGGTATGAAGCGCGATGTCTCTATCTTTGTGAGTAGGTTTGCGACTTGTCAGCAAGTCAAGGCGGACCATCAGAAGACACCGAGTTTGTTGCAGCCTCTTGAGATTCCCGATTGGAAGTGGGAGCAAGTTTCTATGGATTTTACCGATAGTTTGCCGAGATCTAGGAAGGGAAATGAAAGCATCTGGGTTATTGTGGATAGACTGACTAAGTCCGCTCATTTTATTCCAGTCAGGTCTACCCATACGGCTTCGAGCTTATCCGAAATTTGTATGAGGGAGATCGTTCGCCTCCATGGCGTTCCCCTTAGCATTGTTTGCGATCGAGACCCTATTTTCACTAGTCAGTTTTGGAAAGCATTCCAAGCATCCTTGGGTACTCGTTTGAATATGAGCACTGCTTACCACCGTCAGACTGATGGTCAAACAGAAAGGGTAAATCAAATTCTTGAGGATCTTCTTCATGCTTGCATCTTGGATTATGGAGGATCTTGGGAAGATCATCTTCATCTTGTGGAATTCACCTATAACAATAGTTATCAGGCTAGTCTTAAGATGTCCCCATTTGCTGCTCTGTATAGAAGACCTTGTAGATCTCCGTCTTGCTGGATTGAATCTGGTAATCGCTTAGTTCTGGGGCCCGAAATGATTTTGGAAGCTTCGGAGAAAGTGGAGGAGAATAAGAGAAGGTTAAAGATTTCGCAGGATAGACAGAAGAAGTACGCGGATCGTCGTAGAAGAAGTTTGGAGTTTGTTGTTGGTGATTTGGTTTTCTTAAGGTTTCCCCTTTAAGAAATGTGGTTCGGTTTGGGGGTAGAGGGAAGCTTGCCCCTAGGTTCATCGGTCCATTCCGCATCTTGGAAAGGATTGGATCTCTTGCTTATCGACTAGATTTGCCCGAGAAATTTGCTGGAATACACAACGTGTTCCATGTATCCCACCTTTGTCGCTGTCTTCACGATCCATCTCTTATTATCCAGCCTACTGCTCTTGATGGTCTGGACATCGAGCCTGATCTAACTATAGAAAGGAAGCCGCTTCGTATTGTCGATCGAGGTATGAAACAGCTAAGGAGGAAATCTGTCCGATTGGTCAAGGTGCAATGGAGTCCTGATGAACGAGATTGCACATGGGAAACGGAGGAAAGCATTCGTTCTTCGAATCCGGAATTTTTCATTTAAGGTACTTTGCTTTACCATCCTATCTTCCTTTGTTTTCCTTCTTTCGTTCCTTTTCGAGGACGAAAAGTTCTGAGTGGGGGAGAGTGTAATAGCCCTAGTTTTCTAGAAATTTATTTCTTTTATTTATTAAACCGTGAAATTTATTTTATTTAAATTTTTATCTGATTGAATCATTTCTTTACAATACTAAATATAAAATTTAAGTTTTGAAATTTTTAACTTTGTTAAAGACAACTCCATTTGGAATTTTAATAAAAATGAATTTTGTATATTTAAAATAAGTAAATACGAAGAATGTAAACAAGTTAAAATTTTAGTTACGTAATAACTTGGTAAAATTCAGTGTTTTACAGACTGTTAAATTTCGCATTTAAAAAGGGAACGCATTGTAATGGTATAAGTAACGTATAAACGTATAAATTAAAAATGTTACTTTTGCATAAATTTTGGGCGTATTGTATTGCGTCGGTTTGGCGTATTTTAAAATTCATACTGCAATATCTATATGGATTAATAAATCAGTTAGTAGATTTTTATAGCAAAACGTTACTTTTTCCACAGCTTTCATTGGTTTTAAATTGGCGTAAAATTCTTGCTAAAATCACTCAGCCTATATAAAGAAAGAAACGCACGCAATCACTAATTGAAGAAAAATTTGAAATGAACCAATCTATTAATCACTTGCCGTTTCTTCACCATAAATTTCACTCATCCCACTTTATCAACACACGGAAATTTCAAATTTTCTAGTTGCCGTTTCTTTCTTGTCTGCATTTATTTCTTACCCAGATTTCGAAATTCTTTGTATATGTATACATCTTTTAGCCTAACAAATTTTTAACACGCAGCTATTATATTTAGTATAAATTATTTTAATGAAGTAGCATCCAAAGCTAATATCATTGTCGTTTCTTTTCAATTACCTGCCGTTTTCTTCACCTTTAATTTCGCTAGTTTTTCCTTTTTAATAAAACATGAGAACTTGAAAATCTTTTTACTTGTCGTTTATATTTTTCCCTACATTGATTTCTTTCGGAATAAACTGGACTCGTGCCCAAATTGATATTCATGGGTTGCTCACATGCCTTCAATATCACAACTTGTTTCTTATATATACCATTAAACCCACACCAAAAAGCTTCACCTCTTCAACAAATTTTCCACTTGCATTGTTCTGGCTTGCGTAGAAAGCTTCTACAGGTAATGGCCAAAGGTTTTTCTTCCTTCTTTATTCTATTTATATACTTTTTCCTTTCTCTAGTAAGAGGCTCGGCCATTCCACCCACCATTTGTTTTCACGCCCAGTCCCCACCTTTGTGCTTTCTCCTCCGCCATGTGTCGCTGCATCACCACCACTAGACCAGCTTGACACTTGACCAAGGCTTGCCACCGTGCACAGGCATACATGCAAGCCTAGCACCTTGGTGCAGTGGATCCAAACCCAAGATTCTTCATGCCCACGTTGCTTTTATTTATAATCTGGAATGCATGAAGGAACGCAATAGGCCTGAGCATATAGGTTGATAAATACGTGGTTTCAAACTTGAGCTTGGAGGGCTGTGCATGAAAATTTATAGGTATGGGCCACCTGAACAAAGTTTTGTCTCGGCCTAGGTGGGTTGCATCTTTTGTATTGTAGGAAATGAGTATTGGGTGATGCGTGTACCACTTTCAAAGTTTTTGGATCAAGCTTGCAATATTGGGATATGGAGATACTGATGCGTGCATGCAAATCTGGGTTGGGACGTGTTTTTTTAGAAAAAAAATATATGAGTACGAATAGTTAGTATATGAGTGCATGCGAATTTATGAAGCCACCTGTACAAGCTGGATGTCGGCCTATAGTGGAGTGCAGTGTTTGAAATATTGAGTTAAGGAGAGAGTGTGATACGTGCATGCAAATCTGGTTGCCGAGCCTAAGTGTGCGTGTCCAAACTGAAACCTAGGTTGAGTGGAGTTGGACAGTGGAGTGGTCAAGCCTACGGGTCGAATTGTTTCCGTTCGTCCCGTTTTGTACGAAACTTTCGTGTTGAAATTTTCTTAAATTTCGTTTTGATTCTTATTAATTCGTTTCTCTTTCGAAAGTATATATATATCTGTTAACAGACTCCGCATCAATTTGATCGTTACCCACTGTGCGTTTCTTTTCCGGTGGATTTTCGTTTTGAATCAAATTTTTCTGCAGCATCCAGATGAGTATATCTCACCAGACAAACATACCTATATATCCGTGATTTATCACAAGTGTATTTGTAAATAAATTATTAAAATTTATCCACCTGTGATATAACGTTTGATGTTAAACCCCATTTTAAATTGACACCTCATCAGTTGTTTATTTACAGCTATACTATTTAATGCTTATTTACTGTTAAATCATCACTGTTGGTTCCCTGTAAATTTGAGATCATTATAGGCTGAAATGATAGGCCTGAACGATAAATTTTATCCATTTATTTATTTAAATTGTTCAATTATTTATTTGTTATTTGGGATTGCGGGTTCGAAATGATAGAACCCGGGTTTTTGTAAATTGCGGATTGAAATGATATATACCCGTATCACTTGACCTAGGCTAGAAAACTATATACAGACCCGTGGTTTATCTAATATTTTTCTGAAATATTTTAAAATAATTTAAATGGAAAGTTTACAATATTTTGGGATAAATGTATTTAAAGAATTTTTATAAATTTATAATAATTTTTAAATAAGTCAAAATGTTAAATAAATATATGTTTGAGTAAAATTTTGGAATATAGCTAATTTTGGAAATTCTGAATTGTTGTTATAAGTGAGATTTTATTTAAGTAAATTAATAAGTTATATCTTGGAATGTAAAACTAAAATTTAAGATTAATAATCTATTACAACATTTAAATGCTGTCTTTTATAAATGAACTGTTTTAACCTATAGACTTTAGGTAGCATTTCATAAGTGATACGGAAACTGAATTTTGATTGTTTTAAATAAAAGTTATGGAAATAATCTTTGGGAAAAGGTTGAAATTTTGAAATTTAATATGTAATTTATAAAAATAAGGAATTGACTTTAAATAGTTTTAATGGAAGGATTTAACTTTTAAATGTGAGTTGAAAGGCGATAAATTCCTAAATAAATTAAAAAGATTTAAATAGTATTTTATAGAATGACTGATGTTTAAATAAATGATGTTTAAAAGGATATTTCAATTTGGAAAGTATAAATACCATTTTTAAAAGTTGTAACCACAGGTTATAATAACGTTTGGTTGTTAAAGAGACCGGGATCGGATGTCTGGCATACTCTCTGTCGATACCGAAAACCACTTTAACAACCGTGTATGCGGTGGAGATTCCAGAATGAAGTAGGATGGTGGTGACGTTTCCTTTAAGGTAAGTACGTGGACCCGACTCCCGTGAGTTGGCATAAGGTGGCTAAAACAGGAGCGATTGACGGATTAATGAGGTAGCACCTCTGATCGGACGCACTTCTTCGTATGCCATTCTATTACTTTTGTGATTGTTTTGGTGTGCACCTTTGATTTGGGAGTATTGTTCGAGGTGGGCGGTAGCTGCGCAATACGCGTTTCCATCGGTCCGGATGCGTAATCGGTATATCTACCCTGGCATTGCCTAGTTGTGCTGTGTCACCTACCATAGCGAGCCTTATACGATTTTGGTTTTGTACCATACCTATGGAGTGCCCTCTGACGACGCCCATTCCGGGGGAGATTACGGTACTGTATAGACTATGGGAATATATTATGTGTTAAGGTGGAAAATGTAAAGCCTTAACACTATTTAAAAGTAAGTTTATTTTACTAATAGACACTATTATAATAGCGAAGTATTACTACATAGTAAATAGTTTAACGGATCCTAAGAGGATGGGCGGTCCCAAGCATCCTTTAAGTTACTTGCTTTATATTACAGTACACTTGAATTAGCTTACACTATATAAGTATGATGTCCTGACTCGAGTGTTTATGTTTTATTTTACGCTCGGGTCAGCCTGAGTTGCAGTTCAGCTTTCATCCCAGAGCTAGGACTTCTGTAGATCTTTCAAGCTGCTGGCTTCGTTCTGTCTGTTATCTTATTTATGTAATCAAGACTTCGGGAATATTTGGTTTTTCTATTGATGTTTTAAACTATATTGGAGATTTTAAACTATGTAGTTATCTTATTTATGTAATAAAGACTTTGGGATTATTTGGATTTTCTATTTGATGTTTTAAACTATATTTGAGATTAAAGACTATGTAAATTTTTAATTGTTGAGACTATTTATAAGTGGCTTCATGAACCACTAAGTATTTTTAAATTCCGCTGCGAGATTTCTGATATCTGTGTCTATGATTCTGTGATTTGATTTCATTTGCTCCTAATTTATTTACAATCTATTGTTTTGAACTATTCAAGCTTGACATGTTTTATTTATTGTCGAATTTGAATGGTACAAAATAGTGGGTCATTACATTTATTGATTTATTGGAATTTAAAACTTAGTAAATGGATAAATTGCAATTAAATGAAATTTAATATTTGCTTATTACGTTAATAGGAATTTAGATGAAATATGAGAATATTAATATAATGGATCATGAACCAATTGTAAATTTCATCCATTTGATAATTTATTGAATGAAGAATTTAAAATCAGATAAATGATTTATTGGAATTTCAATTGATAATTAATGAATTTATAAAAATTGAAACTTAATTACGGTAATGAGTAAATCTATTATCTTTGAATTGATATTTAAGTTGTTTAAATTATTGTATTGCTTAAGAAGTCAAAATGATGAGATTTATTGATTATTAAATTGAAACGAAAAAGTGATTTAATTAATTAAATATTAATTTAATTAATGTAAAAATAGCCATTTTTGCTACTGACTTGGATTTCGAGGAAAACAATTTCATCGGGTCCGTAACTGTGAATTATTGTAGGATTTCGAGTTTCGTATCGATCGGACTTATCGTTTGATCGTATGGACTCGAAACACCTAGAAATCAATGAAATTGAAATTAATTGAAATCAATTTGAAATAACTTGATTAGCGTAACTTCTTCATACGATGGAATTTGGACTTGAAACATGTTCCATTGCATTTAAAATATTTGAAAACATCTATTTCGATATATAGGTTGACACATTTTTGTTCCATGGTCAGAACGGGCTTTTCGATCCATTTATCGTTCAACTTTCGATCTAAATCAATAATGTCCATTCTAATTTCAGCTTTTCTTATATATATCCTGTTATAAACCCTAGCAGCTTTTCTATTTCTCATTTCTGTACATAGAAAAACTTCTGTTGCTTCTCTTCTTCAATGACCGAAACCCTAAAACTCCTCAGTCCAATTTCAATTTCAAAGTTCAAATAAAAAATTCATACTCCTCAAAAAAATTCAAAAAAATTATATATCGAAGATCTCAACAATGTGAACCTGCGTCGATTGTCTATTTTTGTAATCGATACTCGAAAATTCAGTTAAAGCTTGTAATTCGTGAACCCTAACGTCAAATTGGGTTTTTTTATTATTTTCGCCTCGATTAGGAAAATAAAGATATGGGTTTTAGAGTAGCCATCGCATGGAGTGGAATGGTGGTGGAATCAGGAGCAGTCTCCACCTGTAGCGGCCTAAAATTGACTGTTATGGTTTCAAAAAACATAACTAGTAATGGCAGCGGCAGCCTTAAGGAGGGGCCGGTCTTTGGCCATGGGGTCGACTTCGATGGCTTGGCGAACGGTGGTGATGGCTCGGTCGATGGTGGCCGTAGGTGGAAGGCGTAGGCGGTTAAAGGTTGGAAGCAGTCATGCGTGGTTCAATGTGTGTTCGAACGTGATCGACTGAAAGAGGTTTGCATGATAGGGTTGGTGACTTGTTAATTTCTATTTATTATTTTACTTGTTTTGTAATTTAAAATTGTTCATCATCTAACGTGTAAAACTTTTACATACGAGGTTCAATCCATGCGCAGTTTTCTCCACTGAGATCGTATTAAAATTTCTGGCATTTTGACGCTTGTTTGGACAAATTAAGAGACTATTCAATTTTTGGGTTTAAATTGGATTTAAATTCAATTTAAATTCAAAAGGTGAGTGTTTTAACTCATTCACAACTTCTAAAATTTCTTATGTTTGTTAAATTGATTTATGATATGATTAGAAATTTATTTATGACTGTTTGGCATATTTTTAATCATCATCTCAGTTAAATTGAATTTATTGAATTAAATAACATTTAATTTATTATTGCATATAAACTGCCAGTTAAATTGTTATTTAATTTATTATTGAATATAAACTGCCAGTAAATACCTGTTATTTATTATCTATTCCGTATTAATGTTATTTATTGAATTGGATGATGATTGTGATAAATGTTTGATGAATGATATTGGATGAAAGGATGTCGTATTTTATATTGTTATAAACTGCAAGTTGTTATGGATTTTTATTTCTTTCGGGTTTACTGTTTGAAATGATATATAAATGAATTTATATTTTAAATTACGGATTAAAATGATAAATATCCGTATCACTTGACCATATGATAGAAAATTATATATAGACACCGTGGTCTATATATAAAAATATTTTGAAATTATTTCTATGGTTTTATAAAGAAGTATATGGTATAGAAATATCGATTTCAGATATTATATAAATGTTTCTTTATATATATAGTCAAATTCTTGACTTGAGCTATGTATAAATTTGTTGATATAAATAAGTTAATAATAAAGTTTGATTTTATTTAAAATATAATATGGAAGTATTTATTTAATTTTTTTAATATAGAATTTATAATGATTTCAATAAATTAAGGTTGAAAGATAAATTGGAAATTGATTTGGAATTGTATTTAATTGAGATTTTTTCTAATAAAAATCGATTTGGGACTCATTGAATTTGAGATTTAAAGAATATGATTTTTAACTTGATTTTTTATTTAAGGTTATAAAAATGAACATATCAAGTTTGAATAAAGTGAGGGAAATATTCAGTTATTTGAAATTGGAGTTTATTTGAATGATATTGGAATTATTAAGTAAATATTTTAAAACTAAATAACAGTAAACTGAATTTGATAGATATATATATATATATATATATATATTTGTCAAATATAGTTTTGAAGTGTTGAATATTGAAAGCTTTGAAATCCATTGAAATGGTTTATTTGGAGGTTCAAATTTATATTTTTAATCGATATAAATTGAAATGGTTTAACTAAAACTGAAAATGAGTTGAAAGTTATGAATTGAGATTTAATTTAAAGTGAATAAAATTGTGAATTCGAGGAAATTATTTTACTTTATAAAGTAATTTTAAATTCAAACTATTTTATTTTATATACTTTTTGAATATCCAAACCGTTTAACTGGTGGAAGCTATGGTTTAGAAGCTATGAAATTCAAAGTATTATGTTTTGAAAGGTTATATTTCAAGCGTTTGGTTTTGAAATATTATAATTTTGGAAGTGTAATGGTTTTAGACAGGATGTATTTGAAATAAAATGATATCGTATTGATTTGTTTTTAGAAAGATAATGATATTTGGTTTTAAAGCATAAACTATTTTGAAATGACCGTGGTGTTATAGTAACGTTTGGTTGTTGAAGAGACCGTGATCGGAAGTTGTCATACTCGCTGCCAACTTCGGAAACCACTTTAACAACCGTGTACGCGGTGGAGATTTCAGAATGAAGTAGGATGATGGCGGCGTTCCTTTAAGGCATACACGTGGACCCGACTCCTGTGAGTTGGAATAAGGTGGCTAAAACAGGAGCGATTGATGGGCTAAGAAGGTAGCACCTTTTGTTGGACACACTCCTTCGATACCATTCTATTACTTTGTGATTGATTTGGGCCCTTTTGATTTTGGTGGTGTTGCTCGAGGTGAGCGGTAGTAGCTGTTATGCGTTACCACCAGTCCGAAAGCGTAATTGGTACATCTATCCTGGCATTGCCTAGTTGTGTCGTGTCATCTACCCTAGCGTGCCTTGTACGAGTTTGATTTGTGTCGTACCTTTGGAGTATCCTCTGGTAGCCTCCCGATCAAGAGGTATTACGGTACTGTGTAGGCTATTGGAACTATTACGTGATAATGGGAGTATTGGGTCACTCCTTAACGCTATTTTAAAGTAAGTTTATTTTACTAATAGACATTATTATAATAGCGAAATATTACTACATAGTAAATAGTTTAACGGATCCTTAGGAGATGTAAATCCCGAGCATCTCTTAAGTTACTTCAGTCACGTTAGACACTGGATAGGAGATGTCAATTCCCATAAACATCTCTGACACTGTTCCACTCACATTTGTTTCTGTTGATTCAACTTACACTAGGTCTTTTAGTTCTAACTCGAGTGTTTTGTCTTTTCAATTCGCTCGGGTCAACCTGAGCATTTCAAGATTTGAAGACTTTATTTCTAGAGGACGAAGACGAAGATTGTATTACTATTATTTACTATATGATTCCACTACATTCATACAGTTTCGCTGCATTATGTATTATACTCTGGTATGTGTAACTCTGATTCTGTGTTGTATAAGTAAAATCAAATGTTTTGTAAAACAGCTTCATGAACTGTTATTTGATTATTATATTTTGTCATTCCACTGCAAGATTCTGTTTTGTTTTTCTTCTTTCCCTGCTTTTTCTTATTCACCCCAATAACAATCCACCCTTCTTCATGGTTTAAATCTGATGTGTGTGGTTTATAGTCAATTCAAAGCGTACAAAAAGGTGGGATGTTACATCTGGTATCAGAGCTTTGGTTTGGCGATAAACCTTAGCTTTGTGGGGTTTGACTCTTTATTAATAGGGTGGTAATACCCTATGATGAGTCGTTGAGTATATATATGAGAGAGTGTATTTGTTAGTGTTAACAAAAGGTTTTAATTTTGTGTTAATTTGTTCTGTTTTGTATTTATAAATTCTGGCTGGTGCATAGCACGCTATGACATCATTAGGGATTTCTAAACACTTAATAGGACAGACCGACACAATATTTGTTTTGAAATAAAGGTGAACGAAATAATTTTGCCTATTATATTTTCTATATATAAAATAATTTTTGTAAAGGTTATATTTGGTTGTCATATATTGGTTGTTAGGTAGTGAAATATATATATACATATATTGATTGGAAAAAAAATTTGAAGAAAATAAAATAAATAAAAATTGGAAATTTAGAACTTAAGTTCCGGGATTTTGGAATTTCTTTCAAAAGATTTTGGAATATAATAATATCTTTTATAAGTATTTTCTGATATAAATATTTGAATATAAATTGAAAGAGTGGTTTTGAAGAAATTTTGTAAATAAATAAGTCTTGTACTTCCCTCTATGTCGCTGGAAAATAATTTCGATGATTAGTGCATGCATCATCGACATGCTTTTTCGAGTTTCTAAGTGGGAAGACCATTGTGGTAGTTTTACTGTAGATTTATTTTGATAAACACATGTAGATTTTAAATGTTTTAAATATATTTGGATATACAAATTGTGAGCATATACATTTATCTATTATTTTTAAGATGACTTGAAATTTATCCCGATATTTAGTTCTTAAGTTTCCGTTAATTAATAGTTTTAATTAGTGTAGTGAAATGGAATTTAACTAATAATTGAAACCTCTATTTGAAATTACAAGCATTAAACATTAAATTAATTTAAAGAAACGAGACAAACTTATATAAATTTCAATTGCATTCTTAAAAGGCATATATATAACTTACTAAGGATTTAAAAGTTGAAATGTCTAATAAGAAATGTAATGGAAATTGTACAAGTAAACTTATGTAATGAAAGTGTTCAATGAATTTTCTTTATAAATAAGAATTTAATGTTATAATTGTTATAAACTTAAGTTATGACTGAATGCTGCTAATTAAATATAATAGAAAGGTTATAAATAAATGATAGTAAACTTAAGTAAATGTAAAAGTTATTTATAATGAAAATAAGTAGAAAGATAAACCATTGCATGAATGAAAAAAAAGAAAATTTATAAGAATAAACATAAATAATGTTAGAATTTGTTGTTTTTTGATTTATGGTTGTTTAGGCAAGGATAGTTTAAAATTTGTTGGATGTATGAATAATCTATCTAGTTTCATCTAAGACTATTGAGTAAATGATGCATTTAGTAGTTTATTTTCCATTCTGTACGATTTGAAGTTTTCGAACCCGAACAACTATTTATTTTGTTTGATATGAATAGATAATTGATGTGTGTTGATTTTATATGATGATTGTATAATGGTTGCTATGTTGTATTGATTTGTTTATTATTGATTGAAACAACTTTAAGTATTTCATTTTATATAATTATTAATCCCTTTTAGATTATATAAGTGAAATGCAGGTTATGGAAGCAATCACTACTGCTTTTGGTTTCATAATTAAACGTTAATTGCCCGACAAGTAGGTACGTTCTTGGATTATAGTTTTATAGCCTTATTATATTGTTTTTCCTGTTGTTGGAATATATTATTTTGAGATATTGTGATATATATTGTTGTATTTTATGTTATATTTTCTTCCGAGCCTCTTTGTACAAAGGAGACTTGGCCAAAATTTTCCGTAAATTTTGGACTTAGAATTTTTTTGAAAAATGCTTCCAAATTTTATTAATTTGAGTATAAAAGATTTAATGGTTATAAATTGATATATTTTATTTAAATTAATAAATTTTGTAAATTTATTTGTTTATAAAATTAATATTTTGAATGAGATGTATTGACTACTTAATTCTTTCTTTTCCCTTCTTTTTCCTTTCTTAGGATGAAAAGTTTTGAGTGGGGGAGAGTGTAATGACCCATAATTTTCAATAATTTAATTGTTAGTTTTATTAAATATTTGTTATCAAATATTGGAAAAATAGAAATTTGTGATTCACAAATGAAATAATAACTTAAATGATGTAATAATGCTAATCTAAGTTAATTATTAACTATTTGAATGAAGATACAATTAATGGAATTAATGTAAATGTAATACTAAGTTATAAATCAAATATAAGAAAACAAGCGTAAATATTGAATTAATTAATGGATTAATATATATTGCACGGTAAATGAATAAAATCAACTCAATGTCATGTTAGTGTAAATGTAGGAAATAATTGGGAATAATGTTAATTCTATTCATAATATGACAATGGGTTGAATAAAAATAATGGATATCAAAATTTATTGATTGATTAGAATTTAAAACTTAATAAATGGATAAACTGCAATTAAATGAAATTTAATATTTAATTATTACATTAATAGGAATTTAGATGAAATCTGAGAAGATTAATGTAATGGATCATGAACTAATTGTAAATTTCATCCATTTGATAATTTATTGAATGCAGAATTTAAAATCAAATAAATGATTTATTTGAATTTCAATTGATAATTAATGAATTTATAAAAATTAAAACTTAATTACGGTAATGAGTAAATCAATTAACTTTGAATTGATATCTAATTTGTTTAAATTATTGTAATTGCTTAAGAAGTCAAAATGATGAGATTTGTAGATTATTAAATTGAAACGAAAAAGTGATTTAATTAATTATATTAATTTAATTAATGTAAAAATAGCCATTTTTTCCACTGACTCGGATTTTGATGAAAACAGTTCCATCGGGTCCGTAACGGTAAATTATTGTAGGATTTCGAGTTTCGTATCGATCGGACTTGTCGTTTGATCGTACGGACTCGAAACGCCTAGAAGTCAATGAAATTGAAATCAATTTGAAATAACTTGATTTTAGCATAACTTCTTCATACGATGGAATTTGTACTTGAAACCTGTTCCATTGCGTTTAAAATATTTGAAAACATCTATTTTGATATATGGGTTGAGCCATTTTCGTTCCCGAGTCAGAACGGGCTTTTCGGGCCATTTATCGTTCAACTTTCGATCCAAATCAATCTGGTCCATTCTAATTTCAGCTTTGCTTATATATATCCTGTTATAAACCCTAGCAGCCTTTCTATTTCTCATTTCTGTACGTATAGAAACTTCTGTTGCTTCTCTTCCTCAATGGCCGAAAACCTAAAACTCCTCGGTCCGATTTCAATTTCAAAATTCAAATCAAGAATTCGAACTCCTCAAAAAAATTCAAAAAAATTATATATCGAAGATCTCAACAATGTGAACCTGTGTCGATTGTCAGTTTCTGTAATCGATGCTCGAATCAATCTGAAAGCACGGTCAAAGCTTGCAATTCGCGAACCCTAACGTCCAATTGGGGGTTTTTCAATTTTCGCCTCGATTAGCAAAATAAAGATATGGGTTTTAGAGTAGCCGTCGCATGGAGTCGAATGGTGGTGGAATTAGGAGCTATCTCCACCTGTGGCAGCGAAAAATTGACTGTTAGGGTTTCGAAAAACCTAAATAGTGGTGGCGGCGGCGGCCTTAAGGAGGGGCTGGTCTTCGGCCATGGTGGCAGCCTTCGATGGCATGGCGAACGACGGTGATGGCTTGGTTGATGGTGGCCATAGGTGGAAGGCAGAGGCGGTCAAAAGTTAGAAGGGGTGGTGCGTGGTTCACTGTGTATTCGAACATGATGGACTGAAGGAGGTTTGCATGATAGGGTTAGTGACGTGTTAATTTCTATTTATTATTTTATTTGTTTTGTAATTTAAAATTTTTCGTCTTCTAACATGTATAACATTTACATACGAGGTCCAATTCACACGTGGTTTTCTCCGTTAGGATAGTATTGAAATTTCAGGCATTATAACGCTGGTTTGGACGAATACTGAGACTGTTCAATTTTTGGGTTTAAATTTGATTTAAATTCAAAAGGTGAGTGTTTTAACCCACTCACAACTTCTAAAATTTCTTATGTTTTCTAAATTGATTTATAATGTGATTAGAAATTTATTTATGACTATTTGGCATATTTTTAATCATCATCTCTGTTAAATTGAATTTATTGCAATAAATTATTATTTAATTTATTATTGCATGTAAACTACTAGTTAAATTGTTATTTAATTTATTATTGAATATTAACTGCCAGTAAATACATGTTATCTAGTAGCTGTTCTATATTGATGTTATTTATTGAATTGGATGATCATTGTGATAAATGTTTGATGAATGATATTGGATGAATGGATGTCGTATTTATGTTGTTATAAACTGCAAGTTGTTATGAATTTTTATTTCATTCGGGATTGCGGTCTGAAATGATATATAACCGTATTCATATTTTAAATTATGGATTGAAAAGATAAATATCCGTATGACTCGATCATAGGATAGAAAATTAAATACAGACACCGTGATCTATATATAAAAATATTTTGAAATGATTTCTATGGTTTTGTAAAGAAGTATATGGTATAGAAATATCGATTTCAAATAATATATAAATGTTTCTATATATATATATATATATTCAAATTCTTGACTTGATCTATGTATAAATTTGGTTATATACATAAGTTAATAATAAAGTTTGATTTTTTATAAAATATAACATGGACGTATTTATTAAAAAAAAATTAAAATATAGAATTTATAATGATTTCAATAAATTAAGGTTGAAAGATAAATTAGAAATTGATTTGGAATTGTATTTAATTGAGAATTTTATCTAATAAAAATCGATTTGGGACTCACTGAATTTGAGATTTTAAAGAATATGATTTTTAACTTGATTTTTTGTTTGAGGTTTTATAAACGAGCATATCAAGTTTGAATAAAGTGAGGGAAATATTCAGTTATATGAAATTGGAGTTCATTTGAATGATATTGTAATTGTTATCTAAATATTTCAAAACTAAATAATAGTAAACTGAATTTGATATATATATATATATATATATATGTAGAGTTAACAAATTTTCTTTTGAAATGTTGAATATTGAAAACTTTGAAATCTGTTGAAATGGTTTATTTGGAGGTTTGAATCTATATTTGAAATCGATATAAATTGAAATGGTTTATTTAAAACTGAAAATTGGTTGAAAGTTATGAACTGAGATTTAATTTAAAGTGAATGAAATTGTGAAGTCGAGGAAATCATTTTACTTTATAAAGTAATTTTAAATTCAAACTATTGTATTTTATATACTGTTTGAATATCCAAACCGTTTAAGTGTTGGAAGCTATGGTTTAGAAGCTATGAAATTCAAAGTATTATGTTTTGAAAGGTTATATTTCAAGCGTTTGGTTTCGAAATATTATAGTTTTGGAAATGTTATGGTTTTATAAAGGATATATTTGAAATAAATCATATCGTATTGATTTGGTTTTAGAAAGGCAATGATATTTCATTTTAAAGCACAAACTATTTTGAAATGACCATGGTATTATAATAACGTTTGGTTGTTTAAGAGACTGGGATCGAGAGTTATCATACTCTCTGCCAACTTTGAAAACCACTTTAACAACCTTGTACGTGGTGTAGATTATAAAATGAAGTAGGATGGTGGCGGCATTCCTTTAAGGTATACACGTGAATCCGACTCCCGTGAGTTGGCAAAAGGTGGCTAAAACAGGAGCGATTGACAGGCTAAGAAGGTAGCACCTTTTATCAGGCATACTCCTTCGATACCATTCTATTACTTTGTGATTGATTTGGGCCCTTTTGATTTTTGGGGTGTGGCTCGAGGTGGGTGGTAGTAGCTGCTTCGCATTACCACCGGTGCGGAAGCGTAATTGGTATATCTACCTGGGCATTGCCTAGTTGTGCCGTGTCAGCTACCCTAGCGTGCCTTGTACGATTTTGATTTGTGTCGTACCTATAGAGTATCCTCTGGTAGCCTTCCAATCAGGAGGTATTACGGTACTATATAGACTATTGGCACTATTACGTGTTAAGGGGAATATTTGGTCACTTCTTAGCGCTATTTTAAAGTAAGTTTATTTTACAAATAGACATTATTATAATAGCGAAATATCACTACATAGTAAATAGTTTAATAGATCCTTAGGAGATGTGAAGCCCGAGCATCTCTTAAGTTACTGCACTCACGTTAGACAATGGATAGGAGATGTCAAATCCCGTAAACATCTCTGACACCATTCCACTCACATTTATTTCTGTTGATTTAACTTACATAAGATCTTTTAGTTCTGACATGAGTGTTTTGTCTTTTCAATTCGCTCAGCTCAGCCTGAGCATTTCAAGGTTTGAAGACTTTTTTCTGGAGGACGAAGATTGTATTACTATTATTTATTATATTATTCCACTACATTCATATTGTTTCGCTGCATTATTTATTATACTCTGTTATGTGTAACTCTGATTCTGTGTTGTATTAGTAAAATCAAATGTTTTGTAAAACAGCTTCATGAACTGTTATTTGATCATTATATTTTGTCGTTCCGCTGCAAGATTCTGTTTTGTTTTTCTTCTTTCCCTGCTTTTGCTTGTTCACCCCAATAACAATCCACCCTTCTGCATGGTTTAAGTCTGACGTGTGTGGTTTATCGTCGATTTAAAGCGTACAAAAAGGCGGGATGTCACAATTGGGGTTCCAAAAGGCACGAATATAAATCCCTCAAAGTCAAACAAATCTAGGTGCCGAAAGGAACATATATAAATAGTTTTGGGTCTCTACAAAATTATTCTTCAAAATCAATCGCCACTAACGACCATGGATCCATAAAAACAAATGATCACAAAAATCTTCTCTCGTGTAGGTGTGGTGGTAGGCTAAGGAACAACAACATTGTTATCCGAATTTTGGCTGTTCCAGACACATAACGGACAACTAATCAAAGTTCCTTAGCCGAGTATAAAGGTGATAGAATCCCAATGGGCTACAACTAAAAATTATCGATAAAGGTAAAAGAGGTAATGGTATATTCGTCTTGAATGATATATTAAATGTGATAATCTGCACTATAATCTGATTTAATTCAGCCGGTTTTGTGATAAAGAAATAATGAACGTTGATTTTCGTTCTAATTTTTTCAAAATTGTTGGCCAACTATCATTTTATGTCGAGAACCTTAAAGTTTTTGAATTAGTTCATATAGATTTGCTTGGTCTAATGATGGTGTTTTATTGACTGATGATTACTCAAGATATTTGTGGATATATTTGGTCATTATGTTCACTGATTTGTATATTTGCACAGCTTCAATTTAATTTCATTTAAAAGCTGTTAACAATGATTTTGAGATATTTTATTGGACACATGTGGTCTTGTCTATAACATTCAATAAATGATAATTTTGTGTCAAAAGAAATTCAAATGCAGATTACACTGGTAATCTAGTTCATAGAAAAATTAATAGTGGAACGTGATTTATGTTGAGACATTCAGTAAGTGCATCGTTTTTTAAAGAAAATATCTGCATATTTTTCACTTCAAATAATTTTCAAATAGCAAATATTTTTCTCAAAACCACTTCTAGAAAATCGTTTTGTTGACCTTGTTTCATATTAGTCATCTTAGAAAATTTGATTTTATAATTATTTTTGGATTTGATCTTAAATGACTGCATTGACAATCTGACTCCCTACTGATTATCAAAAAGATAAATAGTGATTGAAAAAGTGACGAGTGTTGATACCAATCATATATTATAACTTGAGATGGTATAATTAGTAAATTTCTTTAGAAATTTAAGAAGAGTTACAAAAACTTTTGTTGGTAAAAATTTCATGACCATCTCTAATTCTATCATATTTCTATCGACCATCACTCATCAAATTCCAATATAGTATGTCAACATGTGGTATTTTAAACAGATATCTCTTTAAGAAACAAAAGCATCTAAAGTATTCACTCTCCTTTAAAAGTCCTCACGATTATGCATGGGTAAATTACTTCGAATTTTTGATTATGTGCTTCCATGCTCATTTAAAAGTCCTCACGGTTATGCATGTATGGAACAGATATCGAAATTGATTAATTAAATAGACTAGTTGATTCTAATCCCATTTAAAAGTCCTCATGGTTATGCGTGGTTAGAAGATTTTTGAATTCATTTTAAAAAAAATTTTGGAATACTACTAATCTCATTCAAAAGTCCTAACGGGTATGCATGTTTCGTAGATATTCAAATTCGTGATATAAATATACCACGAATAGACACAATTATATGGTTTGATATGACGACATTATCCCTTATCATTCTAAAGTGAAATATGAGTCAAAAAGAGTACTTATATTTTTGTTTGATTTTTTTATTGAAATTTAGTATTTATACACGATTGAGTATTAATGTTGTATTAATATTTATCACTTTATCTCTATTTTTTTAACATTATTACTCTTTTGCTGATAACAAAAAGGGGAGAGAAAAGTTAAGATTTTGGCGAATAATGGTCAAATATTTTCTATATGCATCTAGGCTCGTTTGTATATTTTTATTCATGCATATATGAAGGGGGATCTATGTTGTAGAGAGGAAGCATTCAAATAGAGGGAGCAAATTGAATGATCAAATACATTTAACAAATTCAAAATCTTAAATATATGTTCGTTATCATCAAAAGGGGAGGATTGTTGAATATGTGAGTATATGATTTTTGATGATAATAAACATATATATATTCATTTAAATGTATTCGTTAACGTACTATTTTATTTTGACGTAACTAAATAAATATTTGCTGAATAAAGTAAATAACATAGAATTTAAATTCAAATGGATATTTTATACAAACAAAGATTTATTACAATTTTGAATAGTTCAAATTTAAGCTCTCATTATATATACACAATCTTTGATTACAATACAATTTTGATTACATCGCAATTCATCACTTTACATTTGCATCTCACTACAAATCACTCGTTGACTCATAATTGTTCTTCAACACTATTCCAGTCTGATTCCAGCATCTGAGCAATTTGCGAAATTATACATTGACGCACTAAAATTGAAAAGAAAATAATTGTGCAGTGTAAAATAAAATGTATTTTGAAAATATTATTTGCCTCAGTTATTTGGGTTGTTCGTTATCATTTAAATTTGAACTCATCATACACGAACAACTTGTGACATGCATAGTGCATCTTTGTACATACCATAAGGCCGTGCACACCCAAATACACTTGATAAATCTACAGGGACAGGTGAGAAAAAGGTCAAACCCAAATCAAAAGTTGGGTTCAACTCAATTGCAATAAAAATAATGTCACGACACGAGCACAAGGTCAAACCCGAGCTTCAAGCCGGATTCAACTCAGGTGCAATACAAAACACATGTCAAGTACAAGTGAAAATGCTCGATGTAAAACAAAACAGCAAAAACCAGGAACTTAATAATGACCATACCAATTTACATGCGTCTGACTCATTACAACAAAACATTGTAACTAGACAGTTAACAAAACATTGGATCCTGATTCATGAAGGCACAAAGACAACAAAACTGCAACAAGTTTACATGACAGTAAAGTATGAATGCCATGACATCAGAGGCGACTTCAAGATGACACAAGACAAGTGCAGACCAACAGTATGACATGACTCAAGAACATAAATACCAACACAATGCATATATGTTTATATATACACATAAATCAAATGGCCAAGACCAGATTCAAGAATACTGTTCAAACTCAACTGAATCAATATGTATAGAACACAAATATACAAAGGACGAGAATGCTACAGATGCAAGCTGCAAAAGCATATCAGAGAAACTCACCACAATGCTTTACTGGGACACGAGTACAAGACAAAAATGCAACATGAAAAATACAAATATACGAAGAGTAGTCAAGTGAAATATCAAGTGCATCAACAATAGTTGAAGATGAACTAGTGAAGACTACAAGTGCAAAGTGGCTGTCTGGACACAACATAATAGTATGGAAGCAAGACTACATGAACCAGACTCGAGCACACATGGAGTTCAAGGTAAACTAGACCAATACAACACTATAGATTGTCAACAGGCTCGAGGCTATCAAGTGTACATATAAACCGTGACATGATGAAGCAGTGCAAACAAATGCACAAAGGCAGAACCAGGTACACACATATATGTAATAGTTCAGAACATCATAGCAATAAGTGAGAAAACTGCAGTGTAACTCGAAGATAAATTTGAGCTAGTATAACAGAGATGTGAAGATACACGCACAAGTGAAACAAAAATGAAGCAGCTCAATATCCAAGCAGGATAAATGAAGCATATGCATATGAACTCAAATATCAGTGGTGAACCATGAAGATAAACAAAACTGAAATGCAGCAAGCGCTCTGGTTAACAGAGTTGTATTAAATATCATCATATAAACTAATTCCAAAATATACTTATGACTGGTTCAAAAATCGTGGTACAACAGTAAGTTAAATGTGAAGGCAAAGAGACAACATGGTGATAAACCGCATTTAAGCATTAGGTTAAAAATACAATAGAGCAATTAACAGTTTTTCCCATTGTCGAGTTAGGTGACAATGAACAAGTCAGAGTCAAGCCAGAAATTCACAGAGCAGAATCAAAATGGCCGAAGTCAACCACGATCAAAGTCAAGGCCAATGTCAAAAGAGAATTCAAAACCGTAGGGACCAAGCAAGTTTGAACAAATCAAAATCAAATCGTATTAAACAAACAATCACAACATATACGAACTGAAGAAGTCAGAAATCATCTCAATCATTAAATCAAAGTCATACGATCAAGCAAAATCATCGACAAATTCAAATGAATTTATGCGAAGAAAATATAGGAATTCAAATCCTATAAAACCGTTCATCATCGGCATTCAGAAACTATTCGAGTTCAAGAATATCATTAACCATGACACCAATTAGGAACTCAAATCAAGTCGAGTATAGTATAAATCAAAGAAGGAACGAACGTACCAATTTTCGCAACAGATAAACTCTACTCAAATTGTAGGAGCCGTGAGCAAAGTAAAGAGACAGTTGATTGTCGATGCAAATCAGAGTAATACCAATTGTAATCGACTTACAATCAAGCGGCGCCTCAATTCCACAAAAACCCTAATTTTATCAGAGAGGAATGAACATGTAACAAAAAGGAAGCAGCCATGATCACAAAGACATCGGCCGAAGGAATATATAGAGGAAACAAAAGAAAAAGAAAACGAGTTAATTTCTTAAGCAAAACTTATGCCGACTTCTTTAAACATCTAATTGGCTTTAATTTTTGAATCAGGGTTTTTGTTGTTTAAATTGTTTTTAAATTTGTAATTTTCTGTTAATCATTTTTTATTTTCTAGTCGTGTGGTTAGGGTATGAACTACGGTGGTGTAGATCGAGAATTCGCAACTCAGTGGCTGAGCCGTGGTAGGGTTTTGAGCATAGAGTTTGGTTAGTCGATAACAGGTGTCACAAGTTTACATGTGTAAGCGTCTGACTATCGAATTTCTTGTGGAAACCTTATGGACAGCACATAGGCCGTGTTTTGTCAAAGCTGGGTAAATCTATGTGTTATATTTTCTGCTTTTATTATTCAACTATTATATGTGCTGCTTTTACTCTTCTATATCCATATTGCAATTATTTTATAAACTTCCGCAATAATTTTTATAATTAATAGTATCACCCTATTCACAACCTCTAGGGTGAAATCAATCCTACAACCTTTGTTTGCAGTTTGCATGTGTTCGAATTTGTAGGATTCAGAATTATTTTGGGTATTGTGATGACTGCCCATAACTCCTGCACTAAACAAGGAAATAGTGCGCTGAAAAGTGTGCCAGGCCGCCATGGACGATCATCAAGGTAAAGTAAAAACAGCGGAGTCTATCGTATTACTCACAGCGCAGGGATAAAATACAATAGAGAAATATATATAGTGAAGCTTCACTAAATAGAATTTCATCAATACACTACAAAACAATTTGATACAAACATCTGAATAGTCAATACATCAAGCCTCACTACATAACACTCAGAGAATCATACAAGCAGCGGAACATCCAGTACATATAGTAAGAAAACAATATGCAAAAGCCTCCAGCTCGTCTTCGTCATCAACAGCGTTGGTCACTAAGAACAGCACCTGTCACCTGCTACCTAGTCTTCCCATCCCAAAATGGATGAACAGCACAAGGTAATAAGAGTTGAACATAAAACCTTGAGTCAGACACCGGTCTTAGTGAGCGGTAAATTAACTAACAACGTACCGAAAGAGCATAAAGGAAAAAGGAATAGGAATCCAACCCTCCCACTCCACCTCTTTCTACAGTGATAGCCCCCAGACCCACTAAGCAGAAATAAACATAGCAAAGCAGACATTTAAAGTAAAACAATTATCACTCGAGTCAAGGTCGATGTTTTCCAAGCATAAACCCCCAAGGCCTAAGCCAAGATCAGATAAGCACCCACAAAACAATTCTCTTGAGACCAAGTGACGATACAACCAAAGCATCCAAACATCCATGACTCTGGCTATCACTGTTATCATTGCCTCGATAACACCGTTAATTGAATGACCGGCTCATTGTTTCATCCGTCCGTCAAGGGCTAATGGTAACCACGGTTCTAGACAGAACTCCGCACGTCGTCGTGACCTGTGCCTAGGACTATCGAATCTGCCCAGAGTACTCGACCATCAACTATTAGTCGATCGGGACTATCGAATCTGCCCAGCGTACTCTTGCTTTGAGCCTGCTAGAACCTTCAACAACGATGAGATCTCAGCCTCCTAGTCATCCTCCTTGACGACTATTTCCATACTAGCTCAAGCGCCTCTTGAGCCAACCATTATCAACGAACTCGAACCATATCACCGAGTTATCAACATGCTTGGGATGATCCCGTCTGGATTAAACCAAGGCTACCTCACATCATGCTTTGCTTCATCGCATCATAGCAAAGTCCCATCTCAACATCATCATCAAATCTATCCATATGAGCTTTATCATCCGCTTCATATGCCACGAGCAGCTTTCCTTATTCAAGAGCCTTTCCACTTAGCTTTTGCATCATCTTCGACCAACTTGTCCAAATCAAATCATCAATCAACTAATTTATAACAATCAATCAGATCAATCATTAATCCAAGTAATCAATCATTCAAACAAGATCTAAATAAACAGTTATAGCAATAATGGCAATTTCGTAAATAAAGAATCCAAATCTAACAAGCATGAATTCTAAGTAATATCTTGATGAATGAACTAGCATAGGTTAACATGTAGTAAAGTGGATATCAAAACTTTATGAACGATGGATCTACATGCAGACTTAAGGAAAATGCATGAAATCACTATCTTTAACACACAAACAAACCACCGATCCAATATACTCCTTTGGGTCCGTGTGAGAGAAAACCACCACTTGCCGAATCACCTAAACGCTTCAAAAGCAACTAACTCCAGATCTGGACAGCCAAGGATCTAGCTTGATCCGACAAGATTTCCCTTCAAACGATGAAATCTCTGTTCGATGGATGTAGATCTTCAAATTTGGCTCTTGGATCTTCGATTTAGATGGATGGAAGCACAAGATTAAAGAAGAGAAGAGACGTGAAGAAGTGTAGTACTCGAGCTCTCAAAATGGCAGCACTTCGTCGCTTCAAAATCGGATCCCAAAAAAAGAGATAAGGCCGTGTATTTATAAGCCAAACCCTTAAGTCGTTCGCCCCCCCTTAAGTCGGTCACGACTTAACAAGGCCCCACGACTTACGACTCATCAACCCCACTGCCTACCGACTCAAGCCTCTACGCGACCTAACACAAACACGGCTCAACACACACGCGACCTAACATGCAAGCCGCGTTCCTTCCTAAGTCGTCTGGACGACTTAACAACCTACCGACTCACGACTCAACGACTCAATGACCTAGCGACTTATCAATTCCACGACCTACGACTTAGCAGTGCCCCCGACCTAAGACTTAACCTATGCACCTTTAGCGACTTAACTATGGTCGCGACCTAACACTAAGTCACCTCGCGACCTAACTAAACATAGCGACTTATCATAGGTCGCTTACGACCTAACTTCAACACAACGCTAACCACTAGGTCGCTACCCTCCTTAAGCCGCTACCTGCCTTAAGTCGCCTCACCGACCTTTCACCCTTAGGTCGGTAACTCGTTCAACCAACCTATCTCCTATACCACTATCCCTTAGGTCGTTAAACATTAAGTCGCTAACTAATGCTACTAACTTCCCTAGGTCGCTTACTAACTTAAGCCGTTAACCCCTAAGTCGCTCACTCCTATAGGTCGGTCGCTCCTATAGGTCGCTCCAACTCCTAAGTCGCTCCACCGACTTATGCTACGACATGACCTAACCCTGGACGACTCATCTCTGGACGACTTAAGCTCCAAACGACTTAACAACACTAACGACCTAATAACAACAATTCTACGATCCTTCGATCCGTAAAAATACGGGTCGTTACATTCTCTCCCCCTTAGGAATTTCGCCCCCGAAATTCCAAACAAACAAGAGAAACCAAAACTATTCTGCATGCCTACCATCCATAGCAATCAACAAACCATGCATCCAATTACTAGCCTAGCATGCAGAATTCTAAAACTAGAACAAGTTACAAATTCATGAGATGTCACGACACCTTAGGGCCATACCTCGAAGAGTTCAGGATGAGCTGCCTTCATCCTCTCTTCCTCCTCCCATGTACAGTCGTTAACATCATCACTCCATTGTACCTTGAGCAACCTGACTACCCTCCTCCTAAGCTGTTTCGTGTAAGTTTCCACAACACGAAGCGGTTTATGAGGTCTTCTAACAACTGGATCAACTTCCAAATCTTCATAGCTATCAACAGAAACCACTGTACTTGGGTCAAACACATACCTCCGTAGATACGATACGTGAAAAACATTGTGCACACCCGACATCTTTTCTGGTAACTCCAACTTATAAGCGAGCTTTCCAATTCGCTCGACGATCGGGAATGGTCCAACAAATCTCGGAGTCAATTTTGCTTTCTTCACGAATCGAATAACATTCTTCAGTGGAGAAATCTTCACAAAAACCCTATTGCCTACGTCGAATTCCAAATCCTTACGACGCTTATCGGCATAACTTTTCTGACGGTCTTGGGCTGCCTTCATTCGTCGCCGAATGATCTTTATACAATCCGAAGTCTGTCGAATCATTTCTGGCCCAAGTATTAGCTTTTCTCCTGTTTCCAGCCAACATGTTGGAGAGTTACACGGTCTTCCATACAATGCCTCATATGTTGCCATACCAATACTTGACTGGTAACTGTTATTATACGCAAATTCCACCAAATGAAGATGATCTTCCCATGATCCTCTGAAGTCTAAAACACATGCTCTGAGGAGATCTTCCAAAACTCTGTTGACTCCCTCGGTCTGACCATCTGTTTGGGGATGATAAGCTGTGCTCAAACACCACTCGGTTCCCAAAACTTCCTGGAAGCTCTTCTAGAATCTACTAGTGAACAATGGGTCTCGATCGCTCACTATGCTTTTCGGAATACCATGGAATCGAACTATCCGCTTAACATACAGCTCAGCCAATTTTGATGCAGTCCTGTTTGATTGAACAGGAATGAATCTTGCACTCTTAGTCAAATGATCTACGATGACTCAAATCCCTTCATTTCCTGCTCTGGTTCTAGGTAGCCCATCGATAAAATCCATCGATATTTGCTCCCACTTCCATGTAGGAACTTCTAATGGCTGAAGCAATCCACTGGGTTTCTTCTGCTCGGCTTTTACCAACTGGCAGTTCATGCATTTGGAAATAAAATTTCCAACATCCTTCTTCATACCTTCCCCAGGAATAGGTTCTCTTCATATCCCGGTACATCTTATTTCCACCTGGATGAATCGTCAGCTTCGAGTGATGACTTTCCTTCGGAACTTCATTTCTCAATTCATCTATATCGGGAACAACCAGTCGTCCTTGTTTCCGAAGCCAACCCTCTTGATTGATTTCGAATCCTTTATCCTTTTCTGGGTCCAACCCTGATTCCAAATCACGGATAATCTTGACAAGCTTATCGTCCCGCTTTTGGCTCTCGCAAATCCTTTCCATAAGAGTAGGTCTTATCGATAAGTTTGCCACCATCTCAGGTTCCAATTCACATCTGGGCCTGAAGTTAAATCCATCTAAATACTCGAGACTCTTCCATTCTGAAAACATGGCTCCCAATTCTGCATGTCTTCGACTTAACGCATATGCCACTGCGTTACCTTTTCCCGGAGTATAGGCTATACCAAAATCATATGATGCTAAAAACTCTAGCCATCGTTGCTGTGGAAGATTCAAATCCTTTTGGGAGAAAAGATACTTCAATGACTTATGATCTGTAAACAACTCGAATCGAACTCCCAGTAGGTAATGTCTCCACATCTTCAAAGCAAATACAACCGCTGCTAACTCCAAATCATGAGTCGGATAGTTCCTTTCATGCGGCTTCAGCTATCGACTTGCATACGCAACAACTTTGTCCTTCTGCATTAGCACTGCTCCAATTCCAGTACAACATGCATCGGTGTAAACCAACATCTCATCATTTCCACTTGGAATAGTCAAAACAGGAGCACTTGTTAGTCTCTCTTTCAGGATTCCAAAAGCTTGCTCACACTTAGCATCCCATCTGAATACTTGATTCTTTTTCGTCAATCCTGTTAATGGTGCAGCCATCTTGGAAAAGTCTTTGATAAACCGACGATAATATCCTACTAATCCAAGAAATCTTCTCACATCAGATGCATTCTTAGGTCAAACCCAATCCTGAATTGCTACCACCTTGGCGGGATCAACCGCTATTCCACTTCTAGAGATAACATGGCCTAAGAACCTCACTTCACTCTTCCAGAAGTGACACTTCGAAAACTTAGCCTTCAGCTGATGTTTTCGCAGGGTCTCCAAAACAACACACAAATGCGTCTTATGCTCTTCTTCAGTTCTGGAATAAATCAGAATATTATCCACGAACACAAATACAAACTTGTTCAACTGATCCCTGAACACTCTATTCATAAGATCCACAAAATATGCTGGTGCATTGGTCAATCCAAACGGCATTACCAGCCACTCATAGAAACCGGATGGTGTCCTGAAAGCAGTCTTCGGCACACTATCCTTTGCCACTCTCAACTAGTGAAATCCCGTTGCCAAATCCATCTGAAAAAACACCTTAGCTTCGTGAAGCTGATCAAACAAGTCATCTATTCTCGGCAATGGATACATGTTCTTCTTAGTCACTTTATTCAGCTCACGATAATCAACACACAACCTCAACGATCCATCCGCTTTGGTTGCAAACACAACTGGTGCACCCCATTCGGACACACTACGCCGAATGAATCCTTTCTGTAGGAGATCATCAACTTGCACCTTCAACTCTTGCTGTTCCCTAGGCGCCATCCGCCTAAGAGGCATCACAACAGGTCTGGTCCCTCAACTAGATCGATGCGAAACTCGATCTCTCTATGCGGCGGTAACCCTTTGACCTCATCAAAGACATCCTCAAATCCATTCACAATTGGCACCGATGACAGTCCATCTCGTGGAACAACCAGCGAATACATGAAGCTCATGAAGACGCCTTCCTCATGCTTACATCGTATCACAACCTTTCGCCTTTCCACATTCTCGACTGTCACCTCTAGCCTTTCACAATCAACCTTTGCCACATACTTCCTAAGCCAGTCCATGCCCAAAATAATTCCAAACCCCGCAAAGTTTAGAACAAAATAATCACAAACAAAAGAGCAACCATGACTCGATACAACCGGACCACGGCATATCATACACAAACAAGACGAACCCCCTACTGGATTAGTCACAACCAATGGTCTATCAACAATACCCAGTTCCAAACCCAACTGGCCTACAAGTTCATTACAAACAAAAGAATGCGACGCGCCAGTATCGAACAACACTCTAACTGGAACACCACAAATGGAAAGAGTACCTTGAACCACCACACTCTTTCCTTTTTCTTCTGCAGTAGGAGCTTTTGAAGATGATGGAACAGCCCCCAAAGCATAAGCTTGCACAACCTGCCTGTCCTTCCTTGGTTCTGGACAGTTCTTCTTGATATGCCCCAGCTTGTCATAGTTGTGGCACTTCACCGGCACTCTCGGAATCTTACAATCTCTGGAGAGATGACCCTTCTGCTGACAGTTGTAGCAGGTCACTTCACCCTTCGGCTTCTTCTGGCCATTATTACCCTTCTTCTGCTGCTTCCTCTTCTTGTTCCCACCTTTTTGTGGTTTAGATTCCTCCTTGGTCACAGCAACAACAGATCCTTCCTTACGAAACAGATTCTCATGCCTGAGAGCCTTCTCCACAAGCTTCTCAAACGGATCGTCCAAATGATCCACCAACTGCCTCCCAAGATAAATGTCCAAGCCTGCCACAAACTTCTCATTCTTCATATAAAGAGATTCAATATATGACCGAGCATACTTGGAAAAGGCTTCAAACTCAGAAACATACTCAAGAACTGGTCTTCCACCTTGCTTGAGTTCCACAAATCTCTTAAACAGAACGGATTTCTGACCTGTAGAAATGAACTTAGCTTCAAATCTGGCTTGGAATTGCTCCCAAGTAATTTCTTCCTCCGGAGTATCAATGGTGATAGAGTTCCACCAATCAGAAGCTCTTCCCTGAAGCTGTCTTGATGCAAGCTTCCTCTTAGTTGCATCCTCAATTCCCAAGTCACCAAAGATCCTTCTACAAGCATCAATCCACCTCTGAACTTCAATGGTTGACTCTGTTCCCAAGAAAACCTTTCCTCCAAGAGCAGTATAGTCTTTACACAAATTAGCAAAATCCACCTATTTTGGAGTTTGAACTTGAACTCCAACATCTACCGTTGGCCCTGGAGCTGGCATCCTTCTCATGATCGAAGTCATCATAGCCTCGAACATAGCAGCATAATCAGCAGCCCCCTCAGAATCACGGCCTTCCCTAGAAGGCCTTCCCTAGCAGCTGGTCTCCCTCTTCGACTCATTCTTAATATATATAAAAGAATGATTAGTACACCTTGAGAAACAACTGCATAAGAGGTTCTAATCCTTCTAAGCTACTATATTATATAGTAATCATCCATCAAAATACAATTACGTTTCTCATACGTAGTTACGTCAGCGAGCATTGTCTAAAATTGATTAACCAAAGCTCTGATACCAAATGTGACGACCGCTCATAACTCCTACACTAAACAAGGAAATAGTGCGCTGAAAAGTGTGCCATGTCGCCATGGACGATCATCAAGGTAAGGTAAAAACAGCGGAGTCTATCGTATTACTCACAGCGCAGGGATAAAATACAATAGAGAAATATATATAGTGAAGCTTCACTAAATAGAATTTCATCAATACACTACAAAACAATTTGATACAAACATCTGAATAGTCAATACATCAAGCCTCACTACATAACACTCAGAGAATCATACAAGCAGTGGAACATCCAGTACATATAGTAAGAAAACAATATGCAAAAGCCTCCAGCTCGTCTTCGTCATCAACAACGTTGGTCACTAAGAACAGCACCTGTCACCTGCTACCTAGTCTGCCCATCCCAAAATGGATGAACAGCCCAAGGTAATAAGAGTTGAACATAAAATCTTGAGTCAGACAATAGTCTTAGTGAGCGGTAAATTAACTAACAACATACCAAAAGAGCATAAAGGAAAAAGGAATAGGAATCCAACCCCCCCACTCCACCTCTTTCTACAGTGATAGCCCCCAGACCCACTAAGCAGAAATAAACATAGCAAAGCAGACATTTAAAGTAAAACAATTATCACTCGAGTCAAGGTCGATGTTTTCCAAGCACAAACCCCAAGGCCTAAACCAAGATTAGATAAGCACCCACAAAACATTGCTCTTGAGACCGAGTGACGGTACAACCAAAGCATCCAAACATCCATGACTCTGGCTATCACTGTTATCATTGCCTCGATATCACCGTTAATTGAATGACCGGCTCATTCTTTCATCCGTCCGTCAAGGGCTAATGGTAACCCCGGTTCTAAACAGAACTCCGCACGTCGTCGTGACCCGTGCCAAGGACTATCGAATCTGCCCAGAGTACTCGACCATCAACTATTAGTCGATCGGGACTATCGAATCTGCCCAGCGTACTCTTGCTTTGAGCCTGCTAGAACCTTCAACAACGATGAGATCTCAGCCTCCTAGTCATCCTCCTTGACGACTATTTCCATACTAGCTCAAGCGCCTCTTGAGCCAACCATTATCAACGAACTCAAACCATATCACCAAGTTATCAACATGCTTGGGATGATCCCGTCTGGATTAAACCAAGGCTATCTCACATCATGCTTTGCTTCATCGCATCATAGCAAAGTCCCATCTCAACATCATCATCAAATCTATCCATATGAGCTTTATCATTCGCTTCATATGCCACGAGCAGCTTTCCTTATTCAAGAGCCTTTCCACTTAGCTTTTGAATCATCTTCGACCAACTTGTCCAAATCAAATCATCAATCAACTAATTTATAACAATCAATCAGATCAATCATTAATCCAAGTCATCAGTCATTCAAACAAGATCTAAATAAACAGTTATAACAATAATGGCAATTTCGTAAATAAAGAATCCAAATCTAAAAAGCATGAATTCTAAGTAATATCTTGATGAATGAACTAGCGTAGGTTAACATGTAGTAAAGTGGATATCAAAACTTTATGAACGATGGATCTACATGCAAACTTAAGGAAAATGCATGAAATCACTATCTTTAACACACAAACAAACCACCGATCCAATATACTCCTTTGGGTCCGTGTGAGAGATAACCACCACTCACCGAATCACCTAAACGCTTCAAAAGCAACTAACTCCAGATCTGGACAGCAAAAGATCTAGCTTGATCCGACAAGATTTCCCTTCAAACGATGAAATCTCTCTTCGATGGATGTAGATCTTCAACTTTGGCTCTTGGATCTTCGATTTAGATGGATGGAAGCACAAGATTAAAGAAGAGAAGAGAAGTGAAGAAGTGTAGTACTCGAGCCCTCAAAATGGCAGCACTTCGTCGCTTCAAAATCCGGATCCCAAAAAAAGAGATAAGGCCGTGTATTTATAAGCCAAACCCTTAAGTCGTTCGCCCCCCCTTAAGTCGGTCACGACTTAACAAGGCCCCACGACTTACGACTCATCAACCCCACGGCCTACCGACTCAAGCCTCTACGGGACCTAACACAAACACGGCTCAACACACACGCGACCTAGCATGCAAGCCGCTTTCCTTCCTAAGTCGTCTGGACGACTTAACAACCTACCGACTCACGACTCAACGACTCAATGACCTAGCGACTTATCAGTTCCACGACCTACGACTTAGTTGTGCCCCCGACCTAAGACTTAACCTATGCGCCTTTAGTGACTTAACTATGGTCGCGACCTAACACTAAGTCACCTCGCGACCTAACTAAACATAACGACTTATCATAGGTCGCTTACGACCTAACTTCAACACAGCGCTAACCACTAGGTCGCTACCCTCCTTAAGCCGCTACCTGCCTTAAGTCGCCTCACCGACCTATCACCCTTAGGTTGGTAACTCGTTCAACCGACCTATCTCCTATACCACTATCCCTTAGGTCGTTAAACATTAAGTCGCTAACTAATCTACTAACTTCCCTAGATTGCTTACTGACTTAAGTCGTTAACCCCTAAGTCGCTCACTCCTATAGGTCGGTCACTCCTATAGGTCGCTCCAACTCCTAAGTCGCTCCACCGACTTATGCTACGACACGACCTAACCCTGGACGACTCATCTCTGGACGACATAAGCTCCAAACGACTTAACAACACTAACGACCTAATAACAACAATTCTACGATCCTTCGATCCGTAAAAATACGGGTCGTTACCGGTATGGATAGGTTAAGTGAGTATGATGCTAGGATATTTTTCTATGATACGAAAATATCGCGTAAACACGCTAACTGTATTGATCGGATTGTATATACTATGGAAAACTCTAGTTGCGAGGTGAATGCTTTGTTGGGTGTTATGGAATGGGAAGATTAGTTAAATCGCGATTTCATCGTTAGGGAATTTGTGGACTTTTTTGAACCTGTAACAGGAGAACCACTAAAACTAGCCATTGAGTTTTGAATAGATTTGGTGCCAGGAGCAGAACCGATGAGTAGGCTGCCAAGCAGGATGACACCTACATAGATGAGGGAGTTGAAGGTGTAGTAGGTAGATTTGGAAAGCAAGAATTTTAATAGACCAAGTAGCTCACCTTTCGGAGCAATAGTAGTGTTTGCTAAGAAGCCTGATGGATCGTTGAGGTTATATATTGATTATCGTAAGTTGAACGAGAAGATGATAAAGAATCAATATCTATTTCCTATAATTAACAATTTGTTTGATCGGTTGAGTGGAGCCAAGGTATTTTATCAATTGGATTTCGAAACAGATTTTCATCAGCTTAAAGTAGCAGAGGATAATATTCCTTTGATGGCGTTTAGAACTAGATATGCATCGTATGAATGGTAAGTGATGCAATTTAGATTAACTAACTCATCGACATTCTTTATGAAATTGATGAACCATATTTTCCAAGAACACTTGGATAGGTTCATATTGGTTTTCATAGATGATATTTTGGTATATTCTGAGGATGAAAAGGAGCATGAATTTCATCTTAAAGTGGTGCTTGTGGCATTGAAGGAACATCAACTGAAGGCGAAGTTTTTGAAATGTCATTTTTGGAATAAAGAGTTAAGTTTCTTAGTTACGTGGTTTCCGAGAAGGCATTATCAGTCGATCCATATAAGATGGAAGTAGTTAATAATAGGAAGAGACTAGAAATAGTGACTAAGATAAGAAATTTTCTTGGATTGGCTGGATATTATCGAAAGTTCATTAAGGAATTTTAGTAGATAGCAGCACCGGTGACTAAGCTAACGCGAAAAGATGTGAAGTTTATGTCAACCAATAAGTGTGAAGAAGCATTGCAGAGCTTAAAAAACTTATTTACCCATGCATTTATATAAGTTGTTCCAGAAGGTAATCAAGATTTTGTAGTTTACACAGATGCGTATGGAACTGGATTAGGACTTGTGTTGATGCAGAGAGGTAAAGTGATTGTCTATGCTTCTCGATAACTTAGACCACATGAGGTTAGATATCCAACGCATGATTTGAAGTTGGCTGCGGTATTTTTGCATTGAAAGTGTGGAGACATTACCTTTTTGGAGAAAGGTTTGAGCTTTAAACGGATCATAAGTTGTTAAGTATTTATTCTCACAAAAGGATCTGAATGTTAGACAGTAGAGATAGTTAGGTCTTTGAGCCACTTGTATGGAGTACACGTCAGGAATGGGAAACAAAATTGTAGATGCACTTAGCAGAGAGTATCAGAATGTAGTGTTGACAATGATCACAGACTGGAAAGATTTGAAAGCGTTGTCGACTTGCAAATTGTGGTGGCTGAAGTTGGGTCTAGTGAAGGATCTACAGTGTTATCTTGTTTAGAAGTTTGATTGGTAATGATTGAGAGGATTTCTTGTAAACAGGAAGAGGATCCAATGTTGGCTAAATGGATCAACAAGTTGAAGAAAGGAACGAAGAGCGATTACTTGAAGGATTTTGTCTTGACCAGAGTGGGTGGTTGAGAAAGAAAGTTAGATTGTGTGTTCCGAATGTGGGAGACATATGGAAAGAAGTTTTGGAGGAATGTCATCATTCGAATTTCACTATTCATCTAGGAGGAACTAAGATGTATCAGGATATGAAGTGGAGTTTCTTCTGAAAAGTTATGAAGAGGGATGTAGCTTATGGGTGTAGCAGTGTTTAAATTGTCAATAGGTAAAAGCCGAGCATCAAAAGCCAAGTGGGTTGCTACAGCCATTGGATATTCCGATATGGAAATGGGATTCCATTTCTTATGATTTTATGGACGAGTTGCTAAGATCAAATAGAGGAAATGAAAGTATGTGGGTCATATTACACAGATTGACCAAGAGTGTCCATTTCATTCCAATTAAGTCAACCAGGTTGACACCTGTTTAAGCAAAGTTTTTTATGAAGAATATAGTTAGACGTCATGGAATACCTAGTAGTATAGTAAGTGATGGAGATTCCTTGTTCACTAGCGATATCTGGAATAGCCTCAAGAGATTTTAGGAACCAAGCTCAAGATGTGTACCGCTTACCATCCACAGACCAATGGGAAATTGGAAAAAGTTGAAAAAATCTTGGAAGATTTGTTAAGAGCTTGTGTGATAGATTTTGGAGGATCAAGGGAAGACCATCCATACTCAGTCGAGTTTTCGTATAACAACAATTATCAAACTAGTATAAGGATGACACCGTTTGAAGTGTTGTATGGAAAGCCAGGCAAATCACAAGTTTGTTGGTTAGAGACAAAGGATAAGTTGATTTTTGGTCGGATTTGGTTAGAGAAGTTACAGAGAAGATTGAGTTGATTTAAGCTAGGATGAAGGAGGCTTGGTCTAGGCAGAAGAGTTATGAAGACAAAAGACGAAAAGACTTCAAGTTCTCTGTTGGAGATCATGTTTTTATTAAGGTGTCACCGATGAAAGTTGTGATTAGATTCAGGAAATCAGGGAAGTTGGCACCGAGATTTGTGGGACGATTTGCTATTGTAGAAAGGATTTCGAAACTCGCATATAGAGTAGACCGAGTAGTTTGGTACGAGTCCATGATATGTTTCACGTTTCTCATTAAAGGAAGTGTGTTAGAGACCTAGAGTCTACTACAGCATCGACCGTATTAGACGACACAATTGTAGAACCAGACTTGACTATAGTTACAAAGTCGATTCATATAGTCGCGAGAGATGAGAAGAGGCGAAGGAATAAGACAGTAAGTTTGGTGAAAGTCCAACAGAGCGATGATGAGAGAGGCTATTTGGGAGACTGAGAGCAGGAGTAGAAACATTTGCTTATCCTGATTTATGCGATGGTATGTTTTACCTTTATTTTTGATATGATGTGCACCTTATTGTAATTTTAAGGACGAAATTCTTTAACGAGAGGTGATTGTAACACCCTATATTTTTTAAATCATTATTTAGGGTATTTAGTTAGCTAAATAAAATAAAATAATGTGGTGATTAGGGAATTGAAATTTATGATTAATAGGGGTAGTCGCGCCTTGATAACAAATGTGCTAAAATAAAATGTTTAAGTATAATAGGCGAGGGAAAAATAGGAAAATGAGCATTCTAATACCCTAAACCCTTAGTCGTGTATCCTCACATTCAAATCATTTGCAAAAATTAAAGGAGCCAGCTACCAATTGCAAGAACAAGAGGAAGAAAGAGCTAAAGGAAGAAGATTAATCAATTTAGTCCATTCAAGACTGAAACTCTTTAATCCCAAAAGCTAAGGTGAATAATGACTACATCTCATTTTTCTAATTGTTTTCCTTTTTAAGATGAATCCGAAATATTTTACATGATTGTGCCATGTCTTTGAATGATTAAACGTTTATATATGCTTGTTGATGAAATATGCTTAATCGTATAGGTTTTATGATATGTTTTAATGTGAATACCCTATTTAATGAAATCCAAATGCCTTGCGATTTTAGATATTGATCAGAAATGATATTTTAGAGATGGGTTTCAATTTTTATAATTTTTTGAATTAATGTGGATTTTATATTGATTTTCTAGTGAAGAAAATTATATATTGGGTTTAAAATAATTTACAATTAAATAATATATATAATTTGGATCTGGAATTAATATATGTTAGAAAACATATTAAAAATGATTTTCTATAAATTTTGTAGAATTTTCCTAAATGCTTTAATAGATATATAAAATTATTCAAGGTATGGCACTTAAATGTTTTATATATTTATAAAAGGAGAAGGAGTTTTTGTAAATAAATTAAATTATTTATTTTTGAAATATTGGCAGTGCTTTTACAAAAAAAATTAGCAACCAATAGTATTTTGAAAAACAAGGCAGGTTAGTTGAAATTTTTTTAAAGAAAAATTCAGTTTTTACATGTTTTTAGCATGTTTCGCCGCTTTCGGTGCCAGGGGTTCCGACCAAATACTACAGCATACATGCCATCGAAACCAATGCATATAGTATCAATAACTTGGTACAGAGTGAATTGGGCAAAGGCTAAAGGAACTAGGTTGAGACCACAGGTTCCAAAGGGGTCGAAGCGTGTTTTTGCTTTTAAATGAAAACGCGCCTGCTTTGCTTTCAAAGGGTATGCTTTTGACTTGTTTGGATTTTGACTCAATCAATGTTTTGAAGGAATGGTTTCAAATGGGTTGTACATCTTGTTTAAAGTAAATGGTTTCGTCGGGGTCAAAACCTTTAGCTGTGGCGTTCCTACCTTTTGACATCAATGGTTTCAGAAGTTATACTTTGCTTTTAAAACTCAGTTGCTTCTCCAATGCTTTCAGAAGGTAGGTTTTGAGACAATCACTTCTTTGCATAGGAAATTCTTTCGAATGAGTGCTTTCGACTTTAATGTTTTATGACCCTTTTGCCCTATTGAATGTGGAATCCAAATGGTTTCGAAGGAGTTAACTTTAATGGTTTCGAAAGGTATTTCCAAATGTTTCACATGAACCCAAAGGCTTTCGAAAGGTTGATTGTTTTAATGCTTTTAGAAGGTTTTAAAAAATGGTTTCGAGGGGGTGGTTCTCAATGGTTTCGAAAGGTTTAAAAGGATGTTTTCGAAAGATTTGAAAAGAAAGATTTTTCCAATGTTTTCGAAAGGCAATGCTTAAAGGTTTTAAAGATAGGATGTCGAAGGTTTTATGGCTTTCAAAGGAAAGGTTTTTCAATGATTTCGAAAGGTTTATATGAATAGTTTTGAAAGGAATGTTTTGGCTTTTCGACCAAGGTGAAAGAAGCGTTTTACTTGGTTTTGAAAGGGGTACTTTCAATGGATTCGAATGGGGTACTTTCAAAGGTTTAAATATTTTCATCACCAAAGATTAGAGCAAAGTATACATATAACATGGCAAGGTGATTTGAGTGAAATATAGAGTATATATTTTCCGTGTTTAAGTTTGGTTTAAAGGATTTAAATCAATTTGAGATGAAAAGGTTTTCAAGGAAAATTTAAGGAAAGATTACTCCAAGTAAAATTACTCAGATATTAGAATACCAGATGGGACTAGTACGGGTCACGCCCTATACATTAGATATTAGCCCTAGCTAATTTAGTCCAAAATTCCAATGTGTAGGGTTTTGCCACAAGTAAGACTAAAATTATTGTCACACACAGAAGTGAATATATGTTTGTATACAGATAGGTTATTGGTGAGCTTGCAAAACCATTAGGATCAGGTGATCCTTAGAGATGTTAAGTTAGAGACAGACCGTCCAGAAGAGGTGTATTTATCAGATATTTTAGACCATCCAGAAGAGGGGTGTCTAACAGGTATTAGATTATTTTGATTATATTTTCTGGTGGGCCTGAGTCAGCCATAGGTTAGTAGTTAGCCATACAAAAGTATAGTGTTCGAATAGATTGTTCATTTATTACCTAACATGTATGTTTACATGATATTGCTTAATAGTTTTAACCAGTTTTGGTTTCAAGATAAAGGTTTTCAAAAGATATGTTTTAAAAGGGTATTAGTGAGGGGAAACCCATTTCGCCAAGAGGCATGGTCACACTTAATATCAAATACTGAGTTGTATATTATTATTCATACTAGGATTTTTGTCTGACTTGAAGTTTATGTTTTTCTCCTTAAACTCTTAGGTGTTCAAAATTGATTTGAGTAAGCTGAGGGTTAAGGTTTCACAGGTTTTAGTTGGTTGATGAATAAAGCTTCCGAAGATGAGAATGTGGCTGACGCATTGCTATTTAGGAGTTGTTATTTTGTTTTGTTTTATTCCCCTATGTTGCATTTAAGACAGTGATGTCTATATAGTACTTTGCTCAACCAATGGGGCATCATCATATATCGCTCTTGGCGTATTTATGTAATAACTATATTTTATCTAAACCTAGGAAACGAATATGGGATTATGTAATTTGAATATGAAATATTATTTTAAAATGTAATCAAAAAATCTATGATGATTTATTTCATATTTATGTGCTTCTGATATTAAAGGATACCACTAACATTGCCGTATTTAGTCATCGGAAGTTAATAATATTGATTACTGTAGCATCTATAGCGCTTAGTTTTGGGCCTCTAGCTAGGGGATGTTAAATATGTACAGAGACTTGAGAATGCTGTTAAGATGTTTGGGCTAAAAGAAGATAGTAATATATTTGCTTGTAATAACCAAAGTAGAGGATGGATCTTATTTATTAAAGCCCAAAAAGGTAAGTTAAGAGATGTGGGTTATGGTGGAATGATATAATGAAAAAGTGAAAATTTTATTTAAGTAAGAAGTGATAAGTTCATAACATCATTAATGTCTGTTAATGTTGAAGGGTAGCTTCTGGCAGTTGTTTCTTTTAAGTTCGTTGAGTTTTAAGCATTAGTTGTCTCTATTTGTATAGAAATGCATACAATATTTTATAAGAGAAAAATTCCTTTATACTATGTTGATTGATATATATTGGAAAGAAGAATAAATAAGAAAATATCATGTAGATATTTTGCTAATTCAAAGTAAGACTAGATGTTCATAAATAAATTAGGAAATTTATTAGCTACTAAATATAAATAATATTAAGTACGAAAAGCCTAAAAATTTTAGGAAGATAAATTTTAGCAAGCGAATGATAGGGAAGGTTGTTATGAATCCACGACTCACTATCCCTAAGCTTTGAAAGATGAAATTTATAAATATACTTGTGTGTTATTGTTGTGCTAAAATAAAAGGAAGAGTTTTTGAAATTCAATATAAATTGTGTAATAGTTTAGGATTAATCATAGTAGTTAGCCCATTAATTAAATTCGAATTGCATTGATGTGGCTTGATTTATTCTAAGAAAATAAACTAAGAAGGTGTACTTTTGAATTTTTTTTCAAAAGTCTATGATTTTTAAATTTATAATATATTATTAAAAGTTTTGAAAAGTGAGTTTTATGTTCCAACTATTTTAATTGTTTAGTTGAAAAATATTTTGAATGGAAAGGGAAATTTTCAATTTTGAAATGCTGCATGCTTTGCACAGGAAAAGTTGTCTTGTCAGCAAATACCATCTTTACTATTAAGCAGAAGTAACAATATGTAAAATATAGTTAATGAAAAGGGAAAAGGCTAATTTTGAGGTGGAATTTCTTTTTTCATATCTTATAGATGGTGGAACAAAACTTGTTTTGAAATAATTCTACTTTAAAATTTAAAAATAAATTTCTTTATGCGGATTATACTTGGAAAAGTTGGAAAAGGGGCATGAGAGAAGGTTCTAAGGTACAATGAATGGTATACAAGAGGAGGATGGAATTATGGAATTTTCCTTCTAAATTCCTTTCTTGGCATAGGAATATAAGTTTAGAAAACTGGATTTTTAGAATTTTAGATGTTAGAAACAATGTGCTTGGTATTGGATGGTAGGGATTGGATGCCAAAATTTGTTGAACCATACTTTATTCACAGAAGTGTGAGACAATTTGGAAGTGAAAACAAAGATTTAACCTTGTCAAATTTGCATACATATAGAACTGCCAGTATATATAAATTGCTTGCATCATATTTCCAATTTTTTTTAAAGAATGAATTCATATAGAAGGCATCGATTTAGTATTATTCAACATACATATCGTTATTTATCGTGATACACCATGCACTGATACATGGCTGGCTGTAAAATTAGTTGCATGCTAATTGGTTGGATAGCTTAGAATAGTTGCATGTTATGATATATGATTTAGTCCTTGAAGAATTTTGAGGATGAAATTTTTTTAAAGGGGAGAATGTAACACCCTGTAAATTTAACAATAATTAATTTAAAAGAAATTAATTAATAATTGTTAAACCTGAAAATGGAATTTTCATAAACATCATAATTTGACTATGAAACTTGCGCCGTTTTGTTCATAGCGATTTTTTGATCAATTTTCGTATATAAAGGTCCACGATCAGAGTTCAAACGGAGAAGTTATTAACATTTGAAGATTTAAGATTGGAAATAATTATATATGTAACTAAGAAAAAAAATATAATATACTAACATTAAGGGAAACTTAACGTCCAAGAAAAATAATGTTAATCAACGTTAATCAGGTCAAAGGAAAATAGTATGAAATAGTGTTTAAAAGGAAAGAAATGGTCGCTCAATAAAACAAGGCAACCGATCAACTCTTTATTGGGATCGGTCGACCGCTAACACTCGATCTGGTGGCATGCTTGTAGCTACATATTGAACCTAGGCCGAGTAGCCCAGTTTTAATATAATATAATCCAATGGCTGACATTGATTGAACCTCTATAAATACGAGCTTAGCCCTCACTTTTCTTCTCACATTTTCTAAAGCAACAGTGAAGGTCTGCCATTTCTTTTCTCCACAAATTCTAAAATCTGTATAGACTAATATATATATATATATATAGGGGTGTGTGTGTGTATGTATCTATATAAGTGGAGGATAGCGAAGTATCATAAAGAAGAAGAATTGGGACGAATCGAATTTCCAAATCCAAGGTAAATTATAAATATAATCCAATTCTAAATCAAGTTCAAATCTCTTCTTGGATCTAAATTTCTAACAAATTTTTGTGTACTTTTGATATATATTTTGGTAGGAAAAAAAAGGAAGTCAAACAGAAAAAACAAAACTTAGATCTAGAGATTTGGAAGCATAGAGGTGAGTGAGAAATTATATATTTTCATATAATATCAAATATATAATATTGTAAATATGTTCTTTGTATGCCTAAATGTAAATTTTGGAGTTGTAGGCTTAATATAGACATGTAATGAAGTTCAGAACCATGCCTACATGTTTTGTGAATTGTTAACTTTGATTTGACATTGCATATACTTGAAACTGGAAAGCAAGGGTAAAAGTAGTCCCTAACTTTATGAGATAATTCAATAATGAGATTGTATAATAATTCCAAGTTTGTGGGTTGAACGATACATGTTAGTAAACATGAATTGGAAGTTATTATAAGTTGAATTGGGATTAAGGTAGTATTTTAATTCACTGGAATGAAGTATGTTGCAATGTAAATTTCTATAAATATATAATTTTATAATTATGAATAAAAGTGTATCATTTGAAGTTACAAGGAATAAGCCCTAAAAGAAAGAGATGCACAAAATAGAGATGTTTACTGTATTTTGTACCATCTATTTTAATAATAAAAGAAAAGATAATACCTCGTATTTCCAAGCATAACACTAGTATCTTCTAGATAATTTATGGAAAATAGCAGTGTTTACATTTCCTTTTAGGAAGATATAGTACCTACGCATTAAAAAAAAGAAATCCCTAAGTATAAACCAAAGTATTGTCAGTTGAGATCATAACAATAATTTAATTGTAAGTCTGATATAAGCGATTTAATTTAAGTTAAAAAATAAACAGTAAGCAATGAAATTATAGTAATCAAAGAAAGGTAGGAATATTTGAAAGGACAGTAGAATATACCTAATAGTATCAACTGGAAGTCAAGCAGTAAAAGATATTAAATCTATTAAATTTGATAAGCGATAAATGATATTAATGTGAATTAATAAAACAAGAAGTATGTTATGTAAAAATTACTAAATACCAACAGTTGAACATGAGAAGCATAATAATTAAATAAATTTATATACCTTAAGCAAGTATTTATGACGGGTGTGAATTATTGGATCTAGTCAATAACTTAGAATAATTATAAATGACGTAATCATTAGTATGGGCTAGGACGCGAGGCCAGTAATGTTACACAATAGAAGTTCGACCTTCGAAAGGGCCAATAGCGGTTATGTATACATTATACTGATGTGAGACATCTCCAGCTATAGGACCCATAGGATTATATGTTCACTTATACATGAAGAGAATATGCTAAAGTGGGTTTGCCTCAGTTTGAAGTATCAAAGGGCCAAGCTAGGCCTGCTTCAATCCCTATAGAGGACATAAAGTAACAAGTAGGCATTTCCTTAGTTGCATTAGGCAATCTAAATGGGTTGGTGAGCATAGGCTCGGTGTCATATCAGCAAGTTAGGTACTATATATGTGAGGAGTAGTGCTATACACATAGGTCGAGAGCATCATTGGTCCTAGAGCAGCCGTTAGAAAGACCCAATATAATAACTCGTCTTTTTATCCCTTAAATGTCGACACTAATGAATCGACAGTATTCATGTGCCGAGCATCTGAGTGTTGGAAAGACACGTGGGGTGAAAGAAAAGAAAAGACAAAACATAATCTCACATCATGATGAGTATTATATAATATCCCCATGATCTATAAAAATGAAAATTATAACATACATGCATCATTCAGAGTAAATTATCCCATCATTAGCCTGAACGGTTATAACAATCTATCCTCAAAAATGTTGATTAATACAATACATGAAATGCAGCGGAAAGAAAGATACAAGAATATGCCATGGAGGCTTCCTGCTTATCTCCTGAGACACCAAAGCATCCATAACTAAATCTGGAAATATGCTTGGGCTGACCCGAGCATCGTAAAAAAATAATGCCTAGATCTGTCTAGGAAACCAACGTGAGTGTAACGTTTCGAATTTTTCGATGCCGAAGAACCGAAATGTTAGGGTTAAAGAAGAAGAAAGACGTAGAAGAAGAGAGAAAAATATAGAAAATAGGGAGAAAAGAAAATAGAACGGAACAGAAAGAAAACAACAGAACAACATCAGAATCTCACAATTCGCAGCGGAACAACATATAATAGATAAATGAATAATCTTTAAACAAAGAACTATATCAGTTATTACATTACATTACATCATCAGAGTGTATAACAACAACAAACAAACAGCAGAAAAGAAATACTATATACTAGTAATATGTCGTGCCATCCATCTTGCCTCCAACAACTCCTGAATTCCAGAATATCCTGATAAACCTAACTCTTGACTGCCAGTGTGGAAAATGGTGGGCACCCAGAGTTTAGGAAGGAAAACAATAAACTCGAAGTCAGTTATGTGACTGGTGTGAGAACTCAAAACAGTTTATTTTTCTTTAAAATCAAGAACAGGATAATTTTAAAAATAGATTCGCAATGTTTTTGAAAATGTAACTACCATAAGACCTCCCACCACACACATAATGCAAACGCAGACTTGGAGGAGATTTCTTCTTATGTTAGTCAAAGATGCTTACTACGCAAAATCAAATCATTTTTGATATTATTATTAGTGCATAATGTAGAAAACATTTCGAAAGTAGAATATAAATCTTAGCCAGCATAGGTACCATTATATTATGCCTACTATAGCTACCTCCTGAGGAAGCAGTTTCTACAACTAAAACCGTACAAAATCGTATTGTTTCTTTGGATTTCCAACAAATGGTCAGGCCAAGGAACTTCCCATTGCCACATGAGAACGCCTCTGGAAGGACGTCCCCGAGAACCAAACCGGATCTCTGCCAACACAAGGCCGGGTTACCCCTAACTGGGTAACTACTGACACGAGTATGCCATCCCCCGGTCCTTTGGGACCTTTAACGGAGCGCTCGTAATCAACATCACACAATCATAAATAAAGTGTTTCAATATGAGTAAGTATCTGGGCTCCATACCATGATACTACCCTTTTCCAGAAGGAAATGCACATACCCTAAAGGGAGCTACCCCTCATAACCCTGCTGCATCTTTCCTGTTTTGACCATTTCGGGGTGTGAGGCTCGACGAAGTCTCGTCCACAAAGCCACGCTTTATACAAAAGTTGTGCTTTGGGTCAACAAATGATCATAGAAATGATCACAAAGATAAGTGATCAAACTAATGATCATATCACAAATAATCAACACAATGATCATTTCACAGCAACACTCAGCATGTCACATTACCAAATTGGGAATATATTGCTATTAACCTTCAACTATATAACCTCTGAGCTCGTACGTCTCAGAGAAGGGTGTTAAGCTAAGAGAATAAATTCTCCGCCACCAACATAAATATATTTGAAAGAAATCAGCTTTATATCTCAACTTGTAATGTCAGACATATAATCCATACAAGTCTGTTCCGGGCTCGAACAGAACCGAAGGCACTTACAAAGAAGTCCTTGCAATCCGGATAATCTCTAATCACGTCCGGATTTCCCATCACATATGGAGATCTCTATACCGGGGATCAGCCAGTGCAAAGACAATCAACAAGAAACCCTTTCGTTTTCGAAAATATCCGGTCTTCAACACCGGTCTTCAAATCCAATTCATAACGACGTATCACATATTCAGAATGGGTTATATGACCCCAAGGTCCTTTCCCGGTTAACCCGAATAGTGAGCGCTTATTTTAAAAAAAAATAAGTGTGGCATTCAAATTCAAGCAAATCACAACAAATACCCATTTGAAGGTACATATTGATAGTCGGTTATTGAACTATCAACGAATATGCACAACATCACCAGATTCCAAATAATTTTCCAAATTATTTATTTTCCAAAAATATCCTTACAAGATATATATATTTTTTCAATACTTCAAAAATAAATCAATATTTATTTTTAAACAATTTCCCCCTTTCATTTATAAATTCCATAGTGAATTTTCATTCCAAAATATTTATGAATATACGATTTCCATTCGATTTCTAATATTCATTTTTAATTTATCTTTAAAAAGATAAATTCAAAATATTCACTTAATATTGGAAAAACATTTCCATACTTATTTATTTATAAGTAATTCACAAGTCTTTTTATTTTCTACACTTGGAAAATATTCAATATACTCTAATCGAAATTAAGTATATATTTCATTCTGTAACGAAATCATTCTCTTAAACATATTTATTTGGGCCAAAATGAATGTTGCGTAAAACATCGTTACGACAACCCAAAATCACTAGTATAGGGATTCGAAATTAAAATAGATATATAAATCCCAATACTATACAAAACATTTCCTTTCGGAAATCGTTTACTATAACAACAGTGTTATAGTCTACCATTTCCTTCTATTTCTCGAAAACGTCTATTTCAACAATGAATGTTGAAATCTATGGTTTCGATAGTTAATACATTTTAAAATATCTTTAGATCGTTTTAATTCTATTTAAAACATCACATCCAAAACATTTTCTTTAATATATTATTCACTATTCAAAAACGTGAATATACTTGTTAACCAATTTCATCATTTCTATTCATTTTGTTTTAAAGGATTATTCACTGTCTAAAACGTGAATATAACTCCATTAACAAATTACAACAATTTACTTATCAAAATAAGTCGTTGCGGATTTATAAAACAATGTTTATAAATTCCATTTCTATTTATTTTATAATAACTTCCTTTTATAATTTCCTCTATTCAATTTCATATCTCAATGATATACTAAAAGTTCATATTATAAATCAAATACTTAATTTATTTGTTTGCAAAAATGTTCTTTTAAACTTCCCAAATTTTAAATCTTATAACTTATAAGATTCATTTATCCAAAATCTATTCTTTTAAATAACTTTACAAAGTTTATAAACCTACTGTTTATAAAATTCCATTTATAACTTCACCGTTTATAATTCTATAAATTTCATTCATTTATGAAATTCATTTACAATTCATTCTAACACTTATAAAAACTCGTTTTATAATTCCAATACTTTAACTTATAAAATATTAATTTTATAAATCTTTTATATAAATCATTTTATATTATTCTTTTTAAACGTCTTTAAACTCCTTTATAATTTCATCATTTTGATTTATAAAATAATCAAATTTCATAAATCCTATTTTTAAACTTTTTATAATAAATTCAGAAATCCCAATTTAAACTATTTTATAAAATCATTAATCCCATATTTTCAAAAATCAACTTTTAACTGTATTTCTCAAAAATCATAATTTTTATACATTAAAATTATAACGTTTATTTATTTAAGATGGATCAATTCCAAAAATATTTTATAAACGTATACTTTCAAAAATCACTTTAGAAATTTAAAATCATTGTTTTTAAACTTCAAAAATTGGATCCGATGATGCAACGCACCATATAGTCAATCACGACTTCCAAACATGGTATATCAATATGATAATCAATCAAATATCACAATATCTAAAATCAAATAAATATTTGTGAGGAATCCAGTTGGATCCCTCCAACATATTTCCCTGCATCCACAGACATTAGCACAATACCAATCCCGCTTCAAGACGGAATATCGCGGTATATGGGATTTATAAAATATTATCCGCTTAATAAGCGGCGCAATAGGGTCTCATCCGCTATACAATGCGGGAAATCAATCAACTGCAATATATACATATGCCAATATATATATATTGCTATATATATAGATATATCCTACTATATCTAATATCACAACCAAACAACAATCAATAAATAACTGCAAATCCAACTTTAAATTTTTGAGTGAGAAGTTCTCACCTTAGCTTTTATTAGCAATCCATTTTCCATCTTGACTCGATTTTCTTGATTTATACCTTGTATGAATATTTACACAATTTATTGGTATTCGAACAGATCGAATAATAAATTTTCATTTGATTTAACTGGTTTATAATTTAATTTGGGCTTAATCACTCATTCCAAACAAATTCCCTTTTAATTTTAAACAGATTACTCTTTACAAATTTATCTAATAAAATTTAAATTTCAACTAAATTTACTTAAATAAATTTATTTAACTAAACCTTTTAATTTCAAACTAACTTCCCTTTTACTTTAAACCAAAATCTCAGTTTCATAAATATTTCAAACATTTTGCTTATATAAATTTCTTCAATATTTTAAAATTCCTTTGTTTAATAATTATTTTAACTAAAAATTTAAATTTGAAACAAAATTTACTTTAGGAAATTATTTTCAAAATAAACTAGTAAATTTATAATGTATTCATTTATTTATTTTTTTATTTATTTTTTTACTAATTATCTTATTTTATATTAATATCTTTAAATCAATTTCTTTTAATAAATCATTTTTCCTAACAAATTTTCCTCTTATAAATTTCCTGTTTAAATGTACTTACTATTTTAACCAAAATATGTATGTGGGTGTTTATATTCATTTTCAAATTTAAATTGAACTGAAATTTTTTTTGAATATACCTTACTGTACACGCGACCACACTGCTCCTCCTTAATCTCGCGACGTTGCCTCGAGCCTCCCAGCTGACGTCGCCGCCGATAGCTGCCGATTGAGGACACCACGTCCACCTTCCTCCTCACGAGCCACTTCCTTGCTCCTGCGCACACGCGTACAGGCCCCTCGTGAACCCTAACTCGACCCCAACCCTAGCTATGTAGCATCTTGATCTTGATAACCCAACTCGAGTTCGAACTGGAACGGATGGAGGTCGGCTTCGAATCCACGAACTTTCCCTTTCTTTCTTGCCTGGAAACGAAATGAAAAAGGAGGAGCGGCCATTGAATTTTAATTTGAATGAGATGGGCTTCGGCCATTATTTTGTACCAGAGGGAGAGAGATGCTTGCGATTTTGAAAACAAATTGAAAAGGGCGCGAAGTATTTAATTCGAACGAGGCGGCCATTTGTAAACGAGAAGAAGGTTTCTTTTGGATCGGTCATTGCTTGATTTGAACGAAACAGAAGGGGGAGAGGAGTATTTAAAATTGAATGAAGTATGCTCGGCATGATTTTTCTTCGTGATACTAGGCGTGATTTTAGGCTTGATAAATGGAAGAACGTGCTGATATTTGACTAAAGAAAATATTAATTTCAAATTGAATTCGATTAAATTCCAATGCGTTTACTCACCGTGTGCTCTCATATCAACTCCGAAAAATACGAAATTTGAAATCCGGTAACAATTCAATATTACGGACCCAATGGAACTGGTTTCGTCGAATTCCGAGACTGTGCCTCGGAACGCTATTTTTAAATATCGATTCAAACGATATAATTTCAAAACTGATCAATTTACTTCCAAATTAAATTCTGAAGCTTCGATTATCTTCAGTATTATCAATATAAATTTTACAAGCCTCTGAGATATTTTTAGATCAGCTTAAAATTGAAGATTCAAATTTTTATTCAACTTCCAATAGATCAAATTCTATAATTTAATCGCCATTTTCAAAGTTATATTGAAAATTCAATCCAAACCATCATTCAAATATTTAAAATTAATTAAATATTTTCAATTTAAATTGTTCAAAATTCTGGGTCGTTACAATTTTCCCCCTTAAAAGAATTTCGTCCCGAAATTACAAGTTAAGAAGAATGCCCTTATCCTGTTCGCTATCTTTCCAAACTAAACAGTTTTATCAACTTACTAACCTAAATCTTTTTACTAGAGATTCATTATCATTTCAACTAGCTTTCCAACTTCAATTAAAAGTTTCAACCAACATTGTTTTCCTAACAATTCAAATTTAAATTTAAATTTAAATTTCAAACTTTCAAAATTTCTCAAAAAATTTCTAACACCCTAAATTTTCGAAAAATTTCGCCAGCGTCTCCTTTGCGCGGCTAGCTCGGTACGACTACAAAATGGCACCACGGCCCCTCAGAATCAAAAAAGAAAAGAGAAAGCCAAGTGGCTGGAGAAGAAAATCACCAAATTTCATACTGAAATTGAAATACGTACCTTTTTGTCGAGCAATTCAATTTTATCTTTGAAATCAAAATCTCAATTCCATTTCTTTTAATACACCTGTATATCCTGCTAGCCATAATATCCAATTCCAACATTCAAACCATTTTGCCAATTCCATTACAAAATTTCCAATATAAGCTTCTTTTACATTTTTACTTCACTATTGAAGTTACATATTCATTTTCATTCAATTTTACATTTCAATTTCATTTGAATTCAATTCACAATTTCGATTCTAAATATTGAATTTTATTGATTAACTTTCATTTACTACTACTTTAAATTAGTTTCATTCACTAATTCATTTCAATTAGTACATTCACTTATTCATTTTAAATTTCAATTTTCATATTCAATTCATCTTGAATTTACTTAATTACTAACAAAGGGAATTTCAATTTATTTCTTTTACTTACATGAATTTATATACAAATTTAAATTTATCTTCAAATTTAGCTCACGACTAAACTTTAATTTAACCAATTCAAATTCCAATTCATTAGTCCATGAATTAATAATTTATCAAGTTAGTTTACTTGAATTCAATCCATTTTATTTTATTATCTTATTTAATTCCATATAATAATGATAATAATTTGATATTATTACTTCCTAACAATCATGCAACCATATACTATAATAATTCATAGAAAATCATTTCTTCTCTATACAAAAATAGTTTTGGGCAAAATTATCTTATTTACCCGATTCAAAAACAATTTTATATTCACCAACAAATACGCGCTCATATCTATTATTACACTCAAACTCATTCTAGAGTACTGCTGACTCTATCTCTAATGAGTAACACCCAACAGAGCCATGGTTGTCGCTTAACCATATGCTCTGATACCAAATGTAACGTTTCGAATTTTTCGATGCCGAAAAACCGAAATGTTAGGGTTAAAGAAGAAGAAAGAGGTAGAAGAAGAGAGAAAAAGATAAAAAATAGGGAGAAAAGAAAATAGAACGGAACAGAAAGAAAACAACAGAACAACATCAGAATCTCACAATTCACAGCGGAACAACATATAATAGACAAATGAATAATCTTTAAACAAAGAACTATATCGGTTATTACATTACATTACATTACATTACATTACATCATCAGAGTGTACAACAACAACAAACAAACAGTGGAAAAGAAATACTATATACTAGTAATATGTCATGCCATCCATCTTGCCTCCAGCAACTCCTGAATTCCAGAATATCCTGATAAACCTAACTCTTGACTGCCCGTGTGGAAAATGGTGGGCACCCAGAGTTTAGGAAGGAAAACAATAAACTCCGAGTCAGTCATGTGACTGGTGTGAGAACTCAAAACATTTTATTTTTCTTTAAAATCAAGAACAGGATGATTTTAATAATAGATTCGCAATGTTTTTGAAAATGTAACTACCATAAGACCTCCCACCACACACATAATGCAAACGCAGACTTGGAGGAGATTTCTTCTTATGTTAGTCAAAGATGCTTACTACGCAAAATCAAATCATTTTTGATATATTAGTGCATAGTGTAGAAAACATTTCGAAAGTAGAACATAAATCTTAGCCAGCATAGGTACCATTATATTATGCCTACTATAGCTACCTCCTGAGGAAGCAGGTTCTACAACTAAAACCGTACAAGATCGTATTGTTTCTTTGGATTTCCAACAAATGGTCAGGCCAAGGAACTTCCCATTGCCACATGAGAACGCCTCTGGAAGGACGTCCCCGAGAACCAAACCGGATCTCTGCCAACACAAGGCCGGGTTACCCCTAACTGGGTAACTACTGACACGAGTATGACATCCCCCGGTCCTTTAGGACCTTTAACCGAGCGCTCGTAATCTACATCACACAATCATAAATAAAGTGTTTCAACATGAGTAAGTATCTAGGCTCCATACCATGATACCACCCTTTTCCAGAAGGAAATGCACATACCCCAAAGGGAGCTACCCCTCATAACCTTGCTGCATCTTTCCTGTTTTGACCATTTCGGGGTGTGAGGCTCGACGAAGTCTCGTCCACAAAGCCACGCTTTATACAAAAGCTGTGCTTTGGGTCAACAAATGATCATAGAAATGATCACAAAGATAAGTGATCAAACTAATGATCATATCACAAATGATCAACACAATGATCATTTCACAGCAACACTCAGCATGTCACATTACCAAATTGGGAATATATTGCTAATAACCTTCAACTATATAACCTCTGAGCTCGTACGTCTCAGAGAAGGGTGTTAAGCTAAGAGAATAAATTGTCCGCCACCAACAGAAATATATTTGAAAGAAATCAGCTTTATATCTCAACTTGTAATGTCAGACATACAATCCATATAAGTCTGTTCGGGGCTCGAACAGAACCGAAGGCACTTACAAAGAAGTCCTTGCAATCCGGATAATCTCTAATCACGTCCGGATTTACCGTCACATATGGAGATCTCTATACCGGGGATCAGCCAGTGCAGAGACAATCAACAAGAAACCCTTTCGTTTTCGAAAATATCCGGTCTTCAATACCGGTCTTCCAATGCAATTCATAACGACGTATCACATATTCGGAATGGGTTATACGACCCCAAGGTCCTTTCCCGGTTAACCCGAATAGTGAACGCTTATTTTAAAAAAAATAAGTGTGGCATTCAAATTCAAGCAAATCACAACAAATACCCATTTGAAGGTACATATTGATAGTCGGTTATTGAACTATCAATGGATATGCACAACATCACCAGATTCCAAATAATTTTCCAAATTATTTATTTTCCAAAAGTATCTTTACAAGATTTATATATATTTTCAATACTTCAAAAATAAATCAATATTTATTTTTAAACAGTTTCCCCCTTTCATTTATAAACTCCATAGTGAATTTTCATTCCAAAATATTTATGAATATACGATTTCCATTCGATTTCTAATATTCATTTTCAATTTATCTTTAAAAAGATAAATTCAAAATATTCACTTAATATTGGAAAAACATTTCCATACTTATTTATTTATAAGTAATTCACAAGTCTTTTTATTTTCTACACTTGGAAAATATTCAATATACTCTAATCGAAATTAAGTATATATTTCATTCTTTAAGAAAATCATTCTCTTAAACATATTTATTTGGGCCAAAACGAATGTTGCGTAAAACATCGTTACGACAACCCAAAATCACTAGTATAGGGATTCGAAATTAAAATAGATATATAAATCCCAATACTATACAAAACATTTCCTTTCGGAAATCGTTTACTATAACAACAGTGTTATAGTCTACCATTTCCTTCTATTTCTCGAAAACGTCTATTTCAACAATGAATGTTGAAATCTATGGTTTCGATAGTTAATACATTTTAAAATATCTTTAGATCGTTTTAATTCTATTTAAAACATCACATCCAAAACATTTTCTTTAATATATTATTCACTATTCAAAAACGTGAATATACTTGTTAACCAATTTCATCATTTCTATTCATTTTGTTTTAAAGGATTATTCACTGTCTAAAACGTGAATATAACTCCATTAACAAATTACAACAATTTACTTATCAAAATAAGTCGTTGCGGATTTATAAAACAATGTTTATAAATTCCATTTCTATTTATTTTATAATAACTTCCTTTTATAATTTCCTTTATTCAATTTCATATCTCAATGATATACTAAAAGTTCATATTGTAAATCAAATACTTAATTTATTTGTTTGAAAAAACATTCTTTTAAACTTCCCAAATTTTAAATCTTATAACTTATAAGATTCATTTATTTATCCAAAATCTATTCTTTTAAATAACTTTACAAATTTTATAAACCTACTGTTTATAAAATTCCATTTATAACTTCACCGTTTATAATTCTATAAATTTCATTCATTTACGAAATTCATTTACAATTCATTCTAACACTTATAAAAACTCGTTTTATAATTCCAATACTTTAACTTATAAAATATTAATTTTGTAAATCTTTTATATAAATCATTTTATATTATTCTTTTTAAACGTCTTTAAACTCCTTTATAATTTCATCATTTTGATTTATAAAATAATCAAATTTCATAACTCCTATTTTTAAACTTTTTATAATAAATTCAGAAATCTCAATTTAAACTATTTTATAAAATCATTAATCCCATATTTTCTAAAATCAACTTTTAACTGTATTTCTCAAAAATCATAATTTTTATATGTTAAAATTATAACGTTTATTTATTTAAGATGGATCAATTCCAAAAATATTTTATAAACGTATACTTTCAAAAATCACTTTAGAAATTTAAAATCGTTGTTTTTAAACTTCAAAAATTGGATCCGATGATGCAACGCACCATATAGTCAATCACGAATTCCAAACATCATATATCAATATGATAATCAATCAAATATCACAATATCTAAAATCAAATAAATATTTGTGAGGAATCCGGTTGGATCCCTCCAACCTGTTTCCCTACATCCACAGACATTAGCACAATACCAATCCCGCTTCAAGACGGAATATCGCGATATATGGGATTTATAAAATATTATCCGCTTAATAGGCGGCGCAATAGGGTCTCATCCACTATGCAATGCGGGAAATCAATCAACTACAATATATACATATGCCAATATATATATATATATATATATATTGCTATATATATAGATATATCCTACTATATCTAATATCACAACCAAACAACAATCAATAAATAACTGCAAATCCAACTTTAAATTTTTGAGTGAGAAGTTCTCACCTTAGCTTTTATTAGCAATCCATTTTCCATCTTGACTCGATTTTCTTGATTTATACCTTGTATGAATATTTACACAATTTATTAATATTCGAACAGATCGAATAATAAATTTTCATTTGATTTAACTAGTTTATAATTTAATTTGGGCTTAATCACTCATTCCAAACAAATTCCCTTTTGATTCTAAACAGATTACTCTTAACAAATTTATCTAATAAAATTTAAATTTCAACTAAATTTACTTAAATTAATTTATTTAACTAAATCTTTTAATTTCAAACTAACTTCCCTTTTACTTTAAACCAAAATCTCAGTTTCATAAATATTTCAAACATTTTGCTTATATAAATTTCTTCAATATTTTAAAATTCCTTTGTTTAATAATTATTTTAACTAAAAATTTAAATTTGAAACAAAATTTACTTTAGGAAATTATTTTCAAAATAAACTAGTAAATTTATAATGTATTCATTCATTTATTTTTTTATTTATTTTTTTACTAATTATCTTATTTTATATTAATATCTTTAAATCAATTTCCTTTAATAAATCATTTTTCCTAACAAATTTTCCTCGTATAAATTTCCTGTTTAAATGTACTTACTGTTTTTAACCAAAATATGTATGTGGGTGTTTATATTCATTTTCAAATTTAAATTGAACTGAATTTTTTTTGAATATACCTTACTGTACACGCGACCACACTGCTCCTCTCAATCTCGCGACGCTGCCTCGAGCCTCCCAGCTGACGTCGCCGCCGATAGCTGCCGATTGAGGACACCACGTCCTCCTTCCTCCTCGCGAGCCACTTCCTTGCTCCTGCGCACACGCGTACAGGCCCCTCTCTAACCCTAACTCGACCCTAACCCTAGCTATGCAGCATCTTGATCTTGATAACCCAACTCGAGTTCGAACTGGAACGGATGGAGGTCGGCTTCGAATCCACGAACTTTCCCTTTCTTTCTTGCCTGGAAACGAAATGAAATAAGAGGAGCAGACATTGAATTTTAATTTGAATGAGATGGGCTTCAGCCATTATTTTGTACCAGAGGGAGAGAGATGCTTGCGATTTTGAAAACAAATTGAAAAGGGCACGAAGTATTTAATTTGAACGAGGCGGCCATTTGTAAATGAGAAGAAGGTTTCTTTTGGATCGGCCATTGCTTGATTTGAACGAAACAGAAGGGGGAGAGGAGTATTTAAAATTGAATGAAGTATGCTCGGCACGATTTTTCTTCGTGATACTAGGCGTGATTTTAGGCGTGATAAATGGAAGAACGTGCTGATATTTGACTAAAGAAAATATTAATTTCAAATTGAATTCGATTAAATTCCAATGCGTTTACTCACCGTGTGCTCTCATATCAACTCCGAAAAATACGAAATTTGAAATCCGGTAACAATTCAATATTACGGACCCAATGGAACTGGTTTCGTCGAATTCCGAGACTGTGCCTCGGAACGCTATTTTTAAATATCGATTCAAACGATATAATTTCAAAACTGATCAATTTACTTCCAAATTAAATTCTGAAGCTTCGATTATCTTCAGTATTATCAATATAAATTTTACAAGCCTCTGAAATATTTTTAAATCAGCTTGAAGATTCAAATTTTTATTCAACTTCCAATATATCAAATTCTATAATTTAATCGCCATTTCAAAGTTATATTGAAAATTCAATCCAAACCATCATTTAAATATTTAAAATTAATTAAATATTTTCAATTTAAATTGTTCAAAATTCTGGGTCGTTATAGTGAGAAACACAAACCATATTGATTCTAATGTTAAAAAACATAGTATCTCATTATACCAAGCCATACACAAATACGGACGGGTTTCTACATTACGATAACTGAAATTTTCATTAGAAAATCTGCTGATTTTATAACAATGTCTAGGATTAAAAATAAACATTGAATCATAGCTAGAATGGTTATATTAATTACATTCAACAACATATTTAGTATACCACTAAGTCCATAAGACGCGTATTAGAAAATGGATTCCAACAATGACAAGGTAATAAACTACCTTCCATATAGTATACCTACAAATAAAATGTACCGAGGCTGTAAATATTGCACCTCCATCAACGTAGAATCGGCCAATCCCTTCCTGGATAGTACCGAATATAATCATAACCCCAGCTACCAACTTGACAAACTGTTTCTATGGCTGCAAGCATACATAATTCGTAAATATCGACCTGGATACAAGTGACGACCATAACCTAATGTTAGCGAACCACATAGCCTTGCCACATCCATCCTATTTTAGTCATTTTTGGGCATAAGGCATGAGTTTACGTTTTACTTTTATCAAATACCGCTTGGAATGCTAACACTGCCCTTCAAGAAATAATATAATGCTAGCATTCATCCATACAAGTTATTGTGAGAATGAACAAACCAAAGGCGCTACTTCTACTGCATCCATTTTGGAATCACCTTTGGAATTCAAACCAAGTATCCGTTGTACTCCAAAAAAACCCATCTTTGAATCCATCATCTTTAAGATGTCTTCAATTTGAACACTAATTCCAGTTCGAAGTGGTTTTCAGAGAACTCGTGCTTATTCGATCTCAGTCTCTCCAAACCAACAGTCGATAGTTTCAAAACTGGCCAAGCTTTGATAGTCACTTATCTAACTATCAAGCAAAAAAACATTCCAATTTGAGATTTAACTTCATATGAAAACCAAGCATGATTAGGCATATAAACAACCACTAAGCCTTGTTAAGTAATCCTTTCATTAACTAGAATCTCTGTTTGAATATTGTTAATAAAAATACATTTTTCAAAGATATATTCACAACCCTCTTTACTCATTTCAGTGCTTAAAATATTCGTATATTTATCTCAACGATATAAGTATGTTCACAAATCATATTGTTTTTAAGAGTTGGAAAACTTTTATATACTTATCTCAACGTTATAAGTATATTCACAAAATACTACACTTTTAATACTTAGAATGTGTAACCATATACTTATCTTAACGGTATAAGTATATTCACGAAATCATAAGAAAGATTTTGCTTCCAAAACCATACTTATTCGAGTTTAAAAATAAATTCCATTTATAAATGTTGGCAGCAAAAACCCAAAACACTTTTGGTGTAAATAATAGGATCTAGAAGTTAGACCAAATATACTTATCACCACTTTCCAATTTCAAACTAGTGTTATCCGTCAATTAACAATGAAGTCGGACAAGTACGAAAATTCTCCTTGCCTTGACATACATTCCTAATTCTCACAAACAGAGACATGTTTGAATACCTCGGAATTTGATGTTAAGTATGAAATTAATATTTTCCATACCACCACAAATTAGAAAGATTAGTTATGGAAATCAAATCTCTTTAAAACCTCCTCTTTATAAATCTCTTTTTATATTTATCAAACTTATTTTTTAAATCTCTAAATTTAATTATAAACTTCTTTATAAAACTCTTAATTTATTTATAAATGTCTTACAATTCTTCGGTTTTGAGATAGCACTGAATGCTTTCCATAAATTTAACATTCCAATATCACTATAAATTCACAAATGTGATTTATTTTCAAATTCCTCAAAATGATATCATTTCCATTTTATAAAATATCATTTATAAATGTATTATTTTAGTGCACATTTTATATAAATCATTTCACAAATATTTATTTTAAAATATTTCCATCTTCTTTAAAAACAGAGTCATTTTATTATAAAAGATAAATTCCCCTTTACTTTCATTTAATATAAACGATATTAACATTCTGTAAAATAAATACTTCTCAAATTACTTTTAAATTATTTGCATATATGCTAGAAAATTTATGAAAAGGTTGAAGTGAAATTGAGTAGTTCGAAACCCATTTCTAAATAAATGTCATAGAAAATTCCAAAAACCACATTAAAATTCATTCTCCGAATCAAAATTAATTCCAAATCAAAATAGCAACCCATGGTATTTCAAAATACTTTGATAGGTGCAGAGCTACTATAGCACTCAACAAGAGCTTTTATAGATCTATAACTAAAAATGTACAACTTTTCAACATATCAAAGCCATATCCAATATGGCCAAGCTACCAAGCTTTAACATTCAACAATTTATATAACAAGTTTATGACTGAAATTTAAAATCACAATGGTGAGAAATTTGAATTCCTCTATAAAATTTCTTGAGTTCCCTGTATTTATTTTCATATGCTATCCGCTTTTCAAAGCGAAAATTCAACCAAATTAAATGAAGAAATCATCCAATCATACAAATAACAATTTATTTCTACCATATATCATACAATGTTCATCCAAAGGTGACTTAACTCATCAAATACCCAGCTGATGCTTACGTGTTCCCGTTCGATCTAAAATCGAATAACGTTCGATTTTAGCTAAAAATTTCACTTGCTCCAAACTTGACAAAATCAACTCTAGTGAGTGGATAATGCTCTTAAGAACAAGGCATAAAAGAATACATCTTGATTGGATCTCATACGCAAAAGTTAACGATTTCATAAGTTTTTAAGTTAATAATTTATTTAATATTCACTAGTTACCTTTTTAATTAATCCATCCCTATTAATCTTTCTTCTCCTTCCCTTAATTAAAACCCATACACACGTGCACATATACACATCCCAAAGCCTGTGCATGCCCTACCATCTCCTCCTCCCATCCACGAAATCGCACCAAAACAACTTCTGGTCAACTCCTCTTTGCACAAGCTTCACATCTATGCCTCAAACGCCAGGCTCAACTTCCCCAATGAAATCAGGACCTAGTCATTCAAATACGATAAAGCCACTGTGGCTTTTCACCTTCCAAGGGTAGAGCTCCCCTTATCAGTGTTGATAGTTGTAGCTTGCTAAGACAAATGCAACAATACCCACCCCATCGCCTTACACCTCCTCACTCACCCTCTAATCAAAACCCTAGATCGACCACCCCCAAAGTGCACAACCCCAAACACCATCGTAAAACTTTTTGAGACTACGGATTTAATGCCCTCGACTGCACATGTTCATTGAATTCAAAATTGATGAATTTCATGCACAAGCTCTAGGAAAAATTAGGGGAAGATAGTAGCTAAGTTTAATGTTTATAGTAAAAGGAAATGAAAGAAGAAGAGGGAAAAATGAAAATTTAAGATGGAAAGGTAAGTGTGGGGTTTATTTTGTGTTATAATTTTCGGTACTTCGCTACACAACATCACATTTGCATAGAACCGCTAGTGACAGAAACAAAAATACGGTCATGCATAACAATATGACATGATAAGAAAATACAATAAAATAAACTGGTTATCTTATTTTGTGAAATTTCAAAAATACCAATGTTTGCTGCAAAATATGGCAAATGATAATTTAAATATTTTCCAAATTAAAAACTATGGAAAAATCCTATAAACTCATTAAAAAATACATCATTAAAATCAAGTCGCTTTAATAATAATTGATTTTCTTATTATTTTTTTGATCAAATCTGAATATTTAAATAGATTAAATATTCGCATTTGAAACACTAAAAATTATGAGTCGTTACATTTTCCCTCTCTTAAAAGAATTTCATTTTCGAAATTCCTAAAGGAAGAAAAATGTATTCACAGTCTTAGAATTTTAAAATCAATTAATTAAAATGAGTTAATAAGCTTTTAAAGTCTCAAATGTTATGGAAAATTTTGACAGCACCTCCTTTGCATAGCTAGATCTAGAAAATGGCAACATCAATATAAGCCCACATATGGGACCTCCCATGTCTGGGGAGCACAATCACAGTATATACTTATGATATACCTTATAGAGTGCATATGACACATTGTAAACACAACAGTTCAGCATAAACACATACCGGTGGTCGAGCAATAAAACTCTACTTATGAAACCAAAAAAAAACTGTAAACCTTCACTTCGATGTACCTGAATCTCCCTTAAATAATCCAAATGAGTTAAACGCGACAATTGGAATAATACAACAACTCATCCATAATATATCATGAGTCTAAGCCTACTAATTATATATTGCAATCACCTCGCATAAGCGTGCCCTATCAAACCAACTACATTAAACCCCGTATGATGTACATATGTCATCCGTATACAATATCAAATCTGATCACTTGCTCGATCACACAAATTTCACTTCCGAACTAGTATCGTTCACTCGACTTCCTTAGTGCGAAGTCCAATCAGGTTCCTTGATTACAAACCTCATTTCTTATTTCATAGCCATATACCATGATAGAAAACTTTAGAACCATATCATAAATCAATGCCAAGTTTCACCGTGACGCTTATAATGAAAACTCCTAATTCGCACTACACCATAGATTGCATACTGCAACACCAAGAAGTGATGCAGGAAGTGCCAAAAAATCTTCCTCTTGGCTAAAAAAGGGCTAAGGCAACACTTTCTCGGTGCTGCATTTTGCCACGTTGCCGTAGAGTCAAAGGCAACATCTTTGCGGCCCTAGGGCAACATCGGTTCTGTTGTTGCCACAGGTACCAAATTTACTAAAAAGTGGGCCCCACAATCTGGGCCCCAACATGTGGACCCACATTGTGGGGCCCACTAATTCTGTGGCCCACCTTTATGGAACCCTATTGTGGGGTCCATATTCATTAATTTATGGTAACACTTTTACCATCCAATGGCAACACTTTGCCAGTTTATTACCATATTCATATTCATTCTCTTCTATTACATATATTTTCTGAATCCAGTTTACATTCTCATTCTCTTCTATTACATATATTTACCATTACATTTCCATTCACTAGTACATTTCATTTTGTACATTTACATTCGTTGTTCTATTGCATATATTCAGCTGTTTTGCATACATTCCGCATACATTTCATCTTTGCACTGCATACAAACAGTGTACACCTCAAAACAAAACACAGCCACATTACCCTGCATACAAACTATGTACACCTCAAAAAAAAACACGACCACATTACCCTGCACACAAACCGTGTACATTACCCTACATACTCCATCATCAATAAAACTTCTCAACTTTCCTCCTACAACTCGCTGCCTCACCAAACTGCCCACTTCATATTGCAAACCATTACTGCCATCAACCAAGCATTACCATCGCCAAACACTTCACCAACCTGCCTTCATCTTCCATACAATTGCTTTCAACTACACATCAGCTTCTTACTCCACCACAACATCCACAATTGCAATCAAAACTCTAAACAACCTATGCTCCGATGCATCCATTACTTTCATTGTCAACCACTGCAACCACACTTGCAAACCGCCACTTCTTCAACTTCATCACTCCTTTGCTTTCTCTCTCCTTCCAGTTCACCAACTTCCAGTTCAACAACCTTCGCTTTAGCAACACACAAACGTACTTCACCTCCAATATTGCCTTCATCCTACCACTGTCTCCACAACCTGCTACAACCTGCCTCCAGCCTTCAAACCAGTAGCACTTCAATACTGCCTCTTGCCTGCTACAACTTGCCTGCTAATCAGAACTGCTCCACCACCTTAAACAACCAGCTGCTACCATTGCACTGCACTACAACCTTCCTGCCACCATCAAATAAACTCACTGACTTCAACAAACACTTCATCACCACTGTCAACATGATGGAAAATGATAATATATATAAAATGACATTATTGTACACTGAAAAGCAATTACATACATACCTTTTCGAGTAAAACTGTCCATCACATATAGCAAGCCATTGTTACCGATACAAAACAAAGACACCACTATTTAGGTTAGCTTAAAGAAGAAAAATAGCCAACAGAAAAGAATTATATAAGATTTTCCTCTTACATGTTTGGATTTTAGCACCAGATATTTTTCGAGTGGTGCTAAAATGAATCTCAATCAACTTTCCCTGTAACATGACTTATCACTTAAAAACAAAAAATAAAATAAAACAGCACAGGTTTGATATAAACAAGCAATTTGTTTATATTGGCTTAAGAATCCGCTTGAATTATAATTTCTTGACGTTTTAGCATTACCTAATGCTTCGAGTATAGGGTTAGTCTATAAAATTTCATACTCTATACCACTTTCACCTCCAAGAGCAGCCAATTGCAACTGTGAACCATCACCAAAAGCACAAATAACCGCAACCAAACCAGAGAACAAATCGAAAACCCAATTGTTTCAACCAACCGCCACAGAAAAAAAAACTCTTCCATCACCATAACCCGCGATCTTCAGCACAAATTTCACAGCTTGAAACCCAATCCACCGTCACCTGAATTCGAATAGCCTGAAAGCAATGAATTCATGATAGACAAGAATTGAATTTTGATTTCAGAAATTTGATTTTGAATCGTATTTGGATATTCATGAAACTGAGATGTTCTGTTTTATAATAACGTGAATTAAAGAAGTTTGAGAGGTTGAGCGGCGGAGTGGGTATTTCGTTTAAGTGTTTGAGTCAAACCCTAAATTTTGCCGCATTTTTTTGCTTCCTGCGTTAAAAATTATTTCAGCTCGCTTTTTTCAGCCCGCACTCATTTTTTATAATATTTTTATAAGTCCATAGCTACTACAACATAATGTTGATATCTATGCTAACATCCTGAAGCTAATGTTGTAATAGAAAAAAATCAGCATAGCTATCGTTACATTGTAGCTAGAAACATCTTGTATTTTCGTTGCAATAGGCCATCTATGGCATAGTGTCGGGTCAGTGTAAATCACATAGAAATCATGTACTAAATATTGGATCAAGAAATGTCATACGAATAAAATAAGCTACATGCAACCTATGCATTTATTCCATTGGTTTCTTTTAAATAGAGATTTCCATTTAATTTACACCATATTTATATAGACTTGTTGTTTTTATAAACATTCATGACTTATATTCATATATACTCCGGTGCATCCTAAGAGTATATGCAACCCATTACTTAAGCTTTTACAAACATTCAAGACTTTAGTTTATATACGTATATACTCCACTACATCCTAAGAGTATATACGTAATATCAGATTTTTTTACAGTTAATCATGGTGTTCAATAAATTAAAAACTTGTTTTAACTTACTATCTTTCCATTCTAGAGTCAACAAACTCTAGTTTATATTTTCACAATGCATAGCTTCAAGTTCTCAACTAATTTGGAAGTTATCGCCTGCCCAAAAATGCCGAATTTTTTTTCATTTCCGTAAATGAAACCACTAATCTACATATCATAATGATATGCACAAACCAAACTACCATAATGCACAGGATGCATGCATTCATAAAATAACCCAGCTAGAAACTTAATTAAGAATTAAACATCGGGTTTTATTTCATATTATTTTGAAATAATAATGTACGTATCGGTTCGTATATCCAATCACACTTTTGGGATTAAATCAGAAATTGTTTTACCAATACAATTCTATAGCAAACTGCTATAGTTGCATACCCCACTTAGAAAGTCAAAAAGGAATGCCGATAATGCTACAATTATCACTAGGATTATTTTCCAACATCATAAGTGAGTTCAATTGCTTTCTATCTTCTTCAAAATCCTTTTGAAGTATTTGCATCCATAAATACTTTCAAATAATACTATTATTATTTTCCTCAAATAATTTTCAAAACACATGGATTTAAGTTCTCAAGTTCTTAGTTTAAATCCATTTTATTTATAATCCATATTTATATAAAGTTACTTTCTTATCTAAATCACTTCACAAATTTTTATCTTTGTTTAGACTGTATTAAATATTTTTTATTAAAATTAAATTCTTTTTACACAACATTATCATCGAATACCTTATAGTCAAATCATGAAATTTAATTCACTAGGTTTTCTTCTCAATGTTCCCATAATTACTATTCACCCAACCAATGCAGTGAAAAGATAAAATTGATTATAAATTAGTCAAGAAGCATTAATCAACAAACAATAGTCAATGCTTATAAACTGTCTTGAGCCTAACGTAGCAAATAATAAATGATAATAGTGGAATATATTATTTCCTAAAACCAACCATGAACAACTGCATCAATTTATGAAAATTATTCTTATATATATAAATCTAGGTAAAATTATTTCATTTATGAAATTTCAAAACAACACGATGTCGGTTTGCCTTATCCAAGTATTTAGGAACCCACATCAACACCTTGACATCTCATATCTCAACAAAAATTCATAAATCACTCAGTAGACCAATTAACACAATATAATACATATTTTATAGCACTAACAAATACACGGTCTTATATATAATTCACTCAACTCATTCTACGGTGCTACTAACCCCATCTCTAATTAGTCTACCCCACCAAGGCTTAGGTTTTAGCTCTACCTAAGCTCTAACACCATGTGCAACGAATCGCCTTTTCATCCCTTGAAAATCGATATTATACATCCATAGTATTCATGCATCGAGCATTCTAGTGCCAGAAAGATAGATTGTTGGGGTGAAAGCAAAGAAAAGATAGAATATAATCTCACATCATGAAAAGTAAATATAATATACCCATGATCTTTACAAAAGAAAATTGTGATATACATCCACCAATCAGAGTAAACTAGCCTATCATCAGCCTGGATTGTTATTATAGCCTATCTTTGGAAATGCTGATAAATGCAATAAAAGAAATACAGTAGAAATAAAAGTACGTGAATACGTATTAGAGGCATCCAGCTCGTCTCTTGGAGCTCCAAAGCATCCATAATTAAAATTTTGAAATATGCTCGTGCTGACCCGAGCATTGTAAGAAAATAATGCCCGAATAAGTCTTGTAAACTACCGTAGAAACATAAACCATACGGAATTTTAATATTATAAAATCTATCAAAATAAAGGAATCTCGTAAGACCACGACGCATATAAACACAAAAGGCTTTTTACCTTATGATAACCAAACTATTTTTATAAGAAAATTCATTGATATAATAATGTCTACGGTTTAAAATGAATATTGAATCATAGCCGAAATGGTAACATTCTACAGCATATTTAGTATACAACTAAGTATGAAAGGCATGTTTGGAAAATAGATTCTAACAATGACAGGGTAAGAGACTACCTTCCGTACAATACATCTCCAGATAAAATGTACCGAGGCTACAAACATTGCACCTCTACTAACATAGAACTGACTTACTCCTTCCTGGACAGTATCGAATATGATCATTGCCCCGGCTACCAACTTGACAAACCTTTTCCGTGGCCATAAGAATACATAATCCATAAATATTGATCTAGGTACAGGTGACGACCATACCTAATGGTAATGAACCACATAGCCCTACCATATCTACCATGTTTCAATCAATTTCAGGTGTGAGGCTTTATTTTACGTTTTTCCTTTAGCAATTACCACTTAGAATGCTAAAACTACCCTCCAAGCAATAATGCAATGCCAATATTCATCCATACAAGTTATTTTAGGACTGAACAAACCAAAGGTGCTACTTCTACTACATCCATTTTGAAATCACCCTCACGATTTATACCATGTAGTCCTTCCACTTCAAAGACCTTCGTCTTCGAATCCATCATCTTCTAGATTTCTTCAATTCGAATGCTAATTCATGAGATTTTTGGAGAACTTGTGCTTATTTGATCCCTGTCTCTTCGAACCGACAATCGATAGTTTCAAAACTAACCAAGATTTGATAGTTAATTATCTATCTATCAGATAAACAAACAATCCCATCATAGATTTACCTTCATATGAAAACCAAGCATGATTAAGCACATAAGCAATCATTAAGCCTCCTTAAGTAATCCTTTCACTAATTGAAATCTCTTTTCGAATATTCATAATAAATACTTCTTTTCAAAAGATATATTCACAAACGTTTTTCAATACTTGAAAAATATTTATATACTTATCTCGACGATATAAGTATATTCACAACCCTTTCGCTTCCAAGACTAAGAAAACTTTTTATATACTTATCTCAAAGTTATAAGTATATTCACAAAATACTACGCTTTCGATACATAAAAATTATAACCGTATACTTATCTCAACATTGTAAGTATATTCACGAAATCATAAGAAAGATTTCACTTTCAAAACCATACTTGTTTGGGTTTAAAAACAAATGTTATTAGAAATATTGGCAACAATAATTGTAAGTAATATGGTCATAGAGAAACTAGACCAAATATAATTACCACACTTCCCAATTTAAAACTTGTGTTATCCATCGATTTGAAATGAAGTCAGATAAATCAGAAAATTATCCTTGCCTTGACATACATTCCTAATTCTCACAGATGAAGATGAGTTTCCATACTTATAATTTTGTGTTATAAATATGAAAATAATGCTTTGCATACCAGCGTAAGTTAAAAAGATTAGTTATGGAAATCAAATCTTGCTCCTTTTATAAAAACTATTTTTTATAAATCTCTTTTATACTTATAAAACCTCTTAAATAAATCTCCGAATTTATATAGAAAGGTCTTTTATAAAACTCCAAATTTATTTGTAAACTTCTTACAAATCTTCAGTTTCAAGATAAGACTAACGCTTTCCATAAATTGCTCATTCAATATATCAGTATACATTTAAAAATATGATTTATTTTCAAATTTCTTAAAATGATATCATTCCCTTTTATGAAATACCATTTATAAATCTATTCTTTTATCACTCATTTTATATAAATTATTTCACAAATATTTATTACAAAATATTTCTATCTTCTTTAAAAATAGAATCACTTTATGATAAAAGATAAATTTCCTTTTATATTCCTTTAATATAAACAATCATTACTATATTAACTTTCTATAAAACAAATACTTCCCAAAATACTTTTAAAATATTTCCATTTATGTTAGAAAAGACAAATACAAAGGTTGAAGTGAAATAGAGAAGTTTAAGACCCATTTATAAATAAATGTCCTAGAAAATTCCAAAAACCACATATAAAATCATTTTTTGAATCAAAATTAATTTGAAATCAAAAAGCAAACCATGGTATTCCAAAATACTATAACAAGACCCAGAGCTACCATAACACTCAACAAGTGCTTCTATTCTATAATTAAAAGTGTTCAACTTTTCAACATATCAAAGTCATATCCAATAAGGCCAAGCTACCAAGATTTGACATTCAACAATTCATGTAGGTATATAACTAAAATTTCAAATCGCAATAACGAGTATCCGAATTCCTCTACAAAATTTCTTGAGTACTGTGTATTTCATTTCATATGCTCTAGTTTTCAAAACAGAAATTCGACCAAACCAGATAAAGAAATCATGCAAGCATACAAATAACAATTTATATCTATTATATATCATACACTATTTATCCAAAAGTGAGTTATCTCACAATAATATCAGCTGATGCTTACGCATTCCTTTTTGATCTAAAATTCAACGACATTCGATATTGTCTCATAGCTACACTTGCTCCAAACTTGACAAAATCAACTCAAGTGCATAGATAATGCTCCTATATGCACAACGCAAAAGACCACATCTTGACTGGACCTCGTATGCAAAAGTTATTGGTTTCATAATTTGTGAATTAATTAATTTAATTAATTAGTATTTATTCCCCAACTAGCCTTTTAATTAATCTTTCCCCTCTAATCTTTCTTCTCCTTCCCCTAATGAAAACCTGTACACATATGCACACTTACCCATCTCTAAGCCTGTGCATGCACCACCAATCTCCTCCTCCTTTATAAGAAATCGCATAAAACCACCTCTTATCAACTCCTCTTCGTGAAAGCATTACATCCATGCCTTAAACACCAATCTCGAATTCCCTAATGAAATTGCGACTTGGACATTCAAACATAACAAAGCCATTGTCTCTTTTCACCTTCAAGGCCAGAGCTCCCCTCGTCGATGTTGATAGGTATAGGTTGCTAAGAGAAATGCAACAATACTCACCCTATCACCTTACACCTCCCCATTCACCCTCCAACTAAAATCCTAGCACGACAATCCTCAAATCGCATAACCCTAACCACCACCGTAACATGTTTCGAGGCTATGAATTTAAACCCCTCGGCTAAACGAGTTCAATGAATCCAAAATCGATGAATTTCTTGCATCATAGCTCCTGGAAAAATTAGGAGAAGATGGTGGCTAGGTTTAGTGTTTACAGTAAAAGGAAATAAAAGAAGAGGAGAAAAAAGAAAATTGATATGGAAAAGTGTGTGGGGGGCTTATTTTATGTTATAATTTTTAATACTTCGGTGCACGGCATCACGTTCGCGTACAACTTCGAATGATAGAAATAAAAGTGCAATTGCAGAAAATAATGCGACATGTTCAGCAGACAATAATAAAATACGCTAGTTATCTTATTCTATGAAATTTCAAAAATACGAACGCTTTAGCAAAATACGCCAAACGATAGTTTAAATATTTTTCAAATTAAAAATTATTGAAAAATAATGTAAATTCATTTTAAAAAATACGTCATTAAAATAAAATCGTTTTATTAACATTTGATTTTATCATTACTTATCAAATTTTAATAAATTTTAATATTTAACAAGATTAAATATTTCCATTTTAAACGTTAAAATTTATGGGTCGTTATACTGGGGGTTTGCCTCAACAGACTACAAGTCCTACTAGTGTGGGTTTTGTATGGGATACGCACAACCACATATTTGTTTATTTTGTTTGTAGTTGGGAGGCAAGGCTAGATAACCCCTAGACTAGTCTTCAAGGTGAGTTAGAAAACAGCTAATAGTTATAATGTCTTCATTTGGCAATAAAAGGAAGATCCTCAGTGTATTTGTAAAATTCAAACTAAGCACAAATGGTGGATAACTAGAGTGATGTGGGTTACAGGTTCTAGCGAGGAATGTATCCTGGTCCATAGTGGGATTGTGGTACTTACACATACATGTGAATGTAGTTGTTGTATACCTTGAGTAGCTGGGGCATATCGTACGCATATACGACATTAAGATGACCATGTTAAAATAGAAGACATAACATGTAATGGAAAGCAAGTGGTATAAACTTTTTTTATGCGTAAAGTATTTAAGTTACTAATAACCAGAACATTGTTCTGACGCTCTTCTTATTATAACCTATAAGATAGACAGAGGGACAAGTAATAGTATAAGGCGAGAATGGTGGAAGTACAGATTTCCTTATGCATGCTCGGTACTAACAAGGCTATTGGATACCAGAGGTATTAGCCTTGGTTAGTAATATATTTATTATACTTTACTAGTTCACTATGAGTTTTCATGGATAGTGCTTTAATACAAATTTTTTTATTTACAGGATACCAACACCAATGATCCGTACTTTGGCAGACTTGGGTTTTTGATTTAGCTAAAACTTGAGCTCACTGAGGTGTGGGTTGTTATAATTGGTTGTCCAATGACATTCGCTTCCAAACTCTTGTGGCAATTCATGCAATATCCCTCACGTATAATTATTCTGTGCAATCCTTTGACTTGCACAGCCTACTAACTCCTTGACTTAAGATATGTTGGGGTTTCTTATTAAACCTCATATTGTATGATTTTGTAAACAATTCTTTAGATGAAACTAATTTTAACCTCGTGTAATACTCCTAAGTGCATGATTTTATAGAAAGAAGTTAAGTCAACTCCACTCACAATTAATCATACTTTGTTCAACAAATTTTGATTATTCTTTATTGATACACCATTATGTATCATAGGGAGGAGTGACTTTTGATATTGAATCTTAATTCATTTTTAGGTAAGTTCGAAACTCTTTTCAACGCAATCACCATTGAAATAAAATCGAACCATATATTTTCTATCGCACATTATTTTATTTACTTCTATTTTATATTCTATGAACGCATCATTAACATATCACATGTGTATCGTACACACATTTTCATATTTGTGATAATTCATCGATGAACACAACAAAGTACATGGAACCATTTTGGAACTTTTGATTGCATGCATTTATATTTATCAATTGGTAAAGTTCATCAACCCTTATGTTGCTCTAACTAAATGGGTTCTTTGCCCTTAATTGTCTAAGATATAATTTACTTGTACCATATAATTAATAATCATATAATCACAACTATTTTTCAAAACAACAGCTCAGTCTATAATTACAAAATGATTGCAAATAAATTTAGATACTTCTATATTTCCATTGTATCACAAATATCAATACTATAGTTTTATTTTTTATTCATATTGAAATAAAACTATGTCTGCTTTTCAATTAATACTCAAAATTATTTGTATTTCGTAAATAATGTTGGGTATGTTTTACAAAAACAATTTTGGCAACTTGATGTAATCATTAAGTGCTATATGACATTCTTCATTTATTTCCACTATTACTATAACAACGTACCAATTACAAGGTTCATTATCCACTTAATATAAATTATTTATTTCATATATAGCAACTAATTTATAGTAGAGAGTTCTTTGACCCAATACCTTGAACTCGATATGATAAATCTCATAGAAAACAATTTTCTATATGAAAGCACATTTCATAACAGAATTCTTACCTGTTATTCCAATATTAAGTATCAATTATTATTTTACAATTTCTATTTTCGATGTTTCTTTATGAAGAAGAAGTGATCATTTAATCTCTTCATCGCACTATGTCTTAAATTACATATATCCACGTATATTTGTTTTCCTTTCTAAGTGGTTAAACCATTCAAAAGGAAACCTTGTTACAAAACCGTAACAAAATCTTTACAAAGGTACATTTGGCCATCCTTTACATTTAAGGATATTGAATAATTTCCGCTTTATGTATAATGATCAAACTGATATTTCAGTGATCGAATTCTTAGATCTATCACGTAGCCTTTTTGGTCTACTGTTACATTTAACACAACGAGATCATTATTGTAATCAATCAATTTGAACGCTCGATCTAACACTATGGTTTACTTGCTTATCTTGAATGAACTAATTTCATTGAGGTTTCGTACATGATTAATTATGACGCTTCGCCATGCAACATTTGTATGTGATTGACTATGGACTAATCATTCATATTCAAGCGTTGTCATTAGAGTTTGAAAGTCTTAATGCATAGTACACAGCCTCAGGCAAATAAACACTTAAGTCAATAATTATGTATGTAATTAATAGTTGTAATACTATGCGATTGCAAGGGTATTGAAATAATATTAATTGCAAAAAATTTATCAACATGGATTATTATAACTTTATATAACAAATTCTCTTGCAATATTAGAGAGGTTAAATGTTAAAACTTCATTTTTTAATAAGGATCCCATTATATTTTTATATTTCTCAAAACCCTCATTAAAACATAGAAATCGCTCAATTTCTCTAATAGGTGTTAGGACTCATATGCCTTGGGATTCTGACCTTAAAAAAATTTCAACAAATCATAGGCCTATATATAATGGAGCTATTTATCGGTTCTATAACATACAACTCCTAGCCCATGGTTCTTTGTCCTAATCTCATACTTATCATGAGGAAAGCTCAACAAATAAAGAGAGATTGTTCACTCATACCCGTAATTTCACGACGGCCTAAGTATAATGCACATACCTTGAGGATAGCTCAAAAAATATATGCATATATCTTACCTCTTTTATTCAATATATTAATAGTACTTAACATAACATCCCTAGCTTGGGGAAAGCTCAACAACTAAGGAGTATAAAAGTAATCTATTAATATATAAAGGGTAGAGGACAACTTTAAATTAAAAAATTATGATCTTTAACATTTTTAATTGAGTGGCATTAACATATGAGATAATGTATTTCTTATGAAATACACTTGTGATTCAAGTGGTTGACACATCAAAAATCACTGTATAAGTGCTATACTTATGTATTTATCCCTTAAGTCTCATTTAAGCTTCTTATTGTTCCATTTCTATCAAACAATCATATTATATAAGCTTAATTATTAGTGACTTTTATATTTAATTAAGTTATATAATAGTCTTATGTATATTATATTAATTAAATCTTATTTAATTAATTCAGTTAGTTATCATTTTAATTAATTTATGTTATTCAATTAAACATTTTAACTGAATATGTATAACGTAATATTTTGGTTACACACGTATATCTTTATATATGCATGTTTTATTATTTGTTAATTAAGTTATTTAATTAAACAATTTTATTAAATACAACTTATGAAAATTTCTTATGTATACACGTATACACTTACATCACTTTTAAAAATTCAAGAAATTGTAGCATATATCAATATATGTAGTATACATTTATATGCTTCAGTTAATTAACTATTTAATTATTTTATTTTATTTATTAATCTTAGTAATAAATATTAAAATTTTGAAGTATATTTATTATATTTTCAAATTTCTTTTAAAAACTGTATTATAATATTTAAAATACACAAAGATAATACACAATGTCTTCTATACCAATTTTGAAAATCATATTATGAAATTATGTAACATTCCCTTTTTTCGGCCAAATTAAAATTAGTAATTAATATAAGTTTTGGGTTAAAATTGTGAAACAAATTGAATTTTTCCAAAAAAAATAAAGATATGTGTTTATATATATATGTGTGTGTGTGTGTGTGTGTGTATGTATGTATATAAATGGATTTTTAATTTGAATTTTGGAATTTGTTTTCTAATTTTGTATATGTGTACAGGTTTGAAAAATTTTATTTTGAAATTTAGGCTAAATAGAATTAGATTGTAAATAAAGAAATTGATTTGTAATTCAATAACCAATATTTTTATAAATAAGTTGGATTTAAGAACTTTATAAACTAATAGAAATTTGTTTTCTATTATATATATATATATATATATATGTATGTATATATTAGTGATTTGAAAAATTATGATTTGAAATTAATTTTCAAAAGGTTAATCTAAGTTAAATTCTTATATACAAAATCAAGGTAATTACTTATTTACGAATAATTGGTTATAAAATCATTTTCCTAAAGATTATAAAAGTATATAACATTTAAAAATATAATAACTATACATTTGAAAATATAATACATATGTAAATAGATAATCTATAAAAATAAATTAAACTAAACAAAGGTTTAAAATTTGAATTATAAATTAATTAAGATAAAGGACTAAACATAAATTATAAACAAAGGGGTTTAGGCATAAAAATACATAATCGTGACAAATGTTTAATAAGTAACAACATTAATTAACAACTGTTAGTATAGGTTTACAAGTGGCAATTTGTTCTTTTTCTTAAAAGTTTAATACACTAACATGTTTAAGAATGAGAAAACCTATTAATTCATTTTCGGTTCAAAAGTCTTTCATCCTCATTTCTAAGTAAAACCTAAAAACCAAAAATCTGTTTCAAAACTGGAAAACAGAAAAAGAAATCAAAAACAAATCAAACAAGATCAGTTTGCAACTTGTAAACAACATCAAGTGTTCATGTTTCAACCTGGTAAGACAATGCAATGATTTAAGCTTCGGTATCATGATCAGATTCAACTAAAACAAATGCAAGTTCAATTCGGGTTAAATAAAAAGAAAGAGTAAATCATATACAAGTTTCAGAAAACAAAAGTATTTCCAGATCAAAGAATCAAGTTCAAAACATAACACCTGGTTCTCTATTTTAACATAACACTATGAGTAAACTCCATTTTAAACCCAATCTTTATATTGATCCGTGTTCTGTGATGATGGATGAGTTTATGATGTTGTGAAATATGTTGTATGGATATAAATATGTCTATATATACATATATTAATGTGATCTGTGTATAGACATTAATTCTGTTTTATCAATAAAAATTAAGAACAGCATAAATAAATCTACATCTTCCCAAAATTATCAAGCTATGATTACAAAATAAAAAAGGATTTTAATGGTGTAATATTATTATTTTTAAAAATAAAAACAAGTAGTAATATTAAGTAATTTATCTAGAAGATAGGAATTACAGAAATATAGATTCAAGACAGAAGAATCAATTATCGCGAATTCAAGTTCAGAATTCATTATGTAATTCATAGCAGGAAATGATGATTTTAGGTAGTAATTTCATGATTTTAAAGCTTTGGAATAAAGAGGAATATAGAGTTGATCAGAATTGGCTTATTTGCCAATCTCCGTCAAACGGCGATGGTTCGAGGGTTGAGCTTGGGGTAGAAGGAAGTTTGGAGGTTGGAGAACCTAGGAAAAATACTATTGAATTTCTAAAACACTGTGACGGCGACACATCATCGAACTAGTGTTCGACTGTGGATTTTGGACTATGGGTTTTTCGAGGGAATTTCGCCATCGACGTGGCACCGGAAAGGACCGGTCGAAGGGGAATTACAGCCTTGTTGTATGTTACGTCTATGGAAGGAGCGACGTTGATTGCAGTGGTCAGAATCGCTGGAAAAGGGTGATTTTTTGATCTAGTTTGTTTCCAGGAGAATATTGATTGGTTCAATCTTTGATCTCCAGCGAAGTGATGGGTTTTGGATGGTCTGAGGGTTTGTGGTGATCATCGGTGACCTATCGAAGTTCTCGACGGTGGTCGAAAGTAGACCAGACGACTGTACACATGCACACTTGTTTTTGCGAGTCTGGATATAATGGAGGTCGGGGAAGGAAAAGATTTCTCGGGTTCAAGCTTGAGTTCGTGGGTGAGTTGCCTCGAAGTTATGAGAGATCGTGAGTTTCTCGGTGTAACGACCCAGATTTTTTTGAACGGTTAATTTGAGATATTTAAATGGATTTAAATATTTGATTTGGATTATGAATTGATTTTGAATATGGAAAGTATGGTTTTGATTTATAAACAAAATTCAGAATCTAAGATATAATGATTTATTGGATAATTCGACATTTGAATTATATAATTGGTAATTGGGTAAAATATAAAATCTGGAGTTATAAGCTTGTCAAAAATATTTCAGAGGGGATTATAAAATTTATATTGATAATACTGGAAGTTATAGATGGGGTAAAATTGATTTTAATAGTTGTTTATTCAATTTTAAAAATACACCGTTTAAATTGATGTTCAAAAATAGCATTCCGAGGCACAATCTCGGATTTCAACGAAACCAGTTCCATTGGATCCTTAATATTGTATTATTATCGGATTTCAATTTTCGTAGCATTTAGAGTTGTTGTGTGAGCACACGGTAAGTAAACGTGCTGGAACTTATATCAAAGATTTAATATAATAACTGGGTCCAAAAAGCTATCTTCTCCATACGATCGAATTATGGCTCAAAACCTTTTCCATTGCATTCGAAATAGGGGTATAACATTATGAACGCATAACGGCACGTCTTGATACGATGTTAAGATTTAAAGCTGCGAATTCAAGACAATTTAAATTTAAATTTGAATTTAAATTAATATATTGTTTGACTGGTCAAATATTCCCATCAGCTGCCTTTCTTTCAAATCAGAACTTTATCCCTTCACTTCAAAAACACCACGGTCGACCTCCTCTGTAGCAAGTTGGGCTAAACATGTTTCCATCCTGTCGTGTCCCCCTATTCTTCCTTTTTATAATACAGGCTGGTTCAAAGAATTTGAAAAGAAAAATAAAATCAAAAGAGAAAATGGTGACAGTTCATCCTCTTTTCCCAAACGAAAAATATAGTTCAAAACCGCAACCTTCCCTATTTCTTATTTTATCCTCGTAGTTCACTATCCCCTTTTCCCCTCCGTCTAAATCCAATTTGAACCAGCCTCTAAATCAATCCGAAGTAGATCGATTTCCAGAATTGCGTGAAGCGAATACCATGGTCGAAGGGGACGCAATCGAAGGGAAGGCGACAACGAGGATGTGGCATGCTCGGGTAAAGGTGTTCATACGCACGTGCATGGTTAGGGTTTCGTGCCAAGGTCGTGATTCGACTAATTCGATGGGATTTGGGACTGCGATGTGAAGTTTGACAATTTTCGGGTGTGCATGGGAACGTTGGGTCGAGAGCACAATCGGGAAGGGACGAATGGCGGCAGTTGGCTTCAGAAGGTTTAAGCTCGGTCGTAATAATCTTGGAATAGGCGATGTTAGCTGTGAGGTATTTTAGCATTTTTTTGAATGTTGATTCATCAGTAAAGTTAAAATACATATATGAATATATTAGGATTCAGAGGGAAATTTATTCCAACTGTAAACTGTTTAATTTAAATGGGCGTAAATAAACAGAAAATGCATGTATATAGATAAGGCTTTAAAGATGATTTTTTTTAGAGGGAAATTGGTTTAAACTAAATTATTAGTTGATTAATTTATTTAAAAGGGAATTGATTGTTCGATTTGTTCGAGTAGTAATAAACTGTATAAAAATACAAGGTCAAAATCGGGAACCAAGCAAGAATGGAAATGGATTGCAAAACAAAATCAAAGGTGAGTTAATCTCACACTTCTGGATTATTATTTAAATTTAAATGGTTAAATTTAAATGGTTAAATTTAAATAATTGATTGAATGATTGAATTGATTTGATGTGCTATATTATATATAGTAGTACATATATAGTATGTATTGGAGTGATTTATTTTTCCGCATTTTATAGCGGATGAGACCCTATGCGCCGCATAATAGTGGATGATATTATATTAATCCCATATACTGCGATATTCCACCTCGAAGTGGAATTGGTATATTGTATTGTGCTAACATTTGTGGATGAAGGGAAACAGGTTGGAGGGATCCAATTGGATTCCACAAAATTATTTAGATTGTTCTAATAATTCCGTGTTATGATTATTTGATATTATGTGATGGATTATATTGATAAATGGAATATTAGATGCTGTGTTTGATTGGTTATATTTGGGTATACTGAGTTATCAAATATATATAGATTGGAATTTTGATGAAAAAATAAAACGAGAGAATTCTTAAGTAAAAATAATTTTTGAAAGTTGGATAAATTAAAAAGTGAATTAGAAAAGATGAAAGTTTAATTTTTAAATTCTAATAAATAAAATTCCAAGTATGGAGAAATGAGATTTTTGAATAAATGGGAATAAGTGATTTTCTTAAAAACTTGAGTGATTTTATGTAAAGGAATGAAGAATTTATTTTAAACAATTCAAGGTTTAAATTTAGTGAAAGGATAAAGAAGGAATTTGGGAAATATGAAATTGGTGTTTTCAGTTAAAAGAATTTAAAGCATAAGTTAGAATAAAAAATCTAAAGTCAATGGGTTATGAAATAAATAAGTAAGTAAATGAATTTATTTCAAAATGGAGTAAATTGGAAATCAGTTTGGAAATTGATTTAAGTGTTTGAAATTGGAAATTTAAAGGAGAATGTGACTATGAAATTTATAAACTGGGTTTATAAAGTGAAACGAATATCAGTGGATATTTGGTAGTATAAATTTCACGGTGGGAATTTATAAGAATGGGTAAAATTGTTTAAAAATAAATAGTGATTTATTTTTAAAAGATGTGAAAGAGAAGCGTATTTCCCTGGATAGCCAAATACGTTTTCAAAGCAAATTTTTAAGTATAAGTTAAAAATTAAAAGTTATTTTAAAAGCATGTTTTAGAAAATTTATTATTTTTAAATGTTTAAATTTTAAAGTAAGTATTTTTCAAATTTATCTTAGTAGTAATTACTTAAAGGTGTCTTGGTAATATGTTTTAAAAGAATAAAAATTTAGTTTTATTATTTTATTAAGTAGCTTTATTTTGAATATTCTTAAAGTATATATCTTTGAATAAAGTATTAAAGTAGTTTTTAAATTTAAATGTTTAAAGCGTATTTTATAATAATGTGTTTTTAAATTATTTTAAAAATCTAAAGTATTGGTACTTAGTGTTTTCAGCGGAAATAAATATTTGAGAATTCATTTCATGAGAAGAGTGGTTTGAAAACTGTTTTCAAAGGGTTGAAAAGTGAAAATATATCTTGTGAAGTTATTTTGAGATTAATAAATAATTTGGTGAAATTATTTATATTGGATGGTTGTTTGTGAATGTTAATTGATAGTTAAATAACCGACTATCAATATTGGCCAATGCGCTAATCGTTTCGAAGAGATTGGGATTGGGATTAAATTCTCGAAAACCACTTCGATCTGGTTTGTACATTTTCGTGAGGAAGACGAGTTTGGATTCGAAGGTGGAGCAGCGAATTGCAAAGGCTAGTCGCTACTAATCCTAAGGTGATTCCAAAATGGATGTAGTAGAAGTAGTGCCTTGGGTTCCGTTCGAACCCAGAACGGACTTGTATGGATGAATGCTTTCAGAACATCGTCAAGTGGACGTTGAGCATTCTAAGAGATGTGTTCTAAAAGGTAACGCTTAGCCTCGAGCCACATCAACCGCGAATGACTGAAAATCAGGGGTTATGTAGCAAGGTGAAGTGGGTAGCACCCACTAGGTCGAGGTCATCCCTGTCTAGATGTCCCTTTTTATTTCAGCTGTGTGGGCGGTTGCTGATCCCAACCGCGGGGTGATCTTACTCGGGATTATCCAGTAAAGGGCAGTCTGTTCTTGTGTTGTAGAGGATCGGGAGAGATCCTCGGTAAGATGATCTAGGCCACATACTGTATTAGGTGGTACCCCAGTGCCTAGTCATTAGTTGGAAATCCATTCGCCCTACGCGCCTTTACGGTTTTGATTGTGCCCAACTATTGCTGAAACGTGAGATGCAAGCATTTCAGCTAGATTCTATTTTACTTTCTATAAACACTATTATAATATGAGGTGGATTTGATAAAAAGTGTTTTGGCTATCGTAAGGTAAAAACCCGACATGTTTATTTGTGGCGTGGTCTTACGAGATGCTTTTGTTTTCAAAGGATTTTGAAACATTAATAATCAAATTGAGTGTGATTTTCTCACATTGGTATTCCAAACTGATTCGAGTGTTATTTCACTATAATGCTCGGGTTAGACCGAGTATTATAGAATACATGAAAGGATGCTATGGAGCTCAGGAGACGAGCCGAATGGCGATACGTACTTCCGTACTTGTTTTAAATATTCCGCTGTGTGATTAGTTAAACATTCATTTTGTGAGGACAGGTTATAATTACTCTCCAGCTGTGTGTTATGTATACTCTGATGATATAATGTATAAACAGATTTTTTTTTGTGCAAAGATCATTTATTACCTATTATATTTTATTCCGCTGCGATGGTTAGATTCTGATGTTTTTTCTATTTTTTTCTCCTACCTCTTCTTCTTTAACCCTAACGGTTTGTATTTTCATTCACCTTGAGTTGATGTGTTGGAAAATAGTGTTGACTTAAGGGGTATGTGTTTGCGGGTTATTACAGTGGTATCAGAGCTTAGGTTGGTGATAACCGTGGCTTTGGTGGGGATTACTCATTAAATAAAGTTCGTAGTACTCTAAAATGAGTTTGAGTGTATTAATAAATATGAGCACGTATTTGTTAGTGAATATAAAAGTTGTTTTTATATTGTGTTGACTTATCGGTTAACTGTTTATGGATTCTGGTCGATATGTGGGACGCCATGTTATCGATAGGAATTTCTGAACTCTTAAACAAGATAAACCGACACAGTATTGTTTTAAATGGGGTAAGTGAAATAATTTTACCTAAATTATTTTTATATATAAGGGAATAATTTTTCGTAAATTATTATAGTTATATATGGATGCTTGGTTGTTAGGAATGATAATATTAAATTATTATCATTGTTGTGTAAAATTGAATAAGATATTGAAATTATAACTAAAGCTAAGGAATAAATTCATATACAAAGGAAATTTGTAAACGTAAATTGCAAATGTGATTTATAAATTGAAATAAGATTTCAAAATAATATTTGAGTATGAATTGAAAGAATTTAGACCTTGAAATTTTAGGGAAGTTTAATTCCTTTGGGTTGAAAATGATTTTCAAAGATTTTGGGGAGGAATAATAGGAATATTATTCGGAAATATTTTGAATTGGATTTGAAATCTGGTGAGACTTGAAATTAAGAATATTTGAAAATGTTTTTTAAGAGATAAAAGCATTGAACTCTTTCGGTCGCTAGAAAATAACTTTGATGATGACTACAACATCATCGATGTTCATTTTAGAGTTTCCAATGGAGGAATTACTACTTGAATGTTTTAAATGGGAGATATTTGCAAAAACTGGGTTTGGTTTTGAAATTCAAAGAGGTAATTGAATTTACCAAAGAATTTTTTATATAATTGATTTCAAATGATTTTTGAAATACTTAAGTGATTATTGAAGACTCTGGAATTGGTTTAAATGTTTTGAGTGTCTAAGTAATGGCTTAAGCTCTAGAGGTCTAACTAAAAATGTTTATGTATTATAAAAAGATTTAGAAATTTATAAAGTTTGAAAATTTCCTGGAATGAGATTAACTTGTAAAAAGTTAATAAGTTAGAAGAGTAAGTCGAATAAAATGAACTTAGGCTAAGTTTAATAATATTGTCATTGGATTTGAATTAAAGTTGAAATATAATTGAGAAGAAATTGTATCACGTAGTGGATTCATTAAATGAAATTAAGTTCTTACTTAATAAAATTTAAATGGATTGTGAAGTCAAAAGAATAGTATGAGGTTAGATTTAACTGGAGTTTAGTTAAATAAGATTGAATTGGAATAAATAGATTTCGATGGCTTATAAAAGAATTGAAAACCCACTGAATAAAAATATATACTTGGCAAAGTAGACTAGACAAAGTAAATGGACATCGAAATAAAATTTATTAAGTTGGGAATAAATTTGTGAATGAACAAATTAATTTAATTTGTAACTAAATGGAAGTGAAATTTAATATTGAAATTAAATTTAAATTGGTAATAAAATAGAATTGAAACTGAATATTGAAATTTAATTTAAATTATGTATGTAAATTAAAGTGAAAATTGAAGAATTTGTTCGAAGAAGCTAAAGGATGTAAAATTTTGCATATAAACTTTTATTTGAGATTAAAAAATAAATTAGTAGGTGGAACTAATTTAAAGAATGGTTAATTAAATATTGTTCGAGATAAGATGTATTGGAAATTGAAATGAATTAGTGGATGAAACAAATTTAAAATAATGATATGAATCGGTTATAAATGGAAGATAAAATTCAATATTCTGAGTTGAAGATAAATTGAATTCATATGGAAATGGGAGAACCAATTTGAATAGAAGTAGATATAAACTAAAGTGGTGAAGTGAAAATAAATATAAGAAGCATATAAAATACTTATATTGAACTTAAGAAGAAACGGTAAAATTCTTAAGTAATATGGGTGTCGGGAAAATATATTGAATAAGCATTTGAGTGAAGATTTAATAAAAATAGGTGAAATGATAAGCGTTGATAAGTGAATAGAAATCAAAATGAATGTAAATAAAAAGAGAATTGATATGGTTGATAATCAATTGAGATAAATACGTAGTATGTATGTATATTATTTTATTCGCATAGCAATTTGATCTAGATTCGAGCACAGAATTTCGAGATAGTTATATCGATCAGAGTTAGGATTTTTCACTCGATTTTCGACGGCGAATCCTGGATATGGATTTTGGTTGGTTCTGAAAATTCTCTATCATAGTTATGACTATGCAAGGAGAATGATGGTTTCTGATCATGAAACCAGATCTGAGTCTGCACTAGGAAGTCAGGTGGACGATACTAGTTCAGAAGTGAAATTGTGTGTTTAAGCGAGTGATCGAATTCGATATTGCGTACGGATGATATATGTACATCGTACGAGCTTGAATGAATAGATATTGAATTTTTTTAAGGAAGTCGGTAAAATGTTTTTGAATGTTGTGATTGGATATTACTTCTATGTAGAATATATAGGTATTATAAAGGAAAAGGAAAATTTGTTTTGATTTCAGAGATAAATTTGAATTGCTCGAAAAAAAGATATGTGTTTAAATTTCTGTATGATATGTGATTGGGTTTTTGATCTAGCCACTTGGCTTTTTGTTTTCTTTTGGAATTTGGGAGCTCATAGAGGTATTTTGTAGTTGTTCCGAGTTAGCCGTGCGGAGGAGACGCTGGCGAAATTTTCGGAAATTTAGAAGTTAGAAAATTTTTGAGAAAATTTTGATAATTCAAAATTTTGTTTTAAATTGAAATTTGAATGATTGAGCAAATAGTATTGTTTAAAACTATCGGATAGTATGGGAAGTTAGTAAGAATGATAATGGGTCTTTTATAAAAAGATAGTTGGTAGGATGTTGAATTGTTGGTTTTGGGAAAAGTAAACGGGTATTGGTCCATTCTTCCTAACCAGCAATTTTGAGGACGAAATTCTTTTAAGGGGGAGGAATGTAACGACCCAGATTTTTTTGAATGGTTAATTTGAGATATTTAAATGGATTCAAAAATTTGATTTATATTATGAATTGATTTTGAATATGGAAAGTATGGTTTTCATTTATAAAGTAAATTCAGGATCTAAGATATAATGATTTGTTGGAAAATTCGACTTTTGAATTATATAATTGGTAATTAGGTAAATATAAAATCTGGAGTTATAAGCTTGTCAAAAAATTTCAAAGGGGCTTATAAAATTTATATTGATAATATAGAAAGTAATAGATGGGGTAAAATTGAATTTAATAGTAGTTTGTTCAATTTTAAAAATACATCGTTTAAATTGATGTTCAAAAATAGCCTTCTGAGGCACAGTCTTGGATTTCGACGAAACCAGTTCCATTGGATCCGTAATATTGTATTATTATCGGATTTCATTTTTCGTAGCATTTAGAGTTGTTGTGTGAGCACACGCAAGTAAACGCGCTGAAATTTATATCGAAGATTTAATATAATAACTGGGTCCCAAAAGCTATCTTCTCCATAAGATCGAATTAGGGCTCGAAACCTTTTCCATTACATTCGAAATAGGGGTATAACATTATGAACACCTTGCGGCACGTCTCGATACGATGACAAGATTTTAAGCTGCGAATTCAAGACAATTTAAATTTAAATTCGAATTTAAATTAATATATTGTTTTACTGGTCAAATATTCCCGTCAGCTGCCTTTCTTTCAAATCAAAACTTTATCCCTTCACTTTAGAAACACTACAGCCGATCTCCTCTGTAGCAAGTTGGGTTAAAAACGTTTCCGTCCTGTCATGTCCCCTATTCTTCCATTTATAATGCAAGATGGTTCAAAGAATTTGAAACGAAAAATAAAATCAAAAGAGAAAATGGCGACAGTTCATCCTCTTTTCCCAAACGAAAAATATAGTTCAAAATCGTAACCTCACCTACTTCTTATTTTTATCCCCGTAGTTCACTTTCCCCTTTTCCCCTCCGTCGAAATCCAATTTGAGTCGGCCTCTAAATCGAACCGAAGTAGATCGATTTCCAGAATTGCGTGACGCGAGTACCATGGCCGAAGGGGACGCAATCGAAGGGAAGGCGACGACGAGGATGTGGCATGCTCTGGTGAAGGCGCTCGTACGCACGTGCGTGGTTAGGGTTTCGCGTCAAGGTTGCGATTCGACTAAGTCGATGGGATTTGGGACTGCGATGTGAAGCTTGACGATTTTCGGGTGCGCTTGGGAACGTTGGTCCGAGGAGCACGATTGGGAAGGGACGAATGGCGACAGTTGGCGTTAGAAGGTTCCAGCTCGGTTGTAATGATCTTGGAATAGGCGATGTTAGCTGTGAGGTATTTTAGCTTTTTTTTTGAATGTTGATTCATCAGTAAAGTTAAAATACATATATGAATATATTACGATTCAGAGGGAAATTCATTCCAGCTGTAAACTGTTTAATTTAAATGGGTGTAAATAAACAGAAAATGCATGTATATAGATAAGATTTAAAAAAAATATTAAAGGCAAAGTGGTTTAAACTGAATTATTAGTTGATTAATTTATTTAAATGGGAATTGATTGTTTGATTTGTTCGAGTATCAATAAACTGTATAAATGTTTATACAAGGTCAAAATGGGGAACCAAGGAAGAATGGAAATGGATTGCAAAACAAAATCAAAGGTGAATTAATCTCACTCTTCCGGATTATTATTTAAATTTAAATGGTTAAATTTAAATAATTGGTTGAATGATTGAATTGATTTGATGTGCTATACTATATATAGTAGTATATGTATAGTATGTATTGGAGTGATTGATTTTCTCGCATTTTATAGTGCATGAGGCCCTATGCACCGCATAATAGCGGATGATATTATATTGATCACATATACCGCGATATTCCACCTCGAAGTGGAATTGGTATTATTGTATTGCGCTAACATCTGTAGATGCAGGAAAATAGGTTGGAGGGATCCAACTAGATTCCTCAAAATTATTTAGATTGTTCTAATAATTCTGTGTTATTGATTATTTGATACCTTGATGGATTATACTGATAATTGGAATATTGGATGCGGTGTTTGATTGATTATATTTGGGTATACTGAGTTATCAAAAATATATACATTGGATTTTTGATGAGAAAATAAAACGAGAGAATTCTTAAGTAAAAATAATTTTTGAAAGTTGGATAAATTAAAAAGTGAATTAAAAAAATGAAAGTTGAATTTTTAAAATCTAATAAATAAATTCCACGAATGGAGAAATGAGATTTTGGAATAAACGGGAATAAGTGATTTTCTTAAAAACTTAAGTGATATTATGTAAACGAATGAAGAATTAAACAATTCAAGGTTTAAATTTAGTGAAAGGATAAAGAAGGAATTTAGGAAATATGAAATTGGTATTTTCAGTTAAAAGAATTTAAAGCATAAGTAAGAATTAAAAATCTAAAGTCAATGGGTTTTGAAATAAATGAGTAAGTAGATGAATTTATTTCAAAATGGAGTAAATTGGAAATCAATTTGGAAATTGATTGTTTGAAATTGGAAATTTAAAGGAGAATGTGACTATGAGATTTAAAAACTGGGTTTATCAAGTGAAACGGATATCGGTGGATATTTGGAAGTATAAATCTCACGGTGGGAATTTATAAACGTATGGGTAAATTTTTTTACAAATAAATAGTGATTTAATTTTAAAAGATGTGAAAGAGAAGCGTATTTCCCCGGATAGCCAAGTACATTTTCAAAGAAATTTTTCAAGTATAAGTAAAAAGTTTAAAGTTGTTTTAAAAGCATGTTTTATAAAATTTATTGTTTTTAAATCTTTAAATTTTAAAGTAAGTATTTTTCAAATCTATCTTAGTAGTAATTACTTAAAGGTGTCTTGGTATTATGTTTTAAAAGGATAAAAGTTTAGTTTTATTATTTTATTAAGTAGCTTTATTTTAAATATTCTTAAAGTATATATCTTTGAATAAAGTATTAGAGTAGTTTTTAAATTAAAATGTTTAAAGTGCATTTTATAATAAAGTGTTTTTAAATTATTTTAAAAATCTAAAGTATTGGTACTTGGTGTTTTCAGTGGAAATAAATATTTGGGAATTCATTCCATGAGAAGAGTGGTTTGGAAACTGTTTTCAGAGGGTTGAAAAGTGAAAATATATCTTGTGAAGATATTTGAGATAAATAAATAATTTGGTGAAATTATTTATATTAGATGGTTGTTTGTGAATGTTAATTGATAGTTAAATAACCGACTATCATTATTGGCCAATGCACTGTTCGTTTCGAAGAGGCCGAGATCGGGATTCGATTCTCGAAAACCACTTCGATCTGGTTTTACGTTTTCGCGAGGAAGACGAGTTTGGATTCGAAGGTGGAGCAGTGAAGTGCAAGGGGTAGTCGCTACTAATCCTGAGGTGATTCCAAAATGGACGTAGTAGGAGTAGTGCCTTCGGTTCTGTTCGAACCCGGAACAGGCTTGTATGGATGAATGCTTTCAGAACATCGTCAGGTGGACGGTGAGCATTCTAAGAGATGTGTTCTAAAAGGTAACGCTTAGCCTCGAGCCTCATCGACCGGAATGACTGAAAATCAAGGGTTATGCAGTAAGGCTAAGTCGGTAGCACCCATTAGGGTGAGGTCATCCTTGTCTAGATGTCCCTTTTTATTTCGGTTGTGCGGGTGTTTGCTGATCCCAACCATGGGGTGATCTTACTCGGGATTATCCAGTAAGGGATAGTCCCGGTCTTGTGTTGCAGGGGATCAGGTGGGACCCTCGGTACCGTGATCTTGGCCACGTACGGTGACAGGTGGTACTCCAGTGCCTAGTCATTAGTTGGAAATCCATTTACACGCCTTTACGGTTATGATTGTGCCCAACTATTGCTAAAACATGAGATGCAAGCATTTTAGCTAGATCCTATTTTACTTTCTATAGACACCATTATAATATCTGATGGATTTGATAAAAATTGTTTTGGCTATCGTAAGGTAAAAACCCGACATGTTTATTTGTGGCGTGGTTTTATGAGATGCTTTTGTTTTCAAAGGATTTTGAAACTTTAATAATCAAATTGAGTGTGATTTTCTCACGCTGGTATTCCTGACTAACTTGGGTGTTATTTCACTATAATGCTCGGGTCAAACCGAGTATTATACAATACAGGAAGGATGCTATGGAGCTCAGGAGACGAGCTGAATGGCGATACCTACTTCCGTACTTGTTTTAAATATTCCACTGTGTGATTAGCTGTGCATTCAGTTTGTGAGGACAGGTTATGATTACTTTCCAGTTATGTGTTATTTATACTTTGATGATATAATGTATAAACAGATTTTTTTTTGTGTAAAGATCATTTATTATCTATTATATTTTATTCCGCTGCGATGGTTAGATTCTGATGTTGTTTTCTATTTTCTTCTTCTACCTCTTCTTCTTTAACCCTAACGGTTCGTATTTCCGTTCACCTTGAGTTCATGTGTTAGAAACTAGTGTTGATTTAAGAGGTATGGGTTTGCGGGTTATTACACTCGGGGGTTAGCTCGAGAATTTGAATGTGTTGGCTCGAGTTGAACAAGTATTCGTCTTAGGTTTGTAAAGTTACAATTTTACAAATTTAAATAAAACAAGTTTTTCATTTAATCAAATTTTAAAACCTTTTTCTTGATTCATTCTTGTAAGATAATAAATGGTTATTTCAAGTTTTGAATAAACTAAAGGTTTTAAAATATTTAATTAATCAAGTTTGAACCGTTCTAATACTTTATTTATTTTTAAATTTATTTTAGTACATATAATAGTGTAATTAAGAACTTAATTAAGAAGATTAAATATTTTCAATTTACTTAAAGGCTTTAAGTTAAATTAGGTGATAATGATGGTTTATCTCAAAGGTTGTTGAAAAATAAGACTTAAATGATGATTTGTAATTATTTAAGATAAATGGGTTATCTTAAGATGAAAGGATCATTAATTTTGAAATTTAATGAAAATTACTTAATCAAATTTTAATTTAGTATAAATTTAAGATTAATTAATTTGTTAAGAGTTAATTGATAAATGATAAGTAATTAAGGATAATCGACTAATGATCAAAAGGTACCTAATTGCTTAAAGATAATCACTTAATTAAAGTAATTAATTAATGATCAACATTGATTAATCAAGTGATTAAATTATTTTGTGATTTATTAATATAAGTGATTAGGGATAATCACTTATTAATTAAATTTAATTAATTAAATGACAGTTAATTAAGGGTTAATTAATTGATGTAATTAATGTGATTAATTAATTAAAGAATTATTAAATAATTAGAGGTTAATTATTTAATGATTAAAGTTTGTTTTATTTATCAATTAAGGTTGATTAATTAATGATTAAAGGTTAATTAATTCATTATTAAAGGTTAACTAATTAAAATAATTTGTAATTAATTAATGCTAATAACCTGGATTGGTGATTAATCTAGTTTCAATTAATCAGATGATTAATTAACCTTACTTATGGATGTTTGAATTACATGGAATGCTTTGAATTGTTTGATATCCCTGATGTCTGATACTTTGTAATATGAATTATTTTGATTTGAGCATTGATGAATGTAATTTATTTATCTATGATGAATTTGAATTATTTATCTGTGAATCTGTAAATGAAGATAAGCGTTTTAGGATTATACCGCTTATCAATATTGCTGTGTTTGGATTGTGATGATTGACGATGTTGCACTATTGTGTAAAACCTCTGGACTATACCATACACACACAAATATGGATTTGCACGAGGAAATCAGTTAAGTCACAGATATTTGAATTTAATATTATTCAAAATGGTTTTAAAAGTTGAATTTTGAATTAAAAAATGGTTTGGAATTGGAATTGGGTTTAATATGAAAAGCCTTTGAAAGGAGTTCTGGAAATAAAATTATTTTTGGATAACTTGTTAAAGTTTTGAAATTAATTTGATTTGAATTTGAATTCAAGATTTGAAATTGAGTTCTAAAAATATATGTTTAGAAATTATGGTTATACTAGTTATATAATGTACTTTTATGGATTTTAAACCATTTTAAAAGTATTATTTTTGGAATTTAAATCTAACCCAATTTTATACTGTAAAGGATATAACTTGTGCATATTTGATCGGATTTTTCCAAAATGAAAAGTATTTGTTTTCAAATGATAATGGCTTTCATATAACGAAAGGACTTCCAGTTTTTGTTGAAAATATTTCAATTTCGAAATGGAATAGTTTTGAAAGCTATAGATGAATCTTTGTGAAATATTTGGTGAACTTTGTTTTCAAACAAAAGAGGATCTCAAAGATAGATCTTTTGTTTAAATATTGTGAATGAATCTTTGTGAAAGATTTGGTGAACCATGTTTTTAAATTGAGAGGATCTTAAAGGTGTATCCCTTTGTTTAAAAGATTAAAAGTGGAAAAATTATTTCAAACCATTTGAAAGAAAGGTTTTATTGAGTTTTAAGTTGTGACTTAACTAAGATACCATATATCCGTATGCTTTTTAAAATGAAGCACTCATTATTCAGTTTAGACAGAAGAGGACGTTGTGTCATAAAACTCATTCCGAATAATGATACGACGTTATGGATTGCATTTGAAGACCGGTGGTGAAGACAGGGTATTTTCGAAAGCGAAAGGATTACTCGTGGAATGTCTCTGCACCGAATGGCCCCGGTATAGAGATTTGATCACGCTTTGTGATGGGGAGTCCGGAAGTGATTAGGGATTATCCAGATTGCAAGGGCTTCTTTGAAGTGCCTTCGATTCTGTTCGAATCTGGAACAGACTTGTATGGATGTATGTCTGACGTTACACTCTGAGATGTAAAGTTGTTTTCTATCAAATACATTTCTATTTGGTGGGGGAGAATTTATTCTCTTAGCTTAACACCCTTCTCCGAGACGTATGAGCTTAGAGGTTATGTAGTTGATGGTTACTAGTGATACATTCCCAATTTGGTAATGTGGCATATGAAGTGCGGCTGATCATTTGTTGATCAAAGCATGGTTTTTGTGAAAAGCGTAGCTTTGTGGATGAGACTTCGTCGAACCTCACAACCCGAAAATGGTCGAAATAGGAAAGTTGCGGCAAGGCTATTGGGGGTCGCGTCGTACGGTATGTTCATTTTCTTCTGGATAAAAGGTGGTATCATGGTATGGAGCCCAGATATTTAACTTTGTGGTTATTGTTGTTTGTTTGTGAATCCCGGGATAAAGGTCGGTAACGACCGAGGATGGCATACTTGTAGGTGTTACCTAGTAACATAGGTAACCCGGCCTTGTGTTGACAGAGATCCGGTTAGGTTCTTGGGGGCGTCCCTCCAGAGACGGCCCATTTGGTAAGGAAGTTCCTTAGCCTGACCATTGTTGGAAATCCAAAGAAACAATACGTGCCCTGTACGGTTTTAGTTGTATAACCTGCCATGGAATGTGGCGGTAACCTGTTTTGAACATGGTAGTTATAGTAGGCACAGTAAGAAATATCTATGATGGATAAGATTAATATTATGCTTTCGAAATGTTTTCTTCACTATGCACTAATAATAATATCAAAAAGGATTTTGCGTATTAAGCATGTTTGACTGTCATAAGGGGAAATCTTCTCCAATTGTGTGCTTGCATTATGTGTGTACGAGGAGGACTTATGGTAGTTTCATTTTCGAAAAAGCATTGCTGATTTCTTTCAAATTCTTTTTGCTTTTCTGTTAAAAGAAAATTGTTTGCTCACACCAGTACCATGACTGACCTAGAGTTTATTGTTCCCTTTCTAAACTCTGGGTGCCCACAATTTTCCACATGGGTAGCCTAGAGTTAGATTTTCAGATAATCTGCAGTAAATATAGAGTCGATAGCTTTCGGTCTTGTAACATCCCGGAATTTTTAACACGGGATTTGTGAACATTTAATTCATTTTAAATGTTTAATATAGTTTACAATTTAAATTTTTAAATAAATGACTTTGGTTAAGGTAATAAAATTGGTCAAATTTCAAATACGAAAATTTAAATTGGAATCTGAATAATAATAATTTAATGTTCGAAATTGAGATAAAGGATAATTCAGGATGTAAATAGTGATAAAAATGGTTTTAAAAGTTTATCTTGAGTTATTTGAGTGTAAATAGCATGGTGGAAATTCTAGATGAATTTTGAGGTCAATAAATTAATATTTGGAATTTTATAATAATTTAAAATGAATTTAATATTAGTAAATATTGCAATTAATTCGATTTAAGTCCGGAATGAGCCAAAATGATTTTTTAATGTGCTTATAAATTCCATATGAATTATTGTTAAGTTAATAAAATTTTAAACGTGGAAATGTTGAGTGATTTCGATAATTTCGAAAATCGCTTGATTTAATAGACGAGTTAAAATAGCCTTCTGGGGCACAGTCTCGGAATTCGACGAAACCAGTTCCATTGGATCCGTAATAGTTAGTTATTATCGGATTTCAATTTTCGTAGCAATCGGAGTTGTCGTTTGACCCCGGCAGCTCGAAACGCATCGAAATCGTTTTAATCGATTTAATTTAAAACTGATCGTTTAATTCCGTAACTCATGCATACGACCGAATTAGCTTACGAAACCTGTTCCATTGTGTCCGGAACGCGGAAAAACCCTAGAATTGCCTGTCGGAATGTGAGAATTGGAGTTCGTTTGCATTTGTGAATAAATTGAGAAAATTTGTTGATTAAAATATTATTAAATAACATATATATATTATAAAATTTCCTAAACCCTAAGCATATCGTGAGGCCGCCGCTGTCTTCGTATCTATGGCCGAAAACCCTCCTAATTTCATCTCCACTTATCGATCAATCCATGTTTCAATTGAAGAAGTTCTCAACTGGGAAATCGAAGTAGGCCTAGTGATCTATACATCTGTACGGTGGGGTGTTGTAAAGTTGGACGAGGGGACGGGAATTTCACGAGAGAAGGGCCGGCGTTCGAGTTAAAATTCTTGAGCTGGGGGTAGCCAAGTTTGGAGAGATTTTAGGCGTAGGTAGAGTCGACGTAGGGCTACGGAGTGGCGATCTCCGATCGTGGTGGAAGACACCGATGGTGGTTGCGATTTTTGAAGGATGATGTCGGCTTTGGGTTTCGATGATACTTGAAGCCTGCGCATGAAGATGGAGATACGGCCCGTGTGTTTTGGTATTATAAAGATTTAAGTAAAGTAAAATTTGTTTTAAATCTTGTTTAAGTTATAAAAATTCATAACTAGTTCATGTGTGATCAGAATTTGACAATTTTGGTAGCGCTGGAATCGCGGAAAAGCGTACTACGCGATGGTGCAGTTCCGGATTCATTCCGGGCAAGTAGAAATTTGGGTTAAATCGGACACCGTCCGGTTTAATTTAAATTTCGAACGCTCGCCGAAACTCAAGGTGAGTTATTCTCACTCACATCTGGATACTAGTAAAGTTAGACAGTTAATATTGATTATGGTTTGGATGTTTAGCTGTTTATGTTAATTATTATCAAATTGAATTGATATATGTGGTTGTGCTAATATTTGTGGATGCAGGGAAAACAGGTTGGAGGGATCCAACTGGATTCCTCACAATGTAGTATTATTTTTATAATCGATGATGATGCCTGTTTATATATTGTGAATGATAATTTTGGAATTAACTGGTATTGTGATATTGTGGTATAAATTACCAATCTAGAATATTAATTATAAGAAATTTGGAGTTTAATTATAAAGGAATTGAATTGAGTTTCAAAGGAAATTAAGAAAAGTAATAAATAAGGAATTTTAAAAGAATATAAAAAAAAATTTGGATCTATGGGATGGAAAACTGAAATAAAATTGCATTGGAATATTGCTGGATAAATTATAAATCCATAATTTAATTATAAATGGACAAATTGAATTTTTGAGAAATAAAAGATATTGTTAATTAATGAATTTAAAAGAATTAAAATTTGAAATCTATTTGGAATGAAAAATTGAAAATTGATAAAATCTGGAATGATAAATAAGAGAAACGTTATCAGTTGATAAATGTGAAAGTAAATTTATGTTATTAAAATATAAACCTGAATTGGAATAAATTGACAGAATTCATAAGAAGGATTACGGGAATGTATAAGTGGGAATGAGAGGTTCCATGGGGAAAACCAAGTTCGAGTTTAAACTGATTTTTATAAAAAGAAAGTTTTAAAAACTTAAACTTGTTTAAAGAGTGTTTTGGAAATTATTATTTTAACATAATTCTTAATAAATTAGTAATAGTAAACTTTTAAAATACCTTAATAATTATTTTTACAAATGGATTTACTTAAAGGCTAGTTTTTGAATAAAGTTGTTTGAAATTATTAATTTCTTTTAAAACTCTATTTTAAAAATATAGTATAACTAAAACCTTATTTTAAATCAAGTTATATCTTATAAAATAGTTTTGCTTTGAATATTTTGAAATTTTATTTTGAGAAAGTAACTAGTAGTAAGTTGATATATTTGAAAGTATATTTAAGAATAAAATATTTAAAGTGATTAAATTCTAAAATTGTTTTTAACTTGGTTATTTCCAATGGGAATATATGGTAAAGGATTTACCTTGTAAGGAAAGAGTTTTGGAAATTGTTTTCAAATGAGCTTTGAAAATTGGAAAATATATCTTTTGAAGATATTGAGGCAAATAAATAATGTGGGAATTATTTATTGTGTGATGGATGCTTATGGATGTTTATGAATATAAATTGATAGTTAAATCACCGACTATCAATATTGGACAAATGCGCTGATCGTTTCGAAGAGACCGGGATCGAGATTTATTTCTCGAAAACCACTTCGATCCGATTTGTACGTTTCGTGCGAAAAACGTGTTCGGCGTCGAAGATGGAGCAGTAAAGTGCAAGGGCTAGTCGCTACTAATCCTGAGGATATTTCCAAAATGGATGTAGTAGGAGTAGTGCCTTCGGTTCCGTTCGAACCCGGGACGGACTTGTATGGACGAATGCTTGCGAAACATCATCAGGTGGACGATGGGCATTCTAAGTGAAAACGTTCTAAAAAGGTAACGTTTAGCCTCATCAAATGGGAATGACTGAAAATCAGGGGATATGCAGCAAGGTTAGGTGGGTCATGCCCAAGCAGGACAAGATAATTCCCCTGTCTAGATGTCCCTTATTATATTTCGGCTTAGTGGGTGGTTGGTCGCGCCAACCACGGGGTTTATCTTGTTCGGGACTGTTCAGTAAGGAATGGTTCCGGCCTTGTGTTGCTGGGGATGAAGGGAGTAGTCCTCGGTACGGTGATCTAGGCCCCGTACTGTGACAGGTGGTACCCCAGTGCCTAGTCATTGTTGGAAATCCATTTTCCCTACGAGCCTTGTACGAGTTTTGTTTGTATTACCCACTTCGGTGGCTAGTAGCTGGAATTTAATCATGTAACAATTTCGGCTATTTTATAAGTATTTGTAAATAGACCCTATTATAATATCAGAGGATTTCTATAAAAATGTTTTAGCTATCGTAAGGTAAAAACCCGACATGTTTATTGGTGGCGTGGTCTTACGAGATGCTTTTGTTTTCAAAGGATTTTTGAAACTTTAATAATCAAGTTGGATGCATATTTATTATCAGCTGGTATTCCAGACTGACTCGGGTGTTATTTCATTATAATGCTCGGGTCAGACCGAGTATTATTTATACAGGACTTGATGCTTTGGAGCAGGAGAGGAGCTGGAGTCCGAGACGTATTATCTATATATATATATGTATATTCCGCTGCTGTGATTGTGGGGTATGTCTGATTGGTAAATTTGTTGTATGAGATACTCTGATTGTTGATGATGTGATATGTAAAACAGATATAGATTTCATTTTGTGTAAAGTTCTATATTTATTATTATAGTTTATTCCGCTGCGACTGTGAGATTCTGATATTGTTTAATTTCTTCTTCTTCTATCTCTTCTTCTTTAACCCTAATGGTTCGTATTTCTGTGCCACTTGAGTTAACAGAGGTAGAATAGTGTTGATTCAAGGGGTACGGATTTGCGGGCTGTCACACTTGGTATCAGAGCTTAGGTTGGCGACAACCTAGGCTTTGGTGGGGTAATTACTCATTAAACAGAGTCAATAGTACTCTATAATGAGTTGAGAGTAATAATAGATATGAGAGCGTACTTGTTAGTGCATATAAAAATTGTTTTTATACTGTGTTGACTTATCGGTTGAGTGTTTATGAATTCTGGTCGGTACGGGAAGTACAACCGTATCGATAGGGGTTTCTAAACTCTTGAACAAGATAAACCGACATAGAATTATTTTTAAAGGTGGGTAAATGAAATAATTTTACCCAAAATTATATTTTGATATAAAAGAAATAATTTTCTGAAATTATTATATATATTTGGATGATTGGTTGTTAATGTCTAAATCAAATAAGAATATAAAATTTAATCTGAAATGTGAAATAGTTATGGTGAAAATAAAATTCTACAAATATAAATTATATAAAGGGAAGAATAACTAAATGTGAATTAAACCAGAATTTAAAACCCGGAAGTTTTGGAAAGGATTTTAAATCAAATAAAAATAAAAGTTTGAAAATTTAAAATCCTGGGAAAGTTTGAAATGTTTGTTGAGATTTGAAGGTATTTGAAGGTAATGATGGAATATTGTTTTGGGAAATATTTTTAAATGGAAACTGTTTTGAAATGGATTTAGAAAAGTAAGAAGCATTGAACTCACTTCAGTCGCTGGGAAATAATCCTGATGATGCTGGCCACATCATTAGAATTCATTTTCGAGTTTCTAAAGTGATGGATTGCTTCCCTAGTATTTGGTTATGGTATTGTTTGGACTAGTTGGGTATAACAATTGTTTTGGACATTCCAAAAATGGGAAATTTGTTTTGGTATAAACAAATTGCTTTGGAAAATCTGGTGATTTAATTGATATATCAAATAGGTCTATATTTGATATATTTTAAAATGATTTTGGAAATAAAAACCGGGTAAATTGAATTCTGGGAGAATCCTAATTAAATAATGTGTAAACTTTAAATAAATTAACTATTGAACTCATTTTGGTGATGAGATGCTATTAAGAGGAAAGGAAATGAAAATTTAAATCTTGAAATTAAAATTTAACTCAAGTAATTGGAAGTGAATAATATATATTGAAGTAAATGGAAATGTGAATTTAACTTGGATAGGTAAAATGAATTGAACTTAAATAAAGGTAATTTGAATTAAATTAAAATGTAAGATGACCTTGCGATTGTGGGTCATTGTGAAATGAATTGAACTCCTGAGCTATCAGGTGTTATGCTTATAGGTTGAAACTATGGAATTTGGAATTGTGATTATAAAATGTAGATCGGTTAAAGGAGCGCTATATAAGCTTTTAAATAAATAAGTTGGAGAACTTATAAATTGAAAGTGAAATTATAATCACAGCTGGAAATAGTGGAGTGGTATGGTGAATTCAAATCTAATCTTAAGTGAAATGTGGATTGAGTAAAAGTAAAGTGGGATATAAAGAAGTGAATGAACTTCACTTAGTAAACAAGTTTTGAACTTGTATATATGGAGAATTAAAATTGAGAATTTGAAATTAAAGTAAATTGGATATAAAGGTGAAATGAAAAATTGTTTATAATTGCATAATGAAGATCATATCCTTAAGTTGTTAAGTTATATAATTTAAATTTGAGATTATAAATTGGAAAATAGATTTGAGTAAGCAATCTAAATTTTTGAATGTAAGTAAAATTGAAATTCATTAATGAAAAGAGTGAATGGTGTGGCAAATTTAAACTTTGACCATAAATGAAATGTAAGGTGGGAACATAAATGTGGATGTTCTTAAGTTAGCAAATAAGTCTTGGACTTATGTATTGGGAAGATGAAATTTGCTATGATAATGAAATTGTAATTGAATTTCAATTGTGTAATAAATAATGTTGAAAGAAATTTAAATTCTATTTGAAGAAGTATAAGGAAAGGTAGAAATTTAAATTTGTTGAATGAAATATTATAAATGGCTCATGTTAATAAAATAAAATTTGACTTATAAGAAGATAATGGAAATAAATATTGGAAGGGTGAATGAATAATGGAATTTGAATATATTAATGATGATTTGAATTGTGAATAAAATTCAAATGAGTGAAATAATTTAAATGGTCTCTTTGTTAATAAGATAAACTTAACATGGGTTGGATAACTAAACAAAGAGCATAAAATTTGTATGTGAATTGAAATTTGATTTGAATAAGAACCAAATGGAAATAAAATTAATTTGATAAGAAGATAATAAAAATATTGTAAAAGAATTAAGCGAATTGAAGGTAAAACAAAAATTTATGAATGGATTTTCAATTGATAACTTCTCCAATGTTTATTTAAAAAATTGAATTGTGAGTGGAATGATATTAATATAAACTTGGATTGGTTAATGAAATAAAATGTAAGGAAATGTAATTTAACCATTGCATTGGAGAGAGAAAAAATGTTTGGGCTGTGAACCTTGTAATGGAGTAAAACTAATATAAATCTAAGTTGAAATTAATTTTAAATGGTTATAAGCTTAAGTGGCAATTGTTTTGCTTAAATGACTTGAATATTTGAATGTATTTAGAATTGAGTTGTTTAAACAACTAAATTGGTTTTGGATAAATTGGAATTTGATTAAGTAAAGTCAAATTAAAATGAAACTAAATTTGGTATGCAAGAAAGAATTGAGATATTATGCAATTGAATTGATTCTTGAATAAAATTGATATGGATTAGAATCCAATTCAAAGAGTTGGTAAATGAATGCAAGTGAATGGGTTTCAAGAAGCAAATGGTATTGATTTTAAATCAATTGGAGTGAATTATCATTTAATAAGCAATGTTTGCATATGAATGGAAATGAGGCCTAAAAGAAATGTGAGTGCTTCAAATTGGAAATAAAATTTGGTTGTAAATCAAATTGGAAATGTAAGTTGTAATAAGAAAAGGTAAGTGAAGCATATGTTAATCATATTTAAATAGAAATGAATTGGTAGAGATAAATATGGATTGTATGTAGTGAACTTGAATTTAAACCATTCAAGTGAAATAAAACAAAGTTGGACTTGAATAGGTAATTTGAAAGGTGATTTAAATCTTTGATTTGTTGGTAAATAGTTAACATTGTTAAAGGTATGAAGTTGCTTGGTTAGGATGTAAAATGGATATGTTGGCTTGCATTTTCATTTGAAATGTTGTTATAATGCTCATATCTGTGAAAACTGATATGTTTGTTGAGTATAGCACAGGTGCGGGAGGCGTTCGAGAGAGTTGGAGCGCATATATGTGATATATTAGCCGCTTGCTTTTAAAAATTTGCTAAAAGGTACGCCTACGCAAATATAATTGGGAAATGATATATATATTGTGTTATATTTTGGTTTCCGGCCGTGTGGGCCGATGTATATATATTTGTGTATCCTGCGATATCGCAGAAGCTCCTCCGTACAGGGGAGACTCTGCCAAAATTTTCCGTAAATTTTGGGAGTTAGAAAATTTTTGGAAATTTTGAAAATTTGAAATTAACTTGAAAGGTTATAAGTCAAAATTAAAGGCTTTAGGGTAAATAAAGCAAATGATTTTAAAATGGAATTGTAACTTTTGGGGAAGTGAATGTAAGCTTTTAACTAAGCAAATGGGGTAAGTAAATGGGTTTGAGAGTATGTTCTACCTTATACAAATTTCGGGGACGAAATTTTTATAAGGGGGAAGGAATGTAACATCCCGGAATTTTTAACACGGGATTTGTGAACATTTAATTCATTTTAAATGTTTAATATAGTTTATAATTTAAATTTTTAAATAAATGACTTTGGTTAAGGTAATAAAATTGGTCAAATTTCAAATACGAAAATTTAAATTGGAATCTGAATAATAATAATTTAATGTTCGAAATTGAGATAAAGGATAATTCAGGATGTAAATAGTGATAAAAATGGTTTTAAAAGTTTATCTTGAGTTATTTGAGTGTAAATAGCATGGTGGAAATTCTAGATGAATTTTGAGGTCAATAAATTAATATTTGGAATTTTATAATAATTTAAAATGAATTTAATATTAGTAAATATTGCAATTAATTCGATTTAAGTCCGGAATGAGCCAAAATGATTTTTTAATGTGCTTATAAATTCCATATGAATTATTGTTAAGTTAATAAAATTTTAAACGTGGAAATGTTGAGTGATTTCGATAATTTCGAAAATCGCTTGATTTAATAGACGAGTTAAAATAGCCTTCCGGGGCACAGTCTCGGAATTCGACGAAACCAGTTCCATTGGATCCGTAATAGTTAGTTATTATCGGATTTCTATTTTCGTAGCAATCGGAGTTGTCGTTTGACCCCGGCAGCTCGAAACGCATCGAAATCGTTTTAATCGATTTAATTTAAAACTGATCGTTTAATTCCGTAACTCATGCATACGACCGAATTAGCTTACGAAACCTGTTCCATTGTGTCCGGAACGCGGAAAAACCCTAGAATCGCCTGTCGGAATGTGAGAATTGGAGTTCGTTTGCATTTGTGAATAAATTGAGAAAATTTGTTGATTAAAATATTATTAAATAACATATATATATTATAAAATTTCCTAAACCCTAAGCATATCGTGAGGCCGCCGCTGTCTTCGTATCTATGGCCGAAAACCCTCCTAATTTCATCTCCACTTATCGATCAATCCATGTTTCAATTGAAGAAGTTCTCAACTAGGAAATCGAAGTAGGCCTAGTGATCTATACATCTGTACGGTGGGGTGTTGTAAAGTTGGACGAGGGGACGGGAATTTCACGAGAGAAGGGCCGGCGTTCGAGTTAAAATTCTTGAGCTGGGGGTAGCCGAGTTTGGAGAGATTTTAGGCGTAGGTAGAGTCGACGTAGGGCTACGGAGTGGCGATCTCCGATCGTGGTGGAAGACACCGATGGTGGTTGCGATTTTTGAAGGATGATGTCGGCTTTGGGTTTCGATGATACTTGAAGCCTGCGCATGAAGATGGAGATACGGCCCGTGTGTTTTGGTATTATAAAGATTTAAGTAAAGTAAAAATTTGTTTTAAATCTTGTTTAAGTTATAAAAATTCATAACTAGTTCATGTGTGATCAGAATTTGACAATTTTGGTAGCGCTGGAATCGCGGAAAAGCGTACTACGCGATGGTGCAGTTCCGGATTCATTCCGGGCAAGTAGAAATTTGGGTTAAATCGGACACCGTCCGGTTTAATTTAAATTTCGAACGCTCGCCGAAACTCAAGGTGAGTTATTCTCACTCACATCTGGATACTAGTAAAGTTAGACAGTTAATATTGATTATGGTTTGGATGTTTAGCTGTTTATGTTAATTATTATCAAATTGAATTGATATATGTGGTTGTGCTAATATTTGTGGATGCAGGGAAAACAGGTTGGAGGGATCCAACTGGATTCCTCACAATGTAGTATTATTTTTATAATCGATGATGATGCCTGTTTATATATTGTGAATGATAATTTTGGAATTAACTGGTATTGTGATATTGTGGTATAAATTACCAATCCAGAATATTAATTATAAGAAATTTGGAGTTTAATTATAAAGGAATTGAATTGAGTTTCAAAGGAAATTAAGAAAAGTAATAAATAAGGAATTTTAAAAGAATATAAAAAAAAATTTGGATCTATGGGATGGAAAACTGAAATAAAATTGCATTGGAATATTGCTGGATAAATTATAAATCCATAATTTAATTATAAATGGACAAATTGAATTTTTGAGAAATAAAAGATATTGTTAATTAATGAATTTAAAAGAATTAAAATTTGAAATCTATTTGGAATGAAAAATTGAAAATTGATAAAATCTGGAATGATAAATAAGAGAAACGTTATCAGTTGATAAATGTGAAAGTAAATTTATGTTATTAAAATATAAACCTGAATTGGAATAAATTGACAGAATTCATAAGAAGGATTACGGGAATGTATAAGTGGGAATGAGAGGTTCCATGGGGAAAACCAAGTTCGAGTTTAAACTGATTTTTATAAAAAGAAAGTTTTAAAAACTTAAACTTGTTTAAAGAGTGTTTTGGAAATTATTATTTTAACATAATTCTTAATAAATTAGTAATAGTAAACTTTTAAAATACCTTAATAATTATTTTTACAAATGGATTTACTTAAAGGCTAGTTTTTGAATAAAGTTGTTTGAAATTATTAATTTCTTTTAAAACTCTATTTTAAAAATATAGTATAACTAAAACCTTATTTTAAATCAAGTTATATCTTATAAAATAGTTTTGCTTTGAATATTTTGAAATTTTATTTTGAGAAAGTAACTAGTAGTAAGTTGATATATTTGAAAGTATATTTAAGAATAAAATATTTAAAGTGATTAAATTCTAAAATTGTTTTTAACTTGGTTATTTCCAATGGGAATATATGGTAAAGGATTTACCTTGTAAGGAAAGAGTTTTGGAAATTGTTTTCAAATGAGCTTTGAAAATTGGAAAATATATCTTTTGAAGATATTGAGGCAAATAAATAATGTGGGAATTATTTATTGTGTGATGGATGCTTATGGATATAAATTGATAGTTAAATCACCGACTATCAATATTGGACAAATGCGCTGATCGTTTCGAAGAGACCGGGATCGAGATTTATTTCTCGAAAACCACTTCGATCCGATTTGTACGTTTCGTGCGAAAAACGTGTTCGGCGTCGAAGATGGAGCAGTAAAGTGCAAGGGCTAGTCGCTACTAATCCTGAGGATATTTCCAAAATGGATGTAGTAGGAGTAGTGCCTTCGGTTCCGTTCGAACCCGGGACGGACTTGTATGGACGAATGCTTGCGAAACATCGTCAGGTGGACGATGGGCATTCTAAGTGAAAACGTTCTAAAAAGGTAACGTTTAGCCTCTAGCCTCATCAAATGGGAATGACTGAAAATCAGGGGATATGCAGCAAGGTTAGGTGGGTCATGCCCAAGCAGGACAAGATAATTCCCCTGTCTAGATGTCCCTTATTATATTTCGGCTTAGTGGGTGGTTGGTCGCGCCAACCACGGGGTTTATCTTGTTCGGGACTGTTCAGTAAGGAATGGTTCCGGCCTTGTGTTGCAGGGGATGAAGGGAGTAGTCCTCGGTACGGTGATCTAGGCCCCGTACTGTGACAGGTGGTACCCCAGTGCCTAGTCATTGTTGGAAATCCATTTTCCCTACGAGCCTTGTACGAGTTTTGTTTGTATTACCCACTTCGGTGGCTAGTAGCTGGAATTTAATCATGTAACAATTTCGGCTATTTTATAAGTATTTGTAAATAGACCCTATTATAATATCAGAGGATTTCTATAAAAATGTTTTAGCTATCGTAAGGTAAAAACCCGACATGTTTATTGGTGGCGTGGTCTTACGAGATGCTTTTGTTTTCAAAGGATTTTTGAAACTTTAATAATCAAGTTGGATGCATATTTATTATTAGCTGGTATTCCAGACTGACTCGGGTGTTATTTCATTATAATGCTCGGGTCAGACCGAGTATTATTTATACAGGACTTGATGCTTTGGAGCAGGAGAGGAGCTGGAGTCCGAGACGTATTATCTATATATATATATATATATATGTATATTCCGCTGCTGTGATTGTGGGGTATGTCTGATTGGTAAATTTGTTGTATGAGATACTCTGATTGTTGATGATGTGATATGTAAAACAGATATAGATTTCATTTTGTGTAAAGTTCTATATTTATTATTATAGTTTATTCCGCTGCGACTGTGAGATTCTGATATTGTTTAATTTCTTCTTCTTCTATCTCTTCTTCTTTAACCCTAATGGTTCGTATTTCTGTGCCACTTGAGTTAACAGAGGTAGAATAGTGTTGATTCAAGGGGTACGGATTTGCGGGCTGTCACAGGTCTTTGATTTTGGCGATCGCATCCATGGCTGACCTTGGTTAAGTCAACTTAATGGTGGTTTGAGCTCATGGCTTGGAGTTTTGGCATGAAGAGATTATCTCTCCGCTGTTGTCGTTTTGTCTTTTGTTTTTGTATATCTCTGATATATGGATTGATATCTCATTTGTATCAGATGTTGTATCATTGTTGTAATCAACTGTTGTGTATCGATGATATTATTCATTTTTCTTCCGCTGTGTTGTTGTACTTAATGTGTTATAAGCTCCGACGCGAATCGAATTTCAATGTTTGAATCTGCGGCATTCGAATACGAGTGAAGTATGGATATCGATTTTCAAACGCTGAATTTCGGGTCGTGACAAGTGGTATCAGAGCTGAAGGTTTAGTAAGGACTTTAGCTCAGCAGTGTAACACATTAGTTGGCTCATTAGTGATAGGGATATAAATTGCCCTAGAATGAGTATATCCCTAAGATATCCATCTGTATGCCTCAGTAAATTTTCTTACTATTCACTAATAGTGAGTATGAGTGCAAGAAGAGGAGGAGATAGGGGACAAGGAAGTACCGCTACAAATGTCAATACCCTGCAACAACAAAAGAACAACTTTCTCTATCAATCTCTTTTCAATTCTTGGATGGCTTAATGGCAGCTATAAGAAGAAGCTTTGGTGTGGTGATGGCCCTACGAATCATTGCAAAAATATTTCTATTTCGTATAATCCTCTTCGGTTTCTTTTCATTTTTACTCTAATGAATTTGAAATTTTATTAGAATAAATTGGTTAATTAAATATGAAGTTAAATTGGATTGTATCCATTTGTCTCTTCTTTGGGGTCCAGATATATTCTACGAACAGTTAGTTATCCTTCGAAATAACGAATGCCCCTGCATATTTCGTAGAACGGATGATCCGAGTATTTCGTAAATTGTTGAATGAGTTCGTTCTCATATCTATTGATGATATTCTGATTTGGTAAGCCAAATGTTCAGTTTGATCTTGAATATCTTTGTGTGTCCATCCATTCTTTCGTTGTCTTCCAGTCCAGCGAATTTCGAGGACGAATTTTCTTAAAGGGGAATCTGTAACAGTCCCAATTTTTAGGCCAAATTAAAATTAGTAATTAATATAAATTTTGGGTTAAAATTGTGAAATAAATTGAATTTTTCCAAAATAAATAAAGATATGTGTTGTTTATTTATATATACGTATATAAATGGATTTTTAATTCGAATTTTGGAATTCGTTTTCTAATTTTGTATATGTGTACAAGTTTGGAAAATTTTATTTCGAAATTTAGTTTAAATAGAATTGGATTGTAAATAAAGAAATTGATTTGTAATTCAATAACCAATATTTTTATAAATAAACTGAATTTAAGAACTTTATAAACTAACATAAATTTGTTTTCTATTTTATATTTAAATATATGTGTGTGTACATATACTAGTTATTTGAAAAATTATGATTTGAAATTAATTTTCAAAAGGTTAATCTAAGTAAAATTCTTATATATATATATATATATATATATATATATATATATAATCAAGATAATTACTTATTTATGCATAATTAGTTTTAAAATCATTTTCCTAAAGATTATAAAAGTATATAACATTTAAAAATATAATAAGCATAAATTTGAAAATATAATACATGTGTAAGTAGATAATGTATACAAATAAATTAAACTAAACAAAGGTTTAAAACATGAATTATAGATTAATTAAGATAAATGACTAAACATAATTATAGACAAAGGGGTTTAGGCTTAGAAATACATAATTGTGACAAATGTTTAATAAGTAACAACATCAATTAACAAGTGTTAATATAGGTTTACAAGTGGTAATTTGTTCTTTTCCCTTAAAAATTTAATATACTAACATGTTTAAGAATGAGAAAACTTGTTAATTCATTTTCGGTTCAAAACTCTTCCATCCCCATTTCTAAAAAGTAAAACTTGAAAACCAAAAATCTGTTTCAAAATCAAAATTGCAAAACAGAAAAAGAAATAAAAAACAAATTAAACAAGATCTGTTTGCAACTGTAAACAACTTCAAGTGTTCTAGTTTAACCTGGGAAGGCAATGCAATGATTTAAGCTTCAGAATCATGATCAGATTCAACTAAAACAAACACAAGTTCAACTCGGGTTAAATCAAAGCAAAGAGTAAATCAAATACAAGTTTCAGAAAACAAAAGTATTTCCAGATCAAAGAATCAAGTTCAAACAAACACTTGGTTCTCTGTTTCAACATAATGCTGTGAGTAAACTCCATTTAAAACCCAATCTTTATATTGATCTCTTTTCTGTGATGATGGATGAGATTTATGATGTTGTGAAATATTTTGTATGGATATAAATATGTTTATATATACATATATAAAGGTGATCTGTGTACAGACATTAATTCCATTTTAACAATAAAAATTAAGAAAATCATAAATAAATCTACATCTTCCCAAATAAACATTATTAAGTTATGATTTCTAAGTGAAAAAGGGATGTAATGGGGTAATATTATTTTTTTAAAAATAAAAACAAGTAGAAATATTAAGTAATTTATCTAGAAGATAGGAATTACAGAAAAATAGATTCAAGACAGAAGAATCAATTATCGCGAATTCAAGTTTGGAATGCATAATGTAATTCATAGCACGAAATAATGATTTTAGGTAGTAATTTAATGATTTTAAAGCTTAGGAACAAAGAAGAATTTAGAGTTGATCAGAATTGGCTTATTTGCCGATCTCCCTCGAACGGCGATGGTTCGAGGGTCGAGCTTGGGGTTGAAGGAAGTTTGGAGGTTGCCGAACCTAGGAAAAGTACTAGGTAAAATTTTAAAACAGTATGGCTGCGACACATCGTCGAACTAGGGTTTGATTGTAAGTTTTGGACTATGGGTTTGCCGAGGGAATTTCGCCATCGACGTGGCACCGGAAAGGACCGGTCCAAGGGGAATAGCAGCGTTATTGTGTGTTGCGTCTATGGAAGGAGCGACGTTGATTCTAGTGCTTAGAATCGCCGGCGAAGGGTGAAGTTGTTGATCGAGTTTGTTTCCAGGAGAATATTGATTGGTTCAATCGTTGATTTCGGACGAAGTGATGGGTTTTATGTAGTCTGAGGGTTTGTGGTGATCATCGGTGACCTATCAAGTTCTAAGTGGTGGTTGGAAGTAGACCAGACGACTGTGCACATGCACACTTATTTTTACGAGTCTGGATATCACGAAGATCAGGGAAGTAAAAGATTGCTCGGGTTCAAGCTCGAGTTCGAGGGTGAGTTGACTCGAAGTTATGAGAGATTATGAGTTTCTCGGGGGTTAGCTCGAGAATTTGAATGTGTTGGCTCGGGTTAAACAAGTATTCTTCTCGGGTTTGTATTGTTACAGTTTTAAAATTTTAAATTAAACAAGTTTTTTATTTAATCAAATTTTGAAACCTTTTTCTTGATTCATTCTTGTAAGATAATAAATGGTTATTTTAAGTTTTGAATAAATTAAAGGTTTTAAAATATTTTAATTAATCAAGTTTAAAGTGTTTTAATCCTTTATTTATTTTTAAATTTATTTAATACATATAATAGTATAATTAAGAATTTAATTAAGAAGATTAAATATTTTTAATTTACATAAAGGCTTTAAGTTAAATTAGGTGATAATGATGATTTATCTCAAAAGTTGTTTAAAAATAAGACTTAAATGATGATTTGTAATTATTTAAGATAAATGGGTTATCTTAAGATAAAAGGATCATTAATTTTGAAATTTGATGAAAATTACTTAATCAAAGTTTAATTAAGTATAAATTTAAGATTAACTAATTTGTTAAGATTTAATAAATTAATGATAAGTAATTAAGGAGAATCGATTAATGATCAAAAGGGTAATTAATTACTTAAAGATAATCACTTAGTTAAAAGTAATTAATTAAGGATCAAAGTTGATTAATCAAGTGATTAAAATTATTTTGTGATTTATTAATATAAATGATTATGGATAATCACTTATTAATTAAAGATGATTAATTAAATGACACTTAATTAAGGGTTAATTAATTGATGTAATTAATGTGATTAATTAATTAAAAAATAATTAAATAATTAGAAGTTAATTATTTAATGATTAAAGGTTGTTTTATTTATTAATTAAGGTTGATTAATCAATATCTAAAGGTTAATTAATTTATTATTAAAGGTTAATTGATTAAAATAATTTGCAATTAATTAATGTTAATTAACCTGGATTAGTGATTAATCTAGTTTTAATTAATCAGATGACTAATTAACCTTACTTATGGATGTTTGAATTACATGGAATGCTTTGAATTCTTTGATATCACTAATGTGTGATACTTTGTAATATGAATTATTTTTATTTGAGTTGTAATAAATGTAATTTATTTATCTGTGAAGAATTTGTATTATTTATTCGTGAATTTGTGAATGAAGATAAGCGTTATAGGATTATACCGCTTATCAATATTGCTGTGTTTGGATTTTGATGATTGATCATGTTGCACTATTGTGTAAAACCTTTGGGCTACACCATACACACACAAATATGGATTTGCACGAGGAAATCGGTTAAGTCACAGATATTTGACTTTAATATTACTCAAATGGTTTTAAAAGTTGAATTTTGAATTTAAAAATGGTTTGGTATTGGAATTGGGTTTAATATGAAAAGCCTTTGAAAGGAGTTTTGAAATAAAATTATTTTTAAATAACTTGATAAAGTTTTAAAATTAATTTGATTTAAATTTGAATACAAGATTTGAACTTGAGTTCTATAAATATATGTTTAGAAATTATGGTTATACGAGTTATATAATGTATGTATATGGATTTTAAACCATTTTAAAAGTATTATTTCGGAAATTTAAATTTAACCCAATTTTATAATGTAAAGGATATAATTTGTGCATATTTGATCGGATTTTTCCTAAACGAAATGTGTTTGTTTTCAAATGATAATGGCTTTCATATAACGAAAGGACTTCTACTTTTTGTTGAAAAGATTTCAAGTTTTTAATAGAATTGTATTGAAAGCTATGGATGATTTTTTGTGGAATATTTGGTGAACTTGGTTTTCAAACAAAAGAGGATCGCAAAGATAGATCTTTTGTTTAAATATTGTGAATGAATCTTTCTAAAAGATTTGGTGAACCATATTTTTAAACTGAGAGGATCTTAAAGGTATATCCTTTTGTTTAAAAGATTAAAAGTGGAAAATTATTTTAAACCATTTGAAAGAAAGGTTTTGTTGGGTTTTAAGTTATGACTTAACTAAGATCCCATATGTTCATATGGTTTTTAAAATGAAGCGCTCATTATTATGCTTAGCCAGGAGAGGACTTTGTGTCATAAAACCCATTCCGAATAATGATACGACGTTATGGATTGCATTTGAAGACCGATGGTGAAAACCGCGTATTTTCGAAAGCGAAAGGTTTACCCGTCGAATGTCCCTGCACCGAATGGCCCTGGTATAGAGATTTGGTCACCCTTTGTGATGGGGAGTCCAGACGTGATTAGGGATTACCCGGATTACAAGGGCTTCTTTGAAGTGCCTACGGTTCTGTTCGAACCCGAAACAGACTTGTATGGACGTATGTCTGATGTTACACTTTGTGATTTAAAGCTGGTTTCTGTCAAATACATTTTTGTTTGGTGGCGGAGAATTTATTCTCTTAGCTTAACACCCTTCTCTAAGACATACGAGCTCAGAGGTTATGTAGTTGATGGTTACTAGTGGTACATTCCCAATTTGGTAATGTGGCATACGAAGTGCTGCTAATCATTTGTTGATCAAAGCATGGATTTTGTGAAAAGTGTGGCTGTGTAGATGAGACTTCGTCGAACCTCACAACCCGGAAATGGTCGAAACAAAAAAGTTGCGGCAAGGTTATTAGGGGTCGTGCCCCTAGGATATGTCCATTTTCTTCTGGATAAAAGGTGGTGTCATGGTATGGAGCCTAGATATTTAACATTGTGGTTATTTCTATTTGTTGGTGAATCCCGGGATAAAGGTCGACAACGACCGGGGATGGCATACTTGTAGATGTTACCTTGTTACAGAGGTAACCCGGCCTTGTGTTGGCAGAAATTCGGTTAGGCTCTTGGGGGCGTCCCTCCAGAGGCGTCACATTTGGTAAAGAAGTTCCTTAGCCTGACCATTGTTGGAAATCCATAGAAACAATATGCTCCATGTATGGTTTTAGTTGTACAACCTACCATCAAATGTGGCAGTAACCTGCTATTGAACATGGTAGCTATAGTAGGCATAGTACGAAATGCCTATGCTGGCTAAGATTAATATTATACTTTTGAAATGATTTCTGCACTATGCACTAATAATAATATCAAAAAGGATTTTGCGTATCAAGCATGTTTGCCTATCATAAGGAGAAATCTCCTCCAATTGTACGCTTGCATTGTGTGCGTGCGGGGAGGCCTTACGGTAGTTTCATTTTCCAAAAAGCATTGCGGATTTCTTTCAAATTCTTTTTGTTTTTTTCGTATTAAAGAAAATTGTTTTTTTTTTGCTCACACCAGTCGCATGACTGACCTAGAGTTTATTGTTCCCTTTCCAAACTCTGGGTGCCCACAATTTTCCACACGGGTAGCCTAGAGTAATATTTTCAAATAGTTAGCTAGTAAATAAAGAGTCGATAGCTTTCAATCTTTGATTTTGGCGATTGCATCCATGAATGACCTTGCTTAAGTCAACTTGATGGTGGTTTGAGCTTATGGCTTGGAGTTTTAGAGTTTGGCATTGAAGACACTATCTCTCTGCTGTTGTCGTTTTGTCTTTTGTTTTCGTATATCTTTGATATATGTATTGATATCTCATTTTGTATCAGATGTTGTATCATTGTTGTAATCAACTGTTGTGTATCAATGATATTATTCATTTTTCTTCCGCTATGTTGTTGTACATAATGTGTTACAAGCTCCGGCGCGAATCGAATTTCAACATTTGAATCTGCGGCATTTGAATACGGGTGAAGTATGGATGTCGATTTTCAGACTTTGAATTTTGGGTCATGACACATTAATAATCCAAGTCTTATTTTAAATTTAACTTTTAAATTTAAAATCTTTCAAAACAATTTAAAATCACATTAGAACATTTATAATGTATTTCTTATTTTAAATTTAACATTTATGTTAAAAAAATTATTTTAATTTTCAAAAAGATTTTGAAAATCAACCAAATGCCCAATTCAAATTGGGCCTTTTCTATTGGGGGCAACCTTTGGGCTCACTTCAAAATTGGACCAGATTGGTTGTCCGGGGGGCTGGGTACTTAATTACCCTGACATGAACCAAGACACTACTTTTCTACACACCCTACTAAATGGGCAAGTTTAATTAGCTAGTCCCAACAGGACTAATTTAGACCGCATAGACTATTTGGCCCTGGTATTACTGTTGGAATTGGGTGTAACATCCCATATCCGGAGGCCAAAAGCAAAGCGCTACAAATGCTGCAGTCATCTATAGTATTAACTTCTGTAGACAAATTACGACAATGCTAATGGTATTCATAACATCAAAAGCTATTGAATATGAACAAAATCACAGATGTCCAAAACTAACATTTTACCGATTACCTTGCAAAAACTCATATTCTAATTACATAATCCCATGTTTGTTTCCTAAGTAAAGATCAATTATAATCATTACAACTATGCCAACACAATATATGACAATGGTCCGTTGGTTAATCAGTGAAATATAGTCATATCTGACTTAATATATACAGTGGAAAAATTAACAGAATAACCTGTATTCCTATTTTGCTATCCATCAGACACATGTTCATCTTCGGAAGCTTCGTTCACCAAAATATCAATACCTGATAACCTTAACCCTCGCCTGCTCAAATCAATTTATAGCACCCGAAGATTTAAGGGGAAACAAAAACTATAAATCGGACATAACGCCTGGTGTGAATAACTCTATTCCATCTTGATTTACTGATATTAAGTAAGACCATGACGCTTAGCGGAAAGAGTTTCCCCTCACTAATATCCTTTTCAAAATATATATATTTTGCAATTGCTTTCCTGCAACCAAACTAGTTAATCAAATTGATTATATAAAAGTAGAAATATCCTTTATGCTAATAAATGGACTATGTATCCGTAAAATATGTAATATGTGAACTATCTACCACAACAAAATAGCAAGGCTTGTTATGCTAATAAAAGGACTAACTGTCCAGAAAACAATAGTATGGTCCGTTATGCTGTAAATGGACTATCTGTCCATACAACTGGGCTGACTGCCCGCAAACTGGACTAACTGTCTGAATCAAAATGGACTACTGCCCGAATCCTTTTCTTAGGGTTAACTACCCTTTAAATTTTCCTTGAAAATCTTTTCAAAATGATGTAGCCCTTCAAATCATATGTATATAAGAAAAACATATTCTTAGCTTACTTTAAGCCCTTTTGCGATGATATATATACATTACTCAAAATAATGTTGATGAATTTTAATGAGGATTAGCTATCCTTGCAAAATAAGTTAAAATCCTTTTTAATTTAAAATACTTAGGCAATATTTCCTATTTTTTTACATTCGAAACCTATGTTTAAAACCATTAAATACCCTTTCGAAACGCTTGAAGGTAACCCTTTCGAAACCATTGAGAGAAAATCTTTCAAAACCAATAAAAGTTTTTCTTTCTAAAGCTTTAAAACTTTAGACATCCTCCTTTAAAATCTTTTAAACCATGCCTTTTGAAAACATAGGAAAAACCTTCCTTTTCAACTCTGTCGAAACCCTGGTGAACCACATCTTTCGAAACAATCCATTAAAACCTTTCGAAAGCTTCAAAATTAACCCCTTCTAAAGCACTTTGGTTCTATTTAAAACAAGTGGAAACATTTTGAAACCATTAAAAATTTGATTCCTTAAAAACCTTTTAAAAACATCTCAGACGAAACCATTTGTATTCTGCCTTCAAGTAAAGCTAAAGGATCAGAAACCCATTAAAGTTGAAAGCATCTACTTCGAAACCATTTAAAACTATCTCTTTCGAAACTGTTTTGGTTTTACTTCAAATATAGAAAAAGGCCTTAATAACATTTAATTCCAAAGCATCTGTTTTAAGACCATTTCCTAAGTAACGAAGTGATGGTGCCGAAATCATTCCTTCAAAAACATTGGAGAGGTGGCCATATTTTAGAAAACAAAAAAAAAACCCTTCGAAACCATTTGGATCGAAAGGTGTGAAGCGGTAGTTAAATGTTTCGACTCGGTCGAAAGCAAGCATTTAAAAACAAAGGCGCAACCTAATCGAAACCATTCTTTTAAATATTTGACCTAGTTAAAAGCCAACTAATCCGAAAGCATCTTAGTCGAAAGTAAGCAGGCGCATTTTTCTTTAAAGCAAAAGTAAAGCTTCTACTATTTCGAAACCCCTTGGTTTCGACCCCATACAATTCGCCCACATCCAATTCATTACGTACCAGTTTCCTGATACCATATGCATTGGTTTCGAATGTATCGTTGGCGATAGTATGGAGGCCAACCTAGTGCCAAAAGAGATATAATAATGAAAACCTATTTATTTGTACTTTAAAACTATTCTTTTGTAACCAACCTACCTTTTTTGTCTAAATCTGATTGGTTGTTAGGTTTTTTCTTTCCAAAGTACTATCGACTTTCCAGATTTAACAATTTTAACATTTTTCGAAAACTCCCGTCTCCTCCTTTAATTATATAAAACATTTTAGTCTCTAAATAATTTTATATAATTATTAAAACACTTAGAAAAAATCTAGATAAATTCCAGAATATCACTTTATATATGTTTCTAACATAAAAAAATTTCAGTCCCAAACCATAATTATTTACCCGTAAATTATTTATGACCTAAAATATTATTTTCTTAACTAGAAATTCATATTAATTCCATCAAATTTCAGAAAAATATGGAAATTGAACCTATCTCCAAAATATTATTTAAAATCTTCATAAAATTCGTAAGTCATTGGATGTCATTTAATAAGGTTTTCATCTTAAAACATATATTAAATTCATTATAATGAACCATAATCCATCAACAAATATATATATATATTTGTGTGTGTGTGTGTATTCATTCCATCATTCAAAAACATGGAAAATCATTGCAAAGTATTCAGAATTCATTTTAGAACCGGAAACACAATCAAAAATGAGATGTAAACATTATTCACCTTAGCCTTTGTGATTAAAGAGATTGAGATATGGATGGATTTGATTTGCTTAAGCTTCTTTCTAGCTTATCTTCTTTTTTTCCCTTTTACATATTAATGGTGGCTAGCCTTGAGTTTTCAAATTTAGAAATGAAATGAACATGTAAATTATACACGGTTAAGGTTTGGAGGATGCAGGAGTGGCCTCTTTCCTATTCTAACCCTCCTCTATTTCAATTTAACTCTTATTTTAATTCATTGTTAGCTAGCACGGCTACACCTTAATTAAAATCAAATCTCAATCCCCTAATCAATACATTATTTTATTTAATTCAACTAATTAAATATTGTAATAATATTACCAAAAATCTAGGGTGTTACAGACTCCCTCCTTAAAGAATTTCATCATTGAAATTACGATAAGTTGCACAATAAATCAAATAATAATGTAAAACGTGTTGAATATGCACTTATATGATTTTTGTTTGATGATAATAAACATATATACATTCGTTTAAATGTATGTGTTAATGTACTATTTTATTTTTCATAGATTAAATAAATATTTGCTGAATAAAATTAAATAACACAGAATTTGAATTCAAACAGAAATTTTATTCAAACAAATATTTAGTACAATTTTGAATAGTACAAATTCAAGCTCTCACTATACATATACAATTTTGATTCTAATTACATCACAGTTTAATTTACATAAATTCCTCACTACATATCACTCACACTCGTATTTTAACTTCAACTTCATTCCAGCTAGAATCCAGCATCTGATCAATTTGCAAAAATATTCACTAACGCAGTAAAATTGAAAAAGAAATATTTTTGCAATATAAAATAAAATATGGATTTTGAAAATAATATTTGCCTCGGTTATTTGGGTTGTTCGTCGTCATTTAAATTTGAATTTATCATGCACGAACAGCTTGTGACATACACAGTGTATCACTATATATGCCACAAGGCCGTGCACATCGAAATATACACTTGATAATGTTACAGGGACAAGTGAGCACTGGTCAAACCCAAATGAAAAGCCGGGTTCAACTCACGTGCAATAAAATAAATGTCACAACTCTCAATACAAGGTCAAACCCAAATGAAAAGCCGGGTTCAACTCACGTGCAATAAAATAAATGTCACAACTCTCAACACAAGGTCAGACCCAAGTTTTTAAAACTGGATTCAACTCAGGAGCAATAAAAGTGTACAAGCTCAACAAATTGATCAAAGGTAGCAACTTTGAGCTACAGACCGAGCAAGTACATATATACAAGCAACTGAAGGCAACATGGCCCAAACCAGTTGCAACATCACTAATACTAGTGAAATAGAAGATCAAACCAGAACAAATGTCACTGCAACATGAATACAAGTGCAGGACAAAGCATCCAGTTTTTCAAAATGATGTATAAAGCCTCAAAGTAACAATAAAGGATGCATCGATGACAACAAGAGCAGCAAAACAATACTGTAACTCCAACAGATCAAACCCAAAGTAGATAACCAAATCTGAAGTCAGTAATGCAACGGTGACATGCACAACTACCAAACCAACACACATGCACATCAATCAAACAAGAACTCAAGTCTAGACCAAATGCCATCATATGTTCATGAGCAAACAAGTGAATCGAGATACCAGACTCAAACAAGTGAACAAGATCTCAAAGCTCAGACTCAATAAAACAACACTACAGACAAACACAATATACAACTCAAAGTGAACAAAGCTAAGAAACTCGAGCTCCAAAAGCTACAACATAATGCACCAGTGAACAACTAAACGAAACAGTGGACAGGACAAGTACAGTGCAACTCAAGGCTACAAAAGACCACCAGTATGCAATGAAGACTTTAAGAAATACAACAGAGAACTAAAATCAACCATGAACAATGCCGAAGTCATGGAACAATTCAAAATCAATACCGTGGCTATAACATGATCAGAACCAGGTAAAGTCGAAGCAGCGACAGTACTGCAGACGCAGAAGTCAAAATCAATAACCAAGACAAAAATCGAACAAGTTCATATTTTCACAAAATCAAAGTCAATCCCGAAGTCACAAAGGACGAAATCAACATCGTCAAATCAAGTCAAGCCGTGTGACCACGAAATCGATCAATGCCGTGAATGTCAAGCAATCAAAATATATACGAATTGAAGAAGTCAGAATCAATCTCAAACATCCAAACAAAATCGAATGGCCAAAGCTAAATATTGAAAGAATCAGACGAACGAAAATTTAGGAGTTCGACTTCTATAAATTGCAACAATCATCATCGGCATATGATCATCGAGTTCAAGTACCAAAACACTAAAGCACAAAAAGCATAAATTACATACCGAAGCAAGGAAAGAACTCGATCAACGAAGCAGCCAAAGTGAGCAACAAGGAAAACGATCGATCAAGGCTTACACGCGATTATCCACGCAATCGATCAACATAAGTCAGGCACTTCGCGAAACCCTAATTTGGGTCGAAGGGACGAAGCCCTAATTTGCAAAGACGAGAAGAGAGCCGCCGCTATCTCAAAAAACAACGGGCCGAACTCAAAAATATAAGAAGAGAAAAAGGGCCAGCTATTTTATAAAGGGCTTTTATTTTAAAATTAGGGTTATTTTAATTTTTAAATTGTTTTTAAATTGTATTTTATTTTTAAACCGTTTAAATTTCTAATCGTGTGACTACGGGACAAACTACGTGGCGTAATTTGAGAATTCGCAACTCAGTGGCTGAGTTGTAGCAGGGTTTTGAGCGTAGAGTTAGGTTTGGTCGATAGCGGGTGTCGCGAGTTTACGTGTGTAAGCGGCTGACTATCTAATTTCTAGTAGAAACCTTGGGGTAGCACATAGGCAGGGTTTTGCCGAAGCTGGGTAAATTATGTGTCGTTCTATTTCTGCATTTATTATTCTGCTATTTTTCGGTGCCGCTATTAATCTGTGATCTGTGTTGAAATGATTTTATAAGCTTCCGCAATTAATTTTTATAATTTATACCATCATCCTATTCACCCCCCCCCCCTCTAGGGTGAAATTGATCCTACAAAACGTACTATCAAACAAGTTAAAATAAGTCTCTCAAATCCTTCTCTCAACCTCCCACGTGTAGTCTCTGTCATCTCGTTCACTGGACTTTCACTAACCCGACCGTCTTAGTTTTAAGCCTTTTCTCATATCTTGCAACAACGCGAACGGGCTATCTCACTATAGTCAAATCCGGTTCTACTATGAAGTCATCTAGCATAGTCGGTGCATCAGTAGTCTCTGGGTCTCTAACCACATTTTGAGATGAGAAACATGAAAAGCATCATGGACTCCTACTAAACTGCTCGGTAACTCAACTCTATACGCGAATTTCCCGATCCTCTCAATAATAGAAAAAGGTCCAACGAACCACGGTGCCAACTTCCTCGATTTTCTAAACCTAATCACACACTTCATTGGTGTCACTTTAATGAAAACCTTGTCCCCAACTGACAATTTTAAATCTTTCCGTCTCTTATCTGCATAACTTTTCAGCCTAGATTGAGTCTCCTTCATTCTAGCCCGAATGACCTCAATTTTTCTATAGCATCCCTGACTAAATCTGGACTAAGAACCAACCTATCCCTGATCTCTAGCCAACATTCGGGAGATTTGCATGACGTTCAATACAAAGCTTCAAACGCTACCATCCCAATACTAGTCTAATAACCGTTGTTATACGAAAACTTGATTAAATGCAGATGGTCTACCCATGATCCCCTGAAATCTAGAACAGAAGCTCTTAACAGATCTTTCAAGATTTTGATAGCCCATTCTGTTTGTCCATCCGTCTACGGATGGTAAGCGGTACTCATCTTGAACTTGGTTCTCAAAACTTCCTGCAGACTCTTTCTGAACTCACTAGTGAATAAGGGATCTTGATGTGCACGTAAATGTGCATATTTTTACCACTATATTTATTCTATTCAAATTAAATAAATGATCATATTGGGTATTTTAACTTGTTTTAACCAAAATTCATATTAATTCCAAATTTTCACATATTCATCTTCATATAGGGGCAAAACGGTCATTTAAGTGCATATATTTCTTTGAGAAAAATTAATTGAAAATTTGTATATGTTTTTGTAGGAAATTGATCTCAAATAGAAGTGGTTTCATGAAGATATGCATGCACAAAATTAATACAAAGGAATGAAGATGGAAATAATTCAAAGTGAAGAACATGGAGGACCCCACCTACCCACCTACCTTAATGTACAAATTAAAGGCTAATGCACATGCTTTTGGACTTAACGGTTTCATGTACACTTAATGGGGGATTAAGACATGTTAATGGTTACTTGGCCTCCACACTTCCTAAGGGACATTTTGGGTATTCCCCAAAAATATGAATTAGGGTTTCATACATGTATAAATACCCATATGTTTCATGTAACATGATCTCCTCTCTTAGTCTCTCTTAGCCTCCTTCTCTTTAGTTTAGTTTAGATCAAATAAAAGAAAGCTCTCTTTCTCTTTTAATGGCTACTTAGCCAATTTTTATTTCTTTTAATCTTTTTTATTTTATGCAATTTAATACATGCTCTTTCCTTTTCATGTTCATTTACTTTCATGTTGTAGTGTAGGTTTCTCTTATTTCATGCAAGTAGATTAGTTTTGTTTTTTTGCTTTGCTCTCTTTTTCTTTCTTTTTGCTTTCATGTTGCTTTCTACATTTGTTGATTTGATAACAAATATGAGAGCTTAATCCCTACAATTTAGGGGTAATGAAGCTCTCTAGTATGTAGATGCAAAATTTTGATGTTTATACTCTCTTTTTGTGCTTTAATGGAAACATTTGAAGTGGTTTAATGATGTTGTTTAGCTTTGAATTTGATAGTCTATGTTGTTCATAACAAATAGGCTATGCTTAAACAAACATAACACAAATTGCCTCTTCATCTAAATATGACTATGGCAAAGAAGTGAATGTTGAAATTGAAATTTGATAGCCTATATTTCTAAACAATAGTTAATAGGCTATGCTTAAAATAGATTTCTATTTCAACTTGTTGTCATATTTCATGAGAGTTAAATGTGTATTAGTGGTTGTGTTATAGTTTGATGGTTTATATTGAGCTAATTAATAGCACAAATATACCATACTTATAATAAGCACATCAACTAATTCACTAATGACAAGAAAAGAGAGATCATAACTTCAATTTGTTGATTTATGTGATCTAGAGAATGGAAATTGCCTCTAAATTGTCTTAACACTCTCATATTTTTATCTATTTTCTTTTCTCATTTTTCTACATTTTTTTTAGTTAATCACTCTTTCAACTTCGGTTAATTTGATTGAATAGAATTTTTAAAATCATCAATTCCCTGTGGATCGACCCGTATTCGCCGCGTGCTACATTCGTACACCGTGCGCTTGCGGTTATTTTTAAATTTAAATCCGTTCGACGGTTTTCTAAACCGATAGAATTTCCGTCGACGAACAAGTTTTTGGCGCCGTTGCCGGGGAATTGTTTGATTTTAGTTTTCTATTCTTCGAATTATTTTTGGCTTAATTTTAGTGTGTGTTTGTTTTGTATGTGAGTTTGCAATTTAAAAAAAAATTGTGTGTTTTTGTGTTATTTTTGATTGCTTTTTTGCATTTTTATTGTTTCTTGTTTTCTAGTTGCATTTGTATATACATTTGTAAAAAAAAGAGCATACAAAAAAAAAATATTCACTTCTCATTTACATTTCACATTTGCACAGTTTTTATTTCTTTGTTTTCTTTTTACAGTTTTCATTTCCCTTGCAATTTCTTCCACCACACAAAAACTGCCTACAACCAATACTGTCTACTCTCTGGTTCCACCATACTTCTGTTACATTGAAGTGCACATTCTGTTGCACTGTTCCTTTTCTCAACCATTCCTCATCAACAGTGCAACTACAACTTTCCACTCCATACATCCTCTGTTGCCTAAACTAAGCACAGACAACTTGCCACTCCCCCCAACAAAAACTTCTAACTTCTCACCAGCCATCCTTTCCTGTGCTACTGCCCCTCCACTGCCAACTTCCTCAATCAAACAACACAGCCATCACTTCATCCCCACTGCTACATCAGAGAACAGCCACAACCTCCAGACCATCCACTGCAATACTTCTCACTGACCACGACTACATTGCAATTGTCCACCAAACTCCTCCACAATCCTTTCTAACAGCCAAACAACCATCTACCAGACTTCTACCATCCACAACAACCCAAAAACATCCCGCATATCAACTACCAAAACTGTTGCACCATAACCTCTTTCTTCAATCTCTCCGCTTTCCTCTGCCGCCAACAAACTGTCAAAGTCCAACATCCATTCCTGCCTTGGCAACCCACCTCCGACATCAAATACCCGTATCAGACACCCATACCAGACATCAATCAGAAATTCACATTCTCTGTTTCAAGTTCAATACAGCCACTTCAACATTGTAACAACACTGCAAGCAACCAAAATCATCTTCCTTGACATACCCATCAGCCTTCACAGCAAGCATATCACACTTCCTGTACCATCTCCTTCACAGCAGTACAACTCCAAACTTCACAACTGTCGCACATAACCACTTCTTCACAACAGCAGGACCACGTCGAAACCATTCAGCGACCTCATCTAAAATCGTGAGTCCTAAAGCAACCGCAACTGCCTCCCACCTCAAATCTACTTCAAACCAAAACTTCAATTCGAACAACTTCGACCAATCGACCTCGCGAATCACATCGCAACAACCACGACCTACGAACCCACCCTGACTGTCTCCAACACCACTTCCCCGAACCATAAATTCGAAGCTTCGACCACCAGAACAACATCCAAATCGAACCACTTGAAATCGCTTCATCCGCTAACCAGAGCACAAAAACAATCGTGACTGGTTCCGTTGCAGCAGCCAATTCATGAACAAATTAAACAACTTCATCCTTTGATTTCAATTTTAATAGGAATCTGAATATTGGAAATTGCGATTTGATTTAACGGATTGAATTAAAGAAATTGATATTTGATTTTCTGAAGTGGAAATGGTGTGCAGTCTTCAATTTGTGTTGTTCGAGATTATTGATTAGGTTGAGTCTTGGTAACTTGTTTATTTGTTTTGGGCTGGGCCGATCGTTTTTCTTTACAAAAAAAAAGGTGAAAGGAATTGTTTTTATTCTTATTGTATTTAAAAAAAAATTGTTAATTTTGTTTTTTTTTTAAGTAAAACCCTACTTTTAAGTTTCCTTTCAAAAAAAAACAAAAAAAAAACAAAAAAATTTGTATATATCTTAGTTTTTAATTTTCAGGTTGCCAAAGCAGGAAATAAAGGAAGAATAGCTTGCTGAAAATTGCTTCCTTAGCTAGCCAAAATAAATTGCTCTGCTTGCTAAAAAATTCTGCTTTCGTTTCTTTTGAATTGAATTGTTGGTTGCTTGCATTTGCATTTTAAAAAATAAAAAAAAAATCATTCGTAGTTGCATTGTTAATACACGTTTAGTTTCTATTCTGCATTTCATCTTAGATTTTGATTAATAATAACGGTTAGAAATCAATAACACTAAATTGTATATTGACAATTTGTCCTTTTTCGACAATTTAATTTCTCGGTGTCTAGGCTACGGCAGAGCAATAATCAGTTATAAATATTACGGTGATTCGTAAATATTATACTGAATTGTTTCTCTGAAGGTACTTAAACCTTCGGCTGCATTGCTACGGTGATTCGTGCTGCACCGATAAATCATGTCCGTTACCTGGCTGAGAACTATCTTGTTGATTTAAGACAATTTGTAATTATACAATTTTGGGTTAACTTAGGATAAATCATTTCTAATTAGACCCCTGCATTCATTTAGTTGCATTATTTCATGCATATTTAAAAAAAAATTCAAAACTAAAAAATTGTAAATATTCCTTTTCCTTTGAAATTTTTAAATCCTTTTCTTTGAAATTTCAAAAAAAAATCCAAAAAAAATTTTTAAAAACCAAAATTCAAAAAAAAAATTGAAAAATAAAAACAAAACAAAAATCGATTTCCCTTTTCAAAAATAAATTTTCTTTGTAAATATTTTTCGTTTATAAAAAAAAACATTCTTGAAAATGTCTGAATATCCATATCCACTTGAATTTTACAATAGTTGTGAAAATCAATATAATCCATATGATTTCAGTCCAAATTCGTATGGATATTTTAACAACAACTATTTTGTAAATAATTCAAATTTCGAACAACAAAATTTTCAAAACGATGACCAACGTTCGACTCTTGAAAATAGCATTGAAATGATTTCATCTTTACTCGAACTTTCTGCACGACAAAATCAAGAGATAAATGATTTATGTAATTCTGATTTGTGTAATAACTCGAGTCAAGGATTTCAAAATTTGAATTCAATTCAAAATTCAAACAACTACGATTATAGCCCATGCCAATTTAATTTCGAACTCCAAAATGAATACCAAACTCAACATGAAAATGGGAAAAACTTTTCAAACGAATTTGGCAATGGGAATAATCTTAACGATGTTACGAGTGAAAATTATTGTTCTCAACAAATCCAAATCAAAAATTCTCAATTTAATAACTATAAATTGGATTTTGTTGAACAAATGAATGAAATTTACGATGATCACACGGATTTGTTGTTGGAAACTTATATGAAACAACGTGAACAGCAAAATCAAATCTCAACGTGTGATGAGTCAAGCGATAATCCACCTTTTACCCAAATCGACGATTTTCAAATAACAACTTTTGAATTTGATAATGACGATCTTAATCAAGTTGTTGAAAATACGGTAATTGAGTTGGATTTCAATTCTTTTGAGGGTGCGAAACTCGATTTAAACTTCGATCTTCCTTTTTCTGAAAATTTGAATACGACAACTTTGAAACTCGATTTACATGATGAAGTTGTTGATAATCCAACAAATGAAGTCGAATTTAACGAACATGAGTTTTATGGACTTTTTTAAAACGAGTTGTTGAATTTTGAAGGGGAAAATTTCGATCACCATTTTGGTTTTGAAATCGATACTTTGAAAGAAATTGAACTTCAACCAATTTTTCTATCTACCCCAAAAATCATTGAAAATAAAACAACTCGTATGATTTTCAATAAAATGACTTTCGTTTTTCCAAATCCACATTCAACTGCGAAATCTTTTACGATTTGGTTTTTCGTGCTTAAGCTGTGTCTCGCACATTTGACGAGACAAATGAATCGATCTTTAGAAGACCGTTTCATTTACTTTTTGACTGTATACTTTCTCATCTCTTGTAAATAATGATCTTTCATGTAAATATTAGATTTTTATTTTTTATTTTTCTCCTTCCACTTGGGTTGACTATGGGGACACAGTCAAAATCAAGTGTGGGGGGAGACTCATCTTCATTTTTTTTCATGGTTTATTTTTGCTTTGAAATCAAAAAAAAAATCCCAAAAACAAATTTTCTTTTGATTTATTTTTAAAAGAAACACTATAAGATAAATATATGGCTTTGGTTTATTAAATTGAAATTATTGAAAATTTATTTGTCTTGACAAAAATAAAAATGAAGTTTGGTTATAAATAACAATGGTTTAACTAGTATATAGGAAGATTCATACGTGTTAATTATGAAATACATCCTAATTGAAAATCTTTGTTTTAAAAGTGGTGAATTTAAAGTAAAGGATATAACATTTTTTTTGTCTTCTAAGTTAAATAGTGCTAAGATGATTTTGCAAAACTCTCTCTCTCTTAAAAAAAATTATAAAAAAAATATATATATACATCCAAAGTATTCGCTCTCATTTAAAAGTCCTCACGGTTATGCATGGGTGAATTACTTGGAATTTTTGATTATGTGCTTTCATACCCATTTAAAAGTCCTCACGGTTATGATGTATGGAACACATGTAAAAAAATAGACCTAATAAAAACCACATACGGTCGATAGGTGTATGCACGAAAGTGTGTGCACTCGCCATGCTCTGTACTCCCTCACATAAGCTCGAAAGGCAGTGCATGGGTGGTATATATGGCCTCGGTTTACCTGAGCTAGGTGTGTAATTTTTCTTGCAAATAATGAGAGAGCAAGCAATTGAAATCCTAGCATTATTTTTACTTATTTGATTTGATTTGTTATTGAAAAGAAATGAAAATACCACTTTAATAAACTTTGATAATCAACTAAGGATCCATTTCATAGTTACACTTTGTTATTAACCAAAACAACGAGTTAAACTATAGTCTATTTGATATGATAACTTGATTTTTGTTGGAAATTTTGACGAGTAAATGACATAAATTTTCAAGATAATAACCAAAACCTATATTTAACTTATTCGTGTCAATTTAAAAATAAATCCTTCATTTGTAAATATTTTAAAAAAAAAAACTAGCATCCATCTCTTTGTAAGTAAATCTTGAATTTAGTAAATATTTTCATCCTGCATTTGGATTTTGTGGGTAGTATCCGCTGAAAACCCTCACGAGACAACGCTCGTCCTACTGGGGACACCCAGAGGTTTAACGGCTTGTTGCATATGCTCAATGCAATCTGCTTCCTACGAAAACGGATTGATCTTAGTTTTAGTTTATTCGAGGACGAATAAAAAGATAAGTGTGGGGGTATTTGATGTGCACGTAAATGTGCATATTTTTACCACTATATTTATTCTACTTAAATTAAATAAATGATCATATTGGGTATTTTAACTTGTTTTAACCAAAATTCATATTAATTCCAAATTTTTACATATTCATCTTCATATAGGGGCAAAACGGTCATTTAAGTGCATATATTTCTTTGAGAAAAATTAATTGAAAATTTGTATATGTTTTTGTAGGAAATTGATCTCAAATAGAAGTGGTTTCATGAAGATATGCATGCACAAAATTAATACAAAGGAATGAAGATGGAAATAATTCAAAGTGAAGAACATGGAGGACCCCACCTACCCACCTATCTTAATGTACAAATTAAAGGCTAATGCACATGCTTTTGGACTTAATGGTTTCATGTACACTTAATGGGGGATTAAGACATGTTAATGGTTACTTGGCCTCCACACTTCCTAAGGGGCATTTTGGGTATTCCCCAAAAATATGAATTAGGGTTTCATACATGTATAAATACCCATATGTTTCATGTAACATGATCTCCTCTCTTAGTCTCTCTTAGCCCTCCTTCTCTTTAGTTTAGTTTAGATCAAATAAAAGAAAGCTCTCTTTCTCTTCTAATGGCTACTTAGCCAATTTTTATTTCTTGTAATCTTTTTTATTTTATGCAATTTAATACATGCTCTTTCCTTTTCATGTTCATTTACTTTCATGTTGTAGTGTAGGTTTCTCTTATTTCATGCAAGTAGATTAGTTTTGTTTCTTTACTTTGCTCTCTTTTTCTTTCTTTTTGCTTTCATGTTGCTTTCTACATTTGTTGATTTGATAACAAATATGAGAGCTTAATCCCTACAATTTAGGGGTAATGAAGCTCTCTAGTATGTAGATGCAACATTTTGATGTTTATACTCTCTTTTTGTGCTTTAATGGAAACATTTGAAGTGGTTTAATGATGTTGTTTAGCTTTGAATTTGATAGTCTATGTTGTTCATAACAAATAGGCTATGCTTAAACAAACATAACACAAATTGCCTCTTCATCTAAATATGACTATGGCAAAGAAGTGAATGTTTAAATTGAAATTTGATAGCCTATATTTCTAAACAATAATTAATAGGCTATGCTTAAAATAGATTTCTATTTCAACTTGTTGTCATATTTCATGAGAGTTAAATGTGTATTAGTGGTTGTGTTATAGTTTGATGGTTTATATTGAGCTAATTAATAGCACAAATATACCATACTTATAATAAGCACATCAACTAATTCACTAATGACAAGAAAAGAGAGATCATAACTTCAATTTGTTGATTTATGTAATCTAGGGAGTGGAAATTGCCTCTAAATTGTCTTAACACTCTCATATTTTTATCTATTTTCTTTTCTCATTTTTCTACATTTTTTTTAGTTAATCGCTCTTTCAACTTCGGTTAATTTGATTGAATAGAATTTTTAAAATCATCAATTCCCTGTGGATCGACCCGTATTCGCCGCGTGCTACATTCGTACACCGTGCGCTTGTGGTTATTTTTAAATTTAAATCCGTTCGACGGTTTTCTAAACCGATAGAATTTCCGTCGACGAACAGATCTCAATCGCTTACTATGCTACTAGGAATTCCATGCAGTCTAACCATATTCCTCATAAACAACCTTGCTAAACATGTGCCATTCTGGTTGGCCTAACTAAAATGAAATATGCACTCTTAGTCAGTTTGTCAATTATGACCAATATACTATCATTTCCCCTATTCGACCTTGGCAACTCGTCAATAAAATCCATGGAGATAGAATCCCACTTCCACACTGCAATATCTTGTAAGTCTACAGGGTGGATCGTGTAGTGTATATTGAAATATATGTGGCAAAATATATGATGTGTTGGCCACGTTTTTACTACCGAACCATCTCCTCTCCTTGCATTGCTGAGCCAACTCCCTTCCCCTCATAGCCAAACCAACCCACTCCACTCACTACCGAACCAGCCACCTTCCATCCACTACCGGTCAAACGCCACCGAACCAGATCACCGAACCACTTCACCACCGAACCAACCTACCTCCACACTTAACCGGACCAACCACCACCGAACCGAACTCAATCCCAACCTACCACCGGTCCAAACAAGTTACCACTCTCCACCGAACCATGGCGTTGCCGGATCAAAGTTGCCAGGCCAGATTGCTTCAGCCCAGGTCCACCAACGGCTATATACATCCAGACCCCTGCCCCAGCCTCACTCTATAAATAGAGGGGCAGAGGTACAACAATGGCAGACAAGTTTGAGAGCTCAAGCATGGACGGAACTTTCAAACAACTTTCATATACTTGTATACAAAGCTTTGTACTTGTAATTTGAAGAGAAAAAGAGAATAACATATAAAGTGGACGCAGGCACGTTCTGGCCGAACCACTATAAATCTGTGTGTCTTTTACAGTTTAGTCCATCTATTTTATATATTTGCATAAATCACCCAAATCGCTAAGAACCATATATAATCAACTAAATCATACGACTTGGAGGTGTTTGCCCATTTTTTGTGCAAACATTTTTGGTGCTTTCACTGAGAACAGGAGCTCGAAGCTTCAGCTTCTCCCACTTAACCCATTTTCCTATCAGCGTCATTCATTGCTTGGAAAACATGCCTCCCGGACGGAAGAAAGATGCTAACAAAGAAAAAACATCACAACTAGAAGTATCCCAGATTCGGTGAGCAGAAATCAAGACAATCGTCCAGTTCCAATAGCAAATGGAAATAAGGCAAAACTGACAGCCCCTGCTACGGAACAACCAATTACAAGGGCGGATCTGGACAGGGTTGTGGCTGAAGTAACTAACCTCTTCGCATCTCAACAAGAAGCCTTGGTGGATCAACTCATGTCACGCTTAAGGGATGTTGAAGATACCAACCGCAGCACTGAATCATGGGGTGAGTCCCGGTCTGGAGGATCTAGGAGACGACAAAGGTCTTTCTTCTTCGAAGAGGCTAACAACAGAAAAAGCTATGGTAGGAGCCGAGCCCGGACTCAGCCCGAATTCCGACCCGAGGAAGCGCTTGGAACCAAACCCAACAGGGGAGGTATCAGGCAAGGGTCGGATGTAGCTGAGCCCGCCATGCTACCTAACCATGGAAACACCAAGGGACGGGGCCGAGCTGGAGTCCATGCCGAAGTTGGACCCGAGGAAGTGCTGAGAAGAGAACCCAGCAGGGAAAGATCAAGGCAAGGGCCAACTGTGGCTGACCCCAGCATGTCCCCGGAAGACCAGAAGCAGCCATTGGAGAATGTTAGGCGTGATAGACGATACCATCCCTACAGGTCATCTGGACGGAATCAATCCCGCAGGGAAGAACCAAACTCATTTCTATCCACTCCAAGTTCTGATGAAAGGATGGCGCGATTGTTCAGGGAGTGCGTCCAACGGGAACAAAGGGATCGGGGGATAGGTGCTAGGGTAACCAGCCCCTTCACCCGCAATATCGAAACTGCCATCACCCCCCGGGAATGGAAAATGCCAACAATGGAACCTTACAAGGGAACCTCTGACCTCGTTGTACACTTGCAGAGATACACACAGCATATGCTAATGAGCGGAGCAACAGAGGGAGTGTTGTGTAAATGCTTTCCACTATTCTTGGAAGATCTAGCTACCTCCTGGTTCTGCCATCTGCCTCAGGGATCCATCAGCTCATGGGAAATGTTGAAAGAAAAGTTCATCAGCCAGTTCCGCATTCATGTGGAACAACCCAAGGATGCTTATTCCCTATCCAATATCAAACAGAAGCTCGGGAAGACAGTGCAACAATATCTAACCCGATTCAACGCCGCAGCAGCCGTAGTCTAAGATGCCGACGAGAAACTTATCCTAATGGCCCTCTGCAGTGGTGTGCATCCGGATACTAAGTTTGCTAGGAGATTAACGAAGGAAAAGCCAGCTACCTTACCCGATTTCTTCCATGAAGCCGGGAAATATATGAGACTTAAAAGACGCCGCCATTGAAAGGCAGACAGGGCAATAAACCAAGGCAGCTCATGGCAACACATCCGCAGTAGCAAAGGACGTTCGAAGAAATGACTCCAGAGATAGTGCTGGGGGCAAGAAGGGGGAAAAGCGCTTATATAGGCCAGGACCGAGATTTAACTCTTACACTCCTCTAAATGAGACGATCGAAAACATCTTCTTGGCCACCTAAGACGAAGTTAGATACAAGCGCCCCACGCACAAGAAGGAATCAGATAATGCAACTAAGTCCGGAAAGTTCTGCCGATTCCACGAATCTCATGGGCATGACACCAATGAATGCCATCATCTCCTGGACTTGATTGAATAACACATCAGAAGGAAGATACTAGAGCGCTATGTGAAAGGTCAAAATAGGACTTCAACTCCTGCCAATGAGAACCCAGGGCTGCCCCTCCCGGAAGTAGGCGGAGGAGATCGCAACACCGGTGGCTCCAGTCAAGAGAAGATAGTGGTCCTTACCATATCAGGAGGACCACTCATCGCCGACGGAAGCTGGGCAGAGATGGGGAGATCGGTAAGTCACTTAGAAACAATGAAGGCTATGTTAATTCTGTTATAGAAGAACGCCACCCGAAACGGAAAGAGAATGATGACATCACATTTAGTAGGCGTGATCTAGAGGGAAGGCAGTACCCTCACATGGATCCTATGGTCGTCTCTGCCTGGTTCGGTCCAGCCAAGATTTTCCTAATTCTAATAGACACTGGGAGCTCAGTAAATATCCTACTCAAACATGCTTTCGACAAAATGAAGTTGTCAATGAAGAATGTGTCTCCCTGCAGCAAACCGCTACATGGTTTCACTGGAGATGCGAAGATGCCCCTCGGGCAACTGGACCTCTTTGTTGAAATAGGAAGTCATCCCCGCTCCGTTGTGCGAAAACAAACATTTGTGCTAATAGAGAACCACTTGGCCTACAACGCCTTTTTGGGAAGGCCGGCCTTGTGTGACTTCCAAATTGTCTTAGCCCCATGGTGCCTGAAGAGAAAATTTCCAACGGACAACGGAATAGGAGAAATAAGGGAGATCAAGACGCCGCTCGAGATTGCTATGTAACTGAACTTCGCAATAACCGCAGGAAGGATAAAGGGAAGGATTGAGAGACTTCTCTCTGCAAGAAAAACTTGGAAGCATAGCAATTAAAGAAAGCCCCTCCTCTTCGATATACGAGTGATCCTTTCAATGAATTAGACCCCAGGGACAAGGAGGAGGAGGCCACCACCGAGCCTGCAGAGGCTATGGAATTTGTATCTGTAGACAAACACGACCCAAGTAAACTACTGAGAGTCGGGTCTCAGTTAAGAGCAGAATTGAAGGATCAACTCGTCGATTTTCTTCGCCACAACATGGATGTATTTGCATGGACACAGGCTGACATGACTGGAATCTCCCCATACATAGCATGCCACGTACTGAACATCGATCCTACCAAGGTGCCAGTAAAACAGAAAAAGAGAAGCATGGGGGCAGAACGATCAGCAGCCCTCGAGGAAGAAGTAAAGCATCTACTTGCCAATAACTTCATACGAGAAGCCATCTACCCAAAATGGATCGCCAACCCGGTACTGGTAAAGAAGGCTAATGGGAAGTGGCGAACATGCATCGCCTTCTCCAACTTAAATGACACTTGCCTGAAGGACTACTTCCCACTCCCCCAAATCGACCAACTCGTGGATAGCACAGCCGGACACAAACTCTTATCCTTTATGAACGCATACTCAGGATATAACCAGATCCCTATGCATGCCCCCAATCAAGACCACACTAGTTTCATCACTGACCGAGGATTGTACTGCTACAGAGTAATGCCTTTTGGACTTAAAAACGCCGGAGCTACTTATCAGCGCCTCGTCAACAAGATGTTTGCAGAATTAATAGGACGAACTATGGAAGTTTATGTGGATGACATGCTGGTAAAATCGAGAAAAGCCAACGATCATATAAACCACCTGGACGAGATGTTTCAAGTACTTCGCCAATATGGAATGAAGCTGAATCCTCTAAAGTGCTCCTTCGGAGTATCATCGGGAAAGTTCTTGGAATTCATCGTCCATGCCCGAGGGATTGAAGCAAACCCCGAACAAGTCCGGGCTTTGCAAGATATCAAGATACCATCCACTCGAAGAGAGATGCAAAGCCTAAACGGGAAAGTGGCCGCCCTAAGCAGGTTCATCTCTAAAGCAACCGACAAATGCATACCTTTCTTTGAAGCTCTAAAGAAAGACAAAGGAAAGTTCGAATGGACTGACGAATGCTCGACAGCCTTCCATAACTTAATCGAACACCTCCAGAGACCACCAGTACTCTCAACTCCAAATGAAGGCGAGGAACTATACCTATACCTTGTTGTATCGTCCCATGCTTTAAGCGCCGCTTTGGTGAGAGAAGACAACCGTGCGCGGCGGCCCGTATACTTTGTAAGCAAGAGATTTACAGGGGCAGAAGCCAGGTACCCTAAACTTGAGAAGCTAGCATACTGTCTGCTAATCACGTCACGGAAGCTGCGACACTATTTCCAATCTCATTCCATAAGAGTTTTAACCGATCAACCGCTAAGGCAGGTACTCCATCGCCCCGACACTTCTAGGTGACTACTTAAGTGGTGCATTGAACTGAGTCAATATGATATCACCTACCATCCTCGCACCGCCATCAAAGGACAAGCCATGGACGATTTCATTGTCGAATTCACTACCAACGAAGGTAAGGATCAATCTGAAATAGAAAAAGATATCAAGTGGAATCTCTTTGTAGATGGAGCATCGAACGAACAGGGCTCGGGGGCAGGTATTGTGATAATCACCCCCAGGGGAAGGAAGCTGCACTATGCCCTAAAGTTGGAATTCGCTGCCACCAACAACGATGCAGAATATGAAACAGTAATAGCAGGACTGGAACTTGCCTTAGAAATTGGTGCCAGTTCTTTATGTCTCCACAGCGATTCTCAACTTATTGTAAATCAAATATTGAAAGAATTCCAGACTTGAGGAGAACGACTCACAACATATCTAAAGAAGACCAAGCTTCTGCTCAATCAATTGGATCACTATTTAATCAAACACGTTCCTCGAGAAGAGAACCGAAAGGCCAACGAACTGGTAAAGCAAGCTAGCATGAAGAACAACACCATTTCTGGAATGGTAGCCATCTCAAAACAACTAGCCCCAAGTTTCGAACAAGAGGATCTGATAGCTGCAATCGAAGAAGAAACTTGGATGGCTCCTATCCGGAAATACTTGCAAGATGGCACACTACCCAACGAGTGTAACGAAGTCAGGAAAATCTTGAGGAGTGCTTCCCGCTGCACGATACAAGAAGGCATCCTCTATCGGCGCGGCTTCTCTAACCCCTTATTAAGATGTGTCACCGGAAGTGAAGCCAAGGAAATCTTATCCCACATCCATCGAGGAAGTTGTGCAGACCACACTGGAGAGCAGACTCTAGCAAAGAATCTCCGATATGGATATTTCTGGCCCACCTTAAACAAAGACGCCTTGGACTTCGTCAAAAAATGCGACAGATGTCAGAAATTTGCTAAAATCCCTCGACTACCAACCAATGAGATTACTCAGATGACCAGTCCTTGGCCCTTTGCGGTATGGGGAATTGACCTGATTGACGAACTGCCGATGGGCCGAGGCGGAGCCAAATATGCTATAGTGGCAGTCGACTATTTCACCAAATGGGTGGAAGCGGAACCTTTAAATAAAATATCTTCGGCAAAAGTTATTCACTTCTTGATCAAAAATGTTTTATGCAGGTACGGGGTTCCACTCAAAATCATATCGGACAATGGACTTCAATTTGACAGCAAGGAATTCACCGACTGGTGCCGAGAGCACGAAATTCACAAAACCTTCTCATCTGTAGCTTATCCCTAGGCAAACGGACAACTCGAAGCTGTCAAAAAAATTCTCAAAATTCTAATCAAGAAGAAACTTGAAAAGTCAAAAGGCGCTTGGGTGGATGAACTTCCTACGGCAATTTGGGCCTACCGCACATCTTACAGAACATCAACAGGACATACTACTTTCTCTTTGGCATACGGATCGAAAGCCATGCTCCCAGTTGAAACTGTAGTGCCCTCCCACCGTACGATCCACTACAACCCAGAAGAGAATGAAGAACTCCTACACATGTCTTTGGACCTAATTGAAGAAAGAAGAAATGATGCAGCACTCAAAGCGGCAGCTCACAAGAAAAAAGTGGCAGCACAATACAACTCTAAGGTCAAACATCACAGCTTACAAGAAGGAGATCTTGTCCTCAAACGGATCTTTCCGCGCCCCGGAGCGCTAGATCCAATCTGGGATGGACCCTATGTAATTTATAAAGATCTCCACAACGGAGCTTATATTTTGTCAACAGTGGACGGAGAGGTGTTCCAGAGGGCATGGAACATCCAACACCTTCGTCGATACTTTTCTTAACTTGTACTGCCCATATGAAGTAATTAATAAAGTGAATCAGTAGACGTAGGCATTTTCGTGCCAAACCACTCTAAAAATCTTGTCTCTTTTTTAACTTGTTCCTTTATATCTTGGCTGCTTGTTAAGCTTTATCCTTTTCTGTTGAACAAAATCCTGTATAATGGCATTTCCATTCTGGACACTTCACGGCACAACCTCACCTGGAAAAGACCCAACAGGTACTATACGAATCTATGCCCTCATCAATGAGACACTTTTGCTCCAGCATCCCTCTGCTGCGGGTTAATTCATTTCTCACGACAGGCCCTCAAAGCCAACTGTAATGAGCCGATCATAAGCCACCGAGAAGGCCTACTATAGCCGAGGCAGCTCATTACAGCGTTCGGCTCGCCGGCAACTGTGAACCGATTATAAGCCCCAACATAAGGTGTGGCCAGCCAGGGGCAGTTCACAGTTGACGATCGGCACCCACGCTAGCCGGCCATGGTAAATCGAATTATACCCACGAATACGGGCCATAATGGCCCGGGTAGTTACTGTGCGCGATCTCGGCTCCGATGTGTCTTAAGTACGGCTGTGGTAAAAAAGAAAACTCCCCACGGAGGCGTAAGATGGGTGACGAATGTCTCCAAGACCCACAGCTAGGGAAAGTGACTACAAAACCCGTTCGCCACGAACTTAAGCACATCGAAGGCCTTCCATGATTGGAAGTTTTACCATTTCTTATATTTACATTTTATCTATAAAAACTTTCCTGCTATCCTCTATAACGATCACTAAAGTACAGGACACAAAATGGGAGACACTCGCTAGTGGAAATGAGAGCTTACAACTGGATAACAGGTCACTCAGCTGCATTCCATCCTTAGTCACACAAGACATTCAAAGCTACCGTCTACAACTAAAACATGAAGGGCGGTACTTCCTTTTCTTGTACATAAACATATAGCTATAGCCTATTCACACATCACACTAACATTGCGAGACATGAAATTATATTTTAAGCAAGATCATAGCATCAAACACGATTGAAGCACATGCATATACACAGCTATATTTCTTATGCAACACATCAAAATAACGACAGCATTCAAATACGTCAGAATCAGCTTATGTTATGAAATTATATAAGAATAAAATCATTCGATACAACGGCATAATTGCATAATTACAGCCTGAAAGTACATTAATGTTTTGGACTAGCATATTCAGGAATTCCAAGTAAACCAAAAAAATAGTCGGCTGCAGCAGCGCTCCGCCTCTATCCTGCTAGCCCTCCGGGATCTACTTGACCACAGGATCAGAACTCCCAGCATGCTGGCCAGAGGTCCCACCTGTCCGATTCAGGAGAAGAATCCATCAGATAAATAATACGCAATCAAGTTAAGAAAAGATTGAGAGGGAAGACTTACCAGCATCTGCTCTCTGATCATCATCCCCCAACTACACACCCACTTCCTCGGCAGTAAGCAGCCGCATGCCCTCCTTTACTGCCACTTTCTCCTCCTCAGTAAACTGGACTATGACCACATCCATTCTGAAAGCTACACCACCCTCCTTATCCGCCTCAGCCTTAGCCTCCTCCAAAGCCCGGAGATATATCCTATCCATGACCCGGGGATAATCGTCCATCCAGGACAGGTTGCCCTGCTTCCAAGTATGGAAGTGCATGTCCTGGAGCATCTCATCCATCATCCCCTCATTCTCCTCAAACTCCCTCATCCGGGCCTCAGAAGCTGACATCCTTGCAACGGCAGCATCTCTCTCCAATCGGTATCTCGAGCAGTCAGCCTGAAGGGATTTCCGCATCGCCTCCATCTCCTCCTTCAGCTTGGCTTGAGCAAGCTCTGCGGCCTCAAGCCTCCCAGATAACCCCTCTATCTGCTCAAGATCCGCTCTTCGAACCTCATCCACCGTGGCAATGGCCATATCAATTCGTTCCTTGCAGGTGGCCTCCATTTTTCGCAGCTCGGCTCTGCTAGCCTCCTCCATAGTTTTCTTTAGCCGTCTGGAGGCCGCCTCATGCTGGAAGATCTGAATGGCCTGATCGGCAAGTTGTTTGGCCTGATCGAAAACCATTAGCCGCAGCCGAATGTTAGCACTTCTGATTTCCTCTCCAGCCTTGACTAGTCAGGCGTGATGCCCCATCAACTTCTTGGTCTCTTCGGCCACCTGATCGATGTTTGCCTTGGCCTCATTCCCCATAGTCACAATCCGAGTGGTCAACAAGTCGAGATCCAAAGACTTAGCCTCATCAAGCAACCTTACCATAGGATTGCGGGGTAGGAGGTGCTCACCGGTAACCTCATCGAAGGAAATATCATGAGAAGTCGGGTCCAGATCTGGATGACCCGCAAATGGGTTACGAGCCAAGCTGGGACAATCAACATGAGTAACGGAAGGATTCTCTGATGGATGCGGAGATGGTATGGACTCAGTATCCTCCCCCATGATGTCATGAATAGGCTGGGTTGGGGGCTGAGGTCCAAGTGAAGGTTCGAACATGGAACGCCTCCTCTTTCTCTTTTGAATATCCTCTTCAATGACCCCGAGAAGAGGACGGTAGCCGACTACGCCCCCGGAACGGTCAGTCGAGGCTTCGGTTTAGCAGAAGCTTTGAAGAGTTTGAATTGCTCGAGGCGGTGCCGAATGTCTGATGTCTTGGCCACCTTACCCGTTCCTGGAATAAAAACCAAGTGTTACAAGCGTGCAAGATACTATAATCCAAGAAACATGTGAAGTTAAAAGAGGAGTCGAAAATTCACCTTGAAACACCGGAGTTGCCCTAGCTGAAATGCTCTCAGAAGATGGACTGGCACCAGTCCCGGCCTTATCAGATTTCTTCGGTTTCTCCACCAAGGCCGACCCTTTCTCCAACTCCTCAAAGACTTGGCGGAAAGCATCATCCGTCCACTCTTGAATCTCACATGCTTGCCCAGAGGTCAAGGCACCAACTCCACTACCATTCTGTCCTTCGCCACCGTTACCACCATCACCTTCTCCATCACCTCCGCTCTCCTCCTCGCCTCTTTCCTCCTCTCCACTTTCCTCCTCCGGAACATCTGGGCATGTGCTGGGAGAGGGTCCATTAGATTTCTTCAGCTTCTTCCCCCCGACGACGGGAGATATCGAGAAGGGTCTCCTCTTGCTGCTCTTTCTCGTGTCCCCTCCTTTGGCTTTGGCAGCTCTTTCCTCAGCCGTATCCCTCTGCTTGACCACAGACTAATGTGGTAGAATCAAGTTGTGTTCCAGGAGAGTGGCATTCCTGATTATGTAAGAAGCTGACCTATCCCTTCCCGAAATGGCCTCTATCTCTGTAGCCATCTGAACCAGGTGATCATTCTCCACGACCGCAAAGCCACCTGTCGCTAGAAAGAAATAAAAGCACATAAGAACAAGCATCCCAGTAAGAACGGAAATTATAAATAAGCTGCAACTTACAGCCAGAGGTGAAGCGGTGGATCGAAACGGTGTCATCCTGGACGAAGAACCATTCCTTCTTAAACATGCTGAACTTTTAATACAAGTCCAAGACCGGCTTGAAGGACACAGCCGATTCCAAGCTGATATATGGGGACCCCTTCTTGTAACCTCTCAAGTTATATAGATACCGAATCTCCCGGTTAGAAGGGGGCGCCCGTACTTTCTTTGGAAAATCACGAATAGGCACACCAAGATAGCGTAGGAGTTGGGTTGGAGCTGGAAAGGGGCCACCTTCAAATAGGTGACGAAGCTAACTATCCAAGCTTTGATTGGAGGAATGGCCCCGCACATGCAGTGGTACCTACTCTAAGCGAAGTATCCTTCGGGGGGATTATATGGCATGACCCCCTTCCTTGGCAACAGCATGCGTGATCTATCAATCCCAAAGGAGCGGGAGATAACATCAAGCTGCTCCTCTCTGAGAGAGCTAGGAAAGCAGTCAGGCGGAGAAATCAGAAGCTCTTGGGGACCATACCCATCTACTAGTGATCTCGGGGTGGGTACACGACGTTCCGGCCCTGGCTGAGCTGGGGGCACTACGGTGGACTCTCTTCTGTCCGAAGATTTCTTCTTATCCGATCGAGTTTCTACTTTGTGAGACATTATCTGCAACACCAAAAACAAACACACTGTTAAAACAGGGAGTATGGAAATATAAACAAACAAGTACATGCGGCATGTTGTCTCATTCCCAATGCGAAACATAAAAGTTTGAGGCTAAAGTCCATTCGGCCTCGCACTTCTCAAACTCCCAAGTCCATCCGGTAGTATAAGGTCGAAAGGCCATTGGGCACTCAAACTACCGAGCCCATTCGGTAGAGAGAGGAAGAAGGCCATTCGGCGCTATACTCCTCAGCTCATTCAGCACTCAAGAACACTCCGTAGTTCAAGACTAAAACCCATTCGGCAAAAAAGGTTCTCACCTGGTTCGGCAAGGGTAGGAGTTTGGTTCGGCTAACACGTTTGGTCCGGCGAAGATAATATTTCAATTCGGCAAAAGCAAGGGGTTGGCTCGGCTGAATAACGAAAGCGTTGGGCCCCTATTTATAAGCAAGAATCAATGACCGGACCAGTTGGTCCGGCATTACTCAAAACAAAGCACGCCATATACAGGCATATGCCCTACTTTGGGAGGCAAATGTTGGCCACATTTTCACTACCGAACCATCTCCTCTCCATGCATTGCCGAGCCAACTCCCTTCCCCTCATAGCCAAACCAACCCACTCCACTCACTACCGAACCAGCCACCTTCCATCCACTACCGGTCCAACGCCACCAAACCAGATCACCGAACCACTTCACCACTGAACCAACCTACCTCCACACTTAACCGGACCAACCACCACCGAACCAAACTCAATCCCAACCTATCACCGTTCAACTCTATGTATTCCTCTATCCGTAGAGTACATTGAATGTACAGAAATGGCTATAACAGAGTTTCTGTTATTCGTATTAACATCTACTCTAGGAGGAATGTTTTTATGTGGTGCTAACGATTTAATAACTATCTTTGTAGCTCCAGAATGTTTCAGTTTATGTTCCTACCTATTATCTGGATATACCAAGAGAGATGTACGGTCCAAACAACATACCACTCTCCACCGAACCATGGCGTTGCCGAATCAAAGTTGCCAGGCCAGATTGCTTCAGCCCAGGCCCACCAACGGCTATATACATCCAGGACCCTGCCCCCAGCCTCACTCTATAAATAGAGGGGCAGGGGTAAAACAATGGAAGACAAGCTTGAGAGCTCAAGCACGGGACGGAACTTTCAAACAACTTTCATATACTTGTATACAAAGCTTTGTACTAGTAATTTGAAGATAAAAGGAGAATAACATATAAAGTGGACGTAGGTACGTTCTGGCCGAACCACTATAAATCTGTGTGTCTTTTACAGTTTAGTCCATCTATTTTATATATTCGCATAAATCACCCAAATCGCTAAGAACCATATATAATCAACTAAATCATACGACTTGGAGGTGTTTTCCCATTTTTTGTGCAAACATGATGCAACTAAAAATATATTAATCTATGTAAATATAGAATAAGCACACCCAGATTTTATACTGGTTCGGACCTCCCGTCCTACATCCAGTCTCAAAGCTCCCCTTTGGAATTCTACTATCAAATACCCTCGCTTCTCCCGGAGGAATAGGCTTGGTTACAATAATTTTTTTTGTCAAATATGTGTTCTACAAAACGGATATTGACTAATCAGTGCAAATGCTTTCCATATATATCTAGGGATTATTGACTGTGAAGAACTGAATATATGGAAGAGTAAAATACAAGTACAGATTGCTAGAGATCAAAAATATAACAGAATATGTAAGTAGAGAGCACAAGTGAGCAAGGTAAAAATTCTCTTTGATTCTTGATGATACATATAGTTGTAGAGTGGTTCCTTGAGTAGTTGCATCCATTAACATGTGATCTACAGTTTCTTCTATTTATGGTGAAGAGTTGCGTCAAAGAGAAGCAAAGATGTCTATTCAAATGTGGCGATTGAAATTTGAATTTGCAATTCGAATTCGAAATCAGACTTCTGGTATTTGTATCAGAAGTCTGATACTAAATTTTTTGTAAATAGTAGATTTTCAGACGTCTAAGTGCATCTACTAGCTATCTAGTCCTATCAGTTTTGTCATTCCAGAGGTCTTTTCCAGTCATCTGGCTTGTGCATCCAGACGTCAGAAACTTGTACATGTCCGTTTTGTGCATCTTTCTTGTTGCTTCTTTGATTCTATCGACTTGTAGTCTATTATAATATCCTTTGAGCCTTGTTCTTGTCTTTCTAGTGATGTTGCTCTTGCAAGTACCTGTATATAGAAATATATGTGCATATTCGATTTCGATTGTATAGTTTTTTCAATGAAACCATAGATTTGATTTCCTAACAATCTCTCCCTTTTTTATGATGACAACTATACAATGTACTTATGTATAATTTTATAAATCTCCCATTGAATATGTGCTTTTCATAACTTATTGTGATATTTATTATTTCTCCCCCTTTGGCATTATCAAAAAGGATATATAACCTTTTTAAATATAGAAATTAGTAATTATCGACTAATTGTTGTAAGACAGAGATATTTACAGAAATAACACACCAAAAGAGAAATTTCATTAATTATATTAATCGAGTAAATTCATAGTTTTTTAACAATTTTATATAAGATGGAATCCTAAAAATCTACGAGTCTTTTGGAGAAGCTTTTTCTTGATCATCTTCTTTATCTTCATTTTTGGAAGAGATAGTTTCTTTGTAGAAGATGTTAGAGCTTGTTCTAGAGGTTCGTTCTTCCAAAAAGTTTGGAATGTTTCGAAGGAGGAGAAGGCATTAGGATTGGCCAATCTTCGATAGGTGGTGTATGGCCACAAACCCTTTGATGAACCTGTTTGAGAACCGATAATACAGTTGAAAGTGATGTTTCAACTATGGCCAGGCGTGTAGCAAAAGATGTTTCAAAACTATCAATGCGCTTTGCCAAAACTTTTTTATTAAAGATATGTTGATTTTAAAGAGTGAGGTCTCGAATATTTTCATTTGGATTTGTCGCTGTTCGAGTCTCCAAAATCTCATCGTGGCACATAAATCAAATGGTGTAGGAGGAGGGGTAGTGGTTTTGCGATGTTGTTCCACCTCTTTTGATGGTTCAGGGTGTGGTTGAGTTGGAGGCCCAGCTTGTCTGGCTTGACGACATTGCATCCACTCTTCAAATTATATAAGCTCCGGTGAATTTTCCAGTAGGTGCGCTAGTGAGAAAAATTTCGTGCAAGAAAATTTCGAAGAAATTTCTTCAAAAGTGGATAAATAGGAAGGGATGTTGTGAGCACGTAGAAGTCTAATGATATATGTGGGGTAGATAATCGATGGGGGTGATCGAGTCCAAAAGTGTTTGAGATCGTCAAATATAAATTTATTCCAATTTACCCTTGTTCCGCTGAATATAGCATACAAGGCCTTGTGCTCTAACTCCGTTATCTGTTCATGACCTCCAAGATGAGGAATGATAGTGTTGATAATCATTTGAGTTAGAAGTCCGGCCATAGGTCATAGATATTTGGATGTGAATTTTGGCATTTCATCTTCGCATATTTGATGTGTTATATCTTCTCATGGTTTGAGATGCATATCGGGAATACTCGATTTCCATTGTATAGTTGTTGTCATCGAAACCGTTGATTTGATTTCCTAACATATCTACCGGCTGAAGCAACCCACTTGGCTTCTGGTGTTTGGCCATTTCTTGTTGGCAATTCAACCACTCTTTACAAACAAACCAATATCCCACTTCATAACTTTCTAGAAGAAATTCCTCTTCATATCCTGATACATCTTTGTAAGTCCTGGATGAATGGTGAACTTTGAATAATGACATTCCTCCAAGACTTCTTTCCTTATGTTTCGTGCACTTGGACCACATAATCTTCCTTTCTTTCTCAACCACCCATTCTTTTCAAGACTGAAATCTTTCAAGTCATCGCTCTTAGCTCCTTCTCTTAGCTTCCTCATCCATTTGGCTAATACCATATCCTCCATCTGTTCAGAAGCAATCTTTTCGATCAACACTGGTCGAACTTACAAACAAGATTATGCAACTGTATTTCCAGTAGACCCAGCCATAGATCTCCACTGCACTCTGCAATCTTCTAATGCTTCCAAATCCATTCACTTGGCAATCATTGCCAAAACTGCATTCCAAAATCCTCAGCAGCAATAAACTCTATCCGCTTCTGCTGTCTGATTTTCAAGTCCTTCCGAGAAAACAAATACTTTAGCAACTTATGATCGGTATATAACTCAAACCTTTCTCCTAAAAGGTAATGTCTGCATGCCTTTAAAGCAAAAATAACTATAGCCAATTCTAAATCATGCGTCGAATATCTAACCTCATGCGGTCTGAGCTGTCTAGAAGCATAGGCAATCAATTTACCCCTCTACATCGGCACGGCTCCTAGTCTTGTTCCACATGCATCGGTATAAACTACCAAATCTAGATTCCCTTCTAGAACAACCAACATAGGTGCATAGGTCAATAAGTGTTTCAAACTCAGGATTGCTTCCTCACACTTATCAGTCCACACAAACTTCACATCCTTTCTTGTTAGATTTGTCATTGGTATCACTATCCGCGAAAAATATGTAATGAACCTCCGATACTAACCTGCCAACCCAAGGAAACAATTTATCTCGGTTATTGTCTTGGGTCTCTTCCAACTATTTACCGTCTCAATCTTAGTTCGTTCTACTAACAACCCTTCCTATGGGACTATATGACCAAGAAACTTCACCTCTTTCTTGCAGAAGTGACACTTCAAAAACTTCGCTTTAAGCTGATGCTACCTCAACCTCTCAAGCACTGCTCCAAAATGAAATTCATTCTCTCTTTCGTGCTTAGAGTATATCTAGTTATCATCTATGAAAACCAATACGACCCTATCCAATTGCTCTTGAAAAACCTGATTCATTAACTCCGCAAAGAAAGCTAAAGGATTAATCAGTCCGAACGGCATGACTAACCATTCGTACGACCCATAGCTGGTTCTATACACCATCAAAGGTATATTATCCTCTGCTATTCTGAGCTGATGGAAACCTCTCGCTTATCTAACAACAAAAATACCTTGGCTCCACTCAACTGGTTGAACAAATAGTCAATCCTAGGCAATGTATATCGATTCTTTATCGTCCTCTCATTCAACTTACGATAATAGATACAAAGCCTCAGCGATCCATCCGACTTCTTAGCAAACAATACGCTGCTTCCCAAGATGAACTATTCGAGCTGATAAGACTCTTGCCTTCTAAATCCACCAACTGCACCTTCAACACCCTCATGTAAAGGGGTCATCTTGCTTGGCGATTTACTTACTATTTGTGCTCCCGGAACCAAATCTATCCGAAACTCAATAGCTTGTTTCGGTGGCAACCCAATTACAGGCTCAAACACTTCTACGAATTCTCTAACTACAAAAACTCGACCCGACCCATATTCCAATTGCATAGCACCCAATAAGGCATACATCTCACCGTAGGAATCTTCTATGGCATAAACAGTCTTATTACTACAATCTGGCTGTCTAAGCGATATTTTTCTATCCTAGCAAAATATCGAAGTATCGTACTCACTTAACCAATCCATCCTAAGAATGGTTTCGAGACCCACAAAATTGAACACATGCAAACTGCAAACAAAAGCATGACTTAAAAAGTCAAACTCTAACCGGTCACACCTCAACCCTAGAGTTGCATATCCTCTTATTGGATTCGCAACCCTTAAGGGAGTAACTAAATATGTGGGTTCTAGGTTAAGCTTATCTATTAAGCATCTAGATATAAAAGAATGTGATACATCGTTATCAAATAAAATGCTAACAGACATACCATGAATATGTAGTGTACCTCCCAAAACTGCCTTTACCTTCTCCTTAGCTGTTGGCTTCGAAGTAGCAAGCTCCAATGCATACACCTTGCCCTTTCCATCCTTAGCAGGCTTCTTGCACTGGCTCTTATAGCGGTCTATTTGGTCACAATTGTAGCACCTGACATTCTTCCTCCTAGCCACTTCCTTTGCCTTCCCAACACGGCACTCATTGGCAAAGTGCCCCTTCTTGTCGCACTTGTAACAGACAACCACAGACTTCACTTTCTTAGCTGCTCCACCCTTTTGAGCACCTATCCTAGGAACGAACTTCCTTTTCTAACCCTGTCCAACCGGGACTTCTTTAGCCTTACACTTCTCTAGAGAATCAAGAAAATCCTCATGCCTTAAGGCCATCTCCACTGCAAAATAAGAAGGATCTCTAATATGAGGTAATGTATCCCTAGTTAACGTAGATTTCAACCCCCTGATAAACTTATCTTTCCTTTTCATGCCTGCATCCATTAAAGCATACCCATTCTGGCTAACTCCTCAAACCACCTAGCATACTCCCGAACAGACATCTCTCGCTGCTCTAATTCAGCAAACTTTCTGATCAGACCTAACTATACCATTGCAGACATGAACATCTCGTAGAACCTTCCCTTGAAATCTTCCTAGATCATAGCCTCCTCATCCACCGCTAAAGTCACACTATTCCACCAGAACAAAACAACACCTTAAAGCTATCTAAATGCTAACCTCCTCTTCTGCTAATCATTGAGCCCTAAATCTGCAAAAATCATTTCGCAAAGCGACAAACAATTCTTTACCTCAATGGCATCCTCAGTTTCAACAAAAGGATTGCTTCCAAGCTTAATGTAGTCCCCACTCAAATTAGCATAGTCTTTGACAACTAGATCTCTGGGAACTCCTTCCCTCTTCTTTAGCAGCAACTCCTGCCTACACCATATTCACGATGAGCTGATAAATAGCTTCCATTACAACTTGTGGGACTCCAACACCCACATTCTCTGCTTGTGCCTGACCTTGACCTCTTCTCATTGTAGGCCTGGCATTCCCATCGGTGCCTTCCTATCCCCGGGTTAACTCTTCCTCTTCTTCCGTCGATATTTTTATTCAAACCTCATAAGATAAAGAAAATAACCTAACAAAGATAGAAGACTAGAGATAAAGCGCATACTTATATATAACAAATACAAGTATGTTACAATAGTATTATCCCATAACCTAACCTTATTCTACTAATTTAGGATTATGTTTTAAAAAAACATTTTTAGTTAAAGTTTTTCATAAACCTACTCTGATACCAGGTTATAACATCCTGTATCCGAAGGCCAACAGCTAAGCACTACAGATGTTGTAGTCATCTATAGAATTAACTTCTAGTAACAAAATATGGCAATGCTAATGTTATTCATAATATCAGAAGCTCTTGAATATGAAAAGTATCACAAATTTCTAAAAACAACATTTTACTAATTACATTTTAAACAAAATCATATTCAAATTACATAATCCCATGTTAATTACCTAAGTAAAGATCAATTACAATTATTATAAAACTATGCCAAGAGCGACACATGACGATGCCCCCTAGTTGATCAGTGAAATATAGTCATGTCTGACTTAATATACACTGTGGAAAAATGAACAAAAATATCTGTATTCCTAATTAGCTATTGATCAGCCACCTGCTCGTCTTCGGAAGCTTTATTTGCAAAAATATCAAAAACTAAAAAAATTAACCATTAGCCAACTTAAATCAATTATGAGCACCCGAGAGTTTAAGGGAAAACAAAAACTATGAGTAAGACATAAAGCCTAGTGTGGGTAACTCTATTAGATCTCGGTTTACAGATATTAAGTGAGACCACGCCGCTTAAGGAAACATGTTTCCCCTCACTAATATCCTTTCAAAACATATATATATATATATATATATATATATATATATTGCAATTTCTTTCCTGCAACCAAACTTGTTAATCATGATTATATCAAAATATCAGTATCCTTTATGCTAATTAATGGAATATTAGTCCGTAAAATAGGTAATATGTGAATTACTCCCAAAACATAATAGCAAGGTACATTATGATAACAAAAGGACTAACAGTTTGGAAAACAATAGTAAGGTCCACTATGTTAGAAATGGACTATCAATCCATACAACTGGGCTGATAGCCCGCAAACTGGACTAACCATCCAAATCAAAATGGACTACAGTCTGAATCATTTCCTTAGGATTAACTACCCTTTAAATTTACTTAAAAACCTTTCAAAATGATTTAGTCCTTCAAATCATATATATATACATGGAAAATATATCTTTAGCTTTACTCTAAGTTATTTTTCCATGATATATATTCTTTACTCAAAATAATGTTGATGAATTTTAATAAGGATTAGCTATCCTTCCAAAATAAGTTAAAACCCTTTTTAACTTAAAAATCTTAGGCTATATTGCCTATTTAATACATTCGAAACCTATGTTTAAAACCTTTAAACACCCGTTCGAAACCTTGAAGGTAAACCTTTCGAAACCATTGAAAGCAACTCTTTTAAAACTAATAAAAGTCTTTAATTCGAAAGCTTGAAAATGTAAGACATCCTCCTTTAAAAAAATTTAAACCTTGATGTAAGACCCACGTTTCGGAAGGTTTAAATCGACAATAATCCACGTATGTCTGACTTAAATAATTCAAAATGTAGGTAATCAATAGGGTTAATAAGAAAAATAAGAAGAGAAGAAGAAAACAAAAAAAATCTCATAACGGAAACGATAAAATATAATAATGAAATAAAAATTCATAAAGATGTTTACTATACGCTCAATTATAATTTATACACATTTATCAGAGTTATAAATATACATCGGGAATAAATAATCAATATAGCAGAACAACATGATGTTGGACGTAATAATAATAGTATACCACAACTCCGTCTTCGTGCTCCAAAGAAAAGTCTTCAATATGCTAAAAAACTCAAGGCTGATCCGAGTGTAATGAAAAGACAAAAGCACTCGAGTTAGGACTAAAATACTCTTATGTAAGTCAAGTCAATATCATAAATTTGAGTGCAATAACTTAAAAGATGTTGCAGGATTTTCCATCTCCTAAGGATCCATTAAATTATTTATATATAATAGTATACGCTGTAATAGATAACGTTTATCAGTAAAATAAATATCAAAATAGTGTTAAGGCTTTACATTGATCCACCTTAACACATTTTACAGTTTTAAATCAAAATCGTAATGGGCGCATATAGGGATAAATATGACAAGGCACGTGAGGCAATGCCTAAGGTCGGATTCTACCAGTTTACCCTTTCAGCTGGTCGTAACCCATCCATGGCCGACCGCGACAATCAATCCAAACAACAAATATGGTGCATCCATCGAATCCGAGACCACAATAGTAATACGAGGGATCAACGTCGCTAGAGGTAGCTAGCCTCAATGACCATACATAGGCTCATGTTTTAGTCATTTTAATTATGACGCGAATGTCAAGGCTATCCATCATCGTTCTCTTACTTCATTCTATTAAATGTCACCAATTCAATCATTACATTCTGGATATCATCCACCGCGTACACGGTTGTCAAAGTGGTTACAATATTGATAGAGAGCATGCCAATAAGACGCCCGGTCTCTTTAACAACCAATCATCAATTTACACACCGGTTGGTTCTTTTACATTTTGAAAACAATTTGCACTTGATATCAAAATATCATATTTGTTTCAAAATCAAAATCCATTTCGAAATCATCATATATTTGCTTTAAAAATAAAATCCATTTCAAAATCATCATATATTCGCTTAAAAACAAATCCATTTCGAAATCATCATATATTCAAAATTATCAATTTTGTCCGATAGATCAATTTCGCTTCCAAAAGTTTGATTCAAATTCAATTTAGTTTACAATCTTCACTTTAACCTAGTTCATATTTAAATCCAAGATTTAAATATAAACAATTTACCCTTTAACCAGTTTGATTTTTAGAAAATAGTTTAAATAGGTTAAAATAGTTAAATAGTTAAAAATAGTTTAATAGAAATAATTTGAATATAAAAATAGTTTATACAATAAAATAGTTTGCAAAAATCAAAATAGATCGAATATTTAAAGAATATAGATTTTGAATCATTATACTAAAATATTCATTTTTAAAATAATTCCAAAGTCAAACTGGTCAACTTCCCAATTTCCTATCCAAAACAATTCCAAATTCCATTTTGATTTAATCGATTCAATTCCGATTTCAACTTGGATAAATTTCGATTCCATACAAATTTCATTCAATTCACCAATTCCTTTTAATTTCAATTTCCATTTCCAATTTAATTTAAATCTCGATTCCAAATTAACTTCCAATACCACTTCCAAATTAATTAAAATTTCAGTTTCACATTTATCTCCCATTTCCAATTCCAAATTTAATTTCAAAATATCGATTTAAACACTCAAATCAAATTTACTTTAAATACCAAATTTTAAATCCAAATTTTCAATTTATAATTCGATTCCAAACTCAAATTTTGAAATATCACTTCATATCACTTTTTTCTGACAAATATTCAAAGTTCAAATCAAAGCCAATCTTTAAAAACAAATCCATTTCTGAAATTTATGACGTATTTAGTTTATAACTTAAAATTTTAAACTTTGATTAATTAAACAATCTCGTTTATCAAGTTTAAATTCCAACATTTCGAGCTCCATTTCAAAATAATTCAATTTCCATAAATTTGATTTTATTCTAAAAATCAATTCATTTTCATAATTTCAAAATAAATTTTAAAATCATTTAATTTAACCAATCCGGTGTCCGTATATAATTCTCTACCCTTTGGCCAAGTGGATAATTATTTCAATTTAATTTCAAGAATGGATATATATTATTTCATTCCAAATAGATGTCATAGGTATATAACATTTTAACCTATTTCTTAATATATTCGAAATAATTCAGTTTACAGTTTTATATGTAATAAACAATATACAAGATGATAGCATGAGATATCAAAATAAATAAACAACCAAATATCAACCAATAACATCCATCACAACCAATCATCCAACTAGTCAATAATCATAATGATCAACCAATTAACTATACTTTGGAAATTTTACTAGCAGTTAAAATTCTTATTTAATTTCAACTATCGATTTACAGTTCATCATTTAATTTAGATGTCAATTAAATATCAATTAAACTTATCAATCAGCGGTCAATAAATATTCAGTCACTTCACGAAATAAATTTAGCTAACATAAAAGTATTTCAGTCAATTGTGAGCGTAAAACACTCACCTTTGATCTAAACTGACAATAACTTCAGCTTCTAACAAATGTCAATCCAATCTCATCTCATAGACTATGCCGATACGATTCCGATGCAATTCATTTCACTTGATATCGATCTCGTACGAAAAAGATTACAAATTTATTAATATTCGATACAAATAAAACCTAATTTACAAAATTAATATACCTAACTAAAATAATATAATAAAAAAAATTATTAACCGTTCCCTAATCATCTCCAATCACACTCATATCCGCTCTCCCAAAGTCCAGAAACTCCAAGACGCGACCAAGCTGTTGTCAGGACACGATTCTTCGTCTTCCGAAAAATTCGACATCGACACTCACTTTATAGACTGCCGAGGAATCAAACGACGGAAAACCGAGCACTGAGGGTTTTTAAAAAGAATTTAAGAAAAGAAAAGAGAAAAAGAGAAGGAAAGAAGATAGAAGAGAGAGGGAAAAGAAGAGAGAAAATTTTAATTAGAAGAAAAAGAGAATAGAGAATGGAAAAAAATAGAAAAATAGAACGGAACAGAAAACAACAGAACAACATCAGAATCTCACAATTCGCAGCGGAACAACATATAATAATAAATGAATAATCTTTAAAAAAAGAACTATATCAGTTATTACATTTTATACATTTCATTTCATCATATCATCAGAGTATACAACAACAACAAACAGTGCAGCGGAAAAAGAAATACTATATAAGTAATACGCCATGCCATCCATCTTGCCTCCAGCAACTCCAGAATATCCTGATAAACCTTAACTCTTGACTGCCCGTGTGGAAATTGGTGGGCACCCAGAGTTTAGGAAGGAAAACAATAAACTCCAAGTCAGTCATGTGACTGGTGTGAGAACTCAAGACAGTTTATTTATCTTTAAAATCAAAATAGAGGAATATTTTTAATCAATTCGCAATGCTTTTAAAAAATGAGACTACCATAAGGCCTCCCGCACACACACACATGCAAACGCAGAATCGGAGGAGATTTCTCCTTATGATAGTCAAAGATGCTTGATACGCATTTAAAAGAAGCATTTGATATTATTACTAGTGCATAGTGTAGAGAAAAATTCATTTTGAAAGTAGAATATAAATCTTAGCCAGCATAGACATTTCGAACTATGCCTACTATAGCTAACTATGTTCAATAGCAGGTTACCGCCACATTCCATAGCAGGTTATACAACTAAAACCGTACAAGTCACGTATTGTTTCTTTGGATTTCCAACAAATGATCAGGCCAAGGAACTTCCCATTGCCACATGAGAATGCCTCTGGAAAGACATCCCCGAGAACCAAACCGGAACTCTGCCAACACAAGGCCGGGTTACCCCTAACTAGGTAACTACTGACACGAGCACGCCATTCCCCGATCGTAAACGACCTTTCTCACGGGATCCCGAAAACCAACAACCACAAAGTAATAAATTCGTAGTAACCACATAGGTTAAATATCTGGGCTCCATACCATGATACCACCTCTATCCAGAAGGAAATGTACATACCCTAAAGGGTGCTACCCCTCATAACCTTGCCGCATCTTTCCTGTTTTGACCATTTCCGGGGTGTGAGGTTCGACGAAGTCACGTCCACAAAAACATACTTTATACAAAAGCCATGCTTTGGGTCAACAAATGATCAACACAATGATCACCAAGATAGACGATCAAATAAACGATCCTATCACAATAATCAACACAATGATCATTTCAGCAACACTCAGCATGTCACATTACCAAATTGGGAATATATCGCTGATAACTTCAACTATATAACCTCTGAGCTCGTACGTCTCAGAGAAGGGTGTTAAGCTAAAAGAATAAATTCTCCGCCACCAACAGAAATATATTTGAAAGAAATCGGCTTTATATCTCAACTTGTAACGTCAGACATACAATCCATACAAGTTTGTTCCGGGATCGAACAAAACCGAAGGCACTTACAAAGAAGTCCTTGCAATCCGGATATTCACAATCCTGATCGGATTCACCATCACATATGGAGAACTCTATACCGGAGCAACTCGGTGCAGAGTAAATCGACAGGTCATCCTATCGCTCTCGCAAATACCGGGTCTTCAACACCGATCTTCAATGCAATTCACAACGACGTATCACATATTCGGAATGGGTTATACGACCCCATGGTCCTTTCCCGGTTAACCCGAATAGTGAGCGCTTATTCAAAAATAAATGTAGCATTCACATTCAACAAATCACATCAATTACCCATTCAAAGGGAAATATTGATAGTCGGTTATTGAACTATCACTGGATATGCACACATCACCAGATTCCAAATAATTTTCCAAATTATTTATTTTCCAAAATATCTTTACAAGATATATCATTTCATACTTCAAAAATAAATCAATATTTATTTTTAAACCAATTCTACTTTCTTTTATAAATTCAATAGTGAATTTATATTTCACAATATCTATTGATATACGTTTTCAATTATCCATTTTCAATTTATCTTTCAATTTATCTTCAAAAAGATAAATTCTCAAAATATTCACTTTATATTGGAAAACATTTCCATACTTATACATTCATAAGTAGTTCACAAATTTTATTTATTTTCAACACTTAGAAAATATTCAATATACTTAAATCGAAATTAAGTATATATTTCATTCTTTAAGGAAATCATTCACTTAAACATATTTATTTGGGCCAAAACGAATGTTACGTAAAACATCGTTACGACAACCCAAAATCACTAGTATAGGGATTCGAAATTAAAATAGATATATAAATCCCAATACTATACAAAACATTTCCTTTCGGAAATCATTTACTATAACAACAGTGTTATAGTCTACTATTTCCTTTTATTTCTCGAAAACGTCTATTTCAACAATAAATGTTGAAATCTATGGTTTCGAATCTCAACACATTTTAAAACATTGTTCGATCGTTTTAATTCTATTTAAAACATCCAAATCCAAAACAATTTCTTTAACGTGTTATTCACTATTCAAAAACGTGAATATACTTCATTAACAATCTCATCCTTTTATTCATTTTAATTCAAAGGATTATTCACTATTCAAAAATGTGAATATAACTCCATTTATAGGTTTCAACAAATTTTCTTGTCAAAATAAGTCATTTGCGAATTTATAAAACAACGTTTATAAATTCCATTTCTATTTATTTATAAAAACTTCCTTTTTATAAATTCTTTTATTAACCTATTCCAGTTTATAACTCAATTATAACTAAAAGTTCATATTATAAGTTAAATACTTATAATCTATTCGTTTACAAAAATCGTTCCTTTGAACTTCATAATTATAAATCTTATAACTTATAAGATTGTTTATTTATCCAAAATTCATTCTTTCAATAACTTTATAAATTTTATAAACCTACTGTTTATAAAATTTCATTTATAACTTCACTGTTTTAAAATTCTATAAATTTCATTCTTTAATGAAATTCATTTTCACTTCATTCAAACACTTATAAAAACTTGTTTTATAATTTCAATATCTCAATTTATAAATATCCATTTATAAATCTCTTATATAAATCAATTTATATTATTCTTTAAAACGTCTTTAATCTCTTTTATTATTTCACCATTTTGATTCATAAAATAATTAAATTTTATAAATCCTATATTTAAACTTTTCACAATAATTCTAAAATATCTCTATTAAACTATTTTATAAACTCAATAGCATCGTATTCTCAAAATTCAGTTTTTAACTGTATTTCACAAAAATCATAATTTTTATAACATTAAAAATTATAACGTTTATTTATTTAAAATGGATCAATTCCAAAATTATTTTATAAAACGTATACTTTCTAAAATCACTTTAAAATCATTTTAAAATCCCAAAATTTGGTTCAATGATGCTACACACCAAATAGTCAATCACGACTACAACGATATCATATATCAATATGAAAATCCATCAAATATCAATATATCTGAAATCAAATAAAAACTGTTGAGGAATCCAGTTGGATCCCTCCAACCTTTTTTCCTGCATTCACAAACATTAGCACAATACCAATTTCGCTCCAGTACGAAATTATCGCGGTATATGGGATTTAAATATTATCTGCTTAATAGACGGCACAATAGGGTCTCATCCGCTAAACAAATAATGCGGGAAATCAACAACTGCAATATATACATATGCCAATATATATATATATTGATATTATATATATAATACCAATTTCACTGTTTATGAAATATTCGCGGTATATGTTTTTAATAAATAACATCCGCTTACTAACAGCGCATAATGTCTATTTTAACAATCAATAGATATTAATCAACATTCAAACATGCATTCAAATATTTTAAATCAAACTATTAAAATAAAATCGAAACTAATTCGATTGAGTGAGAAGTTCTCACCTTGATTTAAATTTCGATTTCAGCTTTTATTTCGAATAAAATTAAACGGACGTTTAATTTTACCCAAAATTCTCACTAACTCCAAACAACTCCAAACCAACTCCATCGCGTAGTGCTCGTCCATACGATTCCAACGCAACTGGTTTTGCGCGTTTTTGACCTCGTATGAAAAAGTTATGAATATTTGAAGTTTACACGTATTTAAATAAACTAATTTCAACAATAACTTAAATATTTTAAACCCACACAAATCTGGGCCGTAGGATCTTGCTCCAAGCCCATCAGAGCCGCACTTAGCTTCTTCCCAAACCCTTCGTTCACGCCTCCAGGTTGAAGAAATGAGGCCGAACCCATAAGCAAAATTAGGGTTAATTAATTCTTCCTCCACGACGATCTATAGCACGATCAATGACCATCATCTTGCTCGCCTTGCTCCACTCTATGCTCGGCCCCAAGGATATGAAGCTCGGCCTCATATAGCACGTGGAAAGTCGTGCGTGAGCTGTAGAGAACGGCCCCCCCTAGACGCCACCACGTCGCTCCAAATCACATCTCCACCGTTGAATCTCTTCGTCTCGTTGCCCTCTACATCTTCCATGTTGAAAGTTTTAGCCAAAACTTGATGGATTGAGAGATCAGAGGGGAAAATGGTTGGCAATTTTCGGCCATCCATTGCAGTTGCTGGCGGCTAGGGTTTTGTAACCTAATTTTATTTTATTTTTTTATTTATGAAGAGGATGGTGGGCTATTTATAGAATTTCGAACGACACTATTCATCCGGAAATTCCGAACTTCGATTTACGCGCCGAAACTAACGTACCTAGGGTTTATCCCGCGTTCCGGACACAATGGAACAGGTTTCGGAAGCTAATTCGAACATCTGTGCGAGTTATGGCTATAAACGCTCAATTTGAATTAAACTGATTTAAGCGATTTTCTAGGCGTTTTAATTTGTACCGGACAAACGGTAAATCCAATTGACACGAAATTTGAAACATTACAATAATATCACATTACGGATCCGATGAAACTGGTTTCCTTGAAATCCGAGACTTTTTGAAAAATGGCTATTTTAGCTCGCCAAATTTAAATTAAAAATAAATCGATGCGTTTCGAGCTGCCACGATCAAACGATAGCTCCGATTGACACGAAAATTGAAATCCGGTAATAACTAACTATTACGGATCCAATGGAACTAGTTTCGTTCAATTCTGAGACTGTTCAAAAATTGGCTATTTTCACTAGTTGATTAAAATATTAAAATATTCAATTTTCACAAATTAACTTTTAATTCGATTTTAAAAGTTCTAAAATATCATTTTAACTCTATTTTAAATTATTTCCATAATTTAACGTATTAAATTATCGATTTAATAATCCAATTAAATTCAATAATTCAAATAAAAATTTATTTGACTTATAAATTCACTTATTAATATTTAAAATAAATTAAATATTAAAATTTTAATTATCAAAAATTCTGGGTCGTTACAATCTTCCCCACTTAAAAGAATTTCGTCCTCGAAATTATTAAGTAAGAAAAGTTACAGAATCTATTAATTTTCCAAAATTCATAGTTAAACTTCTTACAAATCTTTACTAAGTTTTCAAAATCCTACTTAGTTATCTTTTCAAAAACAACTACTATTGTTTAACTTTCAATTCCAAAATCAAAGTTAAAGTTTTCAAAACTTTTTAAATTTCTCAAAAATTTTCTAACGCCTTAAATTTTCGGAAAAATTCGCCATAGTCTCCTTTGCGTGGCTCGATCCGAAAAAAAATGACAGTATATATATCACAAATATACATCTCATCAAGTAATGAGGCATCCCGCAGGGAAAAAAGTGTAAAAGTACTGTATTTAATCCGAGATATGTACCTTATATTTTATTAGCAAGCATATACGGCTAATATAGCGCGAAAGCGAGCTCCAAATGCGAAGCAAACGCGATCCGCACCTACTAATTACCCAACAAACAACATGAGAATCATGCATATAGATAATAGTATCGATATACATCATATAGCAACATAATAACTATACATGCCAACATAGCAATTGAAACAAAAGCAACAAATGCAAACATCAACCAACTATCATTCAACTAACATCCATAACCAATATCAATATTCATTTATATTCTCATTAATATTCAATGAATTGGTTTTCAATATCAAATCACATTTGATTCATTAATAGTGGATGTTATCAACATTCATTCTTATTCAATTTTAATTAGTTTGCATTCACTAATTCACAAGTTGGTTCACTTCCAAATCAAATTCAATTCTATTCAAATTTATTTACTTCTAATTTGAATTTCAATTACTTTAGCTTTCAATTTTATTAAATCAATTTCATTAACACTAAATGAATTTTATACAATCAACTAACAATCATATAACAACCAATGTATATTAATTACAACCAAATTCTTTTGCTTACAATTGGTTTAATTTAATTGATTTTTCTTTCAACTATTCAACTTCCAATAACATTAGATTTTAATGAATTAACACTTACATTCATTATTTCTATCAACTAAATTCACATTCAATTGATTAATATTCAATCCATCAATTCAATTCAATTTCTACAGTTGAATTCATATATATATTCATATAGTTTCACTTCTTATATATATAAGTTTATTTCACAATTGTAAATCACTTTAATTATAATTCAATTCTTATAATTCTTTTGCTTATACAATTATTCTTTTATATATAAAATATAATTAAGGTAAAATTATTTCATTTACCCAATTTAAAAATCAATACTGTGTCGAATTGTTTTATTCAAGTGTTTAGAAACCCCTTCGATTCAGTTTCGAAGCTACCCCGACGAAGGTTCATATGCCACTCAATAAACCAATCATCACAATATAAAACAATTTTATATATTCACTATCAAATACGCTCTCATAGCTATTATTACACTCAAACTCATTCTAGAGTACTGCTGACTCTATCTCTAATGAGTAATACCCAATAGAACCATGGTTGTCGCTTAACCATAAGCTCTGATACCACATTGTCAGATCCAGGCTTTTCAACCATCGACAGCAGTCACAACCGGTAGGCTTTTCAACCATCCCAGCCCCACCGTGGCAACAACTGGTATCCCAAACTTGCTTTTACGGCCAGCCTCTCGACTGTCTCAGGTTACACCTAACCAACCCCCTAAAAGAGGATGTGTGGGAGTAAGAGTCTCCCGTTTGCCACCTAACCGCGAAGCGAGAACCCCCCATCACATAGCCCAAAGCTTAACAAGACTGGTGTGAGAACTCAAGACAGTTTATTTATCTTTAAAATCAAAATAGAGGAATATTTTTAATCAATTCGCAATGCTTTTAAAAAATGAGACTACCATAAGGCCTCCCGCACACACACACATGCAAACGCAGAATCGGAGGAGATTTCTCCTTATGATAGTCAAAGATGCTTGATACGCATTTAAAAGAAGCATTTGATATTATTACTAGTGCATAGTGTAGAGAAAAATTCATTTCGAAAGTAGAATATAAATCTTAGCCAGCATAGACATTTCGAACTATGCCTACTATAGCTAACTATGTTCAATAGCAGGTTACCGCCACATTCCATAGCAGGTTATACAACTAAAACCGTACAAGTCACGTATTGTTTCTTTGGATTTCCAACAAATGATCAGGCCAAGGAACTTCCCATTGCCACATGAGAATGCCTCTAGAAAGACATCCCCGAGAACCAAACCGGAACTCTGCCAACACAAGGCCGGGTTACCCCTAACTGGGTAACTACTGACACGAGCACGCCATTCCCCGATCGTAAACGACCTTTCTCACGGGATCCCGAAAACCAACAACCACAAAGTAATAAATTCGTAGTAACCACATAGGTTAAATATCTGGGCTCCATACCATGATACCACCTTTATCCAGAAGGAAATGTACATACCCTAAAGGGTGCTACCCCTCATAACCTTGCTGCATCTTTCCTGTTTTGACCATTTCCGGGGTGTGAGGTTCGACGAAGTCACGTCCACAAAAACATACTTTATACAAAAGCCATGCTTTGGGTCAACAAATGATCAACACAATGATCACCAAGATAGACGATCAAATAAACGATCCTATCACAATAATCAACACAATGATCATTTCAGCAACACTCAGCATGTCACATTACCAAATTGGGAATATATCGCTGATAACTTCAACTATATAACCTCTGAGCTCGTACGTCTCAGAGAAGGGTGTTAAGCTAAAAGAATAAATTCTCCGCCACCAACAGAAATATATTTGAAAGAAATCGGCTTTATATCTCAACTTGTAACGTCAGACATACAATCCATACAAGTTTGTTCCGGGATCGAACAAAACCGAAGGCACTTACAAAGAAGTCCTTGCAATCCGGATATTCACAATCCTGATCGGATTCACCATCACATATGGAGAACTCTATACCGGAGCAACTCGGTGCAGAGTAAATCGACAGGTCATCCTATCGCTCTTGCAAATACCGGGTCTTTAACACCGATCTTCAATGCAATTCACAACGACGTATCACATATTCGGAATGGGTTATACGACTCCATGGTCCTTTCCCGGTTAACCCGAATAGTGAGCGCTTATTCAAAAATAAGTGTAGCATTCACATTCAACAAATCACATCAATTACCCATTCAAAGGGAAATATTGATAGTCGGTTATTGAACTATCACTGGATATGCACACATCACCAGATTCCAAATAATTTTCCAAATTATTTATTTTCCAAAATATCTTTACAAGATATATCATTTCATACTTCAAAAATAAATCAATATTTATTTTTAAACCAATTCTACTTTCTTTTATAAATTCAATAGTGAATTTATATTTCACAATATCTATTGATATACGTTTTCAATTATCCATTTTCAATTTATCTTTCAATTTATCTTCAAAAAGATAAATTCTCAAAATATTCACTTTATATTGGAAAACATTTCCATACTTATACATTCATAAGTAGTTCACAAATTTTATTTATTTTCAACACTTAGAAAATATTCAATATACTTAAATCGAAATTAAGTATATATTTCATTCTTTAAGGAAATCATTCACTTAAACATATTTATTTGGGCCAAAACGAATGTTACGTAAAACATCGTTACGACAACCCAAAATCACTAGTATAGGGATTCGAAATTAAAATAGATATATAAATCCCAATACTATACAAAACATTTCCTTTCGGAAATCATTTACTATAACAACAGTGTTATAGTCTACTATTTCCTTTTATTTCTCGAAAACGTCTATTTCAACAATAAATGTTGAAATCTATGGTTTCGAATCTCAACACATTTTAAAACATTGTTTGATCGTTTTAATTCTATTTAAAACATCCAAATCCAAAACAATTTCTTTAACGTGTTATTCACTATTCAAAAACGTGAATATACTTCATTAACAATCTCATCCTTTTATTCATTTTAATTCAAAGGATTATTCACTATTCAAAAATGTGAATATAACTCCATTTATAGGTTTCAACAAATTTTCTTGTCAAAATAAGTCATTTGCGAATTTATAAAACAACGTTTATAAATTCCATTTCTATTTATTTATAAAAACTTCCTTTTTATAAATTCTTTTATTAACCTATTCCAGTTTATAACTCAATTATAACTAAAAGTTCATATTATAAGTTAAATACTTATAATCTATTCGTTTACAAAAATCGTTCCTTTGAACTTCATAATTATAAATCTTATAACTTATAAGATTGTTTATTTATCCAAAATTCATTCTTTCAATAACTTTATAAATTTTATAAACCTACTGTTTATAAAATTTCATTTATAACTTCACTGTTTTAAAATTCTATAAATTTCATTCTTTAATGAAATTCATTTTCACTTCATTCAAACACTTATAAAAACTTGTTTTATAATTTCAATATCTCAATTTATAAATATCCATTTATAAATCTCTTATATAAATCAATTTATATTATTCTTTAAAACGTCTTTAATCTCTTATATTATTTCACCATTTTGATTCATAAAATAATTAAATTTTATAAATCCTATATTTAAACTTTTCACAATAATTCTAAAATATCTCGATTAAACTATTTTATAAACTCAATAGCATCGTATTCTCAAAATTCAGTTTTTAACTGTATTTCACAAAAATCATAATTTTTATAACATTAAAAATTATAACGTTTATTTATTTAAAATGGATCAATTCCAAAATTATTTTATAAAACGTATACTTTCTAAAATCACTTTAAAATTATTTTAAAATCCCAAAATTTGGTTCAATGATGCTACACACCAAATAGTCAATCACGACTACAACGATATCATATATCAATATGAAAATCCATCAAATATCAATATATCTGAAATCAAATAAAAACTGTTGAGGAATCCAGTTGGATCCCTCCAACCTTTTTTCCTGCATTCACAAACATTAGCACAATACCAATTTCGCTCCAGTACGAAATTATCGCGGTATATGGGATTTAAATATTATCCGCTTAATAGACGGCACAATAGGGTCTCATCCGCTAAACAAATAATGCGGGAAATCAACAACTGCAATATATACATATGCCAATATATATATATTGATTTATATATATAATACCAATTTCACTGTTTATGAAATATTCGCGGTATATGTTTTTAATAAATAACATCCGCTTACTAACGGCGCATAATGTCTATTTTAACAATCAATAGATATTAATCAACATTCAAACATGCATTCAAATATTTTAAATCTAACTATTAAAATAAAATCGAAACTAATTCGATTGAGTGAGAAGTTCTCACCTTGATTTAAATTTCGATTTCAGCTTTTATTTCGAATAAAATTAAACGGACGTTTAATTTTACCCAAAATTCTCACTAACTCCAAACAACTCCAAACCAACTCCATCGCGTAGTGCTCGTCCATACGATTCCAACGCAACTGGTTTCGCGCGTTTTCGACCTCGTATGAAAAAGTTATGAATATTTGAAGTTTACACGTATTTAAATAAACTAATTTCAACAATAACTTAAATATTTTAAACCCACACAAATCTGGGCCGTAGGATCTTGCTCCAAGCCCATCAGAGCCGCACTTAGCTTCTTCCCAAACCCTTCGTTCACGCCTCCAGGTTGAAGAAATGAGACCGAACCCATAAGCAAAATTAGGGTTAATTAATTCTTCCTCCACGACGATCTATAGCACGATCAATGACCATCATCTTGCTCGCCTTGCTCCACTCTATGCTCGGCCCCAAGGATATGAAGCTCAGCCTCATATAGCACGTGGAAAGTCGTGCGTGAGCTGTAGAGAACGGCCCCCCCTAGACGCCACCACGTCGCTCCAAATCACATCTCCACCGTTGAATCTCTTCGTCTCGTTGCCCTCTACATCTTCCATGTTGAAAGTTTTAGCCAAAACTTGATGGATTGAGAGATCAGAGGGGAAAATGGTTGGCAATTTTCGGCCATCCATTGCAGTTGCTGGCGGCTAGGGTTTTGTAACCTAATTTTATTTTATTTTTTTATTTATGAAGAGGATGGTGGGCTATTTATAGAATTTCGAACGACACTATTCATCCGGAAATTCCGAACTTCGATTTACGCGCCGAAACTAACGTACCTAGGGTTTATCCTGCGTTCCGGACACAATGGAACAGGTTTCGGAAGCTAATTCGAACATCTGTGCGAGTTATGGCTATAAACGCTCAATTTGAATTAAACTGATTTAAGCGATTTTCTAGGCGTTTTAATTTGTACCGGACAAACGGTAAATCCAATTGACACGAAATTTGAAACCTTACAATAATATCACATTACGGATCCGATGAAACTGGTTTCGTCGAAATCCGAGACTTTTTGAAAAATGGCTATTTTAGCTCGCCAAATTTAAATTAAAAATAAATCGATGCGTTTCGAGCTGCCACGATCAAACGATAGCTCCGATTGACACGAAAATTGAAATCCGGTAATAACTAACTATTACGGATCCAATGGAACTAGTTTCGTTCAATTCTGAGACTGTTCAAAAATTGGCTATTTTCACTAGTCGATTAAAATATTAAAATATTCAATTTTCACAAATTAACTTTTAATTCGATTTTAAAAGTTCTAAAATATCATTTTAACTCTATTTTCAATTATTTCCATAATTTAACGTATTAAATTATCGATTTAATAATCCAATTAAATTCAATAATTCAAATAAAAATTTATTTGACTTATAAATTCACTTATTAATATTTAAAATAAATTAAATATTAAAATTTTAATTATCAAAAATTCTGGGTTGTTACAATCTTCCCCACTTAAAACAATTTCGTCCTCGAAATTATTAAGTAAGAAAAGTTACAGAATCTATTAATTTTCCAAAATTCATTGTTAAACTTCTTACAAATCTTTACTAAGTTTTCAAAATCCTACTTAGTTATCTTTTCAAAAACAACTACTATTGTTTAACTTTCAATTCCAAAATCAAAGTTAAAGTTTTCAAAACTTTTCTAAATTTCTCAAAAATTTTCTAACGCCTTAAATTTTCGGAAAAATTCGCCATAGTCTCCTTTGCGCGGCTCGATCCGAAAAAAAATGACAGTATATATATCACAAATATACATCTCATCAAGTAATGAGGCATCCCGCAGGGAAAAAAGTGTAAAAGTACTGTATTTAATCCGAGATATGTACCTTATATTTTATTAGCAAGCATATACGGCTAATATAGCGCGAAAGCGAGCTCCAAATGCGAAGCAAACGCGATCCGCACCTACTAATTACCCAACAAACACATGAGAATCATGCATATAGATAATAGTATCGATATACATCATATAGCAACATAATAACTATACATGCCAACATAGCAATTGAAACAAAAGCAACAAATGCAAACATCAACCAACTATCATTCAACTAACATCCATAACCAATATCAATATTCATTTATATTCTTATTAATATTCAATGAATTGGTTTTCAATATCAAATCACATTTGATTCATTAACAGTGGATGTTATCAACATTCATTCTTATTCAATTTTAATTAGTTTGCATTCACTAATTCACAAGTTGGTTCACTTCCAAATCAAATTCAATTCTATTCAAATTTATTTACTTCTAATTTGAATTTCAATTACTTTAGCTTTCAATTTTATTAAATCAATTTCATTAACACTAAATGAATTTTATACAATCAACTAACAATCATATAACAACCAATGTATATTAATTACAACCAAATTCTTTTGCTTACAATTGGTTTAATTTAATTGATTTTTCTTTCAACTATTCAACTTCCAATAACATTAGATTTTAATGAATTAACACTTACATTCATTATTTCTATCAACTAAATTCACATTCAATTGATTAATATTCAATCCATCAATTCAATTCAATTTCTACAGTTGAATTCATATATATATTCATATAGTTTCACTTCTTATATATATAAGTTTATTTCACAATTGTAAATCACTTTAATTATAATTCAATTCTTATAATTCTTTTGCTTATACAATTATTCTTTTATATATAAAATATAATTAAGTAAAATTATTTCATTTACCCAATTTAAAAATCAATACTGTGTCGAATTGTTTTATTCAAGTGTTTAGAAACCCCTTCGATTCAGTTTCGAAGCTGCGCCGACGAAGGTTCATATGCCACTCAATAAACCAATCATCACAATATAAAACAATTTTATATATTCACTATCAAATACGCTCTCATAGCTATTATTACACTCAAACTCATTCTAGAGTACTGCTGACTCTATCTCTAATGAGTAATACCCAACAGAACCATGGTTGTCGCTTAACCATAAGCTCTGATACCACATTGTCAGATCCAGGCTTTTCAACCATCGACAGCAGTCACAACCGGTAGGCTTTTCAACCATCCCAGCCCCACCGTGGCAACAACTGGTATCCCAAACTTGCTTTTACGGCCAGCCTCTCGACTGTCTCAGGTTACACCTAACCAACCCCCTAAAAGAGGATGTGTGGGAGTAAGAGTCTCCCGTTCGCCACCTAACCGCGAAGCGAGAACCCCCCATCACATAGCCCAAAGCTTAACAAGACTGGTGTGAGAACTCAAGACAGTTTATTTATCTTTAAAATCAAAATAGAGGAATATTTTTAATCAATTCGCAATGCTTTTAAAAAATGAGACTACCATAAGGCCTCCCGCACACACACACATGCAAACGCAGAATCGGAGGAGATTTCTCCTTATGATAGTCAAAGATGCTTGATACGCATTTAAAAGAAGCATTTGATATTATTACTAGTGCATAGTGTAGAGAAAAATTCATTTCGAAAGTAGAATATAAATCTTAGCCAGCATAGACATTTCGAACTATGCCTACTATAGCTAACTATGTTCAATAGCAGGTTACCGCCACATTCCATAGCAGGTTATACAACTAAAACCGTACAAGTCACGTATTGTTTCTTTGGATTTCCAACAAATGATCAGGCCAAGGAACTTCCCATTGCCACATGAGAATGCCTCTGGAAAGACATCCCCGAGAACCAAACCGGAACTCTGCCAACACAAGGCCGGGTTACCCCTAACTGGGTAACTACTGACACGAGCACGCCATTCCCCGATCGTAAACGACCTTTCTCACGGGATCCCGAAAACCAACAACCACAAAGTAATAAATTCGTAGTAACCACATAGGTTAAATATCTGGGCTCCATACCATGATACCACCTCTATCCAGAAGGAAATGTACATACCCTAAAGGGTGCTACCCCTCATAACCTTGCCGCATCTTTCCTGTTTTGACCATTTCCGGGGTGTGAGGTTCGACGAAGTCACGTCCACAAAAACATACTTTATACAAAAGCCATGCTTTGGGTCAACAAATGATCAACACAATGATCACCAAGATAGACGATCAAATAAACGATCCTATCACAATAATCAACACAATGATCATTTCAGCAACACTCAGCATGTCACATTACCAAATTGGGAATATATCGCTGATAACTTCAACTATATAACCTCTGAGCTCGTACGTCTCAGAGAAGGGTGTTAAGCTAAAAGAATAAATTCTCCGCCACCAACAGAAATATATTTGAAAGAAATCGGCTTTATATCTCAACTTGTAACGTCAGACATACAATCCATACAAGTTTGTTCCGGGATCGAACAAAACCGAAGGCACTTACAAAGAAGTCCTTGCAATCCGGATATTCACAATCCTGATCGGATTCACCATCACATATGGAGAACTCTATACCGGAGCAACTCGGTGCAGAGTAAATCGACAGGTCATCCTATCGCTCTCGCAAATACCGGGTCTTCAACACCGATCTTCAATGCAATTCACAACGACGTATCACATATTCGGAATGGGTTATACGACCCCATGGTCCTTTCCCGGTTAACCCGAATAGTGAGCGCTTATTCAAAAATAAATGTAGCATTCACATTCAACAAATCACATCATTTACCCATTCAAAGGGAAATATTGATAGTCGGTTATTGAACTATCACTGGATATGCACACATCACCAGATTCCAAATAATTTTCCAAATTATTTATTTTCCAAAATATCTTTACAAGATATATCATTTCATACTTCAAAAATAAATCAATATTTATTTTTAAACCAATTCTACTTTCTTTTATAAATTCAATAGTGAATTTATATTTCACAATATCTATTGATATACGTTTTCAATTATCCATTTTCAATTTATCTTTCAATTTATCTTCAAAAAGATAAATTCTCAAAATATTCACTTTATATTGGAAAACATTTCCATACTTATACATTCATAAGTAGTTCACAAATTTTATTTATTTTCAACACTTAGAAAATATTCAATATACTTAAATCGAAATTAAGTATATATTTCATTCTTTAAGGAAATCATTCACTTAAACATATTTATTTGGGCCAAAACGAATGTTACGTAAAACATCGTTACGACAACCCAAAATCACTAGTATAGGGATTCGAAATTAAAATAGATATATAAATCCCAATACTATACAAAACATTTCCTTTCGGAAATCATTTACTATAACAACAGTGTTATAGTCTACTATTTCCTTTTATTTCTCGAAAACGTCTATTTCAACAATAAATGTTGAAATCTATGGTTTCGAATCTCAACACATTTTAAAACATTGTTCGATCGTTTTAATTCTATTTAAAACATCCAAATCCAAAACAATTTCTTTAACGTGTTATTCACTATTCAAAAACGTGAATATACTTCATTAACAATCTCATCCTTTTATTCATTTTAATTCAAAGGATTATTCACTATTCAAAAATGTGAATATAACTCCATTTATAGGTTTCAACAAATTTTCTTGTCAAAATAAGTCATTTGCGAATTTATAAAACAACGTTTATGAATTCCATTTCTATTTATTTATAAAAACTTCCTTTTTATAAATTCTTTTATTAACCTATTCCAGTTTATAACTCAATTATAACTAAAAGTTCATATTATAAGTTAAATACTTATAATCTATTCGTTTACAAAAATCGTTCCTTTGAACTTCATAATTATAAATCTTATAACTTATAAGATTGTTTATTTATCCAAAATTCATTCTTTCAATAACTTTATAAATTTTATAAACCTACTGTTTATAAAATTTCATTTATAACTTCACTGTTTTAAAATTCTATAAATTTCATTCTTTAATGAAATTCATTTTCACTTCATTCAAACACTTATAAAAACTTGTTTTATAATTTCAATATCTCAATTTATAAATATCCATTTATAAATCTCTTATATAAATCAATTTATATTATTCTTTAAAACGTCTTTAATCTCTTTTATTATTTCACCATTTTGATTCATAAAATAATTAAATTTTATAAATCCTATATTTAAACTTTTCACAATAATTCTAAAATATCTCGATTAAACTATTTTATAAACTCAATAGCATCGTATTCTCAAAATTCAGTTTTTAACTGTATTTCACAAAAATCATAATTTTTATAACATTAAAAATTATAACGTTTATTTATTTAAAATGGATCAATTCCAAAATTATTTTATAAAACGTATACTTTCTAAAATCACTTTAAAATCATTTTAAAATCCCAAAATTTGGTTCAATGATGCTACACACCAAATAGTCAATCACGACTACAACGATATCATATATCAATATGAAAATCCATCAAATATCAATATATCTGAAATCAAATAAAAACTGTTGAGGAATCCAGTTGGATCCCTCCAACCTGTTTTCCTGCATTCACAAACATTAGCACAATACCAATTTCGCTCCAGTACGAAATTATCGCGGTATATGGGATTTAAATATTATCCGCTTAATAGACGGCGCAATAGGGTCTCATCCGCTAAACAAATAATGCGGGAAATCAACAACTGCAATATATACATATGCCAATATATATATATTGATATTATATATATAATACCAATTTCACTGTTTATGAAATATTCGCGGTATATGTTTTTAATAAATAACATCCGCTTACTAACGGCGCATAATGTCTATTTTAACAATCAATAGATATTAATCAACATTCAAACATGCATTCAAATATTTTAAATCTAACTATTTAAAATAAAATCGAAACTAATTCGATTGAGTGAGAAGTTCTCACCTTGATTTAAATTTCGATTTCAGCTTTTATTTCGAATAAAATTAAACGGACGTTTAATTTTACCCAAAATTCTCACTAACTCCAAACCAACTCCATCACGTAGTGCTCGTCCATACGATTCCAACGCAACTGGTTTCGCGCGTTTTCGACCTCGTATGAAAAAGTTATGAATATTTGAAGTTTACACGTATTTAAATAAACTAATTTCAACAATAACTTAAATATTTTAAACCCACACAAATCTGGGCCGTAGGATCTTGCTCCAAGCCCATCAGAGCCGCACTTAGCTTCTTCCCAAACCCTTCGTTCACGCCTCCAGGTTGAAGAAATGAGGCCGAACCCATAAGCAAAATTAGGGTTAATTAATTCTTCCTCCACGACGATCATAGCACGATCAATGACCATCATCTTGCTCGCCTTGCTCCACTCTATGCTCGGCCCCAAGGATATGAAGCTTGGCCTCATATAGCACGTGGAAAGTCGTGCGTGAGCTGTAGAGAACGGCCCCCCTAGACGCCACCACGTCGCTCCAAATCACATCTCCACCGTTGAATCTCTTCGTCTCGTTGCCCTCTACATCTTCCATGTTGAAAGTTTTAGCCAAAACTTGATGGATTGAGAGATCAGAGGGGAAAATGGTTGGCAATTTTCGGCCATCCATTGCAGTTGCTGGCGGCTAGGGTTTTGTAACCTAATTTTATTTTATTTTTTTATTTATGAAGAGGATGGTGGGCTATTTATAGAATTTCGAACGACACTATTCATCCGGAAATTCCGAACTCCGATTTACGCGCCGAAACTGACGTACCTAGGGTTTATCCCGCGTTCCGGACACAATGGAACAGGTTTCGGAAGCTAATTCGAACATCTGTGCGAGTTATGGCTATAAACACTCAATTTGAATTAAACCGATTTAAGCGATTTTCTAGGCGTTTTAATTTGTACCGGACAAACGGTAAATCCAACTGACACGAAATTTGAAACCTTACAATAATATCACATTACGGATCCGATGAAACTGGTTTCGTCAAAATCCGAGACTTTTTGAAAAATGGCTATTTTAGCTCGCCAAATTTAAATTAAAAATAAATCGATGCGTTTCGAGCTGCCACGATCAAACGATAGCTCCGATTGACACGAAAATTGAAATCCGGTAATAACTAACTATTACGGATCCAATGGAACTGGTTTCGTTCAATTCTGAGACTGTTCAAAAATTGGCTATTTTCACTAGTCGATTTAAATATTAAAATATTCAATTTTCACAAATTAACTTTTAATTCGATTTTAAAAGTTCTAAAATATCATTTTAACTCTATTTTCAATTATTTCCATAATTTAACGTATTAAATTATCGATTTAATAATCCAATTAAATTCAATAATTCAAATAAAAATTTATTTGACTTATAAATTCACTTATTAATATTTAAAATAAATTAAATATTAAAATTTTAATTATCAAAAATTCTAGGTCGTTACAGCTGGATGCACGCTGCCACCATGAACCTCTACGGCCATCGCCAATTGGCCTCGACCGCCGTGCTCAAACCCACAGCACGGGCCGCCTCATCCACCTGCGCCACACACTAACCACGCGACAACCTAAACCCTGAAATACCGCAATTGCACGTGGAGGAACCCACGCCTCCGCTTGAGACCGCGCTTGCTCACTAGGCATGCGCGCACGTCTTCGCCACATCCTTGAGTACGCGTGCGCGTCTTGCTTCGTTCGGCGATTCAAAATCACGCCGCCTCCTTCCATCGAACATGACTTTTAATCCATTATTCGAGCAGCAATTTTTTTTATAGACGGCCTTTGTTTTTTTTTCTTTTTCCGATATATTTGATTTTTTTTGCATGCGATTCGATTTAAGAAAAAGAGAGGAGAGGGAGAGAGATGGGGCTAAAAGAGGGATGGGGTTAAACAAGTTTTATTTTATTTTATTATAATACTTAAAAAATATCCGATTCGATCGATCCGCGAAGTCACGAACTCCAAACGAAGTGTGCCACTTGTCGTTTCTAACGTTTTATCCCCATTCTGAACACAATGAAACTAGTTTCGAGTCCTAATTCGATCGTTTACAGAAGACAACTTTCAAAGTCGATTATTTTAATTAAATTCGAAATAAATCTCAACGCATTTCAACCTCGTATGGCAAATGACAAGTCCAATCGCTATGAAACTTGAAATCGAATGATAATTCACTATTACGGATCCGATGGAACTCATTTCGTCAAAATTCGAGACAGTGACCAAAAGGGCTATTTTTACTCATCAATTAAAATATAAAATTTTAAATTATTCACATTTAACTTCAATTTTTTTAAAATGCTAAAATCTTCATTCACATAAAAAAAATATTTAAATCAACTTCCGAAGTAATTTACATTCATATTAAATCTAGAGTTCGATTAATCAAATAATCTCCAATATTAAATTTGAGTAATTCAATTATCCAATAAATTAATATTAACAAATCATTAAATTTTTATTTCTACTCCTATTTATCCAATAGTTACATGAACTTTAATAACTTAAAATGCCAAAAATACAAGTCGTTACATACCCTCCCACTCAAAGCTTTTCGTCCTCGAAAAGACGTTGAGTAAAGAATTTAACATACAATATATTTTATTTACAAAATAACTTATGAAACATAACAATCTTATTTGTGAAACTATTACTACACATCAACTACGCCACTCCGATATCTATTTTACGAAAAGTATAACTTATATATATATATATATATATATATATATACAATTTATAAATATATTTAAGACTTCAAAAAATTTCTAAACCCGAATTCACGGAAAATTTCTATAGAGTCTCCTTTGCGCGGTTCGATCGAAATTTTTTTACAATTCAATATATAGCATAAATATAACCAACATATATCAAATATACATCTCATCTCAATGATGAGGTATCCCGAAGGGCAAAAATATTAAATCGTTGTATTTATCCGAGGTATGTACCTTATTATTTATCATACAAGCGAGTTCGCTCGTATTAAGCAAGCAAAAGCGTGTAAAACTCTGCATATATGCCCAAACGGTCTTCAAATGTACCTATCTCAACTTAATTTAAGATATTAGTAGCATATAACGTTATAAAAGCATATATGAGTCTAATACAACCATATAACATGGATTTTGGAATCCAAACCATAAATACAAACACAAATACACAACATACAACAAACATACGCAATTAAAACGGTAATAACAATGATTTGTAACAAAATATACCATTTAACCATTAATATCCATCCAATATATCCAATTAATTCATAACCATGTGGATTTACATTATCCAATAACAATTTTTTATTTATACTCTTAATTTCTTATTAACATTCATTACATTAACATTGTAATTGATTCACTTCAATTTTATTTGCATTCAAAAACTTTTATTCAATTAAATTCATGTTCAATTGATTTTTCATTTAATTTTTTTATTTCCAATTGATTTGCATGCAATCATCAATATTAATAAATTTACGTTCTATTAATTTACATTCGATTATAGTTACATTTTTTTTCTTTCTTCACTTCATTATTTCATTCCAATAATTCATATAATTAATTTCACTTAAGTAATTTAGTCCATATCACATTCCATATATTTAAAATTGATTAACATTCACTTATTAATGCTCATTCGTTAATCATACAATAGATTTATATTCAATTCATTCGCCTTTAATTAATTTACATTCAACTAATTTGGTTACAGTTCATTCTTTTCTTCCAATCAATACCTATTGCATTCACATTATATTTAGTTCAATTCAATATGCTTACATTCAATCGATTTGTTCCAATTATTTACACTTGTTTCATCCATATTTAAATTTTATTTGTGAAATTCCAATTATTTAATTTCATTTTTATTTTAACCTATTTCATATAAATTCATTTTAAAATTATTTTGCTTAACTATGCTTAAGTTAAATCAATTATATTTCACCTACTATATCCTACTTTTCTTTTTATACTAGCATCATTTATAAATTCATCTAAATTCATTGTAATAATTTATACAACACAATCACGGTTATTATTATTACTTCATATCTTGATTTATTATTAATTCATTGGTTCACATTATCTGTTTGAATTCATATTATTTTATCTACTTCAATTTAAATGCAATTTATTTTTTTATTTAAGCTTCTCTTAAGTTAACTTCTCTTTATAATTTATTCCATATTATATTAGTTAACGTTCAATTTTTATTTAACTACTCCACAAGTAATTTAATTTTTCTTTATCCAATTTTAAATCAAATCCAATTACTCATACTAATTTTTTTTAATTTTTTATTGTATTAAATCTCCTTCACACTTAAATCACATTTCATTTTTAGTAATTCAAGTCCTTATTCATTTTGTAGCCCAAATGAAATTAATCCACTTTACTAGTTTATCTAATTTCATTTAATATCCAATTCAATTTATTAAGTTAAACTTCATTTTATTTTAATTTATTGCTCTTTTTTATTCAAGTTAAATTTCTTATCATCCACATTTAACAATTTAAATTTATTTAGATTAGTATTCACAAATTTGTAAACTATATAATTTATTCATTCAAAATTTCATTTTGTCAACTTATCGGCTTCATTTCAAATGCAATTCAACTTTTTTTATATTTAAGCTTTCGAGAGATAAACTATATTTTATTTATTTCGTTTCACTAACTCAATCAATTTAATATTTCTTAATTCAATTCCAAACTCAAATTTATAAGTTGTAACATATTTCTTGTAAACTATTTTCAATTTTAAGTTCCAAATTATTTTCATATACTTATTAAATCACACATAGAATATATATTTTTCTTTCATAATTAAAAACTCTTTTAATTTATAACAAATTTCTCCTGGTGGCAATTCTCACCCTGAAACCCAGAAATGAATACTAGCGATGCTGTAGTCATCTCCAGAATTATTTCCCAGCGACCAAGCGAGCTTATGGTTTTATTCCTTCAAAAATTCTTTTAAATAATGTCAATATTAATTTTGAAGGCTTCGAAAACAATTTTCAAAACAAAAAGGATTTTAGATTCGAACTCGATTTTTAAATCCTTCTATTTATAAGCTATATTATAAATATACTTATACAAATTCCTTAACTTAGTATAAAAATATTTCGTTACTTTACAACTTGGTGATTTTATTCAATTCTTATTGTAATTATAATTCAATTCAATTTAATTATCGCTCCTTTATAAAATAAAATTCATTAATTATTCGTTTAATTTTTAACTCAATCAATAATCGATGATAATTAAATATTATCATCTACTAACAACAATTTCATTAAAAAAATTCAATTTATCATTTTATATATACAATATAATTTAGGTAAAACTATTTCATTTATCTGTTGTTTTTAAACAATATTGTGTCGACTTGCCTCGTTTAAGTGTTTAGAAACCCTTATCGATGACACGACGTCCCGCTCACTGACCAGAATTCATAAACAACTCAACGGATAAGTAAACACAATATAAAACATTTTATAACACTAACAAGTACGCTCTCTCATACACACACACACACACACTCAAACAGACTCATTCTAGAGTATTACTACCCTGTCTCTGATGAGTCAAACCCCATAAAGCCAAGGTTATCGCTAAACCTTTGCTTTGATACCAACTGTAACGACCCACGTTTTTGGAAGGTTTAAATCGACAATAATCCACACATGTCCGACTTAAATAATCTGAAACGTAGATAATCAATAGGGTTAAATAAGAAAAATAAGAAGAGAAGCAGAAAACAAAGCACAGAATCTCACAGTGGAAACGATAATATATAATAATCAAATAAAAATTCATAAAGCTGCTTACTACACACTCGATTATAATTTATACACATTTGTCAGAGTTATAAATATAATACGGGAATAAATAATCAATGCAGCAGAACAGCATGATGCAGGACATAATAATTTTAACGACCCAATATTTTCAGTCATTCGCATTGGCACATGCCGGACTTGAATTGCTCAAAATATCAGATTATAAATTTAAATTTGGCAAAAACTCAGCATATAAAGTAAATAAATCAACCACAGAATCACAGACACAGAGTAATATATTAATAAAGCAGCGGAATATATAAATAGTAGTTCATGAAGCTACTATATAAACATCAGATTTAGAAATAAAATGCAGCAGAATATCCCAAATACGGTGAAGTCTCAATAAAACTGATGACCACTCTGAACAAATCAACCGAAAAAGATGAAAGCTGAATCAATAGTTGGATCCCCAAGCGAAGCTCTAACTCCAAGGGTGAGTCTTGAATACTGCATCACTCGGTTTGGCCCAAGTGTAAAGAAAAACGCAAAACACTCGAGTCAGGATCAACATTCTTATATCAATAAATCCAACTCAAGTGAAATATCAACTGAAATACAAGTAACCCAAAGGATGTTTAGGATAACCATCCTCTAAGGATCCATGGAAATATCTGCAATGTAGGTACATAAGCTATCAACGACCAACCGTCATTATGACACCGTGATCCATTCAAAATGATTTATATTTCAAAACCGAAATGTTATTTCCATTATATATATATATATATATATATATATATATATCCTCAATTTCACAACTAGATTCCAATCAATTCAAGTTCCAAATTCAATTTAATGCAATTTAGATTTATCCATTTTAATTCAATTCAGTTTCCAAAGAACAAATTCAAATTCTATTGATTTCAAATACAAACCTAAATCATAAATAAACCATTTAAATTCCACTATATTTCAAAGCTTTAATATTCAACATTTTCAAAGTTCAATTTAACGGTTTCATATAGATCTCGATTTAACCTCATTATTATTTAGTCTTTAAATATTCACTTAATAAATTCAGTATTATTTAAATATCCTTAATTTACCCTTAAACTAAAAATTCCTTTCGATTTATTTAAACTTGAGATATCCATTTAATCATTTTAAATCGAAAATCAAGTTATAAGATCAAATCTTAAACTTCAAATTCAATAGTTCAAATCGATTTAAATTTAGTAGAATTCTTAACTAAATACAATTTCAATAAATTCAACTTTATCTTCTCAACCTTAACTTATTCAAATAATTACAACAATCTATATTGATAAATAAATTTAAATAAATATTTAAACATATTAGATGTATTAAATCAGTCTCAATAATATTATTATTAAATCTTTATATAAAATTACCATATATATATATATATATATATATATAATATTTTAGGAACCAATATTTATTTAAAACCATATATTTCTTTTCAAAACCATAGAAATTATTTTCAAAACATTTATATATGGACCAACGGTGTCTGTATATATTTTCCAATCCTTTGCTCAAGTGTACGGATGTTTATCATTTCATTCCGAAATTTAGATATATACGGGTAGATATCATTTTGACCTGCAATCCCAAATTCAATTCAAATGAAAATCGCTTGGCTCTATCATTTCAACCCATAACGGTTTTCTACTATTCTAAAGTCCGTTCGGGTATGTATAATTTCAACCCATAGTGAATTCAAAACTACAGGAAACTTGCAGAGTGATAACACAAATGATAATAATATAACATGCATACATTATCAATATAAATAGCATATAATAGTATCAGAAGTCAAAGGTGAACAGATACAGATAACAACATATATATATAGCAATGTAACTAACTAACAACAGCATATTTCAATTGTCGTTTCAATTGAAATCAGATTTAATAAATATAAGAACATTAATCATGAGTGATTACTCACCTTTAGAGTCTAAAGAGTTTGACACAGAATAAGCTATGAATCCCAAAGCAAAACAAGATTGGCACGAATCAACGAATAAAACTGAATGAATAGAAGTGGAAAAAACCTAATTAGAACTGGATCGATGAAGATAATTGACATAAGTGGACTTATATATATAACAATATATATCAATCGTATCTAAATTTAAGCACATATTAAATGAAATATATATGTATTAATGTGACTTTTGCATTATACAGCTTACATACATTTTTGAAACAATGTACATATCATAAAAGTCAAAATTTTATGCAACCAGAAATATACTATATACTTAAAATTTAACAAGCAAATGCATATATACAAGAAAACATAATACATATAATTGAAAGCAACCTATCCATACTTACACATAAGCTAAACAGATAACATATATATTTTTAGTATATGCGTGCAGACCAAAATGTACGATATATATATATATATATATATATATATATATATATATCAGCTACTTATAAACTAATATATATATATAATGATATAAAGCTAGCCCATATATATCTTACTTTGTATAATATTATAAACAAATGTCCAACTGAACAGAATATATAACTCGAAAAATAGAAAATTTATATGAACTGCGACATGTATATAGTTGACTTTTATAAAATAATAAAACTTATATATATACACACAGCATTATTACTTCCTAAGTGTACGCCTACATATATAACACGTCCCCATGAAAAAAACACATACACTTATATGAAAATAATTATATAATACATGCTAGTCCTCTATACCATATACTGATGTAAAATGTACGTATATACATAATATTTTTTTATTATAATAAATGTACTATAAGCTATATAACATATATATAGTTTGAAAACCCTTTATATATATATTCACAAATCATAAACTATAACCATATATGTAATATGCACCTCAAATATCAATATCAAATAAAACCGAATTCACGTATTCTAGTATATACTTTAAACAAATAAAAATAAACTTCTACAACTTAAATCATTATGTAAAGCAGAAGTGAGCCAAGATGTATAAACTTTCATCCAATTGAAGCAAAAGCTTCTAACACATTTATATAGTATAAAATATATTATACTTGCATAAAATTTCATTGATATATATTGACACATGTATATAAAATGTAATATATATAGAACATATGTGCATATGTACTTATATATAATTTGTAAAATTAAGACTATACATATATAAATTTATAACAGATAAAATAAACTTTTATATAAATTTAACTTATACATTAACAAACAATTAAAATAGAATTTACATATAAAAAGAAGGAGAGGTTGCCGCTGGGTGGTTGAACGGCAGCCGAGGGAAGGAAGGGGCGGAGTAGTGGGTGCTGTCAAGCATGGGAGATGGGACTTGCATGGCTTCAGGTTGGGCTCGGCTATCTGAGTGTGGTGGAAGTGGTGAGCACGCGGGAGAAGTGGCTAATACGTGTCATAGGGGACTACGGCCTGGGGTAGATCTACAAGGTGCTATTCATGTGAGGTGGCTCGTTGGCTCGGGCCGAGGTGATGGCTTGGGTCACGAGTGGGACATCGGCTCGGTTTGCTGGACGTGAGCTAGGTGAAAGAAAAAGGTGGTAGTGGCAAGTAGCTTCAAGGCAGTAAAAAAACATTCGACTAGCTTCCATTTTGCGGCATGAGAAGAATAGTTGTACATGGAAGCTTTGGCGAGCATAGTTCGGCGATGATAGAGAAAAGAAGAGGATATGGGAGATGACGAGCCATAGGAGATGAACAGGTGTAAACAGATAATGTAACAATGATTATTTAATTACATAAATATTCTGTTTAAAAATTAGTAGAACGAACGAACATGAGAAAATAAAACTAACCGATATATTAAAGTGAAATAAGAACAACCAAGAGTCAAACATTGAATTTAAGAAACATCAATGATAAGTGACTATTCATTTCCATGGTTGTACAGTTCAAATGACATAGAGCATCAAAAGACTCAAAAAAGGTATCGATATGACATATCATTTGTCTATTTCATCACATACCGGACCTCAAGAACTCACAAATGAATATAGATCAGCATGATAAGATGATCAAAACGGTACACAGATATCAGTGGTATGATTATCCTATCAAAAGTCGATAATCGGTATCGAAAATGTTGTTAATTTGCAGAAATTAAGATAGACGGAGCAATAGTTGTGAAAATTTGGTGAAACGAAATATGACGCCTCATTCAGAAGATGATTTACAAATTTATTATATAAAAATATTCAAGTTTGGAAACATTTTATTATCATCAAATATTAACTGGTTTAAATTGAAATAGAGTTACAAGAAAATAAACTTCAATATTATCAGATGATAATTTACCGGTTGCTATGTTTAACTAGACATATTCCAAATATCAAATTTTTATTTCCAAATTCAATTATATAAAAATTCACAAAATTTAATTAATTAAATTAATAAATTGCACTAAAATTTACGGGTCGTTACACTCTCCCCCACTCAGAACTTTTCGTCCCCGAAAAGGAAGGAGTTTGGAGAATTGAAACAAGCAGAAAGAAAATCTATTTAAACCAAATAAATTTCAATCATTTAAAATTAATTAATATCCAATAATTTGATTAATTCCATCCTACTAAATATATAAATTGTCATTCAATTCAATTTGTTAGTTCAAACTATCAATTCAGATCATATAAATATCATCTAGTTTTTAAATTAATTTCTATTCACTTAGAAAAGTATAAGATATATTTAAAACATCCTCATAGCATTTTGTAAAGATTTTTCAAAAGTCCAAAACAATGTTAGAAATTATATCAAAAAATTATAAAAATCTTTTAAATAAGTTCCTTAAATCCAATGATGTATTAAACTCGTAATTATTATTATTTTAAAATAAGTATAAACTTAGGATTATGAAACTAAGACTAATAACTTCAAATCTTACATTAAATTTCTAAATCAGAATATAAAATTTCATGTCTTCGTAACTAATTTTACACACTTATTTAAATTGAATATTCAAATCATGGAAAAACATTTCAAACAATAAATAAACCAAATAAATTTACTATTAGTATTTGGAAATCAATAAATACTCCAAATTACACTTCCAAAATAGAGATTTAAATTTATTTGTCAAGTATATTACTATAAATAAACTTTACAAATCAAAATATTTCAATTTGTATAATATCTTTAAATTATACATTCAAAGAAGCTTATATAAACTTTACTTGAAATATTCATTTGAAAACTTCACTTGCCAATCAATTATCTTTAATACTTTAAATCTCTTCAAAACCCATTTGTAAATTTCTTGCTTCCTTTATAAATACCATTTATATGTTTAAATGACACCTTTATAAATATATGAAACTATTTGAAAACAATTATTTACATCATTCGTTATATTTACAAAGAAGCTATTGAAAACATTAAATCCATAATTCGTAAATTTATATATTTTATCTCATTTCATTTAATTAATAACTTCTAAAATATTAGTAATTTTCTATTAAACCATGTAGTTTATAAATAAATAATATTTCAAAAAGGATATAATCAATAAGGCAAAGAAGGTGGATTCGGAAGATAGAATATAGGTGAATGAATAAAGCTGAGCAGATAAGGTAGATTCAAAAGAACAGTATCAGGCACGAATAATAAATTCAAACCATAAGAATTTTGATTTCAAATATTAATACAAAATTTCTTTGTTGGAAATACTTTTATAATAAAATACTTTTATATCGAAACCAATGTTCCTTTCGAAAATACTTTTATAACTCGATGTTTCAACAAGTTTATCCTTGTTCTTGCAGACTCTGGCTATGCGTTGATCAGGCGCAAAGTTAGAATTCTTCAAGTGCTTAGTAGTCTTGTTTCAACATCCAGTGAAAATACTGGAAAATTTTTAAAAACAAATATGGAAAGTACAATCCAAACAAATCAACGAAATCATTGTCTAACCATGGATAGCAGATACACAATGGTTACGCCTGGATCCCCCAGAAAACATCTGTATCCGTAAGCTATCTCAGCCCTGCGAATTGTGCCATGATGACTAGTAGACCGCAGATACACAATGGTTACGCCTAGATCACCCAGGAAACATCCTTATCCGTAGGCTATCTCAGCCCTATGGATTTCGCTACTAAAGACGACCTACATACATCGTAGATACAAAATGGTTACGCCTAGATCCCCCAAGAAAAATTCGTACCCGTAGGCCATCTCAGCCAGGTGAATTACGCTATGCAGTCGCACTAGTAAGACCTTGGAGATCGCCATGGAATTCGATGGACACTCGAGTATCACATATGAAAAACCAAAATTAGAGAGAATAATATCGATAGAATGAATCCACAATGTGGCCACAAAGCGGATACAAGCAAAAGGCACTTTCCATATCTTTACTTTGAAAATATTTATCATATAGTTACCTTCAAATCACTTTCAAATATTATACTTATATAAAGCCCATTTTAAATAAGATTCCATTTTCAAATCGAATACTTTCCAAAATCAATAGTATATCAAATCATACTTATATAGACTTTGATTATACAAGATTTCGCTTTCCAAATTGAGTACCTTTCAAATCGATAGTTTTCAAATCAACTTCATACTTATAACAATCAATTTTATATAAGTTCGACAACTCCCAAAATAATAGATTTAGAAAATGCTCCTAGTTTCCAAATTAACTCAATTTAAATTCATTTCCAAAATCACTATATAAATGCTGGGTTTTAAATTCCAATCTACTTTCGAAACCAAATATTTTTCTCAAAATCAATTATACCCAAAATGATTTTCCAGTTTAATCCTTTAAAACCATTAATCCATTTATTTCTATTTGAAAGATCCAATTTTCCTCTTGCTCATTGTTATATATATATATATATATATATATATAGTTTTATAAAAGATGTTCAACGTCAACAACATTTAAACTAAATTTTATTCAAAGTATTTCAAAACTAAATTTCATATTAGTGTAATTCAAAATTGTCTTATACATTTTCTTAACAAAACAGATTCAAACTTATTTAAACCATATTACTTCATACTTAAACATACAAAATTATACATATGTACCGTGACGCCCCATCTCCATGCTGACAATAACAAAGGTTATTACAGGGAATAACGTCTGCTGTTGCGAAGAATAAGGCTTGTTAGAAGCGACCATCCGTAAGTTATGCCTGAGACGAGTATTGATTACATCGATAGGAATTATATAAATTATTCCCAAAGATATATATTCAGTCCAAATCTAAAAAGAAACTACGGTGGCTAAAGAAAAATTCAGAACATCTCATAATAACAACAACACTGATAGTATAATCACATCAGAACAGAAATATCAAATATATAGCGGAAGACAAGTCTGAAATACATGCTACAACAATCGATAGTTCACAAGAACCAAATGTACATAAACAAAGACATCAACATATATGAGAGAAGAATCAATGCACCAAAAGAAATGCCTCGAAGCTAGACAAACGATGAAGTAAAATCCCAAAAGCTGAAGCAGCAACTGAATCAGAGATATTGATTATCCTGAAATAACTCGATCTGACCCGAGTATTATTTAAAAGAAAATAATAAACGGATCAGTCCAATTTAAACTTTCGAAATAAGTGTATGATAAACCACACTTAAGAAAATAATTATAATCTCAAATGAGATCATACAACATAAATGATCAACATAGTTCAAATAAAAAAATCTCAATTTAAACTCCATCATAATCAGCTTTTAAAATTCCCAATTGAATTCAAAACAGCAATATGCAAATTTATAATTTCGAATAAGACTATACACAAAGTTATAGTCTTAGGGGAGACTATACAACATAGTAATTAGCATAGTTTTAAGGAATAAATCTCATTAAACAACATCAAAATCAACTTCCAAATTCACAATTGAATTCAAAGATGCAGTACCCAAAAATATAGGAATCAATTAAGATAACTAGACAAATCAGTAGTCACAAAATCTAGAAATCAAAATAAGATAACTAGAAAATCAACATAAAAGATGGATCGATCCCAGCAAATGGCGAGTTTTAGCTACGCCGCACGTGCATCTCATATGGCCGAAGCCTACCAAGTACTATAAGTTTTGGCGCCCAACAAATGACCCGAAGGTCCAACAAATGACCCGAAGGTCCAACAGATGACCGAAGGTCTAATACTGGTAATTGACCCGAAGGTCCATCATATGACGCGATGGTCCAACAGAGTGGCTCGAAAGCTAAATAAAATCATCAAATAGAAAATATTTCAATTAACAAGTCTGGAATTAACCGAAATAGTAAAAGTGTGGTTCCATACTCCGAAACTTTTTCTAAATCGTTTAAATCTCTTCATCGTTTCCTTGAAAGTGTAAAATTATGTATTTTATATAAATAATATTTTACGTTCTCAAATGGACAAGTCCGGAATTAACCGAATCAGTAAAAGTAAGGATTCATAGTCCTCAATTTTGTTGAATCGTTTAAATCGCTTCATCATTCTTTTGAAAGCGCAAACTGTAAATTTTTTGGAAACAATTTTATTTTGAAATGATTTTTAAAATACGTGATTAAAACAGCAACATCCGTAGCAATTTCGACGAGGAAATTGCACATCACAAAACACCGTAAAAACGGATATTAAATCAGTATTGCGGGATGACCGCTTCAAAATTCACTTTAAAATTGACGGTTGCTGAAGTCAAAATAACAGTAATTTTTACTCGCCAAAAACTCATCAAAACAACACACATCAAAAATATAACACCGAAGTAAAAATTCCGTTTTAAAAATAACGGCAACAGAATACGTTACAAAACCCAACACCGGTTCAACCTAAATTTGATAGTGGACTGCACCACTAAATTTTCTCCAAAATATTGCACTGGAAAAATGAGAAATGCTTGAACTAATGAAAATATGAAACTGTGGCCAAACTCACGTGTTTATATAAATACACGCATGCAATAGATGTTGCTTCACTACAAATTTTTCTATAAATGCAAATAATAGGTATTATCCCAAGATACCTGGACACGCAATTAATCCAAGACCTGAGCATGAATTCATGCAAAGCTTGCATTTACTAGAAATACAAAGATGAATAGAAAATAATAAATGCCTGGACACCTTCACTTTCAAAAAATTTAAAGCTTGGCTATAATTATTTCACATACATGCACAAAATGTACACTAATACACACGCATGAAGGTTAAAGTGAAATCATGCTATAGATAAAAATGAAATCACGCTAACGATATGGAGTCATGCAAAGGATTACAAACTTGAATACTTGCATGTATGTAATATAATATCCTGGCTATACTTAATTTTTGCATGCACGTCACAATATTGAAGTTAAAAAATAATATAAAATAACCTAGCTATAAAATCTCACGCACACGCAACATGTGGATTACCACGTTTCCAACATCTTCATGTATTATAATATGCATGCAACATGGCAATTGAAAACACCTAAACTATATTTTTGTATTACTGGAAATCCAATACAACAATGATCTGGGTTCTGTTAAATTCAACATTTTTCTCTTCTTTTATTCTTATTTTTGAATGTTGAATAACAATATATTCAGCTTACGTATTTTAAGTCGCAGCAATTTCCTTCAAAATGTGAACGTTGTAAACAACTAATCTTACATTCATACACATTATATACAAAAATACTTTATAGAATTAGTTTGGCGCCTATAAATAAAAGTACCGCTTAATTAGCGGTTGGCATAAACTGCTTAGACAAAATTGCATAAGCATTCTATATAAATTTTTGATTTACCAAAACATCTAAGTAACAAACAAAACAAATTTAAATAAAATGGATAGCCAAAGCTGGTTAGAAACTAAGCTATAACATAGTCACCACACACAGTAACATCCAATATGCTTGTTTTCATCTTTGTTTGCGAGAAAAACAAAATATGTTTGGACACTCAACCAATCAAAGTTTTAATTTATTATAAATATGCTTAAATCAAGTAGAATATACATCATACTTAGCACGCAAAAGAAACAAAAGACCCGGAACTTGAGCTCTAGTGCGCGTATCATCTACACTCAGTCACGTTAATGCTTGCATAAAATTTTTGGACTGGAAGCATTTTCATGCATGCATGAACAATGTAAGCACAAGAAAATGATGGTTACACAAATTGACCTAGCAATATTATATGCAGACTCACTATGAAATGTTTCAAAACATTTTTTCATGCAATTTAAGCTTCCGCACACTCGTAAATGAAACACAAATATATATAATCAACTTAACAACAAAAAGTCTCAAACCGTTATAAACAACACAAACAACATATCAAAACAGACAGCATAGTTTGCACGAAAAATATGAAGAAACAAGTAAATTAGAAATGTGAGGTTTTTACACTAACTTTTGATTCGCTTCAAAATCGGTTAACAACCGAGATCCAACATAAAGCAATACTTTTTGACTGCCATTAAACTTCAACCAAGCTACTGAATAAATGAGCTACAAGAATGTTGCAGTGCTTACTTTGAAAATGAATAAAAGAATCCTTGCAGCCTACACTTTCTTTTCTTCAAAAATGTGTATAAGTCAATTGGAAAGTGTGTTGGCAGTTTGTACAAAAGCATTTATATGAGACGTGAACAGATAAAAGAAAGACATGCTACTAATAAAAATGATGATGGTGAGAAGTGTTCAACACTGCTCTAAAGATTTTAGTGACAGCTAGCAAAAAGAATGGTGGTGAAAAGTGATTTCAACTTTTGCTTACAGCAAAGAATATTCACATAATTTGCCTTTGAATTGGACTGTATACACACGCACGTGAAGGCAACAAAATTTATAACACAACCTAGTTACTTACAAACGACTTTGCCACTGACTTGTTACACATTTACATTGCAAATTTTTTTTTCAAATTTTAATTTTAAAAATTCTAATTAAAATATTTGCTCCGACAGTAATTCAAATATCACGGTCGTTACTGGTTTTTAAAATATTTATTGCGACAGTAATTCAAAAATCACGGTCGTTACAGACTCTCTCCTTATAAAAATTGCACCCCCGCAATTTTCATATTAGAAGCAGTCAATACACAAATAATTCATCAAAACAAAGGTTTAAAATAGAAAAAGTAGATATGAATGCTAACTCCCATCCAAAGAGGAGAGAAAACCGGAATAAGAACGCTCGATAAATTCTCTGATTTCCCAAGTGCAATCTTTGGGGTTTGCAGGCCAATGATTTTTCACAAGCGGGACTTCTTTATTACGAAGGCGTTTAACCTCCGTAGCTAGCACACGAATAAGATTTTGCACTATTGACAAGTCGATGAGATCTCAAGATCTTGCAACATATGAGGATCAATTATAGAATCCGAATCACGAAGACATCGACGAAACTGGGTAAATGAAATAGATCCTGAATTCTCGAAAACTGAATAGGTAGCGATACACGATAGGCAACTGGGCCAATGCGTTCTGTAATAGGAAACGGTCCAATATATCGAGGAGCAAATTTCCAGGAGCAACTAAAATGCACCACACCCTTCATCGGGGAAACACGAATGAATACAAGATCGCCAACAGAAAATTCCAAGGGTTCCTACGGTGATTGGCATAAGATTTCTGCCTAATCTGAGCCTCTTCCATTTTCTTTCTAATAAAATCAACCCTCCAAGAAGATTCACGAATATAGTCGGGGCCAAGAACTAACTTTTCCCTCGATTCCAACCAACAAGATGGTGATCGACACGGTCTTCCCCAAAGAGCTTCGAAAGGAGCCATACCGATACTGGATTGAAAACTGTTGTTATAAGAAAACTCAACAAGAGATAAATGGTCTTCCCAACTACCACCAAAATGAAGAATGCAAGCTCGAAGGAGATCTTCTAAAACTTGATTCACCCTTTCAGTCTGACCATCGGACTGTGGATGATAAGCTGTACTGAGATTGAGCTTAGTGCCCAAAGCTTTCTATAGGCTCTGCCAGAAACCACTAGTAAAAAGCGAATCTCTGTCACTAACAATAGAACTAGGCACACCGTGAAGTCGAACGACTTCTTTAATAAACAGCTTCGCCAACAAAGGAGCATTCCGATTGGACTTGATAGGAATAAAATGGGCTGATTCAGTCAATCGGTCAATAATCACCCAAATACTAGTATGGTCCGACCTCGAACGAGGTAGATCATCAATGAAGTCCATAGAAATCCGATCTCATTTTCATAATGGAATCTCAAGAGGCTGCAAAATACCACTAGGACGCCGGTGTTCTGCATTAACAAGTTGACAAGTCATGCAACAACTTACATAACTTGCAATCTCACGCTTCATACCCTCCTAATAGTATAAGCGTTTCATATCAGCATACATCTTACTACTACCTGGATGGATAGTATACTTAGAACGATGACAGTCCTCAAGAATGTCATTTCTAAGATTAGGAACATTAGGCATGATTAACCTTCCTTCTTTCGAATACAATCATGAATATCAATATCGAAATCCTTTAGATCATCACTTCGGAATTCTGATTTTCAACTCTGAATAAGATAAGAGAGATCTGGATCTTGTTTATGGGCATCCGCAACACGATCCAACAAACTAGGACGAGCTTCCATGCTAAATAAGAGCACGGGAGAATCAGAAACTGAAGGACGGTCTCTAATATCACAAAGAGATAAAGCTTCCAAAATATTCCACTCTGCTAGCATCATGAAAACAACAACTTGCTGCTTGCGACTAAGCGCATCAGCAACTCGATCACCCTTACCCGGGGTAAACAGAATATCGAAATCATATGAAGCAAGAAATTCAAGCCAATGTTGTTGCCTCATATTAAGATCTTTCTGAGTAAATAGACACTTCAGATATTTAGGATCAATGAAGAGAACAAAACGCTCCCCTAATAAGTAATGTCGCCAAATCTTTTAGAGCAAAGACTATGGCGGCTAAATGCAAATCATGGGTAGCATAAGGAATCTCGTTAGGCTTTAGTTGTTTAAAAACATAGGCAACTATTCTATCCTTACATGAGAACAACACCAAAACCAATACGGCTAGCATTGGTACAAATAATGAAGTTCTGGTTCCCTTCGGGAATCAGAAGGATAAGAGTATCGGAAAATAATTCTTTCAAACAATCTTCTTTCCTGAAAAGCTAAAACTTCCAAATTTACAATTTTCTATACGAAATCATTTTCTAGAAATTTTTTCTTTTTATAGGTCAATTATTGTGCCAAATTGTCTCATCAAAGCGTTTAGGAGATACCTATCGATAACGTTGATCAAGCGCATCGACCAGAATTCTTAAAGCACTCAATGGCCAATACAATCACAAACTCATCTTCTATATGATAAACACATGTCCAATTATACTTGTAAATAAATCTTATGAAAAAGATTTGCAAAATTTTTAAATTGCTGTTTTCATCCAAAATCAATAAATACACTAATGGAGTCATCGAGATATTCGTAGAATACTCGATTCATAAATTGGATGAAATAAGCTGGGCAAACTGAATGGCGTAATAAGTCATTCATAAGAATCATAACAGGTGCAGAATGCGGTAAGTGGAATGCTAACTTCCGCAACTCGTTGCCAAATGAAAACCGGTGGTAAGGTCGAGTTGGGGAGAATAGCTAGAACGAATAAAATGATTGGCTTCCAACTCAAATAATTATTGCTTGAGTTCCTCATTTTCCTTAGCAGACATCCTCGTGGGAGGACGACTGACAGGATGAGCACCAAAGATAAGATAAATACGGAACTCAATTTCCCACTACGGCAGCAAACACGAAATAGGCTCAAAGACATCAGAAAAATCACAAACAACCGAAATATTTAGCTATAACAGCCTCCGACTCGAAGGAAGAAATGATAGCATTCGAAGTGTGACAGATAACTGCTCGATAGCATCGGGATGCTTGAGGTATGAAGTTCTCTCGGGACATAGGATTGAACTTCGTAACGGACGAGCCAATCCATACCCAAAATCATATCAAAACCAAGATGATCCATAACATGCAGATTCACATGAAAGGTGAAACTACAAAGAATAATCTCAACACCAACACACAATAAACCAAGAGTAGCGGATCCTCCAATAGGATTTATAATCCTCAAAGGGTCGCAAAGAGTAACAACATCCAAAGAATTAACATCAACAAGCTCCTTCGACACCAATGAATACGATGCACCCGTATCGAAAAGAATTCTAATAGAACGACCACGAAATAAAATATTACCTTCCAAAATAGAAGGAGGAATACCTTTGGGCTGAAAGAATCACCAGAAGCTTAGCAACATTAAGCTTCCCGGATTTGAAACCCTTAGGAGCAGTTAAAACAACTCAAGATTGAAAAGGAATTTATCAAATGGAATACTACGGGGATATGGGATTTATCCCTAGACATACTCCAATATGTTAAAGAGGATAAAGATTTAAGAACAACGAAGGGATAGAATAGAAAGGCACGAATAAAACCCTTGAATAGTTGTAACATATGTTCCATTCTGCTTCTGTTCCTTATTTATTATAATTTGTTCTAAATCTTAGCTCTGATACCAAGTTGTGACGCCCCATCTCTATGCTCACAATAACAAAGGTTATTACAGGAATAATGTTTGCTATTGGAAAGAATAAGGCTTGTTAGAAGCGACCATCCGTAAGTTATGCCTTAGACGAGTATTGATTACGTCGATAGGAGTTATATAAATTATTCCCAAAGATATATATTCAATCCAAATCTAAAACGAAACTACGGTGGCTAAAGAAAAATTCAGAAAATCTCATAATAACAACAACACTGATAGTATAATCACATCAGAACAGAAATATCAGATATATAGCGGAAGACAAGTCTGGAATACATGCTACAACAATCGATAGTTCACAAGAACCAAACGTACATAAACAAAGACATCAACATATATGAGACGAGAGTCAATGCACCAAAAGAAACGCCTTGAAGCTAAACAAACGATGAAGTAAAATCCCAAAAGCTGAAGCAGCAACTGAATCAGAGATAGTGATTATCCTAAAATAACTCGGTTTGACCCGAGTATTATTTAAAAGAAAATAATAAACGGATCCGTCTAATTTAAACTTCCAAAATAAGTGTATGATAAACCACACTTAAGCAAATAATTATAATCTCGAATGATTTCATACAACATAAATGATCAACGTAGTCCAAATAAAGAAATCTCAATTTAAACGCCATCATAATCAGCCTTTAAAATTGCCAATTGAATTCAAAACAGCAATACACAAATTTATAATCTCGGAAGAGACTATACACAAAGTTATAGTCTCGGGGGAGACTATACAACATAGTAATTAGCATAGTTTAAAGGAAGAAATCCCATTAAACAACATCAAAATCAACTTTCAAATTCACAATTGAATTCAAAGCAGCAGTATGCAAAAATCTAGGAATCAATTAGGATAACTAGACAAATCAACAGTCACAAAATCTAGAAATCAAAATAAGATAACTAGAAAATCAACATAAAAGATGGATCGATCCCAACAGATGGCGAGTTTTATCTACGCTGCACGTGCATCTCATATGGCCGAAGCCTACCAAGTACTATAATTTTTGGCGCCCAACAAATGACCCGAAGGTCCAACAAATGACCCGAAGGTCCAATAGATGACCCGAAAGTCTAGTACTGGTAATTGACCCGAAGGTCCATCATATGACCCGAAGGTCCAACAGAGTGGCTCGAAAGCCAAATAAAATCATCAAAATCATCAAACAACAAATATTTCAATTAACGAATTCGGAATTAACCGAAATAGTAAAAGTGTGGTTCCATACTCCGCACTTTTGCTAAATTGTTTAAATTTTTTAATCGTTTCCTTGAAAGTGCAAAATTATGTATTTTATAAAAATAACATTTTACGTTCTCAAACGGACAAGTCCTGAATTAACTGAATCAGTAAAAGTAAGGGTTCAGAGTCCTTAATTTTGCTGAATCGTTTAAATCGCTTCCTCATTCCTTTGAAAGCGCAAACTGTAAAATTTTTGGAAACAATTTTATTTTGAAACGATTTTTAAAATACGTGATTAAAACAGCAACATCTGTAGCAATTTCGACGAGGAAATGACGCATCACAAAACACCATAAAAACGGATATCAAATCAGCGTTGCGGGATGACCGCTTGAATATTCACTTTAAAATTGACGGTTACTAAAGTCAAAACAACAGTAATTTTTATTTGCCAAAAACTCATCAAAATAACACACATAAAAAATATAACACTAGAGTAAAAATTCCGTTATAAAAATAACGGCAACAGATTACGTTACAAAACCCAACATCGGTTCAATGTACGTAAATTTAATAGTGGACTGCACCACTAAATTTTCACCAAAATATTGCAGTGGAAAAATGAGAAATGTTTGAACTAATGAAAATATGAAACTGTGGTCAAACTCACGTGTTTATATAAATACACGCATGCAATAGAAGTTGCTTCACTACAAAATTTTATATGAATGCAAATAATAGGTATTATCCCAAGACACCTGGACACGCAATTAATCCAAGACCTGGGCATGAATTCATGCAAAGCTTGCATTTACTAGAAATACAAAGATGAATCGAAAAAAATTAATGTCTGGACACGTTCACTTTCAAAAATTTTAAAGCTTGGCCATAATTATTTCACATATATGCACAAAATGTACATTAATACACACGCATGAAGGTTAAAGTGAAATCATGCTCTAGATAAAAATGAAATCACGCTAAAGATTAAAATGGAGTCACGCAAAGGATTACAAACTTGAAAACTTGCATGTATGTAATATAATATCCTAGCTATACTTAATTTTAGCATGCACGTCACAATATCGAAGTTAAAAAAGTATAAAACAACCTAGCTATAAAATCTCACGCACACGCAACACGTGGATTACCACATTTCCAACATCTTCATGTATTATAATTTGCATGCAACATGACAATTGAAAACACCTGAACTACATTTTTGTATTACTGGAAATGCAATACAACAATGATTTGGGTTCTGTTAAATTCAACAATTTTCTATTCTTTTATTCTTATTTGTGAACATTGAATAACAATATGTTCAGCTTACATATTTTAAGTCGCAGCAATTGCCTTCAAAATGTAAATGCTGTAAACAACTAATATTACATTCAAACACATTATATACAAAAATACTTTACCGAATTAGTTTGGCGCCTACAAATAAAAGTACCGCTTAATTAGTGGTTGGCATAAACTGCTTAGACAAAATTTCATAAGCATTCAATATAAATTTTTGATTTACCAAAACATCTAAGTAACAAACAAAACAAAATGAAATAAAATGGATAGCCAAAGCTGGTTAGAAACTAAGCTATAACATAGTCACCACACACGGTAACATCCAATATGCTTGTTTTATTCTTTGCTAGCGAGAAAAGCAAAATATGTTTGGACACTCAACCAATCAGAGTTTTAATTTCTAATAAATGTGCTTAAATCAAGTAAAATATACATCATACTTAGCATGCAAAAGAAAGAAAAGACCCGGAACTTGAGCTCTAGTGCGCGTATCACCTACACTCAGTCACGTTAATGCTTGCATAAATTTTTTGGACTAAACGCATTTTCACGCATGTACGAACAATGTAATCTTGCACAAAAAATGATGTTGACACAAATTGACCTGGCAATATTATATGCAGACTCACTATGAAATGTTTCAAAACATTTTTTCATGCAATTTAAGCTTCTGCACACTCGTAAATGAAACACAAAATATATATAATCAACTTAACAACAAAAAGTTTCAAACCATTATAAACAACACAAACAATATATCAAAACAGACAACATAGTTTGCACGAAAAATATGAAGAAATAAGTAAATTAGAAATGTGAGGTTTTTACACTCACTTTAGATTCGCTTCAAAATCGGTTAACAACCGAGATCCAACAGAAAGCAATACTTTTTGACTACCATTAAACATCAACCAAGCTACTGAAGAAATGAGCTACAAGAATGTTGCAGTGCTTACTTTGAAAATGAATAAAAAATGCTTGCAGCCTACACTTTCTTTTCTCCAAAAATGTGTGTAAGTCAATTGGAAAGTGTGCTGGCAGTTTGTGCAAAAGCATTTATGTGAGACATGAACAGATAAAAGAAGGACAGGCTACTAATAAAAATGATGATGGTGAGAAGTGTTCAACACTGCTCTAAAGATTTCAGTGACAGCTAGCAAAAAGAATGGTGGTGCAAAATGATTTCAACTTTTGCTTATAGCAAAGATTATTCACATAATTTGCCTTTGAATTGGACTGTATACACATGCACGTCAAGGCAACAAAATTTATAACACAACCTAGTTACTTACAAAAGACTTTGCCACTGACTTGTTACACATTTACATTGCAATTTTTTTTTCAAATTTTAATTTTAAAAATATTTACCCCGACAGTAATTCAAATATCACGGTCGTTACTGATTTTTAAAATATTTATTACGATAGTAAATTCAAAAATCATGGTCGTTACATATACTTTATCAAATAATTTATACTTTTCGAAATCACTTAGCTTTGGAAACTAAACCTCGAATTTGGAACTGTTCGAACATTCAAAATAGTTGGAAAAATCAAATTTCAATCTAATAGTTGGCAATCAACAACAAATCAGTAAATCAATTTCAAAAGATAGGGTCACACAAATCCGAAACTCGAGGACTGAACACCAGGTTCACTTCAAATCATTTCAAATATCTATACATATGTCTTTTGAATATCAAATCATACTTCGGAATTCGAATCAAAATCGGTTTCACAAAATCACTCGCATAGCAAAGCTACTAAAGTGGTATCGTCCCACTCTAAAACTCGAAAATCAATGTCGATGATGTGTGCATTCATCATCGAAATTATTTTCTAGCGACATAAGTGAGTTCTGGACTTCTATTTTCTTGAAAACTTCTTTAAAATCTCTTCGAAATCATTGGAATTCATTTGAACTAATTTGAAAATTTTCTTATTCGGAAGATACATTCAAATCGTATTATTATACATTTTCAAGATCTCAAAACCAATTTCAAAATACCGGAGTTCAATTCCTCAATTTTCCAATTAGAAACCCTTTAGTTATAAATCATTTTTATCTAAATCAATTTCTTGTATAATTTTCAAAATTTCAAATCCTTTCGTAACTTTTATATATAGAATATAATCATACGTATCAAAATAATAATTTTGGTATATAAAACAATTTATAAAATACAAACAAACCCAATTTTTTCAAAGGATGATTCAAGAATGGATTTCAAAACAAAGATAGAAATTCAAATTAGAGGGACTCTAATCAAATTGAATTCTGATTCTAAGGTAGGATCAAATGAAGATGAGATAATTATATTACAAAATAGACGATGGGTACTTATATAAATTGCGAGCGACCTTAACCGAGTCAACCGTGACTTCAAATCATTCAGAGATTGGCAAATGTAAAGGAGTTTGACCCCTTTACAAATAATTCAAAGATTGGCGGGATCGCCTATTCTTATAGAGATCATTCGAAGTGGAGTTATGGGATACTCCAAAATCAAGAAACATGAATAGGGAGAGAAGATAATGGATTTTGGAACTGCACGGGACGTTCCAAAATCCAAAGAAAAACCAAACCAAAGATGAAGAAATTCAAGCTCGAACGGAAGTGATTATGCAAATAAATTTACTATATATGCTATGTTTTCCTAGAGCCTAAGCTTTGATACCAACTGTAACGACCCGATATTTCCAACCATTCGCATCCACACATGCCGAACTTGAATAGCTCAAAATATCATATTGTAAATTTAAATTTGGCAAAAACTCAACATATACAGTAAATAAATCAACCATAAAATCACAGATACATAGTAATATAATAATAACACAGCGGAATATATAAATAGTAGTTCATAAAGCTACTATATAAACATCAGAGTTAGAAATAAAATACAGCAGAATATCTCGAATACAGTGAAGTCATAATACAAACTAATGACCTCTCTAAACAAATCAACCGGAAAAGCTGAAAGCTAAATCAATAGTTGGATCCCCAAGCGAAGCTCCAACTCTAAGGGTGAGTCTTGAATACTGCATCACTCAGTCTGACTAGAGAGTAAAGCAAAACACAAAACACTCCTTTCAGGATTAACATTCTTATATAAATAAATCCAACTTAAGTGAAATATCAACTGAAATACTAGTAACTCAAAGGAAGTTTGGGATAACCATGCTCTAATGACGCAGCGGATTAACAGAAAATCGATATAAAGATGAAAGTAGCAATCGGCGGATTGATGAATACCAAAATGCCCAAATTCGTTGATCCGAAGATACCGAATTCTAGCTATCTCTAACACGTTGATCGCGCACGATACCGTGAAATAAGATCTTCAATTCTTCAAGCGTTGATCAAGCGCACTTGATTCCGCGAATCGGCTTCAATAATCGTTGATTCGAGCGCACTCGAATAACCGAAAGTAGAGATAGGAGATTACACTCAACTATCAATTTTAGAAGAAAGCACACAGCAATCAACAAGAAATTTTATTCAAAAATCAACCACCAAAAATGTACAACACACTCCCATTTATAGTTTTCCCAAACCCGGCCTTAAGTCGTATGCGACTTACGACTCAACAGACTTACGCCTTACGACTTAGGAGAATTACAACACATACATGCATTCGCGACTTAACAGATTCACACAACACAGGTATGCGACTTAATGTCGCGACCTAACATTACACGGTTCAACATTACAACTCATTGTCACGATATACGACCTAACAGAATCATATAAACAACACAGACGACTTAAAAATGCTACGACTCATCATATCCACGACTCAAAGACTTGCGACTTAACAACCAACACCTGCTCATATGACCGACTTAAGCGCATGCCGACTCAAGCCCTCAATCTTCCTGCGCATATCACCTCAACGACTTAACTGAGTCGTGACCCGCCTCCGACTTAAAGCTTCTGATAACTGGAACTTTCCCCTGCTTCATAATAATTCGTGGACGACTTATAGATGAGTCCTTGAGTCGTGTACGACTCATCAAACTCAAACAACTTAACTCTTGTTAGCTCGCAGCTTTTCTTCCCATGTCTCATTGAGTCGTGGACGACCCTCATTGAGTCGTGGACGACCCAAAAGTCCTTCCTTAGGTCGCGCCTTTCCTGGTTGACTCGTGAACGACTTAAGGCTTAAACCCGAAGCTCCCTTAACTCGTGTACGTCTCATCCTTCTAGCCTGGGCTACATCATCCTCCCCTGGTTGAGAAAAATTCGTCCTCGAATTTGTAAATTCTTCCACATCAGATTGTCCATCTCCATAATACGGCACAAGATGCTTAACATTGAATACGTCAGAAGTGTATACATCCTCCGGCAGCTTCAACTTATAAGCATTCTCATTGATCCGTTTCACAACTTCTACAGGACCAATTTTTCTGGCTTTCAACTTGTTATACGCGCCTACTGGAAAACGGTCCTTGGTTAACACAGCATACACCAAATCTCCTTCGTTAAATTCAACATTTCGTCGCTTCAAATCTGCAGATCGTTTATACTTCTCGTTTGCCTTCTCCAATCGTTCCTGAACGATTCTATGACATTCAGTTAATTCATCAACAAAATCAACAGCCCGTTTAACTGTCCCATTCGGTTGTGGTACTACTGCTAAATCCAACGGTCCCTTGGGTACGTTTGAATATACAATCTGAAATGGACTGAATCCTGTGCTACGATTCACAGCATGATTATGAGCAAACTCTGCTTGGCATAACTTCATGTCCCAACTCTTCAGATTATCTTTCACAAGACATCGTAATAAATTTTCCAACGATCTGTTAACAACTTATGTCTGTCCATCTGTCTGCGGATGATAAACGCTACTAAATTTCAACTTTGTTCCCACCATCTTCCACAAACTCAACCAAAAATGGCTTAAAAATCTAGTATCCTGATCAGAAAAAATAGATTTTGGTAAAACATGCAATCGATACACCTCGTTAAAGAATAATTGTGCCACTCGAACTGCATCCGCTGTCTTCTTGCAGGCAATAAAATGTGCCATCTTCGAAAATCTGTCCACCACAACAAATATAGAATCATTTCCCCTTTGAGTTCTAGGCAAACCCAAAATAAAATCCATGCTGATATCAACCCATGGTTTAGACGGTACAGGTAATGGCATATACAATCCTGCATTTGTCGCTGTTTCCTTCGAAACCTGACATATATGACATCGCTCCACAAATCTCTCTACCTCTTTTCTCATCGACGACCAAAAATAAGATTGAGAAATCAACTGCAAAGTACGATCACGGCCCACATGTCCTTCCTCGTGCAACTCCTTGATAATCTTCATTCTCAAACTGCTCTCAGGAACACATAACCGATTCCCCTTGAATAAGAAACCATCAACTATCATAAATTCATCAGTACTCCCATCCTTAACTTTCTCAACAAACTTTGCAAAGTACGGATCCTCCTCAAACAATTCTGGCAATAATTCAAACCCCGTCACTTCAACCTTCAATGTTGTCAACAAATGACTCCTCCTACTCAAAGCATCGGCCACACGATTCGTTACCCCAGATTTATGTTTCACGACAAAAGTAAACTGTTGTAAATAAGCAATCCATGATGCATGTCTCGCTGAAATCTTATCCTGCCCCTGCAAATGCTTCAACGCCTCATGATCAGTGTAAAGAACAAACTCTTTCTGAAATAGATAATGCCTCCAATGTTTAACAGCTTTCACAACAGCATAAAACTCAACATCGTATGTACTGTATCTCATCTTTGCCCCTGATAACTTCTCACTGAAATAAGCAACTGGCGTCCCACTCTGACTTAACACTCCTCCAATCCCAACCTTTGATGCATCAGTGTGTAGCTCAAACAACAACTGAAAATCTGGTAATACAAGAATTGGTGCTGTCGTCAAAAGTTGTTTGATCTTCTCAAAAGCAATCCCAGCTTCCTCTGTCCAAGAAAATTGTTTCCCCTTCATGCAATCAGTAACCGGTGCCATCACGCTACTGAAGTGTGGAATGAATCTCCGGTAGAATGATGCCAATCCATGAAAACTTCTAACTTCAGTGATAGTTCTCGGCTGTGGCCAATTTCTAACTGCTTTAACTTTACTCTGGTCTACCTGGATTCCCTTCTCAGATACAACATATCCCAAAAATAAAACACTTCGAGTCATGAACACACATTTCTTCGTAGCTGCATAAAATTGTTCCTCACGAAGAATAATTAACACCTGTCTCAAATGCTTTACATGCTCCTCTGTGCTCGCACTATAGATTAGAATATCATCAAAGTAAACTACAGCAAACTTCCCAATGTACGGTCTGAAAATTTGATTCATTACCCTCATAAATGTACTCGGTGCATTCGATAGACCAAATGGCATAACCAACCATTCATACAATCCTTCCCTTGTCTTGAACGCGGTCTTCCATTCGTCTCCCGGTCTAATTCGAATCTGATGATATCCACTCTTCAAATCAATCTTTGAAAAGATAGTTGCCCCACTCAACTGATCTAGTAAGTCATCCAACCTTGGCATAGGAAATCTGTAGCGAACAGTAATCTTATTCAATGCTCTACTATCGGTACACATTCTCCATGTTCCATCCTTCTTTGGCACCAACAATGCTGGTACTGCACAAGGACTTAAGCTTTCCTGAACACGTCCCTGCTCTAACAGTTCTTCCACTTGCCTTCGTAACTCTTCATGTTCCCTCAGACTCATTCGATAATGTGGTCGATGTGGTAAAACTGCTCCCGGAACAAGATCAATCTGATGTTGAATGTCTCTTAATGGCGGTATCTCCTTAGGCAACTCTTCTGGAAATACGTCTTCAAATTCTTTCAAAACTGGCTTAGCTTCTTCTGGAATTTCAACCTCTTCATGACTCTCTCGCCCAATCAGCAAATAGACTTCAGGCTCCTCTTCAACTTCCTTAACAAACTCCTTCAATGATAGCAAAGTTTTCAGCTCTTCAATCTCCTCCAGCTTGCTCTCCTTCTGTTGTTGCTTCTTGGGAACCAAAGTGATTTTAGTACCCTCGAACATGAAACTGTAGCTATTAGCACGACCATCATGTTGCACTGTTCTATCAAACTGCCATGGTCTTCCCAACAACAGATGACATACATCCATGTCTACAACGTCACATCAAATTTCGTCTTTGTACTTCTTCCCAATAGAAAAATTAACACAATCTCTTCGACACACCCTCACTTCACCACCCTTCCTCAACCATGCTAACTTGTAAGGTTTAGGATGCTTCTCAGTTTTCAAGTTCAACTTCCTTACTGCTTCTGTAGAGATAATATTGTCACAACTCCCAGCATCAATAACGAACTTGCAAACTTTCCCTAGAATACTGCATGTCGACTGAAAAATATTGCTCCTCAACCAACTAGAATCTTCCTCTTGTTTTGGTGTAAGACAAGATCTCCTCAACATAAGATTACAACCTTCATCTCCAGACAATTCTTCTTCCTCCTCGACATAAGGTGTATTTGAACATTCTGCCTCCTCACCATCATCCTCCTCAACTTCTGCAACCATGGTTCTCTTCTTTGGCTTCGGACATTCATTGCTTTTGTGACCCAACTCCTGACAATTATAACATTTGAAACCACTGCTACCCTTCGCCTTCTCAGCCTCCTTCACCACTGGTTTTGTAACAGGTTTAGGAACATTAGAACTTCCACTAACACCCTTCGCTTGATTATTGGAATTAGTAAACACACCACCTCCACGCCTTCCTTGCTTCTCCCAACCTAACGCTTTCTGATGTGCTTCTGCAACTGATCTAGGATCAAACATATTAACCATATCCTGGATCTGGATTCTCAATCCCCCAATGAATCTAGCAGTCAGCTGTTCTTCCGTTTTCATAATATCATTCCTAGCAATGAGTTGGTAAAATTCATCAGCATAATCACTAACAGACTTCGTCCGTTGCCTCAGATTCTGCAACCTCTGGTACATAAGTGATTGGTAGTTGTAAGGCAAAAATGTAGCTCGCATCAACTTCTTCATCTTCTCCCATGATTCAATCTTTGACTTTCCCATTCTCTCCCTTGTAAGTTTAGTTTGCTGCCACCACGCCAAAGCTCTCCCCCTCAACCTAGTAGCAACTAACTTCACTCTTCTATTCTCCGGAACCTCCTTGAAATCAAAGATCTCTTCCACATTTGTCAACCAATCAAGAAATTCTTCAGCTACCATCCCACCTTTAAACTCCGGAATTTCCATCTTCATACCCAATTCCCATCGACGATCATCTTCAACATCCCGATAAGAATTTCGAACTTGGTCTCGATCTCGATAATGAATACTTGCTCTCTCACCCTCTTCATTAAAATGAAATGTACGTCTATATCGATCTCGACCATTATCATCCCTTCGTTCATGTATGCTTCTTCGACTATGTCTCTCTTCATCTCTATATGCCTCATTGTCAAATTCACGTTGACTTCTTCTCTCTTCATGTCCATAGTCATGATGATCTCTCCGTGATGAAATTGATGTTTCTCTTCTCTCTCTAAAAAATTGCGGTGATACCCTCCTCGCTTCCGTAACCGATGGCGAACCCCGGTTTGCTCCATGGTTCGAGTTTGGTGATCTCCTCCTTTGAGTTTGATTCAAATCATTCATCAACTTCTCTATCTTTCCAATGCCTTCATCAAATTTCTCATTAATACGTAGTTATATAAGCTCGGCTTCTTCTCTTCTATACAACGCTTCAACATTTTGATGACGGTTAGCTCTCCTTGGCGGCATGATTCAAATCTTCACAATCTCTTCAAAACTTCTCAAATACTTCAACAAATCTTCAAAACTCTCCAACACAAGCCAAACAATGCACGGCCTAACACCACTAACTCGCACAAACTCCTTGTCTCGGCTTGTTTCCCACGGCTCAAAGTTAGGTCGGCTCAACTTAGCTCGGCCTTAACACTTCACGACTTGACTCGGCTCGCACACTTCAAAAATTTGGCGTGCAAAGATCTCGCGACCAAGCTCAAACACTCTTCCAAGTTTGATCCAAAATGAAATGGATCAAAATCTTCAACTCGTTGCAACTTCAAGATGAACACGATGAACAACAACTTCAAACTTCAACTTCAAAAATTGGCTCCAAGTCTCGGCTTAGCTATGATTGGCTAAGTCTAGCTCTGATACCAAAATGACGCAGCGGATTAACAGAAAATCGATATAACGATGAAAGTAGCAATCGGTGGATTGATGAATACCAAAATGCCCAAATTCGTTGATCTGAAGATACCGAATTCTAGCTATCTCTAACACGTTGATCGCGCACGATATCGTGAAAGAAGATCTTCAATTCTTCAAGCGTTGATCAAGCGCACTTGATTCCGCGAATCGGCTTCAACAATCGTTGATTCGAGCGCACTCGAATAACCGAAAGTGGAGATAGGAGATTACACTCAACTACCAATTTTAGAAGAAAGCACATAGCAATCAACAAGAAATTTTATTCAAAAATCAACCACCAAAAATGTACAACACACTCCCTATTTATAGTTTTCCCAAACCCGGCCTTAAGTCGTATGCGACTTACGACTCAACAGACTCACGCCTCACGACTTTGGAGAATTACAACACATACATGCATTCGCGACTTAACCGATTCACACAACACAGGTATGCGACTTAACAATATGTCGCGACCTAACATTACACGGTTCAACATTACAACTCATTATCACGATATACGACCTAACAGAATCATATAAACAACACAGATGACTTAAAAATGCTACGACTCATCATATCCACCACTCAAAGACTTGCGACTTAACAACCAACACCTGCTCATATGACCGACTTAAGCGCATGCCGACTCAAGCCCTCAATCTTCCTGCGCATATCACCTCAATGACTTAACTGAGTCGTGACTCGCCTCCGACTCAAAGCTTCTGATAACTGGAACTTTCCCCTGCTTCATAATAATTCGTGGACGACTTATAGATGAGTTGTTGAGTCATGTACGACTCATCAAACTCGAACAATTTAACTCTTTGTTAGCTCGCAGCTTTTCTTCCCGTGTCTCATTGAGTCGTGGACGACCCTCATTGAGTCGTGGACGACCCAAAAGTCCTTCCTTAGGTCGCGCCATTCCTGGTTGACTCGTGAACGACTTAAGGCTTAAACCCGAAGCTCCCTTAACTCGTGTACATCTCATCCTTCTAGCCTGGGCTACATCATCTAAGGATTCATGAAACTATCTGCAATGTAGGAATATAAGCTATCAACGACCAACCATCATTATGACACCGTGATCCGTTCAAAATAATTTATACTACAAAATTGAAATGTTATTTCCATTATATACATAAAGATATATATATATATATCCTTAATTTCACAAATAGATTCCAATCAATTTGAGTTACAAATTCACATTTAATGCAATTTAGATTTATCCATTTTAATTCAATTCAGTTTCTAAAGAATAAATTCAAATTATATTGATTTCAAATACAGATCTGAATCATAAGTAAACCATTTCAATTGCAGTATATTTCAAAGCTTTAATATTCCACATTTTCAAAGTTCAATTTAACGGTTTCATATAAATCTCGCTTTAACCTCATTATTATTTAGTCCTGAAATATTCACTTAATAAATTCAGTATTGTTTAAATAATCTTAATTTACCCTTAAACTAAACTTTCCTTTCGATTTATTTAAACTTGAAATATCCATTTAATCACTTTAAATCAGAAATCAAGTTATAAGATCAAATCTTAAACTTCAAATTCAATAGTTCAAATCGATTTAAATTTAGTAGAATTCTTAGCTAAATACAGTTTCAATTAATTCAACTTTACTTCTCAAACTTAAGTTATTCAAATTATTACGACAATCTATTTTGATATATAAATTTAAAGAAATACTTAAACATATTATATGTATTAAATCAATTTCAATAATAATATTATTAAATCTTTATATAAAATTGCCATATAAATATAATATTTTAAGAACCAATATTTATTTAAAACCATATATTTCTTTTCAAAACCATAGAAATTATTTTCAAAACATTTATATATGGACCAACGGTGTTTGTGTATATTTTCCTATCCTATGGTCAAGTGATATGGATATTTATCATTTCATTCCGTAATTTAAATGTATACGGGTAGATATCATTTCGACTAGCAATCCCAAATTCAATTCAAATGAAAATCGCTTAGGTCTATCATTGCAACCCATAACGGTTTTCTCCTATTCTAAAGTCTGTTCAGGTATGTATCATTTCAACCCATAGTGAATTCTAAACTACAGGGAACTTGTAGAGTGATAACAAATATGTTAATAATATAATAGGCATACATCATCAATATAAATAACAGATAATATTGTCAGAAGTCATAGGTGAACAGATACAGATAACAACATAAATATAGCAATGTAACTAACTAACAACAGCATATTTCAATTGTCTTTTCAATTGAAATCAAATTTAATAAATATAAGAACATTAATCGTGAGTGATTGCTCACCTTTATAGGCTAGAGAGTTTGACACATAACAAGCAACGAATCCCAAAGCAAAACAAGATTGGCACGAATCGACGAACAAAACTAAATGAATAGAAATGGAAGAAATCTAATTAGAACTGGATCGATGAAGATAATTGACATAAGTGATTTAAATTTAAGCATATATTAAATGAGATATATATATATATATATATATATATATATATATTAATGTGACTTTTGCATTATACAACTTACATACATTTTTGAAACAATGTCCATATCATAAAAGTCAAAATTTTATGCAACCAGAAATATACTACATACTTAAAATTTAACAAGCAAATGCATATATACAGGCAAACATAATACATATAATTCAAAACAACCTATCCATACTTACACATAAGCTAAACAAATAAGATATATTTTTTTTTAGTATATGTGTGCAGACCAGAATGTATGACATATATATATAAATCAGCTACTTGTAAAGTAATATATATGTAATGATATAAAGCTAACCTATATATAACTTACTTTATATAATATTATAACCAAATGTCCAACGGAACAGAATATATAACTCGAAAAATAGAAAATTATCATAAACTACGACATGTATATAGTTGACTTTTATAAAATAATAGAGCTTATATATATACAGCATTATTACTTTATAAGTGTATGCCTACGTATATAACACATCCCCATTGTCACGGTCTAAATTGCAACGTTCGAAAATCGACATCCGTACTCCACTGTGCTTAAATGCCACAGATTCAAACGTTGAAATTCAAGTCATGCCGGAGCTTATAACACAATTAAGTATAACAACACAGTGGAAGAAAAAGAAATGAATATCATATACAATCAATGATACAATATCCAGAATGATACAAGAATGATATAATATGAATCAATATCGGAGATACAAGATAACAATTCTACAGCGGAATAACAATATGAAATAGCAGCGGAACCAAAAACTCCAAATAGCAACAACAACTCTAACTCCAGAGCACCAATCCAGAAATGGCCCGAACCACCATCACGCTGCACCCAGATGAGCCAGTCCAGTCCGTGAATCCAAAGACTCCAATATCCAAGATCTCCAAAAAAAATACCAGAGAGAAGGCTAAGAGCTACCGAATCGATATCTACTATCTACTATCTGAAAAATCCAACTCTAAACTGCCGTGTGGAAAATTGTGGGCACCTAGAGTTTTGGAAAGGAACAATAAACTCTAGATCAGCCATGGGACTGGTATGAGCAAACAAAAACATTTTATCTTAAAAACAAGCAGAAAATTTTAAAATTTGAAATCCGTAATGCGTTTTGGAAAATGAAACTACCACAAGGCCTCTCGGCACACACACAATGCAATCGCACACTTGGGGGAGATTTTTCCTTATGATAGTCAAACATGCTTAATACGCAAAAATCATTTTGATGTTATTATTAATGCATAATGGACAATATTTCGAAAGTATAATATTAATCTTAGCCAGCATACGTACCATTATTGTAACGTCCCGAAAATTTTCGACTTTCGAAAATTCAACATCGATACTCACTTTATCGACTGCCGAGAAATCGAAGGCCGGAAACCGAGATGTTATGGTTTTAAGAAGAATTTAAGAAAAGAAACAGAGAGAAGAAAAGAGAAGGAAGAGAGAAAAGAAAATAGAACGGAATAGAAAACAACAGAACAACAACAGAATCTCACAATTCGCAGCGGAACAACATATAATAATAAATGAATAATCTTTAAACAAAGAACTATATCAGTTATTACATTTCATCATATTACATTACATCATATAATCAGAGTGCACAACAACAACAACAACAAACGGTGCAGTGGAAAAAGAAATGCTATATAACTAGTAATACGCTATGCCATCCAGCTTGCCTCCAGCAACTCCAGAATATCCAGTTTATCCTGATAAACCTAACTCTTAACTGCCCGTGTGGAAATTGGTGGGCACCCAGAGTTTAGGAAGGAAAACAATAAACTCCAAGTCAGTCATGTGACTGGTGTGAGAACTCAAAACAGTTTATTTATCTTTAAAATCAAAATAGAGGAATATTTTTAAAGTCAATTCGCAATGCTTTTAAAAATGAGACTACCATAAGGCCTCCCGCACACACACACAATGAAAACGCAGAATCGGAGGAGATTTCTCCTTATGATAGTCAAAGATGCTTGATACGCATTTAAAATAACATTTGATATTATTATTAGTGTATAGTGTAGGAAAAATTCATTTCGAAAGTAGAATATAAATCTTAGCCAGCATAGACATTCCGCACTTATGCCTACTATAGCTACCATGTGCAATAGCAGGTTACCGCCACATTCCATGACAGGTTATACAACTAAAACCGTACAAGTCACGTATTGTTTCTTTGGATTTCCAACGAATGATCAGGCCAAGGAACTTCCCACTGCCACATGAGAATGCCTCTGGATGGACATCCCCAAGAACCAAACCGGATCTCTACCAACACAAGGCCGGGTTACCCCTAACTGAGTAACAACTGACCGAATATGCCATCCCCCGGTCCTTTGGTACCTTTTCACCGAGCGCTCGTAATCAATTCACACAATCATAACAAAGTGTTTTCAACATGATTAAGTATCTGGGCTCCATACCATGATACCACCCTTTTCTAGAAGGAAATGCACACATCCTAAAGGGCGCTACCCCTCATAACCTTGCCGCATCTTTCCTGTTTTGACCATTCACGGGGTGTGAGGCTCGACGAAGTCACGTCCACAAAAACATACTTTATACAAAAGCCATGCTTTGGGTCAACAAATGATCATAGAAATGATCACCAGGATAGACGATCAAATAAACGATCCTATCACAAATAATCAACACAATGATCATTTCAGCATCACTCAGCATATCACATTACCAAATTGGGAATATATCGCTGATAACCTTCAACTACATAACCTCTGGGCTCGTACGTCTCAGAGAAGGGTGTTAAGCTAAAAGAATAAATTCTCCACCACCAACAGAAATATATTTGAAAGAAATCGGCTTTATATCTCAACTTGTAATGTCAGACATACAATCCATACAAGTCTGTTCCGGGCTCGAACAAAACCGAAGGCACTTACAAAGAAGTCCTTGCAATCCGGATATTCACAATCCTGATCGGATTTCCCATCACTTAGGGAGTCTCTATACCGTTGCAACTCAGTGCAGAGACAATCGACAGGTCATCCTATCGCTTTCGCAAATACCGGGTCTTCAACACCGATCTTCAATGCAATTCATAACGACGTATCACATATTCGGAATGGGTTATACGAACCCATGGTCCTTTCCCGGTTAACCCGAATAGTGAGCGCTTATTCAAAAATAAGTGTGGTATTCACATTCAAACAAATCACATCAAATACCCATTCAAAGGGAAATATTGATAGTCGGTTATTGAACTATCAATGGATATGCACAACATCACCAGATTCCAAATAATTTTCCAAATTATTTATTTTCCAAAATATCTTTACAAGATATATTATTTTCAATACTTCAAAAATAAATCAATATTTATTTTTAACAAATTCCACTTTCTTTTATAAATTCCTTAGTGAATTTATATTTCACAATATCCATGCATATACCTTTCAATTATTCATTTCAATTTGTCTTCAAAAGGATAAATTCTCAAAGTATTCACTTTATATTGGAAAAACATTTCCATAATTATTTATTCATAAGTAATTCACAGATTTTATTTATTTTCAACACTTAGAAAATATTCAATATACTTCAATCGAAATTAAGTATATATTTCATTCTTTAAGGAAATCATTCTCTTAAAACATATTTATTTGGGCCAAAACGAATGTTGCGTAAAACATCGTTACGACAACCCAAAATCACTAGTATAGGGATTCGAAATTAAAATAGATATATAAATCCCAATACTATACAAAACATTTCCTTTCGGAAATCATTTACTATAACAACAGTGTTATAGTCCACTATTTCCTTTTATTTCTCGAAGACGTCTATTTCAACAATCAATGTTGAAATCTATGGTTTCGAATCTCAACATATTTAAAACATCGTTAGATCGTTTTAATTCTATTTGAAACATCACATTCAAAACAATTTCTTTAACATATTATTCACTATTCAAAAACGTGAATATACTTGTTAACAAATTTCATCCTTTCTATTCATTTTATTTTAAAGGATTATTCACAGTCAAAAACGTGAATATAACTCCATTACTAAGTTTCAACAATTTACTTATCAAAATAAGTCATTTGCGAATTTATAAAACAACGTTTATAAATCCCTTTTCTATTTATCTTATAAAAACTTCTTTTTATAAATTCCTTTATTAACCTATTCCAGTTTATAACTCAATTATAAACTAAAAGTTCATATTATAAGTCAAATGCTTATAAAACGATTATTTTACAAAATCTTTCTTTTAAAGACTTTCCAAATCATAAATCTTATAACTTATAAGATTCATTTATTTAACCAAATCTATTCTTCAAATAACTTCACAAATTTATAAATCTTACTATTTATAAATTTCATTTATAACTTCACCATTTTTAATTTTATAAATTCCATTCATTTACAAAATTCATTTTCACTTCATTCAAACACTTATAAAAACTCGTTTTATAATGTCAATATTTCAATTCATAAATATCCATTTATAAATCTCTTAATATAAATCAATTTATATTATTCTATTAAAACGTCTTTAAACTCCTTTAAAAACTTCATCATTCTCTTGATTTATAAAATAATTAAATTTTATAAATCCTATATTTAAACTTTTCACAATAAATTCTAAAATCCCGATTAAACTATTTTATAAAATCATTAATTCATATTTTCTCAAAAATCAGTTTTCAACTATATTTCTCAAAAATCATAATTTTTATATAACATTAAAATTATACGTTTATTTATTTAAAATGGATCAATTTCCAAACATACAGTATATTTTCAAAAATCACTTTAAAAATCATTTTAAAGTTCCAAATTTGGTCTAGTGATGCTACACACCAATTAGTCAATCACGACAACAACGATATCATATATCGACATGATAATCAATCAAATATCAAAATATCTGAAATCAAATAAAAACTGTTGAGGAATCCAGTTGGATCCCTCCAACCTGTTTTCCTGCATCCACAAACATTAGCACAATACCAATTTCGCTCCAGTACGAAATTATCGCGGTATATGGGATTTAAAATATTATCCGCTTAATAACGGCGCAATAGGGTCTCATCCGCTAAACAAAAAATGCGGGAAATCAATAACTCCAATATATACATATGCCAATATATATATATATTGCTATTATATATAATACCAATTTCACTGTTTATGAAATATTCGCGGTATATGTTTTTAATAAATAACATCCGCTTACTAACGGCGTATAATGTCTATTTTAACAATCAATAGATAACAATCATCATTCAAACATGCATTCAAATATTTTAAATCTAACTATTTAAAATAAAATCGAAACTGATTCGATTGAGTGAGAAGTTCTCACCTTGATTGTAATTTCGTTTTAGCGATTTATTTCGAATAAAATTAAACGCGCGTTTAATTTTACCCGAAATTCTCACTAACTCCAAACGACTCCAATCCATTTCCATCACGTAGTGCTCTTCCATACGATTCCAACGCAAAAAATCTCGTCCGAAACGGACCTCGTATGAAAAAGTTATGATTTTATGAAGTTTGTACACGATTTAAATAAACAAATTACAATCATTAATTTGTAATTAAAACCCACACTAGTATAGGCCGTTAGATCCAACTGAATGCATCAGGGCCGCGTGTTGCTTTTTCTCCCAATGCAACTTCCAGGTTTCAACGTGAGCAAAGAACCCATTAGCATGATTTAGGGTTTAATATTGCAACTTCCATGCTTGATTAAAACTTGATCAGGGAGCTCCATATCGTAGCCCATTCCACCACCTGCCTTCGGCCACAATAGGGTGGAGCTCGGCCACCGTATGATGTTGAAAACCATGCGTGAACCGCTCGCGTTCAAATGCCCATAGCCACCAATCCATCTCGAATTAAACGATCTCCACCGTTGGATATGTGGATCTTGGCATGCTCTTCGATTTTGCTTCAGGAAGTTTTCGAAAATATTGAGTGGATTGGAAGATTTCGAGGGGAGAAAGGGAGAAGATATCGGCCATTAATATGTTAGAGGCGGCGGCCTGAAGATAACAATTAGGGTTTTTAGTTTTTTTTTTTCTAGAATTTGTGAATTTATGGTCTATATATAGGAAATTTTTCAATCACTATTCATCCGGGTTTTCCAAACTCCGATTTACGCACCGAAACTGACGCTCCTAGGGTTTATCCCGCGTTTCAGACACAATGGAACAGGTTTCGGAAGCTAATTCGGACATCTGTGCGAGTTATGGCTATAAACGCTCAATTTAAATTAAACCGATTTAAACGATTTTCTAGGCGTTTTAATTTGTGCCGGACAAACGGTAAATCCAATTGACTTGAAATTTGAAACCTTACAATAATATCACATTACGGATCCGATGAAACTGGTTTCGTCGAAATCCGAGACTTTTTGAAAAATGGCTATTTTAACTCGCCAAATTAATATTAAAAATAATTCGATGCGTTTCGAGCTGCCACGATCAAACGATAGCTCCGATTGACACGAAAATTGAAATCTGGTAATAACTAACTATTACGGATCCAATGGAACTAGTTTCGTTCAATTCTGAGACTGTTCAAAAATTGACTATTTTCACTAATCGATTTAAATATTAAAATATTCAATTTTCAAAAATTAACTTTAAATTCGATTTTAAAAGTTCTAAAATATCATTCTAACTCCCATATGATAAAATAAAATTTTACAAATCATTTACAATCATAATTAACTCAATTTTCAATTATTTCCATAATTTAACATATTAAATTATCGATTTAATTATCCAATTAAATCCAAAAATTCAAATAAAAATTTATTCGACTTATAAATTCACTTCTTAATATTTAAAATTAATTAAATATCCAAATTTTAATTAATTAAAAATTCTGGGTCGTTACAATCTTCCCCCCTTAAAAGAATTTCATCCTCGAAATTATTAAGTAAGAAAAGTTATAGAATCTATTAACTTTCCAAAATTCATAGTTAAACTTCTTATAATTATTTACTAAGTTTTCAAATCATACTTAGTTATCTTTTCAAAAACAACTGCTATTGTTTAACTTCAATTCCAAAATCAAAGTTTATAGTTTTCAAAAAAATTTCCCATTTTCTCAAAAATTTTCTAACGCCTTAAATTTCCGGAAAAATTCGCCATAGTCTCCTTTGCGCGGCTCGATCCGAGAAAAAAATGACAGTATATATATCACAAATATACATCTCATCAAGTAATGAGGCATCCCGCAGGGAAAAAATGTAAAAGTACGATATTTAATCCGAGATATGTACCTTATATTTTATTAGCAAGCATATACGGCTAATATAGCGCGAAAGCGAACTCCAAATGCGAAGCAAACGCGATCCGCACCTACTAAACACTCAACAAACAACATGAGAACATGCATATACGAAAATAATCTCAATATACAACATATATCTCCATAACAACTATATATGTCACATAGCAAATGCAACTAAACAACAAATGCAATATATATTCAACCATCAACCAACTAACATCCATAACCAATAAATATTCATTCATATTCTTATTAATATTCAATGAATTGGGTTTTCAATTTAATCATATTTGATTCATTAACAGTGGATGTTTTTACTAACATTCATTTTCAATTAGTTTATATTCACTAATTCATATTCAAGTTGGTTCACTTTCAAATCAAATTCACTTCTATTCAAAATTCATTTAACTTCCAATTGAATTTCAATTACTTTAGCTTTCAATTTCATTAATACTTAATGAATTATATACAATCAATCTAACAATCATATAACAACCAATGTATATTAACTACAACCAAATTCCTTTGCTTATCAATTGGTTTAATTAAATTGATTTGCATTCAATTTTTCAACTTCCAATAACATTAGATTTTAATGAATTTACACTTATATCCATTATTTCATATCAACTTAAATTTACATTTAATTGATTATCATTCAATCTATTCATTCAATTCAATTACTAAAGTTGAATTCATATATATAACTTAAGTTTACATTTATCACTTAACTTTATTAATTTACTTTGATACTAATATCAACTTCATTCAACATATTTTAAGTTATATTCATATAGTTTCACTTCTCATATATATAAGTTTATTTCACAATTGTAAATTACTTTAATTATAATTCAATTCTTATAATTCATTTGCTTATACAATTATTCTTCAATTTAGATTATTCAAACATCTAAACAATCAACAATCTACTTTAATAATTCTGAAAAATTATTCCTTTATATATAAAAATATAATCAAGGCAAAATTATTTCATTTACCCAATTTTAAAACAATACTGTGTCGAATTGTTCGGTACAAGTGTTTAGAGATCCCTATCAACAACGTTAATTACTCGTATTAACCAGAATCTATATACCACTCAACAAACCAATCATCACAATATAAAACAAATTTATATTCACTAACAAATACGCTCTCATAGCTATTATTACACTCAAACTCAATCTAGAGCACTACTGACTCTATCTCTAATGAGTAATACCCAACAGAACCATGGTTGTCGCTTAACCATAAGCTCTGATACCAAATGTAACGTCCCGAAAATTTTCGACTTTCGAAAATTCAACATCGATACTCACTTTATCGACTGCCGAGAAATCGAAGGCCGGAAACCGAGATGTTATGGTTTTAAGAAGAATTTAAGAAAAGAAACAGAGAGAAGAAAAGAGAAGGAAGAGAGAAAAGAAGATAGAACGGAATAGAAAACAACAGAACAACAACAGAATCTCACAATTCGCAGCGGAACAACATATAATAATAAATGAATAATCTTTAAACAAAGAACTATATCAGTTATTACATTTCATCATATTACATTACATCATATCATCAGAGTGCACAACAACAACAACAAACAGTGTAGCGGAAAAAGAAATGCTACATAGCTAGTAATACGCCATGCCATCCAGCTTGCCTCCAGCAACTCCAGAATATCCAGTTTATCCTGATAAACCTAACTCTTAACTGCCCGTGTGGAAATTGGTGGGCACCCAGAGTTTAGGAAGGAAAACAATAAACTCCAAGTCAGTCATGTGACTGGTGTGAGAACTCAAAACAGTTTATTTATCTTTAAAATCAAAATAGAGGAATACTTTTAAAGTCAATTCGCAATGCTTTTAAAAATGAGACTACCATAAGGCCTCCCGCACACACACACAATGCAAACGCAGAATCGGAGGAGATTTCTCCGTATGATAGTCAAAGATGCTTGATACGCATTTAAAATAACATTTGATATTATTATTAGTGTATAGTGTAGGAAAAATTCATTTCGAAAGTAGAATATAAATCTTAGCCAGCATAGACATTCCGCACTTATGCCTACTATAGCTACCATGTTCAATAGCAGGTTACCGCCACATTCCATGACAGGTTATACAACTAAAACCGTACAAGTCACGTATAGTTTCTTTGGATTTCCAACGAATGATCAGGCCAAGGAACTTCCCATTGCCACATGAGAATGCCTCTGGATGGACATCCCCGAGAACCAAACCGGATCTCTACCAACACAAGGCCGGGTTACCCCTAACTGAGTAACAACTGACCGAATATGCCATCCCCCGGTCCTTTGGGACCTTTTCACCGAGCGCTCGTAATCAATTCACACAATCATAACAAAGTGTTTTCAACATGATTAAGTATCTGGGCTCCATACCATGATACCACCCTTTTCCAGAAGGAAATGCACACATCCTAAAGGGCGCTACCCCTCATAACCTTGCCGCATCTTTCCTGTTTTGACCATTCACGGGGTGTGAGGCTCGACGAAGTCACGTCCACAAAAACATACTTTATACAAAAGCCATGCTTTGGGTCAACAAATGATCATAGAAATGATCACCAGGATAGACGATCAAATAAACGATCCTATCACAAATAATCAACACAATGATCATTTCAGCATCACTCAGCATGTCACATTACCAAATTGGGAATATATCGCTGATAACCTTCAACTACATAACCTCTAGGCTCGTACGTCTCAGAGAAGGGTGTTAAGCTAAAAGAATAAATTCTCCACCACCAACAGAAATATATTTGAAAGAAATCGGCTTTATATCTCAACTTGTAATGTCAGACATACAATCCATACAAGTCTGTTCCGGGCTCGAACAAAACCGAAGGCACTTACAAAGAATTCCTTGCAATCCGGATATTCACAATCCTGATCGGATTTCCCATCACTTAGGGAGTCTCTATACCGTTGCAACTCAGTGCAGAGACAATCGACAGGTCATCCTATCGCTTTCGCAAATACCGGGTCTTCAACACCGATCTTCAATGCAATTCATAACGACGTATCACATATTCGGAATGGGTTATACGAACCCATGGTCCTTTCCCGGTTAACCCGAATAGTGAGCGCTTATTCAAAAATAAGTGTGGTATTCACATTCAAACAAATCACATCAAATACCCATTCAAAGGGAAATATTGATAGTCGGTTATTGAACTATCAATGGATATGCACAACATCACCAGATTCCAAATAATTTTCCAAATTATTTATTTTCCAAAATATCTTTACAAGATATATTATTTTCAATACTTCAAAAATAAATCAATATTTATTTTTAACAAATTCCACTTTCTTTTATAAATTCCTTAGTGAATTTATATTTCACAATATCCATGCATATACCTTTCAATTATTCATTTCAATTTGTCTTCAAAAGGATAAATTCTCAAAGTATTCACTTTATATTGGAAAAACATTTCCATACTTATTTATTCATAAGTAATTCACAGATTTTATTTATTTTCAACACTTAGAAAATATTCAATATACTTCAATCGAAATTAAGTATATATTTCATTCTTTAAGGAAATCATTCTCTTAAAACATATTTATTTGGGCCAAAACGAATGTTGCGTAAAACATCGTTACGACAACCCAAAATCACTAGTATAGGGATTCGAAATTAAAATAGATATATAAATCCCAATACTATACAAAACATTTCCTTTCGGAAATCATTTACTATAACAACAGTGTTATAGTCCACTATTTCCTTTTATTTCTCGAAGACGTCTATTTCAACAATCAATGTTGAAATCTATGGTTTCGAATCTCAACATATTTAAAACATCGTTAGATCGTTTTAATTCTATTTGAAACATCACATTCAAAACAATTTCTTTAACATATTATTCACTATTCAAAAACGTGAATATACTTGTTAACAAATTTCATCCTTTCTATTCATTTTATTTTAAAGGATTATTCACAGTCAAAAACGTGAATATAACTCCATTACTAAGTTTCAACAATTTACTTATCAAAATAAGTCATTTGCGAATTTATAAAACAACGTTTATAAATCCCTTTTCTATTTATCTTATAAAAACTTCTTTTTATAAATTCCTTTATTAACCTATTCCAGTTTATAACTCAATTATAAACTAAAAGTTCATATTATAAGTCAAATGCTTATAAAACGATTATTTTACAAAATCGTTCTTTTAAAGACTTTCCAAATCATAAATCTTATAACTTATAAGATTCATTTATTTAACCAAATCTATTCTTCAAATAACTTCACAAATTTATAAATCTTACTATTTATAAATTTCATTTATAACTTCACCATTTTTAATTTTATAAATTCCATTCATTTACAAAATTCATTTTCACTTCATTCAAACACTTATAAAAACTCATTTTATAACGTCAATATTTCAATTCATAAATATCCATTTATAAATCTCTTAATATAAATCAATTTATATTATTCTATTAAAACGTCTTTAAACTCCTTTAAAAACTTCATCATTCTCTTGATTTATAAAATAATTAAATTTTATAAATCCTATATTTGAACTTTTCACAATAAATTCTAAAATCCCGATTAAACTATTTTATAAAATCATTAATTCATATTTTCTCAAAAATCAGTTTTCAACTATATTTCTCAAAAATCATAATTTTTATATAACATTAAAATTATACGTTTATTTATTTAAAATGGATCGATTTCCAAACATACAGTATATTTTCAAAAATCACTTTAAAAATCATTTTAAAGTTCCAAATTTGGTCTAGTGATGCTACACACCAATTAGTCAATCACGACAACAACGATATCATATATCGATATGATAATCCATCAAATATCAAAATATCTGAAATCAAATAAAAACTGTTGAGGAATCCAGTTGGATCCCTCCAACCTATTTTCCTGCATCCACAAACATTACCACAATACCAATTTTGCTCCAGTACGAAATTATCGCGGTATATGGGATTTAAAATATTATCCGCTTAATAACGGCGTAATAGGGTCTCATCCGCTAAACAAAAAATGCGGGAAATCAATAACTCCAATATATACATATGCCAATATATATATATTGCTATTATATATAATACCAATTTCACTGTTTATGAAATATTCGCGGTATATGTTTTTAATAAATAACATCCGCTTACTAACGGCATATAATGTCTATTTTAACAATCAATAGTAACAATCATCATTCAAACATGCATTCAAATATTTTAAATCTAACTATTTAAAATAAAATCGAAACCGATTCGATTGAGTGAGAAGTTCTCACCTTGATTTTAATTTCGTTTTAGCGATTTATTTCGAATAAAATTAAACACGCGTTTAATTTTACCCAAAATTCTCACTAACTCCAAACGACTCCAATCCAATTCCATCACGTAGTTCTCGTCTATACGATTCCAACGCAAAAAATCTCGTCCGAAACGGACCTCGTATGAAAAAGTTATGATTTTATGAAGTTTGTACACGATTTAAATAAACAAATTACAATCATTAATTTGTAATTAAAACCCACACTAGTATAGGCCGTTAGATCCAACTGAATGCATCAGGGTCGCGTGTTGCTTTCTCTCCCAACGCAACTTCCAGGTTTCAACGTGAGCAAAGAACCCATTAGCATGATTTAGGGTTTAATATTGCAACTTCCATGCTTGATTAAAACTTGATCACGGAGCTCCATATCGTAGCCCATTCCACCACCTGCCTTCGGCCACAATAGGGTAGAGCTCGGCCACCGTATGATGTTGAAAACCGTGCGTGAACCGCTCGCGTTCAAATGCCCATAGCCACCAATCCATCTCGAATTAAACGATCTCCACCGTTGGATATGTGGATCTTGGCATGCTCTTCGATTTTGCTTCAGGAAGTTTTCGAAAATATTGAGTGGATTGGAAGATTTCGAGGGGAGAAAGGGAGAAGATACCGGCCATTAATATGTTAGAGGCGGCGGCCTGAAGATAACAATTAGGGTTTTTAGTTTTTTTTTTCTAGAATTTGTGAATTTATGGTCTATATATAGGAAATTTTTCAATCACTATTCATCCGGGTTTCCCAAACTCCGATTTACGCGCCGAAACTGACGCTCCTAGGGTTTATCCCGCGTTCCGGACACAATGGAACAGGTTTCGGAAGCTAATTCGGACATCTTTGCGAGTTATGGCTATAAACGCTCAATTTAAATTAAACCGATTTAAACGATTTTCTAGGCGTTTTAATTTGTACCGGACAAACGGTAAATCCAATTGACTTGAAATTTGAAACCTTTCAATAATATCACATTACGGATCCTATGAAACTGGTTTCGTCGAAATCCGAGACTTTTTGAAAAATGGCTATTTTAACTCGCCAAATTAATATTAAAAATAATTCGATGCGTTTCGAGCTGCCACGATCAAACGATAGCTCCGATTGACACGAAAATTGAAATCCGGTAATAACTCACTATTATGGATCCAATGGAACTAGTTTCGTTCAATTCTGAGACTGTTCAAAAATTGACTATTTTCACTAGTCGATTTAAATATTAAAATATTCAATTTTCACAAATTAACTTTAAATTCGATTTTAAAAGTTCTAAAATATCATTCTAACTCCCATATGATAAAATAAAATTTTACAAATCATTTACAATCATAATTAACTCAATTTTCAATTATTTCCATAATTTAACATATTAAATTATCGATTTAATTATCCAATTAAATCCAAAAATTCAAATAAAAATTTATTTGACTTATAAATTCACTTCTTAATATTTAAAATTAATTAAATATCCAAATTTTAATTAATTAAAAATTCTGGGTCGTTACAATTATATTATGCCTACTATAGCTACCATGTTAAATGGCAGGTTCTACAACTAAAATCGTACAAGGCGCGTATTGGTAATTGGATTTCCAACAAATGGTCTGGCCAAGGAACTTCCCATTGCCACATGGGTACGCCTTTAGAGGGACGCCCCGAGAACCTAACCGGTTCTCTGCCAACACAAGGCCGGGTTACCTCTGTAACTAGGTAACTACTGACACGAGTATGCCATCCCCCGGTCGTAACCAACCTTTATCCCAGGATTCACCAACAACCACAAAGTAATAAATTTGCAGCAACCACATAGGTTAAGTATCTGGGCTCCATACCATGATATCCCCTCTATCCAGAAGGAATTGAACAAACCCTTAGGGGGCGCTACCCCCAAATAACCTTGCTGCATTCTTCCGGTTTCGACTATTCCGAGTTGTGAAGTTCGACGAAGTCTTGTCCACAAAGCTACGCTTTTAACAAAGCCATGCTTTGATCAAAAAATGATCAGCAGCACTTCGTATGCCACATTACCAAATTGGGAATGTATCACTAGTAACCATCAACTACATAACCTCTGAGCTCGTACGTCTTAGAGAAGGGTGTTAAGCTAAGAGAATAAATCTCCGCCACCAGACAGAAATGTATTTGATAGAAACCGGTTTTACATCTCAAAGTGTAATGTCAGACATACATCTATACAAGTCTATTCCAGGTTCGAACAGAACCGAAGGCACTTCCGAAGAAGCCCTTGCAATCCGGGCATCCACAATCCCGACCGGACTCCCCATCACATATGGAGATCTCTATACCGGAGAAACTTAGTGCAGAGTCATTCGACAAGTTATCCTATCGTTCTCAAAGACACTCGGTCTTCACCACCGTCTTCAATTGCTATCCATTTACGACATATCACATATTCAGAATGGGTTATATGACACAAAGGTCCTCTCCTGGCTAAACCGAATAGTGACACAATATTTAAAAACATATGGATATGGGATTTCAGTTAAATCACAGCTTATAAAATCCAAAACTTTCCATAAAATGGTTAAAACAAATTACCATTCCCAGTCTTTTAACACAAAAAGATTCATTTCAAAAACCTTCAAGGGTATAAACAATTCCCACATTTAAATCTTTTAAAAAAAAGATCCATTTTTAAGACCCCTTTCAATTTAAAACAAGGTTCATCAATCTTTGACAAAGATTCATTCATAGCCTTCAAAACAATTCCATTTCAAATTGGATTAACTCATCCGGTCTTTAAATCAAAGACTTAATTCATAGCTTTCAAAACAATTTCCCAAAGATTCAATCATAGCTTTTCAAGACTATTCAGTTTCAAATTTGAAATCTTTTAATCATAATTTTGGAAATTCTTTCCTTATATAAAAGCTATTATTATTTGAAAACACCTTTTTTCCGTTTTGGAAAACTCGATTATAATTGTACGAGTTAAGGCCTTTCAAATATAAAATTTGGTTAAATTCAAATTCTCACAACCATACCTTTAAAATGGTTTAAAAACCCATATAAACACATTTATAGTTTATATAACCCTTTTTACCGATAAATACCAAACATCGAATTAAATTTCAAATCTGGAATTCAAATTCAAATCAAACTATTTTAATTTCAAAACTTTATCAAATTATTCAAAATAACTTTTATCTTTAAAATTCCTTTTCAAAAGCTTTTCACTTTTTAACCCAATTTCATTTCTAAAAAAATTTAGATTCAAAATTCAATTTTTAAAACTATTTTGAATTAAATTCAAATATCTGTGACTTAACCGATTTCCTCGTGAAATCCATATTTGTGTGTGTATAAGTGTGGTCCAGGGGTTTTACCCAATAGTGCACAACATCAATCATCATAAATATAACAATATCAATAAGCGGTATAACTCATAACGCTTATCATCATACACAGATCACAGATAAAATAAATTTATAAATCACAAAGATTCATCATTACAATTCGATGTGGGTTTCCGATAACCAACTGGAATCCGACTCCCTGTCGCATCGAAATTCAAATGTTGTTTAACGGGTCAACGGGTATTTACACAGAAACATATCACAAGCATCACAGATCAATACACAACAACTCACATGATAAAGCATCACATATGAGGAATATCAACCCTCTAAACATCCAATAGAATCCATACACTCATAAGTAAAAGTAAATTAAATTACTGATTTAAATTACATCAGGTCAGTTACTTATGAATAATTTTTTTCTTAGTTAATTAATATTAATTAATTATAAATCAATTTGATTTATTTCTCCTTAATCATTTATTAATTAAATTTAAATTTATAATTAATCCTATGATTAATTATTCTTAATTTTTTAAAATAATCAATTCTTAATTAATAATCACTTCTTAATCACTTTCATAATTTAATTAACCTTTAATTAATTATCTTAATCAATAAATTAATTATCACTAATTTCTATTGATTAAGTTTTAATCACTATCATTAATTAAATCATTTCTCAATTAATTATCGTAATTAATTTATCCTTAATTACATTAATTAATTTACCCTTAGTTAATTATTATTAAATTAATTAAAATTAAACTAAGTGATTTTCCTTAATCACTTATGTCATAAATTAATTACACGGAGTAATTATTCTTTTAATTACTTGATTTAATCATAAATCAATTATTTTTAATTAAGTAATTATTTTTAAATAATTAATTACCTTTTATAAATAATTATATTAACAAATCATTTCTTTAATTATTAATGAATTAATCTCAATTACAAATTATTAATCACTTGATTATCATTAACGATAAAGATTAACTTACCTTTAAGTTAAAAATTAAAGAGGAAGAAAAGCAAAGAACAATAAAGAGGAAGAAAAGCAAAGAACAATAATTTGGATTAGGAAGTTGAGGAAATGAACAATGATGTTGATTGCAGTATTGATGAAGTTCAACCTAAATCAGACTGCATAGTATTAAATTCTTCAGGAAAATTTACAAGGCATACTAGGAGGCATCCTGATAAGTTATTCTTTCCCAATTCTTGATGATGTTAAAGAATATAGCATGCTGGAATATTAGAGGAGGGCACTTGTTCTCCAAGCAAAATGAAATTAAGAATTTGATTAAAAAGGAAAATATTCATGTCATGTGTGTTAGTGAAACCAAGTTGAATGCTGATTTAACAAAAAAAGCTTGCATGTTTATTGCTCCTAATTGGCAACAAGATGATAATCTTTCAAGTGCATCTTATGGAAGACTTATGGTGATGTGGAATATAAAATATTATCAACTGAAAAAATTGGAAGAAACCGACCAATTTCTGCATTATGAAGCTCTTGCTATTGAAACCAATCTCTCCTTTTTGCTTACTTTTGTCTATGCCCAAAACTACAGTGAGAGAAGGAATTTATTTCTTAATCAATTGCCTAATCTTAATAATTCATCAGTGCCCTGGCTTGTTTTAGGAGACTTCAATTGTATGTATTCATCTTCTAATAAATCTGGGGGTACACCACTCTCTTCCAAAGATATATCTCCCCTCTTTCAAATGTTAAATCATGCATCTCTATCTCCCATTCAATCCGTTGGCCCTTTCTTCACCTGGAACAATAAAAGTAAAGATGGACCTAGAACTTTTTGTAAACTTGATCATGCCTTTCAAAATTCACCTGCTATTTCACTTTGGCCTTCTTTGTACTGTAACACTCTTCTTCCATCAATTTCTGATCACAGTCCTCTGATCTTATCTTGGGGACAGGTCGCAAAGGCAAAATTTTCCTCTTTTAAATTTTTTAAATTTTGGACTAATCATTTTTCTTTTCAGGAATTAGTTTTACAGGTTTGGCAGGAAGAAGTTTTGGTAATCCTATGTATATTCTCAAGACTAAACTTTTCAAATTAAAGAGCAAACTGAAGACATGGGCTAGGAATAATTTTGGAGCTGGTTCTATTATCTCTTCTGATTTGAGGAAAAGGCTATTAGAGGTACAAATGATTTACTTTCGGACCCCTTGAATGCTACACTTGCTATGGAGGAAAATGAACTTTCTAAGTCATTGCAAGATATGTTAGAATTTGAACTATCTATGGCTAAAGAATTACTCCATGCTAAATATGATAAATTCGGAGATAGGAATACAAAAGTTTTTCATGATTCTATCAAGGTCAAGCAATCAAAAGAAAGAATTAATTGTATATTTGATATTAATGGTGTTAAGCATGATAAAGAAGAGAATATTAATTCAGCTTTTGTGGATTACTTTGCATCCATTCTTGCTAATCATAAGCCTTATAATGCTGATGTGAGTCCTTTATTTCAACTTCAAACTCCATATTTATCAGAAAAACAAGCTAGTAATCTTATTGAGGAAATCACAAATGAAGAGATTGAGAAAGCAGTATTCAATTTGAATAAGGAGAGTTGTGGAGGTCCTGATGGTTTTAACACTTATTTTTTTCAATATTGTTGGAAGACAATTAGATATGAAGTGCTAAGAGCAGTAAAGTATTTTTTCAGTGCTAATAAGCTTTCTAAAGGATTTAACTCTACTGCAATTACTTTAATCCCCAAGATCGATAACCCATCTATTGTTTCAGAGTTTAGACCAATATCTTGTTGTAATGTTGTTTACAAGATTATTTCAAAAATTATATCATCCAGAATGCAAGCAGTCCTCCCTTCAATAATATCAAATAACCAGGTTGCCTTTGTACCCAAAAGGAACATAAGTGACAATATACTGTTGACTCAAGAATTACTAAGGGGTTATGGAACTTCCAATATATCTCCTAGATGTATGTTAAAGCTAGATATTAGGAAAGCTTTTGATACTGTTTCATGGGGTTCTATCATTGCAATCATGGCAAGAATGAATTTTCCAAAACCGCTGCTGGCTTGGATCTTTACATGCATTTCATCTCCATATTATTCTGTTTCTAGAAATGGTTGCTTAAATGGTTTTTTCAAGGGTACGCAAGGAATTAGGCAAGGAGATCCTATCTCACCTTATCTGTTTATCATTGTAGTGGAGATTTTGAATGTTCTATTAAAGGAGAGGGTAGGGAATAAATCTTTGGAATTACATCCAAAATGTAAAGATCCTATGATCACTCACTTACTTTTTGCGGATGACTTGGTTTTATTCACAAAGCCTACTATTGCTAATATTCAGACAGTTTTGGAGGCATTAGACAAGTTTGGAAAAATCACTGGTCTGCATATAAATATCAGTAAGTCTAATATACTAATAGCTGGAGTGGAAGAGGAAAACAGAAAGGATTTAATTAAATTTTCTGGTTTAAATATAATGCCTTCCAATGCTACATACTTAGGTCTACCACTGTTAACTTCTAGACTCTCAAAAGTTAGCTGCATGCCTCTGTTTGAGAAAATCACTGAAAAGCTTTCTTCATGGCCGAGTTCAAAATTATCTCAAGCTGGGAGACTAGTGATAATTCAGTCTATTGCAACTGCCATGACAACTTATTGGATGAGACATTATATCTTACCAGTTAAGTTAATTTCCATGATTAATAGTGCTTTGAGCAGATTTCTTTGGCATGGGGCCCCTTTCTCCAAGAAATTAATACCTATATCATTCAGGAAGATAATTTTGCCAAAATACAAAGGAGGACTTGTTATTATAAATTTGAAACTCTGGAATCAAGCTGCAATCTCAAAATACATTGACAAAATTCTTAGCAATAGTGTAGACTTATGGACAATATGGATTAATAGAAATTTGATCAAGAGAAAGAATTTTTGGGATATGCTAATTCAGAATAATTCTAGTTGGAGTTGGAGGAATATTTTAAAGTTGAGAGAATTTTTTTTACCAATGATACAGATTAATCCAAAGAGGAATTTTAATTGTTATTTCTGGTTTGATCCTTGGCCTAAACCTGGTTTAATTTTGAAAAAATGTAAGAACTACTCTAGTTTTATCTCCATTGGTATACCCTGTCAGTCCAAAGCTTTAAATTTTCTTCTTCATGATGAAATTGTACTTCCTTATAGCAGTTCCAGGGAGGTTAGAATGGTATGGAATGATATTGCAAAGATTAAATTTCCTGAGAGTGATATTCTTGTATTTTGGACAAAACAGAGAAGAAGTCATTCAGTTAAATTAATATATGATATGCTTTTGGATTCTGAATGTAGTGAGAAATTTCTATGGAATGATAGAATATGGAACACTGATAGTCCAGCTAAAGATAATTTCATGTTATGGAAAGTTATGGCTAATGCACTATTAACAAAGGATAAACTTGAGTCATATGGTTTGATTAAAAATAGTACTTGTGTTCTATGCAATGATCATATGGAAAGTACTAGTCATCTATTCTTTAGTTGTGCGTTTACAGGTGATATTTGGAACAAGTTGATGATATCAGGCAATTTTCATATTCCCAATAAGAACTCCAAGGAAGAATGGTTCAATATATACAAAGCTACTAGATGGAGGAATTCCAAAGCTAAAGAATTACTATCTGTGCTTAAAATCTTTGTTAATGCAATATGGAAGGAAAGGAATGAAAGAGTTTTTTCTAATAATTATAAATCTGTCAGTGAATTGTTTGCAAAGATAAAAAAACTTGTTTCATAGCAAACAGAATAGATGAGTGATTTCTTTGTAACTGAATTTTATTACTCTGGTTTGATAGTATCTTTTTATGGGTGCAGATGATAGTAATGGAATTGAGTCATTGAGGCAATAGAATGTGACTGAAGAACAATAAGAACCAGAAGGTACAGGCAGTAGCATGTTTATCTGAAATATTATGTTTATCTGAAATACATGCATGTCTGAAAGGTTAGAGGCAGTAGCATTGTTATCTGTAGTACAAAAGCAAATTATGGATATGAAGCATAAAGGCAATAGAAAGTTTTTCTCTGAAGTACAAGCAAGGGCGGCATCAAATCATGTTGATTGCAAAATATGTGCAGTTGTATTGAAATGTAAAGCATTGTCAATGTAATTTTTTCTTGTATATTGTTCAATTGTGTAATTGCTTGATATGTGCAGTTGTATTTTGAAATGTAAAGTTGTTGTAATAAACATTGACATAATAAACGGGCAAGGCTCCCTTAGCCTATTGAGTTTCAAAAAAAAAATATCACTCATTAAGTTTTATGAGAAAAAATAACTTGTTAAAACATAAGTTTTAAACTTAGTTGTTTTTAAAAATCCTTTAACTTAAAACTTTTAATCTATATTTCCTACTTAATAAATAAATCATTATTTATAGAAGAAAAAACTTTTAGAAATTTATTTTAACTAGGTTATTTAAGTTTTTAAAAAATGGAACATGAGAATCCCAGACAAACCCGAGCTAAACACTGAAATCCCCGAGCCCTCCTTCGAGTTTTTCTAGAAATTGACCCGGGTGACCCAGAATTTTACATTTTAAAATTTTTCTAAGTATTTTGGTTAACACCAAAATCCTACTCGAGTTCGACTTCGAGTCGAATGCCTGTTCCCTCGTGCTTGAACACGAGACGTCTTCCTCTTCCACCATTCTTCTTCTCCCCTTCCCAATTTCTGTAACCAACAGGCACAATGACACGTGTATCCATGCACCGATGATCATCTCACCTCCGATCATCACCGAGGTTGCCATCAAGTCGGCTACGATCTCCTCATCCCAAACAGCAACCCAGAAATTCAAAATTGCCCACAAATCGAAATCGAGCATTTCCATTTCCCCTAGAACCCAAACTCAACACCATAACCTACCCCGTGGAACCAAATCCGGCCATCTGAGTCGTCACCACCTCATCTACGACTCCGACGCAATGTGATGCCACTAATCCCCTCGATCCGATGACCTGATTGCCCCAACCACAACAAAACACCTCCATCTACTTCATCGGCAAAACTGGGTTGTTAAACCCTACCCCAATCAATTCCTGTTGCCCTAGCGATTTATAAATTCAAACGCCATTTTTCCAAGCTTCGGCAACCTACCAACAACCTCCAACAGCAACCACAAGCTTCCTTCGTTTCCCAGTCGACAGAAAATGCCCAAAAATCAAAAATTGATCAACTCAAAAATTCTCACTCAAATCATAACTAAAAATTTAGATTTTTGTCTTACAAATCATATTTTACAGATTTGATTCTTGTTATAAACTTAAATCAAACATTTACAAGATTTGATTTAATCATGATTTTAACCCGTCTACTGTAAATTCTTGATTCTAGCAAATTCATAATCCCATTATGCTTGAATATGTGTTTAAAACATAGATTGGGTTTAAACTAATTTATCGTGTTTGAATGACATAGTCTAACAAAGATCTGGTGTAAAAATTTTGAATTTTTATATCAAAACCATACTCTTTGGACTAATAACAGGGGTGATAAAAATCTACGGATATGTACACTACATATGTATGCAGAGGCATACTTATTCACATACATGCAAAACAATTATCATCACACAATCAACAATCAGCATAACATCACAACGTATCAACCAAATCAGGTTTTAAACAGAAAGTTGCTCACCTGATAAATAAAGACAGAGGAGAAGCAAGCCTATACCCTTTTCTTTTAATTTCTTTTAAAGATTAAATCTTTAATTGTTTGATGGAATCTGCACTGTCAAAACTGCAGCTTTTGATTGATCTTGCACTTGTGTTTGCTACTGCTCTAATTTTCCAGGTTTTTGATTTCCAGGCCTCTGATTTCTTTCCCATTGTTTTTGAATAGAGACTTCACTTTTGTTATCAGGTTTCCTGAGCTTGAATTTAGACTTGAATCCAATTTACTATTTGTTACAGGTTCAATGCTGTCTCTAATCTACTTCCAGGTTGAAAGCTAGATAACTGTTTGATCCTAATTCCTGTTTTTTCTAATTTGTTTTCAGATGTTGAAATTTCTTCCAGATTTCCTTTTGGGTTTGTGCTTTGTTTCCCAGATTTTCAATTTGCTTTGGATTTGAAACTATTTTGAATTTTTTTTGAATTTTCTTTTCATTTTTTTGTTCTGTTTTCCAGTTTTGAAGCTTTGTTTCTGGTTTTTTTTCTTCAGATTTGAATATGAAAGAAGAATTTTAATATTTACTCTTTTGCATGTTATTTACATTTTAATTTAAAAGAAAATGAATTTAAATGTCACTTGTTGTTTTGTATTAACACTTGCAAACACATAGCCTAAATTTTTTACACCTGTTCAAATTTGAGTTTATTCTCTTCACATTTGTTAACATGCAACATTTTTTATTTTTATTTTTTTTAGTCCTTTAATTCAATTAACTTTTAAAATTTAGTTTTAAACCCTTACTTCAAATTAATTTGTATATTTTGTTTAACCTCCTATATTCAATTTAATTTAAAATTTATAGTTCAAACCTTTAAAATTATTTATTATATTTACAAATGTTTATGTAATACATTTTATATTTAAACTTAAATTTAGTTTAGTACATAAATATATTCATTATTTATTTTCCACTCATACATTTATATATTATTTTTATTTGCAAGTCATGTTTATTTTTTTAAATCCTATCTTATTTTTCATTTACAAACTTATATTAGGAATCCTATTTTAAAATGGTTTTATTCCAATTTATACTAATTATGGTTTTAAATGTTAAAAACAATTATTTAATACTTATACAAAGTAAAGAAAAATGGTTTGAAATTAAATTATACATTACTAATAAATATTTATAATTAATGTTTTATTCTTATTTATATGTTCTCATTCAAAGTATCTACTTAATATAATTTGGAAAACAATTCTTTATTAGTTTTAGATATAATGTTTTCAAACCCAATATATTTATAAGATTTTTATTTTGAATTTCAGTTTCAAGTTTTGATTTAAACTAAATTTATATAAATAAATAAATAACAGAACATATCTTTTATTGATCTTAAAACTATATAATTCTATTTATAATCCATTGGATTTCAAATCAATTAATTTAATTTATTTAAAATCTCATTTTATAAATTTACAAACCAATTTTACATTTCTATCAATTTAAAGGAAATGGTTTTAAAACAAATTATACCTTAATACATATTATATTTTTAAACTTAAGATATTAAACTTATTAACAAATACCTATTTTAAAATCTTCATCTTAAACTTAAGTAATCATACTTACTATATTTTTGTCTCAAATATAAATTTCTTTAAGTCCAATTAAATTTCAATATATTAACATTTGAATTTCAAATTCACATTTTCAAATTATATTTAAAATTAACATCTATAAACAAATAATTTTTTATAAACAACTAATATTTATTTTGAAAAACTCTATTAAATCCAAAAATTAATTTCAAAAATTAATCCAATTATCAAATTAGACTGGGCTAAAATCCGGGGATGTTACAGATTCCCCCCTTAGAAAATTTCGTCCTCTAAATTTGTAAGGGAGACAACCAAGGATGGATACACAAAAATAGAACGACAGTTTCCGAATCAAACTAGGTATCTATTCTGCATTTGGCTTACCAAATCAGAATATCAATAATGGATACAAGAACGAATCAAGATACTCGGTTCATCCAGATCTACGAAATATACAGGGATATTGATTAGTTCAAAAGATAACTAACCACTCGTACAATACACTTGGACCCAACAGAATAAACAGATATATGGATGCAATCCAAAACCTTTAGTTTAAACAACCAAAATATATCTATCAACCATAACAACCAAATCAAACAATTCATCCAAACTAACAATTTTGACCCATCTGGAGTTTATGTCCCATGCAAATATATCAAAGCTTCTTCCTGGAACTACCAGGAACCATTAAAGAATTGAAAAGAGATGATGAACAAAAGAGATTGATAGAAAAAGATTGTTTTCGCTAGTGCAGGGTATTAACCATTTGTAGTCGTACTCCCCTATCCCCTATCTTGTCCTCTTTACTGAGGCATTCGAATGGATATCTTAGGGATTACTCATTCTAGGGTATACTTCACCCTATCTATAATGAGTTAATTAATGTGTTATACTCCTGAGATAAAGTTTTAACCCTCAGCTCTGATACCAAATTGTCACGGTCTAAATTCCAACGTTCGAAAATCGACATCCGTACTCCACTTTACTTAAATGATGCAGATTCAAACGTTGAAATTCAAGTCGTGCCGGAGCTTATAACACAATTAAGTATACCAACACAACCGAAGAAAAAGAAATGAATATCATATACAATCAATGATACAATATCCAGAATGATACAACAATGATATAATATGAATCAATATCAGTGATACAAGATAACAATGCTACAGCGGAATAACAATATGAAATAGCAGCGGAATAAAAAACTCCAAATAGCAACAACTCTAACTCCAGAGCACCAATCCAGAAATGGCTTGAACCACATTCACGTTGCACCCATATGAGCAAGTCCAGTTCATGAATCCAAAGACCCCCAATATCCAAGATCTCCAAAAAAATACCAGAGAGAAGGCTAAAAGCTACCGAATCGATATCTACTATCTACTATCTGAAAAACCCAACTTAAGACTGCCCGTGTGGAAAATTGTGGGCACCCAGAGTTTAGGAAAGGAATAATAAACTCAAGGTCAGCCCTGTGACTTGTATGAGCAAACAAAAACATTTTACCTTAAAAACAAATAGAAAAATTTAAAATTTGAAATCCGCAATGCTTTTTGGAAAATGAAACTACCATAAGGCCTCCCGGCACACACACAACGCAATGCACACTTGGGGGAGATTTCTCCTAATGATAGCCAAACATGCTTAATACGCAAAAACCATTTTGATGTTATTATTAATGCATAGTGGAAAATACTTCGGAAGTATAATATTAATCTTAGCTAGCAAACGTACCATTATAGTATGCCTACTATAGCTACCATGTTAGATGGCAGGTTGTACAACTAAAAAACGTACAAGGCGCGTATTGGTAATTGGATTTCCAACAAATGGTCAGCCAAGGAACTTCCCATTGCCACATGGGCACCCCTCTGGAGGGATGCCCCGAGAACCTAACCGGATCTCTGCCAACACAAGGTCGGGTTACCTCTGTAACTAGGTAACTACTACCACGAGTATGACATCCCCCGGTCGTAACCAACCTTTATCCTGGGATTCAACAACAACCACAAAGTAATAAATTTGCAGCAACCAAATAGGTTAAGTATCTGGGCTCTATACCATGATATCACCTGTGTCCAGAAGGAAATGAACATACCCTCAGGGGGCGCTACCCCTAAATAACCTTGCTGCATTCTTCCTGTTTCGACCATTCCGAGTTGTGAAGTTCGACGAAGTCTCGTCCACAAAGCTACACTTTTAACAATGTCATGCTTTGATCAACAAGTGATCAGCAGCACTTCGTATGCCAGATTACCAAATTGGGAATGTATCACTAGTAACCATCAACTACATAACCTCTGAGCTCGTACGTTTCAGAGAAGGGTGTTATGCAAAGAGAATAAATCTCCGCCACCGGACAGAAATGTATTCGATAGAAACTGGTTTTACATCTCAAAGTGTAAAGTCAGACACGCATCCATACAAGTCTGTTCCGGGTTCGAACAGAACCGAAGGCACTTCCGAAGACGCCCTTGCAAGCCGGGCATCCTCAATCTCGATCAGACTCCCCATCACAAATGGAGATCTCTATACCGGAGCAACTCAGTACAGAGTCATTCGACAGGTTATCCTATCATTCTCAAAGACACCCAGTCTTCACCACCGTCTTTAATTGCTATCCATTTACAACATATCACATATTCACAATGGGTTATATGACACAAAGGTCCTCCCCGGCTAAACCGAATAGTGAGCGCCATATTTAAAAACATATGGATATGGGATTTCAGTTAAATCATAGCTTATAAAATCCAAAAATTTCCTTTAAATGGTTAAAACAAACTACCATTCCCAATCTTTTAACACAAAAAGATTCATTTCAAAAACCTTCAAGGGTTTAAACAATTTCCACATTTAAATCTTTTAAACAAAAGATTCATTTTTAAGACCCCTTTCAATTTAAAACAAGGTTCATCAATCTTTGACAAAGATTCATTCGTAGCCTTCAAAACAATTCCATTTCAAATTGGATTAACTCATCCGGTCTTTAAATCAAAGACTTATTTCATAACTTTCAAAACAATTTGCCAAAGATTCAATTATAGCTTTTCAAAACTATTCAATTTCAAATTTGAAATATTTTCATCATAATTTTGGAAATTCTTTCCTTATGTAAAAGCTATTATTATTTGAAAACAACTTGTTTCCGTTTCAGAAAACTCGATTATAATTGTACGAGTTAAGGCCTTTCAAATATAAAATTGGGTTAAATTCAAATTCTCACAACCATACCTTTAAAATGGTTTAAAAACCCATATAAACACATTTATATTTTATATAACCCTTTTTACCCATAAATTCCAAACATAGAATTAAATTTCAAATCTGGAATTCAAATTCAAATCAAACTATTTTAATTTCAAAACTTTATCAAGTTATTCAAAAGAACTTTTATCCTTAAAATTCCTTTTCAAAAGCTTTTAACTTTTTAACCCAATTTCATTTCTAAAACCATTTAGATTCAAAATTCAATTTTTAAAACTATTTTGAATTAAATTCAAATATCTGTGACTTAACTGATTTCCTCGTGAAATCCATATTTATGTGTGTGTGACGCCCCACCTCTATACCCACGCTAGACAAGAACATTACGGTGATTGCTGTCGACTAGCACGGAGAATAAGGCTGTTGACGAGCGACCATCCGTGTAATTTCTTTGCGCGAGCACCGATATGTCAGATAATATAACATGCATTCTATTTCAAGAGGAAATCCGACATACCGACACAAACTCAAAGCTACTACACGGTGGCTATATAAATCCTTCGGAAAACAAATATAGAAATAAGCATAACACAAATCAGTCACAGACAATTCATATCACAAAGGCGGAATAAGATATTAATATTACACTAGAAAGTGTACATCAGAGTAGTGGTCTAAAAAGATCCACAATATCACAAAAGAATAGTTACATGAACTACACAAAAGAATAAGTATACATTATGGAATCTATATCTCGAATGTATACACCAAAATAAACTACTATTCTAAGTAGTTAACCCAAAAGTCAAGGAGTTAATCCCGGATGAGAAGTCAAGCAGAAGCACCTGTAATATCTCGGTCTGACCCGAGTATTATTTAATAAGAAAATAATAAACGGATCATTCTAAAGATAACTATCAGATGAAACGATATAGAATAAGAGATATGACTAAACACATAATAATCACAATGCCAAGCTGTGATATATATATATATACTTAGTTGATAATCATCAAGAGATTAATCAATGTCACCAAATCTACACAGGAATCAAAGAAGTGTCATACTCTTTATTTCGTTCATCAAACCACAAATATTGACGATAATATCAATGTCAATCGCAAAAGTCAATGACGCACAAATTCCAGAAGACTACACAAGAAATCCAGAAATCAAAAAAGTCAATGACACACAAATTCACCAATGCACAAATATCGATAAGACTTATCAATGGAAATCACGAAAAATTGGTGAAACACAAATTCTAGAAATCTACACAAGAAATCCAGAAATCACGAAAATAGGGGGGAGGCCTATCACAAACGGAAGCATAAAGCTCACCAACACGTGTATCACAAACGGAACGCTAATTCCATGGTCGCTAACCATCACAAATTGAGCCGAAGCTCCACAAACGGCCCGAAGACCATGGGTTGCTACCCCATCACAAATTGAGTCGAAACTCCACAAAACGGGGTTTAGTCTCCCTCGCAGGCAAAGAGACATCGCACATTGCTAGTCTAAATCACAAAAATGATCGTCATGATAAGCGAGAAGTGTCGATTACACTAAGCTAGTAAATATACGAGTTTAGCTTCATGTCCCATAACCACTTGCTTAACTTAAATATTTACGAACAAACTGTAATTCTCCACTAGAAAATTGCCACAAGAGGTTCAATCGAACATGTCCAAGAATTAACCGACAAAGTAAACGCAAGCGTTTCATACCACTTGTTTTACTAAGCCGTTTAATTAGATTTCTCATACGAGTGAGGTAAAGGTTTGTATATACTAATATATTGTAAAACGGTTTTATAAACGAATTTGGTATTAAAATAGTATTGAAATCGTTTGAGGAAAGAGCTTTGATATTTACTACAAGTATAGAAAACCTTTATATTTTTAAAGTGACAAATCACGAAGAAGATTGTAAGAACAATCAATCACAAAAATTCACATACGAAGACATGAATAAAATCCAACAAAATCGATAAAGGATCCATCGAAATGGATATTCAAAAATCCCTAAAAAGAGTCATCAAAGTCATAATAGATGATAACAACAAATAGGATTATCAAGAATCGATTTAAATTGGAATTTCAATCCAAAAAGGCAAATTGGACTCAAACAGCAGGTTCAGTCGACTGAACAGAGTTTTCAGTCGACTGACCCTGTACATGGAAATTTTCCAGGTTCAGGAAACTTTCTGTTTCCAGTTTCAGTCGACTGTGCAGAGTTTTTCAATCGACTGAATCATGCCTAGAAACACTCGGGTTTCAGGTTCAGTCGACTGAACAGAGTTTTCAGTCGACTGAATCATGCCTGGGCTGTTTTTCAGCCTTATTCAAATGAAGAGCAAACTCTTCCAAAATGCAACCGGACGAACATTGGCTCTAAGGGTTTATGCCAATCGGCAACCCGGCCCTATATGCTCCTCGATGCATCACCAAAAGCATGATCAAACATCCATAAAAGGATTTCACACAAATTTGACTTAAAAACCCAAAAATTGGAGTATTCACAAAACCAATCCAAAGCAAGAGCAAATGCACATGAAGAAGTGTTAGGAATTCATACCCAACAACCAAAGATAATTATAGTCATAGATGTGAGATAAAAATCTCACCTTTGAACTAAATTTATGAAGATGAAGCTTGAAAGCAAAGGGGAATCAACCACTCTTCAAATCCAACTCTAGAAGCTTGAATCTAAGCTAAAAAGAAGAATATTTCCTAAGTTAGGTTTAGGAAATTTCTGAAATTCAAAGAGAGAATGAGTTGGAGAAGAAGAAGAGGAAGCTTACCAATGGGTTCTCATGAACTATGGAGCAAGGAGATGGATTTACAAAGCAAGCTAGGGCTTAGGAATTTCTATTTCCCATTCTCTTCCTCCATTTTTGCTTGAGCTTGAGTGTTAGGAAAATAGAAGAGAAGTGAATGAAGAGGAGAGTGTTGGAACTGAGTTAAGTGACTAATTGGCTCAGCCCAACCAAAGCCCTAAGCGGGAAAAAGTAGCAAAAATCAACTTTCTCCAAACATATCGAAGCTTATACTCAAAAAGGTTGGAAACGACATTTTAAACTCAATGGAGGTGGTCTCGAGTCCTAATTTGACCGTATGCAAAAAGTAGGTTTTCGGTCCAAAATCCGACGAATGATAAAATATTTAAATAAAATATTTAAATATAAAAATCGATAAATATGCGGGTTGTTACAGACTCCCCTCCTTAAAGAAATTGCGTCCTCGCAATAAGTAAGAAGGAAATATATGAAGTAACAACCATAGAAGCATATTAACACAGAAGAAAATCTTGAAATAGGAAGTTCACCATAAAGTGCATAAAAGAGTTAGCAAGAAATCTGGTGAAACTTCAATTTCCACAATAACACCGGGCTCAAGAATGAAAACCGAAATCCCTAAGGCATTCCCGTAGATAAAAGACGTGGGGAATGTCAAGAATAGCAGAAAATTGAGTCGGTGCAACGGCGTAGTACAAAATCGGTACGCCCGAAAAACTAGAAACTCAAACAATTTGGGACATCAGCGTAGTACAAAAACGGTACGCCCAATGAACCAAGCAAAGACATCGATGTAGTACAAACGATACATCCAATGAATCAAAAGCAAAGACATCGATGTAGTACAATGGTATATCCAATGAATCAAAAGAAAAGACATCGACGTAGTACAAACGGTTCATCCGATGAATCAAATAGCAAAGACATCGATGTAGTATAACGGTACATCCGATGAATCAAAAGCAAAGACATCGATGTAGTACAAACGGTAAATCCGATGAATCAAAAGCAAAGACATCGATGTAGTACAAACGGTACATTCGATGAATCAAATAGCAAAGACATCGATGTAGTACAACGGTACATCCGATGAATCAAAAACAAAGACATCGATGTAGTACAACGGTACATCCGATGAATCAAAAGAAAAGACATCGATGTAGTACAAACGGTACATCCGATAAATCAAATAGCAAAGACATCGATGTAGTACAATGGTACATCCGATGAATCAAAAGCAAAGACATCAATGTAGTACAAACGGTACATCCGATGAATCAAATAGCAAAGACATCGATGTAGTACAACGGTACATCCGATGAATCAAAAACAAAGACATCGATGTAGTACAACGGTACATTCGATGAATCAAAACAAAAGACATCGATGTAGTACAAACGGTACATCCGATGAATCAAATAGCAAAGACATCGATGTAGTACAACGGTACATCCGATGAATCAAAAGAAAAGACATCGATGTAGTACAAACGGTACATCCGATGAATCAAATAGCAAAGACATCGATGTAGTACAACGGTACATCCGATGAATCAAAAACAAAGACATCGATGTAGTACAATGGTACATCCGATGAATCAAAAGAAAAGACATCGATGTAGTACAAACGGTACATCCGATGAATCAAATAGCAAAGACATCGATGTAGTACAACGGTACATCCGATGAATCAAAAGCACAGACATCGATGTAGTACAAACGGTACATCCGATGAATCAAATAGCAAATACATCGATGTAGTACAACAGTACATCCGATGAATCAAAAACAAAGACATCGATGTAGTACAACGGTACATCCGATGAATCAAATCCCAAATAATTCGGAACACTGACGCAGTACAAAAACGGTACGTCCAATGAACCGAAGCCCGAATGATTTTCAAAACACCGACGTAGTACAAAAACGGTACGTCCAATGAACCGAACACAATAAAAGGACATCGGACGCTAGTCCTTAAAAGGAATGAGATAAAGCTCAATAAAATGAAGCATACCAAAACGTCCGATGAACTTGATAGAAAAATAATTCCATTCAGACAACATCAAAGAATCAACCACTTGTTGCCTACAACAAAGCGCATTGGCAACACGATTTCCCTTTTCGGGAATAAAAGAATATCAAGATCATAAGATGCTAGAAACTCGAGTCAACATAAAGTTCCTTATGAGAAAATAATTATTCCAAAGATTTATGATCGAGGTAGAGAACAAATTTCTCATCCAAAAATGATGATGCCAAATTCCAAAAGTAAAAACAATAGCCGCGAACACTAGATCATGAGTGGCATATCTAGTCTCGATAAGCTATAATGATTTAGAAGCACAAGTGATAGCACGTTCTCCTTTGCAAGAGAATGGCATTCCAAACCAATACGACTAGTATCGGTGCAAATAGCAAAGTCTTGGTTCCCCTTCAGGAATCACAAGAATAAGAGTATTGAAATGAAGGGTTCTTTTTAAATAATTCTCTTCCCCGAAAAGTTAAAACTTTCAAAATTACATTTTTACTTTTATGTAATAATCTTTCTACAAAAATTTACATTTTTACAAGTCAATATATCGTGTCTGATTGTCACATCAAAGCGTTTAGGAAATTCCTATCGATAACGTTGATCGAGCGCATCGACCAAAATTCTTAAAGCACTCAACAGGCAATACAATCACAAAGTCATCTTTTCTAGGATAAATAAATCTCTTAAAAAGTTTTAAGAATATTCTTTGCTCGTTTTAAGAGCAAAAAAAAATCAAATTGCACTTATAATTAAATCTTATGAAAAAGATTTGCAAAATTTTAAATTTCTATTTCCATCCAAAATCCATAAATAAGAATGGTCTCATTGAAATTTTCATAGAATATTGGATTTATAAAACGGATGAAACAAGCTGGACAAATTGAATGACATAATAATTCATTCATAGGAATCATAACAAGTGCGGAATGCGATAAGTGAAATGCTAACTTCCGCAACTTGTAGCAAATGAAAACGGTGGTAATGTCGAACTAAAAAGACCTTAGCACCACACAAAAGATTACTTAGGTCATAATCCTAAGACAAGGTAAATATACCGAAAAATTCTCAAACTATTTAGATGAGAGAAATAACACTTTCCTCACCATAAGGACTTTAAAGAATAAAATGATGCCATCAAGATGGAATCAAAATTACAAAGAAAAATAGAAATCTGCTTAACAGATTGAAAATGTCGAAGATGAATAATCCACTCGGAAAAATAGGATATGGGCTTCACAATGATTAAGCCAATCCTTACAGAAAGGTCAATTCCGAAGCCAAAGCAAAAATATCGGCTCGGAAAGAAAAGTCACATAAAACAATCTCGACATCTAAACAAAAGCAAATTGAGTGTTGCGGATCTACCATCCGGATTCGCAATTCTCAATGAAGTCAATAAGCCCAAAATATTCAAAGAAAAGAATCAACAAGTTCTTTTGATATAAAAATAATGAGATGAAACCCATATCAAAAAGAACTCAAATAGAAAGCTCACGAATTAAAACAATGCCATCGAGGATTGAATGAAAATACCTTGACCGAAAGTTGCAGCTTTCCTTCTCACTTGCTTGGAAGCTTAGGACACGAAGATAAAAGATGACCCGAACCTTTGCAATAATGGCAAAAGAGGGGTTTCGGGCACTCCCTTACATGGTGGTCTGTGGAACCACAATTGTAGCATCGTCCACGACTAGAGGTAGGAACATTTGCTACCTGAGTTTGTTGCTTTCCTTTCTTATTAGAATCGGGGCCTTTGAATTTGATAGGCCTCTTCAAGTTATTGTCGAAGTTCTGTTGGGCACGCACAACTTCAACATCACCTTTATTATCGGCCTCTTCAAGACGAAGAGCGATATCAATAAGCTGATCAAATGAAACCTCAAGTTTTAGGAGTAATGGCTTCTTAAGATTCCTATTCAAGCCATAGACAAATCTCTGATTTTTCTTCAATGGGTTATTAATGTATTCAACCCCGTATTTGGACATAGATTCGAAGGATGCGACATAGTCTGTCACAGAAGATTCACCTTGAACAAGGTCTATGAAACGCCGGGCTAAGGTTACTTTTTCAGCCTCCGGCACAAATTTCAATTCGAATCTTCCCCGGAATTGCTCCAAAGTAAGATCCGCCTCAACGATTTCAGAAATTAAAAGCTCATACCAATCCAATGCTCTTTCCTGGAGCATGCTAGAAGCTACTTGGACTCGATGAAGGTCAATAAGATTCATGCGAGAAAAGATGCGATCGCATGATTTGAGCCAAGCTTGAATTTCAACAACACTCTCGGATCCCCTGAATGGCCCTCCACCCAAATCGGTGTAGTCTCTGCACAAGCGTGCAAAACTGGATCTAGGATGAGTAGGCTCTGGATTGGGTCCGGCTGCTTGAGCGTTCTTAACAAGATCTAGAAGCTGCTGAGCAGACATGAATACTCCATCCTGAGGAGTAGCGCTAGATTGACCGACGCTGGAACGGCCTGGTCTAACCATTTCTCTTCTTTAAGAAAGAAAGAAAGAAGAGGAAAAAGTTATTCTCAAAATAAATATCAAGCAATTCTTGATAGATAAAACAAGGAATCATAAAGAAAATAGGATGAATCGGTACGTAGACCCTAATAAAATCCTAAAGCACGACTCCTAAGATGGACTTAGGACGATGATCCTTGCTAAATTATTCTACATTGTTCCGAAGTTTGGCTCTGATACCAAGCTGTGACGCCCCACCTCTATACCCACGCTAGACAAGAACATTACGGTGATTGCTGTCGACTAGCACGGAGAATAAGGCTGTTGACGAGCGACCATCCGTGTAATTTCTTCGAGCGAGCACCGATATGTCAGATAATATAACATGCATTCTATTTCAAGAGGAAATCCGACATACCGACACAAACTTAAAGCTACTACACGGTGGCTATATAAATCCTTCGGAAAACAAATATAGAAATAAGCATAACACAAATCAGTCACAGACAATTCATATCACAAAGGCGGAATAAGATATGAATATTACACTAGAAAGTGTACATCAGAGTAGTGGTCTAAAAAGATCCACAATATCACAAAAGAATAGTTACATGAACTACACAAAAGAATAAGTATACATTACGGAGTCTATATCTCGAATGTATACACCAAAATAAACTACTATTCTAAGTAGTTAACCCAAAAGTCAAGGAGTTAATCGCGGATGAGAAGTCAAGCAGAAGCACCTGTAATATCTCGGTCTGACCCGAGTATTATTTAATAAGAAAATAATAAACGGATCAGTCTAACTATAACTATCAGATGAAACGATATAGAATAAGAGATATGACTAAACACATAATAATCACAATGCCAAGCTGTGATATATATATATATATATATATATATATATATATATACACTTAGTTGATAATCATCAAGAGATTACAATTTCACCAAATCTACACAAGAATCAAAGAAGTGTCATACTCTTTATTTCGTTCATCAGACCACAAATATTGACGATAATATCAATGTCAATCGCAAATGTCAATGACGCACAAATTCCAGAAGACTACACAAGAATTCCAGAAATCACAAAAGTCAATGACACACAAATTCACCAATGCACAAATATCGATAAGACTTATCAATGGAAATCACGAAAAATTGGTGAAACACAAATTCTAGAAATCTACACAAGAAATCCAGAAATCACGAAAATAAGGGGGAGGCCTATCACAAACGGGAGCATAAAGCTCACCAACACGTGTATCACAAACGGAACGCTAATTCCATGGTCGCTAACCATCACAAATTGAGCCGAAGCTCCACAAACGGCCCGAAGACCATGGGTTGCTACCCCATCACAAATTGAGTCAAAACTCCACAAAACGGGGTTTAGTCTCCCTCGCAGACAAAGAGACATCGCACATTGCTAGTCTAAATCACAAAGATGATCGTCATGATCAACGAGAATTGTCGATTACACTAAGCTAGTAAATATATGAGTTTAGCTTCATGTCCCATAACCACTTGCTTAACTTAAATATTTACGAACAAACTGTAAATCTCCACTAGAAAATTGTCACAAGAGGTTCAATCGAACAAGTCCAAGAATTAACCGACAAAGTAAACGCAAGCGTTTCATACCACTTGTTTTACTAAGCCATTTAATTAGATTTCTCATACGAGTGAGGTAAAGGTTTGTATATACTAATAGATTGGAAAACGGTTTTATAAACGAATTTGGTATTAAAATAGTATTGAAATCGTTTGAGGAAAGAGCTTTGACATTTACTACTAGTATAGAAAACCTTTATATTTTTAAAGTGACAAATCACGAAGAAGATTGTAAGAACAATCAATCACAAAAATTCACATACGAAGACGTGAATAAAATCCAACGAAATCGATAAAGGATCCATCGAAATGGATATTCAAAAATCCCTAAAAAGAGTCATCAAAGTCATAATAGATGATAACAACAAATAGGATTATCACGAATCGATTTAAATTGGAATTTCAATCCAAAAAGGCAAATTGGACTCAAACAGCAGGTTCAGTCGACTGAACAGAGTTTTCAGTCGACTGACCCTATACATGGAAATTTTCCAGGTTCAGGAAACTTTCTGTTTCCAGTTTCAATCGACTTTGCAGAGTTTTTCAGTCGACTGAATCATGCTTGGAAACACTCGGGTTTCAGGTTCAGTCGACTGAACAGAGTTTTCAGTCGACTGAATCTTGCCTGGGCTGTTTTTCAGCCTTATTCAAATGAAGAGCAAACTCTTCCAAAATGCAACCGGATGAACATTGGCTCTAAGGGTTTATGCCAATCGGCAACCCGGCCCTATATGCTCCTCGATGCATCACCAAAAGCATGATCAAACATCCATAAAAGGATTTCACACAAATTTGACTTAAAAACCCAAAAATTGGAGTATTCACAAAACCAATCCAAAGCAAGAGCAAATACACATGAAGAAGTGTGAGGAATTCATACCCAACAACCAAAGATAATTATAGTCATAGATGTGAGATAAAAATCTCACCTTTGAACTAAATTTATGAAGATGAAGCTTGAAAGCAAAGGGGAATCAACCACTCTTCAAATCCAACTCTAGAAGCTTGAATCTAAGCTAAAAAGAAGAATATTTCCTAAGGTAGGTTTAGGAAATTTCTGAAATTCAAAGAGAGAATGAGTTGGAGAAGAAGAAGAGGAAGCTTACCAATGGGTACTCATGAACTATGGAGCAAGGAGATGGATTTGCAAAGCAAGCTAGGGCTTAGGAATTTCTATTTCCCATTCTCTTCCTCCATTTTTGCTTGAGCTTGAGTGTTAGGAAAATAGAAGAGAAGTGAATAAAGAGGAGAGTGTTGGAACTGAGTTAAGTGACTAATTGGCTCAGCCCAACCAAAGCCCTAAGCGGGAAAAAGTAGCAAAAATCAACTTTCTCCAAACATATCGAAGCTTATACTCAAAAAGGTTGGAAACGACATTTTAAACTCAATGGAGGTGGTCTCGAGTCTTAATTCGACCGTATGCAAAAAGTAGGTTTTCGGTCCAAAATCCGACGAACGATAAAATATTTAAATAATATATTTAAATATAAAAATCGATAAATATGCGGGTTGTTACAGACTCCCCTCCTTAAAGAAATTGCGTCCTCGCAATAAGTAAGAAGGAAATATATGAAGTAACAACCATAGAAGCATATTAACACAAAAGAAAATCTTGAAATAGGAAGTTCACCATAAAGTGCACAAAAGAGATAGCAAGAAATCTGGTGAAACTTCAATTTCCACAATAACACCGGGCTCAAGAATGAAAACCGGAATCCCTAAGGCATTCCCGTAGATAAAAGACGTGGGGAATGTCAAGAATAGCAGAAAATTGAGCCGGTGCAACGGCGTAGTACAAAATCGGTACGCCCGAAAAACTAGAAACTCAAACAATTTGGGACATCAGCGTAGTACAAAAACGGTACGCCCAATGAACCCAAGCAAAGACATCGATGTAGTACAAACGGTACATCCAATGAATCAAAAGCAAAGACATCGATGTAGTACAATGGTACATCCGATGAATCAGAAGAAAAGACATCGATGTAGTACAAACGGTACATCCGATGAATCAAATAGCAAAGACATCGATGTAGTATAACGGTACATCCGATGAATCAAAAGCAAAGACATCGATGTAGTACAAACGGTACATCCGATGAATCAAAAGCAAAGACATCGATGTAGTACAAACGGTACATCCGATGAATCAAATAGCAAAGACATCGATGTAGTACAACGGTACATCCGATGAATCAAAAACAAAGACATCGATGTAGTACAACGGTACATCCGATGAATCAAAAGAAAAGACATCGATGTAGTACAAACGGTTCATCCGATAAATCAAATAGCAAAGACATCGATGTAGTACAACGGTACATTCGATGAATCAAAAGCAAAGACATCGATGTAGTACAAACGGTACATCCGATGAATCAAATAGCAAAGACATCGATGTAGTACAACGGTACATCCGATGAATCAAAAACAAAGACATCGATGTAGTACAACGGTACATCCGATGAATCAAAAGAAAAGACATCGATGTAGTACAAATGGTACATCCGATGAATCAAATAGCAAAGACATCGATGTAGTACAACGGTACATCCGATGAATCAACTCACTTTCGATCATCACCGAGGTTGCCATCAAGTCGACTACGATCTCCTCATCCCAAACAGCAACCCAGAAATTTAAAATTGCCCACAAATCGAAATCGAGCATTTCCATTTCCCCTGTAACCCAAACTCAACACCAAAACCTACCCCGTGGGACCAACTCCGGCCATCGGAGTCGTCACCACCTCATCCACGACTCTGACGCAGCGCGGTGCCACTAACCCCCTCGGTCCGATGACCTGAATTACCCCGACTACAACAAAACACCTCCATCTCCTTCATCGGCAAAACTGGGTTGTTAAACCCTACCCCAATCAATTCTTGTTGCCATGGCGATTTATAAATTCAAACACCGTTTTTCCAAGCTTCGGCAACCTACCGACAACCTCCAACAGCAACCACGAGCATCCATCATTTCCCAGTCGACAGAAAATACCCAAAAATCAAAAATTGATCAACTCAAAAATGCTCTCTCAAATCATAACTAAAAATTTAGATTTTTGTCTTAAAAAACATATTTTACAGATTTGATTCTTGTTATAAACTTAATCAAACATTTACAAGATTTGATTTAATCATGATTTTAACCCGTCTACCGTAAATTCTTGATTCCAGCAAATTCTTAATCCCATTATGCTTGAATATGTTTTAAAACATAGATTGGGTTTAAGCTAATTTTTCGTGTTTGAATAACATAGTCTAACAAAGATCTGGTATAAAAATTTTGAATTTTTATATCAAAACCATACTCTTTGGACTAATAATAGGGGTGATAAAAATCTACAGATATGTACACTACATATGTATGCAGAGGCTTACTTATTCACATACATGCAAAATAATTATCATCACACAATCAACAATCAGCATAACATCAATTGTATCAACCAAATCAGGTTTTAAAGGGAAAGTTGCTCACCTGATAAATAAAGACAGAGGAGAAGCTATCCTGTACCCTTTTCTTTTAATTTCTTTTAAAGATTAAATCTTCAATTGTTTGATAGAATTTGCACTGTCAAAACTGCAGCTTTTGATTGATCTTGCACTTGTGTTTGCTACTTCTCTAATTTTTCCAGGTTTTTGATTTCCAGGCCTCTGATTTCTTTCACATTGTTTTTGAACAGCGACTTCACTTTTGTTTTCAGGTTTCCTGAACTTGAACTTAGACTTGAATCCAATTTGCTATTTGTTACAGGCTGAATGCTGTCTCTAATCTACTTCCAGGTTGAAAGCTATAAAATTGTTTGATCCTGATTCCTGTTTTCTCTGATTTGTTTTCAGATGTTGAAATTTCTTCCAGATTTCCTTTTTGGTTTGTGCTTTGTTTCCCAGATTTTCAACTTGCTTTGGATTTGAAACTGTTTTGAATTTCTTTTGAATTCTCTTTTCAGTTTTTTTGTTTTGTTTTCCAGTTTTGAAGCTTTGTTTCTGGTTTGTTTTTTTTAAGATTTGAATATGAAAGAAGAATTTTAATATTTACTCTTTTGCATGTTGCTTACATTTTAATTTAAAAGAAAATGAATTTAAATGCCACTTGTTGTTTTGTATTAACACTTGTAAACACATAGCTTAAAATTTTTACACTTGTTCAAAGTTGAGTTTATTCTCTTCACATTTGTTAACATGCAACATTTTTTTTAATTTTTTTAGTCCTTTAGTTCAATTAACTTTTAAAATTTAGTTTTAAACCCTTACTTCAAATTAAGTTGTATATTTTGTTTAAACCCCTATATTCAATTCAATTTAAAATTTATAGTTCAAACCTTTAAAATTATTTAAATCTTTACAAATGTTTATGTAATACATTTTATATTTAAACTTAAATTTAATTTAGTACATATATATCTTCATTATTTATTTTCCACTCATACATTTATATATTATTTTTATTTGCAAATCATGTTTATGTTTTTAAATCCTATCTTATTTTTCATTTACAAACTTATATTAGGAATCCTATTTTAAAATGGTTTAATTCCAATTTATACTAATTATGGGTTTAAATGTTAAAAACAATTATTTAATACTTATACAAATTAAAGAAAAATGGTTTGAAATTAAATTATACATTACTAATAAATATTATAATTAATGTTTTATTCTTGTTTATATGTTCTCATTCAAAATATCTATTTAATATAATTTGGAAAACAAATCTTTATTAATTTAAAATATAATGTTTTCAAACCCAATTTATTTATAAGATTTTTATTTTGAATTTGAGTTTCAAGATTTAGTTTAAACTAAATTTATATAAATAAATAAATAGATAAATAACATATCTTTTATTGATCTTAAAACTTTATAATTCTGTTTATAATCCATTGGATTTCAAATCAATTAATTTTTGTTTATTTAAAATCTCATTTTATAAATTTACAAACCAAATTTACATTTCTATCAATTTAAACGAAATGGTTTTAAAACAAAGCATACCTTAGTACATATTATATTTTTAAACTTAAGATATTAAACTTATTAACAAATACCTATTTTAAAATCTTCATCTTAAACTTAAGTAATCATACTTACTATATTTTTGTTTCAAATATAAATTTCTTTAAGTCCAATTAAATTTCAATATATTAACATTTGAATTTCAAATTCACATTTTCAAATTATATTTAAAATTAACATCTATAAGCAACTAATATTTTATAAATAAGTAATATTTATTTTGAAAAACACTATTAAATCCACAAATTAGTTTCAAAAATTAATTCAATTATCAAATTAGACTGGGCTAAAATCCGGGGATGTTACATCCATGAAAAAAACACATACACTTATATGAAAATAATTATATAATACATGCTAGTCCTCTATACCATATGCTGATGTAAAATGTATGTATATATATAATATTTTTTATTATAATAAATGTACTTAAGCTATATAACATATATATATAGTTTGAAAACGCTTTATATATATTCACATGTCATAAACTATAACCATATATGTAATATGCACCTCAAAGATCAATATCAAATAAAACCCAATTCACGTATTCTAGTATATACTTTAAACAAATAAAAATAAAATTCTACAACTTAAATCATTATGTAAAACAGACGTAAGCCAAGATGTGTAAACTTTCATCCAATTAAAGCAAAAGCTTCTAACACATTTATATAGTATAAAATATACTATACTTGCGTAAACTTTCATTGATATATATTGACACCTGTATATAAAACATAATATATATAAGACATATGCGCATATGTACTTATATATTATTTGTAAGACTATACATATATAAATTTATAATAGATAAAATAAACTTTTATATAAATTTAACTTATACATTAACAAACAGTTAAAATAGAACTTACATATAAAAAGAAGGAGAGGTTGCCACTAGGTGGTTGAACGGCAGCTGAGGGGAGGAAGGGGCGGAGTAGTGGGTGCTGTCAAGCATGGGAGAGGGGACTTGCTTGGCTTCGGGTTGGGCTCGGTTATCTGAGTGTGGTGGAAGTGGTGAGCACGCGGGAGAAGTGGCTACTGCATGTCATGGGGGAGCTCGGCCAGGGGTGGAGCTGCACGGTGCTATTCAGGCGAGGTGGCTCGTTGGCTTGGACCGAGGTTGATGGCCTGGGTCACGAGTGGGACATTGGCTCGGTTTGCTGAACGTGAGCTAGGTGAAAGAAAAAGGTGGTAGTGGCGAGCAGCTTCAAGGCAGAAAAAAAACATTCGACTGGCTTCCTTTTTGCGACATGAGAAGAATATGTACATGGAAGCTTTGGAGAGCATAGTTCGACGATAATCGAGAAAAGAAGAGGATCGAGGAGATGGCAAGCCATAAGAGATGAACAGGTGTAAACAGATAATGTAATACTGATTATTTAATTATATAAATATTCTCTTTAAAAATTAGTAGAACGAACGAAACATGAGAAAATAAAACGAACCGATATATTAAAGTCAAATAAGAACAGTCAAACATTGAATTTAAAAAACATCAACGACAAGTGACTATTCATTTCCACGGCTGTACAGTTCAAATGACATTTGCATCAAAAGACTCAAGATTTCATCACATACCGGACCTCAAGAACTCACAAATGAATATACTATGGAGATCAGCACGACAAGACGATCACAACGGTACGTAGATATCAATGGTATGATTATCCTATCAAAAGTCGATAATCGGTACCGAAAATGCTGCTAATTTGCCGAAATTAAGATAGATGGAGCAATAGTAATGAAAATTTGATAAAACAAAATATGACGTCTCAATCGGAAGATGATTTACAAATTTATTATATAAAAATATTCAAGTTTGGAAAACATTTTATTATCATCAAATATTAACTTGTTTAAATTGAAATAGAGTTACACAAGAAAATAAACTTCAATATTATCAGATGAAAATTTACCAGTTGCTATGTTTAATTAGACGTATTCCAAATATCAAATTTTTATTTCCAAATTCAATTATATAAAAATTCACAAAATTTAATTAATTAAATTAATAAAATCCACTAAAATTTACGGGTCATTACAATAATAATAGTAATATACCACGACTCCATCTTTGTGCTCTAAAGAAAAGTCTTCGATATGCTGAAAAACTCAGGACTAAACCAAGCGTAATGAACAGACAAAACACTCGAGTCGGGAAAAAAATGCTCTTATGTAAGTCAAGTCAATATCATAAATATGAGTGCAATAACTTAAAAGATGTTGCTGGATTTTCCATCTCCTAAGGATTCGTCAAACTATTTATATATAATAGTATACGCTATAATAGATAATGTCTATCAGTAAAATAAATATCAAAATCGTAATGGATGCGTATAGGGATAAATATGACAAGGCACGTAAGACAATGTTCATGGTAGGATTCTATAGTTTACCCTTTCTGGCTGGTCGTAACACATCCGTGGCCGACCGCGACAATCAATCCAAACAAAAAATAAGGTGCACCAATCGAATCTGAAACCACAATAGCAATACGAGGGATCAACGTCGCTAGAGGTGGCTAACCTCAATGGCCAGACATAGGCTCCTGTTTTAGTCATTTTAATTATGATACGAATGTCAAGGCTATCCATCATCATTCTCTTACTTCATTCCAGTAAACGTCGCCAATTCAACCACTACATTCTGGATATCATCCACCGTGTACATGGTTGTCAAAGTGGTTCCAATATTGACAAAGAGTATGCCAAAAGGGGCCCCCGTCTCTTTAACAACCAATCGTCATTTTACACACCGGTTGGTTCTTTTACATTTCGAAAACAATTTGCACTTCATATCAAAATATCATATTCGTTTCAAAATCAAATCCATTTCGAAATCATAAACATTCGCTTTAAAAATCAAATCCATTTCAAAATCATCGTATATTCGCTTTAAAATCAAATCCATTTCGAAATCATCATATATTCAAAATTATCAATTTTGTTCGATAAATCAATTTCACTTCCAAAATTTTGATTCGAATTCAATTTAGGTTATAATCTTCATTTTAACTTAGTTCGTATTTAAATCCAAGATTTAAATATAAACAATTTACCCTTCAAAAAATTTGATTTTTATAAAATAGTTTAAATAGTAAAAAATAGTTAAATAGTTAAAAATAGTTTAATAGAAATAATTTGAATATAAAAGTAGTTTATATAATAAAATAGTTTGCAAAAATCAAAATTGTTTGAATATTTAAAGAATATAGATTTTAAATCATTATGCTAAAATATTCATTTTCAAAATGATTCCAAAGTCAAACCAGCCAGCTTCCCAATTTCCTACCCAAAACATTCCAATTCCATTTTGATTTAATCGATTCAATTCCGATTTCAATTTGAACAAATTTCGATTCCATAAAATTTCTTTCAATTCACAAATTCCTTTCAATTTCAATTTCCATTTCCATTTCCAATTTAATTTAAATCTTGATTCCAAATTAATTTCCGATACCACTTCCAAATTAATTAAAATTTCAATTTCAAATTTATCTCCCATTTCCAATTCTAAATTTAATTTCAAAATATCGATTTAAACACACAAATCAAATTTACTTTCAATACCAAATTTTAAATCCAAATTTTTAGTGTATAATTCGATTCTAAACTCAAATTTTGAAAAATCACTTCATATCTCTTTTTTCTTACAAATATTCAAAGTTCGAATCAAAGCCAATCTTTAAAAACAAATCCATTTCTAAAATTTACGACGTATTTCGTTTATAACTTCAAAATCTAAACTTTGATTAATTAAACAATTTCGTTTATCAAGTTTAAATTCCCACATTTCGAGCTCCAATTCAAAATAATTAAATTTCCATAAATTTGATTTTATTCTAAAAATCAATTCATTTTTATAATTTCAAAACATCTTTTGAAATCATTTAATTTAACCAACCCAGTGTCCGTATATAATTCTCTACCCTTTGGCCAAGTGGATATTTATTTCAATTTAATTTCAAGAATGGATATATATTATTTCAATCCAAATAGATGTCATCATAGGTGTATATCATTTCAACTATTTCTTAATATATTCGAAATAATTCAGTTTACAGTTTTATATGCAATAAACAATATACAAGATGATAGCATGATATATCAAAATAAATAAACAACCAAATATCAACCAATAACATCCACCACAACCAATCATCCAACTAGCCAATAATCATAAAACCAATTATCTATACTTCGGGAATTTTACTAGCAGTTAAATTCTTATTCAATTTCATCTGTCGATTTTACAATTCATCATTTAATTCAGATGTCAATTAAATATCAATTAGACTTATCAATTAGCGATCAATAATTTTTCAGTCACTTCACGAAATAAATTTAGCTAACATAAAAGTATTTCAGTCAATTGTGAGCGTAAAACACTCACCTTTGATCTAAACTGACAATAACTTCATCTTTAAACAAATGCCAATGCAATCACATCTCGTAGACTATGCCGATACGATTCAGATGCAATTCGTTTCACTTGATACCGATCACGTACGAAAAAGATTATGAATTTATTAATATTCGATACAAATAAAACCTAATTTACAAAATTAATATACTTAACTAAAGTAATATAATAAAAAATTTATTAACTGTACCCTAATCATCTCCAATCACACTCATATCCGCTCCCCCAAAGTCCAAAAACCCTAAGACGCGACCAAGCTGGATGCACGCTGCCACCATGAACCTCTACGACCATCGCCAATTGCCGCCTCGACCGCCGCGCTCAGACCCACAGCACGCGCCGCCTCAGCCACCTGTGCCACGCCCAAACCAAGCGACAACCTAAATCCTAAAATGTCGCAATCGCACGTGGAGGAACCCACGCCTCATCTGAAACCGCGCTTGCTCACTTGGCGTGCGCGCACGTCTTCGCCACCTCCTTGAGTACGCGTGCACGTCTTGCTTCGTTCGGCGATTTAGAGTCACGCCGCCTCCTTCCACTGAACGCGACTTTCAATCCATTCTTCGAGCAGCAATTTTTTTATAGACGGCTTTCGTTTTTTTCTTTTTCCCAATCTGTTCGATTTTTTTGAGTGCGATGCGATTTAAGAAAAAGAGGGGAGAGGGAGAGAGATGCGGCTAAAAGAGGGATGGGGTTGAACAATTTTCTTTTATTTTATTTTATTATAATACTTAGAAAATATCCAATTCAATCGACTCACGATGTCCCGAACTCCAAACGAAGTGTGCCGCTTGGCGTTTCTAGCGTTTTATCCCCATTCCGAACACAATGAAACTAGTTTCGAGTCCTAATTCAATCGTTTGCAGAAGATAGCTTTCAAAGTTGATTATTTTGATTAAATTAGAAATTAAATCTCAACACATTTCAAGCAGGCACGGCCAAACGACAAGTCCGATTGCTATGAAACTTGAAATCCAATGATAATTCACTATTACGGATCCGATGAAACTCGTTTCATCGAAATCCGAGACAGTGGCCAAAATGGCTATTTTTACTCGTCAATTAAGATATAAAATTTTAAATTATTCACATTTAACTTCAATTTTTTTAAATGCTGAAATATTCATTCACATAAAAAAATTTAAATCAACTTCTGAAGTCATTTACATTCATATTAAATCTAGAGTTCAATTAATCAAATAATCTCCAATATTAAATTTAAATAATTCAATTATCTAATAAATTAATATTAACAAATCATTAAATGTTTGTTTCTACTCCTATTTATCCAATAATTACTTGAAATTTAATAACTTAAAATAGCCAAAAAATAGGTCGTTACACTTGCCTTTTGAAAACATAAGGAAAAAACCTTCCTTTTCAACTCTGTCGAAACCCTTAGGAACCACCCCTTTTGAAACCATCCTCTAAAACCTTTCGAAAGCTTCAAATATCAACCCCTTCAAAAGCACTTTGGGATGTATTTAGAACATGTAAAAAACTTTTGAAACCATTCAAAATTTCATTCCTTCGAGACCTTTGAAAAACGTCTCAGTCAAAACCATTTGGAGTTTTCCTTCAAGTTGAGTAAAAGGGTCATAAACCCATTAAAGTTGAAAGCATCTGCTTTGAAACCATTTAAAACTATCTCTTTCAAACCATTTTGGGTTTTACATCAAACAAAGAAAAAGGTCTTAAAATATTTAAATCGAAAGCATCTGTTTGGAAACCATTTCCTAAGCAATAAAGTGATAGTGTTGAAACCATCCCTTTGAAAGCATTAGAGAGGTGGCCATATTTTAAAAAACAAAAAGAACCCCTTTGAAACCATCTGGATTGAAAGGTAGGAAGTTATGGCAAACTATTTCGACTCAAATGAAAGCAAGCATTTAAAAATAAAGCACAACCCAATCAAAACCATTCTTTTTAACCATTTGACCTAGTCGAAATCCAACTAATTTGAAACCATATTAGTCGAAAACAAGCAGGCCCATTTTTCCTTAAAATCAAAGCAAAGCTTCAACACTTCCGAAACCCAATGGTTTCGACCCTATATTTTTTGCTACATCAAATTCATTACGTACCAGTTGCTTGATAGCATATGCATTGGTTTTGACTATGTTGGAAGCGATAGTATGGAGGCGGAACCTACTACCGAAAGAGATGAAATAGTGAAAAACATATTTATTACTACTTTAAACTATTCTTTTGTACCTAACCTGCTTTGGTTGTCTAAATCTGATTGGTTGCGAGGTTTCTCTTTTCAAAAGTACTACCGACTTTCAAGTTTTAACAATTTAAACATTTTTCAAAAAGCCCCTTCTCCTTCTTTAATTAAATAAAATATTTAAGTCTCATACCTTAAATAATTTTATATAACCATTAAAACACTTAGGAAAAATCAAGAAAATTGCAAAAAAATCACTTTATATATGTTTTCTAACATATAAAAATTTCTGACCCAAGCAATTAATTATTTACTCATATATAATTTACAAACCAAAATATTATTTTCTTTACTAGAAAATTCATATTAATTTCATGATTATAGAAAACCATAATCCAATAATAGGTATATATATTCATTCCATCATTCAAAAACATGGCAAATCATTGCAAAATATTCGAAACTCATGTCAAAACCGAAAAAACAATCAAAATGAGATGTAAACATTATTCACTTTAGCCTTTGTGATTAAAGAGATTTAAATATGAATAGATTTGATTTGCTTAAGCTTCTTCCTAGCTTATCTTCTTTCCATTTTCCTTATTAATGTTGGCCGGCCTTGAGTTTTCAATATTTATAAGTAAAATAAAGATGTAAATTATGCACCGCTAAGGTTTAGAGGTTATAGGAATGGTCTCTTTCCTATTCCACCCCTCCTCTATTTCAATTTAACTCTTATTTTAATTCATCATTAAATGGTAGTAGCTACACCTTAGTTAAAATCAAATCTCAATCCCCCAATCAATACATTGTTTTATTTTATTTAACTAATCAAATAATCTAAATGATGTTACGTAAAATCTGGGGTGTTACATTAGGCCAGTCGAAAGGGATTAAATATGTAGATTTCAAAAAAAATTCCTATTTGGATCATACTGAGTCAATAAAGTATAAAGGGGTTATACTTGGCCCAATCTTGTTTAAATAAAACCATATTTTAGTTAATTCATTATTTATATTTTTTAATTAAAAATGTTAACATTTCAATCAAATGTTTTATTAAGACAGCATCAATACACATTTAGACATATAACAATATATATAAGCTAATATAAAATGTGTGTGTGTGTACATTTAAACATTTGGATTTATATTTATTGTGTGTGTATGTATATATACATTTACATATACTTGTTACATTCACATACATACCGGGAATATAAATGCCTAAGTATATATGTTTGAGTACATTGTAATATACGTATATGGTTTATGTACACATATTGATAGTACCACATATATATAGTTTAGATATATACACACACATATATGTAATCTTTGTTACCACTTATAGTTTATATTTACATATATAAAAACATATGAAAATAATCCATATAAAGAGAAAATCAATGTAAGACTAATTAGAAAAGTGAAGATGGAAAGTCATTTATGTTGCAATTTAGGCTAATCAAATCTAAGTTAAAAATAATAACTATGTAGTGAAATTCTACTTTAATTTTCTTTTAAAATCACCAATTAAACAATTAATTCAATACCATATGGAATTTCAAAATTTAATTATAGTAAATATCCAAACCATTTGAAAACAAAGGAAGTATATGCAATATCTAAATTTGAAAAGACAAATAATTAACGTAAAGAAAATAAAAAGTTTTATAATTTAGTTTATGACCCTGATGATATAATTGCATATGTAACATAGGTATATAAATATGTGTAACGAACTAAAATTTAATTTTGGAACACGAAATTGAATTAATCTAAAACAAATTAACTAAGTAAGTTTAGTTTATAATTCGTTTACAATACCAAGGTATGAAAAAGATTTAATTTATGTATATGTGTGTGTGTGTGTGATACACACACATAATTTCATGTTTAAATTTACTAAAATTAGATCCATGATTAAAAGGAATAAGTGTGAATTAAGAGTAATTCAATAAAACGAAGAAGATTTACATAACACACAAATGAATTACAAATTAGAGGATTTGTCTTAGGTCTCAAATGAAATAAAACTTAACTTATGTAACGACCCGTATTTTTTTGAGTCTTTAGATTTGAAGATTTAATTTATTTAATTTACTAAGATTTGAATTTAAATATAATAAAATATATGTCTAAAAAACTTCTTGATTTTTAAGGATGTATTTTGGTTTAATTTATTGAATTTTCCATAATTTTTAATCTGGAAAATAATTGAATTTTCGTTTGACATATTTTACGGCAAACGTTGGTATTTTAAAAACCTCAAAGAATTTGATAACCATTGTGTTTTATAACCGTTTGATTATCATGTCATATTGCAATGCGCGATCATATTTTTATTTCTGTTGTTCCTGGTCCATGCGTGAATGGAATGCTATATAGCGGAGTACCGCAAAAAATTCTTTGCTAAACTTTGAAAATCAAGTTATAACTTGATTAGATGGGTGGTTGGTACTTAGGGGACATGCTTAGGAATTTTGGTGGCTTGTATTTTATAGCAAAATTTGAAAATGTGAATGAAAGGTGGGGATTTGATTTTTGTTATTTGTGTATCCAACTCACAACTTCATGGTCAACCTTCACATACTTTCTCCATTTTGTTTTACCTCCTTACCCTTTCACTCTTCATTTACAATAAGAATGAAAATGGCTTCCATGTTTAAAAAAATCAAAATAAATTTTTATACTCCATTAAAATCATGAAATATACATATTTGAGCTTGTTTTAGCAAAATCAGTTGATCAATGTACGGTGGGGGCAATTCAACCATGATTTAAGAAGGGTTTGGGTCTATGCAGTAAGTGATAGCAGCAAGGGTTCGGTATTACTTGAGTTTGAGGAGGATTTAGCTTGATTTCAGGGTAAGCCGAGGTGAATCACTAGGCTGGATTGGGTGGAGCTAGGTCATTGTTTAGGTATTGCATCATGTCAGATTAGTGGAGCAAGTTATAGGGGAAGGATAAGCTAGAAGCAGTCAGAGGTTGAATATTGATACAATAAGACTCTAAGTTCGATGAGGAGTGGAATGTTGGGGTTCAAAGGAGCTGAAGAGTGTTGTGGAAGGGTGCGACATTTCAAAGCAACAAGGCTAGCGCCAGGTAAGATTTTGACTGGGTTGATCGAAGGGGGCGATGGCGTCGTGATGAAACTGTAATGGCAGACTTAGGGCGGTCTCCGTTAGACGAACGGTGGCCGAGGTTGGTAGTGCATGCCCATGAAGTGCACGATGATATTGGTTTCGGTGGTTCTTGTTTTTGAAATTGAAGATGAAGGAGAAGTAACCGCAGATAGTGGAATGGGTTGGATGAGTAATGCGGGATTTGGGCCAAGCCAATTGTGATGTTGAGTGAGAAACTTTGGAAAAATTTATTTAATTGTTATATTGAATGATGTGTTAGTTATAAAATTAAGTAATAGTAATTTAGACACATATTTAGCGGAATAAAATGTCATTTCGCTAATTATATTAATTGGACACCTATTTAGCAAAATAAATCACCATTTCGTTATAATTCACTAGATAGATTATATTTAGACATCTATTGAGCAAAAATAAACCTCATTCTTTTATTGCATTTATTTGGACACTTTTATATACTTAGTGATTAATATTGGTTAACTGTCATATTAACAATTTGTTTGTTAATTATGGATTTGATTTACATACATTTTTCTTAGGTAAATACCAGAGTTATAACTTAGAAAGTTAAATTAACTTTAAGGTGAATTGTTTGAGTACCATGATGATTACTTAGCCTCTTTTAGAGTTATTAAAGATTTGAATTTAAATCAACTTTAATTTTTAACAATTACAAATGTTTATATAATTATTATTATTATAACAAAGTGTCTTATATAGTAATTATTTTGTCAATAATGATTAAAGTTAACTAATTTGTATTGTAAATATTGTTTAACTTATTAAGTTATATTTTAAATACGATTTAAAGTTCTTTTATACTTTAATGATATTTAAAGTGATTTTATAATAATAATTTTAGTTTAAAGTCATTTAATTATTTAAATTTAACTATATTATTTTTAAAGTTATTGTGTATTATTATTTTAGATAATGGTTTAAAGTTAATTTATTATTAATAATATTGTTTTAAAATTTTGATTTATTGTTATATCAATAAGGTTTTAAAGGTAATTAACTATTAAGTTCAATTAGTATTTTATTTTAAGTTGTTTTAAGTTTATTATTATATTATTATAATTTTTTTAAAGTTTATTATTTTATTAATGATTGTTTAAAGTTATTATTTACTAATGTTTTTTAAAGATAACCGATTGTTTTATTTAAAATCTTTTAAATATCAAATTGTTTTGAAAAGGGTGTTTAAAAATAATAAAATATTTATTTCAAATAGAACTGTTTTAAATGAAAATTTTATATAAAGGTTTATTTCATAAAGAGGATTTATTTAAAGAATAATAAATTGAAAAGAGATCATGGAATTAGAAAGAAGCTTGGTTTTATAAAGGATTTAGATATTTAAAAAAGAATTTTTATAAATGGGTTTAGAGCTTTATAAAAGAGTTTAAAAATAACCTGGATATTTATAAAGAAAGTTGTACAAATATATTTAGAGATTTATAAAGAAGATATTTATAAAATAAAAGGGACTTATAAAAAGGAAGAGTGTTTTGGATCATTGTAATCTCTGTTTTAGGTAACATTTTCTTTGATCCATTTAATATAACTTTGAGGTAAGAAATCTTTCTTAAATAGTTTGTAAATATACTTATACGTTGTATAAGTACATAGAAAGTTTCCAAGTTTGAAAGTTAATAGCTTTGTACATATACTTATACCGTTGAGATAAGTATTTAAGCGTTTTCCAATTATTGAAAGAAGTATAAGAGGTTCATAAAAATATCCTTTATAAAGGTATTTCGAATTAAATATTTTGGAAAGAGATTTAATTAATGAAATATTAAATTTAAAGATGGTTTCTATGGAACTATAATCTTTGTTTGAATGTTTATTTATTTGATTGTTAAAATACTGACTAACAAACGTTGACACGTTTTGACTTCAGAAGTATGATTGTATATTAGAGTTCCCCCAAGATATAACAACCCACATATTTATCGATTTTTATATTTAAATATTTTATTTAAATATTTTATCAATACTCGGAATTTGGTCCGAAAAGCTACTTTTTGCATACGGTCGAATTACGACTCGGGACTACTCCCATTGAGTTTAAAATGACGTTTGCGATCCTTTTAAGTGTAAACTTTGATATGTTTGGAGTTAGTCAAGTTTTGCTACTTTTTCACTTTGGGTTTGGGTTTGGGTTCAGCCCTATGATTAACTTATACTCAAATCCGAACCACTCCTCCCCATTCACCCTCACTTCCTTCTCTTTTCAGTTCCAAAGCATCAATGGTGGGAGAGATGGGAAATTAAAACTCCAAAAGCCTAGTTTTCTTTTGCAAATCAAGCTCTAGCTCCAAACTAATAGAAGAACCCATTGGTAATTTACTCTTCTTCTTCTCCAACTCATTCTCTAATCAAATTCAGAAATTCCTAAACCTAACTTTGGAAAAGTTCTTCTTTTTAGCTTAGAATCAAGGTTCTTGAGTTGGATTTGAAGAGTGGTTGTTTCTCCTTTGCTTTCGAGCTTCTTCTTCAATCGTTTGGGTTCAAAGGTGAGATTTTTATCTCACATCTTTTTCTATATCTATCATTGTGGTTAGGTATGAATTCCTAACGTTTGTGCATATTCATTTGCTTTTGGTTTGAATTGATTTGGTGAATTTTCCTAAATTGGGTGTTTTGGTCCAAGTTTATGAAAATCCTATTATGAATATTTGGACAATGATATTCGGGGTGTATTGAGGAGCCGTTAAGGCTGGGTTGTCCCTAGGCATAAATCCTTAGTCGTCGTTGCTCGTACGATCACTCCCGATACGTTTTGGCCACTTTGGCCTAGGCAAATTGTTGCCCAGACCAGGTGACCAGACGTCTGGTGACCAAGTCCAGACGTCTGGTTTGGGCCTGGAGAGAAAAAAATATAACCACGCAGGATATAAAAAAAGGCAGAGACTAATTCCAGACGTTTGAAATTTATGATCAGACGTTTGGATAGGTCTCAGACGTCTGACTTGAAGTTTCAGACGTCTGGGTGTTCTCTGGATTATTCCCAGAGAACAAATCCAGACGTCTGGATTCTAAGCCAGACGTCTGATTAGTTTTCAGACGCCTGGATTGGACCTTCAGACTGCTGGAACTGTTTAATTTGCCTATTTTGGCTATTTTTGAGTATATTTCCAACTTTAATCGATTCGTGTTGATTCCCTTTTTGTTGTTATCATTTATTATGGACTTTGATGACATATTCATCGTGATTTTTGGGAATATCCATTTTGATGGATTCGGTATCGATTTCTTTGGATTTTATTCACATTCGTATGTGAATTTTAGTGATGGATTGTTCTTACAATCTTCTTTGTGATTTGTCACTTTAAAAATATAAAGGTTTCAATACTAGTAGTAAATATCAAAATTCTTTCATCAAAACGATTTCAACACTATTTTATTACAAAGCTCGTTTCTTAAACCATTTTCCAATCTATTAGTATATACAAGCCTTTACCTCACTCGTATGAGAAATCTAATTAAACGGCTTAGTAAAACAAGTGGTATGAAACGCTTGCGTTTACTTCGTCGGTTAATTCTTGGACTTGTTCGATTGAAACTCTTGTGACAATTTTCTAGTGGAGATCTACAATTTGTTTGTAAATATTTAAGTTAAGCTAGTGGTTATGGGACATGAAGCTAAGCTCATATATTTACTAGCTTACTGTAATTGACACTTCTTGATGATCATGATGATCATTTTTGTGATTTAGACTAGCAATTGTGTGATGTCTCTTTGTCCACGTAGAGGGCAGTAACTCATTTTATTGAGCTTCGTCTCATTTCTTTGTGGGGTAGCTCCCAATGGTCTTCGGGCCATTCGTGTGTCAAAAAATTAATGGCTCGCTACCATGAGATAGCTTCTCGTTCGTGTGATACATATGTTGGTGAGTTTTTATGCTCCCGTTCATGTGATAGGCCTCCCCCCCTTTCTTGTGATTTCTGGATTTCGTGTGTTGAATTCTGGAATTTATGCTTCACCTATTTTTGTGATTTTCATTGATAAGTTTTATCAATATTTGTGCATTGGTGAATTTGTGTGTCATTGACTTTTGTGATTGATATTGATATAATCGTCAATATTTATGGTTTGGTGAACGAAATAAAGAGTATGACATTCCTTTTGTTCCTTGAGTAGATTTTTGAGATATTGATTAATCTCTTGATGATTTTCAATTACTTATATATCACAGCTTGGCATTGTGATTATTATGTGTTTAGTCATATCTCTTACTCTATATTGTTTCATCTGATATTTATAGTTAGACTGATCCGTTTATTATTTTCTTATTAAATAATACTCGGGTCAGACCGAGATGTTACAGGTGCTTCGGCTTGACTTCTCTCTTAGGATTGATTTCTCTTACTTTTGGCTAACTACTTAGATTAGTAGTTTATTTCGTTGTGTACACTTGAGATATGGACTCATAGTTTTATTCTTTTGTATAGCACATGTTGCTATTCTTTTGTATTATTGTGGATCTTTTTGACCACTACTCTGATATACACTTTCCTGTGTTAGTTATATATTCATATCTTCTTCCGCCTTTGTGATATGAATTATCTGTGACTGATTTGTGTTATGCTTATTTCTATATTTGTTTCTGAGGATTATTATAGCCACTGTGTAGTAGCTTTGTGTTTGTATCGGTATGTCAGATTTCCTCTTGAAATAAAATGCATGTTATACTATCTGACATATCGGCGCTCGCGCAAAGCAATTACATGGATGGTCGCTCCTCAACAGCCTTATTCTCCGTGCTAGTTGACAGCATTACACCGTAGTGTTCTTGGCTAGCGTGGGTATAGAGGTGGGGCGTCACAGCTTGGTATCAGAGCCAAACTTCGGAACAATATGGAATATTATAATTAGGATCATCGTCCTAAGTCTTTCTTAGGAGTCGTGCTTTAGGATTTAATTCGAGTCTTCGTACCGATTCATCCTATTTTCTTTATGATTCCTTGTTTTGTCTATCAAGATTGCTTGATATTCCTTTTGCGAATAACCTTTTTCTTCTTCGTTATTTCTTTCTAAAGGAAGAGAAATGGTTAGACCTGGCCGTCCCATTGCCGGTCAATCTAGTGCTACTCCCCAAGATGGAGTTTTTATGGCTACCCAACAACTTCTTGACCTTGTCACGAATGCTCAAGCAGCTGGTTCTGATCCGGAACCTACTCACCCAAAATCTGGGTTTGCACGTTTGTGCAATGATTACACCAACCTGGGCGGGAAGCCATTTAAAGGTTCTGAAACTATTATTGAAGTCCAGGCTTAGTTAAGGACATGCGATCGAATCTTTTCTCGCATGAACCTCATTGATCTTCACCAAGTTCAGGTGGCTTCTAGTATGCTCCAAGAAAGAGCATTGGACTGGTACGAACTTATTATTTCTGAGATTAGTGAAGCGGATCTCACCTGGGAGCAATTCCGGGAACGCTTCGAGTTAATATTTGTACCAGAAGCAGAGAAAGTGACATTGGCTCGACGATTTATAGACCTTGTTCAAGGTGATTCTTCCGTGACTGATTATGTCGCCTCCTTCGAGTCGCTTTCCAAATATAGGGTTGAATACATCAACACCCCTTTAAAGAAGAACCAGAGGTTCATCTATGGCTTAAACAAAAAACTCAAGAAGCCATTACTTCTAAAATTAGAAGTTTCTTTCAACCAACTCATTGATACCGCTCTTTGTCTTGAAGAGGCGGATAGGGAAAGTGAGGTTGAAGTGGTGGGTTCCAAACCAAACTTCAACAACAAGAAGAGGCCAAACAAATTCAAAAGTCCTTATCCCAATAAGAAAGGGAGGCAAGCAACTCCTGCTGCAAAGACCTTTTCCTCTACTAAAGGGAAATGCTTTAACTGTGGTTCCAGAGACCATTTTGCGAACAAGTGTTCAAAGCCTCATACTTGTCGCTATTGCAAAGCCCGGGTCATTATTTATCTTCTTGCCCCAAGCTTCAGGGCAGGAAGGAGGGAAAGTTAAATGTTGATCAAGCCCCTGGCAACACATCTCGTGGCCAAGGTATTTCTCATTCTATCCTTGATGGCATTATTTTATTTCGTGATCATCCTATTCGAGTTTTTTTGATACGGGCGCGTCCCATTCTTTTATATCAAAAGAGCTTGTTGATACTTTTTCTTTAACTATTGTTGCTTTAATGACTTCTTTGAGAATTGCGAATCCGGTTGGTGGATCCGCAACACTCAGTTTATTGTGTAAAGATGTCTAGATTATTTTGTGTGATTTTTCTTTCCTAGCCGATTTGCATGTCATGCGTTATTTAGGCTTCGGAATGATTTTGGGAATGGATTGGCTTAACCGTTATGAAGCTCATATCCTATGCCCTGAGCGGACTATTTATCTTCGACATCCACCATCTGTTAATCAGGTTTCTGTTATTCTTAAAGATTCGGATTCTGCTTTGGTTGCATCTTTATATTCTCTAAACCCTCGTGATGACGATGATGATGATGAGGGTGATATTATTTCTCTTATTCACGTCGTTCGTGAATTTTCCGACATATTTGAGCCCGTTTTAGGATTACCCCCTAAGCGAGTAATTGAGTTCAGAATTAATCTCATTCCTAAAGCTCAACCTATCACTCGTCCTCCTTATCGTATGTCCAATAAAGAAAACGAGGAGATGCGTAAACAATTATCCGAATTGGAGACGAAGCAATTTATTCGCTCTAGTTCCTCGCCTTGGGGAGCTTCAGCTATTTTTGTGAATAAATCCGATGGTACACTTAGGCTTTGCGTTGACTACCGCAAGCTTAATGATCTTACTACAAAAATAAATATCCTTTACCTCGGATTGATGATCTATTCGATCAGCTTAGAGGTGCTAGAGTCTTTTCACAATTAGACTTAGCTACTGGTTTTCATCAGCTTCATATTGTAGAGGATAGCATTCCTTTGACATCGTTCCGTACTCGGGATGGATCTTATGAATGGCTCGTTATGCCATTTGGGTTGACAAATGCCCCAGCTTATTTTGTTGACCTAATGAATCGAGTTTCCAAAGACTTCCTCGATCGATTTGTTCTCATCTTCATTGATGATATTCTTGTGTATTCAAAAACTGAGGAACATGAAAAGCATCTTCGAATTGTGTTGGAAACTCTTAGGAGTAATCAATTAAAAGCAAAGTTTTCTAAATGCCACTTTTGGCAATCTCGTGTGAAGTTTCTCGGTCATATTATTTCCAAATCCGGAATTTCCGTGGATCCTTCAAAGATTGAAGCGATTCAAGATTGGAAGAGACCGAAGAGTGTGACGGAGATTCATAGTTTTCTTGGATTGGCGGGTTATTACCGCCGTTTTATCAAAGACTTTTCTAAGATTGTCGTGCCTCTCACTAGCTTAACAAAGAAAGGTGTTAAATACGTTTGGTCGGACAAATGTGAAACTTCTTTTCAGAAATTAAAAGAACTCCTTTCTAATGCTCCTATTCTTGTTATTCCCGAGGGGAATCAAGATTTTGTTGTTTTTACGATGCTAGTCTCATTGGTTTGGGTGTCATTCTTATGCAAAAAGAACGTGTTATTGCTTATACTTCAAGGAAATTAAAGCCTACCGAGACTAGATATGCCACACATGATTTAGAACTCGCGGCTATTGTTTTCGCCCTTCGAATTTGGCGTCATTATCTTTTGGGAGAGAAATTTATTCTTTATACCGATCATAAGTCCTTGAAGTATTTATTCTCTCAAAAAGAACTTAATTTGCGTCAACAACGTTGGCTCGAGTTCCTTGCTCCTTATGATCTTGATATTCTTTATACCCCCGGTAAGGTAATCGTGTCGCCGACGCTCTTAGCCGAAAACAACAAGCTGTTGTTTCTATAATGATATCCGAATGGAACGATCTCGAGATCTTATCCACTTGTGAGATTCGAGACCGCGTATCCGATTTATGCTCATCATTTATTTTATGTGGCCTTGAGGCTCATCCTTCTCTTTTAGACCGCATTCTTGAAGATCAAGGGCTAGATCCTGAACTGGCTCTTCTTGGCCTAAATTTTAAGGATAAAATTGATATTGAAGGTTTAAAAGACTTTGATATCGATTATCGTGGCGGCATTCGGAAATTTGGTAGACTTATCGTACCAAATATTAGTGATCTTCGAAAAGATATTTTAGAAGATTCCCATCATTCTAAATTTACCATTCATCCCGGTAGCAGTAAAATGTACACAAATATGAAGCGACTTTATTATTGGGAGGGAATGAAAATTGACATCACTAACTTCGTTAAGCGTTGCATGACTTGCCAACTCGTTAAGGCCGAGCATGAAAGGCCCGATGGGTTATTGCAACCTTTAGAAATTCCAATTTGGAAGTGGGACCAAATTTGCATGGATTTTATAGATGGCCTTCCCCATTCTCATTTGGATCATGATAGCTTATGGGTGATAGTGGATAGACTTACTAAATCCGCCCATTTTAATCCCGTTCGATCTAATCGAACCGTTCCTCTTTTGGCCAAACTCTTTATTAAAGAGATTGTTAAATTACATGGAGTTCCTACTTCTATTATTAGCGACCGTGATCCATTTTTTACTAGTGGATTTTGGAAGAGTCTTCAAAAAGCTTTAGGAACGAAGCTTAATTTTAGCACCGCTTATCACCCCCAGTCCGATGGACAAACCGAGCGTGTGAATCAAACTCTTGAAGATCTTCTTCGTGCTTGTGTGCTTGATTTCGGTGGAAGCTGGGAAGATCATATTCCTCTTGTTGAATTTTCCTATAATAATAGCTTCCAATCTAGTATTGGTATGGCACCTTTTGAGGCACTCTATGGAAGGCCATGCCGATCTCCTTCTTGTTGGCTTGAGGCCGGTGAGAAGCTGGCTTTAGGTCCAGATTTGGTTCGGGATTCCACAGAGAAAATTGACCTTATCCGACATAGGATGAAAGAAGCCCGGAGTAGACAAAAATCCTATGCCGATAAACGGAGAAGGAAATTAGAATTTTCTGTGGGAGATCTTGTGTTCGTTCGTGTTTCACCCATGAAAGGTGTTGTACGTTTCAGTCGATCGGGAAAATTAGCGCCTCGATATATTGGGCCATTTCCTATCACTGAACGTATTGGTTTCGTGGCTTATCGCCTTTTATTACCGGCTCAATTTTCTGCTATTCATGACGTGTTTCACGTTTCTCAATTACGGAAGTGTCTTCGAGATTCCGATTCTATTCTTGAGTCCGGTGTTGTGGGAGAAACTGAAGTTTCGCCTAATTTAACTTATGAGCAGCATCCTGTTCGTATTATTGCTTCGGAAGTCAAACGACTTCGAAATAAGGATGTTCTGCTTGTGAAAGTTCAATGGTCTTCAAATCCTAAGGATTGTTCTTGGGAGTCTAGAGAGTTCATCGAGCGATCACATCCGGACTTGCTTTCCCATGCTCTTTAAGGTGAACCTTTTACTTCAAATTTCTTTTGTGTTGAATATGCTTTTATGTTTGTTACTTTATATTTTCTTCTTAAATATTGCGAGGACGCAATTTCTTTAAGGAGGGGTGTCTGTAACAACCCGCATATTTATCGATTTTTATATTTAAATATTTTATTTAATTATTTTATCGATACTCGGAATTTGGTCTGAAAATCTACTTTTTGCATACGATCGAGTTAGGACTCGGGACTACTCCCATTGAGTTTAAAATGACGTTTGTGATCTTTTTAAGTGTAAACTTTGATATGTTTGGAGTTAGTCAAGTTTTGCTACTTTTTCACTTTGGGTTTGGGTTTGGGTTCAACCCTATGTTTAACTTATACTCAAATCCGAGCCACTCCTCCCCATTCACCCTTACTTCCTTCTCTTTTCAGTTCCAAAGCATCAATGGTGGGAGAGATGGGAAATTAAAACTCCAAAACCCTAGTTTTCTTTTGCAAATAAAGCTCTAGCTCCAAACTAATAGAAGAACCCATTGGTAAGTTTCTCTTCTTCTTCTCCAACTCATTCGCTAATCAAATTCAAAAATTCCTAAACCTAACTTTGGGAATGTTCTTCTTTTTAGCTTAGAATCAAGGTTCTTGAGTTGGATTTGAAGAGTGGTTGTTTCTCCTTTGCTTTCGAGCTTCTTCTTCAATCGTTTGGGTTCAAAGGTGAAATTTTTATCTCACATCCTTTTCTATATCTATCTTTGTGGTTAGGTATGAATTCCTAACATTTGTGCATATTCATTTGCTTTTGATTTGAATTTATTTGGTGAATTTTCCTAAATTGGGTGTTTTGGTCCAAGTTTATGAAAATCCTATTATGAATATTTGGACAATGATATTCGAGGTGTATTGAGGAGCCGTTAAGGCTAGGTTGTCGCTAGGCATAAATCCTTACTCGTCGTTGCTCGTCCGATCACTCACGATACGTTTTGGCCACTTTGGCCTAGGCAAATTGTTGCCCAGACCAGGTGACCAGACGTCTGGTGAAAAAGTCCAGACGTCTGGTTTGGGCCTGGAGAGAAAAAAATATAACCACGCAGGATATAAAAAAAAGGCAGAGGCTAATTCCAGACGTCTGAAATTTACGATCAGACGTCTGGATAGGTCTCAGACGTCTGCCTTGAAGTTTCAGATGTCTGGGTGTTCTCAGGATTATTCCTAGAGAACAAATCCAGACGTCTGAATTCTAAGCCAGACATCTTATTAGTTTTTAAACGCCTGGATTGGACCTTCAGACGTTTGGAACTATTTAATTTGCCTATTTTGGCTATTTTTGAGTATATTTCCAACTTTAATCGATTCGTGTTGATTCACTTTTTGTTGTTATCATTTATTATGGACTTTGATGTCATTTTCATTGTGATTTTTGGGAATATCCATTTTGATGCTTTCAGTATCGATTTCTTTGGATTTTATTCACATCTTCGAATGTGAATTTTAGTGATGGATAGTTCTTACAATCTTCTTTGTGATTTGTCACTTTAAAAATATAAAGGTTTCAATACTAGTAGTAAATATCAAAATTCTTTCATCAAAACGATTTCAACACTATTTTATTACAAAGCTCGTTTCTTAAACCGTTTTTCAATCTATTAGTATATACAAGCCTTTACCTCACTCGTATGAGAAATCTAAGTAAACGGCTTAGTAAAACAAGTGGTATGAAACGCTTGCGTTCACTTCGTCGGTTAATTCTTGGACTTGTTCGATTGAAACTCTTGTGACAATTTTCTAGTGGAGATCTACAATTTGTTCGTAAATATTTAAGTTAAGCTAGTGGTTATGGGACATGAAGCTAAGCTCATATATTTACAAGCCTATTGTAATTGACACTTCTTGATGATCATGACGATCATTTTTGTGATTTAGACTAGCAATTGTGCGATGTCTCTTTGTCCACGTGGAGGACAGTAACTCATTTTATTGAGCTTCGTCTCATTTCTTTGTGGGGTAGCTCCCCATGGTCTTCGGGCCATTCGTGTGTCAAAAAATTAACGGCTAGCTACCATGAGATAGCTTCTCGTTCGTGTGATACATATGTTGGTGAGTTTTTATGCTTCCGTTCGTGTGATAGGCCTCCCCCCTTTCTTGTGATTTCTGGATTTCGTGTGTTGAATTCTGGAATTTATGCTTCACCTATTTTTGTGATTTTCATTGATAAGTTTTATCAGTATTTGTGCTTTGGTGAATTTGTGTGTCATTGACTTTTGTGATTGATATTGATATAATCGTCAATATTTATGGTTTGGTGAACGAAATAAATAGTATGACATTCCTTTTGTTCCTTGAGTAGATTTTTGAGATATTGATTAATCTCTTGATGATTTTCAATTACTTATATATCACAGCTTGGCATTGTGATTATTATGTGTTTAGTCATATCACTTACTCTATATCATTTCATCTAATATTTATAGTTAGACTGATCCGTTTATTATTTTCTTATTAAATAATACTCAGGTCAGACCGAGATGTTACAGGTGCTTCGGCTTGACTTCTCTCTTGGGATTGATTTCTCCGACTTTTGGCTAACTACTTAGATTAGTAGTTTATTTCGTTGTATACACTTGAGATATGGACTCATAGTTGTATTCTTTTGTATAGCACATGTTGCTATTCTTTTGTATTATTGTGGATCTTTTTGACCACTACTCTGATATACACTTTCCTGTGTTAGTTATATATTCATATCTTCTTCCGCCTTTGTGATATGAATTATCTGTGACCGATTTGTGTTATGCTTATATCTATATTTGTTTCCGAGGATTATTATAGCCACTGTGTAGTAGCTTTGTGTTTGTATCGGTATGTCGGATTTCCTCTTGAAATAAAATGCATGTTATACTATCTGACATATCGGTGCTCGCGCAAAGCAATTACACGGATGGTCGCTCCTCAACAGCCTTGTTCTCCGTGCTAGTTGACCGCATTACACCGTAGTGTTCTTGGCTAGCGTGGGTATAGAGGTGGGGCGTCACACAAGAGAACTTAAATACTTACTGCATAATTCTAAAGAACCGAAATTGAGTTGGTCGAAAATTATCACTTAGTTTGTAGCCATCGGTTTTTTCGGATTTATCCGAACCACTCCAAACCAATAATGTTCATGGTGAAGTTTGTTATAGAGCTATACTATTCTTCTTGGGTGATCCTAAATGAAAAATAGTAAATTTTGAATGTTTGTTTGATCCTGGACAACTTGTACGGATGAATCCTAGAATTGCATCTCTGCCTGAAGGGTATTGTTAGCATTCCAAGATGGTCTGCTAATAAAAAGTGTAAAAGCGTAGCTTCAAGCCTCACAATCCGGAAAAATGACTAAAATAGGGAATGCAGCAGAGCTATGTGGTTAGCTACCATTAGGAGCCGTCATCACATTATTGTTCCCTTAGAGTTATTTTGCACGCATGCATTGAGTGGCAAAGTTTTCTGCCTCGGTGTTAAGGGATGAGGTAATCAGACCTGTTACGTTAAAGGGGCGACCGATTCTATGTATTAGAGGGGCAAATGTGTCGTAAACCTTAAGTACATTTTCTTGAGGTGTACCATCGGAAGATAGGCCCATACATAGTCATAAGTGGAATCCATTTTCGAATATGAGCCTACGGATTTAATTGTATATCTATAATGCTGGAATTTAATTATTGTAATAATGTCGGCCACGATTCAATATTTACTTTAATCCTAGACATTATAATGATATCTTTGGATTTTCTATAGATAACGTTTTAGTTATCTTAAGGGAAAAGCCCATCCGTATTTATATGCGACACGGTCTTTAGAGATACCTTTGATTTTAAATAATTTTACAAGTTAAATAAATGAAAATTCTTGTGATTGAGTTTCCCACGCTAGTTTTACTAGACTGACCCGAGCTTTGTTTTTCTATAATTCTTGGATCACCCCGATTATATTTTCTAGATTTAGTTGGATTATTTTGAGATTTCAAGAGACAGGTTGGATTCTCCAAGATGTATTTTCGTATATTCTTCCATTGTTTAATTATTCTTGATGACTATTTGTTCTATTTATCAGAAACTGTATAAATGGGCTATTATAACAGCCAGGTCTGATACTAGGTTAATGTGCTTTGATGTTGTATACAATAAAGATGATTTCTTTTTGTGATGATCTTGTTCATATTATATATTACTCGTCGTGTTTTTGCTAGATTATGTTTTGTCTTTTTCTTTCTTGCACCCTAGGTGACCTTTCTTTCAAACACTTAAATGATTGGTAAATAAATGTCATGGATGTACTAAGTGTCTTCTTTGGGTGTAAAAAAGACAAATTATTACATTTGGAATCAAACTATAAGTTTAAGCGAGTACCTGGCCCTAGTAGGGTAAAACTCATTTGAGATCGGGTAAGTACGATCTTAGACTGAGTATGAGTGTATTATATATAAAATCGCATATTTGTTAGTGATTACAAAATGTTTTATATTGTGTTTCTTGATCTGTTGAGTGGCTTAAGAACTCTGGCTGATGTGTCTGGCCAACATTATCGATGAGATTCCCTAAACACTTGAATAAGTCCATTGACATAATATTGTTTTAGAATTGGTAAATGAAATAATTTTACTTTGGATTATAGTTTATATATTTATGTAAAGGAAAAAATTTCAAATATTTATAAAGATATCTATGATATGATTCTTGTTAAAAGTAGATAATATTTAATTATTATCATATAGGATTTCATTAGTCATGCCCGTAAAATTTTTAGCACTGAATATTTCTAATCTATCAGTAGTTTTACTTTTTAAGTACAGGTTGGGTAGATAGAGTTTGTGGGAACATTGAATCAAAAATTTTATATATTCATTTTCACAATTTGTCTATATGGCATTCAATGATAATGTTGGGTTAAAGGTGTCTATTAAAAGAAATATTTCAAATGATTTTATAAAAGTTGATTTCATAAATCTGGATTATAAAATATATTTTGAGAATAAGATGGATTTTTAGAGGATTTAGATCCCGGTGGCTTTGATAAAGTTTTCGAATGACTCTTAGAGAAGTAATAATAACTTTACTTAAAAATACTCTAAGGTATAATATTTTGAAAGGAAATTTGTGAGTAAGATTTTTCTTTGCATAGTTCAGGGAATGTGTCTTAGTCTATTTTTTGATGATTAGAATAATCTTCTAAGTGACAGTCGGATATTTGCTTAGGAAAATGTAATGGCACTTAGTAAATTATTCGTTTTTTCATTGTACAATTAAGACGAATTTGAATTCGAATGAATCCAAAGCAAGTAGATGATAAATATTTTGTAAAAACTATTTAGTTGGAAATATATGCATAATATTGTTTCAAAAAGGGATTTGAAAAGAAGAATTATTTTTTCTATGATTATCTAATTCGAGTGACTTGAAAGTGACTAAAAATGGGGAGGAGATGTGCATGGATGGTACACACTTCTCTTGAAGTATTACCTATCTTAATAAGGGGTATTTAATATTGTTTGATAGTATCCAATTTCTTGGTATTATTTTGGAGTTACTCGAACTCTCTATATATACATATACATTTTCCATGGATTAAAATCTATATTATCATTTCAGAAGAAAAAAAATTTTGAAATAAAAAACTAGGTATTTGGATCATACATTTAATTAAGAAATATAAGTTCAAAATAAAGAGGTATTTTATATAGGATTGAATCATATGATTGTATATAGACTTCGGATTTGATAGGGTATTATACAATTGTAGAAGTTAAGTTTGTTTATTAAAATGTTTACTTAAGTAATTTTGGAAAGTAAATTAAAATCAATCTTTTGTATATACTCTCAAGATTTAGATGAAAGCTATATTTTTGGAAAGGAAGTAAAGTAAGTTTTTGAAATGTTTTACATAGAGAGGATTGTCGTTATAAAATGGTTTTTAGTGATTCGGTCTATAGTTTCATCATATTATCCATCCTTGGAATTTCAAGGATGAAATTCTTTTTAAGGAGGGAGAGTGTAACGATTCGTAATTTTTTTGTGTCTGAATTTGAAGATTTTATTTGTTTAAACATTCATATTTAAATTTAAATATAATAAGATATATGTCCAGATAACTTCTCGATTTTTAATGACGTATGTTTAATTTCTAGTATTAACTTCTTGAATATAAATATAATAAGATATATACCAGAAGTTAAGCACCATAGATGTTGCAATCATCTATAGTATTAACTTTTTGTGAAAAAAATATGGTAATGTTAATGGTGTCCATAATATTAAAAGCACATAAACATGAAATAAATCAACACGGATTTCAAAAGCTGGTTTCTTGATTATATTTCAAATCAATATTTCATTTTCAATTACATAATCCTAAAACGATTCCCAGATTTTAACCAAATATAATTATTACATAATACGCCAAGTGCGACATATGAAGATGTCCCCATAGATGATCAGAGTACTGGATAGATAGACATATCAATCATAAATACATCATAGCAGAAATACTACTAAACAACTCCATAGCTAGCTTTGCCTCCTGCAAAGTCTTTGGAAGCTCATTCGTCCAACCTACTTAAAATAAAAAGACGTTACTCTCATTCTACTCAAGTTTAATTTTGAGCACTCGAGAGTTTAAGGGGAAAACCTAAACTTCGAGTCAGACATAAAGCCTATGTAAATAATTCAATTACAGATCAGTTTACTGGTATTAAGTTAGACTATGTCGCTTAATGGAATGGTTTTTCCCTCACTAATATCCTTTTAAAATCATATCTTTTGCAAATCAAAATCCTGCAATCAAATTGTTATAGCAACAATAGCAATAACATATGTGCATATAAATCAAGTAATAAATGGACTGTCTATTTGAACATTTTAGTTTTATTTGGCTAACAATTAACCACTGGCTAACTCGCGTCTACCAGACATAATTAATATTTTAACTTCTGTTAGATACAATACTATATGATCTATCGTTAACTTACTTCTCCAAGGTCAACTTGTAACATCTAGTATTTTTGACCCTCGACAATCGACATTAATACATCCTCGGTATTCACGTGTTGCAAGTCCAAGTGCCGAATACCCGATTGTCAGGGGAGAAAAAATAAAGATAGAACAGAATCTCACACGAATAGAATAACATATATCGTTTCAACAATAATCTTTAGAGCGGAAAAATTTGAATATGATATCAAAGTCTAACCTAGATTCAGCATGGACAGTTATAAATCCACTATCCTTACAAATGATAAAAATTAAAACAAATGCAGTGGATGCAGTGGATAATAGAATATGTCTATACGTAGATGAAGATCTCTAGCTGTCCTCTGGAAACTTCATGCGTCTTCAACTAAACCTGAAACTACTCGGATTTGACCCAAGTATTAAAAATATCTGGATCGGACTTTGTAAACCGGCATGAGATACTCGATTTATAATTTGATGCCAGTTTAAAACCTTTGAAAAGAAAGGTATCTCATAAGACCATGCCCACACATAAATGCGGACGGGTTTTTACCTTATCATATTATTTCTAATAATATTCCATTTTACACATTTTCAAATAATGTATCAAAGATAGCAAAAATTGTTACATTGATTAAATTTGACGGCTTACTAGCTACTTTTTAAAAGTAGTTTCTACTATCAAAACCATAAAGACAATGTATTGGAATTGGATTTCCAACATGATTGGGAACCAATGACCATTTAGACCCGAAAAACCACGCACAACACATAGTTTCTACGTGGCTTTACATGATCTCCGTAAGCTACCAATATCTTTTCATTAATATAATATGGCAGCAAGTGCCTACAGGGATGTCTTCCCCCTATTATAACCCGAATTATGTCCTTCAGACCAGATAGTATCTCCTGCCATTCCTGGGATGTGAGGCTTATGAGGTTATGGTCCACAAAGCCATGCTTTGCTTTTCGCAAAGCCACGCTTGATTATCATAGGTTCCACTTTGAATGCCACATTTCCATTCCTTCAGTCACAATTAACTTTCCGAACATAAAATCGCTAAGCTCGTACGTATCAAAGAAGGGTGTTAAGCTATGAGAAGTTGCCTACTCCGCCACCAAATAGATAGATGTTTGTAAAAGTCAACGTTGTGATCTTTGAAATGCAATGTCAAACATTCATCCATAAAAGTTCATTTTAGGACTGAACAAGACCAAATGCACTCCTCCTACCACATCCTATCAAGTATTCTCACTAAGACTAATAGCTATTACTCCTTGTTATCGAAGATTTTCATAACAGAGCACTACAACCAACATTGATATATCACATGGTAAATTTCAACCCGAGGGACTTATGGCAAGCAGCCTTTCATTATGAAGATCCCCGTTTTCAAAAATCATCATTATCATGTCTACACTTCCAAAGGTATACATTGGTTCAAAGTGGTTTCCGGATAGGAGTTACCTAAATCCTACCCCGGTTCCTCCAAACCAATCACCGATTAAAAAGATGTCAAGTTCATATGTGATTATCAATCATCATTCAATTCATCTTTTTATTCATTCATAAATATCTCAAAGAGACATATGATTTTAAATTATTCCATTTATCTTCTCAATAGTATATAGAATCATTAATCCTTACTTATCAAGTTCTTTTTGGTTAATCAAACCTTTTTGAATCTCGGAATAATTCTAAATCATTTCATTTTTCACTTAGGAAAAAATTTCTAAATAATTTCATTTAAATCTTAATAAATGTTTATTAATTTAAAATTCAAAATTTTTTGATTGATTTACCAGGATGTTAATCCAAAACCAGCAAATATTGAGTGAGCAGAATCAATAAAAATCATGCAACTCTACTCAATATAATTTCTCATATTCAACAAGTACTATAGGAGGAATAACGATGATATCACCATTTAAATTTCACTACTAGTATGATTTTACTCTTTGGGATTTAATATCAAGTATAAAAAGATTACCTCCATAAAATCCAAGTTGTATAAAACTATATTTCAAAAGTTATAGAAAGCGCTGCGAAAAAGCGCCATGGAAAGTACTTTTTAAGCTATATTAATCAAGACGAATTTTTTATCATTTGAAAATTCATTTTTATTACTCAAATCACTTTTAAAAAATTTTAAAATATTTTTTATAATTTATTTCATATTTTTAAATATGTTAAAATATCTTTTTCAAAAAAATCATTTTATGGATTCCGAACTGCAAAATCGTGATTTTTTTCAAAAACTTGTTTTACTCATATTTCAAATTTTACTTATCAAAATCTCAATTTTCTTTCTTTTTTTGAAAACTATGAATATAATAGTTCATAAAATTCTTATTGCAAAGAAATCTGACTCTAATTCCATCCTATATAAGGATTTAACTTTAATGGCGCGAAATCGCAAACTACTATTACGCGACACGCCTATTTTAGACTCCCAATTCATGATTTGCAAAACTTCTCCAAATTGAATTTTAATGTTTATAAAACATTTAAAAACCATTTTCAAACATTTAAACAAACATTTTCCATATTTAATCTCATTTTCATTTTTAAATCATTTCATAATATTATATTATTATAATATCTCTTTTCAACCTTCTTATATTATTAAAACCATTAACAGGCTCAATCAAATCTATACAAATATTATATGAATTCATTTTCTATTAATTAAAAAAATTTATTTGATTTTTCATAATTTATCACGATCAAGTTATCAACCATATCAACATCCGTATATCAACCAAGTTATCAAATATTCATACAATCATTAAGAGATTTAATGGTCACATTATCCTTCTAAAGTTATAAATAATATTTATTATTTAATAAACATTGAGTACTCACTATTATTATCTACTCCACTAAACTTTTACGTAGCTTTCCAAGTCGATTCCAGCAGCACTTCCTCATATTTTCCTTGCTTGGAGCTCCCTGACTTGCTTCCTTCTCCTTTGGTGCTTTCGGCCTTGGCCTTGGAAGAGTGTTGCTCGGCTTTAGATTAGGATATAAAGTGGCATGAGTAATAGAGGGAATAGGGAGGTGTTTGAATTTGGTTTTGAGGTCGAATGATAACACACACATACACATTTATATATATATATATATATATATATATATATATTCTCCTTAATATTATTTCTTTATAATTTTCTAAGATGGAAGCCATTAAAGAAGGACTCTTAAAGCTTTAAGAAGAAGAAGCATGAAAAAGAGAGTGGTGTGAATGAATATGTAAATGTAGTGGGTATATATAGAAAAAAAATTATGTAAAAATAGCTATTTGTGTAATTACATTTCTACCCCTTGCCCGCACCCCCATCCCATCGTTCTACCTGTTAGCCACTCCTCTGCATGTATCTCTGTCACTTCATTCACTTCCTAGCATGTGAATTCGACTTTTGGATAGTTAAAGAGTAAGTAAATGGAAAATATCTCAGATATATTTAACTTTATGTATTTATAAATGTAAAAATGTGTTAGGTATATATGTGTGTGTGTGTGTGTGTGTGGATGTATATATGTGTTAAGGTGTGTATTACTATGTTATACATGTGCACATAACATATAAACAATGCTGCATTGACTTTGAACAACTCCGTTTGTCAAACCGTTGAAAATCGGAAAGCCGACTACCACTCACATTTTCACTTATAATTTAAATAACATACATATGTAAAAAAAATTGAAAATAAATTTCTAATCATTTTTATGAATAAAAATGATCTCATTTGAATTGTCAAATATATGAATTAATATTCACAATTATTTACAAAAATTGCTATTATACCGATAAAGTGATATTAATTTTCTTATTTTTTTCAATTAAACATATATATCTTTATAAAACTATTATAAATAATTTATTTTCACTTTATAACCACCTAAAATAAATTATTGTCTTTTAAAAGCAATTATTTAAATAATGATAATACTTATTAAATCATTAAATCTTAATTTAAATTCATAAATCAATTATTAAATATAAATGCATCACTAATGATGCCATCAATACTTTTATTTTTTCTAGAAATTAAAACATTATTTTATTTCATATTTTAGTCAAAATAAAAAATAAGTGTATGTATCTAGCTTCATGCAGACGATTTATGATTTTGGAGCTGTTTATCGATAAAATGGTTTTCATCATTTTATTGCTATTATTCCAAATATATGTTTTTGTAAATACTTATACAATTATTATTTATTGTTTTAAAACATCATAATCTATGTAAAAAAATATTATATTTGAATTAAATTTTTTATTAAACTGATAAATTTGCATGTCGTTACACAACTGATCCTAATGGTTTTGCGGGCTCAGCAATAACTTACCTCTACTCCGTGTGTTCTTTTTTGTGTACAACACCTTTTTAGGCTTACCTGTGACAAAGCCCTACATACTAGAATATTGGACTTATATTGGCTAGGTGCTACTAGTTAAATATAGGGCGTGATCCAACACCAGTTCTATCTGGTCTTCTAATATCTAAGTCATATACTTAGGATTAACTACCTTATTCAATTTTCCTTCAAAGCATTTCTTTCAAATTGATTTAACCCTTTCAAATCATAATTAAGCAAAGAAAATATACTCTTTATTTTACTCAAAATACTTATGGAATGATATATGCTTTTTACATAAAACAATGTTGATGAAAAGTTAAAATTAATAAGGTTATCTATCCATTCGAAACAAGATAAATACCTTGACCTTGAAAACAACAGGCTGAAAGACCAAAACCTTCCTTTCGAATATATCGAAAATAGATCTTTCGAAATCATTACTTAAAATCTTAGACTTCCTCTCTCAAAGCCATTAGGAGAGCGTTCTCCACCGGTGGGTGATTTCTCTGCGATGGAGGAATTTGATCAATTTATTATTAACTCTAATTTGATTGAAATTCCTCTTTATAATAGAGAATTTACTTGGAGTAATACTAGAGAATTCCCATCTATGTTGCTTCTAGATAGGTATTTCGTTAGTGATAGAAATGAGGATAAATTTCATATTTGTAGAGTGCCTAGTTTACCTTACACTTATTCTGATTAGTGTCCTATTATTCTCACATGTGGTTATTAGAACCCAATTTTTCGAATTTAATTAGGAATAAGTGGATTTTTATGATTTTTTACAATATTAGAAATAAGAATAATTCTGCTAAAAATTCTGTTTTAAAACTTTGGGATCTTCGGAATTTTCTTAAATATTGGAATAAAAATGTTTTTGTAGTACTAAATTTAAAAAAGAAAATATTCTTTCTGGAATGCTTAAAATAAACAAGATAGAAGAAACCAGACAACTAAATTTAGGTAAGCGTAACGTTCTCGCTAATCTAAAAGATGAGCTTATCTCTATTTTAGAAAAGGACAAGCTTATGTGGAAATAGAGATCCAGAATCTAGTGGATAAATGATGGTGACAATAATACTAAATTTTTTCACAATATGGAAAATGGTAAAAACGTAGTAATATGATTAATTCTATTTTGTGAATAATGAAGAATTGGTTGATCAAAGAGATTTTAACAAGGATTTTAAAGACCATTATAGAAAAAAATTTGGTAATAAAAAAAACATACAATTAATGCTAGATGGAATGATCTTTATCCTTCTGATTCTAATGTTGATCTTTCTGATTTAGATAACCCGTTTACTGAAGAGGAAATTTGGAAAGCCATTAATGGCATTCCGGTGATAAATCCCCTTGTTCAGATGGGTTACCAATTTTCTTTTATAAAACATTTTGGAATGTATTAAAATTCGATTTAATTAGAAGGTTTAGTGAATTCAATTATGGAAATTTGCAATTCGAAATATTTAATTTTGCAAATGTTATTCTATTACACAAAAAAGTAGGCGCTAATAACTTAAAAGTGTAACGTCCCGGGGTTTTGACACTTATTATTTGAATAATTTACTGATTTTAAATATGGGAATATTATTTTTATCTGTCAAATAATAAATTTTGATTTTTCATATAACTATGTACATGTATATGTATATTTATAGTCGGGAAGCCATGATTTAAAAGTCTAAAATTTTAATCTCGAAAAAAAAAACTTTAAATAAAAATTCCACCTTTCAATTATAGGATATGATTTTATATATATTGCTACCCGGTACCTTGGGCCGGCTACAAAATGATAGGTAAAGATATTATTATTAGAACTAGATAAGATTTTGACCAAGAAGATCCTAGAGGTGTAAGGGTTTGATGCAATCGACATGCTTCGGCATCCTTGGCACGGTGCAGACTGGAGGTGTTAGCAAGTTGTCAGGCCCACAACAAAGCAAGGGCATTTGGCCTGCCTGGCCCGGTGCACAGAAGTCACCTACTATGGGCCGAGGTACCTTGTTCCTAAGCCCATGAGGGAAGTCCAATCCATCTTTTTCTATAAATAGAAGGGCTGATGCACAGTGAAAGGGGACTTTTTGGAAGAACACTGGGGAGACCCTGCCATTTTGGATACTCTCCTCTTTTTAATTCAAAATTGTATGCAAGTGATTGGTTTACGGATTGTATCTGTATTCAAGTGATTGAGAAAGCAATAAATATTAAATAAAAAGTGGACGTAAGCAATTACGCCAAACCACTATAAATGTGGTGTTCTCGTTTTTGTTGCTCTTTTTGCATTGAATTACACTATTCTTCAGTTATAATTTACTCTCTTTATTAATTTCTCTACATAACTCTGCTCAAGGGTGTTAGTGATCAATTTTGGCGCTAACATATATATATATAGACACACACACACACACATATACATATATATATATATATATGAGTGGGTATATACATAACTTTAATATAAAAATTTAAGATAATATATGTGTGTGTGTGTGTGTATATATATATAAGGGTAATACATGTAAGTGGCAAAACTATATTTGTATATTAGTTAAAGGGTATGTACAAATTTATAAAAGTTATATAAGACAACGCTAAGTTTATATATATAAAGTATAAACGTATATTGCTATGATGTATATATATGTATATATAAGCGGACATAGTAATAAATACATATCAGCTCAAGCACATAACAAATCAAATCCTTCACTCAAAATCCAAATCAACAAGGGAAAAAAAAATCAAATTACTTATTTAAAATTAGGTCACTATTTTAAAAAAATAAAATGAAAAAAATAAAAAAAAATAACACTGTACAAGGAGATAGGCTTCAGCCTGTTCAAACTTCCTTCCTTTTTCTCTATAAATAACACCGAAACTTCACCTGAAAGAATTCTAACTTACAAGGCACAACAAAAGGAAAAAAATACAAAGCTTCCATTTAAAACTTAAAGAAAACTAGAAGCTCAAGCTATAGGAACGATCAAACAAAAAACAAAGAAGCAGGCTTTCATTGTTCAAAGAAAAATTGTGAGTAAAACCCTTTAAAACTTTTACTGTAAAACAAATATATGTTTGTAGAACTTGGATAGATTCTTTATTTGTTAAATGTTAACAATTTAATCAGTTTCCATGCTTTTGTATGTGTGTTAATTATGGGGTATACCCTGTTAAACTCAAAAGACATGTACAGTCTCTGTTCTTTGAAAAAAAGTTATAGACCTTGCAACTTAAAAATCCATTTTCTCACAATCCAGTCAGTTTTGGATGATGATTCCAAAGCAAAGTCGTGTGTTTACTAATATAATTTATTTTAAAATTAGTTTGTTTGATATAATGAAGCATGGTGGAGTAAGGAACACTTTACAGTAAACAACCTAAAAATGACAAAATCCTAAACATCATAATTTAATCCTTGGTTCATATGACTATGTTTGTCTTCGAAAATACTGATTTCTGAGAGTGATTAGGTAATTTTTAGTGGAGTATATAGTGAGGGATTTGGAGTTGAATGGGTTTTCGATTTTTATAAAATTCCGACGAACCATTCGATGTTGAAGGCCGAGCTTGGGTCAGAAGGAAGATTCTACGATAGGGAACGAGCAAAAATTGGTGAGGGATTTTATAAGGGGGTGTAAGGTTGGTCAGAGGCGAAGTAGGAATAGAGAGGGGGTTTGGGTTGTGTTCGGTTTTGGAATGATGGCGACGTTGAGAATGCGAATGGAATGTGCAGTCATGGGGAAAAGGAAGGGGAGAAGGTGACGAAGCTATTAGTGGAATTTTGCGGTGAAAGGGGGCATGGGTTGGTATGGCGAGGAGTTTGAATGTGAGCGACTGGTTCGAGGGATCTAATTTAGAACCAGGTGTTGTTTGTGCTTCATTCGAGCGTGATCGGGTAGAGATGATCGTGGACGGCATGTGAGGATGGTAGACGTCAAAGCGAAGGTCATGGGTGGGGCATGCACGTGCACGGCGATGCACGCTTGCAGGTTGGAAAAACAAGAGAAGGAAGAATATGAAGGAGCGGTAGAATAAAGAAAAGGAGAAAGGGTGGGGTTCGTTTCTTGTTTTTGGGCCGGACAAGCTAGGTCTTTGTTTTTTTAAAATGAAATAAAATAAATAATTATCAAATGATTCGATTAAAAACCTCTTAACTTTTTTTGAAATTTATTTTCTTTTTATCTTAATTCAATCAACATAGAAACTTATATTTATCCTATCACCAACATTCATGCTTAATTGACTTTATTAAGTTTGGTAGTATAGAATTAAATAAATTCTGATAATTAAAGTTAATAAACAAATTAAATTTTAAATTGATAAAATCCTAAGTTAATTTAGTTATTAATGGATTGCTAAAGTTAATTAATTTAAGAATAAATAGTTTTTGTAATTAATCTTAATTATAAGTAAGGAAAGTTAGAAGTATAATTAATTTTGGGTTATTTAAATTAACTGGATGATCATTTGTGACTGGTTGATATTGGCTATAACCCGTTAAAATAGTTTATGTTAGGTGATTGGACTTGATTTCTTTTGAGTATTCATTTCAAGTTGTTCTGTGTCTGTGACATAGAGTACCCGAACGAATTGAATGGTTGAAATGAAACATTGATATGTTTTATTGGAAATAGCCATATGTAATTAAATTTCCATTTTTAGTGGTGGCATCCTAAATTTGAATTGTTTGTCAAAAACAACATGCCTTTCAAAAATATATCATTTAGATTCGATGTGTGACGACCCGACTTTCAATGACCGTAAAGTCATATCATCTTTAAGAAAGAAAGGGATAGAAAAGTGAAAAGAAAGATGAGAAAGAAGAAACAACATCAGAATCTCAACAGCGGAACGAATAAAATAAATTAATAACATAAGTATTACATAATATACAACAACTTATCAAAGTTACACTGACAATACATCACATACTAGACAGTTATAAACACCTGTCTAGTTATTACAACTCAATACAATACAAAGAAACCACTCAGAGAACACACACACCAGAAACTATATATCTAACGCCGAAGCCTCCTGCTCCATTGCTCCTCCATAATTCGTCAAAGCTAACCTGAATCCCTTGGCTACTCCTAAAATTTGAGTACCCAAGAGTTTAAGAAAAACAGAAATAAACTCCGGGTCAGACATGGGTCTGGTGTGAGTAAGAGGTTAAAGTTGCTTAACTTTTGAAAAACCTTTGAAAAGGAAAGGTATCACGTAAGACTTCCCACACGTAAACACGGAAAAGATTTTACCTTACGCTAACCAAAACATTTGATAGGAAATCCGATGATATTATAATAGGTCTAGGGTTTTCAAGTAAGTAAGAAATAGCCGAAATTGTTACATTCATTAAATTCCAGCTACTAGCCACAAAAGTGGGTAATACAATCAAAACCGTTGGCACTTATTGGATTTTGGATTCCATACATTGGCAGGGCTACCGGGGTACCGCCCGTCACAATACGGGGCCTAGATCACCGTACCGAGGATCACTCCCTATCCCTGCAACACAACGTCGGAACCATTCCTTACTGAACAGTCCCGAACAAGACCACCCCGTAGTTGTGATCAGCAACCGCACCACATAGTCGAAATAAAAGGGACATCTAGACAAGGGTAAATCTCGTCCTACTTGGGCATGACCCACTTAGCCTTGCTGCACCTCCCCTTTTTTAGCCATTCCTGGTTGATGAGGCTTGAGGCAACGATTACCTTTATAGAACACATAACTTAGAATGCTCATCGTCCACCTAACGATGTTCTGAAAGCATTCGATCCATACAAGTTCATTCCGGGTTCGAACGAAACCGAAGGCATTATCTCGTTACACTCATTTTGGAATCACCTTCAGAGTTAACGACAATAAACCTTTCACTCTGAATCTTCATCTTCACTTGAGATTCACGGCCTATCGTTAATTTGGATCGATGTGGTTTTCAGATATCTAAATAAGGAAACCCGATCCCGGTCTCACCGAATCTAAAACGTATCTTTTAAGGCCAAGTTGTTTTAGAGTTTAAAACAATGTCAATTCTATTACACAGATAGATAATTCACAACATCACAATAGATAATCAACATTATCATCATAAACAGATAATCTATATCATCATTATAAACAGATAATCCATATTATCATCCCAATGCAACCAAAGCATCCACATCACACAACATTACTTATCTCATAGCTGGGATTAAAAACATTCAAGGCAACCAATATCATCCATTCATACATAAGTAATGATTTAATGATCACACCATCTATAATTAATTTAAAGTGAATTAAATTAATTACTTTATCTCTAATTAATTTAAAGTGGGTTAAATTAATCACATCCTCTTTAATTAATTTAAAATAAATTAAATTAATTACTTCATCATTTTAAATCTTGCTTACTTAACCATTAATTAATTACAAATCAATTAATTAACCACCATCTCATTATTCATTTCAATTAATCATTCTTGATTAACACTTTTCTAATTACTATAAGTAATTAGCCTTTAAATTAATTACACAAGTTAATTATACTTAACCCTTTACAATAATTAACTTTTAATTACTTAACCAATTAATTAACTAAAATTTACTACATTAATCCTTTATTAATTAATTACTTCATTTGTTAATTATTCCTTACTCAATTAATTCTAAATTTACATCATTAATTAATTAATGATTTTTAATTACATTTTTAATTAATCTCTCTATTTAAATTAATTACATTAGGTAATTAATCTTCAATTAAACCACATATATTAATCTCCCTAGATTAATAACATCCAGTAATTAACTACCCTTAATTAGTTCATTCCATAAATTAATTAACCTTAATTAATTATCTTAATTAATCCCTTGATTAATTTCAAAGTAATTTAATCCAAATCACTTCCATTATTAAAACATCTTTAATTACATCCCATAATTATCAATTAATTACTTCCCTAAGTAATTAAAATTTCATTAATTACATTAAGTAATTATTTATCAAATGATCAGGTGTTTAAATTAATTAAACTAAATTAATTAAATTAAGCTAATCATATTAAACTCAATTAATTACACTAAGTAATTAATTCATTAATCACTTCTATTAAGTAATTAAACTTTAACAATTTCATAAATGATTATTATTAATTAATTAATCTAATTAATGATTAAAATTAATCACATTAATTAATTGTTAAATAATCTCAAGTTAATGACCTTCATTAACTATTTACAATTCTTTAATTACTTTTCTTGAGTAATTAAACTTACTTTTATCATTATTAATTTCAAATTAGTTAATCTTTAATAATTCATTAATTAATCCTAATTATTTAATTAATTAAGTGTTAACCATAACTTAATTAATTCTTAATTACTTAATTTAATTAATCTCTAATCATTAATTAAAATTTAATTAATAATCCTTAATTACAAATTAATTAACCTTTATTCATTAATCTTAAGTCTTAATTAATCAATTTAAAAACTCTTAATTATTTAATTAATCATCCATATCATTAATTAATTAAATAATTAATTATCCATTTTAACTAACTTAATAATTTAATGAAATCATTAAATTCTAATTTAATTTAAGAAAAACATTTCTTACTTAATCAAGCATTTAAAACAATTTGTTTTCAAATTTACTTTAAATTCCATTTTTGAACTTCATTTTAAATTTAAGATTTTAAAATGAATACAAATTTATCTAAACAATGTTTAAAAAACAATTCAAAACCTTTTTATCTCATATGTTAAAGAAATATCCATTTATAAAGAAGTTTAAAAGTATTTCAAACCCAATTCATTTTAAAATTAAAATTAATTTAAAAATACACTTTAAACATTCCAAGTTATTTAAAACAATTTCAATTTAAAGGTTTCCTTTAGTTTCAAACTAAAATACATATTTAATCTTGATTCCCGATTTAACTTAAATTTTAAAAGCTTTACTTACATTTTAAACTCCATTTTAAAGTTCTAACTATTTAATCATTTTTAAAGTAGTTAAACAATTTAAATTTAAACTTTATTTTATTTTAAAAACTAAAATTCAAGCACAAATTCTAGATTTTAAAACTAGATTTAAACTTATTTAAAATTTCTATTTTACAAATTAAACTTTCAGTTCAAACTCAAAACCAAAATATACTTTTACACTTAAAAGTTGTTAAAACCAAATTTATATTTCAAAATTTAAATCATTTCAAATCTAAGATTCAAACTGCTTGAATTCAGATTCAAACTCAGGTTTTAAACTTATTTTAAATTTTAATTTACATTTAAACTTAACTTTAAATTAAAAAAAAAAACAGAACATGTTTTTGTTTTTTATAAAACCCGTAAACAACATTACTCGAGCCAACCCTGACATGACTTTGAGTTCAAGCCTAACCTGCTTCGAGTTAAAACTCGAATCACCCGAGAATCACTCGAGTATGCTACAGCTGCTACAATCCCAAACTTCATCACAAAAATTCACAGTACATCGAGCACATGCACGGCGTCTCCGACCATCCTTGATCAACTTCGCGACCTCCATACAGTCGACGATCGTCACCTCAGATCATCTAAACAACAACCCAATCATCTCATGCTCGAAATCAAAATCGAGATTCAAATCCTAAACCTGGAACAAAAACTGGAACGGAACTTCGACCTGAAAATCCCTCGTTCACGCGCCTCTGACCACCGGAGCGATTGCAATTCCGGCCACACATTCGTCAACCACCATACTTTCAGTACCCAAGATATAGTTGAACTCGATGAACTACAATTGCCGAAGTAATCGATTTTATCTAACCCAGTAAAACTAGGGTTCCAAACTTCCAATCACAATCACCATCTCCAACATGAAATACACCATAATCTGATAATTTTCCCATCACCCATGATAACTCCTTCACCTCATGAGCACTCTCGACACCTCTAAACATTTGGGCCAAAAAAGATGCCTCAAAATACATAATACAGTCAATATAGAACTGCTCTTTGATTCTAGCATTAAAAAAATGTAATTTTAGGTTTAAAATTCATGATTTTGTATGATATTTCAGATTATAACCCTGAATCATCGAATCAATGTATTTGAATTTCACTTATTTTCAAACTTGCTTGGTTATTTTAAATTTCCAGAGACTATTCAGTATTATTCAACTTAAGTAAAATTTTAATTTAAGGTTTGTAATGAAACAAACCAGTATGCTTTGAATCTTAAGTTTTAACAGAGTCAAAATAAGGAGGTTTTGAATTTAAAGTAAACCAAGAAACTAAAAACTGGAAGCAGAGAGGACTTACAGATATCACAGGCATGTATACAACATACATAAGAAAATTCAAAAATTATACATACACAAACATATTTATTTCAAACAACTTGCATGCAACCGGATTTTTATTCTAAATTTTTTAAAATAAAGTTACTCACTTGAAATTTTGATGAGTAGAGCACCAGTTTTGAAAAACCCTTATGAATCTTTTGAAAACATGCTTGAATGCTTTTATTATTGATTTATAAAACTTAAACTTGAATTGCTAATGTTTTCAACTTGCATTAGTTCCCAGGTTTGCATGCAGTAGCCTGATTTCCACATTTTGAAGAAATGAATGCATGCTTTTAAAATAGATTTGAATTTGCAGGTTTGCTTCAGATTGTTGCATGAGCTTCAAGATTGAATAAAAATGTAGACTTGCATGATTATTTTGAAAATGCTTTGCATGTGAACAGGTTTTGCATTAGATTTTGATTTGAGGAAAAGTGTTTAAAGAGAATGATTTTGAAGAGTGATATGCAACTTGGTTACAGGTTGATGAAAACTGGGTTTAGAGGAAATAAAAATTTGCATTTTGATATGAGGAGTTTGTTTACTGATTTTCATTAGAATGAAGATTACTTTAGAGTGAAATGTTTTCAGCTAAAAGATTTCTTAGTTTGGAATTGAAAATGAGAAAAAGAAAAGAATGGAAGAAGGCAAGTGTTTATATAACTTATTTTATGATTTATTTAAATATCAAAGAAAAATAAAAATACAATTTGACACTTTTAGAAAACTATACATTTGTCACTTACCTTAATTAGTAAATTGACACATGCTATTAAAGCTCTTGGATGTTTACACATGTCTCTAAAGTAATTAGTATTTATAATTAAAAGTTAATGAAAGTTTTAAACTTAATTAATTTACAAATACTTAATTATATATATAGCTAATTGCTTTAAGGAAATAAAACCATTTATATTTAAAAATAAAAACAATACATTACTTTATTATTTGAAAATAACATTTTAGATAATTTAAATAAAATTTAAAAAAGAGATCGTAAATTACTTATTATTTATATGAATAAACGTTTCATATTTTAATTGTATTTAAACTTTCATATTTAATTATAATCATATTTATTAAACAAAATTTTAAAAAGGAAATAAAACAAATCTTATTATTAATCTTATTTAAACTTTAAGCTAAAATCCTTTTTAAATAATTAAACATTTATTTTATGTATTTTAAAACCATAAAGTTCTTAATTAAATAGGTTAGAAAAGCTTAACATTAAATAAATCATAATTTCCCAATTATCAAAATATTGGAATTAGAAAATATGCTATATTAATCAAATTTAAAACCAAACTCATCCATTTAAAATATATATAAATATATATATATACATTATAAATAGAAATCAATTTATTATCTTATTAAAAGATAAATTCACTAATTAAATATTTAATAAAAGAAGATTATTAAATCAATTCAAATTTTATTAACAAAATTTATCATATAAATTTAATTTTTAAATACAGAATATTAAATTTATATTGCCAAAAATTCCAGGATATCACATTCCTTCCCCCTAAAATAATTTCGTCCCCGAAATTTAAAACAAAGGTAATTTAATAATCTCATTAAAGATTTAATTTTAAAACACAGCATATATTAATCATATGCTAACTACGAAAGCAATCAATTCATCCAATCAAAACAAAACTAATTATCTAGAAAAATTCTGTATAGAACTTCCTCGAGTTTCCCCGGTATAAATATTGGGATACTCGCTCTATAGAATCCAAACAATCAATACTACCAAGCTACAGAGCTCTTATCTCATCTAGATCTACAACTCTAAACAGGATATCAAACTACAGACGAGTCTGACTCAACAACCAAACCTCCTGAACTACTGGTTCTACAACTAGAAATATATCAAACACGTACTCCCTCTAATATACGTGAAACATACCAAGTCCCTGTTATCCAAACTGGCAATTCAACTCTTGAAAACCAAAGCATTTATCTTACCAAAACACAGAAGAAGTCCAAAACACCTCGGAGCCAGCTTCCCAGACTTACCAAAATTTAAAGCTCCTTGTATCGGAGAAAACTTAACCAAAACCCAATCTCCGATTCCGAAATCCAAATTCCTCCGTCCCTTATCCACAAAATCCTTCGAACGATCCCGGTCTGCCTACATCCTTCCTGATCAGCTCATCCCTATGTTGATTCCACTAGAAACAAACTAGACCAAAACAACCCAATCCAATGATCTCCTCAAGATCCACCCAAACCAAGAACTCAAGCTCTACTCCTCAAACATCAGAAGACAGAACTTACTTCTGCTTATCCGAAAAAGAAAAACAGATGCACTCTAAAACTGCTTCCGCTGCACAACTCTGATTTGAAGTAGAAGAAAATGCTGATGAAGAACACGAGCAAAGACTAGACAACACATCTCAGAAATATGGTTCAACGGATCCATAAAGAAAACTCAGAAATTCCATCAAAATCTGAGCTGCTTCTCCAAACTCTATCACTAGGAACCATCCTTCTACTAACTGAACCACCAGTACCAATCCTGGAATACTAGCCGATAAGAAAACTCAATCTCCAGATGCAGACAAACCTCTGACTTCCTTGAAGACATTTGGAAAATCTCCAACAACCCAAGAGAACACTCAAACTATCGCAAGTCACTTTTCGATCAACCCAGCCTAATATCCAAAGAAACTGCTCTCTCTTTACCAATCAGTACAGCTTACGCTGGCCTAGCCAACTTACCGAAGAAATGGATCCACTCTGCTGCTTCTGAACTCCACCTTCAGAAAAACTACTCAGCCAGAAAACTTCCTGCCAACACAGAACACCCCGAGCTGCACTGCTAACACCAATGCCAAAGAATTCCTAATCCAAAGCTCTTCGAGAACTCGGACCTCAAACCAAACAGAAACACCCTGCTGGACTCAGCCACATCACCGAAATAGACACACTTCCTTACTCTTGTTCGAAAGAAACATCTTCGGAAACATCCATAGTCACTGCATCTCATCACGCAGCTACTACTTCCTAAGGTAGCAAGATGCCATCACTCACTTCTGCCAAACCGACAGATCCAAACTTTACTCTCCAAACTCTGCACTTCAAAGATGGACTCTGAACCTTAATAGGTTTGCTTCATAGATATATGAAATCCTTACACCAAGCAAAGCTCACCCGAGACGGTATTAGGTCTACAGTCTCAACAAATACACTTCCAACCTCAAACATTCAAACTCCAACAATTGGTAGTTGTGTTACACACACCACTACCCAAACTACTTTTATAACTTATATTGGAAAACCCGCACAGGTAACCCAACATATAGGTAGAAATAAATATATATTTATATATATTAAAAATACAAATACACTCTCTCAAGATAGACATCACTCCAGAGCCTAGGTATTCGCTCAACCTAGCGTCTGATACCAACTGTGACGACCCAACTTTCAATGACCAGAAAGTCGTAACATATTTAAGAAAGAAAGGGATAAGAAAGAGAAAAGAAAGTAGAGAAAGAAGAAACAACATCAGAATCTCAACAGCGGAACGAATAAATTATATTAATAACATAAGTATTACATAGTATACAATAACTTATCAGAGTTACACAGACAATACATCACATATTAGACAGTTATAAATACCTGTCTAGTTATTACAACTCAATACAATACAAAGAAATCACTCAAAGAACACACACAACGGAAACTATATATCTAACGCCGAAGCCTCTGCTCTATTGCTCCTCCATAATTCGTCAAAGCTAACCTGCATCCCTTGGCTACTCGTAAAAATTTGAGTACCCAAGAGTTTAAGAAAAATAGAAATAAACTCCGGGGCAGACATGGGTCTGGTGTGAGTAACAAGTTAAAGTTTCTTAACTTTTGAAAAACCTTTGAAAAGGAAAGGCATCACGTAAGACTTCCCACGCATAAACATGGAAATTTTTTTACCTTACGCTAACCAAAACATTTGATAGGAAATCCGATGATATTATAATAGATCTAGGGTTTTCAAGCAAATAAGAAATAGCCGAAATTGTTACATTCATTAAATTCCAACTACTAGCCACAAAAGTGGGTAATACAATCAAAACCGTTGGCACTTATTGGATTTTGGATTCCATACAATGGCAGGGTTACCGGGGTATCGCCCGTCACAGTACGGGGCCTAGGTCACCGTACCAAGGATCACTCCCAATCCCCTGCAACACAAAGCCGGAACCATTCCTTACTGAACAGTCCCGAACATGACCACCCCGCAGTTGTGATCAGCAACCGCACCACACAGCCGAAATAAAAGGGACATCTGGACAGGGGTAAATCTCGTCCTACTTGGGCATGACCCACTTAGCCTTGCTGCACCTCCCCTATTTTAGCCATTCCCGGTTGATGAGGCTTGAGGCTACGATTACCTTTATAGAACACATCGCTTAGAATGCTCATCGTCCACCTGATGATGTTCTGAAAGCATTCGATCCATACAAGTTCGTTCTGTGTTCGAAAGAAACCGAAGGCATTATCTCGTTACACTCATTTTGGAATCACCCTCAGAGTTAACGACGATAACCCTTGCACTCTGAATCTTCATCTTCACTTGAGATTCACGACCTATCGTTAATTTGGATCGATGTGGTTTTTAGATATCCAAATATGGAACCCGATCCCGGACTCACCGAAACCAAAACGTATCTTTTAAGGCCAAGTTGTTTTAGAGTTTAAAAAAATTTCAATTCTATTACACAGATAGATAATTCACAACATCATAATAGATAATCAACATTATCATCATAAATAGATAATCCATATCATCATTATAAACAGATAATCCATGTTATCATCCCAATGCAACCAAAGCATCCATGTTACATAGCATTACTTATCTCATAGCTGGGATTACAAACCATTCAAGGCAACCAGTATCATCCATTCGTACATAAGCAATGATTTAATGATCACACCATCTATAGGTAATTTAAAGTGAATTAAATTAATTACTTTATCTCTATTAATTTAAAGTGGGTTAATTAATCACATCCTCTTTAATTAATTTAAAATAAATTAAATTAATTACTTCATCATTTTATATCTTGCTTACTTAACCATTAATTAATTACAATTCAGCTAATTAACCACCATCTCTTTATTCATTTCAATTAATCATTCCTGATTAACAATTTTCTAATTACAATAAGTAATTAGCCTTTAAATTAATTACACAAGTTAATTATACTTAACCTTTACAATAATTAACTTTTAATTACTTAATCAATTAATTAACTAAAATTACTTACATTAATTTTTATTAATTAATTACTTCACTTATTAATTATTCCTTAATTAATCAATTCTAAATTTACATCATTAATTAATTAATGATTTCTAATTACATTTTTAATTAATCTCTCTACTTAAATTAATTACATTAAGTAATTAATCTTCAATTAAACCACATATATTAATCACCCTTGATTAGTAACATCCAGTAATTAACAACCCTTAAATACTTCATTCCATAAATTAATTACCCTAATTAATTATCTCAATTAATCCCTTGATTAATTTCAAAGTAATTTAATCCAAATCACTTCCATTATTAAAACATCTTTAATTACATCTCGTAATTATCAGTTAATTACTTCCCTAAGTAATTACAATTTCATTAATTACAATAAGTAATTATTTATCAAATCATCAAGTGTTTAAATTAATTAAACTGAATTAAGTAACTTAAACTAATCATATTAACTCAATAAATTATATTAAGTAATAATTTCATTAATTACTTCTATTAAGTAATTAAACTTTAACAATTTCACAAATGATTATTATTAATTAATTAATCTAATTAATTATTAAAATTAATCACATTAATTAATTGTTAAATAATTTAAGTTAATGACCTTCATTAACTATTTACAATTCCTTAATTACTTTTCTTGAGTAATTAAACTTACTTTTAACATTATTAATTTCAAATTAATTAATCTTTAATAATTCATTAATTAATTCTAATTATTTAATTAATTAATGTTAACTGTAACATAATAAATTCTTAATTACTTAATTTAATTAATCTCTAATTATTAATTAAAATTTAATTAATAATCCTTAATTACAAATTAATTAACCTTAATTAATAAGTCTTAATTAATCAATTTAAAAACTCTTAATTATTTAATTAATCATCCATATCATTAATTAATTAAATAATTAATTATCCATTTTAACTAACTTAATAATTTAATGAATTACAAATCATTAAATTCTAATTTAATTTAAGAAAAACATTTCTTACATAATCAAGCATTTAAAAACAATTTCTTTTCAAATTTACTTTAAATTCCATTTTTAAACTTCAATTTAAATTTAAGATTTTAAAATGAATACAAATTTATCTAAACAATGTTTAAAGAACAATTCAAAACCTTTTTATCTCATATGTTAAAGAAATATCCATTTATAAAGAAGTTTAAAAGGATTTCAAACCCAATTCATTTTAAAATTCAAATTAATTTAAAAATACACTTTAAACATTCCAAGTTATTTAAAACAATTTCAATTTAAAGGTTTCCTTTAATTTCAAACTAAAATACAGATTTAATCTTGATTCTAGATTTAAGTTAAATTTTAAAAGCTTTACTTACATTTTAAACTCCATTTTAAAGTTCTAACTATTTAATCATTTTTAAAGTAGTTAAACAATTTAAATTTAAACTTTATTTTATTTAAAAAACTAAAATTCAAACCCAAATTCCAGATTTTAAAACTAGATTTAAACTTATTTAAAATTTCTATTTTACAAATTAAACTTTCAGTTCAAATTCAAAAGAAAATATACTTTTACACTTAAAAGTTGTTAAAACCAAATTTAGATTTCAAAATTTAAATCATATCAAATCTAAGATTCAAACTACTTGAATTCAGGTTCAAACTTAGGTTTTAAAATTATTTAAATTTTAATTTACATTTAAACTTAACTTTAAAATTAAAAAAAAAATAGAACGGGTTTTTGTTTTTTATAAATCCTGTAAACAACATTACTCGAGCCAACCCTGACATGACTTCGAGTTCAAGCCTAACCTACTTCGAGTTAAAACTCGAATCACCGGAGAATCACTCGAGTATGCTGCAGCTGCTACAATCCCAAACTTCAACAGAAAAATTCACAGTACACCGTGCACATGCACGGCGTCTCCGGCCATCCTTGATCAACTTCGCGACCTCCCTACAGTCGACGATCATCACTTCAGATCATCCAAACAATAACCCAATCATCTCATGCTCGAAATCAAAATCGAGATTCAAATCCCAAACCTGGAACAAAAACTGGAATAGAAATTCCACCTAAAAATCCCTCGTTCATGCGCCTCCGGCCACTGGAGCGATTGCAATTCCGACCACACATTCGTCAACCACCATACTTTCAGTACCCAAGATATAGTTGAACTCGATCAACTACAATTGCCGAAGTGATCGATTTTATCTAACCCAGTAAAACTAGGGTTCCAAATTTCCAATCACAATCACCATCTCCAACATAAAATACACCATAATCTGATAATTTTCCCATCACCCATGATAACTCCTCCACCTCCATGAGCTCTCTCGACACCACCAAACATTTGTGGCAACAGAGATGCCTCAACATACATAATACAGTCAATATAAAACTGCTCTTTGATTCTAGCATTAAAAAGTGTAATTTTAGGTTTAAAATTCATGATTTTGTATGATGTTTCAGATTATAACCCTGAATCATCGAATCAATGTATTTGAATTTCACTTATTTTCAAACTTGCTTGGTTATTTTAAATTTTCAAAGACTATTCAGTATTATTAAACTTAAGTAAAATTTTAATCTAAAGTTTGTAATGAAACAAACCAGTATGTTTTGAATCTTAAGTTTTAACAGAGTCAAAATAAGGAGGTTTTAATTTAAATTAAACCAAGAAACTAAAAACTGGAAGTAGAGAGGACTTACAGATATCACAAGCATGTAAACAACATACATAAGAAAATTCAAAAATTATACATACACAAGCATATTTATTTCAAACAACTTGCATGCAACCAGATTTTTTATTCTAAATTTTTTAAAATAAAGTTACCCACTTGAAATTTTGATGAGTAGAGCACCAGTTTTGAAAAACCCTTGTGAATCTTTTGAAAACTTGCTTGAATGCTTTTATTATTGATTTATAAACCTTAAACTTAAATTACTAATGTTTTCAACTTGCATTAGTTCCCAGGTTTGCATGCAGTAGCCTGATTTCGACATTTTGAAGAAATGAATGTAGGCTTTTAAAATAGATTTGAAATTGCAGGTTTGCTTCAGATTGTTGCATGAGCTTCCAGATTGAATAAAAATGCAGACTTGCATGATTGTTTTGAAAATGCTTTGCATGTAAACAGGTGTTGCATTAGATTTTGATTTGAGGAAAAATGTTTACAGAGAAGAATTTTGAAGAGTGATATGCAACTTGGTTACAGGTTGATGAAAACTGGGTTTAGAGTAAATAAAAATTTGCATTTTGATATAAGGAGTTTGTTTACTGATTTTCATTAGAATGAAGATTACTTTAGAGTGAAATGTTTTCAGATGAAAGATTACTTAGTTTGGAATTGAAAATGAGAAAAAGAAAAGAATGGAAGAAGGCAAGTGTTTATATACCTTATTTTATGATTTATTTAAATATCAAAGAAAAATAAAAATACAATTTGACACTTGTAGAAAACTATACATTTGTCACTTACCTTAATTAATAAATTAACACATGTTATTAAAGCTCTAGGATGTTTACACATGCCTCTAAAGTAATTAGTATTTATAATTAAAATTTAATGGAAGTTTTAAACTTAATTAATTTGCAAATACTTAGTTATATATATATATATATATATATATATATATATAGCTAAATTGTTTAAAGGAAATAAAACCATTTATATTTAAAAATAAAAACAACACATTACTACATTATTTGAAAATAACATTTTAGATAATTTAAATAAAATTTAAAAAAGAGATTGTAAATTACTTATTATTTATATGAATAAATGTTTCATATTTTAACTGTGTTTAAATTTTCATATTTAATTACAATCATATTTATTAAACAATATTTTAAAAAGGAAATAAAACAAATCTTATTGTTAATCTTATTTAAACTTTAAACTAAAATCCTTTTTAAATAGTTAAACATTTATTTTGTGAATTTTAAAACCATATAGTTCTTTATTAAATAGCTTAGAAAAGCTTAACATTAAATAAATCATAATTTCCCAATTACCAAAATATTAGAATTAGAAAATATGCTATATTAATTAAATTTAAAACCAAACTCATCCATTTAAAATATATATAAATATATATATATATATATATATATATTATAAATAGAAATCAATTTATTAGCTTATTAAAAGATAAATTTACTAATTAAATATTTAATAAAAGAAGATTATTAAATCAATTCAAATTTTATTAACAAAATTTATCAAATAAATTCAATCTTTAAATACAGATTATTATGTTTATATTGCCAAAAATTCCAAGATAACACAATAAGACTGGGATCGAATATCAGTATTATTCGAAAACCACATTGATCCAATATAAACGATTTGATCGGGAAGATTCCAAGGGGAGATTCGGAATGAAGATTTTAGAGTACAAGGGCTATTTGTCGCTAGCTCTAAGGCGGATTCCAATATGAGTGTAGTGGAAATGGTGCCTTTAGTTCCATTCGGACCCGGAATGGACTTCTATTGTAACGACCCGCTATTTTGGACTATTCGCATCCGCACATGTCGGACTTGAATAATTCAAAATACCGAATTGGTAATTTAAATTTGGCAGCACTGAACATATACCGTAAATAAATAATCACAGATCACGGACACAGAGTAATAAATGCAGCGGAAACAAAAGATAGTAGCTCATGAAGCTACTATATAAATAACAGAGTTAAATAAGTTACAACAGAAGTCTCAAATATAATAGTCAAATACAAGAATCAAAATATCACTAGAATCAATTGAGTGTCTGAAAGTTGGATAGATAGCTGGATCTCCGAGTGAAGCTCCAACTCCCAAGGTGAGTCTCGAATACTAGTACATTCAGTCTGACCCGAGCGTAAAGCAAATCACAAAACACTTCTGTCCGGATTAAAATTCTTATATTAATAAATCCAACTGAAGTAAAATAACAACTGTAATACAAGTAACTTAAAGGACGTTGGAATAACTATCCTCTAAGGAACCGTTAAACTATCTACTATGTAGTAATATACGCTAAATAGATAATGTCTATTAGTAATATAAAATATAAAAATAGTGTTAAGGCGTTACCAGTATCCCCTTTAACACATTTCATATAAGTCTTATAGTCTATACAGCACTGTACACTCCACCGTAAACTAGTGGAATATCAGGGAGTACTCCATACGTATAACACAAAATAAATTCGTAGTGGTCGCGTATATAGGGATACAAGTATGACAAGACGCATGAGGCTATACCTAAGGTAGTGAAACTACCGTTCTCCTGATCCGGACTGGTGAAAACGCATAGCCGCAACGATCGCAGCACCGCGAAACAACACTCCCAAAATAACGAGGGTGCACCAACCAATAACAAGTAATGAGTTGTTTACGATGAAGTGTGTTCGCTCGAGGTAGCTAACCCCATTTTGCCCGACACAACTCCTGTTTTAGTCATTTCCAATTTGACACAAGTGTGAAGGCTATCCATTATCGTTCTCTTTCTTCAGTCATCACGTACGTCATTCCAACCACTTCATTCCGGATCACACTCCGCGTATAGTTATTAAAGTGGTTTTTGGTTTAAACAGAGAGTATCTCCATAACCGATCCCGGTTTCTTTAATAACTTTCGTAATTATTACACCGATTGGTCGTTTAATAAATTCAAAACCAAATCAAATTCAATTTCAATTAGAATTTGTAAATCAACATTTCATTTGTCTTCCTAAATCAATTTCCATAATTTACGTTTCAAACTTCCAAATTACCATTTCAAAATCTTATTGTTCAATTTCAATTTTTATTTTAACAATTCAAATATTGATTAAAGTTCGTATATAAGTTTCATTCCGAAATCATTTAAATTAATTTAGTTTAACATTCAAATCAATTTAAATTCATTGATCGATTTCATTCAATATTCGTTAAGTTAATTTATCATTCAAAATAATTTCTACTAAATTTCCAATTCATTAAATCAATTACTTAATTTCAACTCCATTATGTCAAAACTTTCAAATTTAATTAAATTAGATTCATCAAATCAAATTAATAAAGAAACTCAATTTCATTTATTATCGAAGTTCAAATTCACTTATTCTGAAGTTTAATTTCTCTTATCAAAGAATTCAATTTTTATTTAATTATCAAATAATTCAATCTTATTCAATTATTAAATAATTTCAAACTTAATTATTAAATAATTTCAAAACTTAATAATTTCAAGCTTAATTATAAATTCAAACTTAATTATTAAATCATTTCAAACTTAATTAAGTGAATAATTCCACATTTTATTGTCAAATAATTTATTTTAAAACAACATTCTTTCAATAACTACTATGTTAATATTTTTGTTTCAGATTTTTTTATATTAACATTTTCCTTTCATTAAATTCAAATTCCAACTTCATTTCAAATCTTATTATTTATTTAAATAAAATCTTTATTTTTATTTTTAAATCAAATTATTGACCAATCGGGTTTCTATTTAATTCTCTATCCTAAGTCAAGTTCATTTGGGTATTTATCATTTCAACCCGATTCGATTTCAATTCAAAAATCAAAGCACAGCAAAGGGAACTTGCAGTGTGATAACTGGGATGTTGTCAAAGTAAATAAACAAGCAATAGCAACCATCAATAACATTGCAATAACTTATACAAATAATCTCGAAATGATTGTATTAATTTACATTGTTGTTTGTGCAAATTAATATAATTATTTCAAGAATCTACACTATCATTTCACATAGATTAAGATTATTACATTACGGCTTTTCACTTGATGTCTATTATTCAAATTATACAACATCAATTTATACGACATACATTCAATGGTTCAAGGTGTACTTAACCAATTTCTACGTGTCAATTAATTTAACATTTAAAGGGGTCATATTATACAACTTTAACAAATCAAGTTCACACATATATCAATTTTATCCTATATCAAATTCAACTGCATATTATTATCACTTTAAACATTAACAATTTATCATCCAATGTAAACATCAAACAATCAATCAATTATCGATGAACTGGATTATTATCGTATAATTAACAGATAATGGTGTCAGATGTCACAGGTGAACTGATACAGGTAATAGCATATATAATGGTGTAAATAACCAACAACAACATATTTCAATTTATCGTTTCAATTGAAATCAAATTTAATAAATAAAAGAACATTAATCGTGAGTGATTTCTCACCTTTCGAGGATAGAGAGAACGGGAGATGACGTGGATACGAACACAGATGCGGACACTGGAATTGAGTTACGTATCCAAGCACGAATTTCCAAATCAAAGCTAGATGGATACGAACTTGACGGACAAGCTGATAAATAGGAATTTGATGAGAACGAGTACAAAATTCTTAATCTAGTATTAACAAAAATAAATAAATAAATAGGATAAAATGAAAATGTTTATAAAAATTTAAAAATCAATATTTTAGTTTTAAGACCCATAACTAAAATCTTTATATATTATATTTTGAGATCATTATTTATTGTAAAACCCCACCTGAGCTTTACTTTCTGATATATATACAAATGAAAATATCAAAAATCAATACTTCATAATAAATCAATATATACAACTTGTACAAACTATATATATAAAACTAAATTTATAACTAATAAAATAAACACGTAGAACTCATCTAAAAAAACAAAAGCCAGATGTATATAAGGACCCATATATACATGTACACTTAACTTTTATCACACGTGAGAACTCAAAATATATAAAATATAATATAATACTTCAACCAACCAGGTCTGCACTAGTTGTAAATGAATATGTATAACTTACCATACTTTAGAATATACAAACTGTAACACAAAATTCAATTAAATAAAACCATTGTTTTAAACTAAACACATATACTTTTCTTTTCAAAACCAAATATGTATATGTACATTATAATTTAAATATACATTATAATTTAAATATCAATACCTAAAACTAAATACACATAACCAAATTGAAAACTCTTGGATATACATAAAGATATAAATAAGATAACTTAAGAAATCAAATAGCCTAACCATATTGTTGCTAAACATTGAATTGTAAACATAATTTTGAAATATTTTTCTATATGATATCCAATCTGTAATTACACAAATTTAATATAAATAAAATAACACATACAACTAACATCTTTACCCTGAAACAATTTTATCTGACATACTTTCCTTACTGTTTAAAAAAACATAAGTCAACCAAACACAAATAACTATCATATATATAACCGATGACATGTATAGGAATATACTAATATATTAACAATTAAATAAACAACTCATGCATAATTACTATATATATATATGGCAACAGAGGCTGTAGCGAATATAACTAGGCACATAGTACTATATTGTAATTTTAGTTTATAAATACGTATATTTATAAACAGATATTTATTAAAATAACTGACATACACACACACACACACTAACTATAAAAGAAATTACAAACAAAACTGTTATGTTTACAAAAGACTCAGCAGATCACACTCTATACAATACCTTATACATATAATTCATGTTATGTAAGCCATCTAAAAAATATATTGTGCTATATGTATACTTCTCACCGTGCAACATGGGTTATACACGTGAGAGAGAGGCAAGAAGGCACGGGATGGTGGCGCGGTAGGAAATAAGGGTTTGGTGATGGATGGGTGGCTGAGCTTTGAATGGATGGCTCGGTGTTCAACACGTGGAGACTGGGCAAGGGAGTAGCGGAGGAAGGTGGTGCTTGCTGCGCGTGGCGGCTCTGGCGAGGAGCTCGGCTGTGTTGAGGGGGAAGTCGTCTTCGGGTTTGAAGGAAAACTGAGTGAAGGGGAGTGAGAGGAGGTAGGCCATGTGACAGAGTATAGGACGGGAAGAAAGCAGAAAAAGGCAACAGAGAGAGTTCTCTTTTTTTTCCTTCTTTTCATGATGAATATAAAATATGAATGGACGAAAGCAGGCTAAATAAATGGAAACATATAACATATTTTGTTAAATGATGGAATGGAAGAGGTGCATGGAGGATGTGGGATAAGGAACATGTGACATTGAAATATCCTCAAATGGAAAGGCACAATTTGGTTTTAATTCACAGAGAATAAATATGAACGTGTACAAATTTACTTTTATAAAAGTGTAAACTAATAAATGACATTGAAACTATATGAAAAACCAAAGGTCAAATGATGAATCAAGAAAGATTACAAAAACACAGCTGGCTGCATGGTTTTTAAATGGTGGAAATTGAATAGCCACGGGAAGGCAAAAGCCAAACTGCGGAACCGACACGGAAATCGTTTCCGTAGATTTTGCCGTCTTCCGAACTCCGAAACACACAAACGAATATGCTACAGAGATCAGCACGACGAGACGATCGAAACGTTATACAGATGTTAGCGGTACAATTTGAATTATAAAAATTCGTATTTTGTACTAGCGGAAAATGCAGCAAAAACGCTGAAAAATAAGATCGACGGAGCTAAAGAAGTCCGAATTTCGAAAAACAGAAAATGACGTCTTGCTCAGAAGATGATTTAGAATTTTTCTAAGTAAAAATATTTAGGTTTCAAAAACATTTTATTTTCAACAATTCTTAACTGATTAAATTGAAATAAATTTACGCACGAAAATAAACTTCATATTTTCGGATGAAAATTTATCGGTTGCTATGTTTAACTAGACACGTTTCAAATACTAAATTTTTATTCCAAAATTTTATTATTAAAATTTCACGAAAATTCAATTAATTAAATAAATAAATGGCTAAAATTTTCGGGTCGTTACATCTATGGACGATTGATAACAGAACATCATCATTGGAGGACGATGAGCATTCCAAGGGAATTTGTACTTGAAAGATAATTGTAGCCTCAAGCCTTATCAACCAGGAATGACTAAAATAGGGGAGATGCAGCAAGGCTAAGTGGGTAGCACCCAAGTAGGGTAAGGTTATCCCTTTCTAGAGTCCCTTTTTACTTTGTATGTTTTGGTGCGCTTGCTGAGCCCAACCATGGGGTAATCTTACTCAAACTATCCAGGTTAGGGGTAGTCCAGTTTTGTGTAATCGGGGATTCCGGTATGGTCCTTGGTGTTATTTTTCTGAAGAAGCACCATGACGGGCGGTACCCCAGTGGCCAAGTCATTGTATGAAACCCAATCTCCAATAAGTGCCATGCGTTTTGATTGTGCCCAAATATGTTGGAACGTGAGATGCAAGCATTGCAGCTATCTTCTATTTATTTGGAAAACCCTAGACATTGTTATAATATCACTGGATTTCCTATGAAAATATTTTGGTTATCGTAAGGGAAAAACTTGTTTGTGTTTATGTGCGGTGAGGTTTTATGAGATACCCTTGTTTCAAATGGTTTTCAGTTTAAGGTAATTTAGCCATTTTACTCACACCAGATCCATATCCGACCCAGAATTTATTTTCTGTTTTTCCTTAACTCTTGGATACTCAAATTTTTATAAATAGCCATGTGATTCCAGGTTTGCTCTCGACGTATTTTGGAGGAGGAGTTGGAGCAGGTGGCTTCAACTATCTAGCTATATCTATATTCCGCTGGATTGGTATCAATGTCTGTATTTTGGCTTGTAATGAATGGACAGGTCATTACGACCGTCTAAATATGATATATGTATAATTATGACTCTGTTGGATCGTATAGTGACTATGTTATATATGTTTATAATATATATTATCGATTCCACTGTGAGATGTTATGATTTTTTTAACTCTTTTCTTTCTAACTATTCTCTTTTCTACCTATTTCTTTCTATATTACGACCCATCTTTCAGAGTGTGAAGGGCGAGCCATCACATTTTCTATTAGAGCCCTAGGTTGTGCAAATACCTAGGCTTTTGGGTTAATATCAATCTTGAGAGATAGCGTATTTGAAAATTTATATATGTAGGATCTAGATTAACCCTAAAGGGGGGTGAATAGGGTTATAGCAAATTTTCTCAATTTAAACACAGAAACAAACCGCAGAAATAAATATGCTGAAAAGTAAATCACACACAAAATTTACCCAGCTTCGGCAACCCCTGCCTACTGCTGTATTCCCAGATTTCTATTTGAATTAAACAGTATCACGCTTACAAACACTCTACTAGACTCGCAAACATTTGCTCCCGCTTATAAACACTCTACTAGACTCGCAAACATTTGCTCCCGCTCACAAGCACACTACTAGACTCGCATACTCTGCTCCCGCCTATAGAGTTTCGTTTACTCGCAAACTCTGCTCCCGCCTATAGAGCTTTGCTTACTCGCAAACTCTGCTCCCGCCTATAGAGCTTTGCAAACTCGCACACCCTGCTCACTGAACTAATTCTAACTAGACAATCTGACACTACTTAAACCCTAGGTGGTGATTTACAAAGTTTTGATTCGTAAAGTAAAAACAAAAACAATTAAACAACAATTAAAGATAACACTTGAACCCTAACTAATTAAGACACTAAAGCCCTTTTGACATAAAACACGGCCGGCCCTTTTATTCTCTAACCCGATTCTTTCTTCTTCTTTGGCCTGTGAAAAAAAATGGTGACCATTCCTCTTTGCAACTAAATTAGGGCTTCGGCTCTTTTGCTCCTTGCTTCCAAAATTAGGGTTGTGCAAATTGAAGTTCGCCGCTTGATACAGTTCGATGGTAGTCTTTGATGCTCTTTGATTTGCTCTCAGCTCTTCAATTTGGATCGAGTTCATTCTGCGTTTTTGGTATGTACTTCACTCCTTTTGCTTTGCTGGTTTTGGCTTGCTCGAACTCGATGAATAAATTGCCGATGATGATTGGGCTTATATAGGATTCGAATTCCTATTTTTGCGTTCGTATCAAAATTGTTTGAATTCGTCTTCGGCCGTTTGATTTCACTTTGATGCTGAGATTGATCTCTGACTTTGTCAATTTCGTATTTTTGATGCTTGGCACACACGGTTTTGATTTGTGACTTGGTCAATTTGCTTGGCTATCACGGTGAACGGTTGATTGACTTTGACAATACTGATTTCGTGAATTTTTACTGCTGGCTTCGGTCTTGGCTTTGATTCATTTCGTGATGACCATTTCAAACATACACACTTTTTCATTTTTATACCGCGTTGATTATTTGTGTCTGCATTGTTATTCTTGGACTTGTTTACTGTCACTACTACGAGCTCGATTACTGTTTGTGGTCAATCGCTTCGAGTTGATCTTCTAGTTGGTGCCAGTTTGCTGTGACATTGTGCATTTGGTTTTCATTTGTGTTAGTGACAAGTCTTTGTGATCTTCTCATTTATGTGTGTCTGCTGTGAGTTCATTCATATTGTGTTGGTGGCAATCTTGTTCACTGGTATCTTGGTTTGTATCTGATCTGTGCACATTGTTGCATTGTACTTGTTGTCTTTGTTCATTGGACTGGCTGTTGTCTTTGTTGTTGGGTTGCTGTACATATGAACTTGCATTCATTCGAGTTGTATTCACATCACTTTCTGAAGCTCAAGTTGCTTGCATTTGTTTGCTGGCATGTTAGTTCGAATTGCATGTGATATCCATGTTGCAACTGTTTCATTGTTGGTCTGTGTAGTTGCATTATTTATGTACATTGTGTTGTACTGAGCTCGACGTTGCTTCATGTTGCCTTCATGTAGCTTATACTCTACATTTGCTTGATTGTTGCAGTCCATGTTCTGTTGAGTTGTTGTTCTTCTGGTCTTTGCTTCCATCCATTTGGTTGTTGCAGTCCTATGCAGTTGCTATGCCTTGTGTTGAATCCAGTTTTAAAAACACGGGTTTGACCTTGTGCTCGTGTCGTGATTTTCAATGTATTGCACGTGAGTTGAACCCGACTTTTCATTTGGGTTTGACCTGTGCCCACCTGTCCCTGTAGCATTATCAAGTGTATATATCGGTGTGCACGGCCTTGTGGCATATATAGTGATACATTGTGTATGTCACAAGTTGTTCGTGTATGATGAATTCAAATTTAAATGATGACGAACAACCCAAATAACCGAGGCAAATATTATTTTCAGAATTCATCTTTTATTTTATATTGCAAAAATATTTTATTTTCAATTTTACTACGTTAGTAAATATTTTTGCAGATTGCTTAGATGCTGGATTCAAACTGGAAAGAAGTCGAAGATAAATACGAGTGTGAGTGATATGTAGTGAGGTGAACTGTAAATATGAAATGTGATGTAATTGTAATCAAAGTTGTATAGTTATAGTGAGAGCTTGAAATTGTACCATTCAAAATTGTAATAAACATTTGTTTGAATAAAATATCTGTTTGAATTCAAATTCTGTGTAATTTATTTTATTCAACAAATATTTATTTAATCTATGAAAAACAAAATAGTACATTACCAAATACATTTAAATGAATGTATATATGTTTATTATCATCAAACAAAAATCATATAAGCGCAAAGCGCATATTCAACAATCCCTCCCTTTTGATGATAACAAACATATATTTAAGATTTTGAATGTATTAAATGTATTTGATCGTTCAATTTGCTCCCCCTATTTAAATGCTCCCTCTCTACACAATACTCCCCCTACATATATGCATACAAATAAAAATATGTAAATGAGCCTATATGCAAAAGGAAAATTATTTGACCTTTGCTTGATTCTATTTGACAAAATCTTAACTTTTCTCTCCCCCTTTTGTTATCAGCAAAAGAATAACAGTGTTATAAAAATAGGGATGAAGTGACAGACACGAATCAAACATTTAACTCAATTGAATATAAATATCAAATTTCAATAAAACTCAAAAAAAAATCATAATTACCCTTGTCAGACGCATATTCCACTTTCAGAAGTGATGGGGATAAAATAATAAAAAAAACCATACAGTTCTGTCTATTTGTGGTATATTTATTTCAGGAAATTTGAATATCTACTAACCATGCATAACCGTTAGGAATTTTAAATGAGATTAGTAGTATTCACAATTTTTATTTAGAAAATGAAATCAAGTATCTTCTAACCAAGCATGACCGTGAGGACTTTTAAATGGGATTAAAATCAACTTGTCTATTTAATCAATTAATTTTGATATGCGTTCCATACATGTATAACCGTAAGGACTTTTAAATGAGCATGGAAGCACATAATCAAAAATCCAAGTAATTCACCCATGCATAACCGTGAGGACTTTTAAATGAGAGTGAATACTTTGGATATTTATTTTTATTGAAGAATATAATAAATTGAAGCACAAATAATTTCCTTTATAACAATAAATTGAAGAACGTATAATTTCCTTTGTAAACTACCACAAATTTACATACTATATATGATTTTGATGAGTGATGGTCGATAGAAAGATGATAGAAATAGAAATGATCAAGGAATTTTTACCCAACAAAAAGTTTATATAACTCTTGTTATGAAATTCTAAAGAAATTTTTCTAAATATGCTGTCTTGAGTAATGTATGACAAATATCGACACTCATCACTTTTTCAATCACTATTGATCTTTTCGATAATCATTAGGGAGTTAGATTAGTCAAAATTTGTCATTTAAAATCAAATAAGAATGACTAATATGAAAATATGGTCAACAATGATTTTCTCGAAGGGGTTATATGAGAAAAATTCTGCCATTTGAAAAATTATTTCAAGTGAAAAATATGTAGATATTTCCTTTGAATGAATGATGCAGTTACTAAATGTTTCAACAAAAATCACGTTCCTTTAGTAATTTGTCTATTAACTAGATTACCAGTGTAATCTGCATCTGAATTTTACTTTCACTCAATTATCACTCATTGAATTTGATTGACCAAATCATGAAGTGTGCACCAAGAATTTCAAACTTAACAGCAATTTAAATGACATTCTTTTGAATTTGAATTGAAGCCGTATTAACAATCAAAAACATATCATAGTGTCAATCTTAGAAGCCGTAGAATATACAACTATATTCATAACCAATCATTATCATTTCAAACAGTTTCTTGAAGTTTCAACAATTTCTTAAAATCCTTTTTATAATTTTTAAATAGAATTCATTAGGATTTTAAGTTGAGGTCATGTACATAAAAGGAACCTGAATATAGAATTAGCCAAATGTATTATCAACAAACACCATCATTTTTCCAATTTAATCTGTATGAAGTATTTCAAGAATTGTAGTGTTTTTGGCATAAAAGCATAATTGGCCAACAATTTTGAAAAAGTCAGAGTCAAAATCATCATTATTTCATCATCGCATTATTGGCTGATTTAATTCAGAATACGGTGCAGATTATCACATTTAATATATCGTTTAAATAAATATACCATTACATGTTTTACCTTTACGATATTTTTCGTCGTTGTCCATTGTGATTCTATCACCTTTGTACTACGCTAAGGAACTTTGCTTTGTTGCCCGTTGTGTTTCTAGAACAGCCAAAAATCCAGAAAACACTGTTGTTGTTCCTTAGCCTGCCACCACACCTACATGATGAAAGATTTTTGTGACCTATTTGTTTTTATAGGTCCATGGTTGTTAGTGGCAGAAAATTTTGAAAAACAATTTTGTGAAGACCCAAAACTATTTATAATTGTTCCCTTTGGCACCAAAATTTGTTTAACTTTGAGAGATTTTATATTTGTGCCTTTTGGAACCCAAATCGGTATAGTTTTCACATGTTTGGGTCTATACCAAAAATTATTGTGATTGTGTCCGTATTTTCTACAAATTATGCACATAGAATTAACTTGATTAATATTGTTTTCAATAATTTTAGATTGATTATATCCAAGTCCTTTTCTAACCGTGCTAACAGTTTGCTTTCCTAATAGCATATTCAACGATTTTTCGCTTTTTGAAAATTTATCTAAAGTCGTTGACAATTGTAGGACTTGTATTTTGAGAGATTCATTTTCGTTTAACAATTGTGTGCACTTTTTAATAGAATTCTCTCTTCTAGTATTTTCATTTTCTTTTAAAATCAGAATTTCATTTTCAAGTGATTTCATTTTAATTTCTGATTTTTTAATTTCTTCTTCAAATGTTGGACACTTATCATACTTAGGGATCCTACTTTGATAGGTTTTAACTAATTGGTGAAGTTGTTCATTTAATTCTATCAAAGTAACTTTTTGTGATTCAAGTTTAGCATATTTCTCCCTAAGTCGTTCAAAACAGCCATTTACTTCGTGGAAATAAATAAGTAATTCAGAGTGAGTAAGTTTTGATACCTCGCTTGGCTCGTCGTTGTCGCTATCGGTTATATTCCCATGAAGGCACATATCTGCTTTCTCACATTCGCTGCTATCGCTTTTATTCCACGTGGCTGCAAATTTCCATTTTGAATTCTTCATTAGTAATGCCATCTCGGCTGCTCCATCATCATCATCCTCATCACAACTGCTATTTACCAATCATGTTAAGCATATTTCTTTAACTGAGTCGGTTATGGAGGACTTCTCATTGTTGTTGACTTTTGCACCATATATTGCATCGAGAGTTTTCCAAATTTTCTGTGCATTTTCACAATGAGAGACGAAATAAAAATTATCACGATTAATATGAGAATATAATATATGCATAACAAGAGCATTAATCGAGATAATTTCCTTATTTGTTATATCACACCCATTTTCAATAATATCCTAACAATTAATATTAACAGATTTTAAATAAAATTCCAATTTTAATTTCCAGTTCAAAAAATCCGTTCCATTGAAAATAGAACGAATAATATTGGAACGACCCTCAACAAAAGTATTATTTGGTGGATTCATGACCCTAGAATTAATGAAAAAATACCGGGCTCTGATACCACTTGTAGGATCTAAATTAACCCTAGAGGGGGGTGAATAGGGTTATAGCAAATTTTCTCAATTTAAACACAGAAACAAACTGCAGAAATAAATATGCTGAAAAGTAAATCACACACAAAGTTTACCCAGCTTCGGCAAACCCTGCCTACTGCTGCATTCCCTGATTTCTATTAGAATTAAACAGTATCATGCTTACTAACACTCTACTAGACTCGCAAACATTTGCTCCCGCTCACAAACACTCTACTAGACTTGCAAACATTTGCTCCCGCTCACAAACACTCTAATAGACTCGCACACCCTGCTCCCGCCTATAGAGTTTCGTTTACTCGCAAACTCTGCTCCCGCCTATAGAGCTTTGCTTACTCGCAAACTCTGCTCCCGCCTATAGAGGTTTGCAAACTCGCACACCCTGCTCACTGAACTAATTCTAACTAAACAATCTGACACTACCTAAACCCTAGGTGGTGATTTACAAAGTTTTGATTCGTAAAGTAAAAACAAAAACAATTAAACAACAATTAAAGATAACACTTGAACACAACTAATTAAGACACTAAAGCCCTTTTGACATAAAACACGGCCGGCCCTTTTATTCTCTAACCCGATTCTTTCTTCTTCTTTGGCCTGTGAAAAAAAATGGTGACCGTTCCTCTTTGCAACTAAATTAGGGTTTTGGCTCTTTTGCTCCTTGCTTCCAAAATTAGGGTTGTGCAAATTGAAGTTCGCCGCTTGATACAGTTCGATGGTAGGCTTTGATGCTCTTTGATTTACTCTCGGCTCTTCAATTTGGATCGAGTTCGTTCTGCGTTTTTCGGTATGTACTTCACTCCTTTTGCTTTGCTGGTTTTGGCTTGCTCGAACTCGATGAATAAATTGCCGATGATGATTGGGCTTATATAGGATTCGAATTCCTATTTTTGCGTTCGTATCAAAATTGTTTGAATTCGTCTTCGGCCGTTTGATTTCACTTTGATGCTGAGATTGATCTCTGACTTTGTCAATTTCGTATTTTTGATGCTTGGCACACACGGTTTTGATTTGTGACTTGGTCAATTTGCTTGGCTATCACGGTGAACGCTTGATTGACTTTGACAATACTGATTTCGTGAATTTTTACTGCTGGCTTCGGTCTTGGCTTTGATACATTTCGTGATGACCATTTCAAAGATACGCACTTTTTCATTTTTATACTGCGTTGATTATTTGTGTCTGCATTGTTATTCTTGGACTTGTTTACTGTCACTACTTCGAGCTCGATTGCTGTTTGTGGTCAATCGCTTCGAGTTGATCTTCTAGTTGGTGCCAGTTTGCTGTGACATTGTGCATTTGGTTTTCATTTGTGTTAGTGACAAGTCTTTGTGATCTTCTCATTTATGTGTGTCTGCTGCGAGTTCATTCATATTGTGTTGGTGGCAATCTTGTTCTCTGGTATCTTGGTTTGTATCTGATCTGTGCACATTGTTGCATTGTACTTGTGGTCTTTGTTCATTGGACTGGCTGTTGTCTTTGTTGTTAGGTTGCTGTACATATGAACTTGCATTCATTCGAGTTGTATTCACATCACTTTCTGAAACTCAAGTTGCTTGCATTTGTTTGCTGTCATGTTAGTTCGAATTGCATGTGATATCCATGTTGCAACTGTTTCATTGTTGGTCTGTGTATTTGCAGTATTTATGTACACTGTGTTGTACTGAGCTCAACATTGCTTCATGTTGCCTTCATGTAGCTTGTTCTTTACATTTGCTTGATTGTTGCAGTCCATGTTCTGTTGAGTTATTGTTCTTCTGGTCTTTGCTTCCATCCATTTGGTTGTTGCAGTCCTATGCAGTTGCTATGCCTTGTGTTGAATCTAGTTTTAAAAACTCGGGTTTGACCTTGTGCTCGTGTCGTGATTTTCAATGTATTGCACGTGAGTTGAAACCGGCTTTTCATTTGGGTTTGACCTGCGCCCACCTGTCCCTGTAGCATTATCAAGTGTATATATCGGTGTGCACGGCCTTGTGGCATATACAGTGATACACTGTGTATGTCACAAGTTGTTCGTGTATGATGAATTCAAATTTAAATGATGACGAACAACCCAAACAACTGAGGCAAATATTATTTTCAAAATTCACCTTTTATTTTATATTGCAAAAATATTTTATTTTTAATTTTACTGCGTTAGTAAATATTTTTGCAGACTGCTCAGATGCTGGATTCAAACTGTAAAGAAGTTGAAGATAAATACGAGTGTGAGTGATATGTAGTGAGGTGAACTGTAAATATGAAATGTGATGTAATTGTAATCAAAGTTGTATAGTTATAGTGAGAGCTTGAAATTGTACTATTCAAAATTGTAATAAATATTTGTTTGAATAAAATATCTGTTTGAATTCAAATTCTGTGTAATTTATTTTATTCAACAAATATTTATTTAATCTATGAAAAAAAAAATAGTACATTACCAAATACATTTAAATGAATGTATATATGTTTGTTATCATCAAACAAAAATCATATAAGCGCAAAGCGCATATTCAACAATATACATACATACATGTGTGTGTGTGTGTGTGTGTATATGTAAGTATGTATGTATGTGTGTATGTATACCTCCATGATAGTTAGAACAGCTTTGATAAAATATTATTAGTGGCGTTTTTGGAATGTATTTCATCTCAGTGCTAAGTATCCTCTTATTATGTCCACGTAGTAAAGAATGAGTACAAGGGGAAGGCGAGGTAGGGAAGCCAGTAGCTCAACAACCACTAATGGAAGAACCCCTAATGTTAAAGGTGGCGGAGTAACTGTTGAGGCCGTAACTCCAGTACAGCCTCGTGTAAACTTCGCAACTCTGTGCAAGGACTTTGCGAATCTTGAAGGGAAACCCTTTAATGGTACTGAATCTATCATCAAGGTGCAAGCATGATTACGCTCTTATGAGAGAATTTTCTAGGGTTTGGGTCTTTATGATGAACAGAAACGAGTCCTGGCATCATGGCAGTTACATGAAGAGGTGGCCGCGTGGTGGGACTCTGTCATGGCGGATGTCATCGAGGATGAATTTTCATGGAATAGATTCAAAGAGGTGTTCGAAGAGAAGTTCATGCCGATTGTGAGTAGAACCCGATTGTTTAGGAGTTTCCTAAACCTCACGCAAGAAGACATATCTATGGCTGAGTACGGAACAAAGTTCAATGAGTTATCCAGTTATGGCCCTAAACTCATAAACACCCCTCTTAAGAAAAATGAAATGTTTGTATTAGGTATAAGGGCAGGATTCCATTAGAAGTTGACCGCTCATCTTAAGGGATCGTTTGTGGAACTCGTGGATATGGCTTTGAGGTATGAAGAACTTTTGGAAAAGAAATCCTCAGCAGCAGTTACAACACAAAGTGACGGTGCTACAAATCTGAATAAGAGAAATTATATTCTGAATTTGAAATAACAAGGAAAAGGAAAACAAGGTGGAAAACATGTAAACAGGGAATGTTATAAGTGCTAACAGAAAGGTCATATTGCCAGCTTCTGTTCGAGACATGAAGCCCCGAAGCAGCAAAGCAGACCTATTTGTCAAATGATTCAGAAGACTCTATGCTTCAATTGTCATTAGCCCGGGTACATGGTGAAGACTAGCCCACTCCTACAGAAGGCGCAATTAAACAAGATATTCGCCATCCAGAATGGACCATCAACTTCGGGTGTGATGGGTAAAAACGTCCTTAAAGGTACTTTGCTTTTAAATGGTGTTTATGTTAATATATTATTTGATTTTGTTACTTCTCTTATCTTTATCTCTTTGGAAATGGTAGTGAAATTTCAACTTATCCCTAGTATCGTAGACAACTCTGTTTGCATATTAAAACCCATAAGGGGAGTGACCCAACTGAATATGATTTGTGAAGGCTTGAAAATTTCTTATCTTTCTCATAGTTTTCCGTGTGACCCCTATATATTAGATTTTAAAGGATTCGACCTTATACTTGGTATGGATTGGTTGAAAAAATGTAAAGCTATCATAAAATGTGAGGAGAGAACCATATTTATAGAAACCGAGTTGGGAAGGACTACAAGGATGAAATGTGAAAGCCTCGAAATTCACATGTGTAGTCTCCTGCATATGTCCGAAGCATCTCAAGAAGGAATAGCATCCATTGAAGTTGTTAGAAACTTCCCTGATGTTTGAAGAAGTTAAGGGTTTACCCCTGCATTGAGAGCTTGAATTTTGTATCAATTTAGTTCTAAGGGTAACACCTGTAGTCCAACCAAAATGGAAAATTGCTCGAGAAAGAGGAAAGAATTAGCGAGTCAAACTCATGATTTGTTGAGAAGAGGGTTGATTAGACCTAATCGTTCGAGCTGGGGGTCTGTTGTAGTGTTTGCAGCCAAGTTGGATAGATCCTTAAGATTATGGGTAGACTATAGGGAGTTGAATAAGCTGACCATTAGGAACAAGAATCCCTTACCTCGCATCGACGATATCTTTAACCAGCTTCATGGGGCTACTGTGTTCTTGCAAAAGGATTTAGCTTCAGGATTTCGCCAACAAAGGGTTGTTGAAGATAGTATACCCTTAACTGCACCAAGAGGGCCTGACTATTCCTTTGAGTGACTAGTTATGCCTTTTGGGCTAACCAACGCATCGGCTTATTTTATGATCTTATGAATCTAGTCTTCCAAGATGCCTTGAACATGTTCGTTCTAGTGTTCATCGATGACATTCTTATCCGCTCTTCTTAAGGTGGTATTGGAAACTTTGAGAAGAAATGTCATAAAGGCGAAGTTTTCAAAATGCCATTTTTGGTAAACGGAAGTAAATATTTTACGGCACATTTTATCGGGAGGTGGAATTTCAATGGACCTAGAAAAGGTGGCGGTTGTTCAGGGGCGGAAGCAACCACGGACTCCTACGAAGGTTCGCAGTTTCCTTGGTTTGGCAGGATACTACAGAAGATTTATTCGAGATTATTCTAAAATTTCCTCCCATTTGACTAAGCTGATTAAGAAGGGAGAGAAATTTGAATGGACTCCAAAGTGTGAACAGGCATTTCAAGAATTGAAGGTGAGATTAACATGCAGACCCATTTTGCCTGTTCCAGATGAGAAGAGTGAATTCGCAGTGTACACAGATGCTTGTGGAGTAGGGCTCGGAGCTGTTTTGATGCAGCGCGTTAGAGTGATTGCATATGCTAGCAGGCAGTTGAAGCCTCATGAGAAAAACTATGCTAAGCATGACCTGGAGTTGCTGGCTGTTGTCTTTGCACTAAAAATATGGAGGCACTACCTGTTGGGTAAGCATCCTTCTATTTCTTGTTTAGCTCTCGTTAACTTTTAGAGATTTAGGAGTGAAATTCTTTATTATATTAGGTGAAAAGTTCAACCACTTCATGGATCATAAACCCTGGAAGTATCTTTTCACCCAGAAGGATCTGAACCTAAGACAACAAAGATGGTTGAAATTTCTAGTATCCTATGATTTGGATATTCTCTATATATAAGAAAAAGCGAATGTGGTGGCGGACGCTTTGAGTAGGGATGAGGTCTTGGCACTTTTGGAGGTTTCCCCAACTCTTCAAGAAAGAATTGTGAGCAATCAAAGGAAGGATGAAACCTAGAAGAATTAATTCAAGGAGTTGAGGAGGGCCGGTATTCGAATTTTGAGATAAATTGTTGAGGTGCTTTAAGGATTAATAGGTGGTTGTGCATTCTGGATGTGAATGGACTGAGGCAAGAAGTTTTATTAGAAGGCCATAAGTCTAGGTTAAGTATCCATCCAGGAGTGAATAAGATGTACAAAGATATGAAAAGAGTTTTCTAGTGGCCGGGGATGAAGAAAGATATATCTACCTTTGTTAGTAGGTGTGCAAGCTGTCAATAGATAAATGGCGATTAGTCGAAGACAATGGGACTGTTACAACCTCTGGAGATTCTAAATGGAAGTAGGAGATAGTATCGATGGATTTCATCAATAAGTTTCCCAAAACTAGAAAGGGGAATGAAGGAGTGTGGGTGAGTAGACATGCTAACAAAGAGCGCTCACTTTATTCCGATTAAATCAACTAGAACTGCAACATTATTGGTAGAGATTTTCATGAGGGAAATCATGCGATTGCACGGACTTCCCATAAGCATAGTAAGTGATCGTGATCCAATTTTTACTAGTAAATTTTGGGAAGCTTTGCAAACATCCCTTGGAACGAAGTTATGTTTAGGCACTGTTTATGATCCTGAATGGATGGGCAAACGGAGAGGCTGAACCGTATTCTGAAATGTCGAGGGCCTGCATTTTTGACTTTAATGGATCTTGGGAAGATCATCTACATCTGGTAGAATTTTCTTACAATAACATTTTCAAGGCAAGCATAGAAATGGCACCGTAAGAAGTCTTTTACCGAAGGCCATGCAGATCACCTGCTTGTTAGGTAGAGCCAGAGGATTATTTAATCCTTGGTCCGGATATGATTCAGGAAGCATATGAGAAAGTCGAACTGCTCAAGAAAAGAATAAAGGCAACCCAGGATCGTCAAAAGAGCTACGCCGATAAAAGATGGAGGGATCTGCAATTTGCAGTTGGAGACCTGGTATTTGTTACGATTTCTTCGATAAGAGGAGCAATTAGATTTGGCAAGACTGGAAAATTGGCTCCAAGATATATCAGACCTTTTCGTATTCTCAAAAGGAACGCTACTCTGGCATATAGGACTGAATGACCGAAAGGACGGTAGTGCTTCATAATGTATTCCACATATCCCATCTAAGGAAATATGTGCATGATCCATCATTGGTTGTAGAACATCAATTCAGGAAGATTTGGAGGTTGAACCAAACTAGACCGTAGTCAGGCGGCCAGTTTAGATTATTGATCAGGATGAAAAGAAGCTTCGGAACTAGATGGTGAAGTTGGTTAAAATTCAATGGAGTGAGGATCCCAAAGATTGTACCTGGGAAACTCCAAACAACGTGAAGGAGCCTATCCGGAATTATTGACAGGATAGCTAGTGTTGTTTGCTGCATATATAACTGTTTGTTTTGGTTCTTAAGATAAGACTGATGTAAGTGCTTTTCTATATTGATATAAAAAAATTTGGTGACAAGCTGAATTATTTCTTATTTTTAAATTTCGAGGATGATATTCTTTTAAGGGGAGGAATGTAATGACCCGAGGTTTTTGACACTTGTTATTTGAATAATTTATTGATTTTAAATATGTGAATATTATTTTTATCAGTCAAGTAATAAAATATTATTTTTTTAGATATCTATGTGTATATATATAGTTGGGAAGCCATGATTTAAAAGTCTACAATTTTAATCTTTGAAAAAAAACCTTGAATAAAAGTTCCACCTTTCTATTATAGGATATTATTATATGTGTGTGTGTGTGAGTGGGTATATACATAACTTTCGTACAAAAATTTAAGATTACATATATAAGGATAAATACATGTAAGTGGCAAAAAAAATTTGTATATTAGTTAGAGGATATATGTACAAATTTATAAAAGTAATATAAGACAAAGCTATGTTTATATATATGAAGTATATATGTATATTAATATGATGTATATATATATATATATATGTATATATATAAGGGTACATAGTAATAAATACATATCAACTCAAGCACATAACAAATCAAATCCTTCACTCAAAATTCGAATCAACTTGGGAAAAAATCAAATCACTTATTTCAAATCCAGTCATTGTTTTAAAAAATAAAATGGAAAAAAATTAAAAAAATAATACTGTACAAGGAGATGGTCTTTAGCCTATTCAAACTTACTTCCTTCTTTTTTCTCTATAAATAACATTTATACTTCATGTGAAAGCATTTTAACTTACAAGGCAAAACAAAAGGAAAAGTACAATGCTGCCCTTAAAAACTTAAAGAAAACTAGGAGCACAAGCTACAGGAAGGATCAAACAAAAACAAAGAAGCAAGCTTTCACTTTTCAAAGAAGAACTGAGAGTAAAACCCTTTAAAACTTTTACTGTAAAACAATTATTTGTTTGTAGAACTTGGATAGATTCTTTATTTTTCAAGTATTAATGTTTTAACAGTTTCTATGCTTTTATGTGTTAATTATGGGAGTATACCCTATAAAACTAAAAAGACATGTACAGTCTCTATTCTTTGAAAAAAGTTATAGACCTTGCAACATAAAAATCTATTTTCTCACAATCCAGTTAGTTACAGATGATGGTTCCAAAAGCAATGTCGTGTGTTTATGAATATAGTTTATTTTAAAATTAATTTTGTTTAATATTATGAAGCATTGAGGAAGTAAGGAACGCGTTACAGCAAACAACCTAAAAATAAAAAAAATCCAAATATCATAATTTAATCCTTGGTTTATATGATTGTGTTGTTCTTCGAAAATACTGATTTTTGAGAGTGATTAGGTAATTTTTAGTGGAGTATATGATGGGGGATTTGAAGTTGAACGAGTTTCCAATTTTGATAAAATTCTGGCAGACCATTAAATGTTGAAGGCCGAGCTTGGGTAAAAAGGAAATTGGAGGATAGGATACGAGCAAAAAATTGTGAGGTATTTTATAAGTGGGTCATGCTCGGTTTTGGAACGATGGCGACACCAAGAAGGCGAATGGAACATGCGGGCATGGGGGAAAAGGAAGGGGAGAAGGTGGCGAAGATACTAGTCGAGTTTGGCGGTAAACGGTGGCGTGGGGTAGTAGGCAAAGAGTTTAAATGTGGGCGACTGGTTCGAAAGGGTGGGTCAATGGTTCGAATTTTGAACCATGTGTTTTTATGCTTCGTTCGAGCGTGATCGGCTAAAGATGATCTTCGACGGCATGTAAGGATGGCCGGCATCGAAGCAAAGGCCGTGGCTAACGCGTGCACGTGCACGGCGATGGACACGTGCAGGTTGGAAAAAAAGAAGAGAAGGAAGAAGATTAAGGAGCAGTAGAATAATGAGATGGAGAAAGGGCGGTGTTTGTTTCTTGATGTTGGGCCAAATAGGCCGGGTCTTTGTTTTTTTTAAAAATAAATAAAAATTATCAAATGATTATAATTAAAAACCTCTTAACTTCTTTTGAAATTTATTTTCTTTTTATCCAAATTCAATCAACATGGAAACATGTATTTATCCTATCACCAACATTCATGCCTAGTTAACTTTGTTAAGTTTTGGTAATATAGAATTAAATAAATTCTAATAATTAAAGTTAATAAACAATTTACACTTTTAAATTGATAAATACTAAGTTAATTTATATAATGTAGTTATTAATGGATTTCTAAAGTTGATTAATTTAAGAATAAATAGTCTTTGTAATTAATCTTAATTACAGCTAAGCAAAGTTAGAAATATAATTAATTTTGGGTTATTTAGATTAACTGGATGATGATTTGTGATTGGTTGATATTGGCTATAAACCGTTAAAATAGTTCATGTTAGGTGATTGGACTTGATTTCTCTTGAGTATTCATTTCAAGTTGTTCTATGCCTGTGACATAAAGTACCCTGATGAATTGAACAGTTGAAATGAAATGTTGATATGTTTTATTGGAAATAGACATATGTAATTAAATTTCCATTTGTAGTTGTGACATCCTGAATTTGAATTATTTGTCGAAAACAACTTGGCCTTTGAAAAATCTGTTGTTTGGATTCGATGAGACCGGAATCGGATATTAGTATTATCCGAAAACTACATCAATCCAAAATAAACGATTAGGTCGGGAAGATTCCAAGGGGAAATCCGGAATGAAGATTTCAGAGTACGAGGGCTATTTGTCGCTAAATCTAAGGGTGATTCCAATATGAGTGTAGTGCAAATGGTTCCTTTGGCTCCGTTCGGTCCCGGAATAGACTTGTATGGACGAATGCAAACAGAACATCATCATTGGAGGACGATGAGCATTCCAAGGGAATTTATTTTTGAAAGGTAATCGTAGCCTCAAGCCTCATCAATCGGGAATGATTAAAATATAGGAGATGCATGCCTTTCTAGAGTCCCTTTTTACTTGGTATGTTTTGGTGTGGTTGTTGATCCCAACCGTGGGGTAATCTTACTCGGACTATTCAGGTTAGGGGTAGTCCAGTCTTGTGTAGTAGGGGATCCTTGCATGATCCTCGATGTTATTTTTCTAGAGATTTACCGTGACGAGTGGTACCCGAGTGGCCCAGTCATTGTATGGAGCCAAATCTCTAATAAGTGTTGTACATTTTGATTATGTCCAAATATGTTAGAACTTGAGATGCAAGCATCGCAGCTATCTTCTATTTATTTGGAAAACCCTAGACATTATTATAGTACCACTTGATTTTCTATGAAAATGTTGTGGTTATCGTAAGGGAAAAACCCATTCGTTTTTATGTGCGATGAGGTCTTATGAGATACCCTTGTTTCAAATTGTTTTCAATTTAAGGTAACTTAACCATTTTACTCACACCAGACACATGTCTGAACTAGAATTTATTTTCTATTTTTTCCTTAACTCTTGGATACTATTTTTTTATGAGTAGCAAAGTAATTCCAGGTTTGCACTCGGCGTATTTTGGAGGAGGAATTGGAGCAGGTGGCTTCAACGTATCTAGCTATATCAATATTCCGCTGTATTGGTATCTTTGTCTGTATTTTGACTTGTAATGAATGGACAGGTCATTACGACTATTTGAATATGATGTACGTATATTAATGACTCTGTTGGATTGTATTAGTGACTATGTGATATATATTTGTAATATCTATTATCCGTTCCGCTGTGAGATGTAATGATTTTTTTAGTTCTTTTCTTTCTATCTATTCTCTTTTCTACCTATATCTTTCTATATTACGACTTGACTTTCGAAGTGAGAAGTGCGGGCCGTCAAAAGATTTTAGACTATTTCGTTAATTAACTATTCCTAAAAATTATTTCAAGAATTTTAACTAATAGACTTAGCGAAAGATTGAATGAACTAATTGACTGTTCACAACCAGCTTTCATTAAAGGGATAAATATCACCAACGGTATGTAGCTGTTGCTCAAGAATACATTAGTCATTGTTGCAGGAATAATACAACTTGTGTGATTTTAAAATTGGACTTCACAACAGCTTTTAATTCGGCGGATTGGGATTTTCTAGTAGATACATTTCACGATAGAGGTTTAAGTCATAGATGGATTAGCCGGGTCATGAATTTACTTTGAACTGGTAACTGTAGTATTATGGTTAATCGCATATTAAGTAATAAAAGTCAATCTAAGCGAAATTTATGGCAAGGAGATCCTTTATCGCCTCTTTTGTTTAGCTTAGTCGCTAATGTTTTTGCTAAGATGTTAAAAAAGCGGTTGATAATGGATCTCAAGGGAATCTATATAACGATATATATCACGCAACGGTATATCTGTCCTTTAATTTGTAGATGATATATTGCTTTTTTCGTCCCATTTACCTAAACACATTATCACTCTTAAGTTTATTTTATATAGTTTTGAATTACTTCCAGGTATAAAAATAAATTTCGATAAAATTTCAGTTTTCGTTTCAAACGATTTTGAAAAATTCGAAAATTTAGTTACTAATACGCTTGATTGTAAAATTATGAATTTTCATTTTGACTATCTTGGTGTTTTGATAAGACCTACCAAACTTAATCACGATGTCTGATTTATAATCATAGATAAAATCAAAAATAGGATTTCTAATTGGAATGGAAGATTTTTAACGAGAGCGGATAGATTAGTTCTAATAAACTCGATCTTATCAGCTCGCTCGATCTATTGGATGTCTATGCAACTTTTTCCAGATTGGGTGATCGATAAAATAGATAAAATTAGAATGGACTTCTAATGGAGTAGGGATAACCCTAACAGTAGTATTAAATGTTTAGTAAATTGAAAACTGTTTGTAAGTCCAAAAAAGAAGGTGGTTTAGGAGTCATTAATTTGCGCAATATGAATTTATCGTTGTTAGATAAATGGTTATGGAAGTTTAAGGATATTAATGAAATCCTATTTGGAAAGAAATCATTTCTAAATATTACTATAACGGTATTTGTAATTTATGTCAAATTACTCCTAGGGTTATATGTAAATTGTCTGATTTTTGGAAATCTATTTTAAAATGTCAAGAGATTTGCAACTTAGGCCCTAATGCAGTAGTTCATTCATGTAATAGTACTTCTTTTTGGCATAATCGTTGGATTTTCGTTATTCTTTGTAGGATAGAATTTAAAGAGTTATATGATATTTGCAATTTTAAGGATGCTTTAATTGTAGAAGTTTTTTCACTCGAAAATGACACTCCTTGAAATTTTAGTTTTAACAGAATTTTAGTAAGTTCAACTCTTAGGCAGCTTACTTCGCTTTATGCTAGATTAAATCTATATAATATTGATAACGATAAAAAAAAATTCAGTTAGGAATGGGATAAGAGCAAGAAATATGCTTATAGTTTTGTTTGTAGATTTATTAATTTTTCGGGTGTAACTAATAACTCTTCTAAACTTATTTAGAAATCAAATGCTCCTCCTAAATCTAAAATTCACATGTGGTTAACTAGGCATGGAAAATTAAATACTGTAGAATTTTTAAAAAGAAAGAATATGCAAGTAGATAATAAATGTTATTTTCGTAATCTATATTTTGAAGATATTAAGCATGTATACTATGATTGCATGGATACTTATCTCATTCTAAACAATATCCTTAAAATCTTTGATTTTAATCAAACAACTAAAATATATGATTGTGAATATTATTAGAATAGTTTTAAGATTTAAGTTCAAAAAGGAAAATAGATTTTTACTTAAAACTTTAATCATTACAATTTGTTGGCATATTTGGTTTGAAAGAAATCAAAGAATTTTTAAAAATAATTGTAGTCATTTTAATAAATTGATTTTTATAATTTCTTCATTTTGTTTTAATTGGATATCTAATCCTAAATATAAATTAGCTAAAAATAATCTATTTAAGGTTATCTTAATAAGGTTAATCTTAATATTAATCTATCTAAATATAAAAATAATTTTTTTAACATTAACAGTTGTAGTATTAATATTTTTTCAAACATAAATGATGATTTCACTATGTATCATAACATCTTATTGATCAAAAGACTAGAAGGATAACCTTATTTTGTTTCAGATATTGTTTTAGTTTTTATTTGTTTTATTTTCAAGATCTTGAATTTCATTCGATCATGGATTACTTTTAGTCATTTTTCTATACTTTATTTTGATCTTTAAAATTAGCTTAACTCTTGCATCATTATTTCTATTTCTTTTACACATACAAACAAATATATATATATATATATATATGAAATTTATATAAATTTGTGTCTCATTCTAACTATTTTCTTTAGTTTTGTTTTAGATATAGGTCTTGGGTTTGATATGGTGTTAGTTTCTTATTGTAGGTACATAGGATTGCGACTTGTAGATTGTTTTATGCAAGGAGGAGTTCTACTCGGTATATCTTCATCTTCATTATGGAGTTCTTTTTTTTTAGGAGGATTCACTTTTCAGCTATACACTCTTTTAGTTTTATTGAGTCTTCAAAGTGGTGTTTCCAGTCTAGATCATTCGCACTTCCGTTTTAGATCATTCACTTTTCCATGTCTTCAGAGTCAACGGTATGGAGTTGCCTACTTAGATAGAGTTGGATTCTAGTTTCATTGATTATTTCATAGTTTTTCGGGTACTTCTAACACCTTAATATCAGGTGGTGGCTATCTTGGAGCTTAGAGGGTGTAAAGGCAGGCGGCCTTGCAGGAGCTCATTTTAGGAGTACCTAAGTTTTTTCCTCTGATTTTTATATTTAGATTAGCTACCTTCCAGGCATGTTAGCAGCACCTTATCTTGTGACATATATATTTTATCATGTGTGCTATCCTCTATTTTAGACGATCACACATGTTTCTCAAAAAAAAAACATAACATGGCATATTATTTGCAAACATATTTCGGATCAAACTTGAAAAATTATTATTATCAAAAGTAAGATGTAAGTTAATTATTCACCTAGGATTTGTGTTAAAAGGTTAAGATTTGCCCTTAGATTTATTTCTTCAAGCTTTCTGCTTGAATCCTAGCTTATCTTCCCTTTAGATCTTCTTTATGGTGGTCGACCGAGTTCCTTTAGTGTTTTAGTTTTTTTTATGATAGTTAAAATGAATGAGGAATGAAGAATGGATGGGCTTAGGGCATTGGAATTAAGGCTATTCTCATTTAATTACCATTAAAATATTCCTCCTTCTTGCTTATTTTAGTTCTCTTTTGCTAATACATTCATTATGGCAGGGCTACTTCTTAATTAATAAATCACAATCTCTTGACTATCTACATTATTTTATTTCATTTATCCAATTAAATATTCTAAATAATGTTAGTCAAAAATAGGGTCATTGCCGACTCTCCTCCTTAAAGAATTTCATCCTCGAAATAACAATAAGGTACTCACAACTATCAGACATAAAGGTAAAACATACCATCAAACATATCGGGATAAGTATCTCTAATCCTGATTTTGGTTTCCCAAGTACAGTATCTCACGTCCTCACTCCACTGAACTTTGACTAATCTGACTGTCTTGTTCCTTAGTCTCTTCTCATTTCTCACAACAATACAAACCGATTTTCTAACTATAGTCATATATAGTTCCACTACTAGATCCTCCAACATCGTCAATGCAATAGTAGTCTCTGGATCCCAAATACACATTCTTAGATGAGAAATATGGAAAACATTGTGGACTCTTGCCAAACTATTCGGTAACTCTACTCTATAAGCGAGTTTTCTAATCCCTTCTATAATAGGAAATGATCCAATGAATCTTTGTGCTAATTTTCCTGATTTCCAAATTTGATCACACCTTTCGTTGGTGACACTTTTACGATAACATGATCTCCTACTGTAAACTGTAAGTCTTTCCGTCTCTTATCAGCATAACTCTTCTACCTAGATTGAGCTTTTTTTATCCTAGCCTAAATTAATTCAATCTCTTCTATGGCTTTTTTAACCAAATCCGAACCAATAATTTATCTATCCTCGATCTTTAACCAACAAACGTGAGATTAGCATGGCCTTCCATACAAAGCTTCAAATGGTGCTATCCCTACACTAGTTTGATAATTGTTGCTGTATGAAAACTCGACTATGGGTAGATGATCTTCATATTATCCTCCAGAGTCTAGCACTCAGTCTCTTAACAAAACCTCTAAGACTTTGTTAACTCTCTCCGTCTACCAACTTGTCTGTGGATGGTAAGCAGTACTCATCTTGAGCTTGGTGCCAAAACTCTTCTATAGACTGTTCCAAAACTCACAGAATCTCTATCACTTACTATACTACTAGGAATTCCATGCAGTCTAACTATATTCTTCATGAATAACTTTGCTAAATACGGTGCTATTATGGTCGACTTAACGGGTACAAAATGTGCATCCCTAGTCAATTTGTCCATTATTACTCAGATCTCTCATTTCAACCATTCGAACTTGGTAACCCATCTATAAAATTCATGGAGATAGAATCTCATTTTCAAACTGGAACATTAAGAGGCTGAAGTAACCCACTCAGATTCTGATGTTCATCTTTTACCTCTTGACAGTTCAAATATTTCCTCACCCATAGTCTCTTCATACCTTCTCATAAGAAACTCCTATTCATATCCTGATATATCTTAGTTCCTCTCGGATGAATAGTGAACTTCGAATGATGGCATTCTCTAAGGACCTCCTTCCTTAAGTTTTCTACATTCAGGAAACACAATCGTTCCTTCTTTCTCAACCACCATCTTTGGTGATGACTAAAATTCTTTACATGATCAGTCTCGGTTCCACCCTATAGCCTTGTAACGACCCATATTTCTACGGATCGAAATATTGTAAATTGTATGCTTTAGGTCATGAAGTTAATAAGCCGTGTAGGAGCTTAGGTCGTATTGAAGGCTGGGTCGGTTGAGCGACTTAGTGGAATGTAGCGGCTTAAGTTATTGACCGACCTATAGGAATGAGTCATCCAGAGTTAACTCGTGTGAAAGTTAGGTCGGTGGAACGACTTAAGGATGGTAGGCGACTTAGGGAAGTGTGGCCGAGTTAAGAAGATAGCCGACCTAGTGGTTGGCTGGCTTAAGTGTTGCCGACCTAGAAAGGTCACCGACCTAAGAGCTAATGGTTTAAGGGAGTTAACGACTTAGGGGTTAACTAGTTGGACCGACCTAGAGAAGTTAACAACCTATAGGGATTGACCGACCCAAGGAGCACCTGTGTTGGAGTTAGGTCGGTGTAGCGGCTTAGGGTTAGGTCGGCAAGGGTTAGGTCGTACCCAGTGGTTATGTTTTAAGTCGCGTGCGCGTGTTAGGTCATGCATGCTATAAGTCGCGTATGGGTTTGTGAGTGGTTGGTCCCAAGTCGTTAGGACGGTAGGGTGTGTTGGGTTGTTAGGTCGGCAGTGCTTTAGGTCGTAGGTCGGCCTGAGTGTTAGGTCGCAAGTCGTTAGGTCGGCAATGACTTATGGGGCGGCCGACTTATGGGATTTCCAGCCTATAAATAGAAGGGTTTGGCTCACTTTTTGGCACCGGATTTTGAAGCGACGAAGTGCTACTATTTTGAGAGCTCGACTACAACACTTCTTCACTTCTTTTCTCCACTCTAATCTAGTGCTTACTTCCATCCAAGATTGAAGATCAAATCGAAGATCCAAGAGCCAAGGTTGAAGATCTCCTTCCATTAAAGAGAGATTTCATCGTTTGAAGGGAAATCTTGTCGTATCAAGCTAGATCCTTTGCTGTCCAGATCTGGAGTTGGTAGCTTTTGAATTGTTTAGGTGATTCGGTGAGTGGTGGTTATCTCTCACACGGACCCAAAGGAGTATATTGGATCGGTGGTTTGTTTGTGTGTTAAAGATAGTGATTTCATGCATTTTCCTTAAGTCTGCATGTAGATCCATTGTCCCTCAATCATTCATCAAGATATTACTTAGAATTCATGCTTGTTAGATTTGGACCCTTTATTTACGAAACTGCCATTATTGTTATAACTGTTTATTTACATCTTGTTTGAATGATTTATTACTTGGATTAATGATTGAATTGATTGATTGTTCGAAGTTAGTTGATTGATGACTTGATTTGGACAAGTTGGTCGAAGATGATTCAAAAGCTAAGTGGAAATGCTCTTGAATAAGGAAAGCTGCTCATGGCATATGAAGCGGACGGTAAAGCTCATATGGATAGATTTGATCATGATGTTGAGATGCGACTTTGCTATGATGTGATGAGGCAAAGCATGATGTTGAGATGAGACTTTGCTATGATGCGATGAAGCAAAGCATGATATGAGAAAGCCTTGGTTTAATCCAGACGGGATCATTCCAAGCATGATGATAACTCGGTGATGTGGTTCGAGTTTGTTGATAATGGTTGGCTCGAGAGGCGCTTGAGCTAGTATGTGAATAGTCATCGGGGAGGATGACTAGAAGGCTGAGATCTCATCGTTATTGAAGGTTCTAGCATTGTCAAAGCAAGAGTACGTTGGGGCGGGTCACGACGACGTCCCAGGCACGGGTCACGATGACGTGTTAGTACTCTGGGCAGATTCGATAGTCCTAGGCACGGGCTGCGACGACGTGCAGAGTTATGTCTAGAACCGGGGTTACCATTATCCCTTGACGGACGGATGAAATAATGAGCCGGTCATTCAATTAACGGTGATATTGAAGCAATGATAATAGTGATAGCCAGAGTCATGGATGTTTGGTTGTATCATCATTCAGACTCAAGAGCGATGTTTTATGGGTGCCTATCTGATCTTGGTTTAGGCCTTGGGGGTTTTTATTTGGAAAACATCGACCTTGACTCGAGTGATAATTGCTTTACTTTAATTGTCTACTTTGCTATGTTTGTTTCTGCTTATTGTGTCTGGGGGCTATCACTGTAGAAAGAGGTGGAGTGGGATGGTTGGGTTCGTATTCCTTTTTACCCTTTATGCTCTTTTGGTATGTTTGATAGATGATTTACTGCTCACTAAGACTTTTGTCTGACTCAAGGTTTTATGTTTAACTCTTATTACCATGGGCTGTTCATCCATGTTGGGATGGGCAGACTAGGTAGCAGGTGACAGGTGCTGTTCTTAGTGACTAACGCTGTTGATGACGAAGACGAGCTGGAGGCTTTTGCATATTGTTTTCTTACTATATGTACTGGATGTTCCGCTGTTTGTATGATTCTCTGAGTGTTATGTAGTGAGGCTTGATGTATTGACTATTCAGATGTTTGTATCAAATTGTTATGAGCTTATATGATGGGAATTCTATCCTATAGAGCTTCACTATGTATACTTTCTATTGTATTTTATCCATGCGCTGTGAGTAATACGATAGACAATTCTGTGTTTACTTTACCCTGACGATCATCCATGGCTGCCTGGCACACTTTACAGCGCACCATTTCCTTGTTGGGTGCAGGAGTCATGGGCGGTCGTCACATTTTGGTATCAGAGCCTTGGTTAATCGATTTTAGCCAACGCTCGCTGACATAACTACGTATGAGAGACGTAATTGTATTTTGATGGATGATTACTATATATAATATAGTAGCTTAGAAGGATTTGAACTCCTTATGTGGTTGTTTCTCAAGGTGTTCTAATCATTCTTTTTATAGATATTAAGAATGAGTCGAAGAGGGAGACCAGCTGCTAGAGGATGTCGTGCTGTTGAGGGGGCTGCTGATTATGCTTCTATGTTCGAGGCTATGGTGACTTCGATCATGAGAAGGATGCCAGCTCCGGGGCCATCAGTAGATGTTGGGGTTCAAGTTCAAGCCCCAAGACCAGTGGATTTTGCTAAGTTGTGTAAAGACTATACTGCTCTTGGAGGAAAGGTTTTCTTGGGAACAGAATCAACCATAGAAGTTCAGAGATGGATAGATGCTTGTAGAAGGTTCTATGGTGATTTGGGAATTGAGGATGCAACTAAGAGAAAGCTTGCATCAAGACAGCTTCAGGGAAGAGCTTCTGATTGGTGGAATTCTATCACCATTGATACTCCAGAGGAAGAGATCACTTGGGAGCAATTCCAAGCTAGATTTGAAGCTAAGTTCATTTCTACAGCTCATAAATCTGTTCTGTTCAAGAAGTTTGTGGAACTCAAGCAAGGTGGAAGACCAGTTCTTGAGTATGTTTTAGAGTTTGAAGCCTTGTCCAAGTATGCTCGGTCATATATTGAATCTCCCAATCAGAAGAATGAGAAGTTTGTGATAGGCTTGGACAGTTATCTTGGGAGACGGTTGGTGGATCATTTGGATGATCCGTTTGAGAAGCTTGTGGAGAAAGCTCTCAGGCATGAGAATATGTTTCCTAAAGAAGGATCTGTTGTCACTATAACCAAGGAAGGGTCTAAACTACAGCAGGGTGAAAACAAGAAAAGGAAGCAGCAACAACAGAGGGGTAAGGATGGCCACAAGAGGCCGAAGGGTGAAGTGACCTGCTACAACTGTCAGCAGAAGGGACATCTCTCCAGAGATTGTAAAAATCCGAAGGTGCCGGCAAAGTGCCACAACTGTGACAAACCGGGGCATTTCAGGAAGAATTGTCCGGAACCGAGGAAGGACAAGCAGATTGTGCAAGCATATGCTTTGGGGGCGGTGCCATCATCTTTGAAGGCTCCTACTGCTGAAGAGAAAGGAAAGAGTGTGGAGGTTCAAGGTACTCTTTCCATTTGTGGCATTCCAGTTAGAGTGTTATTTGATACTGGGGCGTCACATTCCTTTGTTTGTAGTGAACTTGTAGGCCGGTTGGGTTTGGAACCGGATATTGTTGATAGACCATTGGTTGTGACTAATCCAGTTGGGGGTTCGTCTTGTTTGTGTATGATATGCCTTGGTCTGGTTGTCTCGAGTCATGATTGCTCTTTTGTTTGTGATTGTTTTGTTCTGAACTTTGCGGGGTTCGGAATTATTTTGGGTATGGACTGGCTTAGGAAGTATGCGGCAAGGGTTGATTGCAAGAGGCTGGAGGTGACAGTCGAGAATGTGGAGGGGCTAAAGGTTGTGATACGATGTAAGCATGAAGAAGGCATCTTCATGAGGTTCATGTATTCGCCGGTTGTTCCACAGGATGGACTGTCAACGGTGCCTATCGTGAATGGATTTGAGGATGTCTTTGACGAGGTCAAAGGGTTACCGCCGCATAGAGAGATCGAGTTTCGTATCGATCTAGTTGAAGGAGCCAGACCTATTGTGATGCCTCTTCGGCGGATGGCGCCTAGGGAACATCAAGAGTTGAAGGTGCAAGTTGATGACCTTTTACAGAAAGGATTCATTCGGCGTAGTGTGTCCGAATGGGGTGCACCAGTTGTGTTTGCAACCAAAGCGGATGGATCGTTGAGGTTGTGTGTGGATTATTGTGAGCTGAATAAAGTGACTAAGAAGAACAAGTATCCATTGCCGAGAATAGATGACTTGTTTGATCAGCTTCACGAAGCTAAGGTGTTTCCTCAGATGGATTTGGCAACGGGATTTCACCAGTTGAGAGTGGCAAAGGATAGTGTTCCGAAGACTGCTTTTAGGACACCATCCGGATTCTATGAGTGGCTGGTAATGCCGTTTTGATTGACCAATGCACCAGCGTATTTTGTGGATCTTATGAATAGAGTATTCAGGGATCAGTTGAACAAGTTCGTACTTGTGTTCGTGGATGATATTCTGATTTATTCCACAACTGAAGAAGAGCACAAGACGCACTTACGTGTTGTTTTGGAAATCTTGCGGAAACATCAGCTGAGGGCTAAGTTTTCAAAGTGTCACTTCTGGAAGAGCGAAGTGAGGTTCTTAGGCCATGTTATCTCTGGAAATGGAATAGTGGTTGATCCCGCCAAGGTGGCAGTGATCCAGGATTGAGTTAGACCTAAGATACATCTGATGTGAGAAGTTTTCTTGGATTAGCAGGATATTATCGTCGGTTTATCAAAGACTTTTCCAAGATAGCTGCATCGTTAAAAGGATTGACGAAAAAGAACCAAGTGTTCAGATGGGATGCTAAGTGTGAGCAAGCTATCAGAATCCTAAAAGAGCGATTGACAAGTGCTCCTGTTTTGACTATTCCAAGTGGAAATGATGAGATGGTGGTTTACACTGATGCATGTGGTACTGGATTTGGAGCAGTGCTAATGCAGAAGGATAAAGTTGTTGCGCATGCAAGTCGACAACTGAAGCCGCACGAAAGGAATTATCCGACTCATGATTTGGAGTTAGCGGCGATTGTATTTTCTCTGAAGATGTGGAGACATTATCTATTGGGAGTTCAATTCGAGTTGTTTACAGATCATAAGTCGTTGAAGTATCTGTTCTCCCAAAAGGATTTGAATCTCCGACAGCAGCGATGGCTAGAGTTTTTAGCATCATATGATTTTGGTATAGCCTATACTCCGGGAAAAGGTAACGCGGTGGAAGATGCGTTAAGTCGAAGACATGTAGGATTGGGAGCCATGTTTTCGGAATGGAAGAGTCTCGAGTTTTTGGCTGGATTTGACTTCAGGCCTAGATGTGAATTGGAACCTGAGATGTTGGCAAACTTATCGATAAGACCCACTCTTGTGGAAAGAATTGGCGAGAGCAAAAAGCGAGACAATAGGCTTGTCAAGATTATCCGTAATTTGGAATCTGGATTGGATCCAGAGAAGGATAAAGGATTTGAAGTCGATCGAGAGGGTTGGCTTCGAAAACAAGGACGACTAGTTGTTCCCGATATAGATGGATTGAGAGATGAAGTTCTTAAGGAAAGTCATCACTCGAAGTTGACAATTCATCCAGGTGGAAATAAGATGTACCGGGATATGAAGAGAACCTATTATTGGAAAGGTATGAAGAAGGATGTTGGAAATTTTATTTCCAAATGTATGAACTGCCAGTTGGTTAAAGCCGAACAGAAGAAGCCAAGTGGATTGCTTCAGCCATTAGAAGTTCCTACATTGAAGTGGGAACAAATATCGATGGATTTTATCGATGGTCTACCTAGAACCAGAGCAGGAAATGAAGGGATTTGGGTCATCGTAGATCGTTTGACTAAAAGTGCAAGATTCATTCCTGTTAGATCAACCAGGACTGCATCGAAATTGGCTGAGTTGTATGTTAAGTGGATAGTTCGACTCCATGGTATTACGAAGAGTATAGTGAGCGATCGAGACCCATTGTTCACTAGTGAATTTTGGAAGAGCTTCCAGGGAGTTTTGGGAACTGAGTTGTGTTTGAGTATAGCTTATCACCCCCAAACAGATGGTCAGACAGAGAGAGTCAACCGAGTTTTGAAAGATCTTCTCAGAGCATGTGTTTTGGACTTCGGAGGATCATGGGAAGATCATCTTCATTTGGTGGAATTTTCATATAATAACAGTTACCAGTCAAGTATTGGTATGGCACCATATGAGGCATTGTATGGAAGACCGTGTAACTCTCCGACATGTTGGTTGGAAACTGGAGAAAAGTTGATACTTGGGTCAGAAATGATTCGACAGACTTCGGATTGCATAGAGATCATTCGGCGACGAATGAAGGCAGCCCAAGATCGTCAGAAAAGTTATGCCGATAAGCGTCGTAAGGATTTGGAATTCGACGTATGCGATATGGTTTTCATGAAGGTTTCTCCACTGAAGAATGTTATTCGATTCGGGAAGAAAGGAAAGTTGACTCCGAGATTTGTTGGGCCATTCCCGATCGTCGAGCGAATTGGAAAGCTCGCTTATAAATTGGAATTACCAGAAAAGATGTCAGGGGTGCACAATGTTTTTCATGTATCGTATCTACGGAAGTATGTGCACGGCTCGAATACGGTGGTTTCTGTTGATAGCTATGAAGATTTGGAGGTTGATCCAGTAGTTAAGAGACCTCGTAAGCCGCTTCGTGTTATGGAGACTGACACGAAACAGCTTAGGAGGAAGATAGTCAAGTTGCTCAAGGTACAATGGAGTGATGATGTTAACGACTGTACATGGGAGGAGGAAGAGAGGATGAAGGCAGCTCATCCTGAACTCTTCGAGGTATGGCCCTAAGGTGTCGTGACATCTCATGAATTTGTAACTTGTTCTAGTCTTAGAATTCTGCATGCTAGGTTAATAATTGGATGCATGGTTTGTTGATTTTTATGGATGGTAGGCATACAGAATAGTTTTGGTTGCTCTTGTTGTTTGGAATTTCGAGGACGAAATTCCTACGGGGGAGAGAATGCAACAACCCGTATTTCTATGGATCGAAATGTTGTAAATTGTATGCTTTAGGTCATGAAGTTAATAAGCCGTGTAGGAGCTTAGGTTGTATTGAAGGCTGGGTCGGTTGAGCGACTTAGTGGAATGTAGCGACTTAAGTTATTGACCGACCTATAGGAATGAGCCATCCAGAGTTTGCTCGTGTGAAAGTTAGGTCGGTGGAACGACTTAAGGATGGTAGGCGACTTAGGGAAGTGTGGCCGAGTTAAGAAGATAGCGGACCTAGTGGTTGGCCGGCTTAAGTGTTGCCGACGTAGAAAGGTCACCGACCTAAGAGCTAATGGTTTTGGGGAGTTAGCGACTTAGGGGTTAACTAGTTGGACCGACCTAGAGAAGTTAACAACCTATAGGGATTGACCGACCCAAGGAGCACCTGTGTTGGAGTTAGGTCGGTGTAGCGGCTTAGGGTTAGGTCGGCAAGGGTTAGGTCATACCCAGTGGTTATGTTTTAAGTCGCGTGCGCGTGTTAGGTCGTGCATGCTATAAGTCGCGTATGGGTTTGTGAGTGGTTGGTCCCAAGTCGTTAGGACGGTAGGGTGTGTTGGGTTGTTAGGTCGGCAGTGCTTTAGGTCGTAGGTCGGCCTGAGTGTTAGGTCGCAAGTCGTTAGGTCGGCAACGACTTATGGGGCGGCCGACTTATGGGATTTCCAGCCTATAAATAGAAGGGTTTGGCTCACTTTTTGGCACCAGATTTTGAAGCGACGAAGTGCTGCTATTTTGAGAGCTCGACTACAACACTTCTTCACTTCTTTTCTCCATTCTAATCTAGTGCTTACTTCCGTCCAAGATCGAAGATCAAATCGAAGATCCAAGAGCCAAGGTTGAAGATCTCCTTCCATTAAAGAGAGATTTCATCGTTTGAAGGGAAATCTTGTCGGATCAAGCTAGATCCTTTTCTGCCCAGATCTTGAGTTGGTAGCTTTTGAAGTGTTTAGGTGATTCGGTGAGTGGTGGTTATTTCTCACACGGACCCAAAGGAGTATATTGGATCGGTGGTTTGTTTGTGTGTTAAAGATAGTTATTTCATGCATTTTCCTTAAGTCTGCATGTAGATCCATTGTCCCTCAATCATTCATCAAGATATTACTTAGAATTCATGCTTGTTAGATTTGGACCCTTTATTTACGAAACTGCCATTATTGTTATAACTGTTTATTTACATCTTGTTTGAATGATTTATTACTTGGATTAATGATTGAATTGATTGATTGTTCGAAGTTAGTTGATTGATGACTTGATTTGGACAAGTTGGTCGAAGATGATTCAAAAGCTAAGTGGAAAAGCTCTTGAATAAGGAAAGCTGCTCGTGGCATATGAAGCGGACGGTAAAGCTCATATAGATAGATTTGATCATGATGTTGAGATGGTACTTTGCTATGATGTGATGAGGCAAAGCATGATGTTGAGATGAGACTTTGCTATGATGCGATGAAGCAAAGCATGATATGAGAAAGCCTTGGTTTAATCCAGACGAGATCATTCCAAGCATGATGATAACTCGGTGATGTGGTTCGAGTTTGTTGATAATGGTTGGCTCGAGAGGCGCTTGAGCTAGTATGTGAATAGTCGTCGGGGAGGATGACTAGAAGGCTGAGATCTCATCGTTATTGAAGGTTCTAGCATGCTCAAAGCAAGAGTACGTTGGGGCAGGTCACGACGACGTCCCAGGCACGGGTCACGATGACGTGTCAGTACTCTGGGCAGATTCGATAGTCCTATGCACGGGCTGCGACGATGTGCGGAGTTATGTCTAGAACCGGGGTTACCATTAGCCCTTGACGGATGGATGAAATAATGGGCCGGTCATTCAATTAACGGTGATATTGAAGCAATGATAATAGTGATAGCCAGAGTCATGGATGTTTGGTTGTATCATCATTCGGACTCAAGAGCGATGTTTTCTGGGTGCCTATCTGATCTTGGTTTAGGCCTGAGGGGTTTGTATTTGGAAAACATCGACCTTGACTCGAGTGATAATTGCTTTACTTTAATTGTCTGCTTTGCTATGTTTGTTTCTGCTTATTGTGTCTGGGGGCTATCACTGTAGAAAGAGGTGGAGTGGGATGGTTGGGTTCCTATTCCTTTTTACCCTTTATGCTCTTTTGGTATGTTTGATAGTTGATTTACTGCTCACTAAGACTTTTGTCTGACTCAAGGTTTTATGTTTAACTCTTATTACCTTGGGCTGTTCATCCATGTTGGGATGGGCAGACTAGGTAGCAGGTGACAGGTGCTGTTCTTAGTGACTAATGCTGTTGATGACGAAGACAAGCTGGAGGCTTTTGCATATTATTTTCTTACTATATGTACTGGATGTTCCGCTGTTTGTATGATTCTCTGAGTGTTATGTAGTGAGGCTTGATGTATTGACTATTCAGATGTTTGTATCAAATTGTTATGAGCTTATATGATGAGAATTCTATCCTATAGAGCTTCACTATGTATACTTTCTATTGTATTTTATCCATGCGCCGTGAGTAATACGATAGACAATTCTGTGTTTACTTTACCCTGACGATCATCCATGGCTGCCTGACACACTTTACAGCGCACCGTTTTCTTGTTGGGTACAGGAGTCATGGGCGGTCGTCACAAGCCTTCTAATCTTCTCAACTAACACTAGGTCATCTTTCTTCTTAGATACAATCCTTTCGATCAATATTGGTCGAGCTTCTAAATATAATAACATGGCATTTCTCAATTAGAACTAGCCTCAAATTTCCATTGTATTCTACATGTAGTCAACGCTTCTAAATCTTTCCACTTAGCAATCATTGCCAATACTGTATTCTGATGTTTTCTGTTAAAGGCATCAAGAACCTTATTTCCTTTTCCCGGTGTGTACTCAATACCAAAGTCTATGCAGCTATGAACTCCAACAACCTCTCATAATCAACTCCTTCTAGGAGACTTAATATCTTAGTGATCTATAATCCGTAAATATCTCAAATCTTTCTCCTAAAATTTAATGTGTCCAAACCTTCAATGCGAAAATAACCACTGCTAATTCCAAATCATGAGTTGGATATCTAACTTCATGTAGTCTGAGTAGTCGAGAAGCATAGGAAATCACATTACCCTTCTGCATTAGCAGGATTCCTAATCATGTTCCACATGCGTCCATGTATACCACTAAGTCCTGATTCCCTTATGGAACAACTAACATATATGCATTAGTCAATAAACATTTTAACTTCTGAAATACTTCCTCATACTTATTAGTTCAAACAAACTTCAGATCTTTCCGAGTTATCTTAGTCATTATGCGCTATCTATGAAAAATCCTAAATGAATCTCTGATAATATCCAACTGTCCTAAGAAAACTCTTTATCTCAGTCATTGCCTCAGGTCTCTTTCAATTATTCACTACCGCGATCATATCCAGATCTACTGACAACCCTTTCTCTAAGACTACATGGCTAAGAAGTTTTATTTTCTTCTTCCAAAAGTGACACTTTGAAAACATTGAGTTTAACTGGTGCTGTCTCAGTGTCTCAAGCACTATCCCAAGATGAACTTCATGATCTCTTTCATCCTTGGAATATATCAATATGTCGTCTATGAATACTAATAAATTTTTGTCCAGATGCTCTTACGAGATTCTATTCATCAAGTCCATGAAGAATGTTGGCGTATTAGTTAGACCAAATAGCATCACTAACCATTCGTATTATCCATATTTAGTCCTATATGCCATCAAAGGAATACTATTCTATGCTATTCTAAGTTGATGGAACCCTATTGCCAAATCCAACCGAGAAAATATTTTTGCTCCACTTAACTAGTCAAACAAATTGTCAATCCACGGTAATAGATATCAGTTCTTTATCGTCTTCTCATCTAGCTTACGATAATTGATGCACAACCTCAACGATTCGTCCAATTTCTTAACAATTACTATAGCTGTTCCCTAAGGCAAACTGCTTGGTCTGATAAAATTCTTACCTTCCAAATCCACCAACTATACCTTCTTCATCTTGGTAGATGTCATTCTACTTGGTGGTCTACTAACAGGTTCAGCTACTGATATTTAATCCATCTGAAACTAAATGGCTCGTTTCGAAGGTAGTCCTATCACAGGATCGAATACATCTACGAATTCTCTAATAATTAAAACTCGATTTAACTAGTCTTCCTCATCCATAACACCCAACAAAGCATTACCTCAAAACTAGGGTTTTCTATGGAGTATATAATATGATCATTACAACTAGGGCATCTAAGTGATTTTTCCTATCATGGAAAAATATCCTAGCATCGTACTTACTTAACCAATCCATACCCAAAATAATTTCAAAACCTACGAAATCAAACATTTGCAAACTACAAGCAAATGTATGACCTAACAATTCAAATTCTAAGTGGTTACATCTCATCCTAAGAGTAGCATACCTTACTATCAGATTTGCAAGACTTAAGAATGTAATTAGGTATAAAGGTTCTAGGTTAAGCTTATTTTGCCAAATAATGAGATATAAAAGAATGTGATGCACCAGTATTAAATAGAACTATAATTGACACATCCCGAATCAAAAGCGTATCTCCTAACATAGCTTTCCCTTTCTCTCCTGCTGTTGGACCCGAGGTATCAGTTCCAATGAAAACACTTTGTCCTTTCCATTCTAAACCGGTTCCTTGCACTAGTTCTTATAATGTCCAATCTTGTTAAAGCATTTCACTTTTTTTCAGCAACGTCGTTCCTTTACCATTCCGACACTCTTGAGCAATATGTCCCTTCTTGTCTCACTTGTAGAAAACAACATCGGCCTTCCCTTTCTTGGTCATTCCTCCTTTGTGAGCTCCTTTCTTAGGGTAAAACTTTATCCTTTTGTTCTTCCAACCTTAAGTTTCCATTGCTTTGTTACCCTTAAAAAAGAGAGCATTTCCTTATTCCTCAAAGCCATCTCAACAACTACATCACACAGATCTCCTAATATGTGGTAAAGTTGCTTTAGCAAGCTCGGGTCTCAATCCACGGATGAACTTCTCATTCCTTTTGATAACTATATCAACCATACTATCTATGTTTCGGTATTCCTCAAATCTAGTAGCATACTCAAGCATTGTCATGTCTCCCTACACCAACTCAGTAAACTTCCTAAGTAGAGTTGACTTGAAAATCTCTGACATGAATCTTTCCTCGAACCTCCTTATGAATTCCACCCAAGTCATAGCCTCTTCAGCTACTCCTATAGTAACATTGTTCCACTAGTACAGTGCTGCTCCTTGCAACTTTCTGGATTCCAAACTCCTTTTCTTCTCATTGTTGAGTGTCAAATCAGCAAAAAATCCTCTCATAATGAAACAACCAATTCTCCACTTCAATTGCATCCTGAATGTTGGCTTCCCTCCAAGCTTTACATGGTCTCTGCTTAGTACTGCGTAGTTATTAACCATCGAAGCTTCCTAATTGATGCAGCGGATAAATCGAAACAAACTTCAATCGATGGAATGTAGCAATCGGTGAGTTGAGAATACTGCAAGGCCCAAATTCGTTGATCCGAAGATACCGAATTCTAGCTTATCTCAAACACGTTGATAGCGCACTATACCGTGTTCAAAGATCTACGATTCTTCGTACGTTGATCTAGCGCACTAGATACCGTGAATCGGCTTCTACGATCGTTGAATCGACCGCACTCGATTAACCGAAAGAGGAGATAGGAGATCACACTCAACTACCAATTTGTATGAAAGCAAAAAGCTAACAAAAGAGAATTTTATTCAATATTCAACCACCACAAATGTACAACACACGCCCCTATTTATAGAGTTTTCGACCCTGACCTTAAGTCGTTGAACGACCTACGACCTATACAAGGCCGGCAACGACCTACCATTACAGCACAACACCACACAACTCAACATTGGACAACACTTAGGTCGGCAGCGACCTATCAACACAGCACACTCACTTTTATACAACACAGTACTCAAACAACGACCTAAAACATCTCACGCGACCTAACATACACAACGACCTATGAGATGCAGCTCTTCCAATTAGCAGGCGGTATAAGGTCGTTAACGACCTTATTTTACCCAGGCATTCTTCATGCGACCTATCTCCTCGCGACCTACCTTCGGCTCACCTTCCTCATAAGGTCGCTGGAGCGACTTATTGGACGTGTTAGGTCGTTCGCGACCTGTATTTACTTCCTCTTGCGTTATCTCGTTAGGTTGTTCCTCGTTAGGTTGGAGTCGACCTAAAACATGCTTTTGCTCCTGTAGCTCGTTGCCTCTTATCTCGTTAAGTCGTAAACGACTTAGAGTATTACAGTTAGGTCGTGAGCAGTGTTCTTTAGGTCGGCAACGACTTAAAACTTCCCTACGACCTAACTCCGAAACCTCTTCCTTAGGTCGTAGCTCTACTCCACGTGTCCCATTAGGTCGTAGATCACTACTGTTAGGTCGTGATCGACCTAAAAATTTTCCCTTAGGTCGTGAGCGACCTAAGACTTGTGAATTTTTAGAAATTTCAGATTGCGCTGCATCATTCTCCCTTGGTTGAGAAAAATTCGACCTCGAATTTGTTAATTCCTCCACCTCAGATTGTTCATCCCCATAATATGGTATAAGATGCTTAACATTGAACACGTCAGAAATGTATACGTCGTCTGGTAGCTTCAACTTATAAGCATTCTCATTGATCCATTTCACAACTTCTACAGGTCCAATTTTTCTGGCTTTCAACTTATTGTAAGTGCCCACTGGAAAACGATCCTTTGTTAACACAGCATACACCAAATCGCCTTTGTTAAATTTAACATTTCGTCGCTTCAAATCTGCCAATTTCTTATATTTCTCATTCGATCTCTCCAATCGTTCCTGAACGATTTTATGACATTCAGTCAGCTCATCAACAAAATCAGCAGCTCGTTTAACTGTCCCCTTCGGTCGTGGTATTACTGCCAACTCCAACGGTCCCCTGGGTAAATTTGAATATACAACCTGAAATGGACTGAATCCCGTGCTACGATTCACTGCATGATTATGTGCAAACTCAGCTTGGCATAACTTCATGTCCCAACTTCTCAAATTATCCTGTACAAGGCATCGCAACAAATTTCCCAATGACCTGTTAACAACTTCCGTCTGTCCATCAGTTTGCGGATGATAAGCACTACTAAATTTCAGTTTCGTTCCCACCATCTTCCACAAACTCAACCAAAAGTGACTCAGAAAACGAGTATCTCTATCCGACACAATAGACTCTGGCAATCCATGAAGTCGATAAATCTCCTTGAAAAACAACTGCGCCACTCGAACTGCATCCGCTGTCTTCTTGCAGGCAATGAAATGTGCCATCTTCGAAAATCTGTCTACCACAACAAATATAGAATCATTTCCCCTTTGAGTTCTAGGCAAACCCAAGACGAAATCCATGCTAATATCAACCCATGGTTTAGACGGTACAGGCAACGGCATATACAACCCTGCATTCGTCGCTGTTCCCTTTGACACCTGACAAATATGGCATCTCTCCACGAATCTTTCAACCTCTTTTCTCATCGACGGCCAAAAATAAGACTGTAAAATCAACTGCAAAGTACGATCACGGCCCACATGACCTTCCTCGTGTAACTCCTTGATAATTTTCAACCTCAAGCTACAATCTGGAATGCATAATTGATTTCCTTTGAACAAGAATCCGTCAACCATCACAAATTCATCTGAACTTCCATCCTTAACTTTTCCAACAAACTTTGCAAAGTAAGGATCCTCCCCAAACAATTCTGGCAACATTTCGAACCCTGTCACTTCAACCTTCATTGTCATTAATAAATGACTCCTCCTACTCAAAGCATCAGCTACTCGATTTGTCACCCCAGATTTGTGTTTAACAACAAAAGTAAACTGCTGTAAATATGCTATCCACGATGCATGTCTCGCCGAAATCTTATCCTGTCCCTGTAAATGCTTCAAAGCTTCATGATCAGTGTAAAGAACAAATTCCTTCTGAAATAGATAGTGTCTCCAATGCTTAACAGCTTGTACAACAGCATAAAATTCAACGTCATATGTACTGTATCTCATCTTTGCCCCTGACAACTTTTCACTAAAATATGCAATAGGTCTCCCCTGCTGACTCAACACTCCTCCAATCCCAACCTTTGATGCATCAGTGTGTAGCTCAAACAACAACTGAAAATCAGGTAAAACAAGAATTGGCGCTGTCGTCAACAGTTCTTTGATTCGTTCAAAAGCAATCCCGGCTTCTTCTGTCCACGAAAACTGTTTACCCTTCATGCAATCAGTAACTGGAGCCATCACGCTACTGAAGTGTGGAAAGAATCTTCGGTAGAATGACGCTAGCCCATGAAAACTTCTCACTTCCGTAATTGTCTTTGGCTGTGGCCAATTCCTGACTGCCTTAACTTTACTCTGATCAACTTGAATACCTTCTCCTGAAACAACATAACCCAGAAATAAAACACTGTGCGTCATAAACACACATTTCTTCGTAGCAGCATAAAATTGTTCCTCACGAAGAATAATCAATACTTCCCTCAAATGTTGAACATGCTCCTCCGTACTCCTGCTGTATATCAGAATATCATCGAAACAAACCACGACGAACTTCCCAATGAACGGTCTAAAGATCTGATTCATCACCCGCATGAATGTACTAGGTGCATTTGACAAACCAAATGGCATAACCAACCATTCGTATAACCCCTCTCTCGTTTTGAAAGATGTCTTCCATTCGTCTCCAGGTCTAATCCGAATCTGATGATAACCACTCTTCAAGTCAATCTTCGAAAATATAGTTGCCCCACTCAACTGATCCAGCAAGTCATCCAACCTTGGCATAGGAAATCTGTAACGGACAGTAATCTTGTTCAAAGCTCGACTATTTGTACACATTCTCCATGTTCCATCCTTCTTCGGTACCAACAATGCTGGCACTGCACAAGGACTCAAACTTTCCTGAACACGTCCTTGTTCTAACAACTCTTCCACTTGCCTTCGTAACTCCTCATGTTCCTTCGGACTCATTCGGTAATGTGGTCGATGTGGTAACACTGCTCCCGGAACAAGATCAATTTGATGTTGAATGTCTCTCAATGGCGGTAACCACTTAGGCAACTCCTCTGGAAACACATCCTCAAACTCTTCCAAAACTGGCTTTGCTTCTTCTGGAATTTCAACCTCTTCACTGCACTCTCGCCCAATCAACAAAAATACTTCAGGTTCTTCCTCCACTTCCTTAACAAACTCCTTCAAAGTCAACAGAGTTTTCAATTCCTCGATCTCCTCTAGCTTGCTCTCCTTCTGTTGTTGTTTCTTGGGAACCAAAGTGATTTTAGTACCCTCGAACATGAAACTGTAACTATTGGCACGACCATCATGTTGAACTGCTCTATCGAACTGCTATGGTCTGCCCAACAACAGATGACAAACATCCATATCCACTACATCACACCAAATTTCATCTTTGTACTTCTTCCGAATAGAAAAATTAACACAAGCCCTTCGACACACCTTCACTTCACCACCCTTCCTTAACCATGCTAGCTTGTACGGTTTAGGATGCTTCTCAGTTTTCAAGTTCAATTTCCTCACAGCCTCTGTAGAAATAATATTATCGCAACTTCCAGCATCAATAACGAACTTGCAAACTTTCCCTAGAATAGTGCATGTTGACTGAAAAATATTGCTTCTCAACCAACTACAATCCTCCTCTTGCTTTGGTGTAAGACATGACCTCATCATCATAAGATTACAACCTTCATCTCCAAACAATTCTTCCTCCTCCTCAACATAAGGTGCATTTGAATACTCTGCCTCCTCACCATCATCCTCCTCAACTTCTGCAACTATGGCTCTCTTCTTCGGCTTCGGGCATTCATTGCTCTTATGACCCAACTCCTGACAATTATAACATTTGAACCCACTGCTAACCTTCGCCTTCTTAGCCTCCTTTACCACTGGTTTTGTAACAGGTTTAGGAACATTAGAACTTCCACCAACACCCCTCACTTGATTATTGGAATTAGTAAACACACCACCTCCACGTCTTCCTTGTTTCTCCCAAGCCAACGCTTTCTGATGTGCCTCTGCAACTGATCTAGGATCAAACATATTAATCATATCCTGGATCTGCATTCTCAATCCCCGAACGAATCTAGCAGTTAGCTGTTCTTCCGTTTCCATAATATCATTCCTGGCAATGAGTTGGTAAAATTCTTCAGCATAATCACTAACAGACTTCGTCCCTTGCCTCAGATTCTGCAACCTCTGTTACATAAGTGATTGATAGTTGTAAGGTAAGAAAGTAGATCTCATCAACTTCTTCATCTTATCCCACGATTCTATCTTTGACTTCCCCATTCTCTCCCTTGTAAGTTTAGTTTGCTGCCACCACGCCAAAGCTCTCCCCCTCAACCTAGTAGCAACCAACTTCACCCTTCTATGCTCAGGAACCTCCTTGAAATCAAAGATCTCTTCAACATTAGAAATCCAATCAAGAAATTCTTCTGCTACCATCCCTCCTTTAAATTCTGGAATTTCCATCTTCATACCCGATTCCCATCGACGATCATCTTCAACATCCCGATAAGAATTTCGAACTTGGTCTCGATCTCGATAATGAATACTAGCTCTATCACCCTCTTCAACAAAATCAAAAGTACGCCTACATCGATCTCGACCATTATCATCCCTTTGTTCATGTATGCTTCTTTGACTATGTCTCTCTTCATCTCTATATGCTTCATTGTCAAATTCACGTCGACTTCTTCTCTCTTCATGTGCATAGTCATGATGATCTCTTCGTGATGAAATTGATGTTTCTCTTCTATCTCTACAAGAATGTGGTGATACCCTGCTCGCTTCCGTAACCGATGGCGAAACTCGGTTTCCTCCATGGTTCGAGTTTGGTGATCTCCTCCTTTGATTCAAATCATTCATCAATTTCTCCAATTTTCCAATGCCTTCATCAAACTTTTCATTAATACGTTGTTCCATAAGCTTGGCTTCTTCTCTTCGATACAAAGCTTCAACGTTTTGATGACGATTAGCTCTCCTTGGTGGCATGATTGGAAAACTTCACAAACACTCCAACAAAACAACAATAAGTCACGGCTTCAAACTTCAAACCCTTCACTAGGCTCGGCTACTTCCCAAGTATACACGGCCTACTTCAAATTCAAACACTTTCAACACTTTGATCCGAAATGGAATGGATCGAAAGTTCTCCCTCTTGTTGCAACTTCAATATGAACACGATGAACACAACTTCAAAAATTGGTTCCAAGAATCAACTTAGCTATGATTGGCTAAGTATGGCTCCGATACCAAACTGACGCAGCGGATAAATCGAAACAAACTTCAATCGATGGAATGTAGCAATCGGTGAGTTGAGAATACTGCAAGGCCCAAATTCGTTGATCCGAAGATACCGAATTCTAGCTTATCCCAAACACGTTGATAGCGCACTATACCGTGTTCAAAGATCTACGATTCTTCGTACGTTGATCTAGCGCACTAGATACCGTGAATCGGCTTCTACGATCGTTGAATCGAGCGCACTCGATTAACCGAAAGAGGAGATAGGAGATCACACTCAAGTACCAATTTGTATGAAAGCACAAAGGTAACAAAAGAGAATTTTATTCAATATTCAACCACCACAAATGTACAACACACGCCCCTATTTATAGAGTTTTCGACCCTGACCTTAAGTCGTTGAACGACCTACGACCTATACAAGGTCGGCAATGACCTACCATTACAGCACAACACCACACAACTCAACATTGGACAACACTTAGGTCGGCAGCGACCTATCAACACAGCACACTCACTTTTATACAACACAGTACTCAAACAACGACCTAAAACATCTCACGCGACCTAACATACACAGCGACCTATGAGATGCAGCTCTTCCAATTAGCAGGCGGTATAAGGTCGTTAACGACCTTACTTTACCCAGGCATTCTTCATGCGACCTATCTCCTCGCGACCTATCTTCTCGCGACCTACCTTCGGCTCACCTTCCTCATAAGGTCGCTGGAGCGACTTATTGGACGTGTTAGGTCGTTCGCGACCTGTATTTACATCCTCTTGCGTTATCTCGTTAGGTTGTTCCTCGTTAGGTTGGAGTCGACCTAAAACATGCTTTTGCTCCTGTAGCTCGTTGCCTCTTATCTCGTTAAGTCGTAAACGACTTAGAGTATTACAGTTAGGTCGTGAGCAGTGTTCTTTAGGTCGGCAACGACTTAAAACTTCCCTACGACCTAACTCCGAAACCTCTTCCTTAGGTCGTAGCTCTACTCCACGTGTCCCATTAGGTCGTAGATCACTACTGTTAGGTCGTGATCGACCTAAAATTTTTCCCTTAGGTCGTGAGCGACCTAAGACTTGTGAATTTTTAGAAATTTCAGATTGCGCTGCATCACTAATTTCCTTCTCTAGCATTTACCCCAACTAATCCTGCAGCAACTCCATTTAGTATTGCGTAGTTATGAGGAACTAATACATAGCTCTCATATCAACTTGAAGAGCTCCAATACCCATATTAGCGGTTTGTGCTCGACCAGGATTTCTTCTAGTGTTTTGTTTGGCAATTCCATTGGTTGTGGTGCTTCCAGCACCAAGGTTAACTCTTTCATTCATAGCATCTATATCTTACTTCTTAAAAATTTGCATTCGAGTCTTTGTAAGATACCGAAGAATAGCCTAAGAGAGATGGGAGAATAGAGGTAAAGCTTATACTTATATAGCAAATACAAGTACGTTACAATAATGTTATCCCATACCCCAGTATTTTTTCTAATTCCTTATGATTATGTTTTCAAAAATCATTTCAAGTTTAAAATTTCTTTTAAGTTTTCATAAACCTATGCTCTGATACCAAGTTATGACATCCCCAATTTTGAGGCCCGAAGCTAGGCATTACAGATGCTGCAATCATCTATAGTACTAAATTCTAGTAACAAAGTAAGGTAATGTTAATGGTATCCATAATATCGAAGCATATGAATATAAAATAAATCAACATTGATTTCAAAAACAGCTTTTCTGATTACATTTCATATCAATATTTCATATTCAATTACATAATCCCAAAACGATTCTCAAGTTTTGATCAAATATAATTCTTACAGAATAAGTCAAGAGTGATATATGAAGATGCCCCCTTGAATAATCAGAGTACTAGATAGATATACATATCAATCATAAATACATTATAGCGGAAATACTACTAAATAACTCCTACATAGATATCTTTGCCTCCTGCACGTCTTCGAAGCTTACTCATCCAACCTATTAAACCTGAAAAGTCCTTAACTCTCAATCTACTTAAATTTAAACTTAAGCACCCAAGAGTTTAAGAGGAAAACATAAATTTCGAGTCAGACATTAAGCCTCGGGTGACGAATTCTATTACATCTCGGTTTACTGATAGTTAGTGAGACCACACTGCTTAGAAAAACGGGTTTCCAATCACTTATATCCTTTTAAATCATATCTTTCGCAAAATCAAAGTCATGCAATCAAAATAATCATAGCAAAAATAGCAATAACATATATGCATATAAATTAGGTATTCAATGGACTATTTACTTGAACAGTATTGTTTTATCTGGCTAACTATTAACCACTGGCTGACTTAGTACTACTAGACATAACAAAATATTCTAACTTCCATTAGATACAATATTGGATGATCTGTCCTTAACTTACTTCTTTAAGGTCTATTGGTCCTAATGATTTTGCAGACTCAACAATAACTTACCTCTACTCTGTGTGTTCCTTTCTGTATGTAACATCATTTTAGTCTTACCCATGAAAAAGCCCTACATATTGAAATTTTGGACTTATATTAGCTATGGGCGACTAGCTAAAGTATAGGACAAGACCTTACACCAGTCTCATCTAGTCTTCTAATATCTAAGTCATATACTTAAGGTTAGCTATCTTATTCAATTTTCCTTGAAAACATTTCTTTCAAATTAATTTAACCCTTTTAAGTCATACTAAAACAAGGAAAATATACTCTTTTCTTTAATCAAAATATCTATGCCATGATAAATGCTTTTTACATAAAACAATGTTGATGAAAAGTTAAAATCAATATGGTTATCTATCCCTTGAAACAAGATAAATACCTTAACCTTGAAAACATTAGTCTGAAAGACCAAAACCTTCCTTTCGAATGTATTGGGATAGACTTTCCAAAATCATTACTTAAATTCTTAGACATCCGCTTTCAAAGCCATTAAACATATCTTTCGAAATACTTGGAAACATTCCTTTTGAAATGCTTAAAACATACTTTCGAAACACTTAAAACATACTTTCGAAACACTTAAAACATAACTTTCAAAAGCATTGGAGCAAGTAAGATTTTTTGGAAATATAGTTTAGAAACCATTTAGAAGTATTTCTTTCAAAATCATTGGATTCACATTTAATATATAACTATAAGGTTAAAGAAAACAAAAGCACAAGCATCACTTTCGAAAGTATTGTTCTCAAGCAAAAGAATTGGGAAAGACAGCACTTCAAAACAACCTTTCGAAAGCATTGCCACCGAAACTACTAGTAAAAGCGCCTAAGACCCTGCATCCGAAAGCATTGGGAAGTCGGCTTCAATATTAAGAAGACGAAAGCCTTCCTTTCGTATACAGTGTTTTAAGGTTATAAAGAAAAGTAGCCTCTAAATAATGCGGAAGGTGTAAATGCGATAGTTAGTTTATCGAAGGGTTCAAAAGTGGCAACCCTTTCGAAAACTTCTTTTAAAAACAATGGCAAGTTAATGGACTCGAAAGCTAATAAAAGTGGTTTCAACCCTTTTGAAAGCATACTTTTGGCACAGTCATTTCCTTCCATCTTTCTTCAATATACTACGTATCAATTGCTTGATACCATGTGCATTGGTTTTGAAAGGGTGTGAAAGATTTACTGGGTATGGTGACGGAAGCAAGCAATGGAGGTGGCGATGTTGTGATTCAAAATAAAATCGATTTTATGCTTTTTAAAGCAATTCATTTTCACCTAACTTGCATCACTTGCCAAAATATGGTTGGTTGCCAATTCTTTACAAAATTCTTTTCAATAATAGGCTACCAAATTCAGCATTTAAAATTTGAAACATTTTAAGCAAATAAGCCATTCTCCTAAATAAAACAATTAAATCCTTTAACTTAATTAATTTAATCACCGTAGTAAAAAACTTAGGGAAAATCTCCAAAAATCACAATAGTTCGCTATGTTTTCTAACATATATAAATTTTAGACCCTAAGACATTATACACTGCCTTAAATAATTTAAACCCAGAATTAACTATTTTCTCTCATAGGAACATATAAAAAATCAATATTCACTTGGAAAATTATGAAACTATAAACCTACTTCTAAAATAATGTTTTTGACCATATATCAAAAACGCAATTTGTTTGTACGTCATTTGATAGGTTTTCTAATCCAAACATACAATAAAATCTATTTTAAACGATATAAATCATCAACAAGCATATATATATATATATATATATATATATATATATATATATATATTCAAAGTTAACTATTTTAAACTTATTATTATGTATATTATTTTAGATAATATTGTTTAAAAGTTAATTTATTATTCAATAATATTGTCTTAAAAATTTGATTTACTATTATATCAATAAGATTTTAAAGATAATTAATTATCATGTTCAATTATTATATTATTTTAACTTATCTTGAAGTTTATTATTATGTTATTGCAAATTGTTTGAAGTACATTATTTTATTAATCATTGTTTAAAGTTATTATGTACTAATGTTTTTACAGACAACTAATTGTTTTTTTAAAATGTTTTAAATAATAAATTATTTGACAAGGTGTTTAAAAACAATAAACTATTTATCTAAAATGGAATCATTTTAGATAACAAGATTTATATAAAGGTTTATTTTATAAAGAGAATTTATTTAAAGAGTTATAAATTGGAAAGCGAACTTGGAAATAGAAAGAAGCTTGGTTTTATAAAGGGATTAGAGATTTATAAAAGAAATTATATAAGTGGGTATAGAGCTTTATAAAAGAGTTTTATAAATAACTTAGAGATTTATAAAGGAAGTTGTATGAAAAGATTTGGAGATTTATAAAGGAGACTTTTATAAAATAAAAGGGACTTATAGAAAGGAAGATTATTTTAGGTTATTGGAATCCGTTTTAAATAACACTGATCCAATTAATATAATTTTAAAGTAAGAAATCTTTATTAAATGTTGTGTAAACATACTTATACCATTGTATAAGTATATGGAAAGTTTCCAAGTTTAAAAGGGAATAGTTTTTAAATATACTTTACCATTGAGATAAGTATAAAAATGTTTTCCATGTACTGAATAAAGTATAAGAGGTTTGTAAAAATATCCTTTATAAAGGTATTTGGAATAAAATATTTTGCAAAGGGATTTAATTAATCAAAGATTAATTTGCAAGGTAGTTTACATGGAAATGTAATCTCTATTTGAATGTTTGTTTATTTGATATTTAAATAACTGACTATCAAATCTTGACCTGTTTTGACTCAAGAAGTATGATTGTATATTCAAGTTCCTAGACGAGGACACGAATACTTGTTGCATACTTCCAAAGAACCCGAATTATCCAGAAATTATCGCTTATTTTGGAGATATTAGTTTTCTGGATTTATCCGAGCCACTCTAAACTAATAATGTTTGTGATGAAGTATGCTATTGAGCTATTATTCTTCATGAGGGTGATTTCAAAATGGAAGATAGTAAATTTTGAATGTTTGTTCGACTACGAAACAACTTGTATGGATGAAGTTGGCACTGCTTCTCTGTCTTAAGGGAAGTGTTAGCATTCCGAGATGGTCTGCTAGTAAAACTGGTAAAAGCATAGCTTCAAGCCTTACAATCTAAAAATAACTAATATAGGGTATGCAGCAAAGCTATGTGGTTAGCTACCATTAGGAGTCGTCATCCTATTCTAGATTGTCACTTAGAGTTGTTTTGCATATGGGTATCGAGGGGAAATGTTTGTAGCCTTGGTGTCAAGGGATGAGGTAATCCTTCTTATCATGTTAAAGGGGCAGCTGGCTCTGTGTAGTAGAGGGGCAGATGCGTCTGTAGCCCTCAGGTATATTTTCTATAGGTGTACCATCGAAAGGTAGTCCCTTGCATAGTCATAGTTGGAATTCATTTTCTAGTACAAGCTTTCGGATTTAATTGTATATCTATTATGCTGGAATTTAGTTAATGTTATTTTTTTGACTGTGATTCAATATTTACTTTAACCTTATACATTATTATAATATCACTTTCTATAGGAAGTGTTTTTGTTTTCGTAAGGGAAAAGCATGTTCGTGTTTATATGCGACGTAGTCCTACAAGATACCTTTGATTTTAAAGAATTTTGCAAGTTAAATAAAAAAAATTCCTTATGATTTGAGTTTCTCACGTTAGTTTTACCACACTGACTCGGGCGTTGTTTTCTGATAATGCACGAATCAGCTCGAGCATATTTTCTAAATTTAGTTGGATTCTTTGGAGCTTTTAGGAAACAAGCTTGATTCTCTAAGACGTATTCATATATCTTATATTCTTATGCTATTTAGTTCTTCTTGATGATGTTTGTTGTATGTATTAGAAATTGTAAGGATGTGTTGTTATAACCGTCCATGCTGATACTCGGTTAATGTACTCTGATGTTGTATATCTAAAGATGATTTCTTTTTGTAAAGATCTTATTCATATTATATATTTCTCATAACATTTTTGTTAGATTTTGTTCCGTATTTTTCTTTCTTTCACCACAAATGACCAATCTTTCGTACACTTAAAGATCACACATGAATGTCGTAGATGTATTAAGTGTCATCTTTAGGTGTAAGAAAGACATATCGTTATAAATTATTTGGTCAGATAAACTATTAACCAATTATAAAAAAGAATCAACAAATCATTTCCATAACAATTAGTTACTTCCGATCCAACTAAATCAACAACATTCAATAACATACCAAATAGAACTTATAGTCAATCACAATACAGCGAATAATTTTAAAATTGATTTTAACAAGTGCTACAATTTACATATATATGAAAACTGCATTTTTGATGCCATGAATGAATTATAAAATTACCCTCTAAACCACTACCCTTCATCACACCTTGATTTGGGGTTTCTCCTTAGATTTAAAAAAAAATCAGCTTCTCACATTATAAGAGAAGGATGAACCACCTTTAATTTAATTTGGTGTTGATTCGAACTAATTCAGATGTTTTTTGGAAGAAGATTCAGCCATGAATGCTAGAGAAGAGGAGGAAAAATTATGTTCTGTTAAAGAAATCAAATGAGGAGATTTTTTTTAATAGAATTAAAGAAACCATTTCCATTCTCTTATCAAAACTTCCTTCTTTGATTCCTTTTTAAATTTCAATCAATTCGATTACTTGAATTTTTGAGCATTAGAAATTAAGAAATAGATTTTAAATATTTGAAAGTTATTTTAACTTGAATTTCAAGTGTGAATATGAATTTAGCAATTTAATTATTAAATTTAATTTATTGAAGTTGGATAAAAAAATTGAATCTTCAGTTTTAAGGTGATTAAAAATATTTTCAAGGCTTAGAAAATTTATATTGATGATACTGGAGATAATAGAATTTTTAAAATTGAATTTGAAACTGATTTGTACAGTTTTGAAATTATATCGTTTAAATCCATATTTAGAAATATCCTTCCGAGGCACAGTCTTGGATTTCGACGAAACCAGTTCCATTAGATCCATAATATTGTATTTTTATCGGATTTCAAATTTCGTAGTGTTTGGAGCTGTTATGTGAGCGTACGAGATATAAAAACGCTGAAATTTATATCGAAAATTAAATAAATACTTGGGTCCAAAAGCTATCATCTCCATACGATCGAATTGGGGCTCAAAACCTTTTCCATTCCGTTCGGTATGGGGGTATAACATTATGAACGTCTAATTGTCGAGATAATTTGAATTTGAATTTAAATTAAAATATGTTCATACCCTATGTCAACACAGCAGCCTACTTTCTTTCAGCATCAAAACTTTTTCTCTGAAGCACTACAACCTTCCTCCACACGCCAACATGATCGTGTTTCCTTCCCTGTCTTCTTTAAGGGTGACAGTTGAAAGCTAAACGAAATCATCAAACAAACGAAATTATTTTCGTTCACTTCCATGGCCGTAAGTTTTTTTCCAAATCAAACTCTCCTCTTCCAAATCGAACGAATTTTTTCGTTCAAAATCAAATCAAATAAAAATCGAAATCAATTCCTCCTTGCAAATTTGAATCCTTGGCCGCAAGCAACTTCCTTCTTCCAGTTCAAATCGCAAGCTACTTCCTTCTTCCCTCATCTGTTCAAAATCGAACCAGCTCGTATAAAATAAAAATTTAAAGAAAGACTAAAAAATTGCAATTGTTGCAGTGGAGGTGGCGACCGCGGTGACGATGTCTGGTAAGGGTTAAGGGAATCGAGCTAAGATTATGAGGCAAGGCTCGATTTGGAGCAAAGCAAAGGGAAGCTCGTGCTCGAGCTCACAGCAGTAGTGGCGCGCGCGTGCGAGCGTCGTCTGGAGGCGATCGGTGGCACTTCGTCGCGTTTGGGAAAGCTACTGGAAAGAATTGAGACCGATCAAAATCTGAGTGAAGGTCGTCAAGCTCGGCGGCACGGCTAGGGTCTCATTCAAGATTTGAAACTCGGTTGTAAGTATATTTTTGCCGATTTTATTTATCTATATTTTCGTAAAACCGAAAATAAAATAGTTACAGTAAGTATAAATTTATGTTTGATTTGAAAAATAATGAATATATATATATATGATAGAGAAAAATTATTATAGTTGGAATTAAAAAATAATGTAGAGTTTTAAATTTATATGAATTATTTTTTTCGATATATATATATATATATAACTATATATATAGTTTCAAGTGAGAAAGAAAGAAATATACTTATTTAATTTGCTAATTTAATTTATTTTCGATACTAAAAAGATTTTAAAAGGAAGAATGGTTTAAATTAAATAGTTAGTTAATTTAATTTATCAAATAAGAAGATTTAATTTGTCCAACTAATTCGAATAATAATAAATTCTATAATGTTTATTACAAGGTTTAGAAATCGTGAAAATAAGCTGGATTGGGAATGGATGGCAAAATGAAAGCAAAGGTGAGATATTCTCACTCAAGTTTAAATTGGAATTTCCAGTTTGATTTTAAATACTTAAATTTAAAATGGATGATTGATTTATAATTATAATTCACTAGATGATATTATGTATATAGTAGTATATAGAATATATTGGAGTTGTTGATTTCCCGCATCATATAACGGATGAGACCCTATGCGCCACATAATAGTGGATGGTATTTTATAAATCCCATACACCGCGATATTCCACCTCAAAGTGGAATTGTTATTTAATTGTTGTGCTAACGTCTGTGGATGCGAGGAAAACAGGTTGGAGGGATCCAACTGGATTCCTTAAATATTTGAATTAGTTTCAATATTGTGTGTTGATTGTTTGTAATCTGTGTGTGACTATTTATGATTGAGACGGTTGAAGGCTATAATTTAGCCGAGTATATTTTGATATCGTAGGATATCAGAAATAAATAAAATTGGATTTTTTGAAATTTAATGGAAAGTTTATAGTAAATTAATCTTAGGAAATTGAATAAATTTAAAAAAAGGAATTTGCTTCAAAAGATAATAAATTTGGTGTTGAAATAAATCTAGAAATCAATTTTGAATTTAATTCGGTGCTAAAAATGAATATTTAGAAATCGATTTAAAAATTGTATATTAATGGATATTTAGAAGTTTAAATTCAAAATGGGAATTTATAAAGGAAAGGGAAATTTGTTTTGAAAATAAACATTTGGTTATTTTTAAAAGTGTGAAAGAAATTTACGGATTCAGAACGTAAATTTAAAAATAAATCAAGAATGATTTATTGATTGATTTGAGTGAACCATTTTGAAATGAAAAATGTATTTTTCCTGGAAAGCTGAGTATGACTTTGAAATGGCCTATAAATATAAATCGAAAATTCTTAAGGATGGTGTAACGGACCGTTATTTTGGACTATTCGCATCCGCACATGTCGGACTTGAATAATTCAAAATACTGAATTGTTAATTTAAATTTGGCAAAACTGAACATATACAGTAAATAAATAATCACAGAATCAAAGACACGGAGTAATAATATGCAGCAGAAGTAAAAGATAGGAGTTCATGAAGCTACTATATAATTAAAAGAGTTAAATAAGTTACAACAGAAGTCTCGGATACAATAGTCAAATACAGGTATCAGAATATATTACTAAAATCAGCTGAACATCTAAAAGCTGGATAGATAGCTGGATCTCCAAGCGAAGCTCCAACTCCATAGGTAAGTCTCGAATACTGATACACTCAGGCTGACCCGGGCATAAAACAAAACACAAAACACTCGAGTCAGGATTAACATTCTTATATTAATAAATCCAGCTCAAGTGGAATAACAACTGAAACACAAGTAACTCAAAGGACGTTGGAATAACCATCCTCTAAGGATCCATTAAACTATCTACTATGTAGTAATATACGCTAAATAGGTAATGTCTATCAGTAATATAAAATATCAAAATAGTGTTAAGGCGTTACCATTATCCCCCTTAACACATTTTATATAAGCGTTATGAATACAGCACTGTAAACTCCACCGTAAACTAATGGGATATCAGGGAGTACTCCATAGGCATAACAAAAAACAAAATTCGTAGTATATAAGGATACAAGTATGATAAGGAACATGAGGCAATACCTAAGGTAGTGAAACTAGCGTTTGCTTAATCTGGACTGGTGAAAACGCATCGCCGCGACGATCGCAACACCGCGAAACAACACTCCTAAAATTTGGAGGGTGCACCACTCAATAACAAGTAATGAGTAGTTTACGAAGAAGTGTGTTCGCTCGAGGTGGCTAGCCCCATTTGGCATGGTACGGCTCCTGTTTTAGTCATTTCCAATTCGACACAAGTGTCAAGGCTATCCATTATCGTTCTCTCTCTTCAGTCAACACGTACATCATTCCAACCACTTCATTCTGGATCACACTCCGCGTATAGTTATTAAAGTGGTTTTCGGTTTAGACGGAGAGTATGTCCATAACCAATCCCAGTTTCTTTAATAACTTTCATAATTATTACACCGATTGGTCGTTTAATAAATTTCAAAACAAAATCAATTTCAATTTAAATTAGAATTTGTAAACCAACATTCCATTTGTCTTTCTATATCAATTTCCATAATTTACATTTCAAAGCGTCCAAATTACTATTCCAAATCTTATAATTCAATATCAATTTTTATTTAAGACAATTCAAATACTGATTCAAGTTCGTATATAAGTTTCATTCATAATCATTTAAAATAATTTAATTTAACATTCAAATCAATTTAAATTCATTGATCGATTTCATTAAATATTCGTTAAGTTAATTTATCACCCAAAACGATTTCTATTTAATTTCCAATTCATTAAATCAATTACTTAAGTTCAAGTTACTATATCAAAACTTCAAATTTAATAAAATTCGATTCATCAAATCAAATTCTTTAAATTACAAGTCTTACATTGATTCCAATAAATCACATTTTATTTCTTGTTAAAGAATTTCAATTTCACTTATTTATTTACTTAGTTGCAAATTTCAAAACTCAATCAATAAAGAAACTTAATTTCACTTATTCAAGAAATTCAATTTCACTTATTAAAGAATTCAATTTTATTTAATTAATTCAATCTCATTCAAATATCAAATAATTTCAAACTTAATTATTACTAAATTCAAAACTTAATTGTTACTATTTTCAAACCTTAATTATTAATAATTCCAAACTTAATTATTAATAATTCTAAAACATAATTCAATCATTCTTAAATGTAACAACGTTCTTTCATCAATTACTCTGTTAATATTTTATTTCAGATTTTTAAATATTAACATTTTCCTTTCATTAAATTCAAATTCCAACTTTATTTCAAATATTATTATCCTTTTAAATAAAATCTTTATTTTTATTTTTAAATCAAATTATTGACCAATCGGTTTTTATTTAATTTCCTAGCCTAAGTCAAAGTTTTATTTGGGTATTTATCATTTCAACCCGATTCCATTCCAATTCAAAAATCAAATCATAGCAAAGGGAACATGCAGTGTGATAACTGGGATGGTGTCAAAGTAATAAACAAGCAATAACAACAATCAATAACAATCCAATAATTAATTCAAATAATCCCGAAATAATCATATTAATTCACATTGTTGTTTGTGTAAATTAATATAATTATTTCTAGAATCTACACTATCATTTCATGTAGATTAAAGATTATTACATTAATATTTATACGGTTTTTCACTTGTCATTTATTTTCAATTTTTATACTACAACAATTATATAGTATACATTCAATGGTTCAAAGTGTACTGAACCGAATTCTACGTGTCAATTAATTTAACAATTAAAAGGGTCAAATTTAACTAATCAATATTCAACATATAAATCCATTTTAAATTGTTAATTATCATATATCAAATCAATTGCATACTATTTATCACCTAACATTAACAATTTAACGTCTAATATAAACATCAAACAATCAATCAATTATCAGCCAAACTGTATTATTGTCTCATAGATAACAGATAATGGTGTCAGATGTCACAGTTGAACTGATACAGGTAATAACATATATATAACAGTGTAAATAACTAACAGCAGCATATTTCAATTGTCGTTTCAATTTGAAATCAACTTAATAAATAAAAGAACATTAATCGTGAGTGATTGCTCAGCTTTCGAGACAGAGAGATAGACAATGTAGTTGAGTTACGAACTCCAAGCATGACTTCCCAAGACAAAGCTAGATTTGTATGAATTGGACGGACAAACTGATAGATAGGAAATAGACGAAACCAAATCAGATGTGGATCAATGCGGATAAAATCGAAACAAAAGTATATTATATTACTATTTTTCTTAAACTAATATTCAATTTAAATCACATATTATATTTCAAATTATAATCCATAGCCAAATCACTTATATTATATTTAGGAATCTAAAAGAAACCAAAATATCTATATACCTATATTATTAAAATACATATATACATTACATATAAATCAACAGATCAAATATAGATAGACTATATTACAAACATAACTGATACGTTTAAACTAATATGAGTTGTTATAATATACTAACAACTATACAACTAAATGTAAACTGTTAAATATACTATCATATTATTTATAAGGACAATAGAATATAATATACTATATATGCTGTATAACTATAAATCTATAATATATATATATATATATATATATATATATATATATATGAAACCAAAATATAACCGAAGACATATATATCAATAACTAAATGACAAACGGCCTATATAAATCTAATTGTGCCCCCAAAAAAAACTTACATAATTTCTTATACGTATAAAAGCAACATAACCTATATATAACTTGCAATTTTATATATATACCTATACACAAACATATTATAAGTTACATGTAAAAATAAAATTACGTTATTATAAACATATAAATTGCAAACTATAAATATTAATTTAAATTTTCATATTTTTGTAACAAAGGTACGCATTTCAACTTTTTTTCTTTTCTCGTAAGCAACTTACAATTAAACCTAGAACCATGCAATTATCACTTTAGGCATATCCATAAGAAGTGTATTATAATGCACAACAAAAGATCAGGTAATATGGAACAAGCTTGAAATTGTTTTTTTAATAAATGAGAAGAAGACTCACGGCAGGGAAGGAAAATTCTCGGCGCACGGCTGTGCCAGAGGTGAGCAGAATCGGGTGGAAGAACTTCGAATGAGTGGTTGTTGGTGAAGTGGTCGAGCACGGCCACGCTAGTGTTGGAGATGGGCTGTCGTTGTTCGTGCTTCATGAGGATAGTGCTAGGCCAGAAGCTGCGCGCGTATTTCGATGCCAGAAGGTGGTGGTAGAGCGGAACGGGGAGGGCGAGATGAGGTCCGGCTTGGCGAAGTAGGTGTTTGGCTACACAAGGGCGGCTACTCCTATGCCATGGGTTATGGCCGATGTAAGGGTTTCATGCAAGTAGGCGAAAGGAATAGGCGAGTGGGTTGGGCAATATGACAGAGAGGAGGAACGAGGAGGAGATGAAGGGGGCAGATTGTGGAGTAGCGGAGGGTGGCCAGAGTTCGACGGCGTGATGTTGGAGGGGGCAAGTGGTCGGGGTCGGAGAATAGAGAGCACGGGGCTAGCTTAGGCGGATCTCCGATGTGGGGAGAGGAAGGAAAGGTCGCGCGTTGGGTGGAAGTGAAGTTGTGATACGGGTTAGTTTTTTTTTTACGCGTTTGGAAGGTGAAGAGGGGAAGGAGAGGTAAAAGGCTGACAAAATTTAACAAGAAGAAGTGAGCAACAGAGAAGGAAAAGAGAAGAAGGTGGCCAGTAAATAGAGAGCATTGGGAAAATAGAAAGCCAAAGAACGTAACGCCTCAAAATAACCAAATCTGGGAAACAGAAGTCACAGTTGTCTATGCAAAAATCATATATGCTAACGGGTGTTAGAATTTATATAGTTGGAAATTTAAAAGATAATTGGTACAAAATCCGAATATGGAACGGATACGACAAACGTTCCGAGATTCCGTTGTTCTCCGGACTTCGAAGTACAGAAGTGAATATACCATGGAGATCAGCATGGTGAGACGATCAAAATGGTAAACAGATATCTGTGGTACGATTAAATTTTAAAATTCGAATTTTCTACTACAGAAAATGCAGCAAAAACGCACAAAAATAAGATCGACGAGGCTAAAAAGTCCGAATTTGAAAAAACGAAAAATGACGTCTTGCTCAGAAGACGGTTTAGAATTTTTCTATGTAAAAATATTTAGGTTTCGAAAACATTTTATTTTCAACAATTCTTAACTGATTAAATTGAAATAAATTTACGCACGAAAATAAACTTCATATTTTCAGATGAAAATTTACCAGCTGCTATGTTTAACTAGACGCATTCCAAATATCAAATTTATATTTCAAAATTTTATCATTTAAAATTCCATAAAATTTCAATTAATAACATTATTAAAAACAGTTAAATTTACGGGTTGTTACATATGGTTTTAGAAAGGATACTTTGGATAAATTATTTTTCTTAACTGGTTTCAAATCTTTAAAGTATGGATTTATTTAATTACTTATGGAAGGGATTATTTTAAAGATTAAAGTTGATATTTGTTAGGAAACGATTATATAAATAGCTATACCTTATCTACAAATTTTATTTTAAAAATTAGTTGGGACTTAAAATCTTACATGTGATAATTAGTATAATGTTTTCATAACCAATATTTTAAGTAAGTATTTAAGATGGTTTTATTTTAAATGTTCCAAGAATATTTTGGATAAGTAATTTGAATTATTTTAACTCGGCAGATTTCCAGTGGAAATGAATAAATATTTGGAAATGTATTCCACATAAGGAAAAGTGATTTGAAATTTGTTTTCAGAGTATTGAAATGTGTAAAGTAATTTGAAATCTGTTTTCAAATGGTTGAAGTGTGAAATATATCTTGTGGAAATATTTTGAAAATAAATAATTTGGGAAATTTATTTAAATCCGGCAATTGTTGTGAATGTTGATTGATAGTTAAATAACTGACTATCAATAGTTGCGTTTAAATGACATTTGAATTTCGATGCGACCGAGGGTCGGATACCAAGTAGATATCCGAAAACCACGTCGAAACTTTGTGATTGTGATAGATCTTTTATTTAAAAAGACCAAAGCGGAAATTTGTTGTGATTTGTTTGAAATCTGAATGAACACTTATGTTTAAAAATAAGCATTCGTTATTCGGATTAGCCGGGAGAGGACCTTGTGTCATAAAACTCATTCCAAATAACGATACGACGAAATGGGATTGCATGTGAAGATGGTGTTGAAGACTTGGGTATTTTCGAAAGCGAAAGGGTTACTTGTCGAATGTCTCTACACCGGGTTGCTCCGGTGTAGAGATTTTATCACCTTTGTGATGGGGATTCCGGACGTGATTTGTGAATATCCAGATTTGCAAGGGCTTCTTTGAAGTGCCTTCGGTTCCGTTCGACCTCGAAACGGACTTGTATGGATGTGTGTATGACATTACACTTTGAGATATAAAGCTAGTTTCTATTGAATACATTTCTGTTGGTGGCGGAGAATTTATTCTCTTAGCTTAACACCCTTCTCTAAGACATACGAGCTCATAGGTTACGTAGTGATGGTTACTAGTGATATATTCCCAAACTGGTATTGTGGCATACGAAGTGTTGTTGATCATTTGTTGATCAAAGCCTGACTTTGTGAAAAGTGTAGCCTTATGGACGAGACTTCGTCGGACCTCACACCCCGGAAATGGTCAAAACAGGAAAGATGCGGCAAGGTTATGAAGGTCGCGCCCGTTAGGGTATGTCATTTCCTTTTGGAAAAAGTTAGTATCGCGGTATCGAGCTTAGATACTTTACCTATGTTGTTGCCGCAAATTTATTATACTTTGTGGTTGTTGCTTTGTGGTTGAGGATCCTCGGATAAAGGTCCCAAAGGATCGGGGGATGGCATACTCGATTAGTAGTTACCTAGGTATAGAGGTAACCCGGCCTTATGTTGGCAGAGATCCGGGTAGGTTCTCGGGACGTCCCTCAAGAGGCGTGCCCGTATGGCAGCAGGAAGTTCCTTAGCCTGACCATTTATTGGAAATCCAAAGAAACAATGCGCGCCCTGTACAGTTCTATTTGTATAATCTGCCATGGTATGTGGCGGTAACCTGCTATTGAACATGGTAGCTATAGTAGGCATACAATAATGGTTGTATGCTGGCTAAGATTAATATTATACTTTCAAAATATTTTCTGCACTATGCACCAATAATAATATCGAAAGGATTTTGCATATTAAGCATGTTTGACATCATAAGGAGAAATCTCCTCTAATTCTACTTTTGCATTGTTTGTGTGGCGGGAGGCCTTATGGTAGTTTCATTTTCCAAAAGCATAGCGGATTTCTTTTTATTTTCATTGTGAAAATAACAGTTTTAAGATCTCACACTAGTCCCACGACTGACCTTGCTTATCTTTGTGAAACGTGATAAGAAAGGTCTCGCTTTTTGTTTGGCGGCGAGCAGGAGACTCGTACCCCTACACGTCCTCTTTAAGGGGTTGGTTATTCGTAAGGCATGACAGTTGAAAGGCTGGCCGTAAAAGCAAGGGTAGGGTACCATTTTATGCCACGGTGGGGCTGGGATGGTTGAAAAGCCGACCAGTCGAGATTGGCCTCTGTCGATGGTTGAAAAGCCTCGACCGTTACATGTGGTATCAGAGCATTTGGTTAAGAGACAACCTTGGATCTGGTGGGTATTACTCATTAGAGATAGAGTCAGTAGAACTCTAGAATGAGTATGAGTGTAATAACTGATATGAGCTCGTATTTGTTTGTGAATATAAAATTGTTTTATATTGTGTTGATTAGTTTGTTGAGTGGTATATGGATTCTGGACAATACGAGTAATTAACGTTATTGATAGCGATCTCTAAACACTTGTATAGAACAAATTCGACACGATATCGTTTTAAAATAGGATAAATGAAATAATTTTACCCAAAACTATTTTCGTGTATAAAAGAAATAAATTTTATGTGAATTATTATAATATATGGTTGCATGATTGCTAGGAAGCGATAATATTAAATTATTATCATAGTTGTATGAGGAATTGAAATCAAAACCAAAAGCTAAGAAAATAAAAATCCAACTGAGATTTGTAAATGTGAACTGGAAATGAGATTTATAATTTGAAATAGAATTCCAGAGAAATATTTGCAAATGTTCTTGAAAATATTTGAAATTCGGGATGTTTGGAAATTAAATTTCTTTTGGGATTGGAAATTGTTTTCAAGGGTTTGGAAAAATGTTTTTGGAGGGATAAAAGCTCTAAAACTCTTTTTGTCGCTGGAAAATAATTCCGATGATGATCGCGACATCATCGGTGTTCATTTTCAAGTTTCCAAGAGGGGAATTGCTGCCAAATGATTTTAAATTGAAAATTGTTTGCCAAAGTTGGGTTTGTTTTGGAAATACAAAGGGTTTTGGATATAAAATTGACTTCAAAATGATTTAAGAAATTGTTTAAAACTCTGGAATCTTATTTAAAATAGTTATGGAATAATAAGCAAGTTTGAAAACTTAGAAAATTCAGATTTAAACAGAAATTGACTTGAGTTAAGTTGAATAAAGGTGAATTTTTGAAGTCTAATGGACTAAAATGATTGGAATAAAATTTATTAAGGTGGAAAATAAAGTTTTGAATGAATAAATAAATTTACAATTGAAATTAAATGAAAGAGAAATTGAATGTTGAAATTCATTCCGAATTTGTAAGCACATAGAATTTAATTGGAATTGGATTTGATTTGTGATAAATAAAGCGAAATATTAAAATAAAATTAGTAAGTAAAACTAATTGAAATGAATCGAATTCAATAGTTATACACAAGGGGCAAATTAAATTCATATGGAATTTGAAATCCAATTTAATATAAGTAAATATAAACCGAAGTGAGAATTAAAAATAAATATAAGAAGTACATAGAGTATTTGCATTGAACTTAAGAAATGGAGTGTGAAATTCTTAAGTAAATTTTGTATTGGGAATATACCAGGTTAATCATTAAGTGAAGGTTAAGTTGAAAATCGTGAAATGGTAATAGTGAATTGAAAATAAATTTTTGTGAATGAACAAAAAGAATAAAACTGGAATTGAAACTGAATATTGAAAACCAATTTGAATTGTGTGAAATAAAATAAAGTTGTAGAATTAGTTCGAAGTGAAATAAAGATAACAAAGGTGAAATAAAAAAATGGTTTGAGATAAATTAAATTCGAATTTGTGATGAATTAGTAAATGAAACTAATTTAAAATAGTGATATGAATAAGTTGTGAATGAAAGATAATTGATAAATTTCAATATTCAGAAGTTAAACTGAATCCAAACAGAAATGAAAGTGTAAATTGAATTCAAATGAAATTGAGAATGTAAAGTTGAATGAAAATGGATATATAACGTTAATAGTGAAGTAAAAATGGTGTAAGAAGTATATATTGAAAATTTTGTAAAGGAATGTGCAAAATAAATTTGAATGTTGTAATTGGATTTTATGGCTAGTAGGATATACAGGTGTATTAAAGGAAATGGAATTGGGATTTTGTTTTCGAAAATAAAATTGAATTGCTCGACAAAAGGTATGTATTTAATTTCAATATGAAATTTGATGATTTTCTTGTCTAGCCAATTAGTTTTTTTGTTTTCTTTTTGAATCTGGGGGCATGTGGTGCCATTTTGTAGTCGTACCGAGCTTGCTGCGCAAAGGAGACGCTGACCAAAATTTTCGAAAATTTAGGGAGTTGGAAAAATTTTGAGAAAATTTTGGAAATTGGAAATTAGAATTTAAATTTGAATTATTAAGAAAACAATGTTGTTTGGAACTTATAATTAAAGTTGGAATGTTAGTGGAATTAATAATGAGTCATCAATAAAAGATTTGTTTTGGGAAGTTGAAATTGTTTAGTTTTGGGAAAATAGAATGAGTTGAGGATCATTCTTCTTAACTAGTAATTTCGGGACGAAATTCTTTTAAGGGGGGAATGTTGTCACGGCCCAGAATTTTAAGCATTAGAAATTGAGATATTTAATTGATTTTAAATATTTGAATGTTATTTTAACTTGAATTTCAAGTGTGAATATGAATTTGGCAATTTAATTATTAAATTTAATTTATTGAAGTTGTATTAAAAAAATTGAATCTTCAGTTTTAAGGTGATCAACAATAATTTCAAGGCTTAGAAAATTTATATTGATGATACCGGAGATAGTAGAATTTTTAAAATTGAATTTGAGACTGATTTGTTCAGTTTTGAAATTATATCATTTTAATCAATATTTAGAAATAGCCTTCCGAGGCACAGTCTCGGATTTCGACGAAACCAGTTCCATTGGATCCGTAATATTGTATTTTTATCGAATTTCAAATTTCGTAGTGTTTGGAGTTGTTGTGTGAGCATACGATATGTAAACGCGCTGAAATTTATATCGAAAATTAAATAAATACCTGGGTCCAAAAGTTATCTTCTCCATACAATCGAATTAGGGCTCGAAACCTTTTCCATTGCGTTCGGAATGGAGGTACAACATTATGAACACCTAGCGGCACGCCTCGATAGGAAGTCAAAATTTCATGTTGTGTTTGTCGAGATAATTTGAATTTGAATTTAAATTAAAATATATTTATACCCAAAGTCAACACAGCAACTTACTTTATTTCAATGTCAAAACTTTTTCTCTAAAGCACTGCAGCCTTCCTCCACACGCCAACATCATCGTGTTTCCTTCCCTGTCTTCTTTAAGGGCGATAGTTGAAAGATAAACGAAATCATCAAACAAACGAAATTATTTTCGTTCACTTCCATGGCCGCAAGTTTTTTTTTCAAATCAAACCTATCCTCTTCCAAATCGAATGAATTTTTTCATTTTGAATCAAATCAAATAAAAATAGAAATCAATTTCTCCTTGCAAATTTGAATCCAGGGCCGCAAGCTGCTTCCTTCTTCCAGTTCAATCGCAAGCTGCTTCCTTTTTCCCTCATCTGTTCAAATCGAACCAGCTCGTATAAAATTTATTTTTAAAGCAAGACTAAAAAATCGCGATCGTGGCAGTGGAGGTGGCGACCGCGGTGACGAAGTCTGGTAAGGGTTAAGGGAATCTAGCTAAGATTATGAGGCAAGGCTCAATTTCGAGCAAAGCAAAGGAAGCTCGCGCTCGAGCTCGCGGCAATAGTGGCACGCGCATCCAAGTGTCGTCTAGAGGCGATCGACGATGGGGGCGACTCAGCATTTTGTCACGTTTGGGAAAGCTACTGGAAAGAATCGAGATCGATCCAAATCTGAGTGAAGGTCGTTAAGCTCGGCGGCACGGCTAGGGTTTCGTTCAAGATTTGGAACTTGGCTGTAAGTATATTTTTACCGATTTTATTTATCTATATTTTCGTAAAATAGAAAATAAAATATTTACAATAAGTATAAATTTCTGTTTGATTTGAAAAATAATGAATATATATATATATATATATATGACAGAGAAAAATTATTATAGTTGGAACTTAAAAATAGTGAAGAGTTTTAAATTTATATGAATTTTTGTTTTTGGTATATATATATATATATATATATACAGTTTCAAGTGAGAAAGAAATAAATATACTTATTTAATTTGCTAATTTAAATTATTTTTGATACTAAAAAGATTTTAAAGGGAAGAATGGTTTAAATTAAATAGTTAGTTAATTTAATTTATCAAATAAGAAGATTTAATTTGTCCAACTAATTCGAATAATAATAAATTCTATAATGTTTATTACAAGGTTTAGAAATCGTGAAAATAAGTTGGATTGGGAATGGGTGGAAAAACGAAAGCAAAGGTGAGATCTTCTCACTCAAGTTTAAATTGGAATTTCCAATTTGAATTTAAAAAGTTAAATTTAAAATGGTTGATTGTATGCTTGGATGATTGATTTAAAATAATCATTCACTAGATGATATTATGTATATAGTAGTATATAGTATATATTGGAGCTGTTGATTTCCTGCATTATATAGCGGATGAGACCCTATGCGCCGCATAATAGTGGATGATATTTTATAAATTCCATATACCGCGATATTCCACCTCGAAGTGGAATTGGTATTTAATTGTTGTGCAAATGTCTGTGGATGCAGGAAAAACTTGTTGGAGGGATCCAACTGGATTCCTCAAATATTTGAATTAGTTTCAATATTGTGTGTTGATTGTTTGTAATCTGTGTGTGACTATTTATGATTGAGACGGTTGAAGGCTATAATTTAGCCGAGTATATTTTGATATCTTAGGATATCAGAAACAAATAAAATTGGATTTTTGAAATTTAATGGAAAGTTTATGGTAAACTAATCTTAAGAAATTGAATAAATTTAAAAGAAGGAATTTGTTTCAAAAGATAATAAATTTGGTGTTGAAATAAATTTAGAAATCAATTTTGAATTTAATTCGGTGCTGAAAATGAAAATTTAGAAATCGATTTAAAAATCGTATATTAATGGATATTTAGAAGTTTAAATTCACAATGAGAATTTATAAAGGAAAGGGAAATTTGTTTTAAAAATAAACCTTTGGTTATTTTTAAAAGTGTGAAAGGAATTTACGGATTCAGAACATAAGTTTAAAATAAATCAAGAAAGATTTATTGATTGATTTGAATGAACCATCTTAAAATGAAAAATGTATTTCCCTTGGAAAGCTGAGTATGACTTTGAAGTAGCCTATAAATATAAACTGAAAATTCTTAAGGATGGTTTTAGAAAGGATACTTTGGATAAATTATTTTTCTTAACAGGTTTCAAACCTTTAAAGTATGGATTTATTTAATTACTTATAGAAGGGATTATTTTAAAGATTAAAAATGATATTTGTAAGGAAATGATTATTTAAATAGCTATACCTTATCGACAAATTTTATTTTGAAAATTAGTTGGGACTTAAAATCTTACATGTGATAATTAGTATAATGTTTTCATAACCAATATTTTATGTAATTATTTAAGATGGTTTTATTTTAAATGTTTCAAGAATATTTTGGATAAGTAATTTGAATTATTTTAACTCGACAGATTTCCAGTGGAAATGAATAAATATTTGGAAATGTATTCCACGTAAGGAAAAGTCATTTGAAATTTGTTTTCAAAGTATTGAAATGTGGAAAGTAATTTGAAATCTGTTTTCAAATGGTTGAAGTGTGAAACATATTTTGCAGAAATATATTGAAAATAAATAATTTGGGAAATTAATTTAAATCTGGCAATTGTTGTGAATGTTGATTGATAGTTAAATAACCGACTATTAATGTTGCCTTTAAATGACATTTGAATTTCGATGCGACTGGGGGTCGGATTCCAAGTAGATATCCGAAAACCACATCGAAACTTTGTGATTGTGATAGATCTTTTATTTAAAAAGATCAAAGTGGAAATTTGTTGTGATTTGTTTGAAATTTGAATAAACACTTATTTTTAAAAATAAGCACTCATTATTCGGATTAGTGGGGAGAGGAACTTGTGTCATAAAACTCATTCCGAATAACGATACGACGAAATGGGATTGCATGTGAAGACGGTGTTGAATACCGGGTATTTTCGAAAGTGAAAAGGCGACCTTTCGAATGTCTCTGCACCGGGTTGCTTCGGTATAGAGATTTTATCACCTTTATGATGGGGATTCCGGACGTGATTTGTGAATATCCAGATTTGCAAGGGCTTCTTTGAAGTGCCATCGGCTCCGTTCGACCCCGTAACGGACTTGTATGGATGTGTGTCTGATATTACACTTTGAGATATAAAGCTGGTTTCTATCAAATACATTTCTGTTGGTGGCGGAGAATTTATTCTCTTAGCCTTACACCCTTCTCTGAGACATACAATCTCAGAGGTTATGTATTTGATGGTTACTAGCGATATATTCCTAAACTGGTAATGTGGCATACGAAGTGCTGTTGATCATTTTTTGATCAAAGCATGATTCGTGAAAAGTGTAGCTTTGTGGACGAGACTTCGTTGGACCTCACACCTCGGAAATGGTCAAAACAGGAAAAAGACGGCAAGGTTATGAGGGTCGCGCCCTTTAGGGTATGTCATTTCCTTCTAGAAAAGGGTAGTACCATGGTATGGAGCCTAGATATTTTACATATGTTGTTGCCACAAACTTATTATACTTTGTGGTTGTTGCTTTGTGGTTGAGGATCCTTGGATAAAGGTCCTAAAGGACCGGGGGATGGCATACTCGAGTAGTAGTTACCTAGTTACAGAGGTAACCCGGCCTTGTATAGGCAGAGATCCGGGTAGGTTCTTGGGATGTCCCTCCAGGGGCGTACCCATGTGGCGGTATGAATTTCCTTAGCCTGACCATTTGTTGGAAATCCAAAGAAACAATGCGCGCCCTGTACGGTTTTAGTTGTATAACCTGCCATGGAATGTGGCGGTAACCTACTATTGAACATGGTAGCCATAGTAGGCATATAATAATGGTTGTATGCTGGCTAAGATTAATATTATACTTTCGAAATGTTTTCTGCACTATGCACCAATAATAACATCGAAAGGATTTTGCGTATTAAGCATTTTTGACTATCATAAGGAGAAATCTCCTCTAATTCTGCGTTTGCATTGTGTCTGTGGCGGGAGGCCTTATGGTATTTCATTTTCCAAAAGCATAGCGGATTTCTATTTATTTTCTTTGTGAAAATAACTGTTTTAATATCTCACACCAGTCCCACGACTGACCTTGCTTATCTTTGTGAAACGTAATGGTGGGTTCTCGCTTTTTGTTTGGTGACGAGCAGGATTTTCTTACCCCTACACGTCCTCTTTAAGTGGTTGGTTAGCCGTAAAGCATGACAGTCCAAAGGCTGGCCGTAAAAGCAAGGGCAGGTAACATTGTATGCCACGGTGGGGCTGAGATGGTTGAAAAGCCTACCAGTCGAGATTGGCCATTGTCGATGGTTGAAAAGCCTAGACCATTACATGTGGTACCGGAGCATTTAGTTAAGCGACAACCTTGGCTCTGGTGGGTGTTACTCATTAGAGATAGAGTCAGTAGTAAACTTGAATGAGTATGAGTGTAATAATAGATATGAGCATGTATTTGTTAGTGAATATAAAATTGTTCTATATTGTGTTGATGGGTTTGTTGAGTGGTATATGGATTCTGGTCAATACGAGTAATTAATGTTATTAATAGGGATCTCTAAACACTTGTACAGAACAAATTCGACACGATATAGTTTTAAAATAGGGTAAATGAAATAATTTTACCCAAAACTATTTTCGTATATAAAAGAAATAAATTTTCTGTGAATTATTATTATATATGGTTGCCTGATTGCTAGGAAGCTATGATAATATTAAATTATTATCATAGCTGTATGAGGAATTGAAATCAAAATCAAAAGCTAAGAAAATAAAAATCCAAAAGAGATTTGTAAACGTAAACTGTAAATGAGATTTATAATTTGAAATAGAATTCCAGAGAAATATTTGCAAATGTTCTTGAAAATATTTGAAATTCGAGAAGTTGGGAAATTAAATTCCTTTTGGAATTGGAAATAGTTTTCAAGGGTTTGGAAAAATGTTTTTTAAGGGATAAAATCTCTAAACTCTTTTTGGTCGCTGGAAACTAATTCCGATGATGATCGCGACATCATCGGTGTTCATTTTCGAGTTTCCAGGAGGGGAATTGATGCTAAATGATTTTAAATTGAAAATTGTTTGCCAAAGTTGGGTTTGTTTTGGAAATACAAAGGGTTTTGGATATAAAATTGACTTCAAAACGATTTAAGAAATTGTTTAAAACTCTGGAATCCTGTTTAAAATAGTTATGGAATAATAAGCAAGTTTGAAAACTTAGAAAATTCAGATTTAAACTGAAATTGACTTGAGTTAATTTGAATAAAGGTGAATTTTTGAAGTCTAATAGGCTAAAATGATTGGAATAAAATTTATTAAGGTGGAAAATAGTTGTGAATGAATAAATAAATTTACAATTGAAATTAAATGAAAGTGAAATTGAATGTTGAAATTCATTTCGAATTTGTAAGCAAATAGAACTGAATTGGAATTGGATTTGATTTCTGATAAATAAACCGAAATATTAAAATAAAATTAGTAAGTAAAACTAATTGAAATGAATCGAATTCAATAATTGTAAACGAGGGGAAAATTAAATTCATATGGAATTTGAAATCCAGATTAATACAAGTAAATATAAACCAAAGTGATGAATTAAAAATAAATATAAGAAGTATATAGAGTATTTGCATTGAACTTAAGAAATGGAGTGTGAAATTCTTAAGTAAATTTTGTATTGGGAATATACCAGGTTAATAATTAAGTGAAGGTTAAGTTGAAAATCGTGAAATGGTAATAGTGAATTAAAAATAATTTTTTGGGAATGAACAAAAAGAATAAAACTGGAATAGAAATCGAATATTGAAAACCAATTTGAATTGTGTGAAATAAAATAAAGTTGTAGAATTAGTTCGAAGTGAGCTAAAGATAATAAAGGTGAAATAAAAAATGGTTTGAGATAAATTGAATTGGAATTTGTGACGAATTAGTAAATGAAACTAATTTAAAATAGTGATACGAATCAGTTGTGAATGAAAGATAACCGATAAATTTCAATATTCAGAAGTTAAACTGAATCCAAACAGAATTGAAAGTGTAAATTGAATTCAAATGAAATTGAAAATGTAAAGTTGAATGAAAATGGATATATAACTTCAATAGTGAAGTAAAAATGGTATAAGAAGTATATATTGAAAATTTTGTAAAGGAATATGCAAAATAAATTTGAATGTTGTAATTGGATATTATGGCTAGCAGGATATACAGGTGTATTGAAGGAAATGGAATTGGGATTTTGATTTCGAAGATAAAATTGAATTGCTCGAAAAAAGGTATGTATTTAAATTTCAGTATGAAATTTGATAATTATCTTGTCTAGCCACTTGGCCTTTTTTTTCTTTTTGAATCTGGGGGCCTATGGTGCCATTTTGTAGTCGTACCGAGCTAGCTGCACAAAGGAGATGCTAGCAAAATGTTTCGAAAATTTAGATAGTTAAAATAATTTTGAGAAAATTTTAGAAATTTGAAATTTGAATTTAACTTTGAATTATTAAGAAAACAATGTTGTTTGGAACTTATAATTGAAGTTGGAATGTTAGTGGAATTAATAATGAGTCTTTAATAAAGATTTGTTTGGGAAAGTTGAAATTGTTTAGTTTTGGGAAAATATAACGGGTTGAGGATCATTCTTCGTGACTAGTACTTTCGGGACGAAATTCTTTTAAGGGGGAAGGATGTGGCGACCCAGAATTTTGAGCATTAGAAATTGAGATATTTAATTTATTTTAAATATTTGAAAGTTATTTTAACTTGAATTTCAAGTGTGAATATGAATTTGGCAATTTAATTATTAAATTTAATTTATTGAAGTTGGATATAAAAAAATTGAATCTTCAGTTTTAAGGTGATTAAAAATATTTTCAAAGCTTTGAAAATTTATATTGATGATACTGGAGATAGTAGAATTTTTAAAATTGAATTTGAAACTGATTTGTTCTGTTTTGAAGTTATATCGCTTAAATCGATATTTAGAAATAGCCTTCCGAGGCACAGTCTCATATTTCGACGAAACCAGTTCCAATGGATCCATAATATCGTATTTTTATCGGATATCAAATTTCGTAGTGTTTGGAGTTGTTGTGTGAGCATACGATATGTAAACGCGCTAAAATTTATATCGAAAATTAAATAAATATCTGGGTCCAAAAGCTATCTTCTCCATACGATCGAATTGGGGCTTGAAACCTTTTCCATTGCATTCAGAATGAAGGTATAACATTATGAACGCCTAGTGGCATGCCTCGATAGGAAGTCAAAATTTCATGTTGTGTTTTTCGAGATAATATGAATTTGAATTTAAATTAAAATATATTTATACCCTAAGTCAACACAGCAGCCAACTTTCTTTCAATATCAAAACTTTTTCTCTGAAGCACTGCAGCCTTCCTCCACACGCCAACATCATCGTGTTTCCTTCCCTGTCTTCTTTAAGGGCGACAGTTGAAAGCTAAACAAAATCGTCAAACAAACGAAATTATTTTCGTTCACTTCCATGGCTGCAAGTTTTTTTCAAATCAAACCTCTCCTCTTCCAAATCTAACGAATTTTTTCATTCAGAATCAAATCAAATAAAAATCGAAACCAATTTCTCCTTGCAAATTTGAATCCATGGCCGCAAGCTGCTTCCTTCTTCCAGTTCAAATCGCAAGATGCTTCCTTCTTCCCTCATCTGTTCAAAATCTAACCAGCTCGTATAAAAAAATTAAAGCAAGACTGAAAAATCACGATCGTGGCAGTGGAGGTGGCGACTGCGGTGACGAAGTCTGGTAAGGGTTAAGGGAATCAAGCTAAGATTATGAGACAATGCTCGATTTCGAGCAAAGCAAATGGAAGCTCGCGCTCGAGCTCGCGGCAGTAGTGGCGCGCGCGTGCGAGCATCGTCTGGAGGCGATCGACGACGAGGGCGGCTCGGCATTTTGTCGTGTTTGGGAAAGCTATTGGAAAGAATCGAGACCGATCGAAATCTGAGTGAAGGTCGTCAAGCTCGGCGGCACGGCTAGGGTTTCGTTCAAGATTTGAAACTCGGTTGTAAGTATATTTTTACCGATTTTATTTCTATATTTTTGTAAAACAGAAAATAAAATAGTTACAGTAAGTATAAATTTTTGTTTGATTTGAAAAATAATGAATAGATATATATATGACAGAGAAAAATTAATATAGTTGGAATTTAAAAATAGTGAAGAGTTTTAAATTTATATGAATTATTGTTTCAATTATATATATATATATATATATATATAGTTTCAAGTGAGAAAGAAATAAATATACTTATTTAATTTGCTAACTTAAATTATTTTTGATACTAAAAAGATTTTAAAGGGAAGAAAGGTTTAAATTAAATAGTTGGTTAATTTACTTATCAAATAAGAAGATTTAATTTGTCCAACTAATTCGAATAATAATAAATTCTATAATGTTTATTATAAGGTTTAGAAATCGTGAAAATAAGCTGGATTGGGAATGGATGGTAGAACGAAAGAAAAGGTGAGATCTTCTCACTCAAGTTTAAATTGGAATATCCAGTTTGATTTTAAATAGTTAAATTTAAAATGGTTGTGTAAAGTCCCGCCTTTTCGCACGCTTTAAATCGACACACGTGCTAATTCAAACCAATCGGAGGGGCGGATTTTTATGTGGTAAATAAGAAAAGCAGAGAAGAGAAATAAAACAAAACAGAATCTTGCAGCGGAACATTAAAAATATAATAATCAATATACAGTTCATAAAACTGTTTACAAAACATTTGATTTTATTTATACACTAAATATCAGAGTTCACATACCAAAGGATAATAAAAACGCTGGGGACTAAAATAGTGTAGTGGAATAATATAGCAGATAATAATAATATAAATCTTTATCCTCGTCCTCCAGAGCTAAATCTTCGAATCCTGAAATGCTAGGACTGATCCGAGCGAATTGAAAAGACAAAACACTCGAGTCAGAACTAAAAGATCTTATGTAAGTTAAATAAACAGAAATAAATATGAGTGCAATAACTCAAGAGATGCTCGGGATTTACATCTCTTAAGGATCCGTTAAACTATTTACTATGTAGTATATTTCACTATTATAATAGTGTCTATTAGTAAAATAAACTTACTTTTAAATAGCGTTAAGGGGTTACCCATATAGCTCTTAACACAAATAATGCCAATAGTCTATATAGTGCCTGCATATCTCCTGATCGGGAGACTACGAGAAGATACTCCATAGGTATGAAACAAATAGAAACTCGTACAAGGCTCGATTGGTTAGGTGACACGGCACGACTAGGCAATGCCAGGGTAGATATACCAATTATGCTTCCGGGTCGATGGTAACGCATAGCCGCAGCTACCGCCCACCTCGAGCCACACCCCTAAATCAAAGAAATCAAAAGTGGCCACCGAATAATCCAAAAGTCAGAGTATAATATCGAAGGGATGAGTCCGATCAAAGGTGCTACCTCATTAACCCATCGATCGCTCCTGTTTTAGCCACCTTATGCCAACTCACGGGAGGTTGGTCCACGTTTTTAACTTAAAGGAACCTCCGCCGCCATCCTACTTCATTCTGGAATCTCCACCGTGTACACGGTTGTTACAGTGGTTTTCGGGGTTGGCTTAGAGTATGACAACTTCCGATCCCGGTCTCTTTAACAACCAAACGTTATTATAACACCGCGGTCTTTCAAAATAGTTTATACTTTAAAACCAGAATATAATATTCATTTCAAAACCATATAATTACGATATAATTTCTCATTTTTTAAAAGCCAAATCAATATGATATCTTTTTCAAATATATCCTTTCTAAAACCATGACTATTCATAGTTTAAATATTTCTAAACCACCCGCTTGAAATATAGCCTTTCAAAACATAAAACTTTGAATTACATAACTTTGAAATATAATCGATCCACTTAAATGGTTTAAACATAAATTACTTAATAAAATAAAATAGCCTCTTTAATTTCACAAATAAATTCCAAATATAGATTTAAATCCCCAATTAAGCCGTTTCAATTTCCGTATATTTGAAAGCTCAGATATTACAACATTTCAAAATGAATCCTTTGATAATTTCACCTATATCAAATTCAATTGTTGTTATTTAGATTAGAAACGTATACTTAATAAATCTAATATAGTTTAAGTAAAACTTTAACTTCAAACAACTGGATATTTTCTCAATTTAAATTAACTTTGATAATATTCATTTAAAGTGATTGATACTCATTTGAATCCTCTAAACTGAAATCAAGTTATACAAATCATACCTTTTAAAATTCCATATTTATTTAAAATTTCAATCAATTCTTATTTGAGGATAATTCTTAAAGCACTTTAATTCAAATCAATTTATATTTCTCTTCCAGCCTTCATTATTTAAGTCATTCTGCCCTACAAATAAAATATAAATAAATACTTCACTGTATCATATCTTAATAAAATCAACTTTAATTATTAAACTTCTTTTATATTTTAAAACAAATTTATACATAGCTTAGAACCAAGAAATTCATTATATATATAGAATAACATTTATAAATATCCGAATCAATATCTCATAAACCATATTTTTCTTTACAAAACCATAGGAAAAATTAGTTCAAAAATAATTATATATATACCGTGGTGCTTGTATATAATTTTCTATCCTATGGTCAAGTGATACGGATATTTATCATTTCAATCTGCAATTTAAAAATAAAAATGCAGTTGTATATCATTTCAAACCGCAATCCCGAATGAAATGAAATTGCATGATAACTTGCAGTTTATAACAATATAAAATACAACATCCATTCACCAATATCAATCATCAACCATTATCGCAATCATTATCAAATTCAAACAATAACATCAATATAGAACGGAAAATAAACAACAGGTATTAAATAGCAGTTTATATCCAATAATAAATTAATTAACTGTTTAACTGGTAGTTTATACGCAACGAATAATTAATTAACAATTTAACTGGCAGTTTAAATACAATGAATAAATTAAATAGCTATTTAAATCTAAATAAATGAAATTAACTGAGATGATGATTAAAAATATGCCAAGCAACCATAAATAAATTTTAAGTCATATTATATATCAATTCAACAAACATAAGAAATTTTAGAAGTTCTGAGTGGGTTAAAACACTCACCTTTTGAATTTAAATTGAATTTAAATCCAATTTAAACCCAAAATTTGAATGGTGTCGGAATCTGTCTAAACCAGTGCCAAGCTGTCAGAAATTTAAATATGATCCTAACAAAAAAACTCGCGCGTAAATCGGATATCATATGTGGAAGTTATTAGTGTTAGAACAATTTGAAAATTTAATTAAATTAAAAAAAAGAAAATAAACATACCCTTAATTTTATTTTCCACGTCACCTGTTGGGCACGTTTTTACCTACTACCGAACCATCCCTCTCCAAACAATGCCGGTTCGAATCCCTCTCCAAACAATGCCGATCCTAATCCCTCTCCAAACAATGCCGGTCCAAACCCTCTCCAAACAATGCCGGTCCAAACCTCCATCCCATGCCCACCGAACCAATTCTCTCCCAAGCCACCACCAGTCCAATTCCTCTCACTACCGAACCACCTACTACCGAACCAACCTACTTCCCCATGCTAACGAACCAAATTTCAACCAACCATTACCGAACCAAGTTCCGCCGAACTAAGGCCTTGCCGAACCAACTTTTCCAGGCCAAATTGTATCAGCCCAGGCCCACCAGCAGCTATATACATCCAAGACCCCTACCCCCAGCCTCACTCTATAAATAGAGGGGCAGGGGTACAGCAATGGCAGACAAGTTTGAGAGCTCAAGCATGGATAGAACTTTCAAACAACTTTTAGTCACTTGTAATCAAAGCTTTGTACTTGTAATCTGAATAGAAGAGGAGAATAACATATAAAGTGGACGTAGGCACGTTCTGGCCGAACCACTATAAATCTGTGTGTCTTTTATAATTTAGCCCTTGCTTTTTATATATTTGCATAAATCACCCAAATCACTAAGAACAGTGTATAATCAACTACATCATACGACTTGGAGGTGTTTGCCCATTTTTTGTGCAAACATTTTTGGTGCTTTAACTGAGAACAGGAGCTCGAAGCTTCAGCTTCTCCCACTTAACCCCTTTTCCTATCAGCATCATTCATTGCTTGAAAAACATGCCTCCTGGACGAAAGAAAGATGCTAACAAAGGAAAGAACATTGCAACTGGCAGTATTCCAGATCCAGTGATCAGAGACCAAGGCAATCGTCCGGTTCCAACAGAAAATGTAGATCAGGCGAATCCAACAGCCCCTGCTACAGAACAACCAATTACAAGGGCGGATCTGGACAGGGTTGTGGCTGAAGTAACTAACCGCTTCGCATCTCAACAAGAAGCCTTGGTGGATCAACTCATGTCACGCTTAAGGGATGTTGAAGAAACCAACCGCAACACTGAATCATGGGGTGAGTCCCAGTCTGGAGGATCGGGGAGACGACAGAGGTCTTTCTTCTTCGAAGAGGCTAACAACAGAAACAGTTATGGTAGGAGCCGAGCCCGGACTCAGCCCGAATTCCGACCCGAGGAAACGCTTGGAACCGAACCCAACGGGGGAGGTACCAGGCAAGGGTCGGATGTAGCTGAGCCCGCCATGCTACCTAACCATGGAAACACCAAGGGACGGGGCCGAGCTGGAGTCCAGCCCGAAGTTGGACCCGAGGAAGTGCTGAGAAGAGAACCCAGCAGGGAAAGATCAACGCAAGGGCCTACTGTGGCTGACCCCAGCATGCTCCCGGAAGACCAGAGGCAGCCATTGGAGAATGTTAGGAGTGATAGACGATACCATCCCTACAGGTCATCTGGACAGAATCAATCCCGCAGGGAAGAACCAAACTCATTTCTATCCGCTCCAAGTTCTGATGAAAGGATGGCGCGATTGTTCAGAGAGTGCGTCCAACAAGAACAAAGGGATCGGGGGATATGTGCTAGGGTAACCAGCCCCTTCACCCGCAATATTGAAACTGCCATCACACCCCGGGAATGGAAAATGCCAACAATGGAACCTTACAAGGGAACCTCTGACCCCGTTATACACTTGCAGAGATACACACAGCATATGCTAATGAGCGGAGCAACAGAGGGAGTGTTGTGTAAGTGCTTTCCACTATTCTTGGCAGATCTAGCTATCTCCTGGTTCTGCCATCTTCCCCAGGGATCCATCAGCTCATGGGAAATGTTGAAAGAAAAGTTCATCAGCCAGTTTTGCATTCATTTGGAACAACCCAAGGGTGCTTATTCCCTATCTAATATCAAACAGAAGCCCGGGGAGACAGTGCAACAATATCTAACCCGATTCAACGCCGCAGCAGCCGCAGTCCAAGATGCCGACGAGAAACTTATCCTAATGGCCCTCTGAAGTGGTGTGCATCCGGATACTAAGTTTTGCTAGGAGATTAACGAAGGAAAAGCCCGCTACCTTACCCGATTTCTTCCATGAAGCCGAGAAATATATGAGACTTGAAGATGCCGCCATTGAAAGGCAGACAAGGCAACAAACCAAGGCAGCTCATGGCAACACATCCGCAGTAGCAAAGGACGTTTGAAGGAATGACTCCAGAGTTAGTGTTGGAGGAAATAAGGGGAAAAGCGCTTATATAGGCTAGGACCGAGATTCGACTCTTACACTCCTCTAAATGAGACAATCGAAAACATCTTCTTGGCCACCCAAGACGAAGTTAGATATAAGCGCCCCCCGCACAAGAAGGAATCAGACAATGCAATTAAGTCCGGAAAGTTCTACCGATTCCACGAATCTCATGGGCATGACACCAATGAATGGCATCATCTCCGGGACTTGACTGAAGAACACATCAGAAGGAAGAGACTAGAGCGCTATGTGAAAGTTCAGAACAGGACTTCAACTCCTGCCAATGAGAACCCAGGGCTGCTCCTCCCGGAAGAAGGCGGAGGAAATCGCAACACCAGTGGCTCCAGTCAAGAGAAGAGAGTGGTCCTTACCATATCAGGAGGACCACACACCGCCGACGGAAGCTGGGCGGAGATGGAGAGATACGGTAAGTCACTTAGAAACAATGAAGGCTACGTTAATTCTATTACAGAAGAACGCCACCCGAAACGGAAAGAGAATGATGACATCACATTCGGTAGGCGTGATCTAGAGGGAAGGCAGTACCCTCACTTGGATCCTATGGTCGTCTCTGCCTGGTTCGGTCCAGCCAAGGTTTTTCGAATTCTAATAGACACTGGGAGCTCAGTAAATATCCTATTCAAACATGCTTTCGACAAAATGAAGCTGTCAATGAAGGATGTGTCTCCCTGCAGCAAACCGCTACATGGTTTCACTGGAGATGCGAAGATGCCCCTCGGGCAACTGGACGTCTTTGTCAAAATAGGTAGTCATCCTCGCTCCGTTGTGCGAAAACAAACATTTGTGCTAATAGAGAACCACTCGGCCTACAACGCCTTTTTGGGAAGGCCAGCCTTATCTAACTTCCAAATTGTCCTAGCCCCGTGGTGCCTGAAGATGTAATTTCCAACGGACAACGGAACAGGAGAAATAGAGGGAGATCAAGACGCCGCTCGAGATTGCTATGTGACTGAACTTCGCAATAACCGCAGGAAGGATAAAGGGAAGGATGCAGAGACTTCTCTCTGCAAGAAAAACTTAGAAGCATAGCAATTAAAGAAAGCCCCTCCTCTTCGATATACCAGCGATCCTTTAAACGAATTAGACCCCAGGGACAAGGAGGAGGAGGCCACCACCGAGCCTGCAGAGGCTATGGAATTTGTATCTGTAGACAAATACAATCCAAGTAAACTGCTGAGATTCGGGTCTTCAGTTAAGAGCGGAATTGAAGGATCAACTCGTCGATTTTCTTCGCCACAACATGGATGTATTTGCATGGACACACGCTGACATGACTGGAATCTCCCCAGACGTAGCATGCCACGTACTGAACATCGATCCCACCAAGGTGCCAGTAAAACAGAAAAAGAGAAGCATGGGGGCAGAACGATCAGAAGCCCTCGAGGAAGAAGTAAAGAATCTACTTGCCAATAACTTCATACGAGAAGCCATCTACCCAGAATGGATCGCCAACCCAGTACTGGTAAAGAAGGCTAATGGGAAGTGGCGAACATGCATCGACTTCTCCAACTTAAACAACGCTTGCCCGAAGGATTGCTTCCCACTCCCCTGCATCGACCAACTCGTGGACAGCAAAGCCGGACACGAACTCTTATCCTTTATGGACGCATAATCAGCATATAACTAGATCCCTACGCACGCCCCTGATCAAGACCGCACTAGTTTCATCACTGACCGGGGATTGTACTGCTACAGGGTAACGCCTTTTGGACTTAAAAATGCCGGAGCTACTTATTAGCGCCTCGTCAACAAGATGTTTGCGGAATTAATAGGACGAACTATGGAAGTTTATGTGGATGACATGCTGGTAAAATCGAGAAAAGCCAATGATCATATAAACCACCTGGACGAGATGTTCCAAGTACTTCGCCAATATGGAATGAAGCTGAATCCTCTAAAGTGCTCCTTCGGAGTATCGTCGGGAAAGTTCTTGGGATTCATCGTCCATGCCCGGTGGATTGAAGCAAACCCCAAACAAGTCCGGGCTTTGCAAGATATCAAGATACCATCCACTCGAAGAGAGATGCAAAGCCTAAACGGGAAAGTGGCCGCCCTAAGCAGGTTCATCTCTAAAGCAACCGACAAATGCATCCCTTTCTTTGAAGCTCTAAAGAAAGACAAAGGAAAGTTCGAATGGACTGACGAATGCTCAACAGCCTTCGTTAACTTAATCGAACACCTCCAGAGACCACCAGTACTCTCAACTCCAAATGAAGGCGAAGAACTATACTTATACCTTGTTGTATCATCCCATGCTTTAAGCGCCGCTTTGGTGAGAGAAGGCAACCGCGTGCAATGGCCCGTATACTTTGTAAGCAAGAGATTTACAGGGGCAGAAGCTAGGTACCCTAAACTTGAGAAGCTAGAATACTGTCTGCTAATCACGTCACGGAAGCTGCGACACTATTTCCAATCTCATTCCATCAGAGTTTTAACCGATCAGCCGCTAAGGCAGGTACTCCATCGCCCCGACGCTTCTGGGTGACTAGTTAAGTGGTGCATTGAACAGAGTCAATATGATATCACCTACCACCCTCGCACCGCCATCAAAGGACAAGCCATGGCCGATTTCATTGCCGAATTCTCTATCAACGAAGGTAAAGATCGATCTGAAATAACAAAAGATATCAAGTGGAATCTGTTTGTGGATGGAGCATCGAACGAACAGGGCTTGGGGGCAGGTATTGTGATAATCACCCCCAGGGGAAGGAAGTTGCACTATGCCCTAAGGTTGGAATTCGCTGCCACCAACAACGATGCAGAGTATGAAGCAGTAATAGTAGGACTGGAACTTGCCTTAGAAATTGGTGTCAGTTCTTTATGTCTCAATAACGATTCTCAACTTATTGTAAATAAAATACTGGGAGAATTCCAGGCTCGAGGAGAACGACTCACAGCATATCTAGAGAAGACCAAGCTGATGCTCAGTCAATTGGATCACTATTTAATCAAGCACGTTCCTCGAGAAGAGAACCGAGAGGCCGACGAACTGGCAAAGCAAGCTAGCATGAAGAACAGCACCATTTCTGGAACGGTAGCCATCTCAAAACAACTAGCCCCAAGTTTCGAACAAGAGGATCTGATAGCTGCAATCGAAGAAGAAACTTGGATGACTCCTACCCGAAAATACTTGCAAGATGGCACACTACCCAACGAGCGTAACGAAGTCAGGAAAATCTTGAGGAGTGCTTCCCGCTACACAATACAAGAAGGCATCCTCTATCGGCGCGGCTTCTCCAACCCCTTATTAAGGTGTGTAGCTGGAAGGGAAGCCAAGGAAGTCCTGTCCAACATCCATCAAGGAAGTTGCGGAGATCACACTGGAGGGCAGACTCTAGCAAAGAAAATACTCCGATATGGGTATTACTGGCGCACTTTAAACAAAGAGCCCTAGACTTCGTCAAGAGATGTGATAGATGTCAGAAATTTGCTAAGATTCCTCGACTGCCAACAAGCAAAATTACTCAAATGACCAGCCCTTGGCCCTTTGCAGTATGGGGAATTGACTTGATTGGCGAACTGCCGATGGGCCAAGGAGGAGCCAAATATGCCATAGTGGCAGTTGACTATTTCACCAAATGGGTGGAAGCGGAGCCTCTAAATAAAATATCTTCGGAAAAAGTTATTAACTTCTTGATCAAAAATGTTTTATGCAGGTACGGGGTTCCACTCAAAATCATATCGGACAATGGACTTCAATTTGGCAGCGAGGAATTCACCGACTGGTGTTGAGGGCACGGAATTCACAAAAGCTTCTCATCTGTAGCTTATCCCCAGGCAAACGGACAAGTCGAAGCTGTCAACAAAATTCTCAAAACTCTAATCAAGAAGAAACTTGAAAAGTCAAATGGCGCTTGGGTGGATGAACTTCCTACGGCACTTTGGGCCTACCGCACATCTTACAGAACATCAACAGGACATACTCCTTTCTCTTTGGCATACGGATTGGAGGCCATGCTCCCAGTTGAAACTGTAGTGCCCTCCCATCGTAGGATCCACTACAACCCAAAAGAGAACGAAGAACTCCTCCACATGTCTTTGGATCTAATTGAAGAGAGAAGAAACGATGCGGCACTCAAAGCGGCAGCTCACAAGCAAAAAGTGGCAGCACAATACAACTCCAAAGTCAAACACCGCAGCTTACAAGAAGGAGATCTTGTCCTCAAACGGATCTTTCCGCGCCTCGGAGCGCTAGATCCAATCTGGGACAGACCCTATGTAATTCATAAAGATCTCCACAACGGAGCTTATATTTTGTCAATAGTGGACGGAGAGGTGTTCCAGAGGGCATGGAACATCCAACACCTTCGTCGATACTTTTCTTAACTTGTATTGCCCATATGAAGTGAATTAATAAAGAGAATCAGTGGACGTAGGCATTTTCGTGCCGAACCACTCTAAAAATCTTGTCTCTTTTTTAACTTGTTTCTTTATATCTTGGCTGCTTGTTAAGCTTTATCCTTTTCTGTTGAACAAAATCCTATATAACGGTATTTCCATTCTGGACACTTTACGGCGCAACCCCACCTGGACAAGACCTAACAGGTACTATACGAATCTATGCCCTCGTCAATGAGACACTTTTGCTCCAGCATCCCTCTGCTGCGGGTTAACTCATTGCTCGCGACGGCCCTCAAAGCCAACTATAATGAGCCGATCATAAGCCACCTAGAAGGCCGACTATAGCCGAGGCAGCTCATTACGGCGTTCGGCTCGCCGGCGACTGTGAACCGATTATAAGCCCCGACATAAGGTGTGGCCAGCTAGGGGCAGTTCACAGTTGACGATCGGCACCCATGCTAGCCAGCCACGGTAAATCGAATAATACCCACGATTACGGGCCATAATGGCCCGGGTAGTTACTGTGCGCGATCTCGGCTCCGATGTGTCTTAAGTACGGCTGTGGTAAAAATGAAAACTCCTCGCGGAGGCGTAAGATGGGTGACGAGTGTCTCCAAGACCCACAGCTAGGGAAAGTGACTACAAAACCCGTTTGCCACGAACTTAAGCACATCGAAGGCCTTCCGTGATTGGAAGTTTTACTATTTCTTATATTTCCATTTTATTTATAAAAACTTTCCTCCTATCCTCTATAACCATCACTAAAGTACATGACACAAAATGGGGGACACTCGCTAGTGGAAATGAGAGCTCACAACTGGATAACAGGTCACTCAGTTGCATTCCATCCTCAGTCACACAAGACTTTCAAAGCTACCGTCTACAACTAAAACATGAAGGGCGGTACTTCCTTTTCTTGTACATAAACATGTAGATATAGCCTATTCACACATTACGCTAACATTGCAAGACATGAAATTATATTTTAAGCAAGAGCTTAGCATCGAACATGATTAAAGCACATGCATATACACAGCTATATTTCTTATGCAATACATCAAAATAACGACAGCATTCAAATATGACAGAATTAGCTTATGTCATAAAATTATATAAGAATGAAATCATTCGCTACAATGACATAATTACATAATTACAGCCTGAAAGTACATTAATCTTTGGACTAGTATATTCAGGAGTGCCAAGTAAACCAAAAAAGTAGTCAGCTCCAGCAGGGCTCCGCCTCTATCCTGCTAGCCCTCTGGGACCTACTTGACCGCTGGATCAGAGCCCCCAGCATGCTGGCCAGAGGTCCCACCTGTCCGATTCAGAAGAAGAATCCATCAGATAAATGATACGCAATCAGGTTAAGAAAAGATTGAGAGGGAAGACTTACCAGCATTTTCTCCCTGATCATCATCCCCCAACTGCACACCCACTTCCTCGGCAATGAGCCGCCGCATGCCATCCTTCACTACCACTTTCTCCTCCTCGGTAAACTGGGCCGTGACCACATCCATTCTGAAAGCTACACCACCCTCCTTATCCGCCTAAGCCTTGGACTCCTCCAAAGCCCGGAGATATATCCTAGCCATGACCCGGGGATAATCGTCCATCCAGGACAGGTTGCCCTGCTTCCAAGTACGGAAGTACATGTCCTGGAGCATCTCATCCATCATCCCCTCGTTCTCCTCAAACTCCCTCATCCGGGCCTCGGAAGCCGACAGCCTTGCAATGGCAGCATCTCTCTCCAATCGGTATCTTGAGCAGTCAGCCTGAAGGGATTTCCGCATCGCCTCCATCTACTCCTTCAGCTTGGCTTGAGCAAGCTCTGCGGCCTCAAGCCTCCCAGATAACTCCTCTATCTGCTCAAGATCCACTCTCCGTACCTCATCCACCGTGGCAATGGCCATATCAATTCGTTCCTTGCAGGTGGCCTCCATTTTTCGCAGCTCGGCTCTGCTAGCCTCCTCCGTAGTTTTCTTTAGCCTCCTGGAGGCCGCCTCATGCTGGGAGATCTGAATGGCCTGATTGGCAAGCTGTTTGGCCTGATCGGAAACCATTAGCTGCAGCCGAATGTTAGCACTTCCGATTTCATCTCCAGCCTTGACCGGTCGGGCGTGATGCCCCATCAACTTCTTGGTCTCTTCAGCCACCCGTTTGCCTTGGCCTCATCCCCTATAGTCACAATCCGAGTGGTCAACAAGTCGAGATCCAAAGACTTAGCCTCATCAAGCACCCTTACCATAGGATTGCGGGGTAGGAGGTGCTCACCGGTAACCTCATCGAAGGAAATATCATGAGAACTCGGGTCCAGATCTGGATGACCCGCAAATGGGTTACGAGCCAAGCCGGGACAATCAACATGAGTAATCGAAGGATTCTCTGATGGATGCGGAGATGGTATGGACTCAGTATCCTCCCCCGTGATGTCATGAATATGCTGGGTTGGGGGCTGAAGTCCAAGTGAAGGTTCGAACATGGAACTCCTCCTCTTTCTCTTTTGGATATCCTCTTCAATGACTCCGAGAAGAGGACGGTAGCTGACTACGCCCCCGGAACAGTCAGTCGAGGGCTTCGGTTTAGCAGAAGCTTTGAAGAGTTTGAATTGCTCAAGCCAATGCCGAATGTCTGATGTCTTGGCCGCCTTACCCGTTCCTGAAATAAAAACCAAGTGCTACAAGCGTGCATGAGGCTATAATCCAAGAAACATGTGAAGTTAAAAGAGGAGTCGAAAATTCACCTTGAACCACCGGAGTTGCCCTGGCTGAAATGCTCTCAGAAGATGGACTGGCACCAGTCCCGGTCTTATCAGACTTCTTCTATTTCTCCACCAAGGCCGGCCCTTCCTCTAACCCCTCAAAGGCTTGGCGGAAAGCATCATCCGTCCACTCTTGAATCTCACCCGCTGGCCCAGGGGTCAAGGCACCAACGCCACTATCACTCTGCCCTTCGCCACTGTTACCACCGTCAACTTCTCCATCACCTCCGCTCTCCTCCTTGCCTCTTTCCTCCTCTCCACTTTCCTCCTCCGGAACATCTGGGCATGTGCTGTGAGAGGGTCCATCAGATTTCTTAAGCTTCTTCCCCCCGCCGACTGGAGGAATCGAGAAGGGCCTCTTCTTGCTACTCTTTGTCGTGACCCCTCCTTTGGCTTTGGCAGCTCTTTCCTCAGCCGTATCCCTCTGCTTGACCACAGACTGATGTGGTAGGATTAAGTTGTGTGCCAGGAGGATGGTATTCCTGATTAGGTAAGAAGCTGACCTATCCCTTTCCAAAATGGCCTCTATCTCCGCGTCCATCCGAACCAGGTGTTCATTCTCCACGACCGCAAAGACACCTGTTGCTAGCAAGAAATAAAAACACATAAGAAGAAGCATCTCAGTCAGAACGGAAATTATAAATAAGCTTCAACTTACAGCCAGAGGTGAAGCGGTGGATCGAAACGGTGTCATCCCGGACGAAGAACCATTCCTTCTTGAACATGGTGAACTTTGAATACAAGTCCAGGACCGGCTTGAAGGACACGGCCGATTCCAAGCTGATGTTTGGAGACCCCTTCTTGTAACCCCCCAAGTTATATAGATATCGAATTTCCCGGTTAGAAGGGGGGCGCCCGTACTTTCTCTGGAAAATCACGAATAGGCACACCAAGATAGCGTAGGAGTTGGGCTGGAGCTGGAAGGGGGCCACCTTCAAATAAGTAACGAAGCTAACAGGCATTGATTGAAGGAATGGCCCCACACATGCAGTGGCACCTACTATAACAAAGTACCCTTCAGGGGGATTATATGGCATAACTCCCTTCTCTCGCAGCAGCATGCGCGCTTTATCAATCCCAAAGGAACGGGAGATAACATCAAGTTGCCCCTCTCTAAGAGAACTCTGAAAGCAATCAGGAGGAGAGTTCAGAAGCTCTTGAGGAACATATCCGTCCATTAGTGACCTCGGGGTGGGTCCCTGTCGTCCTGGTCCTGGCTGGGCTGGAGGCACCACAGGGGAATCTCTTCCGTCCGTAGATTTTCTCTTTTCTGATCGAGTTTCCACTTTGCGAGACATTATCTGCAACACCAAAAACAAACACGTCGTTAGAAGTAGAGATATAAAAAAACAAGTTTCATTCGGCAATTCAAATATGAGAGTGTCGTTCGGTACTTGTAACCCCTCACGTTCGTTCGGTAAATCGAAGTTATCAATTTCATTCGGTATGAGTCCATTCGGTGGCTCAATCATAAAAGTCATTCGGCAGGGGAACACTCACCTGGTCCGGCAGTTGAGTTGATTCGGTAGCTAATTGGTTCGGCTGTTCTAAGCAATCAAGTTGGTTCGGTATTCAGTTGATTCGGCTGATGAGGAAAAACGAAGGTGTTAGGCCCCTATTTATAAGCAAAAACAATGACTGGACCAGTTGGTTCGGCATAAGAGACCAAATGATAGCAAAACAAAGCACGCCATATACGGGCATATGCCCTACTTTTGTGGGGGCAAATGTTGGGCACGTTTTTACCTACTACCGAACCATCCCTCTCAAAACAATGCCGGTCCGAATCCCCCTCAAAACAATGCCGGTTCAAATCCGTCTCCAAACAATGCCGGTCCAAACCTCCATCCCATGCCCATCGAACCAATTCTCTCCCAAGCCACCACCGGTCCAATTCCTCTCACTACCGAACCACCTACTACCGAACCAACCTACTTCCCCATGCTACCGAACCAAATTTCAACCAACCATCACCGGACCAAGTTCCGCCGAACCAAGGCCTTGCCGAACCAACTTTGCCAGGCCAGATTGCATCAGCCCAGGCCCAGCAGCAGCTATATACATCCAAGACCCCTGCCCCCAGCCTCACTCTATAAATAGAGGGGCGGGGGTACAGCAATGGCAGACAAGTTTGAGAGCTCAAGCACGGATAGAACTTTCAAACAACTTTCAGTTACTTGTAATCAAAGCTTTGTACTTGTAATTTGAATAGAAGAGGAGAATAACATATAAAGTGGACGTAGGCACGTTCTGGCCGAACCAAAATAAATCTGTGTGTCTTTTATAATTTAACCCCTGCTTTTTATATATTTGCATAAATCACCCAAATCACTAAGAACAACGTATAATCAACTACATCATACGACTTGGAGGTGTTTGCCCATTTTTTGTGCAAACATCACCATTACTATCACTATCGAAAACTGCAGACGCGATGCCGCCCATCTCAACTCGCCGCCGCCTCAACCTCGTACGTGTGCTCGAACGTCGCCACATCAACTGAAACGCGCCACCGCGCCTCAACTCTCCAGAGCCACGCGTCCCTCCCCATGACACTGCCGCCGCCCCAAAAGCCATAGCCGCTGCCAATTTTAACCCAAAATTCGAAACCCTAATCACGATTTGCCGACGATCTAGCCGTCGATTCGTTAAACCAATCACCTAGATGCGATCCCTCCGGCTTCCTCTCCAAAACCCAGAAACGGTTCATCGATCCGTCGAGTTTGATTTCGACGTGATGAATGGCCGAGACTTCTTCGATTTATACCGGTCAAACGACAATCCAAAACGAAAAACGAATTTCACCAGAAGATTACGCACTTAGAGAGCTTCAACATATATTTTTTCTAAATTTTTCTGAGGAGTTTGGATTTTTGACTTTGATTGAATTAGAATTGGATCTGAAATTTTGTTGTCTGCCATTGAGGAGGAGAGATAGTTGAATTGCATATAGACAAATGGGAATTGGGGAGGCTAGGGTTTATAACGGGGTTTATATAGGTAGGTCAGAAATTAGAATGGATGGATAAGGTTGGATATACGCGCTAACGCCAAAGTGGCCCAAAAAGCCCGTTTCGACTCCGGAACGAAATTGGGTCAACCCATACATCAAAATAGATATTGTAAACTATTTTAAACGCGATGGAACAACTTTCAAGTCCAAATTCCATCGTATGAAGAAGCTATGCTAAAATCAATATTTTTCAAATTGATTTCAATTGATTTCAATTACATTGATTTTCAAGGCGCTTCGAGTCCGTACGATCAAACGACAAGTTCGATCCCTACGAAACTTAAAATCCTAAAATAATTCACCGTTACGGATCCGATGAAACTGGTACCGTCGAAATTCGAGTCAGTGGCCAAAATGGCTATTTTCCATTAATTAAATAAATTAATGATTAATTAATTAAATCAAATTTTCAATTTTATTTCGATAATTCACAAATTTCAACATTTTAACTTCTTATTCGTTTACAATGATTTAAATAAATTTGAATGTCAATTTAGAGGTGAATAATTTATAAATTTAAATATTACCCTCGATTTCATTAAACTATAAATTTAATTTCCACTAATTCTATTAAATTCACCTTTCATTCTATTATTTAATTTATCGTTATCAAAAGGATGCAATTTACATTGGTTCATGATTGTTTATATTTATATTCTTAAATTTTATCTAAATTTCCATTTATACAATCTTCTATGTATTTACTTTTCATCGAATTGCAATTTATCCTATTATCGTGTATTAAATTCCAATATATTGATAAAACTTTATTACATCCCTTTATTCAACCAATAGTCATTATTTCAGATTATTAATTATAATCAGTTAAGATTTTACCATTGGTTCCATTTATTTGCACTAAATTAGTTATTGCATTAATTTTCATAAATATAACATTAAGGTTCAATTAACTCCAATTGATTTCCAATTTTATAATTCAACAAATTTTCCAATATGGATAACCTTAACATCATTTCCTTTAATTTAATCATCAATTCATTCATACACCATTAGAAATAAATTATTACCCATTACTACCCTAATTTATACTAATATAACCTTTAATTAGATTAATTTCTATTGATTACCCATTTTAATTTATTAGACTCCATTAACGTTAAATTACATTTAAGTTATCACTAACGGACAAGTGTTGAAATTGATTACATACACCGTTCTCAACCTATTATCAATTGGATGAATTTTCATTGATTCGTAGCTATTGCATTAATATCCACAAATTTCATCCACATTTCTATTAATGTAAAAATTTAATACTAAATCCCTCTTATTTGCAATTAATTCACTTATTGAATTTTAACTTTCAAATAAATTAATAAATCTTAGTTTTCACTCCTAAAATCCACCACTTGGTATATTATAAATGAAATTAACATTTTATTCATGCATGCTTCATTCCATGCTATTTAGTTATATTTCCAAATATGTACATTAATTACTATTTATATTCTTAATTAGTTTACTTTCTTGGTTTCATACTTAAAGTTTTCACTTCCAAAAATATTATAATTACCTATAGGACAATGATTTTTATTTCATGAATTCATTAATTAATCCACTAAATGCCTTTGTTTTCTTATATTCAATTTATTACCATATAAGTACGTTTATTATCAAAAACACTCATTATAATTACTTATCTATAATTATTGCAATGGTTTATTTAACAGTTACTTTTATTTACTGATTTTCTGATTTATAACCAAATGTAACAATTTTCACTATTCATTATTATATTAATGATTCCATTCTAGTTAATATTTTTATTAATATTCCACTAATTCAACATTTCTATTGGTTTCTTATATTAAACTTATAACCAAGTATGACAATTTACATTATTTCAATTTATTGCCATATAAATATTAAATTGTTAACATTTAATTACAATTGCTTCATCTAATTTCTACATTCGCTCCAATATAAATTTTACGACTTTTATTTCTTTCTAAATTAAATTAAAAAATCTTACTAAATTAACTAATTTTAAATCATCGAATTTTAAGGATCGTTACAGGTTGATTGCGTGCTTAGATGATTGATTTATAATAATCATTCACTGGACGATATTATGTATATAGTAGTATATAGTATATATTGGAGTTGTTTATTTCCTGCATTATATAGCAGATGAGACCCTATGCGCCGCATAATAGCTGATGATATTTTATAAATCCCATATACCGCGATATTCCACCTCGAAGTGGAATTGGTATTTAATTGTTGTGCTAATGTCTGTGGATGCAGGAAAAACAGGTTGGAGGGATCCAACTGGATTCCTCAAATATTTGAATTAGTTTCAATATTGTGTGTTGATTATTTGTAATCTGTGTGTGACTATTTATGATTGAGACGGTTGAAGGCTATAATTTAGCCGAGTATATTTTGCTATCGTAGGACATCAGAAATAAATAAAATTGGATTTTTGAAATTTAATGGAAAGTTTATAGTATATTTATCTTAGGAAATTAATTAAATTTAAAAGAAGGAATTTGTATCAAAAGATAATAAATTTGGTGCTGAAATAAATTTAGAAATCAATTTGGAATTTAATTTGGTGCTGAAAATGAATATTTAGAAATCGATTTAAAAATCACATATTAATGGATATTTAGAAGTTTAAATTCACAATGGGAATTTATAAAGGAAAGAGAATTTTTTTTTTAAAATAAACATTTGGTTATTTTTTAAAGTGTGAAAGGAATTTATGGATTCAGAATGTAAATGAAAAATAAATCAAGCAAGATTTATTGATTGATTTGAATGGACCATTTTGAAATGAAAAATGTATTTTCCCTGGAAAGCTGAGTATGACTTCGAAGTAGGCTATAAATATAAATTGAAAATTCTTAAGGATGGTTTTAGAAAGGATACTTTGGATAAATTATTTTTCTTAACTGGTTTCAAATCTTTAAAGTATGGATTTATTTAATTACTTATAGAAGGGATTATTTTAAAGATTAAAATTGATATTTGTTAGGAAATGATTATTTAAATAGCTATACCTTGTCTACAAATTTTATTTTAAAAATTAGTTGGGACTTAAAATCTTACATGTGATAATTAGTATAATGTTTTCATAACCAATATTTTAAGTAACTATTAAAGATGATTTTATTTTAAATGTTCCAAGAATATTATGGATAAGTAATTTGAATTATTTTAACTCGGTAGATTTCTAGTGGAAATGAATAAATATTTGGAAATGTATTCCACATAAGGAAAAGTGATTTGAAATTTGTTTTTAAAGTATTGAAATGTGGAAAGTAATTTGAAATCTGTTTTCAAATGGTTGAAGTGTGAAATATATCTTGCGGAAATATTTTGAAAATAAATAATTTGAGAAATTTATTTAAATCCGGCAATTTTTGTGAATGTTGATTGATAGTTAAATAACTGACTATCAATAGTTGCCTTTAAACGACATTTGAATTTCGATGCGACCGAAGGTCGGATCCTAAGTAGATATCCAAAAACCACATCTAAACTTTGTGATTGTGATAGATCTTTCATTTAAAAAGATCAAAGTGGAAATTTGTTGTGATTTTTTTGAAATCTGAATGAACACTTATTTTTAAAAATAAGCGCTCGTTATTCAGATTAGCCGGGAGAGGACCTTGTGTCATAAAACCCATTCCGAATAACGATACGATGAAATGGGATTGCATGTGAAGACGGTGTTGAAGACCGGGTATTTTCGAAAGCGTAAGGGTTACCTATCGAATGTCTCTACATCGGGTTGCTCCAGTATAGAGATTTTATCACCTTTGTGATGGGGATTCCGGACGTGATTGGTGAATATCCGGATTCGCAAGGGCTCTTTGAAGTGCCTTCGGTTCCGTTCGACCCCGGAACGGACTTGTATGGATGTGTGTCTGATATTAAAATTTGAGACATAAAGCTGGTTTCTATCAAATACATTTCTGTTGGTGCGGAGAATTTATTCTCTTGCTTAACACCCTTCTCTAAGACATACGAGCTCAGAGGTTATGTAGTTGACGGTTGCTAGCGATAGATTCCCAAACTGGTAATGTGGCATACGAAGTGCTATTAATCATTTGTTGATCAAAGCATGACTTTGTGAAAAGTGTAGCTTTGTGGACGAGACTTCGTCGGACCTCACACCCTGGAAATGGTCAAAACAGGAAAGATGCGGCATGGTTATGAGGGTCGCGCCCTTTAGGGTATGTCATTTCCTTCTGGAAAAGGGTAGTATCATGGTATGGAGCCCAGATATTTTACCTATGTTGTTGCCGTAAATTTATTATACTTTGTGGTTGTTGCTTTGTGGTTGAGGATCCTCGGATAAAGGTCCCAAAGCACCGGGGGATGGCATACTCGAGTAGTAGTTACCTAGTTACAGAGGTAACCCGACCTTATGTTGGCAGAGATCCGGGTAGGTTCTCGGGACGTCCCTCCAAAGGCCTACCCTGTGCCAGTAGGAAGTTCCTTAGCCTGACCATTTGTTGGAAATCCAAAGAAACAATACGCGCCCTGTATGGTTTTAGTTGTATAACATGCCATGGAATGTGGCAGTAACCTGCTATTGAACATGGTAGCTATAGTAGGCATACAATAATGGTTTATGCTGGCTAAGATTAATATTATACTTTCGAAATGTTTTCTACACTATGCACCAATAATAATATCGAAAGGATTTTTCTTACTAAGCATGTTTGACTATCATAAGGAGAAATCTGCTCCAATTCTGTGTTCGCATTATGTGTGTGGCGGGAGGCCTTATGGTAGTTTCATTTTCCGAAAACATTGCAGATATCTTTTTATTTTCATTGTGAAAATAACCGTTTCAAGATCTCACACCAGTCCCACGACTGACCTTGCGTATCTTTGTGAAACGTGATGGGGGGTTCTCGCTTTTTGTTTGGTGGCGAGCAGGAGACTCTTACCCTTACACGTCCTCTTTAAGGGGTCGGTTAGCCGTAAGGCATGACAGTCGAAAGGCTGGCCGTAAAAGCAAGGGCAGGGTACCATTGTATGCCACGGCGGGGCTGGAATGGTTGAAAAGCCTACCAGTCGAGATTGGCCGCTGTCGATGGTTGAAAAGCCTAGACCTTTGCATTGTCTCACCATTATATGGCTGGTCCAAGCACATTCTTAATGTGCAAAATTTCTAAATAAAAGCTTTTATTTAATTATTTTATTATTTAAACCTTATTTAGAATTATACGGATATTGTATATCGATAATGCAAATATAACTTTTATATATGCATTTATGTAAGTACATGAAACATTCAAAACATCAAATAAATCAACAACATTTAATATTTCATTAATATTAATTATTTAATTATCCAATAACATTTTAAAAATAAATTATATGTAACGACCCAGAATTTCAGCCATTTGAATTTGGAATATTTAATTTATTTTAAATATTGAAAGGTTAATTTTATAAGTTAAATAACTTGAATTTCAAATAATAATGGTTATTTAAATATTTTATGTTGTTCAAATAATTAAATGTTGGATTTACATGAATGAAAATGACTTGATAATTTGATTTAAATTCTATTTGGGTAAGTAAGAAGATAGTAAACTTTAGAATTTGAATTAAAAGTGAATAAACTAGTTTTAATAATAATCCTTTTAAGTAACGTATGAAATTAACATTCAGGGACACTGTGCCGGATTTGGATGAAACCAGTTTTATTGGATCCGTAATAATAAATTATTGTATGTAAATGAATTTCTCGGTGATCGGATGTATTTTATGGTTGTGCAAGCTCAAAACGCTTAGAAACTAATTACAGAAATTAATATAATATAACTAGGTTTGAAAAGCTATCTTTTGTATATGATCGAATCAGGTCTCGAGATTGGTTCCATTATGTTTGGAATAAAAGTATTACATATAGAACATCAGTCGACACGCCTTGTTTGGAGCTTGAGATATTTTGAATGTAGAGAGATTGATATTTTTGAATATTATAATATATATATATACCTATACTCAATCCTATACTTCTTCACTGTAGCCATGCTTTCTCCATTTTCTCAACCTATACTTCCCTTAGCTATTTAATCACATGAACCAGACAAAAATGTTCGACCATTTGAAAATTTTATACCACCAAATCTAACGATCCTCAATGATCGGGATGACTAGGGGCATTATTAAAGCTCGACCCCAATTGGAGAAACGTTGGCGTCCATGAGGGGAAGTGATTGAATGGTCATGATGGGACATGTTATATAAGGTGATGCCAATTTGTAGATGAATTTCACGGCGGTTTTTTGGTGATTTTTCAACATTGTTGGTGCTAAAGGTGACGGGGTCTAAAGGTAAAGTGCAGAAGGAGGTAGGGGCAAGGCGGCGCTAAAGTTTGGTGATGAATGGTGTAACATTCCAATTTTTATCAATTTAAAATTAGTAATTAATATAGGTTTTGGAATTCATTTTGGGATTAAATTGGAATTAATTTGAAAATTTCAAAATAAATTAGATAATCATTCATTTGTGCATATGAATAAAACTATAATTTGCATTTGAGTCTAAGAATCGAAATAATAAATATTTTAAAGTTATTTTAATTTAAAATATATATATATACACACATGGGTAGATTTGAATTTGAATTGGTATTAAAAATTTAAATAAATATCTTAGTAAAAAAATTTGAATTTGAAATAATATATATGTGATTTAGTTAATGTGTAATTTATTTAAAACATTTTTCTTTTAAGATGTATATATATATATATATATATATATATGTAAATAAAGGAAATCTATTCATAAAATATGAAAAAAAAATTAAAAATAATATATAAATGTTTCTCATGTAATATACAAGTGTTCAATTATTAAACACATGATATTAACAAGTGTAATGAAGTTAAAAAAAATTAACAAGTATTAACTAATGAAGCATGAAGATGATTGTTTTATTTTTGAAGAAAATTGATAAAAATAGAAAACAAAGTTATATAAAATTTCTACTCTCTTCTCACTCATTTTTTTATCTTGTTTTCAAAAGCCTGTAAAAATGAAAGAAAACAAATCAGTAAGAAAAAAAACAAGCAAAGAAATTCAAACATCTTTTACAAATTTAAAAACCTGAAGCCTGAATCAAATTCAAAAACTGAATCAAGGAAAATAACAAGCAGTTTACATCAAAGCAAGGATTTCAACCTCAAATCTTAAGCAAATTCAAATCCTCAATTCAACTAAATCAAAGATTTTTCAGATCAAACAACAAAGATCAAAACCAGAAAGAAATTTCCAATTTTTTTTCAAATTTAAGAAAATCCTAGGCTTCTTCTCTGTTCTTCTTCATCAAGTGAGTAAACTCTACTGAAATCTGGATTTGAACTAGTTGTTGTGATCATGCTTTAAATTAAGCTGAAAAATTTATTATATATATATATATATGTATATGTATGAATATATACGCTTATGCATGTCTGGATACAGGGATATGATTCCTGTTTGTAGTTTACATGTACTAAATCCTGTTTCAAAAATCAAAAAACTTTTTCTCAAATCATTTTTAGCCTTCGAGACATAAATAAAAACTATGTATAAAGTCAAGATTTAAGTTTTAAACATATTTACAGGTTAAATCAGAAGATGATTTCGAATGGGAACGAAAAATACAATGGAATTCAAAAATATGTCGAGATTCAAATGTTGCAATTGTTTGATTTACCTATACAATTCACCTCATTTTCCAAAATCATTATTTTAAAAGAAAAATGAGGATTTTTAGTGACTTAGTGATTGAGAAATTTAAAGTTGAACGAATTTGGGTCTTTTGCAAATTATTAATCATCGATGTGATGAGAATGGTCGGGATCGTGGCTGTGGGTAGTCGGGGGATGGACGAGCTTGGGAAAAATGATCAGGAAAATTCCTGATCATCATGGTGGCCGAACATTGATAATTTAGGGTCTAAGCTAGTGTTTTTATACCGGTCGGAGTTCGATAAACTACAGCGTCGTCAGTGTTTTTGGGGTAGCCGGACTTGGGGGAATCGAGGCATTGGATGTCGAGGAAGCTTCGAGTGCATTCGCGGGAACTTTGATGGTCGGAGATGGGAGTTCGAGGCGATCTTTGGTGGTTCAACTTCAGTCCAGTTTGGGTTGAATGGTTCAATTGCAAACCTGTCATCGTTTTGGGATTCTGGGTGCTTGTGAGGCTCAGGTGGATCATCGTCGATATGTTGAAGGTCGTAGCATCGGTCGGAGGTGGCCAGTTCGCCTATGCATGTGCATGGCGCCAGGGTTGTATCAGTTAGCCTGGGGGAAGAAGACTTTGGACTTGAGGTGTTCTTTTGGGAGTTTGCATGCTGGCTGGGGTTTGAGTTCGTGCATTTTCAAGTATATACCAGGTTTTTAAAACTTAAACAAAATCTAAGTTTTGAAAAGAACGGTATGGGTTGGTTTGGGGAAAACTCGAAGTAAGTGGTATGTTAGCTCGGGGGTGGACTCAGGGAGGCCTCGGGTTGGGTTGAAAACAGTTTTCAAAATTTTAAAAATAAAATTCATATTTGGATGATTTTGATTTATTCTTTTAACATAAGTGTTTTATTTAAAAAGGGGATTAGTAAAAGTTTACGTTAATTATTTTAAAATAATTAAGTTTATTATAATTATGTAATCATTCATTTATAAATAAATTCTCAATTTATTTTAAAAATAAATGATTAATTTAAATGAAATGTTGTTTCGAATTATTAATTAACCTTAAATTATTTAAGTTAAATTACGGGTTAGTGTTAATTATCTACAAGGTTTGTTTATTAAATATTTTAATAATAATTAAAGGTTAATTAAATAATATTAAAGGTTAATTAAATAATAATTAAAGGTTAATTAGATAATAATTAAAGGTTAATTAAATAATAATTCAGGTTAATTAATTAATAATTAAGATTAATTAATTAGTAACTAACGACTAATTAGTTTATAATTAAGAATAATTAGTCATTAATTAAAGATAATTAATGAAAGTAATTATGTGATTAATTGATTATAATCACACAGTTCATTCATCTTGCTTATAGATGATGAATTATTATTAAACGTATTGAATTGATTGATACCCCTGACATGTGATTGATACTTTGTGGTATGAATTGCTATGAATTGGTCTATGATATCTGTGATATATTACTGTGTGATTGTGAAAAATGTTGGCCTTTAATGGCATTTTAATCTCGATGCGACAAGAAGTCGGATTCCAGATGGATATCTGAAACCCACATCGAACCTTAATGATGAATCTTTATGATTGATATATCCACGTATTTTAAATTAAGTGCTCATTATTCGGTTTAGCCGGGAGAGGATTCTGTGTCATATAACCCATTCTGAATAGTGATACGACGAAATGGATAGCATTTGAAGACGGCGGTGAAGACCGGGTGTCTTCAAGGACGATAGGATAACCTATCTAATGAGTCTGTACTGAGTTGCTCTGGTATAGAGATCTCCGTATGTGATGGGTTGTCCAATCAGGATTGTGGATGCTTGGATTGTAGTGCTTCTTTGGAAGTGCCTTCGGTTCCGTTCGATCCCGAACTAGACTTGTATGGTTGTATGTCTGACATTACACTTTGACGTATAAAACTAATTTCTTTCAAATACATTTCTGTTGGTGGCAGAGAATTTATTCTCTTAGCTTAACACCCTTCTCTGAGACGTACAAGCTCAGAGGTTATGTAGTTGAGGGTTATAAGTGATAAACTCCCAATTTCATAATGTGGCATGCTGAGTGTTGCTGATCATATGTTGATCGAAGCATGGCTTTTGTTGAAAGCGTAGCTTTGTGGACGAGACTTCGTCGAACCTTACAACTCGTAAATGGTTAAACCGGAAGGACGCAGCAGGTTATTAGGGGTAGTACCCCTTAGGGTACGTGCATTTCCTTTTGTAGGATCTAGATTAACCCTAGAGGGGGGTGAATAGGGTTATAGCAAATTTTCTCGATTTAAACAAAGAAAACAAACTGCAGAAATAAATATGATGTAAAGTAAATCACACACAAAATTTACCCAGCTTCGGCAACCCCTACCTACTGCTGCATTCCCAGATTTCTATTAGAATTAAACAGTATCCCACTTACAAACACTCTACTAGACTCGCAAACCCTTTTGCTCCCGCTCACAAACACTCTCATAGACTCGCACACCCTGCTCCGCCTATATAGTTTCTCTTACTCGCAAACTCTGCTCCGCCTATAGAGTTTTGCAAACTCGCACACCCTGCTCACTGAACTAATTCTAACTAGACAATCTGACACTACCTACAACCTAGGTGGTGATTTACAAATTCTTTGACTCGAAAAGAAAAAAAAAACTTCAAAAATACAAGCAGGAGCAAAAATTAAAATATAAACTTGAATCCCTAATTTTTGCTCAAAATAATAAAAGAAAAAAAACCCTTTAAAAAATTAAACCCTAAATAAAATCCCTTTTATAAATTCAGCCCTTTTATTTTTGGCCCGATCCAATTCTTTTGGATTGTGAAAAATGTCGGCCTCTTTATTCTTCCTTCCGAAACAATTGCGGCCGACGTTGTATTCTTTGTTCTGAAATTAGGGCTTCGGCTCACGATCCAAATTGGGGCATTTTCTGAAATGGGAGATTGCGACTGTTTGATTTTCTTGCTCGGTTGGTCGCTCCTTCTCTGATTGATCAATTCACTAGTTTGCGTTGCTTTTGCTCTCTCGATTTTCTGATTTGCGTTGCTTGGGCTCTTTCGTTCTCTGATGATCGAGTTGTTCATTCGGTATGTAATTTCTTTCATTGCTCGTTTAAATTTCTTGCTTTTTTACTCGATACAGATGATGATAATTTGGGTTTTGTATTTATATGAATTCGTGACACTTGTATTTTCTTCGTTTCAATTTGATACTTTCCAAAACTTCAATCCTTGATGCGCACGGCTTTCCTGATTTCTTTCGACTTGTTACTCACGGCTTTGATTTTCACGCGTTCGATTTTTCTTGAATAAAAAGGTAGAAACTTTCCTCTTTTTAATTTGCTTTGACTTTGGACTTTTCAAAGATACGTATTTGATTTTGGATACTTGATCATCTCTGCACTGTTGAATCTCGTTCATCCACTGTTGCTTTTGACTTTACGCGGCATTGATTCTCTGGCCCCTGTTTGCTTCGTCTCTGGCCATTTTTCTGGTTGGTTTAACCTGAGCTTCAATTTAGCATTGCATTCGTGAGTATGATGTTGTCTGGACATTTGGTCATGTTGCAGTATTCATTGTCGTTGTTCCCTGTACTTGTAGTTGTATCATTTCGAATTGCATACTTCTTCCATTTGTCAACTCTGCATTTGTTTCACTAGTATCTTCACTGTGTTGATTTGAGCAGCTGGACTTATTGATCTGGTGCATTTTGCTCGAGTCACTTGCATTTGTTTGCTGTCATGTTAGTTCGAATTGCACTTGCTCTTTTGTACCGCTTCACCATGTCACTTGAGGTCTTGCAGTTGGTTTATTGATGCATTCATGTCTGCTTTGTATCATTCATGCAGTCTTGTCTTGGTTGAGTTTGTTGTGCACTTGCTTGAGTTTCACTGCCATACTTGGTCGTGCTGTTGTCTTCAAGCATGTTGCTGTGTTGATCACTTGACTGTGTCACTTGTGGTTTCATTGCTGTACTTGAGTTTTGTTACTTGAGCTGCTTTGTTGAGTTCCAATTGACTTGACTGTACTTGTACAACTTCATTGTGGCTTGTACATGCTGTATTGTCTGGTCTTTGTTTGCTTCTTTGATAGTGAACGCAGTTGAAGACAAAATACGAGTGTGAGTGATATGTAGTGAGGTTATTAATGTAAAAATAATTGTGATGTATTCAAAACTGTATATGTATAGTGAGAGCTTGAATTTGTACTATTCAAGATTGTAATAAATATTTGTTTGAATAAAATTTCTGTTTGAATTCAAATTCTGTGTAACTTGTTCTGTTTGAATTCAAATTCTGTGTAATATAGTTTATTCAACAAATATTTATTTAATCTATGAAAAAACAAAATAGTACATCACCAAATACATTTAAATGAATATATATGTTTATTATCATCAAACAAAAACATATAAGCGCATATTCATACAATCTCCCCCTTTTGATGATAACAAACATATATATAAGATTTTGACCGTATTACATGTATTTGATCAATGATATACTCCAATTGCTCCCTTTATTTAAATGCTTCCTCTCTACATGATGCTCCCCCTACATGTATGCATACAAATAGAAATATATAAATGAGCCTAGATGCAAATGGAAAATTATTTGACCTTTGCTTGATTCTATTTGACAAAATCTTAACTTTTCTCTCCCCCTTTTGTTATCAGCAAAAGAATAATAGTGTGAGAGAAAAATAGAGATAAAGTGATCGATATTAATCCAACATTAAATCTCAAATTGAATATAAATATTAAACTTCAATAAGAATCAAACAAAAGCCATAACTATCCTTGTTAGGCGCATATTCCACTTTTAGAAATGATGGATATGATGTTCATATAAAATCATACAGTTGAATCTTCTTGTGGTACATTTATATCAGAAATTTGAATATCTACTAATCATGCATAACCGTAAGGACTTTTAAATGAGATTAGTAGTATTCCAATTTAATTTTTAAAATGAAATCAAGTATCTTCTAACCACGCATGACCGTGAGGACTTTTAAATGGGATTAGAATCAACTTGTCAATTTAATCAATTAATTTTGATATGCGTTCCATACATGCATAACCATAAGGACTTTTAAATGAGTATGGAAGCACATAATCAAAAATCCAAGTAATTCACCCATGCATAGCCGTGAGGACTTTTAAATGAGAGTGAATACTTTGGATATTTATTTATTTATTTTAAAAAAAAAATGTGAAATGAAAAACAAATGATCCCTGATTATAGTACCACATATCGACAAACTATATTTAAGATTTGATAAACAATGGTCGATAGAAATATGATAGATATAGAAATGGTCATGGAATCTTTACCCAACAAAAAGTTTTATAACTCTTGTTTGAATTCCTAAAGAAATTTTCCAAATATACTCTCTTGAGTCATGTATGTTAAATATCAACACTTATCACCTTTTCAATCACTATTTATCTTTTTGATAATTATTAGGGAGTTAGATTAGTCAAAATTTGTCATTTAAAATCAAATAAAATGACTAATCTGAAAATATGGTCAAACAATTATTTTCTCGAGGGGATTATATGAGAGAATTTTCTGCTAAATAAAAAATTATTTAAAATGAGCAATGTGCAGATATTTTCTATGAAAAACGATGCAGTTACAAAATGTCTCAAAAATCACGTTCAACTAGTAATTTTTCTATCAACTAGATTATCAGTGTAATCTGCATCTGAGTTTCTCTTTCAATCCAAAATATCACTAACTAAAATTGATAAACCAGACCATGAAGGGTGCATTAAAAATTTCAAACACAATTTTAGCAACAATTTAAATGACATTCTTTGAATTTGAATTGAAGCCGTGTAAATAATCATAAAACTGAGAATATAGAGTTAGCCGAATTATGACCAAATGTATGCAACAAAAACACAATGTTTAATCCAAACAAATATGTATGAAGTAATTCGGAGAATAGTGATTTTGGCATAAATGTAATTGGCTAATTATGTAGACCAAGTCAGAATCAAAAAATCGTTATCTCTTTTCAACATCTCAATAGTGGCTGATTTCATTCAGAATACGGTGTAGATTATCACATTTAATATACCTTCACCTGTTTTACCTTTACGATAATTTTTCGTGGTTGCTCATTGTGATTCTGTCACCTTTGTATTAGGCTAAGGAACTTTGCTTTGTTGCTCGTTGTGTTTCTGGAACAGCCAAAATCCAAAGAACACCGTTGTTGTTCCTTAGCCTGCCACCATACCTACACGATGAAAGATTTTTGTGACCTATTTATAGGTCCACGATTGTTAGTGGCAGAAGCATTATGAATAAACAAACCCTTTGGAACCCAAACTTGTTTAGTCCTTTTATTCTTGTTCCAATAGACATGAAATTTGTTTGTAGAATTCTTAGGAACCCAAACTTGTATAAATTTTGTGTTCTTGTTCCTATGACCATAATTTTCAACCCGATGTCCAATTATTTCACTTCTAGCAAAGATACTCCTACCTTATGCATTATCATCAACTTGTGTTTTCCCAAAACCTAGCCCTTTTCTGTTGTTAGCAAAGAGTTGATTTCCCAATAGCATGTTGAAAGATTTTTCGCCTCTTGAAAAGTTATTCAGAGATTTCTCAAGATTTTGGACTTTGGTTTTTAGTGTTGTGTTTTCAGTGACAAGTGAGGTGCATCTATTTATAAAATCCTTTTTCCTAGTGTCAATGATTTCCTTAAGACTCAAGTTTTCTTTTTCAAGATTCTCAAAGCTATTCTTAAGTCTTGTCAATTCTAAATCTAAAATTTTACATTTTTTACATTCTAGGTTTTGAATATTTTCAAGTTCAGTTTCTAATCTAAAATTTTCACGAGCAAGTTCTCTCCTATCAGATTTCAGTTTTTCAAGTTTAGATTCAAGAGCATCAACTACTTTAGTGAGATCAAGACACATAAAAACATGGTCTCTATAGGAATAGTAACCTGCCTCACTAGATTCCTCTGAGCTTGTTTCTGAATCCGATTTTGCCATGAGACACAAGTTAGCCTCCTCTGAGCTGCTATCCGAAACTTCCTATCCTTCTTTATCATCCCAAGTCGCTGCAAAGACCTTCTTCATCTTTTTCTTTCCTTGGTTGTATTCGAGAAGTGGGCATTCTTGTTTAAAGTGGCCAGGCTTGTTGCAGTTATAGCACGTCAATTCATTATCGGAATTGTGAGACTCTCTTAACCTATTTCCAGATGTTTTCTTCTTGTGTGGCTTGAATCTTGACCATTTTCTAAGATTATTGACAGCCATTGCAAGCTCTTCAATCGGATCTTCTTCTTCTTCATCGCTCTCTTCTTTGCTCTTTAAGGCAATCGTCTTCTTCTTTGGTTCGAAGTTGTTGCGTTCCTCTTTTACTTTTAGCTCCAGCTCATATGTCATCAAGTTACCAATCAACTCCTCCATGCTTAGTTTACTCAGATCTTTCAATTCTTGTATTGCCGTGACTTTCGCCTCAAAGTTCATCGGTAAAACTCGTAGCACCTTCCTCACAAGCTCTACCTCAGTGAATACCTTCCCAAGCGCTCTAGCGTTGTATACCAAAGTTGAAAAGCGTCCAAACATGTCCTTTATGCTTTCGCCTTTGTCCATCACAAAATTCTCGCATTCATTGCTGAATAGGGCTAGACGAGACTCCTTGACTTGAGAAGTTCCTTCGTGTGTCACCTCCAAAGTGTGCCAAATTTCCTATGTTGTTGTACAATGAAAATTCTATTAAATTCATTTTTATCAAGAGCACAGATCAAAGCGTTCACTGCTTTGGCATTTGTAGTTTTTAATCTCTTATCGTTAGCATCCCACCTATCCTTAGGTTTAGGAATCTCAGTATCACCAACGGTTATAGTGGGGGATTTATAGCCAGTTTCAATAATATCCCAAACATCATAATCAACGGAACTAAGATAAATACTCATCCTAAATTTCCAATAAGCATAATCATTCCCGTTAAACATGGGTGGCCTAACAATAGACTGCCCCTCAGAAAAAGCATTATTTGATGAATTCATGACTCTAGAGTTAAAGAAGAATACCGTGCTCTGATACCACTTGTAGGATCTAGATTAACCCTAGAGGGGGGTTGAATAGGGTTATAGAAAATTTTCTCGATTTAAACACAGAAAACGAACTACAGAAATGAATATGCTGTAAAGTAAATCACAAACAAAATTTACCCAGTTTCGGCAACCCCTGCCTACTGCTACATTCCCAGATTTCTATTAGAATCAAACAGTATCCCGCTTACAAACACTCTACTAGACTCGCAAACCCTTTTGCTCCCGCTCACAAACACTCTCATAGACTCGCACACCCTGCTCCGCCTATATAGTTTCGCTTACTCGCAAACTCTGCTCCGCCTATAGAGTTTTGCAAACTCGCACACCCTGCTCACTGAACTAATTCTAACTAGACAATCTGACACTACCTACAACCTAGGTGGTGATTTACAAATTCTTTGACTCGAAAAGAAAAAAAACAACTTCAAAAATACAAGCAGGAGCAAAAATTAAAATATACACTTGAATCCCTAATTTTTGCTCAAAATAATAAAAGAAAAAAAACCCGTTAAAAAATTAAACCCTAAATAAAATCCCTTTTATAAATTCGGCCCTTTTATTTTTAGTCCGATCCAATTCTTTTGGCTTGTGAAAAATGTCGGCCTCTTTATTCTTCCTTCTGAAACAATTGCGGCCGACGTTGTATTCTTTGTTCTGAAATTAGGGCTTCGGCTCACGATCCAAATTGGGGCTTTTTCTGAAATTGGAGATTGCGACTGTTCGATTTTCTTGCTCGGTTGGTCGCTCCTTCTCTGATTGATCAATTCACTTGTTTGCGTTGCTTTTGCTCTCTCGATTTTCTGATTTGCGTTGCTTGGGCTCTTTCGTTCTCTGATGATTGAGTTGTTGATTCGGTATGTAATTTCTTTCGTTGCTCATTTAAATTGCTAGCTTTTTTACTCGATACAGATGATGATAATTTGGGTTTTGTATTTATATGAATTCGTGACACTTGTATTTGCTTCGTTTCAATTTGATACTTTCCAAAACTTCAATCCTTGATGCGCACGGCTTTCCTGATTTCTTTCGAGTTGTTACTCACGGCTTTGATTTTCACGCGTTCGATTTTTCTTGAATAAAAAGGCAGAAACTTTCCTCTTTTTAATTTGCTTTGACTTTGGACTTTTCAAAGATACGTATTTGATTTTTGATACTTGATCATCTCTGCACTGTTGAATCTTGTTCATCCACTGTTGCTTTTGACTTTACGCGGCATTGATTCTCTGGCCCCTGTGAGCTTCGTCTCTGGCCATTTTTCTGGTTGGTTTAACCTGAGCTTCAATTTAGCATTGCATTCGTGGGTATGATGTTGTCTGGACATTTGGTCATGTTGCAGTATTCATTGTCGTTGTTCCCTGTACTTGTAGTTGTATCATTTCGAATTGCATACTTCTTCCATTTGGCAACTCTGCATTTGTTTCACTGGTATCTTCACCGTGTTGATTTGAGCAGCTGGACTTATTGATCTGGTGCATTTTGTTCGAGTCACTTGCATTTGTTTGCTATCATGTTAGTTCGAATTGCACTTGCTCTTTTGTACTGCTTCACCATGTCACTTGAGGTCTTGCAGTTGGTTTATTGATGCATTCATGTCTGCTTTGTATCATTCATGCAGTCTTGTCTTGGTTGAGATTGTTGTGCACTTGCTCGAGTTTCACTGCCATACTTGGTCGTGCTGTAGTCTTCAAGTATGTTGTTGTGTTGATCACTTGATTGTGTAACTTGTGGTTTCATTGTTGTACTCGAGTTTTGTTACTTGAGCTGCTTTGTTGAGTTCCATTTGACTTGACTGTACTTGTACAACTTCATTGTGGCTTGTACATGCTGTATTGTCTAGTCTTTGTTTGCTTCTTTGATAGTGAATGCAGTTGAAGACAAAATACGAGTGTAAGTGATATGTAGTGAGGTTATTAATGTAAAAATAATTGTGATGTATTCAAAACTGTATATGTATAGTGAGAGCTTGAATTTGTACTATTCAAGATTGTAATAAATATTTGTTTGAATAAAATTTCTATTTGAATTCAAATTCTTTGTAACTTGTTCTGTTTGAATTCAAATTCTGTGTAATATATTTTATTCAACAAATATTTATTTAATCTATGGAAAAACAAAATAGTACATTACCAAATACATTTAAATGAATATATATGTTTATTATCATCAAACAAAAACATATAAGCGCATATTCATACACCTTTTGGATAAAAGTTGGTATCATGATATGGAGCCCAGATATTTAACCTATATGGTTATTGGAATTTGTTGGTGTCAAGGCCTCGGTTAAAGGTCGGTTACGACAGGAGGATGGCATACTCGTGTCAGCATTTACCTAGTTATAAATGTAACTCGACCTTGTGTTGGCAGAGATCTGGCTATGTTCTCGGGGCATCCCTCCAGAGGCGCACCCATTCGGTGTAGGAAGTTCCTTAGACTGACCATTTGTTGGAAATCCAAGGAAACAATACGAGCCCCCGTATGGTTTTAGTTGTATTACCTGTCATTTGCTTATGGTGGTGATGCGCCGTATAAGTGGTAGCTATAGTAGGCATACTACGAAATGTGTATGCTGGCTAAGATTAATATTATACTTTCAAAATATTTTATACACTATGCACTAATAATAATATCAAAAAGAGTTTTCTTGTATCAAGCGTGTTTGACTATCATAAGAAGAATCTCCTTCAATTGTGTGGTTGCATTTTGCGTGTGGCGGAAGGTCTTGTGGCAGTTTCATTTTCCAAAAGCATGAACGGATTTCTTTTATAAATTGCTTTTGTACAAACTGTTTTTGTTTAATCATACCAGTCCCATGACTGACCCGAAATTTATTGTTCTCTTCCTAAACTCTAGGTGCCCATAATTTTCCGCACGGGCAGCCTAGAAGCAGGTTATCCATGTTTTGGAGCTTGCTTGGATTTAGAAGTCTTTTGGAAGCTGTCCGATTTAGGAAAGCTTTTGGTTTGGGGATCTTTGAAATCTTTTGGATCTAAAAGTGTTTGGATTTTGGAAGGCCTTATCGATGTCAAAGTATGTTGGCAACCTTTTTGAAGTCTCTATTGTCCTTCGATGTGATGTCATTATTTTGTTCCATCATGTGTATAATGATGTGATGTTGGTAATCAATGTTGTAATGAATATTGTATCAGTGTTGTATCTATGTTGTGATCAATGTAATTCATTTTATTTTCACTATTTATATTCATCTAATGTCGTAATATGCTCCATCTGAACTGGAGTTCAACGTTTGAATCTCCGGTAGTCGAATACAAGTGAGGTATTTAATGACGATTTTTGAATGCTGGATTTTGGATAGTGACTAGTGGTATCAGAGCTAAAGGTTGAGTAAAAACATTAGCAACGGAGTCTAACACATTAGGTGACTCATTAGAGATAGGGTGAAGAATAACCTAGAATGGGTATAACCCAAGAGACCGAAAACTGAAAATTCCTTGGTCTATTTCTTTAAACTATTGATATTCCCTAAGATATCTCATATGTATATCTAAATCAAGTTTTCTTAGAATTTACAAATAGTGAAAATGAGCTGGTGAAGAGGACGAGGTAGGGATGCGGAAATACCACTACAACTGGTCAAGTCCTTGCAACAACAGAAGCAGCTATTCCCACTCAACCTCAGCCGAATCCGGCTAATCTATATCGAAGTTTTTCCAAGCTTGGTGGAAAGCCATTCACTAGCAAGGAGTCTATTATCGAAGCCCAAGCCTTGATCCGATCGTGTGAAAGAATTTTTAGAGGGTTGAAGTTGGAAGACGATCAGATGAGATTGATAGCTTCTTGGCAACTCCAAGAGAAGCTCTAGCCAGGTCGGAGATAGTTACAGTGGACGAGCCGGAAGATGAGTACACTTGTAGTTGATTCAAAGAGGTGTTTGAGCAGCGATATATGTCGTATGCTGGTATCTTCAGAATGTACCAGGAGTTCACGAACTTGAAGCAGGGAAGTTTTCCATTTGAAGAATACTTGAACAATATCTCGATTTGGTCCAGAGCTGGTAAACACCCCTTTGAAGAAGAATGAAATGCTTATTCGAGGGATGAATAAGAAATTCCACGAAAGGATGACAGCCCATGTAAAAGAATCTTTTCTGAATTGATTGATATGTGTTATAGAGACGCTGCCCTAGATAAGAAAGAAGTTCCGGAGGAGAAAGGAAATGAAAGCAATCCTAATTGGAAGAAAATGAAGTTAGGAGGGAAGAAACCGTATCAAGGCAAGGAGAAGAAGAGTAATCAGGAAAACCTAGCAAGGAATATTACTTGTTACAATTGTCAGGAGAAGGGCCATTATTCAAACAGTTCTAAGAATCCAAAGAAACAAGTAAAGAAAGAACAACCTATGAAGACAAGCCAAGGAACTACAGAATGCTTTTACTGTCATAGGCTAGGCCACGTAGTTAAAGATTACCCAGTAATGAAGCAAGCTCAAGCGGCGAAGGTGTACGGGATCAAAGATATCCGCTCAACTTCAAGGGAGGATAAAGGAACTTCAAGGGAGGATAAAGGAAAAGGAGTTTTAGAAGGTAATCTTATTATTTAAGATAGAGTTGTTAGAGTTTTGTTTGGCACGGGAGCTACACATAGCTTTATCTCCCAACAAACCGTAAATGAATTAAAACTTGAACCCAAATTTGTCGATGAGCACATTTACATAAAGAATCTAATGGGTGGTCCTACAATTCTTGATCTATATTGTAGGAAGGTCCCTATCTCATATTCTTGTCATCGATTTCGTATCAATCTTTTCGTTTTCGACTTTAACGAATTTGAAATATTACTCGGAATGAATTGGCTAACGAGATATGAAGCCAAATTATATTGTAATAACAGAATAATTTTGGTCAAAACAAAACTTGGAAATTTTATTGAAATCTCTTGTGAGGATCCGAGTCCTAAGAGAGATATGCTGATGTATACTTTGAGATTTCCCTAACCTAGTATGGAATCTATCCCTATTTTTCGGGAATTTCCAAACGTATTCGAAGAAGTCAAATCTTTAACTCCACATAGAGAAATTAAATTCAGAATTAACTTAGTTCCCAATGCTCTTCCTGTTGTTCATGCAAGCCGCAGGATGGCACCCAGGGAAAGAATAGAACTAGTCAATCGAACCAGAGATTTGCTGGAAAAATTGAATTGTTCACCGACCATAAATATCTGAAATAGCTCTTCACCCAGAAAGATTTAAATCTGAGTCAATAACGTTGGTTAGAATTTCTAGCATCTTATGACTTGGATATTCTATATACACCTGGAAAAGCCAACGTGATAGCCGATGTCTTGAGTAGAAGATAAGTTATTCTCACATATCTTGTTGTCACTCCTCTTCTTAAGAAGATTGCTAGAAAATAGAAAGAAGATGAATTTCTTCAAGAAATCTATAAAAGAATATGTCAAGGTGAAGATACCAGTTTTGAAGTCGATAATAAAGAAATTATAAGACTGAAAGGCAGGATCTGTGTCCCAGACATTCTGGGTCTAAAACTGGAAGTATTGGACGAGTGTCCCAAGTCCAAGCTTAGTATCCATCCAGGAGTTAATAAGATGTATCGAGATATTAAAAGAACTTTCTGGTGGAAAACAATAAAGAGAGATATATCTATCTTTGTTAGTCATTGTGCAATTTGTCAGCTAATCAAAAGAGATCAGATGAAGATAGCGGGTTTACTTCAACCATTGGAGGTGCCTAAGTGGAAATGTGATGAAGTATCAATGGATTTCATAGACAGGTTGACACGCACTCGAAATGGGGAATGAAGCAATTTGGGTTATTGTGGACCGTCTAACCAACACTACCCACTTTATTCCAGTAAAATATACCCGGACAGTAGCAAGTTTGGCTGAATTGTATGTGAAAGAAATCATTCGTCTCCATGGAATACCGAGTAGTATAGTGAGTGATCGTGACCCGACCTTCACTAGCAGATTTTAGGAGGCATTTCAAGCTGCACTTGGAACAAAACTGAACTTCGGTACTGCTTATCACCCGCAGTCTGATGGGCAGATTGAAAGGATAAATTGAATCTGAGAAGACCTTTTGCGTGCTTGTGTACTTGACTTTGGTGGTTCATGGGAGGACCATTTACATCTGGTTGAATTCTCATATAATAATAACTATCAGGCCAGTATCAAAAAGGCTCCTTTCGAAGCTTTATATGGGCGTCCGTGTCGATCACCTGTGTGCTGGATCGAGTCAGGTGATAGACTCGTTCTTAGACCAGATATGTTTAAGGATGCTACTGAAAAAGTTGATTTTATTCAAAAGAAGTTGAAAACGGATCAAAGTCATTAAAAAAATTATGCCGACCGCGGGAGAAGAGCTCTAGAGTTTCAAGTTGGAGATACTGTCTTCCTAAAAGTTTCTCCAATGCATGGTGTGTTGAGGTTTGGAAAGACTGGTAAGCTAGCACCACGACACGTTGGTCCTTTTTCTATTCAGGAGAGAATCGATCCTTTGGCATATCGAGTGCAGCTACCTAATTGATTATCTGGTGTACACAATGTGTTTCAGGTTTCTCACCTTCGGACATATGTGCACAATCCAAAGTGTATTATTAAAGAGGCTACTTAGCAGGATTTGGAGATCACACAAAATCTGGCAGTAAAGAGAGAACCGTTAAAAATCATTGATCGAGATGAAAAGCAGCCGAGGAATAAAATTGTGAAACTGGTTAAAGTGCAATGGAGTGGCGATCCAAATGACTGTACTTAGGAAACAGAGAATAGCATGCAGAAGTCCTATCCCAATTGCAGAGTGGATATTCTGGCTTAATCTGGTAAGCCATTTCTCTATCTTTTTATGTGTATTCATATATTCTTTGTCTGTCTCTCTCTCTTTCAAATTTCGAGGACGAAATTTCCTTAAGGGGGAAATCTGCAACATTCCAATTTTTATCAATTTAAAATTAGCAATTTATATAGATTTGGAATTAACTTTGGGATTAAATTGGAATTAATTTGAAAATTTCAAAATAAATTAGATAATCATTGATTTGTGTATATGAATAAAATTATTATTTGCATTTGAGTTTAAGAATTCAAAGTAATAAATATTTTAAAATTATTTGAATTTAAATATATATATATACATGGGTAGATTAGAATTTGAATTTGAATTTAAATTTGAATTGGAATTTAAAATTTAAATAAATATCTTAGTAAAATTATTTGAATTTGAAACAATATGTATGTGATTTAGTTAATGCATAATTTATTTAAAACATTTTTCTTTTTAGATGTATATATATATAAATAAAGAAAATATATTTATAAAATAGGAAAAACAATTTAAAAATAATATATAAATGTTTCTCATGTAAAATACAAGTGTCCAATTATTAAACACATGATATTAACAAGTGTAATGAAGTTAAAAAATTAACAAGTGTCAACTAATGAAGCATGAAGATGAACAAGTGTCTTTTTTTTAAAGAAAATTAATAAAAACAGAAAACAAAGTTATATAAAATTTCTACTTTCCTCTCTCTCATTTTTATCTTGTTTTCAAAAGCCTGTAAAATCGAAAGAAAACAAATCAGTAAGAAATAAAATAAGCAAAGAAATTCGAACATCTTTTACAAATTTTAAAACCTGAAGCCTAAATCAAATTCAAAAACTGAATCAAGGAAAACAACAAGCAGTTCAACATCAAAGCAAAGATTTCAACTTCAAACCTTAAGCAAATTCAAAGCCTCAATCCAACTAAATCAAAGATTTTTCAGATCAAACAACAAAGATCAAAACCAGAAAGCAATTTCGAGATTTTTTTTTTCAGATTCAAGAAAATCCCAGGCTTCTTCACTGTTCTTCTTGATCAGGTGTGTAAACTCCGTTAAAATCTGGATTTGAACTAGTTTTTGTAATCGTGCTTTAAATTAAGTTGAAATTATATACATAAATATGAATATATGTGCTTGTGCATGTCTGGATACAAGGATATGAGTCTTGTTTTTGGTTTACAAGTTCTAAAATCTATTTCAAAAATAAAAAACTTTTCCTCAAAACATTTTTAGGCTTCGAGATCTAAATAAAACCTGTGTATAAAGTCAATATTTAAGTTTTAAACATATTTATGAATTAGAAGATGATTTTTAATGGGAAAGAAAAATACAGTGGAATTCCAAAATATGTCGAAATTCAAATGTTGCAATTGTTTAATTTACCTATACCGTTCACCTCGTCTTCCAAAATCATGATTTTTTAAAAAAAATTAGAATTTTTGTGACTTATTGATGGAGAAATTTAAAGTTGAACGAATTTGGGTCTTTTGGCCATTATTGGTCATCGGCGTGATGAGAATGGTTGGGAACGTGGCTGTGGGTAATTGGGGGATAGACGAGCTAGGGAAAAATGATCAAGAAAATTCATGATCATCGTGGTGGCCGGACATTGATAATATAGTGTTTAAGCTCGTGTTTTTGTACTGGTCGACATTCGATAAATTGCATCGTCGTCAGTGTTTCGCTGGTAGCCAGACCAGGGGGAATCGAGGCGTTGGATGTCGAGGAAGCTTCGAGTACATTCGCATGACCTTTGATGGTCGGAGATAGGAGTTCTAGGCGATCTTTGGTGGGTCAACTTCAGTCCAGTTTGGGTTGAATGGTTCGATTGCAAATCTGTCTTCGTTTTGGGATTCTGTGTGCTCGTGGGGCTCAAGTGGATCTATGTTGATATTTTGAAGGTCGTAGCGTCGGTCGAAGGTGGCTAATTCGCTTGTGCATGTTCATGGTGCCAGGGTTGTATCAATTAGCCTGGGTTTGGGGAAGAAGGCTTTGGACTCGAAGTGTTCCTCGGGGAGTTTGCATGCTGGCTCGAGTTTGAGTTCGTGTATTTTAATGTATTTACTGTTTATTTAAAACTTAAAAAAAATCTAAGTTTTGAACGGGTTGGTTTGGGGGAAGTTCGAAGTAAGCGGTGTGTTAGCTCAGGGGTGGACTCAGGGAGCCTTCGCGTTGGGTTGAAAGCAGTTTTCGAAATTTTAAAAATAAAATTCAAATTTGAATGATTTTTGATTTATTCTTTTAAAATAAGTGTTTTATTTAAAAAGAGGATTAGTAAAAGTTTAAGTTAATTATTTTAAAATAATTAAGTTTATTACAATTATGTAATCATTATTTATAAATAAATTCTTAATTTGTTTTAAAAATAAATGATTAATTTGAATGAAATGTTGTTTTAAATTATTAATTAACCTTAAAACAATTTAAGTTAAATTATGGGTTAATGTTAATTATCTACAAGATTTGTTAATTAAATATTTTAATAATAATTAAAGGTTAATTAAACAATAATTAAACGTTAATTAACTAATAATTAAAGGTTAATTAAATAATAATTAAGGTTAATTAATTAATAATTAAGATTAATTAATTATTAATTATGGACTAATTAGTTTATAGTTAAGAATAATTAATCATTAATTAAAGATAATTAATGAAAATAACTATGTGATTAACTAATTATAGTCACACGATTTGTTCATCTTGCTTATAGATGATGAATTATTTTTGAATGTCTTGAATTGATTGATACCCCTGATATGTGATTGATACTTTGTGATAAGAATTGTTATGAATTGGTATGTGATATCTATGACATATTCATGTGTGATTATGAAAGCTATTGGCCTTTAGCGGCATTTGAATCTCGATGCGATAGGGAGTCGGATTCCAGATGGATATCCAAAACCCACATCGAACCTTAATGATGAATCTTTATGATTGATATATCCACATGTTTTAAATTAAGCGCTCATTATTCGGTTTAGCCAAAAGAGGACTTTGTGTCATATAACCCATTTGGAATAGTGGCACGACGAAATTGATAGCATTTGAAGACGGTGGTGAAGACCGAGTGTCTTCAGGAACGATAGGATAACCTATCGAATGACTTTGCACTGAGTTGCTCCGGTATAGAGGTCTCCATATGTGATGCGGAGTCCGTGAAACGACCCGCAAACCCGTACCCCCTTAAGTCGACATTATTCTCCATCACTCAACTCAAGATGAACGGAAATACGAACCATTCGGGTTAATGAAGAAAGAGGTAGAAGAAGGAAATAGAAACAACATCAAAACCTAACCAACATAGTGGAGTAAAATATAATAGATAATAAAAGATCTTTAACACAAAAGAAAACTATATCCGTTTTATACATACATCACCAGAATACATCATCAGAGTTCAATGACATCAATAGCATACAATATGGACAGTCATATAAACTTATCCTCAAAACTGAATACACAGCGGAATAATAATCAAGTACGGCAGTACGTATCGCCATCCAACTCATCTCCTAAGCTCCACAACAACATATCTATATTCCGTAATACTCGGTATGACCCGAGCATTATAATTAAATAACACCCGAGTTAGTCTGGAAATCTAGCGTGAGAAAATCACCCTCAATTTGATTATTAAACTTTCAAAATCCTTTGAAAACAAAAGCATCTCGTAAGACCACGCCACAAATAAACGTGTCGGGTTTTTACCTTACGGTAGCCAAAACACTTTTTATTAAAATCCTCTGATATTATAATAGGGTCTATTGACAAATACTTATTAAAATAGCTGAAATTGTTACATGATTAAATTCCAGCTACTAGCCACAAAGTGGGCTATGCAAACAAAAACCGTAAAAGGCATGTAGGGAGAATGGATTTCCAACTAATGACTAGGCACTGGGGTACCACCAGTCATAGTACGTGGCCTTGATAATCGTACCGAGGATTACTCCCAATCCCCTACAACACAAGACCGGGACTACCCCTTACTGGATAATCCCGAGTAAGATCACCACACGGTTGGGATCAGCAACCGCACCACTAAGCCGAATAAAAAGGGACACTAGACAGGGATGACCTTACCCTAATGGGTGCTACCCACCTAGCCTTGCTGCATAACCCCTGATTTTCAATCATTCCCGGTTGATGAGGCTCTAGGCTAAACATTACCTTTTTAGAACACATCCCTTAGAATGCTCATCGCCCACCTGACGATGTTCTGAAAGCATCCATCCATACAAGTCCGTCCCGGGTTCGAACGGAACCGAAGGCACTACCCCTACTACATCCATTTTGGAATCATCCTCAGGTTTAGTAGCGACTAACCCTTGCACTTCTGCTCCACCTTCGAATCCAAACCCGTCTTCCACACAAAAACTTTCAAACCGGATCAAAGTGGTTTTCAGGAAATAAATCCCGATCCTAGTCTCTTCGAAACGATCAGCGCATTGGCCAATATTGATAGTCCGTTATTTAACTATCAATTAATATTAGCAACATCCATCAAACATAAATAATTTTACCAAATTATTTATTAATCTCAAAATATCTTCACACGGTATAATTCCACTTTCAAACCCTTTTTGAAAATAGTTTTCCAACCACACTCTTCTCATGGAGTAAATTCCCAAATATTTATTTCCACTGAAAACACCAAGCACTGAAACTTTAGATTTTTAAAATAATTTAAAACTCTTTATTATAAAATCCTTTAAAACATTTAAATTAAAAATTACTCTAATACTTATTCAAACTTTATACTTTAAGAATATTTAAAATGAGGTTACTTTATAAAATATAAAAATAGATTTTTCCTTTAAAACAAAATACCAAGTCACCTTTAAATAATTACTACGGAAATAGATATGAAAAATACTTACTTTAGAATTTAAATAGTTAAAAGTAATAAATTTTCCAAAACATGCTTCTTAAAACAACATTAAAACCTTTAACTTATTTTTAAAAATTTGCTTTGAAAACGTACTTGGCTATCTAGAGAAATACGCTTCTCTTTCACATTTTTAAAAATACATCACTATTTATTTTAAACAAATTTATCCATTTCTTTAATAAATTCCTACGGTGAATTTATTCTTTCAAATATCCACTGATATATTACTTTACTTTTATAAACCCAGTTTATAAATTTCTTAGTCCCATCCTTCTCAAATTTCCAATTTCAAACACTTAAATCAATTTCCAAATTATTCCATTTTGAAATAAATTCCTATACTTACTCATTTATTCCAAAACCCATTGACTTCAGATTTTTATTTCTTCATTGTGATTTAAAATCTTTTAACTGAAAATACCAATTTTAGATTTCCCCAAATTCCTTCTTTATCTTTTCCAATAATTTAAATCTTAAATTTAAAATAAATGCTTTATCCTTTTAAATAATAACACTTAAGTTTAAAATTCATTATCTTCCTGTTTATTCAAAATTCCCTTTTCATACACGGAATTTATTTATTAAAATTTTAAAATCACTTTTACTTTTTCAAATTCATTCTTAAATTTATTCAAATTCTCTACGATTATTTTACTTAAAAATTCACTCTTTTATTTTCTTTTCAAAAATCCAATTCTATATATTTTGATAACTCAGTGTACCGGAATATATTCAAGCAAACCGTAACATTTAATATTCCAATTATCAATATAATTCATTATAGAATAACAAATATTCGTAGCACAGAATATTAGACAACCTAAATAATTTTGAGGAATCCAGTTGGATCCCTCAAACCTGTTTCCCTACATCCATAGATGTTAGCACAATACCAATTCCACTTTGAGGTTGAATATCGCGGTATATGGGATTAATATAATATCATCCGCTATTATGCAGCGCATAGGGTCTCATCCGCTATATAATGCAGGAAATCAATCACTCCAATATATATATATATATAATATAGCGCAACCAATCAATTCAATCATTTAACCAATTATTTAAATTTAACCATTTAAATTCAAACTAAACCCAGATGAGTGAGATTAACACAACTTTGCTTTTTAATTTGCAATCTACTCCAGACCAGCTTGTTTCTTTTCAGATTTCAAACCTTGAATAAACATTTATACAGTTTATTAATATTTGAATAAATCGAACAATTTATTTACTTAATTTTAAACTAATAGTTTACTTTTAAACCGACATTTTCCTTTTGAAACTACCCATATATGAGCTTATAAAAAAATAATTTATAGATCTCGAAAATTATCAGATATATATATACACACACACTTCCAACATTTTTTTTAAATTCATATTTCCTTCAAAATCTTACCTTATACTTATATATATATATATATATATATATATATATATATATATATATTAAATCTTGCATGAATAAATTAATCTAAATTTAAATTAAAACTTTTCTGTAAATTAATAATTCTCTAACCTGTATGCATATACTGCTCTTACTCAGATTCAAACTTTTATATACATTTCCAAACAATATAAAAAAAATCAGGTGAATTGGAAAATAACATCGAATACCTTGCAAAAATAAAAAATTTCTGTTTAAACATTTTCTTTTTACAGTATACATACACATACATATATTTATTAATTTAAAAACAGAATCAATTTTTCCTTACAGTAAATATTATTCGTAAAATAAACATCTAGTTCTTAAAATCCTTTTATCTTTTCCAATAATTTATATGATTAAATACAAATCGAATTGTACCTCCTGCAGAAGAAACCCCTCCACCGGGACGAACTAATGCGAACTCACTACCGCCGAGCACGCTCCCGAAACCTCTCAAATCCTGGCCCTAATTCGAACTTCGACCTGCCCTAAAGCGAGTGTGAACCCTAACTCCATCTCCTAAAATCGCGACCACCACCATGAACTAACGGAGACGCCCACCTCCTCGCGAACTCCACAATCAAGCACGAAACCCCGGTCGCGTCAATGTTGCTTCTCACATTGCGGCGACGGCGGAACAAATGAAGACGCCGCATAAATAAAAACTACAGAGGCCCGATTTCGAAAGATTATCTGTGCACCGCCGTTTCCGTTGACGGTTTTAAGTTTTTATTTTTCTTTTTTTTATAAACCGAGAGGATTTTCGATTTTTTCTTCATTTGTATGTATATTTTTTTAAGGAGGACTTGTTTGCCTTAGAAAGAGGAAGAGGGTTCAGTTATATCGCTTTTACTTTTTTAATTAAACAAGGCGCGTGTAGGAATAGGTTGCGTAAGAATATGGATTAGCAACAGTGTTAAGAAAGACAGAATAACAGCTGATGGGAAAAGAAACAGCTGATGGTGACCAGAGTATAAAAATATATATATTTATATTAAATTCAAATTCAAATCGTCTCGATAAATGCAACACGAAATTTTGACTTTCTATCGAGGCGTGCCGCTAGGCGTTCATAATGTTATATCCCTATTCCGAATACAATGGAAATGGTTTCGAGTCATAATTCGATCGCATAGAAAAGATAGCTTTTTGGACCCACTTATTTAATATTAGATTTCGATATAAATTTCAGCGCGTTTACATATCGTACGCTCACACAACAACTCCAAGTACTATGAAAATTGAAACCCGATAATAATACAATATTACGGATCCAATGAAACTGGTTTCATTGATTTCCGAGACTGTGCCTCGGAAGGCTATTTTTAATATCGATTTAAACGTAATATTTCCAAAACTAAACAAATCACTATTAAATTCAATTTTAACCATTCTATTATCACCAGTATCATCATTAATAAATTTTGTAAGCCTTCAAATTGTTTTTAACAGGCTTAAAACCGAAGATTCAATAATTTACCCAAATTCAAATTATTAAATTCAATAAATTAAATCGCCAAATTCAAACTGATATTTGAAATCCAAGTTAAATTATCTTGCAAATATTTAAAATTAATTAAATAATCCAATTTCAAATGCCTAAAAATTCTGGGTCGTCACATTCCTCCCCCTTAAAAGAACCCAAAATTACTAGTTAAGAAGAATGATCCAATACCCATTACTATTTTCCAAAATCAAACAATTGTATCAACTTGCCATAACATATCTTTTATTAAAGACATACTATTACTTCAACCAACTTCCCAAAATCTTCTAAGTTTCCAAGAACATTATTTACTCCACTTATTCAAATTTAAATTTAAATCAAAATTTAAATTATCAAAACTTTCTCAAAAAATTTCTAACTCTCTAAATTTTCGAAAATTTCACCAGCATCTCCTTTGCGCGGCTAGCTTGGTACAACTACAAAATGCCTCTACGGGCTCCCAAATTTCGAAAGAAAAACAAAAAGCCAAGTGGCTAGATCCAAAAACCCAATCAAATTCATATATAAATTTAAACACATACCTTTTTGTCGAGCAATTCAAATTTATCTTCTAAAATCAAAATCAATTTTCCTCTTGCTCTTAAATACCTGTATATTCTACTTAGCAATAATATCCAATCGCGACATTCAAAATCATTTTATACATTTCTTTACAAAATTTTCATATTCATTCCACTTAAGCCCGTACGATGTACCTATATCATTCGTACGCAATACCAAATCCGATCGCTTACTCGATCACACAATTTAATTTCCGAACTAGTATCGTCCACCCGACTTCCTAGTGTGGACTCAGATCTGGTTTCTTAATCAGAAACCGTCATTCTCCTTGCATAGTCATAATTATGATAGGGAATTTCCAGAATCAATCAAAATCCATATCCAGGGCACGCCATCGAAAATCTAGTGAAAAATCCTAACTCGGATCGATATTACTATCTCGAAATTCTGTGCTCGAATCTGGATCAAATTGCTACGCGAATAAAATAATATACATACATCCTACGCATTTATCTCAATTGATTATCTACTAAATCGATTCTCTTTATTCATATTACTTTGATTTCTATTCATTTAACCACAATTATTCCATTTCACAACTTTACTTAATCTCTATTCAAAATTTACTTAGTATATTTCTAATACCAAACTTACTTATTTACCATTCATTTCTTAAGTTCAATATAAATATTTTATGCACTTTAAATATTTATTTTTATTTCACCACTTTAGTTTATATCTATTTCTATTCAAATTGATTCTCCTATTTCCATATGATTTCAGTTTATGTTTCATTTTAAATATTGAATTCTATATACTTTTATCTCAATTCATATTCAATTATTATTTCCTTAATTAATCTCATTACTAATTTATTTAAATCTCAAATAAAAGTTTATGTGCAAACTTTTACATCCTTTAGTTCCAACTAAACAACTAGTTACAATCTCGATTTTCAAAATCACTTATTTCAATTCCAATACAAAATCGTTTTGTTGCTAATGAAAATTTTTCCAAAAATTTTCTAACTCCCAAAATTTTCGAAATTTTTTGGCAGTCTCATTTGTACAGAGAAGCTTTTTCAATTTTACAAGAGATATGAATATATATACATCGACCCACAACGTCGGAAAAATAAAAACAGTTCATATTTCCTATTTTTATTGCGTAGGCGTACCTCTGTTTAGCATTTTAAACAAGCGGCTTATTATTTAGCAATTATCGTGCCCAAAATCCAGCCAAAAGGCTTCCTGGTACCCGTACTTACTTAATTTAAATATGTAAGTGCCAAAATCATGTAATTTAACAACATTTAACATATTTAACTAGCAAACATACAAGTTTCTATGAGCAATGCAGGTTAAATGATATTTATAAGCAACTTATACGGTTCCGACATTAATTTTAATTGTTTACAACCAATTCGTATACAACTTCATTCAATTTAAAGGGTTTGCAACTCAATTACTTACATTTAATTCATTTTTAATTCAAACAACTCACATTTATTTCTTAATTGATTCCAAAAATCAATTTTATTTACCTCTACCAATTCATTGAATTTTTATTTAGTTCTATTAAGTCGAACGACTAATTTATTCGATGCAATTTGACGATATTCACTTTATAGAATATCCATTTTGGTTTTTATCCACATCCAGTTGATTCCAACTCATTTTGTATTTAATTCCATCCCATTTCTAGTTTATTCACCAACCATACATTTTAAAATCATTTCATTGAGCTTGACAACATTCGATTCTTATATTAATACCACTTTCTAAATTAATTTAACCCAAACTTTTATTTAATGAACTTTCCTTCTTATTTAATCGAATTCCATAACAACTTTAATTCATGTTTAATTCACTTACAATTCCAAATTGAATTTCTATTTATAACTCAGGTTTCATTTACATACCCATCATTAACAAAATTTCAACTTTTATTTATCCAATTAGTGTTCCATTTCCATATTAAATAATTAATTCAATCTTTGATTTTTATCTTCAAAAATCACTTTATTACTTTACTTGAGTTCAATCTGATTTATAATTCGAGTTTGGATTTCTATTTCACTTTCCAAAATACAAAACAATTTTATTTTGGCTTATTGGTTCCACTTCTAAGTTTTATAACTCGTAACTTATTTATATCCATACTCTCATCCATTTACCATCAATCCCGTTCACATTTTACTCTTTAACTCGGGATTATACATTTTATTTAGCCAAGTATATTTTTATTCAATTTTTTTAACTTTTATAAGCTTTCCCACTAATTTTAATCTAACTCTTATTATGTTAAGTTTTTTTATTCTAAACAAATTTCAAACTTATATAAGTTCCCAAATTTATTCTTTAAGCATTTCCATTTTGCTTCCAGAGTTTTAAGTAATTGTTTAAACATTCCAAAATATTTTAAACCGACTCTAGAGTCTTCAATAATCATGTAAGTATTTCAAAAATCATTTGAAATCAATTATATCCAAAATTCTTTTATAAATTCAATGATCTCTTTGAATTTCAAAACCAAACCCAGATTTTGCAAACCATTCCAATTTAAAACAATTTGGTAGCAATTTCTCTCTTGGAAACTCGAAAATGAACATCGACGATGCTACAGTCATCACCGAAGTTATTTTCTAGCGACTGAAAGAGTTCAACGCTTTTATGCCTTAAAATCCCTTTAAACATTTTTAATTCCAAATCTCTCTAGATTTCAAATCCAATTAAAAAATATTTCACAATAGTATTGCTATTATTTCTCCAAAACCCTTAAAAACCATTTTCAAATTCAAAGAAACATAAATTTTCCAAATTTTCAAATTATAAATCACATTTAATGAATTTATTTCTTAGCCTTTGGTTATGATTTCAATATCTTATTCAATTTTATATAGCAATGAAAATAATTTAATATTATCATTCCTAGCAACCAAGCAACCATATACAACTATAATAATTTACAGAAAATTTTTTCTTTCATATACAAAAATAATTTGGGTATTATTATTTCATTTACCCTAATTTAAAACAGTACTGTGTCAGTTTATCTTGTTTAAGAGTTTAGATACCCCTATCGATAAAATGGCGTCCCATATATCGACCAGAATTCATAAACACCCAACCGATAAGTCAACATAATATAAAAACAATTTTTATATTCACTAACAAATATGTGCACATATCAATTTATACACTCATACTCATTCTAGAGTACTACCAACTCTATCTCTGAGGAGTATTCCCACCAGAGCCAAGGTTTAACCTTCATCTCTGATACCAAGTGAAACGACCCGCAAACCCATACCCCCTTGAGTCGACACTATTCTCCATCACTCAACTCAAGATGAACGAAAATACGAACCATTTGGGTTAAAGAAGAAAGAGGTAGAAGAAGGAAATAGAAACAACATCAGAATCTAACCATCCCAGCGGAATAAAATACAATAGATAATAACAGATCTTTACACAAAAGAAAACTATATCTGTTTTATACATACATCACAAGAATACATCTTCGGAGTTCAATGACATCAATAACATACAATCTGGATAGTCATATAAGCTTATCCCCAAACTGAATACACAGCGGAATAATAATCAAGTATGGAAGTACGTATCGCCATCCAGCTCGTCTCCTGAGCTCCATAACAACATATCCTGTATTCTATAATACTCGGTCTGACCCGAGCATTATAATTAAATAACACCCGAGTCAGTCTGGAAAACCAGCGTGAGAAAATCACACTCAATTTGATTATTAAAGTTTCAAAATCCTTTGAAAACAAAAGCATCTCGTAAAACCACGCCACAAATAAACATGTTGTGTTTTTACCTTACGATGGCCAAAACACTTTTTATTAAAATCCTCTGAGATTATAATAGGGTCTGTTTACAAATACTTGTCAAAATAGCCGAAATTATTACATGATTAAATTCCAACTGCTAGCCACAAAGTGGGTTGTACAAACAAAAACCATAAAAGACGCGGAGAGAGAATGGATTTCCAACTAATGACTAGGCATTGGGGTACCATCTGTCACAGTACGTGGCCTAGATCACCGCACCGAGGATTACTCCCAATCCCCTACAACACAAGAATGAGACTACCCCTTACTGGATAATCCCGAGTAAGATCACCCTACGGTTGGGATCAATAACCGCACCACTAAGCCGAATAAAAAGGGACATCTAGACAGGAATGACCTTACTCTAATGGGTGCGACCCAACTAGCCTTGCTGCATAACCCCTGATTTTCAATCATTCCCGGTTGATGAGGCTTGAGGCTAAACATTACCTTTTTAGAACACATACCTTAGAATGCTCATCGCCCACCTGACTATGTTATGAAAGCATTCATCCATACAAGTCCATTCCTGGTTCGAACGGAACCGAAGGCACTACTCCTACTACATCCATTTTGGAATCATCCTCAGGATTAGTAGCAACTAGCCCTTGCACTTCACTGCTCCACCTTCGAATCCAAACCCGCCTCCCACATGAAAACGTTCAAACCGGATCGAAGTGGTTTTCAGGAAATAAATCCCGATCTCGGTCTCTTCGAAACGATTAGCGCATTGGCCAATATTGATAGTCGGTTATTTAACTATCAATTAATATTCACAACATCCATCAAACATAAATAATTTTACCAAATTATTTATTAATCTCCAAATATCTTCACAAGGTATAATTCCATTTTCAAACCCTTTTTGAAAACAGTTTTCCAACCACACTCTTCTCATGAAGTAAATTCTCAAATATTTATTTCCACTAAAAACACCAAGCACAAAAACATTAGATTTTTAAAATAATTTAAAACTCTTTATTATAAAATCCTTTAAAACATTCGAATTAAAAATTATATACATATTCAAACTATTTACTTTAAGAATATTTAAAATGAGGTTACTTTATAAAATATAAAACTAGATTTTTCCTTTAAAACGAAATACCAAGTCACCCTTAAATAACTACTACGAAAATTGATTTGAAAAATACTTACTTTAGAATTTAAACATTTAAAAATAATAAATTTTTCGAAACATGCTTTTTAAAACAACATTAAAACCTTTAAATTATTTTTAAAAATTTGCTTTGAAAACGTACTTGACTATCTGGGGAAATACGCTTCTCTTTCACATCTTTTAGAAATAAATCATTATTTATTTTAAACAAATTTACCCATTTCTTTAATAAATTCCCTCCATGAATTTATTCTTTCAAATATCCACTAATATATTACTTTACATTTATAAACCCAGTTTATAAATTTCTTAGTCCCATCCTTCTTAAATTTCCAATTTCAAACACTTAAATCAATTTCCAAATTGATTTCCAAATTATTCCATTTTCAAATAAATTCCTATACTTACTCATTTATTTCAAAACCCATTGACATTAGATTTTTTTTCTTCATTATGATTTAAAATCTTTTAACTGAAAATACAAATTTCAGATTTCCCCAAATTCATTATTTATCTTTTCCAATAATTTAAATCTCAAATTTAAAATAAATTCTTTATCCTTTTAAATAATAACACTTAATTTTAAAATTCATTGTCTTCCTGTTTATTCAAAATTCCCTTTTCATACACGGAATTTATTTATTAAAATTTTAAAATCACTTTTACTTTTTCAAATTCATCCTTAAATTTATTCATATTCTCTATGATTATTTTACTTAAAAATTCACTCTTTTATTTTCGTTGTAAAAATCCAATTCAATATATTTTGATAACCCAGTGTACCAGAATATATTCAAGCAAACCATAGCATTTAATATTCCAATTATCTATATAATTCATTACAGAATATCAAATATTCATAACACAGAATATTAAAAAATTTAAATAATTTTGAGGAATCCAGTTGGATCTCTCCAACCTATTTCCCTGCATCCACAGATGTTAGCACAATGCCAATTCCACTTCGAAGTGGAACATCGCGGTATATGGGATTAATATAATATAATCCGCTATTATGCAGCGCATAGGGTCTCATCCGCTATATAATGCGGGAAATCAATCACTCTAAAATATATATATATATATATATATATATATATATATATATATATATAGCACAACCAATCAAAACAATCATTCAACCAATTATTTAAATTTAACCATTTAAATTTAAACTAAACCTAGATGAGTGAGATTAACTTAGTGTTGCTTTTTAATTTGCAATCTACTCCAGACCAGCTAGTGTCTTTTCAGATTTCAAACCTTGAATAAACGTTTATACAGTTTATTAATATTTGAATAAATCGAACAATTTATTTACTTATGTAACGACCCGAAATTTCCGAACCCGAAAATTCCAGATAGTTATGAAAAAGAAGAAAGAGATAGAAGAAGAAGAAGAAGAAAAAGATCAGAAACACCAACATCTCAAATTCGCAGCGGATAAAATATAATAATAAATAATAACAGTTTACAAAAGAATATTATATCTGTCGATTACATTTTAATACATCAGAGTCACTTATATACAGATATTGAATATACTCAATTATCATGTCATAGATACACGACAATATTATATAGCGGAAATACTCTATACGCTCTTGTTATCCGGCTTGCCTCTTGAGCTCCAGAATGTACCTACCTAAAAATCTGTAATACTCGGTCTGACCTGAGTATTACATCAAAGTAACACCCGGGTCAGGCTGGAAACCAGCGTGAGTAAACCCATCCAACATGGAGTACAAAGCATATAACTTATATAGAATCCGGGTAACTCATATCAATTCACAAAGCCATAATTTATTATAGACATCACTTGTTTCACATATAGGTTCTAAATACCAAAGATTTAGATTTAAAATAGTCCAATTCCTCCAAATCACTTCACTCCAGCATATAGTTTTACATATCAATCTATAAAAATTCGAAGTGGTTTAGGATATTTCCCAATACCCGATCCCGGTCTCTTCGAGTCTCGTGTCATACTAACCCAAGTTATCCAAATGAAATACCCAACATTTCATATCGGAGATATCAACTCATTCAAAGCATCCAAAACCATTCAATCATCCATAAGCAAATTTGATCACTTTCAAATTAATTCAATTGATTCTAATTGAATTTCTAACCTCAATCACTTAGATTGCTTTACTTATCAATTAATTAATTTCAATCAAATAATTCAATCATCCCTTCAATATTCATCTTAATTAATCAACCTGGATTAATCATCCTTCAATTTCATTCAAGTAACTATATTTAATTAACTACATAATATTAATTATACTTAACCAAAATCAATAAGTAATCTTAATTACTTCATGAATTAATTAACTATTTTAATTACATTAATCCTTAATTACTTATATTAATTAACTTCTCTTTAGTCACTTATTTCTGATTAATTCATCTTAATTAATCAATCTTTAATTACATTGTCGATTATATAAATTAACGATTTCTAATTATATTTCAATTTATCATAATCCAAATTAATTACATTAAATAATTAATCATTAATTAAACCATAAATATTAATCATTTTTGATTTATCTCAACCGATCATTAACTATCTTTTATTACTTCATTAAATAAATTAATTACTCCTTAATTTATCACTTTAATTAGTCTCTCGATTAATTCCACAAAGTAATTATATTTTATTAATTACATTAAGTAATTACTTGTCAAACTATCCAATGATTATTCTGAATTACTTACACTTAATTAATTAACTCAAAACTTAATTAATTAATTCAAACCCTTCATTACTAAATTAATTACCCTACTAATTAAATGAATCACAAATCCTTAAGCCCTTATTAACTTTGAAATAAACATTTTCTTATTTATGATTTAAGTTTAAAACAACTTAAACCCCATTACTTTGAGTCAAACCACAATTAACTCGAGAATCAACCAAAACCAAGTCACATCATCATCAGTGTACATCCAATCAACTTAATCACTCAACCAATTATTTAAATTTAACTATTTAAATTTAAATAAAAGAAAACCCAATAGAGTGAGATTTACACACCTTCGCTTTAATTTGCAATCCATCTCAAAATTGTCTTGGTTTCCTCGATTTTTGACCTTGTATAAGTATTTTACAGGTTATTATCATTTGAACTAATCAATTACCACTTAATAAATTTAATTAACCAAAAATGTAATTTAAACTATTTCTCTTCAAATAAATTATTTTTAGTGACTAAGATAATTAAATGAACCAGTTGAACAAATAAATTACCTTAATACTTTGCTTTTAAAATAAGTTAGTCGATTTAAAATGTGTGCATGTATATTTATTTCCCCTTTAAAACTAAAAATAGCCTATATACATTTAAAAAAAAGTCAAAATAGTAACTCTACAACATTTTTTAAAATTCCTACTATAGATAAATTCCAAAATTTCCCTGTATAAAAGTTTCCTGTTTATCTTCAATTGAAATAGGCAAGTGTATATATATATACATAATTACTTTTATTAATCAAGCATGATCGAAGAAGAAGGAAAAAGAAAAAAACGAATAACTCACCGCCACTACCTTTCGCGCGTGTCACGTGAGCCTCCCACGTCGCGCCTTGATTCCAGACCATGACCATCGAGCCTCCTTTCCATCACTTCGATCAACGACGGCCACTGCCGTGCCTACATCCAACTCGCCCTCCATCATCCCACGCTCGCGACCCTCTACAACCGATCGCGAACCCAACCCTAGGTCGCGAACTACCTCTTCCTTCGCCGTGCTCGATTCGAACTCGATTAAATTCCGTTCGCCCTACTTTATTTTTGTTTTTCACGCTCGATTTCAGTTGAAAGATGGAGAGGAATGAGAGCGCGATTTAGAAAGAGGAGGAAGCCATTTTTTCCGGTTTGATTTGATTTCGGATTTCATATATATATATTTTAGATGAGGTAGATATCAGATCTGGAAGCAAGAGGGGACGAAAACGTGATAATAAAGATGTGAAAGGCTTCTTGAGTACGCCTGATTTTATATAATTAAATATGAAAATATCTCATGTTCCATAACGCAAAAGCCCGAACCCCGAATCAAACATGCCGACAGGCGTTCATAAGGTTTTACCCGCATTCCGAACACAATGGAATGTGTTACGGAGGCAAATTAGATCATATGCGCGAGTTACGGAAGTAAACGATCAATTTTAAATCAAATCGATTAAAATAGTTTCTAAGCGTTTCGAGCTGCCAGGGTCAAACGACAACTCCGATTACTACGAAAATTGAAATCCGATAATAACTAACTATTACGGATCCAATGAAACCGGTTTCATCGAATTCCAAGACTGTGCCTTGGAAGGCTGTTTTTAAATGTCAATTTAAACAATATATTATTAAAATTGAACAAATTACCTTTAAATTTAATTCCAACCATTCTATTATCTTCAATATCATCATTATAAATTTTATAAGCCTTCAACTTATTTTAAACAGGCTTAAAATTCTAGATTCAACATTTTACCCAATTTCGAATATTAAATTCAATATGTAAACTATATAATTCAATTGTTTAATTATCAAGTAAATATTGATATCTTGAATTCAAGTAAAAATTAACTTTTAAATATTTTAAAATCAATTTCCTATTCAAATTTTAAATTGTTTGAAATTCCAGGTTGTCATATTCCTCCCCCCTTAAAAGAATTTCGCCCCCGAAATTACTAGTTAGGAAGAATGGTCCAATACCCGTTTACTTTTTTTCAAAACTCACAATTCAACATTCTACCAACTATCTTTTATTAAAGACCCATTCACCTTAACCAACTTTCCAAAACCTTCTACGGTTTTCAAACAATACCCTTTTGCTTAACCATTTAAATTTCAATTTAAAACCAAATTTTGAATTATCAAAATTTTCTCAAATTTTTTTTCTAACTCCCTAAATTTTCGAAAATTTTCGCCAGCGTCTCCTTTATGCGGCTAGCTCGGTACAACAACAAAATGCCTCTACGGGCTCCTAAATTCCAAAAGAAAACAAAAGCCAAGTGCCTAGATCAAAAACCCAATCCAATTCCATATAGAAATTTAAATACATACCTTTTTGTCGGGCCATTCAAATTTATCTTCCGAAATCTAAACCAATTTTCTTTTCCCTTTATAATACCTGCATATCTTACTTAGAAATAATATCCAGTTGTAACTTTACAAATCATTTTATACATTCTCTTACACAGGTTTCATATCTACTTCTACTCGAATTAGTTTTTCCCATTTCCAAATGAATTCAATTTGTCTCAAATTTTGAATATTGAATTCTATTTTCCATTTATAACTTATTCATATCATTATTTTAAATTAGTTTCATCCATTAATTTATTTCAGTTTCATATTTAAAATCGTTTTGTTGCTATCAAAAAATTCAAAAAAAAATTTCTGACTCCCAAAATTTTCGAAATTTTTTGGCAGAGTCTCCTTTGTACGGAGGAGCTTTTGCAATTTGACAAGAGATATAAATATATATACATCAACCCACACGGTCGGAAAAAGAAAAAATAGTTCATATTTCCTATTTTTATTGTGTAGGCGTACCTTATTTAGCACTTTAAGCAAGCAGCTTAATTGTAGCATTTATCACGTCCAAATTTAGCCAAACGGCCTTCAAGTACCTGTACTTACTCCATTTAAATATGCAAGTGCCATATATAGAAAATCTATTAGCATTTCACTTACTTTTAATGGCTCAACACGAGCATTTCAAAAGCAACAAACACCAAACGCTTACCATAAGCGATTCTATAACTTTAAAGCTAATTCAATTGCTTTCAACCAAATTCATAAGCCATTTCATTCAATTTTATTGGCTTGCAACTCAATTTCCTACATTCAATTGATTTTTAATCCAAACAAGCTCATATTCACTTCAAATGATTCAAAATAAATTTTATTTAATCTCTACCAACTCATAGAATTTTAATTACTTTTGTGTACGTCAAACGGCAATTCATCCAATGCAAATTCGACAATATTCTCTTAAAAGAGTATTCATTTTAGTTTATAACTACTTCAAATTAATTTCAATTCATTTTGTAATTAATTCCATTTCATTTCGAATTTATTCACCAACCATTCATTGCATTTCATTTCATTTCCACAATTGTTCCATTCAAAATAATTTATTAAGCTTGGCACATTCAATACTTATAAATTAATAACCATTTCCAATTTAATTTAACCCAGACTTTTAGAATCTTTCACTTTTGCTCGAAGCCAACTTCTATTAACTGTAAAGTTAAGTTAATTTACTTTCTTCAAATTATTTCAACTTCATAACTTAAGCTCACATCATTAGCAAATAAATTTTCTTTTTCACCTTAACTTGATTTTATTTCAGTCAAATCTCATTTCAATCTACAGATTTATTTGATTAGTTATTATAAATTAAATTCCCAGATTCAATTCATTCACTACTCATTTAACTAATTACAAGGCCATTTTCAATTTATTCTACCTACCTGGGTTTTGTTTGCAATTCAAACCATTTCTATTATAATTCATTTTCATTTCATACGACAAAACTTCTATTATATCTAATTTACTTGCAAACTTCGTTAAATATTACTTATAACCCACTTGAATTTATTTGTAATTCAACCCATCACTATTTCGATCCAACTCTATTTTATTTTTATTTTTTTACAACATCTCTTCTTATTTAATTCATTATCAAACCCAAGTCAAATTCTATTTACAATTCGAATTCATTTCCAAACTCCATTATTAACTTACAATCCATTTGACCCAACCGAATTAAATTTTATTAACATACTTTATTGAATAATTATTTAGCTAATTAGCTTACCTCCAACTGTTACATCAATATTCGATTTTATTACTAAAATCCCTTCATTAAATTTTCCTGAGTTCAATTTTATTTTATAATTCCAGTCTGGATTCCGCTTTATTTTCCAAAATTCCATCTCTTTTACTTTAAAATTCTAGAAATGCTTATAAATTCACATAGTACTATTAAAATAGCTTTTTTTATAAAAATACTTCTTATAACTCGATGTCTCAACAAGTCCATCATTGTTCTCACAGAAATTCAGTCATACGTTGATTAGGCGTAGGACTGAAAATCTGTAAGTACTTGGTAAACCCGTTTTCAACACCCAGTGAAAACACTTGGAAAATAATTTAATTGAAAATATAGAAAACAGTTTTTGAAAATAAAGGAAATATCTTTGGTGAGAATGCTCGGGAAATCATCATCCCTATCCAGGGTCGCAGTTACATTCCAGGGTTACGTTGCCATCGCAGCAAAAGTCCATGCAACTGTAGGCATTCTGTGCCCCTCGATTACGCCATGGAACCCACAACAGATCGCAGTTACATTCCAGGGTTACGTTGCCATCGCAGCAAAAGTCCATGTAATTGTTGGCTCTCAGCGGCACACACGATTTTCGCTGTCAAAATGAATCCACTCCTACATAGGTCGCAGTCTACCGATATAAAATCAAATGCACACTGTTGGCTCTCAGCGGCACACACGACTTTCGCTATGTTACCATTGGTCGCAGTGAACCGATATAAAATCAAACGCAGACTGTTGGCTCTCAGCGGCACACACGACTTTCGCTATGGTACACACTACTCATAATCCTCAAGAACTAGTTTTTTCCAGACTCCTCACAGGATCAACTTTAGAACCCCCATTAGGGCTCAAGACAGCACCACTCGGTGGCACTCCTGAGAAGTTCATTTTAAGGGAGCGCCTTTTTCCCCAGAGCCATCATTAAAACACTTTGTACTATACACATATACTATTTTTCAAATCACACACCTAGTATGATCTCATACAAAGTTCCTTTACATAAAATCGATTATCCCAAAATCGATAATTCTCAAACTAGGCTTCCTAAATTTCAATATTGATTTTACCCAAAAATCAAAAGCCTTTCCGAATCCAAAGGTTCCCAAAACCTTTTTCCAAAATCCTTATAAGATCCTTTATATATATATATATATATATATATATATATATATACAGATATATATAATTTTAAAAATTTGGATCATTTTAAACTTGTATAAAACTCCTTTTTATACTTCAAACACTTGCAAAATCCTTTCCTTCTGGCAATAGATTCAACAAGGGGAGTTTCATCTTACATATAACAAAGATATATAAATTTGTTTATTCAAAATCGAATATTCAAATTTGATTACTCTTTTTAATATCATTTTCGTTCAAATCCGTATGATGTATGCTTATCATCCGTATGCCATACTAACGTGATCGCTCACTCGATCACACAATTTCACTTCCGAACTAGTATCATCACCCGACTTCCTACTGCGGACACAGATCTGGTTTTTTGATTAGAAACCGTCATTCTCCTTGCGTAGCCATAACTATGATAGAGAATATCTAGAACCAATAAACAATCCATATCCAGGTTCGCCGTCGAAAATCGAGTGAAAAATCCCACTCGGATCGATATAACTATCTCGAAGTTCTGTGCTCGAATCTGGATCAAATCACTATGCGAATAGAATAATATACATACATCCTACATATTTATTTTCATTGATTATCAGCCAAATAATTTTTCCATTCTGTTTACATTTCCTTGAATTATCACTTTAATCCTTATCTCAGTTGGGTATTTAATCAATAACAGTTTGAACTCCGCCTAATTTATATTTAGAAAATAGCTCGAAAATTTTAAAAATAGATAAGTAGTTGAAAAATAATTATTAGTTTGCAAAATAGCTGTAAAATAGTTAACTAATTATAAAATAGTTGAAAAGTAGTTAAATAGTTTCATAAATTTTAGATAATTGCAAAATAGTTGTAAAATAGTAATTAATTTGTAACATAGTTGAAAAATAGTAATTAGTTCAGAAAACAGTTGAAAAATGGTTAAATAGCTCCAAAAATAATTGTAAAACAACTATAAAATAATTTGGCTTTAAGAAAGAAAGGTTGTATATATTTAATAGCTTACAAAATTAAGTATATATTAAAACAATTTATTGAAAATAGTCTAGAGTCAAAACTGTTCACTTTCCCTACCATTCAATTTAAATTTCCATTTAAATTGACCCAATTCCAATTCAAATAACTCTAAATTCCATTGGACTTGATTTATTCCCAATTCAAGTTGAATTAATTCTCAATTTCTTTCCAACTTCAAATCAAATTCCATTTGATTCTTACTTATTCAACTTTATTTACAGTTCCAAATTATTCAAATAAATTTGGACTAATTTCAAATTGAATCCACTTTATTTCAAATCATTTCAATTCCTGCTTGAATTTAATCACAATTCCCATTCAAATTTTAAACCTTCATATTAATAACCTTTCCACTTATGTTTAAAACTTGCTTAACTTTTGGGTTTCATATCACATTCCAAGGAAAAATTCAAAACTCAACCTTAGAGTTTATTTCATATTTATTTCCTTTACACTCCAGGTTACCCTTAAAATTTTAAGCCAACCTTGGTTTTAATTTCAAACAAATCCCTTAAAAATCTTTCTAACATTTCTTGTTTTAAAATAGGACTTTATTCAAAATAGTCTGAATTTTATTATTTATTATTTTCTTTAACTCTTTGAAACAATTGATTGTTTCTAGACTTAGGTTTTAAAACTTCAAAATTTTAAAACCTACTTTAATTTAGAAGTTATACTCATCTTATAAATTTATTTCATTTGGCTTACTTAATAACAAATATATCATTATTAAACACAATAACTGTCTATGATAATACCCAAGGTTATCATATCTAGATACCAATTTCTTTTTCTTTTTTTTAAGTTTTTTAAACAATTTAATTTCTAAGCTTAAATTCTAGAATTTTATTTCAACCAATTTAATTTTTATTAGTTGTATTTCTGTTACCACTTAATGTAATTCCAATTCAAGATTTCAATTTGGTTGTATTATATTACTTCTTAATTTAATTCCAAGAATTTAACATCTAATTACCTTAATATTTATAAGAAGGAAATATTGCTTTATATATCAAAATATATTTTTATATATAATCATTTAAAACCTTTATATAAGAAAATAACAAGTACGCTCTCATATATATATATATATATATATATATATATATATATATATATATATGTATGTATATGTATGTATGTATGTATGTATGTATGTATACTCAATTCATTCTAGGGTACTATGGACTCTATTTAATGAGTAATCTCCGCCAAAGCCAAGGTTCTCGCTTAACCTTTCAACTCTGATACCAACTGTGACGACCCGAAATTTCCGAACCCGAAAATTCCAGATAGTTATGAAAAAAAAGAAAGAGATAAAAGAAAAAGAAAAAGATCAGAAACACCAACATCTCTCATTCGTAGCGGATAAATTATAATAATAAATAATAATAGTTTACAAAAGAAAATTATATCTGTCGATTACATTTTAATACATCAGAGTCACATACATACAGACATTGAATATACTCAATTATCATGTCACAGATACACAACAATATTATACATAAGAAATACTCTATACGCTCTTGCCATCCGGCTCGCCTCTTGAGCTCCAGAACGTACCTACCTGAAAATCTCTAATACTCGGTCTGACGAGCATTACATCAAAGTAATACCTGGGTCAGGCTGGAAACCAGCGTGACTAAATCCATCCAACATGGAATACAAAGCATATAACTTATATAGAACCCGGGTAACTCATATCGATTCACAAAGCCACAATTTATTATAGATGTCACTTGTTTCACACATAGGTTCTAAATACCAAAGATTTATATTTAAAATAGTCCAATTCCTCCAAATCACTTCACTCCAGCATATGGATTTTACATATCAATCTATAAAAATTCGAAGTGGTTTCGGGTATTTTCTAATACCCAATCCCAGTCTCTTCGAGTCTCGTGTCATACTAACCCAAGTTATCCAAATGAAATACACAACATTTCATATCGGAGATATCAACTCATTCAAAGCATCCAAGACCATTCAATCATCCATAAGGAAATTTGATCACTTCCAAATTAATTCAACTGATTCTAATTGAATTTCTAACCTCAATCACTTAGATTTCTTTCTTGTCAATTAATTAATTTCAATCAAATGATTCAATCATCCCTTCAATATTCATCTTAATTAATCAACTTGGATTAATTATCCTTCAATTTCATTCAAGCAACTATCTTTAATTTACTTCACAATATTAATTATACTTAACCAAAATCAGTAAGTAATCTTAATTACTTCATGAATTAATTAACTATTTTAATTACATTAATCCGTAATTAGTTCTATTAATTAACTTCTCTTAGGTCACTTATTTCTAATTAATTCATCTTAATTAATCAATCTTTAATTACATCGTTGATTATATAATTTAACGATTTCTAATTATATTTCAATTTATTATAATCCAAATTAATTACATTAAATAATTAATCATTAATTAAACCATAAATATTAATCATTCTTGATTTATCCCAACCGATCATTAACTATCTTTTATTACTTCATTAAATAAATTAATTACTCCTTAATTTATCACTTTAATTAGTCTCTTGATTAATTCCACAAGTAATTATATTTTATTAATTACATTAAGTAATTACTTGTCAAACCATCCAATGATTATTCTGAATTACTTACACTTAATTAATTAACTCAAAACTTAATTAATTAATTAATTCAAACCCTTCATTACTAAATTAATTACCCCACTAATTAAATGAATCACAAATCCTTAAGCTCTTATTAACTTTAAAATAAACATTTTCTTATTTATGATTTAAGTTTAAAACAACTTAAACCCCATTACTTCGAGTCAAACCACAATTAACTCGAGAATCAACCAAAACCAAGTTACATCATCATCAATGTACATCCAATCAACTTAATCACTCAACCAATTATTTAAATTTAACTACTTAAATTTAAATAAAAGAAAACCCAACAGAGTGAGATTTACTCACCTTTGCTTTAATTTGCAATCCATCTCAAAATTGTCTTGGTTTCCTCGATTTTTGATTGTATAAATATTTATACAGGTTATTATCATTTGAACTAATCAATTACCACTTAATAAATTTAATTAACTAAAAATGTAATTTAAACTATTTCTCTTTAAATAAATTATTTTTATTGACTAAGATAATTAAATGAACCAGTTAAACAAATAAATTACCTTAATACTTTGCTTTTAAAATAAGTTAGTCAATTAAAATGTGTGCATGTATATTTATTTCCCCTTTAAAACTAAAAATAGCCTATATACATTTAAAAAAAATCAAATTTGTAACTCTACAACGTTTTTTAAAATTCCTACTATAGATAAATTCCAAAATCTTCCTGTATAAAACTTTCCTATTTATCTTCAATTGAAACAGCCATGTGTACATATATATACATAATTACTTTTATTAATCAAGCATAATCGAAGAAGAAGGAAAAAGAAAAAAATGAATAACTCACTGCCACTACCCTTCGCGCGAGTCACGTGAGCCTCCCACTTCGCGCCTTAATTCCAGATCACGACCCATCGAGCTTCCTATCCATCACTTCGATCAACGACGGCCACTGTCGTGCCTACATCCAACTCGCCCTCCATCATCTAACACTCGCGACCCTCCACAACCGATCGCGAACCCAACCCTAGATCTCGAACCACCCCTTCCTTCGCCGTGCTCGATTCGAACTCGATTAAATTCCATTCGCCCTACTTTATTTTTTTTTCACGCTCGATTTCAGTTGAAAAATGGAGAGGAAGGAGAGCGTGATTTAGAAAGAGAAGGAAGCCATTTTTTTCGGTTTGATTTGATTTCGGATTTCATATTTTTTTAGATGAGGTAGATATCGGATCTGGAAGCAAGAGGGGACGAAAACGTGATAATAAAGATGTAAATGGCTTCTTTAGTACGCCTGATTTTATATAATTAAATATGAAAATATCTCGTTTTCCATAACGCGAATCCCGAACCCCGAATCAAACGTGCCAACATGCGTTCATAAGGTTTTACCCGCATTCCGAACATAATGGAACGTGTTTCAAAGGCTAATTCGATCATATGCGCGAGTTAAAGAAGTAAACGATCAATTTTAAATCAAATCGATTAAAATAGTTTCTAAGCGTTTCAAGCTGCCAGGGTCAAACGACAACTCCGATTTTTGCGAAAATTGAAATCTGATAATAACTAACTATTGCGGATCCAATGGAACCGGTTTCGTCGAATTCTGAGATGGTGCCTCGGAAGGCTGTTTTTAAATGTCAATTTAAACAATATATTATTAAAATTGGACAAATTACCTTTAAATTAAATTCCAACTATTCTATTATCTTAGTATCATCATTACAAATTTTACAAACCTTCAAATTATTTTAAACAGGCTTAAAATTCCAGATTCAACATTTTACCCAATTTCGAATATTAAATTCAATATTCAAACTATATAATTCAATGATTTAATTATCAATTAAATATTGATATCTTGAATTCATGTAAAAATTAACTTTTAAATATTTTAAAATTAATTTCCTATTCAAATTTTAAATTGTTCGAAATTCCGGGTTGTCACAACTTAATTTTAAACTAATAGTTTACTTTTAAACTGACATTTTCCTTTTGTAACCACCCATATATAAGCTTATAAAAAAATAATTTATAGATCTTAAAAATTCTAATATATATATATATATATATATATATATATATATATGTATGTATATGTATATGTATGTATGTATATATATACTTCCAACATTTTTTTAAATTCCTATTTCCTTCAAAATCTTACCTTATACTTATATATATATATATATATATATATATATATATTATTAATTCTTGCATGAATAAATAAATATAAATTTAAGTTAAAACTTTTCTGTAAATTAATAGTTCTCTTACCTGTATGCATATACTACTCTTTCTCAGATTTAAACTTTTATATGCATTTCCAAACAATATAAAAAAAATTAGATTAATTGGAAAATAACATCGAATACCTTGGAAAAATATAAAATTTCTATTTAAACATTTCCTTTTACAGTAGACACACACACACACACACACATATATTAATATAAAAACAGAATCAATTTTTCCGTACAGTAAATATTATTCGTAAAATAAACATCTGGTTCTTAAAATCCCTTTATCTTTTCCAATAATTTATATGATTAAATACAGACCGAATCGTACTTCCTGTAGAAGAATCCCCTCTACACGGACGAACTAACGCGACCTCACTGCCGCCGAGCACGCTCCCAAAACCTATCAAATCCAGGCCCTAATTCGAACTTCGACCTGCCCTAAAGCGAGTGCGAACCCTAGCATCCATCTCCCAAAATCGCGACCGCCACCACGAACTAACGGAGCCGCCCACCTCCTCACGAACTCCACTATCAACAATGAAACCCCGGCCGCGTCATCGTTGCTTCTCTCATCGCGGTGACGGCGGAATAAATGAAGACGCCGCAAAGATGAAAACTACCGAGGCTCAATTTTGAAAGATTATCTATGCATCGCCATTTTCATTGATCGGTTTTAAGTTTTTTTTTTCTTTATAAACCGAGAGGATTTTCGATTTTTTCTTCATTTGTATGTATATATTTTTTAAGGAGGACTTGTTTGCCTTAGAAAGAGGTGGAGGGTTCGGTTATATCTCTTTTATTTTTTATATTAAACAAGACGTATGCAGGAATAGGTGGCGTAAAAATATGGATCAACAATAGTGATTAAGAAATGATAGAATAGCAGCCGATGGGAAAAGAAACATGTATGGTGACCAGAGTATAAAAATATATATATTTGAATTAAATTCAAATTCAAATCGTCTCGATAAACGCAACACGAAATTTTGACTTCCTATCGAGGCATACCGCTAGGCGTTTATAATGTTATATCCCTATTTCGAATGCAATGGAAATGATTTCGAGTCCTAATTCGATCATATAGAGAAGATAGCTTTTTGGACCCAGTTATTTAATATTAGATTTCGATATAAATTTCAGCGCGTTTACATATCATACGCTCACAAAACAGCTCCAAATACTACGAAAATTGAAACCCGATAATTATACAATATTATGGATCCAATGGAACTGGTTTCGTCGAATTCCGAGACTGTGTCTCGGAAGGCTATTTTTAAATATCGATTTAAACGTAATATTTTCAAAACTGAACAAATCACTGTTAAATTCAATTTTAACCATTCTGTTATCTTCAATATCATCATTATAAATTTTATAAGCCTTCAAATTGTTTTTAACAGGCTTAAAACTGAAGATTCGGTAATTTACCCAAATTCAAATTATTAAATTCAATAAATTAAATCGCCAAATTCAAACTGATATTTGAAATCCAAGCTAAATTATCTTGAAAATATTTAAAATTAATTAAATATTCCAATTTCAAATGCCTAAAAATTCCGGGTCGTCACATTTTGATAGGGATTGTGGATGCCGGATTGAAAGGGCTTCTTTGGAAGTGTCTTTGGTTCCGTTCGAACCCGGAATGGACTTGTATATTTGTATGTCTGACATTACATTTTGAGATATAAAACTAATTTCTTTTAAATACATTTCTGTTGGTGGGAGAGAATTTATTCTCTTAGATTAACACCCTTGTATGAGACATACGAGCTCAGAGGTTATGTAGTTGAGGGTTATCAGTGATATATTTCCAATTCGGTAATGTAGCATGGTGAGTGTTGCTGATCATTTTTTGATCGAAGCATGCTTTTGTGAAAAACGTAGCTTTGTGGGCGAGACTTCGTCGGACCTCACAACCCGAAAATGGTCGTAACAAGAAGGATGCAGCAAGGTTATTGGGGGTAGATCCGCTTAGGGTATGTGCATTTCCTTCTGGATAAAAGGTGGTATCATGGTATGGAGCCTAGATATTTAACCTATGTGGTTGTTGGAATTTGTTGGTGTCGAGGCCTCGATTAATGGTCAATTACGACCGGGGAAAGGCATACTCGTTTCAGTAGTTACCTAGTTACAGAGACAACCAGGCCTTGTGTTGGCAGAGATCCGGTTAGGTTCTCAAGGAGTCCCTCCAGAGGCGCATCCATTTGGTGCAGGAAGTTCCTTAGCCGGACCATTGGTTGGAAATCCAAAGAAACAATACGAGCCCTATACGGTTTTAGTTGTATTACCTATCATTTACTTATTGTGGTGATCCGCCGTTTTAGTTGTAGCTATAGTAGGCATACTACGAAATGTGTATACTGGCTAAGATTAATGTTATACTTTCAAAATATTTTCTACACTGTGCACTAATAATAATATCAAAAAGATTTTTCTCGTATCAAGCATGTTTGACTATCAAAAGAAGAAATCTCCTCCAATTGTGCCATTGTATTGTGTGTGTGGCGGGAGGTCTTATGGTAGTTTCATTTTCCAGAACGGATTTCTTTTATAAATTGTTTTCATACAAACAACACTTTTTGTTTACTCATACCAGTCCAATGACTGACTCGGAGTTTATTATTCCCTTCCTGAACTCTTGGTGCCCATAATTTTCCGCAACGGCAGCCTAGAAGCAGGCTATCCATGTTTTGGAGCTAGCTTGGATTTAGATGTCTTTTGGAAGCTGTCGGATTTTGGAAAGCTTTTGGTTTGGGGATCTTTGAAGTCATTTGGATATAAAAGTGTTTGGAGTTTGGAAGACCTTATCGAAGCGAAGTATGTTGGAAACCTTTTTGAAGTCTCTGTTGTTCTCCGCTGTGATGTCATTGTTTTGTTGTACCATGTGTATAACGCTATGATGTTGGTGATCAATGTTGTAATGAATATTGTATCATCCTTGTATCTGTGTTGTGATCAATGTAATTCATTTTATTTCCGCTTTTTATATTCATCTAATTTTTTTATAAGCTCCATCCAAACTGGAGTTTAACGTTTGAATCTCCGACAGTCAAATACAAATGAGGTATTTTATGTCGATATTTAAATGCTGGATTTCGGGTCGTGACAAATGGAGGACTGTAGAGGCGGAAAATCCAGTCGAATGATATTCAATGTTTTAGGTTATGCCATGACGGTGGAGGCATTTCAAGAAAAGAGGTAGACATCAATGATCAGAGATGGAGTGGCGAGGCTTCAGCAAGGATGAGGTGGCAGGACATGGTCTTTGGTAGTGGCGTAGAGGAGATGAATATGCGGCTGGATGATAGTTGCGTATGATAGGGAGAAGGTAATTTGAGGCGGGGTTAAGTTAACATAATAACTAATGATGTAATTAGTGAGTTCAAATATTTTAAATTCTTGAAACTGCTAATTTCAATATCTAATCCAAACTAGATCGAATTTGAATGTGGATTTATGCATTACAATCATAATGATGAATACTATAATATAGAAGATGGATTTGGAGCTAGTAGGAAATTAAGTTAAATTTGAATGTCTGTTAGATTTTAATTCAAATCGAAATGCCTCGGCAACAATAGGAATTTCAGTGAGTTGAACTCACCTTTTTGGTTAACCAAAATGTAATATGGTTGATAAAAATCGTTGATTGGATGTTCGGATGTTTTACTGTTTTATCGGTTGGTTTGGTTTTGTTACCGCCCTTAGAGTGGATGTCTTTTATATATGCACGCCTAGTAGCGAAATACCAATATTATATGATTATATATTGTTTGTGATGCAGGGGAATAGTTTAGAGGAACCCAGTAGGATTCCTTACCACTGTTGATTTTATTTACATATATATGTTCTAATATGTATGAGTTATGATGCAGGGGAACGGGTTGGAGGGATCAACGGGATTCCTTGCTATTATTGATTTTAATTTCAATAATATTCTTGTCATATGAATTATTAGATACTAAACCTAATTGTTTGATACTATTGGTTATGACATTGTTAAATGTTCAAAACTTAAACCCTACAGCTCTAACAAATCAATATCAATATTGGTTAAATGTTGGGCAGCTGTTGACGTCAAATTAGTATTTTTAAAAAATTATAAATTTCCATTTGGGTTGGAATTGGTTTTTGAGATCGAAAATGATTTTAAAATCCAAATTTAGTTATATGAATATTTTTTTGAAAAGGATTTAACTTCTATTTTGCTCCAACCTTTTAATCTATCTTTTCCAAGTTATTTATTTATATTTAATGTTGTTCAAGGATATTTCAATTTAGTATTATTTTAAAGGATTATTTGTTTATATTTAATATTGTCTTAAAGTTATTTATCAATATTTTAATAATTTGAAATGTTAATTATCTAAATAATTAATATGGTTTGAAATTAATGATAATGATTTATTAATAAAGCTATGGAAATAAATTATTACTATTTACAATAATGGTAAAGATTAATTATTATTATTTATTTAACGATGTTTTGAAATTATTTATTATTAATTTTAAAAAGTTTTGAGGTTAATAATTATATCTATTTTTAATGTTTATTGCTAATAATTATTATTATATAATAATGTTCAAAAGTAAATAATTTTTACTTATTTATAATGTTTTCAAAGCTTATAAATAGAGATTTATAAAAAAACTTGTGTTTTACAAAGGAAGTCTTATAAAATGGTTTAAAGGCTTAAAGGAAGAACATGTACAAGGTAAAGGACTTTTACAAATGGTCAGATATTTGTAAACGAATTTACAAATGGGTTATAGATTGGTAAGAAAAATTAATTTTATTGATTTCTTAAGATTTATAGATGATTTAGAGATGTTTATAAATGGTTCTAGATATTTACAAATGGATTTAGAGATTTATTAACGGATTTATAAATGATTAAAGAATTTTATAAAAGAAAATATTTCTCTATTTTATGAATATATTGTACCATTGGGGTAAGTATGTGGATATTTTCCAAGTATTGATAATATAAGGGTTTGTGAATGAATCTTTGTATACGTATCTTGATACAAATATTACAAATTGATTTTAATAATGAAAGGATTAGTTTAGGAGACTAGTGGTACTTATGTGCTTAACCAATGTTGGTTTGCCTTTTGAAATAAATCCCTTACTTGGATGTGTGTTTGTTGTTGATAGTTAAATAACTGACTATCAAATATGGACCCAAAACATAACTTTGAAAATATCTAAAAGAAACTCATAAGTTATATGGCACAATTATCTCCAATGATGTTGTACTATGCGTACAAATTTCATTTCATTCTCTTTGGACAAATGATAAGAAATTCGTCCGCTAACGGTTAGGAGGTGATATCTGCTCTCATCTTTGACTATTTATTCTTTAAAGAATCGGGGTTATTTGTTGGAAATTATCGGAAGTTGTTTCAAAGAGACCGGAATCGGATATGTTATCCTAAAACCATTTCAATCAAACTTAAGTGCATCGAAGTGGTAATATCTCAAAAATGATGGAATTGAAGATGGAGCTCTTCGAAGTGCAAGGCCTACTTGCTACTAATTGTAAGGATGATTCCAAAATGGATGTAGTAGAAGTTATGCCTTAGGTTTCGTTCTTTTCTAGAAAAAATTTTGTATGGGTGAATGCCGACAATATGTCTTCGATTGGACGGAAATGTAGCATTCCAAGTGGGAAGTGCTATATAAAGGTAAAAATGTAGCTTCAAGGCTCGTCAATGGGGAATGACTAAAACCGTGGAGATGTAGTAGGGTTAACTGGATCGCTCCCAAGTAGGGTATAATCATCCCTATCTAGAGTCAATATTATCTCTTGTTCATACGCTTCGAGGCCCATTAATAAAAGGGGTGATCATACATGGTATTATCAAGTAAGGGTTAGGTTGATTCTGTATTGGCAGTGGTCGTTAGGTTCGATCGTGGTGTTATTTTATTTAGAGATGCACTGTGACGGGCGGTACCCTAGTAGCCCGGTTATCGTATGGAATCCATTCTCAAATGCGAGCCTTTATGGTTTTAGTTGTATACCTTTTATGATGGAATTTAGTTATTGTAACAAATTCGGCTATGATAAACAAGTATTTGTACTCTAGACATTATTATAATATTAATGAATTTTCTATAGAATATGTTTTTTAGTTATCGTAAGATAAAAACCGGTTCGTGTTTATATGCGATGTGGTCTTATGAGATATCTTTATTTTCAAAAAAAATTGAAACATCAAAATTCAACTGATTGTGTTTTTCTCACGCAGGTTTACCAGACCGAATCAAGTGTTATTTTGTTATAATACTCGGGTCAGATTGAGCATATTTACAGAATGATATGGACGCATTAGAGCTCAAGAGACGAGCTGGAGGTCTAAAACATATCTATGTAGTTTCTTCATGTTCCGCTATGAGATTCTGTATTGTCTAGTTTTCTTATTTCTTCCTTCTTCTTTTCCCTAACTCTACACCTTTCTGTTTCAATTTGAGTGGGTCATGTGTGATTGATTGTTTGCTTAAACTATACAGAAAAGTGGGTCATTACAAGCTTGGCATCAGAGCTGAAGGTTAAGCGAGAACCTTAGATTTGGTTGAAATTACTCATTAGGGATAGGGTCAATAACATCATATAATGAGGTTGAGTGTATTATATAAATTAGTGGAAATTAGAAACAAGGGCCTCTTTAGCAAGTGCAATTAGTTTCCAGGACACACAACTGAAAATAATTACTTTTAAGGACAAAATGCAAAATAATTAGTTTCTAAGGCTTAAATACCTATGAAATTATGTCCTTGAAAGTAGTTAGACTGCTGACTTTGTCCTTAAAAGTAATTATTCTACTGACTTCGGCCTTGAAATTAATTTCTGTAGATGTGTGTCCTAGAAACTAATTGGAGTGCAAAGTTTGTCCTTCTAGTGAAATGCCCCTATAAATTAAGTATTTCTTAGTGACCTAAAAATGTTTTATATTATGTTGATCGATTTGTTGAGTGGATTACGGATTCTGGTCAATTGAATAATGAACATTATTGACAGGGGTCACCAATCACTTGAACAGTGCAGTTCGATATAGTATTATTTTGAAATTGGATAAATGAAATAATTTTACTTTGATTATATTTTTCTACAGAAAGGAATAATTTTTCAGAAATTATTGCAGTGTATAAGGTGTGTTTGGTTGTTAGAGAATGATAATATTTGATTATTTTTCATTTGTTGAATGATTATATTTGATTATTTTTCATTTTTTGTTGATTGTGTTTTAATAAAAGTTGTTATTATTATAATGTAAAGAAAGGTGAATAATTAAAAGATGATTTTATATAAGAAAGTGAATTATATAAATATGGTTTATGAATGCGATTTGTAAATAAAAAGGATGTAAAGGCTAAGAATTTGAGAATTTAAATCTTGTTAATTTTGAAAATTTGTTTTCAAAGTTTTGGAAAATAATAATATTATTATTTTGAAAATATTTTAAAATGAAATTTAAAAGTGTTAAGAAAGCACTAAACTCACTTCAGTTGTTGGAAAATAATTTCGATGATGACTACAGTATCATTGACGTTTGTTTTTGGGTTTCAAAGTGATGGATTGCTACCACTGAAGTTGTGTTTTGGTAAAACAAGTTTTGATTTTAAAATAAAAAGTGTAATTTGATAAATATGAGAAAATAAGTTTTATAACTTATAAATTTTGAGAACTAGTAAGTTAAAACAAATTTTTTAATTTGTTGAATATAATTGTTAAGGAAAGTAAATTTGAAATTGAATTATGGAATCAAATTTAACTTAAATTACGCTAAATATAAGAAAAGGGATGTTAACTCAAGTAAAGGTGAATAAAATGAATTAATGAAATGAACTAATTAAACAAATTAGTGAACTGAATATGATTTAGAATGTCATTTGATAGAATTGGATAATCAAATAGATAATGAAATGAGTTAAATGAAATTGAATTAGATTAGAAATGGATAAGAACTTAAGTTGTAAAGTGAAAATAAACATGAAAAGTGTTATATAAAATGTTTATAATAAACTTGAGAAAAATTTAATCGAATGTTCTTGAGTGATATTAGTACTGAAGGAAATATATTTACTAAATAAATGTAAATAAAAGAATTTGAACAATGAGAAACCAAATAAAATAAATACATAAGTTGCACATATATTATTTTATTCACATAACTGGTTGATCCAAATACGAGCACATGATGTCGTGAAGATTTACATCGGCTAAGTTAGAATTTTTACTTGATTCATTACGGTAAACATTAGATATGGATTTATGATTGATTCTGGAGTTCTCTATCATAGTATATGGCTATGCAAGGAGAATGATAGTTTTTATTTAAGGAACCGGATTTGAATCCGTACTAGAATGGTCATGTGAATGAAACTAGTTTGGAAGTGAAATTGTGTGATCAAGCGAGCTATTAGATTTGATATTGCATAAAAATGGTGTATATACATCGTAGAGGCATTTTAATAAATGTTGACATTAAAAAATGCAAATTGATATGGTTATGAATTAATTGAATGGATATTATTTGTTGGACGGTTTCTCTTTTAACACTTGCTACGTTTGCATATAATTAGTTTATTAGTACATGTTATATATTGATATTATTTCCAATACTTGCTTTCGTTGGTTGTTAAGTGAATAGTAGGTGCAGATGGAGTATGTTTAGTGTATGGAGCTCGCTTTCACATTTTACTGATTATACATGCTTGCTAATACTAATAAAAGGCACACATCTCGGACACATAAGGTATTTTTATATTTTCCCCTACGGGATGCCTCATCCTTGAAGATGAGATGTATATTTGTGATTATATATATTGTAAATTTTTCCTATCGAACCGCACAAAGGGGACGATGGTGAATTTTTTTGAAAATTTAAGGTGTGAGAAATTTTTTGAGAATTCTGGAAAAAAAATTATAACTAAAATTTGATGCTTATGTTATTACTTGGAGTGTTATTAATTAGTAACTATGAATGAATTTAAAGATTTAGGAAAGGTGATAATATAGTTTCAACAAATTAATTTTGGAAAGTTAAAAGCTGTAACATCCCCCTACTTAGAGGCCCAAAACTAATGGCTACGGATGCTGCTGTCATCCATAGCTATTAATCGTTGGCGACCAAATACGGCGATATTAGGTACATTGATACACAAAAACATAAGAATATGGAAAAAAAATAAAAAAAAATAAAATCCACATTCCGTTTCAAGATACCTCAAATTGATTGCATAATCCATTCCTATACGATATTCAGATAACATATAATAACGAAATACTCCAAGAGCGACATATGAAGATGCCCCCTGGTTGATCAGAGTACATACTAAGGCATTAAAATTGTTTGCCTTTACAATCAAGCATACAATGGAAATAGAATAACTTTAAATAACTATCTGTCTCCTGCATGCCTTCAGAAGCTTTATTCGTCTAAAGAGAAAACCTAAAAACTATTAGCTCTCAACCTACTCAAAATTAATTGAGTACTCTACATTTTAAGGGGAAAACAAAAACTTCGAGTCAGAAAAAAAACTGGTATGAATAATAATCTACCATCTAAAACCATTAGATATCTAGTGAGACCACGATGCTTAGTCGAATGGGTTTTTCCCTCACTAGTATCCTAAAATAGTTACAAAACCATATACTGTGCTTCCTGCATCCACAATGGTTAAAACATAGTTTTTCAAAATATTATATTGAATGAAAAAGAAAGTAAATCAAGTTTAGATTACCCATCCCTATTTAATCGGCTATTTGTCTTCTGTTAATATTAAGGACTATCCGTCTAAGTACTTAGTTTCCATGGGATTACTAAGAACCTATTGGTAACTCCAATATCATATTTCTTATCCTAGTTTTCATGGGCTAACCAGGGACCTATTAGTTGATTGTCAATATCTTAATCCGGATATAGTTTTCATGGGCTACCTACAAACCTACTAGCCCCTGCTAGTATCAAATCATCGTTTTCATGGGCTGACTATGAACCTATTGTCCCCTGCCAGTATCATACAGTTTTCATGGTCTTATAGTAAACCTATTATTTCCAAAACTCTAACTATATATACGACAATCGAAACCAATAAGACCTTTCGATGATTCAAGAAAACGGTCTTTAAATATAGGTTTCGAAACAAATGAAATACCTTTTCGAAATCATTTAGTACTTTTCTTAAAACATCATTTGAGTCAAGATGGTTTTACATGAAAGAATCTCTTTCGAAACTAATTTAGGGAAAGACTGATGGTGTCGGAGCCATCTAGTTTGACAGCTAATGACTTAAAAATCAAAACCGCGAAGGTCTGGGTCGAAACACCTTCCGACTTCGTCTCCTTCGAAACCCCAACCCCTTTTCAAAAACAATTAAGAAAAAGCTTGGTTAAGGTAAAACAAGGCAATCCTTCAAAAGCATTCCTGAACATAAAGGTCGAAAGGTAGAGTAACAGCTAGGCTTCGACTAGGTCGAAACCAACCCCTTTCGATAGCTTTTATTGAAGAAAAGTGGAACTCCTTCGAAAGCTAATACCTTTAGTAAAACATGGTAACCTTCTTTGAAAGATAAACATTCACCCTTTCGAAAACAACGTTTCAACTACGTCAAAGCTTTTAAATGAAACAAGGCAAGAATTTAGCTTATGAAAACAAAACAGGGTTTCGACCTCATCGGAAGCTTACCCTTCGGCACCAAGGCTTTCACCCATCTTCAAAACCATTACATATCTTCTGGAAGATACAATGTGGATTGGTTTTGATTATGAAGGTTTCGACTATGATCGTTTCGACCATAATGGGGCCGAATCAAAGGGGTCGGAAGGCACCTTCTAATAAAGGCGGAATCATTGCAACTTTAAGTAATTTCTTTTCAACAACTTGCCTAGTTGTAAAATGCTGATTGGCAGCCGCAAAACTTTTTAGTTTTTTTACTTTTGAAACAGCTGCATTTATTCAAATCCTAAATTAAATGTTTAAACTTTAAAGACCTTTCCATACAACCTAAAACCAAAATTTTCAGAAAACCCTTCCTTTGAATTAATTTATTTCTCCAAATAAAACAGCTGGGAAAAACCCCCAAAAATCATAGAAATTCGAATTAATCATGTAATCAAACATTTTAAAATTTTAGACCCAATTTCTTCCTAAAATTGACAAAATGAATATTTAACCAATTTTTTCATATTTTCCATCAAAAATTCATAATAAAATTTCCATACCTTCGAAAATTTTGAAAATTAAAAATCATTTCCCAAAATATGTTGTGCTTAACATAAAAATTTTCCATCGAATTTTAAATCAATAAAACGCGGTTTAGACCATCGTACATATTTCATATAATTTAAGAGTTTAAATCAAACAATGCATAAATTCAATCATATCATAATCCAATATATCATGGAAACAAAATAATTATTCAAATCTGAAATCACATGATTATAAAATCCAAAAAGAGATGGTAAGAATTATTATTCACCTTAAATTTGATAAGGATATTGAGATTTGTTGTAGTTTAATCCTTCCTAGCTTTGATCATATCTTTTGATTGAAATTTCCTCTTTCTCCTCCATGTTAATGGCCGGCTATTATTAGAGTTCTTGCATATTTTTTTTGATTTGAAACATAAAACGAATTAGAAAAGACATATGCACTTGTATAGCCATGAATATAAGGTGCGGCTATATTTACCAATAAGGCCTCATGTAAGTTAATTATCTTATAAACCAATCTTTAAGCCCATTTATCATGTTAACAAGCATGACCTTATGATATAATTTATTCAAATATCAATCTCTTTATCATCATTATTCTATTTAATTTATCTCATTAAATATTTCGAATAATGCCACCAAAACTAGGGATGTTACAGGCTTCCCTTTAAAGAATTTCATCCTCAAAATTCAGTAAGGACTAAATACTAAACATAGCAATCATCTGTAACAACTCCTAACAACTATACTAGTCTAATCGATTAGTAATTATCTATATAAATCTAATATAAACATACCCTCAAAGCATGTTGGGATAAGTATCTCTAAGCATATCCTTTGTCTCCCAAGTACAGTCCTTCTCGTTGTCGCTCCATTGAAACTTCACCAACTTGACTGTCTTGTTTCTCAATCTTTTCTCATTTCTTTCTACAACGCAAACTGGTTGTCTAATAAAAGTCGTATTAGGCTATATCACTAAATAATCCAACCCTATCAAAGGAATATTAGTTTCTGGATCATGCACATACTTGCAAAGATGAGACACATGAAATGCATTATGAATTCCTATCAAACTGCTCGGCAACTCTATTTTGCATGCTAGCTTTCCAATCCACTATATAATTTGGAATTGACCTACGTATCTTGGGGTTAACTTCCCAGACTTTCCAAAGCATACCACACCCTTCATAGGTGATATCTTAATGAAAAAATTATCTCCAAATGAGAATTCCATGTCCTTACGCCTCTTATCTGAGCAACTCTTCTATTTGGACTGAGCTTCCTTCATCCTTCCCTAGATTAACTCACTCTTCTCTGACGCCTCTCTAACTAAATCTGGACCTAAGGCTAATCTGTCTTCAGTCTCCAACCAGTAGGCTGGTGATTTGCATGGTCTTGCATACAAAACTTCAAATGGAACCATTCCTATACTAGCCTGGTAACTATTATTTTAGGAAACTCAACCCAATATAGGTGATCCTCCCAAGATCCACCAAAGTCTAACACATAAACTCTCAACAAATCTTCAAGCACCTTATCGACTCTCTTTGTCTATCATCCATCTAAGGGTGATATGTAGTACTCATATTAAGTTTGGTACCCATTGCTTCATGTAAACTCTTTCAAAATTCGCTAGTGAATAAACCATCTTTGTCACTGACTATACTACTAGAAACTCCATATGGTCTAACTATGTTCTTTATGAACAACTTTGCTAAAACAGGTGTAGTACTGGTTGACATAACTGGAATGAAATGGGCACTCTTGGTCAATCTGTCCACTATAATCCATATAATTTCATTACCTCTATTTGATCTTGGCAATCCATCTATAAAATCCATGGATATTGAATCTAATTTTCAAACTGGAATCTCTAAAGGTTGAAGCAATCCACTGGGCTTCTGATGTTCCGCTTTCACTTGTTGACAGTTTGCACACTGTCTAACCCATAAGCCAACATTCCACTTCATGCCTTCCGAATAGAAGCTTCTCTTCATATCCTGATATACATCTTAGTTCCTACAGGATGATTCGTAAACTTGGATCGATGACATTCTCCAAGAACTTCCTTCCTTAAGTCCTTTACATTTGGAACACACAACCGTCCCTTCTTTCTTAGCCATCCTTTCTGGTCAAGGCTAAAATCCTTTGAATCATCGATCTCTCTTCAACCTCTAGTCTCTTGATCTTCTCAGCTTGTATTAGATCCTCCTTCTGCTTAGAAGTGATCCTCTCAATCAATACTAGTCGGGCATCCAAACAAGACAATTTGACGGAACTCTGACTAGAACCAGCAGTTGATCTTAACCGCACTCTACAACTGGCCAAAGCTTCCAAATCTTCCACTCTACCAACGTAGCTAACACCACATTCTGGTGCTTCCTGCTAAGAGCATCTACCACCTTATTTCCTTTTCTTGGTGTATATTCTATACCAAAATCATATGCAGCCAGAAACTCCAGCCACCTCTGTTGTCTCATATTCAACTGCTTCTGAGAGAAAAAATACCATAAAGACTTATGATCAGTATAAAGCTCAAACATCTCTCCCAAGAGGCAATGTCTCCAAATCGTCAATGCAAAGATCACAACTGCCAATTCCAAATCATGGGTAGGATATCCGACTTCATGTGGTCTAAGCTGCCTAGATGTACAGGCAACGACTTTACCACTCTACATCAACACCGCTCCTAGTCAAATTCCACAGGCTTCAGTATACACCACCAAATCTTGATTTCCATATGGGACAACTAACATGGGTGCATTAGTCAATAAATGCTTTAAGTTAAGGAATGACTCCTCACATATGTAAGACCATAAAAACTTCACCTCCTTCCTGGTAAGCTTACTTAACTGTGTGACTATCTATGAGAAATCCTTGATGATTCTCTGGTAGTAGTCAGCAAGTCCAAGAAAACTCTTGATCTCGGTCATAATCTCTAGTCTCTTCCAATTATTCACAGCTTCAATCTTATCTGGATCTGCTGAAAATCCTTTCCCTGAAACCATGTAACTAAGAAAATTTATCTATTTCTTCCAAAAATGACACTTGGCAAACTTCGCCTTTAGATGATTCTGCCTCAGCATTTCAAGCACCACTGTTAGTTGAACTTCATGTCTCTCTCATTCTTTGAGTATACTAGAATGTCATCTATAAATACTAGTAGAAACCTATCCATGTACTCTCGGAAAACTCGGTTCATTAAATCTACGAAGAAAGCAGGTGCATTTGTCAATCCAAATGGTATCATCAACCACTCATACAAACCATACCTAGTTTGAAATGCTGTCAAAGGGATATTGTCCTCCGCCATTTTCAATTGATGGAAATTTGTCGCCAAATCCAACTGTGAAAATACTCTGGCTCCACTAAATTGATCAAATAGGTCATCTATTCTTAGCAATGGATACTTATTTTTAATTATCCTTTCATTTAACTTACGACAGTCAATACACATTCTTAACGACCCATCTGGTTTCTTCACGAACACTATGGCCGCTCCTGAAGGCAAACTGCTTGCTCGAATAAAATTCCTTCCTTCTACATCCACTAGCTGCACCTTCAATTCCTTCATCTCAATTGGTGTCATCTTGCAGGGTTGTCTACTCACAGGTTCAGCTCGTCAATTCTAACTTCAACCGCTCTTTTAGAGGGTAATCCGGTGGCTGACTCAAAGACATCTAGAAACTCTCTTGCTACCCAAACCCGATTTAACTCGTCTCCTTTCTCCATAGCATTAAGCAAAGCACTAACACTCTGGTCATTATTCTCTACTAAGAATATCACTCGGTTATGACTACCAAGGTGTCACAGTGATATTCTTCTATACTAGAGAAATATCCTAGCCTCATACTTACTCAACTAATCCATACACAAAATGATCTCAAAATCTATGAAATCAATAACATAAAAACTGCATACAAACTGCATGCAAACTTATGACCTCTAACTAGTCACAACTTAACTCTAAAGTTGCATACTATCCTATTTGATTCGCAACCTATAAGGAAGTGACAACATAGATGGGTTCTGGACTTAATTTATCAACCAAATACTATGATATAATTGAATATGATGCACCGGTATAAAAAAAGTACTCTAACTGAAATACTCTGAATCAAAAACATACCTTCCATCATATTTTGTCCTTTGTCTTCTACAATAGGCCTAGCCAAACCAATAGCAAAAACCTTTCCTCTGTCCTCCCTAAACGGCTCTGGACATTGATTCTTGTAGTGCCCAACTTGATCAAAATTGAAGCATTTCACATTCTTCTTAATAGAATCCTTCTTCCCATTTCTTGACCGACATTCATTAGCAAAGTGACCCTTCTTATCACACTTATAACAAACAATTTCAGCCTTTGACCTCTTAGCCGTGTCTCCCTTCTAAGCTCCCTTCTTTTCAAAGAACTTTCTCTTCTTCCCTTGGGAACCTTTGTAACGACCCAGAAATTTTTAACATTTGAAATAGAATATTTAATTGATTTTAAATATTTGAATGATGGTTTAGCTTGAATTTCATATATAACTATGAATTTAGCAATTTAATTATCTAATTTAATTATAGAAGATTTGGGTAAAATATTAAATCCTCAATTTGATGCTGATTAAAAATAATTTGAAGGCTTGGAAAATTTATATTGATAATACTGGAGGTAATAAAACTTTTAAAAGTGAATTTAATAGCAGTTTGTTCGATTTTGAATTTATACCATTTAAATCGATATTTAAAAATAGCATTACGAGGCACGGTCTCAGATTTCAACGAAACAAGTTCCATTGGATCCGTAATATTGTATTGTTATCGGATTTCAATTTTCGTAATGTTTGGAGTTGTCTTTTGGTCGTATGATAAGCAAACACGCTGAAAATTTTATCGAAATTTTAATATTATAACTGGTCCAAAAATCTATCTTCTCCATGCGATCGAATTAGCACTCGAAACCTTTTCCATTGTGTTCGTGATAAAGGTATAACATTATAAATGCCGAGCGGCATGCCTCGTTAGGATGTCTTGATTTTAAGCTTTGAATTCAAAATAATTTTAAATTCAAATTTTAAATCTAAATAGTTTGTACTTTGCCGACTAGTCAATATATCTCCCATCAGCAGCTATTCTGTCCCTCTTCAATCACTGTAGCTATTTTTCTTCCATACGCTACTAACTATCCAGAAATTGCGTTGCCTTCTCGTTCAAATCAAGGAATCAATATATGATCGCATACTCCTCTCCGTGAAGCCATATCCTCCTTTCCGTTCTTATTCCTGTTCCCTTACGTTCGATAATTCAAAATCGCAAAACAAAAAAGAAATCATGGCCTTCTCCTTCAAAATTCTTCTCCCTCCTTCCTTTTTAACTAACAGCCGAGCCTCTCCTTTCTCGAAATCAAATCATTCAGCCTCGAAATCGAAATCGATTTCTATCCATGGCCGATCGGTTTCAAAATAAACGAAATCAAAATCGACTTCGTTCTTTTATGGCCGCGGCGTCGTTCGAAATGAGATAGCGCATGCGTAATTCGTGGGATCAGCACGTTGTTCAAGGATGGAGAATCTTGCGAGGCCAGTGCGAGCGAGGCGACTCGAGGCCATGGCATTGATTGTGGATCGCGAGGCGATTCACGATGTTCTCAGTGGTCACGAAGGTTGACCAAGGATTGGCAAATCATGTAAGGGGCAGGAAAGTTCTCGAGCTTTTGGAAAGATAGCCGAGGTCGAGATCTACATGACTACAGTAAGGTATTTACAAATTGTTTCAATTTAATTTAAATTTGAAAAAAATGAATTTGAAAATATACAGAAAAAATTAAAGTAAAAGTACGGTAAAATGAAAAATTCTCTAATAGGCAGTTTTCAAAATGTCTGGCTTAATTTGGTTAAAAACCGATTTGATTTATTTATGATACAAAAAGGGTTCTAAAGGGAAAATGTTCGAAAATCAAACTATTAGTTTAAATTAAATAAATCTATTCAACGGGAATTTATTATTCGATTTATTTCGAATATTAATCAACTATATAAAATTGTTTATACAAGGTCTAAAATCTGAAAGGAATCAAGCCAAAAATTGAAATGGATTGCAAAATAAAAAGAAAAGGTGAGATCTTCTCACTCAATTAAATATTTTTCTGATTTAAATTTCAAATAGTTGGATTTAAAATTGATTGACCGTGTGCTTGGATGATTGATTTATAATAATTTATTCACTAGATGATATTACATATATAGTAGCATATAGTATGTTGGAGTAATTGATTTCCCGCATTATATAGCGGATGAGACACTATGCGATGCATAATAGCGGATGATATTTTATAAATCCCATATACCACGATATTCCACCTCGAAGTAGAATTTGTATTTAATTGTTGTGCTAACGTCTGTGGATACAGGAAAAACAGGTTGGAGGGATCCAACTGGATTCCTTAAATATTTGAATTAGTTTCAATATCGTGTGTTGACTTTTTTGTAATCTGTGTGTGACTATTTGTGACTGAAACCGTCGAAGGCTATAAATTAGCCGAATATATTTTTGATATCGTAGGAAATCAAAAATAAATAAAATTTGATTTTTTTTGAAATTTAGTAAAAGAATTTATAGTAAATTAATTTTAGAAAATTGAATAAATTTAAAAGAAGGAATTTGTTTCAAAAGATAATAAATCTGGTGTTTGAAATAAATTTAAGAATCAATTTGAAATTTGATTTGGTGTTTTGGAAATAAATTAGAAAATCAATTTGATATTGATTTGGTAAAAATAATAAATATTTGGAAAATCGATCTAAAATTGACTTGATGTTTAAAAATAAATTTGGGAAACCAATTCTGAAAATGGATTTGGTGTTGAAAATGAATATTTGGAAATCGATTTGAAAATCGTATATCAATGGATATTTAGAAATTTAAATTCACAATGGGAATTTATAAAGGAAAGGGAAATTCATTTTAAAAGTAAACATTCGGTTGTTTTTAAAATTGGAAAGGAATTTACAGATTTGAGACGTAAATTTAAAATAAATCCAGGAATATTTATAAATTGATTTGAATGAACCATTTTAGAATGGAAGGTGTATTTTCCATGGAAAACCGAGTATGTTTTCAATATAGTCTATAAATATGAAATTGAGGTTGTGAAGATGGTTTAAGGAAAGATTGTTTTGGAGAAATTATTTTCTTAAGTTATTTTGAAAATCTTTAAAGTAAAGGTTTATTTAATTAATTATAGAAGTGGTTATTTAAAGATTAAATTGACATTTGTTTAGAAAATGGTTATTTTAAATAGTTATATCCTATCTACTAATTTTATTTTAAAATTAGGTTGGACTTGAAATTTTATATGAGACATTTATATAACATTTTCATAACGAATATTTAAAAATGTTTTAAAATAATTTTATCTAAATGTTTCCAAGTATATATCTTAGATAAGTGATTTAAAGTATTTAAAAGAATTTGAACTCGGCAGACTTTCAGTGGAAATAAATAATATTGAAAATCTTATTCAGCGAGTGAAAATTGATTTGAAATTTGTTTTCAAATGGTTGAAGTATGAAAATATGCCTTGCGAAGATATTTTGAAAATAAATAATTGGGAAAATTATTTAAATCTTGGTGTTTGTGTGAATATTTATTGATAGTTAAATAACCGACTATCAATATTTGCCTTTAAACAACATTTGAATTTCGATGCGACCGGGGGTCGGATTCCAAATGGATATCCATCGAACCTTTGTGATTGTGATGGCTCTTTTATTTAAGAAGATCAACCTGGAAATTGTTGTAATTTGTTGAAATCTGAATGTAACACTTATTTTTAAAATAAGCGCTCATTATTCGGATTAGCCGAGAGAGGACCTTGTGTCATAAAAACCCATTTCGAATAATGATACGACGAAATGGGATTGCATTTGAAGATGGTGTTGAATACCGAGTATTTTCGAAAATGAAAGGATTACCTGTCGAATGCATTTGCACCGAGTTGCTCCAGTATAGAGATTTGATCACCATTTGTGATGGAAATTCCGGACTTGATTAGTAAAGGATTTGCAAGGGCTTCTTTGAAGTGCCTTCGGTTCCGTTCGATCCTGGAACGGACTTGTATGGATGTGTGTCTGACGTTACACTTTGAGATGTAAAGCCGATTTCTATCAAATACATTTCTGTTGGTGGCAGAGAATTTATTCTCTTAGCTAAACACCCTTCTCTAAGACATACGAGCTCAGAGGTTATGTAGTTGATGGTTACTAGTGATACATTCCCAATTTGGTAATGTGGCGCATGAAGTGCTGCTGATCATTTGTTGATCAAAGCATGACTTTGTGAAAAGTTAGCTTTGTGGACGAGACCTCATCGAGCCCCACAAACCGGTAATGGTCGAAAAAGGAGAGATGCAGCAAGGTTTCAGGGGTAGCTCCCCTAGGGTATGTCCATTCCTTCTGGAAAGGGGTGGTATCAGGTATGGAGTCCTGATATTTAACCTATGTGGTTACTGCAAATACTTTTCTTTGTGGTTGTTTGTAACGACCTGATAAATTTATGATATTTTTATAAATTTAATTTATATGTTTGCTAATTTAATCCAGTATAAAATTAAAGTCTTAGGATTTTAAAAGGATGAATGTAGGAGTTAGATAGTAACTGTAATTACAGGTAGAGATTTAAAAGGTTATATGACATAGATTTGAAAATAACTGAAAGTTGTGTTGTAGTTATAAGTCTTAATTTGTTGGTTTAATGGTATTAATGTAACAATAACTGAATTGGATTACATACACACAAACATTTGAAAAATTTATTAGGTGGACTAAATTGGTTAAAGTTCATAAGTTGTGCATTTCAATTTAGTAGAAATTCTAAACGATAAACGAAGATTTAAATAAACGCTAAATTAAAACTATGTAAAATGGTGACTTAAGGCCTAGTTATAGGAATTGGAATATAATCCAAAATTTAATTAATGATAGTAACGTAGTATTAGCTAATAAATAGATTTCAATGCAGTAACCAAATGAAAGAAATAGGAATGAATATATATATTGAATAGGAATGAATATATATATTGGTTTGAAATGAAATAAAAATGTGTCACATTTAGATGGAGTAAGATTTAAGAAACCTATAAATGTGGAATCAGTAAACATTTGTAAAAAAATATTGCCTAGAATAAAATTCATTTAATATAAGAATTCAAAGGTGGAAGATTTACATTTGGATTGAAAGGTATAATTAATTGAATTGGTGATTTGGGAATTTAATCCAAGGGTTACTCTAAAAATAAATACGGATAAAAAGAGGTTAAACTAAGGAGGGGCATTAATTGATTTTAAGGCTTATTTAATACGTTAATAGGCAAGACTCCGCATTCATACATTTATACAAAGCTAAATAGAAGCACAAGTGTGATATAATGTAAATAGATGGATATCAACCTTTATTTATATGTTAATGGGATTTAATTTCTATTGTATAAAAACCGCAATTTAATGAAGATTGAAATAGCTAATTCATACGTTAGTTGATTTAGCTGGAATATGAAGATATTTAATGGAATAGTGAAATCAAATGGGAATGGGTTTCCATTGTTCATTTGAATTCACATTCATCATAAAAACTTATTTGAAAACCAAAGGAATAATAAAGGAATCAAGACTTAATTAGTAATTTGGATTTAAGACATGGCAATTTGGATTTATTGCAACATTTAATACCATAGAATTTAGTAAAGCTTATTCAAATTTTAGTTGACCATTTGTGATATAACTTTTTGAAAACAAGACTTTATTTATGAATTGAGTATTTGATTCAACGAATGGTAATTACTTCATTTAAAAAATGGAATTTAACGTAAATTAGTACGTTATTAAAGTTAAATGAAAGCTGTAAACATTTGACTTAGAGAACAATTGAGTGAAATCTTAACTAATGTAAACTTCATCATATTGACATCCATAACTGTGAATCATAGGAAGAAGGTAAATAAATGAACTTAACCAAACTATTTATGTTGAATATTGAAAATTTGAATAAATAAATAGTTAAGAAAATTAAGGGAATGGGAATAAAAATTTATTTATAATTTGGAATTTTAATTACGGTGAAAAGGGTTAACTGCAATTAAAAGTAAGTTGAGATGGAAATCAAGTTATTTATTTAATTTGGTTTAAGATGAGAGTGTATAAGTATAAGATTAGGTAATTTGTGAGAATAAATTTATAATTCCCAATTAATAAGAAAGTGCAGAAATTAAGATCTGTGATTTTTTTTGAAGCAAATGACTAAATGAAATGAAACCATGGGAATTTAAGTCTAAGAATTTCCAGTTGGAACAAAGTGACGAGAAATTTAAGTGCTGTAAATTGTTATTTATAGGCTAAGAAATTAATAATAAGAAAACGCAGAGGTTAACACTGCGAAATTGATATACTTATAAATTTTAATTCATATCCAAGCTTGCTAAATTATTTGAAATTGATTGGATTATGTAAGTAATGAAATTTGGCCAATATTTAAAGTTGAAAGAAAATTTGGATTTTATGGTTTATTTTAATTTATTTAATAAATATTAAAAATAGCCATTTTTGTCGCGGACTCGGATTTCGACGAAACCAGTTTCATCGGATCCGTAACGGTGAATTATAATAATGTTTCAAGTTTCGTAGTGATCGGACTTGTCGTTTGATCGTACGGACTCGAAACGCCTTGAAATTTACGCATTTTGAAATCAATGTGAAATTTTTGTTTTTTTGGCATAACTTCTTCATACGATCGAATTTGGTCGCGAAACTTTTTCCATTGCGTTCAGAATATTTTAAAACACCTATTTGGATATATAGTTTTAACAAATCCGACTCCGGAGGCATAGCGGGCTTTTTGGACCATGGTTTGTCACGCACGTTCGCGTATCCAGTCTAGCTACCCTACCTCTAGCCTATCTATAAATATACATCTATAAACCCTAGCTCCTTTCTTTTTCATTTGCTGTAAGTTCATTTCTTCACTCTTTTCTCTTTCCCAAATGTATACATCTCAGATCCAATTCCAGATCCATCCACAGTTCAAAATCAAAAGTCAAAACTCAAAAATTTCAGAAAATTCCAGAAAAAATATATGTTGAAGTATTCGATACGCGTAATATACTGGTGAAATTCGTTTTTCAATTGGAGCTGTCGTTTATCCAGAATAAATTCAAACAGCCCCAAAACCGTTCATCATCGCCGTAACAAAAGTTGTCGGATCGGAAAAACATTTCTGGGTTTTGGAGAGGGAACCGAGGGGATCGCATCTGTGTAGTTTGTTTCGAGTTTCAACGGTTGGATTGGCGGGAATTTTCGATTAGGGTTGATAAAGTATGGGTTGCGTGCGTGTTTTCCTCTGTTCGAAGGTGCGTGCGTTGCTGTAGCTATGCGCTTCTCTTTAGGTGACGTGGCTTGTGAAGGTGAATGTGTGTCATTTGTTTATTTCCAATTTTTGAATTCAATCAACATTTTTCGCCATAACTTTCTCATACGAAGTCGGATTCACACGAAATTTTTTTTGTTAGGATCGTAATTTAATTCCGGACTCGATGACGCTGGTTTGGACGAATTCTGAGACGGGCGAATTTTTGGGTTTAAATCGGGTTTGAATTCGATTTAAATTCAAAAGGTGAGTGTTTTAACCCACTCACAATTACTAGAAGCATTTATGTTTGTTAAATAAATTTTAGAAATGAATAGAAATTTATTTATGAGTTTTTGGCATGTTATTTCATCCATAACTGTTGAATTGCATTTTATTGAATTTAGCTGTTAATTAAACTGATTGATTGCGTATAAATTGGCTGTTAGAAATTATTGTTGCATATGAACTGCTAGATTAACAGTTATATAAATTATTGGGGAATATAAACTGTTAGGTTAATAGTTGATAAATATAATTTGAAATAAACTGCCAATTATTACCTGTTGTATATTACCAAACATATATTGTTATTGATTGATATAGATGGATGTTTGTGATTGGATTATGGATGTGTTGTTGAATGGATGTTTATTTGGACATCATTAAACTGCAAGTTAGCATACATTTTACATTTCATTCGGGATTGTGGTTTGAAATGATAAAACCGCAAAGTTTTATTTTTAAATTGCGGATTGAAATGATAAATATCCGTATCACTTGACCATAGGATAGAAAATTATATACAGGCACCGCGGTCTATATATAACTATTTTAATGTGATTTCTATGGTTTGGATTGAATACGGTTTATAAATCTTAAATTTTGTATTGTATAAATATTTTATTCCATATTTATATACCTATGAAGTTAAAATTTAGGAATTTAAAAGGTGGATAAATTTCTTTATTGAAATGGAAGAAATTTAGAAAATGGAGTTGGTAAATTTATATCCTATGTTTAAATGTAAAGTTGGAAATTTTAAGATATGATATTTGAAATTGGATTTTCCCTAAAATAAATAGAAATGGATATTCTAGTAAAAATTTGAATTGGAAAATTTATATATATATTTTACTAGAAATTGAAGTTTTATTAATTATGGATTTTATGTGAATGGTCAAGATTAATTAATAGAATATTGATTTTGAAAGGATAAAAATCCAACTTTAGTTGAAATATTAATGCTCAAAAATGGATATAAATATATATAAAATTGAAATGGTTTTGGGACTTGGGGTAATATTTTGGATTTTGGTTTAACTTTAAAAGAAGAAATATTTGGAAAGCCGTGTAATTTATTTCTTTATAAAGCAACAGTAAAGTTAAACCTTTTTAATTCGCATACCGTTGAATATCCAAACCATTTGAGTTTAAAAGTTATGGTTTGAAATTATGGATTTCCAAAAATATTAAGCTTTGAAAATATTCGATTTTCGGATATTATGAAGCTAAAGCCTTTTAATTTTTGGAAAGGAATTATATTTGGAATAAGTGGTAAAATATGGTTTTGGGTTTTGGAATGATATCGTAATATTATGGTTTTGAAATGGATTATATTCTGGTTTTAAAGTATAAACAATTTTTAAATGACCGCGGTGTTATAATAACGATTGGTTGGAAAAGAGACCGGGATCGGATATGGACATACTCTCTGTCGATACCGAAAACCACTTTGACTAACCGTGTACGCGGTGGAGATTCCAGAATGAAGTAGGTGGTGGCGACGTTCCCTGTAAGGTAAATACGTGGACCCAACTCCCATGAGTTGGCATAAGGTGGCTAAAACAGGAGCGATTCTCAGGCCAATGAGGTCATTCCTCTGATCGGACGCTCCTCTTCGATATTATACTTTGACTTGGATTGATTCAGTGGCCACTTCTATATTTTTGATTTTTGGGGGAGTTAGTTCGAGGTGGGCGGCAGCTGCGCGCTGCGCGTTACCATCAGCCTGGATAGCAATTGGTATATCTACCCTGGCATTGCCTAGTTGTGCCGTGTCACCTACCCTATCACGCCTTGTACGAGTTTGGTTTTCTCCCGTAGCCCGTGTGGTATCCTCTAGTGGCTTCCCGATCAGGAGGGACTATGATATTGGACGGACTACTGGGACTATTACGTGTTAAGGGCTATATGGGTAACCCCTTAACGCTATTAAAAAGTAAGTTTATTTTATAAATAGACACTATTATAATAGCGCAATATACTACATAGTAAATAGTTTAACGGATCCTTAGGAGATGTAAATCCCGAGCATCTCTTGAGTTACTGCACTCATATTTATTTCTGTTTATTTAACTCACATAAGATTTTCTAGTCTGACTCGAGTGTTTTTGTCTTTTCAAATTCGCTCGGGTCAGTCCGAGCGTTTCAAGATAGCAGGTTTTAGCTTTGGAGGACGAAGACGAAGATTCAGTATTATTTTATATATATAGTATTGCACTACACACTCTTTCTATTCCGCTGCATTGTTGTATTGGTATGTGTAACTCTGATGTTCATTGTATAAGTGAAATAACTGTTTTGTAAACTGTTTTGATCTGTATATTTGTTATTATATTTTATCCTTCCGCTGTGAGATTCTTTTTTCGTTTTATTTCTTCTCTATTTTTCTTATTTACCCCATAACAATCCGCCCTTGCGTATGCTTTGAATCGGCACGTGTGTCGGTTTAAAGTGTGCGAAAAGGCGGGATGTTACAGTTGGTATCAGAGCTTTGGTTTAGCGATAAACCTTGGCTTTGTGGGGTTTGACTCTTTGTTAATAGGGTAGAAATATCCTATGGGAGTCGCTGAGTGTATATATATGAGAGAGCGTATTTGTTAGTATTCATAAAAGATTTTAATATTGTGTTAATCTGTTCCGCTTTGTATTTATAAATTCTGGTTGATGCATGGGACGCTATGCCATCAATAGGGATTTCTAAACACTAAATAGGACAGACCGACATAATATTTGTTTTTAATATAGGTGAATGAAATAATTTTGCCTATTATATTTTCCATATATAAAAATATTTTATAAAGATATATATATATTTTTTGGTTGCTATAGATTGGGTGTTAGGAAATAAACTATTTATAATAACTGAAGCTAAGTGAAATCATAATAAACCCAATTTGGAGATTTTAGAACTTAAGTCCGGGATTTTTCCGAATTCGTTTTCAAAGAATTTATGAGATATAATGATTCGGTTTACAAGTATTTTCTTATGTAAATATTTAGCATAATTCGAAAAAAAAAACTGTTTAAAGAAGATTTTGGAAAATTTTTATTTTGTACTTTCTTCTCTGTCGCTGGAAAATAAATTCGGTGATGACGGCCGCATCATCGACTTTCATTTTCGAGTTTCGAAGAGGAAAGGCCACTGTAGTAAATTCTACTACAGATTTATTTTAGAACTTTCTAAAAATTTTCTTTTATTGTTCTAACTATAATTAGAGATATTGAGTAGTAAGAACTTATTTATCTATTATTTTGAAATAAATGGAAATTCAACTCGGTATTTAATTCTAAAATTTTCCGTTAACTAATTGAAAATTTTAGTGAAATAAAAGTTAGGTAATAAATGAATTGAAACCCCTAATTGAAATAAGAGAATTAATGCTAAGGATAAAGGAAGATAAATATTTTAACTTATGAATATTGGTAAAGACTTAGTGAATAATCAATGAATTAAAAGAATGGAGATTTAACTTGTATAAGGTTCAATTGCATTTCTTTAACATAAATAACTTACCCAAATATAAAAGTTGAAATGTTAAACAAGAAACTAGAATTGAATATTTTACAAGTAGGGATTTAGGAATAATGAAGTATTCAATAAATTACGGTTATAACAAGAATTTAATGGTATAAACTTAGGTTATAACTTTATTGAAAATAAAGTTAAGAATTAGTAATAGATGATAGGAACCTGAGTGTATAACATGAAATTCAAAATAAGAATTTATTATATGAATATTCACTTAAGTATGTTTTATCTCCCCTATTCTAATATAATGGAAAGTAGGAAAATTTTAATGACTGCAATTCATAGTTAATGAATGTTATTAATGAGAATTCAAGGGAAATCTTACAAGTGAAGATATTCAAAATATTTGTTGTTATTAATGAGAATTTATTTTATAGACTTAAGTAATAAAAGGAAACTTAAGTAATAAAAAGGAAATACAAATATAATGAATTTGGTGATAATTGGAAAATAAACTTGTAAGAAACAAAGAAATCCCTCATAAATGAAGGAAAGAAAAATCAAAACACTGAATTATGAAATAAATGTATAATGAGATATTTTGGTGTTGATTTGAATTGTTGGTTGATGTATGTTGTTGGGTAAGGAATTATGGAGTTGTTAGATTTACAAATAATCTATCTTTGTTCCATTCAAGGCTGTTGAGCAATGGATGTACTTGATAGTTATTCTTCATTCGTACAACTTCAGAATTTGAACCCGAACAACTAATTGTTGTTTGATTAAATGATTGTTTGTTGAATGTGGTGTGTGCTGTTGAAAAAAAAATTGTGGTTGTTGCATTTGATTGGATATGAATGATTGAATCCACCTAAACCTTTCACTGTAAAATAAATATTTAACCTTTTAGATTATATAAGTGAATACAGGTAATGGAAGCAACTGCTACGGCTTTTGGTTCCAAAATAATAAAAGAGTATTGCCCGACAAATAGGTACGTTTCCGGATTACGTTTAAAGCGCTATTTCATATATTTTCCCGTGCGGGATATTTTATTTTGGATATATATATGTAATATATTTGTATATTTGGATATTATATTTTCTCCAGAGTCCCTCCGTACAAAGGAGACTCTGCCAAAAAAAAAAAAAAAATTTCGTAAATTTTGGACTTAGAATTTTTTTTTTTAAAAAAAAAAAAAAAAAAAAAAATATTTTTCCAACTTTAATAACTCAAGTATTAAAGGATATGATGATTATAAAACAAGAATATTTCATTTAGGAGGATTAATCCAGGAAAATATTGTTTATAAATTAAAAATTGAAATAAAAAGTACCGTTTATTCTTCCTTCTCCCTTCTTTTTTCCTTTTCGGGGACGAAAAGTTTTGAGTGGGGGAGATTGTAACGACCTGATAAATTTATGATATTTTTATAAATTTAATTTATATGTTTGCTAATTTAATCCAGTATAAAATTAAAGTCTTAGGATTTTAAAAGGATGAATGTAGGAGTTAGATAGTAACTGTAATTACAGGTAGAGATTTAAAAGGTTATATGACATAGATTTGAAAATAACTGAAAGTTGTGTTGTAGTTATAAGTCTTAATTTGTTGGTTTAATGGTATTAATGTAACAATAACTGAATTGGATTACATACACACAAACATTTGAAAAATTTATTAGGTGGACTAAATTGGTTAAAGTTCATAAGTTGTGCATTTCAATTTAGTAGAAATTCTAAACGATAAACGAAGATTTAAATAAACGCTAAATTAAAACTATGTAAAATGGTGACTTAAGGCCTAGTTATAGGAATTGGAATATAATCCAAAATTTAATTAATGATAGTAACGTAGTATTAGCTAATAAATAGATTTCAATGCAGTAACCAAATGAAAGAAATAGGAATGAATATATATATTGAATAGGAATGAATGTATATATTGGTTTGAAATGAAATAAAAATGTGTCACATTTAGATGGAGTAAGATTTAAGAAACCTATAAATGTGGAATCAGTAAACATTTGTAAAAAAATATTGCCTAGAATAAAATTCATTTAATATAAGAATTCAAAGGTGGAAGATTTACATTTGGATTGAAAGGTATAATTAATTGAATTGGTGATTTGGGAATTTAATCCAAGGGTTACTCTAAAAATAAATACGGATAAAAAGAGGTTAAACTAAGGAGGGGCATTAATTGATTTTAAGGCTTATTTAATACGTTAATAGGCAAGACTCCGCATTCATACATTTATACAAAGCTAAATAGAAGCACAAGTGTGATATAATGTAAATAGATGGATATCAACCTTTATTTATATGTTAATGGGATTTAATTTCTATTGTATAAAAACTGCAATTTAATGAAGATTGAAATAGCTAATTCATACGTTAGTTGATTTAGCTGGAATATGAAGATATTTAATGGAATAGTGAAATCAAATGGGAATGGGTTTCCATTGTTCATTTGAATTCACATTCATCATAAAAACTTATTTGAAAACCAAAGGAATAATAAAGGAATCAAGACTTAATTAGTAATTTGGATTTAAGACATGGCAATTTGGATTTATTGCAACATTTAATACCATAGAATTTAGTAAAGCTTATTCAAATTTTAGTTGACCATTTGTGATATAACTTTTTGAAAACAAGACTTTATTTATGAATTGAGTATTTGATTCAACGAATGGTAATTACTTCATTTAAAAAATGGAATTTAACGTAAATTAGTACGTTATTAAAGTTAAATGAAAGCTGTAAACATTTGACTTAGAGAACAATTGAGTGAAATCTTAACTAATGTAAACTTCATCATATTGACATCCATAACTGTGAATCATAGGAAGAAGGTAAATAAATGAACTTAACCAAACTATTTATGTTGAATATTGAAAATTTGAATAAATAAATAGTTAAGAAAATTAAGGGAATGGGAATAAAAATTTATTTATAATTTGGAATTTTAATTACGGTGAAAAGGGTTAACTGCAATTAAAAGTAAGTTGAGATGGAAATCAAGTTATTTATTTAATTTGGTTTAAGATGAGAGTGTATAAGTATAAGATTAGGTAATTTGTGAGAATAAATTTATAATTCCCAATTAATAAGAAAGTGCAGAAATTAAGATCTGTGATTTTTTTTGAAGCAAATGACTAAATGAAATGAAACCATGGGAATTTAAGTCTAAGAATTTCCAGTTGGAACAAAGTGACGAGAAATTTAAGTGCTGTAAATTGTTATTTATAGGCTAAGAAATTAATAATAAGAAAACGCAGAGGTTAACACTGCGAAATTGATATACTTATAAATTTTAATTCATATCCAAGCTTGCTAAATTATTTGAAATTGATTGGATTATGTAAGTAATGAAATTTGGCCAATATTTAAAGTTGAAAGAAAATTTGGATTTTATGGTTTATTTTAATTTATTTAATAAATATTAAAAATAGCCATTTTTGTCGCGGACTCGGATTTCGACGAAACCAGTTTCATCGGATCCGTAACGGTGAATTATAATAATGTTTCAAGTTTCGTAGTGATCGGACTTGTCGTTTGATCGTACGGACTCGAAACGCCTTGAAATTTACGCATTTTGAAATCAATGTGAAATTTTTGTTTTTTTGGCATAACTTCTTCATACGATCGAATTTGGTCGCGAAACTTTTTCCATTGCGTTCAGAATATTTTAAAACACCTATTTGGATATATAGTTTTAACAAATCCGACTCCGGAGGCATAGCGGGCTTTTTGGACCATGGTTTGTCACGCACGTTCGCGTATCCAGTCTAGCTACCCTACCTCTAGCCTATCTATAAATATACATCTATAAACCCTAGCTCCTTTCTTTTTCATTTGCTGTAAGTTCATTTCTTCACTCTTTTCTCTTTCCCAAATGTATACATCTCAGATCCAATTCCAGATCCATCCACAGTTCAAAATCAAAAGTCAAAACTCAAAAATTTCAGAAAATTCCAGAAAAAATATATGTTGAAGTATTCGATACGCGTAATATACTGGTGAAATTCGTTTTTCAATTGGAGCTGTCGTTTATCCAGAATAAATTCAAACAGCCCCAAAACCGTTCATCATCGCCGTAACAAAAGTTGTCGGATCGGAAAAACATTTCTGGGTTTTGGAGAGGGAACCGAGGGGATCGCATCTGTGTAGTTTGTTTCGAGTTTCAACGGTTGGATTGGCGGGAATTTTCGATTAGGGTTGATAAAGTATGGGTTGCGTGCGTGTTTTCCTCTGTTCGAAGGTGCGTGCGTTGCTGTAGCTATGCGCTTCTCTTTAGGTGACGTGGCTTGTGAAGGTGAATGTGTGTCATTTGTTTATTTCCAATTTTTGAATTCAATCACCATTTTTCGCCATAACTTTCTCATACGAAGTCGGATTCACACGAAATTTTTTTTGTTAGGATCGTAATTTAATTCCGGACTCGATGACGCTGGTTTGGACGAATTCTGAGACGGGCGAATTTTTGGGTTTAAATCGGGTTTGAATTCGATTTAAATTCAAAAGGTGAGTGTTTTAACCCACTCACAATTACTAGAAGCTTTTATGTTTGTTAAATAAATTTTAGAAATGAATAGAAATTTATTTATGAGTTTTTGGCATGTTATTTCATCCATAACTGTTGAATTGCATTTTATTGAATTTAGCTGTTAATTAAACTGATTGATTGCGTATAAATTGGCTGTTAGAAATTATTGTTGCATATGAACTGCTAGATTAACAGTTATATAAATTATTGGGGAATATAAACTGTTAGGTTAATAGTTGATAAATATAATTTGAAATAAACTGCCAATTATTACCTGTTGTATATTACCAAACATATATTGTTATTGATTGATATAGATGGATGTTTGTGATTGGATTATGGATGTGTTGTTGAATGGATGTTTATTTGGACATCATTAAACTGCAAGTTAGCATACATTTTACATTTCATTCGGGATTGTGGTTTGAAATGATAAAACCGCAAAGTTTTATTTTTAAATTGCGGATTGAAATGATAAATATCCGTATCACTTGACCATAGGATAGAAAATTATATACAGGCACCGCGGTCTATATATAACTATTTTAATGTGATTTCTATGGTTTGGATTGAATACGGTTTATAAATCTTAAATTTTGTATTGTATAAATATTTTATTCCATATTTATATACCTATGAAGTTAAAATTTAGGAATTTAAAAGGTGGATAAATTTCTTTATTGAAATGGAAGAAATTTAGAAAATGGAGTTGGTAAATTTATATCCTATGTTTAAATGTAAAGTTGGAAATTTTAAGATATGATATTTGAAATTGGATTTTCCCCAAAATAAATAGAAATGGATATTCTAGTAAAAATTTGAATTGGAAAATTTATATATATATTTTACTAGAAATTGAAGTTTTATTAATTATGGATTTTATGTGAATGGTCAAGATTAATTAATAGAATATTGATTTTGAAAGGATAAAAATCCAACTTTAGTTGAAATATTAATGCTCAAAAATGGATATAAATATATATAAAATTGAAATGGTTTTGGGACTTGGGGTAATATTTTGGATTTTGGTTTAACTTTAAAAGAAGAAATATTTGGAAAGCCGTGTAATTTATTTCTTTATAAAGCAACAGTAAAGTTAAACCTTTTTAATTCGCATACCGTTGAATATCCAAACCATTTGAGTTTAAAAGTTATGGTTTGAAATTATGGATTTCCAAAAATATTAAGCTTTGAAAATATTCGATTTTCAGATATTATGAAGCTAAAGCCTTTTAATTTTTGGAAAGGAATTATATTTGGAATAAGTGGTAAAATATGGTTTTGGGTTTTGGAATGATATCGTAATATTATGGTTTTGAAATGGATTATATTCTGGTTTTAAAGTATAAACAATTTTTAAATGACCGCGGTGTTATAATAACGATTGGTTGGCAAAGAGACCGGGATCGGATATGGACATACTCTCTGTCGATACCGAAAACCACTTTGACTAACCGTGTACGCGGTGGAGATTCCAGAATGAAGTAGGTGGTGGCGACGTTCCCTGTAAGGTAAATACGTGGACCCAACTCCCATGAGTTGGCATAAGGTGGCTAAAACAGGAGCGATTCTCAGGCCAATGAGGTCATTCCTCTGATCGGACGCTCCTCTTCGATATTATACTTTGACTTGGATTGATTCAGTGGCCACTTCTATATTTTTGATTTTTGGGGGAGTTAGTTCGAGGTGGGCGGCAGCTGCGCGCTGCGCGTTACCATCAGCCTGGATAGCAATTGGTATATCTACCCTGGCATTGCCTAGTTGTGCCGTGTCACCTACCCTATCGCGCCTTGTACGAGTTTGGTTTTCTCCCGTAGCCCGTGTGGTATCCTCTAGTGGCTTCCCGATCAGGAGGGACTATGATATTGGACGGACTACTGGGACTATTACGTGTTAAGGGCTATATGGGTAACCCCTTAACGCTATTAAAAAGTAAGTTTATTTTATAAATAGACACTATTATAATAGCGCAATATACTACATAGTAAATAGTTTAACGGATCCTTAGGAGATGTAAATCCCGAGCATCTCTTGAGTTACTGCACTCATATTTATTTCTGTTTATTTAACTCACATAAGATTTTCTAGTCTGACTCGAGTGTTTTTGTCTTTTCAAATTCGCTCGGGTCAGTCCGAGCGTTTCAAGATAGCAGGTTTTAGCTTTGGAGGACGAAGACGAAGATTCAGTATTATTTTATATATATAGTATTGCACTACACACTCTTTCTATTCCGCTGCATTGTTGTATTGGTATGTGTAACTCTGATGTTCATTGTATAAGTGAAATAACTGTTTTGTAAACTGTTTTGATCTGTATATTTGTTATTATATTTTATCCTTCCGCTGTGAGATTCTTTTTTCGTTTTATTTCTTCTCTATTTTTCTTATTTACCCCATAACAATCCGCCCTTGCGTATGCTTTGAATCGGCACGTGTGTCGGTTTAAAGTGTGCGAAAAGGCGGGATGTTACATTGTTGGTATAGAGGATCCTCGGATAAAGGTCGCAAACGACCGGGGGTGGCATACCTTAGGTTTTACTCCCCGGGAAGGGGGTAACCAGCCTTGTGTCGGCAGAGAGCCGGGCAGGTTCTCGGGGCGACCCTCCAGAGGCATACCCATGTGGCAGTAGGAAGTTCCTTAGCCTGACCATTTGTTGAAAATCCAATCTTCAATACGCGCCTTGTATGGTTTTAGCTATATAACCTGCCATTTACTTATGGTGGTCACCACTGTTTGGACGGTAGTTATAGTAGGCATAGTTCGGAATGTCTATGCTGGCAAGATTAATATTATACTTTTGAAAGGTTTTTCTGCACTATGCACTAATAATAATATCGAAAGGATTTTGCGTATTAATCATGTTTGACTATCACAAGGAGAAATCTTCTCCAATTCTGCGTTTGCATTGTGTGTGTGGTGGGAGGCCTTATGGTAGTTTCATTTTCCAAAAAGCATAATGAATTTCTTTTATTTTCTTTGTGGAAATAACTGTTTTTAGGATCTCATACCAGTCCCGTGACTGACCTGGAATTTATTTTTCCCTCTCTAAACTCTGGGTGGCCATAATTTTCTTGCCTGGGCAGCCTAGAGTCAGGTTATCATTATTCGAGAGCGAAGTCTATCAAGAAGTTACTGTGGAGATCTGAAGGCAAGTTGGATGGCGAGGCGTATCATATAAATATGTAATATTTATTTTCCGCTGTTTGTTGTTATAAACTCTGATAATGTAATGTGATGTAATGTAACAACTGATATAGTTCTTTTTTTAAGGATATTCATTTATCTATTATATTTGTTCCGCTACGAAATGTGAGATTCTGATGTTGTTTTCTTTTCTTCTTCTTCTACCTCTTTCTTCTTTAAACCTGAAGACTCGTACATTTGTTCCACTTTGGGCTGAATTGTTGTGGAAATTTTCTAGCTCAAAGGGGTACGGATTTGCGGGCCTTCACATTTGGTATCAGAGCATTTGGTTAAGTGACAACCTTAGCTCTGTTGGGTGTTGCTCATTAGAGATAGAGTCAGCAGTACTCTAGAATGAGTTTGAGTGTAATAATAGATATGAGCACGTATTTGTTAGTGAATATAATTTTTTTTTATATTGTGATGATTGGTTTGTTGAGTGGTATGTGGATTTTGGTCGGTCTAGTCTGTACAACTCTATCGATAGGGATCTCTAAACGCTCGTACAGAACAATTCGACACGATATTGTTTTAAAAAATCGGGTAAATGAAATAATTTTATCCAAAACTATTTTCGTAGATAAATGAAATAATCTTTGTAAATTATTATAGTATATGGTTGCTTGATTGTTAGGAAGTGATAATATTATTATCGTTTGAATAGGAAATTGAAATTGTAACACCAAAGTTAAGAAATAAATTCACATACAAATAAATTTGAGAATATAAATTGTAAATGTGATTTGTAGTTTGAAACGGAATTCTAGAGAAGTATTTGGAAATGTTTTAAGAAGAATTTGAAAATTTTGGATATTTGGAAAGTTTAAATCATTTTTGGTTTGAAAATAATTTTCAAAGGTTTTGGAAAAGTGTTTTGAAGGGATGAAAGCTCTGAACTCTTTTTGGTCGCTGGAAAATAATTTCGATGATGATCGCGACATCATCGGTGTTCATTTTCTATTTCCAAGAGAGGAATTGCAGCCAAATTTTTTTAAATTAAAGTTGTTTGGAAAACTGGGTTGGTTTTAAGAATTTAAAGGGATAATTTGAATTGATTTCAAAAGTGGTTTTGAAATGTTGGAAAGACTCTGGAATTTGATAAAAATAGATATATATGGAATAAAATTTATTAAGGTGGAAAATAAATTGTGAATGAGTAAATAAAGTTGCAATTGCAAATAAATGAGTGGGAAATTAAATGTTGAAATTCATTTTAAATTTGTAAGTAAATAGAACTGGAATAGGAATTGAATTTGAATTGCGACAAACAAAGTGAAGCATTGAAAAGAAATTAGTAAGTGAAATTAATTGAAGAAATGACAAATGGATATTGTTGAATTTAATATTTATATATGAAAGATAAATTAAATTTATATGGAGTTTGAAATCCAGTTTAAATATAAGTGGTTCTAAACCAAATGGTGAATTGAAATTGAATTGTATTTGGGTATGAACAAAAGAAAAAAACTGGAATTGAAAATTAAATATTGAAAAACAATTTGAATTGTGTGAAATAAAATGAAGTTGTAAAATTAGTTCAAAGTGAACTAAAGATAGTAAAGGTGAAATAAAGAAATGGTTTGAGATAAAATGAATTTTGGAATTTGTAATGAATTAGTAAATAAGACTAATTTGAAATAGTGCAGTTGTGAATGAAAGATAGTTGGAAAAAATTTAATATTCAGAAGTTAAATTGAATCTAAACAGAATTGAAAGTGCAAATCGAATTCAAAGGAAATTGAAAATGCAAGATTGAATGATAATGAATATATAACTTCAATAGTGAAGTAACAATGGTATAAGAAGTATTCAAACTTTTGTAATGAAATATGCAAAATGATATATGAATGTTGTAATTGAATATTATGGCTAGCAGGATATACATGCGTATTAAACGAAATGGAATTGGGACTTTGATTTTGAAGATAAAATTGAATTACTCGACCAAAGGTATGTATTTAAATTTCTACATGAAATTTGATGATTTTCTTGTCTGGCCACTTGGCGTTTTGTTTTCTTTTTCAATCGGGGGGCCCGTGGTGCCATTTTGTAGTCGTACCGAGCTAGCCGCGAAAAGGAGACGCTGGCAAAAAAATTCGAAAATTTAGGGAGTTAGAAAATTTTTAGAAAAATTTGAAAATTTGAATTTAAATTTGAATTTGAATTATTGAGAAAACAATGTTGTTTGGAACTTACAATTGAAGTTGGAAAGATAGTTGAATTAATGATGGGTCTTAAATAAAAAGATTTGTTTTGGTAAGATGATAAAACTATTTGGATTGGGAAAAATAATAAATTGGGTTAAGGATCATTCTTCTTAACCAGAAATTTCGGGACGAAGTTCTTTTAATAGGGGAAGGATGTGACGACCCGAAATTTTTTAACATTTGAAATGGATTATTTAATTGATTTTAAATATTTGAATGATGGTTTAGCTTGAATTTCAAATATAACTATGAATTTAGCAATTTAATTATCAAATTTAATTATAGAAGATTTGGGTAAAATATTAAATCCTCAATTTGATGCTGATTAAAAATAATTTGAAGGCTTGGAAAATTTATATTGATAATACTGGAGGTAATAGAACTTTTAAAAGTGAATTTAAAAGCAGTTTGTTCGATTTTGAATTTATATCGTTTAAATCAATATTTAAAAATAGCCTTCCGAGACACAGTCTCGGATTTCAACGAATCCAGTTCCATTGGATCCGTGGTATTGTATTATTACTGAATTTCAATTTTCGTAATGTTTGGAGTTGTCCTTTGGTCGTACGAAAAGCAAACGCGCTGAAAATTTTATCGAAATTTTAATATTATAACTGGTCCAAAAAGCTATCTTCTACATACGATTGAATTAGGACTCGAAACCTTTTCCATTGTGTTCGTGATAGGGGTATAACATTATAAACGCCGGGCAGCATGCCTCGATAGGATGTCTTGATTTTAAGCTTTGAATTCAAAACAATTTTAAATTTAAATTTTAAATCTAAATAGTTTATACGTTGTTGACTGGTCAATATATCTCCCATCAGCAGCTACTCTGTCCCTCTTCAATCACTGTAGCTATTTTTCTTCCATACACTACCAACTATCCTGAAATTGCGTTGCCTTCTCGTTCAAATCAACGAATCAATATATGATCGCATACTCTTCTCCGTGAAGCCATATCCTCCTTACCGTTCTTATTCTTGTTCCCTTACGTTCGACAATTCAAAATCGCAAAACAGAAAAGAAATCGTGGCCTTCTCCTTCAAAATTCTTCTCCCTCCTCCCTTTTTATCTAATAGACGAGCCTCTCCTTTCTCGAAATCAAATCATTCAGCCTCGAAATCGAAATCGATTTCTATCCATTGCCGATCGGTTTCAAAATAAACGAAATCAAAATCGACTTCGTTCTTTTATGGCCGCGGCGTCGTTCGAAATAAGATAGCGCGCGCGATTCGTGCGGTCAGCGCGTCGTTCAAGGATGGAGAATCTTTCGAGGCTAGTGCAAGCAAGGCGACTCGAGGCCGTGGCGTTGATTGTGGATCGCAAGGCGATTCGCGATGTTCTCAGTGGTCACGATGGTTGACCAAGGATAGGCGAATCATTCAAGGGGCAGGAAAGCTCTCGAGCTTTTGGAATGATAGCCGAGGTCAAGATCAACACGATTACAGTAAGGTGTTTACAAATTGTTTCAATTTAATTTAAATTTTAAAAAATGAATTTGAAAATGTACGGAAAATAGTAAAGTAAAAGTACAGTAGAATGAAAATTTCCCTGATAGGCAGTTTTCAAAATATCTGACTTAGTTTGGTTAAACCGGTTTGATTTATTTATGATACAAAAAGGTTCTAAAGGGAAAATGTTTGAAAATCAAACTATTAGTTTAAATTAAATAAATCTATTCAATGGAAATTTATTATTCGATTTATTTCGAATATTAATCAACTGTATAAAATTGTTTATACAAGGTCTAAAATCTGAAAGGAATCAAGCCGAAAATGGAAATGGATTGCAAAATAAAAAGCAAAGGTGAGATCTTCTCATTCAATTAAATATTTTTCTGATTTAAATTTTGAATAGTTGGATTTAAAATTGATTGACTGTGTGCTTGGATGATTGATTTATAATAATTTATTCACTGGATGATATTGCATATATAGTAGTATATAGTACATTGGAGTGATTAATTTCTCGCATTATATAGCGGATGAGACCATATGCCCCGCATAATAGCGGATGATATTTTATAAATAACATATACCGAGATATTCCACCTCGAAGTGTAATTGATATTTAATTATTGTGCTAACGTCTATAGATGTAGGGAAAACAGGTTGGAGGAATCCAACTGGATTGCTCAAATATTTGAATTAGTTTCAGTATTATGTGTTGATTTTTTCATAATCTGTGTGTGACTATTTGTGATTGAAACTGTTGAAGCCTATAAATTAGTCGAATATATTTTGATATCGTAGGATATCAGAAATAAGTAAAATTTGATTTTTTTGAAATTTAGTAAAAAAATTATAGTAAATTAATTTTAGAAAATTAGATAAATTTAAAAGAAGGAATTTGTTTCAAAAGATAATAAATTTGGTGTTTGAAATAAATTTGAGAATCAATTTGAAATTTGATTTGGTGTTTTGGAAATAAATTAGAAAATCAACTTGATATTGATTTGGTAAAAATAATAAATATTTGGGAAATTGATCGAAAATTGATTTGATGTTTAAAAATAAATTTTGGAAAACTAATTCTGAAAATGGTTTTGGTGTTGAAAATGAATATTTGGAAATCGATTTGAAAATCGTATATCGATGGATATTTAGAAGTTTAAATTCACAATGGGAATTTATAATGGAAAGGTAATTTTTTTAAAAAAAATAAACATTTGGTTATTTTTAAAAGTTTGAAAGGAATTTACAGATTTGAGACGTAAATTTAAAACAAATCCAGGAAGATTTATAAATTGATTTGAATGAACCATTTTAGAATGGAAGGTGTATTTTCCCTAGAAAGCCGAGTATGCTTTCAATATAGTCTATAAATATGAAATTGAGGTTGTGAAGATGGTTTTAAGGAAAGATTATTTTGGAGAAATTATTTTCTTAAGTTATTTTGAAAATCTTTGAAGTAAAGATTTACTTAATTAATTATAGAAGTGGTTGTTTAAAGATTAAATTGATATTTGTTTAGAAAATGATTATTTTAAATAGTTATATCCTATCTACTAATTTTATATTAAAATTAGTTTGGACTTGAAATTTTATATGAGACATTTATATAACATTTTCATAACTAATATTTAAATAAATGTTTTAAAATAATTTTATCTAAATGTTTCCAAGTATATATCTTGGATAAGTGATTTAAAGTATTTTAAAGAATTTGAACACGGTAGACTTTTAGTGGAAATAAATAATATCGGAAATCCTATTCAGCGAGTGAAAAGTGATTTGAAATTGTTTTCAAATGGTTGAAGTGTGAAGATATGCCTTGCGAAGATATTTTGAAAAATAATAATCGGGAAAATTATTTAAATCTTGGTGTTTGTTGTGAATATTTATTGATAGCTAAATAATCGCTAGCAATATTTGCCTTTAAATGACATTTGAATTTCGATGCGACCGGGGGTCGGATTCCAAATGGATATTCGAAACCCACATCGAACCTTTGTGATTGTGATGGATCTTTTGTTTAAGAAGATCAACGAGGAAATTGTTGTGATTTGTTGAAATCTGACTGTAACTCTTATTTTTAAAATAAGGGCTCATTATTCGAATTAGCCGGGAGAGGACCTTGTGTCATGAAAACCCATTCTGAATAATGGTACGACGAAATGGGGTTGCATTTGAAGATGGTGTTGAAGATCGGGTATTTTCGAAAACGAAAGGATTACCTGTGGAATGTCTCTGCACCGAGTTGCTCCAGTAAAGAGATTTGATCACCCTTTGTCATGGGGATTCCGGACGTGATTAGTGAATATCCGGATTTGCAAGGGCTTCTTTGAAGTGCCTTCGGTTCTGTTCGATCCCGGAACGGACATATATGGATGTGTGTCTGATGTTACACTTTGAGATGTAAAGCCGGTTTTTATCAAATACATTTCTGTTGGTGGCGGAAAATTTATTCTCTTAGCTTAACACCCTTCTCTGAGACATACGAGCTCAGAGGTTATGTAGTTGATGGTTACTAGTTATACATTCCCAATTTGGTAATGTGGCGCACGAAGTGCTGCTGATCATTTGTTGATCAAAGCATGACTTTGTGAAAAGTCAGCTTTGTGGACGAGACCTCATCGAGCCTCATAAATAGGTAATTCTCAAAACAGGAAAGATGCGACAAGGTTTCAAGGGTGGCTCCCCTAGGGTATGTCCATTCCTTCTGGAGAAGGGTGGTATCAGGTATGGAGTCCTGATATTTAACCTATGTGGTTACTGCAAATACTTTTCTTTATGGTTGTTGGTGTAGAGGATCCTCGTATAAAGGTTGCAAACGACCGTGGGGTGGCATATTTATGTTTTACTCCCCGGGAAGGGGGTAACCGGCCTTGTGTTGGTAGAGAGCCGGGTAGATTCTCGGGGCGTCCCTCCAGAGGCATACCCATGTGGCAGTAGGAAGTTCCTTAGCCTGACGATTTGTTGGAAATCCAATCTCCAATACGCATCTTGTACGTTTTTAGCTGTATAACCTGCTATTTACTTATGGTGGCCACCACTGTTTAGATGTTAGTTATAGTAGGCATAGTTTGGAATGTCTATGCTAGCTAAGATTAATGTTATACTGTCGAAAGGTTTTTCTGCACAATGCACTAATAATAATATCGAAAGTATTTTGCGTATTAAGCATGTTTGACTATCATAAGGAGAAATCTCCTCCAATTCTTCGTTTGCATTGTGTGTGTGGTGGGAGGCCTTATGGTTGTTTCATTTTTGAAAAAGCATAGCGAATTTATTTTATTTTATTTGTGGAAATAACTGTTTTTAAGATCTCACACCAGTCTCATTACTAACCTGGAGTTTATTGTTCCCTCTCTAAACTCTGGGTGCCCATAATTTTCCACAGGGCAGCCTAGAGTCAGGTTATCATTATTCAGGAGCGAAGTCTATCAAAAAGTTGTTGTGGAGATCTGAAGGCAAGTTGGATGGCGAGGTGTATCATATACATATGTAATATTTATTTTCTGTTGTTTGTTGTTATAAACTCTAATAATGTAATGTGATGTAATGTAACAACCGATATAGTTCTTTGTTTTAAAGATATTCATTTATATATTATATTTGTTCCGCTGCGAAATGTGAGATTCTGATGTTGTTTTCTTTTCTTCTTCTCCTACCTATTTCTTCTTTAAACCCGAAGACTCGTACATTTGTTCCACTTTGGGCTGAATTTTTGTGGAATTTTGCCAGCTCAAAGGGGTATGGATTTGCGGGCCTTCACACTTGGGTTTCCACTGACTTTAGTAAGCAACTCCTCTTGGTCAATAGCCATCTCTATTGCTATATTACAAGGATCATGGACATGTGTCAAGGTCATTCTAGTATACTCGGGCCTCAGTCACGAAATGAAATTCTCATTCCTTTTGATGTCAGTATCTATAAGAGCATACCCATATCTAGATAGCTCTTTAAACTTAGTATCATACTCAACTACTGACATATCCCTTTGCAATAAATCCATAACTCCCTCATCAGCTGAGACTTGGCAAACTTAGATACAAACTTCTGTTTAAATCTCATTTTAAAATCATTCCAAGTTAATTGTTCTTCGGAAACTTCGGCTATTAAAACTTTTCCACCAATGCAGCGGGGATCCCTGCAACTGCCTAGTGTCCAACAATTCTCTTTTTTCCGTCATTAAGATCCATATCAGTAAATATACATTCACAATGCAACAGCCAATTCTGAACCTCGATAACTCTCTACGTTCCCAAGAATGGCTTTCCACCAAAATTGGTGTAATCTCTACTCAGCGAAGCAATATTCCGAACTGGAGCCACAGGATTTGCTCCTCCGTTCCAAGCAAATCCAGCTGCAGCACCAGCTTGCATCATACCGACTAAGAAGTGGTACATCGCCCCCATATCTACTGGTGGATTTCCAGTACCCACATTGGCTTTAGCATTTTGGTTACTACCATTAGCCGGTCGACCAGGTTTCTCCTTGTAGTGGGTCGAGCATTTGCATTAGTCATGGTGCTTCCTGCGTCAAGATTTTCTCTTCAGTTTCCTACTTCCATATCTCCTTTCCTGTAAATCTGCATATGAGCCTTAGCAAGATACAAAAGAACAGTCTAAGAGAACGGGGGACACATACTTATATATATAACTGTATTTATAGAAAATACAAGCACGTCACTATTGCGTTAATTCAAACCACAATCTTATTATCTGATTCATTGGATTACGTTTGAAAATTCTTTTAGTTTTAAGTTTCTTTTAAAGTTTCATAAAACTATACGTTGATATCAACTTGTAACATCCCTCTACTTAGAGGCCCAAAACTAACGGCAAAGGATGCTGCTGTCATCCATAGTTATTAATCATCGGCGACCAAATACCATGATATTAGGTACATTGATACATAGAAATACAAGAATATGGAAAAAAAATTAAAGAACAAATAAAATCCATATTCCATTTCAAGATATTTCAATTAATTACATAATCTCACCCATAGACCATATTCAGATAACATACAATAATAAAATACACCAAGAGAGACATATGAAGATGCCACTTGGTTGACAAAGTACATATTAAGGCATTAAAACAGTTTTCCTTTACAATCAAACGTATAATGTAAATAAAATAACTTTAAATAAGTATATGCCTCCTACATGCCTCTTGAATCTTTATTCATCTAAACAGAAAACCTGAAAACCTTTAACTCTCGACCTACTCAAAATCAATTGAGTACCCAAGAGTGTAAGGGAAAAAACTTTCAGTTAGACAAAAAATCTAGTATGTATAATAATCTACCATCTTAATCCATTAAATATCTAATAATACTATGCCACTTAGCAGAACAGGTTTTCCTCTCACTAGTATCCTAAAACAATGACAAAACCATATACTATGCTTCATAGATCCACAATGGTTAAATCATAGTATTTAAAAATATTATGATGATATGAAAAACAAGTAAATCAAGTCTGGATGATCCATCCCCATTTATTCTGACTATCTATCCAATTACTTAGTTTTTGTGGAATTATAAAAACCTATTGGTAATTCCAATGTCATATTTCTTATCCTAGTTTTCATGGGCAAACTAGGAACCTTTTGGCCGACTGTCAATATCTTGTTCTGGATATAGTTTTCATGGTTAACTATAAACATACTGGCCCCTGCCAGTATCAAATCATAGTTTTCATGGGCTGATTATGAACCTATTAACCCCTAACCCTGGCCAATATCATATAGTTTTCATAGGCTTACTGTAAACCTATGGACCCTTGCCAAGATCATTACATTAAGAATTTTAACATCTATTAAGTTATATTCACTACTGGGTCTACCTAACTTGTTATTCTACCCTTTCCCCAAAATACAGTTATGGGTTGATAACAAAGTGAATAACATTTCAAAATCTTTATTTATGCCATTGTTTTGCCTGAAAAATGAGAATGAGTTATTAGTTTTAAAACCTTAAAACATCACTTTCGAAATCCCTGGATGACCTCTTCGAAAGCATAGAAACCCCTTTCCAAAACTCTAATATATATTCGAAATCAATAAGACCTTTGAAACATACAACTTTCGAAACCAATAAGACCTTTCGATGATACGAAGAAAACTTTCTTTAAATATAGGTTTCGAAATAAATGAAATACCTTTTTGAAAGCATTAGTTTTTATTCTTAAAACATCATTTGGGTCAAGATGGTTCACTACAACAAACTGGATATTTAATAGCATTTCAAAAAAGCTATAAAAGGTTTTAACTGTGTTTTTTTACCATGCTATGTAATGACATGCATTATAGGTCACAAACATACCATATCATTAGAACAAACGCTGTAAAAAGTATTTGTTAATAGCGTTTTTTAGACATTAATACAGTTTATAGCGTTTATGCTGATAAGCTAAAACCTTTCTTAGCGTTCAATGTTATTTCACAGTAGTAAATTCTAACTATGATAATCATTTACATCCTTTTCATATGTTTCTATGAATTTTCTTTTACGACTTTGCTAAAATGCCTTGAAACTCTTTTATGACATTGCTGAAACACTATTGAAAATTATTATATTGGTTTTAAAATGTTGTTGATAGTTTACACAGCACTTTGAAAACGCTATCGTTTTGGATTTTCGCATTTCCCCTACAGGTTCCATTTTTATTTACATCAATACCAGTTCACATACTAACATAGTTAAAAGTAACACGCACATTTAATAATCAACATATTATATTAATCACACATTTCATAATCAACATTTAATATCAATCACACATCTCATAATCAACATGTATTTAACAATGCATAATCAAAGTGCACAATATTCTAACATCGACACATATATACGTCCATAATATTTCAAAAATAATGTAGAAAAAGGAGCAGTTAGTGATCAAAAGTAGTAATACATACAAACATACAAACCAAAATGTAGTTCTAGCAACAAAAATAACTTTTTAATCCGAAACTTATGGAGGCATTTTTTTCCGTCAAAGTTATCTCTACCTATAAAGTAAAAATTTAAAAAGTAGCAAAATTAGAATACATGAAATGCAGTCTATTATTACAAATAACCAAATTAGAATACAATATCGTTAAAAGTAGTAATACATAAAATTAGAATTCATGAAAGACCAATATGCATAGCCATATTATGGTGAAAACCAGCTGCACATTAAACTAAGAGGTAAATATACTAAATTCAAATTAACAAATGGCTTCAAACTTCATTTTTTTCCAGTAATTCAACCTACCACAAATAAATATGTTAACTCTTGAATCCTATAAAAGATGAAGTTATTTCAAAAGAATGTTGAACCAGAACATCATAGTAAACATATATGTACTAATAGGTCACCAGAGTATACATGCAAAAAAAACATAAGACTTTAACTTTATGTTAAATGATGGAGATTGCAATTAGCTATAAGGAAAGAAATTTGAAGTGCACAATGAATTTGTAAGAAGCATACTATAGTTGAGTTCAACCCAGATTATATTATAACAAAACTAAATTTCAAGATAGACCTTCATGCAAATGGTTCGGTAAATAGAAGATATGCCTAAGCACATATGGCTGAAAGTCAACTAAAGTTAAAGTTAGTAAGTTACAAACAAGTAGATATAAATTTATTATTTTCCTTTGGTCCTTTTATTAAGTTCATATTTTTACTAACTAGATACAGATAATAGAAATAGTGTGTATATCTAGATATGTCCTAAAGACAAAATGTGAATACCTTATCAGCGAATTTCAACTAGGAAAATAAAGTTAGATATAAAATGAATAGTGAACAATAACTGCAATAATCAATACTCAGAAATTCAATAATATAAAGATTCAATTAATAGCCTTATATCTAATAACTGACCATTGTATTGTCATTTCTTATTTCATGCACAATTATAAAGAAAACACAAAGAGAGAAAAGATGTGTGAATAACTGTAACGAGAAGGATTTGTGCTCGAAAATCAACATCCATACTTCATTCGTACCCGAATGTCATAGATTCGACCGTTCAAATCCGATTCGCCGGAGCTTATAACAACATTAAGTAAACAGCACAGCGGAAGGAAAGAATAGTACATTGATATACAGCTTTGATACAATATCTGATACAACAGATGATACAATAGATATCAATATACAATGAATATCAATATACATCAGAGATATGATACAAGAGAATAGCAGCGGAACAAATTACTCCATCCTCCAAAGCACCAATCCAGAAATAGCCCGAACTCCCATAGATAAGAAAGTGCAGTTCATATCCAAAGACTGAACTAGCTCCAGATAATCTAGTAAACCTGATTATCTGAAAGACTCAACTCTAGACTGCCTGTGTAGAAAAATTTTGAGCACCCAGAGTTTAGGAAAGAATGAATAAACTCCGCATCAGTCATGGGACTGGTGTGAGCAACAAAAACAGTTTATCTTTAAAAAAAACAACAAGAGAATTTTAAAGTTAATTCGCAATGCATTTCAAAATAAAACTACCATAAGACCTCCCACCGCACACACAATACAAACGCAGACTTAGAGGAGATTTGTTCTTATGTTAGTCAAAGATGCTTACTACACAAAATCAAATCATTTTTGATATTATTATTAGTGTATAGTGTGGAAAACATTTCGAACGTAGAATATAAATCTTAGTCAGCATAGGTACCATTATATTATGCCTACTATAGCTACCATATTAGATGGCAGGTTCTACAACTAAAACCGTACAAGGTTAGTATTGTTTCTTTGGGTTTCCAACAAATGGTCAGGCCAAGGAACTTCCATTGCCACATGAGTATGCCTCTCGAAAGACGACCTGAGAACCTAATCGGATCTTTGCTAACACAAGGCCGGGTTACCCATAACTGGGTACCTACTGACACGAATATGGCATCCCCCGATCGTAACCGATCTATATCCGAGGATCCTCGATTCCAACAACCACAAAGTAATAAATTTGCAACAACAACATAAGTTAAGTATCTGGGTTCCATACCATCATACCACCTCTATCCAGAAGGAATGACATACACTAAAGGGGCGCTATGCCCTAATAACCTTGCTGCATCCTTCCTGTTTTGACCATTTACGGGGTGTGAGGTCTGACGAAGTCTCATCCACAAAGCTATGCTTTTCACAAAAGCCACGCTTTGATCAACAAATGCTCAGCGGCACTCAGCATGCCACATTACCAAGTTGGGAATATATTGCTGATAACCTTCAACTACATAACCTCTGAGCTCGTACGTCTCAGAGAAGGATGTTAAGCTAAGAGAATAAATTCTCCGCCACCAACAGAAATGTATTTGAAAGAAATCTGCTTTATATCTCAAATTGTAATGTCAGACATACAATCCATACACGTCTGTTCTGGGTTCGAACAGAACCGAAGGCACTTCCAAAGAAGCCCTTGCAAATTCGGATAATCCCTAATCACGTCCGGACTTCTCACCACATATGGAGTCTCTATACCGGGGACCAGTCGATGCAAAGACATTCGACGAGTTGTCCTTTCGTTTTCGAAAATATCCGGTCTTCACCACCGTTCTTCAAATGCTATCCATAACGTCGTATCACATATTCGGAATGGGCTATATGACACAAAGGTCCTTTCCCGGCTAAACCGAATAGTGAGCGCAATATTTAAAACATATGGATATAGGATTCCTATTAAGTCACAACTTAATAATTCAAAAAAAAAATTCGAATTGTTTAAATAAATTATCATTTCCAATCTTTTTAAAACAAAACGATTCACTTCACAAAGTTCACCCATTTTCCAAAAGATCCATTTACGGATTTCAAAACAACTTCCATTAGAATTGGATTAACTCGTTAAATCTATAAATTAAGATTTAATTTAAAATTTTCAAACTCGTTTCCAAAGATTCATTCATAGATTTTCAAAACTTTTCCATTTCATTTTGAGTTTGAAATCTCTTAACACAAATTGGAAGTTCATTACTTATGTGAAAACTTTTATTTAGTTGAAAACAAATATTTTTCTTTTCAGAAAAATCCAATTATATTTGCATGAGTTAAAGCCTTTGAATTAAATTCAAATTCCCAAATCGATACTTTGAAAATGGTTTGACCCATATAAAATTAGTATAACATCTTTAATTCCTAATTTCTAAACATAGAATTCAATTTCAAATATTGAATTCAAATTTACATCAAAATATTTAAATTTCAAACTAAATCAAGTTATTCAAAATAAAATTCATCTTTGAAATTCCATTTCAAAAGATTTTCACTTTAAACCAATTCATTTCAAAAACTATTTGAATTTAAAAAATCAAATTCAAAACTATTTTCAAAAATCTGTGACTTAATCGATTTCCTCGTGAAATCCATATTTGTGTGTGTATGGTGTGGTCCAGGGGTTATACACAATAGTGCAACATCATCAATCATCACAGATTACATCACGGCAATATCGATAAGTGGTATATATAACGCTTATCTATATACATAGAATCACAGATAGGAAATACGAATGCATTATAAATGAATAAATTATATTCATCACAGCTTGAATTAAAACAATTCAAATCACAAAGCATCACATATGAGGAATATCAATCATCCAACATCCAACAGAATCCAAACATCCATAAGTAGGATTAATTTTCATTATCCGATTAATTTAAATCAGGTCGGTCATCAATCATGTTTAATTAACATTACTTGGTTTCAAATCATTTGATCGATTGTCCTTTAATCATTTATTAAATTAATCAATCAACTTTTAATAATTTAAATAATTAATCTTTAATTATCCTTTGATTAATTCACTTAACTTATTAAACATCTTTAAATTAACCATCTTTGTAATTAATTATCATTAACAATTCTTAATTACAAATAAATTAGACACTTAAATTATTAATTACAAACATTTAATTAATTATTCTTTAATTCATCATTAATTACCCTTTAATTAATAATAAATTCTTAATTAATTATTATCAATTAATTACAATAATAAATAAATTAATTACTTCCCAATTAATAATTATCTCTTAATCACTTTAATTAATTGACCTTTAATAAATTATTCTTAAATTAATTACCTTAATTAATTAACCACATTAATTAGTTGTTCTTTAGAGTAATTAACCTTTAATTACTTTGATAAATTTTTTATTTCATTAATTAATTACAAATCAATTTATCCATTTTAATTATCTCAATAATTAAATGAATTACATATCATAAATTCAAATTTTCATTAAGATAAAACTTCTCTTATCTATACATTTGAAAACTTCATTTCAATTTTACCTTTGGATTTCATTTTAAATCCAAAATTTAAAATAAACATCCATTTTATATTCAACAAAGTTTAAACAATTTCAAAATCCTTTTTTTTCACAAGTTAAAGAATTATTTATTTTATTATAGAAGTTTCCAATTTTATTTTAAATCCAAATCAATTTAAAATTTCACTCCATCCTCAAATCTTTTTAAAACAATTTAAATTTTAAAAACTTCTTCTATGACAGGGCTAAGATTCAGATTTGGGTTTTAAGTCCAGATTTAACTTAGATTTGAAATTTAGTTTAAACCTTTACTTTTACATTATAAAGCTTCGTTTTTAAATTCAACTATTCAACATTTTAAAGTTGTTCAAATAATTTAAACTTTTAAAACCTTATTTTATTTTAAAACTAAGATTCAAACTAAACTTTAATCAGATTTTAAAACTCGTTTGAATCTTTACTTTTTATTTTAAATTCCAGTTTTAAAATTTTCTTAAACTCGCAGGCTTAAGCATGTAACAAGATACTAACCCGAGCAATCAATATTTGCTTCGAGTCTCATCTCCCCTACTTCGAGTCACATACTCGAATGACTCGAGTAAAGCCCGAGAAAAAAAACTGCAAATCCTCAAAAACCACCAGACCCTCAAGAATGCACGGTGCACGTGCATAGTGGCTCTGGCCACCTCCGACCATCCACCAGAACTGCAACCCCTCGCCGATCAACTCAAGACAACATCACGATCATCCAAACCCACTGCAGCATCTCGAATCAAAATCGAGTAGCCTGGCACCAACCTTTTAACAACAACTCATACCTGGAAACCTGGAAACGTTCCCCTCACCAAACCTGGCAACGCCTTGCTCTCGCCGCCCCGACCACCGGCGCCTTTGAAACTCCGGTCGTGGACTCGTCATTTTCCCAAGCTTCCATCACCCAGAAGCTCACCACACTCGATCACCTATGGTAGCCGCGGTGATCGATGCACGACGCATGGGAAAATTAGGTTTAAAAATTTAAACGGTTCGTCGCCGCTTCCATGATGAGCTACACCGCCATTCACCATTTTTCCTCGATACTCCGATCACTCCTCCTTCACCACAGAGAACTCCGACCTTCTCAGATACTTAGATCACCGGGAAGCCCCAAAATTCCATTTTTTGTTCATTCTAGAACCGCGCACTCAACCACAAACTGAAAATCTTAATTTTTGCGTTAAAAATTAAGTTTTGGTTTGTGGATTCAAATTACAATCCTGAATTTTTGAATCACAATGTTTGGGTTTCCACTTATTTAAGACTTGGTCTGTTATTTTGATTACTAGAGACTATTCATATTTCTTTAACTTAAATAAAAATTTTAAAACTAAAGTTGATGATGAAATACACAAGTTTCATTTGAAAACTTGAATTTAAACAGAGATAAATCAAAAGAAAAAGAGTTTTGACTGAAGTTTAAGTTTAAACAAGGAATAGATTTGCAGGTGAACAAATATACAACCCATTCGTACAGATGTATGTACACACAGCCATGTATTTATCAACATATATACAATCATACTTATTTCATAGGTAAGTCAAGCAAACAGATTTATAAAAAATAATAATTAAAATGTGATGTTACTCACCTGTAAAGATGAAGAACAGAGGAACCTTCCTGTTTGCAACTGCAGATTTGTTTTATTTATTTTTTCCTGATTCCTGTTTTATTGTATAATGTTGTTTTGAGTTTTAATGGTATTACTTTAGATTTTTTTTTCTTAGCATTGAGGGAAACAAACTGAAATGAGATAATGGATTGATGCATATAAAAAGAAAGTTTATAGGCTGTGCTATTTTCTGTTTGTACAACATGGATGATATTTTTTTCTTTTTAGTACAACAATAGGCAGTGATTTCTTTTCCTTGTATGGTGGCCGATATGCATATTATATGGTGTACTAAGATTTGGCATTAACTCCATCATGTTTATTTTATTATGCAGGTTCATTTTGGAGGCTGGTAGATGTGTGTGTGTGTGTGTGTGTGTGTGTGTGTGTGTGTGTGTGTGTGTGTGTGTATACTAGAAGTGATATGGCTTTAGCTAGCATTAAATGCCAAGGTACATGTCTCCATACTTACTTGTTTCATTTTTATACTTATTTTATTTTATTTATTCATTATCTTATTTTACAGGCATACTTTATTTTGTTTACTGAAATAAAGCTATTATCTCGGCTGATATGTTGTATATACTTAGAGATGCTTTATTTTTACTTGCTTTACAAGCTTTTGCTTTGGTTTTGTTTTAAGTGTACATACTTATTTGTTTTGTTTTGTTTCTATACCTTGTTTTTTTTGTTTATTTACTTACTCTTTTATTTGCCTGCATACTTGCATTTGTTTATATTTGTTTTATGCTTTGTATTCTTTGTTTCTTTATTTTGTTTTACACTTTGTTTTACAAGCCCGGTTACATATATTTATATTCTTGTTTGAACACACTTGTTTCATATTTGAATGTATTTAACTATCTACTTTTTTCTATTTCTTTGTAATATAGATGAGATTTTGTATTTATTATGTTGTTGAATATATTTTTTTAACTAATTTTTTTAATGTATATATATAATGTTTTATTGTTTACATAACCAAAATCTTAAGATATTTTTTTTAACTTATTACTTATCGTCTTATCTTACAACTTCATTCATTCATTATTTAGATGTTAATTTCTAAAAGAAATCATTTTTAAAACTTAATAAAATAAACACATATCTTTTTATATGAATTAAAGAAATTCAAAGTAATTCACCAATAAATGTCACAATTTTATTCAAAATTAAAATAAATTATCAGTTTAAAATCAATAAAAATTCAGGATCGTTACAAATTCCCCCTTAAAGAAATTTCGTCCCCAAAATTTACAAGCATGAAAACAATACAGAGATAGATAGATTCGATCTCCTATAATTCCTCAAACATAAGATATGGATTCCAAACTCAAATCGGAATATTCCAATGTATATACCAACTTGTCCCTCTTCGGACTTCGATCAACCCGAGAAATTGTAACAGAATTTCAAATTTGGTTTTAAACAAAATCGTTTATCTATTCAAATCAAATTTAGCTTCATATTATGTTAATCAATTTAACTCAAATTAAAATTTCCAATTCATTTTCATTTAGGTTTAAAATCAAAAACTGATAAGAAACCGATAAAGATACGAAGTAAGGATTTCCTACAAAGATTCGTAGGGCCATCATCGCACCGAAACTTCTTTCTTGTAGCTGTCACGAAGAAATCAAAAGAATTTGGAACGACGAATCAAAAAAGATTGAGAAGAGAAATATCATTTCCATTGTTGCAGGGTATTGACCATTTATAGTGATACTCCCCTGTCCCCTATCCCGTCCTCTTCTTGCACTCATACTCACTATCAATGGATAGTAAGAGAATTTACTGAGGCATTCGAACAGATATCTTAGGGAATACTCATTCTAGGGATACTTTACCCTATCTCTAATGAGCTACTTAACGTGTTATACTCCTGAGCTAAAGTTTCACCTTAGCTCTGATACCAAATGTAACGAGAAGGATTTGTCGCGCTCGAAAATCGACGTCCATACTTCATTCGTACCCGAATGCCGTAGATTCGACCTTTCAAATCCGATTCGTCGGAGCTTATAACAACATTAAGTAAACAACACAGCGGAAGGAAAGAATAATACATTGATATACAGCTTTGATACAATATCTGATACAACAGATGACACAATAGATATCAACATACAATGAATATCAGTATACATCAGAGATATGATACAAGAGAATAGCAGCGGAACAAATAACTCCATCCTCCAAAGCACCAATCCAGAAATAGCTCGAACTCCCAAAGATAAGCAACTGCAGTCCATATCCAAAGACTGAACTAGCTCCAGATAATCTACTAAACCTGACTATCTGAAAGACCCAACTCTAGACTGCCCGTGTAGAAAAATTTTGAGCACCCAGAGTTTAGGAAAGAAACAATAAACTTCGGATCAGTCGTGGGACTGGTGTGAGCAACAAAAATAGTTTATCTTTAAAAAAAAACAACAAGAGAATTTTAAAGTTAATTCGCAATGCTTTTCAAAATGAAACTACCATAAGACCTCCCACCGCACACACAATGCAAACGCAGACTTGGAGGAGATTTGTTCTTATGTTAGTCAAAGATGCTTACTACGCAAAATCAAATCATTTTTGATATTATTATTAGTTCATAGTGTAGAAAACATTTCGAAAGTAGAATATAAATCTTAGCCAGCATAGGCACCATTATATTATGCCTACTATAGCTACCATATTAGATGGCAGGTTCTACAACTAAAACCGTACAAGGTTTGTATTGTTTCTTTGGATTTCCAATAAATGGTCAGGCCAAGGAACTTCCCATTGCCACATGAGTACGCCTCTGGAAAGACGACCCGAGAACCTAACCGGATCTCCGCCAACACAACGTCGGGTTACCCCTAACTGGGTAACTACTGACACGAATATGTCATCCCTCGATCGTAACCGATCTATATCCGAGGATCCTCGATTCCAACAACCACAAAGTAATAAATTTGTAGCAACAACATAGGTTAAGTATCTGGGTTCCATACCATAATACCACCTCTATCCAGAAGGAATGACATACACTAAAGGGGCGCTACCCTCGAATAACCTTGCTGCATCCTTCCTGTTTTGACCATTTCCGGGGTATGAGGTCCGACGAAGTCTCGTCCACAAAGCTATGCTTTTCACAAAAGCCACATTTTGATCAACAAATGCTCAGCAGCACTCAGCATGCCACATTACCTAGTTGGGAATATATTGCTGATAACCTTCAACTACAAAACCTCTGAGCTCGTACGTCTCAGAGTAGGGTGTTAAGCTAAGAGAATAAATTCTCCGCCACTAACAGAAATGTATTTGAAAGAAATCTGCTTTATATCTCAAATTGTAATGTCAGACATACAATCCATACAAGTCTGTTCTGGGTTCAAACAGAACCGGAGGCACTTCCAAAGAAGCCCTTGCAAATTCGGATAATCCCTAATCACGTCCGAACTTCTCATCATATATAGAGTCTCTATACCGGGGACCAGTCGACGCAAAGACATTCGATGAGTTGTCCTTTCGTTTTTGAAAATATCTGGTCTTCACCACCGGTCTTCAAATGCTATCCATAATGTCATATCACATATTCGGAATGGGCTATATGACACAAAGGTCCTTTCCTGGCTAAACCGAACAGTGAGCGCAATATTTAAAACATATGGATATGGGATTCCTATTAAGTCACAACTTAATAATTCAAAATTTTCTTTCGAATGGTTTAAACAAATTATCATTTCCAATCTTTTTAAAACAAAAAGATTCACTTCACAAAGTTCACCCGTTTTCCCAAAGATCCATTTACGGATTTCAAAACAACTTCCATTTCAATTGGATTAACTCGTTAAATCTTTAAGTTAAGATTTAATTTAAAATTTTCAAACTCGTTTCCAAAGATTCATTCATAGCTTTTCAAAATGTTTCCATTTCATTTTAAATTTGAAATCTCTTAACACAAATTGGACGTTCATTACTTATGTGAAAACTTTTATTTATTTGAAAACAAATATTTTTCGTTTCCAAAAAGTCCAATTATATTTGCACGAGTTAAAGCCTTTGAATTAAATTCAAATTCCCAACTCGATACTTTGAAAATGGTTTGACCCATATAAAATTAGTATAACATCTTTAATTCCTAATTTCTAAACATAGAATTCAATTTCAAATATTGAATTCAAATTTGCATCAAAATATTTAAATTTCAGACTAAATCAAGTTATTCAAAATAAAATTCACCTTTGAAATTCCATTTCAAAAGATTTTCACTTTAAACCCAATTCATATCAAAAACTATTTGAATTTAAAAATTCAAATTCAAAACTATTTTCAAAAATCTGTGACTTAATCGATTTCCTCGTGAAATCCATATTTGTGTGTGTATGGTGTGGTCCAGGGCTTTTACACAATAGTGCAACATCATCAATCATCACAGATTACATCACAGGAATATCGATAAGCGGTATATATAACGCTTATCTATATACACAGAATCACAGATAGGAAATATGAATGCATTATAAATGAATAAATTATATTCATCACAGCTTGAATTAAAACAATTCAAATCACAAAGCATCACATATGAGGAATATCAATCACCCAACATCCAACAGAATCCAAACATCCATAAGTAGGATTAATTTTCATTATCCGATTAATTTAAATCGGGTAGGTCATCAATCATGTTTAATTAACATTACTTGGTTTCAAATCATTTGATTGATTGTCCTTTAATCATTTATTAAATTAATCAATCAACTTTTAATAATTTAAATAATTAATCTTTAATTGTCCAATTATCCTTTGATTAATTCAGTTAACTTATTAAACATCTTTAAATTAACCATCGTTGTAATTAATTATCATTAACAATTCTTAATTACAAATAAATTAGACACTTAAAATATTAATTACAAACATTTAATTAATTATTCTTTAATTCATCATTAATTACCCTTTAATTAATATTAAATTCTTAATTAATTATTCTTAATTAATTACAATAATAAATAAATTAATTACTCCCCAATTAATAATTATCTCTTAATCACTTTAATTAATTGACCTTTAATAAATTATTCTTAAATTAATTACCTTAATTAATTAACCACATTAATTAGTTGTTCTTTAGAGTAATTAACCTTTAATTACTTTGATAAAATTTTCATTTTATTAATTAATTACAAATCAATTTATCCATTTTAATTATCTTAATAATTAAATGAATTACATATCATAAATTCAAATTTTCATTAAGATAAACCTTCTCTTATCTATACATTTGAAAACATTCATTTCAATTTTACCTTTGGATTTTATTTTAAATCCAAGATTTAAAATAAAAATCCATTTTATCTTTAACAAAGTTTAAATAATTTCAAAATCCCTTTTTTTCACAAGTTAAAGAATTATGTATTTTATAATAGAATTTTCCAATTTTATTTTAAATTCAAATCAATTTAAAATTTCACTCCATCCTCAAATCTTTTTAAAACAATTTAAATTTAAAAAACTTCTTCTATGACTGGGCTAAGATTCAGATTTGGGTTTTGAGTCCATGTAACGACCCAGAATTTCTATTAATTAAAATTTGTATATTTAATTAATTTTAAATATTAATAAGTGAAATTTATAAGTCGAATAAATTTTATTTTGAATGATTGGATTTAATTGGATAATTAAATCGATAATTTAATATGTGAAAATACAGAAATAATTGAAAATTGGGTAAAATATAATTGAAAATGATTTGTAAAATTTTATTATATCATATTGAAGTTAGAACGATATTTTAGAACTTTTAAAATTGAATCAAAAGTTAATTCGTGAAAATTGAATATTTTAATATTTAATCGACTAGTGAAATTAGCCAATTTTCGAACAGTCTCAGAATTGGACGAAACTAGTTTCACTGGATCCGTAATAGTTTGTTATTACCGGATTTCAATTTTCGTAGCAATCGGAGTTGTCGTTTGATCGTGCTGCTCGAAACGCATCGAAATTGTTTTTAATATTAATTTGGCGAGTTAAAATAGTCATTTTTCAAACAGTCTTGCATTTCAACGAAACCAGTTTCATCGGATCCGTAATGTGATATTATTGTATGGTTTCAAATTTCGTGTCAATCGGATTTACCGTTTGTCCGGTGCAAGCTAAAACGCTTAGAAAATCGTTTAATCGGTTTAATTTTAAATTGAACGTTTATTGCCATAACTTGCACAAATTACCGAATTAGCTTCTGAAACCTATTCCAATGCATCCAAAACGCGGGATAAACCCTAGAAGAGCCGGTCACCGCGCGTAAATCGGAGTTTGGAAATTTCGGAATGAATAGTGTTCGTTTATTTTCTATAAATAGACCATTTTTATTCACAAAATAAAAAAAAATTAGCTAGGGTTTCAGGGCCGGCCGCCACTTCGAAACCAAGGGCTTAAAATTCGTTTTATTCTTCCTTTAATTTATTTCAATCCGTCAAAAATCAATGAAAGTTGTTAACTACAACATTGTAGAGCGAAGTGAGAGCTTTGATTTCATACGGAGATGATCGTCATCGGAGCAACGTAGGGGGAGCTGGGAAGGCGTGTTCGTGGCCGTCTCGTGCACGTATTTCGAAAATTTATGGTGGCCGAGCTTCATGCAGGGGTGGCTGTGCGTAGCTCTTGGCGAGAGCTTCGAAGTGACGTATCCTGATCATCATGAAATCGAGTTGTTGGGTCGCAAAAATTCAAGAATCATTGGCGGCTATGGGTTGTTTCTTGCGTGAGTTAACTGGAGGGGGAGATGATGAAAGGTGCGGTCAGGATGTTGGAGCTTTGAAATGCACGGCTATGATTAAAGTTAGGTTAAAATAAAAATTTAAGTTGTATATTAATTTATATAAAAATTTGTATTAACTTCAAAATGCTATAACTTGTTGATACGAGGTCGAAAACGCGCGAAACCAGTTGCGTTGGGTTCGTATGGACGAGCACTACGCTATGGAATTGGATTGGAGTCGTTTGGAGTTAGTGAGAATTTCGGGTAAAATTAAACGCGCGTTTAATTTTATTCGAAATAAATCGCTAAAACGAAATTGAAATCAAGGTGAGAACTTCTCACTCAATCGAATCGGTCTCGATTTTATTTTAAATAGTTATATTTAAAATATTTGAATGCATGTTTGAATGATGATTATTATCTATTGATTGTTAAAATAGACATTATGCGCCGTTAGTAAGCGGATGTTATTTATTAAAAACATATACTGCGAATATTTCATAAACAGTGAAATTGGTATTATATATAATAGCAATATATATATATATATATATATTGGCAAATGTATATATTGCAGTTGTTGATTTCTCGCATTTTATAGCGGATGAGACCCTATTGCGCCGTCTATTAAGTGGATAATATTTTATAAATCCCATATACCGCGATAATTCCGTACTGGAGCGGAAGTGGTATTGTGCTAATGTTTGTTGATTATCATATCGATATATGATATTTGGATGTCGTGATTGACTATTTGGTGCTACTACATCATCGGATCCATTTTTGAAGTTTTAAATAATGATTTTGGTTTTTAAAATGAATTTTAAAGTGATTTCCGAAAGTATACGTTTTATTTAATTTTGAATTGTTAAAATAAATAAACGTTAAAATTTTATTTTCACAAAAGTTATGATTTTTGGAAAATAATGCTTAAGTATGATTTTGAAATATATAAGCTTTAAATAACGATTTTTAAGTTATTAAAAGGATTAATTGGTTTAAATTGGGGTCTTTGAATTATTAAAAACGATGTATATAAATGACTTATAAAAATTGATATTTTATAAATTAAAAATATTGGAATATTAAAACGAGTTTTTATAAGTATTAAAAATGAAATAAAAATGGATTTCATAAGTGAACGGAATTTATAGATTTATAAATTGTGAAGTTATAAAATGAATAGATTTTGTGAAATAGAAGATTTATAAGTAATTACCTTATAAATCGGATTTTGGCATTTAAAATGAGATATAAAAAGGATTTTTTATAAATAGAAGTTTATATAAATATAAAAGGAATTTATAAACATTGTTTATAAATTCGAAATCAATTGAATTTGATAAATTGAATATAGAAGTTTATGAAAGGTAATTTATTCGCGATTTTGGGTAGCGAATAAATTCTTGAAAATAAAACGTGTTGTAAATATAGAAATGGGGCTAGTGAAGTATATTCATGATTTTGGACAACGAATATATTATTAAGTAAAATGGATATGTTTTGGGAAAGCGATATTATTTAAAGAAGTTGATTATTTTAACGACGTTTTAAAATGTGTTAAATATCGAAACCATAGATTTCAACATTCATTGTTGAAATAGACGTTTTCGAGAAATAAAAGGAAATGGTGGACTATAACACTATTGTTATAGTAAATGATTTCCGAAAGGAAATGTTTTGTATAGTATTGGGATTTATACATCTATTTAAACTTTGAATTCTTATACTAGTGATTTTGGGTCGTCGTAACGATGTTTTACGCAACATTCGTTTTAGCCCAACCAAATGTGTTAAGTGAATGTTTTCCTTAAAGAATGAAATATATACTTAATTTCGATATTAAGTATATTGAATATTTTCTAAGTATTGAAAATAAATGGATGTGTGAATTATTGATTAATAAATAAGTATGGAAATGTTTTTCCAATGTGAAATGAAATATTTTGAGAATTTATCTTTTTGAAGATAAATTGAAAATGAATAATTGAAATCGTATATTCATAAATATTTTGGAATGTAAATTCACTATGGAATTTATAAATGAAAAGGGGAATTTGTTTAAAAATAAACGTTGATTTATTTTTGAAGTGTGGGAATTAATTTACGGATTTGGAACGTAAATATAAAGTAAATCGTTAAGGATTTATTTGATTGGTTTAAATGAACCATTTTTGAAATGAATGTATTTCCGAGTAAGGAAATGATTGAAATTTGTTTTCAAAAGTGATAAAGGATTGAAAAGTGATTTGAAAATTTGTTTTCAAATGGTTGAAGTGTGGAAATTATATATCTAGTAAAGATATTTTGGAAAGTAAATAATTTGGGAAATTATTTGGAATTTGGTGATGTTGAGCACGCCTATTGATAGTTAAATAATCCGACTATCAATATCTACCTTTAAATAGGTATTTGTTGTGAATTGCTTGAATTGGATGCCACACTTATTTTTGAATAAGCGCTCACTATTCGGGTTAGCCGGGAAAGGACCTTTGGGTCGTATAACCATTCTGAATGTGTGATACGTCGTTATGGATTGCATTTGAAGACCGGTGTTGAAGACCGGGTATTTGTGAAAATGATAGAATGACCTATCGATTGTTTCCACACCGTTAGCTACGGTATGGAGATTTCCTTTGTGATGGGAAATTCGATCGGGTTTGTGAATACCCGGATTGCAAGGACTTCTTTGTAAGTGCCTTCGGTTACGTTCAATCCCGGAACGTACTTGTATGGATGTGTGTCTGACATTACAATTTGAGATGTAAAGCTGGTTTCTATCAAATATATTTCTGTTGGTGGCGGAGAATTTATTCTCTTAGCTTAACACCCTTCTCTGAGACGTACGAGCTCTGAGGTTATGTAGTTGATGGTTACTAGTGATACATTCTCAAGTTGGTAATGTGGCATATAAGTGCTATTGAGCATTTGTGAATTAAAGCATAGCTTTTATATAAAGCTTTGCTTTGTGAACGAGACTTCGTCAAGCTTCACAGACCGGTCGTGGTCGAAACAGGAATCGTGGCAGCAAGGTTATTTGGGGGTCGCACCTCCATAGGGTATGTCATTTCCTATCTGGATTATAAGTAGTATCATGGTATGGAGCCCAGATACTTACTTTATGGACACACTATATTTATTGTTGTGTGATGTTGGTTATCGAGCGCTCGGTTTAAGGTTCCAAAGGACCGGGGGATGACATACTCGTGTCAGTTGTTACCTAGTTTGAAAGGTAACCCGGCCTTGTGTAGTAGAGATCTAACCGTAACGTTCGATCCGGGAACGTTTCTCTAGAGGTGTTCTATTTTAATTGGGAAGTTCCTTTGCCCGACCATTTGTTGGAAATCCAAAACAAAACAATACGTGCCTTGTACGGTTTTAGTTGTAGAACCTGCCATTTAATACGGTAGCTATAGTAGGCATACCATCATGGTACGTATGCTGGCTAAGATTTATATCTTTACTTTCGAAATCGTTTTCTACACTATGCACTAGTAATAATATCAAATGTTTCTTTTTAATGCGTATCAAAAATCTTTGACTATCATAAGGAGAAATCTCCTCCAATTCTGCGTTTGCATTGTGTGTGTGGAAGGAGGCCTTATGGTAGTCTCATTTTTAAAAGCATTGCGAATTGACTTTAAAAAAAAATATTCCTCTATTTTGATTTTAAAGAAAAATAACTGTTTTAGTTCTCACACCAGTCACATGACTGACTTGGAGTTTATTGTTTTCCTTCCTAAACTCTGGGTGCCCACAAATTTCCACACGGGCAGTCTAGAGATATGTTATCAGGTTATTCTGGACTTTGGAGTGCTATGGAGCTCAGAAGGCGAGCTGCATATCGAGACGTACCACTTGTATATGATATTATACTATGTATTATTCAGCTGTGTATTCTGCATGAGAACAAGTTTATATAACTGTCCATTGATTTATTGACTCTGTTGTCTATTGTTGTTGTAAACTCTGATAATGATGTAATGTATAAAATGTACAGTTCTTTGTTTTAAAGATTATTCATTTATTTATTATATGTTGTTCCGCTGCGATTGTGAGATTTTGATGTTGTTCTGTTGTTCTTTCTGTTCTGTTCTATCTTTTTCTTTCCTCTTCTATCTTTTTCTTCTTCTTAAACCATAACGGTTCGGTTTTCGACATTCGATTTTGCGGCAGTTGATACAGTGAAGGTATTAATGTCGATTTTCGAGCAATGAAAAATCGCAAACGTTACATTTAGTATCAGAGAATATGGTTAAGCGACAACCGTGGCTCTATTGGGAATTTCTCATTAGAGATAGAGTCAGCAGTACTCTAGAATTAGTGTGAGTGTAATAATAGATACGAGTGCGTATTTGTTAGTGAATATAAAAATGTTTTATATTGTGTTTGCTTATCCGTTGAGCTGTTTGTGGATTCTGATCGGTGTATGGGACGCCATATTATCGATAGGGATTTCTAAACACTTAAACGAGGCATGTCGACATAGTATTATTTTAATTGGGTAAATGAAATAATTTTACCTTGATTATATTTTATATATATAAAGGAATAATTTTTCAGAATTATTAAAGTGTGTATGAATTGATTGTTTGGTTGTTGAATAAAAACAACAATTTTTAAAGAATAATTGTATAAGCAAATGAATTATAAGATGGAATTATAATTAAAATGATTTACAATTGTGAAATAATCTTATATACAAGAAGTGAAATTATATAAGTAAAAGATTTATAAATGTGATTTATAATCTGAAATAAAATTCCAAAGAAGTGTTTTGAAAGGACTTGATATTTTGGAAAATTGATGAAGAGATGAAAGCTCTAAACTCTTTTCGGTTTCTGGAAAATAATTCCGATGATGATCGCGACATCATTGGTGTTCATTTTTGGGTTTCCAAAAGAGGAATTGCTGCCAAATTGTTTTAAAAGAAAGTTGTTTGGAAAATTTGGATTTGATTTGGATTTGATAAGATGTTTGAAATGGAATATAACTTAAGTGAAGTTGAATGAAGTTGATTTTGGTGTCAAAGTAAATTAATAAGTAAATTAATGAAGTGAAGTCATTAAGAATTTGAACTTGAGTTATATGAATGAAATTCAACATTATATTGTTAAAGGAATAAGCAATTGAATTGAACTAATGGATTAAATGTTAATCAATTAAATGTAAATAATTGATATGAAATAATGAATGTAAGTGTTAATTCATTAGAAGCTAATGTTATTAGAAGTTGAATAAATTGAATGGAAGTCAATTTAATATGATCCAATTGGAATTAAAAGTGTTAAACCAAATTGAATATAAAGTGAATAAATTTGGTTGTGTTGGATAAACATTGGTTGTTATTTGATTGTTGATTGATTGTATATAATTCATTAAGTGTTAATGAAATTGAATTAGCGAAATTCGAAGCTATGTAATTGAATTCAAATGGATAATATGTAAATTTGAATAGAATTGAATTTGATTTGATTTGATTTGGAAGTAAACTAAGTTGAATATAAATTAGTGGATGCAAACTAATTGAAATTGAATATGAATGAAAGTTAGTAAAATCCAATATAAATGAATCAAATGTGATTTAAATGGAAAACCAATTCATTGAATATTAATGAGAATATGAATGAATATTGATTTGATTATGGATGATAGTTGGTTGATGTTTGCATTTGTTGTTTTGTTGCATTTGCTATGTTGGCACATGTAGTTGTTATGTTGCTATATGTTGTATATTGATATTATTTTCATATCTACATGTTCTCATATGTTTGATTTAGTGTTTAGTAGGTGCGGATTGCGCTTGCTTCGCATTTGGAGCTTGCTTTCACGCTATATTAGCCGTATATGCTCGCTAATAATAAATAAGGTACATATCTCGGATTACATACCGTACTTTTACATTTTTTTCCCTGCGGGATGCCTCATCACTTGATGAGATGTATATTTATGATATATATACTGTCATTTTTTTTCGGATCGACCCACGCAAAGGAGACTATGGCGAATTTTTCCGAAAATTTAAGGCGTTTGAAATTTTTTTGAGAAAATTGGAAAATTTTGTGAAAACTATAACTTTGATTTTGGAATTGAAAGTTAAACAGTGGTAGTTGGTTTCCAAAAGATAACTAAGTATGATTTGAAAACTTAGTAAGTTATTGTAGAAGTTTAACTATGGATTTTGGAAAGTTAATGAATTCTGTAAATTTTTCTTACTTGGTAATTTCGAGGACGAAATTCTTTTAAGGGGGGAAGTATGTAACGACCCAGAATTTCTCTTAATAAAATTTGTATATTTAACTAATTTTGAATATTAATAAGTGAAATTTATAAGTCGAATAAATTTTATTTTGAATAATTGGATTTAATTGGATAATTAAATCGATAATTTAATATGTGAAAATACAGAAATAATTGAAAATTGGGTAAAATATAATTGAAAATGATTTGTAAAATTTTATTATATCATATTGAAGTTAGAACGATATTTTAGCACTTTTAAAATCGAATTAAAAGTTAATTTGTGAAAATTGAATATTTTAATATTTAATCGACTAGTGAAATTAGCCAATTTTCGAACAGTCGCAGAATTGGACGAAACCAGTTTCATTGGATCCGTAATAGTTTGTTATTACCGTATTTCAATTTTCGTAGCAATCGGAGTTGTCGTTTGATCATGGCTGCTTGAAACGCATCGAAATTGTTTTTAATATTAATTTGGCGAGTTAAAATAGTCATTTTTCAAACGTCTCGGATTTCGACGAAACCAGTTTCATCGGATCCGTAATGTGATATTATTGTATGGTTTCAAATTTCGTGTCAATCGGATTTACCGTTTGTCCGGTGCAAGCTAAAACGCCTAGAAAATCGTTTAATCGGTTTAATTTTAAATTGAACGTTTATTGCCATAACTCGCACAGATGACCAAATTAGCTTCCGAAACCTATTCCATTGCGTCCAGAACGCGGGATAAACCCTAGAAAAGCCGGTCACCGCACGTAAATCGGAGTTTGGAAATTCCGGAATGAATAGTGTTCGTTTATTTTCTATAAATAAACCATTTTTATTCACAAAATAAAAAAAATTAGCTAGGGTTTCAGGGCCGGCCGCCACTTCGAAACCAAGGGCTGAAAATTCATTTTCTTCTTCCTTTAATTTATTTCAATCCGTCAAAAATCAATGAAAGTTGTTAACTACAACATTGTAGAGCGAAGTGAGAGCTTTGATTTCATACGGAGATGATCGTCATCGGAGCAACGTGGGGGGAGCTGGGAAGGCGCGTTCGTGGCCGTCTCGTGCACGTATTCCGAGAATTTATGGTGGCCGAGCTTCATGCAGGGGTGGCTGTGCGTAGCTCTTTGCGAGAGCTTCGAAGTGACGTATCCTGATCATCATGAAATCGAGTTGTTGGGTCGCAAAAATTCAAGAATCATTGGCGGCTATGGGTTGTTTCTTGCGTGAGTTAACTGGAGGGGGAGATGATGAAAGGTGCGGTCAGGATGTTGGAGCTTTGAAATGCACGGCTATGATTAAAGTTAGGTTAAAATAAAAATTTAAGTTGTATATTAATTTATATAAAAATTTGTATTAACTTCAAAATGCTATAACTTGTTGATACGAGGTCGAAAACGCGCGAAACCAGTTGCGTTGGGTTCGTATGGACGAGCACTACGCTATGGAATTGGATTGGAGTCGTTTGGAGTTAGTGAGAATTTCGGGTAAAATTAAACGCGCGTTTAATTTTATTCGAAATAAATCGCTAAAACGAAATTGAAATCAAGGTGAGAACTTCTCACTCAATCGAATCGGTCTCGATTTTATTTTAAATAGTTATATTTAAAATATTTGAATGCATGTTTGAATGATGATTATTATCTATTGATTGTTAAATAGACATTATGCGCCGTAAGTAAGCGGATGTTATTTATTAAAAACATATACCGCGAATATTTCATAAACAGTGAAATCGGTATTATATATAATAGCAATATATATATATTGGCATATGTATATACTGCAGTTGTTGATTTCCCGCATTTTATAGCGGATGAGACACTATTGCGCCGTCTATTAAGCGGATAATATTTTATAAATCCCATATACCGCGATAATTCCGTACTGGAGCAGAATTGGTATTGTGCTAATGTTTGTGGATGCAGGGAAACAGGTTGGAGGGATCCAACTGGATTCCTCAACTGTATTGATTTATTTACAGATATTTTGATATTTGTTGATTATCATATCGATATATGATATTTGGATGTCTTGATTGACTATTTGGTGCTACTGCATCATCGGATCCATTTTTGAAGTTTTAAATAATGATTTTGGTTTTAAAAATGAATTTTAAAGTGATTTCCGAAAGTATACGTTTTATTTAATTTTGAATACTTAAAATAAATAAACGTTAAAATTTTATTTTCACAAAAGTTATGATTTTTGGAAAATAATGCTTAAGTATGATTTTGAAATATATAAGCTTTAAATAACGATTTTTAAGTTATTAAAAGAATTAATTGGTTTAAATTGGGGTCTTTGAATTATTAAAAACGATGTATATAAAAGACTTATAAAAATTGATATTTTATAAATTAAAAATATTGGAATATTAAAACGAGTTTTTATAAGCGTTAAAAATGAAATAAAAATGGATTTCATAAGTGAACGGAATTTTTAGATTTATAAATTGTGAAGTTATAAAATGAATAGATTTTGTGAAATAGAAGATTTATAAGTAATTACCATATAAATCGGATTTTGGCATTTAAAATGAGATATAAAAAGGATTTTTTATAAATAGAAGTTTATAAAAATATAAAAGGAATTTATAAACATTGTTTATAAATTCGAAATCAATTGAATTTGATAAATTGAATATAGAAGTTTATGAAAGGTAATTTATTCGCGATTTTGGATAGCGAATAAATTCTTGAAAATAAAACATGTTGTAAATATTGAAATGGGGCTAGTGAAGAATATTCCCGATTTTGGACAACGAATTTATTATTAAGTAAAATGGATATGTTTTGGGAAAGCGGTAGTATTTAAAGAAGTTGATTATTTTACCGACGTTTTAAAATGTGTTAAATGTCGAAACCATAGATTTCAACATTCATTGTTGAAATAGGCGTTTTCGAGAAATAAAAGAAAATGGTGGACTATAACACTATTGCTATAGTAAATGATTTCCGAAAGGAAATGTTTTGTATAGTATTGGGATTTACATATCTATTTAAACTTTGAATCCCTATACTAGTGATTTTGGGTCGTCGTAACGATGTTTTACGCAACATTCATTTTAGCCCAAACAAATGTGTTAAGTGAATGTTTTCCTTAAAGAATGAAATATATACTTAATTTCGATATTAAGTATATTTAATATTTTCTAAGTATTGAAAATAAATGGATATGTGAATTACTTATTAATAAATAAGTATGGAAATGTTTTTCCAATGTGAAATGAAATATTTTGAGAATTTATCTTTTTGAAGATAAATTGAAAATGAATAATTGAAATCGTATATTCATAAATATTTTGGAATGTAAATTCACTATGGAATTTATAAATGAAAAGGGGAATTTGTTTAAAAATAAACGTTGATTTATTTTTGAAGTGTGGGAATTAATTTACGGATTTGGAACGTAAATATAATGTAAATCGTTAAGGATTTATTTGATTGGTTTAAATGAATCATTTTTGAAATGAAAGTATTTCCGAGTAAGGAAATGATTGAAATTTGTTTTCAAAAGTGATATAGGATTGAAAAGTGATTTGAAAATTTGTTTTGGTTGAAATGTGGAAATTATATATCTAGTAAAGATATTATGGAAAGTAAATAATTTGGGAAATTATTTGGAATTTGGTGATGTTGAGCACGCCTATTGATAGTTAAATAATCCGACTATCAATATTTACCTTTAAATAGGTATTTGTTGTGAATTGCTTGAATTGGATGCCACACTTATTTTTGAATAAGCGCTCACTATTCGGGTTAGCCGGGAAAGGACCTTTGGGTCGTATAACCATTCCGAATGTGTGATACGTCGTTATGGATTGCATTTGAAGACCGGTGTTGAAGACCGGGTATTTGTGAAAACGATAGAATGACCTATCGATTGTTTCCGCACCGTTAGTTACGGTATGGAGATTTCCTTTGTGATGGGAAATTCGATCGGGTTTGTGAATACTCGAATTGCCAGGACTTCTTTGGAAGTGCCTTCGGTTACGTTCGATCCCGGAACGTACTTGTATGGATGTGTGTCTGACATTACAATTTGAGATGTAAAGCTGGTTTCTATCAAATATATTTCTGTTGGTGGCGGAGAATTTATTCTCTTAGCTTGGCACCCTTCTCTGAGATGTACGAGCTCAGAGGTTATGTAGTTGATGGTTACTAGTGATACATTCCCAAGTTGGTAATGTGGCATATAAGTGCTATTGATCATTTTTGAATTAAAGCATAGCTTTTATATAAAGCGTTGCTTTGTGAACGAGACTTCGTCAAGCCTCACAGACCGGTTGTGGTCGAAACAGGAATCGTGGCAGCAAGGTTATTTGGGGGTCGCACCTCCATAGGGTATGTCATTTCCTATCTGGATTATAAGTAGTATCATGGTATGGAGCCCAGATACTTACTTTGTGGACACACTATATTTATTGTTGTGTGATGTTGGTTATCGAGCGCTGGTTTAAGGTTCCAAAGGACCGGGGGATGACATACTCGTGTCAGTTGTTACCTAGTTTGAAAGGTAATCCGGCCTTGTGTAGCAGAGATCTAACAGTAACGTTAGATCCGGGAACGTTTCTCCAGAGGCGTTCTATTTTAATTGGGAAGTTCCTTTGCCCGACCATTTGTTGGAAATCCAAAACAAAACAATACGTGCCTTGTACGGTTTTAGTTGTAGAACCTGCCATTTAATATGGTAGCTATAGTAGGCATACCATCATGGTACGTATGCTGGCTAAGATTTATATCTTTACTTTCAAAATTGTTTTCTACACTATGCACTAGTAATAATATCAAATGTTTCTTTTTAATGCGTATCAAGCATCTTTGACTATCATAAGGAGAAATCTCCTCCAATTCTGCGTTTGCATTGTGTGTGTGGCGGGAGGCCTTATGGTAGTCTCATTTTTAAAAGCATTGCGAATTGACTTTAAAAAAAAATTCCTCTATTTTGATTTTAAAGAAAAATAACTGTTTTAGTTTTCATACCAGTCACATGACTGACTCGGAGTTTATTGTTTTCCTTCCTAAACTCTGGGTGCCCACAAATTTCCATACGGGCAGTCTAGAGATAGGTTATTAGGTTATTCTGGACTTTGGAGTGCTATGGAGCTGATGTGCACGTAAATGTGCATATTTTTACCACCATATTTATTCTATTTAAATTAAATAAATGATCATATTGGGTATTTTAACTTGTTTTAACCAAAATTCATATTAATTCTAAATTTTCACATATTCATCTTCATATAGGGGCAAAACGGTCATTTAAGTGCATATATTTCTTTGAGAAAAATTAATTGAAAATTTGTATATATTTTTGTAGGAAATTGATCTCAAGTAGAAGTGGTTTCATGAAGATATGCATGCACAAAATTAATACAAAGGAATGAAGATGGAAATAATTCAAAGTGAATAACATGGAGGACCCCACCTACCCACCTACCTTAATGTACAAATTAAAGGCTAATGCACATGCTTTTGGACTTAATGGTTTCATGTACACTTAATGGGGGATTAAGACATGTTAATGGTTACTTGGCCTCCACACTTTCTAAGGGGCACTTTGGGTATTCCCCAAAAATATGAATTAGGGTTTCATACATGTATAAATACCCATATGTTTCATGTAACATGATTTCTTCTCTTAGTCTCTCTTAGGCCTCCTTCTCTTTAGTTTAGTTTAGATCAAAAATAAAATGAAAGCTCCTCTTTCTCTTTTCATGGCTACTTAGCCATTTTTATTTTGTGTAATCTTTTTTATGCAATTTAATATATACTCTTTCCTTTTCATGTGCATTTACTTTCATGTTGTAGTGTAGATCTCTTCTCTTTTATGCAAGTAGAATAATTTTTTCTTTCATTTTGCTCTCTTTTTTCTCTTCTTTTTATTCAATGTTGCTTGCTACATTTGTTCATATGATGACAAATATGAGAGGCTAAACCCCTTCAATTTAGGGGTAATGAAGCTCTCTAATCATGTAGCTTCAACTTAATTTGATGTTTATGCTCTCTTTTTGTGCTTAATGAGAATGATTGAAGTGGTTTAATGATGTTGTTTAGCTTTGAATTTGATAGTCTATGTTGTTTATAACAAATAGGCTATGCTTAAACAAACATAACACAAATTGCCTCTTCATCTAAATATGATTATGGCAAAGAAGTGAATGTTGAAATTGAAATTTGATAGCCTATATTTCTAAACAATAGTTAATAGGCTATGCTTAAAATAGATTTTGCTTTCAACTTTGTTGTCATATTTCATGAGAGTTAAATGTGTATTAGTGGTTGTGTTATAGTTTGATGGTTTATATTGAGCTAATTAATAACACAAATATACCATACTTATGATAAGTACATCAACTAATTCACTAATGACAAGAAAAGAAAGATCATAACTTCATTTTGTTGATTTATATGATCTAGAGAGTGGATTTATCTCTAAACTGTTCTTTTAACTCTCATATTTTTATCATTTTCTTTTGCTAGTTTTTTGTTAGTTTCTTACATTTCTAGCTATTCACTCTCGACTTCGGTATAATTTGATTGAATAGATTTTTTAAAATCATCAATTCCCTGTGGATCGACCCGTATTCGCCGCGTGCTACATTCGTACACCGTGCGCTTGCGGTTATTTTTATTTCTAAATTCGTTCGACGGTTTTCTAACCGATAGAATTTCCGTGGACGAACAAGTTTTTGGCGTCGTTGCCGGGGATTTGTTTGATTTCAATTTTCTATTCTTCGAATTATTTTCTTTTGATCATATTGTGTGTTTGTTTTGTGTGTTGAGTGCATTTAAAAAAAAAATTGTTGTGTGTGTTTGAGTTGTGTTTGCATTTGTTTGTGTGTTTGCATTAGTTTGTGTGTTTGATTTGATTTGTGTTTTTTTAAGTAAAACCCTACTTTTAAGTTTCCTTTCAAAAAAAAAAACCAAAAAAAAAAATTGCAGATGTTTTGTTTTTAATTTTAGGTTGCCCAAGCAGAAGGGATTAGCTTGCTGAAAATTGAAGAATTGCCGCCAAAAATAAACTGCTGCTTGCTTTAAAAAATAAATAAAAAAATTGCTGCTTTCATCTCTAATGTTATTTGAATTGCATTGTTGATTGTTTGCATTAAAAAAAAATCCAAAAACAAAAACAAAAATCCATTCATAGTTGCATTGTTAATACACGTTTAATTTCTGTTTTGCATTTCATCTTAGATTTTGATAATAACAACAAGTAGACATCGATAAATTTTAATTGTATTTTCACAATTGTTTTCTTTGAACAATTTTATTTCTTGGTGTCTAGGTTACGGCAGAGTAATAACCATTTATAAATATTACGGTGATTCGTAAATATTATAGTGGTTGTTCCTCTGAAGGTACTTAAACCTTCGGTTGCATTGCTACGGTGATTCGTGGTGCACCGATAACCCCTGCCCGTTACCTGGCTGAGAAATATTTTTGTTGATTTAAGACAGTGTGTGACTATACAATTTTGTGTTAACTTAGGATAAATCATTTGTAATTAACCCTTGTGTTCATTTAGTTGCATTAGTTCATGCATATTTTAAAAAAAAAAACAAAAAAATTCAAAATCCAAAACTAAAAAAAATTGTAAATATTCCTTTTTCTTTGAAATTTTTAAATCCTTTTCTTTGAAATTTCAAAAAAATCCAAAAAAATTTTAGAAAAACCAAAATTCAAAAGAAAAAAAGATTGAAAAAAAAAAATCGATTTTCCATTTTGAAAAATAAATTCCATTTGTAAATATTTTTCTTTTACCAAAAAAAAAACACAAAAGCATTCTTGTAAATGTCCGAGTTTCCCCACTTATGTGAAGTTTACAATAGTTGCGAAAATCAATATAATCCATATGATTTCACTCCAAATTCGTGTGGATATTTTAACGACAACTATTCTTTAAACGATTTGAATTTTGAACCACAAAATTTTCAAAACGATGACCAAGCTTCAAATCTTGAAAATAGTATTTCATCTTTACTTGAAATCGCTACACAACAAAATCAAGAGATAAATGAGTGGTGCAATTCATATTTGTGCTATAACTCGAATCAAGGTTTTCAAAATAATCAAAATTTGAATTCACTTCAAAATTTAAATGATTTCGAGTGTAACCAATGCCAATTCAATTTCGAGTTTCAAGATGAATTTCAAAATAAAGACAAAAATGTAAATCAATTTTCAAATAATTTTGGCAATGGGAATTGTTTCAATAATGATACGATCGAAAACTTTGGTTATCAAAAAATTCAAAATGAAAGTTTTCAAATTAATAACCATGAATTTGATTTTGTTGACCAAATGGAAAAGGATAACGGGGATTTATTACTTGAAAAATACAAAAAAATTCGTGAAAATCATAATCAAATCTCAACTTGCGAAGAATCAAATAATAATCTACCGTTTATCGAAATTGACAATTCTTATTCTCAACAAGTCCAAATCGAAAATTTTCAAGTTAATAATTACAAATTTGACCTTGTTGAACAAATGAATGAAATTTACGATGATCACACGGATTTGTTGTTTGAAACTTATATGAAACAACATGAACAACAAAATCAAATCTCAACGTGTGATGAGTCAACTGATAATCCACCTTTTACCCAAATCGACGATTTTCAAATAACAACTTTTGAAACTGAAAATAACAATCTCAATGAAGTTGTTGAAAACACGGTAAGTGAGTTGGATTTCAATTCTTTTGAGGGTGAAAAACTCGATTTAAAGTTCGATCTTCCTTTTTCTGAAAATTTGAATACAACAATTTTGGATTTTGAAATGGATATATGCGATGAAGTTGTTGATAATTCAACAAAGGAAAATGAATTTAACGAACGTGAGTTTTACGAAATTTACGAAAATGAGTCATTAAATTTTGATGGGGAAGATTTCGATCACCATTTTAACTTTGAAATCAATAATTTGGAAGAAGTTTTCAATGATAAACTTGAATTTCAATTTGGTGAAAATAAATGTGAATTTCAATCAATTGTTTTATCAACCCCAAAAATCATTGAAAACAAAACAACTCATAAGATTTTCAATAAAACGACATTCGTTTTTCCAAATCAACATTCAATTTCAAAATCTTTTATGGTTTGGTTTTTCGAGCTTAAGCTGTGTCTCGTATACTCGACGAGACAAATGAATCAGTCTTTAGAAGACCGTTTCATTTACTTTTTGACTGTATACTTTCTCATCTCTTGTAAATAATAATCTTTCATGTAAATATAGGATTTTTATTTTACTTTTCTCCTTCCACTTGGGTTGACTGTGGGGACGCAGTCAAAATCAAGTGTGGGGGGAGACTCATCTTCATTCTTTTTTTTCATGGTTTATTTTTACTTTAAAATCACAAAAACAAAAAAAAATATAAAAAAATATAAAAATCCCAAAAACAAATTTTCTTTTGATTTATTTTTAAAAGAAACACTATAAGATAAATATATGGCTTTGGTTTATTAAATTGAAATTTTTGGAAATTTATTTGTCTAAACAAAAATAAAATTGAAGTTTGATTACAAATAATAATGGTTTAACTAGTATATAGAAAGATTCATGGTGTTAATTATGAAGTATATCCTAATTGAAAATCTTTGTTTTAAAAAGTGGTTGATTTAAAGTAAATGATATAACATTTTTTTTGTCTTCTAAGTTAAATGGTGCTAAGATGATTTTGCAAAACTCTCTCTCTCTCTTAAAAAAATAATAAAAAAATAATAGCATCCAAGTATTCACTCTCATTTAAAAGTCCTCACGGTTATGCATGGGTGAATTACTTGGAATCTTTGATTATGTGCTTCCATACTCATTTAAAAGTCCTCACGGTTATGCATGTATGGAACACATGTAAAAAAAAAAACATAATAAAAACCACCTACGGTCGATAGGTGTATGCACGAAAGTGTGTGCACTCGCCATGCTCTGTACTCCCCTCACATAAGTCTGAAAGGCAGTGCATGGGTGGTATGTCTGGCCTCAGTTTACCTGAGCTAGGTGTGTAATTTTTATTGAAAATAATGAGGGAGCAAGCAATTGAAATCCTAGCACTACTTTTACTTATTTGATTTGATTTGTTATTGAAAAGAAATGAAAATACCACTTTGATAAACTTTGATAATCAACTAAGGATCCATTTTATAATTACACTTTGTTATCAACCGAAACAACAAATTAAACTATTGTCTATTTGTTATGATAACTTGATTTTTGTTGAAAATTTTGACGAGTAAATGACATAAATTTTCAAGATAATGACCAAAACCTATATTTAACTTATTCGTGTCAATTTAAAAATAAATCTTTCATTTGTAAATATTTCCAACACTCGCATTCATCACTTTGTAAATAAATCTTGCATCCTGCATTTGGATTTTGTGGGTAGTATCCGCTGAAAACCCTCACGAGACAACACTCGTCCTACTAGGGACACCCAGAGGTTTAACGGCTTGTTGCATATGCTCAATGCAATCGTGGTTCCTACGAAAATGGATTTATCTTAGTTTTAGTTTATTCGAGGACGAATAAAAAGATAAGTGTGGGGATATTTGATGTGCACGTAAATGTGCATATTTTTACCACCATATTTATTCTATTTAAATTAAATAAATGATCATATTGGGTATTTTAATTGTTTTAACCAAAATTCATATTAATTCTAAATTTTCACATATTCATCTTCATATAGGGGCAAAACGGTCACTTAAGTGCATATATTTCTTTGAGAAAAATTAATTGAAAATTTATATATATTTTTGTAGGAAATGGATCTCAAGTAGAAGTGGTTTCATGAAGATATGCATGCACAAAATTAATAAAAAGGAATGAAGATGGAAATAATTCAAAGTGAAGAACATGGAGGACCCCACCTACCCACCTACCTTAATGTACAAATTAAAGGCTAATGCACATGATTTTGGACTTAATGGTTTCATGTACACTTAATGGGGGATTAAGACATGTTAATGGTTACTTGGCCTCCACACTTTCTAAGGGGCACTTTGGGTATTCCCCAAAAATATGAACTAGGGTTTCATACATGTATAAATACCCATATGTTTCATGTAACATGATCTCTTCTCTTAGTCTCTCTTAGGCCTCCTTCTCTTTAGTTTAGTTTAGATCAAAAATAAAATGAAAGCTCCTCTTTCTCTTTTCATGGCTACTTAGCCATTTTTATTTTCTGTAATCTTTTTTATGCAATTTAATATATGCTCTTTCCTTTTCATGTGCATTTACTTTCATGTTGTAGTGTAGATCTCTTCTCTTTTATGCAAGTAGAATAATTTTTTCTTTCATTTTGCTCTCTTTTTTCTCTTCTTTTTATTCAATGTTGCTTGCTACATTTGTTCATATGATGACAAATATGAGAGGCTAAACCCCTTCAATTTAGGGGTAATGAAGCTCTCTAATCATGTAGCTTCAACTTAATTTGATGTTTATGCTCTCTTTTTGTGCTTAATGAGAATGATTGAAGTGGTTTAATGATGTTGTTTAGCTTTGAATTTGATAGTCTATGTTGTTTATAACAAATAGGCTATGCTTAAACAAACATAACACAAATTGCCTCTTCATCTAAATATGATTATGGCAAAGAAGTGAATGTTGAAATTGAAATTTGATAGCCTATATTTCTAAACAATAGTTAATAGGCTATGCTTAAAATAGATTTTGCTTTCAACTTTGTTGTCATATTTCATGAGAGTTAAATGTGTATTAGTGGTTGTGTTATAGTTTGATGGTTTATATTGAGCTAATTAATAGCACAAATATACCATACTTATGATAAGCACATCAACTAATTCACTAATGACAAGAAAAGAAAGATCATAACTTCATTTTGTTGATTTATATGATCTAGAGAGTGGATTTATCTCTAAATTGTTCTCTTAACTCTCATATTTTTATCATTTTCTTTTGCTAGTTTTTTGTTAGTTTCTTACATTTCTAGCTATTCACTCTCGACTTCGGTATAATTTGATTGAATAGATTTTTTAAAATCATCAATTCCCTGTGGATCGACCCGTATTCGCCGCGTGCTACATTTGTACACCGTGCGCTTGCGGTTATTTTTATTTCTAAATTCGTTCGACGGTTTTCTAACCGATAGAATTTCCGTGGACGAACAGGAGCTCAGGAGGCGAGCTGCATATCGAGACGTACCACTTGTATATGATATTATACTATGTATTATTCAGCTGTGTATTCTGCATGAGAACAAGTTTATATAACTGTCCATTGATTTATTGACTCTGTTGTCTATTGTTGTTGTAAACTCTGATAATGATGTAATGTATAAAATGTACCGTTCTTTGTTTTAAAGATTATTCATTTATTTATTATATGTTGTTCCGCTGCGATTGTGAGATTCTATTGTTGTTCTGTTGTTCTTTCTGTTCTGTTCTATCTTTTTCTTTCCTCTTCTATCTTTTTCTTCTTCTTAAACCATAACGGTTCGGTTTTCGACATTCGATTTTGCGGCAGTTGATACAGTGAAGGTATTAATGTCGATTTTCGAGCAACGAAAAATCGCAAACGTTACAGTCCAGATTTAACTTAATTTGAAATTTAGTTTAAACCTTTACTTTTACATTATAAAGCTTCGTTTTTAAATTCATCTATTTAACATTTTAAAGTTGTTCAAATAATTTAAACTTTTAAAACCTTATTTTATTTTAAAACTGAGATTCAAACTAAACTTGAATCAAATTTTAAAACTTGTTTGAATCTTTTCTTTTTATTTTAAATTCCAGTTTAAAATTTTCTTAAACTTGCAGGCTTAAGCCTGTAACAAGATACTAACCCAAGCAATCAACATTTGCTTCGAGTCTCATCTCCCCTACTTTGAGTCACATAGTCGAATGACTCGAGTAAAGGTAAGAGAAAAAAAATTCACATCCTCAAAAACCACCAGACCCTCAAAAATGCACGGTGCATGTGCACCGTGGCTCTGGCCACCTCCAGCCATCCACCAGAACTGCAACCCCTCGCCGTTCAACTCAAGACAACATCACGATCATCCAAACCCACTGTAGCATCTCGAATCAAAATCGAGTAGTCTGGCACCAACCTTTGAACAACAACCCATACCTGGAAACCTGGAAACATGCCCCTCACCCAACCAGGCAACGCCTTGCTCCCGCCGCCTCGACCACCAGCGCCTCTGAAACTACGGTCGCGGACTCGTCATTTGCCCAAGCTTCCATCACCCAAAAGCTCACCGCACTCGATCACCTATGCTAGCCGCGGTGATCGATACACGATGCACGGAAAAATTAGGTTTAAAAATTTAAACGGTTCGCCGCCGCTTCCACGATGAGCTACACCGCCATTCACCATTTTTCCTCGACTCTCCGATCAATCCTCCTTCACCACAGAGAACTCCGACCTTCTTAGATACTTAGATCACCAGGAAGCCCCAAAATTCCATTTTTCGTTCATTCTAGAACTGCGCGCTCAACCCCAAACTAGAAATCTTAATTTTTGCGTTAAAAATCATGTTTTGGTTTATGGATTCAAATTACAATCCTGAATTTATGAATCACAATGTTTGGGTTTCCACTTATTTAAGATTTGGTCTGTTATTTTGATTACTAGAGACTATTCATATTTCTTTAACTTAAATAAAATTTTTAAAACTAAAATTGATGATGAAATACACAAGTTTCATTTGGAAACTTGTATTTAAACAGAGATAAATCAAGAGAAAAAGAGTTTTGACTGAAGTTTAAGTTTAAACAAGGAACAGATTTGTGTCTCAGGTGAACAAATATACAACCCATCCATACAAATGTATGTACACACAGCCATGTATTTATCAACATATATACAATCATACTTACTTCATAGGTAAGTCAAGCAACCAGATTTATTAAAAAAAAATTAAAATGTGATGTTACTCACCTGTAAAGATGAAGAACAGAGGACCCTTCCTATTTGCAACTGTAGATTTTTTATTTTATTTTTCTTGATTCCTGTTTTATTGTAGGACGTTGTTTTGAGTTTTAATGATATTACTTTAGATTATTTTTTCTCAGCTTTGAGGGAAAGGAACTGAAATGAGATAATGGATTGATGCATATAAAAAGAAAGTTTACAGGCTGTGCTATTTTCTGTTTGTACAACAGGGATGATATTTATTTTCTTTTTAGTACAACAATAGGCAGTGATTTCTTTTCCTTGTATGGTGGCCGATATGCATAATATATGGTGCACTAAGATTTGGCATTAACTCCATCATGTTTATTTTATTATGCAGGTTCATTTTGGAGGCTGATAGATGCATATATATATATTAGAAGTGATATGGCATTAGCTAGCATTAAATGCCAAGGTACATGTCTCCATACTTACTTATTATATTTTTATACTAATTTTATTTTATTTATTCATTGTCTTATTTTACAGGCATACTTTATTTTGTTCACTGAAACGAAGCTATTATCTCGGCTGATATGTTGTATATACTTAGAGATGCTTTATTTGTACTTGCTTTACAAGCTTTTGCTTTGGTTTTGTTTTAAGTGTACATACTTATTTATTTTGTTTTGTTTCTATACCTTGTTTTTTTTTATTTACTTACTCTTTTATTTGCCTGCATACGTGCATTTTTTATATTTATTTTATGCTTTGTATTCTTTATTTCTTTATTTTGTTTTACACTTTGTTTTACAAGCCCAGTTACATATATTTATATTCTTGTTTGAACACACTTGTTTCATATTTGAATGTATTTAACTATCTACTTTTGTTCTATTGCTTTGTAATATAGATGATATTTTGTATTTATTATGTTGTTGAATATATTTTTTTAACTAATTTGTTTAATGTATATATATAATGTTTTATAGTTTACATAACCAAAATCTTAAGATATTTTTTTAACTTATTGCTTATCATCTTATCTTACATCTTCATTCATTCATTATTTAGATGTTAAATTCTAAAAGAAATCATTTTTAAAACTTAATAAAATAAACACATATCATTTTATACGAACTATAAGAAATTCAAAGTAATTAACCAATAAATTTCACAATTTTATTCAAAATTAAAGTAAATTATCAATTTAAAATCAATAAAAATTCGGGATCGTTACAATAACAATGGGAACTTCAAGAGACACATGTGACTATTAGAGTGGAGATTGCTTGAATTCGAGATCCGTACTGTTACCAAACAAATTTGATGATCATGATCATCGGTTCAATGGGTATGACTTTTATGGCAACAGAGGATACGACAAACTAACATGTACAGTAATGACAATAATCATATCTTATGTGTAAATTTAGGTCTTGACTTGTAAATTATGAACGTTTGGTGTCTACTTCAAATGGAAGAACAGGTTAAACGACAATAAAAGAAGTGAATAAATAGGATTTTATAGGTACTAGGCGCACTATAGCTTTTAGGAACTTGCATGAACCAAATTTACATTTTTTCCTACGAAAATAATTTTTAACTGCACAATTTTATTTATTCTAATATTTTCTCATTTCTATTTAATTATTCAATAAAATACCTTATTCATATTTAATATATTATTAGAAAAGAGGTTAATAATTTGATTCAATTTATTAAAACTAAATCGTATATTAAATAGTCATTAGTAAAAAATTATTTTTTAAAGTATAAATCAGCAAATATCAAATTCAAACGAATTTTATTTTAATTAAATTTATTTACCTATATGGCGTAGAAAGTAGGGTTATTCAGACTTCTTTCTTATAAGAAAATTGCGACATCGTAATTTCTTATAGAGAAGTCGACGTATAGAACTCAAACCCTGACATTCTTCGTTTTTAGCGCTCTTCTACTTAATTCTCCATGAAGCTTTTATACCCATGTAATATTATTGTACGTTAAGAATTAAATAAATTCACTCTAACGTCTTTCATTTTTCACATAACGAAGGAAAATTTTCTAATTCTCAAATTTTTTGGAAAATTTAAACAAAGTCTCCTTTTTACAAAGAGATTTTTGAACAATGATAATATGATAAATATTATATATCGATTAAAACATGGTCAGAACCAACATACATAACAAAAATTGCAACATGGCATATAATTCACAATATATTTAACTTCTTGAATAAAAACATACCTTGTTTACAGAAGCAAAGTAGCTTATTATTAAATGAGCAAAAGCATGTTATCGTCGCTAAATAGTCCAAGCATGCTTCGTACGTACCTATACTAACTTCAAATTCAAATATTAGTCGCATATGATTGGAAATAAAGCAAATGTGCTTCGAATAATATATAATCAACTTGAACTTTTTCTTAAGTCATTTTCCGACAAGGTTTTAAGAGCTAAAATCATAAAATTAGATAATAGTGTCAAAAGTAAAGTTATCACTTATTGTGTTAACTTTTCAAAACATCTTTCAAATAGCAAAAATACGGATTACAACTCAAATTAGGATGAATTATGTATATACACATATATACATATATATACATATACATATATATGTATGTACGTATGTATGTATATGTGCGTGTGTGTACATATATATGTATATATACATGTATGTATGTATGTTTGTATGTATGTATATAGCAGATTTTAACATGAAAACACAGACCCATTTAACAAATCAATGTTTTTAGCCTGTAAAACAATGTAATCTTACGAAATTGTTAAAGTAAAAGTTGTTGCTTAGGTTCTTGGCTTTTTGAAAGGGCAAAATCATCGAAATCGAATAAGTTGTTTAGAGGTTATGACAAAATGAATAAGGTGCTAATGCACAGCCAGAAATGACATATTTTTTCATTTTTCAATAATATGCTTAATCTAGATCTTCACACTAGTACAAGACATTGAAATATAGGAATCGATGGGTTAAAGAGTGTAATTTTATAAAATACAATCAAAGGTATAAGATTTAGAGCAAGAACACTACGATACCTAAAGCAAGAATATGTGTAAACTTTCTAAAAATCAGTCAGTTCACATTACTATGTGAACCATGAATGTGTACGTGTATGTGCATGTTCTTGTAGTGTAAATGTATGGTTTTCCTATAAATTAAACGATTTTGAATAAACTAAGTTCAAGAACTCTGTTTTTGTTTATGTTTATTCAACGATTGTATTTATTTTAACAATGAACACATCATTTTCTTGAGGTGACTATTATTGTTTATGCAGTTAGTTTTTATGAACTTGTTTAATTTTTATAAAACTTAGTTTATTTTTATAAAACCTAATTAACTTTTAGAACCTTAATTACCTTAGCTAAATATTTATGAAACTTAATAAATTCTTTCGAAACTTAGTTAATTTATTTAAATTTTTATTTAAGATAGCTAATTTTTAGAAACTTCTTTGATTTTTGTTGAAGTCGGTTAATTTTTGTAAAACTTAGTTAAATTTTACAAACTTAGTCAATTTAGTCAAATGATTATAAAACTTGGTTAGCGTTTACAAAAACTAGTTAAATTTTATTAACTAAGTTATTTTAATGAAATTATTTATTTTTTAAAAATTAATTAATTTTTATGAACTTAGCTAATTTTTAAATTTTATCACTACTAGAAAAACAGTATATTCCAACGCCCCTGTTCCAACGACCGCCAACGGCTATTCCAACGGCTTCCAACGGCCCGTTAATTTTTTACGTAGCCGTTGGAAGCCGTTTGAATCCATTGGAAATAAGCCGTTTGCGGCCGTTGGAAGCCGTTGGAAATTTTCCTAAGATATCAGCCCGCGGGCCATCTTCTCCCTCATTCTCATCTTCCCCAAAACAAATCCCCAAATCCCCCATCTCCTACCAAACTGCCGCCGCCCCCAAAAACCATCCAAATCACCTCCTACGCCATCTACAAGGTACTCCGGTCCATCTCCATCCTTCTGCGTCTCCAAATCACGTATTTTTTTTCTATACCTAAATTTTTGGCTTTCTGATTTATTGTTTAATTTGACTTGTGCTTGTTTCCTACTTGTTATTGTATGCATATTACATCATGCTATCCCCTAATTTTAGTTATTATCCCATAATAAACAAGTTATTACCGATTGAAAATTTTGTAATTTAGAATATTTTAATAGTTTATATATGTTGATTTGGTTAGTATTGAACGTATGTGTGTGATAGAGTTTATTGCATTTGGAATTCGTTAGAACGGATATTGGATTTGTTCAAATACGATTTTTGTATTTGTAGGAACACGTGAATTTGTAAAAAATAAATTTTGTGTACAAATTTAGTGTATAAAATGAATTTAGTACTTATGTAATAAAACAGTATAATATAAACCAATATTAATTAAACGAATTATATATTCAAATTTAATATAAACAAATATTTAAATCCTTAGATATTATTCGGCCCCGTCTGACAAGGGTTGTATATGATCGTTTTCGGGATATTCGTTTTTTCCACAAAACGGACAACTCTATTCATTTGATACATCATTTGTCGGATTTGTCCCAGTATTGGACAAGTTACAAACACTATAATGTAATTATATTCCGTCAATCATATCACTTTAAACGGTTCATAAAATTTCGACGGCATTTCCTTTACGTTCCTTGTGTACACGGATTTGTGTACGATACAAGGAACATGGGAGAAATGCTGCCGAAATTTTGTGAATCGTTTAAAATGATATGATTTACGGAATATAAATACTATTGTGTTTGTAATGGGAAGTAGGATCACCGACCATCAAAGAAAGACACATAAGTGGCAATGAAACAATAGTTGCTTATTTAAAATAAAGTTAGTGAAATTAGCAGTTTGCGGCCGTTGGAACCCGTTGGAAAATTTCCTGCAAAATATAAAATGAATGATTTATAACATTTTTACTCTATCATAGGTTTTCTAGTAGGGAAACATGGTCAATTACTTTAATGATCGGAGCTGGATGTATCAAAGAAGGGAAATTAGTGGCGCAATAAGCGAACATTTTCTAAAAGGGGTACAAGTTTTCATCGAATTTGCTATAAGTAATATTGCAAACGATGAAGAAATTCGTTGTCCGTGTAGTAGATGCAAATTGTTGAACAATTTAGAACCGAATATGGCTAAGGTTCATTTGCGCCAATTCGGTTTCGTACCCAGTTATTTGCTGTGGGATCGTCATGGAGACATTGTAGCCCCTAATAATGAAGAACAGTCGGTGGAGGTCATCAGCGAAGAAGGTAGTACGAATCTCATAGAACATATGGTCGAAGATGCAGCACGATCAATGTTCCCTACCGTTGTAATTGATAACGACGATGTTTACATCGAAGAGGAACCAAATGTTGGAGCTAAAAAAGTATATGATTTATTGGATCATGCTAAAAAACCCCTTTGGAATGGATGTTTAAGCGGCCCTCAATTATCGGTAACTGCAGAATACATTGCAATGAAATCAAAATACAACCTTACAAAAGCTGGATTTACGGCTGTTGTGCAAGCTGCGAAACGTCATATGCCATCCGATAATTTAATGTGCGAAAATTATTATGAAGTGAAAAAACTTATGTCATCTTTCGGTTTGCCATATCAAAAAATAGATACATGTTTAAAGGGTTGCATGTTGTATTGGAAAGAAGACATCAATCTTAGAAATTGTAAAATATGTAATCAGCAAAGATACAAATCGAGGAAAAAGAAGGGAAAAGAAGTTCCGTACAAGCGTATGCATTATTTGCCCCTCACCCCTAGACTTCAATGATTATATGCATCATCTGTAACAGCGCATCATATGAGATGGCATAGCGTGAGAAAACCTCAAGAAGGTACGTTGACACACCCAGCCGATGGAGAAGCATGAAAACATTTTGACAAGAAATATCCCGATTTCGTAGCGGAGAGCCGAAATGTTAGACTAGGTTTATGTACAGACGGCTTCTCACCGTTTTCTCAGTTTGGTTCTAAATATTCATCTTGGCCTATAATAATCACACCTTAGAATCTACCTCCGTGGATGTGTATGAAAACTCCATATATGTTTCTCACGATTGCCATCCCTGGTCCTGACGATCCAACACAAGGCATTGATGTTTACTTACAACCGTTAATCGAAGAGTTGAAAATATTATGGTATGAAGGAGTTGAAACATACGACACATCAAAAAAGAAAAAATTTCGGATGTTCGCTTCTTTGTTATGGACTATTGGTGATTTTTCTCCATATGCAATGCTTTCGGGTTGGAGTACGGCCGGTCGTTTTGCTTGTCCTTATTGCATGGAAGAAACACGAGCATTTTCTTTGCCGAATGAAAAGAAAATTTCATGGTTTGATTGTCATCGATGTTTTCTTCATATTAATCACCCTTTTAGAAGAGACAAAAAAATCTTCATAGCTAAGAGACATGAGACTCTACGACCACCAGCGGTTTGGTCAAGCGAGGATATATATGAACTTGTAAAAGATTATCCAAAGATACACGAGACCGGACAACAAGAAGAAATTCAAGGTAAATCGACGTTTCATAATTGGTGCAGACAAAGTATATTCTGGGAATTGCCTTATTGGAAAAATCTATTAATCCGTCATAACATTGACGTGATGCATAACGAAAAAAACGTATTTGATAATGTGTTTTATACAGTTTTGAATGTGAAGGGCAAGACTAAGGACGATTTGAAATCTAGACGTGATATAAAGCAAATATGCAATCGTCCTGAGCTTCATATGACTCCCGACAATAAAAAACCCAAAGCATGCCATGAACTAGACAGCAACCAAGTTAAAGTACTGTTACAATGGGTGGAAGGATTACGATTTCCCGATGGAATTTCCTCTAATCTTCGTAGATGTGTCGACTATAAAAATGGGAAACCGAGTGGAATGAAAAGCCATGATTGTCATGTAATGATGGAAAATTTGTTACCCATCGCTTTCAAAGAATTGTTACCGGTAAAAGTTTGGACGGTAATAACAGAACTTAGTTTATTTTACAAGGAGCTTTGTTCAACTACGTTAAAAGTTGACCGTCTACTTAAACTTGAAGAAGAAATTTCTATACCGCTCTGCAAACTGGAGAAAATATTTCCTCTGGGTTTCTTTAATGTAATGGAGCATTTACCTGTTCATCTTCCATATGAAGCACGTCTTCGAGGTCCTGTGCAATATGGATGGATGTATCCATTCGAAAGGTATGTTACTATATTGAGTATGTAAATGTTGATTTAAGTACAAATATAGTAGTTAATACTTAACCCAAATATTTTTTATTAGGTACTTAAATCATTTAAAGAAAAAAGTGAGACAAAAAGCTCGAGTTGAAGGTTCTATTTACAAATCATATATCGAAGAAGAAGCTTCTTTCTTTTTCTCTCGTTATTTTAAAGACCATGTGAACTTATCATTTGTAAGTGTTCCGCGTAATGACGATCAGGCCGTTGAACAAGATTCTTCTTCTGAATCAGTATTATCTATTTTTAAATAACATGGCCGACATGCTGGAAAATGTGAGGAAGTATGGCAAGATGATAAAGAATACCATGTAGCACACACATATATTCTTCTTAATTGTCCTGAAGTTGCGCCATTTGTTAGGTAATTAGCAGATTCCAAGTTTTGTTAAATTTAATACTACACGTGTGAATAAATAATAATGTAATATATCATGTTTGTGTTTGCAGTATTCATGAATCACAAAATCCAAGCGGTGATTTAAGCAAAGATTTCAGTACTTGGTTTTCGAAATACGTTTCTGATCCCACAAATAATGTGCTCGATAAAGGACTGAAACATTTGGCGTTTGGACCGAAAAGAAAAGTTAATACGTATCCAATATTTTTTGTTAATGGATATAAATTCAACACCAAAGAATACGGTGCTGAAAAATTAACAAACAATACTGGTGTATTTGTTAAAGGCAGTGATGACCCTAATAATCATATAAATGATGTTTATGGCGTGTTAACTCAGATATTGCAGTTGACATATTTTACAAGACCCGTGGAGGATGTTTATTTTTTTAGATGCAACTGGTTCAGCAATGTTCCAGGTTCTGGTATTAACGTGCATCCAAAATATAATCTTATAGAAACTAAACATACCTCGCGTTATCAAAAGTACGACCCATTTATACTAGCCAAACAAGCCCTACAAGCTTATTACGCCCCTTATCCATCTCTAAAAAGGGACAAAGCAGATTGGTCTGCGGTTTTTAAAACCAAAGCAAGATTTACGTTCGATGGACAAAATATTCCATACGAACAAGCCTATCAAGCATATCTGGAGGAAAATGCTGAAATAGCAATTACAGACGATCAAACTGATTTTGGACCTTTAAATGATGAGACAAATGTATTAGTCGAAGCATTTGAGAGTGTAGAGGAAAACGACATAGAGCACGAAACCGAGTCTGAATCATAAAACGATGAGGACGACTTAGTAATATCCGGTAATTTTTAAAAGTATTCACATTACATTGATCTCTGATTAATAATGCATTTATCCAATTTATACAATTTTAATGACAATAAGTGTATACTCACACACTCAACACATACACAACATGACACATTTGTAGCATATTGTATTACATTTTTTAATGGTTCATCATATCATGATTATTATGAATTGTATATGTATGTATATATGGCAGGTATATATATTATGTCCGGTTCCGGTTCTGGTTCTGGGTCTCGGCGACGTGGCTCTTCACGTCATATTGGAGAGAGTAGCGGTGAGCCACCAGCTCGGCTACTTGTTTACTTGCAGCCTAAGGCTGATGAGACGTAAGTATCATATTTAGCAAGCATAGCATTTTAATTTTTTAATTGTACATTATATATCTACAATTGTATAAAGTTTAATTTTATATTTAACGCAGTGGATTTGAGTTGGAGCCATCCAAAGTGGTTCTGAACATTTCGAAGCAGGCGTACATGGCTAGGATGACCGATTGCTAGCCCAAGTGGGGCAAGATCCCCGACGACGTGAGAGAGACGATTTGGAAAGATTTTCTGGTAATTTTATACCTCTTTACAAGATGATTAATTAAATACAAATAAATAATTAGTAATATTTCCTCATTGTACAGGGCGCCATAGATTTGCAAGAGCCTGACGTCAATTTAGTTCAGCGACACTGGAATTCCAGGATCGCGAAGAACTATAGGGAGACTATGTCGGAGACTAAAGAAGTAGGAAAGAAGCCCAAGTGGATGAGCGCGACTGTATGGGAGAAGTGGGTTGAGTGATGGAACTCTGAGGAGTTCAAGGTAAATCTACAATAAATCTCAGCAATTTTTTACCGTTTATTAATCATTGTAAATTTGCAGGAGGAGTCAGCTAGGAACTCGGCAAACAGGAGCAGGAATCCTGTATCACACCGTGGAGGCTCCAAATCTTTCCAGCATCATCGCGAAGATTTGGTAAATTTATCTATTATCACATTTGTATATTGATCAGTTCAGTAATTAGTTATGTACAGTTAAATTATCCAAATTATCAATTGCAGGAACGAGCTCGTGGAGGCTCTGTTGGCTTAGTGGACGTGTTTGCTCACACCACACGTCTAGGCAAGTAGATGAGGCTGGCAATATCATATATCAGTGGGGTGATCAAGATAGGGCGACCGAGGCATATGTATGCATTTTTTAATTTCTAATACTTACACCAATAAGTTTATTAATTTCTAGCTATGCAAAATAATTACATGCTACCATTTTTCAACTGAAATTGTTTTTTTTTTCATTATAGTCGAGGTTGCAGGAGGCACAGGCTTATGCGCTTCAGCAGTCTGGTCGTGATGCGCTGACACAGGAGGAGCAGGATAACATTTTTACCGCTGTTATGGATCCGGCGCAACGGAGTAGACGTTTTGGCTTCGGGAACCTAACGGTAATTAGTCCTTTTACATATGTACAAAAAATCAGCGTTTAGATATATAATGTTATAACATTTTATATGCTGAGACAACCATTTTGCTATTATTTCTATTTGCAGGCTCGACAGGCTCGACAAGCTCAAAAAGACCAAGACAAAGAAGAAATCAAGGAGCTTAGAGCTATGGTTGAGCAGCTACGGAGGAGAATCGTCTACGAGCCATCCAGGTGGAGCACCTGGATCAAAAGCTTGCGCAGTATTTGCAGAATCATGGTACCCTTCCTTCGTCGTCTGGTGCTTCTGGAGGCGACGAGGATCCTTGAGGAGGTATGTTTTTGAGTATTTGTGTTGGAACAATGTATATATTGACTTGGAGATGTTGACGGTGATGTTGTATATATTGGTACGGAGTGGGTGAGAAATATTTTGATGGTATGTACATGGTTTATTGACATTTGTTGATGGTATGTACGTTGATGGTATATTTTGTGATGTTTGATCGGTTTGGTTTGTTTATATTGGTGTTTTATTGATTTATGTGTGTTGTTTGTATTGATATTGATATCTATGTGTGGAATTGATTGGAAATGGAATGGAAATTGAATGGATTGGAAATGGTGTGGGTGGAAGGTAAATAGGCTTGCTGTTGTATAACAAAATAAACCCAGTATTTCCAACTGCTTCCAATGGCGTCCAACGGCTTGTTGGCTATTTTATTGTAACGGTTTCTTACGGATTTCAACGGCTCCAAACCGTTAGCGGCCGTTGGAAATTCCTTGGAAATGGTCCGTTGGAAAGCATTGCAAGGCGTGGGATTTATTCCAACGGCTTCCAACGGCCGCCAACGGCTAGTAGCCGTTGGAATAGCCGTATTATCTTGTAGTGTATGGTAGTTCACAGAGGAAAAGAACATCAAAACTCCCCCATTTGTAAAAAAACATAGAATAATTATCCAAAGCTACCTTAAGGAGTTATAAATTTTAAAGTGTTAATAGGGGTTTAAGGGATTTGGGTTTTTGTAGAACTGATGCCCAAAACAACGAATTAACTGTATATGAACCCGTATCTTTCTTCCATTTTGTTTCTTTTTTCTATACTATAGTTTCAAGACTTAAGTAATGAAATCATAACCATGAAAGAATAACCATGAAAGAATGGGGAAACTTTTGCATTGAATTTTGGTGTTTATTATTTGGGTGCATGCTCAACTGGATTCAGTTTTGAGAGTTTATTAAATAGATGCCCAAGGTGGATTCCTCTTAGATAATAGACTAATTATTCAATCATATAACTATTTCTAACTTGACCTGTTAGACATCCTCCAATAAATTATAAAGAGATAGAACTAAAAATTTGTGAAACAATAGACCTTGGTTGATTTAAAATAACTGCAAGTAATATCACATTATGTGAGTTACATGCACAAAACATATGCAAAACAATGCATACTTTGAATGCACACTAACCCAGAATGGGAATGAAGGTCACTAAAAAGAAAATAGCTCGAACCTGTTGCATTTTTTGTACCCATTAAAGAAGAACCTCCATTGCCATAATAGCTTGAACACCAGCAATATCAACATCGACTAAACAAAGAAACTATAAAATCAAGTAATTATAATAATTATAATAACTATATTATTTTATGGAATCTAACGCTGTTAATTATTTGCTTTGAACATTTCTGTTAATTGTTTGTTTAGCTAATCTTTGTTTTGTGAATGATCATCTTAATCATAAATGCACTTAAATGGACGGATCAACCCGATAATATGGATACACAAACTAACACTAATATGTTTTGAACCTTTTTTCGTCTAAAATTGAAATGTAGTAATTGTATTATAGTTGGAAATAATTTTGCGTGCACATATATGCACAAAGAACAAGCTGGAATGCAGAACATAGGGCATTGGTTAAGTGCTAAATTCAATAGTAATCAAGTTTTTTTTAATGCTTTATTTGGGTTCAAAAATCAATATAATATTTAATTTGTAGTAAAGTTTGAATTGTTTTCTAATATACATGTCCTTTGCTTGTGTGAACACACAAAGCACAAATATCATATGCGTGAATATAAAAATATAACATTTGAAATAATTTGGCTTTTTTTACATTGTACGAACATAAATCATGCTTGGTTTTGGTTAAGTTGAAATCTAGGCAGTGTTACATCTACATGCTGTAGAAGTTTGTATTATCACAATGGATTTTGCCTTAAAAATAAGTGCTTGGGACCTAATAAAAGTGTTCATCGTCTAAGATATACTAGAACCGTTAGAGATGATGAGCACCATCAAAATTCATTTTGAAGAAGAGTCAAATAGTAGTAATTCCATCTGATATGCGGTGGAAACAATTTCAAGTTGTTTCATTTTTTTTCTTATGTATGCTTAACGCTATAATTCCTAGATTGAAATTAGATGTCACTCTCTGGTTTTCAAATAATACTAATGATTGTATGTTGCGATGGATGGTGATAAAACCTATCAGAATTAGCTTTCAAAGAAGCATCGGACAGTAATCATGATTTAAGGAATTATACATTTAGACCACAAAACAAATTTGTAACCATCCCTCATGCAAGCTGAGAATGGAATATAGAAAGTCAACATGGTAAGGTGAACATGTAAAAAATAAACAATGGTCATGCATGCAAAGTTTTAGAATGTTCTGTCTTGAAAGTTTATTCCTATCATTCACCACACTAGCTATGTACAAGAATAACAAAAACATAGGCATATATATAACCCTCATTCATACATCCTTTGAAAAAGTAGTATTTTCTATTGCATACTAAAAGTTTAGAGGCATTATGAACAGATTGCCTTACCAATAATCATCTCTCAAGCTATGCTTTCCCTAACTACATATAGTTAAAAGTGGACATAAATACATGGTTGGATAGTTTAACAAATCATAGCATTCCTATTATTGTTCTTGCTTTATTAATTTTATGTCCTTATAAATAAAATCTTAATATTTGTTTCTATACCGAATACACTTATTTTCATTATTATATGTTAACAACAAAATAAAAACAATCATTGTACCTTACTATATTTTGCTGTACTTAATAGAATATATCGCTAAAGTAACAAAACTTGCAGTAGTCGTAGAACGGAAAGCCTAAACCATACCTGAAATTAGGAATAAATAAAATATAAACTAAATTAACAATAAATAAAGTTAATATTATAATTAAACTACCTGCATGCAACTCATATTTCAGTCTCTTTTCCAAGAGATGCTGAAAGTATGTAGGAGTAATACTGAAAAAATGTGGCCTTTGAAATAAATTGGAAGATCTTATTAGCGAAAAGAAAGACAACACACTGACTACTAACTTTAGAATTAACTAGTGAAAGCACTCACTAATCTTGGCCAGGGAGTTATCTTGATGTGATAGATGCAAGAGCTATTACAGAGTCTATTGGAACCTGATTTCTTGGTGAAGAAGAAGAATTTTGAAAAGAGTTTGAGGTGTATGCACGTGTTTTGACTTTTCTCTATAGCTTTTTAACTATTGCGATGTGTAAAGTTAGAAACAAAAGAAACCGATTTTGAGCGAAATAACGCTGATCAACTAGTTTTGTAATATTATTGTATGTACTGGATTTCAGAAATTCTTTCAAAGCCGATTCATTTTGAATTTCATTTAGAACAAGACAATGCACCCAATAGTGATTAGATGCTACTTTAGTTTCCTTGCATTAATTAAATGATGATAAGAAATTAAATTCAGTGGTTTTTACTGATTTTAATTTAAGATTTTGATTATTCGAAATCATTATAAAAAAATACACACATATTATCATGTACACAACAACCAAGCTAAAATAACTGATATAGATATAGGCCTATAAACGCATGCACTCTAATGTAATCAATCTGGTTTTTGTGTTTATATAGTAAAACTAGTTTTTTATAGTTGAGCTAATCTAAGTATTAAGTTATGTGCATATTAAATAATCATATTAATGTAGTTTAAATAATAATATAGCACTTGGTACAGCTGCTGCAACCAACCCCTTTCTAGACCGCCACTTAACCTTTTCTCAATTTACAGCTATAACTGCTGCTAACTCAATTTCATTATCTTGTGGCAAACTCAATCTTGCATAGTTCTTTCGAATTGCCTTATCCCCCCTTAAAGCTTCAGATTTTCATAGATCTTCCTACACGCAACAGACTTGCACTACACCTCCAATTACACTAACGTACTGCAACTTTTACAACCTGGCTATTGTAGATTGCTTGCTTGCTCCTGATAGCATCCAGCACATTCACTCATCAGGGATAACTCATCAGTCTTGAACTGACACCATGCTCCTCTAAAACTTATATCTTTAGCACTTTATCACGTACGCACTCCAACAATTCATGTTTGTTTCAGCTCATATTTAAACACTGCGACTCTTGCCTGTTTCTGCTCACACAAATTATGGGCAGTTCTACATCAAGGGTACTCTGCTTCGGTTCTAAAATCTACCTTTCTCATAAGGGTCTCATGTCATGCTACTACTTGCCAGTTCAACTATTATGCATGCCCTCTTAGCGTATGTTGGAGCTTTTGTTTTGTTTCTATAAAGTCTTCACGATATATGGCAACACTCCTCCTTAATGAAGCCATTTCATCTTTACCTTGGCTCACTTCACTATCCAACATGCATATTGTTTAGCACGTAGCACCACTCAGCAAATCCCATTAGCATGCTGCCAGCATTTTTAATGTAGCCAGCAATTCTATTACAACTTTGATATTTGGTACAACCATGCCTCTTAGTTCAGAATTTGCAGCCTTCAACTATGATATTTATCACAACCATGTCGCTCGGTCATCACTTTTAGTAGCATGCATTCAAGCTAAAAATTGCGGCTGAAAACAAGATCGCCTTACCTGGCTGAAATTGGGTAGTCTGGCCTGTACACTTGAGCATTCCCAACCTAGTAAAATGCTTTCATACACCTATTCCTTATCCCGTACACCATCTTAGTCCATGCACTCTGGTTTGTTGTTGCTAGGTTTAATCAATTATAATTTAAAGTACAGTTGATGTTAATTTAATTTTAATTTTAGTTAATTTGAATTTGAAGTCTAAATAATTATAATGATATTAAGTTTAGTTTGAAGTTAGATTAATTATAATTTAATTGTAATTTCAAGGTAGTTAATGTTAATCTAATTTTAATACTAAATTTTTTTATTTGAATTTAATGGTATTCAATTTAATTTAACGATTTGTTAATTTTAATTTAAAGTTTATGTAATGTTAATTTACATGGTTCATTTTGGGATTATGGAAATAAATGAAGTAGACACACACATACATACACATACATACATATACATATATGATAAAATCATAAATGGAGAAAATAATATACATCCATGCATTTTAATTAATAACAATATTCATCCATATTAAGAACGACATACATCTCATAAATGGAGAAAATAATATACATCCATGCATTTTAATTAATAACAATATTCATCCATATTAAGAACGACAGACATCTATGCCTTATACATTTAGAGCTACTAAATTTTGTGCCCATACAATTTTGTTGCCAAAGAGTTCAAAGCAGCAAAATTATGAAATCTAGTAAAAAAATTAAATGTTAACAATAAATCAACAATGTACTTTTAACGCATCGGTTCAAATCTCTACTATCAATTTTGTTGTAATATGTTTCCTTTCTTTCTATCAAAATTGAATATATATATATATACACACGCATTACACAAAATCCGAAAATGCTTTAGATTATATGGTCATCAAGTATTTACATTTAGTGAAAACAAATTATGGTATCAGTTATTCAGTTTCAAAATCATCATTTGGTCATCATGTATTTACATTTAGTGAACACTAATTATGATAGTTTCTTATTTCGATCATATAAGAATAAGAATTGATATATTATTAAATGTATAACATCTTAAGCATTTTAAACAAACATCACTAAAGTGATCAAATGTAGATGCAACTAAAATGAGGCAATTATATATTAAGATGTCACTTTACTCTATAATCTCCTTAAGCAAGAATTGTAGGATCTATTTCACCTTAGAGGGGGTGAATATGATGATATTGATAACTATAAAAAATAATGCGGAAATATATAAAATAATTGTAGCACGGATAATAGCAGAAAAGCGCAAATAATAGTAGACTAATAAAAAGAAAAAATAGAACATCATAGATTTACCCAGCTTCGGCAAAACCCTGTTGTAACGCCCGACCCTTATACCCATGCCAACCAAGAGCAATACTAAGTATTACTGCCAAAAAGCACGGAGAATGTGACTCGATAGGGCTAAATGTTGTACTCAATCCCTTGAACTAACACTGGCATGAGAAATTATATGACTTTTTTTTCTACTTACCATTCGTGCTCAGTCTCGGTTCAAAGCAATGGTACAAGTAAATTTTTTCCCAGTTTACATAGTGTAATCGAACGTACAGTTCAGCACAATAATAGCAGAATGCATAATACATATCATAATAGTGATATCCACAATACATAGTCCATAGTACATAACATCATTCCCAAAATACATAATAACGTACATACCATAATACATATATTAACTACTCCTAAGTTCAAGCTGTAAAGTCCAAAACCCCAAAACGTGGAAAATGATAAGAATGCTGCTACAGTTCACGCAACCTAACCTGCAATCACAATCCTCAGATTGACCCGAGGATTATAAAACAAATCACACGGTCAGACTATTTCTGTTGTGAGTGAAGTAAGATCAATGGATAATGATTATCTCAATAAACAAAAGGGAAAGAAAGCGCCACATGTATAAACCAACATGAGGCAAATGTGTGTGTGTGAACCAACATGCAAATTCAGTTTCATAAATAATTCATTTAATCAAACAATCGTTTAAGACCAAAAATAACGTATGTAATCCAGTACGATACCAACCCAATTATCATATGTAAAACAAAAAATAAGTTCATATACACATTCTTAAAAGATACTGGGTTTTTAAAAGCAACTTTAATATTTTCCATAAAATAAATAAAGAAAACTGCATTATGGGAATTATGGGATAAATGTAACATGACTCATAAAATATACCAAATAAACAGACGCTAGCATTGTAAAATCACAGTTGTAGAGCTAGAACGCACGCGGTGCCATCAGCACCATAACCTACTTATAACGCCATAATACACCTAGTGATCAACCCAGGATAACTAAGGCGATCTAATGCAAAGGTTGTATGCTACCCGTTCATGGATCTACACGTGGGACCCCTCCCCCCCCTCTCCATCCGTCATAGTCCGTGACCCGCTGGTCAGAGATCCCGATCAAAAAAATAAGATTAGCCATGTGTAGTAGAACGTTGACCTTTGTTGGTAAAAGAGCAAGTGATATACCACCGATTCAGGTAGCGATACTGAATCAGGTCGGCCAAGATGGAGTTTTGGCCAATTGGTACAACAGAGTCCAATCTATCCCCACCCAAAAATCAAAAGAATCCTTAAGTTTTATATTTAAAAACATACCATAAGAATCCAAAGTCTTTATAAATTTAATACACTTCTTAGAAATAAAATTAGTGATGACAAAATTCTCCAAAAATCCCAGTTTATGGTTTAAAAGCAATTAAAGTTTAATAAAACAATTGTCCATAGAAAAAAACAAAATTATATCTTTATTACGCAATAATGCCCAATTATCCCATAAATCATGTATGTCAAATTAAATAAAAAAATTTTATTTTTTATACTACAGTGCAGCATAGGGCTGCACACAGAGTGCATCCCCTACCGGACTGGACAATGCAGCCCAACGCTGCACTCTAGTGCAGCCGTCGGTTGCACAATTGTAACGACCCGCCTTTTTGGACAGTTTAAACCGACGATCAAATACATATGTCGATTCCAAACCATTCAAAAGGGCAGATGGTTATTGGGGTAATTAAGAAAAGAAAAGAAAGAGAAATAAAGGAAATGAAACAACACAGAATCTCGCAGCGAAACGATAAAATATAATAGTCAAATAAACAGTTCATGAAGCTGTTTACTATACTTTGACAATTATTTATACAACATTTATCAGAGTTATACACAAACAACAGAATAATTAAAATTATGCAGCAGATAGCATGATGCAAAGATAATAATAGTAATAGTATACCAAATCTCGTCTTCATCCTCCAGAATAGATCTTCAAAAATCTAAAAAAAAACTGAGGACTGACCCGAGCGTAATGAAAAGACAAAACACTCGAATCAGGACTAAAATATCCTTATGAAAGTTAAATCAATCGTAAATAAATATGAGTCTAATGGCGTCAGAGATGTTTACGGGGTTGGACATCTCATATCCAGCGCCAACGTGCGTGCAATAACTCAAGAGATGTTACGAGATTTTCCATCTCTTAAGGATCCGTTAAACTATCTACTATGTAGTAATGTACGCTAAGTAGATAATGCCTATCAGTAATATAAAGTATCAAAATAGAGTTAAGGCGTTACCATAATCCCCCTTAACACATTTTTATAATGCCATAGTCTATACAGCACCGTAAGCCCCACCGTAAACTGGTGGTTATCAGAGGGTACCCCATAGGTATAACACAAAACATAATGTAGTGGTCGCGAATAGGATAATCAGTATGACAAGGTACATGTGGCGATACCAACTAGGATACTAGTAGTTGCGTGATCCGGACTGATGTTGAGCATAGCCAGCAGCTACCCCAACACCGCAAAACAACACTCCCAAATCAAGGGGTGCACCCAAATCGAATCATAAATGTAATAGATATGGTATCGAAGAAGTGTGTCTGCTAGAGATGGCGAACCTCAATAGCCCGGCACGGCTCCTGTTTTAGTCATGTCAGGGGTCATCCAATATCGTTCTCTTTCTTCAGTCAACGCGTTCAACAAACCATCCACTTCATTCTGGATCAACACTCCGCGTATAATAGTTATTAAAGTAGTTTTTGGTATCGACAGAGAGTATGTCCATATCCGATCCCGGTCTCCTTAATAACTACGTATTATTACACCGATGGCTCTTTTACATTTCAAATCGATTCACAAATCAACTCCATTTCAAATATCGTCATATCTATATAAAATGTAAGGTTCCGTTTCAAAAACATCTTTCGCCTCAATATCTCATTTTGATTTCCAAATCATTCCGAATTTCAATTTAGGTTGCAACTTCATTTAACCCAATTCGTTATTACATTCACGATTTAAACATAAACATTTCACCTTATTGACTAACTTGAAATTTTATAAAATAGTTTTAAGTAGTTTAAAAGTAGTTTAAATAATTAAAATAGTTAAATTGCTTAGAATCTTAAAATGGATTTGAAATAGATAAATTAGTTTAAAATAATTTAAATTGGGATAAGTATATTTAAAATAGATTAAAATAGTTTAAGTATTCAAAATGGTTTATATAACTGAGTAATTTGGAAAACAAAATAAAACAGCTTCAAAACCAAACCATTTCAATTATAACTTCCTAATTCAAAACAATTACAATTTCCGTTCTACCGATTCAATTTCGATTTCGATTCAATCAACGTCAACTTTGACTTCAAATTTATTCAATTTTATATTCACTTTCAATTAATTCAATTTCAATTTATATCGATTTGGAGCTTGATTTTTCAAAAATATCCATTTATAACACTTAACTAAATTATCCATCAATATTCAAGTTTAAATCCAAATTTCAAATATGGTTCAATTCCAAGCTCGATTTCAAAATATCATTTTTATATCACTTTTACTTAGTAATATTCCAAGCTCAAATTAAGGTTAAATCTTAATACAAATCAATTTTCGAAATTTAATCATATCCCGATTTTAAATTCCAAAGTCTCCACTTTAATTATTTAACAATTTCTTTTAACCAAAATTTATTTCAACATTCCAAACTCAATTTTTTCGATAAATTCGACTTCTATAAATTGATTTCTATTTATAACTTTTAAATCAAAACATTTAAATAAATTTCAAATCGACGATTTTTAAACTTATTAATTTAGCTAATTCGGTGTCCGTATATAATTTTCTAACCTATGTCCAAGTAATTATTTATTTCAATTAAATGTCAGGGATGAATATCTATTACTTAAACCAATCACAGTGTCATATGTATGCATAACAGTATATATAAGCAAATAAACATCCAAACATTTAAATATCAACCAATAACATCCATCAAAATACATCATCCAATAGACAATACAATTCATGGCAGTTTCAGAGTTATCAATGTCAGGTAATTTAATTGCAATTCAATTTTAATTTCAATTTAACTATCAATTTAATTTTTCAACGGTTAATTCAAATGACAAGCTATATGACAATTAAATATTTATCAAACAACGACAAATAAAATCATAACACTTCATAATGTCAAATTTAACTAGCATAAAGATATTTAGTACGTTGTGAGCATTATAAAGCACTCACCTTGATTTTCAATTTCAAAGCAAATCGAACGACGTTCAATTTGACCCAAAATTTTAACGAGCTCCAAACACTCCCGAATCTGCACTGCAGCGTAGCTCTCGTCTCTTCGATTCCGACGCTGCCGGTTTCGTCCAATTCCGACCTCGTATGAATGAGATATGAGTTTACAAAGTTCTATACGAATTTTAATACAAAAATTAACAACTTTTATTTTATTTTTAACCTCAAATACATCACAGCCGTTCTTTCTGCGATTCATGATCGTGGCCGCACAATACTTCTTCTCCCATCATTCCAGTAAACGATCGAACGCAACAAGTACCCATAGCCGTGCTTTTAGGGTTACGTGCCGCACCACCCTCGACGACCTATACATCGATCAGCTGCCACCATTTTGACCGCCATCACAAGCTCCACCTACGCGCCCAACCCCATGCGACTCGGCCCCCCTTTTGGCCTTGAAAAACGTGTGCATGCACCGACGAACGCGGCCACTTTCCCATTGATTTCCTCGACTATAAACAATCATATCCATATGGATTCGTAGCCCTCATTGCCCTCTACAATTTTTGTGACGACCCGGAATTTCTTACAATTTAAATTGGAATAATTAGTTGATTCTAAAACATTTAAAGGTTTATTTTAAACTTGAATTTCAAATATAAATATTTACTTAATAATTAAATTATGGATTTAATAAATGAAATTGGGTAAATTATTGAATTCTTCAGTTTTAAGCCTGTTAAAAATAATTTGAAGGCTTGTAAAATTTATAACGGTGTTACTGAAGATAATACAATGGTAGAAATTTAATTTAAAGGTAATTTGTTCAGTTTTGAAAATATATCGTTTAAATTGAATTTAAAAATAGCCTTTCGAGGTACAGTCTCAAAATTTGATAAAACCAGTTTCACTGGATCCGTAATAGTTAGTTATTATTGGATTTCAATTTTCGTAGCAATCGGGGTTGTCGTTTGACCCTGACAGCTCCAAACGCTTAGAACTATTTTAAATCGATATAATTTAAAAATGATTGTTTTCTGCTGTAACTCGTGCATGCGATCGAATTAGGTCCCGAAACACGTTTCATCGGGTTTGGAATGCGGGTAAAGCTTTATAATTGCCTAACGGCATTCCTTAAGTGGAGTTCGGAATTTTAAGTAACTAACAAGTCGTTTGGAAGTTTTATAATATAAAAAGTTAAAATAAATTAGCAAGCATATTTTCAACGACCTTAGATATTTTATTCAAGCGTTCTCAAGAAGCTTCTCCACATTATTTATGTCTTTCCCGTCTCCTCTTCAGCCTTGAAAAAAAAATCGATCTTATCTATTTCTTATATATATTATAAAAAAAAAAGAAACAAATCTGATGGTTGAAGCCATGGCCTCGCCGCAAGCTCAGAATTAGACGAAACCCTTTTCTTCCCTCTCTCGATCGAAGCAAACTCCATCGTAGGCCGGAAGCTGATGGGTCGCGCATGTTCCTCCACCTTTGAGAGCAGTTCAAAGCATGGAATCGCCTACGTACGATTGAGTCGTTGTCAATGTCGAGCTCAAGCTCAAGGACGATAGGCGGTGGGGTGCGTTTGAGTTAGGGTTTGGAGCTCGAGTCGTCGTCGCAAGTGGAAATGACCTGACGTCGCGAGAGACTGATAGCTTGGACGCGTATTTGGGGCAGTGACGAAGAGGAGTGGTGGCTCGCGCAGCTTGGTCAGGATCTGGTCGCTTAGAAGGGGGAGGATACTGCGAGTTTTCTTTTTGAGGTTCAAAATCAAGGGATCAAGCCAGTTTGAAATGGATTGCAAACAGTAATTCAAAGGTGAGTAAATCTCACCCAGCTGTGTTTTATTTAAATTTTAATGGTTAATTTAAATAATTGATGGAATGATTGAATTGATTTGATATGCAATGCGAACTAATGATCGGGTGACTTTGGTTTTGGATGATTCGTGAATTGATTGTTGTTTGACTGGAAATATTTGGGTTCTATATAGTTCTAAACTCTAATCATTAAATTTAGTAATCAAAGGGTTGAATTAATTAATTTATTAAGTTTTAACTTAATCAATAAAGTGTAAGTAATTCAGAATAACTATTGGATAGTTTGTTAAGTTATTACTAAATGTAATTAATAAAAATATAATCACTTTGCGGAATTGATCAACAGATTGATTAAGATGGTTAATAGAGTAATTGATTTATTTAATGGAAAAAAATAAAAATAAATAAATAAAAGATAGTTCATTATAGTTTGGAATTAATCGAAAAGATTACACGGTGTTTTGAAGTAAGATAATTGGATTTGATTAGGATAAATTAAAATATAATTGGAAATCCTTAATTTATATAATCAAGGATGTAATCAAAGATTTATTAATCAAGATGAATTAATCAATAATAAGGGACTTGTGAGAAAGTAATTAATACAAGTAATTAAGGATCCACGTAACTGATATGGTAAATTAAATTATGAATAACTAAGATTACTTATTGATTTTGGTTAAGGCTAATTAATGTCGTGAAATTAATTAAATATAATTACTTGAATGAAATTGAAAGGTAATTAATCCTGGGTGATTAATTAAAACGAATGAATATGGAAGAGTTGATTAATTTATTGGTTTGGAAATAAATTAATGAAGAAATCTAAGTATTTGAGGTTTGGAATTCAATTAAAATCAATTGGTTGTCTGTGATTAAGTTTGATATGGAAAATTGAATGGTATTGGATGTTTTGAATGTGTTGACATCTCTGATATGAAATGTTGTGTATTTCATTTGAATAACTTGGGTTAGAATAACATGAGTTTCGAAGAGACCGGGGTCGGGTATTGGGAAATACCCGAAACCACTTCGAATTTTTATGAATTGATTTGAGAAACCAATAGGCAGGAGTGAAATGATTTAAGTGAATTGGATTATTTTATCCAAGTTTGGCACTTGGAAATTTATTTGTAAAGTAAGTGTTGTCTCTAGCAAAATTGTGAATTAGTTAAATTGGTATAAATTACCCGGTTTATAAAAGTTGATTTCTTTGGTATTCCATGTTAATTGGGTTTACTCACGCTGGCTCCTAGCCTGACTCGGGTGTTACTTTGGTGTAATGCTCGGGTCAGACCGAGTATTACAGATTTTCAGGTAGGTACGTTCTGGAGCTCAGGAGGCGAGCTGGATGACAATATCGTATACAGTATTTCCGCTGTGTTTATATTATTATTCATTTGAGATTTGATAATTGTATATATTCAGTGACTGAATGTATGTGAAACTTTGATGTATATAAAATGTAATCGATAGAAATAGTATTCTTTTATAAACAGTTATTATTTATTATTATATTTTATCCGCTGCGAATGTGAGATGTTGTTGATTTTGTTCTTCTTCTTCTTCTTCTTCTTCTATCTCTTTCTTTTTTTCATAACCATCTGAAATTTTCGGGATCGAAAATTTCGGGTCGTTACAGTTGGTATCAGAGCCGAAAGGTTAAGCGAGAACCTTGGCTCTAGTGGGGATTACTCATTAAACAGAGTCCAAAGTATTATAGAATGAGTTGAGTGTATATATATGAGCGCCTACTTGTTGTTTTCTTATATAAAGATTTTAAATGATTTTATATAAAATATATATTTTTGGATATATAAAGCAATATTTCCTTCTAATAAATATTAAGGAGATTGGTTGTTAAATTATTGGAATTAAAATTTAGAAGTAATACAATACAACCAAATTGAAATCTTGAATTAGAATTAAATGAAGTAAAAACGAAAATACAACCAAATCGAAAGTTAATTAATTGAAAATGAAGTTCTAAAATTAGGATTCAGGAATTAAATTATTTAAAAGCTTTAAATAAATGTAAGTTTGAAATGGGATTCAAACCGAAATTTAATCTCGAAATTATAGAAATAAGAATAATATAAAAAGAAAATAGGACTTGCTGCAAACAATGGATTGTTTGAAATTTGATTTGAATTTAAACCAAAGGTGGTTTACAATTTTAAACATGGCTGGGAGGGCCAAGAAATAAATATGTATGGATATACATGATATCAAAGATGATTTGAAATAAACTCTAAATGTTGAGTTTAGATTTTCCCTGAAATGTGATGGGAAACCCAAGTGATATAAGTTTTGAACTTATAAGAGGGAAAGAATTTTGAATTTTGAAGTGAGAATTCAAATTGAGTAAGATTGATTGGATTAAGTAAATCAAATTTAACTTGGGAGAAGTTAAATAAGTTTGAATGAACAGCTTGAATCGAAAATTTTAAGATGAAATTGGAATTTAACTTGGAAGATTAAATGGTTGATTTGAATTGGGAATTTGTGTTATCTCGAAAGGGTTTGAGATCAAAAATTTTAAAATGGATGGACGTTTTAAAATAAATTGGATGATATCATCCTATTGTTAATAAAAATCTTTAAATGGAGAATGGAAGTGTATAAATAAAATAAATTTGAATAATTGAATTGTAAAATAAACTTGTTTAAGAACTGGCTTCAAACTGGAAGATAAAATTGAATAATAAATTAAATTTTGAAAACAAATAAAATTGTATTGAGCTCTTATTTGAAGCTGGAAAATATAAGTAGAGATAAATTGAAATGATTTGAATTTGAAATGGATTCAATTGATAATAATTCAAATTTATTGGAATAGTATGAAATTATAATTAAAATTGAACATGATTAAAATCAACTAGAATTTGATTTAAATTGGGGTAGGAATCAAGATTGATTCAACTTAAATTGGGGATTAATCAAGTCCAATGAAATTTGGAGTTATTTGAATTGGAATTGGGTCAATTTAAATGGAAATTTAAATTGAATTGTTGGCAAAGTGAACAGTTGGTTCTTGACTATTTTAATATAAATTGTTTTGATATAAACTTATTTTCTAAGCTATTAAATATATACAACCTTTCTTTTTAAAGCTAACTTATTTTATAATCGTTTACCATTATTTTTGGAGCTATTTAACCATTTTCCCAACTGTTTCCTAAACCAATTACTATTTTTCAACTATTTCACAAACTAATTTCTATTTTACAACTATTTTGCAATTATTTAGAATCTTTGAAACTATTCAATTATTTTCCGACTATTTTACAATTAGTTAATTATTTTATAGCTATTTTGTAACTATTAATTATTTTTCAACTACTTATCTATTTTTAAAATTTTCAAGCTATTTTTTAAAACTGGTCGGAGTTCAAACTGTTATTGATTAAGTACCCAACTCGGATAAGAATTGAGGTAATAATCCAAATGGGGATTAAGGCAATGCGTGTAAGTGGATAGAATTTAAAGGAAATGTGAATGGAAAGGAAATTGATTTGGCTAATAATCAAAGAAGTTAAATACGTAGGATGTACGTATATTATTCTATTCGCATAGTGATTTGATCCAGATTCGAGCATAGAATTTCGAGACAGTTATATCGATCCGAGTAGGGATTTTTCATTCGATTTTCGACGGCGAACCTGGATATGGATTGTTGATTGGTTCTGGATGTTCTCTATCATAATTATGGCCATGCAAGGAGAATGACGGTTTCTAATCAAGAAACCAGATCTGTGTCCGCACTAGGAATCTGGTGGACGATACTAGTCGGAAGTGAAATTGTGTGATCGAGTGAGCGATCAGATTGGTATAGCGTATGGATGTTATGTGTACATCGTACGGATTTGAATGAAATTGGTATTGGAAGGAGTAATCAAATTTGAATATTTGATTTTGAATAAACAAAGTTATATATATATATCTTTGTTAAATAGAATAAAACTCCCCTTATTGAATCTATAGCCAGTAAGGAATGGTTTTTCATGGTATTTGAAGTATAAAGGGATTTTATACAAGTTTTGAATGATCCAAAGTTTTAAAATTTTTATATATTTTTGAATATATATATAAAGGATCTTATGAGGATTTTGGAAAAGGTTTTGGGAAATTTTTGATTTGGAAAGGCTTTTGATTTTTGGGTAAAATCAAATATTGGGATTTGGAAAGCCTAGTTTGAGAATTATCGATTTTGGGAATAATCGGTTTTTGTGTAAAGGAGCCTTATATGAAATTCATACTAGGTGTATGATTTGAAGATACTATATGTATAGTATAAAGTGTTTTGATGATGGCTCTGGGGAAAAGGCGCTCCCTTGAAATGGACTTCTCAGGAGTGCCACTGGGTGGTGCTGCCTTGAGCCCCAAGGGGGGATTCTAAAGTTGATCCTGTGAGGAGTCCGACAAAACTAGTTCCTGAGGATTATGAGTAGTGTATACCATAGCGAAAGTCGTGTGTGCCGTTGAGAGCGAACAGTCTGCGTATGATTTTATATCGATAGACTGCGACCTATGGTATAACATAGCGAAAGTCGCGTATGCCGCTGAGAGCCAACATGTCTGCGTTTGATTCTATATCGGCAGACTGCGACCTATGTAGGAGTGGAGAGGTTTCATTTCGATAGTGAAATCAGAGGCCTCAGAGAGCCTGTAGTTACATGGACTTTTGCTGCGACGGCAACGTAACCCTGGATGTAACTGTGATCTATTGTGTGGGATCCATGGCGTAATCGAGAGGCCGCGGAGAGCCTACAGTTGCATGGACTTTTGCTGCGACGACAACGTAACCCTGGAATGTAACTGTGACCATGGATGGGGGTGATGATTTCCAAAGCATTCTCACCAAAGTTATTTCCTCTATTTTCAAAAACTGTTTTCGATATTTTCAATAAAATTATTTTCCAAGTATTTTCACTAGATGTTGAAAACGGGTTTACCAAGTACTTATAGATTTTCATTCCTACGCCTGATCAACGTATGACTGAATTTCTGTGAGAACAAGGATGGACTGGTTGAAACATCGAGTCATAAGAAGTATTTTTATAAAGGGAAATTTTATTAAGTATGATGTGAATTTAAAAGCATTTCTAAATTTATTTTAAATAAAGATGTTGGAATTTTGGAAAATTGAGGGAAACCTAAACTGAAATTTTAAAATAAAATTGAAACTCGAGAATTTTAATGAAGTGATTTTGTAATCAAAATCGAATATTGATTTAGAAGTTGGAAATAAGCTAATTGGTTAAATAATAATTTGATTGAGTATATAAACAAAATTTAACTTGGGTAAATAAATGGATTGTAAGTTAATAATGGAATTTGGAAGCGAATTCGAATTGTTAATAGAATTCGAGTTGGATTTGATAATGAATTAAATAAGAGGAGATGTTGTAAAATTAAAATAAAATAGAGTTGGATTGAGAAAACAAAAGCGATGGTTTGGATTGCAAATAAAATCCAAGTGTGATTTGAATAATATTTAATGAAATTTGCAAGTAAATTGGATATAAGAGAAGAATTGTAATAGAAATGGTTTGAGTTGCAAAACAAAACCCAAGTGAATAGAAATAAATGGGGAATGACTTTGTATTAATAAAATAAATTCGAAATGAGTTAAGTACATAAATTTAAAAAATAAAATAAAATGGGTTAATTGAGTTAAATAATAAATGGATGAAGTCTGATAGAATAAAAACAAAATCAAAGCTGTGATTGGAATTGGATTATCAGACTGAACTTAAGTTCAGTGGCATATTAATTTGAAGTATAAATGAATTATGTATGTGTTGGATATTATTTGATAAATTGAGAGGGTGAATTGAAATTAAAATTAAAATTAAAATTAAAGTAGATGGGCTAACTAAATTAATGAGATTTGATTAAATGAGAATCAAATCGAAGTAAACTTAAGTTTGATGATGGAATAAATTAAAGTAAATTAACTTAAGTTCAAAATTTATGGAAGCTTGGCTTCGAATAAGGATAAAAGCCCATTAAATAAAAGCATGAATTGAATTACTTTGGTAATGGCTAGTAGTATACAAGAATGGAATGTGTCGAGCTAAATAAAATGATTGTGAATAAATTAAAAATGGAATTGAAGTAAACAAAATTGAGTTGGAATCAATTTTAATAGGTTATAAAACTTAAGTAATTATTTATTCACATGGATATTATCAAATTGCATAGAAATAATTGCCGTTTAACGTAAACTAGATTTAATTAAATTCTATGGATTAGTGGAAGCAAATATAATTGATTTTTGAGTTAATTGAAGTGAATATGAGTTTATTTTACTTAAAAATGAATTGAATGTAAACAATTGCATTGTAAACAATTAAAATTGAATGTAATGGCATATAAATTTGGTTGAAAGCAATTGGATTAGCTTTAAATTATATAAATCGCTTATGGTAAGTGTTTGGTGTTTGTTGTTTTTGAAATGCTTGTGTTTAGCAATTAAAAGTAAGTGAAATGCTAATAGAATTTCTATATATGGCACTTACATATTTAAATTGAGTAAGTACAGGTACAGGGAAGCTGTTTGGCTAGATTTGGGGTATGCTAATTGCTAAAATAAATAAGCTGCTTGCTTAAATCGCTAAATAAGGTACGCCTACGTAATAAAAATAGGAAATATGAACTGTTTTTGCTTTTTTCGACCGGGTGGGTCGATGTATATATATTTATATCCCTTGTCAAATTGCAAAAGCTCCTCCGTACAAAGGGGACTCTGCCAAAAATTTTCCAAAATTTTCGGAGTTAGAAATTTTTTTAAAAAAAAAAAAATTGAGAAATTTTTTTGTTAAACCATTAAACGATTTTAAATATGAGACTGAAATAGATTAGTTGATAGAACTAATAAGACTCGGTTATAAATGGAAAATAAAATTTAATATTCAAAAATTGAAATAAGTTGAATTCATATTAAAATGGGAAAAACGAATTTGAATAGAAATAAGTAGAAAACCTATATAAGAGAATGGATAAAATGATTTGTAAAGTTTCAATTGAATATTGTTGCTAAACAGGATATGCAGGTATTATAAAGGAAAAAGAGATGGGATTTGATATTAGTAGATAAATTTGAATTGCCCGACAAAAAGGTATGTATTTAAAATTTCTGAATGGAATTGGATTGGGTTTTTGATGGAGCCACTTGGCTTTTGTTTTCTTTTAGATTTGGGAGCCCGTAGAGGCCTTTTGTAGTAGTACCGAGCTAGCCGCGCAAAGGAGACGCTGACAAAAAATTTCGAAAATTTAGAGAGTTAGAAAAAATTTGAGAAAATTTTGATAATTCCAATTTTGGTTTTAAATTGAAATTTAAATGATTGAACGAAAGGGGTAGTATTTGAAATTATAAAAGATTTTGGGAGGTTAGTTAAGGTGATAGTGAGTCATTAATAAAAGATAGTTGGTAGAGTGTTGAATTGTGAGTTTTGGAGAGAAGGTAAACGGGTATTGGCCATTCTTCCTAACTTGTAATTTCGGGGACGAAATTCTTTTAAGGGGGGAGGAATGTGACGACTCGGAATTTCTAACAATTTAAATTGGAATAATTAGTTGATTCTAAAACATTTAAAGGTTTATTTTAAACTTGAATTTCAAATATAAATATTTACTTAATAATTAAATTATGGATTTAATAAATGAAATTGGGTAAATTATTGAATTCTTCAGTTTTAAGCCTGTTAAAAATAATTTGAAGGCTTGTAAAATTTATAACGGTGTTACTGAAGATAATACAATGGTAGAACTTTAACTTAAAGGTAATTTGTTCAGTTTTGAAAATATATCGTTTAAATTGAATTTAAAAATAGCCTTTCGAGGCACAGTCTCGGAATTTGATGAAACCAGTTTCACCGGATCCGTAATAGTTAGTTATTATTGGATTTCAGTTTTCGTAGCAATCGGGGTTGTCGTTTGACCCTGACAGCTCCAAACGCTTAGAACTATTTTAAATCAATTTAATTTAAAACTGATTGTTTTCTGCTGTAACTCGTGCATACGATCGAATTAGGTTCCGAAACACATTTCATCAGGTTCGGAACGCGGGCAAAGCTTTATAATTGCCTAACGGCATTCCTTAAGTGGAGTTCGGAATTTTAAATAGTAACTAACAAGTCGTTTGGAAGTTTTATAATATAAAAAGTTAAAATAAATTAGCAAGCATATTTTCAACGACCTTAGATATTTTATTCAAGCGTTCTCAAGAAGCTTCTCCATATTATTTATGTCTTTCCCGTCTCCTCTTCAGCCTTGAAAAAAAATCGATCTTATCTATTTCTTATATATATTATATAAAAAAAAAGAAATAAATCTAATGGCCGCAGCCATGGCCTCGCCGCAAGCTCAGAATTAGACGAAACCCTTTTCTTCCCTCTCTCGATCGAAGCAAACTCCATCGTAGGCCAGAAGCTGATGGGTCACGCACGTTCCTCCACCTTCGAGAGCAGTTCAAAGCATCGAATCGCCTACGTACGATTGAGTCGTTGCCAAAGTCGAGCTCAAGCTCAAGGATGATAGGCGGTGGGGTGCGTTTGAGTTAGGGTTTGGAGCTCGAGTCGTCGTCGCAAGTGGAAAGGACCTGACGTCGCGAGAGACTGATAGCTTGGACGCGTATTTGGGGCAGTGACGAAGAGGAGTGGTGGCTCGCGCAGCTTGGTCAGGATCTGGTCGCTTAGAAGGGGGAGGATACTGCGAGTTTTCTTTTTGAGGTTCAAAATCAAGGGATCAAGCCAGTTTGAAATGGATTGCAAACAGCAATTCAAAGGTGAGTAAATCTCACCCAGCTGTGTTTTATTTAAATTTTAATGGTTAATTTAAATAATTGATGGAATGATTGAATTGATTTGATATGCACTGCGAACTAATGATCGGGTGACTTTGGTTTTGGATGATTCGTGAATTGATTGTTGTTTGACTGGAAATATTTGGGTTCTATATAGTTCTAAACTCTAATCATTGAATTTAGTAATCAAAGGGTTAAATTAATTAATTTATTAAGTTTTAACTTAATCAATCAAGTGTAAGTAATTCAGAATAACTATTGGATAATTTGTTAAGTAATTACTAAATGTAATTAATAAAAATATAATCACTTTGCGGAATTGATCAAGAGATTGATTAAGATAGTTAATAAAGGAGTAATTGATTTATTTAATGGAAAAAAATAAAAATAAATAAATAAAAGATAGTTCATTACAGTTTGGAATTAATCGAAAAGATTATACGGTGTTTTAAAGTAAGATAATTGGATTTGATTAGGATAAATTAAAATATAATTGGAAATTCTTAATTTATATAATCAAGGATGTAATCAAAGATTTATTAATCAAGATGAATTAATCAATAATAAGGGACTTGTGAGAAAGTAATTAATACAAGTAATTAAGGATTCACGTAACTGATATGGTAAATTAAATTATGAATAACTAAGATTACTTATTGTTTTTGGTTAAGGCTAATTAATGTCGTGAAATTAATTAAAGATAATTACTTGAATGAAATTGAAAGGTAATTAATCCTGGGTGATTAATTAAAATGAATGAATATGGAAGAGTTGATTAATTTATTGGTTTGGAAATAAATTAATGAAGAAATCTAAGTATTTGAGGTTTGGAATTCAATTATAATCAATTGAATTGATTTGTCTGTGATTAAGTTTGATATGGAAAATTGAATGGTATTGGATGTTTTGAATGTGTTGACATCTCCGATATGAAATGTTGTGTATTTCATTTGAATAACTTGGATTAGAATAACATGAGTTTCGAAGAGACCGGGGTCGGGTATTGGGAAATACTCGAAACCACTTCGAATTTTTATGAATTGATTTGAGAAACCAATAGGCAGGAGTGAAATGATTTAAGTGAATTGGATTATTTTATCCAAGTTTGGCATTTGGAAATTTATATGTAAAGTAAGTGTTGTCTCTAGCAAAATTGTGAATTAGTTAAATTGGTATAAATTACCCGGTTTATAAAAGTTGATTTCTTTGGTATTCCATGTTAATTGGGTTTACTCACGCTGGTTCCCAGCCTGACCCGGGTGTTACTTTGGTGTAATGCTCGGGTCAGACCGAGTATTACAGATTTTTAGGTAGGTACGTTCTGGAGCTCAGGAGGCGAGCTGCATGACAATATCGTATAGAGTATTTCCGCTGTATTTATACTATTATTCATCTGAGACTTGATAATTGTATATATTCAGTGACTGAATGTATGTGAAACTTTGATGTATATAAAATGTAATCGATAGAAATAGTATTCTTTTGTAAACACTTGTTATTTATTATTATATTTTATCCACTGCGAATGGAGATGTTGTTGATTTTGTTCTTCTTCTTCTTCTATCTCTTTCTTCTTTTTCGTAACCATCAGAAATTTTCGCCCGAAAATTTCGGGTCGTTACAATTTTCATGTTGAACATTCCATGAATCGATGAACGGATTTGATGAATTTGAGTGGAGAAGACGTACAATTTCTGGCCATTGATTATTATAAGAGGCGGCCGGTTCAGAAACCCTAGCTATTTTTTATTTTTTATTTTTTTTGTGAATGAAGGGGTCTATTTATAGAAATTTATCGAAACTCTATTCATCCCGGGTTTTCCAAACTCCGATTTACACGCGGTGACCGGCGTTTCTAAGGTTTACCCCGCGTTCCGGACACAATGGAATAGGTTTCGGAGGCTAATTCGATCGTATGTGCGAGTTACGGAAATAAACGATCAAATTTAAATTAAATCGATTAAACGAATTTCTATGCGTTTCGGCTTGTCCTGGACAAACAGTAAATCCGATTGACATAAAATTTGAAATCATACAATAATATCACGTTACGGATCCGATGAAACTGGTTTCGTCGAAATACGAGACTGTTTGAAAAATGGCTATTTTAACTCGTCAATTAAATATTAAAATATTCAATTTTCACAATTTAACATTTAATTCGATTTTAAAAGTTCTACAACATCATTTTAACTTTAATATGATAAAATAAAATTTTGCAAATCATTTTTAATCATAATAAACCCGTTATTCAATTATCCAATAAATTCCAATTTTTAAAATCTTATTAACTCTATTATAATCCCAATATAACTTACATTCACTTTGGAAACCAATTTGAACCATATAAAATCAAATTTCAATTACTCACTCTATTTTCATATATTAAATTTTAATATCAAATTAATCATATCAAATTCGGAATTTAATTATTCAAACATTTGTAATATTAAATTTAAACAATTTTTATTATTCTTGAATCACTATCTTTTGAGATATTCAAAACGAACTTAAAAATTTTAACTTTTGAAACGAATTAAAATTATAGAACAACCATTCCCATTATACGGTTAATCAATTCCCATTATTAAATTGTTCAATAAATTCTAAGTATTAAATTTAAACAGTTTCGATTATCCAATAATTCATTATCTTTTGAAATATTGAAATTGAACTTATAAGATTCAACTTTTAAAACCAATTCACAATGTAGAACACTATTTTCATTTTACAGTTATTCAATTATTCAATAAGTTTTAAATATTAAATTTAAACAATTTACCTGTTCAATATTCAATATTTGATTTTAAATAAATTTTACTTATCAATCAATTACTCTATTATACGCAATGAATTCAATATTTATTATCCTATTCAATTATTGATTTCAAAGGTATTCACTAAGTAGCATTTATTTTCATTACTTGGATAATTATTGTTGCAATTCATTCTAGTTATTATTATTCCACCGAATTACAAATTTTTTCTAACATTAAATCGCGAAATCTTATTAAATTAGCTATTTTAATTATCGAAAATTTACGGGTTGTTACACTCTCACCCACTCAAAACTTTTCGTCCCCGAAAAGAAAAAAGAAGGGAAAAGGAACTAAGTATAGAATTCAACATTAGATATATTTTATTCAAAGTTACCTACTTGTAAAACAATGAAATTCCATCTATAAAGTCATACTACGTTTCCACTAAGTTACTCCGAACGGCTTTCTAACTTTAAAAGTTAGTTATCAAACAAGTAATAAAAAAAAATTTAAAACTTGAAAAATTTTCTAACACCCGGATTTTACGGAAAATTTCGGCAGACTCTCCTTTGCGCGGCTCGATCGGGAAAAAATGACAGTATATATATCACAAATATACATCTCATCAAGTGATGAGGCATCCCGAAGGGAAAAAAAGTGTAAAAGTACGGTATGTAATCCGAGATATGTACCTTATATATTATTAGCGAGCATATACGGCTAATATAGCGCGAAAGCGAGCTCCAAATGCGAAGCAAGCGCAATCCACACCTAATAAACACTCAACAAACCATGAGAAACATGCATATATGAAAATAATATCAATATATACAATATAGAAACATAACAACTACATGTGCCAACATAGCAAATGCAACAAACAACAAATGCATCCACCAAATCAATTATCATCCAACTATCATCCAACAAATCCAAAACCAATCAATATAAATTCACTTCTCATTAATATTTATTGACTTGGTTTCAATTTTAATCACAGTTGATTCATTAACGTTGGATTTTACTAACATTCATTCTCAATTCAATTAGTTAACATTCACTAATTTATATTTACATTAGTTCACTTCCAATTTGAATCAAATTAAATTCTATTTAAATTCATTTAACTTCCAATTTGATTTCCATGATTTATAGCCTTCAATTTCATTAACACTTAATGAATTATATAAAATCAACTAACAATCATATAACAACCAAATCATACCCAATATAACCAAATTATTAATTTTACATTCAATTTTGGTTTACCTCTTCAATTCCAATTTATTCTTAGCAATACCAAATTCTTTTGTTTACATTTACTTCATATTCAGTTTCAGTTAATAGCCAATTTATTTGCGGAACATTTTATTAATGCAGAACATTTTATTAATCATCACTTTAATTTATAGTCATTCCATAAAAGTCTAACTTCTTATATATGACTTTCCTTAGTTTATAGTTATCTCAAAAGTTGCAAATTTATCTTCACATATTTGGCATCTTAAATTTTGCAATATTAACTTTTAATTAAGTCCGTAAGCCGTACATATATCATCCATGAGAAATATCAATCTAATCGCTTATTCGATCGCACAATTTCACTTCCAAACTAGTATCGTTCACACGACTCTCTAGTGCGGACTCAGATTTGGTTCCTTGATTGGAAACTGTTACTCTCCTTGCATAGCCATATACTATGATAGAGAATTCCAAAATCAAATTAAAAATCCATATCCAGGGTTTGCCGTCGAAAATCGAGTGAAAAATCCTAACTTGGATCGATATAAATCATCTCAAAATTTTGTGCTCGAATTTGGATCAAATCGTTATGCGAATAAAATAATATACGTACAATATCACGTATTACCTTCCAATAGATTTCTATCTAATTTATCTACACTAAATTATTTTATTGACTTCTATTTTTTTCACTTAATTACTCACAATCCATTATTCAGTTAGTATATTCATTTCTTTACATAGCATATTCTTTAACATTATCTTTTCTTAAACATCATATCAAAGAATTTGCTTACTCAAGTTCATTTTAACATTCTATATAATTTAATTAAATTCAATTTCATATCCCAATTGATTCTTGCTATAAGAAATTCCTTTGTTTACATTTAATGCATTTTCATAATTTCAGTTAATAACGAATTCATTTGTGGGACATTTTATTAACCGGCACTTTAGTTTATTAATCATCCTATAAAAGTCTAACCTCTCATAAATGACTTTTCTTAGTTTACAGTTATCTTAAAGGTTACAAATTCAACTATTTTTTTCTATGCAATTTATATTTATTTTCTATAACCAATTTACAAAAGATATTATACAATTCATTTTTCTTCTTTCTTAAGTTCACTTACTTGTTCCATTTATCCACTCATCATTTCATGTTATATTTAAGTATATAACATTTTTATCACAACCAAATTTTCATTTATATACATTTTAATTCCTTTTGAGTTTTCCTTACTTGTATACTTCAATTATTTTTAGGTTCTGTTTATTTGTACAACATCTCATTACATATCCAAAACATCATTTCAACTTCTTAATATTTGGTAAGTCATATTATATGTTATTAAAATGCAAATTTGGTATTATAAAAATTTATAGAATTTCATTTTACTTAAATAGTACGTTCACAAATTTGATTTATTTAAATCCTCTTTACCTTTCAACTTTAAAGTTTTCCCAAACAATAGCTTAGATATCTTAATCCTCTTATTTTATAAATTCTGTTATTCACATTTCATTCAAATAATTTGAAAATTACTAATTAACAGAACTTAGAAATTTAAATGCCCGGTTTTTTTTTCAAATCGTTTGAAATAAACATACACACCTATATCTTTAATACATATCAAATCATACCTTTGGAGTTTAAACCAAAACCCATTTACCCAAAATAATTTTGAAGAAAAGCAAAGCTTCTTAGAAGTCTCCCCACTTTGAGACTCGAAAATGAACGTCGATGATGCTGCACAGTCATCACCGAAATTATTTTCCAACGACAGAAGAGAGGAGTACTTAATTCATTCCTTCTTAAAAATCCTTTTAAAATATTTCCGATAAATATTTTCCAACTAATATCATAATATATTTTCTCCAAAGCTTTGAGAACCATTTTTCAAGATCTCCGGGTCTTAAATTCAATATTTTCATATTTAAATCTATTTTAATTTATAAGTCACCTTTATAAAACATTCTTATAGGATTTTCTTTCTTAAAACATTCCACAAGTGTTTTATCATTGTTCATTTTGTAATTCACATATTTATTAAATTACAATATCCAATTAATGATAATAACCGATATATCATTTCTAACAACCAAATAAGCTAGATAGATCACAATAATTTTTGAAAATAATTCTTTATATACAAAATATAATTAGGGCAAAATTATTTCATTTACCCAACCTCAAAACAATACTATGTCAAATTGTTCTGTTTAAGTGTTTAGACATCCCTATCAATGACGTTAATTACTAGTATTGACCAGAATCCATAAGCCACTAACAAATCAACCGACACAATATAAAACATTTTATATCACTAACAAATATGCTCTCTCATATATATACACTCAGCGGCTCATCATAGGGTATTACTACCCTATTTATAAAGAGTCAGACCCCACAAAGCTAAGGTTATCGCTAAACCAAAGCTCTGATACCAACTGTAACGACCCGCCTTTTTGGAAAGTTTAAACCGACGATCAAATACACATGTCGATTCCAAACCATTCAAAAGAGCAGATGGTTACTGGGGTAATTAAGAAAAGAAAAGAAAGAGAAATAAAGGAAATGAAACAACATGGAATCTCGCAGCGGAATGATAAAATATAATAGTCAAATAAACAGTTCATGAAGCTGTTTACTATACTTTGACAATTGTTTATACAACATTTATCAGAGTTAAACATATACAACAGAACAATTAAAATAATGCAGCAGATAGCATGATGCAAAGATAATAATAGTAATAGTATACCAAATCTTCGTCTTCATCCTCCAGAATAGATCTTCAAAAATCTGAAAAAAAACTCAGGACTAACCCGAGCGTAATGAAAAGACAAAACACTCGAGTCAGGACTAAAATATCCTTATGAAAGTTAAATCAATCGTAAATAAATATGAGTGTAATGGCGTCAGAGATGTTTACGAGGTTTGACATCTCATATCCAGTGTCAACGTGCGTGCAATAACTCAAGAGATGTTACAGGATTTTCCATCTCTTAAGGATCAGTAAACTATCTACTATGTAGTAATGTATGCTAAGTAGATAATGCCTATCAGTAATATAAAGTATCAAAATAGCGTTAAGGCGTTACCATAATCCCCCTTAACACATTTTTATAATGCCATAGTCTATACAGCACCGTAAGCCCCACCGTAAACTGGTGGGGTTATCAGAGAGTACCTCATAGGTATAACACAAAACATAACGTAGTGGTCGCGAATAGGATAATCAGTATGACAAGGTACATGAGGCGATACCAACTAGGATACTAGTAGTTGCGTGATCCGGACTGATGTTGAGCATAGCCAGCAGCTACCCCAATACCGCGAAACAACACTCCCAAATCAAGGGGTGCACCCAAACGAATCGCAAATGTAATAGATATGGTATCGAAGAAGTGTGTCCGCTAGAGATGGCGAACCTCAATGGCCCGGCGCGGCTCCTGTTTTAGTCATGTCAGGGGTCATCCAATATCGTTCTCTTTCTTCAGTCAACGCGTTCACCAAACCATCCACTTCATTCTGGACCAACACTCCGCGTATAATAGTTATTAAAGTGGTTTTCGGTATCGACAGAGAGTATGTCCATATCCGATCCCGGTCTCTTTAATAACTACCTATTATTACACCAATGGCTCTTTTACATTTCAAATCGATTCATAATTGATATCAAAATATCATGTTCGCTTCAAAAATCAACTCCATTTCAAATATCGTCATATCTATTTAAAATGTAAGGTTCCGTTTCAAAAACATCTTTCGCCTCAATATCTCATTTCGATTTCCAAATCATTTCGAATTTCAATTTAGGTTGCAACTTCATTTAACCCAATTCGTAATTACATTCACGATTTAAACATAAACATAAACATTTCACCTTATTGACAAACTTGAAATTTTAGAAAATAGTCTTAAGTAGTTTAAAAGTAGTTTAAATAATTAAAATAGTTAAATTGCTTAAAATCTTAAAATGGATTTGAAATAGATATATTAGTTTAAAATAATTTAAATTGGGTTAAGAAGATTTAAAATAGATTAAAATAGTTTAAGTATTCAAAATGGTAAATGGTATATATAACTGAGTAATTTGGAAAACAAAATAAAACAGCTTCAAAACCAAACCATTTCAATTATAACATCCTAATTCAAAACAATTTCAATTTCCGTTCTACCGATTCGATTTCGATTTCGATTCAATCAACGTCAACTTTGACTTCAAATTTATTCAATTTTATATTCACTTTCAATTAATTCAATTTCAATTTATATCGATTTGGAGCTTGATTTTTCAAAAATATCCATTTATAACACTTAACAAAATTATCCATCAATATTCAAGTTTAAATCCAAATTTCTAATATGGTTCAATTCCAAGCTCGATTTCAAAATATCATTTTTATATCACTTTTACTTAGTAATATTCAAAGCTCGAATTAAGGTTAAATCTTAATACAAATCAATTTTTGGAATTTAATCATATCCCGATTTTAAATTCCAAAGTTTCCACTTTAATTATTTAACAATTTCTTTTAACCAAAATTTATTTCAACATTCCAAACTCAATTTTTTCGATAAATTCGACTTCTATAAATTGATTTCTATTTATAACTTTTAAGTCAAAACATTTAAATAAATTTCAAATTGACGATTTTTAAAATTATTAATTTAGCCAATTCGGTGTCCGTATATAATTTTCTATCCTATGGCCAAGTAATTATTTATTTGAATTAAATGTCAGGGATGGATATATATTACTTAAACCAATCACAGTGTCATATGTATGCATAACAGTATATATAAGCAAATAAACATCCAAACATTTAAATATCAACCAATAACATCCATCAAAATACATCATCCAATAGACAATACAATTCACGGCAGCTTGATAGTTATCAATGTCAGGTAATTTAATCGCAATTCAATTTTAATTTCAATTTAACCGTCAATTTAATTTTTCAACGGTTAGTTCAAATGACAAGCTATATGACAATTAAATTTTTATCAAACAATGACAAATAAAATCATAACACTTCATAATGTCAAATTTAACTAGCATAAAGATATTTAGTACGTTGTGAGCGTTATAAAACACTCACCTTGATTTTCAATTTCAAAGAAAATCGAACGACGTTCAATTTGACCCAAAATTTTAACGAGCTCCAAACACTCCCAAATCTGCACTACAGCGTAGCTCTCGTCTCTTCGATTCCGATGCTGCCGGTTTCGTCCAATTTTGACCTCGTATGGATGAGATATGAGTTTACAAAGTTCTATACGAATTTTAATACAAAAATTAACAACTTTTATTTTACTTTTAATCTCAAATATATCACAGCCGTTCTTTCTGCAATTCACGATCGTGGCCGCACAAGACTTCTTCTCCCATCATTCCAGTAAACGATCGAACGCAACAAGTACCCATAGCCATGCTTTTAGGGTTACGTGCCGCACCACCCTCGACGACCTATACATCGATCAGTTGCCACCACTTTGACCGCCGTCACAAGCTCCACCTACGCGCCCAACCCCATGCGACTCGGCCCCCCTTTTGGCCTTGAAAAACGTGTGCATGCGCTGGCGAACGCGGACACTTTCCCGTTGATTTCCTCGACTATAAACAATCATATCCATATGGATTCGTAGCCCTCATTGCCCTCTACAATTTTCATGTTTAACATTCCTTGAATCGATGAACGGATTTGACGAATTTGAGGGGAGAAGACGTACAATTTCTGGCCGTTGATTATTATAAGAGGCGGCCGGTTCAGAAACCCTAGCTATTTTTTATTTTTTATTTTATTGTGAATAAAGGGGTCTATTTATAGAAATTTATCGAAACTCTATTCATCCCGAATTTTCCGAACTCCGATTTACGTACGGTGACCGGCGTTTCTACGGTTTACCCCGCATTCCGGACACAATGGAATAGGTTTCAGAGGCTAATTCGATCGTATGTGCGAGTTACGGAAATAAACGATCAAATTTAAATTAAACCGATTAAACGAATTGCGTTTCGGCTTGCTCTGGACAAATAGTAAATCCTATTGACATGAAATTTGAAATCATACAATAATATCACGTTACGGATCCGATGAAACTGGTTTCGTCGAAATCCGAGACTGTTTGAAAAATGGCAATTTTAACTCGTCAATTAAATATTAAAATATTCAATTTTCACAATTTAACATTTAATTCGATTTTAAAAGTTCTACAACATCATTCTAACTTTTATTAAATAAAATTTTACAAATCATTTTTAATCATATTAAACCCGTTATTCAATTATCCAATAAATTCCAATTTTTAAAATTTTATTGACTCTATTATAATCCCAATATAACTTACATTCACTTTGGAAACCAATTTGAACCATATTAAATCAAATTTCAATTACTCACTCTATTTTCATATATTAAATTTCAATATCAAATTAATCATATCAAATCGGAATCTAATTATTCAAACATTTGTAATATTAAATTTAAACAATTTTTATTATTCTTGAATCACTATCTTTTGAGATATTCAAAACGAACTTAAAAATTTTAACTTTTGAAACGAATTATAATTATAGAACAACCATTCCCATTATACGGTTATTCAATTCCCATTATTAAATTATTCAATAAATTCCAAGTATTAAATTTAAACAATTTCGATTATCCAATAATTCATTATCTTTTGAAATATTGAAATTGAACTTATAAGATTCAAATTTTAAAACCAATTCACAATTTAGAACACTATTTTCATTTTACAGTTATTCAATTATTCAATAAGTTTTAAATATTAAATTTAAACAATTTACCTGTTCAATATTCAATATTTGATTTTAAATAAATTTTACTTATCAATCAATTACTCTATTATACCCAATGAATTCAATATTTATTATCCTATTCAACTATTGATTTCAAAGGTATTCACTGAGTAGCATTTATTTTCATTACTTGGATAGTTATTGTTGCAATTCATTCTAGTTATTATTATTCCAACGAATTACAAATTTTTTTCTAACATTAAATCGCGAAATCTTATTAAATTAGCTATTTTAATTATCGAAAATTTACGCGTCGTTACAACAATAGTGTAGCGTTGTGCTGCACTACAGTGCAGAGGGTACTGCACAATAGTGCAGCCGGCGCTGCACTAGTGCAGCACCCACCGGCTGCACTCTACAGTGCAGCACTATGCTGCATTAGTGTAGCACTCCCACACCACCGGCTGCACTATAGTGCAACCCCCTCCGGTTGCACTACAGTGCAGCCCCCTCCGGTTGCACTACAGTGCAGCTGTGCTACAGTGTCGTCCTGCTGCACAGTGCAGCACAGGGCTGCGCTACAGCGCAGCACTTGCACAATGCAACCAGCAAGTTTTCTTATTTTTTGTTTTAAATAACATGTTTTATTTTCAGGTCATTTCATCATGCATGTTAAGTGCATTAATAAATCCAGTCATACAACATTCAATTTCATGTATGTTTCATTCAAAAAGCTTTCATCTCTTTAAATTTCCCATACTACATTCAATTCTTTTTATATCAAATCTCTACAAAATCACCATATTATTCTAATACCCAATGGTCTGAATAACAGCATATAAAATAAGGGAAAGGAACTAGCAACAATTCATATGTAACGATTTAACTTTTAGGCCTTCATGCAAAAATAACTTGAAATAAAGTAGAAGTTTAAAACTTCACTCACCTAAAACTCCAAATAGCAATCTTCAAGCTCTAAATCAGCTAGCCTTTGATTTCTTGACATTCACCTTCCAATTGCTAAAAAATTAGAAAATCGTAAATAGCTATTCACTAAAAAAGAAAGATGCTAAAGAATTATAGGGATACTTACACATAGAAATTGAGAATTTATCTCTTAGATTTGATTGCAAGTAACTTTTGGATGAGAGGATTGGAAATTAGGTTTCAGGTTTTCTTCTTTTTTTTCTTTCTATTTCTCTGTACGTACTGTAAGTAGATAGAGGAGAGGTGGTGGTGTTTTTATTGTAAAGCCCCTTCTCTAGAATGTTCTCCCAATTAACCCCTTAGTTTATTTTTTTCTTTTTAATACAATTTATTCATTTTATTTTTGTCCTTATTCTAGATTTTTCTTTTGCTTAACATTAGTTTATTCACTTTCTAGATCTTTCGTACATGACATTATAAAAACCATATTATTATTATTATTACTACTACTATTATTATTATTTACTTTTCGTTCGTTTTTTTTCTATTATACCTAATTGTAAATCAACAAAAAAAATCCCATCTAAACTTTTCATACATAAATGCATTTTATCTCATGTAATTAGTTATCATTCTTTTATAAAAACATGTCATTCTTAATTTTCAACTTTCCAAATAATTTAATCAATAAAATGGTTCATTTATTAAAATAAATTTCATTACCACTAAAAAGACATAATTTTTAATGCTGAATAAAAGTAAATGAATTCGTTACCATTCACTTTCCTCTCAACCCTATTAACGTTATTTTTTTTATTTATTCATTATTTCTTTCTTCTTTTTATCTTATTAATTAATTTTTTTGTTATTATTAAAACATTAATTATCAATTTATTAGTGATTCTCAATTTAGTATCCATAAAAATAAATATTAGGTTGTCACAGACTTCCCCCTTACAAAAATTGCGTCCTCGTAATTTCTACGTAAGGGCGATAAATGTAACTTTATTAGTTGATTTAAATTCTAAAAGAATAAGACCTACCTTACTCTAAGTGCCTAACAATTTAGGATAATGCCTCAGCATCGACTCTTGTGTTTCCCAAGTGCAATCCTTCGGATTTCTTGACCATTGCACCTTGACTAGAGGAACCACCTTACTACGCAACTTCTTCGTGTCAGAGGCAATGATACGAATAGGCTCTCGAGTATATGTCATATTAGGAGCGATCTCAAGCTGCTGCAACTACTTTGGCTCTATCACCTCCTCGGAATCCCTCAAACACTTTCTCAAGTGTGACACATGAAAACGTTGTGCATACTCGATAAGTGTTCACGTAGAGCAACTCTATAGGAAAGCTTCCAAATCCGCTCCACAATAGGACAAGGCCCAATAAATCTAGGAGCAAGCTTACCAGTCTTGCTGAACCTCATTACCCCCTTTAAAGGAGTAATCTTCATGAATACATGATCACCGACGCTAAACTCCAAGTCCTTTCTTCTTTTATCTGCATAGGACTTTTGTCTATCTTGTGCTTCTTTCATCCTCCTATTAATTAACTCTACCTTCTCTGAATCTTCCCATACAGTGTCGGGACCAAGAACTAACTTATCTCCAGTCTCAAGCCAGCATGCATGAGATCTACATGGTCTTCCATACAGTGCTTCGAAAGGAGCCATGCCTATACTGGACTGAAAGCTGTTATTATATGAAAACTCTACCAAGTCAGGTGGTCCTCCAAAGACCCCCCAAAATCTAGAATACAAGATCGCAACAAATCCTCCAATATCTTGTTGACTAGCTCAGTTTGTCCATCGGACTGTGGATGATAGGCTGAGCTAATATGCAACTTTGTCCCCAAAGCTGCTTGTAAGCTCCTCCAAAATTCACTAGCAAATAATGGATCTCTGTCACAAACTATAACGCTAGGTACACCATGGAGATGAACAACTTCCTTCATATACGACTTCGCCAAATAAGGTGTAGTCCTCTTTGACTTGACAGGGATAAAATGGGCAGATTTGGTCAAACGGTCCACTACTACCCATATGCTATCAAGCCCTTACTTCGATCGAGGCAAGCCATCAATGAAATCCATTGATACCTAAATAAATTTATAATGGAACACTAATTGGATCACATTAAAGGGTTTATATATATAAGTGAACCGTTATAAAATTAAAATTCACTTATACCTGATCCCATTTCCATAATGGAATCTCCAAGGGCTAAAGAAGACGGCTAGGCTTCTGATGCTCGCATTTCACCAGTTGGCAAGTAATACAATTCTTAACATATTCACCTATATCGCGCTTCATTCCTTCCCAGTAATATAGGCGTTTCATGTCCATGTACATCTTGCTGCCACCTGGGTGAATAGTGTATCGCGAACAATGGCAGTCGTTCATCACCTCTTGTCTAAGCCCTACAACATTAGGTACAAAGGTCCTACCCTTCTTCCTCAAACAACCAAGAGAATCCATCTCAAAACCTTTCAGATCATCATCTTCCTCTCCATTCTTCAGCCGATGAATACGGTCTAAAACAACCGAATCTTCCTTCTGAGCAAGAGAAATCCTGTCCATAAGACTTGGTCTCGCAACCAAGCTAGCTAACATCCTCCCTGAGCTGTGAGTGGGCATACTATAACAGATCCCACTAGAAGCTAACACCTCCAAGTCACGCCATTCAACCACCATCATCGATACATCTGCCTAGTGTTTACGGCTGAGGGCATCCGCAACACGGTTTCCTCTCCCAGGAGTATACTGAATATCAAAATCATAGGCTGCCAAAAAATCCAACCACCTTTGTTGGCGCATGTTTAGTTCCTTCTGGGAAAATAGGTATTTCAAGGACTTATGGTCTGTATAAAGGACAAACCACTTTCCCATAAGATAGTGTCGCCATAACTTCAAAGCAAAGACCACGGCTGCTAGCTCCAAATCGTGAACAACATACCGAATCTCATTGGGCCTCAATTACCTGGATGCATAAGCTACAACTCGTCCTTTCTGCATCAGTATTGCTCCAAGGCTAGACCCACTAGCATCAGTATAGGCCACAAGATCCTGATTACCCTCTGGAATCACCAAAACTGGAGCGTTAGTGAGCATCCTTCAACTTTGAGAAAGCTTCTTCACACTTATCTGTTCACTCATACTTGACTCCTTTCCTCGTTAGCCTCATCAAAGGAGTGACAATCTTAGAGAAATCTTTAATAAAACACTGGTAGTAACCAGCTAGTCCAAAGAAGCTCCGTATCTTGGTAATAGATTCAGATCTCTTACAATTCTATATGGCCTCAATCGTAGAAGGATCCATGGCCAGACCAGCTTCGGAGACTATATGGCCCAAAAGCTTTACCTCCTTCTGCCATAAGTGGCACTTGGAGAACTTTGCTTTTATCTTGTGTTACCTTAAGGTCTCCAAAACCATCTTCAAATGCCCTTCATGCTCTTGCTTAGACTTGGAATACACTAGGATGTCATCAATAAAGACCAGGACAAATTGGTCAAGATAGCTTCTGAATATTCTATTCATTAGGTCTACAAAGTACGCAGGAGCATTTGTAAGCCCAAATGGCATTACTAGCCATTCATATGAACCATAACGAGTGCGAAAAGTAGTAAGAGGAATGCTATCTTCCGCTACTCTCAGTTGATGGAATCCGGTGGCTAAGTCAAGTTGGGAAAAGGCCTTTGCTCCGCTCAACTGATCAAAAAGATCATCAATACGAGGTAATGGATACTTATTCTTTATAGTCAGCTCATGAAGCTTACTGTAGTCAATGCATAAACGAAGAGAGCGATCAGCCTTCTTTATAAATACAGCAGCAGCTCCCCAAGAAGAGTTACTAGATCGGATAAACTGCTTCCCTTCCGATTCAGTCAAATACTTACGAAGTTCCTCCATCTCAACTCGAGGCATACGAGTAAGTGGTCGACTGACTGGTTGGGCTCCAAGGATTAGATCTATGCGGAACTCCACGGCCCTCTTTGGTGCTAAGCCTGTAACAGGCTCGAATATATCACCAAAATCTCTGACAGTTGGTACTCTGGCTATCTCATCTTCCTCTCGTGACTCCATGGAGAACAAAGAAACATAAGCATCAGAGCTCGGTATATCCAGAGTCATATTAACAAGCCCTTTATAGGATGGATGCTTCAAAGTAACAACTCTGTCAGGGTAGGAAAGCTGAACATCATAATGATCTAACTAGTCCATCCCCAAGATAATATCAAAGACAATGCACTCAAACACATGCACATCACAGAGAAAAGAGAGTCCGCGAAAGGAAAGCTCAAAGCCCTTACACAACATTCGAAGTGTTGCGGACCCACCAATGGGATTCGCAATCCTTAGAGATGTCACGAGATATACAACTTCTAAATCATATCTATCAACTAATTCCTTAGATATGAATGAATGGGAGGCACCGGCGTCAAAGAGTATATGAATAATAGCATCCCTAAAAGGAATCATACCTTCCATGATCGCCACCTGCTTTCCCTTTCTTTGGCTCGGGCCTGGATCTCCTTCCATCACATTCAGCTAAGCCGCTTGCTTCTTCTTGGTAAGCTATGGACAGTTGTTCTTCAAATGACCAGTCTGGTGACACTCATAGCACTGCCTCTGGGGGAAATTATTAGCAAAACGCCCCATCACTCCACATTTGTAGCATTTCACTCCACTTGTATCATGCTTTTGGGAACCTGAAGCCTGGCCCTTCTTTTGCTTCTTTTGAGGATTATGCTTCTGCTTAGGGAAGAATGGAGCTTTCCTCTTAGGCATAAAGCTCTGTCGGTTCAGTGGTGCATCATTATCTCTTTCTCGATACAAGTCTTCATACCTCATGGTCAAATCAACTATCTCATCAAAAGTGGAGCGAAGCTGAGTCAAAAGTTGTTCCTTCAGCTTCCTACATAGACCATCCACAAATTTCTGGTTCTTTTTGAAGGGAGTGTAGACCAAATCGGGGCCATACTTAGAGAGGGATTTTAAGGTATTGACGTACTCCGGAACCGTCATATCTCTCTGCTTCAGCTCCATAAATCTTCGAGCAAGAATGGCCTTCTATGCCTCAGGAACGAACCTTAGCTCGAATCGTTCCCTAAATCTCTCCTATGTTAGCTACTCCTCGCCTGTCTCAGCACTGACCACATCGAACCAGTCAAAGGCCCCATCTTGGAGGAAGCTGGAAGCAATCTGGACCTTTTGGCGGTCTGTCGCACCCATGTGCCCAAAAACTCATTCACAAATTTTCAACCAAGCCTGTACTCCAAACAAACCTTCATTTCCATGAAAAGGCTTCCCTCTAAGGCTCATAAAGTCCTTACACATATGAGAAAAATCAACTCTAGGAGCAGCATTAGGAGCGGGTGCCGCCTGTGGCATTTTCCGCATCAACTCTAACCACTGCTCCATCGTCAAAGGGAGGTCTTCCAGCCATCTTTCTCACTAATCTGCATAGTGAAAAATGTTGTTATATTGGAATTAAAATAATTCTCACAATAAAAAGTTTAAAGATTTGGGGTTTTGGTTTAGGTGTGTACGACTATTAATATATTATGGGAGTGATACTTATGGTATATAGACATGTACAATGCTTCTACTGCTTTGTGCTAACTTATGTTATAAATATATTCTATGCTATTGTTAACCTAGGCTCTAATACCAACAATGTAATGCCCGGCCCTTATACCCATGCTAACCAAAAATAATACTAAATATTACTGTCAGAAAGCATGGAGGATGGGACTCGATAGGGCTAATGCTGTACTCAATCCCTTGAACTAACACTAGCATGAGAAATTTTATGACTTTTTTCGAATTACCATTCATTCTCAGTCTCGGTTCAAAGCAATAGTACAAGTACATTTTTTTCCTAGTTTACATAGTACATAATATAATAAAACGTACAGTTCAGCACAATAATAGCAGAATATATAATACATATCATAATAGTGATGTCCACAATACATAGTCCATAGTACATAATACCACTCCCAAAATACATAATAACGTACATACCATAATACATATATTAACTACTCCTAAGTCCAAGTTGCAAAGTCCAAAACCCTAAAACGTGGAAAATGATAAGAATGCTGCTATAGTCCATGCAACCTAACCTGCAACCACAATCCTCAGACTGACCCTGAGATTATAAAATAAATCACACGGGTCAGACTATTTCTAGTGTGAGTGAAGTAAGATCTATGCACAATGATTATCTCAATCAACAAAAGGGAAAGAAAGCGCCGCTCGTATAAACCAACATGAGGCATATATCTGTGTGTGAACCAACATGCAAATTCAGTGTCATAAATAATTCATTTAATCAAACAATGGTTTTAGACCAAAAATATCAGATGTAATCCAATACGATACCAACCCAATTATCATATGTAAAACAATAAATAAGTTCATACACACATTTGTCAAAGATACTGGGTTTTTAAAATCAACTTTAATATTTACCATAAAATAAATAAAGAAAATTGCATTATGGGAATTATGGGATAAATGTAACATGACTCATAAAATATACCAAATAAATAGACGCTATATTGTAAAATCACAATGGTAGAGCTCGAGCGCGCGTGGAGACATCAGCGCCGTAACCTACTTATAACGCCATAATACACCTGGCGATCAACCCAGGATAACCCACACGATCTAAGGCAAAGGTCATATGCTACCCGTTCACGAATCTACACGTGGGACCCCCACGTGGGACCCTCACGCCTCCATCCATCATAGTCCGTGACCCGTTGATCGGACATCGTGATCAATAAAATAAGATTAGCCCTGTGCAACAAACCGTTGACCTTTGGTGGTAAAAGAGCAAGTGATATACCACCGATTCATGTAGCGATCCTGAATCAGGTTGGCCAAGATGGAGTTTTGACCAATTAGTACAACAGAGTCCAATCTATCCCTACCCAAAAATTAAAAGAATCTTTATGTTTTATTATTTAAAAACATACCATAAGAAACCAAAGTGTTTATAAATTTAATACACTTCTTAGAAATAAAATTAGTGATGGAAAAATTCTCCAAAAATCACAGTTTATGGTTTAAAAGCAATTAAAGTTTAATAAAACAATTGTCCACAGAAAAAAGCAAAATTATATCTTCATTACGCAATAATGACCAATTGTCCCATAAATCATGTATGTCAAATTAAATAAATTTTAATTTATTTTTTTATTTTTTTTAACTACAGTGCAGCCCCTACCGGACTAGACAGTGCAGCACTGCGTTGCACTACAGTGCAACCGTCGGCTGCACAACAGTGCAGCGTTAAGCTACACAACAGTGCAGCGCTGAGCACCGACTGACTACACTATAGCGCAGCCGGTGTTGCACTAAAGTGCAGCACTGTGCTACACTATAGTGTAGCCGAGGCTACACTACAATGCAGATGTGCTACAGTGCCGCCCTGCTGTACAGTGCAGCACATGGCTACACAACAGTGCAGCACTTGCATGGTGCTTTTTGCATAGTGCAACCAGCAAGTTTTCTTCAATTTTAAAAAAAAAATTAAAATAACGTATTTTATTTTTAGGTCATTTCATCATGCATGTTAAGTGCATTAGTAAATCCAGTCATACAACATTCAATTTCATGTATGTTTCATTCAAAAAACTTTCATCTCTTCTCCTTTTTCATAATACATTCAATTCTTTTTATATCAAATCTCTACAAAATCACCATATTATTCTAATACCCAATGGTCCGAATAATAGCATATAAAATAGGGGAAAGGAACTAGCAACAATTCATATGTAAATATTTAACTTCTAGGCCTTCATGCAATCATAACTTGAAATAAAGTAGAAGTTTAAAACTTCACTCACCTAAAACTCCAAATAGAAATCTTCAAGCTCTAAATCAGCTAGCCTTTGGTTGCTTAACCTTCACCTTCAAATTGCTAACAAAATCAGAAAATCCTAGATAGCTATTCACTAAAAAAGAAGGATGCTAAAGGATTATAGGGATACTTACACTTAGAAATTGGGAACTTATCTCTTAGATTTGATTGAAAGTAACTTTTGGATGAGAGGATTGCTCCTTTCATTTTCTTTTCTTCCTGTTTCTCTGTACGTACTGTAAGTTGATAGAGGAGAGGGGATAGTGTTTTTATTATAGAACCCCTCCTCTAGAATGTTCTCTCAGTTAACCCCTTCGTTTATTTTTTTCATTTTAATACAATTTATTCATTTTATTTTTGTCCTTATTCTAGATTTTTCTTTTGCTTAACATTATTTTATTCACTTTCTAGATCTTTCCTACATGACATTATAAAAACGATACTTTTATTTATTATTATTATTTATTATTATTTATTATTATTATTATTATTATTATTTACTTTTCCTTCTTTTTTTTTCTTTTATACCTAATTGTAAATCAACAAAAAAAACTCATCTGAACTTTTCATACATAAAAAGCATTTTATCTCATGTAATTAGTTATCATTCTTTCATAAAAATATATCATTCTCAATTTTTAACTTTTCAAATAATTTAGGTCAATAAAATGGTTCATTTATTAAAATAAATTTCATTACCACTAAAATGACATAATTTTTAATGCCGAATAAAAGTAAATGAATTCATTACCATTCACTTTCCTCTCGACCCTATCAACAATAAATTTTCTCTTTTGTTTTCATTTATTCATTATTTCTTTCTTCTTCTTTTTCTTAAATATTTAATTAATTTTTTTGTTATTATTAAAAGACTAATTATCAATTTGTTAGTTGATTCCCAATTAAGTATCCCTAAAAATCGGGTTGTTACACCTGCCTACGGCTACCCTCAAGGTTTCTACTAGAAATTAAGTAGTTAGACGCATACACACGTAAACTCGCGACATCCGCTATCGACTAACCTAACTCTATGCTTAAAACTCAGCCACTGAGTTGCGAATTCTCGAACTACACCACCGTAGTTTGTCCCCTAGTCACATGACTAGAATACTACAAAATTTTAAAAGAGAAATGCAAAGTAAAAACAACTAAATAAAGTACAAACCCTAAATTAAAATTCAAAGCCCAAGATAACAATTAAGATCGGAAAGAGAATCCCTTTCTTTTTCTTGTTTATATCTTGTGCATGTATCCTTTTTGGTATCTGCTTCATTTTATTTTACTCGAGAATTTTGATACTCTTTTGAAAATTTAGGGCTTCTAGAAATTTTTTGAAGTTGCCGCTTGATTGTCGAGTGATTAAAGTGATTTGCTTCGCTTTTCTCTATCGATCGTCTCATGTCTTCGATTTGCTTTCGACTGCTTCACTACGTAGAGTTCAATTTGAATAAATCTGGTATGCGATCCTGCTTTGTTACTTTCATTGATATGCTTGAACTCGATTAGATTCGAGTTGTTGATTTGAAACTATGCTCTGTCATGTTGTTTGAACTCGAATGCTTTAAATGCCGATGATAATGGGTTAAATAGGGATAAATTCCTTATATTTGCTTTTGTATTTATTTTGTTTGAATTCTTCTCGTGTTATGCTTGGCCACTGATTTTCGATTTAATGCTGGCGATTGTTTTCTGACCTTTTCAATTCGTATATTTTCATTGCTGTATTATCACGACTTTCATTTCTTTTCTCTGTTGTCATCTATGATTTCATTCTTTGTTGGCAACAATCGAATTTTGGACTTTGGCCATTTGAAATAGTGATGTCATCAACAATGACTTGTTCGATATTATCTGGACTTGTTTCAAATTTGCCTTGGTCGCCATGGCTTTGATTCTTTTCTCCTATGGCTATGGCATTAATTTTTTGATTATTTGGAAGTTTTGGCTTGTTAAATTTACTGTATGTATACCTGTTTGAAATTTTTTTAACCACGGCTTGATTTTGTGTTCTTTCATCTCTGTTGTGTTGATGATGCTTTGAGTACATATTTAATGCTTCACTGCATCCCATATGGTTACTACATATGTGTGTGTGTGTGTATATACACACACACACACGTATACGTGTGAATCTTTTATCGACTTGATACTTGTTGTTGTTGTGTGATATTGGTCTGGGTTGCACTGAGTCCAGACATTTCTATGCACTTGAATATGTTGTTATTTGGCCGAACAATTGTAGTATACATTGGTTCATCGGACATGTAGCCATGTGTGAAGTTTTGAGTATTCGTTTGCACTTTGATATTGCAGTCTTGTTTGTTACTACATATATGTATACATGTGTATTTGCATATGTATATATGTATGTTTGTTGTATCATGTAGTTTGCTTGAAGTTGTAGTCTGTTGCTTCAAGCCCCTGTGCATTGGACTTGTTCATCTGTGTTTATGTTGTCTGTAGTTGATTCCATGTTCTTGCCGTCTCATTGCTTTCAGTTGATTATGTTGCTTTGCACTACACTTGTGCAATCTGGCCATTTGAGGTTTTATTTGTTCTTTATAATTACATGTGAGTATTTCTTTGAGTCATCTGAATAATTTACTGTTGAGGCTACTGTTCACTGCATTCATGTTCATATATATGTATATTAGTTCATTGTCCATTTTATTGAACTTGTTACATGATTGTTAAGATGCTTTTGATCTACACGTCGCATTATGGTTTCTCTGACCAGTCTTGGTTTAAGTGTACATTTAGTTCGTCTGTGCAGTCAAGTAGTTTTCTTGCATATTGGACTGCTTCCATTGTTTTGCACTTGACCATTTGTATATATTCTACATGCTACCTCATTTGTATTCCTTGACCAACGTATATACCTGTTTTCATGTTGCTTCTAGTTTGCTTGCCTTTGAGATCGTCTGGTTGTGTATATTTGGATCACTTTGAACAGTGATCTAGTCTAGTTTAACATGCTCATCCATGTTTCTGTTTTGTAATGAACCTTGCAGATGTGTTATTCATGTGGGTCAATGTTGCTATTGTGGATTTGAATCGTAGCCACTTCAGTTTTTGACATTTGAACTTGTTGCATTTGGACTGGGTTACCTTGGCATTTTGAAACTCAAGATGTTTTCATATATTTAAGTTTGAATGGTAGAGTTGTTTTCAAGTGTACACATTGAATTTTTGGTTGAGGCTTATTCCAGTCATTAAAATTTGACAATTCAATTTTTGTTTTTGTATTGCACCTGAGTTGAACATAGCTTTGGCTTGGGTTTGACCTTGTGCTCATATCGTGACTTTATTTGTATTGCACTTGAGTTGAACCTAGCTTTGGCTTAGGTTTAAGATTGTGCTAACTTGTCCCTTCAGTTTTATCAAGTGTATATTGGTGTGCATGGCCTTGTGGCATGTACGGTGGTACACTGTGCATGTCATAGTTTGTTCGTATAAGATGAATTCAAAATTAAATGATGATGAACAACCTAAATAACCGAGGCAAATAATATTTTCAAAAAAAAACACGTTTTATTTTACACTACAAAAATATTTCTCTTTCAGTTTTACCGCATCAGTGTTTATTTTGCAGATAACTCAGATGCTGGATTCAAGATGGAACAGAGTTGAAGATCAAATACGAGTGAATGAGTGATATGTAGTAAGGTGCAAATGAATGTAACAATTGTATAGTGAAAAATTGTATTGTAATTTGAAATTGTAATGTAATTGAAAAATGTATATATATATATAACGAAAGCTCAAATTTGTACTATTCAAAATTGTAATAAAATATTTGTTTGAATAAAATATTTATTTTATTTTAATTTTGGTGTTATTTATTTTATTTAGCAAATATTTATTTAATTATGTGAAAATAAAATAGTACAATGACAAATACATATAAGCGAATATATATATATATATATGTTTATTATCATCAAACAAAATCATATACCAGCATATTGAACAATCTCCCCTTTTTGACGATAACAAACACATATTTAAGATTTTGAATATATTAAATGTATTTGATCATTTAATTTGCTCCTCCATTTAAATGCTCCCTCTCTACAACAAAGCTCAACCTTCATATATGCAGGAAAATAAATAAAAATATGCGAATGAACCTAGATGCAAATAGAAAATACAAAATAAAATATTTGACCTTTATTTGCCAAAATCATAACTTTTCTCTTCCCTTTTTGTTATCAGCAAAAGAGAAACAGTGTTAGAAAATTAGAGAAAAAGTGATATACATAATAAAATATTAGTACCCAATCGAGTATAAATATTAAATTTCAATAGAAAATCAAATAAAAATCATAAAACTCTATTAGGCACATATTCCCCATTAGAATGATCATGACAATATAAAGCCATATAGCTATGTCTATTTGTGGTACATTGATATCAGGAATTTGAATATCTACTAACCATGCATAACTATTAGGACTTTTAAATTGGATTAGTAGTATTCCAAATTTTTATTAAAAAATAAATTTCAAGCATTTTTTTACCACGCATAACGGCGAGGACTTTTAAATGGGATTTAAATAAACTTGTCTATTTAATAATTAATTTTGATATGTGTTCCATAAAAGCATAACCGTGAGGGCTTTTAAATGAGCATGAAAGCGCGTATACAAATATTCCAAGTAATTCACCCATACATAACCATGAGGATTTTTAAATGTGAGTGAATACTTTGGATGTTTTTAAAAAAAATGAAAACGAATAATTTCCCGTTAAAACTACAACATTTTGACATACTATATTGGATTTTGATGAGTAATGGTTGTTATAAATATGATAGAAATAGAGATGGTTATAGAATTTTTACCCATCAAAAATTATTATAAATCTTGGTTAAATATTTTTAAAAAAATTGCTAAATATACTGTCTCAAGTCATAATATATGATTAATATCAACATTCATCACTTTTTCAATCACTATTTATCTTTGTGACAATCAGTAGGGAGTCAGATTAGTTAATGTATTCATTTAAGATCAAATCCAAAAATAATTATAAAATCAAATTTTCTAAAATGAATAATGTGAAACGGGTCAACAAAAAACTATTTTATGGAAGGAGTTTTATAAGAAAAAATGTTTGCTAATTGAAAATCAGTTGAGATGAAAAATTTGCAAATATTTTCTTTGAAAATGATTGCAACTACTAAATGTCTCACCATAAATCATGTTCCAATAGTAATTTTTCTATCAACTAGATTACAGTGTAATCTGCATCCAAATTTTCCTTTGACTCAAGATTATCATTAGTTCGATGTTATAGACCAGACCATGAAGTTGCAACAAATACCTTAAAATCTTTTTACAACTTTCAAATGAAATTCTTTTTTGATATGAATAGAAACAATGCAGATAAAAAAACAATGAACATAGTGTCAGAATAAGATAAACAAATATATCCACGTCTATCTTGAGTAATCAAAAAACAATTCAAGACAATATTTCTTATCATCTAAACTTGCAACATCATTAGTCCAAAAAAAAATATGTGATAGTTCAAAATTTTCTAGAGATACTTACAGTGTTCTCGTCGTAAAAAGATAATTAGCCAACAATTTTGAATAAATCAGAATCAAAATCAACATTCATTTCTTTATCACATAACTTGCTGATTTAACTCAGATTATGGTGCAGATTTTCACATTTAATAAATCGTTCAAAGTAAATATATTGTTACCTATTTTACCTTTATGATAATTTTTCGTTGTTTCCCATTGTGATTCTGCCACCTTTATACTAGGCTAAGGAACTTTAATTTGCCGTCCGTTGTGTGCCTAGAACAATTAGAGTCCAGGTAACACTGTGGTTGTTCCTTAGCTGCCATCACACCTACACGAGAAAAGATTTTTTTGACCTATTTGTTTTTATAGGTCCATGGTTGTTAGTGGCAAAATATTTTGAAAAATATATTTATGTAGACCCAAGACTATTTATATTTGTTCCTTTTGGCACCCAGATTTGTTTAACTTTATGGGATTTTACATTCGTGCCTTTTGGAACCCAAACTGGTATAGTTTTTACGTTTTTGGGTCTATACCAACAACTGTTTTGAGTGTGCACAATTTTTCTACAAATTGTGCACTCATATTTGAATTGATTAATTTTGCTTCTAACAAGTTCAGATTTTATCCAAGTGTCTATCAGTATTAATAGTTTGTTTCCCTAATAGCGTATTTAATGATCTTTCTCCTTTGGAAAATTTTCTGTAAGTTGTAGACAATTGTTGGACTTTCATTTTGAGAGATTCATTTTCATTCAATAATTGAGTGCACTTTTTAATAGAATTTTCTCTCTTAGTATTTTCACTTTCTTTCAAAATCAAAATTTCATTTTCAAGTGATTTTATTTTAATTTATGATTTTTTAATTTCTTCTTCAAGTGATGGAGGCTTATCACACTTAGGTCTCTTGGTTTGATAGTTTTTAACTAATTGGTCAAGCTTTTTATTTAATTCTATCAAAGTGTCTCTTTGTGATTCAATTTTAGAGTATTTCTCACTAAGTCGTTCAAAACGGCCATTTACTTCATGAAAATATATAAGTAATTCTGAATGAGTATGTTTTGATACCTCACTTGGCTGGTCATCATCACTGTTTATATCACCTCGAAGGCACATATCTTCTTTTTCACTCTCACTACCAGTGCTTTTATCATCTTCATCGGTTTCATCTTAAGTGGCAACATGACTTCTCCTTTTCGGTTTCTTTCCTTGACTGAATCGATTATGAGGATAATTGGGATCGATATGACCGGGTTTATTGCACTTGTGATAAATGGTCTCCTGCTCTTCTGAGTTGTCTAGAACTTTGAGTATTCTGCTTTTTAGTTATTGATTTAGAGCTGGATTTCCATAATTTGATTCCACTTTTCGAATCTCTTCATTAGTATCGCCCGCTCATTTGTTCCATCGTCATCATCACCACTTTCTGTCGTTCCTTTAAGAGCTATTGATTTCTTTAGTGTATCACCTCCTTCGCGTTCTTTCTTGAATTTGATATCTAGCTCGTAAGTGGTAAGATTTCCAATGAGTTCTTCGACTTTGATTTGTTTCAGATCTTTTGATTTTTCAATGGCTGTAACTTTCGCTTCAAAACTTCATGGAAGAACTCTGAGGATTTTTCAGACTATTTCCAACTCTATATATCATTTTCCATGAGCTTTTGATTTGTATACAATATTGGAAAGTCGTCCATACATCTCTTTGACATTTTCATCCTTTTCCATTATGAAATTCTTGTATTTGCTACTAAGCAAGGTAAGGCGAGATTCCTTGACTTGAGATGTTCCTTCGTGAATCACTGTAAGTGTGTACCATATTTTCTGCATAGTTAGACAACGTGAGACACGATTAAATTCAATTTGATCCGATGAACATATAACAGAATTCGAAGCTTTAGCATTATCATTCTATAGTTTATTTTCAAGATATGTCCGTTGATCCATTTGTTTTTCAATTTCATGATTATTTACCACTATAGTAGGTATCTTATAACCTGTCTTAATAATATTCCAAGCATCAATGGTTTTCAGAAAAATTTTCATTCGATGTTTCCAGTAAGCATACTCGCCATTGAACACTGGTGGTCTAACTATGGACTGACCCTCAGGAAAAGCATTATTAAAACTAGCCATATAAAAAAATCAAAATTTTAAAACAAAAGTTGACTTTTGTTCCTAGCTCTGATACCACTTGTAGGATCGATTTCGCCCTAGAGGGTGGTGGATAGGATGATATTGATAATCATAAAAATTAATGCGAAAATATATAAAATAATTGCAGCACAGATAATAGCATAATAACACAGATAATAGTAGAATAATAATAAGCACAATTAGAACAACACGGATTTACCCAGCCTCGGCAAAACCCTGCCTACGTGCTGCCCCCAAGGTTTCTACTAGAAACTTAGCAGTCAGATGCTTACACACGTAAACTCGCGATACTCGCTATCGACAAGCCTAACTCTACGCTCAAAACCCTGCCACAACTCAGCCACTATTTGCGAATTCTCTAACTACACCACTGTAGTTCGTCCCCTAGTCACATGACTAGAATATTACAAAAGTTTAAAAGAGAAATCAAAGTAAAAACAACTAAATAAAAATAGAAACTCTAAATTAAAATTTAAAGCCTAAGATAACAATTAAGACCTGCCCAATTTAAAAGTTAAAAGAGAATCCTCCTTTTTCTTGTTTATGTCTTTTGCTTATACCCTTTTTCGTATCTACTTCATTTTCTTTTACTCGAGAATGTTCGATCCTCATTTGAAAATTTAGGGCTTTCGAAATTTGTTGAAGTCGCCGCTTGTTTGTCGAGCAATTGAAGTGATTTGCTTCGCTTTGCCCTGTCAATCGTCTCCTATCTTCGATTTTTTTTCGGACGCTTCACTACATCAAGTTCGATTTGAATAAATCTGGTAAGAAATTTTGCTTTGTTACTTTTGTTGATATGCTTGAACTCGATTCGATTCGAGTTATTAATTTGAAACTATGCTCTGTGATATTGTTTAAACTCGAATACTTTAAATGCCAATGATCATGATGGGTTAAATAGGGGTAAATTCCCTATATTTGCATTTGTGTTTATTTTGTTTGAGTTCTTCTCATGCTATGCTTGGCCAATGATTTTCAATTTAATGTTGGTGATTGTTTTATGACATTTTTATTCGTATGTTTTCATTGCTTGATTATCATGGCTTTCGTTTCTTCTTTCGGTTGCCATCTTTGATGTCATTCTTTGCTTGCGACGATCGAATTTTTGACTTTGGCCATTTGAAATTGAGATGTTTTGACATAGGCACTGACTTGTTCAATATTGTCTAGACTTGTTTAAAATTTCCCTTGTTCACCGTACCTTTGGTTCTTTTCTCTTGCGACTTCGGTATTAATTTTTTGATAATCTAGAAGTTTTGGCTTGTTCAAATTACTGTATATATATCTGTTTGAAAATTTTTGACCCACGTCTTGATTTTGTGTACTTTCATCTCTGCTGTGTTGATGATGCTTTGTGTACATGTTTACTACAACAGTACATCCCATATGGTTACTGCATATATATATATGTATGTATGTATGTATGTATGTATGTATGTATGTATGTATGTTTGTATGTATGTATGTATATGTGTTAAGCTTTGCTCGACTTGATACTTGTTGTTTTTGTGTGATATTGGTCTGGTTTGCATTGAGCTTTGGGTTACATCGAGTGCATGTCCATATGCATTGAGTCCAGACATTTCTATGCACTTGAATATGTTGTTATTTGGCCAGAAAGTTGTAGTATACATTGGTTCATTTGACATGTAGTCATGTTTGTAGCTTTGAGTATTCATCTGCACTTTGATATTGTAGTCTTATTTGTTACTACATATATGTATACATGTGTGTTTGCATATGTGTATATATATGAATATGTATGTTTGTTGTATCATGTAGTTTGCTTGAAGTTGTAGTCTATTGCTTTAAGCCCCCGTGCATTGAACTTGTTCATCTGTGTTCATGTTGTCTGCACTTGATTCCATGCTTGCTGTCTCATTGCTTTCAATTGATTATGTTGCTTTGCACTGCACTTGTGTAATTTGGCCTTTTGAGGTTTTGTTTGTTCTTGAAATTTACATATGAGTATTGCTTTGAGTCATGTGAATTATTTACTGTTGAGGCTACTGGTCATTATATTCATGTTCATATATATGTATATTAGTTCTCTTTCCATTTTATTGAACTTGTTACATGATTGTTGAGCTACTTTTGACCTACATGTTGCATTATGGTTTCTCCGACTAGTTTAGGTTCAAGTGTACATTGAGTTGGTCTATGCTATCAAGTGGTTTGCTTGCATATTGAATTGCTTCCTTTTTTGCACTTGACAATTTATATTTCATTTGTATTCCTTGACCACCATATATACTAGTTTTCATGTTGCTTCTAGTTTGCTTGCCTATGAGCTCATCTGGTTGTGTACATTTGGATCACTTTGAACCTATGATATGGTTTGGTTTAACATGCTCATCTAAGTTTTTGTTTTGTACTGAGCTTTGTAGATGTGTTATTCAAGTGGGTCCATGTTGCTGTTATGGACTTGAACTATAGCCACTTCATTTTTTGACATTTGAACTTGTTGCATTTGGACTGGGTTGCCCTGTAATTTTGAAACTCGAGATGTTGTCTCATGCTTGAGTTTGAATGGTTGAGTTTTTTTCATGTGTACACATTGAATTTTTGGTCAAGGCTTGTTCCAGTCATTAAAACTTGGCAATTCTATTTTTGTTTTTGTATTGCATCTGAGTTGAACCTAGATTTGGCTCGGGTTTGAACTTGTGCTCATATCGTGACTTTATTTGTATTGCACTTGAGTTGAGCTTAGCTTTGTCTTGGGTTTGACCTTGTGCTCACCTGTCCCTATAGTTTTATTAAGTGTATATCGGTGTGCACGGTCTTGTGACATGTACAGTGATACACTGCGCATGTCATAAGTTGTTCTTGTAAAATGAATTTGAAATTAAATGATGATAAACTACCCAATAACTGAGGCAAATAATATTATCAAAAAATAAACATTTTCTTTTATAGTGCAAAAATATTTCCCTTTCAATTTTACTGTGTGCAAATGTTATTTTGCAGATAACTCAGATGTTGGATTCAGGTCGGAACATAGTTGAAGATCAAATATGATTGAATGGGTGATATTTAGTGAGGTGCAAATGTATGCAACAATTGTATAGTGAAAAATTGTGTTGTAATTTGAAATTGTAATGTAATTGAAAAGTGTGTATATATAGTAAGAGCTAAAATTTGTACTATCCAAAATTGTAGTAAAATATTTATTTTATTAAAATATTTGTTTAAATTTAAATTCTATGTTATTTATTTTATTCAACAAATATTTGTTTAATTATGTAAAAATAAAATAGTATAATGAAAAATACATTTAAATGAATATATATATATATATATATTTATGTTTATTATCGTTAAAAAAATCATATACTAGCATATTTAACAAGAATAAATTATAGAGAAAAATTAAAAAAAAAAAGAATATCTGTATGTGTGTGTGCACGCGCGCATATGTGAAAGCGTATGTGCACAAACACTCATAGAAGTGTGTGTACATTGCACTGGTTCCTTATGTGTTGGTCAGTTTGGGCGTCTTCCAATTTTTTCAGACCTACTGTAGAATGTATGAAAATAATTACAGTAGTTAAATCATGAAGGCCCAACACTAAAACTACAAACGCAATAGTTTTTGTCAAAAAACAATGAACGAGAATTTCGTAAATCATCGACTATGTAATGTGAATAAAAGTACCTCTAGAACTTCCACAAAGCTATCTCATTTTGATAAACAAATTGCAGCATCATAACAATAAGACTAAAAACGTTTTAAATTAATTGCATTATAAATCTAGCATTGTGTTAGACTTTATTTTTTATGTTAACAGGCTTGTTCCTAGTCACTAAAAGTAAAATTGATTCAGCAATTAATGTTAACTTGATCTAGTGCTGATTAGCAACTTGAAAACAATAAAATTAAAAGACGGAAAAAATGACGATTAAACCCAAATGTAAGGAATTATGTGCAAGACTAAAGAATAAACAAACATCACTAAACAAAGTCCAAACAGATAATAAGTGAATCCACTAAATTTAGGAGCGACTATTAAGATAAAAATAGAGTATTTCAGCCTTTGGATCTTCATTGAATTTTAATTCATGAATAGAAAAACAATGATATCTAGCAAGTAAATCCTATTTTATCACTAGTCATGTCTATTTCAACAAATTATTAGTACTTTTTGCAATTAAAACACTGACAAAAATTCAAAGTTCCTATGATGACAAATGATTAAATCTTAACTAGCCATTTGTAAACAAACTATTGATTGTTGATTAACCCTACCATACAAAGACCTTTTTTTTTTCTTTAGAACTAGCAAACATAACTGCAGTATTATACATGATAATAACAAAATGGAAGCAATTTCATATGTTGCATCTAAGGTTAAATAAATTACCTCAAATCAGATTTTTGAAGAGAATTGACAAAGAATTACTGAGTGAGGCGCTCTTATTTATTGAATGGACTTGGAATCACATATATATCCTCGTGTTTTCCAATGATGGATTCACGAGGCTTTAGGGCTCAAGTGATTGCCAATAATGGATTCAAAGGGAATTGGGGCTTGAGGTTATCGAATATTACATAAGAGCTTAGGGGAGGAACGATCTTTCCTAGAAGATTTTATGTTTATTTATGTTTAACTTCCATGATTGGATTAAGGATTTTGCTTTTACGTAGAGAAAAGTTGGAAAGGAAGAAAGGAAGGTGGCAAAGTAACCGCATAATGTAAAAATTCTCAAAATGAATAGGGTTAGTTTAAACAACTTTAGGTTTCTAATATTTGTTTTTCAAAGTTCTTTTGTCAGTAGCTAAAGAATAAACGATGTTTGCTAAAGCCATTGCAAGCACATTTTCTTGTATTGGTTGTATCCAAAAGTATCACTTTTGAAACAAACAAAAACAAATTTTGGGAAAGACTGATGGTGTCAGAGCCATCTAGTTTGAAAGCTAATGACCTAAAAATCAAAACTGCGAAAGTCTGGGTCGAAATCCTTTCCGACTCCGTCTCTTTCGAAGCCCCAACCCCTTTTCGAAAGCAATTAAGAGAAAGCTTGGTTAAGGTCAAAACAAGGGTAATCCTTCAAAATCATTCCTTGTCATAGAGGTCGAAAGGTAGAGTAACAGCTAGGCTTCGACTGTTTCAAAGCCAACCCCTTTCGAAAGTTTTATTTTGAAGAAAAGTAGAACACCTTCTAAAGCTAATACCTTTCGTAGAACATGTCAGCCTTCTTTGAAAGTTAAATATACACCCTTTCAAAAACAACGTTTCGAATAAGTCAAAGCTTTTAAATAAAACAAGGCAAGGATTTAACTTATGAAAACAAAACAGGGTTTCGACCCCATCGGAAGCATACCCTTCGACACCAAGGCTTCGACCCATTTTCCAAACCATTACGTATCTTCCAGGAGATACTACGTGGATTGGTTCTGATTATGAAGGTTTCTACTATGATGGTTTCGTCTATGATAGGACGGAATCAAAGGGGTCGGAAGGTACCTTCTATTAAAGGCGAAACAACTTTTCCTGATTTAAAGGCTGAATCATTGCAACTTTAAGTAATTTCTTTTTAACAACATGCTTACTTGTAAATCAGTAATTGGCTGCCATAAAACTTTTAGTTTTCTTCGCTTCTGAAATGACTGCATTTATTCAGATCCTAAACTAAAGGTTTAAACGTTAAAAATATTTCCATATAACCAAAATCCGACATTTTCAGAAAAGCATTTCCTTCAAAATAATTTATTTCCCCAAATAAATCAATTGGGAAAAATCATCAAAAATCAAAGATATTTTAGTTAATCATGTAATCAAACATATTAAAATTTTAAACCCAATTTCTTCCTGAAATTCACAAAATAAATAATAACCCAATTTTATCATATTTTCCATCAAAATTCATAATAAAATTTCCATAGTTTGGGAAATTCTGAAAATTAAAACTCATCTCAAAAATTATGTTGTACTTAACATAAAAAATTTCCATGGCATTTTAAATCAATAAATACGGTTTTGACCTAAAAACCGTACATAATTCATATAATTGAAGAGTTTAAATCAACGAATCCATAAATTCGAGCATATCATCATCTAGTATATCATGGAAATAAAATAATTATACAAATTTGAAATCACATGATTATAAAATCCAAAAAGAGATGGTAAGAATTATTATTCATCTTATAATTGATAAGGATATTGAGATTTGTTATAGCTTAATCCTTCTTAGCTTTGATCTTATCTTTTGATTGAAATTTCCTCTATCTCCTCCTTGTTAATGGCCATCTATTATTAGGGTTCTTCCGTTTTTTTTTATTTGAGAAATAAAATAAATGTGAAAAGACATAGAAAATTTCATACCGTCAACATACGGTGCGGCTATATTTACCAATAAGGACTCATATAAGTTAATTATCTTATAAACCAATCTTTAAGACCATTTATCTATTTAATAAGCGCGGTCCTATTACATAATTTATTCATATCTTAATCTCTTTGTCATCATTATTCTATTTAATTTATCTAATTAAATCTTTTGAATAATGCCATCAAAATTAGGGACATTACAAAGGCTTAAAAGAATTTGGCAATCTATATCAACTAGTTAGTTTTAAAATGATAATGGGTTTTGGGCATATTTCTTACTTGCTAATTTCGAAGACGAAATTCTTTTTGGGTTGAAGAATGTAACGACCAAGAATTTCTGTCATTTGAATATTTAATTGATTATAAATATTGAAAAGTTAATTTTATAAATTAAATAACTTGAATTTCAAATAATCATGGTTATTTAAATATTTGAAATTGTTTAAATAAGTAAGTCTTGAATTTTAGATGAATGAAAAATGATATTGTAAGTTGATTTAGATTCTATTTGGGTCAGAATGAAGATAATAAACATTTGAATTTGAATTAAAAGTGAATAAACTAGTTTTAATAACAATCGTTTTAATTAATATGTCAAATTAGCATCCGAGGACACTGTCTTGGATTTGGAAGAAACCGGTTTCATTGGATTCGTAATAATAAATTATTATATGAAAATGAATTTTGCGGTGGTCAGACTTATCGATCAGTCGAGCAAGATCGAAGTGCTTAGAAACTAATTACAGAATTAATATAATATAACTGGGTTCAAAAAGTTGTCTTCTTTATATAATCAAATTAGATCTCGAGACTAGTTCTACTGTGTTTGGAATATGAGTATTACATATAGAGCGCTAAGCGGCACACCTTGATATGATCTGGAGATTTTTTAAATGTATAGAGCCGAATATTTTTGAATATCATGATATATATATATATATATATATATATATATATATATATATATGTACCCATACGCAATCTTATACTTCTTCGCTATAGCTATGCCTTCTCCATGTTCTCAATCCATACTCCTCTTAGCTATTTAACCACATAAACCAGAGAAAAATGTTTGACCATTTTAAAATTTTATACCACAACATCCAACGATCCTCGATGATCGGGACCACTAGGGGCGTTATTTGAGCTCAACCAAAACTAAAGAAATGTCGTCGTCGATGAGGGAAAGTGATTGAACGGTGGTGATGGGGTTTGGTACAGTGAGGCGGTGCCAATTTGTAGATGAACGTCATGGCAGATTTCTAGTGATTTCTCAACATCGTTGGCGCTAGAGGTGACGGGGTCTGTAGGAGAAGTGTAGAGGGAGGTAGGGAAAAAGCGTAGCCAAAGTTTGGTGACGAATGGAGGATCGTAGTGGAGGAAAATCGAGTCGAACGACATTCAACGTTTTGGGTAGTTTCATGATGGCGGAGGTGTTTCAAGTGGCAAGGTAGACATCGTTGGGTCAGGGGCGGAGAGGTGAGGCTTCAGTAATGATGATGTGGTAGGACGTGGTTTCTGGTTGTAGCATAAAGGAGATGAAGATGCAATTGTATGATAGTAGCGTATGAGGGGGAGAGGGTAATTTGAGGCGGGGTTAAGTTAAGGTTATATATTAACTAATGATGTAATTAGTAAGTAGAAATATTTTAAATTCTTGAACCTTATAATTGCAATATCTAATCCATACTAGGTCGAAATTGAACGAGTACTTTTTCATTACGATCATAATGACAAATACTATGATATAGAATTAGATTGGATGGATTTGGAGCTAGTACGAAAGTGGGTTAAACTTGAATTCCCATTCAATTTTAATTCAAACTGGAATGCCTCGATGCAAATAGGAATTTCGGTGAGTAAAACTCACCTTTTGGCTAACCGGTATGTTATATAGTTGATAAAAATTGTTTGTTGGATGTTTGTATGATTTACTGTTCTTCATTTAGTTTGGTTTTTGTAATAACCGAGGATTTTCGACCCTCGAAAATCAGCACTAATAAGTCCACTGTATTGCGTGCCGATCAATCGGATGCTGACAAACCGATTGTTAGGAGGAAAAGAAGAAGAAAAGATAATAAGAAATAAGAGAGAAAACTAAATAAAAACAACATAGATTCTCACAATTGAAATGGAACAACATATAATATAATATCAACGATCTTTACAAGATAGAACTTTTATATACATACGTCCATCAAAGTACAACAACAAATCACAATCTTCAACCTGGACAGTTATAACAATCTGTCCACACAATTGTTAATGATTTCAACAACAAAGAGGCGGAAATAAACATATACATGAATATGACTTGAAGGCCTCCAACTCATCTCCTGATCTCCAATGCATCCAAAGCAATCTGTGAATATGCTCGGTCTGATCCGAGCATTATAATAAAATAACACCCGAGTCATTCTTAAAAACCAACGTGAGTAAACATACCCAATTTTGATATGAAGTTATAAAAAAGATCCTTTGAAATCAAAAGGTATCTCGTAAGACCAAGTCGCACAAAAACACGAACGATTTTTTACCTTACGACAACCAAAACATTTCATTTGAAATTCTTTGATGTTATAATAGTGTCTTGTCATCACCCGAATTTCAGTGTTCGAAAATCGACATTCATACTTCACCCGTATTCGAATGTCGCAGATTTAACCGTTGAAATCCGATTCGCGTCGGCACATTAAGCACAACAACACAGCGGAAGAAAAATGAATAACTTGATTGATATACAATATTCGATACAACAATGATACAGTTGAGATATCAACATTAATCAGAGATACAAGATGACAACGAAAGAAATAATTCCAACATGATCTCCAAGGGAGAGAGTAAATCCACAAGCTACAACTCTAATGCCAAAGCTCAAAAGACTCCAGACATCATATCGAAAGCTTGACCCACCATCATCACGTTGTAACAAGCAAGGTCAGTCATAATGTTGAAGTGAGACAAATGCGATCCCAATCCAGATACTTCGAAGATATCGAATCGAAATCTACCATATGACTACCCGACTCTAGAGTGCCCGTGTGAAAATTGTGGGCACCCAAAGTTTAGAAAGGGAACAATAAACTCCAGGTCAGTCATGGGACTGGTGTGAGCAAACAAAAATAGTTTTCTTGAACAAAACAACAAAAAGAGTTTAAAATTTGAAATCCACAATGCTTTTTGGAAAATGAAACTACCATAAGACCTCCCGCCACACACACACAATTGGAGGAGATTTCTCCTTATGATAGTCAAACAAGCTTGATACGCAAAAACATTTTTGATATTATTATTAGTGCATAGTGCAGAAGACCATTCAAAAGTACAATATTAATCTTAGCCAGCATAGACATTTCGTATTATGCCTACTATTGCTACCGTGTTCAATAGCAGGTTACTACCACATTCCATGGCAGGTTATACAACTAAAACCGTACAGGGATCGTATTGTTTCTTTGGATTTCCAAAAAATGGTCAGGATAAGGAACTTCCTTGGCCCATGGATACGCCTCTGGAGGGACTCCCCGAGAACTTAACCACCTCTCTGCCAACAGAAGGTCGGGTTACCTCTGTAACTAGGTAACTACTACATGATTACGCCATCCCCTAGTCTTTACTAACCTTTATCCGAGCGCTCGACACCAACAAGCACAAAGTAATAAATTTGCAGTGTTATCACCAAAATTGGTCAATAACACCCTTAAGTAGAGTTATGTGGAGAGATTAACGAAGATAGAAAATTAGAATAGAAGAATAATGTAATTCAATGCAAAAAGAACAACAAAAACGAGAACATATTTGGTTCGTCGTAATTGCCTACGTCCACTTTAAGTTTAATATTTATTGCTTTCTCAATCACTTGAGCACAAATACAATCCGTAAACCAATCACTTGCATACAAGTTTGAATTAAAAAGAGGAGAGTATCAAAAATGCGAAGGTCTCCCCAGTGTTCTCAAAAAAAGGTCCCTTTCACTGTGCCCCTGTCCTTCTATTTATAGACGAAGGTGGGTTGGACTTCCCTCATGGGCTTAGGAACAAGGTATCTCGGCCCACAGTAGGTGACTTCTGCGCACCGGGCCAGGGATACCGAAACATTTCGATTACATCAAACCCTTATTACTTCAGGCTCTTCTTGGCAAGAATCTTGTCTAGTGCTAATAATAATATCTTCAACTGTCGTTTTGCAGCCGGCCCAAGGTGCCGGATAACACTTTCCCCCCCCAAAGTGTGTCATGTGAACCAACATGACACACTTTGAATCAGCGAGTAATCCTTGTTTAAAGAAAGAAATCTATCATGTTTCCTGAATAGTCATTATTTTTCAATTTTATCCTCCCAAGGTGTCGTATCCTTCTTTGGTCATCATGACGCTTGGTGGATTCCAAATATTATAAATCCAGGGTTGTAGTTCATCAGCGACCATCCGTGTACGGTTCTACAGGGCCAGTAAGCTTCGGCTATTTAATCCAGTCTTTTCTTAATAACCTTAAGTGAGAATTCAATTCCCTGTTGATTTCAAGAAGTCAAACTTTTTTCGGATGTACACATGCATGTTCGGGTACATGTTCTTCCCATTGGTTGTCGGATGTGTTTTATATGTTCATAAGTCGTCGATTCCTTATTTGTATTTTTTGTGAAATAAGGGTTGTAATCAGCCACTTGATGAGAGAGAACTTCAATCTTTACATGGATGATGACCTTAGAGCAATAAGCAAGGGTGAATGGAGTACGACCAGCCACAGACCCATGGGTAGTTCTATAAGCCCATAATGCTATTGGGAGTTCATCAGCCCATTTATCTCTAGCCTTTTCCAAACCTGTCTTCGGTACAGGCTTTATGATTTTGTTCATAGCTTCAACCTGTCCATTTGCAGTTATAATAGATCATGGAAGGTCATAAGGACAGATAACATTATGGATAACGAAGTTGATTATTTTCTTCATCTTTGTCGTGGTTAAGAGTTCTTTATGTTCCCATTTGGTGAAGTAATCAACTGCTATGATGGTGTATTTCGCACCACCTTTAGGATCGACAAGAAGATTATTTCAGTGCCCCCAAGTGGAAAACGACTATGGGCTAGCCATTTAAGTAATTTCCATTGGCAGGTTCCCGGATTTTTTGCAATCATCTTGCACTCATCGCATTGTCCAGCATGATCAGCCGCATCTAGATTGATAGTTGGCCAGTAATACCTATAGCATAGTATTTTTTTTATCATGGTTTTCCCCTTGATGTTATCGCCGCATTCTTCTTCATAGACTTCGCTCAAGATATCATCATGGGCTATACATCGAAGCATAGGGATGGACAAACTCCGTTCTACACATGACTTATTCTTGGATGATTTGGTGTGAAGCTTTGAGGAGGATCTATCGTTTTCCATTCCTCCGTTTAGTAAGAATTCCTCATTGTAGATAGTCTTTGACAAGAGTAAACCATGACACATTTTCTGGCTCTGTCTCCAAGACCTAGCCGATCTCCATCCGTCAATGCTTAGAATATTAAATATTTCAACCGAAATAATGTATGTCCGTTGTGTGTCCCTAAAACTGGCTAGCTTGGCTAGTGACTGGACTCTTTTCATTTTGTTTGCTGAGTATGTATGTAGTGATGTAATACGTGAAGTCGGTTAGTAGCTCTTAGACCTGGCCGAGATAAGGAGCAAGACAATGCCCCCTATCAAGATCAACTTCCTTCTTTGCATACTACCAATCAAGAATCATAAAAGATATGTAAAGTTTCAACTTCAAATCCTCCAGCAAGTTTGAGGCTGGCGGTCAAGGCTTCATACTAAGCATTGTTGTTTGTTACAGGAAATCGAGTTTCAGGACGTAGCAGATCAATCGTTCCTCAAGAGTCATTAACATGACTCCTGCTCCATAATACCGATCACTAGATTCTCCATCCACGTACATTTTCCACCTGTTGGTTGGTTCTCTACTACTCTTCAAGTAGTCATCTGATGTAGTAAATTCAGGTGTGAGGTCTGCTAATTTCCATCCTTGGATAGATCTTCGAGGGAAATAAGTGATATCGAATTGGCTTAGTTCGATATTCTATTTAAGTAGTCCTTCAGACATCTCAGGTCGTTGTATGCCCTATCGCAACGGCTGGTAGGCATAGACGTTGATGGGGTGAGCCTAAAAGTAAAGTGGAGCTTTCATGATGAAATCAATAGATATTATGCTAGCTTTTGTAGCTTCAGGTTGATATCCAATGCATGGCTCGCGATAGTTAATTAAATCACATATGCATGTCAGAACGGGTTCAAGGGAACATATCATCACTTATTCAGAAAAATCCAACTAATTATTTTATCCTCATTGCACTGAGCTGTGATCCGATATTCAGCACCCGGAAAGGGTCGCCATGGCTGGCTGTAATGTCGAATGTCAGCTTAGCAGGTGCAATCCCGGATTCTTTGAGTTCAGATGTAACTATTTTTCATAATATTCAATGTGAAATATGGTTAGGACGGTCAATGTTGATGGTTACTCTAGTCGAATCCTAGAGTCTTATCATGAGTTATTAAGTCTAATAGTGAAGGACTATGAATGCCTTAATCGATTATCAGCAAATGGCCAAAGATCATGCTTAAAAGCACGTTGAAGGAAATATTGAGTGGGGTCAGCCTCGAGTTGTGTGCAACTGTATAGCTGGATCTTGCTATGAGTTTGAATTTGCTTATATATTCGAGTAACGCACTTTCTATTCAATTCACTCATGATCCTTTACCCGTCCTTCGGGTTGGAGTGACAGTCAGTTGCCCACGAGCTAAGGTATCGATTTAATGATTCTATGTCTAGGCATCCTTTCGTTCGTAGCCTTGAGTGGCTGTAGGCACTATTTATAAGTTTCAACATTGAGCTATCGCAGGTAATCTTTGGATGACCATGCGTCTGCTCCTAATCTCAAGTTTTGAAAAATGCACTGCATGGACGGTTGAGTCTCACCCCAGCTATGTTTATATTCCCACATAAATTCCAAAGACATGGAGTTGATTGGTGAATAGTCGTTTCACATTCATCTTGCTTCTCGCTCGTGCCCCCAGGTCTGAGGCATATACTAATAAGTAGGAAGACAAGCCATGCCCACTTTAGCTTTACTCTCTTTCCAGTTGAATCATGGGATTAGGTGAGTTGATGGGAGGTTGGGTCTCGCCTATCTTGGATTGTATTATGGTTTTTCATTCCAAGAGGAATATTTCGATGCCTCGTCAATTTCAGGGCATAATTTGGACACTCGACGGTCAGCCATGTCCACTTTGGTTCATGTTTTGTAATCATATCTCAAGGTAAAGTTGGCTCAAATGTAGTCGGATCATGCTCATCCAGTTTCATACCCCTCCTGATGGATCGAAGGAGGGTGTTGGAGAATTTTTAACCAAGTCTTCATGGTTTACCCTCCTTTCCACACTTTGGAGGTCATAGTTTATCAAGGAATATCCAAGGCACATTCGTATGTGCTTGGTGCAGATCGGTATTGACCCTCGATCTGAGGTATGATATAGTCAGTCGCCTGTAGCTTTGGTTTCCGTTTCGATTGGTTCTATATGAGGCCTCCTTGTAGCCGTTGCCTTAAGTTGTAATGAACATCGAGCTAGAGCTATAGTAAGTTGTCGTATTGAGCTTTTAGACATTTGTACTCCCGCTTCCAACATTGATTTGGCCAGGCCACTAGTTGGATGGTCGAACTCCATCCTTAGCGAGTTAATAATCCTTCTGTCGATTTCAGGCCGAAAGTTTGTGAAATAGAGAACGGTCGGAATCCACTCGTCTATTTATCGATGTTTATGCACCACTCTATATTTTGGTGACTAAGTGTTATTCTCCCCCTAGTCGACTCGCGCCCAATTTGTGTTCATGTTTCGGTCCACGCTCTGGGGACTTGGAGATTTGTCGAACGGTTTATGTTATATTCCACAGTTTGGGACGTAGAGATTTTCGTCAATTCATTTATACTCTAGTCCTTACTCTAGTGACTTAGAGTACTCTAGTCCGCTTCAGGAACTTAGATAGTTTTCCCAAGTCGTTTATAATCTAGTCTGCACTCTTGGGATGTAGAGGTTTTTAAGTCAATTATAATCTAGTCCGCGCTCAAGGGACTTAGAGTACTTTAGTCCACACTCTAGGTACTTAGAAATTTTTAAGTCGTTTATACTTTAGTCTGCACTCAGAGGACTTAGAGTACTCTAGTCTACATTCTGGGGACTTAGAGGTTTTTAAGTTATCTATACTCTAGTCCGCACTCGGGGGACTTAGAGGTTTTTAAGTCGTTTATACTCTAGTTCGCACTCAGGGGACTTAGAGTACTTTAGTCCGCACTCTGGGGACTTAGAGGTTTTTAAGTTGTTTATACTCTAGTCCCCACTCAGGGGACTTAGAGTACACTAGTCAGCACTCTGGGGACGTAGAGGCTTTTAAGTCGATTATACTCTAGTCCGCACTCAGGGGACTTAGAGGTTTTTAGGTCATTTAAACTATAGTCCGCACTTAGGGGACTTAGAGTACTCTAGTCCCCACTTTGGGGACATAGAGGTTTTTTAGTCTTTTATACTCTAGTCCGCACCCAGGGGACTTAGAGTGCACTAGTCCTCACTCTGGGGATGTAGAGGTTTTTTAGTCGTTTATACTCTAGTCCGCACTCAGGAGACTTAGAGTGCTCTAGTCCACACTCTAGTTCGCACTCAGGGGACTTAGAGTACTCTAGTCCGCACTCTGAGGACTTAAATGTTTTTAAGTCGTTTATACTCTAATCCGCACTCAGGGGACTTAGAGTACTCTAGTCCGCACTCAAGTGACGTAGAGGTTTTTAAGTCGTTTATACTCTAATCCGCACTCAGGGACTTAGAGTACTCTAGTCCGCACTTTGGGGATGTAGAGGTTTTTAAGTCCTTTATACTCTAGTCCGCACTCAGGGGGCTTAGGGTACTCTAGTCCGCACTCTGGGAACGTAGAGGTTTTTAAGTCGTATATACTTTAGTCCGCACTCAGGGGACTTAGAGTACTATAGTCCCCACTCTGGGGACGTAGAGGTTTTTAAGTCGTTTATACTCCAGTCCACACTCAATAGACTTAGAGTACTTTAGTCCGCACTGTGGGGACATAGAGGTTTTTAAGTCGTTTATACTTTAGTCCGCACTCAGGGGACTTAGAGTACTCTAGTCCACACGCTGGGGACGTAGAGGTTTTTAAGTCGTTTATACTCTAGTCCGCACTCAAGGGACTTAGAGTACTCTAGTCCGCATTCTGGGGACTTAGAGGTTTTTAAGTCGTTTATACTCTAGTCCGCACTCAGGGGACTTACTGGGGACGCAGAGGTTTTTAAGTCGTTTATTCTCTAGTTTGCACTCAGGGGACTTAGAGTACTCTAGTCCGCACTCTGGAGCCGTAGAGGTTTTTAAGTCGTTTATACTCTAGTCCACGCTTAAGAGACTTAGATTATTCTAGTTCACTTCAAGGACTTAGAGGTTTTTGAATCGTTTATACTCTAATTCGCACTCAGGGGACTTAGAGTACTCTAGTCTGCACTCTGGGGACGTAGAGATTTTTGAGTTGTTTATACTCCAGACCACACTCAGGGGACTTAGAGTACTCTGGTCCTCACTCTGGGGACGTAGAGGTTTTTGAGTCGTTTATACTCTAGTCCACACTTTGGGAACTTAGAGTACTGTAGTCTGCACTCTGGGGACGTAGAAGTTTTTAAGTCGTATATACTCTAGTCCGAACTCAGGGGACTTATAGAACTCTAGTCCGCATTCTGGGGATGTAGAGGTTTTTAAATCGTTTATACACTGGTCTGCACTCAAGGGACTTAGAGTACTCTAGTCCACTTCAGGGACTTAGAGGTTTTTTAGTCTTTTATACTCCAGTCCGCACTCAGGGGACTTAGAGTACTCTAGTCCGCATTCTGGGGGCGTAAAGGTTATTGAGTCATTTATACTCTAGTCCACACGAAGGGGAGTTAGAGTACTCTAGTCCGCACTCAGGGGATGTAGAAGTTATTAAGTCGTTTATACGTTATTCCGCACTCAGGGGACTTAGAGTACTCTAGTCCACACTCTGGGGACTTAGAGGTTTTTAAGTCATTTATACTCTAGTTCGCACTCAGGGGACTTAGAGTACTCTAGTCCGCACTCTGGAGACTAAGAGGTTTTTAAGTCGTTTATACTCAAGTCCGCACTCAGAGGACATAGAGTACTCTAGTCCGCACTCTGGGGACGTAGAGATTTTTGAGTCGTTTATACTCTAGTCCACACTTAGGGGACTTACAGTACTCTCGTCCGCACTTTGGGGACGTAGAGGTTTTTGAGTCGTTTATACTCTAGTCCACACTCTGGGAACTTAGAGTACTCTAGTCCGCACTCTAGGAACGTAGAGATTTTAAGTCGTTTAAACTCTAGTTCGCACTCAGGGGGACTCCAGTCCGCACTTTGGGGACGTAGAGGTTTTTTAGTCGTTTATACTTCAGTCTGCACTCAGGGGACTTAGAGTATTCTAGTCTGCGCTCTGGGGACGTGGTGGTTTTTGAGTCGTTTATACTCTAGTCCACACTCTGGGTCCTTAGAGTACTCTAGTCCGCAATCTTGGGACGTAGAGGTTTTTAAGTTGTATATACTCTAGTCCAAACTCAAGGGACATAGAGTACTCTAGTCCGCACTCTGGGGACGTAGAGGTTTTTAAGTCGTTTATACACTAGTCCGCACTCAAGGGACATGGAGTACTCTAGTCCACTTCAGGGACTTAGAGGTTTTTAAGTCTTTTTTACTCTAGTTCGCACTCAAGGGACTTAGAGTACTCTAGTCCGCATTCTGGGGACGTAGAGGTTATTGAGCCACTTATACTCTAGTCCACATACAGGGTACTTAGACTACTCTAGATCGCTCTCTAGGGACGTAGAGGTTATTGAGTCATTTATACTCTAGTCCGCACTTAGGGGACTTAGAGTACTCTAGTCCGCACTCTGGGGACTTAGAGGTTTTTAAGTCATTTTTACTCTATTCTGCACTCAGGAGACTTAGAGTACTCAAGTCCGCACTCTAAGGACATAGAGATTTTTAAGCCGTTTATAATCAGGTCCACACTCAGGGGACTTAGAGTACTCTAGTCTGCACTCTGGGTACATAGAGGTTTTTAAGTCGTTTATACTCTAGTCCGCACTCAGGGGACTTAGGGTACTCTAGTCCGCACTCTGGGAACTTAGATATTTTCGTTGAGAGCAGTCGTATTTCTACTCTTTAATTTGTAATTCATCTACCGTATCGAGGCTAATGTTGTCGAATGTAAAATCGAACCACGTTTGCTCATGGAATGGGATTCTGCCCCCAGCATGAGGAACGAAACTAGAAAAATGGACGGTCGATTCTCGTCCGCTTGGTGATTATAGCACTTCTAATCAAGTCAAGGAAGGAGGTATATGATAAATGGTTGAATCACAGTCAAATCTCACAAAATTAGCTTCGTATCCCTTTCTAGAAAATAAGGATAATGGCTTATTGAGAGCGATGGTTGACGAGTAGGTAGTCCGTCACAACTACTCCAAGTTAGGATTTCGAACAATCTTTTGTGTTTAGGGTAGGATTTGATGTGTAGATGATCAATCCACATCTATTGTAGATAGATCCCGACGTCACTGAGCTTCAGGAAAGGCATCTGTATTTTGTCAAACATTGTTCTATGACTTGATTTGAGTGGATGATCGGGCCATACTCATTCCAAGCCTTGCTTAGGTCTCCAATTCAAATGTGGAGGTCAATGAATGGATGTTCAGTCATGTTGACTTTGTATTGGGCTCTAATCGTGATGAGCTTTTCAATCTCTAGTTCTTGGCCCCAAATTAAAGGCACATGGTTGATGATGAGCAATTGAATCATGCTCGTCTAGATGAAACTCCACACGTCCGATCATGGTTTGCGTGGATTGGTTAGCGGCCAAATATGAGTACCTAGTCATCTACATCATTTTTTAAGAGTTTAATTCAAGTTGGTCATGGTTCATAGAACAATTGAAATAGAAATAGATAATGGAAATAATTCAAAGAAGATTGAAATAAATCTCATTGATAAGTGAAGCAGCATTGTGTGCTCGCTGTTCAACTTTTCCCCTGGATCCTTTCAAAGGGATGTCGACCGTCAGCAGTCCAATTGACAATGATAGCCCTTTATTAATAGGTATCAGATGTTCGTTGTCCGCCATTCTACAGGACTTGCGCATACTATTGGAGCCTTCCTTTCCAGATCGACTTTTCGATCACACCTCGAAGGTGTTTGTAATCGCCCGTGTTAGGATCAGTGAGCATCTTGGAATATACAATATTCCCCTGATTTTGTTTAGACTTTGGTGTATTCTCTCGAGATTGGTGTCCAGTACCACTCTGAGGCGCGAGACTTCAAGTAGGGGTTGTCAATCGAATCTTTTAAAGAGCATATGAGTCGAATTTTGAGATCTTGTTTTATCTACTAGGATCAACGTCTTAGCCAACGGGCCTTCACTGTTATTTTTCCTAGTCTGTTCGGCTCCTCCACACTTTGGTTTAGATTCATTTGTGTCATAGAAACGATCCATGGTCGTAGGAGGCTCTGCAGCTAACTAGCTACAAAAATATATATGAAGGTCGATTCTCCTCTAACGTGATCAGTATGATATCCCTTTGAGAGTATCGTTTGAGTAGCGGTTGCTTGTCCATTCCCTTTTTGCCGTTCAGAAGCTGCCATTAGATCCTTTATGCCCTGGTCGATCATGGGATGTAAGTGAAGTGCATATAATGTTCCTTTATTAAGTTGAGTTTTGAATTCACTATCTGGAGCCTCTTTTTCGAAAATTTGGGTCATATAAGAAAATCTTTTTTTTTGAAAATAGGGGTCGTATAAGAGACTGGTGTAACTTAAGTTTGGATCAGCCTGGATGCCGCTCGGCATAGAAATGCGGCTCGTCTGGATGGCGCTCGGCAAAAGAATGCGGCTCGGCCTGCATGCCGCTCGGCATAGGAATGCGGCTCGGCCTAGATGCCGCTCAGCATACTCTCGCTCAGCATACTCTCACTTGGAATGCTCTTGGTCGCTCAGCATAAGTATGCACCAGGTCGCTCGGTGTACTCTCGCTCGGCATGCACCGGGTCGCTCGGTGTACTCTGTCTCGGCATGCACTGGGTTGTTCGGTGCACTTGCACTAGGTCGCTCGGTGTACTCCTGCTCGACATGCTCTCGCTCGGCATGCACTGGGTCGCTCGGCATACTCTCGCTCGGCATGGAAGTGGCTCGGACTGGATGTGGCTCGGCATGGATGTGGCTCGGCCTGGAGTGGATCGGCAAGGATGTGGCTCGGCCTGGAGTGGCTCGGCATGGATGTGGATCGGCCTGGATGCGGCTCGGCATGGATGTGGATCGGCCTGGATGTGGCTCGGCCTGGAGTGGATCGGCCTGGATGTGAAGGGAGTGGCTTGGCATATGCCTTTTCAGGGGCGATTGGCATACACCCTTTCAGGGGCGATCGGCATACACCTTTTCTGGGGCGATGGGCTGAATTGCCTTTAGAGGAGGATCGGCCTTCAACTTGAGTGTAAACTTCAACATACAATCCCCAGATCTTGCGCACATTAGTGAATCCAATCTACGGCTATCAGCTTCCTGTAGATTTCTTTCAAATCTGAGTAGAATAGGAAGTTTTTAGTAAACAACTGGATCTATCTTGTGAATATGGAAATCCACTAGTAGTCAATGAGATCCAATCAAGCTGAGAATTCAATTCTCATTGAAAGCACCAAAATGCTGGCACTAGAATTGGTCACTAATACCTTGAGTAGAGTTATGTGGAGAGATTAATGAAGACAGTAAACTAAAATAGAAGAATAATGTAATTCAATGTAAAAGGAACAACAAAAACGAGAACACCAGATTTATAGTGGTTCGGCGTAATTGCCTACGTCCACTTTGAGTTTAATCTTTATTGCTTTCTCAATCACTTGAATACAAATACAATTCGTAAACCAGTCACTTGCATACAAGTTTGAATTAAAAAGCGGAGAGTATCAAAAATGGCAGGGTCTCCCCAATGCTCTCGAAAAAAGGTCCCTTTTACTGTGTCCATGCCCTTCTATTTATAGACGAAGGTGGGTTGGACTTCCCTCATGGGCTTAGGAACAAGGTAGCTCGGCCCATAGGAGGTGACTTCTGTGCACTGGGCCAGGGATACCGAAACATTTCGATTGCATCAAACCCTTATACCTTCAGGCTCTTCTTGGTAAGAATCTTATCTAGTGCTAATAATAATTTCTTCAACTGTCGTTTTGCAGCCGGCCGAAGGTGCCAGGTAACATGCAGTAACCACATAGGTTAAATATCTGGGCTCCATGCCATGGTACCACCCTTTTCCAGAAGGAAATGGATATATCCTAAAGGGTGCGACCCTCATAACCTTGCCGCATCTCTCCTGTTTCGACCATTTTCGGGTTGTGTGGTCCTAATGAGGCCTCGTCTATAAAGCTATGCTTTACACAAAAGCCATGCTTTGATCAACAAATGATCAGCAGCACTTCGTATGCCACATTACCAAATTGAGAATGTATCACTGGTAAATATCAACAACATAACCTCTAAGCTCGTACGTCTAAGAGAAGGGTGTTAAGCTAAAAGAATAAATTCTCCGCCACCAAACAGAAATGTATTTGATAGAAACCAGCTTTACATCTCAAAGTGTAATGTTAGACATACATCAATACAAGTCTGTTTCGGCTTCAAACCGAACCGAAGGCACTTCAAAAGAAGCCCTTGTAATCCGGATAATCCCTAATCACGTCCGGACTCCCCATCACAAAGAGTAATATAAATCTCTATACCGAGGATCGGCCAATGCAGAGACATTCGACAGGTAATCCTTTCGCTTTTGAAAATATTCGATCTTCACCACTGGTCTTCAAATGCTATCCATTTCATCGTTTCGGAATGGGTTATATGGCATAAGGTCCTCTTCTAGCTAAACCGAGTAATGAGCGCAATATTTAAAAACATATGGATATTGGGATCTCAGTTAAGTCACAACTTAAAGCCCAAAACCTTTCTTCAAATGGTTTAAACAAATCACCATTTTTAAATCTTTAAACAAAAAGAGTCACTTCACAAATTTCACCAATCTTTCACAAAGATTCATTCATAGCTTTCACAACTATTTATAATTCCAAATCTTTTATATAAAATATACACCTTTAAGATCCTCTTCAATTTGGAAACAAAGTTCACAAATCTTTCACAAAGATTCAATTATAGCTTTCAAAACAATTCCCCTTCAAATTTGAAACTCCTTCTTAACAAAACTAGAAATCCTTTCTTTATATGAAAGCCTTTATTATTTGAAAACAAATGCTTTTCATTTCGGAAAAATATGATCAAACATACACAAGTTATATTTTTTAAGGTATAAATCAGAGAATCAACTAACAGCCGTACTATTGGCCAGTTCAATTTTTGAATTAAATTCAAATTTCCAATACAATAGTTTTAAACCCAATATATATATATATATATTGTATAAACTTTCAAACCAAGTTTTCCAGAGTAATTTCAAATGACATTTTCAAACTAAATTTGAATTTCAAAACTTCCTTTTCAAAAGCTTTCCATATTCAACCCAATTCCATTTCCAAAACCATTTGGATTCAAAATTTAACTTTTAAACAAAATAATATTTAAATTCCAAATATCTATTACTTAACTTATTTCCTCATGCAATCCATATTTGTGTGTGTATAGTGTAGTCCTGGGGTTTTACACAATAGTGCAACATCGTCAATCATTACAGATTCAAGCACAGCAATATCGATAAGCGGTATAATCCTATAACGCTTATATTCATTCATAGATTCATAGATAAATAATATAAATACATCACTGGTAAATAAATTACATTCATCACAGCTCAAATCAGAATAATTTATATCTTCAAGCATCACACATCAGGGATATAAATTCAAAGCATTCCATACAATTCAAACATCCATAAGCAAGATTAATCAGTCATCTGATTAATTTAAATCAGAAAAATTACTTATGAATAATTTACTAATCCTAGCTAATTAACATTAATTAATTACAAACCATTTTGATTAAATATACTTTAATCATTTATTAATTAACCTTTAATAGTAAATTTATTTATTAACCCATAGATTAACTTAAGGCTTTTAATCAATTTTTTTAAAGGATAAACCATTTATCTTTATAAATCACCTAATCACATCGTCAAAAACTATTTAAATAAACCTTTAAATTAATTAAAGGATACATAACAAAATATTTTAAGCTTAGGTTAATTTTAAAATAATTCATTTTAAAAACTTTTAACCAACCCATAATTTAAATAAAACATTTATTAATTTAAAAGAAATGGGTTAAGAAAAATTATTCAAATTAAAACTTGATTTGTTAAAATTCTAAAACTTTTAAAAGCACCATTTTACTGACCCGAGATGACTTCTTGTTTTTAATCGAGTCAATGCATAGTTTCCCCAAGACCTATTTCGAGTTACCCCTCCTCCTTTTCATTTTACTTTGTTTTATTTTTAAAGTAAAAACTTGTTAAAACGCTAAAATTCTACGAACACACCCAAGAACGCCCTCGAGCCAACTGCTCACTTTCTTGAAATCGACTTCGAGACAATCACCTCCCTTCCCAAACCTAACCTCATTGACATCCCCAGAGACTATGCACGTGCATGATCAGACTGGCTACCTTCGATCAACTACGACACCATCCGCAAGTCACCGGTGACCTTCCCAAAGCATCCAATCACCCAGAATTGGGTATGATCTCGAAATCAAATTCGAGCCCATAAGGACCCCACCTGGAAAAATTCGATCATCAGTAACCACCACATGACGACCCTCCTGACCACCAGAGATCCCGCCATCCATTCTAGAGATGCATCACGACACTACGCATCAAACCCCCCGGTCCAATCACCATTAGTCCATCCGTGACGACGAAATTGTCTCGTCTTCCACCTCTACCGAAACAAGACACTAAACCCTAAATCGCCCTTGCATCGTCGCCATAGTCAACTATTAATCCTATCTCCATTTTTTTGATGATTCCCTAGGCTCCAGCCTACTCCAGCTCCAACCCCCGCGATCAACACCTCGTCGATCACCGTGAATCGTCGATTTAAGGGATTTTGATCATCTTGAATTTTTTCTTCAAATATAAACAAAAAAGTTCTGAAATGATTTTTAAAAATCATGATTTTGAAATAGAAATTAAATTATTATGATTAAAATTTGAAATCCAGATATTCGAATTTGGACTTAACTTTTGATCATTCCTGTTACTTTCTATTTTTGACTTAAATATTTAATATTTTCTTCTAAAATTATTTTTAAAAGCGACTTTATATTAAACATCTTCTTTTCAAAAGTTTTAACTTGAATTGGTTTGGATAAGAAGATGTGATTTTTTTCCATATGTTGCACTTGATTCTGTTGATGTAACAGAGGCATATATATATAGTCATATACACACAAACAATTGCATATATGCAGACATGCAATGATATTCATACAGACATACTTCACATAAGCATCAGGTATTAATCTCACATAATCAAATTATTAGAGACGGTAGTTTGCTCACTTGTCATGATGTAAAACATTGAACACAGAAGCCTGGGAAATTGCTTTTTGAAAAAACCGAAAGTAGATTTTTGATTAATTAAGTTGCCTGATCTTGCATGCCTTTCAGGTCGATAAGAACTTTGCATTTAATCTGGAATGAACTGAAGCTTGACTCCATATTTTAAGTTTGATTGCTTTTCTTTTCGTTTCCAGTTAAATTTTATGTTTTCTTTAAGTTCAAAATGATCTTCGCTGAGATGATCTGAAGTTTTGAATTGCATTTGTTCTTTGCTTTTGAATTTGCTTTGAACTTGAAGATGCAACTAGAAATTGTTTGATCTGAAACTTATATTTACGTTGAGTTGAATCCGAATACATAGCTCCAGGTTTTAGGATTTAAAACAGTGAAGTAGGAACATTCCTGATGAACTAAGATTTTATTTAAATTTTGATCTGTACTTGATCAATTCCTTTGCTTTTGGAACCTGGAACAATTCTTGCTTTGATCTAGGTTGAGTTTGAACTTTAATTTGTTTTCAGGTTTTGTTTTGATTTTCTATCTTTTGTTTTTATCTGGATTTGGTATCCAGAATTGAAACGACTGAAAGAAATGTGAAGTTAAAGAAAATTAAGGAGTGAAGAGTTTTATTTTAGAACTGAAATGGACAGCCAGATTTTTTTCTCTAATAACATGTGTATATGACGTTCATATTTAAATTTTAGGAGAAATTTAAGTGTTCCACTTGTTTAAATCAAAATTTATTATGCTAACGTTTGTTAATTAATGTTCTTACTTATTAAAAATTTGTCACAAATATGTATTTTATGCCTAAACCCCTTTGTTTATAAATTATGTTTAGTTCTTTATCTTAATTTATTTATAATTCATGTTTTAAACCTTTGTTTGGATTTATTTATTATGCAGATTATCTATTTACATATGTGTAAATTTTTTAACTTTATACTTATTATTTTTCAAAAGATAAATACTTATTAAAACTTTATATTCATTCTTGTTTTAAATTTTAAATTCAAGTCATTATATAAAACATAACTTTAAAGAAATCGATTTCAAAGTTTATTTGCTCATATATAGATTAAGTATATATATATATATATATATATATAAATCTAACTTAAATTTTTTTTTGAAAATAGTTATATCCAATTCAAAATAAAATTTTCAAATCATAATGTATATATATACACATATAAATAATTACAAAACAACTCTTTATTAATTTTTTACTATGGAGTTTTTAAATTCAAATTATTTCTAAAATATTTATTTTAGAATTTCAATTCTAGAATTCAATTTATAATAAATTTATATGCATATATATATGTATAAATAAAGAAATATTAATTATTTTGGAAAATTGCAAATTTAGATTTCAACTTACTATCTATTTATATAAATAAATAGGCACATATCTTATTAAATTTGAAAAAATTCATATTAATTCACAATTAAATCCAAAAATTTATATAAATTACCAATTTATTTAACCCAAAACCGGGATTGTTACAAATTTCCCCCTTAATAAAGTTTCATCCTCGAAATTTGCTAGACAGGGAGACAATAAAGGACAGATGAACACACGGAGAAATGGTTCACCAGATCAAACTGAATATTTGTTCTGCATTTGGCTTACCAAATAGAATATTAACAATAGCTTTGAGAACAAACTCATTCAATATTTCACGAAGTACTTGGGTCATTCGGTCCACGAGATATGCAAGGGCACTGGTTAGTTCGAAGGACAACTAACCGTTCGTAGAACATATTTGGACCCCAATGAATAAATAAATGGACACGATCTTCCACAATTCTCAAACACAAGATATGGATTCCAAACTCAGGTCGGAGTACCCCAAAGTATATTTTAACTTGTCCCTCCTCGGACTTGAATCCTCACAAGAAATCATAACAAAATTCAAAGTTAGGTTTTAACCGAAATCGTTTTATCGATACAAATTAATTTAACTACATAATTTGTTAACCAATTTATTTCAATTAACATTTCAAATTTCATTAAAGTTAAAAACAAATCGATGATTAGAAATGAGATAGGAACTTTTCCACACGATTCGCAGGGCCACCACCACCAAAGCTTCTTCATGTAGCTGCCACGAAACCATCCAAGAATTGATATCGGATGATCACCAAAGAGATTGATAGAGAAAGTTATTCCTGGTTGTTACAAGGTATTGACCGTACGTAGTGGAATTTCTCTGTCCCCTACCTCGTCCTCTTTTTGCACTCACACTTACTATCAGTGGATAGTAAGAGAATTTACTGAGGCATAAGGACGGATATCTTAGGGATATACTTATTTAGGGTACTTGTAACCCTATATCTAATCAGTCACCTAATGTTATACTCCTGAGCTTAACTTTTTACTCAACCTTCAGCTCTGATACCAAGTTGTCAAGATTCGAATTTCAGCATTCGAAAATCGACATCCATACTTTAACCGTATTTGAATGTCGTAGATTCAACCGTTGAAATCCGATTCACGCCGGAGCTTATAACACATTAAGCACAACAACATAGTGGAAGAAAAATGAATAACTTCATTGATATACAATAGTCGATACAACAATGATAAATTTGAGATATCAATATTAATCAGAGATACAAGATAACAGTGGAAGAAATAATTCCAACATGATCTCCAAGGGAGAGAGTGAATCCATAAGCTACAACTCTAATGCCAAAGCTCAAAAGACTCCAAACTCCATATCGAAAGCTCAAACCACCATCATCAAGTTGCATTAAGCAAGATCATCCGTAATGTTGAAGTGAGACAAATGTGATCCCAGTCCAGATACTTTGAAGATATCGAATCTAAACCTACCATCTGACAACTTGACTCTAGGCTGCCCATGTGGAAAATTGTGGGCACCCAGAGTTTAGAAAGGGAACAATAAACTCCAAGTCAGTCATGGGACTGGTTTGAGCAAACAAAAATAGTTTTCTTGAAAAAAACAACAAAAAGATTTTAAAATTTGAAATCCGCAATGCTTTTTGGAAAATGAAACTACCATAAGGCCTCCCGCTACACTAAAACGCACATTGCGGGAGATTTCTACTTATGATAGTCAAACATGCTTGATACGCAAAAACATTTTTGATATTATTATTAGTGCATAGTGCAGAAAGCCATTAGAAAGTATAATATTAATCTTAGCCAGCATAGACATTTTGTATTATGCCTACTATAGCTATCATGTTCAATAGCAGGTTACCACCATATTCCATGGTATGTTATACAAATAAAACCGTACAGGGCTTGTATTGTTTCTTTGGATTTCCAACAAATGGTCATGCTAAGGAACTTCCTGGGCCACATGGGTACGCCTCTGGAGGGACGCCCCAAGAGCTTAACCAGCTCTATGCAAACAAAAGGCTGAGTAACCTCTATAACTAGGCAACTACACCACGAGTATGCCATCCCCTGATCGTTACCGATCTTTATCCGATCGCTCGACACCAACAAAAACAAAGTAATAAATTTGCAGTAACCACATAGGTTAAATATCTAAGCTCCATACCATGATACCACCCTTTTCCAAAAGGAAATGGACATACCCTAAAGGTTGCGACCCTCATAACCTTGCTGCATCTTTCTTGTTCCGACCATTTCCGTGTTGTGAGGTCCTAATGAGGTCTCGTCCATAAAGCTACGCTTTACATAAAAGCCATGCTTTGATCAAAAAATGATCAGCAGAACTTCGTATGCCACATTACCAAATTGGGAATGTATTACTGGTAAATATCAACTACATAACCTCTGAGCTCGTACGTCTCAGTGAAGGGTGTTAAGCTAAGAGAATAAATTCTCCGCCACCAAACAGAAATGTATTTGATAGAAACCAGCTTTACATCTCAAAGTTTAATGTCAGACATACATCCATACAAGTCTATTCCGGGTTCGAACAGAACCGAAGGCACTTCAGAAGAAGCGTTGCAATTCGGATAATCCCTAATCACGTCCGGACTCCCCATCACAAAGGGTAACATAAATCTCTATACCGGGGATCAGCTGGTACAGAGACATTCTATAGGTAATCCTTTCGCTTTCAAAAATATCCGGTCTTTACCACCGGTCTTCAAATGCTATCCATTTTCTCGTACCATTATTCGAAATGGGGTACATGACATAAAGTACTCTCCTGGCTAAACCGAATAATGAGCGCAATATTTAAAAACATATGGATATTGGGATCTTAGTTAAGTCACAACTTAAAGCCCAAAACCTTTCTTCAAATGGTTTAAACAAATTACCATTTTCAAATCTTTAAACAAAAAGATTCACTTCACAAAGTTCACCAATCTTTCACAAAGATTCATTCATAGCTTTCAAAACTATTTACAATTCCAAATCTTTTATACAAAAGATACACCTTTAAGATCCTCTTCAATTTGGAAACAAAGTTCACAAATCTTTCATAAAGATTCAATTATAGCTTTCAAAACAGTTGCCCTTCAAATTTGAAACCCCTTTTTAACAAAACTGGAAATCCTTTCTTTATATGAAAGCCCTTATTATTTGAAAACAAATGCATTTCATTTCAGAAATATCTGATCGAATATACACAAGTTATAGCTTTTAAAAGTATAAATCAGAGAATCAACGAACTGTCGTATTATTGGCAAGTTCTATTTTTGAATTAAATTCTAATTTCCAAAACAATAGTTTTAAACCCATATATTTATATATTGTATAAAATTTTCAAACCATGTTTTCTAGAATAATGTCAAACAATATTTTCAAACTAAATTTGAATTTCAAAACTTCCTTTTCAAAAGGTTTCCATATTCAACCCAATTCCTTTTCCAAAACCATTTGGATTCAAAATTCGACTTTCAAACAAAGTAGTATTTAAATTCAAAATATCTATGACTTAACTGATTTCCTCGTGTAGTCCAAGGGTTTTATGAAATAGTGCAACGTCATCAATCATTACAGATTCAAGCACAACAATATCGATAAGCGGTACAATCCTATAACGCTTATCTTCATTCATAGATTCACAGATAAATAATATAAATACATCACAGATAAATTAATTACATTCATCACAGCTCAAATCGAAATAATTTATATCACCAAGCATCACACATCAAGGATATAAATTCAAAGCATTCCATACAATTCAAACATCCATAAGCAAGATTAATCAGTCATCTGATTAATTTAAATCAGATAAATTACTTATGAATAATTTACTAATCCTGGTTAATTAACATTAATTAATTACAAACCATTTTGATTAATTATCCTTTATTAATTAACCTTTAATAATAAATTTATTTATTAACCCATAGATTAACTTAAGGCTTTCAATCAATTTTTTTAAAGAATAAACCATTTATCTTTATAAATCACCTAATCACATTATCACAAATTATTTAAATAAATATTTAATTAATTAAAGGATACATGATAAAATATTTTAAGCTTCGGTTAATTTTAAAATAATTTATTTTAAAAACTTTTAACCAACCCATAATTTAAATAAAACATTTATTAATTTAAAAGAAATGGATTAAGAAAAATTATTCAAATTAAAACTTGATTTGTTAAAATTCTAAAACGTTGAAAAACATCATTTTACTGACCTGAGATGACTATGGGTTTTTACTCGAGTCAATGCATGTTTTTCCCGAGACCTGCTTCGAGTTACCCCTCCTCCTTTTCGTTTTACTTCGTTTTATTTTTAAAACTTTAAAAACTAACATGCTAAATTACTACAACCGAGAACGCCCTCGAGCCAACTGCTCACTTTCTCGAAATCGACTTTGAGACAATCACCTTCCTTTCGAAACTTAACCTCACTAGAATCTCCTAACACCGTGCATGTGCACGATCAGACTGGCCACCTTCGATCAACTACGACACCATCCGTAAGTCATCGGTGACCTTCCCAGAGCATCCAATCACCTTGAATTTGGGTATGATCTTTGAAATCAAATTCGAGCCTATAAGAACCCCACGTGAAAAAATTCGACCATTAATAACCACCACATGCCGACCCTCCTGACCACCAGAGATCCTGCCATCTGTACCAATGATGCGTAACGACATTATGCATCAACCCTCCTGGTCCGATCATCATTAGTCCACCCATGATGACGAAATTGTCTCGTCTTCCATCTCTACCCAAACGAGACACTAAACCCTAAATCTCCCCTGCGCCGTCGCCATAGTCAACTATTAATCCTATCTCCATTTTTTTGATGATTCCCTAGACTCCAGCCTACACCAGCTCCAACCCCGACGATCACCACCTCGTCGATCACCGTGAATCGACGATTTAAACAATTTTGATCAACTCGAATTTTCTCTTCAAATAAAAACTTAAAAATTCTGAAATGATTTTCAAAAATCATGATTTTGAAATACAAACTCATTCTATGACTAAAATTCAAAATCCAGATATTCGAATTTGGGCTTAAGTCTTGATTACTCCTATTACTTTCTATTTTTGACTTAAATACTAAATATTTTCTTCTAAAATTATTTTTAAAAGTGAATTTATAAAATTATAAACATCTTCTTTTTAAAAGTTATAAGCTGAATTGGTTTGGATAAGAAGATATGATTTTTTTTCCATATGTTGCACTTGATTCTGTTGATGTAACAGAGGCATATATACACTTATATACACACAAACATTTGCATATATGCAGACATGCAATGATATTCATACAGACATACTTCACACAATCAAATTATTAGAGAGGGTAGTTTGCTCACCTATCATGATGTAAAACAAAGATCACGAAAGCCTAGGAAATTGCTTTGAAAAAAAACTGGAAGTAGATTTTTGATTATATTGAGTTGCCTGATCTTGCATGCCTTTGATTTAGGTTGATCTGGACTTTGCATTTAATCTGGAATGAACTAAAGTTTGACTCCAGATTTTAAGTTTGATTTATTTTCCTTTTGTTTCCAGTTAAATTTGAACTTTGCTTTAAGTTCAAAATGATCTATGCTGAGATGATCTGAAGTTTTGAATTGCATTTGTTCTTTGCTTTTGAATTTACTTTGAGGTTGAAGATGCAACTAGAAATTGTTTGATCTGAAACTTATATTTACTTTGAGTTAAATCTGAATAAATAGCTCCAGGTTTTAGGATTTTAAAAAGAGAACTAGGAACTTTACTGATGAACTGGGACTTTGTTTTAATTTTGATCTGTACCTGATCAATTCCTTTTCTTTTGGAACCTGGAACAATTCTTGCTTTGATCTAGGTTAAGTTTGAACTTTACTTTGTTTTCTGGTTTTGTTTTGATTTTCTATCTTTTGTTTTTAATCTGATTTTGGTTTCCATAATTGAAATGAATGAAAGAAATGCGAAGTTGAAGAAAAATTGAGGAGTGAAGAGTTTTTTTTAGAACTGAAATGAATAGCCAGATTTTTTTTTCTCTAATAACATGTGTATATGATTTTCATATTTAAATTTTAAGATAAATTTAAGCGTGCCACTTGTTTAACTCAAATTTTATTATGCTAACACTTGTTAATTAATGTTGTTACTTATTAAACGTTTGTCGCAAATATGCATCTTTATGCCTAACCTCTTTGTTTATAAATTATGTTTAGTCCTTTATCTTAATTTATTTATAATTCATGTTTTTAAACCTTTTTTTAGTTTTATTTATTTATATAGATTATCTACTTACATATGTATAAATTTTTAACTTTATACTTATTACTTTTCAAAAGATAATTACTTATTAAAACTTTATATTCATTCTTTTTTTAAATTTTAAATTCAAGTCAATATATAAATAATAACTTTAAAGAAATTGATTTCAAAGCTTAATTGCACATATAGATTATATATATATATATAACTTTAAATAATTTTTTGAAAATTAGTTATATCCAATTCAAAATAAAATCTAAAAATCACAATGTATATGTATATATACACATATAAATAATTACAAACAACTCTTTATTAATTTTATATTATGGAGTTTTTAAATTCAAATTATTTCTAAAATATTTATTTTAGAATTTCAATTCCAGAATTCAATTTATAATAAATTTATATACATTTATATGTATAAATAAATAAATATTATTTATTTTGGAAAATTTTAAATTTAGATTTCAACTTACTATCTATGTATATAAATAAACAGGCACATATCTTATTAAATTTGAAAAAATTCAAATTAATTCACAATTAAATCCAAAACTTTATATAAATTACCAATTTAAATTTAACTCAAAACTGGATCGTTGCATTCTAATATACAAATACTTATTAATTTTAGCCTAAATTGTTACATTAATTAAATTCCATCAGACTAGGTTCTACAATCAAAACTTTATGCACGTATTAGAGATTGGATTCCATACTATGACAAGGTAAGGAACTAGCTTCCGTTGGTGCATCTCTTTAGATAAAATGCACCAAGGTCTGACAAGAATATCTTATACCCCTGCCACATAGGAGTGTCCTAACACTTGACTAGTAGTACCAAATATGATCACTCCACTTGTTAATTTTGGCCTCGAAGCATATATGAGCAGATAATAACTGATTTTGATTTGGAATGACCATACCCTAATGGAAGCGACCCACTTGGCGTTGCTACGTGCTCAACTTTTTAATTTCTCGGTTGATGAGGCTCGAGGCTATATCTTAATTTTATATCGCATTTCCCACTTGCAATGATAACACTGCCCTGCAGGCAACACTACAACGCCAACATTCGTCCATACAAGTTCATTCTGGGACAGAACAAAACACATAAGAGCTCCATCTTTAATTTCATCATCTTCAAGATTTCTTCACTAAGAAAAGTTTAGGTTGGATCGAAGTGGTTTTCAGATAACATATCTGATCTCGGTCTCCTCAAAAACAACTTTTCAATAATTCCTGGTAAACTCAACCTTGGTTCTTTAGAAAATAAACAGTCAAAGATAAGACAAGAAATTACCTCCTTACCGTTAGTGAAAGAATTTCCCTATTGTTTGTCCTAGAAGAAAAAAAGGAGATTTATATGCATACTATAGCATCATCGGAGATGACTATGTCATAAAACTCACATGTTTCTTCTAGATATTTGCAATGTTACATTTTGGGTCCAAATTCGATAGTCGGTTACTTATCTATCAAATAAAAAACATTCAATTAGTGATTAAATCCCATAGTGAAAAATTAACAAAGTTTAAGCATATAAGCAAACACTAACCTTCTTTTAATTAATATTTCATTAATTTAAATTCACTTTGTAATAATTGAACCAAAATTCTATTTATAAAGATATATGAATATACCTAAAAATCCCTATTTCTCAATACTGGGAAAAATATCCATATACATATCTCAACGGTATAAGTATATTCACTAACATTTAGGAAGATTCGCCTTTTTATTCAATTCTAAAATCATTTATAAACTCTATTATAAATCCACAAACCATTTATAAAACACCTTTTACAAATCTATAAACTCGTTTCTAAAATTTCTTTTATAAATATCTAAAACTATTTATAAAACTCTTTTTCGTTTTAACCAATCTTTGTTTACGTTTTCCAAAAACATGTTACAAGATTCCTCTTACAATCCATATCTTTTTATAAAACCCTATATATAAATTTCAAAAACATTTGTAGTATAAATTCTAATCATTAACTTAAAACCACTTTTATATAATAGTAAAATTACAAATAAATAAATATTAACTTTAAAACATTTTAAAATAAGAGTTAATAAATTCAAAAACATCGTAAATAAAACAATAATAATTTACCTTCAACATTTTTATAAATACTAATAATTAATTTCCAAAACTTTATTCATAAATGATTAAAATTAACTTCAAACAATATTAATAATTTAAATAATTAACTTTTTAAAACAATATTAATATAAATAAAAAACATGTAAAACATAATTATGTTTACGTGATAAAATCTATACTTAATTCCAACATGATCATTTCCATATTTATAAAATTATGTTATAAGTCTCCTTCTCTTTAATAAAACTTTCTTTCATAAAATCCCTTTATTTATGAACTCCATCTGTAACTCTATCCTTTTATAAATCTCACTTTCAACTTTCAAAATAAAAACAACCATTTTTTCAAAACAACATTCCACATATTACTAGAAATCCACAATTGTGATTTATTCCCCAAATTTATCCAATTGTAAAGTTTATTTTTATTTATAAACACCATTTATAACTCTACGCTTCTATAAATAGATACGATTTTACAATCTTCACTTTGTTTTTAAAATGTCACCTTCATACATTTTCCTATTTATAAACTTCCACATTTATAAATAAACCTTGACATATGTATATAGTTACACATCGTTTATATAAAACGGTTAATAAATATTAATACCACTTCTATCTTATTTTTAAAATTATATCCCTTTACTATAAAACACGGACTTATTTTTAAGATTTTAAAAAATCTTTAATCACAGTTCAAAATCTATATTTAAAAATATTTTATAAATCTATAAATTTATAATCTCTAAAGATCATGCTTTTTATTTTAAAATAAACCCCTTCTTTGAATAAATTTCAAGGATAAATATTTAAAGCATATAAATTATAAAATTCACTTTAAATCTTTTTAAAACTAAAACATTCGTTTCATCGTATTTCAAAATACTAAAAATATAGCCCAGTGTTATCATAGCACTAAATAGGGAAAATCATCCATGTCATCAAATATGGCACGTTATATATAAAAAATAATTGAAAAATAAAATCAATAGTGTGAGGAATCCAGTTGGATCCCTCCAATACGTTGTCCTACATCACATACAGTATATAACCAAATAATATAAATCAACCGCTTCAAGATAGAATCGTACACAAAGGGTTCATTCGCTTCTACATGGGAACCTAATATGGTCTCATCTGCTCTAGGGGCGGGAATTTATCCAAACCAACTAATAAATATTATAAATCATCCAAATAGTCAATAAAAATCAAGAATAAGATATTCACACATTCAATAAATAATTTTTATTGACTGTGTACTATTTCCGATTTACCAAAAAGGTGAGTTTAACATACATTGATTTTAGTTTCATTAAATGTTCTACTTTGAATTAAAATTGAACAAGAATTCGATTTTAACAAAAATTTCTATCAGCTTCGAATTCATCCAATCCAATTCTATAGCGAAGTACTCGTTGATACGATCGCAATGCAACTCGTTGCGTTCAATTTGGACCTCGTATTAACAAGTTACGAGTAAATGAACATTCAATCGATCAAATTACTAATATACATTAATTAATTAACAATTAATGTTAATTACAATTGCTAATCCACGATTTACAAACCCAGGCTACACTATTTCTAAAGCTTAATCACAATGTCCCACAGCTATCAAAACTTCAACTCCCTATCACCGCTGCACCTCTATCAGTGCCTCCCCTGGTCAAGACATTTCATTTGCTATTGGCCATGTCTCCCCTAGTCTCTTGACGTTGACGAACTCACCCGAAAATGCTGCTACGTTCAAAACGAGATTTTAGTTGCCTCGCTACCATCTAAATTGATCCCATCATCCACAGGTTCACCTTATCAAGGTGCACAAAATTTTTATTTGGGACCTAATTCTATCTTGACCTCTAATGGCTTCAACGATCTACAGCCATAGGATGGAGAATGTTTGTGTTCGAAAATTTTAGGTGAACTCTCCTTTTTATCTGATTGCACAATAATTATATAAGGAAAGGTATGGACATCTCACCTTTTTGTTCGCTATAAATCGATGATAAACCACATGCGCCAGACTCAAACCATACAGAAGGGCGGATTGTCATTGGGGTGAATAAGAAAAAGCAGAGAAAGAAAAAACGAAACAAAATCTTGCCACGGAACGTAATCAAATAAACAGTTCATGAAGCTATTTTACAAAACATTTGATTATACTTATACAACACAGAATCAGAGTTACACATACCAAAGTATAATAAATACAGTGCGGCGGAACAATGTGATGTAGTGGAACAATGTAGTAAATAATAATAATAAAATCTTTATCTTCGTCCTCCAAAAGTAAGGCCTTGAAACCCTGAAATGCTCGGGCTGACCCGAGCGAATTGAAAAGACAAAACACTTGAGTCAGAACTAAAAGATCGTATGTGATTTAAATCAACAAAAATAAATATGAGTGGAATGGTGTAAGAGAAGTTTACGGGATTTGACATCTCCTATCCAGTGTCAAACGTGAGTGCAGTAACTTAAGAGATGTTCGAGATACACATCCCCTAAGGATCCGTTAAACTATTTACTATGTAGTAATATACGCTATTATAATAATGTCTATTAGTAAAATAAACTTACTTTCTAATAGCGTTAAGGGGTTACCCATATAGCCCTTACCACGTAATAGTCCCAGTAGTTCATCCAGTATCGGCGCATCTTCAGATCGGAAGACTACCCTAAATACTCCACGGGCTATGGGAGAAATCCAAACTCATACAAGGCATGCTAGGGTAGGTGATATGGCACAGCTAGGGTAGGTACAAAGCGCGCTAGGGTAGGTGTAACTCACAACTTTGAAACATAACTTCACTACTTAAATGGTTTAAACATTAGAATACTTTATATAATAAAATAACTTCTTAAATTTCACAAATCAACTCCAAAACAACTCGGATTTCTAGATTTTAATTTAACCATATCCCAAATCATAAATTTTAATTTAATTCAGTTTCCAAATAAACTATTCCAATTTTATCAATTTCAAAACAGTTTTGGTCCACAGAATAAACCATTTCAAATTCAATATATTTCAAATTTTATGTATTCAACAATTTCAAAACTAAGTTTGATAATTTCATATATATCAATTTCTATTCTATTATTTAGTTTCGAAACATTTACTAAATAAATCCATTATCATTTAAATAAATCCTGAATTTACAAATAACTAAATATTTCCTTCAATTTATTAATACTTGGAATATTCATTTAATTCACCTTAACCCAAAATCAAGGTATAAAATTGTAACAACCCGCATATTTATCGATTCTATATTTAAATATTTTATTTAAATATTTCATTGTTCGTCGGATTTTAGTCCGAAAATCTACTTTTTGCAACCAGTCGAATTAGGACTCGAGACCCCTTCCTTTGAGTTCAAAATGTCGTTTGCAACCTTTTTGAGTATAAGCTTCGATATGTTTGGAGTAAGTTGACTTTTGCTACTTTTTCACTTAGGGCTTTGGTTTGGACTGAACCCACTTACTAACTCAGTCCCAACCCCCTCCCCTCTTCATTACTTCATTCCCCATTTCCTAACACTTCAAGCTAAAGCAAAAATGTGGGAAGGAAGAGGAAATTAAAACTCCAAGCCCTAGTCTTCATTAGCAAATCCAACTTCTAGCTCCAAGTTCAAGAGAACCCATTGGTAAGCCTTCTCTTCATCTTCCCCAACTCATTCTCTCTTTGATTTCAGAAAATTCCTAAACCTAATTTGGGAAATATTTCTCTTTTAAGCTTAGAATCAAGCTTCTTGAGTTGGGATTGAAGTGTGGTTGATCTTCCTTTGCTTTCAAGCTTCTTCCTAATTTGTTTGGGTTCAAAGGTGAGATTTTTATCTCACATCTTTGTCTATAATTATCTTCAATTGGTAGGTATGAATTCCTAACACTTATTCTTGTGCAATTGATTTTGGTTTGGATTGATTTTGTGTATATTCCAATTTTTGGTGTTTTGGTCTAATTTATGAAATTCCTATTATGGATATTTGGACATTGATATTTGAGGCGTATCGAAGAGCCGTTTAGGCTGGGTTGTCGCTCGACGTAATTCCTTAGTCATCGTCGCTCGATCGATCGCTTCCGGCATTCGTTTGGCCATTTTTGGCCTAGGTTCAGGGAATGCCCCGAACCCTTCATTCAGACGTCTGAAACGTAATATTCAGACGTCTGAATATTGTTCTGGGAAGATTTCTATTTCCAGATTCAGACGTCTGAATATAAGGATTCAGACGTCTGAATTGGTTCGTTTGGAACCAGAAAGGAAATAGGCTAAAATGTGCCTATTTCAGACGTATGAAATCAAAGATTCAGACGTCTGAATTCTGTTTTGGAAAATATTTTATTTTCCAAATTCAGACGTCTGAATCCTTGATTTCAAACGTCTGAATATGCAGTCTTTTGCCTATTTGCCTATTTGCTAGAGAATTCCAACTTTAATCGATTCATGTTGATTCCCTTTTGTTATTATCACTTATTATCGACTTTGATGACATTTTCTTCGTGATTTTTGGGAATATCCATTTGATGGATTCGGTATCGATTTCTTTGGATTTTATTCACGTCTTCGAATGTGAATTTTGATGATGAACTGTTTCTACAATCCTTTATATGATTTGTCACTTTAAAAATATAAGGTTTTGTATACTAGTAGTAAATATCAAAACTCTTTCTTCAAACAATTTCAATTCTATTTTCAATAACAAAGCTCGTTTTCTCAAATCGATTTCCAATCTATTAGTATACACAAACCTTTACCTCTCTCGTATGAGAAATTGAATTAAACGGCTTAGTAAAACAAGTGGTATGAAACGCTTGCGTTTGCTTCGTCGGTTAACTCTTGAACTTGTTCGATAGAACCTTTTTGTGACAATTTTCTAGTGGAGATCTACAATTTGTTCGTATATATTTAAGTTAAGCTAGTGGTTATAGGACATGAAGCTAAGCTCATATATTTACTAGCTTACAGTAATTGACACTTCTTGATGATCATGACAGTCATTTTTATGATTTAGACTAGCAATTGTGCGATGTCTCTTTGTCTGTGAGGCTAGACTAGACACCATCTGTGTGATTTCGACTCACACATACCTCTTTGTCCATGTGGAGGATTGTACCTCATTTTTATTGAGCTTTGACTCACCAGGAGGAGCTTCGGCTCAAAGTCCGCAATGGGGGACTATACCCTGTCAAGAGGAGTTTTGACTCATCTGGAGGAGCTTCGGCTCACCAGGAAGAGCTTCGGCCCAAAGTCCGCAATGGGGGTCTATACCCTGTTAGGAGGAGTTTTGACTCATCAGGGGGAGCTTCGGCTCAATGGGAGGAGCATCGGCTCAAAGTCCGCAATGGGGGACTATACCCTGTCAGGAGGAGTTTTGGCTCACCAGGAGGAGCTTCGGCTCAAAGTCCGCAATGGGGGACTATACCCTGTCTGGAGGAGCTCCGGCTCATTTTTCTGGGATTGGCCATCCTTTTCTTGTGATTTCTGGATTTCTAATGGTTGATTTCTAGAATTTAGGTTTCACCAACTTTTACGATTGGCATTGATATGTATGTCATTTCTGTGGCTTGGTGAATGAAATTAGGAGTATGACATTCTTTTGGTGCTATGAGATTCTTGAGATATTTGTATGATTTTCCATTGTTGATTTTTCTGTGTATACTTGTCGCAGTATGACATTTTTGGTTATCATACATTTTTACTGCATCTTTTCTTATATCTCATCTTATCTGATAATTATAGCTAGACTGATCCATTTATTATTTTCTTCTTAAATAATACTCGGGTCAGACTGAGATTTTACAAGTGCTTCTGCTTGCCACCTTATCGGACCATCATCTGTTCTTTTGGTTAACTACTTAGCTTGTAGTTTTTGGTTGTGTACAATTTGAGATATATACTCCTTGATGTATACATATTCTTTTGTCTAGCACTTGTATCTATTCTTTTGTGATATTGTGGATCTTGCTAGAGCACTACTCTGATATACACTTTTATGTGTAATATTCATATCTATTTCCGCCTTTGTGATATGAATTATCCGTGACTGATTTATGTTACGTTTATTTCTATATTTGTTTCCGAAGATATTATAGCCACTGTGTAGTAGCTTTGAGTTTGTGTCGGTATGTCGGATTTCCTCTTGAAAAGAAATGCATGTTATACTATCTGACATATCGATGCTCGCACAAAGCAATTACACGGATGGTCGCTCCGCAACAGCCTTATTCTCCGTGCTAGTTGACGGCATTACCCCGTAGTGTCCTTGGCTAGCGTGGGTATAAAGGTGGGGCGTCACAGCTTGGTATCAGAGCCAAACTTCGGAACAATGTAGAATAATTTAACAAGGATCGTCGTCCTAAGTCCATCTTAGGAGTCATGCTTTAGGATTTTATTCGGGTCTTCGTACCGTCCTATCCTATTTTCCTTTATGATTCCTTGTTTTATCTATCAAGATTGCTTGATATTTATTTTGAGAATAACTTTTCTTCTTCCTTTCTTTCTGAAGGAAGAGAAATGGTTAGTTATAGTAGTCCTAGCGCCGGTCAATCTAGTGCTGCTCCTCAGGATGGAGTATTCATGTGTGCTCAGCAACTTTTAGATCTCGTGAAGAATGCTCAAGCTGCAGGACCCAATCCAGAGCCTACTCATTCTAGATCTGGTTTTGCACGCTTGTGTAGATACTATACCGATTTGGGTGGAAGGCCATTCAAAGGATCCGAGAGTGTTATAGAAATTTAGGCTTGGCTCAAATCATGCGATCGCATCTTTTCTCGCACGAACCTTATTGATCTACATCGAGTCCAAGTGGCTTCTAGCATGCTCCAAGAAAGAGCGTAAGATTGGTATGAGCTTTTAATTTCTGAAATCGTTGAAGCGGATCTCACTTGGGAGCAATTCTGAGAAAGATTCGAATTGAAATTCGTGTCGGAGGCTGAAAAGGTAACTTTGGCCCGGCGTTTTATTGACCTTGTTTAAGGTGGATCTTCAGTGAAGACTATGTCGCATCTTTCGAATCTCTTTCCAAATACGGGGTTGAATACATTAACACCCCATTGAAGAAAAATCAGAGATTTGTCTATGGCTTGATAAGAATCTTAAGAAGCCATTACTCTTGAAACTTGAGGTTTCATTTGATCAGCTTATTGATATCGCTCTTCATCTTGAAGAGGCCGATAGAGAAAGTGATGTCGAGGTTGAGAGTGCCAAACCGAACTCCAACAACAACAAGAAGAGGCATCCCTTTATTACGTTTGAAAGTCCTAATCCTAACAAGAGGGCGAAACAAGAGACTTCTATAGAAAATACTCCCATCTCTAATCACGGAGAATGCTACAATTGTGGCTCTAGGGACCACTATATAAATAGGTGTCCAAGGCCTATTTCTTGCCGCTATTGAAAAAGTGTGGATCATTATATATCTTCGTGTCTCAAGCGTCAAAGCAAGAGAGAAGGAAAGCTGCAAGCCCCTAGCAACTCTTCTCTTGGTCAAGGTACTTTTCACTCAATCCTTGATGGCATTGTTTTATTTCGTGATCTTCTTATTTGAGTTCTTTTTGATATGGGTTCCATCTCCTTATTATATATCAAAGGAACTTGTTGATTTTTTTCTTTAAAACATTTTGTGGGCTCGTTGACTTCTTTGAGGATTGTGAATCCGGATTGGTGGATCCGCAACACTCAATTTGCTTTCTATTGATGTCAAATTTATTTTATGTGATTTTTCTTTCCGAGCCATTATTTTTACTTAGGCTTCGGAATTGATTTTTTTTAGGATTGGCTTAAGTGAAGCCCATATCCTATTTTCCGTGTGGACTATTCATCTTCGACATTTTCTATCTGTTAAGCAGATTTCTATTTTTTCTTGAGATTCCGATTTCAAATTCTTGAAGGCATCATTTTATCCTTTAAGCCCTCAAGATGAGAAAAGTGTTATTTCTCTTATATAAATAATTTGTGAAACTTTTCCGGTATTTTTGAGTTTGTCTTAGGATTTATCACCTAAGAAATCTTTTGTGTGGTGTTAAGGTCTTTCTAGTTCGACCTTGCCATCGATTTTATTTGGTTACGAGTTGCGGGAGTTAGCATTCCACTTACCGCATTCCGCACTCGTTACGGTTCTTATGGATGACTTATTATGTCATTCAGTTTGCCCATCTCGTTTCATCCATTTTATAAATCGAGTATTCTATGAATATCTCGATAATTCCATTCTTGAATTTATTGATTCTGGATGAAAACAGAAATTTAAAATTTTGCAAATCTTTTTTATAAGACTTATTTATAAGTACAATTGGATTTTGTTCTTAAACGAGCAAAGAATATTCTCAAAAATTTTAAGAGATATTTTCATCATATAAAAGATGATTTTGTGATTGTATTGCCCATTTAGTATTTTAAGAATTTTGGTCGGTGCGCTTGATCAACGTTATCGATAGGAATTTCCTAAACGCTTAGATGTGACTGTCAGACACAATAAATTGATTTATGTAAATTTTTCCAGAAAGATTTTTACATTGAGATAAATGTAATTTTAAAGTTTTGACTTTTCAGGAAAGAAGATTATTTAAAAGAAATTCTTTCTTTTCGATACTCTTATTCTTGTGATTCCCGTTGGGAACCAAGACTTTATCTTTTGTACTAATGCTAATCGTATTGGTTTGGATGCCGTTCTCTTGCAAAAGATAATGTGCTATCGCTTGTGCTTCTAAATCATTAAAAGCCGATTGGGACTAGGTATGCCACTCATAATCTAGTGCTCGCGGCTATTGTTTTTGCTTTTTGAGTTTGGCATCATCATTTTTGGGGGAGAAATTTGTTCTCCACCTCGATCATAAATCTTTGGAATATTTATTTTCTCATAAGGAACTTCATGTTGACTCGAGTTCCTGGCATCTTATGATCTTGATATTCTTTTTATTCCCGGAAGGGAAATCGTGTTGCCAACGCGCTTTGTCGTAAGCAACAAGTAGTTGATTCTTTGATGATGTCTGAATGGAATTATCTTTTTATTAATTTCATTTGACGTTTCGATATACATTGTTTTATTGAGCTTTATCTCATTCCTTTTATGGACTAGCGTCTGATGTTCTTTTATGGTGTTCGGTTCATTGGACGTACTGTTTTTGTACTACGTCGGTGTTTCGAATTATTTGAATTTCGGATCATTGGATGTACCGTTTTTGTACTACGTCGGTGTTTCGAAATTATTCGAGCTTTGGATCATTTGGCGTACCGTTATTGTACTACGCCGTTGTTCCAAATTATTCAAGTTCCTCATTTCTCAGACGTACCATTTTTGTACTACGTCGTTGCATCAGCTCAATTTTCTGTTATTCATGACGTTTTCTTACATCTTTCTACTGCGGAAATGACTTAGGGATTCCGATTTTTATCCTTGAGCTCGGTATTATTGAAGGAAGTGAGGTTTTACCAGATTCGACTTAGGAGTTATATTCTATTCGCATCATTGCTTCGGAGGTTTAGTGCCTTCGAAATAAAGATGTTCTTTTTGTGAGAGTTCAATGGTTCTCAAATCCTAAGGATTGCTCTTGGGAATCCAGAGAATTCACCATGCGATCTCATTCAGGCTTACTCTTTCATGCTCTTTATGTGAACTTCCTATTTAAAATTTCTTTTGTGTTGATATGCTTTTATGGTTGTTACTCTTTATTTTCTTCTTAAGTATTGCGAGGACGCAATTTCTTTAAGGAGGGGAGTCTGTAACAACCCGCATATTTATCGATTCGATATTTAAATATTTTAATTAAATATTTCATCATTCGTCGGATTTTAGTCCGAAAACCTACTTTTTGCAAACAGTCGAATTAGGGCTCGATACCCCTTCCATTGAGTTTAAAATGCCGTTTGCAACCTTTTTGAGTATAAGCTTCGATATGTTTGGAGTAAGTTGACTTTTGCTAATTTTTCACTTAGGGCTTTGGTTTGGACTGAACCCACTTACTAACTCAGTCCCAACCCCCTCCCTTCTTCATTACTTCATTCCCCATTTCCTAACACTTCAAGCTAAAGCAAAAATGGGGGAAGGAAGAGGAAATTAAAACTCCAAGCCCTAGTCTTCATTAGCAAATCCAACTTCTAGCTCCAAGTTCAAGAGAACCCATTGGTAAGCCTACTCTTCATCTTCCCCAACTCATTCTCTCTTTGATTTCAGAAAATTCCTAAACCTAATTTGAGAATATTTCTCTTTTAAGCTTAGAATCAAGCTTCTTGAGTTGGGATTGAAGTGTGGTTGATCTTCCTTTGCTTTCAAGCTTCTTCTTCATTTGTTTGGGTTCAAAGGTGAGATTTTTATCTCACGTCTTTGTCTATAATTATCTTCGATTGTTAGGTATGAATTCCTAACACTTATTCTTGTGCAATTGATTTTGGTTTGGATTGATTTTATGTATATTCCAATTTTTGGCGTTTTGGTCTAATTTATGAAAACCCTATTATGGATATTTGGACATTGATATTTGAGGTGTATCGAAGAGCCGTTTAGGTTGGGTTGTCGCTCGACGTAACTCCTTAGTCATCGTCGCTCGATCGATCGCTTCCGGTATCCGTTAGGCCATTTTTGGCCTAGGTTCAGGGAATGCCCTGAACCCTTCATTCAGATGTCTGAAACGTAATATTCAGACGTCTGAATATTGTTCTGGGAAGATTTCTATTCCCAGATTCAGACGTCTGAATATAAGGATTCAGACGTCCGAATTGGTTCGTTTGAAACAAGAAAGGAAATAGGCTAATATATGCCTATTTCAGACGTCTGAAATCAAAGATTCAGACGTCTGAATTCTGTTTTGGAAAATATTTTATTTTCCAAATTCAGACGTCTGAATCCTTGATTTCAGACGTCTGAATATGCAGCCTTTTGCCTATTTGCCTATTTGCTTGAGAATTCCAACTTTAACCGATTCGTGTTGACTCCCTTTTGTTATTATCACTTATTATCGACTTTGATGACATTTTCTTCATGATTTTTGGGAATATCCATTTGATGGATTCGGTATCGATTTCTTTGGATTTTATTCACGTCTTCGAATGTGAATTTTGATGATGGACTGTTTCTATAATCCTTTCTATGATATGTCACTTTAAAAATATAAAGGTTTTCTATACTAGTAGTAAATATCAAAACTCTTTCTTCAAACGATTTCAACTCTATTTTCAATAACAAAGCTCGTTTTCTCAAACCGATTTTCAATCTATTAGTATATACAAACCTTTACCTCACTCGTATGAGAAATTGAATTAAACGTCTTAGTAAAACATGTGGTATGAAATGCTTGCGTTTGCTTCGTCGGTTAACTCTTGGACTTGTTCGACTGAACCTTTGTGTGACAATTTTCTAGTGGAGATCTACAATTTGTTCGTAAATATTTAAGTTAAGCTAGTGGTTATGGGACATGAAGCTAAGCTCATATATTTACTAGCTTACTGTAATTGACACTTCTTGATGATTGTGACGGTCATTTTATGATTTAGACTAGCAATTGTGCGATGTCTCTTTGTCTTTGAAGCTAGACTAGACACCATCTGTGTGGTTCCGACTCACACATACCTCTTTGTCCACGTGGAGGACTGTACCTCATTTTTATTGAGCTTTGACTCACCAGGAGGTGCTTCGGCTCAAAGTCCGCAATGGGGGACTATACCCTGTCAGGAGGAGCTTTGACTCATCAGGAGGAGCTTCGGCTCACCGGGAGGAGCTTCGGCTCAAAGTCCGCAATGGGGGACAATACCCTGTCAGGAGGAGTTTTGACTCATCAGGAGGTGCTTCGGCTCACCGGGAGGAGCTTCGGCTCAAAGTCCCCAATGGGGGACTATACCCTGTCAGGAAGAGTTTTGACTCACCAGGAGGAGCTTCGGCTCAAAGTCCGCGATGGGGGACTATACCCTGTATGGAGGAGCTCCGGCTCATTTTTCTGGGATTGGCCATCCTTTTCTTGTGATTTCTGGATTACTAATGGTTGATTTCTGGAATTTAGGTTTCACCAACTTTTACGATTGGGATTGATATGTATGTCATTTCTATGGCTTGGTGAATGAAATTAGGAGTATGACATTCTTTTGGTGCTATGAGATTCTTGAGATATTTGTATGATTTTCCTTCGTTGATTTTTCTATGTATACTTGTCGTAGTATGACATTTTTGGTTATCATACGTTTTTATTACATCTCTTCTTATATCTCATCTTATCTGATAATTATAGCTAGACTTATCCGTTTATTATTTTCTTCTTAAATAATACTCGGGTCAGACTGAGATTTTACAGGTGCTTCTGCTGGCCACCTTATCGGACCATCATCTGTTCTTTTGGTTAACTACTTAGCTTGTAGTTTTTGTTTGTGTACAATTTGAGATATAGACTCCTTGATGTATACATATTGTTTAGTCTAGCACTTGTATCTATTCTTTTGTAATATTGTGGATCTTGTTAGACCACTACTCTGATATACACTTTTATGTGTAATATTCATATCTATTTCCGCCTTTGTGATATGAATTATCCGTGACTAATTTATGTTACGTTTATTTCTATATTTGTTTTCGAAGATATTATAGCCATTGTGTAGTAGCTTTGAGTTTGTGTCGGTATGTCGAATTTCCTCTTGAAAAGAAATGCCTGTTATACTATCTGACATATCGATGCTCGCACAAAGCAATTACACGGATGGTCGCTCCTCAACGGCCTTATTATCTGTGCTAGTTGACGGCATTACCTCGTAGTGTCCTTGGCTAGCGTGGGTATAAAGGTGGGGCGTCACAAAAATCATACCTTTTAAAATTTCTGATTTAATAAATTTCACATCAAACTTATTTGATTTTAAAACTTAAATAAATTCAAATTCAAATAAATTTCCAATTTATCTTCCAACCTTAATTTATTTAAATCATTATAAACTCTATATTAAAATATAATTTAAATACTTAACCATATTATCTACAATAAAATCAAACTTATCATTAAGCTTATTCTATATCAAAATATACAGCTTAAAATCAAGAATAAAATAACATTTATATAATATCAAAAATCAACATTTATCTAAAACCATATATTTCTTTACAAAACCATAGAAATCATTTCAAAATATTTTTATGTACGGACCATGGTGTTTGTATATAATTTTCTATTCTATGGTCAAGTGATACGGATATTTATCATTTCAATCCATAATTTAAAATATAAATACGGTTATATATCATTTCAAACCGCAATCCCGAATGAAATAAAAATCTGTAACAACTTGTAGTTTATAACAATAAAAAATACAACATCCATTCATCCAATATCAATCATCACACATTATCACAATCATCATCCAATTCAATAAATAACATCAATATAGAACAGATAATAAATAACAGGGATTTACTGGCAGTTTATATTCAATAATAAATTAAAAAACTATTTTATCCAAATAAATTTGAATAAACTGAGATGATAATTCAAAACATGTCAAACAGTCATAAATAAATTTCTATCATATCATAAATCAATTTAACAGACATAAGAAATTTTAGAAGTTGTGAGTGGGCTAAAACACTCACCTTTTGAATTTTAATTGAATTTAAATCCAATTTAAACCCAAAATTCAAATAGTTTCTGAATTTGTCCAAACCAGCATTAAAATGCCTGAAATTTCAATGCGATCCTAACAAAAGAAACCGTGCAAAAAACGGACAACGTATGTGAAAGTTATAGCAATTAGAAGATTGGAATCAAAATTAAATAAAATACAAGAAAAGAAAAACCCACCCAGAAGAATGTTTCCACGTCGCTACGCATCTCCTCCACAAAACCTAACCCTAATACATCACGCACGAGACTGGCCGGCACCTTCAACCTAAATTTGCGCCACCTACGCCGCCTATCTCCAAGATTTGAGCACTTCCCCACGACCTCCGACCCAGGGCACACCCACAGCCCGAACTTCGCCGCTTCCGGTTGAGGTTTGCACTGCTGCAGCAGCTATGGGCGAAACCCTAGTCGAAATTTTTATGCCAAATCGCATCGTTGATCGATAGAGCGAACAACACCGATGGCCTCCCGTCGACCTCTCCCCGCCACGGTATCGTCGATTTGACGATCAGGTAAAGTTCATTGTCGAGCGATGAACGACCAAAAACAGATCAACAATTTCTGGCCACACTGAAACACAGATTGAAAAACGAATCACATATTTGACTTACGCTCATCGAGAGCTTCAAATCCATATATAATTCGATATAGTTTGTGGAGTTTGATTTCAGAAGTTGTATTTTGAATTGAAATTGGATTGGGAAGATTAGGGTTTTCAGCCATTGAGGAAGAGGAGTAACAGAAGTTTCTGTACGTATAGAAGTGAGAAATAGAAACGCTGCTAGGGTTTATAACTGGATATATACAGGTAGGGTTGCAAATAGAAAGAACGGTTCAGATTTGATCGAACGATATTGGCACAAAAGCCTGTTCTGACTCTGGAATGAAATTAGATCAATCCATATATCAAAATAGATATTTTTAAATAATTTAAACGCAATGGAATAAGTTTCAAGTCCAAATTCCGTCGTATGAAGAAGTTATGCTAAAACCAAGTTATTTCAAATTGATTTCAATTTAATTGATTTCTAGGCGTTTTGAGTCCGTAAAATCAAACGACAAGTCTGATCGTTACGAAACATGAGATCCTACAATAATTCACTGTTACGGATCCGATGAAACTGGTTTCGTCGAAATCCAAGTCAATGGCGAAAATGGCTATTTTTTTAGCAAAGCTAGCGAGGTTGGTTGGTCCCCTACCAGATTTTATTTAAAAGAAAAAGCAAACTACTCAAAACATGCTTTGAGCATGAGAAAACAAAGGAGAAATCAAAGAGCAGGGCAAAAAAAACTAAACAATAAGAACAAATACAAAAGGGACAAAATGGCTATTTTTCAATTAATTAAATAAATAAATATTAAATCAATTAAATCAAAATTTTCAAATTCCAATTCCATGAGTAACAAATCTTATCATTTTTGATTTCTTGAACAATTTCAATAATTTAAACAAATTTAGATGTCAATTTAAAGTTGATTAATTCATCAATTTCAGTATTTAATTTCAATTTCATTAAATTCAAAAATTATAATTTAAAATTCCAAAAATCCATTTATTAAATTTTAAACCATGTTATTCATGTCTTTCATTACAATAAGGTTATAACAATCATTGGTTTATCTCTTACCACATTAATGTTTCCCAATTTCATCTTAATTCCTATTTACGTAATATTTAAATATTAATTTTCATTTAATTCCAACTAATCCGATTATTAAATTTTAAATTAATAAATCTTGATTCCCATACTTTTATTCAATCAATAATTATCCTATTCATATTTATTATCAACCAACAATCATTATAATTAATTATCTAATATTGATTTTTCCAAATTACACCTTATTACGTATTGTTTCATCAATTAATATAACTTTGAAATTTATATCTCAATTTACAATTTACAATCAATCATGACCTTGCAATTGTTTCAATTAATTGGGTTTGCACTAAATTAGTTATTTATTAACTTGCATTAACATTATTACCTTTATTTTAGTGATTTCATTATTAAATTACAGGTTTTTATTTTCTTTCCGAATTAAATTACCAAAATTTATTAAATTAACAAAATTTAATTATCGAAAATTACGGGTCACTACACTAACCCCCACTCAAAACTTTTTGTCCCCGAAAAGGAAAAAGAAGGATTAAGAAATCAATATATCTTACTTAAAATGCTAAATTTATAAAAAAATAAATTTACAAGATTAATTAATTTAAATAAAATATACCAATTTATAACCATTTAATCTATTTATACTCAAATTAATAAAATTTGGAAAACATTTTTCAAAATTTTCTAAGTCCAATTTACAGAAAATTTCGGCAGAGTCTCCTTTGTACGGAGAGGCTCGGGAGAAAATATAATATCAAATATTACAATATATAACATATATTTTCTAAAATAATATATCCCAACACGGGAAAAACAATATAATAACGCTATAAAACCGTAATCCGAGAACGTACCTTTTTGTCGGGCGATTATGCTTAATTATGAAACCAAAAGCAGTAGCAAATGCTTCGATAACCTGTATTTCACTTATATAATCCAAAAAAGGTTAACAATTATATAAAATGAAATATTTAAAGTTGGTTCAATCACTAACAACAAATCAATAATAATCACTTGCAATCACATCATACAACCATCATATGAAGCTAATAAAATCAACCATGCATATATCCATAGCAAACAAACGAATAGTTGTTCGGGTTTAAACTTTAAATTGTACAGAATGAAAATTAAACTACTAAATGCACACTTTACTCAGCAGTCTTAGATGAAACTAATAGATTATTTATACATCCAAACAATTTTAAAGTATCCTCGCCCAAACAAGCTTAAACCAAACAGACAACAATTCCAAACAATAGATCAAGTTCATTCTGAATAATTTCATTTCATAACTTTTTTGTTTGATTTCCTTTTCGTTCATATAATGTTTTATTTTTTTAATTTACCTTTAACTTCTTACAATTTTCCATTTATTTTCATTTATTCGTATGATATAGATTTTCTTTTTATTGTATTACATTCATTTGTTCACTACAGTTTCATTTATTTACAGTATTCATCTTTCTACTTATTTTTGTTATAAATAACCTCAACATTCACTTAAGTTTATCTCATTTCTTTATAACTTTTCTGTTATATTAATTAGTGGTCTTTCAGTCATACTTAAGTTTACAACAATTATAACATTAAATTCTTATTGAATGCTTTCATTACTTTAAGTTTTACTTGTATAATTTCCATTACATTTTCTTATTAGGCATTTCAACTTTTAAATCCTTGGTAAGTTATATATATGCTTTTTAAGAATACAATTGAAATTTATATAAGTTTATCTCGTTTCTTTAAATTAATTTAATGTTCAATGCTTGTAATTTCGTATAGAGGTTTCAATTATTAGTCAAATTCCATTTCACTACACTAATTAAAACTACTAATTAACAGAAACTTAAGAACTAAATATCCGGTTAAATTTCAAGTCATTTTAAAAATAATAGATAAATGTATATACTCATAATTTATATATCTAATTATATTTAAAACGTTCAAAATCCACATTTGTTTATCAAAATAAATCTGCAGTAAAACTACCATAGTGGTCTTCCCACTTAGAAACTCGAAAATGAATGTCGATGTTGCGTGCACTCATCACCGAAATTATTTTCCAACGACAGAGAGGGGCGTACAGAACTTATTTCTTTCCAAAATTTTCTTTAAAATAATTCTTTCATATCTTATTGAAATATTTATATCGGAAAATACTTATAAACAATATTATTATAATATTCTAAAATCATTCGAAAGAAATTTTCATAACCTCGAAACTTAAGTTCTAAAATTTCCAATTTATTCTCATTTTATTTGTAAATATTATTTTACAACCAATATTTGTAAATTTCACTACCTAACAACCAATATATTACAACCAAATATAACCTTTATAAAAATTTATTTTATATATAGAAAATACAATAGGCAAAATTATTTCATTCACCTATATTCAAAACAAATATTATGTCGGTCTGTCCTATTAAGTGTTTAGAAATCCCTATTGATGTCATAGCATCCTATGCACCAACCAAAATTATAAATACAAAACGAAACAAATTAACACAATATTAAAACCCTTTTTATACACTAACAAATACGCTCTCTCATATATATACACTCAATGAATCATCATAGGGTATTACTACCCTATTAATAAAGAGTCGACCTCACAAGCTAAGGTTTATCGCTAAACTAAAGCTCTGATACCACGTGTAACATCCTTCCTTTATGTACGCTTTAAATCAACGATAAACCACACGCGTAAGACTCAAACCATACAGAAGGGCGGATTGTTATTGGGGTGAATAAGAAAAAGCAGAGAAAGAAAAAAAACAAAACAGAATCTTCAACGGAACGACAAAATATAATAATCAAATAAACAGATCATGGAGCTGTTTTACAAACATTTGATTATACTTATACAACATAGAATCAGAGTTACACATACAAAAGAATAATAAATACAGTGCAGCGGAACAATGTGATGTGGTGGAACAATATAGCAAATAATAGTAATAAAATCTTCGTCTTCATCCTCCAAAAGTAAGGCCTTCAAACCTAGAAATGTTCAGGCTGACTCGAGCGAATCGAAAAGACAAAACACTCGAGTTAGAACTAAAAGATCTTATGTGAGTTAAATCAACAGAAATAAATATGAGTGGGATGGAATAAGAGATGTTTATGGGATTTGGCATCTCCTATCCAATGTCAAACGTGAGTGCAGTAACTTAAGAGATGTTCGGGATTCACATCTCTTAAGGATCCATTAAACTATTTACTATGTAGTAATATACGTTATTATAATAATGTCTATTAGTAAAATAAACTTACTTTCTAATAGCGTTAAGGGGTTACCAATATAGCCCTTACCACGAAATAGTCCCAGTAGTCCATCCAGTATCGGCTCATCTCCAGATCGGGAGACTATCCTAAATACTCCACGGGCTACGGGAGAAAACCAAACTCGTACAAGGAGCGCTAAGGTAGGTGATATGGCACAACTAGGCAATGTTAGGGTAGATATACCAATTACGCTTCCGGATCAGTGGTAATGCATAGAAGCTACTACCGCCCACCTTGAGCCATACCCCTAAAATCAAAAGGGCCCAAATCAATCACAAGGAAATGAGTATGTCCAATAAAAGGTGCTACTTCTTAGCCCATCAATCGCTCATGTTTTAGCCACCTTATGCCAACTCACGGGAGTTGGGTCCACGTATATACCTCAAAGGAACGCCGTCGCAATTCTACTTCATTCTGGGATCTCCACCGCGTACACCGTTGTTAAAGTGGTTTTCGAAGTTGACAGAGAGTATGACAACTTTTGATCCCGGTCTCTTTAACAACCAAACGTTATAATAGCACGGCGGTCATTTAAAAATAATTATACTTCAAAACCAGAATATAATATCCATTTCAAAACCATATAAATATGATATCATTTCCATTTCAAAGACTAAATCAATATGATATCATTTTTATAAAAACCCAAATCAATATAACATTTTTTTTATTTTAAATATATCCCTTTTCCAAAATCATAGCACTTTCAAAGTTATAACACTTCGAAATCAAAACACCTAAAGTATAACACTTTCAAATCATAATACTTTGAACTCACAACTTTGAAACATAACTTCATCACTTAAATGGTTTAAATATTAGAATAATTTATATAATAAAATAGCCTCTTAAATTTCACAAATCAATTCGGTAACAACTCGAATTTCTAGATTTGAATTTAACCAAATCCCAAATCATAAATTTCAATTCAATTCAGTTTCCAAATAAACTATTCCAAATTTTATCAATTTCAAAACAGTTTTGATCCACAGAATAAATTATTTCAAATTAAATATATTTCAAACATTAAGTATTCAACAATTTCAAAACTAAGTTTGATAATTTCATATATATCAATTTCAATTTCTATTATTTAGTTTCGAAACATTTACTTAATAAATCCATTATAATTTAAATAAATCCTTAATTTACAAATAACTAAATATTTCCTTCAATTTATTTATACACGAAATATTCACTTAATTCACCTTAACCCAAAATCAAGGAATAAAATCATACCTTTTAAAATTTTCAACTTAATATATTTCACATCAAACTTATTTGAATTTAATTCTTAAATAAATTCAAATTTAAATAAATTTCCAATTTATCTTCCAACCTTAATTTATTTAAATCATTATAAACTCTATATTAAAATATAATTTAAATATTTAACTATATTATCTTCAATAAAATCAAACTTATTATTAAGATTATTCTATATCAAAATATACATAGCTTAAAATCAAGGATAAAATAACATTTATATAATATCTAAAATCAACATTTATCTAAAACCATATATTTCTTTACAAAACCATAGAAATCATTTCAAAATATTTTTATGTACGGACCATGGTGTCTGTGTATAATTTTCTATCATATGGTCAAGTGATATGGATATTTTATCATTTCAATCCGTAATTTAAAATATAAATACGGTTATATATCATTTCAAACTACAATCCCGAATGAAATAAAAATCCGTAACAACTTGTAGTTTATAACAATATAAAATACAACATCCATTCATCCAATATCAATCATCATACATTTATCACAATCATCATCCTATTCAATCAATAACATTAATGTAGAACAGATAATAAATCACAAGGATTTACTTGCAGTTTATATTCAATAACAAATTAAATAGCTATTTTATCCAAATAAATTCAAATAAACTGAGATGATGATTCAGAACATGTCAAACAATCATAATAAATTTCTAATCACATCATAAATCAATTTAACAAACATAAGAAATTTTAGAAGTTGTGAGTGGGTTAAAGCACGCACCTTTTGAATTTAAATCCAATTTAAACCCAAAATTAAAAAAGTCTCCGAACTCGTCCAAACAAGCGTCAAAATATCTGAAATTTCAATACGATCCTAACAAAAGAAACCATGCATAAAATGGACATTGTATGTGAAAGTTATAGCAATTAGAAGATTGGGCTCAAAATTAAATAAAATAAAATAAAATAAAAGAAAAACCCACCTAGAAGAACATTGCCACGTCGCTATGCATCTCCTTCAGAAACCTAACCCTAACCCATCATGCACGAGACTGGCCGCCACATTCAACCGAAATTTGCGCCACCTACGCCACTTATCTCCACGATCTGAGCACTTCCCCATGACCTCTGACCTAGGGCGCACCCACGGCCCGTACTTCGCCGCCTGCGATCGAGGTTTGTACCACCGCCGCTGCAATGGATTGAACCCCGGTCGAAATTTTTGTGCCAAATCCCACCGTTGATCGACAGAGGGAACGACACCGATGGCCTCCACTCGACCCTCTCTCTCCGCAACGGTATCGTCGATTTGACGGTCAGGCAAAGTTCATCGTCAAGGGATGAACGACCGAAAACAGATCAACAATTTCTGGCCACACCGAAATCCAGATTGAAAAACGAATCATATATTTGACTTGCGCTCGTCGAGAGCTTCAAATCCATGTATAATTCGATATAGTTTGTGGAGTTTGATTTCTGAAGTTGTATTTTGAATTGAAATTGGATTGGGAAGATTAGGGTTTTCAGCCATTGAGGAAGAGGAGCAACAGAAGTTTCTATACGTATAGAAATGAGAAATAGAAAGGCTGCTAGGTTTTATAACTGGATATATACAGGTAGGGTTGATTTCAGATTTGATTGAAAGATATCGGCCCAAAAGCCCGTTCTGACTCTGGAATGAAAGTAGATCAATCCATATATCAGAATAGATATTTTTATATAATTTAAACGCAATGGAATAGGTTTCAAGTCCAAATTCCATCATATGAAGAAGTTATGCTAAAACCATGTTATTTCAAATTAATTTCAATTTAATTGAGTTCTAGGCATTTCGAGTCCTTACGATCAAACGACAAGTCCGATCGTTGCGACACTTGAAATCCTACAATAATTCACTATTATGGATCTGATGAAACTGGTTTCGTCGAAATCCGAGTTAGTGGCCCAAATGGCTTGAGAATTAAATAAATAAATATTAAATCGATTAAATCAAAATTTACAAATTCCCATTCCATAATTAACAAATCTTATCATTTTTTATTTCTTGAACGATTTCAATAATTTAAAAAAAAATTAGATGTCAATTTAAAGTTGATTAATTCATCAATTTCAGTATTTAATTTCAATTTCATTAAATTTAGAAATTATAGTTTAAAATTCCAAAAATCCATTTGTTAAATTTTAAACCTTTTTATTCCAGTCTTTGATTACAATAAGGTTATAACTAACATTGGTTTATCTCTTAGCACATTAATGTTTCCCAATTTCATCTTAATTCCTAGTTACGTAATATTTAAATATTAATTTTCATTTAATTCCAACTTATCTAATTATTAAATTTAAATTAATATATCTTGATTCTCATTCTTTTATTCAATCAATCATTATCCTATTCATATTTATTATCAACCAACAATTATTATAATTAATTATCTAACATTGATTTTTTCCAAATTACAGCTTATTACGTATTATTTCATCAATTTACATAACTTTGAATTTTATTTCCCAATTTACTATTTTCAATTAATTATGAACTTGCAATTATTTGAATTAATTGGGTTTGCACTAAACTAGTTATTTATTAACTTGCATTAACATTATTACCTTTATTTTAGTGATTTAATTATTAAATTACAAATTTTTATTTTCTTTCCGAATTAAATTACCAAAACTTATTAAATTAAAAAAATTTAATTATCGAAAATTACGGGTCGTTACATATGGGCACAACGCGAACAAGGGTTTGGGTTGAACAGTGGTATGGTATGAGTTATTGTATATATTAATTTAATTTATGTTACAAAACGTCCAGCTTTAACGTCCGAAAATCTCAAACTCCAAACGAGGCGTGTCGCCTCGCATTCTATATGTTATATCCATATTTTGAACACAATTGAACTAATCTCGAGACCTAAGTCAATCATGTAAATAAGATAGCTTTTCAAACCCAATTATAATATTAATTTCTAAAATTAATTTCTACGCGTTTCGAATTCACACGGCCAAATGATATGTCCAATCGCCAGGAACTTCAACGGCGCACTATAATTCACTATTATGGATCCAATGAAACCGGTTTCATCGAAATTTGTGACAATTCCCTGGAAGTCTATTTTCACTTGTTAATTATAACAAGTTATTTTCAAAATTCACTTTATCCGCTTTATAATCAAACTTAAAAGCATACTATCTTCATTTCTATCAAAATGGATTTTAAATCCACTTTCAAAATCATTCATTCATTTCAAATTCAGGGTTCAATTATTCTAAATATTACCAAATATTTATTTCAACAATTTAATTACCCAATGAATCATTATACTCGAATTTCAAGTTATTTAACTTATAAAGTTAACTTTTCAATATTTAAAATCAATTAAATATTCCAAATTCAAATGAATAAATTTTTAGGCCATTACATTATTCCCTCTTAAAGGAATTTCATCCTTGAAATTTCCAAGGTAAGAAAAATGCCTAGACCCGTTAACTTTTCAAAACCAATTGAAATAGATTATAAAATTTCCATGTCTTTTAAATTTATCCACATATTCCAACTAACATCATCCATTCATTCTTTCCAAGTTATAAATCAAAATCAAATTCTTATTTATTAGAAGTTTTCCAAAATTCTCAAAAAAAAATTAGCATCTTAAATTTATGGAAAATTTTGCCAGCGTCTCCTTCGCGTGGCTCGATCGAAAAAATTTACAATATATGTAAAATCACAAATATACATATCAACTTCGAGGATGGGGCATCCTGTAGAGAAAAATATCAAAATACGATATGTAACCCGATGTGTACCTTATTTTAGTATTAGCAAGCATATACAAGCAATAAAATGCAAAAGCAAGCTCCAAATACGAAGCATATGCCATCCGCACCTCACTCAACAACTAATGAGAATATGTTTATAGAAAGCAACATCATTATACAATATAGAGTGTACAGTACTATATGCAAATGTAATAAGAGAACCCATCAAATAATAATATTCATCCAGTTAATTTATCATCATAACAATTTGCATTTCCAAGAGTCAATATTATGTTTATGTACTTTCATTTCTTATTAACATTCTATTAATTCATTTTTAGTTTGTTTACATTCAATTAATTTCCATTTAGTTTATTCCTATTAAGTGATTTACATTCAGTTTCATTTAGTTATTTATATTCACTTTATTCTCATTTACTTTACTTACATTCACTCTAAATTCAATCTATGCTTAGCAACATTTCATTCCATATTCAATTTACTCGGTATATTTTCTTTAATACTAACAACACTTAACATCCTTTCCATAAAAATATTTACTTAAGTTCAGTTTAAAACATTTCATATGACCTTCCTTATTTTCATAATCATTTAGCACTTATGTTCATATGCAATTCTATCAAGCAACATTCCAACCATATTCTATTCATTTTGCAACTCAATTCATAGCCATTCCACAACCCAAGTTTTATTTTATTATACAAATCAAGTTCATATTTTATTTAACAAATTTACTTTATTAATTTGTCTAGTTCATTTCAAATCCAATTCAGTTTCATTTAACATTCCTTATGTTATAATTCATTTTATTTATTTTATTTCATTAACTCGTTTATTTAACTTTAATTAAGTTAAAATTTTATTTCATATCATTTCCAAATTTTCTTTTCTTATCTATACCATTTTCGGGTTATAAGTTCAAAAACTTATTTTTGTATATTTATTGAATTATACTTTGGATTTTAAAATCAAAACTTGTTTTACCAAACATAACTTCAATGGAAAATCACTAAAGTAGCAATTCATCACTTAGAAACTCAAAAATGAATACCGATGTTGTGGCCATCATCACCAAAATTGTTTTCCAATAGCTGAAGTGAGTTCAACGCTTTCTATTTCTTCTAAAATCCATTTAAAAATATTTCTAAACAATCATTCTGAAAAAAACACTACTATTATTTTTCTAAAAGCTTTGAAAAACCATTTTCAAACACTAGGATTTAATTTCTCAAACTTCATGTTTTAAATTCATTCCTACCCCAGAAAAGGCCTTCCGTAACGCTGCTAAAACTTTTAGTAGCATTTTGGTAAAGGCTGCAATACAATATGCAACTAGAAGTCTGAAACATTTTGTAGCATTTTAGGAAAGGCCACGACAACTTGACCTATTGTAAGGTTTTAGAAACGCTACAAAAAGTTTTATACTTTTAGGAGCATGTCGTATTGTAGTGTTTAATGAAACGCTACTAAAAGTTTTGGTAGTGTTTTATCAATGCTGTGGAAGTTGTATTTAGCGGTTTACATTTATTTTCGTAGAATTTTGTAAATAATACTAAAAGTTATTAACTATTTTGAGCATACTATACACGCTACCATTTCTTGTTAATGACTTATATCATTTTCAACCATCGCTTACATAATAATCTTATTAAAACCATTAATCAATCACATAATCGTCATATTCAAACCAACTATATATCAATCACATAATCACTATATTCAAATAATTGAAAAAACACATTAATCACATAATTAAATATAATATCCATAATAATTTCGATAATAGTTTTTTGACAAAATGAGAAAATTCTCATAAAATCCATAACCATTCATAAACAAGTTTACACAATTAGTATTAACAAAATGTCATAATTGGAGTCATGTTCATTATTTGATTACCCATAATTCTATCCTACAGCAAATCTTTAGTCCGAAAAGGCTATTACTTGTAGACAAGTTTAATAATCAACAAATGATTATGAAAGTTATTTGCATATTTAAAGTATGTCAACCATCCTTAGTTAAACTTTTTTAAAATTTAAATAATTTTAAAAATCTTATTAACTAAGTTAAATTTTTAAAAAATCTGTTAATTTTTATGACAAAACTTGTTCAACTTTATGAAACATAGTTAAATTATATTAAAACTTAATTAATTTGCATAAATTTATTTATCTTTATAAAACTTAGTTAAATTATATAAAACTTAGTTAACTTATTGTTACTATTGTAAACTTAGTTAACTTTTATAAAACTATAATTTATTATTATTATTATTATTATTATTACAAAGTTAGTTATTTTTTATCAAACATAGTTTATTAATATTATTATAAACTTGTTAGTTTTATAATACTTAGTTAATTTTTATGAACGTATTTAATTTTTATAAAACTTAGTTAATGTATTCAAACGATTGTTTAATAATATTATTATTATTATTAAACTTATAAATTATTTTAATTGCTAAAATTTAAAATGTCATAACTTATATTTTAATTAACTTAGACTTATGAATTATCTCAAACTTAAACTCTATTAACTTAGTTAATTTTTATAAATTATCTCAAACTTATAAATTCAACAAACTTTGTTAACTTATTATCATCAATGTAAACTTGGTTAATTTATTATTATTATTATTATTATTATTATTATTATTATTATTATGAACTTAGTTAATTTTTATAAACTTATTTAATTTTTATAAACTTTTTTAATTTTTAAAAAACTTAATTAACTTAGTTAATTTTTATAAGCTTTTTTTTGGTATTATTGTTATTATTAGTATTATTAGTTATAAAACTTAGTTGGATTGGTTAATTTATTGTTATTATAAACTTAGCTAATTTTATATCAAATTGTAGTTTATTACTATACTGTTGTTGTTGTTGTTATTATTATCATTATTAACTTAGTTAATGTTTTTATCAAACTTAGTTTATTATTATTATTACTACTACTATAACCTTGTTAAGTTTTAATGATACTTGGTTAATTTTTATAAGCGTATTTAATTTTTATAAAATTTAGTTAATTTATTCAAAGTATTGCTTATTATTATTATTGACCTTTTTGCAATGCTTGGGAAAGGCTGTGTACATTATCGACCTTCCAGAGCCCATTATCATGCGGGAGCCTATGAACTGATTCCACCTTTTTCTATTGTTTATTATTATTATTGAAATATAAAAAATTGAAGATATCAAAGTTAAAAACACGTATAGATACAAGTGTAATTTGTGATTATTCACCAAACGACGTATAAAGAAGAAAAAACTAAACACTCGAACTCTAAAATTTGATGGTACTTTAATTTGCTACTCCAAAATCTGGGTGATACAAGGCAATTCGAATAACTAGGTTCCTAAAAATTTCTAACCTGAACTTAATTTGTCCCAAGAAGAAGAAACTCAGTGGCATCAGTTCCGGTTTCTACACCCTCAATCCCAGAATGTAATGTATCTCTATAGCCAAAATCTTCTATGATCATTCTTGCATTGTTCTTCCAAGGCCTGATATATTTATAAAACCATAGTTTTTAGAAAATTCTTAAAAGGAAGAAAACAATTAATGCAGAAAACTCATTACAACTAGTAAAAAAATGAACCTTCAACCCATCGTCATTTTTAAACACACAATGCAATCATATATTTATAATAACAAATGTGTTAATATGGTTTCATTTCCAAACAAAAGCATTAAAAGCAAACCTGCTCTTGCAAACAATGTCATTGATAATAGGCAGCCCATGTTGCTTCAGACATAGTTGTAATATCAGAACATTATGAGACACAAAACTAGTGACACAAAGGAGAGGAATATGTATTCCATGTTGACAACAAATGACATAAGGAATTGTATCCTCAGGTGAGCAACCTATGTAACCCTGTTGGTTTAATCAAGGAGAAATCTACAGGATTGTAAACCAAGGTATTAACGATATGGATCATCTATAGCTTCACCCTACATTCATGCTCATACAACTTCTATTTATCACTGAACTGGCTGTTTGCATGCCTAAAACAAAATAAATTAAAAAAATCACGATGTCTAGCATAAGCATAGGACTTTAGGCATGACAAGACTTTAGAACACCAACAATATGATCCTATATAATAAACAAATAATATATCTAGTACATATGCATATAATAATAATAATAACTAAAAAATAAGAGCATTGAACTTAATAATAATGCAAAAAGAATCATGGGCCAACCTGGTGGTCTCTGATCACTTCCTTTATTGGTCCGCTTGCATTATCATGTCATACTCTAAATCTAGCAGATGATACCAATGTCCCATCATCTTTTATAATTATGCACTCAACCTGTAATTATATTTTTTTAAGTACACAAAACATATGTAATTAAAGAATATAAAACTGTAACACAACCCATAAAATATCAAGCTCTACAAATACACATTACATCCAAATCCAAAATAAGAAGAAAAATCAATAAAAAGTTGGTTCAACTCACTTTGAGCTCACTATGGGATAAGCCAACTCTTTGCAAGCTAAGAGTTTAAGCTCAGAAGCTTTAGATTAGTGCCATAGTTAGTACATTTTGTAGTAGTGATATTCAAGTTATTATATCAAACTCAACTTTATCCTGCCACATTACTGCATCTATGCTTTATATGATACATCAGGTCATGCCTTCTACCCTGCTCATTCCTATCATCACTATTGTACTACTACATCAATGTCTGTAACTTCCCTCCTTTAGGCACAATTTAAATTGACGATAAACCACACCAGTCAGACTTAAACCATACAGAAAGGCGGATTGTTATGGGGTAAATAAGAAAAAGCAGAGAAGGAAATAAAACAAAACAGAATCTTGCAACGGAACAATAAAATATAATAATCAAATATACAGTTCATGAAGCTGTTTTACAAAATATTCGATTATTCTTATACAATACATATCAGAGTTACACTTACAAGAGAATATCAATAACAATGCAGCGGAACAGTGAGAATGTAGTGGAATACTATAATAACTAATGATAATAAATCTTCGTCTTCGTCCTTCAGAATACAGTCTTCTAAATCCTGAAATTCTCAGGCTGACCCGAGCAAATTGAAAATACAAAACACTCGAGTCAGAACTAAAACATCTTATGTGAGTTAAATCAACAATGAACAATATGGGTGGAATGTCCATAGATGTTTACGGGATTTGACATCTCCTATCCAGGGTCTAACATGAGTGTAGTAACTTAAGAGATGTTCGGGATTCACATCTCTTAAGGATGCGTTAAACTATTTACTATGTAGCAATATTTCGCTATTATAATAACGTCTATAGTGAAATAAACTTACTTTTAAATAGCATTAAGGAGTGAGCCAATATTCCCTTTAACATGTAATAGTCCCAGTAGTCCATCCAATATCATAGTCCCTCCTGATCGGGAAGCCACCAAAAGATACCACACGGGCTACGGGAGAAAACCAAACTCGTATAAAGCGCGACAGGATAGGTGACACGGCACATAAGGCAATGCCAGGGTAGATATACCAATTACGCACAAGGGCTGGTGGTAACGTGTAGTGCGCAGCTACCGCCCACCTCGATCCATAACCCCAAATAAAAACTCAAAAGGGCCACCGAATCAATCCAAAAGTAAGAGTATAATATCGAAGGGATGTGTCCGATAAGAGGGGCTGCCTCCTCGGCCCGAGATCGCTCCTGTTTTAGCTACCTTATGCCAACTCATGGAAGTCGGGTCCACGTATTTACCTCAAAGGAAACGCCGCCGCCATCCTACTTCATTCTGGATTCTCCACCGCTCACACGGTTGTTAAAGTGGTTTTCGGAGTTGACAGAGAGTATGACAATTTCTGATCACGGTCTCTTTAACAACCCAACGTTATTATAATACCGCGATCATTTCAAAATAATTTATATTTCAAAACCAGGATATAATATTTATTTCAAAACCCATATAAATACGATATCATTTCAAATTTAGAAACCAAATCAATATGATATCCCATTTTTTCAAATCAATATAATATCATTTTATTTCAAATATATCCCTTTTTCAAAAATCATAGCACTTCCAAATTTTATACTTCAAAACCAAATATATGAAATTTTAACACCTTTAAACATAATGCTTTGAAATTCATAACTTCGAAACATTTCAATTTCTATAAACATTTCAATTTCGATATATTTCAAGGCTTTAAATATTCCGAAATTTCAAAACTAGACTTGAAAATTTCGATTCAATAATTAAATTTCCTATTATTTAGTTTTGAAATATTTTATATAATAAACACCTTATTATTTAAATAAAACTCAAATTACACATAACTATATATCGCCTTCAATTCGTTATACTTGAAATAATCATTTAATTCACCTAGACTCAAAAATCAAGTTATAATAATTATACCTTTTAAAATTTCCAATTTAATAAATTTCACATCAACCCTTTTTGAGTTTAATTCTCAAAAAAATTCTATTTCATAAAATCTCACATTTATCTCAATTTCAAATCAGATTTATTTGAGTAAAATAGTTAAATAATTTGATTCAAATCAAATTCATATTTATCTTCCAATCTTAATTGTATTTAAGTCAATATAAACTCTATATACAATATAATTTAAATAAATAATTTAACCATATTATATCTTAATAAAATCAAACTTTATTATTTAAACTTCTTTTATACTTAAAACAATTTTATACATAGCTTAAACAAAGAATTTAACTATATATAAAATAACATTTGTACAATATTCGAATCAATATCTCATAAAACCATATATTTCTTTGCAAAACCATAGAAATCCTTTTAAAATATTTTCATATATAGATCACGGTGTCTGTATATAATTTTCTACCCTATGGTCAAGTGATACAGATATTTATCATTTCAATCCGTAATTTAAAATAAAATACGGTTATATATCATTTCGAACCGCAATCCCAAAAATAATGGCAAATCAATAAAGAACTTGCAGATTATGACGATATAAATAAAACATCCATTCATCCATCATAAAATCATACATCCATCACAATCATTATACAAAACAAACCATCAATATCAATATATAACGGATAATATATAACAGGCAGTTAATAGGCAGTTATATTCGATAATAAATTAAATAACGATTGAATTCAAATAAATGCAATTAATTAAGAGGATGATTTAAGAATATACAAATAGTCATAAATAAATTCAAAATCACAACATAAATTAAATTTAACAAACATAAGAAATTTTAGAAGTTGTGAGTGGGTTAAATACTCATGTCACGATCCAAATTCCAGCGTTTGAAAATCGACATCCGTACCCTACTTGTACTTGAATGCCGCAGATTCAATCGTTGAAATTCGAATTGTGCCAGAGCTTATAACACAATGAAGTAATAATAACAACATAGTGGAAAAGAAAGAAATGAATATCATTGATATACAACATTCGATACAACCATGATATCAACAACAGAGATACAAGATAACAATGCTACAGCAGAAAAATCAAATGAACTAACAGCAGAAAACAAAACTCCAAAACAGCAACAGCAACTCTAACTCCAAAAGCACAAATTCAGCAATGGCTCGAACCCCCATCATATTGCACCAAGACAAACAAGTCTCGTCCATGAATCTATAGACTCCAATATCCCAGATCTCCAAAGAATACCAAAGAGAAAGCTGAAAGCTACTGAATTTGATATCAATATCTACTATCTGAAAAACCCAACTCTAGACTGCCCGTGTGGAAAATAGTGGGCACCCAGAGTTTAGGAAAGGAACAATAAACTCCGGGTCAGTCATGGGACTGGTATGAGCAAACAAAAACATTTGGTCTTTAAAAAAAACAAACAAAGAAGTTAAATTTGAAATCCACAATGTTTTTTTGAAAATGAAACTGCCATAAGGCCTCCCGCCACACACACAATGCAAACGCAGACTTGGAGGAGATTTCTCCTTATGACAGTCAAAAATGCTTGATACGCGAAAACCGTTTGATATTATTATTAGTGGAAAGTGCAGAAAACTTTTCGAAAATAAAATATTAATCTTAGCCAGCATAGGTACCATTATATTATGCCTACTATAGCTACCATGTTAGATGGCAGGTTCTACAACTAAAACCGTACAAGGCGCGTATTGAAGAATGAATTTCCAACAATGGTCAGGCTAAGGAACTTCCTGGCCACATGGGTACGCCTCTGGAGGGACGTCCCGAGAACCTAACCGGATCTCTGCCAACACAAGGCCGGGTTATCTCTATAACTAGGTAACTACTGACACGAGTATGTCATCCCCCGGTTGTAACCAACCTTTATCCGGGGCCTCAACATCAATCACAAAGGAATATATATATTTGCGATATCCACATAAGTTAAGTATCTGGGCTTCATACCATGATACCACTTCTATCCAGAAGGAAATGCACATACCCTAAAGGGCGCTACCCCCAATAACCTTGCTGCATCTTTCCTGTTTCGACCATTACCGGGTTGTGAGGTTCGATGAAGTCTCGTCCACAAAGCTACGCTTTTCACAAAAGCCATGCTTTGATCAACAAATGATCAGCAGCACTTCGTATGCCCCATTACCAAATTGGGAATGTATCACTGGTAACCATCAACTACATAATCTCTGAGCTCGTATGTCTCAGAGAAGGGTGTTAAGCTAAGAGAATAAATCTCCGCCACCAAACAGAAATGTATTTGATAGAAACCGGTTTTTACATCTCAAGGTGTAATGTCAGACACACATCCATACAAGTCTGTTCCGGGTTCGAACAGAACCGAAGGCACTTCCAAAGAAGTCCTTGCAAATCCGGATAATTTCTAATCACGTCCGGACTTCCCATCACAATGGTTGCTCGAATCTCTATACCGGGGATCAGCCGATGCAGAGACATTCGACAAGAAACCCTTTCATTTTTGAAAGTATCCGGTCTTTACCACCGGTCTTCAATTGCTATCCATAACGTCGTATCACTATTCGGAATGGGTTATATGACACAAAGGTCATCTCCCGGCTAAACCGAATAGCGAGCGTAATATTTAAAAACATATGGATATGGGATCTCAGTTAAGTCACAACTTAAAATCCAATACCTTTCATTCAAATGGTTAAACAAATTACCATTTTCAAATCTTTTAAACAAAAAGGTTCATTTTCAAAATCCCTCAATGGTTTAAACAATTTCCACATTTAAATCTTTAAACAAAGATTCATTTTACAACCCGTCTTCAATTTAAAATGAGGTTCACCAATCTTTTAAACAAAGATTAATTCATAGCCTTTCCAAAAACAATTCCCGTTTCAATCTTTTATATATAAAAGATACACCATTTAGAACCTTCTTCAATTTCAAATTCTCAAAGTAATACTTTGAAAATGGTTTTTAATCCATATAAACACATTTATAACTTCATATAACATTTGTACGTCATAAATACCAGATATAGAATTCAATATCAGATATTGAATTCCAATTTAAATCAAATTACTCAGATTTCAAATCTTTAATAAGTTATTCAAAATAATTTTTTAAACATTTTTTCAAAAGTTTTCCACTTTAACCTAACCCATTTCCAAAATCATTTGAATTAAAAATTCAAATTCGAAACTATATTTTTTAAAAATCTATGACTTAAACGATTTCCACGTGCAGTCCATATTTGTGTGTGTATAAGTGTGGTCCAGGGTTTTACACACAATAGTGCAACGACAATCATCACATCACAGATCAAAATACAGAAATATCGATAAGCGGTATAATCTACAACGCTTATCCTTATTCATAGATAAAGTACATTTATCAATGACAAATATTCATCACTACGATTCGATGTGGGTTTCGGATAATCAACTGAAATCCGACTCCCTGTCGCATCGAAATTCAAGTGTCGTTTTACGGCAAAGGAGTTTCCACAGACATACAGAAAACAAATCATAACTCACAGTACAGCACACGGCAGTTCACATCACATAGCATCACAATCAGAAATAGAAATAATAATTCAATAGACAACATCTGATGATAGTCAATCGTTTTCAATTTAAGGTAAGGTAACTCAAAAGAATTTACCACATAACTATTTTTATTGATTTATCAAAATCAATGATTAAATAAATTAAATTTTTAATTGATTAGTCTTAATTGACTCAATTAACTACTAATTATTGATTAGTTAACTTAAGTTATCTACTTTACAATTCTTAATTTCAAATTAATCAAACACATAATTATTAACTAACCGATCTTTGATTTTAAATTAATCAATCTCTAATCACTTAGTTAATTACGATTTTCAATTAATTCACCATTTTTAATTACCCTTTAACAAATATGTTAACTTAACTTTGAAAGCTACTCAACCATTTTTTTTAAAATATTCTTTATAATAATTATTCTTAATTATTTACAATTTAATCTTGATTACAAATCATTAATTACTTGACTATCATTAACGATATAAACTAACCTACTTAAAAATTAAAAACATTTGATTGATTGATTTTTTTTATTTCTAAATTACCTATTCAGTTTTATTTAAAATAACTTATTAAAAATATAAGTTTAAACTTAATTGTTTTTAATCTTTTATTTCAAAAAAAAAACTTCCAAAGTTTTAAAACTTTTATTTTAATAATATAATCATCATATATAAAGAAACAATTTTGTAAATTTGTTTTTTTTTACTAATCTGCTTTAGTTTTCAAAACTTAGAAAACACGAGATCCCAGGCAACCCGAGTGCTTCCCCGAGCTAATCTTCCCCATACACTAACCCTACTTCGGGTTTCCCCACAAATTTACTCGAGTGACCCAAAACTTAAGATTTAAAAATTTCCTAAGTATATTTCACTTCGCACCACAATCCACTTCGAGTTAAAACTCGAGCTGCTCCTGATTCTTCCCGAGACACACTTCGAGTTCATCCCCGAATACTTCGTCTTCCCCAATCTATTTCCAACACAACCGATACGCCAGCCCCCACGTGCAACGTGCACGACCCCAGAGCCACTTCTGACCATCGCATTGGCCTCCGACATATCATCTACGACCACCTCAACTCCATCAACTACCCAGATCGCCTGATTTCACCGTCGTTCAAATTTTTGCAATTCAACTTCACATTGCAACAGAACCCATCACCAGAAATCCACTCGTACTCGTCAACCACGGCCCGGGAATCTATGTGACCCTAACCAAAGCTTCGCCATACTTTGACGATCCTTCTCCCCCCATCGCGATCGCACGAATCATCTCGACAGCGACGCGGTTCATCTGAGAAGAATTTTGGCCAAAACGAGCTTTAAACCCTAATTTAACTACAAATGAACATCACAAAGAATTTTAGAATTATTAAACATTTTTCTGGTGATCCCCTAATACCAACCCAGCTCTAATCACAATCACGAGACCCCAAGTTATCCCGATTATCTGAATTTTCCAAAAATGCTTTTTCTGATCAACTTAATTTTCCTCAACAATTTCATCAATAAATTTTTTGATATTTGTACTAAAATTCATTGTTTGATAACACTAAACCCATTATGGAATCAAATCATGAAATTTAATTTATTGATTTTCTAACTTAGAGATGAATTTACAGTAAATTTTATGTAATTGAAATGATTATCCACTGTAGATCTTTAAACTATTTTTAACATTTGAGTTACTTTGTTACAATCATCTGATTTTCAAAAACTGTAGCTTAAATTCGATTAATGGAAGAGATACTAGGTTTTAAACCTGTTGTCAGAGCTTCAATACACCCATACCCCAGCAAGAACAACAGATATACATACCTATATGTATATGCAGCACAATTTCCTTCCTATACTCACATGCATCAAGATGAGAAAAAAATTCAAACTTAATAGGATATTTTATTTTGCCCATCCTATAAATGAAGACAGAGGCTGTTTGAACTTGTAAGGTTAACAGAGGCAGATACATCTTTTACAGACATACATATCCATTTACCCATATATAAATAAACATGCAGGCAAATTTATTACCTATACAAACATTTTTTTTATATAACAAACTTGAAGTATTCATCCTAAACATTAAACATAAACATATTCAAGCATTTAAAAGGTAGTTTTGTTCACATGAGAGGTTTGAGGGAGAGACAAAGAACAGAGAAGGTTGCAAGCTGAATTGTTTGACTAGAACTTGATTTCATTTCTTACTGTAATTTTTTTTTTCTTTCCCAGAATATTTACTTAATATTTTTGTTTAAATCTAATTTAAAAGGTGATGTTATATACCAACAAACATTTTGTATTCATAGATCAGTGTTTAAACAATTTTTTAAAACATAAAAACATAAGTATTACTCTTCTATTTTTCAGATTTTCCCACATGCAAACATATGTCACACAACATTCAATATTTAATCACATGCACACATAGATAGATATGGATTCAAAGTTTTCGCACAAACATTTCAATGTATCAGCAAAATTAGGCTTCAAAGATGAAGTTGCTCACCTGTGATTCCTAGAAAACAGAGACAGTGTTTTTTTTTCTTTGATAGGTTGAATTTGTTTTCAAAGAAGATTACAAGCTGAAAGGTTTTGATCTGTCCTTTACTTTAATTAAACTTGAAGTTGCAGACACTCTTCTATCTTTGCTTTGTTTGATTGCTTCTTGTTGCTTCAGATTTCAGGTTGAAGCTTTTGGCTTCTTGAAATTTTAACTGAATTTTTTTTATTTTATGGTTTCTCCTTGTTTCACACTTGTTGATTGTTTAAGTTAATATCTTACAAATGTCATTTGTTACTTTACATTTTAAAAGAAAATAGATTTAAATTTATGAAACATATTTTGTTGCCACTTGTAATAATTTAAGCCTTAATGTTTTTACACTTGGTCATACAAGTTTTAAAACTATTTACACTTGTAACTCCACTTATGTATGAGGTCTACACTTGTAAACATATGTATTTTTATGTTTTTAACCTTGTTTTATTTTAAATTTACAACTTTGTTTACATATTTAAATTTATGTTTAAATCCCTTTATTAATAGTTTACAAATGTTGAAACAATTATTTAATACCTTCTTATGTTTATTTTTTTATACTTTTACAAATTAAAATTTAAACCTTATTTTAAATTAATTCATGCATTTGCATTTAAACTTTATTTTATTTTTATTTTAAATATTTTGTATCAATTCATCTCTTATGTTTTTATAATTTAACATATGTTCATATGTTCCAATTTTTTTTTCCAAATGTATTATTTAAAACAATTATTTTTAGATATCAATTCAAAAATTAATATAAAAAATCAAATTATAAATGAGTAAACAATTATAATTTTTATCCAAACTTTATTTTCAATACATTTATCTTAAACTTAAGATATTAAACTTATAAATAAATACATGTTCTAAAATTCTCATTCAAAATATCTATTTAATATAATTTGGAAAATAGATTTTTAATTGAAAAGATAATGTTTCAAACCCAACATATTTATAGATCCTTAATTTTGAATTTCGGTTCCAAAGTTTAATTTAAACTAAATTTATAAATATAAATAAACAACAAAACATATCTTTAATAAATCTTAAAACTTTCAAATTCTATTTATAATCCAAAAAATTTATTCATTCTAAAAATTTTCTAATCATTTCATAATCAAATTCACAATTTAATTTTAAAATTAAATTAATTGCCAAATTATCTTAACTAAAATTTCAAGGATGTTACAGTTTCCCCCACTTAGAAAATTTCGTCCTCGAAATTTTAAAGTAGGGAGACGATAAAAAAATATAGGGAGATAGAGAGATGAATCACCAGATTAAACTGAATATTTGTTCTGAATTTGGCTTTCCAAATCAGAATATCAATAATGGATAAAAGAACGAATCAAGATACTCGGGTCACCAAATCTACGAATATATAGGGGCACTGGCTAGTTCGAGAGATAATTAACCGTTCGTAGAATATACCTAGATCCAACAGAATAAACAGATATATGGATGCAATCTAAATCTTTTAGTTTAAACAACTAAAATATACCTATCAACCATAAAAACAATTCATCCAAACAAACAATTCTGACCCATCTGGAGTTTATGTCCAATGCAAATATATCAAAGCTAATTCCTGGAGCTGCCAGGAATCATCAAAGAATTGAAAAGACGAATCAAAGGAGATTGATAGAGAAAGTTTTTTCCGCTATTGCAGCGTATTGACCATTTGCAGTCGTATTCCCCTGTCCCCTATCTCGTTCTCTTCTTGCACTCATACTTACTATCAGTGGATAGTAAGAGAATTTACTGAGGCATTCGAACGGATATCTTAGGGATATACTCATTCTAGGGTATACTTCACCCCATCTCTAATGAGTTACTTAGTGTGTTATACTCCTGAGCTAAAGTTTCAACCTTCAGCTCTGATACCAATTTGTCACGATCCAAATTCCAGCGTTTGAAAATCGACATTCGTACCCTACTTGTACTTGAATGCCGTAGATTCAATCGTTGAAATTGGAATTATGCCGAAGCTTATAACACAATGAAGTAATAATAACAACATAGTGGAAAAGAAAGAAATGAATATCAATGATATACAACATTCGATACAACCATGATATCAACAATAGAGATACAAGATAACAATGCTACAGCGGAAAACTCAAATGAACTAACAGCGGAAAACAAAACTCCAAAACAGCAACAGCAACTCTAACTCCAAAAGCACAAATTCAGCAATAGCTCGAACCCCCATCATATTGCACCAAGACAAACAAGTCTCGTCCATGAATCTACAGACTCCAATATCCCAGATCTCCAAAGAATACCAAAGAGAAAGCTGGAAGCTACTGAATTTGATATCTATATCTACTATCTGAAAAACCCAACTCTAGACTGCCCGTGTGGAAAATAGTGGGCACCCAGAGTTTAGGAAAGGAACAATAAACTCCGGGTCAGTCATGGGACTGGTATGAGCAAACAAAAACATTTGGTCTTTAAAAAAACAAACAAAGAAGTTAAATTTGAAATCCGCAATGTTTTTTTGAAAATGAAACTGACATAATGCCTCCCGTCACACACACAATGCAAACGCAGACTTAGAGGAGATTTCTCCTTATGACAGTAAAAAATGCTTGATACGCGAAAACCATTTGATATTATTATTAGTGGAAAGTGCAGAAAACTTTTCGAAAATAAAATATTAATCTTAGCCAGCATAGGTACCATTATATTATGCCTACTATAGCTACCATGTTAGATGGCAGGTTCTACAACTAAAACCGTACAAGGCGCGTATTGAAGAATGAATTTCCAACAATGGTTAGGCTTAGGAACTTCCTGGCCACATGGGTACGCCTCTGGAGGGACGTCCCGAGAACCTAACCGGATCTCTGCCAACACAAGGCCGGGTTACCTCTATAACTAGGTAACTACTGACACGAGTATGCCATCCCCCGGTTGTAACCAACCTTTATCCGGGGCCCCAACATCAATCACAAAGGAATATATATATTTGCGATATCCACATAAGTTAAGTATCTGGGTTCCATGAATTTTAGTCAACGAATTACAGAAAGTGATACAAATAAAAGTTGTCACATTCTTTCTGCAGTTTTCAAAACTTCATAAATTTTGATATTCCGATCAGTAATGAAGAAGTTATGATAGAAATACTACTAAGAAAGAAATTATTTGCGCTGTCTGTCAACACAGGACAGCGATGAAAATGCCAATTTTCCACTATGTAGACTTCAAAATCAGTCAAAACTGAAAACATGAAAGTTTTGGTATATTTCAAAAGGATTTCAGATCATCTAAGAAATCAAAATTCTGATAAGTAACACAAAAGTTATGGCAAAAACACTAACCAGCCACTAGAATATTCTGGGCTTAATCCCTCTCGGGTTTTCATTTTTGACGGCAACTAAGAAGGTCCAAACGGACTCAAAACCCAATGAAAGTTAACATGAACAAACTATAATCAGTCCTCTACAATCTGAAAAAGAGTGGCATCAATCCGATATCGGACGAGCCAGATATGAGCAAAACAAGTTAGGGCATTAAGTTAGTATTTTGAGAATAAATCGTTTAATTATCTGGTGGGACGTCCCAAGAACCTAACCGGATCTCTGCCAACACAAGGCCGGGTTACCTCTATAACTAGGTAACTACTGACACGAGTATGCCATCCCCCGGTTGTAACCAACCTTTATTCGGGGCCCCAACATCAATCACAAAGGAATATATATATTTGTGATATCCACATAAGTTAAGTATCTGGGCTCCATACCATGATACCACTTCTATCCAGAAGTAAATGCACATACCATAAAGGGCGCTACCCCCAATAACCTTGCTGCATCTTTCCTGTTTCGACCATTACCGGGTTGTGAGGTTCGATGAAGTCTCGTCCACAAAGCTACGCTTTTCACAAAAGCCATGCTTTGATCAACAAATGATCAGGAGCACTTCGTATGCCCCATTACCAAATTGGGAATGTATCACTGGTAACCATCAACTACATAACCTCTGAGCTCATATGTCTCAGAGAAGGGTGTTAAGCTAAGAGAATAAATCTCCGCCACCAAACAGAAATGTATTTGATAGAAACCGATTTTTACATCTCAAGGTGTAATGTCAGACACACATCCATACAAGTCTGTTCCGGGTTCGAACAGAACCGAAGGCACTTCCAAAGAAGTCCTTGCAAATCCGGATAATTTCAAATCACGTCCGGACTTCCCATCACAATGGTTGCTGGAATCTCTATACCGGGGATCAGCCGATGCAGAGACATTCGACAAGAAACCCTTTCGTTTTCGAAAGTATCCGGTCTTCACCACCGGTCTTCAATTGCTATCCATAACGTCGTATCACTATTCAGAATGGGTTATATGACACAAAGGTCATCTCCCGGCTAAACCGAATAGTGAGCGTAATATTTAAAAACATATGGATATGGGATCTCAGTTAAGTCACAACTTAAAATCCAAAACCTTTCATTCAAATGGTTAAACAAATTACCATTTTCAAATCTTTTAAACAAAAAGGTTCATTTTCAAAATCCCTCAATGGTTTAAACAATTTCCACATTTAAATCTTTAAACAAAGATTCATTTTACAACCCGTCTTCAATTTAAAATGAGGTTCACCAATCTTTTAAACAAAGATTAATTCATAGCCTTTCCAAAATCAATTCCCGTTTCAATCTTTTATATATAAAAGATACACCATTTAGAACCTTCTTCAATTTCGAATTCTCAAAGTAATACTTTAAAAATGGTTTTTAATCCATATAAACACATTTATAACTTCATATAACATTTGTACGTTATAAATATCAGATATAGAATTCAATATCAGATATTGAATTCCAATTTAAATCAAATTACTCAGATTTCAAATCTTTAATAAGTTATTCAAAATGATTTTTTAAACATTTTTCCAAAAGTTTTCCACTTTAACCCAACCCTTTAAACATATAACATTTATAACTCATATTACTCAGATTTCAATTAATTCACCATTTTTAATTACCCTTTAACAAATATGTTAACTTAACTTTGAAAGCTACTCAAGCATTTTTTTTTAAAATATTCTTTATAATAATTATGCTTAATTATTTACAATTTAACCTTGATTACAAATCATTAATTACTTGACTATCATTAACGATATAAACTAACCTACTTAAAAATTTAAAACATTTGATTGATTGATTTTTTTTATTTCTAAATTACGTATTCAGTTTTATTTAAAATAACTTATTAAAAATATAAGTTTAAACTTAATTGTTTTTAATCTTTTATTTCAAAAAAAAAACTTTCAAAGTTTTAAAAATTTTATTTTAATAATATAGTAATCATATATAAAGAACCAATTTTGTAAATTTGTTTTTTTTTTACTAATCTGCTTTAGTTTTCAAAACTTAGAAAACACGAGATCCCAGGCAACGCGAGTGCTTCCCCGAGCTAATCTTCCCCATACACTAACCCTACTTCGGGTTTCTCCACAAATTTACTCGAGTGACCCAAAACTTAAGATTTAAAAATTTCCTAAGTATATTTCACTTCGCACCACAATCCACTTCGAGTTAAAACTCGAGCTGCTCCTGATTCTTCCCGAGACACACTTCGATTTCATCCCCGAATACTTCATCTTCCCTAATCTGTTTCCAACACAACCGATACGCCAACCGCCACGTGCAACGTGCACGACCCCAGAGCCACTTCTGACCATCGCATTGGCCTCCGACATATCATCTACGACCACCTCAACTCCATCAACTACCCAGATCGCCTGATTTCACCGTCGTTCAAATTTTTGCAATTCAACTTCACATTGCAACAGAACCCATCACCAGAAATCCACTCGTACTCGCCAACCACGACCCGGGAATCTATGTGACCCTGACCAAAGCTTCGCCATACTTTGACGATCCTTCTTCCCCCATCGCGATCGCACGAATCATCTCGACGGTGACGCGGTTCATCTGAGAAGAATGTTGGTCAAAACGAGCTTTAAACCCTAATTTAACTACAAATGAACATCACAAAGAATTTTAGAATTATTAAACATTTTTATGGTGATCCCCTAACACCAACCCAGCTCTAATCACAATCACGAGACCCCAAGTTATCCCGATTATCTGAATTTTCCAAAAATGCTTTTTCTGATCAACTTAATTTTCCTCAACAATTTCATCATTAAAATTTTTGATATTTGTACTAAAATTCATTGTTTGATAACACTAAACCCATTATTGAATCAAATCACGAAATTGAATTTATTGATTTTCTAACTTACAGATGAATTTACAGTAAATTTTATATAATTGAAATGATTATCCACTGTAGATCTTTAAACTATTTTTAACATTTGAGTTACTTTGTTAAAATCATCTGATTTTCAAAAAATATAGCTTAAATTCGATTAATTGAAGAGATACTAGGTTTTAAACCTGTTGTCAGAGCTTCAATACACCCATACCCCAGCAAGAACAACAGATATACATACCTATATGTATATGCAGCACAATTTCCTTCCTATACTCACATGCATCAAGATGAGAAACAAATTCAAACTTAATAGGATATTTTATTTTTCCCATCCTATAAATGAAGACAGAGGCTGTTTGAACTTGTAAGGTTAACATAGGCAGATACATCTTTTACAGACATACATATCCATTTACCCATATATAAATAAACATGCAGGAAAATTTATTACCTATACAAACATTTTTTTATATAACAAACTTGAAGTATTCATCCTAAACATTAAACATAAACAGATTCGAGCATTTAAAAGGTAGTTTTGTTCACATGAGAGGTTTGAGGGAGAGACAAAGAACAGAGAAGGTTGCAAGCTGAATTGTTTGACTAGAACTTGATTTCATTTCTTACTGTAATTTTTTTTCTTTCCCAGAATATTTCCTTAATATTTTTGTTTAAATCTAATTTAAAAGGTGATGTTATATACCAACAAACATTTTGTATTCATAGATCATTGTTTAAACAATTTTTTAAAACATAAAAACATAAGTATTACTCTTCTATTTTTCAGATTTTCCCACATGCAAACATATGTCACACAACATTCAATATTTAATCACATGCACACATAGATAGATATGGATTCAAAGTTTTCACACAAACATTTCAATGTATCAGCAAAATTAGGCTTCAAAGATGAAGTTGCTCACCTGTGATTCCTAGAAAACAGAGACAGTGTTTTTTTTTTCTTTGATAGGTTGAATTTGTTTTCAGAGAAGATTACAAGCTGAAAGGTTTTGATCTGTCCTTTACTTTAATTAAACTTGAAGTTGCAGGCACTCTTCTATCTTTGCTTTGTTTGATTACTTCTTGTTGCTTCAGATTTCAGGTTGAAGCTTTTGGCTTCTTGAAATTTTAACTGAAATTTTTTTATTTTCTGGTTTCTCCTTGTTTCACACTTGTTGATTGTTTAAGTTAATATCTTACAAATGTCATTTGTTACTTTACATTTTAAAAGAAAATAGATTTAAATTTATGAAACATATTTTTTTGCCACTTGTAATAATTTAAGCCTTAATGTTTTTACACTTGGTCATACAAGTTTTAAAACTATTTACACTTGTAACTCCACTTATGTATGAGGTCTACACTTGTAAACATATGTATTTTTATGTTTTTAACCTTGTTTTATTTTAAAATTACAACTTTGTTTACATATTTAAATTTATGTTTAAATCCCTTTATTAATAGTTTACAAATGTTGAAACAATTATTTAATACCTTCTTATGTTTATTTTTTATACTTTTACAAATTAAAATTTAAACCTTATTTTAAATTAATTCATGCATTCGCATTTAAACTTTATTTTATTTTTATTTTAAATATTTTTTATCAATTCATCTCTTATGTTTTTATAATTTAACATATGTTCATATGTTCCAATTTTTTTTTCCAAATGTATTATTTAAAACATTTATTTTTAGATATCAATTCAAAAATTAATATAAAAAATCAATTTATAAATGAGTAAACAATTATAATTTTTATCCAAACTTTATTTTCAATACATTTATCTTAAACTTAAGATATTAAACTTATAAATAAATACATGTTCTAAAATTCTCATTCAAAATATCTATATAATATAATTTGGAAAATAGATTTTTAATTGAAAAGATAATGTTTCAAACCCAACATATTTATAAGATCTTTAATTTTGAATTTCGGTTCCAAAGTTTAATTTAAACTAAATTTATAAATATAAATAAACAACAAAACATATCTTTAATAAATCTTAAAACTTTCAAATTCTATTTATAATCCAAAAATTATATTCATTCTAAAAATTTTCTAATTATTTCATAATCAAATTCACAATTTAAATTAATTGCCAAATTATCTTAACTAAAATTTCAGGGATGTTACAACTCACCTTTTGAATTTAAACTGAATTTAAATCCAATTTAAATCCAAAATTCAAACAGCCTCAGATTTTGTCCAAACCAGTGCCAAAATGTCTGGAATCACAATACGAACCTATCAGGAAAAACCGCGCGTAAATCGGATCACGTATGTGAAAGTTACACGTGTTTGAACAATTGAAATCAAAATTTAAAATAAAAAAACTAACCATCACTCCACGCCACGTCACCCCCATCTCCACTCTCATTCCAGAAACATGATGCCCAAGGGTCGAACGCTCGCTGCTACAAATCATGCGATTAACGGCCGTCGCATATCCCCACATGCACGCTACCAACGGCCGCGTCGCCTCCAGAACACGTGCTCAGCTCCGCCATTCGCCATGAAGTCCACGCACCCTCCGACATGCTCGAGTTAGAGCAGCCGCCGCCCCAAACTAGAAACCCTAGTCTAATTTTTCGCGCCAATCTAGCCATTGAAATGTCAAACAAACTGTGCCGATGCAATCCCCTCAGTGCTCTTTACCATACGGTAACTTCGAATCGTCGATCAGGCAAAGATCATCAACCACCAACGAATGGCCGAGAATGCTTCCTCGATTTCTGGCCACATCGAAACTCAAATCGAAAAACGAATTGTATTTCTGACTTGCGCTCGTCGAGAGCTTCAAATCCATATATAATTTGCTATATTTTGTGGAGTTTGAAATTTGGCGTTGATTTTGAATTGCAATTGGAACTAGGGCTTGTCTTCCATTGGAATGAGGAGGTAGAAAGAAATTCTACCTACAGACAATTGAGACATAGATGTAGGCTGCGGTTTATAACAGGGTGTATATATAGGCAAAAATGAAAATAGAATAGATGGACCGATTTATAAACGTGCTGAACGATGAATGCCCGAAAAGCCCGTTCTGACTCCAAAACGAAATTGGGTCAACCCGTATATCAAAATAGATGTTTTAAAATATTTTAAACACATTGGAATAGGTTTCACATCCAAATTCCATCGTATGAAAAATTATGTAAAAATCAAAATTTTCCAAATTGGTTTCAATTGATTTCAATTTCATTGATTTCAAGGCGTTTCGAGCCCGTACAATCAAACGACAAGTCTGATCGCTACGAAACTTGAAACCCTACAATAATTCACCGTTACAGATCCGATGAAACTGGTTTCGTCAAATCCGAGTCAGTGGCCAAAATGGCTATTTTTGCATTAATTACATAATTTAATAATTAATAAATTAAATCACTTTTAAAATTTCAATTCCATACTTAAACAATCCTATCATTTTTGATATCTTAAACAACTAAAGTGATTTAAACAAATTTAGATGTTAATTTAACGTTGATTCATCCTTCAATTTCAGTGTTAAGTTTCAGTGTGATTTTATTCAAAAAATAAAAATAAAATTTCCAATAGTTCTGTTTAATTAAATAAATTAATAATTATTCCATTTGTTATTGTCAAATAAAAGGATTTAACATTGGATTCAAAACTATTACATTAATATCCTCACATTCCATCTTAATTTCAAATAATGTAATAATTTTAATATTTAACTCCACTCATTTGCAATTAATCTCATTATTTAACTTTAAATTCCAATAAATTAATGAATTCTACCTTCTATTCTTTTAATTTAACTAATTATCATATTATGAATAAAATTTACGTTATTCCCACTTATTACCCTAAATTACATTAAGTAACATTTAATTCAGATTTATTGCAATTGATTACCCTTTTAATTTAATAGACTAAATAAATGATTACTTTATAATGATTGTTGCCACTAACCCTTAATCATATTTATACAATTTATCATTTCCAAATAATTTCATACAGAACATTGATTTTATTCAATCACTATTTATTCATTATTAATTCATTGATTAATTAAATATTTACATTTATTTTTCCTATAATAATTTATTACCAAATATTCCTATTTACAATCAATTATAACCCAGCAATTGTTACAATTAATTGGGATTGCATTGGATTAATTATTTATTAGCCTACATCAACGTTCTTATATTTCATTCCCGTTATAAATTCATTACAAATTACAAATTCTTTTATTTATATAGCACTTACATTCATACCCAATTACATTAGTCCATTTATTGCAATTTCATTCAATTTATACAAATTCAGCTTTAATTAACTTCGTTGTCCCATTTCATCTTGCGACTGCAAAACGTAGGAGTATGCGCCAAGTCAAGTAAGTGATTATTTTAACCAGTCGGCCTAAGATAAGGTGGCGCCAACCCGCTACGCACCTTAGAATTAGAAGTAGCTAACGCCAACCCAGCCGGTGGCACCAATCTTATCCCTCCTCTTATGGAAAGGCAGGAACCCTCTCCTAAGCTTTGTAGGTATTCTCTTCAATGCTAACGCACTATTATTTCTTTATTCATTTATAAATTTTATTTGTTTCAATATTATCCCATTTATAAATTTAAATGTTTGCGTTAGTTTTTATTATTCATTTAAATCATTAAATTGGCATGTTCATTCAAATTCATTAATTATTAACTTGCATTACCCTATTTTCTTAATTTACATTCAATTACCGTTAACAATGTGTTATTTCATTAATTAATGCAATGCTTACTTTTATATTTCTCATATTCTATTTATATCCAGGTATAATACTTCCACTACTTTATATATTAGAATTTTATTCAAATTACTAATGATTCGTTTAGTTAACATTGCTATATTTCATTCTTAACATTCACTTCGTTATAAATTACAAAAAATTTATTTCTAGCTAAATTTAATTACAAAAATCCTATTAATTCAACCAATTTAATTATCGAAATTTACGGATCGTTACACTCTCCCCCACTCAAAACTTTTCGTCCCCAAAAAGGAAAAAGAAGGGAAAAGAAGAATTAAGAGATCAATATATCTTACTTAAAACATTAAATTTATAAACAAATAAAAATTTACAAAATTAATTAATTTAGATAAAATATACCAATTTATAAAGATAAATTCTTTTTATACTCAAATTAATAAAGTTTGGAAAACACTTTTCAAAATATTTTCTAAGTCCGAAATTTACGAAAAATTTCGGTAGAGTCTCCTTTGTATAGAGAGGCTCGAGAGAAAATATAATATCCAACAATATATAACATATATTCCAAAATAATATATATCCCAATATGGGAAAATAATATAATAATGCTATAAACCGTAATTCGAAAACATACTTATTTGTCGGGCAATTAACGCTTAATTTATGAAACCAAAAGTAGTAGCAATTGCTTCCATAACCTGTATTTCACTTACACAATCCAAAAGGGTTAACAATTATATAGAATGAAATATTCAAAATTGTTTCAATCATAAACAAACAAATCAATACAAATAACAATCATTTGCACAAGGCATACACTCATCACATAGAATCAACACAAATCAATCATTCATTCATATCAAATAAAACAAATAGTTCTTCGGGTTCAAAACATTAAATTGTGCCGAATGAAAAATAAATTATTAAGCGCACCATTTACTCAATAGTCTCTGATGAAGATAAATTGATTATTCATACATCCAAACAATTTTAAAGTATCCTTACCCAAACAACCATAAAATAAAACAAACAACAACAATTTCAAACAACAGATTTAGTTTATCTTTATTAATTCCATTCATACATTTGTTGTTTGATTTCTCTTTTTCATTCATATAATGGTTTATCTTTTTAATTTACATTTATTTCTTACAATTTTATTTAAAAATAACTTTAACTTATTTCCTACTTACAATACCTTCCTTCTATTACACTTAATTAGTATTATTTCAATTATACTTAAGTTTATAATAACTACAACACCAAATTCTTATTTATTAAAGAATTTCATTAATTACTTTCATTACCTCAAGTTTATTACTTGTATAATATCTATTACATTTTCTTATTAACATTTCAACTTTTTATATCTTTTGGTAAGTTATATATATGCCTTTAAGAATGTAATTGGAAGTTATACAATTTTTTCTCATTTCCTTTAACTAAATTAATATTCAAAAATCCAATCCTTTGTTTTATAGATTACAATTTTAACTTTCTTATAGTTTCATCTATAACTTAGCTTTTAATCTCTTATTTTAGTTAGAGGTTCCAATTATAAATTAGTTACAACCCATTTTACTACAATAATTGAAACTATTAATTAACGGAAACTTAAGAATTAAGTACCGGGTTTAAATTTCAAATCATTTAAAAAAATAGATGAACGTGTTTATATATCCAATTATATTTAAAACAATTTAAATTTTATATTTTTTCAAAATAAATCCGTAGTAAACTACTACAGTTGTCTTCCCACTTCGAAACTCGAAAATGAATGTCGATGATGCGTGCACTCATCACCGAAATTACTTTCTAGCGACATAGAGGGGAGTAAAAAATTTATTTCTTTCTAACAAATTATATTGAAATATTTATATCAGAAAATACTTCTAATAATATTATTACTATATTCCAAAATCGTTTGAAAGAAATTTTTAAAACCCCGGGACTAAAGTTCTAAATTCCAAATTTCATTTATTTTATTTTCTTTTCAAATCTTATTTCCAACCTATGCTTATAGATTTCCCTACCTAACAACCAATATACCACAACCAAATATATATCACTTATAAAAAATTTATTTTATATATATAGAAAATATAATAGACAAAATTATTTCATTTACCGTTATTCAAAACAAATATTGTGTCGGTCGTCCTATTAAGTATTTAAAAATCCCTACTGATGTCATAGCGTCCTATGCCCCAACCAGAATTTATAAATACAAAACGGAACAAATTAATACAATATTAAAACCTTTTATAACACTAACAAATACGCTCTCTCATATATACACTCAGAGACTCATCATAGGGTGTTACTGCCCTATTAATGAAGAGTCAGACCCCACAAAGCTAAGGTTTCTTGCTAAACCAAAGCTCTGATACCAGATGTAATGTCCGGCCTTTAGGCACGATTTAAATCGACGATAAACCCCACCCATCAGACTTAAACCATACAGAAGGGCGGATTATTATGGGGTAAATAAGAAAAAGCAGAGAAAGAAATAAAACAAAACAGAATCTTGCAGCGGAACGATAAAATATAATAATCAAATATATATTTCATGAAGCTGTTTTACAAAATATTTGATTATTCTTATACAATACATATCAGAGTTACACTTACCAAAGAATGTCAATAACAACGCAGCCGAACAGTGCGAATGTAGCAGAATACTATAATAACTAATGATAATAAATCTTCATCTTCGTCCTCCAAAATACGGTCTTCTAAATCCTAAAATGCTCAGGCTGACCCGAGCGAATTGAAAAGACAAAACACTCGAGTCAGAACTAAATGATCTTATGTGAGTTAAATCAACAGTAAACAATATGAGTGGAATGGCGTTAGAGATGTTTACGGGATTTGACATCTCCTATCAAGTGTCTAACATGAGTACAGTAACTTAAGAGATGTTCGAGATTCATTTAGGGATTTAATCCCATAGGGAAAAACCAACATTGTTTAAGCACACAAGCAGCCACTAAACACCTTTTAATTTATCTTTCATTAATTTCAATTCACTTTGTAATACTTGAACCAAAATTCTTTCTACAAGCATACACACACTCATACATATATCCACAAATCCGTATTTCTCAAATACTTGGAAAAATATTCATATACTTATCTCGACGATATAAGTATATTCACAACATTTAGGAAGATTTCACTTTTTATTCAATTCTAAAATCATTTATAAACTCCATTATAAATGCAGAAACCATTTATAAAACTCCTTTTAGAAATCTATAAACCCACTTCTAAAATTTCTTTTACAAATGTCTAAAACCATTTATAAAACTCTTTATCTTTTTTTACCAATCTTCCTTTAGTTTTCCAAAAACATGTTTTAAGATCTCTTATAATCCACATTTGCTTATAAAACCTTATTTATATCAAACATTTGTAGTATAAATTCTGATCATTTACTTAAAGGCACTTTTATATTATAGTAAGCATTATAAATAAATATTAACTTTAAAACATTTTAAAATAAAAATTAATAAATTCCAAAACATCCTAAATAAAAAACTAATTTATCTTCAATATTTTATAAATGCTAATAATTAATTTCCAAAACTTTATTGATAATTAATTCAAATTAATTTCAAACCATATTAATAATTTAAATAATTAACTTTTCAAAATATTAAAATATTGATAAACCACTTTAAAACAATATTAATATAAATAAACAACTTTTAAACATAATTATGTTTCCCTGATAAACATATACACTTAATTTCCAATATGATCATTCCCGTATTTATAAAATTATATTTATAAATCTCCTTCTCTTTTATAAAACTTCATTTCATAAAATCCCTTTATTTATGAACTCCATTTATAACTCTATCCTCTTTTTAAATCTCACTTTCAACTTTGAAAATAGAATCGACCATTTTTCAAAAACATTCTGCATATTACTATAAATCCGCAATTGTGATTTATTTTTCAAATTTATCCAATGATAAAGTTTCCTTTTATTTGTAAACACCATTAATAAGTCTATGCTTTTATAAATCGATACGATTTTACAATCTTCGTTTATTTGTAAAATGTCACCATTACACATTTTCCCATTTACAAACTTCCACAATTATAAATAAATCTTGATATATGTATGTACGTATATACACACATCAGTTTATATAAAACGGTTAGTAAATATTAATACCAAAATACTTCTATCTTCTTTTTAAAATTACATCCCTTTACTATAAAACACGGAATTATTTTAATATTCAAAAAAATCTTTAATCATAGTTCAAAATCTCTATTTAAAAATATTTTATAAAACTATAAATTTATAATCTCTAAAGATCATACATTTATTTTAAAACAAACCCGTTCTTTAAATAAATTCTAAGGATGAATATTTAAACATATAATTTTTTGAATTCACTTTAAATCCTTTTAAAAATAAATCTTCATTTCATAGTATTTCAAAAATATTAAAAATATAGCCCAGTGTTATCATAGCGCTAAATAGGGAAAATCACCCATGACATCAAATATGGCATCCAACACATCATATATAAAAAATATATGAAAAATAAAATCAATAGTGTGAAACCTATCTTTCTGCATCACATACAGTATATAACCAAATATTAAAAATCAACCGCTTCAATACCTGATCATATATAAAGGGTCATCCGCTCTTAAACAGGAACCTAATAGGGTCCCATCCACTCCAGGGGCAAAAATATATCCAAACCAACTAATGAATATAGTTAATCATCTAAATAGTCGATAATGATCAACAATTTCGACACATCCAATAATTAATTTTAACTAAGTGTATAGTATTTCTGACCCAAAAAGTGTGATTAACTCATATTGATTTCAATTTCGTCCAACGTTCTAGTTTGAATTAAAATTGAATAGGCGTTCGATTTTATCCCAAATTTCTATTTGACTTCGAATCCATCTAATCCAATTCCATAGCGAAGAACTCCCTGATACGATTGCGATGCAACTCGTCGCGTTTAGTTTGGACCTCGTATGAACAAGTTACAAGTAAATGAACATTCAATCGATTAATTAACTAATATAAATTAATCAATTAACGTTAACTACAGTTACTAATCCACGATTTACAAACCTAGGTCGCACTATTTCTAGAGCCTAAGCATGATATCCTATAACCATCGAAACTTCAACTCACCGCCACCGCCGTCTCAACGCTCCAACCGCCCCGCACCTCTATCAGTGCCTCCCTTGGTCAAGGCATTTTTTTGATACTGGCCTCGTTTCCCCAAGTCGCCTAACACCGACGAACTTAGCCGAAAACGCAGCAGCGTTTGAAATGAAATTCTGACCACCTCGCCACCACCTAAGGCGATCCCACCATTCATCATTCTCACCTTATCAAGGCGCACAAAATTGTAGTTGGGACCTAAGTCTTCCTCGACCTCTAGTAGCTCCGACGATGTACGGACATAAGATGGAGAAGTTTGGTGTTTTAAAATTTAAGGCGAAGTCTCCTTTTTTTCTCGTATTGCACGATAATTATATAAAGGAAGGGTATGGGCACAACGTAGGCAAAGGTACGGGTTGAACAGTGGTACGGTATGGGTTATTATATATATATATATATATATATATATATATATATATATATATATATATATATATCAATTTAATTTATCAAAATCAAGCTTAAATGTTCGAAAATCTCAAACTCCAAACGAGGCATACCACCTGACATTCTATATGTTATACCCCAATTTCGATCATAATGAAACTAATCTCGAGACCTAACTCGATCATATACAGAAAATAACTTTTCAGACCCAATTATAATATTAATTTCTAAAATTAATCTCAACGCGTTTTAAAATCGTATGACCAAACGATACGTCCAATCTCCATGAATTTCAACGGCACACTATAACTCACTATTATGAATCCAATGAAACTGATTTCGTCGAAATCCAAGACAGTGCCCCGGAAGGCTCTTTTCACTTGTTTTCATAATTCACTTTAATCACTTTATATTAAAAATTAAAATTTTATTATCTTCATTTCTATCAAAATAGAATTTGAATCAACTTTCCAAATCATTTATTCATTTCAAATTCAAGATTCGGTTATTCTAAATAGTACCAAATATTTATTTCAATAATTTACTTACCTAATGAATTGTTATACTTGAAAATCAAGTTATGTAACTTATAAAATTAAATTTCCATTATTTAAAATCAAATAAATATTCCAGGTTCAAATGACTAAATTTCTAAGTTGTTACAGTTTTATTCTCGCTCTTGTAGTGCATTATATATATACCTGCCTAGTAGCGATGACCCTTATTACAATTATATATTGCTTGTGATGCAGCAGAATATGTTAGAGGAATCCAACACGATTCCTCATCACAGTTGATTTTATTTACATACATACATACATACATATGTATATATATCCTAATGTCTGTTAGTTGTGATGCAAGGGAGCAGGTTGGAGGGATCCAATAGGATTCGTCACCATTGTTGATTTTAATAGTATTCCTGTCATATGAATTTTTAGATATTAAACCTGATTTTTGACACTATTGGTTATGACATTGTTATATATTCAAAACTTAAACCCTATAGTGATAGAAAGTCAATATTGTTATTGGTTAAACATTGGTAGCTATTGGCCTCAAATTAATATTTTTAAAAATACCATAAATTGCCATCTGAGTTGGAATTAGTTTTTGAGACAGAAAATTATTTTAAAATACAAATTTGGATTTCGAAAATATATTGTTTAATGGGATTTAACTTCTATTTCTCTCTAACGTTTTTAGCTGTCTTTTCTAAGTTATTTATTTATATTTAATATTTTTATGATTATTTCTATTTAATATTATTTTAAAGGATTATTTATTTATATTTAATATTATCTTAAAGTTATGTATCAATATTTTAATATTTTGACAAAGTTAATTATCTAAATAACTAATATGGTTTGAAATTAATAATAATTATTTATTAATAATGTTTTCGAAATATGTTGTTACTATTTATAATAATGGTAAAGATTAATTAGCATTATTTATTTAACAATGTTTTAAAATTATTAATTATTATTTTTAATAAGTTTTGAGGTTAATACTTATATTTATTTGTTAATGTTTATTACTAATAATTATTATTATATAATAGTATTTTAAAGTAAATGATTTTTATTTATTTATAATGTTTTCAAGGCTTATAAATAGAATTTTATAAATGGTCTTTGGTTTTATAAGGGAAATCTTATAAAATGTTATATAGGCTTAAATGTAGATTACGTACATGGAAAAGGAGTTTTATAAATAGTTAGATATTTGTAAACGAATTTTAGAAATGGGTTATAGATTTGTAAGTGGAATTTTATAATTAATTTTATGAATTTATAAATATTTATAGATGATTTGAGGAATGATTTAGAGATGTTTTTAATAGTTTCTAGAGATTTATAAAAAAAAATTATAAATGGGTTTAAAGATTTATTAAGAGATTTATAAATGATTTTACAATTGTATAAAAGGAAATCCTTCTCTAGTTCGCGAATACACTTATACAGTTGAGATAAGTATATGGATATTTTCCAAGCATTGAAAATATAAGGTTTGTGAATGAATCTTTGTAAAAGTATCTTGATACAAATTTTACAAAGTGACTTTAGTTAATGAAAGGATTAATTAAGGAGGCTGGTGCTTACTTATGTTCTTAACCAATGTTGGTTTCCATTTTGAAATAAATCCTGTGTTGTTAGTTGTTAAATAATAGACTATCAAAGATGGACCCAAATTAATTATGGAAATATATAAAAGAAATATGTGAGTTATGGCACTGTTGTAACGACCCACCTTTTTGGATGGTTCAAATCAATAAAAAACCTCACATGTCAGACTCAAACCATTCCAAAGGGAGGATTGTTAATGGGGTAAATTATAAGAAAAAAGGAAACCAAAACACAGAATCTCAGAATGGAATGACGAAATGTAATAATCAAATAAACAGTTCATGAAGCTGTTTTACAAATAACATTTGATTACACTTTTACAATTCAAATCAGAGTTATACATACATCATAAATAAACAAATAATGCGTGGAACACAAAATGCAGTGGAATAAAAACTAGAAATAATATACTAAATCTTCGTTTTCGTCCTCCAGAAAATAGTCTTCAATACACTTAAAAAGCTCAGACTGACCCGAGCATAATGAAAAGACAAAACACTTGAGTCAAAACTAAAAGATCTTATGTAAGTCAGATCAAAATAAGCAAAATATAAATACTAGTGCAATGGTTTCATAGATGCTATGGGTTTTTTATCTCCTATCAAGTGTAAAACGTAAATATAATTATTTAAAGGGTTACAAATAATTCGAAATATCAATTTTAATCATCTAAATAAAATAAATCTAAAGTATGAATTAATTTGAACCCTTTAAATAATTCAATTCCAAATAAAATCCATATTCAAGAAGTTATATGGATGTATGTCATTTCAACCAGTATCAAAAATCAACATTTCCAAATCAATGAAAACTGCTCTGATTTATCATTTCAACGCATAACGATTTTCCACTAATCTATAAGATTATTTTGGTATGTATAATTTCAACCCATACGGATAACCTAGATATAAACATAAATAACATCCAATCATCCAAAATATCAACCAATAACATCCATCCAATCATCCAAATATCAACAATTGAACATACAGCACAATCATAATTGAAATCAACCAATAACTACCAACAATTTACTGGTTATTATTAATAGGTATTTAACTAGCAATTTAAATTTCAGTATTAAATTAAATGGAAAATAAATTCAACAAAAGTCCGATTTAATTGGAACGAAAATATAAAATATACTAAACAGCAACCAATCAATTTCTAATCATGTTATAAATTCAATTTAACTAACATAAGAAAATTTAAGTTATGAGTGTTTGCTCACCTTTCGTGGCCACAAAGGTGATGAAAAAATGGAGCAATATGAAGATTTCTAGTAAAGATCAAAATGCAAAGAAAATCCAATAAAGCTTAGACACAAACACGAATCAATAAACAAGTTTCAACTACTTCCAACTTTCAAACAACCCAAGATTCGAACTATGGACAAACCTGAAACTAGGTCATCTTTACGAAAATATTCGGACGAGAATATTACTGAATCTGTAAAAGTGACTAACTAGAAGTTGTTATAGATTATTTTCTCTCCGCTTTCAAAAATATATTCGCTCATAAAGTCTCCATATTGAGGAAGTTCTGGTCAAAACAAACAGAGGTGTTTTTTGAGTTGAAAATCTGAGTTCAAAAATACTTCAAAAAGATTTGAGTTTTGGCAAAGCAATTAAGGAATTTAAAGAATCGATCTAAAAGAAAGTTTAAGCCACTGGAAAAATAAATGTTTCGGAAGAGGAATCACATAATTTGGTTCATTCCTGAAGAAGATATGATTGATAAAATAGGGGGTATTTTAGGCCAAAATGGACCCGAGATAGGACTTGAAAAATGGAGTTTTTGATATAGAAATATTCAGAATAGGAAGAAGGGTTCAACAACAAAGTTGCTGCCACTGAAATTATACATGCTTCAAAAAAATTATTTAGTTTGGAGAAGTTTATTGGAATATAGAATCCATGGAAATAAGGAGAAAAAGGAGGAAAATTGGGAAGGGGAAAAGAAGGGAAAAAGGAGAATGAAGATGAGAGGGAAGGTGGAAGGAAATGGCTTTGAAGATGGTGGAGAGGGCTGCGGCTATAAGGGAGGAGGAAGAGTTGAAGGAGAGGAGGAAAGGAGTTTTGATTTGTGCGGTTTATGGATTTTTTGATCTAGAGTTCTCTGTAGATTTGAGGAGAAAGAAGAAGTGTGCAAAGAAAGTTTTTCAGGAGAAAAATTACAGGCGTAGATTTTATCAGATAAGAAACATAAGGTCGTAGGCAAAGGGATGGTCACATGGTTGACTAGAGTCTCTTAGTTAACCAAGGCGCATTAGACCAAACAAACCCAATATGCCTTAGCCATACAAAACACAACTAAACACTGCCAATTCATGTTAATTTTTCACAGTAATTCAAATTTTTAAAGCAATAAGAATTTGATTTTGACGATCAAAAGTGGAGGAAAGATCAAAATTCAGTCTAGTATCATATAAAACGAATAAAATATTAAAATTCAAATTAAAAATTTTCAAACAAAAGCCAATCTTTGACTAAGTTTGACCGATATTTGAAATTTCATAAAAAAATTATTTTACTAAATTTGGTCAAATAAAACACTCAACGTCACAAATTTAAATATTTTTATTTAATTTTTATTTAAATTTAAAATATTTCCAGTTTAAAGTTGTTAAAAGTTACGAATCGTTACACTTTATCTTAATTGAAAGATGTGATATCAATTAATGCAATATTAATTTGTTTCCTCTTATCATTTTAAAAGGTTAAATGTCATTAACTATGCATCCAATTCTCATCCAGTTACATTCAACCCTATGTTATCATCCTTATTATTCAATCAACAATACCTTATGAATTGTATTAACATAAGTTTACATTTTAATACATTCATTATTTTACCGTTAACATCTTTTACCATATTAACTGCAATAGTTAATTACATAAATTTTCATTGATTTTCAAATTAATTCCAAACATGTTAAATAATTAGATGATAAATGAACAATTATTACCTTTAAGTAATTTAATCATATCTACAAGTTTATTATCTACTACATATGTTATAACTACTTACACATTGCTGATTATATTCAATTTCAATTAACAACATATAATTCCAACATTCAATTTCCTTAATTCGATTAGTTACCCATTTAACATTCAAATAGATAAATTAATGAGAAGATAATGACAATCATCGTTTATAATAGTAGTTCGTATCCATTATCTTATCATTTACAACCAAGGCTAATAACAAAATGACTTTACATTTTACATTTACCTATTCCAATCAATTACATATAATCTCATCATTAAATGCATCATCAGTTTGTTTCATTACTTATAATTATAACCGATTAACCTTAGAATTACATCCATTGATTGAAATTGGATTAAAATGGTTATCATTTACATTAAATCAACGGTACTATATTGCATTCTAATTGTTTTATCATAACAAATCATAAATTTTAAATTATTACAATATTAATAATTCAAAATATTATTAAATTAAATATTTAATTACTGAAAAATATGGGTCGTTACAACAGTCATCTCCGATGATGTTGTATTATGCGTAAATATGTCATTTTGTTCTCCTTGGACAACAATAAGAAATCCACTAAATAATGGTTAGGTGGTGATTTATGCTCTATCTTTTATTGTTTATTTCCTAAAGAACCGGGGTTGAGTTTACCAAAAATTATAGAAAGTTGTTTTAAAGAAATTAAGATCAGATATGTTATCCCAAAACCATTTCTATTCAACTCAAGCACTTTAAAGTGAAAATATCTTGAAAATGATGGAGTTGAATACGGACCGGTATGCTAGTAACTAAGTTGTGTATGGAATCCATTCTCTAATACATGCCTTTTCGGTTTTAGTTGTATACCTATTATGGTGGAATATATTTAATGTAGCAATTTTGGTTATGATTGATAAGTATTTGTACTCTGGACATTATTATAATATCAATTTATTTTCTATAGAATTTTTTTTTGTTATCGTAAGGTAAAAACCCATCCATGTTTCTATGCAGTGTGGACTTACGAGATACTTTATTTTCGATAGATTTTTAAAACATTAAAATTCAAATGGGTGTATTTATCTCATGTTGGTTTACCAAACTGATTCGAAAGTTATTTTATTTTAATGCTCGGACCAGACCGAGCATAATTACAGATTGCTTTGGATGCATTGAAGCTCAGAAGACAAGTTAGAGGTCCAAAATATATCTACGTATTTCCTTCATGTTCAGTTGTGTTGTCTGTTAGTTGTATTTATCAGCAATTGTAAGGATGGGCTGTTATAACTATCGAGGCTGAAATAGGTTAATGTACTCTGATTGATGTGTTATACTACATTTTCTTTGTGTAAAGATTGTTGTTTATTATAGATTATTTGTTTCACTATTAAATTCTATATTGTTAAAAAAAATTCTTCCTTCCTTTTTCTTTTCCCTATTATCCACCATTCCGTTTCAATTTGAGTGGGTCATGCACGGTTGATTTTTCGCTTAAATTGAATGGAAAATTGGGTCGTTACATTAAATCATATGGTTTTTGGAGAAATCAAAAATGCAGTTGTGCGATAAAGAGGTGTGAATTCAATCTGTGATTATTGTTGAACAATTCAAATGTCAATGTTCGCATGTCATCCTAGCTAGTGGTGTGACAATTTGACTGAATTCATTACAACAACGTGCCTTTTCGATCGTTAGAAGTCAACACTAGTACACCCATGGCATTCACGTGCCAAGCATCCGAGTGCCGAGAAGACAAATTGTTGGGGTGAAAGAAAATAAAAGATAGAAAAGAATCTCACAAAATGACGACTAATATATAATATAACAATGATCTGTACAAAAGAGAAACTTGATATACATAAATAAGAAGTAACTAACTTGTCATCGATCTGGACATTTATAATAGCATGTCCTTACAATTACTAACAAATAAAAACAAGAAATATCATGGAAATATAAGAAAATATGGGAATACATTTTGGAATCTAGCTCATCTCTTGAAGTTACAAAACATTCGTAACTAAATCTACAAAATTACTCGGGTCTGACCGGAGCAATATAAGACCCTTCCAATAAAAACTTCCGAAAATAAAGGTATCTCTTAAGACCAGGCATAAATATGTACTGATTTTTTCCTTACGATAATCAAACCATTTCAAATAGAAAATTCAATGATATTACAATAATGTTTAGGGTTTAAAATAAATATATAACATAGCTGAAATGCTTGCATCTAAATTTCCAGTATTTGGGCACAACTAAGTCCATAAGGGTACGTATTGAAGAATGGATTCGATATAATGACATGGTAAGGGACTAACTTCCATATAGTACATCTCTTGAGAAAATATCCCAAGGCTGCAAAATTCCACCTCTACTAACATAAAGCAGGTATGCCCCTCTAAAATGATAAGTCGGATTACATCATCCCCAGGGCACCAAAGCTGCAAACCTACTGCACCTGGCCCCACTCTTCCTATGTGCACGCAGAACAAAATCCATAAATATCAATCTAGATTTGGAAAATGATGATCCTAACGGTAGTGAACCACATAGCTCTACCGCATCTTCTCTGTTTTTGTCATCAATGGGTTGTGAAGCTTGTGAGATCACGATACCTTTGTCCTCTCTTACCAGTTCCCAATTGGAATGCTAATGCTACTCTCCAAGAAACAATGCAATGTTAGCATTCATCCATACAAATTGTTTAGGATATGAACAAACCGAAGACATTACTTCTACTACGTCCATTTGGAATCACCATTAGGATTAGCAGCAAACAACCTTTGCACTTCAAAAAACTACATTTTTGATTCCATCATCTCGAACCAATCATGATCTTTTCCAAATAATTGAATATGTATATGGTTTAAGAGTGGTTATGGTTTCGAGTCATCTCAAATAAGTACACTCTCCCGCTTACCGGTTGCTCCAAAATCAATCGATAGATTTAAATAAACTCAACTTCGGTTCTTTTGAAAATAAACAGACAATACAAAAGAGTGGAGATATCACCACCTAACTGTCTAAGTAGACAGATTTCCTTATCATTTTCCTAAAAGAGCAAAACAAGTTTATACGTATATTATATAATCATCGAAGATAACTATACCATATAATTCCCATGTTTCTTATAGATATTTTAGAGTTATATTTGGTCAAGATTTAATAGTCGGTTATTTAACTATCAAATAAATAAACAATCTAATTAGAGATTTAATATCAAAAGAAACCTAGCATCTTATAAGCACATAAGCACCCACTAAGCCTCTTTAATTAATCTTCTCATTAATTAAATCACCTTTCAATTATTTGAAATATTCTTATACTTATCTCAATGATATAATTATATTCACAAAACACTAGACCTAATATTCTTGGAAAATATTTTCCCTTTTCCAAAATCATATTTAAAAGGGCCGAAACAAATGTCATTTAAAACGTTGTTACTATAAACTCAAACCCTTTCCTTTTGGTGTAAGTAAATGGATCATATTGAAATTAGAGTAAATATACTAACCACCATTATATGATTTCAAACAATTTTATCCCTTGATTAACAATGTAGTCTAACAAGTTAGCATACTATCCTTCCCTCGATACACATTCCTAGTTCTGAAGACAGGGACAAATTTCCATACCTAACTAACCTACTTCCTGAGGCCCTTCTAAACTATTTTTTCTAGCCTTAAACCCAACATCAAGCACGAACTCCTCATAATTCGCCCCTAAAAATTAACCGATGCCATTGACCTTGCAGAGCTAATTGAAACCAAGCTATTTGATACAGAACCTATCAATAACCAACCACTATATAGCCAGCCACAACAATTACCACTACCTTCATTAACCCTATTCCATTTACCAACCCTAAACATGAACACAAACTCTCCTATAACGAAACTCACCACACCGAAATGCAAGCAAGAAGAGCATAGGGACTATGCTTTAAATTTGAAGAGAGATATTAGCCTGGATATAAATGCAAAGCACAAAGTATTCTCTTATTCATCCCAATACAATGACGAACAAGACTCGAATTTTTGTCCTTTTCAGTTACCGTACCTACAGATAACCTACAACCCGAAATCTCCTACCAATCCCTCGTCGGATCTACTCACCCTAAATCCATCCACGTATAATCCCTAATTAATAATCAACCGATCTCAATTTTAGTAGACACGGATAATAACGCAACTATATCAACCCCAAAATAGCTCAATTCTTGGTATTAGTAGTAGCTATACGATGCGATTTCTTGGTCGCAATCGAAAGTAGTGAAAAGCTTTAGTGCCAAAGTGATTGTCGGTAAGTTAAAATTCTATCAATACATGTATATTTGTTGTTGATCTTAATATACTTGATCTTGTAGAGGTTGATGTGGTCTTCGGTATTGAATGGTTAAAACTTTAGGGAGTTTTCTTATGGATCACAAATATTTGACTATGTATTTTGATTACAACCACTCACCCATTGTTTTAACAGGATAAAATGAACTCGAAGGCCAACTAGAAATTTCCATGCAACAACTGAAGAGATTAACTTGTACAACCTCTATTTCATTATTCCTTTACTTGCACACTAATTCCAACCCAAACCCGATCGCCCTAAATGCTAGTACAATTCCCAAATTCAACATATTTTAGCCCAATATCCTCAATTATCTACTCGGCCATAGGCCATCCTTCACATCATAACCTATACCACAGCATTAACCTTAAAAATCATTCACAACCTATAAATGTCAAGCCATATAGTTACCCGTATTTTCAAAAAAATAAAATTAAAACTCAAATCCAAGAAATGCTTAACTCAAAAATTATTCAAATGTCACCCTTTTCCTTCTCTAGTCCTTCTCGTTAAAAAGAAATACAAGATATGGAAATTTTGTGCCAATTATAGCTCCCTTATTGCCATCACTAACGAAGATCGATTTCCTATACCCACCGTGGATGGATTATTTGATGAATTATATGGTTTCGCTTATTTTTCTTAATTAGACTTCGAAGTGACCACTTTCAAATCTATGTCCATCTCCCCGATATACTCAAAATTGCATTTCAAACCCATGATGGTCATTATAAATTTTTACTTATGTCATTTGGGCCAACCAATGCTTTTTTAACCTTTCAAGCTGTCGTGAATAATATATTCCATCCTTACCTTGTTTTTTTGGTAACTTTCTCATTTATAGAAACTCTTGGGACTCCCATATATCCCACTTAAACATCACTCATGACATCTTGATGCAACATCAACTTTATGCCAACTTATTAAGTGTGTATTTAGACTCATCGAGTTATCATACTTAGGCCATATTATTTCAAATGAATGTGTCAAAGTCGATCCTACTAAAGTGGATGCAATTGAAAATTGGCCAACTCCCACTTCCCTTACAGCATCTGTGGATTTTTGGGCCGCACAAGCTATTACTGTCGCATTATTAAAGACTATGCTCTTCTTTGTAATCCCACTAACCATTTTCTTAAAAATGAAAAATCCTTTTCTTGGCCCAGAAAGCCCACAAGGCCTTCCTCCTCCTCAAACAGACAATCACCCATTTGCCCATCCTCATTCTTCCCAAATTCACCTAGTCTCTTGACCTCACTGCCGACACTATAGGAACTGCTATCGGCGCATGCCTCTACCAAAACTATTGATCCATTACTTACTATGGTATCTCGTGACCACACTTGCTCTAGAAATTATCCATGTATGCCTATAAAATGTTCGCTATTATTTTTGCTGTTAAGAAGTGGCGACATTATCTACTTCGCCACCGTTTCTCCATCATCACCAACCACCAACGCTTATGTAAACTCTTCATACAAACCATCCAAACATAGGAGCAGCGGAAATGGGTATCAAATCTTCTGGGATTTGATTTTGGCATTAAATATAAACCAAGTTCTCAAAATCGGGTAACCAATAGCATGGCTTGATGGACCATTGTGTTGAATTTTGGAGACACTATATGGAGAAATAAAGAGGGTGGAAGTAGCTTGATAACGGTGAAAACAGTTCGTAAATTGGACTCGGACGAGAAAGATATGGCGAAGAAGGTGGAGTGCTATTGGAGTAATAAGTGACAAATGTCTGTCATGAAGTGGCAGAAATCTGAGCTTAGGGTTTTGGTAACAAGAGAGTTGTGATAGACATTTTTCATCTTGTGACAAATTTTTGATAGTAGGCTTAGTGTAGCCTGAAAGTTGCGACGGACGTTTGAGAAGTTGTGACAGACGTCTAACGCGGTACAGTTTTGTCTTTTCGGCCCAGAATTTATGTATTTGCATGTAGGGCTTCATGGGGAAAATTGAGTATTTATCAATGAAGGTTGGTTCACTACATAAGCTATTTTTAGGATTCAAAGCAAGATGACTTTACGACTGCAAGGGTTCAATCAAAGGTTTTATCCTCCATTAACTAAGTTTAGCAAAACCTAGTTTTCTTTAATTCTTTTCTCGACAAATCTATTCTATTTGAAAACTTATCATTATAATCAATCTCTTGTAGTCTGCTCATTTGTATTAATAATGGCTCTCCCACAAAGTGGATGTACACTAACAAACATTAGTGGAACCACTATAAATTGGTGTGTGACTTATTTTATCATTATTTTTTTAGTTTTTCTATTACTTATTTGGTGATTGTGATTGTGATTGATTTTGGTTTGGAATGAGATTTGGATTGAGATGTTGACTGGTTGTTTTTGTACTTCTTACCACGATCTCATTTTTCGTTGTGATAACGGGTTTTGATTTGAGTGGTCTCGAGTCGAAATCGCTATAACATTTAGTATCAGAGCTTTTTGGTGTTGGTATGTGGTTGTGGAAATGCCGAAATCATATAATACATCAAGTAGTTGCTCAATGGTTAGTCCAAGTGGTGTAGCGTCGTATGTATATGGCTTTGGGATCACAATTGGTTATAGGCAAGTGAAATGGCGACAATGATTTTGAAAAGTGGCAATGGAGTACGAAAGCGGGTCATAAGAGGAATCGAGTGCATCGGTAGTGTTTAGTACACATTTGTTGCCGGTGGACATTTTCGATGTTGAGAGAGAGAAAATGAAGAGTGGGCATTCACTACTCTTCAACTTGCTATGCGAGAGAATGTAATCTTCGAAATTAGTGGTGAAGCTACCGCTAAGGGTATATAGGTCAATTTGGAGGAGTTATATATAAAGAAGTCACAAACTAATCATTTGATTTTATTGCGAACATTCTTCACCTATAAGAAGGTACTTTGACTCTTGATGATTTCAGAACAAGTCTTCATAGCGAGAAGTTGTGGGATCAACTAAAGGAGTTGGGTGGAGGAAGTAGTGGTGCTAGTAGTGGCCATGGTTTATTTGTGGAGAAGGAGAGATATGAAAAGAAAGGGAACCAGGGGTATTCTACATCAAGGAAGCTTAGTTAGAGAGGAAAGTCAAAGAAAAGAAATGGCAAGTGCTTTATTTGTAAGAAAGTTGGTTACTGGAAGACTGAGTGTACGGATAAGGAGAAGGCAAGTAGGAATTAGCATCTCCATCCATAGTGACGGAGAGTGGATTTGGTGAGGGGGACATAAATTTTTTGCTGGCAGTAGCATCAGATGTTTCGGATAGCAAATGGTGCTCGATTTGGAAGCATCATATGACACCGAATAGGAACTTTTTTCTTCTTAAGCCAGCAAAGAGGGAAATTCAATTGTTATGGTAAATGGTGCATTTGTAAGTCAAAGTGGATTGGTTCCGTGCAAATTTAGCTATTTGATGGAGTGGTTTGTACTGTCACTAATGTATGCTATGTTTCGAGAATTCGAAAGTTTATTATCTCTTTAGGGTAGTAGGAATATTCAGGATGTAAGATCACTATTGAGAGTGATGGCTTGTAGGTTTCAAAGAGTGTGCTTGTGGTGATGAAGGGTACTAGGACTCATGGTGTTTATTTTCTTTAATGATTGACTATTGATGGTGAAACTTGTGTGGGATTCGTTAGTTCTTGTGGCTTGGATGTGAATAGGTTGTGACATTTGAGGTTAGGTCATGTCTCGGAAAGGAGTTTGGATATTCTTTGATAGAAGGAAATGATCGATGGAGAGATTGTCAACAAACTAGAGTTCTACAAGGAATGTGACATGGAGAAGCAAACAAAAGTTTTATTTGGTGAAGAAAAACATGATTCGAGAAGGGTTCTTGAGTATACCTTACACGGTTGTTTGGGGACCGGCACCGAAAGCTTCTTTAGGAGGAGATCGTATATTTCCTTCATTGAAGATTTTTCTCGAAAAGTATGGGTGTATGTAATGAAGGCCAAGTTGGAGGCATTTGCAAAGTTCAAAGCATGGAAAGCTCTTGTTAAGAATGAGAGTGGCAAGTCTTTGAAGGTACTAAGGTCTGACAACATTGGAGAATGTGATTTCAGTGAGTTCTTGGTGTTCTGCAAGCACTATGGAATTCAAAGGTATTTTACTACATCAGGGGATCCGCATTCGAATAGAGTCGCAGAGCAGATGAACCATACTCTATTTGAGAAAGCTCGATGCTTGAGATTGACATCGGGTTTGTCTATGTAATTTTGGGCCGAAGCCTTGTCAACCACGGCGCATATTATTAATTGAATTCCATGCTCAGCTATTGATAATAAAATTCCGAAGGAAGTATAGAAAGGAAAGAGTGTTGACTTGAGTTATCTTCATGTGTTTGGTAGTCCGATTTATGCGCATGATTTGGGAAATGATGAGCTCTATCCTAGAGCTTTCAATGGGATTTTTCTTGGTTATACAGAGGGTGTAAAAGGCTATTGGATATGGAATTCAAAAATAAAGAAAATTATGAATTCTCGTCATGTTACTTTTGATAAGTCGGCTTTGTTCAAGGAGAATGAGAGCTCATTGGATGTTCCGAATTTGGTTCATGGTGAATCGAAGGGGTAGGAAGTAATTCCCACTTTTCGTCCAAGGGTTAGACAATTAGAGATGGTTGTGAGAGGAAGCGGCTGATGTAACATTGCATAGTCCATAGCTTTCCTCTAGTAGTGTTGTTGTACATGATTTTAGAGATAATTTGGTCCAAGGTGGAGCCAAAAGGAGTTTGGCTGATAGTATTGCTACTCGGGTGGGTCGTTGTGCTCTAGAGCCACCTGATAGATATGATGATTAGAACTATCGTAGCTTTTGTGATAATTTGGACTATGCTCTTTTTGTAGTCCAAGATGAGTCGACGGGCCTTGATGACATCTTGGATTCGAGTAATCGCACGAAGTGGATTTGTGCCATAGTGGAAGAGATGCAATCATTGATGAAGAATCAAACATAGAATTTAGTTCCACTTCCTAAAGGAAACCATGCTATATTGTGCAAATAGATATATAAGGTGAAGGACGATGGGAGATACAAAGATAGCTTAGTGGCTAAGAGGTTTGCACAAAAGAAGGGAAAGGAGAATGATGAGATTTTCACACAGGTTATGTGGCATACTTCAGTCCGGATATTACTTCCTATAGTTGTTATTCACAACTTGAAGTTAGGGAAACTTGATGTGAAAACCGCCTTCTTGCATAGTGAATTGGATGAAGACATCTACATGGAGTAACCAAAAGATTTGCTTGTAGATGGTAAGTCAAATTTGGTTTTCAAGTTAAAGAAATCACAATATGGTTTAAAACAATCACATAGACATTGGTATAAGAGATTTGTCATTTTATGCTCAAAAATGGTTTTGATAGAAGCATCAAGAATGCTCGTGTACATTTCAAGAAGTTAGAAAATAATTATTGGGTGTATTTACTCTTTTCTATCGATGACATGCTCATTAGTTCTAAGGATAAGAATGAAATCAACAAGTTGAAATTGAATCTAAAACAAGAATTCAAAATGAAGGATTTCAGAGAAGCAAAGAGGATATTGGGCATGGAAATAAAATGGGAACAAAAGCGATTTAAGTTAAAATTGACTCAAAAGAGTATATAGAGAAAGTGCTTTGTTGCTTTAGCATCGAGAACGCAAAGCCATCAAATACCCCTTTACTTTTTCGTATGAAGCTTTCAAGTAAGGGATCATCTATCTTGGAGAAAGACAAAGCTTATATGGTAAAGGTGTCATATGCTAGTGTGGTTGGAAGTTTAATGCATGCTATGGTGTATAAGAGGCCCGATATTGCAAATGCCATCAGGTTGGTTAGTCGATATATGGTTAATCCAGGAAAATTGCATTGTGAAGCTATGAAGCTTATATTGAGATACCTCAGAGGTACGGCATCTCATGGTCTTGTTTTTTACGGTAGTGATAGGGATGAATTACATATTGGTTGGTTATTGTGATTCGGACTACACTGCTGATAGGAATTGATGAAAATCGATTTCCGAATATGTCTTCACACTTGGTGGTATGGCTATAAGTTGGAGATCGAGATTTCAAACCGTAGTTTCTTTATCCACTACGGAGGGAAAGTTAATAACCGCAGTAGAGGCGACCAAGGAGGCACTTTATTTGAGGCAATTTTTGTGTAACTTAGGATTCGAGCATGATAGTACCAATGTTCGATGTGATAGCCAGTGTTATTTAGTTGGCACAGAATATGGCTTTTAGCTCATGGACTAAGCACATTGAAGTGAGAGAGTCATTTTAAGTAGTCATGGATGAAGATAAACAAGTTATGTATGGAAAGCGCACAAAAAGGATAAAGCGGCGGATATGTTCACTAAGGCATTGTCGGTTGAGAAGTTTGGGCATTTCTTTAACTTAATTCACTTGTTAAAGTGCTAGGTTCCGGGGTGGCACGGTTGAGGGAGGCTCTTGGTTATGCATCATAAAGAGTATCAGTGAGAGGTTGTAGTTTTATCTTCTTGATGAGTACAAGTTTACACTCCTTAGTGCTTTTGACTTTTGGTGAGACGGCTTTGGATTTGGGTACTTTCAACACTTCGTTAGCTGGCGGGGCTTTGGTTGAGCTATTTGATGGAGTGCAATAGGTGGCAGCTTTAAAAGTTATGATAGTTTGGAACTATCGGTTGTTGATGATGGTATGGTCCCATTGGTTCATGGTGACGGCAATGGATATAGTGTCGAGGTGGGATGTTGAATTTTCGCAACACCATATGGAGAATTGAAGAGGTCAAAAGTATCTTGATAACAGTGAAAACGATTCGCAAATCAGAGCTCGAAGAAGAAAGATATGGTGAAGAAGGTGGAGTGCTGCTAGAGCAACATGTGATAGACGTCTGAGCTCTGGGTTTTGGTAACCCGAGAGTTATGACAGACATCTATCATCTTGTGACAGACGTCTGACAGTAGGCTTACTACAGTCCGAAAGTTGTGATAGACGTCTGAGAGGTTGTGACAGACGTCTGAAGCAATGCAGTTTTGTTTTTGTTTTTTTGGCCTAGAATTTATGTATTTGCTTGTAGGGCTTCTAGGGGAAAATCGGGTATTTGTTACTGAAGGATGGTTCATTATATAAGTTATTTTTAGGATTCAAAGCAAGATGACTTTATGACAGCAAGATTTTAATCAAGGGTTTTATCCTGCATTAACTAGGGTTTAGCAAAATCTAGTTTTCTTCAATTCACTTCTCCATAAATCTACTTTATTTGAATATTGATCATTGTAATCAATCTCTTGTACCCTTTCCATTGGTATTAATAAAGGCTCTCTCTCAAATTGGATGTACATTAGTAAGACGTTAGTGGAACCACTATAAATGAGTGTGATTTATTTTTTCGTTATCGTTTTAGTTTTCTATTGCTTGTTTGGTGATTGTGATTGGTTTTGGATTGGACTGAGATTTGGATTGAGATATTGATTGGTTGTTTTTGCACTTCTTACCACGATCTTGTTTTTCGTTGTGATTTGAGTTTTGATTAGAGTGGTCTCGAGTCGAAGGGTGCGCTTGTGTTGATTTGGGGTGTTAGGACTCAAGTTTATTTTCTTCAAGGATTCACTATTGAAGGTGAAACTTGTATGTGAAGTTCTTATGGCTTGGATGCAACTAGGTTGCGGAATTTGAGGTTAGGTCATGTCTTGGAGAGGAGTTTGGATATTCTTTGAAAGAGGGAGAAGTAAAAAAAAGTTTCATTCGGTGAAGGAAAATATTATTCGAGAAGGGTTCTTGAATATACTTACACGGATGTTTGGGGACCGATACCAAAAGCTTCTTTGGAAGGAGCTCGTATATTTCCTTCATTGATGATTTTTCTCGAAAAGAATGGGTGTATGTAATGAAAACCTAGTAGGAGGCATTTGCAAAGCTCAAAGCATGGAAAGCTCTTATTGAGAATGAGACTGGAAAGTCTTTGAAGGTTTTAATATCTGACAATGGTAGAGAATATGTTTCTAGAAAGTTCTTGAAGTTCTGCAAGCATCATAGTATTCGGAGGCATTTGACTACAGTGAGAGATCCACAGTCGAATGGAGTTGCGGAAAGGATGAACCGTATTCTACTTGAGAAAGATCGATGTTTTAGATTGACATCGGGATTGTCTAAGGGATTTTACGCCGAACCGTTGTCAACCACGGTGCATATTATTAATTGAATTCCATGCTCGGCTATTGGTATAAAATTCCGAAGAAAGTATGGGAAGGAACAAGCATTGACTTGAGTTATCTTCGTGTGGTTGGTAGTCCAGTTTATGTGTATGATCCAGGAAATGATAAGCTTGACCCAAGATCTTTCAAGGGGATTTTTCTTGGTTATACAGATGGTGTTAAAAGCTACCGGATACGAAATTAAAAAATGAAGAATGTTGTGAATTCTTGTCATGTTACTTTTGATGAGTCGACTTTTTTCATGGAGAATGAGAGCTCATCGGATCTTTCGAATTTGGTTCATGGTGAATCGAAGAGGATGGAATTAATTCCCACGTTTAGTCCAAGGAGTAAAGTAATTGGAGATGCTCTTGAGGAGGAAGAAATTGACATAACATCAGATAGTCCATAGGGTTCCTCTAGTAGTGTTGGTGACGTATATGATTCTAAAGAGCATTCAGTTCAAGGTGGAGCCGAAAGGAGTTTGGGCGATGGTATTGCTACTCGAGTGGGTCATTGTGCTATAAGGCCACCCGATAATATGGTGATTGGAACTATCCTAGCTTTTGTGATAATTTTGACTATGATCTTCTTGTAGTCCAAGATGACACGACGGACCTTGATGATGTCATGGATTCAACTAATAGCTCAAAGTGGATATGTGCCATTGAGGAGATGCAATCATTGATGAAGAATCAAACTTGGAATTTGGCTCCACTTCCTAAAGGAAATCGTGCTATAGTGTGAAAAGGGACATACAATGTGAAGGATGATGGGAGATACAAAGCTAGATTAGTGGCTAAGATGTTTGCACAAAGGAAGGGAAAGAAGTATGATGAGATATTCACACCGGTTATGTGCCATACTTCAATCTAGATATTACTTCTTGTAGTTTTTATTCATGACTTGGAGTTGGGACAACTTGATATGAAAACCGCCTTCTTGCATGGTGACTTGGATGAAGACATCTACATGGAGCAACCGAAAGGTTTCCGTGTAGATGGTAAGCCAAATTTGGTTTGCAAGTTAAATAAATCACTATATGGTTTGAAGCAATCACCTAGACAATGGTACAAGATATTTTATCATTTCATGCTTGAAAATGTTTTTGATAGAAGCATCAAAGATGCTTGTGTACATTTCAAGAAGTTAAAAAATGATTGTTGGGTGTATTTACTTTTGTATGTGGATGAAATGCTTATTGCTCCGAAGGATAAGAATGAAATCAACAAGTTTAAAATTGAGTCTAAAATCGGAATTCGAAATGAAGGATCCTAGAGAAGCAAAGAGGATATTAGGCATGGAAATAAAAAGGGATCAAAATCGATTTAAGTTAAAATTGACTCAAAAGGAGTATATAGAGAAAGTGCTTTGACGATTTAGCATAGAGAATGTAAAGGCACAAAATACACCTTTACTTTTGCATATGAATCTTTCAAGCAAGGGATCATCTATCTTGAAGAAAGACAAGGCTTTTATGCTAAAGGTGCCAAATGCTAGTATGGTTGGAAGTTTAATGTATGATATGGTGTATATGAGGCCCGATATTACAAATGTCATCAGGATGGTTAGTCGATATATGGTTAATCCTAGAAAATCACATTGGGAAGCTGCAAAGCTTATATTAAGATACCTTAAAGGTATGTAATCTCATGGTCTCTTTTTTTGCGGTAGTGAGGAGATGAATTGCAAGTTGATTTGTTATTATGATTCAAAATATGCTGGTGATAGGGACGATGAAAATCAACTTCCGCATATGTCTTCACACTTGATGGTACAGCCATAAGTTGAAAATTGAGGTTGCAAACCGTAGTTGCTTTATCCACTACGGAGGCAGAGTTGATAGCTGCGGTGGAGGTGGCAAAGGAAGCACTTTATTTGAGACAATTTTTTTGTGACTTGGGATTTAAGCATAATATTATTGATGTTCGGTCAAAGTGCTATTCAATTGGTAGAGAATTTGGCGTTTAGCTCATGGCACATTGAAGTGAGAGAGTCATTTTTAGTAGACATGGATGAATATAAGCAAGTAGATCTTTGGAAAGCGCACACAAAGGGTAATGCGATGTATATGTTAGCTAAGGCAGTGCTGGTTGGGAAGTTTGAGAATCGCTCGAACTTGATTCACTTGTTGAAGTGCTAGGTGCCACGGGGTGGCATGGTTGAGGGTGGATCTTGGTTATGCATAATAAAGAGTATTAGTGAGAGATTGTGGTGCTATCTTCATGGTGAGTACAAGTTTACTTTCCATAGTCCTTTTGTCTTTTGGTGAGATGGCTTCAAATTTAGGTGCTTTCAACACATCGTTAGCAGGTGGGGGATTTGTTTGAGCTTGTTGATGGAGTGCAATGTTGATGGCTTTGCCGAAGCTCATTGAGAAAGCATTCAAGTTTAGTTGGTTAAAGTTAAAAATGGTGATAGTTTGGTACTATCGGTTGTTGGTGATAGTATGTGCCATTGGTTCATGATGATGGCGATGGATATAGTGTCAAGGTGGATTATTGAATTTTGGCGACACTATATGGAGAATTGAAAAGGTCGAAAGTAGCTTGATAACAGTGAAAACGGTTTGCAAATCTGAGCTCAGAGAAGAAAAATATGATGAAGAAGGTGGAGTGCTACTGGAGCAATAGGTGACAGACATTTGTCACTTTGTGACAGACGTCTAAGCTCGGGGGTTTGGCAACCCCAGAGTTGTAAAAGATGTCTGTCATCTTGTGAAAGACGTCTGACAATTGGCTTACTGCAATCCGAAAGTTGTGACAGACGTCTGACATGGTGTAGTTTTATTTTATTTTTTTTCGGGCCAGAATTTATGTATTCGCTTGTCGGGCTTCAAGGGGAAAATCGGGTATTTGTCAATGAAGGATGGTCCACCATATAAGTTATTTTCAGGATTCAAAGCAAGATGACTTTACTACTGCAAGAGTTTAATCAAAGGTTTTATCCTCCATTACGTAGGGTTTATCAAAATTTAGATTTCTTTAATTCTCCTCTCCACAAATCTATTCTATTTAAATATTAATCATTATAATCAATCTCTTGTACTCTTCTCATTGGTATTAATAAAGGCTCTCTCTCAAAGTAGAAGTATACTAACAAGATTAGTGGAACTATATAAATTGATGTGTGATTTATTTTATCGTTATTGCTTTGGTTTTGTATTACTTGTTTTGGTGATTGTGATTGATTTTGGATTGAATAGAGATTTGGATTGAGATATTTTTTTGAGAGAAATGTGTGATCCTATACGAATAGAGGAGAGCACACATGCGAATATATATATATATATATATATATATATATATATATATCACGAATATATGGTGCTGCCAACATGTCTGGCATGTAAAAAAACCAAATACATATATATCAAATCTTAGGTACTCCTAAGATGAGTTTCGGCAAAGCCACCACCCATCACACCTCGATATCGAGCTCCGGCATGGCCACCGCCCGATATTAAGGTGTTAGAAGTACCTAAAAAAACTAGAGGAAAGACAAAAACTACTGGATGACGTCCCAGACTAATGAGGAAGCTCCAACCAACTGAATCAGTAGAGGTGAATAAGCATCTGCACTGAAGAGGATCTGCTGAAAAGAGGAACCGCTCTGAAGCCTCTAAACAAGAGAAAGGGGTAACAAACTGAAGAATATATCCTCCTGAGATAAGTACTCCATAATGAAGATAGCAGAATCCTAAATCCGAGGAGAAAATGCTAATAGTTTTGGATGAACCTTTAATCATAAGTAAGTTATGATTAAAAGTGAAATCATCTTCTAAATTAGAGAAACTATTAATAATACTATTATTAATGTTAAAAAAATTATTGTTGTGTTTAAAAAAGTTAATATTATGATTAACCTTGTTAAGATACCGTTTGAAAAGGATATTTTTAGCTAATGTATATTTGGGGTTAGAGATCCAATTAAAACAAAATGAAGAGATTGTAAAAATCAATTTGTTAAAATGACTATTATTGAAAATTCTTGGATTTCATTCAAACCAAATAAACCAACTAATAATAATGAATAAAGTGTCTAGTAAAAGTCTAATATTCTTTTTAAACTTGAACCTATAGTTGTTCCAGTAGAACTCACAATCTGAAATTTAAGTTATTATATTAAAGTTAAAAATTTAAGCGTATTAATTAGAATGTTATTAGAATCCATACAATCGTAGTATATACGATTAATGTCCTCAAGATATAGGTTACAAAAATAACATTTATTATCATTTTGGATATTTTTTCTCTTTAAGAATTCAATTTATCAAGTTTTCCACGAATTATAAGCCACATGTGAATTTTGGATTTGCGAGGAGCATTAGATTTCCACATATATTTAAATGAGTTATTTATTGTGCCCGAAAAATTAATAAATCTGTAGAAAGAATTAGAAGTATATTTCTTACTCTTATCCCATTCCCATCTAATAAAATCATTATCATTATCAATATTCTAAAGATTTAGTCTGGCATATAACAAAGAAAGTTGTCTAAGAGTTGACTCAACTAAAATTCTGTTGAAACTGAAATTCCAAGGAGGATCATTATCAGGAGAATAAACTTCATTAATTGGAGAATATTTAAAGTTACAAATTTCAAACAGCTCCTTAAATTCTATCTTTAGTGGCAAGATCGAAATCCAACAGTCATACCAAAACGAAGAACGATTACCAGAATGAACAACCGTATTTATTCCTAAATTAAATATCTCATTACATTTTAAAATGTTTTCCAAAAATTAGATAAATTTTGAATGGCTGGAGAAGCAATTTGATTTAAATTGCTATTTCCATTATAGTAATATTTAGAAATGATCTCTTTCCAAATAGCATTATCATTTATATCTTTATACTTCCAAAGTCATTTACCTAATAGAGACAAATTCATATTACGCAAATTAATAACACCTAATCCTCCTTCCTTTTTGGCCTTACAGACAGTTTCCCCATTTACTAGACATTTAATATTGTTATTAGAATTTTTCCCACTCCATAAGAAATCTCTTCTAATTTTATCAATTTCATTAATAACCAAATCCGGGAACAGATGCATGGACATCCAATAAATCGGAAGAGCTGATAAAACCGAATTTATTAAAACCAGTCTACCTGCTCTAGACAAAAATCTCCCATTCCAGTTAGAAATCTTATTTTTTTTATTTTATCAATGATAATAATCCAATTGTCATGTTTGAGTTTGGTGGGTCTAATCACAAAACCAAGGTAATCAAAAGGAAAGTTCATAGTTTTGCAATTAAGAGTATTAGCAATTAAGTTTTCAACATTTTCAAAATGTTTGAGTTTGGATTGAGATGTTGATTCATTGTTTTTGCATTTCTTACTACGGTCTCATTTTTCGTTGTGCTTTGAGGTTTTGATTTGAATGATCTCATGTCGAAATTGTCATAACACACTGTAACAACCCCGAAAACACTATCTTCTCCTCATTTCTCTATTGCCAACAAAGTCAAAGCCTCATTGTTAATGGATGAAACAACGCAACACCACATCTCTTAATCGGACTCGGCCACCACCATTATTTAAGATAATCTCCACTGTCATGATGGATTATTATCCCACGGATAGCAGTTATATATCCCAAATGATGCGGTATTAAAATAGCCCATCATTCATGACTATCCTACTTCAAAAATAGGCGGACGCTCTGTCATCAAAGCCACTACAGCATGTAGCTAGTAACTTTTATTGGCCTAACTTCTCTACCTTTGTTCAGGATTTTGTTTGTCAATGTTCAGTTTGTCTTCAAACAAAGTTGGACAAATCAAAGTTGAAAGGGTTGCTTCAACCCCTACCAGTCCTTCATCAGATATGGGATGACATATTAATGAACTTTAAAACCCATCTTCCCCTATCGGCCAGCAACACATGTATGTGGGTAATTGTTGATTGGCTCTCGAATCATACACGCTTTTGCGCTCTAACTAATTTGTCATACCGGTCTAGTTAGCATCTTCTTTGAACTAGAACATGTTTGTCTTCATGTCTTCCCACGTTCTATTGTCTCTGATAGAGACCGCTTGTTCATGAGCAAGCTTTGGAGTTAGGTTATAATATGAAGTAATGGTATAAATTTTATCTTATTGCTGTATACAAAGGAGATTATATTATAGTGTATTGGGCCTTAGCCCATATAGTAGCCCATTATACGAACATGTATTATAAATACAGAGGTACTGCACTTGTATCATATATGAACCAATAATAAAACTTCAGTTTACATTTTTTTCAAATCTCATTATGGTATCAGAGCAGTAAAAGGAACTGTCTAACGACAGTCATTAAGATCAGTTTTACACTGATATCCCATCAGAATTTGCAACTTCATCATCATCGAGCCATCCTGAGGAAGGTGTCAGACCTGAATCATCACTCACCTTCCTGGTTGCTCTCAGTATATTGCTTATCATCATCTGAGAATAAATTGTGCCTCGCCAAGGAATCAAGATTCTGGCTGCACTATAAATCCTTTCAATCAGGTACCAATTTGAAGCATCACCAAGATGGCCGGAGAAGATGATACAACTTCATCTGCAACAAGTGGAATCAAAAGTCAGAATGAACCAAGATCAAGAAATCAAGTGACACAGGCTACAGAAACAAGAAGCAGTGATATTGTTAAACCCAAGAATAACTTAGTTAGCACCACACTTGATGAAAACAACTACATATTGTGGAAATATCAAGTTGAGACAAGCATTCGAGGATATGGGTTGGAAGATTTTCTGTACGGCACTGCCACTGCACCAGCGAGAATGGTGACAGAAGACACTGGAGAAAGAACAATCAATAAAGAATTCACTAATTATCAGAAACAAGATAGCTTACTGGCCGCCTGGTTGCTCTCATCTATCAGTTCTGATCTACTATCACAAATTGTGGGATGCAAAACATCATTTGAGATATGGTCTACAGTGCAACAAATTTTCAACACACAATCAGCAGCAAGAATCTTATATTACAAAAGACAACTGCAGAATCTCAGAAAGGAGAACATGTCAATGAGACAGTATATTACAAAAATAAAATCTTATTATGATATTCTTGATGCAGCAGGGCACACAGTATCAGAATCTGAACAACTACTGACCATCTTAAATGGTCTAGATGCCGAATATGAGTCAGTGGTAGCAATTATCTCATCACAACAGACTCTACCAAATATGCAAAATGTCTACTCAATCCTCTTATCTCATGAAGGAAGAATCGAACAAAGAAAAGAAAGTAACACAGAAATGTCCCTCAATTATGCTTCAAATTCAAGAAACAGAAGGGGAAAACAAGAAAATCAAAACTTCAGGCAAGAAAACAATCAAAGAAACAATACAAATCAAAGAGGCAGAGGAAGGAATGGAAGATGGAGCAGCAACAGAATAAAATGCCAAATTTGTGAAAAACCAGGCCACACAGCAAGACAGTGTTATTTCAGACTCAACATAGTGTATTACCCAAATCAACAGAATCAGGGAAATCAAAGAAACAACAACAACAGTGCAAATGCTGCATAAATAGAGCAGAGGCAGGGAAGTCAAACAGAAATGACAAGACCACAAGCCCTAAATGCAGAAAACATACCAGATCTGATGAAGTGGCAGAAGAAGATTGGTACCCTGATTCAGGTGCTACTAATCATCTCACAAGCAACCTGCAAAATCTCAATTTAGGCAATAAAGAATACTCAGGTACGCATTCTATTCACATGGGGAATGGTGAAGCTTTAAAAATTACACATGTTGGAACCAGAAGCATTCAAGGTAAAAGAATCCTTCATCTCAATAATTTGTTGAGAGTGGCACATATCAAAAAGAATCTATTGAGTGTATCTCAATTCGCTAATGACAACAATGTGTATTTTGAGTTTCACCCAAAATTCTGTTTAGTTAAGGACTTACTGAATCAAGACATATTGTTACAGGGTAAATTGGACCGTGGACTGTACAAGTTCAATTTTGGAAATGCAAGAAAGGGCAAAAATAGAAATGCATGGTGTAATAATACTGAGTCCCATGTTACAAATGGTCAAGAAATGTTTACTCTATGGCATTACAAGTTAGGACATTCTAATGCAAATGTTGTAAAACAAATTCTTATGAATAATAATATTTCCTGTGATGCGTCTTTACCATATGTTTGCACCTACTGTCAACTAGGCAAAAGCCATAAATTACCTTTTACAGATTCTACAACTCCTATTAACAAACCACTTCAGTTAGTAGCAACTGACTTGTGGGAACCTGCTCCAATAAATTCTGACTATGGATTCAGGTACTATATATCTTTTGTTGATTGTTATTCTAGATATACATGGATACATTTTCTAAAATCAAAATCAGATACACAAAAGACTGTAATAGAATTCATAACTCAAGCAGAAAAACAATTGTGTCATGAAGTTAAAATCATACAGTCTAATGGTGGTAGTGAGTATAAACCACTAAGAGATTATTTTCAGAAAAAGGGTATTATTCATCGAACAACATGTCCCTACACCTCTGAACAGAATGGTGTGGTGGAAAGGAAACACAGGCACACAGTAGAAACTGGGTTAACCTTGCTGGCACAGGCATCAATGCCTATGAAATACTGGCCAGAGGCATTTAACACAGCTGTGTACCTAATCAATAGATTACCTACCAAGGTTCTTAAGCATCTAAGTCCTATTGAATTACTACTTGGGGTTAAACCAGATTATAACAGTCTAAAGACATTTGGATGCTTATGCTTTCCATGTCTAAGACCCTATAACAATCATAAATTAAATCTCAGATCCACCCCAAGCACATTTATAGGCTATGGAAACAACCAAAAAGGATATAGATGCTTAAGCAATGATGGCAGGATTTACGTTACTAGACATGTAGATTTTAATGAGAAAAATTTTCCTTTTGCAGACAAAAACATCAAGACAACTGAAAAGGTGCATACTAAAGATAGCTTCTCAATGCCTTCTATACCTGTCATATCAGAGTGGGGCCAAACCAGTGGAAGTGTGCAGAGAATTCAACAGTCACAACACACATCACCCAATGTTGGCATTGGATTAGGTCATGAAACTGACAAATCCTCCTGCTCCTTCTACAACACCAGTCGATCAATTCAAATTCAAGAGAAAATTCTCAATCCACTTCACAACAGTCAGAAGACAACAATACTAATTTAGACATCCCACCTGCAAGAACAGAACACCATATGATCACAAGATCAAAAAGTGGTATTTTCAAACCTAAAGTATACAATGCTCAACTTGATTCAACAAAGCCAAAAGACTACACTGAAGCTATCAGCAATAATAACTGGAAGCAAGCTATGGATAATGAATACAAAGCTCTTATTAAAAATAAAACTTGGAGCCAAGTGCCAATACCAAAAGACAAGAATATAGTAGGCTGCAAGTGGACCTACAAAATTAAGAGAAATACAGATGGAAGTATCTCAAAATACAAAGCAAGACTGGTGGCTAAAGGATATAATCAGCAATATAGTTTTGACTACAATGAAACATTCTCTCCAGTTGTGAAACCCACTACTATAAGAATCATATTAACCATTGCACTTCACAGAAAATGAAAGATTAGACAGCTTGATGTAAATAATGTCTTTCTTAATGGAAATCTAAAGAAGGAAGTCTTCATGGAGCAACCAGAGGGATACCAGAGAGGTACAAACAATAACTTGGTTTGCAAACTTCATAAAGCAATTTATGGACTAAAGCAGGCACCACGAGTGTGGAATGAGAAGCTCAAGTCCACACTGATGGATTTAGGATATATACCAACCAAATCAGATAATTCATTGTTCATGCAATACAAGCAGGAGAAAGTTATATACATTTTAGTATATGTAAATGACATTATCATTACAGGAAATGACAGTCAAGGCATGGAACAAACAATCAAATACCTAGATCAAACCTTCTCAATCAAAGATCTGGGCAGCTTACATCATTTTCTAGGTATAGAAGTTACTCAAACATCAAAGTCAGAGATGATCTTATGTCAAAAGAGATATATACTGGAATTACTTAAGAAGACAAATATGGATCAGGAAAAATCCCTACCTACACCAATGATAAGTAATCTCAAATTATCGAAAGAATCAGGGGAAACCATCACAAATGAAAAACAGTATACGAGTACGGTAGGAGCACTTCAGTATATCACTACAACAAGACCAGATCTAAGCTACAGCGTAAACAAAGTATGTCAATTCATGCATAGGCCTCTAAGCAACCACTGGAAAGCAGTAAAACGCATCTTACGTTACCTGAAAGGAACAATGGATCATGGTCTACATTTCAACGACGCAAAGGGATTAAACATACAAGCTTACTGTGATGCAGACTGGGCATCAGATCTAGACAGAAGATCAACCACCGGCTTCATCATATTTCTAGGGGGCAACCCGATCTCTTGGAGCTCAAAGAAGCAAACTGCGACCTCGCGCTCTAGCACGGAGGCTGAGTACAGGTCAATTGCCAACACAACTGCAGAAATTTTTTGGATCGAGTCCCTACTCAAGGAAATCAAGATCAACATTTCAAATACCCCCATAATCTGGTGCGACAACTTGAGCGCAGTTTGTCTTTCTGCTAATCCAGTGTTGCACTCACGAACAAAGCATTTTGAAATAGATATGCACTTTGTTCGTGAGAAGATTACTGAAGGCAAACTGAAGGTTCACCATGTCCCCTCTCAGTTTCAAAGAGCGGACATCCTCACAAAACCCCTCTCTACAAAATATTTTGTCCAACTGAAAAAAGATCTTACAATTAGAGAGAGCGGCGTGAGGAAAAAAGGGGAGGAGGAAACCCTAGATGAGATTGAAAGGGGGAGTTAGGTTATCATATGAAGTAACGGTATAGATTTTATCTTATTGCTGTATACAAAGGAGATTATATTATAGTGTATTGGGCCTTAGCCCATATAGTAGCCCATTATACGAACATGTATTATAAATACAGAGGTACTGCACTTGTATCATATATGAACCAATAATAAAACTTCAGTTTACATTTTCTTCAAATCTCATTATTTGGAAGGAATTTTGTCATTTTCAGGGTACAAAATTACGCATGAGTAAGGCTTACCACCCGCAAACTGACCGACAAACCAAAGTTGTCACATGCTGTCTCGAAACTTATCTATGTGCCACTGTTGGAGACATGTCTTCACCGTGGATAAAATGTATTCCGTTGTTCGAAAGGTGGTATGACACTTGTAAACACTCAACTATTGGCATGCCCACTTTTCAGGCTGTGTACGGTCAGTCTCCTCCAATCATTTCAGACTAACTCATAGAGCATTCCACGGACCAAGAAATTAAAGACTGGGCGTTTAAACAAAATCACTACGACACACCTTAAAACTAACCTTCATAAAGCACAAGCCTGCATGAGAAGTCAACCAGATCAACATCGCAGTCACAAAGAATTCTCCATTGGTTCTTAGGTTTACATCAAACTACAACCGTATCTCCAACACTCCCTTTGAACTACACAGCACAAGCTTTCAAAAATGTATTTTTGGTACATTTCAAATTGTGAAAAGATTGGTGCCGTTTCTTACAAACTCCTCTTACGTCATAAAGCACGCAGACATCCAATTTTTAATGTACGCATGCTTAAATACTGCCTCATCCTCAAACTGTCATCCAACCCCCTTACCTTCGAATTTATTGATAACAACGGACCCTCCTAACAACCTTGTGAATAAGGTCAGCCTTTTAGGAGGTATTGCATGCAAATGTTGAGCACTAAAAAAACAAAGACTGCATTAACAAACTTCTCTTTTTTTAAAAAAAAAATTGTTGTTTTACAGGCTGAGGGAATTGTACTGGACCACATGAACTTGAATAACTATAAATTATTGGCTACAAATGGTTGTAAACAGCTATATAAGCATACATATGTAATAAAATGAAAAGGCTAGGCTGATTGCAAATTATCTTCTCTTCTTGTTTCTTTCTTTAAATTTCCTCTCTTTTTCCTCTAAATCTTCTTGCTTCTCTTCATACAAAGAGTCCTATCACATTTCCATTCTCAATACTCCATCACCAGCAAAACACTGTTGACAGCCCAAATCTGACCATTACGTGATACCAGTCGTCCCTAAACATATGCCAAAGCACAATCGCCGCACATCCTTTCTCCATCGCATACCAGGCCAAGCACCGTCGCATCTCATAACGTTGTTATCCACGCGCACCCCTGAGTTTAATTCTGACATTCGCATGCACGTGCCGCCTACCTCCATCTCTAACAGCAGCCACCACGACCACTAAATTCTTTGCGTCGTTTTTATACGTCGCTCACACCAGCGTCGGCGCTACACTAAGCCCCTCCAGATCACCGCCTATGCCTACGCACGTGGTTTTTTTTCCTTTGCATTTCATCTTGTTCTGTTTTGATTTAGGGGTTTAGGGCTTGGAGAAGAAAATGTGACCGGGGTTGGGGATTAGCTTATGGAATGAGTACAAGGAGGAAAAGGACAAGTATGAAAGGAATAGATAAGGCTTAGGCTAGCTTAAGGATTAAGGGAGTGATTTTGGACCTTTAAATGCACTTCAAACCAAAATGTAAATGAAAAAAATAATATATAGAATAAAGAAAATAGGAAGCCATTAGAGAGAGAGGCAGAAGACATATTATTTATTCCATTCCACGATTTGGGACTAAATACAAAACAGTATATAACATATTCACTATTTATATTTACATATATTATAACACTCCCCCTTGAATATGCGTCTTCAAAATCTTGAATCCTCTGATAATTAGAAATTGTCCGTTTCGAAACGTGTATGATGATTGCTCCCCTTCATTATTATCTTAGTTGCATTTATCCATTCAGTCGATATAGATATTGTCCATTGCCTCATTAAAAACTTCTGTAAGGAAAACCCAATGGGAAAACCTTGAAAGAGCAAAAGAATGCAACTTGTGAAATTATAGATATCATACTAAAAATGATATTCCTTCTGAAAGTTTGATACTTCGGGATCAAAATAATGTCTCATTAAACCCTTACTAAGAAAAACCCAATGGGAAAAATCTTCGTGAAGGAAAGAGAGTACAATAACATATTTTATTTTCTTATTTCTTTAAATGAAGCTTGATACTTCTGGATCAAACTAATGCCTCATTAAAACCTTACTAAGTAAAACCCTATGGGAAAAATCTTAGTGAAGGAAAAAGAGTACAATATAGTATGTCATATTTCAATAATTTATTGCATCAGATAGAGTTTGATACTTCTGGATCAATTTAATACGTCAGTAAAAACCTTACAAAGGAAAACCCGATGGGAAAAATCTTAGTCAAGGATAAAAATATAATTTAACTTAAATAACATATTTGAGATGTTATTTCTTGAAAAGACGTTTGATTCTTCTAGATCAAGATAATGCCTCATTAAAACCTTAATAAGAAAAACCCGGTGGAAAAAATCTTAAATAAGGAAAAAAGAGTACATTACAGCTTATTTCAAATGTTACTAGGGAGTTGATACTTCTGGATCAAGGTAATGCCTCATTAAAATCTTACTAATAAAAAGCCAGTGGGAAAAATCTTAGTTAAGGAAAAAGAGCGCATTATAAAATACTTATGAATTCTCCCCCTGATTTTAATTTTTCCTCTGAATTCATATTCATCTTTCGATACCTTAAATTGGTTATAGATACTTCTGGATCCATAAATATGTATCTCATTCATAATACAATTTATTAATAGTTTTCTTTGATGCAATCAAATTTTCTAAGATTGTTTCTTCCAAATATGGTTTGCATTTTATGCATTTGTATGCTACTTTTATGAAAAACACTTCATGTGCTTTCATTTTTATGCTTCAAATTAGTTTTGCGCATTGCAACTATACATCTTTCATGAATATTAAAAATTTCATTACAGCATTACTAGAAAGCAGGAAGTAATCTACTCATCTTGATGTATCAAGATTTTCATTGCAACAATACTTAGAAGAAATTTGTAATCTACACTTCATGTCTTTTTCATTCTTTATAACTACAAAAGTTATATATATTCTTCAGAAGTTTGTATACTTTAATAAGTATTTGCATATCGCAACTATCACTTCAATGGATATTAAGAGTTTCATTACAACGATACTTAAAAATAGGAAGTAATCTACTCATCATGAATTATATCAAGATTTTCATTACAACAATACTTACAAGTAGGTTGAAATTTACTCTCCTTGTTCTTTGCATTCTTTATAACAATGAAAGTTATTTATATTCTTCAGGAATTTGTATACTTTCATTATTTAATATGATTTTAAACCACATTTATACCTTCGGGGTATATTAAGCATTTCAAGTACTTTTGGTACTTTGCGGACTACAAGTTCAGATTTCTTATTAAGGAGAATTTCATGATGGCCAATCATGTTTTTCTCTAATCCAGGATCTTTAATCCATTTATAAACATAAGCGCTTTATTATTTATAAATTTATTATCGATGATTATTTTTTGTCAGTTCTAGACTTGATTTATTGAGATCTTTTTAATTATCATGTTTTAGGTACCTTACCCACTTCTAGGGTTATTTGAGAATCATGTCATGGATCTCTTTCAGAGCATCCTTAAGTCTTTCTTCAAGAACACTCACCTCCTTTATTTGGCATCTTTATTACTTACTCCAAAAATATTTTGAATTGACTTTTGAACCATATTTCATTCAGACGTGGTTTACAAATTTTGAACCTTCAGGGATTCAAATCTATATTGGAGAAAGTCTACTAGGGATAATATTGATAATATTTTGCATCATTGTATATTTTAATAAATATTTAACACTGATGATCAAAATGAGCTTGTATCCCTTTATCCTCCCCCTCAATGTTGACAAACATTGTCTTATTAAATAATAATCATTTTTGGACTCTCATTTTGATCCATTATGATTCTGCTACTAGCAAATACATCATACATATTAATAATAGGAGGATAATTCTTTTATTTGTTGATAAGATGCATTCAATTGGTATAGCTTATTAGAGTTTGTTCTCGTCCATTGATCTAACCAATTGGAGGAATTTACTTATTGTGTAGATCATTTGAATACATACATGACTTCAGGTCATTCAACATTTATGATGATTGAATTTTAAATCACTAAATAATATCAATCCATAATCTATAAGATGAGCTTATAACAAACTTCAGGTTGTTAGCTAAATATTTACATATATGGATGTATACGTGCGTCCACGTACCACACATATATTATAAAATTTTCATATTCTTTCTCATTTGAATTAGTGATTTTTAAAACAAACTATTACAAGGATTCACACTATTAATTTCTATTTATAAATCAATGTCAATGCAAACCTGTCAAAACCGCATGATAGTGTTCAAAACCTTTGGTTTGGAACCATATCGAACTTCTGGTTCGAACAATATATACACACAACTTCAAGTTGTTAAGTTTTGTTCCTCAATCGTATACCAAGTATCAAATTTCTATGCATTTATTTGGTTTAATAAAATTACCAAATATATAAACAAATCTCTTCTAGAGATATGTTATCATTTTCAAATTTATAAATCTCTTCTAGAGATATTTTAGTATCATCACTTCTGGAGTAAACTTATCCCTTTTATATATATATGCATTATTGGAATGCCATATCAATATACAATAATTCTTTTATATAAATTACATAATTACTATTTTTACAGTGGCATAAAATATCTCTGCTGGAGATTTTCGTTGTAACTGTCTTTGAAATGGCATATCAAACTTTTAAATACAGTAACAAAATTAGATTCACCAAAAAGAAAGTAAGATGTAAGAGATAAAACCACTACTTTTGGAGTGTAATATTGGCATACGATATCCTTTTTTTTCAAAAATTATTGTTATTGCTTTAAAAAAAATTATATAGTTATTCCTTCAGGGAATATAGTGTTTCCTTTTAAGGAATTGCAATGTAACAAAAATAAAATTCTTATAACATCTCTTCTAGGATGTTAGATTTTGCAATATAAATATAAATAAATCTCTAAAACATCTTTTCAACAGATTAATACATACACACACATCCAATGATGTTTGAAATATCATATAACATAATATCTTCAGGATATTTGGTTAATTTAGTATAAATGTTAAGATATAAGGTAAGGTATAACTCATTTGGAAATTTTTGTAATCTCTTGAATGCAACATCATTTTCTCATATGATTATTTATTAATTTTCATTAACTTCTTCAGGAAGTACAACCTTATCATTTTACATAATTTCAGTGGAGCTTCGGGATTCTAATTCATGAACTTCAAGTTCATTAATTTGTTATGAACTTCAGATTCTCAAATTTTGTGTAAACTTCTCCCCTTTTTTACCATATTGTTACAAAATAAAAGTCTATTCCTATTTCAAGACTTGTGCATTTTGACAAACTAAAAAAAATACTGACAAGAATTCGAGCTTGTTAAGTTTATCAGAATTTTTTTTTGCATAATTCAAGACTTCAGGTCTTGGACATTGAGTATACAACTTCTGGTTGAAAAAAAAATCTTTGCACAACTTCAGGTTGTTGTTCAAACTTATTTCTTTCATTATATCGAGCATTGTTTGCCAAAATGAATACACCATATAATAAACCATATGTCTATTCTTATTCCAAATATAAAAATACAACATCATTTAATTTACTATAATCAATGCATTTAATGCATTTATGATAATAAACAATTTAATTTATTACCATAACACTTGCAATTAATTCATTTATGATAAAAATAACTACAATTAACCTTTACGTGGTCTAGGATATAACTACTGTCACCGCAAAATAATTTCATTATAAATATATATGAACAAATTGAACAAATAGTACTTAAAGTAACACAATTTCATCTCAAATCTAGGTTTAATATTACTCAATAATAAAATTAAAATGAATATCTTAAAGTGAAATTTTATTTCCCAATAATCTGAATTTCTAAATAAACAGAATTATCATCTCAAATCTATCAGTATCATTCATAGTCATAAATAACTATACATCTCAGATCCAAATTATTATTATTTTCATAAGAAAACTAAATTCATAATTCTTTACCAAATATATCAAAACAAACATGTAAATCTTCAAATCAACACAAGATATTTCAAAAATTTAGGGATTTAAGATTATTTCAGATCTATTATATTTGATCTATTATATTTTACCTTTTGAAAAGTGATTGAATGCATGAAAGAAGGAAAAAAAATTAGGAAATAAACGTCATATTAGAATGCCTTATTTTTAATTAAAAAGAAAGAGAGTAGAAGAGTAGATATGTTTCTATATATTTATTTGGTTTAGTAAAAACACCAAATATATCAACAAATCTCTTCTGGAGATTTTTTTTAATATATTATTTTCACTACTTCTGGAGTGAACAAGTCTCTATACATTTATTTGATTTAGTAGTTAGTACCATTGGCAAATATTTTTAGAACTTCAGGTTCTGCTTTTACTTTAAAAAAAGTCTTTGTTTAGTACTTTAGATCCTAAATGGTACAACTTGATTTTCATTATCAAACTTCAGGTTTGATTGCAATTGAAATTTACCATAATCTGAATTAGATTTTCTAATAGTTCAAAGCTTCACATCTCAAATTTATATATTTGAGTTTTGATATATAATCCTTTTTTTAGTTAGAACTTCTGGTTCTTTATTTGGAGGAAACTTGTAATTTACTGATTTATGAAAACTGCAGGTTCTAAATTATTATTTCCTTTTCCCTTTTTTTTAAAGGAAACATTGGAAGATATTAAGCTTATCATGTAATCTTTTACTAATGTTTCCATTCACTTAATACGATCTTCTAGATACGTATTATATTTATATTTGTTTCTCTTAGAAACAATAAAATATTTCTTTTGGAAATAAAATCATATATCAAAATAATTTCCAAAGTCTTCATTCAAATCTAAATCAAATCAAAAGGTTTTCAAAATGAAAACCCCATTTACCAACCATGTTTTATTTCTCAAATCCATGTCCAAACTAAATACAATCAAATTCAAAAAAATTGCTTTAATCAACAATATCAAATTTTGTCAAGTTCAAACTTGCATTCCAAAATAAATGAACTAAAAAACATAAAAATAAGTATGATATTGAGATCTACAATATAATAAGATCATAAAAATAGGAAAAAAAAATTAGATCTGAAATATAATAACTAACAAAATAAGAATCAGATCTCAAAGTTTAGATCTATATAAGATCTAAAATTATAAGACTAATATAATAAAATTTAAAAAAATAAGACAACATATTCAGATCTGAAGAAGTAGATCTAGAATGGGACGAGATATAAAAAAATTATTTGGAAGATTAAATCATCAGAAAAATGACTTACCATTATGAGATCTATAATTGCATTAGGAAAAGAATAGATATGATTTCATGAATTATCACAATTGTAGATCCATAATTTTTTTTATAGATCGTGCTGATAACATGTTATAGAATAAAGAAAATAGGAAGCCATTAGAGAGAGAAGCAAAAGACATATTATTTATTCCTGAGAATAGATTATCTATTTACATTACATTAGCACCTTTATATAGAGGCCTAGGAGCTTGGGGTAGAACTAATCCCACGATGTGGGACTAACTACAAAACAGTATATAACTTATTCACTATTTATATTTACATATATTATAACAAGGCTTTCATTTTATTTTCAAAGCCGTTAACCTGCTGGCAAACAAATTAAATCATTTTGATTTTGACTCCGGATATTTTATTCAATCCATTACAAAAAAAATGATTTTTACCCGAAACAATTTTTCAATAGTCAAAGTATTGCTTCTAACACTTAAAACAATTTTAAAATGTTTATTCGCTAAAAATAAATTTCAAAGTTCATAAGTATGTTTTGTTCCCCAAATATGAATTTTTAATGACTTTTAGATTCACAAAACACAATTTAAGTGCCAAATATGAATTTCAAACCAACATTTCACATTTTATTACCAAGTAAATTCTAAAATTCAACTTATTGAATTTAAATTCAATTAAATACTCAAAATAACCTTTTAACTTTATTCACCCATATGAAACACTTATTCAATATTTGAACTCAATTTAAATCTCAATTCCAAAGTATATATTTAAACATTTGAATTTCTAAATCAAACTTCCAATTAAATCCCAAAAATCCATTTTAATTTTATTTTAACTCCGATTAGGAATATTACATACCCCCTTCCTTAAATAAATTATGTCGTCGCAATTTAAATGGGAGTATTAAAATAATTTTCAAACTAATGCAACAATTATACAAATTCATCGAACATTTCAATTGATTTCAAAATATTCATTTCAGTATTATGCACATCATCTTTTACGGGGCTTATGTTACGCAACTCTAATAAAACCTTATATAATATATATCACTTATTTGAATTTATCTTATCGACATAACCATACACAAGAAATGTAAACATAACATTTCATTCAAACATATCACACAATGTTATAAACAAAGTGATCAATATACTTATAGCTTTCGATGGTTCTTTTGAAAATTTTCTTTAATTTTAAAAAGTAAGAAATTTTCGAAAAAAAATTAAATGCAGAATTTTTTTAAATATTTCGACAGGGTCTCTTTTGTATGGAGAGGCTTTCGATGAATTCCAATTTGAATATATAAGTATACATGATTAAAACATGATTGGGTCACAAAATATTACACCATGTCATATATATCCGTATATGTGTGTAAAACATACCTTGTTGAGAATTGCTTTTGCATATCCTTCTTGAGAAAGGAATATCCCATCACGTAACATCCCTTATCCGGAGGTCCAAAGCTAAGTGCTACATATGCTATAGTCATCCATAGTATTAACTTCTAGTAATCAGATACGGTAATGTTAATGGTATCCATAATATTAGAAGCACATGACACTACTAGAAAAGGCTCTTAGTCCGACAGCTGATTTCCGACGGCTTCCGACGGGTCAACGGCGACCGTCGGAAGCCGCCGGAAATCTGCGAATTACAGGGCTCGGTAGATCCCTCTTCTTCCTCATTATCTCATACGAAATTTTAATCCAAAAAACCCCAATTCTCTTCTCCAAGCTTTCAATCTCTAATTTCCAGCTTTCGGATCCTCAACAACTACCTAATCAAACTTTATTACTCTTAATCTCAGGTATAATATCTTATTTTCGTGAAAAATTCAGTTTCTACCCTAATTCTAGATTTGCATAAATTGATAAATTAGGGCGAATTAGTGATTGCAATTGTTTCCAACAGCGTAATAACGGTTTATAGCATCACATGGTATAACTATTTAATCTTTTATCGTGAAATTGCGAAAAACATGTATAATTTGTGGTTGTTCATGTATATGTAAATCGTTGTGTATGCCTTGATTCTACGATTGTATATGTGTGTAGCGCTGCTATCATTGTATTGTGTTAGTTGGAAGAACATAAAATGAATGAACGAGCTAGGAGTATTATATTGTGCACGTATTGACTTATGAAACAAACAAAAATGCATGAGTCTAAATTATAATTGTGTGTATTGAAAAATGACAAAAATGTTAAATCAGCCTTAAGTTGATGTAATACGTCGAATAAATGTGTTAAATTAATATATATTTTTGTAAATGTGAACAGTTAGTAAAACTGTATTTTTTCGTAAAATGCACGCATGTAATTGACAAATGTCCCTTAGAGAGTTTTTGGCCCCGTCCGACGAGTGTTGTACATGATCATTGTATAAATAGTCGTTTTTTTCGAAAAACGACCATTTATATTCATCTGGTACAATATTTGTTGGATTTGGCCCTATATTGGACAAGTTATGAACACAGTAAGCATTTACATCTGTATATTATTTCGTCTCAAACGGTTCATAAAATTTCGGTTTAACTTTTCTTTTTTGTTTCCTGAGTACACGCATTTGTGTACAATGCAGGGAACAAAAGGGAAATGCTGCCGAAATTTTGTTGAATCGTTTGAGACGAAGTAATATACGAAATGTAAATGCTTACTGTGTTTGTAATGGGAAGTAGGATGCCTGACCAATGAAAAAAAAATTTATACAATTTTTTATATCGATACGTGGAAAAATAAAATGTGCCCTATTTGAAAATATTTTTAAATTTGTGAAATTGTTCTTTAAATTCATATATAATACGACCATGAAAATAATATTTTTCGAATTTGTATTCTTGAAAATAAATATTAAATTTTGAACTTCTCATTTTGTCAAATATAAAAAATGATTGATTATTTTGTTGATCGGAGGAGATGGATGTACCAAAGAAAAGGACCGAGGGACTCAATAAAAGAAGATTTTTATAATGGTATAAACGTGTTTGTTGAATTCGCTTTAAGTAATAACGTAAACGATCCAGAAATTCGTTGTCCGTGTAGCAGGTGCAAACATTTGAAGTACTTGTCACCAGATATTGTGAAAGTTCATTTGTGCCAAAACGGTTTCGTACCCGAGTATTATGTTTGGGATCGGCATGGAAAAGTTGTAGCAAATACTTCTGTAGAGTCTGAAAGTGTCGTTAACGAAATAGTTATGACGACCCGTATAGACAATATGGTCGAAGATGCAGCACGATCAATGTTTCCCATGGTTGAAGTTGACGACGATGATGGAAATGTTGAAGAACCAAATATTGAAGCAAATTTTTTTTATGATTTACTAGATGCTGCTAAGAAGCCTATTTGGGATGGTTGTAAAAGCGGCACTCAGCTGTCAATAATCGCAGAATACATTGCGATGAAGTGAAAATACAACATCACTGAAGCTGGGTTTACGGCTCTTGCACAAGCTGCAAAAAGACATATGCCGCCCGATAATCTAATGTGTGAAAATCACTATGAAGTTAAAAAACTTATGTCGGCTTTTGGTTTACCTTATTAGAAAATAGATACATGTTTAAAAGGCTGCATGTTGTTTTGGAAAGAAGACGCAAACCTTAGAAATGGTAAAGTTTGTAACCAGGAGAGATACAAACCAAGAAAAAAGAAGGGGAAGGAAGTTCCGTACAAGCGCATGCATTACTTACCCATAGCTCCAAGACTTCAAATATTATATGCATCCTCTATAACTGCATCTAATATGAGATGGCACAGCGTGAGAACGGAGAAAGAGGGTACGTTGACACATCCGGCCGATGGAGAAGCATGGAAGCATTTCGATAAAACATATCCAAATTTTGCAGCGGAAAGTAGAAATGTTAGATTAGGATTATGTACGGACGGTTTTTTTCCATTTTCTCAATTTGGTTCTAAATATTCATCCTGACCCATTATCGTCACACCGTATAATTTACCTCCAAGGATGTGTATGAAAACACAATATATGTATCTTACTGTTGTCGTTCCTGGCCCCGACGATCCGACACAAGGAATCGATGTATATTTACAACCGTTGATTGAGGAGTTAAAAATACTATGGAACGAAGGAGTAGAAACATACGATGTTTCGAAAAAGAAATTTTTCGTACGTTTGCTTCTTTTTTATGGACTATAAGTGATTTTCTTGCCTATGCAATGCTTTCGGGATGGAGTACTGCCGGTCGTCTAGCATGTCCATATTGCATGGATGAAACACAAGCGTTTTCTTTACCTCACGGTAAGAAAATTTCATGGTTTGACTGTCATCGATATTTTCTCCATGTAAATCATCCCTTCAGAGGAGATAAAAAAAAACATTTTAGCTAAAAGAGTAGAAACCAGACAACCACCGACGATATGGTCAAGCGAAAACATATATACTTGTTAGGGACTATCCAATGATCTATGAAACTGGCGAGCAAACAGAAATTGAAGGCAAATCAGTTGTTCATTACTGGTGCAAACAAACTATTTTTTAGGAGTTTCCGTATTGGAAACATCTTCTGCTTCATCATAACATAGATGTGATGCACAATGAGAAAAATGTATTTGATAATGTTTTTAACACAATTTTGAATGTTAAAGGTAGGACGAAGGATGATTTGAAATCAAGACGTGATACAGAAGAATTATGCAAACGTCCCGAGCTACATATTAAATCATATGACAATAAAAAACCCAGAGCATGTTACGAATTAGATAATAATCAAGTTAAAGCTGTGTTAAAATGGATGGAAGGATTAAGATTTCCTGATGGGATATCATCAAATCTTCATAGATGTTTTGACTTTAAAAATGGTAGATTGAGTGGAATGAAAAGTCACGACAGTCACATATTGATGGAAAATTTATTTCCCATTATGTTCAAAGAACTACTGCCGTTAAAAGTTTGGAAGGTAGTAACGGAGCTTAGTATGTTTTACAAAGAGCTTTGTTCGACTACTTTAAAAGTGTAACGTTTACGTAAACTTGAAGTGGACATTCCTATATTTCTTTGTAAATTAGAGAAAATATTTCTGCCAGGTTTTTTTAATGTAATGGAACATTTACCTGTTCATCTCCCATCTGAAGCACGACTTCGAGGACCTATCCAATATGGATGGATGTATCCATTTGAGAGGTATGTAATATGTTATCACGTAATTTAATAGCATTTGAAAGAGAAGTTAATATAAATTAATTTTGCATAGATATTTGAATCATCTGAAGAAAAAAGTGAGGCAATAAGCATGAGTTGAAGGTTCGATATGTAAATCTTGCATCGAAGAAGAAGCTTCGTTCTTTTTCTCTCACTATTTCAGTGACCATGTGAATATTTCATTTGAAAGTGTTCCTCGTAATGACGAAGGCAACGAACAAGAGTCCTCTCAAGCAATGTTATCTATTTTTAGATAACATGGTCGGCCTTCTGGAAAATGTGTAGAAATATGGCTAGACGATAGAGATGTTCATGTAGCACACACTTATATTCTTCTAAATTGTGCCGAGGTTGCACCGTTTGTTAGGTAATCTGAAATAATAATTTGTGTTTTATTCTTTTCTATAATGCATGCGCGTGTATAACCTAACGTAATAACTTGTTTATATAAATAGTGTTTATGAACGTGAACATCCGAACGGAGATCTCAGTAAAGAATTTTCCGGTTGGATTTCAAATTACGTTTTTGAGTCAAAAAATTGTTTTATTGACGAAGGGTTGTAACATCTTGCGATGGGACCAAAAAGAGTGGTCACGACATATCTAATATATTTCGTCAATGATATGAATTTAACACCAAAGAATACGGTGCAGAAAAATTAACAAATAATGCTAGTGTATTTGTTAAAGGTAGTGACGATCCAGAAAATCACTTAAATGATTTTTATGGCGTTCTAACACTAATTTTGCAACTGCCATATTTCTCATGACCCGCGGAGGAGATGTTTCTATTTAGATGCAATTAGTTTAGCAATGTTCCAGGTTCTGGAATTAATGTGCACAAGGATTATAATCTTATCGAAATAAAGCATACATCGCACTATCACAAGTATGATCCTTTTGTACTAGCCAAACAAGCATTGCAAGTTTATTACGCTGCTTATCCATCTCTAAAAAGAGATAAAGCAGATTGGTCAATAGTTTTTAAAACAAAGGCCAGATTCACATTCGATGGGAAGAATATTCCGGACGAACAAGCTTATCAGGCAGATCTTGAGCAAAATAATGAAATAATAATTACAGACGATCATATAGATTTTGGTCCTTTGATCGATGAATCAAATGTTTTGGTAGAAGCGTTTAATAGTGCAGAGGAAAATATCGGAGAAAACGAGACCGAATCTGAATCAGAAGACGATGATGACTGATATAATTCTGAATCTGTTTTTTTTTTCAATTGATGTAACTATGTTGAATTCTCAATGTATTATGAAATTGATGTAACTATGAAACCAAATCCGTTTACCATTGTTTACATTTTTATGTCATTTCCTTTTATCATTTATTTAGCAATTTTTATTAAAAATGCAATGAAATCTGCTTATCGTCGGAAGAGTACACCCATTATGAATCAGGTATAACACACTTCCATTTCTATTTCCATTTCAGTCATTAATTAAGAAATTTATACCGTTGTTGTCATTTTCATATGAAATATATCTCATTATCATGTTATTATTCTCTTATATAATGATGTGTATAAATGTCACAGGTTTATCATAATGTCATATAGAGGTAGGAGCTCTTCCTGATCATCAGGAGGCGATGGTAGTGGCCCATCGCAAGAGCCACAGCGTCCAGTAGTTTCGTTAGTCCCTAGAGCAGAGGGGCCAGAATTAAATTTTATTTAACATCTTATTTTTTTATGATATACATACGTACTTATCTATATCGTATTTAAAAACAGGGGGTTCGACCTACTTCCCATGAAGGTTACGCTGGATGTCTCTAGAGCTTCTTATCGCAGTAGGATGAGTGCTTACTGGTCGAAGTGGGATAACATCCCTCCTCACATCATAGAGTGTATATGGAAGTATATTTTTTTTCCAATTTTAATTCGTTTTTGTCGTTTTTCTACTGTTTATCGTTTAAAGCGTAATCTTTTTTTTTTACTTTTTATTGTGAAACACAGGCTGAGATAGACATCCAAACAGACGATATGATGCTGGCACGACGATACTGGATGAAGAAGATGCGCTAGAACTACAGGGACACGATATCTGAGATTAAGAAATCTGGTAAGGAACCACGGTGGATGGGAGAGAGGTGTGGCAAGCTTGGTTGAGATACTGGGAGACGGACGATGCGAAGGCAAGTGCACTAAATTTTTTTGAATTATTAATTTGACGTGATCGAAAAATAATGTATCAAATTTTGAACGTATAGGCAGAGTCGGATAGAAACTCTGCAAACAGAAATAAGAATCCCATCACTCATCGCGGAGGATCGAAGTCGTTTCAACAGTATCGGCAGGAGTTGGTAAATTTACTGAATAATAAATGTAAATAGTTTATGTTATATAATTTTAAATGTATAATAATTATATGTAACAATCAACTTTAGGAAGCCGAGGCACATGGTCCTATCGGCTATATGGACGTGTTCACCCGTACGCATGCTGTCGAGCATGTTAATCCAGACGGGACTATGTCGTATACATGGCAAGACGATAAATCCAACAAAAGCCATGTAAGCATATTTCATCTTATTCAGTATTAGTAATTGTTTTGCTTCTTAAACTATAATGAAATAAGATATGATATTATTAATTTGTTAATGCAGGAGAAGTTTATGGAGCAGCGGCAGAAACTCCTTGCTGATACGGGTCGAGTTCAGCTGACGATCGATGAGGAGGACGCTATTTTTGAGTCCGTTATGGATCCAGCAGAGCATGGTCGACGATACGGATTTGGCAATCAAGCGATAAATAATTTATTTTATCTTAAAATGCTTCAAATATGATATTTTGACCTTTTCAAAACAATAAACTTGGATTTTATTCATTTTTCAATTATTGCAGGCCAGTAGTCAAAGTAGGGGACGGCGGAGTAGAACTCAGAGCGATCTAGCAGATATAGTAGAAGTGCGGACTAGAGTGCCCCAGCTGGAGGAGCAGAACCGCCAACAGGCCATGCAGACCACACAGTTGCTAGAGTACATGCAGCAGTTTGGTGGTCTCTTCCTTTCCTCGTCTGGCTCTGGATCTGGAGGAGATTAATTCATTGCTTGCTTTCTTGTTCAGGTATGTTTTTTTAGTTCTGAATGATTTGGGAGACGGTGGAGGTAATTGTTGATTTTTGTATAATTATGCTTGATATATTTGGTTTTGTGGTTGTATGAGGATGTGGATGAGGATGTTGATGATTTTGTGTATTTATAACATGATATAACACTTATTGTTAGGGTTATTGTCAATGTTGGAATGCTTATGTATATTATGTATTTCATTTTGATGTAATTTTATTTATTTGTGTGTTTATTGAATAATGTGTTGTTTGGGTTTTGATATTTGGTTGGAATATTGTATACTGGATTGTGCAATATTGATGTAATAGTGTTTGGAAGAGAAATGTGGATGGAAGGCTATATTTGCAGCAGAATTCAAAAAAAACAGCAGATTTCTAACGGCTTCCGATAGCTTACTGGTCAAAATTTCTGACGGCTTCCGACGGCCTGTAGCACTTCATTTCCGACGGCTTCCGACGGATACCGACATGTGTCGGGATCCGTCGGAATCCGTCGAAACATGATACGACACAATGTGTCGGAAGCCGTCGGAAATACTGCTCCCCGACGCAGTATATTCCGACGGCTTTTTCCGATGACCGCCGACAGCTTCCGACGACCGTCGACGGTTGTCAGCCGTCGGAAATCATTAATCTTATTGTAGTGTGAATATGAAACAAATCACAAATTTCAGAACAATATTTTTCATTATATTTCATAAATACGCCAAGAGCGACATGTGATGATGCCGCTTTGGTTGATCAGAGTATATATAGGCAATATGACACATTTTTCCCTTACAACAACACGACGGAATCAAATAGAAGAAAACTCTATATAGCTATTGTGCCTCCTGCACGTCTTTGGAAGCTTTATTCGTCTAATGAGATACCTAAAAAACCTCAACTCTCAAAATACTCAAATTAGTTTTGAGCACCCGAGAGTTTAAGGGGAAAACATAAACTTCGAGTTAGATAAATTGTGAATAATACTACACATCTCAGTTATTTGATATTAAGTAAGATCATGTAAACATACATATCAAGTAATAAACGAACAATCTATCTGAACGTTGTAGTTTTGCTTGGCTAACTACTAACCTTTGGCTGACTCGGGCATACTAGACAATATAAACAAAATTCATCTAACAGCTATTAGACATTTCTTTTACGGACGGTTTGTCCTTAACTATATGTTAAATACTTCTCTTTCGGACGGTCTATCATTAACTTAACATCTCCCAGGATCACCTGATCCTAATGGTTTTGCGGGCTCACTAAAAATGTATCTGTATACAATTATATTCTTTTCTGTATGTAACCATCATTTTAGTCTTACCTGTGACGAAGCTCTACATACTAGAATTTTAGACTAAATTAGTTGGGGCCTAAAGCTAATATATAGGGCACGACCCTTTACCAGTCCCATCCGATATTCTAATATCTGAGTCATTTTACTTAGGGATAACTTCACTAAAAATTTCCTTGAAAACCTTTTCTAAATGATTCAAGATCTTTAAATCAAACTTATACAAGGAAAATACATATACTCTATGCTTTACTCAAAATCACTTTGCCATGTTATATTTGTATATACTTTACTTAAACTTTGTTGATGAAACCATTTAAACCATTGAAATTACCCCTTTCGAATCCATTGAAAGTGCCCCTTTTGAAACCAAGTAAAACCCTTTATTCAATTTTGGCCAAAAGGCCAAAATCTTCTTTTTGAAACCATTCATAGAAGCCTTTTGAAACCATAATAAAACCTACCTTTCAAAAGGCTTTGAAACCATAGACATCTTTCCTTTAAAACAACTTTACAATAGCCTTTCGAAAACATTGGAAAAACCATCCCTCGTAGACATTTCGAAATCATTGGAAAACCTTCCATTTTGAAACCTTTCGAAACCATATAAAATCCATCCTTTTGAAACCTTTTGAAACCATGGGGAAAATACCCCTTTGCAAGCTCCATTTAAAAACCCTTTTGAAAGCAATAAAATATTAATCTTTCGAAAGCCTTTGAGTTCAATTTAAAACATGTGAAAACATTTTGAAACCATTCAAAGTTTACTCCTTCGAAACCCTTTGAAAAACATTTCGGTCAAAACCATTTGGATTATGGTTTCAAGTAGAGAAAAAGGATTAGAAACCCATTAAAGTTGAACACATTCCTTTCGTAAGCTATTCCTAGGAATTGATGGTGTTGAAACCGTCCTTCCGAATGCATTAGACAAGTGGCCAAATTTTTAAAACAAAGTATACGTTTTGAAACCATTGGAGCCGAAAGGTAGAAAGGTGACGGGTAGGGGTTTCGACCCCTTCGAAAGCATTACTTAAAACAAAATAACACAACCTATTGGAAACCAATTCTTTAAAACAATTTAACATAGTCGAAGCTAACCAAGTTGAAAGCAAAGTAGGCGCAACTTCATTTTAAAACAAAGGCATGCTTCAACACTATCAGAACCATATGTTTCAACCCTGTACCTTCGCCTTTATCCAATCCACTATGCCCCAAGTATACTGATGCCACACACTTTGGTTTTGAAAGCATGGTGGCGGAGCGTCCAGCGTGAAACCTCTGGTGCCGACAATGGCGAAACAGGCTAAAAACAAGGAAATTTTGTCCTTAACTTAAAAAAAAAATACAATTTGACTAACGTGATTTGTTTGTCAAATTTTCACTGGTTAATAGATCTCTTTTTCAAAAGTGCTGCCAAAATTTTAGAAATAATTAATAATTTTTTATAAAATTTCCCTTCTCCTTTTTTATAAATATATAAAACATTTTTTTTTGAATACCCAGGAGAACCCGGCGGACCGGTAAACTCCTGAGGGGGGTATAGTAAAGCCGTCCGCTGATCCAAGCCCCCATACCCCTGGGTAAATTTATATAGGATAGGGAAGCGCATGGTAAGAATCGAACCTGAGTCTTTTTACCAGAACCCAAGCCTCCTTTCCACTGCGCCGCACCCGGGGACAAAGTATATAAAACATTTAAGTCTCATACCTCAAATAATTTCATATATTCAATAAAAAACTTAGGAAAATTCTACAATCTAAAATAATTAATTATTTAGCTGTAAATAATTTATAATCTAAATAATCATTTTCTCCATTAGAAAATTAATATAAAATCCATATTTATTCATAAAATTATGAAAATTGAAAATTATCTCTAAAATATCATTTCTGATCTATATTTAAATCCACAAGACATTTGGATGTCATCTAATAGGGTTTTCTTAACAAAACATATCATAAAACCAATATGAATATGCATAAATCATCAATAAGCGTATATAAACTTTTAATCATCCTAAAACATGGCAATATCATGCAAAATACTTTGGATTTATTCATAAAAGTGAAAATCATAAGAAAATGAGATGTACTAATTATTCAACTTAGCTTTGTGATTTAGGATGTGAGAGTTAATCTTGATTAAATGATTTGATTCTTCCTCTTGAAAAACCTAGCTTTATCTTCTCTTGAAATTGCTAATGGCGGCCGACCTTAGAAATTTTTTTGCTTGAGAAAATATGAAACGAACATATGTTTTGATTTCCTAAGGGTTTAGGGTATTAGTGTGTGTATTTTCCCATTTTACCCCTTACTTACATCCTAACTCATTATCTATTTTATTTCTAAGTTATCTCGTTTTGATTTACTCATTAACATGGCATGGCTACTCCTATTAATCATAAATATCATTCCATTAATCATCTTACATTATTTTATTCTATTTAACTAATTAAATATCTTAAATAATGTTACTAAAAATATGGGGTGCTACAGACTCCCCGCCTTAAAGAATTTCATCCTTGAAATTACGATAAGGTACACATCCAAACAATCAAATGTAAAACATACCATCAAACAAATTAGGATAAGCATCTCTCATCCTGTCTCGACTCCCAAGTACAGTCTCTTTTATCGTCGCTCTACTAGACTTTCACTAATCTGACTGTCTTATGCCCGAGCCTTTTCTCTTCTTTCGCTACAACCTAAACTGGTAGTTTAACAAAAGTCAAATTATGCTCCACTACTAAGTCTTCCAACTCCGTCGGAGGTATAATAGCCTCTGGATCATGCATATACTTGCGAAAATGAGACTTGTAAAATATATTATAGATACTTTCTAAACTGTTCAATAACTCTATTCTATATCCGAGTTTTCCAATCCTCTTTAAAATCTAGAATGGACCAATATATCTTGGTGCAAATTCCCCCGACTTCCCAAATCATACTACACCCTTCATCGGTAATACCTTCATCAAAAATCTATCTCCAACTGAAAACTCTAGGTCTTTACGCCTCTAGTCTACGTAATTTTTCTGTCTGGACTGGGCTTTTGTAACGACCTATAATTTTTCCACTTTAGAAATAGAATATTTAACTGATTTTTAAACATAAAATGATAACATATACACTCCCTATCAATATGTAAACCACCTTTATCTAAGAACAAACATCTACTCACCTAAAAGCAAACATCTAATCATAATCATAATAAATTAAAGATATTGTTTGTACCAAAATTGGACACAACACTCTTCGGAAGTGTTTGAAGAGACAGAAATGAAGAAAATAAATGGAAAAGGAGGACTATCTGACAAACACTCCAAACAATAATCAGAAAAACAGCAGAGAAACACAAAGATTTAGAGTAGTTCGGCATATGGCCTACGTCCACTATGAAATGATTGACTTTTATTAACTTTTTCTTGTTGGTTACAACGAATTACAACAGTAAAACTCGAATACGACAGTTATTTCGGCAGAGTCTAGACATAAAAGAGCTTAAAAGTTCCCTTTTCTGAAGGTACAAGGCTGCTATTTATAGGCCTAGGCTGCAAATATCTAGCTCAGATCTCGAAAGACCTCTTATCTCATGTGGGTGGGCCCACACAATCGATCCCATGCCCTTTGCACCCGATCAGCGATCGAAACGAACGAATTTCGTATCGATCAATATTTTGTCCAATTGAGTCGAGAAAATCACGAACATTACTGGGGATGTAAGCAAGCTCATGTCAAAATTTGGTAGCATTTGGGCTTGTAGATTTTGAGTTATGATCGATGCAAGTTTGGATTTTCCAAAGGCTATTAGATTCATATCGATTGTTCTACATGTGATGTCTGTTGACATGGCTCTTGCGTTTAGGATCGATCCACATTTTATGCCGAGCGATCGAGTCTGTATTACGGATGCGCATCGTTCATATAGATGGTCACTGCTCTGTTCGTATCGATCATTACTGCTTTATTTGTATCGATCGTAACTAATGAATTTCGCACCGGTTCATCTTGTACTATTTGCATTAATCATTTGCCGATCTATACGAGTGCAGCGTGTGTTAATGGATCGACACAAATCAGAGGCTTTGTATGGTTTCGATGGATATGAAGTGGATGTTGATTGATCGATATGAGCAAGCTGGAGATAATGAATGCGAAGTAGTATGAGGAAGGATGGATACGAAGAACGCTGCCCTCTATGAATACGAACATGTGCTCCCCTGATCGATAAGAAGCTATGCACATCTGATGGATTCGAACCAGATCGATACGAAGGGGGGTTTTTCCTGGTTGCTTAATAGATACGAACAATGTGATCACTTGAGTTGCATGGATCATATCTTGAGCATACAAACTCGGACTAAATTGAAATTTAGAACGTTGGCTTTCATAGCTTTGTTGTCGTGCCGTATCAATTGTAGCTCGATCCGGACTCGGATAAGATTTACCACTATCCATTGTGAACTTGCGTATAACCGATCTTCGGGATGGACTATCCTTGGTTTCCGGTTAATTTCTTGGTGTCACAGCCTTGCCAAAAGGCGGGATAACATTTTGCCTACCAAAGTACGTATTGAGAGAATACGACGTGCTTTGAAATGTTGCAATCTTCATTCTAAATAGTTTTATTTGACTTGTTTGGATGGTTGTTGTCTTTTCCCTAAGTGATGCAACCTTTGATTGATTTCAAGTAATATAAATGTTGAACTGTAGACTGCCAATGATCATGCAGCATTTTGCTATCCTAGGTACTGTTGTAACTAAGCACTGGATGCAGATTGTTGTTTGTTGTTGAAATTGTCATCATATGAGCATTCAATTCCTTTGAATTTTAAATTTTGGATGTTAGTCTGTCATACATGCATATATGTTAACCCGACCTCCGTTAACGTTTGTACGCTCATGAATCGTTATCAGTTTTCTTTTATCGAATTCCGTATCGATCTTCTCCTTAATCGATGTGATATTCGAACAGTAACAACGCATGATGGTCGTTTCAGTGTATCTTCTCGTATCGATCCTCTCCTGGAAAGATGTGAAAATTTGAAAGATTGTCTTCATATCGATGGCGAACGACACGAATTAGCTGGTCCTTCGAAATTTCTTCGCATCGATGGATGTGAACTCTATAGTCTTCAAAGTGATGGACAAGAATTTTTTATTTCGTATCGATGGACCTATGATGGGTATGAACACTTCAATTGGAGTTTAGAGTATTTTTCGCTTTGTACTGATAATTTGATGGTTACGAATGACTGTTGCTTCAAATAGATGGTACATGGATATGAACAGCTCACTTCGTATCGACTGGAGGAGAAACTTTTTTTAACCGGTCAAAATGATTGGGAGGCAAATCGTTTCCTTTCATCTCTCGTTTCCATGTAAATGCTTTTCATACTTAGCCATTTTTCTCACTTGCTTATTCTTCCGCCACTTTTGTATCGATAAGAAAGATCGAGAAATAGAAACTACTAACATCTCCATATCGAAATAGTTCCTTAATCCCTCAATTCTACACCTTAATTTAGGTAATTAGTCAACGAATTTGCATTGAAAGCTATGAGACTCGAGACTTAATCGCCATTCCATTTGCACTCACGGCTGAGTTTGGTGAAGAGTAGGCCGGAGATGGACCAGAGCAATGTCGAGGATGGAGGAGATGGCATCTGAGTGGCATTGGAGAAGATGAAGCGTGGGGATACGAAGAAAATGCTCATATCGATCTACTATTGGTAAATTCTTCGTATCGATCTATTTGTAGGGGCGTTCGTACCAATCTGGAGTGATCGATACAAAATCCAAGGTTCTGCAATCGATACGAAACACATTTGGACAATCGATACGCAATGATCCATGATCGATACGAATCAATGTATCCTATGATCGATACGAACCATCTTATTGGTGATCGATACGAAATGGTTTTATGGGTGATCGATACAAAGCGCCTCCTCCTCAATCGATACGAATTATGCATTTGGGGATCAGTTTAAGCTTGAACTTGATGGAGACGAAACAAATCATGAACATCTGACACCGAAGAGCTTTACCCTGCATAACTGGACTTAACCGCATTCACCACATATTTGACTGCCATTTGAAGCTCGTCGATGGAACTGCAACTTGACTAAAATTAATAAACTTTAACTTTTATCGTTTTCTAAAGTCTGGATGGTACGTTGGTGACGGTCAACAATGATGGTCACTCCGGTTCAATCACAAAGGCTTGTCGTTTGAACATCCTTAAATTTTTGTAGAATTTCTTAAGTATTACGTAGTACTGCACTGCACAACACATCCATGCACTTGACACTAGGGAACACACAGGCTTATTATCATCTAAAGATGGTTTTTGGCGAGTTGATTAGTTATGGAATCTATAAGTTCTCAGCAGCAGGAAACTCAAAGTTCATCTTTTTCGATAATAGAGGTACCGGCCATTGTAGCCGAAGTAATAGGTCCGACTCTAGACGAGTTGCCAAGAGAAACTTTTATTGCAAACCCATAAGATTCTATGCCGTCTAAGGTCTCCGAAGATATGTTGGGACAAATATGCTTAAGGCACAGTCTACCATTATATGATGTTTTGTTACCCGGACCAAATGATAGGCCACATTCTCCTCCAGAAGGATTTATAGCCTTTAATTGCCATTCATGCACAGCAGGAACACTTCCTCAATTCAACCAGTATATTAGAGAAGTATTGGCTTTCTTTGGAATCGCTTACTCGCAATTACATCGTAATGGATATGCGCCGGTGAACATTCTATTCATTGTCTTCATGAAGCATCTTTTTAACCCCCGACCACGATCGAAATCAGATACTTGTCTAATGTTAAGAGTCAGGGTGACAGTCCTTCATTCACATTTCTAGGGGCAGTCAGGAACTGCCAAATAGTGGTGGGTTCTTGGACCAGACTTAGTTATTTTAAGATGGAGTGGTTCTACGTCCGATGCCCTTCAGGGTTTGCTAGTCGATAGTTACTCAGACGTTAGTGTTGCAATTTTTCTAGTAGTTAACGAGATAATCATAGTTGATGTTGAAACTAATATCTTCCTTCCCTTATAGCCGCAATTCCATGGCCCGAAGGTGCCTCCTTCAAAGAAATAGTTCGAAGTCTTCAAGAAGTGCCGAGCGAAATAAAAGAAATCGATTCGATGCCCACAGATAAAAATTTGAGGATTGTCGGGCTAATCGATCTAAATCAAAGTATAAGTCTGAAGGGATCACTTAAGGCGGCTCTGGTGAGATGGGCTAAACATAGAGCGCTTGGGATTGTAATCGTTGAGTATGGTGATGAAGAGAACAAGCCCATTGACGATGAACCCGCAGCCGGGCCATCTGGCCATTTTCAGGATTTAGAGGGAAGGAGGAAAGGCAAGGCAGCAGCATATAAGTGTCACAAGTCCATGAGATGGAAATCTATGTTTGTGTCTTTGCCAATCTCTGTTGTTAGAATCTCGAAGGCTCCTCCCTCGCAAATAGAGAATCCCTTCGAAGGGATTGCCGACATTTCAATTCCGGACTACATGTCGCTCCAACACAACACCATATTGGAAGGGCTTCAAAGCGCTCTATATTTAAGCGGGTCTCTTCCCACGAGTATGGACGACATTATCGGTTGGTCAAGGGGTTGCACATGCATACATACACTTCACGGCACTACATGATTTCCAATCATAAATTACTCATTCCTGAAGATTACTGACCTGGCTTTTATTTTACTTTACAGATACGATGACTAGATGAGAATCCATGTTGGGATGCCTTCGCTCAACACGTCGGTCATCTAGTTCGTAGTATGAATCCCACCGGAGGAAGGCTTATAGAGACTGCGATCGTGGTTATTCCTGCCAAGAACATTATAAGAGGGATAGGGATAAAGGCAGAGATTACAGATATACTCCCGATCACGCTCCCCACCCCCTCGAGTTCCAACACAACCCTCTTGCCACGATAAATAACCCTCAGAGCCTCCATGTCAAAACCATATTATCAAGATTCCATTATCACAGAACAAGCCATCACTGAGCATACTGGGGAAGGGGCAACCAAAATTGCCCAGCTGAGAAAAGACTTTTCGAACATTGTTTCGATGGTTTTTTCTTCCCTCAACACTTAAAGAAAATTCCAGCTAAGGCGGAACAAACGATGCATGACTACATCCCTGATATTTATACCCAATACAAGGAGTGGATGAAGGCCGCAGATAAAGCGTCGACGATGGCTTTTGAGCGAGCAAAGACTATTGAGAAGTTAGAATCCGACCTCGTCCAAAAGGACCGTATAATTCAAGATTGAATAATGAATCTGAATCTTCTTGAAAATCTAAAATAGAAGCCATCTAGAAAGCTAACAAGGCCAATCATTCCATAGAGAGGATGCGACAAATGCATTTTTCTTTGGTTGAAGAGATGGCCACCGAAACACCACCGTTACAGCCGAATGGGATGCTGCTCTGAAGGAACTTAATGAGATTAAAGCCAAATTCTTTGAAATTGTCAAAAAAGGATGATGCAAATAGAATAGCCCAGGAGGCAGCGAACAAGCTGTGATGCTTCGGGTTGAAAGGGATGCGACATCACTTAAAATCCAAGAGGTTGAGGATGAAGTTAAAATGGCGAAATCTAGGCTAGAGGCAGAGATTGAAGACCTTTTGATCACATATAATGATAATGTCTTGAAGCATAGGAATCTAGTCTGGCTCGACAATTATCCAACACACATGTACAATGCTTGGGTCCGATTAGTAGGAGATGAAAAGGCTGCAAACCAAGTTGAATCGATTGATGAGTTCGAGCTTGAGAATCGGGTGTTGAGCGAAGACGAACGGAAAGTTCTCCACGATATGATGATCTCATATGAAAAGGAGAGACTTGGCATACAATGCTTGGAGGCTAGAGAAATTTCTGTTGTTGCACACCATGACGTAATTCTTGAAATTCTTGTGCCAACCCAGCCTGAGACTTCATCTATGATTGATCCCCAGTCTATTCTCGCATACAACCCGATCAACCACTATTATCTTCAGTTCAGGAGCAAGTATCCGAAGCTATTCTTCCAGCCACAAGTCAAACTGAGGAAGGTACTCTGAACATTTCCTATGCTTGCTCAAAATCAAAAGCTTTACTTGAAGTAAATATTAACAGTTTTCTCTTTGTCCTTGTACAGTGATTGGAGTGACATCTGCCATGCCTACTTAAACTTAAGAGTTGCATCACAAGCAGATGGCTATTATTATGGAAGCGACCACAACAATGGATATAGAATCTATAGATGGTGTACAAGGGAGCACACTTACCTTTGACGTATAGATGACGTAGGAACTTCTCGGTTATCATAGTGATCCCTTTGCTGACCTGCCGTTTATCATGAGTGGAAGCGCACCTACGACCAGCTCCTCGGGCCTAACTGTTAACCCTCTCGGTGAGGCTCAGAACATTCACGAAGAGGAAATAACAGCCAAGATTAATAACGAAATGGAAGCAGCCGCCCAGGCTAGCAGTTTTGGAGGTGGAATGGCGGGCCCTGGTCCAGCCCGTTACGAATGATTTCTCCTGGCAGTATAGTCACTAACACCAATATGCCTCTCCCACCTCCTACTCTTGAACCTGTCCCTTCTATTCCGCCATCAGGAAGTGTTCCAATACATATAAGTTCGGAGGAGGAATTTTATTTAATGCCCTCGACTGGAGACCAACCGCCGAAAGGCAAGGGCTCAAAGAGGAAGCCGAGTGACAGCTCTAGTGAGTCAACGTCGAAGATGAAGTCGAGAAAAAAAGAAAGAGTAGACATGTCTCTTCAGATCATTTTTGGTAGATGGATAGAAATCTATTTTTACTTTTTTTTGTTGGCCGTGTATCGATGTGGGTTCGACCCTCTAGTAGGATTTTTGGAATAATTTTGTACTAGTTCTTCCTTTTCAAAGAAGAATTCCATTTTGTCTTCAATATTGTTTGTTTTCATTTGCTTAAGTGTTCCAGCGCTTGAACTTCAATTCAATGTACTTATGCAGTTTAATCTTCAAACATGCCCTAAGTTTAGTGTTAAGCTTCAAAACGATGGCTTCGGATCACGATCAAGCGTTAAGTCGAATTTCGATGACTTGCTGTCTCAATCAATAGGTGATACTTAAGTTTTTCCCCTCGGTTTCAGGGTTGAATTGAGAAGATCAGTCAGCCGTCGCTATTTGCCTTTAACACATTGATCTTAATCTTTATCGAACGAAGATGAAACATGGTGAATTTGGGTAGTCGAACCACACTTCCTCACCCATTGGTGATCGTATCCACTCTTTGTAGGATTACACTCATTCGTCGACGGTCGATTATTACCGCTTAATTTTAGTGATACGTCCATGCTCTGGGGACTTAAGTTATTTCCACGGGTAGTCAGTTATACCCGCTTAATATTTATAATTGCATCCACACTTTGGGGGCTTTAGATTGATCCGTGGGTGGTCAGTTACACCCGGTTTATGTTTATACTCCGACCGCACTTCGGGGGCTTAAAGTTGTCTCACGGGTAATTGATTCGTATCCGGTTTGCATTTAAAATCCAATTCGCACTCTGGGGATTTTAGAGTTAATCGATGTTTATACTCCAATCCACACTCAGGGGACTTAGAGTTAATTGCTATCGATACTCCGGTTCACATTGTGGGAATCTGAAGTTAGCCGACAGATGGTCAGTCACATCTGTTTAGGCTTTAGGATTTTGTTCGCACTACGGGAATGATGAATCTATTAGAATCGTGAATGGTCGGTTCACATCCACCCTGAGTTAACAAGCGAGGTCGTTAGATGGATGGATCCATCCTCCTCAAACTTGGTTGAGATACGGGCGAAGTCTTTGGGTGGGGGGATCCACCCTTTTCGAGACCGTACTTGTAAGTTTATACTCTAGTTCGCACTCTGGGAATCTGGAGTTAGTTAGAGGATTGTCATTTATCAATCCTTTTTTGGCTTTAGTGTCATGACTTACCCCCGAGCTCGGCTTTCACTTAGCGAGTAACCGGTCATATCACAGTTACTCCCTATTTGAATAAACCCCACCGTTGGGTTGAATTTAGCTCTTCGTGCATAGTGATAATCATATGGTGCATTTTAAAAAATCACAGCTCTAGCTCGAAGGGATTGCATTTTATTGCTGAAATAAGAAAATACGTCATAGTCAATGGCGTTATTACAAAATCAAATTTCGAAAGGCATAAACAAATTGCAAATGAAAAATAGACTAAATAAATAAACAAGGCATGTTATATGTAACAGTGACGTAGACTTTCGCTATTCCAAGCTCTTGGTAGAATGAGACCATCAACGGTCGATAGTTTGAATGTACCATCTCCGAGCTTTCGTTCGATTATATACGGCTCTTCCCACATTGGTTTCATATGTGAAGGAACCAGGTAGATTCTTTTGAGGATGAGATCATCGAGTTCGAAGGTTCGGGGTCGGACCTTGGCATTGTATAATAGGGTGACTCGACTTCGTTATGTGGCTGCCCTCAAATCAGCCTCTTCACGCTTCTCATCCAATAAATCGAAAGATTCGTAAGTAATATAGCATTTGCTTTCAGATCATAATAAGTCAAGCGATGAGAAGGTACTTCCATTTCGACTTAAGTGAGGACTTCAGAATCGTAGGAAAGAGAGAATGGAGTGTGGCCGGTCGAAGATTTGTGGTTTGT